>CM068385.1:107276321-110265696 GCA_034770075.1 Aralia elata | reverse complement strand
GGTTAGTAATAAATTGTCTATACTTTCTTTTGGTTATAATCTCTTCACCTATATTTTAGCAAAAATAGTAAAAAGATTAGTTTTAAAAATGGTCAATTTGACTTTAAAAAGTCAAAATTGAGCAATTAATTTGGGACGGAGGGAGTATTAATTATTTGATGAATTATAATGCTATTACTTTTTTAGATGACTTGACTTAAGCTTGTACATCTTCTTGGGGAATGGATCGGTGTTAAGATAATAATTGAGTGCAGTACTTTACTGCACTGCATTACAGATTTACCAATTAAAACATTTACAAAATTTTCCTGATGTCCTCCAGGAGAATTAAAAGAACCTGGAAGTCAATATTTTTTAACCTGTTTGTTACTAAATCTTTTGGTAATAATATTGTCTTTCACTGACCAGCAAAATTTATCCAGAAATATTTATGTGAAATAATTACTTTAACATTGTCAAATGATTAATTATGGTTGTATTTTGATGACTCTTTTTGATATATATTGATTTTAGTGTTGGAGTCTAATGGAGCATTATTGTTATAATTTCAGATCTGCGTAGTCTGTAAGCAAATTCATGGTTCTTGTACACAGTGTTGCAAGTGTTCCACTTATTACCATGCAATGTGCGCGTCCAGGGCAGGCTATCGCATGGAGGTGAGTTTACTAATATCTCTTAGTTTATGATTGTTTTGTTGCTTTAGATTATTATGTTTAATGGTACTTTATTTAGCAATATGTAACACACTTTCTTAATCTGTATTAGAAATGTTGCCTTAATGTAGTTGTCTATTATGGGATACTTTAATGAAGTGATTGAGAGTTCATTACAGTTGATTAACACTTCCTCATTGTCTGCATTCAGTTGTTTTTATATGTTTTAAACAATTATGCTCCATGGTTTCTATGTCTTTTATTGATGGAAAATGAACAAGCACTAGAATATACCGAATGTTGTGAAATTTCCATGACACCAAATAATGACCACATTTACTTCTTTTTTTTCTTCATATTTCTCTGTGTATTTTCATGTAGCTTGAAATCTGTGGCATGAATTAACACCAGTTTCACTCGGGCCAGTTATATCAGTATGGTATATCTCACTTAAATACAAGCAAGGAAAATATTTGTATCTGCAACAGTAAAATTATTCTACTACTCATGAAGAGGAGTGAAACAAGACATTTTGTGTCCAGGACACACTTTCGGAAGTTATTTGTGGTGCCGAATTGTTGATTCGCTAGTATCTTATTATATAGAGAAGAAAAGAGGAAGTTGTGAATGTAACCTGTATCAGGGGCAGAACTGTGTCTCTTGGAGAAGCGTAACACCTTTCAGCCTAGCAAAAAGAAGAAAAATGCAAAGTATAACCTTTAACCATAAACTTCGAAAACATATTCAGCTAGACCCTTCAAAAATGTATTCCAGTGACCTTGAAGTAGTCTTTTATTCACTTCTGTGCAATTTATCGGCAGCAGAGAAGGATTTTAATTAAAAAATAAAATTTGTAAAGCAAATAAAACTTAAATACAGTAAATTCCAAAATTACGAAGTGTTCAAATATTAACTAAACATAATATTGTTTACAAATTACAATGCCATTTTTCTAGACCCCATAGCTTGGAAATGTTCAATGATAGCTTCATTATCAATGGTTTCAAATACATCATTCTCAATGCAAGCAACTAAACAATCGTTCAATCATTTATCTTCCATTTGGTTACGAAGTGTTCTTTTAACAATATTCATCGTCGAAAAATTAACATATGTTATTGAGAATTAACATCTTCTACATTGAATTCTACTTGGGATTGAGAATATATGGATTATATTTCTGCCCCTTTAAATTTATTGAATTATATTTCTGCCTCTATACTTTAAAAAAAGTTAAGAAAAAATTTGAGCATAGGCAGCTGCCTATGTTGCCCTTAAAGCAACTCCGCGCCTGATTCTGTGTGCACAAAATACACAAAAAGTTGTGCCCAAATATTAGGACCCATGTACGAACTAACGCATTTAGAAGCTCGCTTACTCTGAAATTTAGAAGGTACACTGAACACCAACCCAATATCAATTCAAAAAAAAAAAAGAGTAAAAGTCCAAAATGGTAGGTTCCACTTCCTATTTTCTCTCTTTTTTATACTGTTCTTGCACAACTTTTTGTGTATAGTTTGTGAACATAAAATGACTCTTTCTCTCTCTCTTTATATATATATATATACGTATGTATGTATGTGTGTGTGTGTGTCAGTGTGTTCCCTTTCCATTTCCTTTTTGCATATGTATTCTTTATATGAAAGAGACCCAGTTACCCTTTTTGCTTTGCCCAGTATGTCAATTTCTTTTGTGATGTGAGCTCTTATGAGATAAATGCTTTTCTTTTATTATTTAATTTGCAGCTACATACCTTGGAAAAAAACGGGAAACAGATTACCAAAATGGTTTCATATTGTGCTTACCACAGGTATGGTTCCTCCTTTTGCAACAAGAGACAAATGTAAAATGTTCCCTCTGTCGACCAGTTCCCTGGAGCTCAGTAATGCCCTTTAACTTATTTGTTATGGGGCTCATGAGGATATCTAACCCTATTTATCACCTTGCACATGTACTATATGCGCTTCATCTGTATTTTGTTTCTGTTCATCTTCATGATTTTGTCTTTTGTGCAGGGCTCCAAATCCAGATACTGTTCTAATTATACAGACTCCTTCTGGGGTTTTCTCCGCTAAAAGCCTACTCCAAAATAAAAAGAGGAATGGTTCCAGGTTAATTTCATCCAACAGGCTGAAACTTCAAGAAGCTCCTATAGTTGAGCTCAATGAGGTTGAACCATTCTCTGCTGCTAGATGCCGGGTCTTTAAAAGATTAAACAATAAGGTACTTTTAATTTAAGATATATGGGTCCATATTTTATTTTACATCATGGAGTTTAAGAATGCTTTGCAGCTGCCTAATAGTAAGCCCTATAGAATGGGTAGGGTCATTATCTGATATAATTGCATCTATTTGTTCGGTGTTAATTCAATCAACACGGTCAGGGGACAGGGCATGTTTACAACATTATATGGACACACTTAAATCCTAGATCCCAAACCAAAAAAAATGTCTATTTTATACAATGTTTTATGACAAGCATTACCTAACTGTTAAGTATAACCAATCACAGTTATTGACTGCCTCGTACCATAAAGGTAGACATAGTAATGATATGATGTAAAAGTTGTAAGATGATTGGTCGGCCTAGCATATTTGAGCTTTCCATATAATTAAACTCATTATTGATCGATTTGATTTTATGGTTTTGGAATTTTGAACTTACACAAGGTCCATGCTGAATAGATATTTTACCTTTTTGTTTATGGAGCTACATTACCTATCGTTATGAATTGGCCGAAAATTTGCAAAGATGAAGATTATAAACTGTTACTGCTATTTACAGTGTGATAAATTTGTCGTGGTTAATTTATTTTTTTCTTTTTAAATAAAATGTTTGATGTTACAATTCAGTATTTGCTCCCTAAGACCATTTACCTATTTATTCGTGCATAATCTATGTTATTTTTGCTGCAACCATTGTGATCCTTCTCTTTTTCATTTTTGCTTGCCAGAAAGTAGGAGAAGAATCAATTGCACACCGAGTTTCAAGACCCTGCCATCATTCTCTAATTTCAATACAAAATATGAACACTATTCGAGTAATGTTCTCCTCATTGTCACTTATATGAAGTTTAACTTTCTTGTTTGATTTGATCAAAGAAATTACTTCGTGTTTTTTTTCCCTTTCAACCAGGAAATAAAGGAGCCTAAAACATTCTCTACTTTCAGAGAACGGCTACACCATTTACAGGCAATTTTTTAATCTTTTTGCTTCAGTACTTGTTATTTTATGGATACTCTCTCACTTTTTTTGCATGTTCATTCATTACTTCAGAAAACTGAAAATGATCGGGTTTGCTTTGGTAGATCTGGTATACATGGTTGGGGCCTCTTTGCACGCCGAAATATCGTAGAAGGAGAAATGGTAAGGCATTCAAACACAAAAGATATAATATTTATTTATTAGTTGCCTTGCAGTTTCTCAAGGATGAAAAACTCCTCTTAAAGGACTGCTTGCTGTGAACTTCTTGACAGACTTTAGGCTTAAGGTGTGCTTTAGAAGTCCTATTGACTGGAATACTTGTCAAGTGTACTTTTAGAAAGGGTGATGAATTTTTAAAATAACTTCACTGCTCCTCCACATGCAATGTTTATCTATTTCAATGGTTGGAGAGAGAAATATTGACTCATAATCAATACAAGACACTGAAATAGTCCAGTTCAATATAACATTATCGAGTAAGATTTGGTATATGTTCATAATGCATATTAGATTTACTTAGGAAAAAAGTAAAAGATGAAATAATGTATACTTGTCTTTATGAAGAATTAACCTGTCTGTGAGTATACACTCCTCTGGTATTGGAGCAGGTTTGATTTCTTTCTATTTTAGGATGCTTGTGGTTGTGGGTTTTTGTTTCAAGAATCTCTCTTTAACAAGCATATTGTGCTATATTTTCTTCTATGTCAAAATACAACTATTACATTGTGGAACATCCATCTGTGGCTGGGTACAGGTTCTAGAATATCGCGGTGAACAGGTCAGGCGTAGTGTGGCGGATCTGAGGGAGGCCCGTTACCGTATAGAAGGCAAAGACTGCTATGTGAGTTTAATTCTCTTTATTTGCCTTTTTCTTTCAGCATGACTTCCAAAAGGATGGGCAATTTGTATTTGTGCTCTCTTGCTCTCCTTCTGTCCACATGTAGAGCATTAATTTCTGTTATTATAATTCGCAGTTGTTCAAGATCAGTGAAGAAGTTGTGGTGGATGCTACAGATAAAGGAAACATTGCACGGTTAATCAACCATTCAGTAAGTCATACTTCGTTGGAGTTGGGAAGGTTTCATGCTATACCGTAGTTTCTCTTAGCATGTATGGATCAGATTGCAACACCACTAGGGTATAATAGCCTAGCAAAGTAGTAGTAATAATAACAATAACTAAAGAAAAAATACAGTTAGGGTGTAGAAGGTGTACTCGTGATTTTTTACTCCAGACATAAAAAACTAAACTAGAATCAACCTCATATTGGTCAATTCAATGAATGATTTGTAGCTCTGCTAATGTACTAGATGTTCCCATTATTACAATTATGGTAGGAAATTTGATTCTCTACAGTACTGTGATAAGAACCATCTATTTCGTGTTGCCATATTTGATGTATATTATCTTACCATTTTAACAAGTTGCCTTCAACCAACATGTACGTGGAACACTCTTTAGTTTTTTTTTGTTCTTTTTTTCTGCTTACTAGGTTTTCTTATATCTTTTATTGACAGTGTGCGCCCAACTGCTATGCAAGAATAATGAGCGTAGGTGATGATGAGAGCCGGATCGTACTTATTGCCAAGACAAATGTGTCTACTGGTGATGAATTAACGTATCTCCCTCTCTCTCTCTCTATATATATATATATATATGTATGTATATATATATATATATGGAATTGATATTTTCACAAATAAATTTGATAGTTCCACAAGTTCCTCCTCACGTGAATAGTAAGTGGAGTCACACCCTCATGTGAGAGAGTACCTTGTGGAACTAACAATTTCACTCGTAAAAATATCAGTTCCCTATATATATATATGTATGTATACATATTTATGTATGTATACATATATTTTGGGTGGGTGTGTCACTTGTTGGAAGTTCTGAGATTCTACACGTTTAAGGATATGGATCCTCTCTGCATTTAGGGGTACACGGAGGATCACAATGTATTTGACTGTATGTACGATTATACTCTGGCAGGTACGATTACTTATTTGATCCTGACGAGTGTGAAGAATTCAGAGTCCCCTGTTTGTGTAAATCTCCAAATTGCCGGAAGTTCATGAATTAGGTAGGTTGCAAACAAATAGAAAGAAGAGTATAGCCGCTGTTTGTCTGCAAGGCGGGACAACAAAATACTACTAGTTTTGTAAAATATATATTTTTGATGGGAGTATGTATTTCATTATTTATAATTTCAAGTGTAATAAAACCCCCTATGTAGATAGAAAACTTGCTGGCTGTTTCGATTCGAGGCACTGTGGTGTATAATACCATTGGAAAAAGCGGATAGATGCATCCATCAACTAAAGTTAACCCAGTTTTTATCGTTAAGAACTGAACCCGAGTGTTGCTTATATTATACGTTCATTTTTGATGGAAAAAAATAGAATTATAGAATATAATAATTTAGATTGTGTGAATTGAAATAAGAGGAGGAACTTTCTTACCTGACGAAGTATAAGGATCTATAAATATAATACTCTGATCATGGCGATTGATCTGATCTGTGCCGAGCATGTAGACGTGAGGTCTAGCGAGCCTGAGCTGCTGTAGGTATCAGGTATCAGGTAGCAGGAAGTTTACTAGAAGCAGGCTGTGCGTCCGGCCAAATCCAACGCTAAAATAGCAAAAATAAATAAAGCTTCTTTTTTTACCGTATTAGTAGTACACGTGTATTATTTTCACAAAATTGTTGATTTTATAATATTTCTATGATATGATCGGTACATCTAGCAAAATTTAGCCACACCCACGGGTACTCCCAAAAATTTAGTTTGTGGGTGTAAGGTTCCTCGTGCCCAGGTGTATCTATTTATACATACATAAATTATACTACATGCATTACGTTTGTAGTTCATATTCATGTATAATTAATTTTAAATTTTAATTTAGAGAATATAATATAAATATTATTTAATTTTGAGAGTAAAATATGAGAATTTTCAAATTTAAAAGACCAAATTTGGAGAAAAAAATTAATCTGTTCAAAGAGGCTCCCGCTTTATATATAGATAGATAAATAAGTGTTAAACTAGAAAGCTTTTTTACTATTCTAAATTGATATTATTTTCCAATTTTATGTTGAATTATTTTTTCTTTATTTCAATTTTATTTTTATAAAAGAAATCAATTATAGGTTGAAAACTCTATTCTTATAAATATATATTCCCTCCGTCCCAAATTAATTGCATTTCTAGGACTTTTTAAAGTCAAATTGACTATTTTTAAAACTAATCTTTTTACTATTTTTGCTAACATATAGGTGAAAATATTATAACCAAAAGAAAGTATATACAATTTATTACTAATTTCAATTTTTATAATTTTAAAAATATATTTATATATGCTTAATTATTAATTTTAAAAATAGGCAATTTGACTTAAAAAAATCCTAGAAAAGCAATTAATTTGGGACGGAGGGAGTATATAGTATGATTTTGAAAATATTTTTGATATATTACTATAATAAACTTAAAACTTATATCACGTGGGTATATTTTTTTTTTAATATTGTGTTAAAATATGTAAATATGTATGAAAAATTAGAGGCGAAGGGAGTAGTCGCCAAAGCTACTGTTTAACGTCTTCTACCTCTGAGCCTCTAAGCCTCTAAGCCTGAGCCTGAGAGATATTTTGGAAGGGGGAGGGATGTAGACGTGTGAGAAACTCATGTCTAAACACTTCATGCCTCCTCTCCCACGCAACTCGCACACGCCTCTCTCTCTCTCTCTCTTTTCTCTCTCTCTCTATATCTATAATTCTATATTCTATATGTATGTATGTATGTATGTATGTGTATACGACTCCTCTTTCCTCAGTTTTCCTCTTCGAGATAGATCTCATCAATCATTCTTCGGTCTCAATTGTTTCTGGTAAGTTGCATTCCTTCTCTTTATCTCTCTCTCTCTTTTAATTGTTTTTTTAATTCTTTGCGTCTGTTTGAGGGCTAAACCTTAAGAACAAAAAATCAAACTTATTAGTGCACAAATTTTCCGACCTAGTTTTTCCGCTACTTTTTCCACCTGTATTATTACGAACTAGGGGTTGTTTATACGTTTACTGAAGATTTTGTCTAATTATACGTTCATATGTTTTTTAGTGTTTCACTTTATTAGGTTAATTAGATGCCACGTTCATCTAGTACAATTAATCATTACCTATTGGCTACTAGTATTAACTTGGTGAAACTGTTTTAATTTTGCTAAATCTGTAGATTTCAAAATGCAATGACGTTAATTGGGATAATTTCAACCCCAAGACTGGCAAGTGTTGAAGCGCCAGGCTTCAATCTTAATCCGTCGATAAGACTGAGTAGACCAACGTGTGTATCTCTGATTGGGAAATATGCTAATTCAACTCGGATACAGAGCTCCAACTTTAGGTGTTCATTGTCGAGACAAACTTTATCTCCCTTGGAGTCGGAAGAGAATGATAATCTGACTGCCTCAGACTGTGAGGAAGAATTCGGCCATGTTATGAAGTTCAAAATTTCTGATTTTAAGATCTGTGATCGGGTCAGCAGTGGCCTCGGTGGGAGGGTACAGAAAACTTGAATGTATTTGTGAATTTCTTTAAAATGTTTTAAACATCCATTTTTCCAAATGTTATCATATTTTAGCGTTGACTTATGTTGCAGGGTGATGAGGAAGTTTTTGAAGCGATAGTGAAGGATTCCCTTAGGTAGTTTCTGATATGCTTGAGTTGGTTATGAAGTTTCACAAGGGATGTAATTTTTTTGCATTTTGTTTATGAATGCAGCCCTTTATATAATACAAAAGTCGTCCTTCGACGACTTACTAGTGCTCAAGCTCAACGTAGAGGAAAACGGGCTATACAGGTTCATGGAGCGTATGGATTGGATGCCATACTTTGCTTGCTTAATATTGCGAAATTTTTAGTCCTACAATGTTTGCTGATTTTTTCAATGTATCATAGGTTTTGAAGAAACTAGCTCGTCGAAAACTCATGTATCATTCTTATTCTATGCAAGTTCATGGCTATGTGTGTTCATCAACAACTGGTGATGATGGCTCATTTACCCTTGTTCATGGAGTAGGTCTAAAGATAAATTTATGGTCTTCAGTTGTTGCTTTTTGTTGTAAAAATGTGCCGTAGTAGCCGTTTCTTAGTATTAGCCTTTGGAAAAAGGCCATCTGGATTGAGACTGATGCATATCAACACTGACAAATTATCTTTCTTTGCAGTATCATGGTAGTTTTTCATTAAGACATTGGCTCCAGCAATCTGATTGGCTTCCAACTTTAGAAGCTACTCTTGCTCTAGATGAGGAGTCTGTGAGGAGGGTGGGAGATGATACAGTGGGGGGACCTGCTGTTTCTCGACAGTTGCGTATTATTCGGGTCCTGATGAGAGATCTTTTAATTGGAGTACGTTGGACATGTTTTATACTACATACACACACGCACACATACCGAGTGTGTGCATACAATTTTTTTATGATGCATACTATTTTCTGTTTAGAATTAAATGGACATATAGTGTTTCTCTTGTTTATCTACCCCAGGTGAATTACTTACATAGCCATGGACTTGCTCATACAGAATTGAGGCTAGAAAATTTACATATAAGTCCTCTTGATCGGCATATTAAAGTAAGTACTATACTAGTCCTTTATTATTTGGGAGATTAAGAATCCAACTCAACATTAACTTTTCAGTCTATCCTGAATAACTTCCCTCACTGCTCCTGTTGGCCTGATTGCATGATTGTAGGACTTGCAGTTGCTAGTGTATTGTTACTTAATTCCTGTAGTAGAGATTAGGCAATTAAATGTACAAATCGGACCTTATGATGGTATCAGGATATAAAATACTCTCCTTTCCCATTTTAATTTCTTCTTTTTTATGATGTGTGAGATACATATTTTAAGACATGTCTAAGCATTTTTAAATATTATATTTCTGATATAATTCTATATTTTTAATATATTTATTTGAGGCTTTTTTTTTCTTCCTCCCAATTCTCCCACATGTTTGTCCAATTTTTATCAAGAAAATTAGCAATGGTTAATGTAATTGGATTTCAGGTATTGAGATACTTCTTTAACTGATAAAGTTGGCCTGTGGATTCATTTATAAGTCTTATCTCGTTTACTATATTAGCCGGTGAAGATTCATAAAAGTTGAGTTGTGTTGAGTTGGTCTACGCTGGCTTATGGAACAGTTAATGATGGTAGCTGGAAAGAGGTTCTTAAAGTTTCTGAGTTTTTTCATTAGTTTGAGAGATAAGATAGTCTTAATTACCAGTAATGATGAAGTGTTGGTGATTTTGACGCATGCTAGTTGGCCTACTTTTGAGTTTGATTTGTGGTAGATTACTAGATTCTTATGCATTTATTTTCTAAATTGTGCTTACTAGGTGGGGATATTGGGAAACGCTGCCGACTTTTCTGACAATAGTCTAAATAATAGCGAACTGGATAATGATACTCACAGGCGGCAAATGATGATTGCATTTGACATGAGGTATTGTACAGGCCACAAAATTGAGACTTAAATATCCTCTAAATTATCTCTTCGAAAGTGATTCATGAAGTATGGTTGTGTTTTCATTGTTCCAAAGATGTGTTGGATTCATCATGGCCAAAATGGTGTTGCGAGAGCTCATGGAACCATTGATATTTTCAAAGTTCAAAGCATTCCTCACACAGGTATAAACTGCTTGAGTTTCCATTTTGGTGAAAATTTCTTAATGGTATAGCCTACCTTCTTCTTTATGGGAGAGGAGGGCGTGGCGTGGATGCTTGATGCCTGTGCTCCAGGTCCATGAAGTATAGATAATTTCAGTTTGGACAAAAGATGTGATTCTACATGTGATAGATGAAGAGAACTAATTTTAACTCATAAATAAAATAATAGAAGTATAGAACTTGAAACATAATGTGCATTTTGTGATGTTTGGTGTGTTGCAGCATTTACATTAAATGGTACTGTGTCTGGAAAAGAGAGCTCTACTTTTATGTTGCCTTCTTATTTTTGTTCTCTCTCTTTCTTCTTCTCCTCCTTTTTTTAATTTTATTTTTTACGAATAGTAAGGTCTGCATAGGACGTATTTTGACATATTTTTCTTCTAATATTGAAGTTTAAAGACCAAAGTTATTATTTAAATTTTTTTGTCATAAAGTCTCCCATGCAAACCTTAATATTTGTAAAGGTCAACAAAAAAAAAGAAGAAAAAAAGTAGGATTCTTTTACTTGAATGGAGGTAGTATATATGGGCCATCATCAAGTCAGCACCTCTCGATTAATGACAATTTTGGTTAAGGCAATCAGTCTATGTATTTTGTTCTTGACTTACCTAATTTTGATATAATTTGTAAATATTGAAAATACAAATTTAGACACTGTGCCAAAACTACATCTCTTGCCTTTATAATCTTTCAATCACAAGCACATGCCTAAATATAATAGAGGAAGAAAACATCATAGAATCTACACTTGGTTAATTTTTTGTTACACTCAGGTGTTACGTGAAATCAAATAAAGGCTCTTTTGTAGCCATTGAATAAATTTTGGTGAATAGTTTTGATTATTGTGTTTCTTCTCTTTCAATTTGCAAGTGCAGGGAAATGATCCTTCCTGCTTGCGTGAGTTCTTACTGCAAACTCTCAATAGGACTTCCACATCTGGAAATGCTGGACTACAAGTTAGTAACTACTTGTTCTGAACAAATCACTGCACTTTGTTGCTCATTTTATTCTTTTGTGAATGACGTGTTGGAATCTTATCCTTACTGCAGATACTTGATAGGAGTTGGGGTGCTGGATGGAACCTTCTATCTTTGCTACTTGCAAGCAAACCTTCTGAGAGAATTAGGTATGGCATTGTCATATTGAGAAAAATTTGCCATGTACCAATATATTCAGGGACTTCTTCTCTATTTTTGTTGTATTGACATTAGCTGAGTACGCTCAAGTTTCCAGGTAGCCTGTGTAGATTCTTGGCTTACATGTTAAATTATGTCAAATTAACAGATATAGCTGTCACATGGAAACATCAAAATGAATGAATAATCAATACTAAAATGCTATGACATGCTGATGGGTTACAAGTACGATATATGCATCCAACATGATTATTGTAAAACCAAAGAAAATGACAGGAATATGGCTGTGGGAAAATAATACCCAACTCCAAAAAGTAAAAGTAGCTGCTATTTAATGTCTCTTTGCAGGTGGACCCTTAAAAACAAGGTAGTATTCTTAAAATAAATGAATATTGCTTCATCTTGGGGTATAGAATAAGGAAAACTTAGTAGTGTTCAATGCTTACACTGCATCAGTATTTTCTTTGAGTGAGAAATTAAATGTACTAAACGAAAAGAGGAACATCTCGGTGAAGATGAGCCTATGATGTTGTCACTAATGACCCTACTAAACTGATAAGGAAATCGACCAAGTCAAATCTTATAATCGTGCAGTGTATGTCCTTTATTTACTAAGAATCAGATACTCTATTAGCTTCCCAATATAAACATGAGCTCATCTAATGTTGGTGCATATGTTATACATCCTTACACCTCTCACATATGTGTGAGCTCATCTAATGTTGATGCATATGCTTCTCTCATGGTATCAAAGTGGGTGCATATTAGAAATTATCTCATTCTAGTTTACAGTATGTGAATAAATGACCTCCAAAGAATCCCTACCCTAATTGAAAAGGAGAGATCTGCTATGGCTGCAGCTAACGTTTCTTTTTGCTATTTGGATACCATATTAGTGTTCTTTATGTTGAAAGGTTATAAGAAAATTAGAATATCCTTTGAGGAATTAGGTTAATGGTATTCTATTTTTATGTCGCAAAATGTGTGGTTTTCTTTCTCAGTTTAACTTTGGTCCAAGCTGTCGGTACAACTTGGAAAGTTGAGACGAGAAAATACTTTTAAATTGGCATTCAGTTGTTATGTCTAATTAGAATGCAAGGGCCCTTTTAACTGCCATTTCAAGATGCTTTGCAAAAGGCAATGTTTGATGAATTTTTATCCTATTTGGTGGTTTTATACAGTGTATAGACTTTATAAACAATACTTTCTCAAGATTGCATGTATGATAACAACACTGAGTGATTGCTTCAGGTGCTTAGAGGCTCTCAGACACCCATTTCTGTGTGGTCCACGATGGCGCGTGGACCCAACCATGGACATCATCAGATGGAGTCTTGGTTCTACTGCAGTTCGAATTACGGAGGAATACATTTACGGCCAGCAGCAGGTAAGTAGATTATTATCTTCCTTTTTACTTAAGCTAGCTATTTGCATATTTATCATAAAAGACGATCAGAAGTATTTTTAAACTTTTATCATTGTGTTGCACTGGCGAGTCTTTTGTTAAGCTGATATGTACTATCCTATATTCATCAACTTGTAAGAGAACTCCACACTCAGAAATAATTCTAAGTTCCCTTTGAGCATTATATTATTTTCATTTGTGATGGCATGTCTTCCCGAAAGAATAAGAGATTGCACCTATTAAATATTAATGTATGTCTTTTAACTGAGTTTCTCCATTAGATATCTCTACCTTAATATATTCTTAGTCATTGGCATCATTTGTCTTTACTGCTGTGCTGATTTGTTTGGTTTCCTGTATATCTGTGCAGTTCTGGTTGTTATGCATCGGCAAGTAACTTTATTTTTAGCATTATAAGAAACCTAGAAGTATTGCTGATCTATGATGTTTTTTGTGTTTCAGCGGATTAGGATTGCACACTTCATTGAAATAATGGAGATGCTGAATCGTCATTCAAAGCCAAAGGTAAAGAAGTGTATCTTTTTCTCCCCATAATTTTTTTTTTTTTTAATTTCTTTCACATCCATAAATGATAATTACATGAAATGGTTATCACTTTGCTTTATCACAAACCTTGAACATTTTATCTCACTTATAGTTCTTAAGATTTTGACAGAGGAAATTGAACCTCAATCCCTTGACCACAAATGGTGTTGCTTATAGTTGGCAACATAATGTTACTATTGTTTCATTGCTGGTAGTTCTTGTGGTGTGGCTATGAATTAGAAAGCTCTAATATCTCAACTACTTGATAAATCAGTACTATTTAAAAGTGTTATATGTTATCTTTTTGTTATTCTTAACACTCTACTTTGCATTTGTAAACTGCCTAAAAGGGCGCAAGCAGCCTAGCAGACCCTTAGTCTTTGAGCATTCACTGTGCTTCAAGCCGTGTGGGATCCACTTAATGCAATTTTCCGTACTTGGTTGTGCTAAGTGCTACTAAACCAATTAAAGCACTTGCTAATTTAACCGAAGTCTCAATATAGCAATTAACAGAGAACTAGGGCCTTCTAAAATGGAATGGCTTTCTTTCTATTTTACATGTGGATATTTGTTTGCCTGAATTTATATGCCAACGTATTAGATATAGAGAGAACAAGTAGATAGAAGAGAGGAATGTATCAAGACGTGAAGCGATGAGGTTAAAAGAAAGAAAGTTAACCCTGTCTTCAGTCAATGTAAAAGCAAGTGCATCCTGCTCTTCTTCAGAAGTTGAACTTATCTGAAATGTGCATATAAAGATACTTGAAACAAACCATTATTTGATGTGAATGCACTCTATTCTGAAACCCGCCCAGCCTCGCCCCCGCGCTGCACGATGTTCTTGTTGTATATGTCATGTGCCTGTGGCAGGCTACTGGGACACACTGGTCCTCAAATACTGAATTGGCTTATTTTGGTAATCCCAGTTGTATTGATCTTTGCAGAATTGGCTGGAGTTGCTGCCCGGAACATGGCGCCTATTGTACTGTACTGGGAGGCATATTGGGTTGACATTTCGCCAGCCTCCTGCTCGAGTTCTAATTGGCGATGTGCATCTAACCATACATAGAGCATCAAAGTCGAACACGACCCTTTCCTTCAATTCTGACATTGGTTTCACAGTTTTAATTGGCAAAGAATGGCCTCATGACAAGACTGGAGTAACTGGGGAATTACAAGTGAATTCTTTCTTCAGATTGATGGCTGGGAAAAGGCTATATCTTAAAGAAGAAAAGGGTGCCAGAAAGCTACCTTTTGCCACGCCAAATGCTCAAGATTCTGTCATAAGAAAAGTGTCGGGTAAAAAATGGAGGAAAGCACTTCCTTTTAAAGAATTTCCCTCGAGCCTTCCGGTCGCTAAACTTATCTCAAGTGATATTGAGGTGAGTATCTCTCTCAATGGGCCATTGAGTAAAGATGTCAAAGCTGCACAAGATGTAGTTCAAGAAGTCCGAACACAACTCCCGCCTGAAATGTTTGATCTGTCTAAAATTGTTTGTGGAACATATGTAGATTCAAGGTTGCTGGTCCTTCGTGGTGTGAATGGATCAGCACTCTTCTTGACAAGGACTTGTATAAATGAAAACTGTATATAATAAGTCAAAATTTCTGTATAAGAAAGCATTCTGTGTACAGTTTTCCAGCACAACTAACAGTTAAATCATTCTGTCCATCTTCTATGGGTTGTGTAAAAAGCAAGACCAAAAGTATTTGTAATTTCGGTTAATTTGGACCATTGTTTGAAGCGCCAAAGTATGCTAAATCTACTGCAGCGGCTTGTAGCTTTGTATATTCAGGGGTTCAACTGGAGACTCGACCACCCCCCCCCCCCCCAAAAAAAAATAAAAAATAAAAATAAAAATAAACCTGCTGTAGTTCATATGTATCTAATTTTGCTTAGTGGAGCGTAACAGTAGTTAGGCTTGATCTGTAATCGTTTAGTTATAACTTATTCCTAGAGGGGCTTGATATGCACAGGCGGTAGAATGTGTTTTTAACCGTCCTTTTCATGCAGGTTTTCCGTTCCTGTACGATATGGACTCTTGTTTAAGTCTCCTTGTTTGTGTCAACGAGGAGTTTCTGTGATTACCCAATGAAATATATATCATTGGCACACACTCTACTGGTAAGTGGTAACCCAGGAATAACTCATCCAGACGTACCACAATATGAAAGAAAGACGGCAGTTATATGCTAACCACAAATAAATATACTCTTTACCAATCCATTCTTGGAAAGAAAGAATAGATTGGTAAGACTGCTTAATCAGTGTAGAAAATTATAATTGTGACAATTAAACGGTAATATAAGACTTTAAATCTGACACCCAGGTAAAAAATGTTTGAACACTAACCACACGTAATTATAGACTTAAAAAGCAATCAATATCTTGGGAAGTAAGCAGCGTCAACATGAAATTAAGTCGATGTTCTAAAAGGTATGGCCACATTCCATATGTCCACAGAACATAGCACCTGTCAGCAATGTTTAAAATAAAATTTAGGAAAAATAATAAGGCAAAAGATGCAACTACTATTTATCATGCCCATATGATCAAAGCTAAACATATTAACAAGCATAATGTAACCACTCAAACAAACTATAGATCGTCTTCTCTGGGCCCTCACGTACCATTATTCATAAAGCTAAAAATGCTTCAAAAAACCAGGACCTATCTTGTGATAATATTACGGTTCTTACAATAAACCATCAGAAGGGGGGAAATTGGTGCCAAATGAACACCAATGAATTGGATCGAGTCTAGAAATACAAACAGCCTTTCTCTGCTAGCTTGCTTCCCTTATCTTCGGTGCAAGCACTTGCAAGTCCCAAAAAGAGATACCATAAGAACAGCCTAATAATCTTCAAATCCTCTTGAAACAAGAGTTTTAATTTCCTTTGCTCAATTGTGCAAGCTGGAGCAAACACAAAGCACAAAGCCACTTTGACATTTCAGGAAGCAAGTATACACCGAGAATGCCGGAAGATTTGATCTGCACATCAAACTGACATGCCATGAGAACAAAGCAGGAAAAGAAAGAAACAAATGAAAGTCACTGCTAGACCTTTTACACAGTAAATCATTAGATTGGAGTGACCTTTTCGTTCAAAATATTTATATGTACTAGATTTCATCTTCAAAGGTCACAGAGAAAACAATAAAATCCAGTGAGCATATCCGCAGGTCGATGTAAACATATTTAATTCTTTTTTTTGATAAATAAAAGAATAAGTAAACTTTGTTTTGCAGTAAAATAAAACACATGAATAATTCTACTGAAACCTTACTTTGAACGCGTAACTGATCTAGAGCAACTGTTTTTATCTAGATTAACCCCTGGCGCTGCAGATCAGTATATGTTTTCTTGTTATAAATGTTGCCCTCTTGGTCTTCATATTCTTCTTCAAGGTCTGGACGCCACTTGTTCACTCCTTGCCGTTCTTGTATTCTGTCCCACAATTGTTTCGCTTCCTGAGCAATAAAACAATGTGGGATTTCCAGATTAAAATTATTTTTAAAATATCAAAATAAGAATAAATAAGGTTTAAAGCTGCAAATTTAACAATAAATAAAAGCGAATTAATATTTCTACAAGTAAAAGACGCATTTCCACAAGGTTCTTCAATCATGAATAGTAAGTGTGCCCCACACTTGTGTGAGAGAGACAATGTGGAAATATCAGCATTTACTTGTGGAAATAACAATTCCCATAATTGTTTACACATCCAATCATATATCCATCAGCATCCTGATTGTAGTCAAATCTCAAGTCTCAACCATGGGATTGCCACAGAATGTACATATAACTATCAAACACATCATAAAGCACTTTATTTGATTTCCATGTATGTGTGACAGAGAGAACAGAGAATGGGATATATACAAGAAACACTAAGGATATGTATAATGAGAATATTTCAAAACAACTAAATGGGCATAAATTATAATTACTTTAAAGTAATGACACATTTTGATGTACGTTGTATTTCAAGTCGAACCATCTAACTGAAATTTGGGAAAGAGAACAAGAAAAGATAGAAGAGAAGCATACACTCCACCTCCCAATGTTGACAAATGAGCAAAGGGAGTTCCTGAAGCCCTTATTAGTAAACGCTATCTTGTGACATCATGTAGATTGATGGCAGAACACTGCCTCTCAGCAAATATTTACAGGTATTTGTTTCTCAATTATTAAGAACTTATAGATCGAGTGGGTTGGCCATTTATATAGAGCTGACTGAAAGACAGTACACATAAAACTATACCCGCAGGGTATATGATTAACTCTAATTCAGGTGAATGAAAGCTAATCAAAACAAATCAAAAGGACAAGGTCCTATGACATTAGTTATCCTTCTGAGCCTTAGACTCCTTATGTATACTGTATTTGTGTCCATAGCCTACTAGTACAAACGGAAACAGTACATATAAAGGTATGACACAATCTATTTGAGGTGACAATTTCACATCATATGTCATGAAAAGGTGAATGAAACCTTCATAATAGGATATGGATTTAGTAAAACACCCCATACGAAGCATTAAAATACAGAAAAACGTAGGAAGTTAATTTGAGCTGAGGAGATCAGTTCACAAAATTCCACCACTGAAAATTCCTTTTACACAGAAAAGGTAAGAACCGCACCACAATAGATGTGATTTCATTGAAGTTCTTGGTATTTGGAATACCAAGACAACGCATCCCATGCTGATGCCGCCATTCCTTGAAATGACGCTCATAAGCTCTACGACCCCAGTAACTGTGGTTCCCACATATCTCACATTTGAATTCCTGAAAGGCATTCATATATCTGTTGAGAGCCATGCAAAAACAATATACTATGGTCTTGCAAAATAAATATGACTAAACAATTCTACATACTATCCCAAAATAAATTTATGTATTAACTAAAATTAATACTCCTGTTCAAAATATAGGATCAATATCTACTTTTTGAAGTCAATACGAAATATTTTCAAATTAAAATTGGTATGAATTAATTTAGTTTTAGACAACACAATTACAAAAATTGTAAACTATCTAAATAGTACTCTGCTAATTACAAGATTTATTTTTTCAAAAGTTAAATGAGCTGCTTCAATTTTGAATTCCTCAATTTGACTTTGAAAAGTCAGACTTGAACCTATATTTCGAATAGAGGGAGTACTTGATACAAAATGAATTAGCTAAAGACACCTTCAATTGAAAATTACCTGACCGAGACCATGAAGCTTATATAACCAGTAAGGTATAGGCTTCCCATCCCAACCCATTGGCAACTTCAAGGGATTATAGATCTCTTTCTCTTCATCGTCACTTTCCGTTTCAGCTTGTACCTCTTCCTGATAATAATGTTACAATTTGAAAATATTGTCAGAAAACAAAGGAACTAAAAAATTAATTACTCCATATAGGAATGTAATATTAAACCAAGAAAAAAAATCCTACAAGATAGGTGCAAAATATTATCAAACTTAGTCTCCAAACAATTTGAAATACATGATCTCAAATATAAAATATGAATTAAATGTAGCAAGATTTAACAGGTATATAAATCTAAATAATGTGGAAGTAAGAACTTCAATAAATTAATGTACTGCCTCAAAAGATAATTGGAATGACAGAATGCACTAATTAAATCACAAAACCTGATTGGGATCAGCCAATACTAGAATTACAGTACTGCATATAAAAAGTGTCTGTCACCCGATATGGCGAATACACATTCCGAATGCTATCCCTATCAGGTGTTTCTCAACATGTTATTCATAGCTCTAATATATAACAATTGCAGTATCACCAATTATGTTATCCAAGATCGCAGGAGCATGCTACATAGGAGGGTTTGCAAAGAAACTTAAAACATCAGGGTGGGGGGGAACCAACTCTATAGGGTTGCTTCTCAGATGTATTACACTAACGCTTCACAGAAATTTTTGTTTCCTTTTATTTTAAGAGAAAGAGAAGAATGAAGCAAGATATATATCACCTCTTCTCGTTCTGCTTCCATTTCTTCATATGTGAGAGCCTGTTTCTTCTCAATATTTTCTTTTGTTCGCACTATTGTCTGCACAAGTTCACAAAATTCACGTTAACTGCTCAAGAAGATGGATTAACATACTCACTACATATATGTATGTGTGTGTGTGTGTGTGTGAGAGAGAGAGAGAGATATCCATAGCCAACGTTAGATATAGACCATTAACCTTACAACCCATCTGCAACTCTTCAAGACCAGTCTGTGCTAAAATATTTTTCCAATTCACTTATTGTTTGGAGGACGACACAAATAATTGTGCAGATGATGACCCTTAGACAAAAAAACTAAACTGCTCCTGTTTTAACATTTACAGCCTCTACGATGACCCTTCGACAAAAATACTAAACTGCCCCTGTTTAACATATTACAGCCTCTGTCCGCATAATAATACTGCAGATGACTAAAACCATCCCCTGGTATTACTGTGCGGATGGTAATATTCAAACTACTAGACAGATGAGTGTATAGAATAAACGTATTCATCTTTCCAATTCATCTTTCGCTCATAATATTCAAACATAACATCTTACATCTCTCCCATAAAATATTCAAAGTTTGAAACAGACCATATCCAAATCTTTCTCTCACAAAATGATGATTTTCAAAGTTGCCAAAACACACCGTATTATGCTTTTAACTCATCTCTATCTCAAAACATGGATGTGTGTTTGTGTATATGTATATTAACACCTAACGGCCAAATCAAGAAGCTTGTCCGAGTAAGGAACAATACCATCACGGCTGCCTTGCTAACTTTAAACCAAACAAATACCATCACCGAGATAGCAACTTGCCATAGCACTCAAACCCAACAGCTCCTCGAGAAGACGCAGATAGAAGCTAAGGAGTACAAAAGAATTCGACCATATGAAAGAAAAAAAAACCGACAGGAATAGAACACCTCCTTGATATACACACACACACACACATCATTTGTGATCCTTGTTTCGATTAAAGTGTTTTCCGGTGCTTGTTTGTTACTCGGATTCCTTTGTATTGGAGATTTGATGTGGACGATAGTGAAGCAATTTTCCAGTCAAGATTTGGGATGATTAGCTTTGGTAGAGATGGACTGATTTTGGTGCGACTGATTAAAGCTCAAACTCGAGATGTGTTAATGCTTATTGGCTATTGCCTAATTTAAGTTCTCTCCGTCTGCCAAATAATTATGCGGATGAAGGACTTCAAACAAGGGGTATTTCAGCCTTTTAATTATGTGAGTCCTTGTCTGCCCAATTGTTTGTGCCGTCGTCCAAATAATTGTGCAGACAGAGAACAATCTAAGCCATACTATCTGATCTTGGACGCCTACAAATGAGTTGTAAGTTATTGGTGTACATCCAGCTTTGGCAATGAATCATTTACCATATGTATCATATATATGAGAAATGATCCATAGCCAAAGTTGAATGGAAGCCTACAGTATTCAACCCATCTCTGACTCTAAAAATTAATCGAAATGTCCAATATAATCCCCATCCGCCATTTAGTTTGGGGATGCCACAAACTATATGGCAGACAAGGGCCACTTAATAGAAAGACCAAAACCTCTGCTCTATTTTAAATCACCGTCTACATAACAATATAGCTATATTACTATGCAGATGACAATGAATAGCATTTAGTCAATAGGCACTAGGCAGAGACATTAATAGTGCATACATTTTATCAAAGTGGTTCATGGCAGCCACAATTTCAAGACCCACTACCCCATTTGCTCCTTCAAGCTTCTTAGATGATTACTACTCATAGCCAATCTCGTCATGACCAATCTCATCATCTCTTCATCATAGAATTACTCCTCTCTCTCTCACACACACAACTCTTCTACTAATAAGTAATCTCTCTATTTCCTTCTACAACACTCCTTTGGATTAATCTCTCCTCTCTCCGACGATATACACATTATATGTAAATGCTTGTGTTTAATTTATCTAGTGTAAAAGCCACCACCCGCACAACAATATGGCAGACGAGAATTATGTAATTACGGGCGGTGGTCCAAACTGTTTTAAAAGTTAAAACAGGGGCAAGCATGACTTTTTATAATGTAGATCCTCGGCCGCACAATTGTTTGCACCATGTTTGCACCGTCCTGTAAACAATATTGCGGACAAGGTAAATTTTAGGCCACACAATATGATCTTGGACGGTTACATATGGGTTGTAAGGCTAATGATCCACATCCAACATGGATCATTTCCCAATATATATATATTACTTAACAACTCAGCTATACATTTGATTACAATTATATTCTATTATAAAAGAAAAGACCAGGACAAAGCACAAAATGACCTCCTCCAACAGGTCACATAGCTTTTCCATCTTGGATTCCATCAGAACAATTTCTTTCCAATCTTCGGTTTGTTGCAGAGCTGCAGCAACACCATTTTGTTCTGACCCACGTGAACCTTTGGCAAAATGCTTTCTATCCAGCTTCTCAAGAGGCGTGTGCTGTGCAAAAGAAATAAAATGTCAAGATGAATATGTAGGCACTGCTAATCATAATAAAGATATCAAAAGAAACTAAAGGAAATAGTGGTCTTTGAGAGTAACTAAAAGATATATAATATGCTTCCAAACTCAAGAAACTCTAGTTATTTTTAATGTTTGATGAAGATTCCATCAAATTGGGAGCGACCAACCCCTAAAAGGAAAACACTACTCAAACTTTTTGGATCCCATATACATACCTATTGCCAAAGAACCTATAAACAATTACTTTAAAAGAAACCATTAAAGACTAAGCCATTAAATATTTAAAGAAGTTTTACTGCACTAGCCTTTGTAAGAAAAAGTCTCTCTGCACGCTGCTGAAGGGTACCTCCCGTCTTTAGTCCTAGCACAGCCAATGCCTATGAGGAAGTAAAATGGTAATCAAAAAACATTAATAGCATCCATGAAAGACAACCACAGTGTGTCATAAAAACTTGCAAAGAGAAACAATGTAAATACGAAAGTTATGATACCTTCCTTATCATGGTAATTATTCTTCCAATACATCAATATAAAAAAATTGATGACGCAGTGGAGCATTTATAGATAACCAGCATTAACCTATAGCCTTATCTATTTTAATATTACAGCTCAACATAAAGCTAATCTGGAAATCAGATGCAGTCAAACTTTCAACCACTTCGGAAACTTTGAACATAATGTGTACGTCATTGCTAACACAGCCAAATCCTTTGTTGAAGAAACCCCAGAAGTGTAAAACAAACTATTTTCATTTTTCAATTCTGCCAGATAAAATAGGTAGCTTCTTAGGACTTTAAACTCAACTGACCAGTCAAGATTTGTGCTGTTAGAGCTATGTTACCTGGACACTTCAAATAATTGGGAGAGCATCCAATTCATACATGGCATTCTTGTTAAAGCATACACATCCAAGAGAGCCAAGACGGATAATTTTCCAGTTGTAGTGATGTAGGACGAGCCCGTGAAAGTTGGTTAGAAAAATATAAAAGGCTTTAGAAGCCCATGAATTAGAAGTTGTATTTTAATTAGTTTCTTTAATTTGTAGTTATCTTATTTAATTTGTAGTTATCTTATTAGAGTCCAATTTAAGTTAGGAAAGTTGTCTAGGAGTATTATAAATAGTGATGTACTTCATTATTTTGAGACATTGAATAATTAGAATTAATTGAGTTTTGTGTGAGATTATCTGTGTCATATTTATCCTTCATCCCAAAACCCTTGTCCCCGTCATTGTAATATCAAAGCCTCGTACACTAATCTTATCCCAAATTTCTGCCCACTTGTTAAACAGTCTCACAAAACCTCAGCCGTTGCCCAAAACATTATTTAGTGACCCCAAGCCTCTGCCAAACAAACTTAAGCCTTAACCTATCTGCATATTCATAAGCTAAGTCAACCAGTACAACAAAACCACTGTCACAAAATTTTCACCTAAAAACAAACCAAACAATCCTAATAATACAACCCAACCCCATTAAATCCACCATTATTCCCGCCATCGCAGCTTGTTTGAAGCCACTGAATTCGCTACAAACAACTCTCTGCAACAGAATTTACAGAGAAAAGGAAAGAGAAAAAAAAAGGAAAAAAAAGAGTAGAAGACGAAAGTTTGCCGCCAAAGCCGCCGCCGCCCAACTTTACTGCCAAAGCCACACTTTCTCCTCCCGCTGCTATTGTCATCTTCATCTAACAAGAGTTCTCTTCTAATATAGCCTTCCTTGTTGCTCCGTCGTACAAAAAAAAATAGACTAGCTCCCGATCTGATTCTAAATATCTCCTGTTAAATTACTCTTAGATACCCCAAAGTTTTTACAATTTTCTAGTTTAGTCTCCCAAGTTTTCTTAAATTTTAAAATACCCCCTGAAAATTTTACATATCAGTCTCTGTACTTTCATCTCTTCAATTCCAATCCCTGAAATTTCATTAGGTTCAGTTCAATCACGGTTTCTTTATACTTTCTGCACTTAAGCCCCTAGAGCAAGTCCCAAAAAAAAGGGTCTATATTTTTATTTGCAAGAATCATGGTAAATGCCGGAAAAATCAACGCCAAACTTGATGCTTATATGTTATAACAAGATGAGCGTCTCAAAAGGATTGAAGATTCAATCACAACACTTACTGCAAATGCAACAAATGTTCAAACTTCTATTACAGCACTTGCAGTAAAAGTTGATGTACTCACGGAACGTGTAGATAAAGGACAAGAAGATACTCATAAGAATTTTGAAGACCCCATCCTGAATCTTAATCATCTGAGACTACAGCAGCATGTCCCTAATCCACGAGTTAATCA
The DNA here is from genome assembly GCA_034770075.1 of Aralia elata. Classification (NCBI taxonomy): domain Eukaryota; kingdom Viridiplantae; phylum Streptophyta; class Magnoliopsida; order Apiales; family Araliaceae; genus Aralia; species Aralia elata. The sequence continues at coordinate 110,241,210 of CM068385.1, read as the reverse complement.
TCATGTTCCAGATCCTAGGATGAATGCAGTGGATAGAGAAGCAAAATTAGATGTTGGAGATTTCAATGGCGATAATGGTCCCGAAACATTCTTCGATTGGATTCACAGCTTGGAGATCTTTTTTCGATGGTATGAATTATCTAATGAAAGAAAATTGTTCTTTGCTGAAGCGAAATTAAAAGGAACAGCCCGTATTTAGTGGGATCAACAGCGGCAAAATTTATATACAGCTGCGAGAAGATGGGAAGATATGAAAGCTGCATTGACACGACGTTTTGTACCTTCGGATTATAAGCAACGAGCATATTTGCAGTTAACTGAGTTGGTACAAAGAAGTAAATCTGCAGTCGGGTATACTTCCATGTTTTATAGTTTGGTTACACAATCTGAATTCCCTTGGGTTGAAGAAATTTTAATCTCCATGTACTGTCGAGAATTGAATATGGAGATTGCAGGTGGTATAGCTTCAAGTAAACTCTTGCTCTTGAATGATGTTGTTCAAGTTGCAACCAAGTAGAGGATAATTTGAAAAGGAATTCTGTTAGGTCTCCAATACAAGTCCAAACTCAGAGAGAGCGTACTTTTGTGGAGCCTATTTTAAATAGGCCAGTGAAAAGATCGTCAACAAGCCTTTCAGCTATTAGCAGGCCTAATCGTACCCCAAGTTCTTCTAATGCTTGCAACAACCATACATCTCGATGCTATCTATAACTGTCATGGTTTTGGTCACATGTTTTGTAAGTGTCCTTCTCCGAAGATAAATGTTGCCTCTTCTCCCTCTAGGCAACTTGCTATGGTTGACAAAAAGTGCGGGAAAACTGATTTAAACGAAGAGGTCTTCAAGTCGTTAGACGTCGAATGAGCCCGATGAGCAAGATTTGGAAACTAATGCTCATTTAGAAGGATTTTTAGGTGTCCTTCGACCTTTACTTGTTGCTCAGAAACACAAGGATGATCCTAAAATCCATCGTGGGTGAATTTTTCAAACGAGAGTCATGTGTGGAACAGGTGTGCTCTCTTGTGATTGATACTAAAAGTTGTACAGATGTTATCTCTGAAGAAGCAGTTAAGAAACTTGGGTTAAACGTTGAGCCTCACCCGGAGCCGTATGACGTTGCATGGATTACCAAACAAGGTTACGGGTTACCTAGAAGTGTTTGGTTACATTTTCCATTGGCAAGCTTAAGGATACCGTTATGATGTTCTACCCCTTAAGGTTTGTCACATTCTCTTACGGCGTAAATGGCTATGGAATCGTCATGCGCAGCATGATGTTCATGCTAATATCTATTCGATTATCAAAGGCAATACCAAATTCACTCTTACTTGTGCTCTCGACATGCCAAATTTGAAGCTTGCAAAGACTTCCTTGGTGATCCGACGTGATTGTTCTTGTGTTGATGTTTATAACTCGACGGAGTTAAGTTTTTTCAGCGGAAGAGAACTGATGTAGGACAAGCCCGTGAAAGTTGGTTAGAACAATATAAAAGGCTTTGGAAACCCATGAATTAGAAGTTGTATTTTAATTAGTTTCTTTAATTTGTAGTTATCTTATTAGAGTCCAATTTAGGTTAGGAAAGTTGTCTAGGAGTATTTATAAATAGTGATGTACTTCATTATTTTGAGACATTGAATAATTAGAATTGATTGAGTTTTGTGTGAAATTATCTATGTGATATTTATCCTTCATCCCAAAACCCCCGTCCCCATCATATAGCGTACAACAGAAGAACAAAGGATCATCACGTACATAATTCCCTCAATGTCCCATAATTTTCCATCTAAGGAACAATTTTGCATAGAAACATTACGATTAGGACAAAATTTTCACCCAATTGTGCGATCAATATTAGTGGTATCTATTCCCATTAATCATAGATTTTATGAATAATACCAACGTGGTATTAACCAGTATGCAAAAGTAGCCCACCAAACAGTTTTAGCTATAACACCAACGACAAAATTTATATAAACATAAATAGATGATACACACTATACACACCAGGGCTATACAACACTATTTGAGAATAAGGTTCAGATGGCATTGAAACTCTTTAACTGATACTCCCTTGTTTATAAAGTAGGGTCCGATTTCTTTAGGTGGCTTCTTTTTTTTCAAATATTAAGGTTTGTATATAAGTATAATAATCTTTAGATATAATTTTTTTGAATAAATTATTTCAATGCTAAGATTTAGAGGCATAATTTAAAATCAGGAGGAAAAAAAAGAATAAACACCAACAAAAAGTCAATAAAGCCAACAAAAAGTCGACAAAAAGAACCCAATAACTAAAGTTCCTACACTAAGCTCCCGACAGAAAGTCGACAAAAGACACAACTGAGCCCTGGATACACCTCATGCTGCCAAAAATAAACCAAGCTCAGAAACAAGTAACAAATCTGGACGACACTACACTCTTCTTCAAAATATCTACAATCTCTCCCTCCAAACTACCACCAAAGACCATGTGATACCTTATTTCACCTTGTTCAGTGCCTCGTAGGCGCTTTAGTACCCATACAAGCTCAAAAAAAATCTTGATAGTTGGTGGTATCCCCCAACGACTCCCAATCTTTCCTACACATCATGCATTGGTCAACCAAGAACTTCCCTCTCCTGCACAATGAATCCTAAGTCAAGATAGCACCCCACACTCAATGTTCGAAATAGCGTTTGAGGCGTACGCCTTAAGGCGCGCCTCGTAGCGAGGCGGAAGAAAGCAAAGGCGAGGCGTACGCAAGAAGGGAAGAAACAGAGGCTAGGGCTATTTTCGGCTGAGGCGTGCGCCTCGTCGCGAACCGCCTCAAGGCGTACCAAGGCATAAGCCTTGGTTTACGTATGGGCCAAATTAAAAAAGAAAAAAAGAAACGACGTCGTCCGACATCGATTTAAAGCCCTAGAATTTTAGAGGAGGAGTACCTACAAAGGAAGTGACCGAAAGAGTCAAGGAGCTGTGAAGTCGGCTGCGCCTGCTAAGTCGCCTCTGCCTGTGAACTGCGAAGTCGCCGACTCGATCGGAGAAGAAGAAGAACGACGGCGACGGCGAAGGCGAAGTGATCGGAGAAGAAGAAGAAGGTACGTTTCGTCTCTTTTTTTTTTTCTTCTGGCTAGTATGCCTGCTGGACAATTATATCTATGTAATATATAATATAATATGTACTACAGTACTAATATCTAATACAATAAGTCGGTAACAATATATACTAATATTCTATATGTACATATAGAGTAATACTGTACAGTCTGTACTTATATATATAGATATTAACTGTATATATATATATTAAATGTATATATGATACTAATACATAATATATAATATTTATTTTTTATTTTTTTTAATTTTTTTTTTACTAAATAATATATAATATGTTCAATATATGTAGTATGTACTGATACTGTGTATATATAATATGTACAATTTTTTTTGGCTAAATAATATATAATATGTTCATATATATATATATATGTACTAATAGAGTAATATTGTACTGATATATATATATATATATATATATATATATTTAATATATATGATACTGATATATAATATATAATATTTAATTAATTAATTAATTATTATTTATTTATTTATTTTTATTTTTTTACTAAATAATATATAATATGTTCAATATATGTAGTATCAAGTATGTACTGATACTGTGTATATATAATATTTCCAATTTGTTTTTGCTAAATAATATATAATATGTTCATATATATGTACTAATAGAGTAATATTGTACTGATATATATATATATATATATATATATATATATAGATATTAAATTTATATATATATATATATTTAATATATATGATACTGATATATAATATATAATATTTAATTAATTAATTATTTATTTTTTTAAAATTTTTTTTTTACTAAATAATATATAATATGTTCAATATATGTTCATATATATGTACTAATAGAGTAATATTGTACTGATATATATATAGATATTAAATTTATAAATATATATATATATATATATATATATATATATATTTAATATATATGATATTGATACTATGTTGATGATATTATGTTGTTTTCATGTTTTGTAATGATACATTAATGTGACGTTGGTTATTTATGTCTTTTATGACCTTGATTATAATGATGGATTATTTTATGATTTTATTAGCATTTTTGTATAATTTTTCGGGGACTGCTAGGTCTTCAAATCAAGGCTTCCGCCTCGCTCCGCCTCGAGGCTTACGCCTCGCCTCGTTCGGAAAAAAACGCCTCGTACCGCTATTAGCTTTTTCGAACATTGCCCACACTCCCCGTCCAAGAAAGGAAAACCACCTTGCGAGGAATCTCCACCCTAAAAATGCTCTTCCACGGGAAGCCCATCACCTCTAAACCCATTAATCTTCTATAACAAGACTTAACAGAGAATCTCCTAAAATGTAACCTGAAACGCAACTCGTTTTGATTCATTAAACCTATACAGCAAAGAGGTGCACTATATAGGCTAAGTGCTAGGCTAGGGGTAGCTTGGTATAAATGCGTATACTTAGGATTTCTCTTAGAAACTACATGTAATAAGTTTTAGAGCAAATTATAAATTACCACTTGTGGGTTGTGGCTTGGCCATTTTCTTACTTACACCTAGGAATCGGAAATCTACGACAAAACCATCTGTGGTTTCACTTTTGTTTCCAAGTTACCTCACTTTCATCCATTTTGACGGCAAGGGTACTCCACTCGCCAAAATACGAGTGGAATGGCTCCCAACTGTAATAAAGAATGTTGAAATGACAATAATACTCTCCACTTTTCATCAAATTTAACAAAACATATTCCGAGTTCATCAATAACTTAATTTGAGTATTAACAACATTATTCTGAACACACCTTAAATCAACCATTGGAAACCCTGGCCCTAACCACAATCATGTTTCCCCAGTAATGCACAGAACCTGATCCCCAAATTGTTCCATTCATTGTCAGACCCATTCCCAAAATAAGAAAACCCAAATTTGAAGGCTTAAACTACAATATTTGAAAAATAGATCCGCAATTTAGAGAACGGATTTGTAATTAAAAGAAAATAATGAAAGACAATGAAGGGTATTGAGATGGAAATGTGTGGTATACAGTATGTGTTTCCAGCATGGAATATGGTGTCATGGCTCAGGATATGTTTGTCGTTTGCTTCTGGGACTGGGAAAGACAAATATGGCGGCTGGATGACCGAGTTAAGTGAAAGAAACAATGCAGATCCACCATGAAAAAAAAAATAAAGAAATAGCAAACAACTCTGCTAGAATTTAGGCCAATACCTCCTTTAACCTCTCAGGTCCCACTTCGATCAGTACTTCAATAGTACTATAGTAATCAAGATCAATTGCAGTATGCTGAGCTGGAACATGCCCATTCTCGTGGGTATCATTCTCCCAACCTTGCACCATACCACTAGCCCATTGCTCTTCCAACTCAGATGTTACCTGCCACAAAACGGTCCTTGTCATAAAAGAACATACCTAGAGTTTTTTTATCTTTTATTTTTTATAACTTTATTCTTTGTTTCTTTATATGTTTTTGATAAGTAACAGAACATCGGTACATAAACAACATCATGAATTTATTATGAGATTCAATTCATCCTCCGTATAAAGCACTCATTAAGATGCCTAAGAGTTCAAAAAATCATGAAGGCTTTAGCATATAAAGATTTTGTTAATATATGCCTATCACCAACCGTGTTAAAGACATTACTTTACAAAATATTTCATCGGGCAATCTGTATATCTTCTAATATAGTGCATCAACACTATCGTACTTATGGATTTCCATTCCATGTGATGTGATAAAGTACCACTGATAAACACAATCAAACTGATTACCTAATCAGTTGCTGAGAAGTAGTTTAAGTCACACATGAAAATCAATGAAAGAGTCCTGCATTGACACATACGAGTCATTTACAAAACAAGATACAACAGAGTTTCAGATGATACAACTCCAAATTACTGGGGGTGTTTTAGCAAATAAGAGAGGTGATTGAGAACTGCTTTAGCCTTAGTTTGTCTTTATGCAAAATTAGCATTAGTTGAACATAACAAAATACATACACTATTCTTCTGCACTTATTATATGCTATCTTAAACCAAATGCAGATCAAACAATAACGTCAGTTCACATATCAAACAGTCTTGGAAAAATCTTTTAGTACTTAAGTAGTTTCATTTACCAAAAGCACTGCCAGTTCCAAAACATCCAACAAAATTTGATGCAAAGTATATGAAAGGCAGCACATTCTTTTATTCTTGCAGATAAAGAAACCAAAAAGGTGTGAAAGCATGAGCAACACACGAGGTTTCCAGGCAGTACAACTCTAAATATTTCAGATTGTTGGGGAATCCTCAGTATGTGTGCAGGCCGAAATGAAAGTCATTTTGGCAAAACTTGGACCACTCTAGAATAGGACCTGAGAGTAGTTCTTGCAATTTACTTTTCTAAAAACCCCTGCTCATGAAACAGTGTATGCCAAACAGTAAGACTGGCATATCGCTTTATTAAAAGATATCTATATATATATAGCAAATATTGACATACCACATTCAAAAAAAAAATTTAACATGAAACAGTAAAGAGAAACACAGAAAACAAGGCAATAGAAAGGGGGAAGAAAGATCTTCTTTAGTGAACCTTTGAGAATATTCTATCCAGATCTTGCAAAGGCTCTGTCCGCTCAAAAAAATATATAAGATACTCCAGTATTTTGCTCAAATATTCCCTATATTGCCTGAAAAAACAAAGGAAATATATTTACAATTCCATATGAATAGTATGCAGAAACAAACAGATGTATAACACATCAGAACAAAAAGAAAAGTAAGCAGAATTCGTATAAGACGACAGTACACTGGGCAACCCATGTACCATGCTGTAAATGATTATCAATCAATGAAAAGTACAAACACTCCTCTAGATAATATACAATAGATCCAGTGAACGAGAAAGCATTTTGGACAGATGATGTGTTTAAAAAGAGTATATTATTGCTTAATAAATGCAAACTCATTGTTTATCTCCTTCCAATGAAATAAACGAAATGAAAGAGCTTCTCAGTAAGCACCTTGTGCTTTGTCTTGACCCTTTCCTCCAAAGATTAACAATACAAAAGGAATTACCATTGTGACGAATATTTTTCTTTTCTTTCTTTTTTTTTTTGATAAATTGCAAGAGGAAAACTATTAGAGAGAGAAATATTTACCTTGTCAGCTTCAATTTGCGAGGTATCTTATGCGTTTGAGAAAAGACTTCGAGGTAAGCAGAGTATTCAATTGGCTCTCCAAATTTAGAATTTATGTAGTCATTGTACAGTTCATGCATATCAAGATAGCGTCCAAAACCTTCCTGAAACAGAGTGCAGATAAATTAATTTCAAGAAATATTGGAATCAACTTTCTGCAAGAAATTGGAAAGAACTTTCTCTTCCCATCCCCCAAAATTAATACTCACAAAACAGACCCTAAATGAAGGGCTATATATTTGAAATTACTTGTTTTAGAGTAGCTGGAAAACAATAACCATAACACGATATGCAGGAATGACCAAGTTTTTCCTCTCAAGGAAAGCCCACAAAGCAAATCTTTTCCTTCAGATCAAAGCTAAAGCAGAGACATTTACAACAATGAATGAAGTGCTAATCCACGGACATATGAACTTAGGAACTGATGAATATTCATCAATAAATTCTTCTTCTATCTCTTACAAAAATAAAAAAAATAAAAAAATAAAGAGAGAGAGAGAGAGTTGATTACAAGTATAATTTTCATCAATTCAGTAATGGAACTTTGTTGATCTGTCTTCCTATTTGCGTTTTTGTTTATTTGTCAGCATGTATACATCTGGTGTATAGTAATTTGGGCGGTGAATATACAAAATGGAGGTGTCCTGACCCATTTATGAATTGTCACTACTACTTGTGCAGTATTTATACATGACCACGGGTAAATTCCGCTTTGGGACCACCCCTTACTTTACCATTATCGTAGGGGTATGGGGTTTGAGACAAAGAAGGATCAAAGCAGCATCTAAGTCATAATAGGATTCAATAAGCAAGGTAAGCTAACTATCCAACTTTTTTGTTGCATGAGTTGCAGATATGTAAAGTTAACTAGTTAAGTCTCTTAAACTATATCACATATCAAAAAATAAAGTCTCTTCAAAAAGTCTTAAGAGATTCAAGTACTTAATATTATGAGCACAATTCACAAATATATATTTATATATAATATATATGTATGGAGAGACAGGGTACAGAGAGCGACACCAACCTCCCCACTAAACTCAATATGTGGTTCGTCTTTGAGTAGCTGTTCATACTCATCAGTGGCATCGACAACTCGCGCAGTAGGATGACGTCTGTGATACTCCCGAATCTACATTATGCATGAATTTGTAATTTTAATAATATAACCGGTTATAAATGTTTAAAAAAAAGGCCTACATTGACATCTATACAACTTTTAGAACTAATTTAGCTGGCTCTTAAAATAAGCAGATAATGTAAAAGATAATAAAAGCTAAAACTAAAAAAAATACTTATAAAAAATAAGATAAAGAGTCCAGATGAATTGTTATGTGTATAGCAAAGACCCTAAGATTTTGCTACCTCTTTTAATCTATCATAAAATGCGCTAAAAACATTAGTTCCAGCAGCCGTTTGACCTCCAAGAGCGGCAATCTCATCTTTCCTCGCATTGTCGTTATCGTCATAAATCTCGACCTAAAAAACAAAACAATACTTCATCATTGAGTGGAAACATTATAGACTTGTGGAAAATCACAAAATAATAGCAAGAAAACGAGAATAAGTACGATTTTGTGAGTGGTTTCGGATATTTGATCAATCAAATTGCGGACACGGTGGCTCTGAAAGAGTCGGTCCCTGTTGGAGGAAGGGTCGTTTTGGAGAACCTTCACGATGATTCGCTCCAGCCGTTCCACTTCCTCGTGACCCGCCCTAGTCAGCTCCAGTAGAGTCGACGACATCTCCTCTCTCTAACAAACCAGTGCTCCGAGAACAAACCTAACCTAGGGTTCTGTTCTCTCTCAAGAGACAGGGAGGGGGTTTTACCAGGGCGGGCGAAATTGATTATTGTAATCGAATTATCACAGCGATTAAAAAACACCAAAAGGGCCAAAACACAAATAGGGGGGAAATAATGCGGCGTCGTTTCGTATATGGGACAATAATGAACTTCACGAAAATTTGGGTTTTCACTCTGGTTTAGAAAATATGTAGTAACTTCAATAATTAATGATTCAATTATTTAAATAATTCTAATTTCTAAAGCTCTCTATTTTTGTTTGAATATAAATAAATCAAAATGTAAAAATTTTAATAAATGCATTAAATAAAAGCACGTCATAGTAAAAATAAATATTACAAAACTATTTTTAATAATATAAAATATTGCTCGCATTTTTACCTAAAATAATCCTATTTGAGTTACTAAGTCAGTTTTTGGAAAATTTATTAATTCGAAATTATTATAAATATATTTAATTTTAATTAATATAATCGTGATGATTGAAATATTTAAATTAATTACTAACAACAAAAACTGTTGTTTTAATTTTAAAAGTTTATAAATAGACATCAATCAAAATAAATAAATAAAAACTAAAATAAATAATTTTGAAATTTATTTTTTTTTATAAAAAAAAGGCTTAAATATAATTTACTACCCTAAACTATAGGCATATTCCACTTCGGTGATCCACCTTTAAAGTTTTTCAATTAGATGATCGAACTATTAATTTTTTCCACTTCCATTCAATTGGATCTGCCACGTCAGAAATTGCTGACGTAGCTGTCTGGGTAGGCCATAGTTGAGCTGATGTGTAACAAAAAAAGAATATTTTAATTTTTGATTAAATAGTTATTATATATTAAAGGGCAAAATCGTCAAAACTACTTATATTAAACATTAATACTAAAAAAAAATAACAAACCATCAGATAAATCTAAACCTCTGTTTTCATCCCCTTCCGACCCAATCAGTTGTATCAAGCATAGATCTAGGTTTAGAATGGGTAAAAGTCGACGTAGTAAATATAAAACCTGGCCAAACCCCAATCTCCATCGCTATTAACGAGATGTCGAAGCGAAAATTCGCGGCTCTTGTTGCTTTTCAGTCCGGCAATAGGTTGATCGGGGAAGAAGTTGTCGGCCTCATCGCACGGTACCCCGATAGACTTATTTTGGGCAGGCGGAAAGGAGTGGTTTGCTTCAGGCGGCAGAGCGACCAAGTCGCCGTTGATATGGATGACTGAGTAGCTAGTGGGGGAAGGCGGCGCGTCGGTGTCACCGTAGCCGCGGAGGTCGAGGGCGATGGCACGGTAGCTGAGGGAAGAGAGAGAAAGAATATGGTGACGCCATGAGTACCAGAGCTGAGGGAAGCCATGAAGAAAGAGGATATTGATTCCGTTCACTTGTATGCTTTTTGTTGCTTTATTCTTTTAATGGAATCAGTTTGGTGTTGTACTGATTTTTCGTAGATTCTTTTTCGCTCGATTTAGGATGGACTTGGATCTGACGTTTCCATATTGGTCTGATTTGGGGATTTTTTTCAATTTCGACTGATTTGGTGTTCCCCCCTTTCTTTGTTGTTTATTATTATATTGTTGTAATCTGATTTTTTGGGGTATTCTATTTCGCTGGAGTTTCTGGTTTTATGTGTGCATATTGTTCATCTTCTCCATAAATCGGGTTGTGTTGTTTGGTGGTTCCATTTTAGCTTGATTCGGTGCTTGTTGCTTGTTTAATCTGTTTTTAGTTGTTGTGGTGTTCCTTCTTCGTGATACTGTCATACTCCAGTCACGGTGGGCGCAAATTTGGGTTTGTCTAACTATTTGTTGTTCCTCTTGAGTTTTGGGTTTTTGATTTAACAAACTGATTGTTCTTTTGGATCTAGGGTTAACATTTGATCATTGATTTGGATATAGATTTGCATTTAATTGTTCTTTTCTTTGATGAAAAATGAGATTTGACCTTTTTATCCCTAGACATTGAATAAAAGTAAAAATTCATTTGAAATAATAATTTTTAATTATACGTAGGCATTGATTAGCCTAGTCAGCGGGGCCACATCAACAATTTCTGATGTGGCGGACCCAATTGAATAGAAGTGGAAAAAATTAATAGTTCGAACATCTAATTGAAAAACTTTAAAGGTGGATCACTGAAGTGGAATATGTCATATAGTTTAGGATAGTAATTCATATTTAAGCCTAAAAAAAACATTAAAAAGGGATATTATGTTTTTGTGTGGATCCCAACACTTGCCGAACAAAGTCAAATGAAATTGTTGGTATATACACAGTTGCATCGCGTTTTGGTCGACCTTTTTATTCGACTGCCCTAAGGAACAGAGAACAAAATATATTGACGAAGAGATCAATAATTATGACTTTAGGTGCGGACAATTTCTCAATATCTTACTCATTTACAAGAAAAAGAAAATTTCCTAATCTTTGACTAAACTAGATAATTTTAATTAGTTTTATATAAAATTTGATAACATCTCACTTGAATCAAGTCCACCCTTTTTTTGGGAGGAGGTGTGTCTTTTTCATTACTTCTTTTAAATTTTAAATATATCTCAGTTAAAATAATTATTCTCTTCATAATGTATGTCACATTTAAACTCTTTTCCTATCTTCAAATTTTTATTTATAAAATCTCTCCCTTATTTTATTACTCATATTTTACAAATTTTATACATAACGTACCACAAATATTAATATATCTATTATATAACATCCACGATAAGTGAAGGTTAATATATAACACTCGGTTTAAACTAATCTCATGTATTTGGGGAGGCTTTGTTTATTTATTTACAATAATAATAAAAATTAATGAAAGTCTTTCACAATTCACATCCTCAGTCCAGGAGTTGCAAAAGTTTTTTCATTGTTTCTTCAATTCAAAAAAAATACTTTTACTACTTTAATTGTTTTGCTTTTTCTTTCCCCTCAAGTGTATTTCGGAGTTCAATAAGTTACTGTGGTTTGTAGCGGTTGACATGCCACGGTGTATATTTTATTGGGCTTGGTGTATATATTATTGGGCTTTTATAAGTAGTCCACTTGCTTCTCATCAAACATTTTGCTGTTGCATGTTACTCAATTTCAGGCCTTCCCGTTGAGTGTGGATGGAGACTTCTTAAAAAAAAATTAAAATAATCCCTTCCTTTAACACATTTTACTACAGCCAAGCGAGTAAATAGGGGTGTGAACCTAAATTATACTCTCTCCGTCCAAAATTAATTGATTTTCTAGGATTTTTTTAAGTCAAATTGACTATTTTTAAAATTAATAATTAAGCATATATAAATATATTTCTAAAATTATAAAAATTGAAATTAGTAATAAATTGTATATACTTTCTTTTGGTTATAATATCTTCACCTATATGTTAGCAAAAATAGTAAAAAAATTAGTTTTAAAAATAGTTAATTTGACTTTAAAAAGTCCTAGAAATGCAATTAATTTGGGACGGAGTGATACTTTTTATGTTCCGAATTTAGAATTAACATGATTTATTTAAATTTAAAAAATAATAAATCTTATAACTAGTAGTACTTTATACTCCCTCCGTCCCAAATTAATTGCTTTTCTAGGACTTTTTTAAGTCAAATTGACTATTTTTAAAATTAATAATTAAGCATATATAAATATATTTCTAAAATTATAAAAATTGAAATTAGTAATAAATTGTATATACTTTCTTTTGGTTATAATATCTTCACCTATATGTTAACAAAAATAGTAAAAAAATTAGTTTTAAAAATAGTCAATTTGACTTTAAAAAGTTCTAGAAATGCAATTAATTTAGGACGAAGTGATAATATTTATAATTTTATTGACATAAATTATGTGAACTCATATTAATTTTAAATTTAAAAATATTTAAAATTAATTTTTAAAAATTCAATATTCTTCTTATAATTCAAAGCGGAAGTGCATGATTTTCGTGTTGAACTATCTTACCTTATATTGTTGTTACCTACCCCTCCCCCCCCCCCCCCCCCCCCCCCCCCCCCCCCCCCACACACACACACATATAATATATATAAGTAGCGAATCCTACCAACCAAGACTTTATAGCTTTGAAGCTGATAGGAGGCTTTTCAAATTATAATCTCTACTTTATTCTTCTCACCAACCCTCCACCGTAATGATAGGGCCTCTCTACAAACATGTCAGCGTCAAGGAAGTGAATCTTAATTATAGCATGCTATTTTTATTTTTTTTATATCAAACTTCATAATAATAATTATATTTAAATACTCAAACTTTAGAATCAACATGTAGAATTTCAAAATCTATATAAAAAAATGTATAAAAACACGGCCTAAGGTAGATAAAATTCATCCATTTCATACTTTATACGACGTCGCAATCATGCTTGCTACATGTATAGTAGTAGTCCAACAACCCTTTTATATATAATTTCCTCTCTATTGCATTAAACAAAGTAAAATTATATACAGAGAGGGAAATGTTATTTAAGACATATTTTAGTTAAGTTTAATTAAAGTTATTTAATAAAACAACATAATTTTACATAAAATTATAATTAAATTTTATATAAATTAAAAACGAGATAAAATTATGTCGTTCTACTAAAATTTCATTTATTACCATTAACTTAGATTACTTTATATATATATATATATATATATATATATATTTATAATGGTAGTAGTACGTAGTACATAAAAACAAGTGAGAGGATTGGTGGACGGACTCGTAACATTAATTTAATATGTATGTGCGACCATTACCATTGGCTGATTGCCTGATTTTATTTTTTGGCCAAATTAACTTACTATATGATTGAGAGAAGAAGATGTTAATTACGCCCTCCGTTTTTTAATATAAATTGTTTTAGAAAAATAGTTTTGTCTCTTAATATATGACGTTTGAAAATTTTAAGTAAGCATTAATTATTTAATTTCCAATATTATCTCAAGTATTAAATATAACTTTGGTTCTCTCACTATTTTTTACCCAATAAATAACATTTTTTTTCAATACAAGAACAATATAGATAATTAATATTATATTTAATGCTATATAATTATTTTCTTAATACTTATACACAATTCTAAAAAAATTTATATTAAGAGACGGAAGGAATACAGAGAACTCTTAATTCAAATTACCTTGGAATTTCTCAACCACCCCAAGTAAATGGATGTCTCATCAACTATTAGGCCTTACCTACTACATCTACCACAAGATGAACGAGTCAGCGACATGGGCTTGTGGACCAGAAGGATTTTTTTTTTCACTACTGCTAAATGAAATAATTATAAATATCATGATCCTGGGTTAAGCAATAATTTTTGGTTATTTTCAGTCTGAGAATATTCAGAGCAATGACATGTCCATCAAATAAACAATGAGTAAATGCTACGAGGTTTTTTTAGGTGTGCAATGGACTAATCACCTTACAAATTATTATTTATCTATTTAACCCATAACCTATAATTATTTTTCAAACAATTGTCATCACCGAACTAAGTTATTGGATTATTTTCAATATTATTTCTATTATTTAATTGAATTTTCTCAAACAAATGGTAGAAGTTACATTTAGGCTCCGTTTGGTTCGTGTAAAATATTTTCTGAAATTTTTAGATATTTGGTGCTTTTCGAAAAATAGAGTCAACGTAAAATGATTTACCATCAATAAAAAATAATCTTTAAATTTTAGGAAAAACGAATTATCGATTTCAACTTGGTAGTAAGTCATTTTTCAGAAAATGCATGGAGTTTAAACGATGCATACTCTTCTACTTTAAACTCTTCCTTCTCTTCATCTTTTTTGTTTTTTCTTCTTTACTTCACTTGTCCTCTATATTTACAAGTTTTTGCCTATAAGTCCTCAAGATTTGATTTGTTGTTGTTCTTCAATGTCAATTTCTTTTCCTTTTTCCATCATGAATCAGTAAAGATTTGATCTTATTACCGCTTTACATATATAATAGTATTAAACGTTTTGATCTACATATATAGTATTGTTCTTCAATATTAACATCTAGGTTTTCTTGTGTTTTATCTCCTGTAATACCTGACACAAAAGAATAATAGAATAATAATAAATACAAACCTTTTGACCAAAACAATTGCAATAGTAGACATGCATGTGAATGGTTTCATATTATTATGTTGCACTATCTGAAAATTTGATGGCAGCTATCACTTTTGGTTCCCATGAGTTGGCCACTTTCTTTTTTTTTGGACCTTAGTTTCCTCACCACTCTGTCCGAACAATTGCATTTCTTTTACTTCCTCATTTATTAGTACATCTGAGAAGCCTAGCCTTTCACTTCTCCCTCTTTTCTCTCTCATATCACTGATACATACCGAAGAAAGAAAGAGGAAGTGAACTCAGTAAGGTATGTAAATTTATTTTCTTTAATGTAATCAATTGTAAAGATTATGTATGTATATATATTTAAAGCTTTTATCCTCATACATATAAACAGATGATTGAAATGTTGTTAATGGTTTTAGTATTATTAATTGTACTGCATAATTTGGTAGAGGATGGAGTATATATAAATGATTATTTCTTATTATTAAAATATGGCAGTAGTAAATTGAAGTATGAGAAAGCTTGTATGAAATGTAAGAGTTGTTATGCTAATAAATTGTAATTACTATATGGAATGAATTAATCTTAATATTATTAGTAACTATATTTTGTAATCTATATCATGTATGCATACTACATGAATTCGGAGAGCATGCAATGAGTTTAATTGAATTAATTGATAGTTTATTTATTAAAGTTTACCAATGCTTCTGTCCGAATTCTAAACTTTTAGAAATCACTAAATTGTATAAACTATATATTTATAATATGTATATATATATATCAGTGTGTGAGTGCATATATATATATATATATATATATATAGATCCGTGTGTGTGTGTGTGTGTGAGTGTGTGTGTGTGTATATATATATATATATATATATATATATATATATATATATGTCCCTGTGTGTAAGCATATACATATATCCGTGTGTGTGCGTGCTAGTATATATGTATATAATATATATGTTAAGTAATCTTACTTTTATATATATATATATATATATATATATATATAGTACAACACCAGAAGCTAAGTTTACACACACACACAACATGTGTTGTTAATTTTGTTCTTTACAAATGAAATCACAGACGGTGGATTTTTAAGCATGTAAAATATATTGATTAATTGACTTTAATTTGGGCATATGATTTTGTCGAACAATAAGTTACCTTCAGGGACATTGTTATATATATTATATAACTCTTTAAATTTATAAATTATTTATTCTTTTTGTTTAGTTTGGACGGAAGGATTTTTAACAAGTTATATTGGAATATAAATTTGGGTATTACATTGCTTAATCCAGGTACGGATTCCGTACTCCTTCAGCGATACTCTTCTGAAATTTAATTAATTCGTTTTGTTCCTCGTTTTGAATTTCGTTATTAATTCACATAATTGTTTCATGTGAAATTAATATAATAGTTTTATTTTAGCGTTGATACATAGAACTCGTATTTGTACTCTTTGAGTTGAATTATCATGTCTAGTATTTATTTTGATAATTGTAGAAATGTATATGTCAATATATTTTGGAGGCTTGTGTTGATGATTCGTTTGATTTGACATATACATATTAGAACCCCATGTTTGTTGATATTATGTCGCATGTGTTGTGACATTATATTTTGTTAGAATATACCGTAGGGTATACTTGAGCTATAACCACCTGTGGGGGTACCACAGGCATGTCGTCTTGGCACGAGAGACATGACACTTCCGTGGCAGTGTGATTAGTCCACGGCGTCTCTGTTTTGTGCTCCGATGGGAGTTGGCCATTTGGTGATTTGTTGTGAGAGGCGTATGGGTCGACCCTAGTTTTCTGTTCTGTTCTGCGGATTGGTGATGTTGTGCCGAACACACCTTCCGATTTTGCATGCATTTGGATTCGCGGTCCAATGTGTGATTGCCTATGTGGCATTATTTGACTTGTCTATGTGGCAAACTATATTTTTGAGCTCGGTATGAAATAACACCCAGCCATTTGATTCAGCCTATTACTTCGTTGTGTTAGTTTTGTTCGGTTCAGTTCAGTAATTGATTTAGTTAATTCAGTTCATTATTTTTGTACTATATATCTGTACTGGGCAATTGGCTCATGCTGTGTTTTTCCTTCCGGCAGGTAATCAGGGGGATCAAGGGCAAGTGTGACGAGAATTTCCTTTTATCCAAGTGGTTTAGATATTTTGTTTAGGCTTTGGTATTTTGATTTGTGTTATGGAGATATTCAGTTATTGGAGCTGTAATAAATATTTTTAAATTGTGGTTTGATCCAGTTGACTTTTGGAGATTATTATTATTATTGAAGTTAAAATTTGAGGCATAAAGCTATTGATTTATTTTGTTAGTTCTGTTGTGCTTTGCACGTGACCTCCCTTTTCTATTTTCGGGAAGGGGGTGTTACAGAGTTGGTATCAGAGCCAGGTTCTTTCTTGTAGAAGACCTATTTAGGTTTGACCTGTGAGCTATGGGTAGACTTCTGGGTTAGGTTTTGTTTCGTTTGATTTTTTTGTTCAACTTTCATATCAGCTATATTTTTTAATCTGTCTCTAAATTGTTTTACATCTATTCATTGATCTCTTTCTTAGATGGCTCGTAGATCCGCCAGAATTACTGGGAGACGAGGTAACAATGGAGGAAGTAGTGAGGGCCAACCCAGTGCGCAAGCTAATGAACAACCGAATAATCAGATCAATGCTCAATTGGCTGCCTTAGTGAGTCAGGCAGTTAATCAGGCCTTACCGCAATTGGTGGCACAGGTTTTTCAGGCAATGCAGCAACCGCCAGAAAATCCTGAGCAGGAGAACCCAGGAGTTAATGGTTCACACGTTAACGGAGATGAAGGGAATGCAGTCGGTCTTGATCAGCCTGTGGTTCCAATGTATGTATGGTTAGAAAGGTTTCAGAAGCAGAAGCCACGTTCATTTAGTTCAGCTCCGACTCCAATTGATGCAGAGAACTGGATGGCTCATCTAGAAAAGATTTTTGATGTGTTGGGGTGCTCGGATAATCATAAAGTGTTACTTGCAGCTTATAAGCTAGAAGGGGATGCTCAGAGGTGGTGGAAGACGATGAAAACAACAAAGGGTGATGGATATGCTGAGACACTTAGTTGGGCAGAGTTTTGTGAGGTCTTTTACCAACAGTATTTCCCAGCTGCTGACAAGGAGGCCTATGGTAGAGAGTATTTGTCTATTCGGCAGAAAGACGATGAATCTATTATGGACTTTATGACGAGGTTTATTAGGTTGGCAGGCTTTGCAGGAACCTCTGCAGGGACTACAGCGGAACAGGCAGAGAAGTTTAAGTGGAGAATTCATTATAAGTATCGTCAACATCTCATTAACAGCAAATTTGCAGATGTGTCGGCAGTGGCTAATGCAGCCAAAAATATTGAGATGGAGCGACAAGACTTTCGATCTTCTAAACCAGAAGGTAGTCGGAAGAGGGACCGAGATGATCAGCAGGGTCAAGCTTCGGGTCAACATGGGAGGAATCAGGGTGGTCAGTGGAACAAGAACCGTGGTGGTCAGCAGGGGCAATGGCGAGGTCAAAATCAGAACAGGGGTTATCAGCAATTACCTCAACAAGGGCAGAATCGTCAGCTTCAGCTACCTCAGCAAGGTCAAAATCGCCAACAGTGGCATAATCGTCAGCAAGGGCAGAATCAGGGTCGTTACCCAGGACCAGCTAATGGGGGTAACCCTAATCTTATTCCGATAGTTCCTTGTGCTACTTGTGGGGGTAATCATCCGGGGAGGCAGTGCCATAGAGTTTCTGGTGCATGCTTCTTGTGTGGACAGATGGGTCATATTGCTAGAGATTGTACTGGGCCACGTGGTAATGGTGGAGGCAGTAATAATGGTGACAATGGAGGTCAACGTCAGGGTGGTCGAGTGTTTGCCATTACATATAACCAGGCAGCAGGTGCGCCAGGTATTATTTCTGGTACTCTTTTAGTTGGCAACCGTGAGGCTTCTGTTTTATTTGATACTGGTTCTACTCATTCAGTTGTGGCTCAGTCTTTTGTTCGGCACCTTGGTGTGCCACCTCAGTCTTTAGATTTTGTTATGTCTATTGCTACCCCGATGGGGACTTCTGTAGTTATTTCTGAATTGTATCGAGAGTGTCCGATCAGTTTTGGAGATAAAATTTGTAGGGCTAATCTTTTTCCAATGGGTATGCACGATTTTGATGTAATTCTTGGAATGGACTGGTTAGATAAGTATCATGCCACTATCGATTGTCCAGCGAAGAAGGTTATATTTGGAGATGTGAAGTCTCCGGAGTTCGTGTTTCAGGGTTCACAACCAAGTAGAGTGGTGAAGTTGATTTCTGTTTTGAAGGCAGAGAAATTGATGGCAAAGGGTTGTGAGGGGTATTTGGCGTTTGTGAATGATACCTCTATGGGTGAGTCTCGTATTGAGGATGTTCCAGTTGTTCGTGATTTTTCTGATGTATTTCCTGATGAATTGTCAGGGTTGCCACCACAGCGGGAAATTGAGTTTACCATCGAGCTTGTTCCTGGTGCGGAGCCTATCTCTAAGGCGCCGTATAGGATGGCACCGTTGGAATTACAAGAGTTGAAGGAGCAGTTGCAGGAGTTACTTGATCGTGGTGTAATTCGGCCTAGTGTTTCACCGTGGGGTGCTCCGGTTTTGTTTGTGAAGAAGAAAGATGGATCTATGAGGTTGTGCATAGACTACAGGGAGTTGAACAAGATTACAATCAGAAATCGGTATCCATTGCCGAGAATTGATGACTTGTTTGACCAACTTCAGGGGGCGAAGTATTTTTCGAAGATAGACTTGAGGTTTGGTTATCATCAGTTGAGGGTAAGGGATGAGGATATCTCTAAGACAGCTTTTCGCACTCGCTATGGGCATTACGAGTTTCTGGTGATGTCATTTGGGTTGACTAACGCTCCGGCGGTATTTATGGATTTGATGAATCGGGTGTTCAAAGAGTACTTAGACCAATATGTTATTGTCTTTATTGATGACATTTTGGTTTACTCAAAGTCTAGGGAGGAGCATGAGGAACATCTTCGTATAGTTTTGGGGATTTTACAAAAAGAGAAGTTGTATGCTAAATTCTCTAAATGCGAATTTTGGTTGGAGCAAGTTGCATTTTTGGGCCATGTTGTGTCTGCTGAAGGCATTAAGGTGGATCCTGCGAAGGTTGAGGCTATCACTAATTGGCCGAGACCTACTGCAGTGACAGAAGTTAGGAGTTTCTTGGGTTTGGCAGGGTACTATAGGCGATTTGTGGAAGGGTTCTCTTTACTTGCCTTACCATTGACTCAGTTGTTGAGAAAGGGCACAAAGTTTGTGTGGAATGAGGAACGTGAGAAGAGTTTTGAGGAGTTGAAGAAGCGACTTGTGACAGCTCCAATACTCACATTGCCGTCGGGGACAGGAGGTTATCAGATTTATAGTGATGCTTCTAAGAAAGGTTTGGGGTGTGTTTTGATGCAACATGGTAAGGTGATTGCTTATGCTTCTAGGCAGCTTAAACCTTATGAGGTGAACTACCCCACTCATGATTTGGAGTTGGCAGCAGTAATCTTTGCCTTAAAAATTTGGAGGCACTATTTGTATGGAGAGACTTGTGATATCTTCACCGACCATAAAAGTCTTAAATACATTTTCACTCAAAAGGAGCTTAACATGAGGCAGAGACGTTGGTTGGAGCTTCTAAAAGATTATGATGCGAGAATACAGTATCACCCGGGGAAGGCAAATGTGGTTGCAGATGCTTTTAGCCGAAAGAATTCAGGAAGTGTAGCAACCCTTATTACACAACCTCAACTTATTTCGGATATGGAGCGGCAAGAGTTGGAGTTTTTTGTGCAAGGATCAGATGGGATTTTGGCAGGTATGAGAGTAGAGCCATCTCTTATCTCACGGGTTAAAGAAGCTCAGAAAGAAGATGGGGAATTGTGGGGTATGACGCAAAACATAGAAGAGGGCAAGCAACCCGAGTTTCGTATTGATGACCATGGTGTGATTTGGTTGGGTAAGCGGTTGTGTGTACCGCCGGATTCAACCATTCGAGAAGCTGTGTTGGTTGAGGCTCATAGTTCGCCATTTTCTATTCATCCAGGTTCCACTAAGATGTACAGGGATTTGAAAGAGAATTTTTGGTGGAATGGGATGAAGCGAGACGTGGCTGAATATGTGGGTAAGTGCCTCACTTGTCAACAAGTGAAGATAGAACATCAACGAGCTAGTGGTTTGTTGCAACAGTTAGACATACCGGTTTGGAAGTGGAAGGATATCACGATGGACTTCGTGACTGGTTTGCCGAAGACTTTCAGGAAGAATGATGCCATTTGGGTTGTGGTGGACCGGTTGACCAAATCAGCACACTTCTTGGCTATCCATGAGGGTTACTCAGTGGATAGGTTGGCACAGATCTTTCAGCAGGAGATTATTAGACTTCATGGTACTCCGATATCTATTGTTTCAGATCGGGACCCGCGGTTCACTTCACGGTTCTGGAAAGGGTTTCAACGAGCTTGGGGCACTCGGCTCAACTTTAGTACTTCTTTCCATCCACAAACCGATGGGCAATCCGAGCGGACTATTCAAACGTTGGAGGATATGTTGAGGTCTTGTGCACTGGAGTGGTCAGGAAATTGGGATGATTACTTGAGTCTAGTTGAGTTTGCTTATAACAACAGTTGGCATGCAAGTATTGGGATGGCTCCATTTGAGGCGTTGTATGGTAGGAAGTGTCGGGCACCAACTTGTTGGGATGAGGTTGGTGAGAAGGCCATAGAAGGGCCTGAATTAGTTCAAATCACTACAGAGAAGGTAGCAGTGGCTAAGGAAAAATTACAGTCGGCTCGATCACGACAGAAGAGTTATGCTGATAAGCATAGGAGGACCTTAGAGTTTGAACCTGGTGAACATGTATTTTTAAAAGTTTCTCCTTGGAAGGGTATTCGGCGATTTGGGTTGAAAGGGAAACTTAGTCCGCGTTTTATTGGCCCCTTTGAGGTTTTGGAGAAGGTTGGTGAGGTTGCATATCGGTTAGCTTTGCCTCCACAGTTAGCTCATGTGCATAATGTGTTCCATGTGTCAGTATTGAGGAGTTACCATTATCATCCGTTGCATGTGGTGCAATATCCGTTCGATAAGATTCAGGAGGATCTTACGTGTGAGGAGCAAGCCGAGGCAATTTTGGATCGTCAAGAGAGGATTATGAGGAGGAAAACAATTCCGTTTGTTAAGGTTTTGTGGAGGAACCATTCGGAGAGAGAAGCTACTTGGGAAATGGAAGAATCGATTCGAGCGAAGTATCCACATCTTTTCGATAACTAGGTTCGTTCCTTTCTTTTGATTCCGGGGACGGAATCCTTTTTAAGGGGGAGGTAATGTAATACCTGACACAAAAGAATAATAGAATAATAATAAATACAAACCTTTTGACCAAAACAATTGCAATAGTAGACATGCATGTGAATGGTTTCATATTATTATGTTGCACTATCTGAAAATTTGATGGCAGCTATCACTTTTGGTTCCCATGAGTTGGCCACTTTCTTTTTTTTTGGACCTTAGTTTCCTCACCACTCTGTCCGAACAATTGCATTTCTTTTACTTCCTCATTTATTAGTACATCTGAGAAGCCTAGCCTTTCACTTCTCCCTCTTTTCTCTCTCATATCACTGATACATACCGAAGAAAGAAAGAGGAAGTGAACTCAGTAAGGTATGTAAATTTATTTTCTTTAATGTAATCAATTGTAAAGATTATGTATGTATATATATTTAAAGCTTTTATCCTCATACATATAAACAGATGATGAAATGTTGTTAATGGTTTTAGTATTATTAATTGTACTGCATAATTTGGTAGAGGATGGAGTATATATAAATGATTATTTCTTATTATTAAAATATGGCAGTAGTAAATTGAAGTATGAGAAAGCTTGTATGAAATGTAAGAGTTTGTTATGCTAATAAATTGTAATTACTATATGGAATGAATTAATCTTAATATTATTAGTAACTATATTTTGTAATCTATATCATGTATGCATACTACATGAATTCGGAGAGCATGCAATGAGTTTAATTGAATTGATTGATAGTTTATTTATTAAAGTTTACCAATGCTTCTGTCCGAATTCTAAACTTTTAGAAATCACTAAATTGTATAAACTATATATTTATAATATGTATATATATATATCAGTGTGTGAGTGCATATATATATATATATATAGATCCGTGTGTGTGTGAGTGTGTGTGTGTGTGTGTGTGTGTATATATATATATATATATATATATATATATATATATGTCCCTGTGTGTAAGCATATACATATATCCGTGTGTGTGCGTGCTAGTATATATGTATATAATATATATGTTAAGTAATCTTACTTTTATATATATATATATATATATATATATATATATATATATATAGTACAACACCAGAAGCTAAGTTTACACACACACACAACATGTGTTTGTTAATTTTGTTCTTTACAAATGAAATCACAGACGGTGGATTTTTAAGCATGTAAAATATATTGATTAATTGACTTTAATTTGGGCATATGATTTTGTCGAACAATAAGTTACCTTCAGGGACATTGTTATATATATTATATAACTCTTTAAATTTATAAATTATTTATTCTTTTTGTTTAGTTTGGACGGAAGGATTTTTAACAAGTTATATTGGAATATAAATTTGGGTATTACATTGCTTAATCCAGGTACGGATTCCTACTCCTTCAGCGATACTCTTCTGAAATTTAATTAATTCGTTTTGTTCCTCGTTTTGAATTTCGTTATTAATTCACATAATTGTTTCATGTGAAATTAATATAATAGTTTTATTTTAGCGTTGATACATAGAACTCGTATTTGTACTCTTTGAGTTGAATTATCATGTCTAGTATTTATTTTGATAATTGTAGAAATGTATATGTCAATATATTTTGGAGGCTTGTGTTGATGATTCGTTTGATTTGACATATACATATTAGAACCCCATGTTTGTTGATATTATGTCGCATGTGTTGTGACATTATATTTTGTTAGAATATACCGTAGGGTATACTTGAGCTATAACCACCTGTGGGAGTACCACAGGCATGTCGTTTTGGCACGAGAGACATGACACTTCCGTGGTAGTGTGATTAGTCCACGGTATCTCTGTTTTGTGCTCCGATGGGAGTTGGCCATTTGGTGATTTGTTGTGAGAGGCGTATGGGTCGACTCTAATTTTCTGTTCTGTTCTGCGGATTGGTGATGTTGTGCCGAACACACCTTCCGATTTTGCATGCATTTGGATTCACGGTCCAATGTGTGATTGCCTATGTGGCATTATTTGACTTGTCTATGTGGCAAGCTATATTTTTGAGCTCGGTATGAAATAACACCCAGCCATTTGATTCAGCCTATTACTTCGTTGTGTTAGTTTTGTTCGGTTCAGTTCAGTAATTGATTTAGTTAATTCAGTTCATTATTTTTGTACTATATATCTGTACTGGGCAATTGGCTCATGCTGTGTTTTTCCTTCCGGCAGGTAATCAGGGGGATCAAGGGCAAGTGTGACGAGAATTTCCTTTTATCCAAGTGGTTTAGATATTTTGTTTAGGCTTTGGTATTTTGATTTGTGTTATGGAGATATTCAGTTATTGGAGCTGTAATAAATATTTTTAAATTGTGGTTTGATCCAGTTGACTTTTGGAGATTATTATTATTATTGAAGTTAAAATTTGAGGCATAAAGCTATTGATTTATTTTGTTAGTTCTGTTGTGCTTTGCACGTGACCTCCCTTTTCTATTTTCGGGAAGGGGGTGTTACATCTCCCCTTTGCGAAGTTATGAGAAATTCTTTAGAATATATAAATTCTTCATCATTGCAAATCTGCTGCCCTTCAAAGTAAAACATGTAATAATACAAATTATAAATCATGTTTAATTAATTTGACAGTCAAACAATGAAAAATATCTGAATTTCAATAGAAATGACTTTCAGTAAAATCATTTGATGAAAAATATATTTTAAAAATTATTTTACAAGAAACGAACATAGCTTTAATGACGATGAAAGATATATGTGATAAATGTTGTAATAGTGTTATTTTTGGCCAAGAAAATAGACAAGTAGTATAGATTTGGGTAGTATGATTGGACATTTTAGGAGAGCGAAAGAAACAACAAGTTGGATGAGTAGGGAAGATGAAAGTGATAGTATCAAGTACTAACACAACACCCTTTAGAAGGAGGCAGGAGGCAACCAAGCGGTTAATGTATTAGGACTCTTGGCTAAATTCAACGGCCAAAACGGCCATTTACTTCATTTTAAAGCTTAAAAATTCGTTCAAATAAAATTAAAAAACAAAATTAGTACTTTTAATTTAGCATGAGACTTTACCCCCCATCATTTTATAGTGCCTAAATGTTTGATGATCCCATTGGATACGTGGTATTTCATTCTCACCGACCACCAATTTCATATCAAATTCGCCGCATAACCACATGATCTTGATTCCTAACCTCTAGACATTGGTGCATTATTAACTTACACGTACTAGGTACATAAAATAATAGTATAATAAAATATGGAGAGAGATATGAACAGATATTTGTTATTTATAATATTACAAAAATATATGAGTTGTCACCTTCCAAATAAGTATACTGTTAATTTGTCAGCTCGCCACGTCCATTATGTTATTTTTTTACTACTAACTGATGATTTGTGAGGTACAAGTTTTGTCACCAATTATAAAAAAAATTAAAAAATTAAAAGAGTAATTGCTTTGTTGATAGTAATATAATAATTTTAAACTTATCTTCATAATTTTTTTATTATGTCAAACAAGTTATACGTTTAAGAGAAAATATAAATAAAATACATCAGTAGTATTTTAAATTTTAAAAATAAAATTCTTTTTATGAAACTGGTGAAGTATTTATTACTATTCTTCTTCGAGTATATGTATATTTTTTAATCAGAACCAGACAATTATTAAATGTTCTATTGGGCTCATTTTTTACTGAATGCATCCAATCATAAACTTCCAAGGCGTGACTATGATCAACTTTAAAAAAGAAACTAGGAAAAAAGAATTAGGCCCCGAGGCTAGCTTCTCCAGATACATTGATTATTTAATACTACTAATGGTCATCGATTATGGTGCCAATAATATTTTAACTTTTGGGTTCTCTCGTTGACAAGGAAAGGTTTACAAGTAAACTTAATTATGGATCTGTATAATTATTTTAGAATTTGTTTGCTCATTCACCCCTGAAAGTACGCAACCACCATTATTTGAGAATGTAGTCCAACAATCCACTGTTTCAACACACTCAATAAAGAATTAAACATAAAAATAGTTGTTTATTTTATGAAAAATAATATACACATTGAATATGATGATATGTGATTATGTGAAATAATTCGTTATTACAAACTCACTTAAAATATCATGATTAAAAGTATTATTATTAATAACTTACTTTTTTATATACAAATAAATTATTTTTTTATATTTCGATGTGGGATTAGAGTATTACAATATGAATAACTACTCTGTAATCCGGTGTTAAAAAAAATGGTATAGAATTTATCATTTTTCTTTACCTTATTTTTTGTTCGATGAAAGATATGTCGCAGAAATTCCTTTGTTGGTCACGGACGCATGCGCCATGCATGCAGGAGCCATGACCAAAGCTTATGGTTCGAATTGACTAAATCACCGTGGTTTTTACTAGCTTTGGAGTGCCATTCTAAATAATATTACCTTGATCCAGAGCAAAATTTCGTTTAAAACCCAAAATTAAGACTGCGATAACAACTTCTATGAAAGCTAGGTATTTTTTGTCGCTTAAACTTGAGCCAAGCAAATTAAAATAGACTCATTATTAATTAATTAGTTGCTATCTTGTCTGACTCAGATATGGATGTTTAACATGTCACACTTTAGATTTTTTTTTAAGTGATAAGTACTATTTTGGATATATATATATATATAATCACTTTCACTAGTATCTCATCTATAACATGAAGTAAATCTCACATTGTATATATGGATGAGAATATTACAAGTTTCACAACAAAAAAAATATCAAAATTGAATTCCAAAGCAAAACAATATATAAAATTATTTTATAATAATAGTGATGATATGATACCATCCATTGTTCATGAATTAGAAACAACCGAAGATAAAAGAAATTGGAGGGGATTTATATATCCAGTCCGCCAAAATGAGATGATAAATTTGAGCTATCAAATTAATGTATTGTTATTATTACACTATTTGAGTACAATAATTCTAATCATAAATCCATTATATGATTTATTGAGAACCAATATTTAATAGTGGACATTGTGCGTATATTAAATGTCAACACTTGTAAAAATCAACAAAGTCCAACAAACAATAACGGTAGACCACACCGTGCGTATATTAAATGTCAAAGATTCTAGCTCACTATATCGACATTCAAGAAGGCCAAAATACATTTTGTTTTATAATTTACGTTTTAAAGTTTGATGATTGTAAGGTTTTGGTTCAAATCTTTTTATTGTCGTTTTGGCTCAATTTATATGTATTCGTTAACACATGCGTGGATAAGTACCTTATATGCACTATCATTTTTTATCATAAAAAAAAAGAATTAAAAAAAAAAGATAATTTGCCGTAATATATTACTCCCATTATTTTACAAAAGGAGTTCTATTTTGTAATATTTATGAATATTAAAAATATTTTTTGTTCTATATACATGCAACCCTGAAAATAACAATTTGTTAGTTAATAGCATGACAGGATAATGAAATAAATTGTTTGTTAATAGCACGCTATATTTTTTATTGAATAAAAAGAATTTACGAATGATACTCTGTTTTTAGAACGAATTAAAAGGAATATTAATTATACATATATAATTTTGGACATTTTTTCTCATTTGTATATGTTTTTTATATTTAATGTACTTTTTCCATATATACCAGAACAGAGAGCACAATGATATAGAATTTAAAATATAAATGATCTTATATTTTAATATGGAGGGAGTATTTCAAAAGTTACAAGTTTACTCAAGGTATGCCTAACACATTAGGTAAGAGACACTAGTTTCATCGTGGAAAAAAATCATTCCTCGACCGACTTTGGGTAACCCTTTTCCATATTTAAGCAAGTGCAAAATTCCAATTCCTAAAACAATATAAAAAAATTTCCGACTCAATCTGTGAATTAAGTTGAAGGAAATGTTATGTAAATAGAAGATTTTGAGGCGTGTAAAATCAGAACTCTCTCAACTCCATCGCCTACCAAATTTCATTTAACAAAATATTAATTGGTATATGTTATATTTTTGGATATATATTTATATCAAACTGCATGTGTTCAATCTTTATCGTAACTAAATAACTCTGTCCTTTGACAGTTATATATGGATGTTAATAGTATAATGTATGCCCAACTTTTCTGCAAAGAGACATGCATGGCTCATTTAACGACATGATGTACAATGTTGTGACCGGCCATATTGGTGGCTATGGTTTCGTGAACCGGTCTGACAGAGGCATGTCCATTATTTCGCTAGCAATGCAACCACCATCTTATTATAGGAACTTTAAAGTGCTTACGAGAGAGACACATACGTCCAATGAAATCCCACATTTTTTTTTGGAATTAAACGGCTAAAAAAAATGTAAATTTATTAAATTTGTATATATGTTGGATGATTTGCAATAGCTCTTAAAATATTATTTTTCTTAATTTATAATGTTTTAAAGGTACATCACTCTGTAACATATCACTTTTTTGTTAAAGAGTAATTCTACGGTCAAAAGATGATTAGAAAATAATAAATACAAAATAATATATCAAGTTATAATTAATTGATATTCACATATGAATCGATTTAGTGGTTATAATAAATCGATACTATATATATATATATATCATTTTGTATCATTTTTTTTATCATTAAAATATTATTCCTTCCGTCCCAGAATAAAAAAATTTCATTGACTTTTATAGTCAAATTGACCATTTTTCAAATTAATATATTTTATTATTCTTTTATATATATGTAAAAAGCATATAAACATTATAAACTACATACAATTTAGTATTAATCTCAATATTTATTTTTAAAAAAATTAAATATATATATTTAATTATTAATTTTAAAAATGATCAATTTAACTACAAAAATTAATAAAAAAAAATTATCTTAAAATCGAGAGAGTATTTTTTATCAAATAGAACGTACAGCGTATCACCCAAGTGACACCGGTCATTGTTTTATTAGCAGGAAAGTCAAAGAAAGCTTCTTGGGCTCTTTTTCGGAAGTGGATTTGCTTTATTAAGAAACGTGGAAAGTCATGCCTGCAAGGACCGACCCACATTGTATAGTTGTAATAATAATAATCCACTTTTTGGCAGATTATGAGTGATGCGGGGGAGGGGGGGGGGGGGGGTTTAAATTTAATACTTCCTTATTTTTTATAAAAATAGAATCACATTAAAGATATATTTTTATTTCTTATTTATCTTTAAAATATAAATTATGTATTTAGTAGTGTTAACAAAATAATGAAGTTATGATTAAAAAGTTAATAATATTGTGTTAAAATAGATATGATCTATTTAAAAGCATTCAATTTGAGTTGATTTTAAATTCAAACTAGATATAATCTACTTAAATCATAAAACATTAAATTCTATAAGTAATAGTAATTTTTTATATAATTTATAAAATTTATTATTATATTTACTAAAATTAAACGAATTTAAATTTTTTTTGACTTTAAAATTTTCTAGTACCATATTAATTTTTAAAACATTACAATATCTTCTATTTTAGAATAAAAAAATACTCTCTCCATTTCAAAATATAAAATTATTGTTAAATTTTTAAAATCAGTTGAAGACATTTTTAAATTTAAAAATTAACATGAAATTCTTTAATTGTAGTTAATACTATTATGACTATTCTATATTATTTTATAATTTTAAATGAATCATTTTAACCCTTTTTTATGAAAAGAATGAATCTTTTTATTTAAGGATCAGAAAAAAAAATAGGTCCAGATATCTTGTAGAAATGATTTTAAGCTTGAAAATAATTTATATGAACTTCTAAAAAATAATTTTATAACTTTAGAAAATAAAATATAATTTTTAAATAATATTTTTTATGGGGCGGATAGCTTCAGATACTACTAAAAATAAGAGAGCCGCATGTTTTGTTTGACTTGTACATCTTTTCACTATTTTTGGGGGAAAAATTATCCAATTGAGTTTGGTCTGTTACATGCAAATCGTTTCGACCGTCTTAGGCACGACGACCACGTTAGGATAGACTTTAGAGGGGGAGCGCAGGCCTAAATCTTTTGTTGTCAGCTGCGCAGCTTTGTTCCATAATATATAGCACTGTCACTGTCATTGTCACTGTCACTGACACGTGGTGTGATTGTACTCCATACGTCCCAAATTAATTGCTTTTGTAGAACTTTTTTAAGTCAAATTGACTATTTTTAAAATTAATAATTAAGCATATATAAATATATTTTTAAAATTATAAAAATTGAAATTAGTAATAAATTGTATATACTTTCTTTTAGTTATAATATCTTCACCTATATGTTAGCAAAAATAGTAAAAAGATTAGTTTTAAAAATAGTCAATTTGACTTTATAAAGTCCTAAAAATGTAATTAATTTTGGACGGAGGGAATATTAACTAAACAAATGATAACCGCCTCTTCAACATTGGCAAAAACTCCATGCGTGCCTAATCATCTCATTTCAAGTTTTTAAACACAACAACGTTTGAAAAAAAAAAAAAGCCGGTCGAAATACGCCTTCTTGGCTAGCTACCAACTATATCACTTAATTTATGCTCAATTTGAAATTTATAATGGTTTTTGCATTTCACCAAAAAATGGTCTTGGGCGTAAATAAGAATTGTTCTTTATTCATGATAATGTTGAATCTCATACGTATTTTATTTTTCTCAGTTATCCATATGTTTAATGATAAAAGCAAAAGGAAGAGATAAATTCCAAAGATACTTGTCTACATATGGCATTAGCCTTCCCACAAATTTAAACCAATCAACGGTTAGTCTATTTTTTTTTTTTTAGTCTCGGAGCAGCAATTAACATATTTTTTAAAATTGCCGACTTTGAATTATAATTTTTTTACACTTGTACTCTTAATATTAACAAGTTTTAATAATCCGTAAAAATTAGCTTAAAAACGATTAATCAAGTAAATTTTATATATAATATTTTTAAACGACATTTTAATTGATTTTAAGTCAACTCAGCAGTCCAAATTTAACGACTTGATAGTTCAATTTTTTTTTTTATTTTTATTCAATTCTTAGTGACAAATGATACATTGTATATTTAATAATAAATGTGTACTAAAATTTTGTGAAAAAACATAATTTTTGAGTTAACTTTTTGAAATACTAAAATTTATGACCAATTAAATGACATGAAAATAAAAAAAAAACCTTTTGAACTACCAAACACTAAAGTTAGACTACCGAGTTAACTCATGATCAACTAAAATAACTCGGTATTTGCCTTGTTATATATTGTTATATATTAAAAAGTTAGCACTGATAGTGTGATGTTTAAATTGATAGTAAAAAAATATAATAAATTAAGAATATTGTGTTATTTATAATATTAAAATTAAAATGAATTTCTAATTTTAAATCAAAGAGAATATGTTTAGGAATAAGTATTGGTACAAACACAACAAATTTTACAATAACTAACTTATAAATAATTATGTCAAATTGTGAAGATATAATTTATCGATGATTCGTCGTGTATGAATGAATGAATCAAATAATTAAAATAAACCTCGACCATGTATATAAATTTTATATTTATTTTTAGTGCGTATTTATTTAATCACCAACGATATATAGAGAAGTCGAAAGAAGCCAAACACGCAGTTTCATATTTTCTGTTGGCCGCATATATGATAAAACTAACAGCAATTTCAGTTGTTTTTTGTTTTTGTTTTTTTTTTTAAGAAAAAAAGCGGCCGCATATATTTGAAATTCGTCACTGAATTCGTCACCCTGCCTTCATCCTTACCTGGTCAAACTGCCCACCAACCTCATAATGTTTTTCTTGTTTCTTATACTAACTCTTTAGTTAAAATAAATTAAAAAAGAAGAAGAAGAAGTAAAGGATGAGAACTAATACTCTTTAGTCCTTTTGTTTTAAAATTAGAGATATAATTTAATTTTTAAAATTAAATAATAACATATTAAATTTTAAAATTAATATTATTCATAAAAATTTAGAATAAAATAAATTTTGTAATTAATAATTTTTGTTATGTACTATTTAATTATAATAATTGTATCAACTAAAATTAAATAAATTCACATTAATTTAAATTTTAATATACCGTCGTTTAATCTCAAAAATCAAATTATATCTCTAATTTTAAAACGAAAAGAGTTGTTAACAACTTATCACAAACCTCTGTGTTCTTATCACAATTTTTTATTTCTTTAGACTAAGTGTGCAACTTTGAAAATGTGAAGAAAAAATATGTTGCATTTATCTTTTTCATATAGACTTTTTTTTTTGGCTTACAAAAACATGTTGCATTTATCTTTTTCTTTTAGAAAAAATTCTTAAATTTATTAATAATAATATAAGTAATACAATAATATTATCATATTAGGATTGAGATTGTAGTAAGTAGCTAGTGAAACAATTTTTTTTTTTTAAAACTAAGCAATGTCGGGAGAATATTCAAGCCTTCAAGGCACATTGTGAAAGGGGGACGACAATATTTAACGGTGAAGTAGCCAAAGTCTTTCAAATAGGAAAGTGAATGATGTTATTAGTATTATGAACAATATTCTTTTTGTAGAATGGAGAAAATTTTACATAATTATCAGACAAATTAAAAGTTATTATACTCTCTTGTTACATTTATTATGCTTATTATTTTAAGTACTTGGTAATTAATGCACATATACTATACACTAGCTACTTATTATTCTCTCTGTATTTATTACAGTTAAGTTTTTCACAAGTCATGCACTCCCTCCGTTATATTTAATTAAAATTTTAGGAGAAAACAAGTAAATTAAGAAATATTACTAAATATTCCCTCCGTCCCAAATTAATTGCATTTCTAGGACTTTTTAAAGTCAAATTGACTATTTTTAAAACTAATCTTTTTACTATTTTTTGCTAACATATAGGTGAAGATATTATAACCAAAAGAAAGTATATACAATTTATTACTAATTTCAATTTTTATAATTTTAAAAATATATTTATATATGCTTAATTATTAATTTTAAAAATAGTCAATTTGACTTAAAAAAGTCATAGAAAAGCAATTAATTTGGGACGGATGAAGTATCTAATTAGTTAAATGGGGTATAAATTCTCAATATTATCTTTTTAAAATTCTTATGAATTTTATCTTTATGTGGATCATGTATTTTTTGGTCATGTGAGACTTGTATTTCTTCTTATGTGAAGTTAACAATTATTTCAATATTATTAATTGAGATGTTGATTTTGCTTATGAAATTTGATGTACCTATAATTTCTCACCATAATGTGAGCCTCAATTAACATTTATTGCACCTATTTCATCTAAAAATTACAGTATAATGTAGGGTTGATTCCTTCTTTAGTACCTTCACCTAATTTTTTTGTAGTTCTGTATGATATTTGTTATAGTATTTTTGTTGCTAATGATCCAATTTTTTCCATGAAAAGATAACAATGGTGTGATCAATTATGCAAAAAATAAAATAAAAAAAAATAACTCATTTCAATAATTTAAACCGTCAATAAATAAAAAACAATTCTCCAGCACTCACTCAAATTTTTATTAAAAAACTTATATATTTGTTGGATCGAAAAGAAGTGTCTGATTGCTATGAATTTTGGTGTCATGATATAACTCAAAATAAAAATAAAAATGATACAAGTGTTTGACACAGATTTTCTTTATAATATGTAAAATATTAAAGATTATACAAAATTAAGAGAAATTAGAGAAATGGGAAATAGAGAGAAATCAACTCCCCAAAAAATACCCGGTTGAATATATTTCATTTTCTCCCTAAATAATTATCATAATTTGAATATTATGATTTTAGAAAAAATTGGGAAAATTATTTTCTTTTGTTATATTATTGATGCCACATAAATTGTAAATTCAATTATTTAAGAACACTTTACGACAAGAAAGTCATCATATAATTTTGGTTATTGATTTCTTACAACAAATTCTTATATTTGTTTTTTTTATTAGTAGTTAATTTTATATTCTGAAAATCAATATAAATAAATTATTTAAATTTAAGTTGTTATTTAATTTTCTTAATCAAATTATAAAAATAAAACCAAATACGCTCATGGAATTTTGTAGTGAATAGACGAACTGTAAATATGTATGGTAGTGGGATTTTAAGTGTAACGCTGCATAAAGCATTTTCCAAACATGGTAATGCTAATATAAGAAACAATAAAGCATGGGTAAGCCAAAATTAACCAATAACTAACTACCTGGTACAAGGTGCGGAGGCTCGGCACCAAGCCTAGTACCCTAAGTAGGCGGCTGGGCTTAGGGGGATTGGGTCCCACCATGAGCGGTTGTCGCGTGCCGCATAGTCTACAGATACACGTGGCTGACACCAGAAAATATTGAGCTGTCAGCTTCCCAAGAAAAATACTCAAAATTGGTGAGGTCGGTCTGCACAAAACAATTTCTTTATCTGAGAATAATATACTATAAAAATAATGTAAATAGACGTAATAATAATCTATCAATATCCATAGTATTTTTAATAAAAATAATGAAAAATAAAAAATATAGTTGATATATTTCTCTCTATAAATTAAAGAAGTCATGAGCCTCGCCGAGGAAGAGCGAACGAGAGAGCGCAGCCTGTCGGCCATACCAACAACGGTGGTAGATTTTCGCTGTCTCTTTCTTCTCTACTTGTCTCTCTCTGCAATACATATCCAGCAAATTCTCTGCTTCTTCGAATATTTGGGGTTGTTCAGTTTTGTTCCTTCTCCCAACTTTCATTGTACTCTTCGCTACGGATAAGGACTGCCCCTTTCTACATATCCATCTATTTCTCTCTCTTTTAACATTCTGTAACCGATTTCCTTCCTTCTCCCTGATCTAGATTGAACTGAATCATCATACAATTAATCGATCAATTGATTTGGTATCCAGATCTGACATTTGATTCTCCCAAGGCTGGTTTGCTATTGAAAAAGATCTGATCTGTATTGTGTTTTAACGCAAGAATTAAAATTATAAGAAAAAGGGATTCAGATTTGCTAAAAAATTGGTCTGTAGTAATTTATAATGTCAGTCGCTTCGAATTCGGTTATTCAAACAGGAAAAAACAGTTCATCATCATCCTTGGTGCTCCCTTCAGTAACTAAACTTAAGCCTCTATTGAATCCTCAACTCAATGTTTTGAGCGGAGTTGGTGTCAAGGCCAAACTCAAAACCAAAACCTCTTGTTGTGTGTTAGAGAATAGATTCTATGGGACGAGATTGCGAGGTGGGTCGGGTCCAGAAAGGCACCATATTTGGCAATCCGACGGACCCGGCCGAGCTCCCAAACTCAAGGTGGTGGTGCGATCGTCAATGTCTCAGGTGCCCGAGAAGCCCCTTGGTCTTTATGATCCCTCCTTCGATAAAGATTCCTGTGGGGTTGGATTCGTTGCTGAATTATCCGGCCAAAGCAGTCGTAAAACGGTAAAATTAATTAGCCAACAAATCATTATTTTTAAGATATATTAATTAGACTCTTTGGGTGTTGAAATTTGGATTTTATTTATTTATTTTTTATTTTTTTTGTTGGGTTCTAGGTGACGGATGCTATAGAAATGTTGGTGCGTATGACACATAGAGGTGCTTGTGGATGCGAAACAAACACTGGTGATGGGGCTGGCATTCTTGTCGCTCTTCCTCATGACTTTTACAAGGAGGTATATCTATATATACATATACATATAAATTATATAAAGTGGATAGACTGGATTCTACGTTGTTTACTGATTTTGTGAAAAAAATAATGCCAGGTAATGTCTAGTTTACCTAGACATTACTCAATTTTTAATTAAAGTTGCTGTTATTTTATACTGGTGAACTTAAGAAGAAAAAACAGCGGGAGAAAAGAGTTATTAGTTGTATTATTACTGATTTTTGTTTTTCTGAATTTGGTGTGGTTCTATCGGTATTCTTTAAGCTTAAATATCTGGCAAAGTAATTTTTTTTTGCCTGGTTATTATGATGTTAATGTTAATTTTTGTGGGGTCTATTTGAATCAGATTGCCAAAGATGCTGGGTTTGAGTTGCCACCACCTGGGCAATACGCTGTGGGCATGTTCTTCTTGCCTACGTCTGAAGATCGAAGGGAACAAAGCAAAATTGTTTTTACCAAGGTATCTTCTCACCGCTGAGTCTTGTATATTTCAGTTTTTTGTCTTTTGTTGTTATTGCATATGTGAGGGATCTAGCTACACACATAGACATTATGATTAAGAAAGTTTGGAAGTGATTTTCTCTGTTGTGGTTTATTGATTTCATGATGCAGCTCATGTTTTGTACTACATACCTGGTTATGGGAAATTGCTATTTGGTTCTTTTAGTGGCATGCTTGGATGTTTTGAGTTGTCTAATTTCAGTAGTGTTTCTATAGGTTGCAGAGTCGCTTGGGCATACTGTTCTTGGCTGGCGCACTGTCCCAACTGATAACTCTGGATTGGGCAGGTCTGCTTTACAGACAGAACCTGTCATTGAACAAGTGTTTCTTACTACTACGCCCAGGTCCAAGGCTGATCTTGAGCAACAGGTAGTTTCTTATCTCCACGGTGCTACTACCTGTCTAAAAAATTTCAATTGAAGAAAGCTAGATATTTTCCGGTTTAGTTTTTCGTTAAGGCTTGCTTCTTACCTCACGACTTCGCTCCAAAAAAAGTGATTCTTTATTTTTGGGTGTATAGGTTTGAATTTTTTTGTATAAACATGTGCTATTGTCTTGTGGGAGATTAATTTGACAAATAAATAGAACCATTTAAGAGAAGGGGTTAGTTTCTTTTTATTTATCTAATGTGAAAAGTTGTGCAGGTATGGAATAACTAACTCGGATATAATACCTTTTAGCTGTAGTCCTCTCATATGGCATTTTAGAGTTAATAAATTCGTTACTTCTTTTCCCCTCACAGATGTACATATTAAGGAGAGTATCAATGGTAGCTATACGAGCTGCGTTAAACCTCCAACATGGTGGTGTGAAGGACTTCTATATATGTTCTCTTTCCTCGAGGTTTGTTTTTAAGAAGGCCTAATTCTTTAGGGAAGTTACTTAGTTTTTCTGCAGCTCTATGATTGGTGGTTTGATGCCTTGTCCTGTGTTTTGTAGAACCATTGTCTACAAAGGTCAGTTGAAGCCCAATCAGTTGAAGGAATACTACTATGCAGATCTTGGCAATCAAAGGTTTACGAGCTACATGGCCCTGGTAAATATTTTCTTCATTCACTTTTCTTCTTTATCCACTGACTGCAAACTTCAACAACGAACAGCATGGGATCAACCTGTTAACTCAAGAGATGCAAGGTTGAGGAATGACTTCTGAGGCATTGAAGTATGAATGATCTCTTAAGTTCTTTCACTCCCTTGATATTTCAATTTGGATGCCGGAATTGATTCTTTGGGTGAGTTGGTAAGGAACCTCATTATGACGTAAATCATGTTTGCAGAATCTTGGTGAAATGTTTATATGATCAGTTCTTCAGGTTGAAACTTTGAATTTAAGTGGTGGAAAAGTAATTGTGTTTGGTCAGGTGTTTATGGTTCACTATCTGTTTTCTGCTGGCACCGAGTATATTTTAAAATTAAAGTGCCCAAACACGATCATTTTGGCAATACAAAGTTAGATCTTTGTATTGTAGATAATGTGGATGGAATAGCGAGTAAATTGTGATTATTCTACTTTTGGTGCAGATTCATTCTCGGTTTTCTACAAACACTTTTCCTAGCTGGGACCGCGCTCAGCCTATGCGTGTTTTGGGCCATAATGGGGAAATAAACACACTTCGGGGAAATGTGAACTGGTAAATTTTTACAAAATTTATTCCAATCGATACGTGGTTGTCTACTAGATCATTATACCATGGAAAAGGAGATATGTCAATCTTTTTTTAGCGTCACTGTTAGGATACACTATTAACACAACCTGTTCTGCTACCTGCGCATTGATGAAAGAAATTGTATAAAATCTGGAATTAAGAGTATATTCATCAGGAAGAAACCAATTTAAGTAGTAGCTTTGTTAAGAAACCCATTAATTCTCTGAATTGTGATTGTGGCTGGCAGAGGAGGGTCCATTCATGACTTATCACCAAAAAATAGGAAGGTCAATTCCTGTTGGTAATAGCAGTGTGGAGACTAGAAATGTATGTTAGTGACCAATTTCACAGGATAGGCGTTGGCTAAGTTATAACCTCAGGACCTCGTTCATGGTAGATTCATGTTGGTGATTGCAGTACCTAGGCCTGGAATCAATGCTACGGTCCATTTTCAGTGTGCAGTAGTTTGCCTAATTGAACAGGACCTTGTTCGATGGCCATTGCTAGTTGGGGCTTATCTACCTATTATGTGGTGGCTGTGGCCTGATATCTCAGTCATTAATGAGCTGTTGTCTACTACTTAATACTTTCTATTCTGTTTGGAAAAAAGTGATTGATGTAATTGTTATTTTACTGTTTTCAGGATGAAGGCTCGGGAGGGTCTCCTGAAGTGCAAGGAGCTTCGCTTGTCAAAGAATGAGATGAAGAAACTTCTACCTATTGTAGATGCGAGCTCATCTGATTCAGGTTTGAACATGATTGAATTCTCTGTATAATATTGTGTGCTGTTTGTATAGATATTCCACATGGCACACATATTTTCATCCCACATTGTAATAAATTTATGTATATATTCTGTGTATTCTATGTCCTTTTTGCCAGATTCTGAGGATATGTGTTAACAACCCCCCCCCAACACCACAAGTAGAAAAAAAAAGTAAGGAAGACAAATTTTGCATTCCTGAAGAGAGGATCATTTTCTTTGCCTCTTCTCTTTAGGGAAATTTCTGTTTACGATACGATCTTTCTGGAGATTGTTACTGCTCTCTTTTGAGGATTTTTTTTTCTTCTCCCCCCCCCAAATTCTCGTAGGGTGGTGGAGAACTTGTTCCCCCCCCCTTTTTTTTGTATTTTCTCGTCATCTAATAAAATTTCCTTTTTTATCCAAAAAAATTGCATACTTGAATGATGTTGATGGATATTATCATGGACTTTGTCCAAGGATATAGAGTCACTTTAGGCACTTGTCTGAAGGTTTACATCGAAATAGTTGTTGTGACATTGTTCTTCTCATTTTTTAGGAGCTTTCGATGGTGTCCTTGAGCTTTTAATTCGTGCTGGAAGAAGTCTCCCTGAAGCTATGATGATGATGATCCCTGAAGCCTGGCAGAATGATAAGAATATGGATCCTCAACGGAAGGCTTTGTATGAATATTTCTCAGCCCTTATGGAACCTTGGGATGGTCCTGCTCTTATATCATGTAAGAGGTTTTGGAAGATTTTGATTTCACATTGAGTTATCTCATCACAACATTAACTTTTGTGCTTACATACATCACTTGCAGTTACTGATGGTCGCTATCTTGGAGCTACATTGGACCGAAATGGATTACGTCCGGGTCGCTTTTATATTACTCACACTGGACGAGTTATAATGGCAAGTGAAGTTGGAGTGGTTGATATTCCACCCGAAGACGTATCAAGGAAAGGAAGGCTTAATCCTGGCATGATGCTGCTTGTGGATTTTGAGAAGCATGTTGTTGTAGATGATGAAGCTTTGAAGCGGCAGTATTCACTAGCAAGACCTTATGGGGAGTGGCTTCAAAGGCAAAAGATAACTCTGAAGAACATAGTTGACTCTGTTCATGAATCTGACAGGGTCTCTCCACCCATAGCAGGAGTTTTGCAAGTAGGCAATAAGCATAATGTCTTCCTTCTGTTCTTGTTCTTTTTATGCATTTTGTTTTCTTTTCAAATTATAAATTTGGTTGTAAATTTTGTACCTCTTAGGCATCTACTGACGATGACAACGTGGAAAATATGGGACTTCAGGGTTTGTTGGCTCCCTTTAAGGCTTTTGGGTATGCATCTCCTTTTGTTCTGCTTGCTCTAGACTTCTCTAGTCTTATTTTTCCTTTGGCTGTGGTTTTATAATACTACATGATGTTTGCTAGTTACACTGTTGAAGCCTTGGAGATGCTGCTGCTACCAATGGCAAAAGATGGTGTTGAGGCCCTTGGTTCGATGGGAAATGATGCTCCCTTGGCTGTGATGTCAAACCGAGAGAAACTCACCTTTGAGTATTTTAAGCAGATGTTTGCTCAAGTTACAAATCCCCCTATTGATCCTATCCGTGAGAAGATAGTTACATCCATGGAGTGCATGATTGGTCCTGAAGGTGATCTTACAGAGACCACCGAAGAACAATGTCACCGTCTATCACTAAAAGGTCCTCTTCTATCCATTGATGAAATGCAAGCAGTTAAGAAAATGAACTACCGGGGCTGGCGCAGCAAAGTTGTAGATATCACATACTCTAAAGAACGTGGTAGGAAGGGTTTGGAAGAGACCCTAGATAGGATCTGTTCAGAAGCACATAATGCAATTAAGGAGGGCTATACGACGCTGGTGCTTTCTGACCGAGGTACAGTATAACCCACAGTTTGGGAAAACATTTGTTCAATAAACATTTGGTTTTCTAGATCAATAACCTGTTAATATTTTCAAATCTGTAGCATTTTCGTCAAAGCGTGTCCCTGTCAGCTCCCTCTTGGCTGTTGGTGCTGTTCACCATCATCTAGTTAAAAAGCTTGAGCGAACTCGCATTGCGTTGATTGTTGAATCTGCTGAGCCCCGTGAGGTGCATCATTTTTGTACACTGGTTGGATTTGGTGCAGATGGCATCTGCCCATATTTGGCTGTAGAGGCCATTTGGAGACTCCAGGTTGATGGGAAGATACCACCCAAAGCAAGTGGTGAGTTCCACTCAAAGGAGGAGCTGGTCAAGAAGTACTTCAAAGCAAGCCACTATGGAATGATGAAGGTTCTTGCTAAAATGGGGATATCAACTTTGGCCTCGTACAAGGGTGCTCAGATTTTTGAGGCTGTGGGCCTTTCATCAGAAGTGATGGAGAGGTGTTTTGCTGGTACTCCTAGTAGGGTTGAGGGTGCAACATTTGAAGCACTTGCTCATGATGCTCTTCATTTGCATGAATTGGCATTTCCAACAAGGGTGTTGCCTCCTAAAAGTGCAGAGGCTGTAGCACTGCCTAATCCTGGTGATTATCACTGGAGAAAAGGTGGTGAGGTTCATCTAAATGATCCCCTTGCTATCGCAAAGCTACAAGAGGCAGCCAGAGGTAATAGCGTCGCTGCATACAAGGAGTACTCCAATCGCATACAGGAATTAAATAAAACCTGTAATTTGCGGGGACTTCTGAAATTTAAAGAAGCAGTAAAGATTCCTTTGGAGGATGTGGAACCAGCGAGTGAGATTGTGAAAAGGTTCTGTACGGGAGCCATGAGTTATGGATCCATCTCACTGGAGGCACACACAACCCTTGCTATGGCAATGAATAAAATTGGGGGAAAGTCGAACACAGGTATGTTGTTGATTGGACTTTGTAACAAGTTCTGTAAAAGCATTTTAGGTATCTTCTTATTGAATTAATTAATTCTGATGCTCAAAGTTTAAGTTGTATGTGATTGAGATGTACCCACTTTTGGCTTCTTTTAAAAAGTTAACTTCTGATGGTCAATTCTTGTCAATAGATAATTAACTCCTTGTGGAATGTTCTTTGGTATGCTTCCTTTGTTCCCTGTTTTCTATTAGAGCTGCCTAGGGGATGGATTCTTCCTCTTTTAATGGCTTTTATTGCTTAATTTTTTGGACCTCTTCCTGTTGCTGCTAGACTTTCATAGCTTAAATTATCTTGACAACTTCAGGTCTCTGCTTCATTGAATGTTCTTTGTAGTTTCATTTGGATGTTGGAATTCATTTCGAGCACTTGCTTTATGCATCTTTTTTTCCTCTGTAGGTGAGGGTGGTGAAAACCCATCTCGTCTGGAGCCACTTACAGATGGTTCGATGAATCCCAGGAGGAGTGCAATCAAGCAGGTTGCTAGTGGGAGATTTGGAGTTTCAAGTTATTACCTTACCAATGCTGATGAGCTACAGATAAAAATGGCTCAGGTATATTTTTAATGTCATACACAGGAGTTTGAGACTTTTTACAAGCTTAGTATTTCTGCTGTGAAATCTGTATTCTACCATGAGCCCATGCATTCCTACTGGAAAAAGAGTCCCTCTTTTTTATGAAGTTATGTTAATGGACAGATGATGCTGTGTCTGCAAAGCATCCTAGGTCAGAGGTGCTTTGCACCTTTAACTGATACCTACATTTGGCATCGGTGAGGTCAAGTATGAACTGACCTTATTTAATTTTTGTCTTGATTTTATTTCATTTTTTATTTTAACATTGGATTGTGGCATCACAGGGAGCAAAGCCTGGTGAAGGAGGTGAACTTCCTGGACATAAGGTTATTGGTGACATTGCAGTCACTAGGAATTCTACTGCTGGGGTGGGATTAATAAGCCCTCCTCCCCATCATGACATCTATTCAATTGAAGATCTTGCCCAATTGATTCACGATCTAAAGGTAATTACGTATGCTAATTTCTTCAAAAGATTCTATTGTTCTGATTATTTGGATCTTAATACTGTCCATATTGGCTGCTTTAGCATGGCTGTGTCTGCTGTATTCTTCAGTTTAGTGCATAAACTCTTTTTAAAGATTTGGTAGAACTTATATTAACGATTGGATAATGGTTTGTCTGACTTGTTTTCTATGTGTTTTATAGAATGCTAATCCCGCAGCTAGAGTGAGTGTGAAGTTGGTTTCTGAAGCTGGTGTTGGAGTAATTGCTAGTGGAGTTGTGAAGGGGCACGCGGATCATGTGTTGATCTCTGGCCACGATGGAGGTACAGGGGCTTCTCGATGGACTGGTATAAAGAGTGCTGGGCTTCCATGGGAACTTGGTCTGGCGGAGACCCACCAAACTCTTGTTGCTAATGACCTTCGTGGTCGAACAGTTCTCCAGACAGATGGTCAACTAAAAACTGGAAGAGATGTGGCTATTGCTGCACTTCTCGGAGCAGAGGAGTTTGGTTTCAGCACAGCTCCTCTAATAACTCTTGGCTGCATCATGATGCGGAAGTGCCACAAGA
This sequence comes from Aralia elata, assembly GCA_034770075.1. Taxonomy (NCBI): domain Eukaryota; kingdom Viridiplantae; phylum Streptophyta; class Magnoliopsida; order Apiales; family Araliaceae; genus Aralia; species Aralia elata. The sequence continues at coordinate 110,197,669 of CM068385.1, read as the reverse complement.
ACACTTGCCCAGTTGGCATTGCAACCCAAGATCCAGTTCTTCGAGAGAAATTTGCCGGAGAACCTGAACATGTCATTAATTTCTTCTTCATGCTAGCAGAAGAGTTACGGGAAATCATGTCTCAGCTTGGATTGCGAACAATCAATGAAATGGTTGGTCGTTCAGACATGCTTGAAATGGATAAAGAACTGGTCAAGAACAATGAGAAGCTAAAGAATATTGATCTCTCTCTATTACTTAGACCTGCTGCAGACATTCGGCCTGAAGCTGCCCAGTATTGTGTACAGAAACAAGACCATGGTTTAGACATGGCTTTGGATCAAAAACTTATAGCACTGTCCTCTCCTGCTTTAGCAAAAGGTCTTCCTGTATACATGGAGACTACTGTGTGCAACATAAATCGCGCAGTTGGAACGATGCTTAGCCATGAAGTGACAAAGCGCTACCATATGATTGGACTTCCTGCAGATACCATTCACGTCAAACTAAATGGCAGTGCGGGCCAGAGCCTGGGAGCTTTTCTCTGCCCTGGAATCATGCTGGAGCTTGAAGGTGATAGCAATGATTATGTTGGGAAAGGATTATCAGGTGGCAAGATTGTTGTTTATCCTCCGAAAGGAAGCCGGTTTGACCCAAAAGAAAACATTGTAATTGGAAATGTGGCTCTCTATGGGGCGACAAATGGAGAAGCTTACTTCAATGGGATGGCGGCAGAAAGGTTTTGTGTTCGTAACTCCGGCGCCAAAGCAGTTGTAGAAGGTGTCGGTGATCATGGTTGTGAGTACATGACTGGTGGGACTGTGGTTGTGCTTGGAAAAACTGGGAGGAATTTTGCAGCTGGCATGAGTGGTGGAATTGCTTATGTTCTTGATGTGGATTCCAAGTTTCGATCACGATGCAATTCCGAGCTGGTTGATCTTGATAAAGTTGAAGAAGAAGATGATATTATGACTTTAAGAATGATGATTCAGCAACACCAGCGATACACAAACAGTCGGCTAGCAAAAGAAGTGCTTGCTGACTTCAATAACCTTTTGCCTAAATTTATTAAAGTCTTCCCCAGGGATTATAAGCGAATTCTTGCAAGCCTGAAACAGGAGGAAACTGCCAAAAAGGCTGCTGAAAGGGCTGCTAAAGAAGCTGAAGAGAAAGAAGAGGCAGAGCTAATAGAGAAAGATGCCTTTGAAGAGCTTAAGAAATTGGCAGCCGTGTCTTCGAATGAGAAAGCTACTGAGGTACAAACTATTAGTTTCTTCTAGTAAATATATGATACATGCTCTTTATGCTATTTTTGATAAGTTTGATGAGAGGCCAGATCTTTGCCGTAGAAGTAGTTAGAAAATAGTTTTAAAAAGCTATTTTAAGTCAAATCAGTTCTAACTGAACATATTTAATTCTTGATTGGTTATCTAGATCGCTTTACATATTTCAATCTTTATGCTGATTGAGAGGTCAGATTTGATTTATGTAATTTTCAAGTTTGATACGAATCTATATATTTGCCCTAGGAGTTGTTAGAAAATAGTTTTTGAAAAGCTCTTTTAGGTCAAATCAGCTCTAGCTAAGCCTATACAAGTGACTGGCGATCTTTAGAAGTTGGCGCATATAGGAAATGTTGCCTTACTTTGCAAGATGTTCTTCCTTTTCTCGCCATAAAAATAGCACAGAAGAAATTTAGCTTGTGGTTGATAAATTTATAACAAAGGTTTTAACAAATTACTGAAAATTGTTTTTTTTTCTGGTTTCGATTGCCCCCCTTCCTCTTTTTCTTCTCTCTATCGAATCCAACTTTTAGTCTTTTTCTTTTGAAATTTTTTTTGGCCTTGGGTTCTTTATTATTCCTTTAGCTTCTTAATTATTCCTGTAGCTCTATTTGAACAATTATAAGAATAAGAAGCTGATGAGTGGCTTATATATGTATAATTAAGTGTCTGAATTTGGAACAAATAGGTGGAAAAGACTGAATCATCAAAGAGACCAACTCGGGTAACTGATGCTGTCAAACATAGAGGTTTTGTTGCTTATGAGCGGGAGGGAGTTTCATACAGGGATCCTACTGTTCGGATGAATGACTGGAAGGAAGTTATGGAAGAGTCAAAACCTGGTCCACTTCTAAAGACACAGTCCGCTCGTTGTATGGACTGTGGCACTCCTTTCTGCCATCAAGTAAGGAATATACTTCTATAGTTATCATCATACTGTAATATATATTGCTTCACTTTTCTGAATTCTTGTGTAACTTCTACCAAGTAAATTGATTCACTTTTTTAAATAAAAAAATCAGGAAAACTCTGGATGTCCTCTTGGGAATAAAATACCTGAATTCAATGAGTTGGTCTACCAAAATAGATGGCGTGAAGCACTAGATCGGCTTCTTGAGACGAATAACTTTCCAGAGTTCACTGGCCGAGTGTGCCCAGCACCATGTGAAGGTTCTTGTGTGCTTGGTATTATTGAAAATCCAGTATCTATCAAAAGCATCGAATGCTCTATCATCGACAAGGCTTTTGAGGAAGGATGGATGGTGCCACGACCTCCACTTAAGAGAACAGGGTATGCAAGTCTCAGCCCCCCCCCCCCTCCCCTCCCCTCCCCCTCAATTTTTGAACCACTGAGGGTCAAGAACATGTAATTCTCATTGTGTGGGAGTGGGCGGGATTGCCTCTGTTGTTGGCTCTCCCAGATAGCATTTATAGATTAGTCATCTCAAGTGAATAAAAATTATCTATTAAAGGTTTCAGAAAATTGACTATACTTGCTCTTGGCCTTGCAGGAGAAGAGTTGCAATTGTTGGGAGTGGACCTTCTGGTTTAGCTGCAGCTGATCAGTTAAATAAAATGGGTCATTCTGTGACAGTATTTGAGCGTGCTGATCGGATTGGTGGCCTTATGATGTATGGAGTCCCTAACATGAAGGCAGACAAAAGTGTTGTTGTTCAGAGGCGGGTTGACCTTATGGAGAAAGAAGGAGTGACTTTTGTAGTTAATGCCAGTGTCGGTAAAGATCCGACTTATTCCATAGAGCGCCTACGTGAGGAGAATGATGCTATAATTCTAGCCGTAGGAGCCACAAAGCCAAGGTATGTTTTGAGCTCTTGGATGATGCTTATAACCATATCTATGAAAAGGAAAATTCTTGTCTTTTTCAGTTGCAATAGTAACTCGATTAGTAAAGTGTGTTCAACTTTGTAACTAAATCTTTGCAGAGACCTTCCTGTTCCTGGAAGGGATCTAACGGGAGTCCATTTTGCAATGGAGTTTCTACATGCAAATACTAAAAGCTTGCTGGATAGCGATCTTCAGGATGGTAACTACATCTCAGCCCAAGGCAAGAAAGTAGTGGTAATTGGTGGAGGTGATACTGGCACAGATTGTATCGGGACATCTATTCGACATGGTTGTAGTAGCATTATAAATCTGGAGCTTCTCCCTGAGCCACCAAGAAAAAGGGCGCCGGGTAACCCTTGGCCACAGGTTTGACTCTTTCCATTTCTTCATTCATAATCCGAAGGCTATGTTGAATCTTGATGCCTGTTGAACTCTTATGTGGTACCATTTTCATGGTGTCTGTAGATCTTTTATTGAACATGTCAAAAGAACTTTGAATTAAGAAACTATATCAATACCAATTACCAAAATATAATAAGACAAACACCGAGTCGTTTTTGTTGGTCCTGAGACGACTCAACATTTCAAATTTTCTTTTTGGTGATTCAGTATTCCAAGGGTTTTTTTGATATTTTGCGTGTCATACATTCATTTATAATGATTTCTCAACTTTATAAACCAAATGCATTGTTTTGATCTTTTTTTTTGCTCGTTCTTATTCCAATGTATTGTATCTTTTTTTACTTGTTCCTATTTTATCAACTCTGTCACATTTTACTTTGTATATATAAACAACTGTGCAGAGTTCGTTAAAGAACCCAAAAAATTACTAAATTTTTGATATCTTATAACAAACATATCCCAACTAAACAAAAAAAAATTGTATCCAACGGTCCTTTCCCATTTACATACCTGTAATTAAAGGCTGTAAGATGAGTAAACAGTTCGGGTTCGATTCGTACTCGCTTGACTAAAAGTTTGATTCGAGTTCGACTCGAAATATAAATGATTCAAATATGAGCAAATGTTAAAGTTCGATAAAATACTCGAGCCTCCTCAAATTGCAATTTTCTATTGATACTCGGATCATATTCGTTCGAAAAGTTCAAACTACTCGGGCTCGATTCGAGATCGTGCTCGACTTGGTAGCCTCAAGCAAACCTTATTTTTATACTCGATAAATTTTGTGAACCAAATCTGAGTAACTCAATACTCGGCTCGACTCGGTTCATTTACACCCTTACCTGTAATTCATCATAGAGCCCATAAATATAGCAAACTATAAATATCTTATCTTATACATACAATTAGAACAACAAATTACTATGAATGCTAGAGTTACACGTAATGCTTTACATAAAGAAAGATATTAGATAAGTCGTTTCTAAGCTTACATGTGCTTTGCACGAGTTATGTTGCAAGATACTGACAAACCTTCAAATTGGATTTTAATGATAGAAGTATCACATGTGCACTAACAACTGATATTCACTCTTGTAGTATAGGAGGCGGAAGTATCATATATAAACTAAGAACTGATGTTCAATCTTGAAATATGTGTGCCTTTGGATGTTTTAATAGTCTTGTGATAAATTTGCATTTAGAATCAAGGTTGCAAGGGCTGAATCTAAAGGTTGTGCAGGATATGCTCATCTGCAGGCGTTTCAAGCTTTCATGTTAGATGTTATTAATGTGTTTTTGCTTTCTATTTTTCTTTGCAGTGGCCTCGCATATTCCGTGTTGATTATGGGCACCAGGAAGCAGCTTCCAAGTTTGGGAAAGATCCCAGGTCCTTTGAGGTATTAACTAAGCGGTTTATAGGAGATGAGAATGGAGTTGTGAAAGGACTAGAATTAGTACGTGTTCAGTGGGAGAAGGATGCAAGTGGAAAGTTTCAGTTTAAAGAAGTTGAGGGTTCCGAGGAGATAATTGAGGCTGATTTAGTCCTACTAGCCATGGGCTTCCTCGGGCCTGAGTCTGTAAGTATTATGAACTAATATGTGATTACAATCTCTCTGTGCTAATTTAGTTAAAACATGAAAATTGTTTATAGATTATTATTGAAATGGACTTTATGAACTGTGGATAAAAATAGTAAAATAAAGTTGATCTCTAGGCATTGACAATTATATGATTTAAATCTTTTTCTTTTTCTTTATCAACATGTTAAGCTAACAAATATGAACTGCTACTTGTGAATCAAGCCTGCCCGAAATTAAGTTAACCTCTGCTCTTCCATATTTACTTTGGAGTATTGAGACTGGGTGGGCAGTGATATTAAATTATTCATCTCCTTATACTTGTGCTTTTTATTTTCTTCAGACAATAGCTGACAAACTGGAGTTGGAGCGCGATAATAGATCAAACTTCAAGGCAGAATATGGTCATTTCTCAACCAACTTGGAAGGGGTGTTTGCTGCTGGCGATTGTCGGCGTGGTCAATCTCTGGTGGTATGGGCCATATCTGAAGGTCGGCAAGCGGCTTCAGAGGTCGACAAGTATCTCCTGAGAGAGGACAAAGACTTGGATACCAATTCAGAGAGAGAATATGTCAAGAGGCGGCAAGATAGCAACATACAGACAGTAATGACGTAGAATGTTTTTGGCTTTTCTTCCCATGCAGGGAAGAGGTATAATGAGATAATCTTGATGATTTCCATAGAGAGGTGGTTTATGAATTCATGATCACCAAGAGGAGGTTCGGGTAATGATTGCTTGTAGATGACAAACGAGGGGAGCCTGTTAAAGCTGAAAAGGATTATAGATTAATGTAGTCGTTAATGTCCTTCGTAAGTGGACATTATTATCTTCTTGAAGTGGTGTTCTTTGTAGTCTCTTGTTTATAACCTTTTTGCTTTGTTGTTCAAAACGTGGATCAATGGTGGTCCTAAAGGAATAATGTACAGTTTGTTTTTTCCATTAATCAATCAAAATTTAAGTGGGGAATTCAATTAGATTGTATTGACTAGCCTGATGAACAAATTTATCGGCATACAGAGCTCTCATCAGTTGCTCTGTATGCCGATAAATTTGTTCAATAAAAAATGTACTACTTATTTTATTAATAATAGTATAAAACAACACAATCTCATCAAGTTTGTTAACATAATTTCATTACTATACTGCAACTCCTATATTAACTTCTTCTTCTTTTTCTTTCTTTTTTTTATAGATAAATATGATTAAAAATACATCTTTAATATTTGAAAATTTATCACAACAACATTGCACAGATAGCTGTCCTGGGATGGAAACAATTCTTGTGGGAGCAGTCCGACCGACCAAATGAAGATCAAAAGTAGCCACCCAACTGCAGCAATAAACATTTGATATTAAGAAGCATAAAAAAACCATTTAACATGCACCCTGAAAAATAATTACTTTAAAAACAAAAAGAAATCACACTAAGACTATTCAAATTTGGGTGTTTTGATGTCACTAATTAATTTGTTACATACCATGGCCAGGGAGAAGACTTTGTGTTCTGCTTGCATTAGCATGCAAGAACTTGACCAACCTCTATCAATGGTTCATCATACTAGGGAATTTTTTTTCATTCTTTCCAATTTCACATAGGTTCCAAAATTACTCCCGTGTCCTACAAGATTTGGTTAATGCCAAAGAGATCCACCACATACTAAGAATTCTAGGTGTAATAGTTGTACCAAACAAATGAGCGCTTTTTATGTTTTAGGAGAAAAAAAGTTTTTCAGATCCTTGGTTCAAATAAATATTTCAATGCTTCTCTACGGAAATGAAAATATACTCACCAGGATAGCCTCTATTTCTTTGTCGGATACGGGGGTACGTTTAGGCTGCAGAGATGCTTTCCCTCCAACGGCAGTGTTCATGGGTGTAGTTGGAACGTCTGAGCTTGGGATGGAAATATCTAGATTATCTCCATTTTTGGTTGCAGCAGCTTGAATTTGAGATGCGGAACCTAGCCCCCCTAGGGATAAAAACAACAATACTTCAGCACTAGGTAGTTAACACAAACGTCAAACAAATGGAGCAATCAGCATTCTGCAATGCATATCGAAACAGAATATGAACACAAAATCTTTAATTGAGAATGAAATAACAAAATTGATAGATGAATAAAAATTAACTTCCATTACAATAGCCCAAAGCACCACAACCTTTCAAGATAGTACGCCTTCAGAAGGATTAATTAAGTTTGCTGAAAGGTACTACCTCTAAACATTCTCTTGTTGTTGCATAGTCAAGATACATGTTCTACATTTTAATTTTTAATTTTTGTTTCCAATTTGTTATTTTTATATTTAAAAGATATTGCATTTGACAAGCTTTGACATACTTTTTTCAATAATACATTTAGCTATAGTCTAGTATTGAGTAGGTATATATCTGTATACATCTAAAAACCTTCATATTCTTAAATGGAAAACCAACATAAAGGTAAAAAATTACTTCTTTTTTTTTTGGTAGGAAGAGGTATTACTTTTCTTAATATCTCTAAATTAAGAAGCAACTTATGAACAAAATACACTTATTGGGACCAACATAGTCTAATCCATGAAATTTTGATGTACCAGAACTAGTCCACATAAACTCTCCAGTAGTAAATATGTCACCCCAACAAGGCAAATGCAAGTGATGATAAGAATTATCCCATTTTAAAATCAATTAGCAGTAGTCTACACAAACCTTTCATAGAATTCAAGCTTTAATTTAATCAACAAACAGCTAACCCTATTCATAAAAAAGAAAAAGGATTTTACTTTTTTGACCCATATCTTCAAAAATCCAGAAAGAGATCTACCAGTGCAGGAAATATTTGGGGGGGGGGGGGGGTAGAAATCATATGAAAGAATCTAAATATATAATAATAATACCATGTCAAAAATATATGAAGAAGCAGTACTTAATAAAGATGAAAGGATTGGGACCTGAGTTTGAGGGTTTAGGGTTTGGCTGCCTTTCTGGAAATTTAATTCGAGGAATTCTCTTCATCACTTGACCTCCTCCGCCCATTCCTCCCTTTCTACTTTTTCTATGATTCTCTCTACCCTGCAGGCTAGCTGTTGCAATAGATAATGAATAATGAAAATCATTACGTGGCAACGACAGCGACGCAACGCGACACCGTTTTGGAAGCTGTGAACTAACGGAACGAGTGCACCGCCTCACGTGGCACAATAACTAACCCTTTGAAGTAATAAATCCCTCTTTCTCTCTCCTCTTCGATTGTAAGAAGCCTGAAGCCGTGAGGGTGATTTGCAGAGACATAACCGTGATCAAGAAGGAGAAACAATGGCGAGTAATCTGGGCCGTTTATTTTCATTGGTGATGGACCTATCCAAACCCAAACTAGGGTTCGCGAGTTCCGAATGTCTTAACTCGGCGAGGCGATTCATCTGCTCTTCGACTCAAAAACTTCTGAATTATCAGAAGATCCCTAACAATCAACAACCAGGGCCGATATACGGAAATGAAGAGGAGATACAGATTGAAAAAAATGACGATCATAATCACGATGACGAAGATGAAGATGACGGAGATAGTCTGGATTTAAATGAAGAGACGGGTGAGGTGGGAGGGCCGAGAGGTCCCGAGCCCACTCGCTTCGGCGATTGGGAACGTAACGGCCGTTGCTATGATTTCTGAATAGTTTCATAAGCGGTTAGGGTTTACTTTTCAATATTTGAAATCTATATAACATATGTAAATTTTGTTTTTGATTAGTCATTAATATATTGGTTAAGTTCAGATTACCACATGAGTTTTAGCGTTTTTCCCACTTAATCATCTAACCACTTAACTACATGTAGTTAGTAAAGCTACATTTAAACTCTCGACTTTTTTAGTTGAAGTGAATAAATGTTTTTCGTCTTAACTCTGTTACTTGAGTTGGCTAAAGACTTAATTACCCTCCACACACACACATATATATATATATATATATATATTGAAAACGACAGAAGAGATAGGGTTTTTCATTTCATTTCATTTTTAGATCTAGGGTTAGAGAGAAGCGATCGGTGTTTGTGTTCGTGGTGAAACTGTGTCCAAATCTGAGAGAAATATGTCGTGGGTTACTGTGTTTGTGGTGGAACTTGGAGATTAAAGACATCAACTTCGTGATTTACTAGGTTCGTTGTGGAACTTGGGGTCTGTGATACTTAATTTGGTGCAGAATTAGATAAATTTCACCTTGTCTGATAGATTTCGTATGTACTTAATTTGGTGCAGAATGTCTGTCAAAGTTGTTTTTCATTATGGTGGAAATTTTGTTGAAGATCTAGTACTTAAATATGTTGGGGGTAGTATTGCAATAATAGAAAATGTTGGGTTGGATTACATTTCTTTACTTAGTATAAATGAATACCACTTTAGTTGGGTTGGATTACATTTCTTTGCTCACAGCCTACGACGAATAACATGAAGAAATCACCAGCCTCCAAAAAGATATCAATAAAGGGCAGCATATCCAAATCACCAAAAAAGGGAGGAAGAGGGAATTTCTACAAGGAAAAGGTTAAGCCTTTTTTGACCATTACAACCTCTTCTCACGTACTTTTGGCGTCTGACATACACGCACAGTTAAGCTGGACGGAAAATGTGACGTTTTCACTTCAACTCAAAAAGTCAGGGGTTTAAATGTAGTTTTACTGACTACAGGTAGTTAAGTGAAAAAGACGCCAAACCCATGTGGTAATATGAACTTAACCCTTAATATAATAATATTAGCGCGAGTAAAGAATCGTTATAAACAAAGATATAAAATAACGTGCATGGTTTTAATTGGTTACAATCATCGGACTCATCCATTAATTAAATATTGATACATTATTTTGTAAATTAGTTTTTGTAAGTCCTTTGTAAACGTAGCATGATTCATTGATTATAACTTTTGGAATTCCAAATAATGAAAGATTATTGCCAAGTTTATTGTGTAATTCATGCCAAAATAGATAATACTATGTGCACCAACTCTACATAAAAAATTGTGTACTAAGAGTAAGACTCATGTATTACTTATCAATCAAAATGTATAAAACATTCAATTTGTAGGACACATATGTTATTTTCTCTCTCTTTTTATATTGTATGTGCACAACTTTTTGTGTATAATTAATGTCTCTAACATTACTCTTATTTTATTCCCCTCCCTAATTTACGAAGAAAATCACCGTAAATTAGTTGGTTGTGACTTGTGAGTATTGTGCGTATGCTTATGACCTTGTTTGGACAACGTGTTAACTGCATTTGTCTTAATCTGGTTCTGATATGTTACTGACTTACTGTAATCCGTTAAACAACATTAGGAGGGTTAGTGAGGTCATAAATGTAACTTGCGACCTTTGATTTATTTTGTTATATATCTATGCTTGGAGTAGTACACACAATATAATGTACGAAGTACAAACTCAAAAAATCATAGCCTATTAAATAATTTTGTATGAAAATGATATATATTACGAGTGTTTAAGTTGATTTTTTGATTATCAGTTAAATATTAGTGGTAATTTTTTTGGAAAGATGTGTAATAAGTAGAGTCCTCCTATAATTGCTACGTATTGATAAATTTTGCAATTATAATTTTTTAGAAATGTATTAACCATGAATTAGATGAACGTTTCTTTCTGGAAATTAGCTGAAAAATCTAATAACCCTGTTCTGTATTCTTAATACAATTAGTTTGGTAAAAAGAACAAAATAATAATCTATATGTAATTTTAATTTTCCAATTTCTTTTTAGCCAAACTCATTAAAGGAACTTTGTACTAGAACTTTATTATGTTTGCTTCCAACGTGAAACACAGAATTCAAACAGATATTAACTTAGCAAATGTACGTAACTAAAATCAACCAATTCTGTCACTCAGATTCGGAGATAACTTCAAGTCGCTCATTGATGTATGATCTTGAATGTGTTGTTGCAGCTGTACTTGTTGAGTTGAAAGGGTTTGGTGGCATGGCTGGACAACCTTCTCCTTCTAACATTTGAATCACAAGTTTGATGGAAGGTCGGTCTATCGGATGCCACGCAATGCACCAAAGACCCACTATAGTCAACTTCCTTACTATCTTAGTATCATCTTCCTCAATATCGGTTACCACTTCTCCTCCTTGTTCTAAACGATGAAAAATCCATTCTGGAAAATATATTTCGCTATCATTATTGTTTTGTGCTCCATCAACAGAATTGTTCTTTCCTCCGACCATTTCAAGCAACAACATTCCGAAACTATATACATCTGATTTGGATGATACTTTACCAAAATTTTTAGAAAATACTTCTGGCGCGATATAGCCAATGGTCCCCCTAGCTGCAGTCAGAGACACAATACTTTGTCCCTTGGAACAGAGTTTTGCCAAACCAAAATCTGAGATTTTGGGATTAAAATTTTGGTCCAATAAGATATTATGAGGTTTGATGTCAAAGTGAAGTATTCGTTGGGTGCATCCTTGGTGAAGATATTCAATCCCTTTGGCTATGCCAATTGCAATGTGTTGCATCTTCTCCCAACCAAGAAAATTGTTTTTGGGATTTTTCCCCAAATACACAAACTTTTCTAGTGAATTATTGGGTAAAAACTCATAAACAAGAGCCCGATTAGAACCTTCGGCGCAATATCCAACCAATCGAACAACATTGATATGGTGGATTCTCCCTATAGTGCCCACTTCGTTAATAAACTCTTCACCATTTCCTTTGGAATCGCTATTGAGGACCTTAACCGCAACAAAAATATCATTAGAAAGTTGTCCCTTGTACACTGATCCATAACCTCCCTGACCCAATTTGTACTTAAACTCATTACTGATCTTTTTAATATCATAATAAGAGTATCTTGTCGGCTTGAGAGCTTTGTAATCCTCTAGAAACATTTCGATCTTCAGTTGGTCTTCTCTCTTACGTTTGTACAACCGGATAAAATAACATAGAGAAATTAGGACAACCACACTGAGAAAGATACTTGAGATTATTCCTGCATATATGTTGTTAATGTAAGTCAAAGTCACATGAAAACCCTTTTGTCTATTCCTTGATTACTCTGTTGCACATAAGAAGGAACAAGGGAGATGAAAGAAATTAAATTTAAGATATGTTTGCATGCAAATACACATTTGATTAATCAACTGATTCTAGATCTAAAAGTTAAAGTTATTAGGGCATCAACTTCACCTGCTACAATTCGTTGCTTTGTTGCACGACCTGCGAAGTACCAAAAGTAAAAGAATTGTTAGTTTTTTTTAAGCAAATACTTATGTCTGCTTAATACAAAAAAAAAATTAAAAATAAGAAAAAAAAGAAAGAAAGAAGAAAAAAAATAGTCTTATTTTGATTTTTTAAAGTCGATATTTGAAATTTAAAAAACTTTAAATTGATATAAATTTATTTCATTTTACTTTATATTAATATATAGTGGAGTATATATTATTGTAAACTATCAAAGAATAGATACTTTTTGTAAAAATTGTTATTTTCAAAACTTAGATGAATAATTAATCCCACATCAATTTTAATTTTTAGTATTTCTGGAAATTAATTTGGAAAAGTTAACACCTTTTTCGTGAAATTGGAGGTAATAAACTAATAATATTATAGACATTATTAATTAATAATGCTTTGAAGTAAGTAGACCACCGGCCTTCCTTCCGCTAAACAGAATCGTAATTAAAAGACAATACAATAGGAATTTCAAAAATGATCAAAACTAGCTAGGGAATTTATTTTGTTTTTTTTTTTTTGGAAAAAAAAGAAAAAAGAAAAAAGAAGGTGTACCTGAAGCTGTTGTGGGTGATTGTTTGGGAATGGGAAAGCATGTAGTGGTGGTGGTGGTGGTGTTATGGTCCGCCCACTTACAATACTCTCCCTTAGCTTCACATTTCCCACAATTGGGTGTGGACCAACTCAGCTGCCATTGGTATTCAGGAAAAAGGAGTTCGCGTGGGTTTATTGAAATACTGAACACCTTGGTGCAAGATACTATGGGCTTTTCGTATGTGGTAGGCGGGAAAGAATTACTGTAGGCATACACTTGGAAATCATGGCTGCTAAGGGAACTGATGAGATGCTCGTCTCTAAATCTTTTTTGCCTCATTATGTGAGAGGAGGAGGTTGAGCTGGGACAACGGAAAAAGAAATAGGTGATAGAATCAAAAGGATCATAATAATTCATAGTCGTGGTGTTCTGTAATTTGAAGAGAGGAGAATGTAGTTGGGTCCCCAAATGATAGTTGCCCATGTCATCCAAACCAAAGGGGCTGATATATATCCGCTGATTTGCGTAATCGATGGAATGTACAGGTGTCTTTACATAATATGAGAGCTGGAGTCCCTTGATGGATGTGTCCCGGCGGTGTTGGAACTCCAATACCGTGGTTTTGAAGCGCCCACTCCCACTGCAAGAAACTTCAAAAACCCCACAATTACGATCATCTGCCTTCCGCGGGCGGTGGTCTTTCAGCCGGAATGGGAACCGGATGGCTGGGCCGTCCTTGCTGCACCTTGTCACAGCCCTGCAGTACTCATCATCATCAACTGCTCTTAATGTACTAGTAAACACTAGTACTACTACCAACACCAAGGAAAATAAATATTCAAGCAGCAGCAGCAGGAATTTACCCATTTTTAATTTCCAACCAAGTATGAATGAATGAATGAATCCTATCGGCCTCACTTGAGACTATATATATATATATACTACCAGTAATCCGTGCCTCCGGCACGAAAATTTTTTTTGGAGAGGAAAAAAAAGGTAGAAGAAGAGGAGGAAATAAATAAGGAGAAAATAATGAACGATCAAATTTATGTCAAACTTTGGATGACTCAGATGATTTATTAGATGAACGAAAAATTTAAAATCATTTGTATTTTTAGATATATATATATATATATATATGTTCTTAATTAATTAGGAGGAGTTATCAACTGACAATTTCATATACTAGTACATTTGCCAATTTTATAAAGGAAATGTTTAGTTGAAGTGAGATTGAATTTCAGCTACCTAATTAAGTTATGAGTAATATATATATATATATATATATATATATATATATATGGACTGAATTTGTTAAATGTTCTGCTTTGCGGGACCTTAATTAAATTAACATTTATTGTATGACCGTGACACAACCCTGATAGGCTTATTGATGAATCTAGTAGAAACTGTCTGGTTAGCTTGGAAAGAGAGAGTGAGAAAGAGTTGACTTTATCAGTTAACTTCATTTTTAATTTTAATATCTTAAATTTTGAATTTTGGCTTCAAGTGCGAATGACTGACTTCAATAAATTGGTGACTTTTGACAAATCACACACACACACACACATATATAGTCTTAAACGTCAACAATGCGTTTTCATCTCCGTGTTACTACACGTCATAGAGCATTTCCTAGCTGCTGCTTCTTTCGGCATCAGGTCAGTTCATTCCCCCATCCCTAGGACAATTGTTCAACTATGATAGGCTTAGTGAATCCCCTAGAAACTTCTTGCTTAAATAATTGGAAGAGGTGGAGAGAGGAAGAGATCACTTGACCCGAGTTCACTTAATTTTTGAATTTTTATTTTTTTTTCAAATTTTTAAGTAGTTTACGGTTTTTACAATTCGTATGATATACTTCCTCCGTCTTAAATTAATTGCTCAGTTTTAATTTTTTAAAGTTAAATGGACCGTTTTTAAAACTAATCTTTTTATTATTTTTGTTAAAATATAGGTGAAGAGATTATAACCAAAAGAAAGTATATACAATTTATTACTAACCCCAATTTTTATAATTTTAGAAATATATTTATATATGCTTAATTATTAATTCTAAAAATAGTCAATTTGACTTTAAAAAGTCAAAACTGAGCAATTAATTTGGAACGAAAAGAGTATATAAGTTCATATTTTTTTAGTTCAAAAATATTTTAAATTAATTTTAAAACGTCAATATTATCACTATATTTTAGAAACAAAAAAGAGTATATAGTCAAACTTAGTGGTTGGACATCCTAATCAGCGGCCCCGTATCATTAAATACCGGGAAATGAAGTGTACACCTATCTAGGAACGGAAATGGGGTGGTACAAGTGATGAAGTGAAGGCCACCGCCCTAACTAGCTTTTTTTTTGTTTTTCTTCTTCGGTCTGTTCACATTTACTAGTCTATGGGTTCCGCTAAGTTTATATTGTGCAAAACCTTCTCTGTCTTTACTTGCATAAGGATAAGTTTGCTTTATATAAGTTTGTTCCCTAATTTATTTAGATAATTATTACTATATTATGTTAAATTTATATATTAATAACTCATTATTCCGTACAAAGCACAAGTTTTATTATAAAATTATTATATTGTTTCTATACTAATATATTAACTATACTGATAATTGATTAATATTGTGTACGATCATTCTTATATAAAAAATTATTTCTTTCTAAAATATATTATTTAACTAATAAAAATTTAATTATAATAATTTATCTATTCATATAATATAAATAATAGTATTTGATGATTCATTTGTTTATATATTCATATATGTATCTACTTATGTAATAGTAAATTATATTTAAATTCAAACAGTTATACTTATATAATTTAATAATAAAAAATTATTAATATAATTGATAATAATATGAATTTTACACACCAACTAATTTAAAAATTATATGGAAATAAGAGAGGATGGTAATTACATAATTATGATAATAAGAATATGGATAGAAAAGTTTTAAAATTGAATAAAGGATGAAAAAAATACTTGAGTGAATTTTTTTTTAGAAAAACATGATCTTTTTTTTATATTTTAAATATACAATGTATTCCTTTCCTAAATTATAGCTGAAAAAAAAAGTTCTTTTGATTCCTATACGACCGAAGCTTATCAGGGTTAAAATAAAAATTGTTGATGGATTACTTACACTAATCGTTTGAAACAAACGATGTTACACTGTTAAAATATAAAAGATGAATAATCCTCACGATCATTTAAATTATTACACCATGTAACATGCATCATTTACCAATAAAAAAAACAACAGTTATTGAACTACAATATTAAAAGAACTGTGCGAAATAATTATCAAACAAATTACTATACATCCAAAATTTTGATGATTGGATGTTCATGATTGATAAGTAATTTTGATGATTGAGTGTTCATGATTGATAAGTGTTGTGCAAGAAGCCATGATAGCGACTGAGCTAGAGTTTTTTGTTCTTTAACGGTAGTGGTCTAAGAAAAATTTTTAGTGTTTTATATAAATATATATATATATATGAAAAAAATTGACCTAATTTTTTTTAGAATTTAAAATTTTATCATTTAGTTATAGATAGGGTTTTAGGGTATTCTCTAAAATTTTGAGTTGAAAGACCGTTTCTAAATTTTAGGGTTAAAACGAGGATATTGTCTTTATTATATATATATATATATATATATATATATTTGAATAATGCTAGAGACACAAACTATTTTACAAACATTTTACAAATTGGCTGATGTGACACTGTTGTATTGGTGATAGTGTTGTAGTGGGGAGGTGTTTTTTTTTAACTATTACCAATACAATAGTGTCACATCAGCCAGTTTGTAAAATGTTTGTAAAATAGTTTGTGTCTCTAGCATTACTCTATATATTTTATTATATACTCATATTATACCAATTTTTTTTTTTTTGTTAAATATTATACCAAATTCCCAACTAGGCATCGCCGGACCTATCTATATAGATGACATTCATATGTAGGAAATTAATTAAAATCTCAACATATATACAGAGGCAGCTTCGGCTTAATTTGTACCATCTCGAAATTAAGAAATCAAAGAAGAATAGTAGGAATATTATACACTATGTGGAGACGTGGAAGCTTTTTGGCCGCCGCCGGCTCCTCCTCCTCCTGCTGCTGCTGTGGGACAGTTACTAATTGTATTATCCAACAACTCTCTTCACTCGTCTTATTAGTATCTATTCTGACCTCCTCCTACAGCAAAGCCGCGACTGCTGCTTCTTGCGGTAATATTGGTAACATAAGTTGCCCTTTCCTTTTGAGAGGTGATCATCGGAAATCATGTGATGATGGTCCCTTCAGCTATCAACTTGAGTGCAGCCACGACAATCGTACCATCATTTACTTGCCTGATCCTGCAAGCCCTCACGATAAATTAAATTATTATGTGGAGGACATCAATTACAAGAAGTCCTCTGTTCGGCTTGTTGATCCAGGAATTTACAAGGGTAACTGTTCTTCTCTTCCCCTTCACCACTCCATCCTAGAATCCAGTTCTATGGATCGCGACTACATGGATAGTATGCATTTGTCTATTAACGCGGCAGTTACATTTATCGACTGTCCAACTCCTGTCAATAATTCTCGATACTTGGATATTACTACTCCGACAGCTTCTTGTAGCAGTAGTAGAAATAATTCTCATAATAATAATAATAGTAGTAGTACAACTTTTCTCGATTCATCTTTAACTGAAAAGTATTACTATTATTATTATCATTATGTTGTTTTTGGGAATACTTATTTATCAGATGTGGAGGACAATTGCAAGGTTAGCAAGATAAGTTGGGTCTCATCGGAATGGCTTCGTAATAATTTGAATGGTAATTGGTTGAATTACTTCGACAACTTTAGTTTCCCAGACATTCAAGATGGGATGGCTTATGGATTTCAAGTTTCGTGGGGTGAAATATATTGCAAAACTCATTGTAGATCCGGCACTTGTGCTGCTCGGATGAATACTACTTACAAGTGCTACTATTCCTGCAGCTTCCTACACCTATCCTCCTACAGACCTTTATTCTTTTGTGAGTTAAAAAACAGGCTAACCATTTCTATGCACTGCAACCCAATTCAATATTTCTATTTTTATTTCGGTATAACTGGGAACAGCTATATGCAAAATTCAAATACCTGACTATTGAAAATTACCATAATAACATATTACATATAGTTATGGAGATTTTCATCGGGAGTGGATTGAGTACGTACGCTGTTGTGATTTTTATTGTAAAGTTCATGCTATTAGCTAGCTAACATTTATAGCCTGTGAGTTTTATTTTAAGGGGAAGCTGGGAATTAAGGTAAAGTAAATTGTTCTACTTCATCACGTGTTCCCTAACGCTTGATTTGCATGAACCATGTAGGCCTGCGCATGAACTTTCAAGACCTGATCAACACCTTGATCCGTTAGTATATATTCACTTATCTGTGTTCTCGACCTAGCTAGCTAACTTTTCATCATGTCTTTCATTTGTTTTGACTATTTTTTTTTTTTTTATTGGCAGATTCGCGTGCAAATAAACCTGGTACGTAAGATTTGATATTTATACGATATTTGTCTTAATTTACTTCTTTCCTAGTCTGTTCTTAATCAAACATAGAGGAAAGACACCAGTCCTCCATTAATATAATGTACTAACCAAACACGTATAGTACTCCTCTTATGGTCTTCCAGTTTTCCTTGATTTTAGCTTTAATATACTCGCAAATATATGCATGTAGAAAGATCTAATATGATCTTAATGATTCTCCCTCCGTTCCTTTATTCAACTTCTTTTCTTTTGAAAACAAACAAAAAAAAATGTAGGCATGGTTTTTGCTGCAAGATTTGTGTGTGGGATGCCATTCCTGATCGCGTTGTTGGTATATAAGATCAAGAGAAGGCATTTGTCAGTATATGACACCATTGAGGATTTCCTGCAAGGTCAAAACAATCTCATGCCTATAAGGTATAGTTATTCTGAGATTAAGAAGATTACTAACAGTTTCAAAGATAAATTGGGTGAAGGAGGTTACGGTACTGTATATAAAGGAAAGCTTCGAAGCGGTCTTCTTGTTGCAGTAAAGGTCGTAATGGGCAAGTCCAAGGCAACAGGGCAAGAATTTATAAATGAAGTTGGTACAATCGGAAGGATTCATCATGTAAATGTTGTCCAACTCATGGGCTTTTGCTTTGAGGGTCCAAAACGCGCTTTAATCTATGAGTTCATGCCTAATGGATCTCTTGAAAAATACATTTTTCCTCGTGAAGAAGAAGAGGAAGAATCCGTCTCCTTGAGTTGCGAAAAGATGTATGAGATTTCCTCTAAAGTGGCTGGTGGGATTGAATATTTACACCGAGGTTGTGACCTGCAAATCTTGCATTTTGATATCAAACCTCACAACATTCTTCTTGACGAGGATTTTAATCCAAAAATTTCAGATTTTGGGCTTGCAAAATTGTATGCCACGGATGAAAGCATTGTTAATTTGACCGCAGCAAGAGGAACAATGGGTTACATGGCTCCGGAGTTGTTCTATAAAAACATTGGAGGTGTTTCATACAAAGCAGATGTTTATAGCTTCGGAATGTTGCTGATGGAAATGGCAGGCCGAAGGAAAAATTTGAATCCATTTGTGGATCAATTGAGCCAAATATATTTTCCCTCGTGGGTGTATGATCAGTTTAACCAAGGAAAGGAGATTGAAATGGAAGATGCTAGTGAGGAAGAAATGAAGTTGATTCAAAAGATGATAATAACAGCATTATGGTGTATACAATTGAAGCCTAAGGACCGTCCCACAATGAGCAAGGTTATTGAGATGCTTGAAGGTGACGTTGAACTTCTAGTAATGCCTCCTAAACCTTTTCTTTGTCCACAAGAAGAAGTGCCAGCTGAGGGTGAACAGCCAGTAGTTAACAGTACCATCCCATGATTCTATGATATGAAGAAAATAAAGAGTATTACAAAAAAAAAAAGGAACTCCAGGAATAAATAGTAGTCCTAATAAAAGAGGGCCAGTGAGGAGCAGTAATTAGCACCCAATCCTTTCTTTGTTAAAGTGGACTACTAATTAATTTTAAACCACTCTGTTCCTTCTATTTGTAATCTTACTTAGTTTTTAAAAATTAATGTTATGATTATGTTTTGAGTTGATTTTTGGTTTAACAGTTACTTAAAACTTAGATGAATTCATATTAATTTTTAAAATTAGAAAGATTTTGAGAATTGACTTTTTACTTGAAGAAAAAATGAGAATCTTTCTTAATGAGGTACATTTTTACATGAGAAACTAATTTTGAATGAGAGAATGTTATAATTCTCTTAAATATGATAATTTAATTATTTAATCTTCTCTTTATTCATTTCAATAATACAAAGTGTCGGGTACATTTCAATATTGCTTGCAACATATACTCCTATAACTTATTTAGGTGTAATTTTGATTTTTTTTAATCTGATCAAGACAATATATAAATTAAATGTAAATGGTCCTAAGAAATATATTAAAAAGAATTGATTATATACGAACCAAAATTATATATATTTGATTCATATAGTTTGGAACGAAATTACAAGTCAAACGAAATTACGATATTGACTATATTATAAATTTGTAATATATTGATATTGACTCATGATCAACTAAAATTTAAAATACTAATATATTACGAAATTATAAACTAAAATTGTATATATTATAATATATTGATATTGATTCATGACCAATTAAAATGACTCGATAAAATTATAAAGTTATTAGATAAGATCTCTTAATGTCTTGGTGTATTTAGTTATTGATTATTGATTGCTTTTGAAGCTCTTTTTTTTTTTTGATAGTTTTAAGAACTTGAACAGTGAAAAGTGCTTGGGCTAGTTTGGACCTGGTCCCAGAAGAGGAAGTAAAATTGATCCATTTGGGTTTAAGTTCTGGCTTACTTATGGACCCTAATCATATACACCCCACAAGTATCTTTGGACCTTCTTTTTTTTTTTTCCCCGATTTCTAATTTCCTGGGCAACCGACAGGAAACGAGATTCAAATAAAGTTTGGTCATGGACAAAAAAAATAAGAGTCCTCCTACACAAACATGTTTTTAAGACATGGAAATTGGACATTTCCATATAAATTTCTATGTTCCCTTGGTTTTTTTTTTGTTTTTTTTTTGGTATTTATTCTAAACATATTTATATTATGGATTTTAAAAAAAAAACAAAAAAAAACTGAAAAAATTAGGTGTAATTTGGATATATATCAAAAAAATAGTTGTATGGGCCCATACAACCATTTTTTTGATATATATCCAAATTACACCTAATTTTTTCAGTTTTTTTTGATTTTTTTTTAAAATTCATAATATAAATATGTTTAGAATAAATACCAAAAAAAAAAAACAAGGGGACATGGAAATGTCTAATTTCCATGTCCTAAAAACATGTTTGTGTAGACTTATTCAAAAAATAATAGGGCCTAGGTATGGACATGTGTTAGGTACTTATGTTTATTTTTCCAGTAGAATCATGTGTCATTGAATTACAAAGAATAACTTTAGTTGATAAACGAATTATCTCCATTCAAAAAATGTACTACCTTATTATTCTCTCTAGATTTCATGTCTCAGGTAATGCATACACTGATGTGTGATTTTTTTTTTGTTTTTACTAATTTGGGAGAATAAATTTAAATCTACTATCTTTTATTTAACGGGAGACCTAGAATACTAATCGAGCCAAAAGCTCTCGATCGATTTATTTAAGTGTTTTAGACCGAAAAATTGAACCGTATATTCCATAACATAAAAAAAGAGAAAGGAAAAAAAAAAGGATAAACGCAGGTGCTTGGGTCGTTTTGGATTTTTTATTTTTTTATTCTTTGCCCCCCTTCTCCTATCTCCTCACCCTACCGCTGTTGGCGCCTATGTCTAATTTGGCCGCCCCGACCTCGCGGTCGTGATTTTCAAGAAAATGAAGCGCCTAAGGCTACGCCCCAATTTACTCACCTGCAATACTCTCCTTTCTTCATTGGTAACATACCCATCTCCCAATTCCATTGTATCTTGTAAAGAAATTGTTAATGAGGCAATTAGGCTCGGTGGCTTTCACAATCAGACCAACAAATTCAATGTGAGAATTAAATACCCAAATCACAAATTTCAAAATACACTGTAAAATTTATGAAGCAAATTCCAAAGAAAGCAGATTTGAAACTTTGATAAAGAAAAGATTATCATGTTCAAGACCAGTTCACCATTTCTAAAACAAGCTCACCGGAAATAAAAAAATAATAATAATATGAAAAAAGGTATAAAAAAGTTAGTCCCAGCCGCCTCACCTAAGTCTTCAAACCCATAACCTTTACCATCTCCGATCTACTTCATAACCATTAATCGAGACTCAAGCACAACCATGAAAGAGAAAAAAGAACAAAAAAAGAGTAAAAAATGAAGGTCCAAATCATTTATGCCATCATCGATGTCGACCATGATAGCAAGAAACATAAAAGAGAAAAAAAAAAGAAAGTAGAAGATGAAGGCCCTGAGGATGAGATGGAGGAGATGGAGAGAGAGGACGATATGTCGCATAAAGTTTGGAGAAGATAATGGATGGATAAAGTTTGGCCGTTTGGGGAAGAAAATTGGGGATGAAGAGGGAGGACCCACAGTGAGAAGAAAATTGGGAATGGACAAAATTTGAAGAAGAAAATTGGGAATGGAGAGGGAGGACCCACGGTCCAATTCTCATGTCTGATTAAGCTGTCCACCTAGACTTATTGTTATTGTTTTCACTTAAACGGTAACAATCAATTCGCTTAAACGGTAACAAAATTGTGTAAAACATGCTTCGGGAAAAGTCAGATGTTGGGTGTGAAAGCACATAAATGGGGCCGGATTGATTTAAGCCAGCATGATCCATGGGCAGTCCTTTTTTGGGCTGGCTTTTATTGGGGTTGAAAAAGTTGGTAGGGGCTTTGTTTGGAAATCGGAGAGCAAAAGCA
The DNA here is from genome assembly GCA_034770075.1 of Aralia elata. Taxonomy (NCBI): domain Eukaryota; kingdom Viridiplantae; phylum Streptophyta; class Magnoliopsida; order Apiales; family Araliaceae; genus Aralia; species Aralia elata. Next base: position 110,174,835 of record CM068385.1, on the reverse strand, counting down.
GTTATTTTTTTAACTCTTGGACTCCACCCCCGTTGATTATCCAATATTCCTACTTTCTCTTCTCCACTACTATTATTCACACGCATATTTATTATTTTATCTTTTAATTTACACACACAATAGTATAAATTATTGATCTCAAACTCACCTAATATAAATTGGGACTGCTATTTCTCATTGTAACGCACCCAGATGGTATATTATCTTAATGGGTACCAAAGTATCTACCCAGATATATATATATATATATATATACACACACATTACAAAATTGAAGATGTTTTGTAGTCTAAATTTTGGGATTCATTAATATAAAAAAAATAAAAATACACGTCATTTTATGTAATTATCTTTTTGGTTCATTAAAGATAAATTTAAAATATTTTCACTCTCTTTTATTTATTTTTATTTTTCTTAATATGTGTGCAAGTTGGGTATAAAAAAGTTAGTCCAGCCGCCTCACCTAAGTCTTCAAACCCATGACCTTTACCATCTCCGATCTACTTCATAACCATTAATCGAGACTAAAGCACAACCATGAAAGAGAAAAAAGAACAAAAAAATGAGTAGAAAATGAAGGCCCAAATCATTTATGCCATCATCGATGTCGACCAAGATAGCAAGAAACATAAAAGAGAAAAAACAAGAGTAGAAGATGAAGGCCTTGAGATGGAGAAGGTGTAGAGAGAGGACATAAAGTTTGGAGAAGAAAATTGGGGATGGATAAAGTTTGGGAAAGAAAGTTGGGGATGGAGAGGGAGGACCGACGGTGGGAAGAAAAGTGGAAATGGACAAAATTTGGAGAAGAAAATTGGGGATGGAGTGAAAAGTGTGTATGGGACCCACTGTCCAATTTTTGGGTCTCATTTCTCGGTCCGCATAGACTTATTGGTACCAAATTATCTAGCCATGGATATATATATATATATATATATATATATATATACACACACACACACACATTACAAAATTGAAGATGTTTTGTAGTACAAATTTTGGGATTCATTAATATAAAAAAAATAAATGTACACGTCATTTTATGTAATCATCTTTTTGGTTCATTAAAAATAAATTTAAAATTTTTCCACTCTCTTTTATTTATTTTTATTTTTCTTAATATGTGTGCAAATTATATTTTATTCATCATTTTAAAGTTGAAGAGAATATATATATATATATATATATATATATTATAGAACATATACTATTATAATTTTAATTATATGAATACATTTTATCTTAAGACAGAAGGGAAATTTAGGAAGGAGGGAGGGAGGGAATTTTTGAGAAAATTTATGTTTAATATTTCTAGCGTTGGTTGATTTTAATTTTTACTAAATTGCGAATAATAAAAATATGAACAAAAAGAATTTAGAAGTTGAATGAAGTACAAGAATAAATTTATTAGTTTAAATTATTATAATTAGTAATAAAAATTCAAAAAAATATAAACTGTAGAGGTCAGTTAAGGTTTTTTAAGTACAAATAGAGGATAGTGATTGTACATAAAAAAATATAAAAAAGGAAAAATAGAGGATGGTGATTGCACTTTATTTATTTTAGTTATATATAAAATTATAAATAATCATAATAATAAGGAATTGATATTTATGTAAAAAAAAATATTGATAATTCTACAAAATGTATATCACATGAATAGTGACATTTATGTGAATAAAGATTTATAAAAATATCAAATATCAGTCGTGTAAATAACAATTTCTTAAGAAGAAAAAAAAAATTAATACTCCATATAATTAGAGTTGGCTTGACAATTACGCATTATGTGTCGTGGTTCAAGGTTAAAATTGTAAGAATTCAAAAAAATACTTTTCATTAGGCTAAATGATAGATTTGTTTCTCTAAGTTGTCACTCGCTTTCAAAGTCGTATCTAAAATTTATTTTTCGTCAATTTAATCCTTAAAGTGATAATTTTTTGGAGTTTCCGTTCATTTTACCTAATTTGACCTTAACCCGACCCATTTTAACCAAATTTTGACTTGACCTGGCCTTATTTCACCAATATTTTAAAAAAAAAGATTTATAATTATTTTAAAAACAATTATTATTTTAAATTTGTTTTAAAAATACTATTTTATTTTAAAATATTAACGATAATTATTATTTTAAATATTTTTTAAAAATTATTAATATTTTAAAATTAATTAGTATTCTAAAAATAATATTTTAATTAAAAAATTAAAAATTATTATTATATTATATATTTTTTAAAAATTTATTATTTTTAAAAAATTATTATTTTAAAATATTAGAAATAATTATTATTTTAAATATTTTTAAAAATTATTATTATTTTCAAGAAAAAATATTAAAATTTGTTTTCCCATAAAATGAGTAAAGTTTCGTAAAATATAGATTCAAAAAAATTATTTAAAAATATTTTTAAAATATGTATTTTTTATATTTTAAAATAAAATATTATTTTTAAAAAGTTTTACAAATAATAATTATTTTTTGGAAAAAATATAGATTCATAAAATATATATTCAATAAATTAAATAAGAAAATAGAACCTTTTTTATTTACTTTTTTTGAATTTATATTTTAAGAAATTTTACTCATTTTTAAAAAAACTAAATATTTCTATTTTTTTATGAAAATAAAGTTTACGTTTTTTGAATCTATATTTTATGAAACTTTACTCATTTTTTTAAAAAATTGAAAAAATTTCTATTTTTTCATGAAAATAATAATTATTTTTAATTTATTTTTAAAAAAAAAAAAATTGAATCAGTTTTTTTATTTATTTGTTACTCTTTTTGTATTTTACATAAAAAAATGAATAAAATGCTTTTTTTTATTGTAAAAAGGGTTCTATTTTCTTATTTAATTTATTTGAATCTATATTTTTTCCTGAAAATAATTATTATTTTTAAAACATTTTAAAAATAAAATTTTAATTTTAATTTTTTTTGAATCTATATTTTATTAAAATTTACTCATTTTATGAAAAAGGAAAGTTTCTAATATTTTTTCCTAAAAATAATAATTATTTTTGAAAATATTTAAAATAATAATAATTTTTAATATTTTAAAATAATAAGTATTTTTTAAAATAATAATAATTTTTAAAAATATTTAAAATAATAATAATTTAAAACTTTTAAAACAAAATATTATTTTTAAAATAATAATTAATTTTACAATTTTAATATTGTTTAAAAATATTAATAATAATAGTTTTTTTAATATTTTAAATTAAAATAGTATTTTTAAAATAAATGTAAAAATTTTTAGGTTTTTTTTTAAAAATTTATTGGTGAAATTCGGTCGGGTCGGGTTGGGTCAAATTTTAGTTAAAATGGGTTGGATTTGAGTTAAATTGGATAAAAAGAAGGAAAATGTCAAAAAATATTACTTTAAGAACTCAAATAATATTTTAAAAATATTATTTGAGTTGTCTACCGGACAGCCAGCTAGATGGTGGGTCAAGTCATTACACATGAATAGGGTCATATAAGTCATTACACGTTCTTCAGGTGTATTTTGATAATATAATAATATGCACCTTTAAAAAACGCCATTTCCACCCAAACAAAGCTTTTCTGTGCGAAGAAGAAAAAGAGAGAGAAAACTGACTATAGTGTATAAGAAAAGCCTCTCTACGTGTTTCGTCCTTCTCGCATGCGGCGTTCATCTTCCCGATTACACCACCGGAAGCTACATTTATTTATTTAGTCTACTATAATCTCGTTAACGCCAGGTATCTTCACTTTCTCTCTCTACATATATGTGTATATAAATTTACATTTATCTCTCTATACCTCTACCTCTGTTAATTTAACTGTTATTGCTGTATTATTTTGCTAATTCTCTTCTTATAATTTATCCAAGCTGAGTAATTTACATGGTTTTCGTTACCTAATAGTAAATAGGATTTGTTATTTTGGCTGATTCTTAACCCTAGCTCTCTGCTTGGTTCCCTAAAAATTTGAGGAAAAAGGAAGGCTGGACTTTGCTAAAAAAAAATTTATCTACATGGAAAAGATAGTCTTTCTCTCGGGACGTTAATTTAAAGTTGTTCGTTTATCAAATTAATCACGTTATGAACTTTTAAGCGAATTTTTAGTTGGCGTGAATGGTACGCGTATTTTTATTGTAATCGAAGATTCTCTGAAGTTTTAAATGGTAAGTGCTGTAGTTATGATTCATGATTTATTGATTTGTGGCTAGTACTAGACAAATTTGGAATCTTGGATAATCTGTTTTGATTTGTTATTCTGAAAGAGTTAAAGCATACTTTTTTGTTTCCTTCTTTTTTTTTAGTTAGATGCATTCTGTTCTTCCTTTTTTGGGCATTATTTTATTGGAATTTTTTCATGATTGGCTGGCTAGGTTATAAATTAAGCGGCCTTCTTTCTTTCTATTGTACTTGCATCAATTTTCCTGGTATTGTTCGCTGTCTCATCTGTTTATCTTTTTCCTATTTGGTTTTTTAGTTGTCTACTGTTGCAAAATTCTTAATTTATTTGGTTTGAACTCTGTTTATGTTCGGTGATTATACTCTTTTATTCTTTTTAGACTTTGTAAGTTAAGAGTCATTTTATTTGTACTTGCATCATCAATTCTTCTGGTATTCTTCTCTTGCCTACCCTTTTTTCTTTTTGTTATTTTGTTTTTTTAGTTGTAATAACAATACCATATTCTGAATGATTACTGTTTGAACTCGGTTTATGTATGGTGATTATGCTTTTCTATTCTTATTATAACTTGAAAGGATACGGAAGTAATATTTGTTGTGTTTAATTATAGTAGATTGAGTTCTTTAATTTATAATTTTGCTTTTTTTGTCCATTAGGTTATTTTTTTGGGTATTTTTGCCTTTTAACGCGTGTTTTGGTCCTTGATGTATTGATTGTTATGTTGTCTGATTAGTACATATTTTGATGGTTAGAGACTGGAGCCGAGGAAGAAAAAGATAAAGATATATGGAGGGCGACGCAGGAAGAGGTTTGGAAGGACAAAAGATTTTGGATGGGAAGGGGAATGATGAGACCAGTATAAATCAGGCTCAGGCCATTATCCCCTCTTGTTGCTTGAAGGCTAGAACTTCTGACCCTGAACTTGAAGCTAACTGCCATGCCACAGTTGTTTCCGGATGGTTCTCCGAGCCTCGGTCATTCTCTGGTCATTATCCTTTTACTTCTTGTCTTACCTATGCTACTAGAAACATGCAGAACTCCCCCCTCCCACCCAAAAAAAGAAAATAAAAAAGATCCACTTGTTGTTGCAGTTTATAACTTTTGCATGATAAAATTAGTGTGGTGGCTATTGACTCCTTTTCCTTCTAATGTTGTTGTTCACAGATAAAGATGGCAAATGGATGTATTTTAACAATCCAATGTGGCCAGGTACTAGGTTGTTGCATTCTATGTCAAGATATGATACATCCAAAATAAAATCTGCATTATTGATCCTTTTATGAGCTTATCAACTTTATTCTTTGAGACAATGCACTGTCACCCCTGCTAAATCTGCTGCTCATAAAGGTTATTAGAATACCTTTTTGTAGAAGTTTTCTTATTTTTCCAATCAATTCACAACATTGTCATCTGTTAAGAATAGGTTTTAGCCCTCACATGTTTTTAAAAAAAACGTGAGTGAAATTTATTTCCTTAAGTTGTGTTAAAAAGAAAGCAATGTCAGGGCACTTAACTCTGCTATCAACTTTTACTGATCAAGATGGTCTTAAAATATGATTAACCCATCATAATAACCTCATATGAGTCGTAGTTAATGCCTGTTTGATGGAGTATTGTTGTGGGCTAAAAACATTAATATTTCAAAGAATTGCGCTTGAAGAGTGATTTGTAACATAAGATAATTGCTTTTAGAAGTAGACACTTTTTGGCTGGAGCTAAAATGCTTTTGAAAGTGCATTTAAATCTAATCTTAAAATACTTAGCAGTACCACTATAAAGTTATTTTAAAAATTATTTACGAAGTAGTGAAGTACCGAACACCATTTAACTTTTATATGAAAGCACTCTATCCAACAGGCTCATTAGTAAAAGTACTTTATCTCATTCCCCCACGCAACCAAGCTGGCACTAACTACTAAGTAAAATCCTACTATATTTATACCGTTGTTGACTTGATTATCATTCCCTCAATGAACAAGAAAACTGCCAACTTGTAGCCCCTTCATATTTGAAATCATTGGTTAATGTTTCCCCTTAACTATTCAAGCTTGGTTGTGTCATATATGGCTAATTCAGTGAATGATGCTCACAGGAGAAGCACATTCCTTGAAAGTGGAAAAGATTTTGTACAAAGAAAAGTCAGAGTACCAAGAGATCATGGTTTTTGAGGTTCAGCATATCGATCCTATGTGCAAAGCTGTCTGTGTGGTTAATTGTTTCCTGTTCCTTGTATCACGTTGATAGATGATGTTTCTTTTATCTGCAGTCCTCAGCATATGGGAAAGTGCTTGTACTTGATGGGATTGTTCAGTTAACCGAGAAAGATGAATGTGCCTATCAGGAGATGATTGTTCATCTTCCACTTTGCTCAATTGTATCCCCCAAGAATGTAACTCGACTGACCCATAATTTGATAGGTGTTATTTATAGTGACGTTATGCATCCTATTTTCATGTTCTTAGACTACAATTTTTTTTGTTTACTTTTTTTTCTTGCATTATTTGGAGTTTTGTGAATATGCTATACTAATATGATTTTTCTTTATATAAAATTTAATTATTATGAAAGTTTTTTTAAAACTGCATAGTGCTTATGGTACTTGAGCGAATTTCTGACTACAAAAAATGTTAAGTTGCCTGTCATATTCCTTCTTTAAAAATAGAAAAAGGTTTGAAAGTGCTGGGTTGGTATAGTGTGATAAGTTCTCTCAGACATCACTTTGCTACCCTGTCTGCAATTTCTGATTCATTGTTTGGTTGATGTGATTATAAGAAATTTAAATCCTTGAAAAAATTTAGTATCATAGTTTATTGTCAGTCTTTTCAGAGAAATCCAGAACAGATGGGAATTGAATGACACCGAGTAAAACAAAGTAACAAACATCTATTTCAGTGCAGTACTAGTATATAACAATTTCAATTGAGGGAAGATATAAGTATAAGCTCCAATTTTGTTTTCCAGAGTATAATGTTGGTTTATGTATTACCTCTAACCCAATTAGTCTTTTCCTGTAGATTAGTTAGTATATTTGTATTGATATATACTTATAATATATAATCCCTCCGTCCTATAATAATTCAACACATTTCTTTTTTGGAAGTCCCCACCATTATCATGCCAAAATTCAAACTATTGGATGTCTTTAAAGCTTGGATATATTGAAAAATTCAAATTTTGGCTCCATTTTTAAATTTGTACTTGGGCATTTTGGACATTTAACCAAGAGTCAACACAAATCCTTAATATGTGTGCAATGTCAAAGGTTTCAATTATTATGGGACGGAGGGAGTAATATATTTAAATTTATATATGTCTTGAAATATATATAGTCCTTTAAGCTTTGTTATTCCATTTTCTTGGTTGCCATTGGATGTTAAGCTTAAACTAACTATTGGCAATGCAGGTCCTGGTTGTTGGTGGGGGTGATGGTGGAGTTCTAAGGGAAATTTCTCGCCACAGCTCTGTAGAGCTGATTGATATCTGTGAAATAGATAAAATGGTTATAGATGTAAGTGTTGAAATGGTGTGTCTTTCATGTGACAGCGGAAATTTCTCGCCACAGCTCTTTGTTGTGTGTTCATAGTTGTAATTTTCTTGTATTGTAGGTGAGTAAAATGTTTTTTCCAGAATTAGCTGTTGGCTTTGAAGATCCTCGTGTCCAACTTCATGTTGGAGATGGTATACCTGAATTTAAACATTTCCATTTGTTTCTGACATGATGATTAAACATGTCAATTGAAGAATTTATATTTTTTTATCAATTTGATCTTTATCTGTTGACAGCTATTTGAAAATCATGCTGCCATATTGGTTTAGCTAAGTTGTTGACATTTTGAGTCCATGAACCAGATATCCATAGTCTGACTACCTAATCTCTTTGTGCATTAGTCTCACTCGAAAGAGATGGGACTGCAGAAAGGGTTATTGGCAATGTTACATAAAGCCACACAAGTCATATTGCTGGATACATAACTAAACTTCCTTGTTCATCATGTTTCATGATTTTGTCAGCTGCTGAATTTCTAAGGAATGCACCCAAAGGGAAGTATGATGCGATCATTGTTGATTCATCTGATCCCGTGGGTAAGTTTTACAATTCATGGTATAATCTATCATTTACTTTCTCTTTGGGGGAGGTATGGAAGTGTCATGTGTGCAGACATGAATGACTATATGTATCTAAGTGCATAGCCATTGGTAAAATACAAGATAAGGAAGTAATGAGTTGATTCTATTAGATGACTTCTTATATTTCAAGTATTATATATAAGACATATACATACACACACACAAACAAACATATCAGAAGAATAAATTCTTTTTATATATATACATATATCTAGTAGGGCGTGTAAGGCTTTTAAATATTGTGACAACATTTTTTTGTTTAATATGTATTGACAACTGTTGATGATTTTCATAGTTTCACGAACAGTATACTGTGATTCAATTTATCTCTTGGTGCTTCAAAAATCAAAACGAAGCTTCTGTAATTGTAGCTTTAATCTCGTCTCAGCGAACCATTTCATTTCTAGCACAATTGATTATTGGTTAATTTTTCGAATAGTTCAAGTACATATTTCATTTCTGGGGGAACTTAATGTACTGTATCTCCTAAAATTCATCAACGAATTAGAATTACTTTGTTTTGTCTTTTTTTTCTTGGTTTAGGTCCAGCTAAAGAACTTGTGGAACGGCCTTTCTTTGAGACAACAGCAAGTGCATTAAGGCCTGGAGGTGTTCTTTGTAGTATGGCAGAAAGTATGTGGCTGCACACACATCTTATTGAGGACATGATTGCTGTTTGCCATGAAACATTCAAGGGTTCTGTTCATTATGCATGGACGAGTGTACCAACATACCCGAGGTATAAATGCTATCCATGGCTTGAAGTTTGTACGTTGTAATAACTTTTTGTTTTTCTTTATTAATTTTCGGTTTGGCTTTTGTGTGGTATCACATGTACTTAATATGAATTACAACGCCATTGCTAAATGCAAAAATGTCGCATCTTCATTTTGTAGTATCTGTTTAGTTTAAAATGGAAATATTTTAGTTATTAGAAAATTTCTCACTATACATGCCATGGGTTAAATTTGTATGCATCTTATATGTGGGGTATGCAGTGGCGTTATCGGATTTCTGATATGTTCAACGGAAGGGCCACCTGTGGATTTTAGAAACCCTGCTAATCCTATTGAGAAGTTAGATGGAGCCCTCAAGTATCGGAGGGAACTTAGGTTCTACAATTCTGAGGTATAGCTTCCTGTTTCTAAATTTCAACGTAATTGATTTGTTTTATTTAGTTCCTTGGCTTAACTCTCTTTGCTCTTCTTCAGTTTCTTTAGCCCTCAGTCGATTCCCTAAGGTTTTATACTAGTGGAATTGCACTAATTCCACTCATAAAAAGATTTCAAACCCTTGTGTATTACTATCCCAAAACTAAAAACGTATTCAAATCAAAATATATGATTAACAGAGTGAGAGAGATTGCTCTGAGATGAGTCCCCCTCCTACCCCACAAAACAAAAAAAGAAAAGAAAAAACAAACCCATTATATTGGGATCATGACACAGAATTGCAAATATTCGTAATTGGTTTGATCTATGATGGGTAAGTCCCTGCTTTTAGGGTCAATGCCAGGCTAAGAAGTAAGGATTCTGAAAAAGCTGTTTAAAAATAAAGAAATGTCTAAAATATTCTGACAGGCAATGTGGTGAAACCATAAATCTTCTAAAGTACATAAGCTTGTTTGCACTTTGCTGTCATCATACCTTGATATTTTGATTTGTGAATATTTTTCCCTCGAGTAGAAATTAAGACTGCTAAAGAAACAGAATGAAAACAAAATGTGAACTCTCTCTCTCTTTCCCTCAAAACATCTATTTGTTTTACTTTGACAGATTCACACAGCTGCCTTTGCTTTGCCCTCATTTGTCAAGAGGGAAGTGCGCTGTCTTTGAGATGGCCCACCCAACCTGGAAGAACAAGTTTGCATTTCTCTGTTGATTAGTAGCATCTCTTCTATTTTTCTCAAGATATGGAGTTGTCAAATCATTATGTAACTAATGTGGCAGCTGTAGCGCAGCTATTAGTAATTTGCTTTCTCGATTGGTTTGGGTTTGGATTTGAATTTGAATTTAAGCAAGTAATATTCGCACTCTTTGAAGGTACAGTACTGCTGATGATTTGTTACAATTCGCACTCTTTGAAGATACAATATGCTCGTCATTAAAAAAAAATAAAATAGGGTGAAAAACTACACCATAAATTATTAAAGGTATATTTGTTTAAATAAAAATAGTTGTTCTGCTCCCAAATTTTGTGCCCTCACTTATCATCTCCCTATGATATTGCTAATTATGTGAAATCATCTCTGCTTGAGCATTCATAAATGATTGCTGGGGATTGGATCTTGGTTAATATACGAAATTCTTATATCTAAATTGTGCTGTAAATTTGTTTTAATTAATGAAATAAAAATTTTATATTAATGAAATTTTTAAGTAATTTACAATATTTAACTTTTGTATTAATAAAAATTAAATGGATTCTGATTATTCTGAGTTTTAGTATTTCAAAAATTGACCAAGTAAAAAAATTAAATTAAACTTCTTTGAGTAAAAGTTTCAATTACAAGAAATATATTTAATCAATATAAAAATGTCATATTGTTTAATATTCCTAACATTATCCAAGTTTTCAATCACACGAACGCGATAACCGCATGAAATAAAAAGAGCTGGGTTGTTAATTGGATGATTGCATTCTTAATTGTTTAAAACCCCATAGATGTCTGTTCAATATTTGAGAAGTTGTGATGGTAAGTCCCGGACGACTAGTTTAAGTGATGTGTGGGGGCGCTTATTAGTTATTACACCAAGAAAAACGCAAGGTTAGCAAAAAAATAATAATATTATATTTAGAATTGGACTATTTATCTTAATTTAGCATTATTTTAGATTATTTTATTTTATGAAAATAGTATTAAATTAAGACAAATAGTCAAATTTCAAACATATTTTTTACAAATAAATAAGATAAATACTTCAATCTCAAATATATTTTTTGTAAATAATGACCTAAAGAGAAAATAAAAATGTTTTTAGCAAACAATGACCTAAAGAAAAAAAAAAGAGAGAAGAGTGGGTCGCTTATATTATACTCTTTCCGTCCCATAATATATGACGTTTTAGATGATTTTATTTGTTCCAAATTATTTGACGTTTTATATAATCTAGGAGAATTAACTACAATTTTTCCAAAATTACCCCTTATGGAAAAATGTTACAAATGAGAGAGAGAGTGTGTGTATGAGATAATTATGATAAAGGGTATTATAGACAATTAATACTATATTTAATCAGTGGCGAAACCAGAACAATTTTAGAGGGGGGCAAAATAGATCAGTAAAAAAAATTATTTATTGAACTCATGTAACTTATCAAAATCAAGAAAATAACCAAAGAAATTCATGCATTTATTCATTTATTGTTATATTTCAATGTGATAATTCATCATGAATTATGCTTCAGTTTTTTTATGCATGCATATGAACTAACAGGTTTCAAATTCTTGGGGGGCATATGACCCCCCTCGCCCCCCTAGTTCCGCTAGTGTATTTAATGCTATACAATCATTTTCCTTAATGGTTGTGTCAAACTCTAAAACGTCATGTATTATGAGACTCAGAGAGTATAAGTGTTTTATTGGGCCGGTACTTTTAGGGCAAATGTTGCAACACATAATTATATTATGCGTACATAAGGATTTGTGCTGCATTGATAATTTATGTGATAGAAATATCATTTCCCTCTATTTACAGCAAATTACTGTCTCTGTATTGAATTATTTATTTATTTTATGTTTATAACTATGAAAAATTTTCGTCAGACATGTTATTATGACGTAGTTTCTTTTAACATTAACAAAATCATCAAAAAAATTAAATTATTATATGTCTAAGTATGTGTATATAGACGAATATTGGTAAAGGTAAAAAGAAAGTGATCAAAAGGTATGATTTTTTTCTTTGAATAAAGTTTTTATATTCCTTTATTTTAAAAAAAAAAGTTCTATATCTTTTCCCAATATATACTTCTGAGTTTTTCAAGTTTAATAGTGATAATAAACTTGAAAGTATTCTGTCATTTATTCTAAGATAGAAAAATAAAATTTTATTTGGAGAAAAAAAATAATTAATCACATGGACAAAATTCAAATCTTTAATTCTGTTTTAAGTTATTTACACAACATATTGAAAATCTTTTACACTAAAGCATAGAATTGGATAGAATTATAAAGTTGCCTCACTATATCAAATATATTGTTAAAATATTATTAAACTACAATTATGTACATAATTCCCAACAAAAAAAAATTGACATATAAAGTCGTAATTTATATCGTTTTCAAACTCTTTTGAAAAATGATATATATTATCAATATTTATGACATAATAATTAAGTAAATATTAGTGATAACTTTAAAAAAATACCCTTATAATTTTATTAGATTATTATTGGATAGTATAAAATATTCCGGACAATCTCTATATAATGTATTCCCCAATTTATTTTTTTCCTTAAACTTTCAACTGTATTTTCCAACAAATTCCTTAAAATATGTAATTTAAGTAATGATTTGAAGATTCAATTGTCTCGTGTCATCCACACTCCACAACCCTCGGCAGTCGGCTCTTCTCTTTCTCCTCAAAAACGCCCATTCTCGAACTTTTTCCAATTTCCATATTCCATCCAGTTTTGTGTTCTGTTATTATTCAAAAGCCCTTAGAAGGTAAAGGCTACTCTTACATAAGCTAAGATATATATATATATATATATATATATATATTTGGTTTCATTCTCGAATTTACTTTCAATTTGTATATTTTTTTTTTCAATTTTTTATTCATGATTTTCATTTGGTTGAGCTTTTGTATCTGTTTATATGAAATTGGTTAACTAAGTGGTGTAAGTCTTTATTTAATAGGAAAACGATGTCTTGAATTCTTGGTAGTTGAGAAATGAAAATAAAGAATTATGTTTTGGTCATTTTGAAAGCAAATTACGTGAAGTAATCAAATTGGGTGTCAATTTAGTAAGTTTTTTAACGCTTCTTTCATTCTTTAGAAGACATAATTTTTATATGCAAACGAGCACAATCTCAACTATCTGGAGTCTCTTTGCCGTGAGATGTCAAAGTTGCAATGCCAAAGTGACATAAAGCATAAGTAAGATCCGCAAGGAAAATAAACTTTGTTGCTTTCCTGCCCCTTATTTATCACACTGAGAAAATGAACCATGAAATCACTTACTAGTTACTAGTCTATAATCCTATTATAAACTTCTTGGTATTCGATGCGATCATGCGACACTGCTGATTTGGCTTAGTAGTACGCAGGCTAATTGATGCATTCATGAATTAATTTGGTTGTTCTCTGCTCAAGGTGTTTTTTTTATATGGAAACTATATCTTGTTCGTAAGAAATTTTGGTTTTGTGTATTACTGGGTTTCTGCATTCATGTCTTGGCTTGTAAAATCTATTTTGAATTGGTAATCTCAACTTATTATTTTTTGTAATGCATCCTCGTTTGACAAAAATCGATGCACGATCACTTGTGAACTTGCAGAAGTTTCTGGACTGGGTATATTATGATAAGTTGACAGAGTAATTTCCAGTTTTTTATTGTCATTAGAAATTTAGAATTGTGAGAAAAATGCATGGAGCATTTGTTTGTTGGCTTAGTGGAATCGAAAAGCATTTCGTTGCTAGAACGGTACATGTACCACATTTTCAGCTGATAGTGAAAAATAAACTCACTCCCTTGACCAACCGTAATAAGCTAATATCCCAGTAAATGAGCTTTCTTTCCTGTTCATTACCTTTTTATGAACATTATCGTGTATTTGTCCTCTACTATAGCAAGCTGATAGAAATATACATGAGATTATTTCATTTTCTTTATACTATAGAACTCTTTAGATACTTTAAATTCTTGTCTGAGAATTCTTAACTTCACGACATTATTGCTCTTTGGCAGGTTGGATTATCTTTCCTTGAAAGGTTGGCTTTTAGATGATGTTGGGTGCATTTTCGGTTTCCGTTGTCACTAATCAGGTGACAACATCAAATTATGTAATTAGCCCCTTAATCTCAATGCTGGTGCATGCAAAACTCAGTACTCTTTCTATGTACTTGTGCTGAATCCTGCATCCCTAGAAGTTAGAACTTGGAACTATATACTGGATTGCTGTTTGATTGAACTTATCACTCTTTTATCTTGTCAAGATTAATCGTTTATGAACAATTGAAGACTATCCATATCAAATGTATTTAAAGATGGCTTGGCATGCATCTGATTTTGTGTCAGTACTCAGCTAGCTTTTGGGGGGTTTCCCCCTTTTTATATATGTTATTCCTTTCAAGCTTGATGTTATGCTTCTTTCTTCGATGTTGATTTTGTTGACAGTGTAAATTTAATTGTTGAATTGGTTTGTTTACTAATATGTTGACCTAGTTACCTTAAAGAAAAAAGTTGAGTTCTTTTAGTCCATCAAGTAGAAAATGATTGGCACAGCGATACTGAATGATGAAAGTGTTTCAGCATAGTTTAGTAGTATTTATTTCGAGTCATTCTGTAGGTATTTTGATCCTTATGTCACCCATTTGTTATGCAAGGAAACATGCAAGTCCTGAAACTGTATTCTTGGTTGCTATAGCCAAAATATTCGAGTGTCTTAATAAGTGGTAGACGCTTCGTCCCTCTACAATGGTCTGCACCACCAGTACCCATCAACTTCAAGAAAAAAACATCGAGTTTCTTAGTAGTATGTATTGTAATAGTCCTTCTGCACCTTTATATTTTTAGCTCTTGTCATCAATGGCAACCTGTAACATTCTGGAACTGTTTTTCTAGTTTGCTGTTGGCAATATTTTCAGAAGTCTTGGTAATTGGTGTCTGGTATGGATGGGTAGTTGGGCACCAAGTTTCTTTTGGTTAAATTCTTATCTGTTTATGAATGCCTCTTCCCCCAATTTGCAGGCCATTCAAGCAGCAGGTTTCTCAAATTTTACATCCTCCAACTTACGCGAAAAGTTTGCACATGTGCCATGTACATTTGATGCTAAAAAATCAGTTTTCAGAGATAAGTCATTAACAGGTCACAAAGGATACCTAGCTCTAACTTTCATTGTCTCTGCTACTCGAAATGAGAATGAGGAACCTGAAAGAGGAGGCTCAAATGCTTGCACGAATGATACATTCCTTACAAATTCAAAAAACAACGAGAGTTCTAAAGATCCAGGGGAGGCAGTTGTTACTTCTTTACTATATTCAGGTGCGGACTGTGATATAAGTCCTGAAGACCTGGGAAACCAAGGAAACCTTTTAGATAAGCTCAAGGCTGTTCACTTACATGTATTAGCAATGGAACAATGGAATGCTTCCCGACTTAAACTGTGTCACAGGTTTGTCTTTCTGTTTCTTTGAAAATTACGGTTGACATCAATGTATAGATCATTTACTCTAACATACTCTGCAGTTCTCTGTTAACTGGCATATGTAAATTACTTATTCAACTATTTGCTACCATAATTGAAGTCGGTGATCATCCTCTACGCACTTAAAATGAATGAGTGTGTCAAAATTTTGTACCATGTTAGTTATTTGTAGTTCAGCTTATCCAAATTCTTCTTCTTTTTTTTTAATTATCTCCAAATTCTTATACCATGTCAGTAATTTGTAATACAACTCGTAACTTCTAGTTTGATCAGGGAAACCACAGAAAATGAATCTGCTAATGAAGGTTACAGATTCGGGCTATTGTGCATCTTGTTTATGATATATACATCTATCCGATCAGTCGTGTTCTCCCAATATGCCCGGTTCCTGGTCCTTTTTGTTTAGAAAATACTCCTTCCGTCCCATAATAAACGTCTTAATTTGACTTTCATAATCAAATTGACCATTTTTTAAATTATTAATCAAAAATATTTATATAGAATTTTCAAATTTCGAAACTTGACACTAGTAGTAAATTTTCCGTAGTTTATTATGATCATAATCACTTGGCGTATATTTTGTTTTTTTTTAAATTTATTAATTTAAAAAATGGTCAATTTGACCATAAAAGTCAAATTATGACGTTTATTATGGGACGGAGGGAGTATTAGATATGATGCTAGTCCAGTAAGTAGTCTATGATCTGTATATGAGTTGGTATGCAAATCTGATGCTCTGCACTGACAGCACCTATAATCTGTTTTATTATTAATATATTTTTCCCTTAATGTTTCTTGTATTTGCAGAACGTATTTGGCAAGTGCAGCAAACTTAATACATTATGTGGCATTAAAGAGCCTTGATATCGAGCAGCTAAAAGCTGATCTTTCTTCTCTTGGTCTTCTGAATTTAGAAACTATCTACCCTCATGTCCTTGCAAGTCTTTCTGCAGGCATCCAGATGTTAGAGAACTTGAAATCTAATTCCTTAAATAGCAAATTGAACTTTGGTGAGATTTCCGATAGCAAAAACTTGGACATACATAAGAAGGAAGAGTTGACGATTAATACAATGACGAAAAGGGGATTCTCTAGCACGAAGTTGCTCTTGGGACCCCTGCAAAATCAAAGAACTTCTCATATCATGGTAACAGTTGGTCAAGAAGCAATAGAAAGTGAAACATTAATTACTGATCTTCTCAAGACGGGGACCACCATAATTCGTATCAACTGTGCACATGGAAACCCAGGTCTTTGGAGTGAGATAATCAAAAGAGTGGAAAGAAGCTCTCAAATGCTAGAGATGCCATGTCGAATCATCATGGATTTGGCTGGACCAAAGCTTAGAACTGATAAACTGAAGGCTGGTCCTTGTATCGTGAAATTATCTCCCAAGAAGAATGCCAGTGGAAACGTCATATTTCCTGCCCAAATCTGGTTGTCTCCCCAAGGAGCAGGTTCACCACCATCTCATGTATCTCCTGATGCAGTGCTGTACGTTGATGGTCAAGAATTTCTCAGTAAGCTAGACATAGGTGATGCTGTGAGATTCTCTGATGCTAGAGGAAAACGAAGGATACTAAGGATTTCTAAGAAATACCCTATTTTTGCTGGTGTTGGGTTGATGACTGAATGTACGAGGACAGCTTATGTTCAATCAGGAACTAAATTGTATATTAGGGGAAACAAGAGGAAATCTGCAGTTGGACATGTGGTGGATGTCCCCCCCATTGAGCAGTTTGTTAGATTGCGAATTGGTGACTTGTTAATAATATCACGAGATAGCACAAATGAACATGAAGTGACTTCTTCTACAGTTGGTTCTCATAGGGTAACTTGTTCTTCTGGGTATCTTTTTGATTCAGTCAAACCTGGACAACCTATTGCTTTTGATGATGGGAAAATATGGGGAATCATCAAAGGAACTAGCATATCGGAAATTGTTGTTTCAATCACTCATGCTGGTCCAACAGGTACTAAACTTGGCTCAGAGAAATCCATCAACATCCCAGAAAGCAATATTCGATTTGAAGGACTTACATCAAAGGATCTTATGGATCTCGACTTTGTTGCTACCCATGCTGACATGGTAGGAATCTCTTTTGTTCGAGATGTCCGTGATATAATTGTTCTGCGCCAAGAGCTTGCCAAGCGAAAACTTAGGAACCTGGGTATTATTTTGAAAATTGAGACAAAAGGTGGGTATAAAAACTTGCCCCTTATGCTTCTGGAGGCGATGAAGTCACCAAATCCTTTGGGGGTAATGATTGCCAGAGGAGATCTTGCGGTGGAGTGTGGATGGGAAAAGCTGGCAGATATGCAGGAAGAAATTCTATCAATATGTAGTGCTGCACACATTCCAGTGATATGGGCAACACAGGTTCTGGAATCGCTAACCAAGTCTGGTGTGCCTACTCGAGCTGAGATTACTGATGTGGCCAGTGGAAGGAGGTAAGTAATTGGGTTGTTTCTTTCTGAGCCTGATTATCTTTTGTTCCTGGTTATTGATAGAATTTTATGGTAAAAATTATGTGTGCAATATTCGACTCATCTTCACTAGTTTTTAAGTGATAATGAAAAAACATTTTAATAACCATCTCTGTAGCAGTAGTTCTCAATCAACTACCTTAGGATTCAATATTTGTGTTTTCAAGCTGATGTCTGTAGAACCTTTAGTCTCTGTTTTGAAAGTTGGTAAAGAAAGAAAATGAAAAGGGTGTACAGGACATTGGTTTTCCTTTTCTGGTTTCATACTCACCATTTCATTAACCAAAAAGAGCCTTAGTTTTTCTTACATGTCATCTATTTAGTCTTCTTGATTCCTCACCTTTCTAATCCAGCTTTGAATTTGATCAGGGAAAAAGAAAAGTTAAATTATCTTTTCTTCCTTATTTTATCATTTCTTTTTTGTGCCACTTCTTATATATTTAGTTCCCTTGTTCGGAAGTTATAGTTCTTTACGTTCAACAAGAAATAGTGACACTTCTTTTTGGCAGGGCAAGTTGCATCATGTTGAACAAAGGTAAGCATATTCTGGAAGCTGTTTCCACTTTGGATACCATTTTGAAAACCAGCTCTACCGAGGTGAACCCGGGAGTTAAGCCTCTAATATTATCCAGTCAACTATCCTACTAGTTCTTCTCCAGGACACATGAAAAAAGCCCATTATTTAGTTCATTTGCTTGCTACTATCATTGTAGTTTACTTGTATAATGACTTTCTGCCTTTTTCTGTCTGTAATCCTGCACATGTTACCAGAAATGTATGTATCATAAGTTCTGTATATATTCTTTGCTTAATTTGATCCATCATCCTGACATTCGATTTTTGGTATACGATCCATCATTCGAATTTTTTATTGTTAATTTTTTTGGTAGTACTCTTCAAAATGGATGGGCACTTGGAAAACTAAGGCCATGTTTGTTTGCAAAAAATATGTTTGATATTGAACTATTTGTCTTAATTTAACACTACCATCATTAATAGTCCTTTTAGTAATCTTATGGATTATTTTTTATCATTCCTAAGCCTATCGACTTAATTATTACTATCAACTTGAGGCTGACTTACTAAAACCAGGTGATCTAATTTGCTGTTGTTAGGGAGCTTCACTATCAACTTGGGAGAGTGGGAGATGTTAGTCTTAAAAAATTTCAAAGATAGTATAATGCAACATTTTGTCGTGGGATAAGAGTTCCGGCTGAAAAAGAATTGCAGGGAGTTGCAAAACGATTTGACATAAGTAGCAAGCCTGGATTGATATCTATATTCAAAAAGATATGTATGCGGGGGGCGGGGGGTGGGGGGGGGGGAGAGAGGGGAGCTTCCTGTACGTATTAATTAATATCTTAAAAACAATCAGTAAAATAATCACCGGAATCAAATAAAAGAAATAAATAAGAGAATACCTTATACAACATGATATACACAAGGGCCTAAGACACTCCGAGAAACACGAATTATATGCTTACATTTTTCACATTTAGCAAAATGTGGAGAAGATACTCCAGAATAACTAACTACTCATCTTCCGCCGTAAAATCAGGCTCTGCCGGCTTCTGGAGCAACATTGGCGGCATTCTATCTGGAATTCTAACTTTCCGTGTACCATTGCGTCGTAAAGCACGAAGTGCGTTGGCAGCAAATCGCGATGCATAAATGGTGGCACCCAAACTTGGTGAGCTCCCAGTGCCTTTGGCTAATGCATTTTGCAGCCTATCTTCCTCTTCGCGAAGTGACTCTTCCAGCTTCTTCCTACAATACCGCCGCCATGCAGCTTGTATGAAACAAGCTGCCCAAGTCCTCCATTGCTGTGAGTAAAACCTAAAAGTATGGCGGAGCTGCTTGCTGTGGAGTCGCCGATACTGAGAAGCAAAAAATTTCAAATCATCAGCCATAAGTGCAAATGCTTCAACTTCTGAGAGGGCTTGAACAGTTCTGGTCGAGATTGGGAGGTTAGAAGAGGAATGGGGATCCAGGGCCCAAGTAAGTAGCTCTTCTCCACAAAAGTCGCCAGCTTTTAAATAATCCGCGTTAAAGAAGCCAGTCCGCCCTCCATTAGTGGTAACAGTTAATAGCTTGCCTCGCATTACAAACAGCATCTCATCAACTGGGTCCCCCTCCCGCACAATATAGCTGTCCTCGGTGTACAACACTGGCTTAAGACGGTCACACAGTGCATCCAGCAATTGTTCATCCATTTTTTCAAACATTGGCACCTTAAAAAGGATGAAAAGAAACATACAAGCATTAATCCAGGACTTAAATTTAGAAGGATAATTCTAAAGCAGCAAGAAAGAGCCAATGACTCTGAATCTCATTTAAGATATCACATATATTTATGCAAATCAAAAAATACGATAAATGAATAACTAGATAAATACAGGTTTTAGATACAACACATGCCATTCATGAGCATGCACAGGCATGCTTGTACGCAACACTAACAAATAGTAAAGCCTGAAAGAAGAACGTGATTCTAGCAATGTAAAAGGACAAATAACAAGATTATTTCCTCAACAAACAAAAAAAAAATTAAAAATAATAATAATAATAATGCAGAAAGAGGTGACAATAGACTGCAAAAGTGATTAATTCATTTACTACCATACTTTAGATTCAGCAGAGTTAATTTACAAGCACCACCTTGACATCAGGGCTGAAGATGATGACCATTAACCAGAAAAACACAAGACCGAACTATGTGTAACAAGTACCAAGGAGGACGAAGGGGAACGTAGGAAAAAGGTTGAATTGTCCATATCAACAAAAAACAAAGTTTTTTTATTTTTATTTTTCATCTATTGACAATAATAGATTGCATGCTGCAACTAATCAAAATTGTAAAATAAAATTATGGATTCATGTTATGATCTTCGACTCGTATTTTAGCCTGCATGCGGATCTAAAGATTCAGGGAAAAAGCAAGTATAGAGGAGGAAATTTGAAAATTGGCTCAATTACATGGAGCAGAACACCACGAAAACTTTTACATTTTACACTAGCTTGCTCTAGCCTTTTATGAGATTCAGCCTCATGAGATTCTTTTCTAGGTTTATTATGACTTATATATGTTGCTAGCCAGAGCTATAAAAATTTGCTTACATCTTAGAGTCTAGGGGTGATATGGTAAATTCAATTTTGCTTAAATAGATCTTAGTTTGACCCATGGGTCTTAATTTATTAGTTTCCTTTCTATAGTGGACCCCAATATCTTCCACCACTTTTTATCACCATTTTTATCTGCTATGGGATAGGGTGTCTTTCTTGGCTTCCTTATAGTCGTCAATGATGGGTGTAGTGTAGTTATTTCAGATGTTCATAGGGGACTGGGGACTCATAGTTTTTACTTTCCACTTTTTCTCTTCTTTCTTCTTTTATCTAAAAAATATAAAAATCACAGTAAATCAAAAGCCTAAAAACCCTTAACAACCCATTCAGTTCAGCATTAAAATGTACATAAAAATTCCCCACACTTTTCCTGTATCTCATGAAAAAACACGGATACAAAAGAAGCAATACATTTTTCAACAGTTTAATCATTCTACTAAAATTTTGCCTATGATATTTTATTTCCTTTTAACTTGCATGACTATCAGAAAGACGGTACAATCTGAATGATCAATTCGCAATGCAGGTGCAAGTGCAAGTGCAAATATCAAAAGCGCAAGCACGAGAGTAACTACAAAGTGAGAGTTGTATAATATACTTTTTAAAAAATATAAATATATTTATATTTTATCAAATTTATTCAAGTCTTTGAGAGAGGGATAGCTTTTCATATATATATATATATAAGGTCCCCAGTTCGCGACTATGCAAGTTGCTTTATGAGTTATAATACAAAAAAAGAAAAATACGTTCTCTGAACTTGGTCAAAGTGCAAATTATATGGCGCAGGTGTAGCATCTAGTATACACGAATTAGGCTACCAAGGTACAATCATTAATCAATAAAACCTTTCATATATCGCAGATAGTATAAGAGAAACTTACCCTAGTAAGCAGAGCCAAACAAAGATGACGCTTAATATCCCTTCTGAGGTCCTTCGGAAGGTTATGGATCAGGTTTTCTTCATCAACACCTCTAGTTTCCTGCCATTTATATTGTTCATACCGCCTGATTCGTTCTCTCAGATTCTCAGGGAGCAACCGGTGGGACATCCATTGTTCTGCGTCTCGCCTTTTCACTCTCATCTCCTCCAATCTTATCGTTGTGGATTGCAGATATGTCTGTTACACCATAAGTATGTTGACTTGATTACAGCCAATAATATACAGGAGTAAACGATAATTTTTCAAGTCCTAGGCTAACACTCAAATTGATCTCACAATCTAAACCATCCCACCATAGAAGTTTTGTGCTTCCTCTGAAACCCCAAAACGGAGAGGGAAGAGAAAGAAAAGGAAAGGAAAATTTAAATCAACAGTAAACGTAATTTAAACATTATATATATGATATTAAAACTTGAATGTATTGTCACTAAAAGTGACTTTTCTATTACTAAGTTTATTTCCTTTTCCTTTCTTTATGCTCACTCTTTCTAAATTCCAAACAAAGAATTAGTGGGCTTTTTGTGACATTCTAGTAAGGTATAGTTCTATTTGTTTCAGAGAGAGGTAGTAATATTAGGTGCAAAAGAATCCTTGATGTTAACAAAGCATGTCATGCATAGGCCTCTATTAACTGCCATTGCCTGAAGAGCACCATTCCTAGACTCAACCAATAACCAATGGTATTGATACTTCCCATTTATAATGTAGAAACATGGAACCATTCACATAATCTATCACCAGGTTATTGGAAATCAATTTCAAAAGAAAACAGTTCCACTTCAGCAGATAAAATTTGCTTTTTGGTATTTATCGTAATGTTCATAATATATTTAGCAGAATTTCCCCTAAGAAAACTGAACATGCTAATGTTTTTTCATGTTTATTAGGCAAGAAAAAGGCTAATATTGCAGCAATTGATAAATTGAATACTTCTCTGATGCTCACACGAAAAAACTAAAAGAAAAACAGTATAAAAAATGTTACACAAACCTGCATATTTCCAATGAGAAATGAAAATAGAACCAAGCCTGCAATGGAAATAGAAACGGCAAAGCAAATTTCCCAGACAAAGGTGCTTGTTTTTAGGTTTTGGCCTAGAGAACTGAAAAAATGAAACAGATATAAAACATCAAATACTACTTTCTGATGTCCAAAATAAAATTGCTGAAATCTTTAGGATTTGAATCTATCATGACAAAGTTATGGGTGTTGTGCTTATCTATTCCGGATGACATAAAAAATATAAAAGGCAGCCAAATATAAAACAACACCAACTAAAACGGAACAATTTTTCCATAATGGACACATCTGAATTAATGGCATTTTTCATCTGACCAAGCGCTGGAAAAAGAAGACTAATGGCTAAAATATACTTTGAGGGCCAAAACTGCTCCCCCGGAATTGATACTACACAGTCTCATCAAACTACCCAGTTCAACCGGACAATGAAGCATTTGTGAGGGGCCTGATTAAACAGTGCAATTCTCATTGGTTTCATAAAATAGTGGTTTTTGAAGAGAGATGCTTTTGCGGGATTATTTGGTCCAGTTTTCAAATCATTGCTTATATTCTCTTGAAAGTGCTGACTTGAGCTATTAGTAACAATTTGATCTCCTATAATTTTGAGTTGTCTTCAACGGCTCAGGCTACTACTACTTCTATCCTGCAAAGATAGGGTTTGAGCGGGATTTGGTGCAGATTTAAAGAATTAAGACATGCAATACTTATACATTACATTTTTACGTACTTTATATTGTTAATATATCAGTAAATTATATATGTTCAATACATTATATAAAAAAATATTTCCTGGATGTCATAAAAGCCCAAAATAAGGAGCCAATCTTTGCAGGTCCAGGATGGAGGTAGTATGGTCGAATTGGAATAGAGTGCTCAAGAAAGTTAAATTAGATTAATACTTAAACAATTTGCTTAATAAATCTCAAGAGAATCACCGCAGATTAGTGAAACGCCCAACTCCACTCCGCCATTTTTGGCCTGACCTAATATTTTTGACCTGATACTGTTAATATTCACCTAGATGGGTACCACGCGCTATGCGTGTACATTCCGTAATATATTGCTAAATGAAACAAGCAGAACATTAGGAGTACTTAAGTGAAGTTAGAGACTTAAGAGTATAAAAAATTCAAAGAACTTACATTAACAAATGTTAAATAAAAATAAAAACTAAAAAATAAATTAAAAAAAGTGCTTTTATACAGAATGAAATGTCATTTACATAAATATTGTGTCATTTGACACTAATATAAAAAGTTCCCTTGATATGATAGATTCTTAAAAGTGGAGTACTATGCGAGTGCATAAAAAACACCAGTTATATGCTTATAATTAGAATGTTCAAAACCATCTTAAGTTTATCAGACTCGTACCTCAGGTTCTGCAAGCCCCACCAAAAACAATAAAAGAACTTCTGCGGAAAATCCATAGACTCCACAACACCAGAATCAAGGGCAGCAAGGAATATTCCAAAATCAAAGCGTGTTGTATTTGGTGCTTTTATAGGGCATGAAGTATTCAAAAAGGTATCATATTGCACTTTATCATCACAAAAAAAGGAAGAACGAATGCACTCAACAGACTGATTTCGACAGGCTCTCCGCCAGCATGTTGTTTCACGTTCTATGGAAAATAAGTACCAAAAGGCTCCAAGAACCTGAAAGAGCAGAGCAGGTCACTTAAGGCTCACAGAGATCTGAATGAAAATCAATCATAGAATTACAATTTTCTAATGCCCAAGCCATGTAAATTTGAAAGAGAAAAAAAAACAAGAAATCAAGGAAAAACATATATGTGACCAAAATTAATAGATGAGTTGAGAAAAATCTAGTTAAACCTCCAAAACAGATAACTAATAAAGCAAAATTAAATGGGAAGAAAACTCAGGTTACACAGCAATAAAAAAAGGATTGCAAAAACGCTTAATATACTTACATGACTGGCAAGCATGTAAAGAAAGAGATTGAATGCAGCACCAGCCCATGCAGTTTCAGTAAGTATGCCAGAAGTTCGTGTAACTTCTTTATACAGAGGATAGATTCGAAGAACCCTTGGTATATATTGAAATAGAACAACAAACTTCAACAAATTCTTTGTATTCAGAGATCTCGAACCTCCCATATGTGGAATTATGATCAGAATTGACACCTGGAAAGATTACAACAAAATCAGAATCCTGTAATTCACTTTGAGAACATCAGGAACAAAAGATATATATAAAGTGCTCCACAATTAGAAAGCAAAATTTTGCAAAAAGATCTACAAACACACGCACTAGGATGAAGTCATGCTGTAATTAACATGAAAATTTAAGATCTCAATGTCCTGTTCCACATGACTTTCCTGGAGAATAAGCTAAAATGAAATGTCCCATCCCAGAGACAAATAAAGTAGTACATTAAAAGAAAGAATTCTATTTGAATCCTCATTGGATGATAATTTAGGAACCCAAGTCCCAGAGCATGTGTCAGGTCATAAGGAGGAAATGAAGCTTATTCTCACTACCATCCAACAACAGTTTTTCAAGTACTGGAAGAAGGAAGGACCACAGTTCCTAGCCCTACTTGTAATCAATATAAAGAACAGAGAAAAAGCATTTGACTGCATCCAAGTATTCTTTTACCTGTGGCAGTGGAAGAACTGCAAGAATATCTATCAAAAAGTATGAGGACAAGTATTTCTTTGCGATTGCCCAAGCATCTTCAACTAAAACACCTCTTCCAAATACTCGCGAAGAGGGAGCAATAAAACCAGTACGAAACTGAAAGATAATATGAATTATGTAAAAGATATCAGTAAAGGAGCGCAAAACACTAGCAGTAGTCTCCAACTTCTTATCCAGCACTAGACACTTTTTGTTATCATCGATCACTGGAATGTAAAAGAACAGAGGATCCAGAGAGACAGCAATCAGGCATGACAATACAAATATCTTGTTCCACTTTTGGAGGAAGGGTCCTTGTGGGTCAAGAATTTTCTTGCCGGACCCCAAGCTTTTGGCCAGAATGCTATTAAAGGAACGAGATCTCAATGATGTTCGGAAGTTTCTGATCCCCTCAGAACCACGCTCGAAGCCTCTTTGGAACTTGTCAGAGACTGAGTTTATTGTTAATCTGAGTTTTTCAGAATAAAATCCATGATTTGTGGAAACTTGTCCCTCAGAGCTTTTCTCCGATCTCCAGTCCTGAAATCTGAATGGAAAACAAGCAATCCAGATATCAAATTGTAAACTACGCAATTGAAAATAAAAAGTGTCAATTGAGTCAAAATCAAGGTGACTGCAAACAAAAACGTCAAGGCCTAATACACAGGAGAAGTTTCAGGTCTAGAAATTAAATTTTATCAAATACACTACTTAATCTCCATACCCGTATCCTATATAACTAAGGTATAAACTAAGTGAAGAATGTAAATTTTGCAATGCCCATAGTCACTCATTTTAATGAAACATCATGAAGGCTTCCCTAAATGGCGGAGATCTTGAGGATATTCCTCAAGGTCGCTGGTTCCAAACCCATACTTGGGTTCAAATTATATATATAAAAAAATAAGAAAAAAAAAAGGCCTCTCCTTTCCTAGATTTTCCATCAATAAGTACTTAAATTTAGTCCAAGAGCATTCCACTAAACAAATTTAAGCTAATATTGATATGTTTATGACTTACTTTTTAATACAGCTCTTTCACAATGGTCAGATTCGACGAGTAAAATGCCAAAACAGGCTTACAATAAACACTAGGGAGCTTCTACTAAAAATATATTTGTGCACATATGAGCAAAAGCATGTGCCTTTGTACCTGCATAAATTCAATTGGGCCATATGTCTTAAGGAGTACTAATGCCAAGAAGACATATGCTATAAGACGTATACAAAATTATATTTAAATTTATTTTTTTTTAAAAGTATTGATAGTTTGTAGAACAAGCTGTGTCATTAAGTCATTAACTTCTGTGAAATTGGCAACAGCCTGATGTGGGGGTAGTGTTGATAGTTTGATGGGGTGTATGGCCAGAATATAATAGCTAAGAAGCAACGGCTCAGGTTCGAGGATTTGTGTTCGCCATAGGGGTATTCAGTGGTTCGGTAAATCTTAAAAACGGAAATCAGGGGATTCGGCACATATTTACATATTAAATAGATTTTTTTACATACATATAATTATATATACATAAATACATTAAATTTTACTACTAATAAATATTAGTTCATGATAAAAATGTACAAAAATCAAGAAACACAAAATTTAATATATTGATACTATCCAAGAATTTAGGACATATATTAATTAGTTTTTATACTAATTTCATTGTATAGTATTAGTATATAAAACATTATATTAATTTGTATATTATATAGTATTAGTAATATTTTCAATTTACCATTAAAAAAACTACGAAATCCCCTGGAAGAATCAAGAAAAATCTAAAATTCTGGATTCGGGAATTCGCGGAGCTACAAAATTATCCTTGCTTTTTAGTATATTCATAATGGCACTTGTCAACAAATTGGTATAATGCTCATGCCCTGATAAAGGCAATCAAAGAGGTGGCAATAGCAATTATAATAGGGTCAAGGTTACCACGAAACTTTTATTACCTTGCGCTCTGCGAATTGGTACGGGAACTCAAAATGGAATCAAGACTCAAGACGTCTTAATGCAATATACTTGATCTCTTTACAGAGAAGTGTGAGAAACCTTTTAGATGATTAGATGGTTAATATTTACATTAAACTATTTCTCTTTATCTCTATATTTCCTTATAGCCTAACAATATTTGGTATTAAAAAGCGCTCTGAAAGCTTCTTATCATCGTTCTGCATTTCACCATATGTAACTTTGGCCACACTCAGAGTTACCATGGTGGTGCCTAATTAACATATGCAGATGAAAGGAGAAGAAGAGGATAAGCCAGGATTCTCTTAACAGGTAACCAAATTGCTACATATATAGTTGCATTAGCTGTTGGAAATGATGGCGGCTGCTGAAGATTAAATAATAAATTCCACAAGTGGTGTTGGGGTCAAAAATGTGAATTTTAAGGAAGGTAGTGATGGTGGTCCTTCTGAGCAATGGAGAATCTAATTTCTAAACCTTTTCTTTTCTTGGATGGGTCATTTTGGCCCAAAGTATGGGGACTGGCTAATCTCTAAATCTAAACCATAAATGGTGGCAGAAGCGAGCATACAAGTAATTTTTTCTTCATATAATAAAAATCCAAAATGATGCACCCTATTATTTCCAAAGGCAACTTCCTTTTAGTCTATCTGAACTATGAAGTGCTAGAAGTTAAAATGGTAAGTTCAAGCTATTAAGAGTTAAAATAACTTACTGTACGAATTTCTCTTGTCTGTACTTCATAACTTCAGCTTATGTACACGACACTATACAAAATGGATGATCAAACTCTGAGCTTTCGATCAAAACAGGGCGGTAATTCATATACAAAGCTGCTTCTAGCCGAAACACAGAGTGCTGAAGGTCCACCCCTGGAGATGCGGTAAAAGAGTTTCAGATCATCAGTGTTTTCCTGAGTCACAAGTGTATCCAACAAAATTCATAAAATAAAAGGCATGATCTAAAGTGAAAAACAAGTAGTAAGATGTTTGGGGTCTCTATCCCTTTAAATAAAGTATAAAAAATTCTACACCATATCTTCATCAATTATTCTAAAGTGAAAATTTAACTTTTGCTAACATATAAGGGCTTGTTTTCTTTTCTTTTTCTTTTTCATTTTTCTTCTCTTTTTTTTCTTTCTTTTTTTTTCGATAGAATATATAAGGGCTTACTAAATAACAGTGTCACATAAAAGAGAAAGAGACAGACCAGATTAATGGAAAGCTAATCTACTGATATTGCCACATGTAAATATAGATCCAAATTTTGACAAGCAGAAATAACCATCAACCATAAATATAACAGAAACATAAAGTTGTTTCATACAGCAACTTTGTCAATGACATCTTGATCATATTTCGTAAAGTGTGCAAATTTGGGGTATTTACTGATACTCTAACAAAACATTCTAAACATAAAATAAATAAATAAATGTCCTACAGAAGTTTCAACAAAGACAAGCCGTTTCAGTAATAACAATGAAACAAAAGTAATGAAACTGAACTTCAACTTGTATTTTCCATGTCATTTTCGTTTTGGTTGGTCCTAACCAGTAACGGCCTTGAAAATGCCTTAAAACGGAATTTACTTTATCCAGTATCATTGTCAATTAAATCTTCTTCAATCCAATCATCTAGACCCTCAATAAATTGATAAAACAAAAGCTTCACTGCATCCCAAAGTTTATTAACAAACGTATAACTGGAATACACCCAAATCAATTAGTAAATAGTCTAATTAAAAGCCATATAGATGCACAAAAAAAAAAAAACAACAACAACAAAAACAACGAGAAGAAGGAAAGTGAAGAGATTAATACCACGTCAAAGAGTTGGAGAGATGAACAACCAACAACAACTGTTTTCAAGTTTGAACTAACTATTCCAAATTAAAATAGCGAGATATACTGAAAACGATTTCATTTCGAAGGAGATAGATAGGGAGTATCGATTAGAAGGAATTGAAGGAAGGTTCGTGGATACTTCTTCTTCTAGGGCAGTGACCGTCGTCTGATCAGTCGTTTTGACGTGTTGAATGGAGTAGTACAGTATAACTGTATAATCTTGAAAAAAAAAAACTGGAGTAATTTATTACCCACTTTTTGTAATAGACGTATTTGGAAAAGATAAAATATGGGTCCACAAAAGTAGAGTCAAGTTGAGCCAATTGACTTCTTTCCGGCGGGACTTGTTTCCATCTCTGATCTTTCCAATGTTTCCGGCCGATTTGATCCCTTTCACTTCAAGGTATAACATACTAGTGGCGCATGTTGTGTAAGTAAATTATATAAATTATTTGAAACGAAAAATAAATAAATTAAAACATCTAATGTTACTTTGTAAATTTATACGAGCTCGCCGATTTCGTGGATAATATGAATAATAGTTTATTATGTAAGCTCATACCTAATTTGGTTTTTTTAATAATTTGATTACATGATTGGTTAATTTATTAAGTTTATATTTCTATTTTATTTTAATAATAGGAACAATTTAATATTATGTAACATGATTTTTATAAGTAAATAGACTCCTTCTAAATATATTATCTAATTAATAATAAAATTTTACTTATACTTCAAATATAATTATACTTGTATTTTAATCATAGTAACAAATTCCAATTAGTTAAGACGATCTTTATGATAAATTATTTTATTCTTAAATCTCTCTATATATATATATAATAAGATAAAATCGTTTATCAACTCTACTTTTTAAGAGTAGTCATTTAACTATATTAGTAAAAGAAATTATTTTTTTAATCTGTTATTTAATTTCAAATATTTTTCATCTACATTTTTACTATCATAATATTTACTTATCACTGTCTCTTATTTTTATATATTTTTTAATTTAGTTGGTGTTATCTTAAGATAAAGTATATTTGTACGTAATATGGTTTCTAACTCCTAAACTAAAGTTTTTCATATGTTATGATAACTAACTAGTTCATGATTTCGTACAAACGCATGGATTTTGTTTTTAAATTGTTCTGTTATTTATATTTTTTGTATTATATTATATAAATATAATACTTATAATAACAATATATTAATATTGTATAGTTTTTACACAAAATAAAATTATTTTCTAAAATATATTATTTAAGCAATAATGTATGACTTATTATTGATAAAAAATTAAATAAATTTACAAATTTAACAATGAAATTTTATTTATAATTAAGATTTATTATTGTTAAATTTTAGAGAATCAATCCTAAAAAATATAGTTGAACGACTCCCGTTAAAAAGTAGTGTTGAATTACAATTTTGTTTATATGTATACAGAGAGATAAATTATAATGATTGTCTTTTGAACGCAATTAAATACAATAAATTACTATTTTAAATTGAAGCTACCGTTGTTGAATGTTGATATCAAGAGGATCTACATACACTATTCATGCGACTGAAATGCAAAAGTGATCATCTAGTTTATACCATTTTTGTAAAACTCATCCTTTAATTTATTAATTTTTTTTTTGCAAAAAAATTTCCCCCAAAATATATTAATTGTACAAAACTCACCATTTTTATACTTTTTTTTTGTTAAAAATCCTTACATAGTCAAATTATTTTATCTAATTCATCACTTAGAAATTTTAACTTTAGAATACTTATTTTATTTCACTCAAACGACTTCCAATTAGCAGGAAAAAAAATCACAATACTATCAGATTTGAAACACTAGATTACTTAATGCATATATCTCATTCTATGCATTTGCTATATGCCAATTGATTATTATTTTGTTTTGATGAATGTATTGCACACAATACCGATATTAAAATGTCAATCTTATTTTTGGTTTTTAACTTGTGCCGTTATTATTAAATATTTCGTTAAACACTACAAGAAAATAGATTATATGAATTACATAAATACGTGCTGATTAATTTCCCTCAATACTAATACTACAAGAAAATACATCAAAGGTGATGAATCTAAAGTAAAATAATAATTGATTGACATATATCACAGACAAAGAGTGAGATGTATGAATTAAACGATCTAATATTGTAAATATATTTGTTGGTATTGTGATTTTTTTTTTCTTTAGCTAATTGGAAGTCTTTTGAATGAAATAAAATGAGTATTCTAAAAGTAAGATTGTTAAGTGAAGAATTAGAGTGAAATAATACGAGTAGATGAGGATTTTTAACAAAATAGTGAGTTTTGCACAATTTATACATCTTTGGGGGAGTTTTGCAAAAATAAAAGATGAAGGGTGAGTTTTACAAAAAAAAATACAAATAAGAGGTTATGTTTGCATTTCAGTCATCTTTCTGCTAGCTCCTCCAAAGAATCAATTGTTTTAATAAAATAAAATAAAAAACCCGAAAATTTCACAGTATGTTTTCTTCTTCAAAAAATCAATTCTTATTCTTTTAGTGCAGATTATGTATTTGTAATTGATATTTCCTTGCTTGCGTAGGATAAAAAATTTGTGATTTTTCCCCAAACCCAAATTTATTTATTTATTTTTCCCCACAGTATGGTTGGCTTCGGTGATTCTGTGTCGATTTGGACGGAAATTTCCAAAACCCGGCCGAATACTGCACCTGATTTTTCGTCTTCATGTTCATCATCTAATACCCTCCTGGCACTGCCATCCCCATCCTCATCCTCATCCACACAGTCGGCAAAGATCTAATTAGCAACTTACCTGTTTCTGTCCGCGTTTATATACTCTACTTCCTGCCTGCCTGCACGAGAAGTAGTCCAAACCACTTGTTTATCCAAACGATGGGATTTGGATACCACGACTTTCTTTCTCCGCCTCCTCCATACCCCCACCCCCTCGGGCCCCTCCCCAACCAAAACCCCATTTACGATCTGTCCTTGATTTCGTCGCCCAATCCCTTTCTTTCCCCACCTCCTCCATACCATCACCACCACCACCAACCCAACTTCAGTCACTCGTTGATTTCGTCAATCGGTCCCTTTGCTTCCACACTTGTTGTGGACTTGACAAGTTCTCTGTCGATTTTGGCCGCAACTATGCTCCCATGGTTAACAAGGACATTACCAGGTGGCTTCAGTTTGCAATCAGAGCTAGTGTTGGATTTATACAGTGCAGCAACAGGTAAAATGGACAATAATGAACTTATAAAAAGTGCTCATCATTATGAGTTGCCTCAGCAGGTGTACTGCCAAGGTCACTCTGTCGCAGCGCTGAGTTTAAGCTTGTGCTACTTCAACCCCAATCATGGGGTAGTGAACTGGAAGTCCCTCAAATTTTTATCCCCGAGACTTGCTAAGATGAGCGAGGATGCCATCCAACAATTAATTTCAGGGAGTCCTGCACTCGAGACTTTGGAACTATCTCAGTTCTCCTCTGGGATTAAACGCTTGCAAATCACTAATCATGCGAGGGTACGTAAATTGGTGCTGGGAGAACTTGGGATCCATGGAATCCGGAAGATAAAACTCCTTTGGAGATTATTGCCATGCGTGTACATTACTGAAAGTATTCTCCTTATTTTATGTGTTGAGAGCCATGGAATGGAGTTTAAAGATACCAGACATTTCAAGAGTTAGTTAACAGTCGGGCCCAATTTAAGCACCGCATTGGAATTTGTTATGCCTCATCCATTTATTTCTTGCGCATTGTTTATTTTTATGACAGTTATCCTTTTATTATCCTTCGTGCATCTGACTTGATTTTTATAGTCATGTTTATACCCGACGGCAGTCATTTAGGAAGTACATAAATGAGTTTGAGTGTATATGAATTGAGTTTAAATAATTTAAAAATTAAGTGAGTGAATATAAACTAGTTCACATCAAATAATAAATCAAAGTAAATATTATATAAAATTTTCACATTTTCTCGCCTTTAGTGTTTGTCTCTCTAAATTTTTTTATCACACTCTCGTAACTTCATATTACTTTCTCTCTCTAAAATTGTATTTCACTTTCTATTTTTTTATATCACTCTATCTCTATAATTTCAAATCTCTCTCTCTGTAATCTTATAATACTATTTTCGGATTCCGTCTCACAAATATTATCCTGGATGTCATTGTATACCATATATTGGTCTTACAATTTATGAAAACCATGGTCAACTTTTTCCCGGTAATTAATTACAGGCTCTTGGCACAAAGAAAAGAAATATCATGACCAGTTTTTGCTTATTTGTCTAAAATTAACCCCACTGGTTCTTACTACTCACAGGAAAATTGCAACTAAAATCTTTGCTGAATTGACTAAATTTTATGCTTAGATTGTTATCTTTCATTCTTTCTTGGTGATAATAGTTGCTCTGAATTGTATTTGTGCTAATGGCGTTCCAATATGAGATTATCTATGCTGGCGGATTCTAACAAAATTAGGAAGAAAGGAATTTTTTTGAAGGGAATTGTTATTTTCACAAATAAAAATTAATATTTTCATAAGTCTCTCACATAAATGTGAGAACTATTCATGTGAAAGGACTTTTGGAAACTATCACTTTTGATTGTGAAAATATCATTTCTATTTTCAAATTTAACTTTCTATGTTTTGTACTTAATTGGGATCCAATGGCAGCCACTTATTATGGGGTTGGATATAGGTTAATTAGACCATTTATGACAGTAGTTGATAACCCAAACTCATCTAACATTGGACGGATATGGGCTGCCTATTGGGTTTACATTAAGTCATGATCCTCTAAGTTTCATGTCATATCTTCAAGTCTTTTTCCTCAACTCTTTTTGTTCTGCCTTCTAACAGGTACTTATTGACATGAACTTTAATAAAATGTGGGCTCTCCAGTTTGCTATTACACATGTTTAGTACTGGAAATTTACCACATAGATCGTGCATGTCATGGGATAAATGAAATCCTACAAAAATCACCTATTATGGAGACATTGATAATACACAGATGGCATGCCGACACTCATCACTACCCAATTAAGGTACGTAAGCTTTCCCAATACTACTATTATTACAACTTGTTACATTCATAGGTATATTTTGATCATTTTAATTTTGATCCCTGTATTTTGATAATTTTACTTTTTCTTTTATGGTCACCTGCAGGTAGCCGATATTTTCACTGAACAATCCAAATGTTTCTGGGCAGCTTGGCGATTCTCGCTGTCAAATCTCAAGACAATTAAAATATATGGTGTCTATGATAAATTTTCAATGTCATTTCTAAACGTCTTGCTCCGAGATGCCAAGGTGCTAGAGAAGATGTTTATTAAAATAGACGATACACAAGAAAAAGACTTTGTCGAGCTTCCCGATGACATCTCCTAATGCTGTTATTTCGTTGTGCTACTAAATAGTTTCAACTTCACTCTTGCATCTTAAACTTTTTGGTTTATACCTTCGTTCGTTTGGACCATTTTTGTTTGATATATACATTATGGTTCTCTCATTCCCAGAACTTAGAATATATTGTCCTTAAGTATTTGATATACATTATAGTCCTATTACTATTCTTGAACCGTCATACAATTCCAAAATAATATATATATATAGTGGCGGATCCAGGAATCAAACTCAGAAGGGGCGGATTTTGGTCTTAAACCAGATTTGACGAGGGTTCGGGGGCTGCGCTCCCGAGCCAATTTTTTTAGATAATTTTGTGTTTTCCGGCCAGTTGCATATGTAAAATATATATTTGGTTACAATATTGTTAATATAATAAATAATAACATTATATATATATAAACAAGTCAACAACCCCTTTAAGACCAATTATTTTATGCAACGTACATAGAATTCTATAATATACAATAAATAAATATTCATAAGTCATTACTTAAAATAAAAAGAAATTTCAAAATAAATAAACATTTAGATAGGATTTAAAAACTTACTTCGATATTAAGACCCATTAAACTAAATTTTACTTAAAACATAATCAACGCAAGAACTTTTAACTTTTAATACATTTGTTACTGCTTTACTTTGTACTTTGTAGAATTAGATTAGCATTGACTTGTTTTCTTTTAATACATCGAGTTTAATTTTTTTTTATTAATCTGCCCCCTTGAATTTATTAATTTATAAATTCTGCCCTACTCCTATACCTATAAAAAAAAGAAAAAAAAGAGTAGCACAGGAGAAAAAACCAACATAGGTGTTGCCCTCTAAATACATCCGTCACTATATATATATATATATATATATATATATATATATATATATTATAAAGCGAGAGGAATGAATGACAGTTTTTTGATGTAAACAAAAAAATGAAGCTTTTTTGACTTTTTTATTTTACCCTTTATATTTTTTTCACTCTTTTTCTTTTTCTTTCTTCCTAACAGGTTGGGATTCTATTAAATGCTTTACAAATTTGAATAGTATATATTTAGTTATTATAAGTTTGGATAATACTTATTCTAATTTGAATAGGAAGGCAAAAGGTTGAACCAAAAGTGAAACCGACAATTGATAAAATTAAGTTTGTGTTTTTAATTATATAGTTGATTGATAAATTGTGACGCCCCCAAAATAGGTCCACACAGCCCATTTTGAGTCGCCAATAACATTCTACAAAATACAAATACAAATACGAATTTTTCCATTTACAACTAAAATTTGTCGTGCAAAATACGACCACACACATACTGTGACTTTTCATACAAATATTGTACCGTATGGTACCACAGTATCCAAACCCAAATTATTATAATGCCGTAAAAAGACGACAACACATGTTTTAAGTCTCTAGTACAATCATTATTAAACTATGTCATAACTTGATAAGGACAACCACTAACTCGGACCATCACTCCACTCTCCGGCTAGTCCCAGCTACATTTTCCTTTCCTGAGAAGAACAATGGAACAAAACTGAAAAGGGTGAGCTCAAATAGCCCAGTAAGAAATATCATGACTAAGATAATGAAGAATAAAATTTATCTTTAGTCTTCAACAAAATTAAATCAGAGATTTAAAGATATTTTAATTGTTCAACAACAACAATTGCAGCGGAACAAACATTCCATTAGAAGAGTCAAGTAGATTATAATATCTACCATCTTCTATAAGTTAAAGGATCACCACTAATATTTTATCCCTGTAACACCAATCAACAATTCCTGTTTATGAACAACCAAATCAACAATTTATTATTCAACAGCCTCTCTTTGCACTATGTGTCAAAGATATTTATTTGTAACATCATCGGTCATGATCACGCCAAACGCCAGTTCATCTTTGCACTACGGGCCAAAGAGAACTTTCACCATACGCCTTTGTTTGTAACACCAAAAGTTATGATTATACCAATACACAGTTTGGTCAAAATCATGTCACGCCAGTTCATCTTTGCACTACGGGCCAAAGAGAACTATCACCACAATTTAAGTATGAGGATAAGGATAATGACAATGATACAGTGAGATTAAGGATAAGAAAAGATTTATACTTTAATCAGTATCAAAGATTGACCAAATTGCCAACACGATGACCAAATTGTGGAGTCAAATTCAAGAATGATATTCAAGAAATTATTTCATGCTTCAACTATAACGTATAAAATGAAATAGAAAGATTCAAGTGAAAAGATATTAGATGAAGCATGAACTATTAAGGATATTCTACTAATTTTCAGGGATTTTCTCCATTTAAAAATAAGGTTTTGGAAACAAACAAAGATTTCTTATCATAAATGGAGAAATGTGAAAGAAAAAGATATCCCTTAAAGAGTACAAAAGAAATGATACGTTATACGAGTATAACAGAATATATGAAACTGCAAATGGATTTTCACCCGTCATGCGATAATTCGCGTAGACAGGTTATTTCCACAAAAAATTAATAAGTAATGAATACAAAGGGTTATTCACCAGGTATGCGTCAATCCGCACGGACAGGTTATACCCATAGATTAATAAGAAATGAATAAAAATGGTTATTCACCAGGTACGACACTCGTACATACAGGTTATCCCCACAGAATAATAAGGAATGAATACAAAGGGTATTCACCAGGTACGACACTCGTACATACATGTTATTCCCACAGGATAATAAGAAATGAATATAAAAGGATATTCACCAGGCATGTGTCATACCGCACAGACAGGTTATCCCCACAAATTAATATAGAACGAATAACAATCTTTATGAGTATAATATCACTTACGAACATGAAAGCAAATGATATTATATATGAGTATGAAATAAATGATATTCCCTACCTTCGTTAATAAAATACTGGATGTTGCTTTCTATGAAGTTTACTAACTTTGGACAATACTAGTATTCTCACAAATACTCACAATAGCCTAGCACACTAAGAGAACTTAAGAAATTTAGAGAGAGAGGAAGTATAGGCAATGAAGGTGTGAAAATTTCTT
This sequence comes from Aralia elata, assembly GCA_034770075.1. NCBI lineage: Eukaryota > Viridiplantae > Streptophyta > Magnoliopsida > Apiales > Araliaceae > Aralia > Aralia elata. The sequence continues at coordinate 110,136,663 of CM068385.1, read as the reverse complement.
AAGCAAACCCTCCCTATTTATAGGAAAATCAAGGTGAGAGCATTTTAGTCTTTTCCCTAAATTTTCTTGGTTTATTACTCTCATACCCTTGACATATTCTTTTAATATCATCCATCCATTTTTTCTTACATTTATATCATCCATCCATTTTTTCTTCCATTTATATCATCCATCCATTTTTTTTTCTTCCATTATCAAAAGATAATTCCATTATCAAAAAATAAAACCATTATAAAAATAACTCCATTATCACAATAAATCCCTTTTTTCTGTATTATTGTGTTAAATGTATTAATATCACAGATAGCATATACTCGCAATACTGACAACCAGATTATTCCCAGGAAAGAGGGGGCCTTCCATAAAAAAATGGCGCGCAATTAAATAACCCCTTTCCTTGACAGAATTTATAGACATTGTCGATAATGCTAAAATATCCTATCAAATGATATAAGTTACAATGTCGTGACAAATAGTAAAATATATTATGCAGATGCTAATTAACAATTATTGAATCAAGATACTATGCAATTGCTACTTTATCAATTATTGAATCAATAATATAAAACACTGTGCAACATCGTGAGCTACTGTGAAATATCGTGTGCTACTGTGGAATAACGCGTTTTACTGTTCTTTTTATCACCGGGTATTTTAACAGTTATCGGTTAAAGTTTTGCCGCCAATTTCTATCACTTTCTATATTCGACAGTTAACCCGTTGTGGGGCCCACTATCATTGACAATATTGTCATTTCGGCGCCGTCGTACGGTACCGAATATAATATTCCCTAACAGAAAGAATATTCCCCGACAAAAGGAATATTCCCCGACATACTATTTATCAGATAATTTGCATATAACACCCTTAACTATCATTTATAACAATTAAGCACTTCACTATTTAGAAAAATAATCATAAAGAAAATAATAAATTTTTATTTCATAAATTCGGGGTCTTACATAAATAATTAAAAATAAAAATTCTCTTAGAAGTTACTTTTTCTATTAAAAATTGGTTGAGTTTCTTTTGAATACTTCACAAATTTGGATAATATATATTTAACTATTGTAAATTTGTATAGTACTTATACTAATTTGAATTGAAAAGAAAAAGATCTTTTTTTTTCCAGTTCCTATTAGAAATAGGAATATTTTAAAATTTAAATAATATTTAATTGATACAAATTTGAATAGTACTTATGTTAATATAAATAAGAAAACTGAATCAAACATTGGTGAAATTAAATAAAGTTTGTGCTTTTAATTATGTAGTTGATTTGTATTAGTGTCAACCTCATTTATTAAATTTATATAAGGAGAAAAACATGAAGAAACTATTAACTTTTATTAGCTTAAAATGTTATTTAGAAACATATAAGTTCAAAAATTTCCATTGGAATGATAAAAATCAATTTAATTCAATATTGTATTTGTGAATTTGAAAGAATTTAAAAAACCAAGTGAAGGTATAAGTAGAAAAAAAGGACATAAAGGAATTATTATTGTCCGTTGTCGTATTTATGAGATTAAAAAAGACAAATGAATATAATAATAACTTTCCCTTACTTTTGAGTTTATAATTTTTTGTATATATAATAAATAACATAAATCGTCTTTTAATTATGTACTTTAGTGGTCCTTCAATACTAAAATTTAAAAATAAAAATCTAAAATTTAGAAGAAAAAAAAATTACCTTTTCAACTTTTATCACTATCTTTTATTCCTATACATTTTTCTAATTATGTTAGTCTTTTTAAAATTCATATTTTTAATAAAAATAATATTTAATAATTTATAATTATTATTCCCTCCGTCCCAAATTAATTGCACTTCTAGGACTTTTTAAAGTCAAATTGACTATTTTTAAACTAATATTTTTACTATTTTTGCTAACATGTAGGTAAAGATATTATAACCAAAAGAAAGTATATACAATTTATTACTAATTTCAATTTTTATAATTTTAGAAATATATTTATATATGCTTAATTATTAATTTTAAAAATAGTCAATTTGACTTTAAAAAGTCTTAGAAAAGCAATTAATTTAGGACGGAGGGAGTATATTAGTATAATATAGAAAAGTATATTTATCTATCTATATATATATATTGCACAAAATCATCTCTCACAACTAAAAATTAGAAATAATCATTCAATATTAAAATTTATCAGTAGAAACCTAAAATTTGATCGAGGTAATTTTATTAAGTATATTTTATGTTGGAAGAAAATATATATCTATATCCATATAGACTATATTGTTGAGAGAGTTTTATACACTACACACTATGAAACTTTTAATTGTTCTAATATATCCTAATTTTTTTTTATCTCATTTATTCCATACTTTATCCTTATTTTTTTTCTCTCCCTGACTCTCTCACCTCTGTTATTCATTGCTCACAATTTATCTATTATACTATACTCCCTCCGTACATTTTTAAATATCATTTTAAAAAAGTATTTTTATTTTTAATATTTGTCATTTGAAAATTTTAATTAAATATTTATTGTTTAATTTTTAATATTATCCTAAATATTAAATATAATTCTAATTATTTTACTACTTTTTATTTAATAAATAATACTCTTTTATTCTAATGTAAAGATAATATTAATATTTAAAATTATTTTTAATTAAAAAATATAATATTAATAATTGTTTTTAATATATGTTGATTTTTAAAAAGACAAATAATAAGAATAATACGCAACGGAGGAAATATTGGTTTTTTTCCTAAATTGGTTTCCGGGTACGCCAGTATTAGTTATGCTGTTCACTGGGAAATTACTATATGGTCAGACCCATGAAACGATATGCTGTATATGACACTCACCATCCGCCACGTCCGAGTCCGAAGACGCGTATTCTCCTCCGATTAGTTTACTTTAACCCGTTGGAAGCAAACGAGAAACAGAGAATCAACCCCCCGAAGTGGATGCATGAGGAGTGCCACGTTGCCTCTTCTCCGCGGTGCCAAGCTTGAAGAGCCAGGCGTCCGTCCTCTCGTATCTTTACTTCACTCCCATCTCTCTCTCTCTCTCTCTATTCATTCATTAATTCTTTAGATTCAAACTCCTTTTAGAATTTTCTCTCTCTAGGGTTTCAGATCCTCTTTCTATTTTTGGTGACTAGAGAGAGAGTTATATACTTTACACGCGAATAAATAAAAGCTTTTTTTCTTTGCCTGATTTTCAACACAGCTCCTACATCAGATTAGGATCTTCTACGATATCTACTATTCTGTTCGATCCGATTACGCTCGAATCTACAATTGGAACTTCTCAACGATCGATCTGCTGTAATTATTGGAAATATTGTATTTAAGTTCATTAATTCATTATTAAAGTTTATTTTATTTTTCAAGTTTGTGATTTGTCTCTTAAGATGTCTTATTACAGTTCGCGGATTCGAGTAATTTGAGAGTAAGATCCGATCACTTGTTCAATTTTATTTTTTTAATTTTTTTTTGTCAATGTGAATTAGAAGGTCTTGATTTTTTCCATACACATATATATATATATACACACACATACATACATATAAATACATACACATTATATAAATGACAGAAACTCAAAAGGAAAAGCACTTACTTATATAACAACTTATCAATAGTTAAAAAAACGAAGCGGAAGTTTATGATTTAACAAGAGATAAAGTTTCAGTTATTTGGGGTTTTCGGATGGTGTTTTTTCGTATTAATGGGAAAGCTAAGAACAACATGGAACAGCAAGCTTATACTTAGTTTTTGTTGATGGAAAGTTAAATTATGATATGCTGGTATTTTATTTTTAAAAAAATGTTTTGTATTTCGTGCATAAGTTGTATACATTATCAAAGAGTAAAATTATGTAGGCACAATGGACAGGGACTTCTAGCATTTATTGGTTAGTGGCTGTTGAAATCCCGCTATTTTTTTAAAAAAAATTTAATTTAAAAAATATCATGAAGCAATCAAATGTGCATATAAGCTGTTTCTTATGAGAAAGAATGTTAGAATGTAATGGAGATTTTGTTATTAACAATTTTATGTTATATTAACGTTATTAGATAAATCCGGGCAAACAAAGGCAAGGTGGTCGAGTTAGATGGTATGCAAAAGTTGCCTAAGGTCAGTAATTCTTCAAGTTGGGCACATTGGGAGAATAGCTGAGGCAAGAAATCAGTTTAGCTCCAACAGGAGAAGTCTGATTACAGCTCAGAGCCTAAGGTATTCGTGGAATCACAACTTAACGACAACGAGAAAGATGATGGTGGATACGAGTGCGACTGCTAGTCAGGGATCCATTGTCGATATTTTACCTGAAAAGGATGACGATGGTGGCTATGCTAGTGGAGGATGGAAGAGGTGATTGGGTTTATGATCATTTCAATTGTTATGAACTAAGATTATGTTGGTATATTAGAAAAATGCTACCTTTGGAGCATAGTTCAATATGTTAAACCTTCACTTTTCAGTCCTTTTAGCATGTATTCGTATTTATATGATTGGCTGAATTTACCATGCACAGAGTTGGATGTGAACTCTTCCTAGCCTTCTTAGTCAGACTTAAGTTCATCTCTTGTGCTGTATGTTGTTTGATGGATCTTAGTTTGTATGGAGTCTGTGGACTTTGCAACAAAAATGATATGGTTGTTTTAAATATTGTTGTTTACAAATGTATTAACTTGAATCTTGATTGAATTTATCAAATGACATGGCTGCTGTCACTAGAATTTATTTTAAATGTGTATAACATTATGTCATGAAATCCTACAGCTCATGGCAAATTTTAGTTGTTTTCATTAATTTAATAACCCTCCATTTATTATGTTGGATATGCGCCTTAAATGTGTGGAAGGCGGTGGATATGCCCAAACTTCTTTAGCCTGTTTAATATGCGGTTACTCGTATTTCTGGGTAAAAGACTGGCATTTGATTTTGGTTGTCGTGTTGTATGTCTTCCAAATCTGAAGGATTTAGGTTGGCATTAAAAGGCCTTGAGATGAATCATGTTATGGAAATAAAGCAAGGTGTAAGAGTTGTATTCAGCCAACTGTCCAAAAAAAATAATTATGAATGGCCTTTTTTAAGCTTTAATAGGCTTATCCGCGCATGACAAAAGAGAGAAAGTATAACTTTATCTCACCTGCCTGGGTGGTTATTTCGATTATACTGTTTCAGTCATAGAGATGCCTAATGACCCAAAATATGACTTCCAATTGTCAGTGTGTTCACTTGAATTCTCACCAAAATCTGGGAAATCAAGTTATTTACCTGATATCCATTGCCTCTCCTCTCCACCAGCTATTAGCTTGAGTGGTGTCTCTTAGTACTCCTAGAAGGAGCTGGTTAGAGTTGAAAAATATCATGGCATGGTACATTTGTTGTCCTTGAAAAACAATAATATAAATTCTCATTCTATCATGGTTTCGGAACAATGTATTTATGATTTGCTCATATATGTCCCATACTAGGGATGTTGAAAAAAATTATTGATACGCATTTTTTCAAACCACCGAAGTTGAATATATTTGATGACATAACCTAACAAAATTTGTTCCAATCATTTCTGCAATTTTCCCTTTAGGTGTTCATGTTTCTTTAGAGTTGTACTCACTTAATGTTGCTCTCCCATTGGCAGTGAAGATGGAAAACTGAGCTGCGGGTATTCGAGTTTCAGGGGAAAGAGAGCTAGCATGGAGGATTTCTATGATGTTAAGACTTTAAAGATTGACGGGAAAACAGTGTGTCTCTTCGGGATATTTGATGGTTAGGTTCTTTCTCATTATCCATCTCCTTGAATTTGAGTTGTGACATGAATTGCTCTATGTGGTTTGGCACCTTTTTGTGACAGGTTTGACATGAGTACTAAGTTTAGTAAAGTCTTGCTTCCTAGAAGTCGTTATACTATAGCTTGATACACACAGGATTAACAGCATGTCAAGTATCAATGTTATTGGAGTGAGAGCAGCTATTAACAAGGGATTTTTAAACAATGTAGCGAATTAGACAAATATGGAAATATGAATTGTAGAGGTGTCGGTTTCCAAAATGGCATGGCCTGGCCAGATTTTGTCGTAGGCTATAACTACTGATATAAAAGTATACCTGTGTAACAGGTATTGCCATATTGACCAAACAAGGTAAACGGATTTGGGTTACGTTGCTCCAATCATGTTGTCTTTCTTAGTAAGTAGTCACTAAACAAGGTAGCCAATAAGGCAAATACAAAATTATCGACTTTCATAGGTGTCAGTTTCCAAATGGCGTGGTCTGCCCTTACCAGATTTGTTAGTCTATCATAGGCAATAACTAATGATATAAAATACACCCGTCACACAGGTACTGACAATATATTGTCACAAATATGTAAAGGTGGGATACCTGGGGGCATGTGGAGCAAACTTAGGTTTTGGGGTGGGGCACTACCACTACTATTTATTGGCCTTCTAGTAGCTGCAATATACGGGAAGCTCTTATCATCATGATGTTCATCTTTCACCTAGATATTATTTTTATCAAAGAAGTAGTATTATTTAACAAGTAAAATAACCAGCAGGGCTGATCAATCTTATATGGCAGCATCTCTGGGGTCCCCGCAGAATCAATGATTCGAGTTTTCTTACCTGTTCGCAGAGCCTAATCATATTTGTATTCCCACAAGCTAATTCCACTAACATTTAATCGACAAAAGAGAGTCGAAGATCTTTTTCCTTCTCCTTTATATATAATATGAACTGTTATGACAGGTCATGGAGGTTCACGTGCAGCTGAGTTTTTGAAGAACCACCTCTTTGAAAAACTCCTGAAGCATCCAGACTTTTTTACCAACACCAAAGTGGCTATAAGTAAGTTCAAGTTATTTATACTCTGCTTATTGTTTATTATTTCTCTTACGCCATCCAAAATCAAGGTGTTCTGAAACTAGGGCCCTAAGCTGGTAAAAATGGTTGGCTGCATGTTAGTTTATATAGGACATATTAATATGGCATGAAAGTCCATGTCATTTGCTATTTGCAGTGTATGGAGTGGTGGACCAACTTTTTTGCTCATATACATGTAGTTTACCTTACAACTTGCAGGTCAAACATATCAACAGACTGACATGGACTTTTTGGAGTCTCAAAAGGATACTTTCAGGGATGATGGTTCTACTGCTTCAACAGCAGTGCTAGTTGGAAACCATCTCTATGTTGCCAATGTTGGAGATTCACGGACTGTCATATCAAAGGCTGGGAAAGGTACTTTCATATTTTATATTCTCTTAAAGTTTCCGGCTGAAGAATTAGGTGTTTGACATTGTTGAGCCCATTTGTGAAGTATACTAAAAAGAATGTTTGGTAATGGAATCTGTGTGTGTGGTTTTTCTTAATTTTATCATGTCACGAAAACGTTAGCATAGATAAAGTCCCAGTATCAGGACTTCGAGAAGGTTGATTTAATTTCTATGCTTACGAGTTTGTGTATACACACACCTGATTTTTTTTATTTTTGTTTTCATGTCATCTGTTTAATGGCAACTTGTATTCGATGGTTAAGTCAATATTGGATGACATGATATGATGTAAATCTGTCTGTAACAAGGGAATATATATAGCTTTGTATGTTCTGCTATCACAAATGCACAATAATTTGCATTGAAAGCTGCTTCATTTTAATAAGAGAAACTAATTAGCAACTTTCGAATTGTATTTTACCTCTGCACCAAACTGATCTGCCAGGCGAGACAAGCACCATATACCCCTTTTCACTTTTTTTTCTTAAAAATAAAAAAATGAGATAAGCAAAATTAGTCTTATGGCAAGGGATTCGTCTTAAGGTATTGATGAGATTTTCCAAAAACCAGTTTTTAAGACAATCTGGAAGAATATTGGTCTAAAAATATTGGTGGTGGTTAATAGTAATGGGATTTGTCTACAGTAGAACTTGTTTTCAATAAAGTGTGAGCGTGCCACCTTGAATAATTTGTTTGTTATTTATTACTGGTACCCTGGTGAACGAATGATGATTTTGGTAATCAATATTTGTATATTTTCTTTAATTTTGATTAAAACAATTGTAGTTGCAAATATAATAATTAACTACATTTGTTGTGGCATATGTATGTGGTGATTAACTAGTAGACAAGGTCACCTGTGTTTACGATTGAAGTTGATTTGATATGAACTGGGGTGGATATTGTTAGATAGCCCAATGGGATGAGTTTGTGAAAGTCTACGAGAGAGCGGAATGAGTTTCTCAAGCTTATATCTCCACTTTTATTAGTCTTTACTTTTATTAGAATGTGAAGAAGTACAAAGAAGATTGATCAAGTGTTCGTAAATTTCCTTGGAAGAAGTTATTTGAAATTCCTAGTGAAATATATTAATAGATATTTGTTCTGCAACATTTTTTATGTGTTCAAAATCATTATTGAAGTGAGTGTGCTTCGCTACTCATAATCAAACACCACACATGTAACTGCTATTTTAATGGGTATTTTTGTTTGTTTGTTTGTTTGCACATTTTTGGTTTATAGTGACATTATAGCCACAAAAACAATGATAATGGCACTAGCAGTCTAGTTGTTAAGAGTCCTATATGAAATTTTGTCTCTTTATTCTTTACAGCAATCCCTCTATCTGAGGATCACAAACCAAATAGGAGTGATGAGCGGAAGAGAATTGAAAATGCTGGTGGTGTTGTAATGTGGGCAGGTAAGACTTTGATTTATTGGTTTCTTCATTAATTTGGTAACGTATGTGAATCCTTATGTAAGATGCTGCAGTGCAATTGGGCTAAAGTATTGAGAGCTTGTGGTACTTTTATTAATAACGTGAGCTTGTGTTACTGTTATTGTCAGGAAAGTACTACATCATGATGTCTCATGTGCTTAAAAAGTTGTTATTTGCTCTGTCAATGCAAAAATATTTCTCTTGCAATAGCAGTTCCCTACAAGCTTACAAACGAAGGGTATGCATCATTATTAGACGGGTCTCACTCAAAGTTTAAGTTGGTCTGTTTTCTTTGATTGGTTATTTGAAGTTTCAAATTAGAAATATTTTTACGCTGATTTCTTTATCTTAAAAATAGCTTAAAAGCCATATGTGTTGAATTGCAAATATTTGGATCCCACGGGTCACATATTGAGATAGGTATGACCTTTTTTTGACCCTTGGAAAGAGTCTGAATGACCTTTCATATCTGTAAGTGCTCTCAATTCTCATGTAGTTGATTTGATTGTCAATGGTTTGATTTTGGATTTTGTCTTCAAATCAAAAAAGATCTGGGACTTATAAATCATATGCGGTGGAGAAGACAATGTTTCTTTAAAGAGGGTAAAAGAACATTTATTAATAAATTTCACTTTGACAGCTTTATTTAAAATTAGAGGGGAAATGAGTGATTGTTTCCCTAGATAAGGTGAACTGTTCATGATTATTTAAAGAAAATTTATTGTTTATTTCCCTTTTTCTTTACACAAAAAGGGTGTCTACTGACCATTTACACAATAATATGGCCCTTCCTTTGAGAGTGATCCTGAAAATTATCATAAAATATGTTCCAGATGAGCATTGGTCTAATCAGAGACTAATGGTAGAGATTTAGCCAAGCAAGATCCTATTCTGCGATTCATGTGTCATTTACTAATTAGAAGCCCCAAGATTTTATGTATGTTTAATGCAGCAGTAGTCTCCTTGTGACAGGAAAGTCCGAGTATACATCAACTGATGATCCATATAATATAATGATATAAAGTCTGAGAATACATCAACAGATGATCCATATAATGAATGTTTATGGATCCCAAGTATGATACAAGTAGCATGAGAGTTTAAATTGTTGAATAGATTGGCTAGTTACAGAGTTTACTTTTATTTCTTGATTCTCTTCCAGGAACTTGGAGGGTAGGTGGGGTCTTAGCAATGTCCCGTGCTTTTGGAAATCGCATGCTTAAGCAATTTGTTGTGGCAGAACCTGAGATTCAGGTAGACCTTAACACCCATTATGCATATGCATTGTTCCTCGTCTATTTTATGTTATTTTTTCTTAAGAGGTGTAGTTCCCTTTTAGGTTGTTTTTCCTTTTTTTTTTTTTAAACCTCTTTCTTTGGCGTCTTTTGATGATAGATATGTACCTCATTAAATGAATGGAAGTTCTGATTTAGGCAGGTCTGGTATGTTTCATTCGACATTCCTACATTTGTTCTTCAAATTTGAGAGAGAATCCAACATACTATTAACATATGGCCGTTAAGAGGAAAAGACCTTCTAAATGTGCACCAAAAAATTGATAATTTCCATTTTAAGAGATCACATCATGTATGCATTACGTTTGACCCACCAATAGTAACAACCTGAATTAAATAAAAAAAACAATCACATGACTCTGTTATGGGCCAAATGGCATTGGGTTTGAACTTTCCAACGTTGTATGTGTATAGTGTTTCCATGTGTTACTTAGGCTACAAGCCTACAAGGCCCACTGGAACTTTACTTTCAATTTTGTTGGTCATCTATTGACACTTTGGTAATACAAGTGGCCGCCCTGTAGTTTCTATTTTGTCATTTATCTAAACATTCCTCATTACTTCTGTTTTCCAATAATATATCCAATATGTTACAAGTCCATCAAACCTTTATCAGACTTCGAAATTAGGCTACCACACTTCAAGCCTCATTCAGTTAAGAGAATTTCACAGGTATTTCCATTGCACTCTTCATACTTTCTCTCTCAGGTTAGCCATCTATAAGTTGGCATTGTAGTGTGTAGTCCCTAACCTTCAGCAGAATAAGTGCTTGTGTTTTCAATATCGCATGTTGTGAACTGGCTCTGGATATAGGATATGTATGAGTAAGTTTGGAGAAATTTTTTGGTTTCTTATTCGTCCACAACTGTCCAGCATCTTCCCAGCACTAATTGATTGTTAAAATGTTTATATTTGGTAATCCACGTGTCCCTTGATGTAGACTTGTATTTATTGTTCCATGTGAATATCAAAGATCCTTTCCCTGTGGGACAACAGCAAAGTTAATGCTGGTTTTCATTGTGTGTGAGCTGCTTATGTTCACAGTGAATTAATTCGTGATTGTTCGCATACGTATTCTCTAAATAGTGTATTATGGTTGACCCATTTGACCATATGTTGCATTCTTCCGCAGAACCTGTTGGCCTGAATCCAAATACTATAATTACAGTAAAGTTGTGAAAGGATTTTTTAAAATTTGTATCTGAATTTTTAGGATCAAGTGATTGATGAAGAATTTGAACTGCTCGTGCTTGCAAGTGATGGACTTTGGGATGTCGTACCTAATGAGGTATATTTTTGATGAATGATATCTATAATGCTACTTGCTTCATCATTTAACACTATAATTATTAAACGTCCACAAGCATGTCGAGCGGAGGGTCATTCAGATGCTTAATTGCTTGTATATGTGGGGTCTTCTTGTAACTACTACTGGCTGGTTGAGCAAAATGGATAGAGTTGGCAGCATGTGCCGAAAAGGTCAGACATTGAACCTCGGATCCCACTCAGGCTTGGCTCACCTGATATTTTGTATTTTTGAGCTCGGCTTGAGCTTGACTATGATTTTGTATTAATACAAAACTCAAGCTTGCTCATGAAGTGCAGGAGTCATTTGGATTGGATTCAACTCGTTAGCCATGCGTTTCTTTGTAGTAACAGTTAGTATGTACACGTTAAAAGGTTGTTCAACCTTGTATGCTTGGAATGATGTTGCATTCTGTTGACTTTTTCAAGATAAAACATTCTGAGCCATGAAAAATTAGAAACGTAATATGTCTCACATGAATTGAAAAAGACATTTAAGAAGCATATGAATATTGGGATATGAAGTCATGTTGCGGCGCACAAATATAGCTAAATTTTATGTCATTTGTTTTAACGAACCTAAAAGCCAAGGTGGAGTAAGGTTTGTTCATACTTGAGAAAGTTAAAGTTGGGAGCTGCTTAGCTGTCTTGCTGGTTCCTTTCGTAACCCTAATTATACACGTTTGGACAAACTATGCTACTAGCAGCTGAAGCTAACAATAGAATATCTATGCCGTGATGTAATATGGTAAGGAAAACCAAGGAAAACTAAATCCATTAAGACAACCAATGTTTTCTTTTGTCTTTCTGTATATGCTAGATTAATGTATTACAGTAAACCGTGCTTTCAGGATGCTATGTCAATTGCAACAACAGAAGAAGAACCTGAGGCTGCAGCTCGGAAGTTAACAGAGACTGCTTTTACTCGTGGGAGTGCCGATAATATCACTTGCATTGTGGTGAAGTTTCACCATGACAAATTAGACCCGACTGTCCACAAGAGAGATTGAAAAACAAGTGGTATTGTTGTTTCGAATCTACATACTTCAAGATGGAAACTGCAGATGTGCAATGGCCAAGAACCCATACCATGCAGGAGGCTAGGTGATTCGTTGATTTATTGGTTCATTGTTTTGTTTTGTTTTGTTTTGTTTATTTTATTATTATTTTTTTTATTGTTTTTGTTTGGCTTCGACTCTAAGGAACATAGACAGTCGACTGTTTCACCCAGTTTCTATGTATGTCATTCCGTACCTGTATAGGTGATATCTTGGTAATTAGCTTTTAATTTAATAAAAAATGATGCTTTTACTTGTTTCAGGTTGTGCTGTGACCTTCCAACTGTTATGTTCATTTCCTTTGGTGTGTGTTTGTTTGTTGTAGTCCTTCCGTTGTACAAAAGCGTCCCATTTGCAAATCCAAAGTTTAAGGATATATTTTTATTACATGTTTAACCTTAAATTTGTTGTGTTTAGTTTAGTGGTCATGACATGATAATGAATTTTTAATTGTTTAGTTTAGTAGTCATGACATGATACTGAATTTTTAATGATAAACTTGAGGACGTTGTGTCATTTTATATTGTCATAAAACAAATATGAATCTTTTTGTGACAAAAAAATTTGACAGACTGAGACTATATTATATTGTTAGATGGCTGCTGGGTTAAACTGAAGGTGCCTTGGTAGAATTATTTGCAAAAAAATGTTCAGTAAAACATGTTTGTTCAGTAAAAATTGTGGCGTGAGCAGAAGTTATGTGGAGCAGGGATAATGAGGAATTGGAGCACAATGGTCCTAGTACTCTTTTCTTTCCCGACTCCCAAATTGGGAGTTGGACCTTTTGTTTAAGTTTAGTATTGATGTCTGATAGTTAGAGTATGTTAATATCAAGTTTCTTTCAAAACCCAAGTTCCTTGTATTCTCGTTTTGGGAATGAGGTGGTACAATTTTCTTACTTAACGAGGATGATTGGTGGGATGAAATATGGGGATCTTATATTTTAGTGCGAGTATTATATTATGATATTTTGTGTGAGTTGAAACTCTTTATCATTTTAAAAGAAAATTGGAATGGGCATTTTAATTGCTTCCAAGCATCCCTAAATTGGGGCCAAGGGAGGTAACTAACTATGAATCATTATCAAGGAGAGAATATGTTCCGTGCCTTTATATGGGCACCAGGCACCAGGCAACAATCAAATTGGCTAACTGGTTTGAATTCTTCTACTTTTGTTGTGATAACTATGCAACGCATGGAGATGAGGATACGAGAGCAGTACTCTCTCTCTCTCTCTCAGAATAAAATTAAACAACACTAAGAAATAGAAATCCTGCATAGTGGTGGTGTACATACAGTAATGGTAACATAACATTCGACATGAGTAAAGGTAATTCAAGAAATACTTTAAATTTTATTTTATTTTGTGCCTGTCTGGTTACAAGGTTGGTCAAAATGCATTTGAAAGGATTTTAAATAATAATTTATTTAATACGTAAACACAATATTTGGGATTTAAACATACTGGACACAGATATATTGTGGGTTCCTCCTATGTTTCTAAACCAGAGCACAGTTTTCTTGTTTTGCATAAAAGAGTAATTAGTACTATCCTAGCAAGACAAAAAAACCCAAAAGCATTCCTCCTTCCGTCCCAAATTAATTGCTCAGCTTTGACTTTTTAAAGTCAAATTGACCATTTTTAAAACTAATCTTTTTACTATTTTTGCTAAAATATAGGTGAAGAGGTTATAACCAAAAGAAATTATATACAATTTATTACTAATCCCAATTTTTATAATTTTAGAAATATATTTATATACACTTAATTATTAATTCTAAAAATAGTCAATTTGACTTAAAAAAGTCAAAACTGAGCAATTAATTTGGGACGGAGGGAGTACTATTTTTAAAGCTAAATAAAAAGATAAAAGGGGAATAAAAAAATATTTGGGGGGGGGGGGTGGGTGGATGGGTGATTAGCTCAATAATTTACATTTGTTAATTATTATCCTCTTTAAAATTCCAAAAAATAATTAGGAGGGGTTTTTTTTTATGAGAGAGAGTATTATGAATAATAATTCATAAATTTGTTCCAAAGAGGGAAAAAGGAAAAGAAAGGAACTTCACCAAACTGGAGTTAAAATTTAACCCTGGTTAGGGTTAAGAAAAAGGTTGGAGTTAAAAAAAATTAAATCAAGCCCATGCCTGCCTTTTATTTTTCATTTCTCTCAGATTTATTTTTAGTTTTGTTCATAGGAAGGATCTCTGAGGTGGGTTTTGACCAAAAATTGAGCTCTCTTCTTCTTCCTCTTTAATTTGGTGGGAAACAAAAGGTCAATAAAAGCCTCACTTCATATGGTGATTCAAATTTCTTCATTCTGACAGGTATTTAATTTACTTTTATTTCACTTTACTTCTAATTATACATACATTATACGCAAACAATATGTTGTTACTGAATCTAGGGTTTGAGTCTGGAACACTGAATGTGCGAATTCGAATGGTGAATTTTGACCGTTAGTACTTCCTTTGTTCCCTGGATTCTTGTAGATCCATATCGAATTTTCTTATTTCGAGTTTCAATTACCTTCGTTTTGAGTCGTCGTTTTGCCTTTGCTAGCTTCGTGGTTCGGTAATTGTATTGTTTTTCGTCATAATTTGGGGTTACTTTACAATTGGTGGTGTTAATTCAGTTATGTAGTGGTGGTAACCATAGTGATTATTTTGAATCTATTTGACTCTCTGGATATATTGTTTGAATCTCTTATATATATATATAGACATATACAGTAATCCTGTTTTAAAACTCATGAATGTAATTGATTTGGTTAGTTGATGCTGGCGTCCCATCTCTCGTGTATAGAAGAAATTTTTTATTTATTAAAATCTGGATTATTATACTTTTTCTGGATGGTGGGAGCAGAAATAGAGCTAACTGTTAAATAAGGGGTTTGTTACTTGATGATCAATTGATCATTGTGGGAATTTTATTTTTTCTCCTTTTTTGGTATATAACTTGAACTTCTTAAAAACTGATGAACTTGCACAGACATGTTGGAACATAGACAAGCAACAGTAAAATGGACTCAAGTCTGTAAGGATTTGTATTCTCTGTGATAAATCAGTTGTGATTGAATGAGGATTTCAATGCAGTGATGCTATTTTCTAACCAAATGAAATTTACATTTCATATGAACAACTTGAGCGGTATCTTGCCTTGAAATATAGTTTTAGAATTCTTAGAAATTGGACAATTCTAGATGAATGTGTAATTGTTTTTAGATGTTAGGTTTTGGCCAGCATGTAACTGGCCATTTCCCTTCAACAAACTCTGATTATTACTTTTCTTGTTATTTTGTGAACTTAATAAATTAATAATTGTTTTTCACTGTTTTGGTCTGAATCACTTTTTTCACTGTTTTGGTCTGCATCAGTTTTTTTTTTTCACTGTTTTGGTCTGAATCAGGTAATGGATAATTACTGTGACTTCTGTTTTAACAAATGGGAGGCCTTCAGCTTTAGCATCTGATACCTGTGTATGAATTCTGGCTAACTTTTGGGTCTCCCTATTGCTGTACATAGCAAACTGAGAAGAGAGATAGCTAAGTCAACATTGAGGATCAGTTGGGGAAGTTATGGAGTGCAATAGAGATGAGGCCTTTCGGGCAAAAACAATTGCAGAGAAAAAATTACAGGACAGGGATTTTGCTGGTGCCAAGAAATTCGCCTTAAAGGCCCAAAACCTGTATCCTTCACTTGAGGGTCTTTCCCAAATGTTAACCACACTTGATGTGTATATTGCAGCAGAGAACAAAGTTAGTGGTGAAGTGGATTGGTATGGAGTACTAGGTGTAACCCCCTCAGCTGATGATGAAACAATTAGGAAACAGTATCGGAAGTTGGCTCTCATGCTTCACCCAGATAAAAACAAGTCTGTTGGTGCAGATGGTGCCTTTAAGTTTCTGTCAGAAGCTTGGAGTTTGTTATCTGATAAGGCAAAAAGGTTAGCTTATAACCAGAGGAGGAGTTCAAAAGGGTTCCAACAGAAAGTTCCGGCCCAAACTGGAAGACCATCAGCATCTCCCAGTGCAAATGGATTCCATAATTTCACAAATAGGGTACCTTCAAAGCCAAACACTCATAAGAATACTGTTCCCCCTCCGTCCTTTCGTAGAACAGATACTTTTTGGACTATTTGCAATCAATGCAAGATGCATTATGAATATCTCAAGGTATACCTCAACCATACCCTCCTTTGCCCCAATTGTCATCAGGCTTTTTTGGCTGCAGAGATGGCTCCACCTGTCAATATGTCCAAGCCATCCAATTCATATTCTCAGCAACCGCATCAGAATCTAAGCAATCATGCACCTAGTAGTAATCCAGGAAGAAACACTACATCTACGCAAAATATAAGACAGGGAGGGTCCGTTGGTCCTAATTCATCTAAGCATACAACTACTCATTGGGGTGCTTACTCTAACATGGCTGGAACTGGCAATACTGAACCTTCCATTGCAGCAAAAGCAGCAAATGTTGTTCAGCAGGCAAATGAGAGATTAAAGAGAGAGCGCGAGGAATCACAAGGTTCTGTTCTCAAGGGAGAGGCGCCCTCTAAGAGAAGAGTACTAGATGGTGATGGTCACTATTATGGAGAAAAGTTGTCGTTCCAAATGTCCACGGGAAATGGTGGAGCTGGCACGCGAAGCATATCTGGATTACATGGGTTTTCTGTCACTAATAATAGGCCCAACGGCACTAGGGAATTGACACCCCTTGAAACCCGAAACATGCTGATGGAGAAGGCCCGGATGGAGATCTGCAAGAAGTTGAGGGAATGGAATTCAGAGGCTGTTAAAAAGGCTGCAGAGAAAAGGAAGGTAGAGCAAAGGAAGGAAGAAAAACAGAAAAATGCCATGAATGGTGGTGGTGCTCAGTTGAATGTGATTGGTGAGTCTTCCAGTACCAAGAGAGCTGATGTAAGCGGGAAGCGTGTCAGTAGCACTTCTGCTGATTGTGAACATAAGGAGGATCCTGTAGCACTGTCAATGAATGTTCCGGATCCTGATTTTCACGATTTTGACCTGGATAGGACGGAAAAGTCTTTTGGAGAAAATCAAATCTGGGCTGCATATGATGATGATGATGGCATGCCGCGTTTCTATGCTTTCATTCATAAGGTAATCTCCAGGAAGCCATTTAAGATGAAGATTGGTTGGCTTAACTCGAAAACCAACAGTGAATTTGGTCCAATGGAGTGGGTAGGTTCTGGTTTCTCCAAAACCTGTGGAGAATTTAGAGTTAGAAAATTTGAAATCAACAAGTCTTTAAATTCATTCTCACATCAGGTTAAGTGGACGAAAGGCACACGTGGGATCCTACACATAGTTCCAAAAAAGGGAGACATATGGGCTCTCTACAGAAATTGGTCCCCTGAATGGAATGAGCATACCCCTGATGAAGTAATTCACAAATACGACATGGTAGAAGTGCTTGATGACTACAGTGAGGAACAAGGTGTGTCTGTAACTCCTCTTATCAAAGTTGCTGGCTTCAGGACAGTATTTCATCCACATCCAGAGCACAGTAAAGTGATTAGAATACCGAAAGAAGAGATGTTCCGATTCTCTCATCAGGTCCCAAACTACATGCTTACGGGCCAAGAAGCTCAAAATGCTCCAAAAGGTTGCCTGGAGCTGGACCCAGCAGCTACCCCCTTGGAGCTTCTTCAGGTGATAACAGAAGTTGATGAGGTGCCTGCAATAGAGAAAGGTGGACATGTTAAGGAAGATATTTTACAGAATGCCCCGGAGATCAAGGTAGATGAGACCACTGAAGGCGCTTCAAAGGTTGAGAAAGGAGATGGTTCAGAATAATGAAGAGACCTAGGAAAGAAAGCCAATCGGCATACTAGAGTTAACCAACCAGGGAAGGTGGGAACGTAGTTAATTTCAAATCAGCTTATTAGCAGATTGTGAAGAGTGATGATGACAAACATATTAGATGAATTTTTGGGGTATACAGGCCTGACCATAACTAGAAGTAATTAATCTTCTTTCTGATGCAGAAGCGGATCGAAAGTGAAAATTAGCATTGTTGGTTAGAATTTATGTACCATGTGGATGTGTTAAAAACTTACATGTTGCCATCCCTTTTTGAAGTCCATATCAGCTTTACTAGCGATTCGAATATAGTTGAGAGGATTAAGATGCATGAATCTCAAAGGCCACTGTTTCCCTCCCCTACACTGCTTCTGGAGGCATACTTGAATCCTTCATTGACAATTTTGTTCAATGCAGTACCTCTTCTGTGAAGATTGGTAGCTCGAGCCTAAAACTGCTATTTTCATATCATATAGTATTTTTTTTCTTCTTATATATACTTTTTAATTTTAAAACAGTGTAGTGGTTCTCATCCCATGTAACATCAGATGATACTATCATTCATTATTTTGTGAGATTGATTTTATCATTTTCATGGGACCGAAGAGCACAGCTTAATTCTGCTTATAGATCTCACCAAGTTTACTTTGGTTGGTTGGTTGGTTTGAATTTATGTCTAAATCGAAATTCAGGCAAACCCTTGCAAACCTCGACTCTAGGTAAAGGACGGACACAATTTTATTACAGTACTTTGATTTTGATGTCTAAAAATATATTAAAAGTTGAAGACTAAGGTTGTCTTTGATAAAACTGAATGTTAAGATTTAAACAGTTTAGACATCTGAATAATATAGAGCATCTGTCTAGAATTGTATCTGAATGAAGAAATGTTGTTTGATAATTAATTTTTTCAAAATATCTGAATAATAGTATTTTACCATTTTAATTCTTAAGCAAAACCTCCACAACTTGTCCAAACACCACGTGTTTCTTGTTCAGCCACTCCGTCTTCGCAGTACATATGAAGAACTGCGATCCATTGGTTCCGGGTCCGGCATTCGCCATCGACTTCTTGATGAAATTTTCGTCTGCGAACTTCGACTCGCCACTGGTACCATTCCCAACGGTGAAATCACCTCCCTGGCACATGAATTGGGGGATCACACGGTGGAAGCTCGTTCCCTTGTAGTGTAATGGCTTGTCGAACTTGCCGATTCTCTTCTCGCCGGTGCAAATTGCACGGAAGTTCTTAACCGTCTTGGGAGTGGTGTCAGCGTAGAGCTCCATCACGATGCGACCGATTGGTGTACCGCCGATGGCCATATCGAAGAAAACCTTAGGGTTTGCCATTTTTTTCATATCTTTTCTTTTGGTCTATTAAAGACGTGGATTTGTGTTTGGTTGATTTTTTTTTTTTTTAAATTTATTCATGGTGGAATTGTAGATCTGGTTTGTTATTCTGGGTATATATGTATGAATGCATTTTTTTTCTTCTAGTGGGCTTCGTGGCTAGCGGCGATTATAATGTTTTGGCTCTGAGGTCAGATGGTTTCAATCGACGGGGATGATAGAATTTATGATACAAAAAGAATTTTGTAATATTGAAAAGGTTATTTTTGTCTAAAAAATAGTCAATTTCGTTCAGATGGTCCTCTAAATAATTTTTTTTTATCAAACAACTTCATGCCTCTTAGCGAATAAGAGGTAGGCTATTTAAGATGTATTAAGATGCAATCAAACATCACCACCTAAGTAGTATTGGCTCACCCTTTTAGACATATGGAAGATTAATATTAGAGTATTATTTCAGCAATTAGTTTCAACCAACTTTCTTAATTATTTCGCTAAGCGTTTAGATAATTGTAATTCAAAAAAAATAAATAACTCATATTTTCAATAATAATGCTGTATATGTAACCCACAAGGCCACAATCCAAAAACAAACGCGATCATTATTGGGTTGGCCCCTGGTAGTTATTCCTTGGGCTTTGGCCATTTAACTAGGATTTGAGTTATTTTGAGCCTTGGAGGATTGGAAATATATGAAGCAAAATAAAATTAGGAGGAAAAGAAAGAAAACACGGAGACAAAACTATTTAAGGAAATATTGCTCTTAAAATTCTGAGCACAACTATAGCTATAGCTATAGCTAGTTCTCAAGTATAGAAGTGAAGTGCTAATTAAAACTCACGTCGATGATCCAAATGAACTAATTAGTCTGGATTGAAGCCAATTCAATTCAAGAATTTTCTATTCAAATCTTTTTAAATTAAGAAATAGCGCTGATCAAAGGGAGTAATTAAAGGAATCAACATAGCAAATTGTGGAACATGAGCTGTGACTATTTCATTTTCAATCCCGGAAAGTTAAAACACCCAAAACTTTTTAGAGACGATGCAAATTAATTCAATGGAGAAATTTAATCATTTTATTTAAAATTTTGAATTGTAAAAAAATTCAAAAACTTTCTATATATATATATGCATATATATATATATATATATATATATATAGGATTAATTAGAAAGTGTCCAGATACATTAATTATTGAGAGAGAAAACTCTCCTTTAATTCTGCCATTAGAGTTGCACATTCGAAGCTCGAAGGATGTTGCACTGTGTTAGTTGAGTGTCAAAATGACAAAATTGACACCACATATTCTAATGAAGATTAGTGGCAATAAACTTTTTAAACCAGGCCAATTTTTATATTTTGACTTGGTTGAATGCTTATGTGTTTATTATATATATATATATATATATATATATATATATATATATATATATATGTGTGTGTGTGTGTGTGTGAGAGAGTGTGTGTCTGTGTGTGTCACAACATGAAATTTTAGCTGTATGTTTGCCTGCCAACATTTGTATTCTAAAATCAAAATGAAATTAAACCTGGTGATATTAGGGGTTTTAGTTTTTTTTTAATCTCAAATAATATAGCATATTATTATATTAATTGACTATTTTATATGTGATTGACTGTGTTATAAAAAGATGATATATTAAATAAAATAAGAGGAAATGTGTAATGCTAAATCCATTAATTGGATACGTCTGATGTGATCATGAGTGGTGCATGGTGGTAATACTAATTGGTTTAAAGGACGTAAAGGTAAAATTTGTTATACAAATATCTAATACAGAATTGAAACGTAATTTTTCCAAAATAAAGTGGAAAAAGACTGTGATGTAGATGATGAGGTGGACATAAGTCATCCAGAATTTGCTCTATTTATGTGGCATTTACTTTTAGATGTAAGAGATTGACCATGGATTTTCAAGAGGGCTAATTCGATAAGTCAATCTTTTTTGTTAATATAGAATAATTGCATTAATTAATTCCCGGATTTCCGTGAATTGATTTTGACATGATTTAAGAATCCGGAGTTACCCCAATACCCACCTCCTCCCCTTCTATCTATAAATATAACCCCCTCTTCTTCCATCTTTTTTCTCTTCTCTTCTCTTCTCCCCTTCCTTTCCCTTTTATCTATACTTTTCTTTATAATATATATATATATATTATATTTATATATTATATATTATTACTTTGGTCTTCTGCAATAATCAATTGAGTAGCTCACTTCCTCCTTCAAAGCTCTACCTTCCCCTCGCCTTGCGATCAAAGGCTGCTCAGATTTTCAAACAGCAAAAAGCATCAGTAAGTTTCGTTGTCTATGATTCGTTTAATTAGTCATCACCACAATTTATGTCTCATTTGTACATTTATGCATCAATATATATATATATTCTATCAATATAGTTTTTTTTTTCCATTTTTATTGGCGGTGGTGCACCGATTATCATCTCCGGAGTGGTTTTTTGGCGTAACGGTGGAAGGTTGTTAATTTTTACTGTTTCTTCATCGCTTAGTCTCTGTGTATAGGTACTTTTTCTTTTTTAAAATTAGATATACGAGTTCTAATTTTAAATAATAAAAAAAGAATCAAATATGTTATTAATTATGTTTTAGGTAGACTAAAAATTATTAGTGTTATTATATCACAACTATTACTTGTCAATCAAATATTATAAGTATGTTTAGATTTTTTTAAAACTCATTATTTTAAATATGTCTATAAGACTAATTAGGGGCAAGAACTAAAATTTTATAATAACGGCGCATTTTAGTGGAGTACATACAACACGACACGACGGCAGAAGTAAACAAACGAAAAAAAAGCAGTTGGTGTTCGTTTTTTCTTCCCATGGAGCAGCAGCAACTCCGCTGCACGCGAAAGCCTAAGCGCGTGAAGTGATTTCAAACGCCTAAATCCTAATCGATCAGTTTGTACGTATGCGCAACAACATGGTTTATTCGGTTACTTTCACTTTTTCTCCCAGGGGGTGGTATATACACCGCACACGTGGTTAGGAACGGGGCCCACGTTTGACTAGACGAGGTAGCGGTTGACCTTGAAAACAAAAACTTTATGTATATATATAAATTGAAGTGAAATTTAAATATTTTAATATTTAATTTTCATATCTTATTTTTATATCGGTCTAAAAAAAACTCCCTTGATAATCCAGAAAGCAAAAACTAAATTTCAGACTGTTTCCCAAAAAAAATGTTTTTTAGAAAAATATGACACCTCTCCCTGCCGGCGGTGACACGTGGGGTGAGAAGTTAACTGACAGGTTGACCGGAAAGTTTAGATAAAGGAGGGAGAAGTGGGGGCCTCGCCGCCGCCCTGCATGAAACGACCGACCGACCGACCGACCGACCGACCGAAACCTGAAAAAACAGTTTCAACAACGTGTCATGGCGGCGAGTTGTTTCTTGCCAACACTTCACGTGCTTTACGTTGTTCACTTGACGTCAGAAAGGGTAGTGAGAGAAAATTTTTACGTCCCGATTAAGGAATGAAGAAATGAAATATTTTGATAATTCTTGTTGCTTTTCGAATCATTATGTTATGTAGACTATCTATATAATATATAAGTACGTGTAAAATTTTCAATTTAGAATGATAAAAACCACAATATCCGAATCCCCTAACATAATAAATGTCTTAGTTTAATTTTTATGATTAAATTAATTATTTTTAAATAACAAATTATGTTTAAGACGACAAGAGCCATAAGAGAAATTCTTTCCCGATTACTTGACTTGAGAGTTGAGAGTTAGTTCCAAGTTTAAGGCATGAGCTACATGCTTGCGGATTATAATTAATTATGAAAAATATATTATTAATGTCACTTTTAAAATTTTAAAAATATTTAATTAAATCATTAAAATACGTTTACTATGAATTGGAGGAGAGAGTATAATACTTATTTTTTGAGATAATTGTGGCCTGAAATGTGGGTAAAGTCAATCTTTCTTGCCTTGAGTTGATGTCATACCTTCTATAAGCATACAAAATAAATTTGTAACGCTCGATCCCTTTGCCCTTTGTATCTGCTTCATTTAACTATTTCAAGTTCCAAAATCAATATATTGCCAAATTAACTACGGACATTATATTTACACCTTGTCTGAGAAACCAATGCAACAAGCCAAGTCGTTTAATTCAATTAAAATATAATCATGCGGTACTTACTGCTGGGCGCATTTGTTAATCAGTTCACCAACTTATGTTATTCTTTTATACTACATGAATCATATGTTTCGGTATACATTTTAAAAATGTAGTTTATATATATATATATATATATATATATATATATATATATAAAAGAGTAATTCCTCTAGACTTGCAAGAGTAATAATTCCTCTAGAGTTGGGACTCTTTAAAGTATTATTGCGTGTCCTCGTTGTGATGACTGATCGACACGTAAAATCTCTGTCTTATTGCACTTTTTTAATTTCTATGTCCACTAAACAAAAGATATTATATTATTATGACTTGGTCCATGTTTCTCCATGTTCACATGATAGCGATATACCTTGCTAGACATTTGTGTTCCACAAGTCAAAATCAAGAACTACACTTTTCTTATATTATAATTAGTTTTTAAATGAATATATGCATATAACACTCATTCTGTTCTTTTTAAATAATTTTCTTTTAAAAAAAACATATTTATTCACTCTTTTTACCTGTCATTTATACTTTCAAATGAAGAATTAGTTCCTTATAGTTTATATTATTATCCCTAATACTAAATACAATTTTTTTTCTTTCTCTCTCACATCTTTTTAACCAATTTATTTTAACAAAATAACTTTTCCTCTTTTCTTTATCATCTTTCCAATCAATTTTATAAGAGGACGTAACTAATATTAATGTTTTATAAGCATTAATTATATTTATTAGTTTATGTATTTTGCTCCTAATTAAAAAGAACTGAGGGTAGTATTTATTATTTTAGGAATTGAATAGGATACACGCACGTGTATGCATTGTACGCGGCTTGAATTATGTTCCTTTTTTGATATCTTGTGATCATCAAGTCTTATACCTTCTTGAATGTTTTGGCCACATACTCTGAACGTCTTAATTAGTTGATGAATCTGTGGGTGGCCACTGAGCACCAAGTATAATTAATTAAAGATTGTATGTATAGCCCATAGTTTTAAAGTACTCCCTCCGTCCCAAATTAATTGCTTTTCTAGGATTTTTTTAAGTCAAATTGACTATTTTTAAAATTAATAATTAAGCATATATAAATATATTTCTAAAATTATAAAAATTGAAATTAGTAATAAATTGTATATACTTTCTTTTGGTTATAATATCTTCACCTATATGTTAGCAAAAATAGTAAAAAAATTAGTTTTAAAAATAGTCAATTTGACTTTAAAAAGTCCTAGAAATGCAATTAATTTGGGACGGAGTGATACTGATTTCGAGGCTTTTAGAAGAAAGGTAATTAAGCCCATGGTTATTCTATGCCAAGAAAGCTTTTTCAAGATTGAGGAGTAGTTGTAAAAGTAGATGATGAGTTCAGTTCTTCCATTTGTGGTTTCCTATTAGGTTTTGGGAAACATGTATATAAACTCTGGCTTCCATATAAATTTAAATTCGTACGTAATTAATGTAGAGCAAATGTTGGGTTAGTAAGCATCTAATTTTTATTTCTAACTCATGGCATGCAGGTACTTTTATCATAGGAATCACTGCGTTAATCTTGAGGACATTAATTTTATTTCAATTGGGCGATTTTTTTAATTAAAAAATATTTTTTTTATCAACTCCTTAACTTGACAAGAAGAGAAACTGCCGTTGTGCATGTTCCTCCTAATTTTGTTTCAATGCATGGTTGGGACGCTCGAATACCAAATTTGTAATTATAATATAATATCCACACCCTGAATGATTAATGTTTTGATTACTACACGTTACTCAGATTTATTATATTAATTGGGTTTCTAATTTTTTCATAAATTACATGCATGCATCTCAATTTTGTCCGTGCATAAACTATTTGCATTTTAATTTGAAGAAAAGCAAAATCTTATACCGGGGAATTAAGTTATATTATTGAGCTTTGTGATCTCAGTATTTCCCATTATATCTTTTTTGTTCTCAAAGAATCCTTGTTACTGTTCTCATGTCCCAATCCATTTCTAAAACATGCAATATAGTTTTTGAAATAACTTGTTACTTTTATGTTAAAATTATATTTATTTTGTCCTTTATTCTTTTAGTTATATATATATATATATATTAGTAAAACGACATAATTTTACGGTTAATTTTTTTATTTTAAAATTTTATATAAAAATAAATTATAATTATAATTTTTATACAAAATTAAGTTATTTTTTCATATCATCTCTATATAATGTGCACGAAATTTCATATCACTCTTCCTTGTAGTAGTGAGTTAGCGTGTGAGAGAGGTATAGGATAGATCCTAAATTCTCTAATAAAAAAAGTTGGGACCTGGGAGAGGAAGGAAGGAAGGAATAAATAAATAAATAAAAGTCACAATCAGGTTAACTACTTGGAGCCCATTATAATCATGCAAGTCGGTGTTTGGGTGAATGGGTTGATGTAAACCCCGGTTAGGACAAACAATCTCAGGTTAGCCATGCAATGTTGAGTCATCGAATCCGACTTATATTCTATTATATTTGTTCCCTTCTTTTTCTCTGTCTACTTGTATTACATCAATCCTTTGTTCACTTTTGTTACCTTTTCCTTTGCTTTTTCAGTCTAGTCATTCTAAAAAAAACAAGCATTGTTTTGAAATTGACCTCTTCTTTAAACTATTTTTTCCTGAAAAGACCCAGGTGACCATTTTGATACACTTGTCTAGTGGAGGCATTCCTCGGGTTATGGACCATACATAAAGTACTCCTCACTATTTTAAACGTTGAAATTGATCGAGATCCACCACTTTTTTCTTCTTTTTTTTCTTTAGACTAAAGTACCCATGGAATATATTTATTTCATCTCACAATTATTACTTCCACCAATGTGTTCCAAGAGCTTAATATATTGTAGTATATTATTATGAACTTCATTATATTATTAGTTTGTTACTCGGTTCTAGTAGTTTAAGGATACATAAGTTTGAAAGTTGGTCACGAGGTGCACATACATTTATTTATTTGTATCTTAATTTGCAAATGATGGTCTAACTATAATTTCTAACACCTTTAAAGGGCTTCATAGACTTTTGCTGCTGGGTATGTTTTTGTTGTTGTCTATTAACTTCTTAATTGTATAATATAACACTTGGTCTACAATTTATTTTAATTTTTTTATTTTTAGTTATGGGTGAATTAAATCAATTTTAGGCTCTTACACTATAATATGTTGATCGGAGGCAGGCCCAGAACCAAGAAGATTACTTATTACAAACGCAAAACCTGACAAAGTGCGTACGACCCACCAGCCCTTACTTTTTATTGGTCTCCAAAATACTAGTAGTAATAACTATATTTTTCCTTATTACTCATCATACATACTTTGAGAAAATTTAGTTGAATCAGCCGTACTCAGTTAACTAAATTATGTGGGGCCCGCATTTTTTACTAGTAATTAAAAACAAAACCCTAGAAAACATCCAGAAAACGGTATCATATATGGTTGGGCTTGATGGTGATGTACGGAGAGATTACTTGACCTTTCAATCTAATAAATTATTGTACTTTTATATTTTCTTCTTAGTTTTTTTTTTGTGTCTTTTATTATTCGTAGGGATGCAGAAAGCCTCAGTAATTTTTTTTATTTTTTATTTTTTTTGTTTTTGCTCTTTTTTTCCCCCCACTAACTTTAATAGTTCAAAAAAATTGTTGTTTTCGACCCACTAATTAACTCTTAACGTTAGAGCCATGCATAAAGATGAAATAGTCAATTCAACATCTTTGCGTACTTAGTATTCCTTTCCTTCTTATATATATATATATATATATATATATATATTTAGTTCTCTTAGTTTCTTTTATTTATTATGTATGATGCATGTGGACTGTTTACGAATAATGTGCATGTTCATTTGTACTTAGTATATGATCAACTTCTGTAACTTCATGAATTAACAGTAGAAGTAATCTTCAAAATTTTATTTTTTTAATTTCGTATTGTGTGTGTGTGTATATATATATATATAGACACACACATATATAGATGATGAAAGAGAATTTCTTAAAAATTTACGAGGTGATGGGATTTAAGAGATGGCTTACAAAGAATTTCCAGAATGCGGATTCCATCTCCAAAGTAAGACATGATCATAAGAGTAGTAGTAGTATTGCCGATGAACACACCGCATCAACCACCATTGATTCCGATGTAATTTATACTTCTTGGTTGGTGAGTACTACGTTCTTCTAATTAAAACTTTATAATACGTACTATATACTCTTTAATTATCTTTGTTACACTATAATTTCCGAAAGCTATTAATTGTTCCTTCCTTTTATAATTAATCAATCAATTTGACTTTAATTGTGTATATTTATTTATAATAGAGTGAACACCCATCCGCACTTGCCTCATTCAAAGAAATGATGAACCTGGCAAGGGGAAAGCGCATCGTTGTATTTTTGGATTACGATGGGACCCTCTCCCCTATTGTGAGCGACCCTGATCGTGCCTTCATGTCAAATCCGGTAATTAATTCATTTAAAGAATTTTATTATTCTTTCATTTCTATTACGCAAATAAAATTAAAATTTGAAAAAAAAAAACATCATTCAAGCAATATATCCACATATACCGCTCCTTAAGGTATACACTTATAGTTGTTCAATAGAGGTTTAATTTGCGAAATAATTAATATGCAGATGCGTTCAGCTGTGCGTGAAGTTTCTAGGCACTTTCCAACCGCTATTATAAGTGGCAGGAGCCGAAGCAAGGTAACTAATTATTTGAAGTACTGTTCATCTGCTTTATTATAACTGTCTAACGATGGATGAACACAATTTTCATCAGTCAAAATTTTACAAGGAACAGTCATGATATACTAAGATATATAATGTATTTTATCTGTGTACGTACCTAAATTATTTACTATATATATACACATATATAGGTATATGAATTTGTAAAGTTGAACGAGGTGTATTATGCGGGAAGCCATGGGATGGATATCATGGGACCGCCACAAATGAACTCCTATGACGGCAAGTACCAGACAAGAGCTCTTGATGAAAAGGTCAGTATACATGCATACATACCAAGCATTAATTCCATAATACTCCCTCCGTCCCAAATTAATTGCTTTTCTAGGACTTTTTTAAGTCAAATTGACTATTATTAAAATTAATAATTAAACATATATAAATATATTTCTAAAATTATAAAAATTGAAATTAGTAATAAATTGTATATACTTTCTTTTGGTTATAATATCTTCACCTATATGTTAGCAAAAATAGTAAGAAGATTAGTTTTAAAAATAGTCAATTTGACTTTAAAAAGTCCTAGAAATACAATTAATTTGAGACGGAGGGAATATCAATTAATTACTCGATCGAGGCCTCTCATAAAACTTATTTGCGCACAATATATTAATTAACATAATATTGTAATGGTTGATTTGATTCCGAATTCAAAGCTGGAAATTAATACTAGAAACCGAGAATAACTTGCTAGTCATCCTAACACATTTAACTTTTGTGATGCGGTTTAATTTGTTCCATCATAGGTTTTTCAAAAAAGTTGTATATATTTTAAGTTTTATTTCCTTCTAATATGATTGGATT
Source organism: Aralia elata (assembly GCA_034770075.1). NCBI lineage: Eukaryota > Viridiplantae > Streptophyta > Magnoliopsida > Apiales > Araliaceae > Aralia > Aralia elata. Next base: position 110,107,359 of record CM068385.1, on the reverse strand, counting down.
TATTCCATAGTCTAAATTTGAACACAAATTAGATGGAATTAATCTTGTAGGGTGAGGAGTTTATCATCTTCCAACCTGCTCAGGAGTTTCTGCCAGCAATTGAAAAGGTATACTAACCCTAGCTAGCTAGTTCAATCGTCATAGGTTTCCTAAGGTACTTTGAATTAATTTCTAATATATTTGAATCAATTAAGGACCGTTTGAACTGTTATCTCGATGGATAACAACATCTGCTTGATCAGTTTTCTCATATCCTAAATGCAGTTAGCTAGAATTAAGTAATATATGGTTAATTAATTTTAATTTTTAATCCTGGTAAATTAAATGGGGTTTTAATATTTTGCTGAGAATTAAATACATAGACTATATCAATATTCATATTTCTCACATGGTGTTATTGAATTGATTCATAATGATAATTAATTTGTTTACAGATGTTAAACGAGCTGGAGGAGAAAACTAGTGAGATTGGAGGTGTTGTGATTGAGGATAATAGGTTCTGCATCTCTGTGCATTACCGCCATGTCCAAGAAGAGGTACGCACTTGCATGCCTACGTACATATATATACATGCATCCCATTCATATGTAATTGGGCAACATAAATACGCATGTATTTGGCTATTAATTTTTGCATGCAATCGATATGATACTTGGGCGAGACTAGACAGATACTATAATTAATGACCGAAAAGTAATTAATTATATAATGAGTACGTAAGTACGTACTACTTTTAAGAAGTTTATGTCACTGCCTGCATGTTATATATATGCATGCGTACGTGCAGGAATATGAGATTCTGGAAAAGCAAGTGGAGTGTGTGCTAAAGAAGTATAGGGGGTTCCACCTGACAAGAGGTAAAAAGGTATTGGAAATTAGGCCATCAATAAAGTGGAACAAAGGCCACGCCCTTGAATATTTACTGGACACGCTAGGCTTTTCACACTCCAAGGATGTTCTCCCCGTCTATATTGGAGATGATCGAACTGATGAAGATGCTTTTAAGGTACCTACCTACCTACCTCCCTCCATATATCTATACTCTAGTCACCGATATATATATATATATATATATATATATATATGCACGCAAGCTTCATAAATGGATTATCAATATATAATACATATACTAAAATTAAGTACTATAATACTTACTACTAGCTAGCTTACTAGCTAGTGTATATATATTTGTAATGTTTATTTAATAAGCTTAGTTAGTTATAATTACTCAAATGATTGAAGGTTTTACAAAGCAGAGGAGAAGGGTTTCCAATAATAGTTACTTCGAAACCGAGAGAAACTGCGGCTTCCTACTCGTTACGCGATCCATCAGAAGTTTTATCGTTCTTGATCCGTATGGCAAGATGGACATCAGCCAATTATCCTCATCACTGATTAACTCATTCATCGGCTGCGACTCGATCGGTGTTTTTCGTTTAGTTTGTACATAATTATCAGTACATGTTATGTACATACTAGTGGACGTTAAAAAGAAAGAAAAGATGCTCCTATCTATATGTTATTTTCGCATCTTTTCTTTTTTTATTATCTTTGCCGTCACGTCATATATATAAATATAAAAGCTTTATCCTAACATATATGAGCGTACTCTCTTTAATTCTTTGCATTTTCTAAAAACAAAATCGTGTTTAAGAATATATATTGGAGTTTGATAGTAACAAGACTCGGTCACCCTTTATGTTTAAGTAGTATTTGTGGCACAATGTGTGCGCAATTAAAATAAATATTTGAATAAATTAAAGTTATAAAATATGGTTGAAAAATATGCGTCTCAACTGTTATGATCTTGATTCTTATGTCTCAAAATATATATCACTATTTTATTAATTATTTGCAACCCAGTATAAGTTTTTCTTTTTATATTTTAAGGTTCAGTACACAATGCAATTCATGATGACAATAGTAGTATTTAAGACCTCAAAATTTGATATCCTAATATTTCAAAGCGGTGCTTCTAAACAACTCTTAATCAACAACCACCTCTCCCTTATTCTGTAATTTTTTATTTTTATATTTCAAAAAAAATAAAAAAGTCGGCAAAAAATAGTAATTTTGATATAAGAACACTATCAGCAAACAGAAGACGGGCAATTGCACAAGCGCATCGATCCAAGCACGTGAAGAATTAGGATTGGACATATACAGTTTTCTGCCGGACCCCGATCGAGCGAACACGAGCAGGTAAGGTGACTAGGGGCTATCTTTTTAATCAATCTTCGATAGCTCAATTTCGCTATTGGTACGAGTCGTAAAGAGTCTTGATCTCGAGTCAAATTGAAGTGTCATTTCATTCGGGTAACGAGAATGAGTGCACTACAAGACCAGACAAGTTACCCCCTTATCTGTCGCCCTCTTATTCTACAATAATTCAAACTGTAACTCTTAATCTACAATAATTCAAACTGTAACTCCATGAGTCTGCTCGAACGTTAGCAACAATATTGTTATGCTTGAATTGAAAAAAATCCAAATTAAAAAACGTACGATTGTGTGTTAAAGATGGTAATGAATGATGAAGTAAATATACGTCACTTCCAAATGCATAAAAGATAAAATTCAATTTACAGACAAGGTAAAACATAATTTTATTCAAATTTAAAATTGATATGAAGACATTTTAATTTTAAACAATACAATGTAAATTGCTTTAAAAAAAATACTATTAAATACAAAATTTATTTAATCATGAATCACATTAATTTTGAGTTAAAAAATATCTCACATTACAGTTAAATTTAATCTTATATTTTGAAATGGAGAAAAATTGTTATATTAAAAAATTCAAGGATTCTTGGTCAGTTAGTATCAGATAAATTTCTAACTAATTGGCAATGATTTACCGACTGTTAACACGATGAATCCGCCAATACATTTTCCCCCAGCGACATAAAGGAACAGGTAAAAAGAAAACATAATACACCATAGTACATATATTATATACAAGACAAAAGCCCTGGCAAAATAAAGATCACCAAGTGCCCAACAATTTAATGACGATCTCCACCCCCACTCAAAACCGCAACTTCTCACCGTGCTCTCACTTCTCTTTAACCACGGCAAAATGGAAGAAGTCTGATGCCGCTGTATGACAACCAATACAATAATGTTTCCGGTCGATGGTGTGTTTAAAGATCTAGTAAAGTGATTCTTTACCATAATTAGTATCTTTCTGATTCAGATATAAGGATGAGGGAAAGCAGTATCGCTCAACTGGTAATTCTTCAGGGTTGCTAATCTGACAAAATAGTCAAACGCCCCTGTCACCATAAACCAACACCAATTAAAATATAGTATTAGAGCTAAAAACCAAAAATTAAACCCAAAAATTGGCTACCTAGTAACAGCAAAAATTATGGCCTTGAAATGAAGCACAGTTCAGCAGTGCACATCTTCATTAATTAAACAATCTAGTTAAGAGACAATGGTTACAATAAACCAACCATACAACAAATTCCAGTCTACTCAATAATTAAACCACAGTACAAGCTAATAAGGGAAGTCGGAATTTATGAGCAGACCCAAACCAATCAAACTGGGAAAGATGAGAATAGCTACAACTACTAGAAAGATTATTTCTTGCTCTATGGACCTCCAAAGTGTAAAAGAAAGCAGCATCTACTGAAACTCTGGAAATGAAATGTTGGATTTCTCAGACCTAGTGAATTATCACACCTGAAAAAAGCAGAGAAGCAATTACCTTTGATGTATTGGTGAAGATGGCAAATCTGGTGAAGAATGGCCAGAATCTACTGGAATATTCTGCTGCTCCTTAGCATCTCTTGATGAACTTTCGCCAAGATGCACCAGTTCATTTAGGTTAGAGAAATGCATAGGTCCAATAGAGCCAAACTTGAGCTGCTGCTCAGCTGGAGAGTCGCAACCCATGTTTTGTTCATAAGGGTAAAACATAACCACGGAAGGAACGGTAGTAGCTGAAGGAGCAACTCCATTTGGATTCATTACTGGCAGAGGATACATACCATATGCTACATTCTTGGAGCCATGACGAGAGGAGTTTGAAGAGCTGATTGGACCATTCTGGGAATGGTTTGAATGCACCGTGTCAGGTCTAAATGAATACCGCGGGCCATCAGATCGACTTTTGTTTGCAATGCTTCGATCTATTCTTGTGTTTGGCCTCTCAACTTGGCTTCGACCTTGGCCACGACCAGCAAATCGTTGTTTCGAGTTGATATTCCAGTTCAGGTCCCTATCAGCATTGTAATCCTTGCGATCATTGCTGTAGTCCCCTCTATTATTCCTAGCATTTGAAGATTGCCGGTCCCTAGAAGAAAGTTTTTGCTGAACTCAACAAAGAGGAAATCCAATTAGACATGTCAGGTGGTACTTGAAGTTAAAATAGTAGCAACAAAATAATAATCTGGCCAGTTTCAGCAATCTTTCCATTTGGAAAATGTGATAGACGTACAAAAATCCCTGGCAGTTTAACTCAACAAAGAGGAAATCCAATTACTGACATGTATTACTCTCTTAAGAGTAATGGTACAGTCGGTGGCCTGTGGTGGCACTTGTACTGGCAAGTATAGAAGAGATAAACATGCCAGAGATAAAAATTACAAGTGGGTGAAAAAAGCATGCCAAAGTGACATTAAACCCCTGGCAAAACCAAGGGCAACTGTAACCCTGTAAGCAAGATTCAGCAGCAGCAAAGTCAGCAAGGAAAAGCACAAAGAAACAACCCAATTCACAAAGTTAGAAAAACATGCAAGTTTAAGGCCAAATGTTCAGCCATTTGAAGTGTGTATTCAGTTAATATAGGAGAATCATCAAAAGTGAAACTCATCAAGTATTATCTGACCATAAAATGGAAAACAAACTATTGATATTAAGTTTTGACCATAAGGAAACATGCTACATCCAGTTGAAAAGTCAATTATGCTGGCACCAATAAGATACAAAATGCATTCATGAACAGAGAATAACACTTTCTCCCAGATAGATTAGATTACCGGATTAGGAAGGTAAGTTCCGGTCCCACTGCGATATCTAGGTATTTCATCACATGAACTTTGATAAACACTTCCAGGTCTATTTGAACCGGGCTGGAGAGAGGAAACAGGAACTGCACCAGGACCATAACCCATAAGCTGAGTGAAAAGGTTGGCATTAGCAGAGAGAGGTCTTCCAGGACCATCCCATGGCAAATGGCCTTGAATATACATTGGTGGTACAACAACAGGGGAAGGGTAAAACATGTTCCCCTGATTACTTGGACTCTGGCAAAAGCGTCCATACTGCAGATTTTGCCAGTGGCTGGCGAAGTCACCATTTAGGATATCAGATTTGTTCTCTCCAGAAGACTCCACTGCGGCAGTCCCCTCCATATTAGATTGACTAGAACATTGTGGATGCTCAAGGTTCTCGGTCAACCTTTGACCATATTGACTAATATGGGAGTTATTGAACTCGTCGTCCCTTTCAAAATGACTTCCAGACCCATCAGAGGTTCCCATCTCAGTTGGGAAGTTATAAAATGGAAGCATAGTTACAAAAGGTACAGGTGGCCCTGCAGGATAAAATGCAAAGGGCAATGCATCATTGTTATCATATGTTCTCTGCCTTGAATCAGAACATACAGGCACTGGAGCAACAGGAACCATTGAATATGATTCTCTCAACTCTGCTGGTTCATAACTAGGTATTTGATGTAACCGCATAAGTGAAGGAGCTACATTTCCAGGAACCATGTCCTCTGCAGCTTCAGATTCAATAGTTGACAGTGGGATCCACTCTCCTCGGCCATCAACCTGTGGAGAAACATAGTCAACAGAGTCACTTTCATGTTGCCACCCATGCTCACACACAGTAGAATGTTCTGCAGATGGAACAGACTTCCTCTCCCCCCAATCCTGTACCGACTTGGAACTCTTCATAGACAATCCGTCACATGATGAACCTTCAGAAGACAGTTTGGATCTTGAGGAAGTGGCATTTGCAGCTGGCACGGACCCTTGACTGGGTGAGTGAACCTCACTTCGTCTTGTATTTTGACGTAGATGATTGTCACCATAATTTTCACTTACGCTTCTGCCTTCTTTTATTGACCCGTGAGCTTTCATTAAATAATTTTCAGGAGTTGGCAGGTGAGTTGCAGAGATAACAGTGGACCCTCCAGAGGAGAGTGGCCTTTTCTCTTCCAGCTGTCGCGCTTGGAAATTCTCATCATCAGGGTCAAATCCTTGGAGAGAATATGCATTCTGCTTGGACCACTGAACATGAACATGATCACTATGATCATGATAGGTTTCCTTGCATATCAAACAATCTTCAATTGGTTCAACAATCTCCTCTTGATGATGGGAAGCCATTCCTAAACTTGAAGTAAATTGAGATACTGGCATAGATACTAAACCTTGAGAATAACGCATTTGTGAGGCCCAAGGCATCTCAAATGAAGTAGTGCTATTTGGAACCATACCACCTGAATTTCTATTAGCATATCCCAGTGAAGCTAAAATTGAAGGTGACAACGGAACAGGTAAACGAGCAGAAGTCAAGTTCAATGGCATCTGAACATGTCCACCAAGACTATGAACTCTCGAAGACGTCATCATGTTAACAAGATCTTGTTCTTCCTGATGCATCTGCATTGTGTCACCAACAAAGGTTTGGTCTTCTTGCATGGCATTTAATCCAGATTTACTGTAATACCTATTTGAGGCATTGTCTGAATCAACAGCAGGCTTAATGCTCTGAAGGGATGAAATTTGTCTTGAAGATGGAATTTCTTCCCTTAAAGATCTTGCACTGTTGTCATCTGAAGCTTCAAGGCCTATGTTTCTCCTGCTATAATCCAACCTTGTAACGGCAGCCTGCTCTGTTATTGATTCTGATGCCCAGTTATGTCTGCCTTGATATGAAATTTCACTATATTCTGTAAGCTCGGGACTTGAGTGCGTCCTTGCAAAGTGATACCTAGAATTCATTTTGTTCCCCAGGTAATCCGGTCTACAATTTCTCTCCTTATCAATATGCACATTGAGGTTACTAGTATAACCTGGTGGCATCTGATGGTTCTGATTAGAAGCCACCGAGCAAGTTAAGCTGGAAAATTTCTTCTGGTTCTGCGGACCAGCCACATTATTAGTGGTCCTAGAATTACGTTTTAAGAGTTGATTGCCTTGCTGGGAAAGAACACCATTAGCAGCATGAGAACCACGATTTTCCTCAAGCTTAGATTCATGTCCAGTACGTTTCTCTTTAACTTTCTTGCTGCTTGAAGAATTTCTAAGATTATCAAACCCGTTGACATGATTCATATTAAGACACTGTAGACCGTAAATATCAGGATTCTGTGCATCAGGACGATGGCCTTTACCATGCCTATCCCATGTGTTCAAGAAAAAGCGATTGATTTCTACAATGATATTCTCTTTAGGACAGTCAAGTAATCTGGCTAGTCTTTGGGCCCCGAAAGCAAAGGCACTACGTATTCTAAAGAAATTACCTGCCAAAAACAGGAACAAAAAGTTTTGACAACATAGAGTAACAGATATAAGAACATTTGAGTGACTAAAAGCTCGCTCACGGAAAAAGCATATATAAAATTTCACAGATGGGTCTAATTTCAAGTCAATCAAATGCCAGAAAATACATTCAGGCTCAGTTGAACAAAACTTGATGCTTCTATAACCTCAAACCAACCTCCAGGCTCCAGCTCGCGTAAACTACTTATAATTCTGCTGAATCAACGAACTCAAGCTCAACTTGTTAGCTCATGCATAATCAAGTTAATAGAATCCTTATCAAACATTTGCTATTGAAGGCATACATATTAACCGACTTCCATGAGCAACAGCCACTCAGAATTCAAAATTTTAGGCAGAAAGACAAAAACTAATAAAAGATACTCTACCAAGTTACTACATTGAGAATCTGAGATTCTCGAAAGTGTGTATAAAAACCTAACAAGAAGATTTTCTGATAACAAATATTTGATAGACAGAACAGTGCGCCCTACATTGGGATTTCATAGGTATAGTTATAGATGGGTTATGAAGGTGGATTTGCTTGTACAGAATGAAAAGGCAAACTTTTTTGAGAAATATCAGGAAGCATACTTCGTCTCTTGCAGTACAACTCATATGAAGGGAAAGAAATGACAGGATTTCTCAAACAGTTAATATCTCCAATTCCAACCAGAACATTGAAAATTTAATGCAAATGGAAGCCTTGTCTCGAAAGTTGTTCATACATAACGTCATAAAATATTATTATTATTATTATATTATATATATATATACATAATAATAGTAATATAGTAATATTTTAATCTTGAGTGTACACTATAAATACCTTTACTCACACTACGCCCAAGGTTATTGTTTGTACGCAACGGATCGATAACATTAAAATGTTTAGAAATGAAGGGTAGCTCGTTATTTTCTTGACCTCCAGGAAAAACAGAGTATACAGTGCTACAAGCACGGAGAAATACTTTGCTGAGTAATAACTCTCCGCCATCCTTCCGAGGAGGGTCAGCTGTAAGATATTTTTACAAAAGAAGAATCAGAGGAAACTGGTGCAAAATGTTCTTTTAAATAGAATGTCATATCAGGAATTTAGGTAATGAATGGTATATTATGATTCCTTCATTACCTATAACATCAGGAAGTGAACTAATGGGTACTGGACCCCAGAGACTAACGCAAAAGTTTTCCCAGTCAAATTTACTGAAAAACTCCAGAAAACGGTAAAGTACCTACAAATTCATTCAAGTAAAATTCTTTATTAGAAAGGTAAAAACAGATACAAATTTGATTAACAAGAACTGTAAGTGATAACTACATTCACCTCAAGAGGTCCTGTAAAGTCATTGTTGAAAACATGAAATATGTACAGAACCAAGGTTTCCAAAGCATAAGTTGAAATGAGTCCATGATGAGCGCCCAGTATACGGCTCTCATAATAACACCAAGCTTTGATCAATATGACACTGCGCTTGAATAGATGATTTTGGTTTATCAAACTGTCAACCTTAAAAAGTGAGAATTGTCTGTTAGTGAAAACCAACTGCAGACACACACACACACACACACACACACACACAGAGAGCATACAATCCACATCCGCAAAGGCGCAAAGTAATCTTGAACCCATGTTTCTAGGTTTAGCTTACCTCCTCAAGGAAGCAAAGTGTACATAAACCACCAAGCTGGTTAAAGGATATGTCCACAACAATATTTTCTACGAGGCACTTTATAATCTTAACCTGCAAATCAAAAGCAGCAGAAAAGTATATTTCACTGAGAATGCTAATTGATATGCCAACAAATGTTTATGCTTCATGACATTTGACTTTTTTAGAGGAAAATGATTATGTAGAGCTCATAACAGAAATGCATCCCAAAAACCATTGGTCAGTCTTAGATTATTTTGCTACAGTTATAAGCATAATTACGGTCAAAATTTTAGAGGAAGAAGATTACGTAGAGCTTCTCATAACATAACCACCCCAGAATCAATAGTCATTTTCAGATTACGTCGTTACCGTTATATACACTGAAAAGTTAGCTAAAGAAGGATTAACAGTTTTAACAATATCAGACCAAGATAGAATTATAGCACAATGTGAGAAGCCTCTCTTTCATCTTGTTGAGGACACTAAGAATTCCAACCGACAAAGTGGAAGCAAATGGAAATTGGATTTCTTTTACAGGTTTAGACTTTAGAGTATATCATCTGCTGGTACAAAAGCAGGCTGAATTATATGTAAAACCCAAATTTTGTTATACACGATATTGTTACCCACTTACCCCTTTATTCGCAAAACATTTCGAAAACTTCCCTCCTTCAATTTCTTCATATTATTTATTCAGAGTATTAACAAATTTCTTAGTAATTTAATATTTTCACCAACATTTAATCACAAAAGTCTCAACATTGTTCGCCAATATGGAATTTACGATATATGAGTCACTGTATTTAGTACCACATTCTTTAGTAATTTCCCTTGCTATTTGCCAGCCACTACAATTTTCTTTTATAAGGAAAAAAAAGAATAACTTAAAGAGAATGTCAGCTATTGCAAATTACATGGAGACCAATCCTCAAGAAACAAAAATTCATATATGCTGCCTAGCACCTACAGTGTTCATGAACTAGCAGGCAGCTTGGCAAAAACAACTTACTCATATTTCACAAAATCTTGATAAATCAGAAGTAGCAAATGGGAGTACTAGTTATTCCGAACAAATATTTCAATGAAGAAAAATATAGACACAAGCAAACTTCAGTTAATACTTTCAAAGCCAACGCAAAACCAAAAGGTTTGGACTAGGGATCTCCATATTTTAATAACTGAAATTAACTAAATAGCCAATTTACATACACAAACTAAGGATGTCAGTTACAACTTAGTTTAAGTAATTGAAATGTTCACTAAGCTAATCCCATTTGATTTTCCACTTAAAAAAAAATCCACTAAAACTTGTAGGGCACAAATCTTAGAGCAGCCACTTTATGTAATGGTACCAAATGTTATACTGTGTCCAGCCTAAACATTCAAGCATTAACAATATGGTCATTGTTAATATCAAGGTTTTAGCAGTTGTATTCCAACCCCACAACCCCGCAGTCCTCCAAAAAAGAAAAATCAGAAAATAGAAATTAAAGAGAGTGATTGATTTCATGGGTGCCAGAGCAATTAATATGCAGGAAGCAAAAAAGAAAATTGCCAGATACCAGAGATTATTATACAGGGAGAGAAAGCATGTGGAAAATGATACTACCCCCCTGTTCCACAAAAAGAGTCCCATTTTGACCTTTTGAAGTCAATTTGAAAAATAGTAAAATAAAAAATTGATATAGATTCATTTGAGTTTAGTCAATAAAATTGTTGCTATTGTAAACTATCTAAAAAGTACAACTAATTACAACATTTGTTCTTTAAAACTTAAATGAATTCACATTAACTTGAACTTTAGGATTTCACAAATTGACTTCTTAAAGTCAAAATGGACTCTTTGTAAAACAAGATGCCTTGATAAGATAATTAACAAGACCATGGAAAGAACTTGATTAAAAACATAAATTATACCAACTGGCCTTGGCTCAGTTGGTACCCCAGGCCTCTTGCAAAGCAAGAGGTCCAGGGTTCAACCCCCACCCCCGAATTAGCAAAAAAAAAAAACAGAAATTATCAACAAGCAATGAAATAACGTTGGGAGTCGAAATAATGTCAATATTCCAGCTGAAAATGGTAGATCATTAAATCATATAAAAACTGGAATTTCACACATCAACATGCACAGGTTTCTTGGTTTGACCAACCTCTGCCTGTATGTACTGAACCTCTTTCACACGGAATTCAGCATTTTCACTCTTCTCCTCGTTCTCAAGCATATCTCGAACCTCACTAGCCCAGGTGTCCTTTAGATTTTGATTTTTACTGAATGCAGTTAAATCAATGTCTCCATCAGGTAAGTAAGTCTTGAGGGGAACCGACCCAAAGGTAAATACCTGTAAACAAGAAAAAATTAAAATTAAACTAATAGATAATCATCACTTCAAAGCCATGGTGAGAAACAAGTTGTAGACGTTTTAATTTATTTTTGGTTGCAATAAAGTAGATCGGCATAGAATATGCATGATAAAGGACATATTCATCTTAGTAATATCATCCTCGATTAGGATCATTTTCCTATTTGAGAAATTACTAAATGCAACAAATCAAAAAGAATAAATATTAAGTACTAACAAATGGCCAAACCAACATTTGCATTAAGAAAACTGATCTTCAAGATATATACAATATAAATGTCTATAGCTGTATGCCTATTTATTTATTTATTTGATAGGTGTAATTTGGCCCCAAGTATGGAAATTAGAACCAGTGACCTTGAACTGTATACACCTTCTATCTGCTTTCTCAGGAGTTTTTATTTTATACATATCCTTTCCTACTGAACCTTAACAGTGAACCCACTAGTTAATTTTCCTTCAAACCCAAAAAGAAAGCTCTCTTTTGCCCTATTTGAAGGAAAACTAATCACCGCAAATTATCATAAGAGTCTGCAGCAGAGCAATAAGCCATAATCAAAGTGCTTATCCTATTGTCTTACATCACCGCATGTTCTGGATTTTGATAATGTCTTTCATTTTTCCATAATTTTGGTCATCCATATAATTTTCCACACTCGATAATTTCTACAGCAGGTCCTAAATAATCATAGCAGAAAGTAAAACAAAGAATACGACAATAACCATTGAATACTACTTTGTGGGCATCTTTACTACACTTGGCAAATAATTTAGAAATAGGTATACTTCACCAAGTTTATTTTTATTTCTCATTACACCTTCAATAGTGCATTGCTATATGGTATTGGATTCACAAAGTACTTTTCGGGTTAATACAATGAAATTAAACACTAATGCATTGATATGTCACTTAATTTGACATTTTAAAATAGAAAGGAGGCCGCTAAAATTGAGAAGATGCAAGTGTGAGACAATCAGACAACTTATATGCAGAGCAGAAGTAAAACAGCAACGATAGACTCAAACAAGATATCTTCTTTTGCATTACTACGGGATCAACATGTATTAGCAAGCAATCTGTTATTCTGTTCTTACCACAGCAACTTAGTGACATACACAAAAATGTCAAAGTCTACAGCTAAGCAAGAAAGAAAGCAGGCAAAAATGAAAATTTCCACCTGACAAGAGAAGCACTTTGCAATGAGCTGCTGCACGTAATCTGCCACTGCATTTCTTCGGTCCTCAGAGGGTTGGTCAGGCTGAATGCGAGCAATCAGCTCAGCAATCCTCTCTTCAGCTAATGACCATCTTTCCTCGTCAAGCATTCGGGTCACAGAGGCTGCTTCATCCGGTAAAAGACCATTAGGATAAAAGCCATTTGGCTGAGAGCAACCCTCATGACTACCCATGCAAATGTCCCCTGTTCTTCGATTGCTATTTAATACCAACTTCCTATCTTCTTTCCAGAATGATACAGCAAGGAAAAGCAGAACACGGTAATATGAGCAATCTATTGCATGAGAATTAGAGTGAAGTGGAAAAACCAAAATCCGGAAAGAGCAAGGCAAGGAAAAGTCCTCTTAATCAGCACAAGTATAATGTTACTTTAATTTATCTATACCTTTCACTGTTCCTCATTCTTTCCAAGCTCCAAAATAGCACATGTATTTGCATTTTATTGGTTTTCTTGAGAATGGAGTCAGACCAAATAGTTAATTACAAACAGTTAAATGTTGAATGTATCCTCTGAGTTAAAAAAACAAGAAAACAAACAGCTATCCATGACTATCCCTCAACTTCTCATTAAGCTAACAGCTAATAAGGGCAATCCTTCAATAAATCTATCATCAGTATATTGCCAACAGTTCACATTGCTTGTATCGAGTACTATCAAAAAGAAGAGAAATACATATTTGCATACTTATATTGAGAATATTAAAAATAACAAATAAAATATAAAAAAAAACCCAAAAATTCGATAACCAATCAAACTCAGGCACATTGAAACCCTAAGCGAAAAAACTTTCAGGGAAAAAAAATCACAATCGAAGATACCTTACAACTCCTTGAAAAATCGAATTTGATCAACTCATATATCAGGACCTTGGAAATTTTTACAGAGCTGGGGATTCCTAATTAACAAACAGAGTTCATGTGATTTTGACCCACAGATGAAGGTTTTCTTAAATGTCCGATAACAAATAGGATAATTATAAAATTTTGTAGGAGTATTTGAGAGTGAAATATTATATGTGTATGAGAGTGTGAGAGAGAGAGAGAGTTAAAAGCTAAGCTTAGACGAAAGGGTTTTACTGTGGTCAAGTGTGTTTGGTTTCAGTGTTAAGCCAAAACCCAAAGCGAGGGGAAGGCCTTGTTAAATGTGTTCTTATAAGTGCTTAACCACCGGGAAAATAATTCTTGTTAACTGTTAAGTAATAATTACTACCATGATGCAAACTTTTAAATAGTAGTTCGATAATTTTTTTTAAAAAAAAAATTTTAAAAATTGCTTTAGTTTATTTTTTCTTTGTAGAACTTATTTTCTCCGTGATAAAATTGATTTCTTTTTGTTTTATAAGATATTTTCATTATCATCTTTTAAAAGACTTTATTTTCTTTCTCTAATTGAGAGAATTTTTTTTTTTCGTTCGTGATAATTTTTTCGATGCGTAAATCGTTGAATATAGATTGTTCAAATTTTAGTGTTGCGTTATCATGATGGTCAATTCATCATCTGCTCATATTGAAGAACTGATCACATTTGTATATTATGTTATTACTTATGGTATCCACTAGTTGTTGGTACGACTAGTTTTTTTTTTGATTATGTGTTATTTTGTTTGAAATAATTATCTTTTTAATTTTTTATATTATAAATTTTTTATTATTTACAGTTTCAATATATTTCCGTCGTTTTAACTATTTAATAAAAAAAAGAAGAAGACAAGAATAACAATTATAACATTAATTAGTTATTATCCAAATAATAATAATAATTCAGGATTGTACAATACTATTATTATAATGGTGTAAACTATGTATATTTTTTACAATTGATATTTGATTATGTGTTATTTATCTATCTATCTATCTATTTATATCGATATTTATATTACAAAACTTACTTGAAGGTTTCCTTCACACGTTTGGTGTAATCCGGTCATATTTTTATTTATTTTTTATTCTTTTGTCATTACAACTTTAGATATATTATTATTTTATTATTTTTAATGTTAATTTTTTATATTTTTCTAATTACTTCTTTAAATTTTATAAAATTCTTATTTTATTCTATATAATTTACATATGTAATGCGTGTACAACAACGACTAGTTAGGATAAAGTCATTGACACATTTCTTATATTTTTCATGCTCTTTTGCATTTATACAGTTAAATTATTAAATTATATTTAACATCGTTTAGTATTTAAAATGAACTTAGATATGGCATATTTTCTTTCATCCTTAAATCATTTTGCATGTTCCAAAAGGTGATAATTCATTACCCCAGAGAAGAAGAGGAAAAAGATAAAAAGAAGAAGAGTTCCTAATTCCATTACTACATGTAAATGCAAAGAGGTTTCATACATGATTAATTCATTACACTCATACCCCTTCTGTTCCCCCACAAAAAAAAAAAAGAGAGTCTAATTTGATTTATCAACTTTACTTTTAACAGATTAAATAAAATGGCTTAATAAAAAAAATTACTCCATCCGTCCCAAATTAATTGCTCAATTTTGACTTTTTAAAGTCAAATTGACCATTTTTAAAACTAATCTTTTTACTATTTTTACTAAAATATAAGTGAAAAGATTATAACCAAAAAAAAGTATATACAATTTATTACTAACTTCAATTTTTATAATTTTAGAAATATATTTATATATGCTTAATTATTAATTCTAAAAATAGTAAATTTGACTTAAAAAGTTAAAACTGAGCAATTAATTTGGAACGGAGGGAGTATTTTTTTACTTTAAGATTAAATAATTATATTTAAGTGTGTTTTTTGTAAATTTAGTATACATAGAAGGTTAAATGGTAAAAGCTTACTGTCATTTCTAGATATTCGAGTTGGGCCCAAGAGGATGGGTATGTTAGGCCCAACCTATTACAACATTTTTGATTTTTTTATTTTGTTTTTTGTTCATTAAAAAGGGTTTCCATGGGTTGTGAGGTTTCCCGCCTCGGGCATGAATTACTCGAATTAAAACGGCATCTCACCAAGATCCGTCTTACTACTTAGCCCACCGTTGAGGGCCCATTTCAGCTTGACGAGTAATCATTCGGACAGACAGTAAACTGGTTTTGGTCTCTCTGCCTCAGATTTCTTATAAAGCTGGGCATGGGCCTTAAGGGCCTATGAAGGATCGTCTGCATTTGTCAAGTTGTCAAGTAGTTATGAACATTAAATAACAATATGATTTAAAATAAAAACAACCACACTCAAATAGCTCTCCATCTCCATCTGATAATTTCAAATTATTATTTATAAATGTTGTTCTTTGAAATGACAGGATTATCAGTTTAAATCTGTTGTAAATACTTAATAACTTATATAAAAGAAAATTATTCATATGTCGAGTCGGTTGTATGACGACTAAATATAATTAAGTTGATGATTATAAACAATATTTGTCATCTAATTTTTCTCAAGGAGAGCTATGCAGATCCGATTTAGTCGCCCTTCATGGATTCATCTATATAAGTCGCGACTAAAATTATAAAAATAAAAATTTAAATATCACTTGTAAATAATCCAAGAAACATGATAGGTATAAAACCTTTGGGCTTAATTATACGTGATATGTACGGATAAGAGCCTGCATTTATGCTCTGAAGAGAGGAATAATCCACCAGCTTTTAGCCTGCAAGATAAAAAGTGTTTTGTCCTACTATATATCCAAGTTAAGATTGCTAAATACAAGGACTTGGTTAACTAACTATATATCGTCTTTTTGGCCATCTAATTTCGTGGATGAATACCAATTCAACATGTCAGAGGCTATATTGGTGTTTTTAATTTCAAAGGCTATCTATCTATCTATCTATCTGTTGATTCTCATTCCAATTAATATTAACATTTTGCATCTTAATTAATTAATTAATTATAGTTTAGTTAATATATATATATATACACATATAGTTTCTTCTATGAGAAAAAGGGACTTCCAGAAGTCATTTTCAACATATGAATCATTTCCATTTCAAGGTAAACTGATAAGAAATCCTTCTTGAGTGTTTGGTTAGTAAAAAGAAAAAGGAAATGCGTCGATGCTCCTGACGCCGAAAGGTGCTGCGTTTGGTGGGGATGCATGACCTTTTTATCGCCAAAAATATAAGTTAATCCATGTTAGAATAATTAATTAGGCCTTTTAATCACAAATAAATAAATAAATAAATCAAAATCAAAATCTCCAGAATGAAGGCCAGGAACGAAAAATGTAGTTAGGCCTTTTGCTGAATTAATTTCACCCTGCCAATTAACCGATAAAATTAAGATTCATGAACTTCTTTAGTTGCATTTTCTCATGTTTTTTATTTTTATTTTTTTATTTCATTATCCAAATAAATCTGTGCAGCAGCAATAATGCTTGCTTAATTTGTTTCAAGTACAAAATTTATTAATCTATGCAAATCTCAGTGGATTGACAAAAATTTCAACCATGCATGTTTCAAGTTAGTTAATTGGCATGCATAATACGTACGCCTGCATGCACATTACTGATGAATGTTTATAAATTATAATTTTAATTACAACATCACACTTTTTGGATTATCAGATTAATTTAACATAGTGGATTCTCCCTAGGTGGGTTTATGCATGCATGGTTGTCCACATATATACAATATGAAGAGAGATATATATATATATATATATATATATATATATATATATATTTTTTTTTTAATTAAAGAAACAATTAATCATGAACTGAAATATGCCTTGCATATGGTGTACGAACTTGATTGATCTTTCACCAAATCCTGCCTCTCCTCTTTGGAGAAAATGTCCGAATCGAATGATCTATGATCTTTTTTCTTTTTGTCACGTTCTTTTTTTCATGCATCAAATTAATTAAACAACACTGCTTTTAATTCAAGCAAAATTGAATACATCATGTTGCAAATTAACTAGATGATCAAGAAGTACAGTAAATGCATACAAATAATATTAGGCTTGATCATCATGTGTAAATATATATATATACACACACACACACACATGATGATCAAGCTTTATGGCCACATATATTACCATATATATATATATATATATATTGGTCCTCCTGTCCTCCAAAAGTCTACAAAAGTACTATATAATAGTACTACAAAATTAAGGATTCATTATCAAGTGCCTCTTAATTAGCTTCCATAATTTTGAATACTACTATTAATTATCCTCGGTCTTTGTTTTTATTTCAAAATTGTGACTGCATGAAATTTATTACATGCATGTATCATGTTTTGCTAGCTAGTTAGCTAAATATTCAAATTTCAAATCATAGCATCGGTTGCTTCTTGCAGCTGGAACTCGTGATTTCTGAAACTTGAAGCAATTGTAATTAATTATGAATTAATTTGTAATGCTTGCCTGGTACGTGATGGTGTACTAGCTAGGTTCATGCAATCTGAGATCATCAACTCGATATGTATTTCTTAGAGATTGAATTAATCATTGAACTTAGGAAATGAACTTTATTTAATTTGTTTTTGAAGTCATTTATATATAATTATATATATATTTGCATTCAAAATTTATCTATATGATATTCAATTTATTTTAATTAATATAAATGTGAGTTTTAATTAAGTATAAGAATTTACAAATTGACCGTAAAAAATCAATAGTAAAACTAATTTTAAATTAACGGTGAGGCAATTAAAAGAAAATTGACCTGTCATATATATATATATTTTAAAACGTTGCGTGAATGAACTTAAAAGTTAAAACCCATATAATAATAAAAAAAAAATATAAAAAAACTAAAGTAGTGAAAAAAGAATATTTATTTATGATTGGATGAGTATGAAACCAACATTACATTCATTATATTTTGTTTGTTTTTGGCATTTGATGATCAAGACCTTTTGCCGTATTTTTAATTAGGTAGTAAACGAGAAAGACAGAGGAGATGATTATGGACGGTGGTGACTGCCATACTGGTGGTCACTGGTCACTGGTGGCGGTTACATGTACTTAAATAAATACTAGTATATAATAATAGGGTCCTTTTAACATGTGTCATAAGGGCACATGCTAAGCACACGGTTCAAGAGAATATTTTCTTAAATTGTGTGCATATTCCCTTGATTTTTGCATTTGCACTAAGTTCAAGGGAATATGCACACAGTTTAAGAGAATATTCTCTTGAATCGTGTGCTTAGCATGTGCCCTTAGGGCACATGTTAAGAAATTCCATAATAATATAACTCTCTCTCTGTATATCTCTCTCTTTTTGTGGTCCAGTAGTGAGCGGGTAGCGGGTAGTAATCAGTTTAATTTAAAATATTACCCTTTTTATTAAATAAAATATTTTTTTTTCTTTTTTTTGTCAACAATCATTTATTTTCTTTTTTCTAATGCTTATTTTAACTAAAATTTAATTTGTAAAATTATAAATTTAAAAATATTCATCAACGCCACTGTTAAATATTAATCAAACAAACATTAATGATACTCCCGTGAAAATATTTGTGTTGGATCTAACTCTCTAATTAATCAAACCCTCGTTATGAAATATAATTGCAAGAATAATCTAACAAATTGCAATAGTTTCCTGGAAACTTCACACGGGCAGGATTTGAATTTTTCTTCAGCTTATTTAATTTTATACTCCCACCTACTTGTGCCTGCCTTTTGAAATGTAAATGCACAAATCACATAAATTTATAATAAAACAATTATAGTACTTAGACAATTAATTAAATCAAGAAATATGAATGAATCCCTAGCTCCTTCATTCGTGATATCTGTATCACCCAAGGATTTTAATTTGTTGAGAAGACAAAATTACACTTCATTCAGAGTCAGATTTTCAAATCTTAGCCCCGTTAATCAACGATATTAAATACACATCCGTAAATACATTAATATTCACTCTCTATTGAAATTTTCTTTTCTATTCTGTTTTAAGATATAATTTTATTTTAAAATTATAAAATATTATGATATTTTTAATAATAGTTGATAATGTCAGATAAATAATTGTACTATTAAACTAATATATGTCATTGAAACAAGTGTAAAGTGTAGCTAAATGTATATTTATTCTGACATTATCAACCCTTTTTTTAATTTGTGATTACTATGTTAATAACATTTTCAATATTATACTATCACTATTAAACTCTTAACTAATACTAAATATACACTTAAAAATATAAATTATTCTTAAACGTCATTTTTAAAAATTGATCTATAATTTTGAAATTGAGAGAGTAGTTCTTTGTTTCTTATTCTTTCTTAAACTATGAATTACACTTAAATGCACTTTTTTTTGTGACTACTTAGTCTTAATATAATGGTTTTTTCTCTTGACTTGTGTACTTTTACTCCTTCTGTTTCACATAAAAAACTTTCATCCATAAAAGAAAATAGTATAAAATAATACAATGTTTCTAAATTTATCATCATAATTTTATTATTTTTGCATCACTACTAAAAATAATAATTTATTAATTAAGAGGTTAAAGGTGAAACAAAAATTTATTCTTAATGTTTATATTTATATAAAAACTCTTTTTAGACCGGAAGAAGCATTTTTTAGGGGACAAAACTTTTTGTATTTCTTTTGTCTTGTAAAAATTAATTTAGTTTGACTTTTATAATCAAATTAATTATTTTTAGAATTGATAATATAGTAAATTTATTTGTATTTTTGAACTTTCAAAAATTGGATGTTGCAACAAAGTACATATAATTTTTTACTATTACAATCTCTTTGTATATATTTAAAAGAAAATTGAATAAATTTTAATTATAAAATTAATTAATTTAATTTTAAAAAGTCTATTTTTTTATGAGACTAAAAGTATGATTAAGAATCAGGTCAACATTTACTTAACAAAGAAAAGACAAAAAGCACTAAAACAGTGGCTGAATTGTAATAAGATAACCTTACAAGATAGTAATACGGTGACGAACGGCAATTAAAGATTGAAGAATTAAATATTTATAACATAGCTGTATATTGTTATTTTGCCTACTTAGTTAAAATAAAAAATTCCTTTATTTTAAAATAAGTGTTAATAAATAAAATTATTAATCAGTTAAGATATTATATAATAGATACGCTTAATTTAAAATAAGAAATTGATGCTCTCCGACCCCTTCCAAACCCTCGGATCCCAATTAGTCACAGTCCTATATTTACATATATGCGTATATTTATTTATATGCACACAGAAATGATATTGAAGACGATGATTTGAAAGATTTTCTTGAAGTTGTTGTTAGCTATGGCTGTGGATTGGTGTGTCTAATTAACTCACTGAGTTGAGCGAGTGGAGAGAAAGAGTTTGGTTTTCTTAGTCGGCGAGTCCGGTGTTGATGATTGAGGAGAGAGAAAGTTGAAACGGAGCGAAGATGAACGGATTAGGAGGAGTGGAGAGAGAGTACATTCGAAGGTACCACAAGCACGAGCCTGCTGAGAATCAATGCAGTTCCGCCCTCATCAAGCACATCAAAGCCCCCGTTCATCTCGTAATATCTTCTCTCTCGATAAATATATATTGATGCATATCATAAAGTGGTGTATTCGTGTACTTATGTATGTATTTAGATCGAGTTATTGTTTTATTGATTTGGTTGAGATTTAACTTTGTTTGGTAAAAATTCTTCAAGATCTTTAATGAGATTTCTGAATTCTGGTGGTTTTATATGCTCTGAATTCTGATGTGTAAAATTGTTTGACCTGTTTTTGTCAGTTTGATCCGTATTGTTTCTGATAATTAGGTATCCAATAAGAAACGAGGAGAAGAAAGGGAAAAAATAAATAATAGTTTCATTTTTTCTTTTTTGGCAGTCATAAATGATGAATTTTGTTAACTTTAGAAAATAGATTTGCAGAAATCATTGTCTGATTTGCTCAGTTCATTTTGAAGTTGAGCAACTGGACCGTTTCATTTTCTTTTTCCTGGGTTAACTAATAGGTTTGAGCCGTTTGGCTACAGGGTCTTTGGAAGATATCTTATCCTAATTTTCCTTTCCTTTGTATTAGAATGTGAAAGAGTTGGTTTCTGGTGCCTTTTACATTACTTGAGAATGTTATCTCCTTAGGTATTCATGGACAAAATAATCTCGTGTGAAAAGTTAAAACTAGTACTTGAATGTCATGTTTGTGGGAATACATATAGTTTCTTGTTTTAAGAGATTTTTTTTTCTAAAATCGTTTCTGATTGTATTGTGATGTCCGATTTCTTATACTAGGTTTGGTCACTGGTGAGGAGATTTGATCAACCTCAGAAGTACAAGCCCTTCGTTAGCAGGTGTGTTGTGCAGGGTAATCTTGAGATTGGGAGTCTTAGAGAAGTTGATGTTAAGTCGGGCCTTCCTGCCACTACCAGCACTGAAAGGTTGGAACTTCTTAATGATGACGAGCATATTCTTAGGGTCAGGATTGTAGGTGGTGATCACAGGCTCAGGGTATAGAAACTAAAACTTTCTAATCTGCCCAAGCTGTCTTCTCTTTTAATTTTATTTTTCATAACTGAACATGATTTAGTTAAATAATTTACATTTGCAAGTGACATCTATCTGATCCTCACTGTTGCTGCATTTCCTGTTGGGGGCCCAAGTACAAGGAAAACATGAACTTATTAGCATATATCCAAAGCTGGTTGCAGAAATTGTTAGCTTCATTTTTCTTTATTCTAAGCTATATATTCAGTGTACTTTTTGGATATGGTTTTTATTTTTGCTCTGCAATACAAGGATAGTCAAAGAGTTTCCCAATCTATGTCGAATCGTCTCTCAATCAAGTTTTATCTTTCATTATCCGGACTTCTTGTATGCTAGTAGATGGTAAGAGAATTATCTTAACATATGCATGTGTAGAGGTATGTATACGTTGTATATAAATTATACAGTGACGAGTACATGAAGGTTAACTTAGCTCTTCCAGTATGATAGCCAGAATTTTATCATTCAAACTCTGTTGTATGTCCATCCACATGCTATTTATTTGGGGCATACTAGGGAGGCAATATATATATATATATATATATATATATATTATAAAACAACGGGCTTTATAGCATTTCATTTTCTTTTGGTAGACTAAGTTTACTGTGTGCTTGCTTTGCTATCGTGCAATCAGTCTAAAACAGGTCTGATCATGTTTGATCTCCTTTCATTTTTTTTACAGAATTACTCGTCGATCATTTCCGTTCATCCAGAGGTGACTGAAGGAAGACCGGGGACTCTAGTGATAGAATCGTTTGTCGTGGATGTGCCTGAAGGGAACACCAAGGATGAGACATGCTACTTTGTTGAAGCATTGATCAAATGCAATCTCAAATCACTTGCTGAAGTTTCAGAGCGGCTTGCAGTGCAGGACAGGACTGATCCCATTGATAGGATGTAGAAGTGAGGCTGAATAGGTATGGCGGAGGCTGTGCAAACCATGGATGAAGCTTCTTCCGGGACTTAAATCGCGAGAGTTTTGGAGACGGACTGGTAGCAACTGCTATTCCATCTACGAGATAAAAATTGTGCTTCTTTTTTTTTTTTGACCTTCACTATGTTATCTCTTAGTTTGGAAGTTGGCCCGAACTTTGTCTTTAGTAGATTAACAACCACAGCTTTATAAAGGCTTATACTATGAATGAAAAATACAGAAGAAATACCTATATCTATGCGAAGTTTTGCCACTGTTGATATGTCATGCTATGTAGTCTGTATGTATGCGGTGGAAAAGGTGGTGGTGTAGCTTCTAGATGCAGTGCACTTTGTGCTGGAGTTGTAGCTTCTAGTCACAGTTACATGTTGGAATGCTTATTTATAAGACCATAGTACCATTACCAAGAGGCTTGCAATTAGTTTAAATTGTCATCGTTATATTCAGTTAATTTACAAAATCATGAAGATATAATTTGTTCATCTTGAAGATTGCATCAAAACACAACTATACGAAGAAAAATCCACAGCAACTTGCCACAACTTCATTAACTCCTTTATTTTTTTCTTTGCAGTCTTATGGATGACTAATGCAGCACATAGAAGAAAAATGTACGTTGTAAATCTACATATAAAGAGGCAAAGGCTAAAACTAAAACTGACTACTGATCAATGGGTTTATTTGTCAGAGTGTAGAATTGGGTTGCTGTTAGTAAAGTAACACAAAATTCTATCAATATGTTACAACAGAAAATATATGGGGGGTAAAAATTGAATTTTTATATAAATAATTGCCTGTAGTGCTTTGTATACACTGTACAGAACTCCCCGCTTCAGTTAAGAAGATAATCCACGAAAAGAGATCCACAGTTCACGCTAATACAAGCTCCTCTTCCTGTTGTTGCTGTTCTTCTGGATCTGACAGTGCTATTTCACGATTGGGAAGAAGAATACGTTTTATGTCTTCTGCGCCTAGTGTCTCATACTCTAGAAGTGCATTTGCCAATGCATGCAAAGCCTTCTCATGCTGAGGTAGAAAAAAAGATCGGAGAAAAAATACAATGAGGATGAAAAACATGATTGCTAAACTCGTAATGTATCAAAACAAAACTGCAACAACACAGAACTTGAATTGCATGCTTTTGACAACCCCAGTCCAAGACTGAGCTCCTTCACCAAAATATTTTAAGTACTAATGTTTGCCCATCATCTCAATTTGTCCAAGGGTATTAAATCCTCCCCTTGGGGGGGGGGGGGCGGTCACTTTAGTGCTAAGCACTTCATTTTTTGGATTTTGTGACATGGAGTTTTAAGAGACAAGAAACATATTTAAATATCGTACTTACTCCATCTCACATTATTTGTGACACTCTTTCGATAGTGTGCAACACAAATTTTTCAAGACTATCCAAAATCATATTCAGATTATGTTTTCATATATATTTTAATATATATAAAATTCTTAATCATGTTACAATATTTTAAATATATAATGTTTAAATATACTTTTGACACGTCTTAAAATGTGTGCCACTCTAAAAAAGGAGTTGCAAATAATGTGGTTGGAGGAAATAATAAATTTCTGCGCATCATAAAAATTCATTCCACAAACATGAAAAAGAAATCTTGTAACTAAATTGGGATGGAGGAACTAGTTAACTACAAGATTGGGATGGAGGGAGTAGTTAACTACAAGATTTGATAGACGAACCTTCTTTAGCAGGGTTTTCACACGATCATACGCTTCTCTTAAGAGTTTAATAACCTGCAAAACCAATAAAACACAAATTAGAACTCATATATAACAGAAAACTCACATTACTCGCGACAAATAAATAAACATAAAGATAAGAACACAATATTCAGGAGGCATACTTCAGCATCAATACGTGATTGCATTTCTGAACCTGGCCGCTCTTTTATATGAACTGGACCAATTGTATCGCTCATCCCACAAGTTGATACCTAGAAAATACAAGGAGAGCCAAATCATACGAGATGGTTACACGGACAGTTCATTCTTAAATGAATAAGAAGATTAATCATATAGTTGTTCAAATTTTGGCACTTAGACATGACAAAAAGGTTAACATACATGGAAAAGTTTTATGCAACTCAAACTGATATTGCAAATATGTAGCTAAGATGGAAAACGATATCATCAATCAGATTATACATGTCAATCGAAATGAAGAAATGACAGCTTTTTTGGACCAAGATGAGAGATAATTTGGGGGATACCATATATTGGGCAAGCTCTGTAGCTGTCTGAAGATCGCTACTTGCACCAGTAGTGATATTGTCCTGACCAAATATAAGCTCTTCGGCAACTCTTCCTCCCATACAGACATCAAGACGTGCTAATAATTGTTTCTTGCTTATTGATGTCTCATCACTTGAAGGAAGCTGTGTAACCATTCCCAAAGCAGCTCCACGTGGCATGATCGTCGCCTTGTGAATTGGATTCGCACCATCAGTATTGAAGGCAACGATTGCATGACCACTCTCATGATAAGCAGTGAGCTGAAATGGCATGTGCTATTGTCAATTACATAACAGAACATTTACCCTTTTAACTTGTCCTAAATATCCTATTTAGGAAAATTGGTTTCTGCAGTATAGCAGAACATTATTCTAACCATATGCATCAAATTTAAGCCTAAAATCTACCCTAAATTGTTAAGATCAACATCAGTTGTTATTTAAACCATATGCACCAACTTTTTTTCCCCTTATTACAAGCAGGTGCAAAACGAAAATCAACCCACTCCAATTCTGCGCGCAACAAACAAGGATGACGGAAATGTTGAAGGTGACGAATAGGAGATGACTGGGCTGGTGACCTCTAAAACAAAGCAGCAACCCTAGTTAACAATTTGTCCAATCATTGCATTAGATTCCACACATCAACATACCTTTTTTGACTCTTCTGATACGAACATCGTCTTCCGCTCTGTACCCATCATTATTCTGTCTTTTGCAAATTCCAACTGCCCTGCAGTTAATTTCTCAGCGCCTTCAACAGCAGCCTTGATTGCAGCAACATTAACCAAGTTCGCCAAATCTGTTCAAAAGAAAGGCATCCACAGAAGATATACAGTAGGTCCTATCACATCTTAAACCAGTTAAAGCTTCAAAAGAGTCAGCGGGTTAAGCCAAAAATTAACAAGCACCAATATGAAGCTAGTCCCTAACCCAAGTTGTTCTTTCCAAAAAAATTGGAAGGAAGGACTTTCCCTTCCCATCTCATCCCTTCCCTCCGAAACAAAACTCACGAACACAGCATAACTGACCGTCTTTCAAATGATCTCGCATCCATAAGTAAATGGTTTTTCAAAAGGGGGTAGCATAAGTTACAAACTAAGGTGACAAGGTTTTCGTACGTCCAAAAAATGAGAGGGGCTCAGGGGCAAGTAATTTGGGATGAAGGGAGTAAGATATTGACGGAACTTCAATCTGAGCATATTAACCTACTATGTATAAAGTAAAACTAGCACTGACACCATCTCGAAAGTAATCATGCCATCTCTTGAGGACTCGAGAGTGTGCTTCGTCTTACCCACCAACTTAACACCATCCTTTGTAGAGTGAACAAAAACAGAAACACACATTGTTTATGACAATGAAAAAAGAACACTTACCTGCTCCGTTGAACCCTGGTGTACCACGAGCAATTGCTTTCACATCCACATCATCATCCAACGGTTTGTCTTGTAAATAGAGCTCCAATATCTCTTGACGACCCCGCACATCCGGATTAGGAACAACAATCTAGAAACAAGCTTCAGTTAACATTTGCTACTTTCAAAGAGGAAATAACACTGATTTAACATTAGCGTGGATGCAAATTTATCTCAAGAACAAAATTGACTTGTCAATCAAATAGAATGTTATGAGTAAATGAGTTCACTGCAACAAGTTATTGAGAGCAGATAATGTAAAAGGGGTATCATATCATTTTGATGGAGCTGGAAGTTCCAGCTTATTCAAAGGCACCAAAACTAGAAGCTCAAAGGAGTTAACTACTGGACTGCATCCCCAGAAACAGTCCCAGAGAGACAATATAACAAGACCATTTAGAGATGAAAAACTGCATTATCAAGTTTCACTAACGGGTAAGCAAATTGTGGTACTTTTTCCCTGACAATTAATTTCC
The DNA here is from genome assembly GCA_034770075.1 of Aralia elata. NCBI lineage: Eukaryota > Viridiplantae > Streptophyta > Magnoliopsida > Apiales > Araliaceae > Aralia > Aralia elata. The sequence goes on along the minus strand of CM068385.1, from coordinate 110,080,056 downwards.
TCATAAAGGAGTTACTAATTTAAGTCAAATCATGACATAAGTCTTGAAAGCTACACGGTGAGAAATTACAAGTCCTAAAAACACCATAATGATCTAGGAGCCTAGGATCCATAACACCACATAAATTTCCATCCCACAAAAATTTAATGTAAAAGAGAACTTCACTTGTATGGACTAGAAACAGAATATGTTATCTAGTTCATATTTAGTTTCCAAAAATATTTTTAATAAATACATTCTCCGACGAATAATCTATGTAATCAAAAGAACTTACATGCCTGTCAAATCTACCAGGCCGTGTTAAAGCTGGATCAAGAATATCAGGCAAATTTGTTGCAGCCATCAAAATTATTCCCTGCACATAAACCATCTTCTCGTTAAAAAATGCAGGAAGGAATGCATTAAACTTTAACAACTTTATAAACATGTACCTCATTTTGTTCAAAACCATCCATTTCAACAAGTAGTTGATGCAATGTTTTCTTTGTATGACCTTCCCATTGCTTCCTAGTTGATCCAACAGCATCAATTTCATCAATGAAAATGATGCACGGGGCCTACAGAAAGCAGTTAAACCTAAACATTAATATCAGAAATAAATGTGAGACTACCCATAATATTGCTACTTAAGAGGTATTGAGCTCGTTTCATATCTTTTTGGATCAAAAACTGAATACAATTCTGGGACAGCCTATTGGACTTTGGACCAACTTAAAGCTGAAAATGAATTAGTTGAGAAATTGAGAAATTAGGGAGAGATGTGGCACTTCTGTTCCAGTATGGCCAACAGAAGTGTTAAAGATAACAGGACTTTGGGTTATATGTTTTTTGCTCTTTCCAATCTTCTAATGCTTTCAGAAAGTTTACACATTCTTCGTGTAAGTCTTAATAATCTTCTAATACCTCCACATAATTCTAGTTTAAAAAAGCATATTAGTTCACTTGATAATTTAATAGAGTTTGTCCCTCCCTCCCTCTAACAGGAGTTTCTATTCTACAGAAAGAAAGAGTTACAATGCAAAGGCGGAGACAGCTATTACAAACATAAAATCTCAATTCTCACGCATATGGACATTCGAAGAACTTTAGAAATGATTTCCAAATTGAAACATCATAAAAACAGAGAAATAGTCTTTAAAAGCAACCTTCTTCTTTGCTGCTTGGAATAAGGATCTTACACGTCGAGCACCAACTCCAACAAACCTAGCATAGAAGAACAAATGATATATTCAGCTTAATGCTAATGTGTCATTATAAAACCTAGTCAACAAGTTGAGAAGGTACACATCAACACAAAATTCTACAAGTCTTAACCTAGTTGCTCAAAAGATAACAACAACAATGCTACAAGATGCAACCAGAATCCTTGTGAATTATTCCAGTGAAAATTTGATGAAAACAGCTAACCAGTTGTGAAGGTAACAGCAATATCTTCTTTCACTAACCCATAAAGTCAAAAGTTTTTAAAGAAGAAATGGAACTCACATCTATTTATAATTAATAGCACAAAATGGTCTCTCAACCCTAAAATTTAGGAATGTTCCTTCAATCCTAAAATTTAGGGAAAAAACTTCAAATTTAAGAAAAGAAACTATTTTTCCATCTTTTATTTCATTTCACAATCTTTCCATCTATATTCTTACTATCATAATTATCTACTCTTTATTCTCATACATTTTTAATATAGTTAGTGTTCTTTAAAATTCATATGCTTGTTAACAGTAATATTTAATTAAATAATAATTTTTTATTATAAAATTATATAAGTATAACTGTTTGAGTTTAACTAAGATATTACTATTATATAAATAGATGAATACATAAACATATGAATCATTAATTTATAAATGAATACCATCATTTATGTTATATAAATAGATGAACTACTATTGTAGTTATATACAATTAGTTATTATATAATATATTTTACTCCGTCCCAAATTAAATGTGTCCAGTTTAGACTTTTTAAAGTTGAATTGACCATTTTAAAAACTAATTTTTAACAAAATATAGATGAAAAGAATATAACCAAAAGAAAGTATATACAAATTTACTACTAACCCCGATTATTAAAATTTTAAAAATATATTTATATATGCTTAATTATTAATTCCAAAAAATAGTCAATTTGACTAAAAAAGTCAAAACTGGGCATTTAATTTGGGACGGAGGGAGTATAAGGAAATAATTTTCTTTTATAAAAATCATCATACACAATATTAATCTATAATTATTATATAAATTTATTAGTATAATACTAACAAGTATAAACAATAAAATAATTTTATAACAAAACCTATGCTTTACATGGGATCACGAGCTAGTTTCATATTAAGCAACCTGTTGTATTACCAAATAATTGTCACACAAGTGAATTTTAATTATAAAAAGTTTCAGTTGAGAAGAAATAGAAACTCACATTTCCTCAAATTCAGAACCAGCTCGATAGAAGAAGGGTACTCCAGCTTCTCCAGCAATAGCCTTCAAGATGCATAAGACAGTCAGAATAAAATAATACTACATTTTTAAACCTATGCATGGAAATTGACGGAACAATTAATTAGAAACTCAAAACCACCAAGATAATGTGTTTTTAAGATAGAAGAAGCCCCAAGATAATGTTGGACCCATAGGCTTTTAAAAGTAGTAAGAACACACACACAGGTATTAAAACAGGGAAAGGAAATAAAACAAACGCAAGTGTTCTGGCAAAGCAGATGAAGCAAGATCAAGAACCAAATTTTAAATTTCCAATAGAGTAGAAAGATAAATGGAAGATGTTAATCCTTAGAAATACCGTAAAATTCGTATACTGTGATATCCGAATACACAAGGAAACATAAAATAAGCCGAAGACAAGTAAGACCCTTACCTTGGCAAGCAGAGTTTTTCCTGTTCCAGGAGCTCCGGTCAAAAGAATTCCCTGGAAATTGGATAAGCTCAATTATATTTATGAATAGGAAAAAGGTGACAATGGACTGTGCAAAGCAGATATCAATCACAAAGGACCGACATCCAACACTATATATACATGGAAACCATCTAGAAAACAGTTTAAAGAAGCCCCTGGATCCACAAATTTGGAAAAACATGCATTAAAAGGACTATTGACTAAATTAGTGTTAGTTAAACAAATATGAAACCAACCTTTGGCAACTTCCCGCCAAGTCGAGTAAATTTTGTCGGATTTTTTAGGTACTCCACCACCTCCTCAAGCTCCTGTTTAGCATCATCACAACCTTTGACATCTTTAAATGTTTTGACATTCTGCAGCAGTAAAAATTAATTAGTCAAATGAGACAATTGAAGATTTAACTAGCCTGACAATTTTTGGACATTAAAACCACACCATACTATTGCTGACAAATCAGAAACCATGACCACACATCAATAATATATGTTTGCTTCTTTATTTGCCAACAGAAAATCACATGTGAAACAATCTATGAAGAGACACAAAAGAACCTTTTCCTCAACTCCCAACAAGTTAGCAACCTTAGTGCAATCCACCAAGAGGAGGTAAGGAAGCACAATAAACATAGTAAGATCCTATTTATAAGTTGGCTAGACGGTGAGAAAGACCTCAGAAAGAATTTGCATGTGTCTGAGAGTAGCGTATATTACGTATATTTTAGTAAGATCAATGACAAGGTTATGCGCACATATGCATTCCAAAATACAAGTATTTACAGCACATATCATCCTAGAGCTAGACTAAAAGACCTGATCGGAATACTTAAAACACAGAAGATCTTAAACCTACTTTCTCAGGCATTATTTCTTTGTTCAGCTCCTTCGGAGCATACGAAGAACTTGAGCCAACACCTGAAGTTCCCATTCCACCTAGGCCACCAATATACTTCTGAAGTGCAGCAGCACCAAGTACCCTGATACATGCACACACACCAAGACGAAAAAAGATTAAGAAAAAAATTGATTATGTTATAATAATTACTGAAGGACATAAACAACAGATTAATGACTCAAACAAAGGGGAAGGAAGTACTATCAACTCTTTTTTCCTTTTAAAATTTCCTTTAGGCAACTAGGACATGGCTATTTGTAAAATAAAACTGCATGCATCGACTAAAGCTATTCACATAAAGGTACAGATCTTACCAGATTAGACCAACAGCAACAGTGAATAAAATGGTTGAGATGAGCTCTTGGGCAAAACGTGATGATCTATTTGACACTTTAGGGTCAACCTACAACCCAAACCAACAAAAGTTAGGGTTCAAAAAAGCATGTACAAGCAGACACACAAGACCCCACTAAGTACAACAGTTAGTAGGATAACAGCCAAAGATATCATTCTCATTGCAGCAACAAATAATTGAGTCAAACAAGTTAACAACTGTAGTTCTTTTGACTACAAGGTACCAGTTCTAATATTTGTTAACTCCTTACCATCACTACATGCAATGGCTGCTTCTCAGATATGCCAGGGCTCGAAAAGAGCTCATCCGGGCTTCCAGATGCACGCTGCTTCAATTCTTGCAACTACAAGTTTATTGCAACAATGAAATTAATTATAAAAAAGAAAAAAAAGAAAAAAAAAGCACCACATTAATGACTACTCTAACTATCACTCGTAATAACAATGATTCCAACTTCAATTAGGAAAAAAAATATAAGAAAACTGCCAAAGCAGGAGATGAACAGACAAGTAACTTGGAACATGCAGTCAAAGGAAATTTAGTGGAACATAAATCCATCATCTTTAGAAACATAACTCAGATAGTTGGAACTATCGAAAAGCTAGTATAGGATCATACTGGCAAAACTTTCGGCGAAAAAATAATAATCAAGAGGAAACAAAAACAAAAAAACAGGTGTCATTATAGTTGTAAGGAAATTCTAATGCTATAATGTTGTCTAATATTCAAGGAAGTTGAGGGGGATTTTCCTCGAAGCTCTTTTCCCTTGGTTTATTATGCTCAAATTTTCTGAGCAAACAAACAGGCTAGCATGATCAAGCAATATATGATTAGGTGCAAGTAATAGGCTAAAAGAAGTGTTCATAATGTCTAGCTGGATCGGAGGATCTCTGTTGCAATGTGCTAATGAAAAGGAAAAGAGCAAATATTCAGCTTAGTTGTCTTGATTATCAAGTGATTGAAACAATTTTCGTGCAACTTATCAAGAAGAAGAAGCAAATTTTAATGTGGAAAACAAAAACTAGATTTCCTAATTCTTATAAAATCAACTCAGTAACTAGTATACCTTCAACCTGTAGCAACACTGTACATTCCTTCTATGGTTGACTATTTAAAAGATAGTTCCTCCTATTTTTTTTTCGCAACCATCAATGAAAGACATTCTTCCAAGAAATAAATTGTTATACTGAAAAAAAGAATGTCAAACTTCCATCTGACATGCAGCGACAAAGTGAAACAAAAACTACTCAAATCATGAAAGCATGCGAAAACAAAGTTTGTATACAAATATCCTTCAGGTTCAAATTGGACTGATCCTTGTTAATTAATACATAGTAGTGGAGTTACTGATGAGTGGGTTTTATACCTATTATTTGGGTACTTTTAGGCTTAATAATTGTGAGTTTTTTAGTATTTTCTATTATTTAATAGTATTTTATTTATTTTATTGTTTTTATTATTTTTTATTTTATTTTTATTTTATTTTGTAGGAAAAAGGAAGCTGAGTGGCAAAATCGTAAATAAGCAGATAAGGGTCAGCCGCGCAATGCGCAGAAGCTAACGAGGTCAGCAGTCAAGTAGGTTCCAGCGTCGGGGCACTGGAGTGCATAAGGACGGGTTTTTTTGCCAGCTTTGACTCGTTAACTTTTTATTCCAATTTGATTGTAATTTGACTTATAGTTTCTATTAGGACTAAGATTGTAATTCTTTTAGTGTTAGGAAGTTAGGAGGCCTATAAATACTTGTTAAAGGGTTACTAGTTAGTCTAGTTTAATTAATTCTTTTATCGCGGCGGCTAGAATTCAGAGATGAAGCTCTAGTGCAAAAACCCTTTTAACACCAATGGAGGCAGGGAATTGAAGGAGGCTTAGCAATGGAAATCTTCATAAGAGTTTTTCTTCTCTAATCTTTTCCTTTATTTGTATTATTCATGGATGTTAATTAATATTTGGAAAAGTTTAAATTAAATTGGCTTGATTTGGAATTGATGTTTGGAAATTATTAGAATTAATTCCTCGTAGGATCGACAGCTCTCTTATCATTATATTACTCGTTGACCATGTATACTTGCATGTATTTATTGATTGCGAGTTACCAAGATACTCTTACCGACCTAGCGAAATGTGTATTGGTACTTTCGTTCCCAAACATGGTACTCTTATATACCAATACTCTAAATTTAATATACCAAAATATTTCTTTGTTGTTTTTATCTATAGCTGCACAAATTATAAATATTCTAACCTAGTATTGGATGCTCAAACATCATATTTTTTTCAATATTATTTATAGAAATTAATTTGTTTATTCAAAAAAAATTTTGTTATAAAACTTAGTTGTATTGCATTAGATTTTAAGAAAATCCAAATTATAAGCACTCATATAAAGTTACCCCATCATACCTCGTAACAAAAACAACATTCGTAGGCTGACAATTTGTCAGGATAGGTCGAACTAGATGGTTCCTCAAACCAAAATGAACCTTGTTCTAGGTAACACCGTTCATTACTCAGTGTATCACATACATTAGTTTAAACCAATTTTCTTGAGGACAAGCCGGTAGATGATGCATACAAAAACATATGCAAAAATACAAGATAAGGATACAAGAATGAATTGAAATATACGAGTACCAATGTCGGAAGACTAGCAGGTTTTCCAGATTGTTCATCTGGAAGATATTCAGCAATTGCATTGGTGGCAACAAGAGCTCGAATATATTCCGCGACTCCTCTACTATCAACTGCATGATCCCTTTGCTCAAAGCGCCTGATGACAGACTCTGGACTGGGAGAAGAAAAAGAGAGAAGGAAGAATCAAAAGAGAGAAGGAAGAATCACTCGAACAATTTTACCAAACAACTTACTATCATATAATTTGCCAGAGAGTTTTTAGGTAGCCAACTACAAAAGATTTATTCCTGCTTCCTTTGACTGGGAAGTGAAAAAGAAGGCCAAGAAAAGGGAAAGCGGGGGTAATGCTTACCAATGCAGCAAATATGTCTTATGAGCACACTCTTACGGAGTGTGATAAGAAAGTAAAATAATCATTTAAGAGAAACCATCGCCATACCTTTGACAATTGCAAGCTAACTGTATAGCATTTAACACTACAAAAAAATCTATAGGAGACGCAACCATGTGACATGGGCCACTAAGGTTGTCTTGACAACCATGAATACAAATAGGACATTTCTTTATTGTACTATTGTCCTACCTTTATTTTCCCAACTAGCACCTCATATTTCGGGATGAGCTAGATGCATTCAACATGTGTCTCTAGTATTAGCAGTGGAACCCTATAGACCTCTCTCTTCCTATCATCTATCGTTCTCTCCGTCTTTTCCCTCCTTCCATGGACTCTTTGGTCGTTTAAGTGTAAGATATACGAATATTTAGATCTTCTATCAGATAATAAGACATAAAAACTTTGAGAAAACATCTATCAAGTTGTTTGCAGAATATTTTGCACAATTTAACTTCTTTTTTATTATTATTATTTTATTTTATTTTTGATAAGTCACAATTTAGCTAATATCAAGTGAAACGAGTCGTGACAACAAGCAACCAAAATTTTAACTTCATGCAACCTATTAATCCATTAAGGAACAAAATGTACTAACCTAAACCATTAAAGCACAGTAAGCTTCATATATCCTTATTAGCCTTTTGCCTCCTAAAATAAATTTGTTGCCCCACTAGATCGTAATGATTGATCCAATTATTTTTTAAAAAAAATATTTTCTCGAATTCCACAAAATTATTTACTAATTAAGAATTGCAAGTTATTTTTGGGGAAAAAAGAAGGTTAGTTGTGCAATGACCTGAAAATTAATATTCACTTACCACTTTTTATTGTCATAACACCCAAAATACAAATATACTTTCCTTGAAATAAATGGAGCCTAGATTATCGAGCAAATTCACCCTTTCCACCTCTATCCAAATAACTTGACAAGCTCTGGGACTAGGTGCATGCATGTTATTAGATGTTATAATGCACATATCACACCTATAAAAAGACTGCTAAGAATAGGTTGAAGTGTTATTCAATGTTCTTACATGCTTTTAACACACATAACAGTGTTTCCTTACCACAGTAATGTCATAAATACCCGGCAGATTAAGAACTATATAACTACTGCTTCACTATCATTCTACAATTACTCTAGTTAAATAAAAATGGAAAATTACTCAAAACACCAGGCCAACAACCCGGGAGATTAAATAAGGACAAGATAAGTACTGTTTGACTATCATTCTACAATTGCTATAGCTTTCTTAAAAAGAGAATTCTTACTTCTGTTTATTGAGCTCGGCAAACAAAGCACTCTGCTTTGCTGCATCCTTTGGATTTGCATCAGCCTCTGCAATCAAAAGCTCCAATCGCTTCTCTTGGCGCCAGAAAGGCCACCAATTAAACCAATCCGACAGCACAACTTTCTCAAACTTATTCCTCAAAGTCCCAAATAACCCCATCAAGAACACCAGAATCGGTAGCTTACTCTTCGAATCATCCCTCTCCACCCCCAAATTCTCCGTTTTTATGCCAGCCTCAATTTTGGGCTCCAATTCCGAAACCTCAGGTTCATTTATTAAATGGGTAACTTGCGATTCCTCAAAGTCGGACGAAATTAAATCTTTATTATTAGAAAGAGTTGATTCGGAGGTGGAATTTGAATTGACACTGTCGGGATGCAATGTAGAATGCAATAGGAGACGATGGCGGCAAAATCGAGACTTGTAGGAAAGTGAAAGTGAGGAACAGGAGAGAAAATAAGTAGAACGGGGAAGAGCAGAGAGAGAAAGATGGAAGGTGCGAATTGAGGGAGAGAGTGAAGGCCTGCAAAGGAGGGAAACTTGGAGTGTAGTAGTCATGGCTTTAATTTTTAGGGTTTATAAATTATAATAGAGATTTGAGCAGTCAAACTGAACAACACTTCTTTCCTTCACTCTCTGGGAAGAAGAAGAAGAGATTAGATTATTAGTAGGAAGGAGGAGATAAGTGAAGAGGAGAAGCAAAACCTTATCCCGATTGATTGAAATTGGCTCTCTTGTCTCGCGTGTTGTGGCCTTTATTTATTTTAACGTCGACTCAAAGGTCTCTGTCACTATACATCTCCATCCGTTTAATACTGGAGATCGGAGATTGTTGGAGGTTGGAGATTGGAGATTGGAGATTATTATTATACAATAGGAAATTTACAGGCCAAAGCCAAACATAGCTTTTAATTCCCGTGTTTATTTTTTTATTTTTTTTAATCATCCCTTTACATCTATATATATAATACTCCTTCCGTCCCAAATTAATTGCTTTTCTAGGACTTTTTTAAGTCAAATTGACTATTTTTAAAATTAATAATTAAGCATATATAAATATATTTCTAAAATTATAAAAATTGAAATTAGTAATAAATTGTATATACTTTCTTTTGGTTATAATATCTTCACTTATATGTTAGCAAAAATAGTAAAAAAATTAGTTTTAAAAATAGTCAATTTGACTTTAAAAAGTCCTAGAAATGCAATTAATTTGGGACGGAGTGATAATATATAAAAATAATAACCGATCGAATTTTCCTCGAAAGTTAAAGTTTCTCGTAGTCTCTCTTCACAAAATAAAACACTCTCATAATCTTCAATATTTTTAAGTTACTTCTATCAATAAAAAAAATTAAATATTAATTAATAAAGAGTTTCAAAACTTCTCCAAAAATTTTAAACTTTTTCTACCAATAAAAAATAAGAAAATAATTAAATATTAATTAATAAAGAGTTTCAAAACTAATTAAATAATGTTACGTTTAGATTAGATAGATGAAATTGATAAAAGAATGAAATAAATAAGAGAATAAAATAGTGGGTGGAATGATTCATTTCATTCCTGACAAGAATAAGTCATTTATACACTCACTCAAAAAATAAAATTTATAAATTTGAAAAGAATATGAATGGTTCATACCATTTTGACTCAAAAAATAAAATTTATAAATTTGAAAAGAATATGAATAGTTCATACCATTTTGACGGAACAATTAAACAAAAAAAAATTTATTCAATGAAAATAAACCATTTTATTTACCTTGATTCCTTCGAACCAAACTTGGCATAACTGATAAATTTCTAAAGTAATTAAATACAAAGCAATCATAAACGGAACGGATTGCTCTCTTATTATGTTAAACAATGAGAAACATAACAGTCTCACTCACTCTTTGTTTCTCTGCTCAGCGGCCACCCGCTCTTTGATTATTGGTTTTTCTAATTTCCTGGATCAGGTTCTGTCTCTCTTTCTCTTTCTCTTTCTCTTTATCTTTATCTTTATCTTTATCTGTATATTTAAATAAATTTATATAAACACATGTTAGTCTTATTAATTTTGAAAATTTAACAAATTAACCTTTGTAAATATATATAGGGAGTTTTGACGTTAGCATTTATTGTTTTCCATATCCCATAAAACCCAGACTCCATCATCGCAAAAGTCAATAAGCAAGCTGTGAATATATATATATATATATATATATATATACACACACACAGAGAGAGAGAGAGAGAGAGAAACTCCATAACCATGGAGTTCCTACATCTATCATCTACAATCGACACAGTGTTTAAAGGCTTTTTATAAGAAACCAAATTTTACCACATGTTTACGTCCTAATTCATATATTTATATCAAGCATGCTGAAGCACAATATCTCCTCCAAATTAGTCTACTGCATTATCTCCTTATTGTAAACATATAATTCACACTACAATAGCTAATATTAATATTATTATTATTTACAAAACTAAATATTGAAATTAATTAGAATAGTAGTGCTTAATTATAGTAAATTTTAATTCAACGTGAATTCAATTAGTAGAGCTAAAATTCAGTTAAATACTTAAATATTAAAGGTTACTTTTCATGATTTAGTTTTAAACTATGTGATTAATTTCTAAGAATCATTTTGTAGGAATTGTTTTACAATATAATCGATGGCTTATATAAATTGGACAATGAAAAACCAGGAGCAGTAGAAGAGGATGGTGAAAAAGCAGGCAATGTAACTTTTATTCTTAATTAATTTATTTTTGTTCGAGTTTTCTTTCTTAATTAGTTTTTATTAGACTTTTATTCTTCATCTTATTTTATATTCTTTTGTTTTCTGATTTGCTTAAGTATCACAAATGTGTTAAAAAATAAATAAATAAATAAATAATTGTCTAACAAAATTAGAATGGGTACCCTTCAAGTGCTACTGACAGTTTATTGGATGATTGAAACGCGAAGCAGAGGAAGGGGATGAAAAAGTAGGCAAGATGGATTTTTTTTCTTACTAACTTTTACAAACTTATAGGATGTTAGCAAATTCTATACCAAGACTTGAGAGTATCGTTTACAAATTTTGTAAATATTAAGAGTAGAACTTGATTTCATGTTTACCCACTATAATAATAATTTATTAGTTTAGTAATGATAATATGATAATGAAATTACGATGACAAACTTAATGTGTATTTTTCAAAGTTTTACGTGCTTCACTATAATTGAAATACGTACAATTCTCTCGTGATTAATTTTTGAACATTTTCTTTCAGTTTCAAACTAAAATCAATAGTGATTTTCTAATAAATAATTTAAAATATTTTAAGTTGAAATTAATATGGATAAATATAATTTTTGTCAATAATATTATATATTATGAATGGCAAACGTTGATCACACCTCCTTTGAATGACCCGATAGAAAGATTTTCTTTTATATATGTTACAATGAATATTCATTCTTGACGGGTCCAGTTCAAGGATCCAGCCCATCTTGTAAGCCCAATATAGAATATAGGCCCAAGTCTAAGAAGTCTGGCGAGCCCAACAAATATGATCCATCACGGCTGGGTTAATTGAGCTCATCAATAACAATGGATTACGCACGTTCACATCATGGAGTAAGTGGACAAGCCTCGTCCCCAGATTTCACGAATTAACCATCTTGCACGTCAGGAAGAAGTTGGGAGCTCCACTAAAGTAGTGGTTTAGTGGTTACACGTCCACCCCAAAAACTGTCACGAGGTCACTATAAATTGTACGTCTCACCATCACTAGGAGGGGAGGGGGCAACTCACTTTTGTACTCCCTTCTCCTTTCTTTTTAAGTTTGTACTCTCTGTACTCTCTTGACATAATATAAAGCGTCGGCGGCTAGAGTCATTCAAAAGTGGACTAGGTTAATTTGACCGAACCACAGTGTGTGTACAAAGTCCATTTTGTGCATCATCAATTCCTATAATTTTATAAAATTTCTAAACTTTATAGGTTTTATATATATATATATATATATATATATATATATATATATATTTGTGTGTGTATGTGTGTGTACACACTAATATTGTGTATGGTTTTTAATTTTTATAAATAAAGGTGGATTGAAGAGTGCTAATGATATTGTCGTAGAATTCATCTACGATGTTTCATAAGTTTAGATACTGAGTTGGATTGTGATCAGGTATATTCTATATTCAAATTATATTGTATTTGATGGTCCTTCTTTTTTCTTTTTTTTCCTTTTCTTTTTGTTAGTTTCATTTAAGTACTATTTGAATTTTAGTTGATCAAAACTTGAATATTTTTCCTCAATTAATTTTTCTTACCATAGTATTATCATTGTCCTATCCGTCGAAGTAGAGAATTACTGAGAATAAGTTATTTTCTATCACATTCTAAAACTAGACTTTATGTTTTGAAACTTTTAATTAGCTTTCGTATATTATATAATATATAAAATTATGTTTAACAAACATATATTAAGTTAAATTCCTTTGAAATAAGTTGAATTACTTAAGTTTAAAAATATAACCATCACTAATCTTTTAGGAAAAAATAATCTAATTAGCTGCTACTTTTTCCCAGTCCACGCCCATACCTTGCACGGGTTTTATTTTATACAAATCTAATTTATTTTAGGGGACGTACTAATATCTATGACACACTAATAACTATTTATTTTTAATAAAAAAAACTATTATTTGAAAGATCTTCAAGAATGACATAATTCAGACTATGAGTAGTATATAAAAAAATAATTTAAAACAACTATTTAAATCAAATGTTTATGGACTTCATAAAAAAATAATTTAGACTAGTTAAATGAATAAATAAATAAATAAATTCGAGCTTAACATCAAAGACGAATTCTATTTTTTCATGTTGAATATGATACTCCTTTCGTCTCATAAAAGATGTCTTAAGTATATTTTTTATACAAATTATAAAAAAAAATCAAAATAAAGAAAATAATAATAATAATCGTCATAATAATAATAATAATAATAAATTTCAATTCTATCCGCAATGAATTCCACATAAATACACGATGAATCTTTTTTTCTCCCTAAAAAGGACTAAAGGAGTGAATCTTATTTAATTATTTTTTAGGGTTAAATAGTTTTTGTATAACAGTTTGCATTGTGTACTTTAAACATTTTTTATAAAAAACAATTGTACCGCGACAACTTTTGTGAGATGGAGGAAATATTTTTTATATTGGGATCCACTATCAAAGAAAATTTGTTAATTTGCTTAATTTATTTAAATAATTTACTTAATTAGGGAGTAATTACAATATAGTCCAACTGAGAGAATTTTTTCCTTTACATGGAGATCTTTTTCTCGAAAGTAATGGGGACAACGGAGTTCAAAGCCAAGAAGAAAATTTTACTTATTTTTTGAAAAATTTAGTATGTTTAACATAATAGTAATTGATGATTTATTTGTTTACTAATGCAGATTTACAATATTTAATGGTGGTTAGGATTTTAATATAATAAAAATATTTTAACCATTTTATTCTTTTATTATTTCCCAAATAATATTAAGATTGTGAATCTATATAAACATTGTTGGGCACAAATTGGGAACACTGCATAATATATTACTGATTATTAATATCTTACTATTAACTATTTTTCCTCTTTCATGTGTTTGAAAAACCCTTGATATGGTGGCGTGCAAAACATCACCCAAGTTAAAACTCCTTGGAGTAGTGAAGTGCGAAGTTATTTTCCGTCGATTATTTTCAACAATTTTTCTTATTCAAATCTTGTCCAACATCAGATCAGGAAGTCAAATTTTCAACACACAATAAGCAAAGGAAACCTAGAATAATACTTCAAGATAAAAGTAGCTCACAGCTAGAAAACTGCAAATTTTAAAATAAATATATACTAACAAAATAAAAGGGGAAAAGCTTAGCAGTTGTAAGCCTACCGGAAACATCCACTGGCAGAATATCGCCCTTGTAATTCTAAAGAAGAAACTACTTCATTCATCGGGGCAAATTAACATCGTCTCTCTCTCTGAGCTCCACACTTCAATTGCAGCCTACAATGTAATCTCTTAAAGGAGTGAGCGTAGATATTGCTATTGAGGTGGATAACGGGGCATGGATCCAGCATGCGGGAAGCCATTTTGATTATGCAAGTGCATCATGGAATGGCCCAATTCAGATCCCATACTAGCAGGTGGCATGTAATGGTGATTATGCATCTGTCCAGGCATGGTCTGAGGCACTGCTGGAACACCTGAACTCCAACCAACTGAAGGCGGAGGCACAGCATGCCCTTCATGAGCCGGAGCAAACTGGGCCCCGTTGTATTGATGCACTCCTGGACCTGCCATTGCATGTGGTTGTTGCCCTAGGATTGAGGGTTGGGAGTTCAACATTGGAACATTTGGAATTGTATAATCTCTGCTCCTATCATTGTTGACCTGGAATAAATACATGCATCCCAACAATTAGGCGCTGCTTATTTTCAGCTTCTATAAAAATGAAATCACTCAATCCCCAACAACTATACAACTGTATTTGTAACAATTACTGATACTCAACCCCAATATGATTACGTAACAAGAATGTGATTAATATTTAAAAACAATTCACACATCAAGTAATTAACTAAGTTGTAGATAAAGCCATACACAAAATTTAAGGATATCAAGAAAATAATAAAAGAATTTGTGTTGATATTTATGATAAATTATAATGAGCTCTGAACACCCTATATGCAAAAATAGATATTTGAAACCCTTCCCTTCAGTACCATGCTCCTGCTACCGTACCAATAGTCAGCCCTAAAGATGATTAACAGAAAATTACTCTAGAGAACCTAAAGTACAAACTAATTTGACAGTGAATGTCATATGATTAGATATTTTAGTCAAGCAGATGTAATAGATAAAGGAGCAGAATGATCAAAGGTGGGCCAAAACTGTTATCTATAGCTTTTGATGCTCAGTAAAGACTTTGGCCTAAGACCAAAACATGATACAACAAAGTAAATACCAAAATATAGAATCAATATTGACTTTTTGAAGTTCAAATGAGATTATTTCAAATTCATAATTTATATGAATTTATTCAACTTTAAACAATATAACTATGAAATTGTAAAATACTTAAAAAGTACTACTAAATACAAAATTTAGTGTTCCCCAAAGTTAAATGAATCACATTAATTTTGAGTTTGAAAATAACTTTAAAAAATCAAAAATATTATATTATATTGTGGCATGGGGGGAGTACATTTTTTCTCTTTTGAGTGCGAACATCCATACACCAGCAAAGGCAGAATAGCACCCCCACCCAGAAAAAAGATGGAGCAGGGTTGGGTGACAATAGCAATTACTACTAATTTGTAACGGACTAATATAGGAATTTGTTATGCATATATCTAAAGCATGGACAAAGAACATGTGATAGCACAATCTACTAAGCTTTAAAGTTGGAAATCAGCACACTCATATGTTGAATTGTTATGTAGTCATATTACCTTTATACTCAAATCAGTGTGGCGTGAATAAGAAATATGAAGCTTGCAAAATCCTCCGTCATAAATGCAGTGCCCTTCCAAGGCTTCCTTAGCAACCACGGCTGTTTGAACATCTGCAAATACATTGCAACATTAACAACTTATCTGGACACCCTAACATCTAACGCAAGTTATAACGTATCCAAGACAAGCAGATATGAATTGTGCTACCTATTCCAAGTTGAGCTAAGCTTGAATTCGGTAATAGCCGTGGGAATTACTGTTTAAAGAGAAACAAAACCCTAATTGTACTTGGGAAACAAAAAAAAAATACTAGAAGACAAAAGCCCATTAACTAAATACTAAAATCCATTTTACTATAAATCGGTATAAATTCCCAATTATTTAATAAAATACATGATTACATCAATTTCTACCTAATTGACAAATCTGAAGAATTAATAACCAAATCTAGGTTCTTGTGTTTCTCATCACATATGATCCACTGCATCATCTATGAAATCACTATAAAGCAATCACATAGGCAGTTTGGCACCCAGGTCAGCATCAAGGTACAAACAGGTTACTTCAGCTAGCCGACATTTTAGAAACCAAGGTTGAATTATTAAATTTCAGTAACATAATGAGTATTATTAATTTGCATGATTTTGCTTACCAGGGTACTGAATCAATGCCTGAACTCCTCCATTCTTATCAAACATGGCAATCTTTAGGACAGGTCCAAAAGAAGAGAAAACCTAACCAAAAGTCAAAGAAAGAGAAGAAAATAAACAAAAACAGAAAGTAGTCTACACAAAATTTTAAGATCTTTGCATAATAGTGTCATGAGGATACCATGTGTAAAACATCCAAGGTGACTGCATATTGCATGTTCTCAATAGAAGCAAGAAGAACATTACTTTCAGGCTCTAGCTTCTTTCCATCTGAACCCACACTAATCTGCACTAACGACAAATGACTATCATTAGATAAACTACCAAAACATTAAACCTTCCTATCAAGTGGTGCTGAGATAAAGCCGCTCTGCTGGTTTAAACAAGGACAGCCAACAAAGTACATGTTGTATTAAATACTAGGAAACCAACCTATTCATGCAAAGTCAAGTATTTTATGCTGTACTGAAATCCGGTTAAAATTTCTCAGAAGCTTCTCTTTGTTCATATAATCCAAAAGAAATCACACATAAATAATGGTTATCCATATCAAGGAAGCCAGTTAGGAGAAACAGAAAGACAAAATATCTGATCCCAACCTGTCAGCTACATGTATTAGGTCATGATCGTCTATATTTCAACACCATAGCTACCTAACACCCTACTTAATAAGAAAAATAAAATACCAATTCCAGCATTTACCTGCCCACTAGCATCTATGGCGGAGGGATTGACAGGAAGGAGAGGATTTGTGTAGTCCCTGAAAAAATGAGTATCATTACCATGGTATATAGTTTAATACTCTTAATGTAATTAACCTCAAAGGTAAGGCAAACATAACAACCTAATACCAAATTGGATTATAAGAACATGAAGAATTGTATAAAATCAGGAAAAAACACAGTATATATATACTCCAACGACAATTGACCCTAACTACACATTAATTACACATCACATGCCATCTTATTAAGTCAGGAAATTAGATCAATCGATTAAGGAACTCCATAAATATGATGAGGTAGGAAACTAGTTAATGATGTCTTAATTTCGGCAACTTCACAGAATATGACATTAATTGCTTAGTATATTAATCTAAGATTCAGGAAATTTCAATTCCATTCGCAGTCATGGATATTTCATGAAGGTCCAGTACTTCTTGTTTTCCTTTCATTTCAATAAAGAGAAAAAAACAACAAATGAAAATATCTAAAATAGAAATATAAAATAATCCAAACAATTTAATGATGGGTTTGACATGACTTGTGGGTCCTTGATCAGTAGAAACACGTATACTTTCCTTGATCATATCCTATCTACAGATGTCCTTGATCAGTACATATACTTTCCTTAATTGTTATAGTGATATACAATATGCAATTAATGTATAGTTGAAATACAATTTAGGTCTGAACCACTGGATTAAAATCCATGGGCTACATAAAAGGTAACCACCTACGGTTGTGGTCGAAAGTAACTACCATCACGCTATATTCTCTCTCTCAGTCTCTCTCTCTCTCTATCTATCTATCTCTCTCTATATATATATATATGATGAGTTATTTTGTACCCATAGACAACAGAAACTGAAAAAAAATAATTATTGATCATCACCAATACCTGCTACGATGGCTCTGGAATTTCACACTCAAATCTGTGTGTGCAGAATACGTGATCCTAAGCGAACATGGCCCCAGCTCTGGAATCAAATAACTGATAAATGTCCAAGACTGAAACGTAAGTCAATGATAAAGGAACACAAAAAGTAAAAACATGTAGTAATTCATGAGGCCATGATTGACACAAAACCGTAAAACCTGCATTGCTCTTCGTATGGAATATATAAAGGTGTCAGGAAGTAACATTTCAATAAAACAATTTTCTACATAATGATGGCCTGTGAGTTATTATTGTGATAAAATCATTAATTACAATAAATATTTTAAATGAAAGATATCAGTCAGAAACCAATGATTTCCCATGGATAAAAATGTTGACCAATAAATCAGACATTTGAACAAACCAGTTCATGCCTCACAGACACAATCAATTTAAGTGAGAATCTCTTTCGGTGTACTTAGGTAAATCCCCAAGGAAAGAGACTGGTAATTGGAGGTGAGTGGTGCTGAAATTGTTAATGTGGAATAACTGAATAGAAAAGAAAAGATATATTCCCTCCGTCCACCAAAGGATGATGTAAGTGTGAAAATACATTGTCCCCTAAACGATGACTCAAAAACAAAATTCAAGTTAAAAAAGTGATTCAGAAAGATTATTTTAACCTCAAAAGTGAACTTAAATGGGGTCCACTAGTTTAATAAAGAAAAGATTCATTAATCTACTTGGGGGGGAGGGGCCTACTATGGGCAAAATTGTAACTTATTTTATACTGTCTCTTAATTTCGTTCACTTAATATGTGTGGAAATTGTACTCGTGAGTCGTGTCATCCTTTGATGGACGAAGGGAGTAATAAGGAGCATGAATGTACCTTATTACAGATTCTTAAGAGTAGCACCTAACATTTCTAGGCTCTAGCCCAATGCATGTGAAGCACATCTACAGATAGATTATTAGTATAATAGTTGAATTATATCACAAGCCCAAAACATAACATCACCTGGGAATGCTTCTCCCGTCGAGTGCATCCTTAGCAGAAGAGGCAGTTTCTGAATCGGAAAATTGCACTAGAGCCTAAGATCAAATTTGAAATAAACTAGTGTTATAAAACTGGAAGGCGGTACTAAATTTATTTTGCCTACACACACAAACCTGAAATCCAGCAGTCTTCTCAAACGTAGTAATCTTATGCACAAATCCAAAAGCTGAAAACACCTGTTAAACAAAAATTATCTTCAAAAATAGATCAAGGTAAATATATATGGTATATTCAGCAGGAAATTTCCATCTATTATTACTTTATAGTTACAGAACTGGGCATAAACTGAAATCTTCCAGCTTATTCCCCAGTCAAAGCAACTTGCAACCACTGATAATGCATACACACAGGGATAACACATTTCAATTCTATACACAACCTACTCACATCAGATAATAAACACGCAAAAATTGCTTGTAACAAGTGCAATACCAAAAGAATGAATAATGGTATCAGTTGGCTGAATTCTATGTTGTAACAATGCTATAGAATTTCTTTTTGACACGTACATGCTGTTAGATGGTTAATCTAACAAAAACGTTTACAGAACTCAAACTTGCTATCATTCAATTAATGACATTTGGCATAGTGGTTTGCTACAAATGTGCTCGCTCAAACTCAAGCCGACAATACCACACTTAACATCATGAGTATAAATCCAGGCAAGGCCATGGATATTGCTCTCTTCGGAAGAGAAAACAAAGTTCATTTTATTTAAAAATTTTGAATATTGGCTTTTCTTTAAGCCATGAACTTTATTGAGAACAAATATAGTATAACACCATATATTTAAACCTCAAATGGGTTGCACAACCATGAGCTATTATTTTATTTATCATATGCTAAGAAAATCAAAATGAATTAATATATTGTTCACCTTACGCAATAATTATTTTTTCTTGATTGATATCTACCATACCCAACGATTACGTATAAGAGCTATTCTTTGGTCTTACAAAAGCAGCTTCATATACTTCCCAGTTCAGAATTTGCCAGTTCTCATGTTAATTGAGAAGGACAAAACATTGTATAAACAAGATAATCAGACAATTGCATCCAATATTCAAACTGCATTATGGATAATTATGCCACAAGCATAACATTCCAACATAGACCATGCAGAACTGGAAGCTAGAAAGATGCAGAACAACAAAAGAAAAAAAAGTATCTGAAACTCTAAGAACGGTAGGTAGGAAGATGAGGAGGAAGAAAGAGCCAGTGTTAAGGGAAGGAGAAAGGAGACAAACACACATGCGCTCTTTCTCCCAATGCAATAAGCTGCCATCGAAGATAATTTCCTTGATATGGACCTGCTGATTTATTCACATTCATGTCAAACAAAAGCTTAAACAAGCACGGCATGCTACAATCTAACCACCAAAAAACATAGGCAGCATCTTTTATTGACATGTGTACCTCTTTGTAGCCATGCGAGAGGAAAAAAACATAAAATTACTTACCAGGTGTAGAACATCAATGCTGACGAGCCGTGCATCAGTACCCTCAATTGTTACCAACAGTACATTTCCAGCTACATCAGCTGTAGTTTTGTTGTTCACTATTTCTTGTCTGTTGGAATATTGTAGGTAGACGGTTTTGCCTCGTACCTGAGCCGGTTCTGATGATGAGGCATAATATGATATCATTGCTATAGCTTGATTTAATTCAGCCTATAAAAAGATAAGAGAGATATATAATTTGAGAACATTTGTAATGAAAAGGATCGACACAATGAGCATTTGTAATGGAAAGGGATCAAGAATGCGGGGAGGGTGACAATTGATGTACACTTACAAATTCAATAAAAGCTTGATTTCGGTTGGCTCCGACGTTACACTTTGTGTTTACAACTTTACCAAATGGCTTCCCAAGTTCAATCAGTTCCTCCTCAGTGCACTCCCATGGTAAGTTCCTCAGATGGAGGACCTTAGATGGAGGCTGTGTGTAGCGGAACTGAGGCTGACTGGAAACAGACGCCATGCTTCTCTATAACCTCAACCTATCAAAAAACATAATAGGTAAGAGCCCATTTACCTTATAAATTATCCTGATGCACAAACTTTTACATCATAAATACTTCAACGCCAACTAGGGCTTCAGAATGTAATGTACTCCATTCGTCTCAAAATGAAAATTCCACTTAAACCACGTCACAGTTTGCCGACATTTTTTTTTTGTCAATATCAAAGTTGAAGACAAAACTTTGTGATTGAGAAGAAGAAAAGAAATATATATATATATATATATCATAAAAATACTAATCCCTCCCTTCCACAAAAAGAATTACACTTTACATTTTTAAGTCAAATCGCAAAATCCTAAAATTAAAATTTTATGTAGTTCATATAAGTTTTGAAAACAACAAATTTTATAACTTGTAAAGTTTTTTTAGATAGTTTAAATTAATTACAATTGAAAACTGAATAAACTAAAATCAAATAAATACGAATCAATTTTGAAAGTTAGGATTTCACAAATTGATTTTCAAACGTCATAATCGGACTCTTTTTGTCGAACGTGGGTAGTATGTCTAAGTAAAACAAACTGGAGCCTCTTTTAAGACGAAGATAGTATTTAATGTGATATTTCAGTTATCAATAACATGAAAACTATTTTGTTCTATGTCCTTATATGTCGGTTTGCAAATCACATGCGTTTCTCATCTATAATACATTTCAACAATTTTGACCTACCATAAACTCAAACAAAATAGCCACTGTACAACTCCCACATCTCAAAACCTAAACACTTTAAATACAAATATTAATAAAAACTTAAAATTCCAATAAAAATTAAATGGGAATGCAAATTGTGTGAGGTTTTTGTTGGTAACCGCATATATCGTATGAACTTGCCTACAAATTATCTACAGCCTAAAAAAGAATCCCTCATCCTGATATCATATATCCGAATTTGCATATTAAATCTGTAAAAGATAATAATACTAACATTCAACAAACAATAAGTAGAGAGATAATCTGACATGAGAGTCGGGTTAGATTCACATCCAGATATAAGCAATTAGGGCGAGGAAAAAAAGAAACGGAGTGGGTGAATTAAACACCATACCTGAATTAAGAATACTATGACAACGTTATCGCTGTAACTTGTTCAGATAATTAGGGTTTGCAGGAGAATAATCAGCCAAGAGCCAATTCGTTTATCGGAGGAGGGGAAGATAATTTATTAGAGGCAAGTGAGCACCAGGCAGAGGTCATGTGGGAATTATCTATCGTGGCAAACGCTTTTTAGCGAACAATATATATGGACAAAAATGTCATTTACACCTCGTAATTGAAGAAAATAAAATACGTAATTCTCATTTCAAAAAACAAATCTTTCTGTAACGAGTTTTTAATTACAAGTTCAATATTTTACAAAATATATATGAAAAAAAGTTGAATGAAACTTGTCATATGCCACAATTTTTTCTCTAATTATTTTATTTTTTTTATTTTTTAAAAATTACTCACACATACACATGTGTGTCGTCATGTCGTGTGTATTATCATAAATAATGCATGCATGAAGCAGAGATATTATATATATATATATATATCAAAACTCTATATTTAAATATTGACATTTAAGATTAAATATGATAATTTAATGGTAAATATATTTCTTTTATGTGTAAGATCACATATTCAATTTTATAAAGAAATCATAAATTCATCGAGTTCACAATTAAACACAATATTCAAGTAACTTAACCAATGGTATTGCAACACAATGCAACATTAGATGTAAGAAATTTGAATTCAATAAATACTTGTCCACGAGCTTTTAACCTGAGGCCAATATGAATCTTAAAAACATTTAAGTTTTAATTTAAATTTTCTACGTCTTAGCTTGAGTTTGTATTTAAAACTTTATATATCTCCATTGTGTAAGGTTAGAGCATTTAGAGATTTAATGTTTTTGTAACACAATAATTATAAGACAATAATTAGAGATTTTTTGTTGTTGGAACACACTAATTAAATATTATGTTGTTTGTGTATGCTTTTAAGTAAATTTCAAACTTTATGCGTGTGTGTATATATAGAGAGAGAGAGAGAGGCAAAATCATAATTTAAGGTTAGGAATGGCCAAACTTCTGGCAAATAATTATAATATTAATATAATAATTAATATTGCATCTGTTTCATAAAAAAAAATTACATGTTTATCCCTAAATATATTAAGTCACAAAATGCATATATGTTACATTTATTAAAAATCTGTAAATGTCTTTCTTAATATACAAAATTATTGAGTCTATCATAAATAATTAATAATAATTAAGATACGTTTCTAAAATCACAAATCACAAATTAAAGAAATTTCAATAACTTGTACTTTTTAAAAGATGAACAATTAAAAAGTTAATAATAAAATTGTTAGGGCAAATGCATATTTGATTTGATGATGAGATAATGTATATTTATATCCAGTAGTTGGTTGTACAATTCTTATATTGAAATTGATGTAAAATAACTTAGAATAAGAATCAAACTTGTTAAGTTGATATAACACTTAACGTTCGTAAAGTAAATACCTAGTATAGAACTAAATTATGAAACAATCCTAAAGCAAGACAATGAAATAGTCTAAGATCGTAGAGATGACTGCTCAAAAGTTGAAGTTCGTAGAGCAACAGCAACGAATACTTAAAGATCGTAAAATTGCATTAACAAGCATAGTGAAAATCGCAGAGTCTACCAAAGATCGTAAAGCAGTTTATTAAGAGATCATAAAGCATATTGAAGATCGTAGAACAGTCTGCTAAGGGATCGTAAAGAATAATGAAAATCGCAAAGTTTGTCAAAGGTTGTAGAGCTGTATATTCTGAGACCGTAAAGCATAATGAATATCACATTATCTGCCGAAGATCGTAGAGCTGTCGACTTAGAGATCGTATAGCTCATTGAAGACTGTAAACTCTGTCAGAGATCGTATAGCTCACTGAAGACCGTAATCTCTGTCAGATATCGTAAAGCTCATTGAAGACCGTATAGTATGAAATAGATCGTAAAGCTAATTGAAGATCGTAAGGCTTGTGGATTGTAAAGATTGGCAATCGTAGATTCATTTAGCCATATACTTTTCAACTACCATGAAACTATACGATTAGAAAAATCGTAGAATATGTCAGCTCTGACAATGGACTGACACTGTTAAAACTTGAACAGTGAAGATCTTAAGATAACTGCTGAACATCTAAAAGTTTAAAAAAAATATTAGATTGAAGTGTGTCTAAACAGCTAGTTCGGCGAAGTGATAGCGACCCATGTGCAGGTAGGTCACTACAATAGTCTGATATGACATAACACAACCGAAAGCAAGCTAACACATACTCACCCAAAAGTCAACAATCAGATATATTATAGGATTGAAATATTAAACAAGTCATGACAACTTTCAAACAGGACAATCTTGAGAACATTTATAAGTGGCACGCAGATTCAATCAAACAGTAACAAGAACAAATCATATAAGTTGAATTGCTGCTAAACTATCAAGGCTATACTCTACGATCTTAAAGATCTTGAAGATCTACAACATCTTGTTCTGCTGCTAAATCATTTTGTGTTGATCTTAAAGCAACTTAGTAGCATCCCAAAATACCTTATTCATTATGTGATTATTCAAGTCTTAGTGACATTTGTAATAAGGTTTTAGCGACCTTTGTATCAAAGTCTAAGTAACTTGAAGGATTATGAGTGAACCAGCCTTAATAACACGGTCTTAGTGATTTGTTCAAAGTCTAAGTGATTTGAAGAAATCTTTGTAATTTAGTTTTTGTTATTGGTGAACATATATTAGTAATCACCCCCATCCTTATTGGGTTTTTTTACTTGAGAAGTAGAATAGTGGAGTAGGAGATATTTGTTATCTGGACCACTTAAAATATCTTGTCTCATTTACTTTTAGTATTTACCTTTCTGTTCAATACTTTCAGTACTTTACGATTTAACCTGTGACTTAATTCCACATTTGATTGCTAAATTTAGATTTGTGATTTTTCTAAATATTTGAAAGGAGATTTTCAAATTATCATTCCGTTGTGCATAATTAAATTAAGCTGCTTAATTTATAAGTTGGTAATACTCTGTTAAAATGAAAGTTTTTAAAAAGATCTATTCACCCACTCTTCTAGATCTCTAAGTATTTTTGGGAAACAACAAAATTTGTGAATGAGTCTTTTGTCATATATAATAATATATATTTTATGTATTTTACTTAAGATGTAAAAAAAATATTGAGAAATTTAGAAGGGATATAAGTGAAATTCTAAATA
This sequence comes from Aralia elata, assembly GCA_034770075.1. Taxonomy (NCBI): domain Eukaryota; kingdom Viridiplantae; phylum Streptophyta; class Magnoliopsida; order Apiales; family Araliaceae; genus Aralia; species Aralia elata. The sequence continues at coordinate 110,054,489 of CM068385.1, read as the reverse complement.
AATTCAAAAGTCGTGAAAATTTCAAAAAATTGGGTGGGGCCATGACCTCCCCCAACTACGCCTATGGTCCGTCACTATACACACACACACACACACACACACACACACACACACACATATATATATATATATATATATATATATATATATATATATATATGAAAACAAACTAATAATAATAAAAAATTAAATTGTTTGATGTTGAATTTTTTTAACAAAGTCGCTTGTTAAATAATTTGAAATTAAGTAGATTGTTTCCACAATGTACGTGTTGTATGTTAATAATATTATTTCATACGTTTTACATAAAGAGTCATATTTATTTTTTGTAAACATTACATAATTTTAAAATTCAAAAATGATGTCATTTTTTATTTTGATTAAAAAATAGCTAATATTATAAATTACTTAAAAATAGTACTAAGTACAAATTGTTATTTTGAAAAATAATATAAATTTACATTACACTTTCAACTATAAGATTTTGTGAATTAAGTAAGATCGAAAAAAAATAAAACTATTTTTGAAACAGGTGGAATACTATAACGGTAAATGTGCAACTTCTCACACGTGTGGGCGTACGCGGGCTTTGATAATTAGGCCCTAAGACAACTTCTGTTATATATGGGTTGCGTGGGCTGGATATGAACAACCACTTAATCGAGCCTTATTATATTTGATGCCCATGTCAAAGCTCACAAGCTCTGTGATTTTACGCTTATTTGTCCCTTTGTCTTACGCAGGCATCTAATTATTGTTCACGTACGAGTCATAATTATTTCAATTTTTTTTTATTTTTTTTAAAGAAGAGGAAGTTATGAGGGGATGAATTTATTAGTGTAATACATAGGAGCAATACTTTATCATACTATGTCCTTTGGATTTTGGAATATTTCTTATTTCCTAAAATTCATGATATCTTAAAATACATAATGAATATGATGTCTTGTTTAATTTTAGTACAAACAATTACTATTATTGTAAACTAACTAAAAATGGCTTCTAATTATTATATTTGTAGCTTTCAAAATTTAAATTAATAAATCTATATTAGTTTTAAATTTTAAAATTACACAAATTAGTTTTACAAAAAAGTTATTTACAAAATTATTTTCTTCTATAAAGAATCTCATTTACAAATTTATAAAATTTAAAAATACATTTTTGGTCATATTTATTCCTAAATTTATTATTTATTTAGCTGAATGACGATGACATTATGCCATTCATATCATCTATGCAAAGGAATAATTCTATAATTTAAATAACATATAAAAACATCCATTACACTATTTACTGTCCTGCAAATTTAGCAAGGATCCATCCATTATATATATATATATATTATTTTTGTTGTCATAACAAAAATTATATTATCAGAATATATACAACTTCTACAAAGTTATTTAAAACTTTAAGTGATACCTATTACTTTTGCAAAATAATTAATTATACCCGTTGGGCCAAATGATATCAACTGAAAAATTCTTTTTTTTTTCTTTTTTTTCTTTTTCAATAGGAGTGTTAGCTAGGGACAATACACATTTAGCGATAACGATCATGCTCTAGACAGACAACCAATCCAACTATTATATTTTTTAAAATTGTTTAAGCTTGACCTACGCAAGGACATCCTTATAAGGAGTTTGAGTTGGAGCCACCGTGGTCGGCGAAATAATTACTTCTTCAGGAGCTTGTCTTTTTCTCCTCCTCTGGTCTTCTAGAATCTAGAATTAATGAGAGGGACCTGGCCTTCCCTTTCATGAAGTAACTGTTCTTGTGCTCCGCCTCCCAGTTTCTTTAGCCGTAGCCCGTCTATTTGTTGCATCTTGAACACTTTGATCACATTTGTTAATCCCCCGACGAAGAACAAACATAAAGCTCCCAAATATACCCAACCAAATCAAAGTCCCATTCTGTACAAACATAAATCTTATAATACAACTAAGATCACTCTTACGAGAAAAGAGAATCTCGCTATTAAGGTTTAAAATGCATCATTACGTGCTTGTTTTAGTTTTATTAGATGACGTTTGATGTGTTTAATGCTCTTGAAAGTTTAAACGTATTTTGTTTATCTATAAATAATTTATAATTTTTATTTAATTGATTATAAACATAACATTTGGTGCGTTTAATTAAAAGTCTAAATACACCGTAATTTATTATTGTAATAATAGTAATTATCAGTAACTAAACAAACCCTATATGTCCGCGAGGAAATTTTAAACACCGGTTTAATCATTCACCCCAAAAGTCGGGCTTTAGCTTCCAAATACTATATGGGTTTTATTGAACATGCACATAATCAATACCGGCTAGATGGGCCATAAGAAAGAAGGGTCCCCAAGGACCGAAGAAGGGCACCGCCAATTCCACGAAAGCGAGCTGCATGTCGTATTCCATCAGCGCCAACCGATAATCAATACCGGCTAGATGGGCCATAAGAGCGTGGAGGTTCACCAAAACTATGAGCCCAAGGCCCATGAGTATAAGAACCAGGCCCGGTTTGGGTTCCTTTGAGAGCAAAGATGCGAACCCACTAACTAGTAATAACGTCGCATACGTAAAAGGCCTGTGTTCATGTACTCCGCTTGGTTCCGGCACAGCCTCGTCCCGTACATTCGGCTCTCACGTGCCCAAGCTTGTTTCACCATTCTCTTTGGTTAATCAACTAATATTTAATAGTATGTATGTGAAGTACTAGATAAATTAATTGAAAGAAAGATATATATATATATATATATATATATACACACACATACACACACATATATAGAGAGAGTTGTACGGAGTTGTGAAAGGAGGTGATAAACAGAGGAGATGAAAGGAGAGAGAGAGAAGACGTAACTCCGTTTTAAAGAATATATACAGACAGAGTAGCCTGCTACGTAGCTTCATGCATGGAGGTTGTCCTTTTTTTTTTCCTCCTTTGTGTCGAATAAGCTCAGTTTGACACCGTGTTAGTTCGCCAATGATTTAGAGTGATTAATTCATATATATCGTAACTAATTCATGTGTTGATTTTTCTCACAATAATGAAAATAAAAAAGTATTAATTTTTATCTATTAAAGAAAATTAATCATATGCATATATGAATAAAATATATTAGCAGTCGGTAACACACAATTCGTATTTAAATTATGTAAAATAAAATAAGAATTTTATAAATTTTGAAATATTAATAAAATAATTAATTTAAAAAAGATAAAATAATAATCTATATCTATACAAATATATAATAAGACAAACTTATTTTTTTAGTGTTCGTCTTTGATCTTTGATATTTGGTCTTTGTTTACTATACGTCTAGAATTTAAGTAAAAGTAAAACACTTTTTATATTCCTATATAATGTACTTTTTGTGCTCCTATATAATAGAGCACGACTAAGCAATATGTTCAGGCTTTTAAGTTTCCAGTTAACTTTAAACTTTAATTAAAAATGCATATATAAATACAAATGACTGATTACAAAAACTAAATATTAAATTTTGAAACTATATAAAAACTTAATATTAAATTAAAAATAACAAAAGAATCACATTAGTAATACTCAATTGTGAGTATTCGACAAATGTAAGTGATCTGTAGTCATTCGTTTTTAAACAAAATAAATAGTAGTAATTCAATTTAAAATTCAAAAAATATATTTTTTAATCACTATATAAAATAAATTTAAAATAATGTTATTTAAAAAATAACCTGTGCCAAGCACAGGGCACTTAACTTATAATAAACATATAATAAAACAAAAGTTGAATTTTTAGTATTGGTCTTTGGTATATACTTAGAATTTCATTAGAAGTCGAACATTTTTTATATTCCTATATAATGTTGTGATTAATTTAATTAGAAGTAAAACTCTCTTTATGATCCTACAAACTTTAATATTAACTTGTTTTTGCACAACAATTTTATTTTTATAAGAGTCATTTAATTACTTAGTCATATATTAAATTTTAACTTAAAAATCATATTTATGATTTTATTTTAAGTTTGTACTCAACTTTAGTCTCTGAATGACTATATATTAAAAATAGTATGAGTACATATAATAATTAATATCAAAATTATTATTATTATTATTATTATTATTATTAATTACAAATAGATTAATGATTACTTTAGTTACTAATTCTATTATATATAGGAAACTTTTAGTTAATTAATGTTACAAAACAATTATAATTTACATATTGGTTATTAAAATTTAGTTATTTAATAAAATCATGACTTATATATTACTAATTAAAATTTAATTACTTTTTTCAAACTAAAATTACGATCGTAACTTATTATTTTACAGTAATTTTATTATTCGTTTTTAAGCAAAATTTATAATCATTCTAATAATAGTAGTAAGTCAATTTAAAATTTAAAAACTATATTTTATAATTACTATATAAAATAAATTAAAAATTAAAAATAATTTTACTTAAAAAACAACTCGTACTTAATTCGCACGAAATACTTAACTAGTATAATTAAAGTTACAGAGGAGAGTAGAGAAAAAAAATAGCATAAAAGAGGTTAACGGCTCCCAAAAACTGTTTTATAATATAGATAGATAATATGAATATAAATAGTAATATAAAAAATAAAATGATAGATAGAATAAGACGAGATGTAGACCCGTATTTAAAGACCATTTTTAGGAATTTTGAAGATAAAAGATATAAATGGTGAAGATAAAAGAAAAGTAAGAGCATTATAAATAGAAATTGTTTTTATTATTCCATTTCCGTTCCAAATAGGTTTTATATGTTTTTGTTGGGCTTTTGAGTTTTGAAAATCTCCGTCACTCTCCCGTTAATGAAATTGTCGGTACTAATTGGAACGTGGAAGCATAAACGATGGAAAAGGAACAAAAGTTTCTATTCAACTCTGCGTGGTAGTCCACTGAATCATGATCAAAATAACACAGTCTCAACAAACATTGCTATAACAAAGAATGTAAAACGTGGGAACTTATCAGTTGCTCGAAAGATGTTCGACGAAATGCGGGAGAGAACGGTTGTGTCATGGAACACTATGATTTCTGGGTATTCGAAATGGGGAAGATTGGTTGAAGCCCTTAGTCTGGTTTCAGGAATGCACCGCAGCCACATGAAGCTCAATGAGACCACCTTTTCTTCCGTGTTGAGTGTCTGTGCTCGTTTACCTTCGTTATGTGACGGTAAGCAGGTCCACGGTCTTGTTTTGAAATCTGGGTCCGAAAATTTTGAGCTTGTTGGGAGTGCTTTGTTGTATTTCTATGCAAATTGTTTTGAAATTGAAGAAGCGAGGCGGGTTTTTGATTTGTTGCTAGAGAGCAATGAGTTGCTCTGGAGTTTGATGCTTGTTGGTTATGTTCAATGCAACTTAATGGATAATGCTTTGGATATTTTTAACAGAATGCCATCCCGTGATGTCGTGGCATGGACCACGTTGATCTCGGGTTACTCAAAGAGGGAGGATGGTTTCGGAAAGGCTTTGGAGTTGTTTAAATTGATGAGAGATAGCGGTGAGGCTGCACCGAATGAGTTTACCCTAGATTCTATTATAAGGGCTTGTGGTACAGTAGGGCTTTTTCATGAGGGAAGGGGTATTCATGGGCTTTTAATTCGATATGGCTTGGACTTTGAACAATCAATCAGTGGTGCACTAATTGGTTTTTATTGTAATTGCAATGCTGTGGATGATGCCAAGAAAGTTTATGATAGTCAGGAAAGCCCGACATTGAACGACTCAAACGTGCTAATTGGAGGCCTTATAGTAACTGGTAGGATTGAAGAAGCTGAGTTGATTTTTAATAGACTGGTGGAAAAAAATGCAGTTTCATATAATCTGATGATTAAAGGGTATTCATTGAGTAGTCGAACTGAGGATTCTGGAAAGTTGTATCTGGAAATGCCTCGAAGAACTTTAGTTTCGTCAAATACAATGATTTCGGTGTATTCCAGAAGTGGTGAATTGGATAAAGCTTTGGATCTCTTTGAAGAAACAAAAGAAGAGAGAAACCCTGTGACATGGAATTCAATGATCTCGGGTTATATTCAAAATGATCAACATGAAAAAGCTTTGGAACTGTATGGAATCATGCGCAAATTATCAATAAGCCAAACTAGATCAACTTTCTCTGTTCTTTTTCATGCATGCTCATGCCTGGGATCTCTTCAGCAAGGACAACTGCTTCATGCTCATTTGACTAAAACACCATTTGTATCTAATGCATATGTTGGAACAGCCCTTGTAGATATGTACTCCAAATGTGGGAGCATGGTTGGTGCTCAAGCATCATTCGTCAGTATTTCTTATCCCAATGTAGCAGCTTGGACGGCTTTGATAAATGGCTATGCACATCACGGGCTTGGTGCTGAAGCGATCTTACTCTTAGAGCATATGATAAACCAAGGAGTGCATCCAAACTCAGCAACCTTTGTTGGGATCCTGTCTGCTTGTGCTCATGCGGGGTTGGTCAATGAGGGAATGAGATTCTTCCGCATTATGAAAGAAAGTTACGGTGTGACCCCAACCTTAGAACACTTCACATGTGCAGTTAATCTGCTTGGTCGATCAGGTCGTCTGCGAGAAGCAGAGGAGCTTATCAAAGAGATGCCAGTTGAGGCAGATAATGTCATTTGGGGAGCTTTGCTTAATGCATGTTGGTTCTGTATGGATATGGAAGTGGGTGAAAGGGTAGCTGCAAAGATGTTTGATATGGACCCTGTGCCTATATCTGCCTATGTTATGATGTCTAACATCTATGCTGTATTAGGGAAGTGGGAGGAGAAGGTGAAGGTGAGGAAGATATTAAGAGGCAAGGAAGTGAAGAAGGATCCTGGATGTAGTTGGATTGAGCTGAACAACATAATTCATACGTTCTCTGTAGAAGATAGAACCCATCCATATTGTAATGTGATTTATGCAACTTTGGAGCATCTAACTGAAAATGTAAATTGCATTGGGCGATTGGACAATCTTTCTATACCAATAACAGAGGCTAGTATACTCGGTGCATCAAACTTTAATCATCAAAATTCTTTCTTTGTGACATAGAAATATTGTGGAGTATTAACAAAAGCTGATATGGTGTTCTACAAATCATCTGAGATAAAATGAGCAACAAAGGTTCATCTTTCTTATCCATATGTCTTTGCTTTTCATGATATCTAATTGTTTAAATTGATAGTATGCTCCTGCTCTTAGAATTTGTGGCTCCGTTTCAAGTTAATAGTATAAATTAGTGAAGGGTAGCAGTAGATTAAGAAGTTTGCTTCAAACTATTTCTGTCTTCTATTTTACCTGACCCCGGAAAATTGAAGTCACATCAAGTTCTTTAGTTGTCACAGTATTATGTCACTCTTTTTTGAACTGAATATGTTTTGGTTTAACATTCATTACAATGGCAGCTAACAGATAAGAATTTGATAATGTTACATGGACTTTCAGCGCATATTCTTTCCTCATCCTTCTTAATTCTTAATAAAAGTGCATGGTTTTACATATGTTTCTCATAGTTATTGATGATCATAAGTTGCTCCTCATTTCTCTGTACCCAAAAATCTGATCATTCTCTAAGAAGGTAGAAGAATCCTTTTCTTTTGAATTTCTTTTTTGACTGGCCCTCTGCATTTTCGCACACATCCATGATAAGTAGACATATGTATGCTTATGGTAATCTTAGATTAAGGTGACAAACATTCTTCAACTCAAATGGGCTTGAACTAATTTTTTAGCTGTTTTTGAACAAAAGGGTTTGGATAGAGTTTAGCTGTATGACAAACATAATGAATAAGTAAAATCTCGGCAGATAAACAGAGAATAATTCAAACATAGTGAAGACCCCTCCCATCCACGGTCATTCTTTCATATTCTTTTTGTGAAACTAAAATAGAGATTGTCTCTGTTGATTTTTTCTGTACCATTAATGTTGAATATGCTGCTTTATTGAACTCAAAATCAATAAAACTTCTTTCACTAATTTTACTCTAATGTGCATGTTATATGCATTATTTAGTGATTTAAACCCTGCGACGTTGATGATGTCTCCCTGCACTTAATATGGTGTGTTGAGTCCAGTTCAGAGGCTAAAAAGGGAAAAGGAGTCCCTCTCCACCCCCCCCCCCCCTCAAAAGAAAAGGTAAGGGAAGAGGAAAAAGTGAAGTCCAGACACTGTGCAGCTGTATGGTACAATCATGACTAAAGGTTCATGATTAGATTATTAATATGAAATAAAAATTATAATTCTTATTCTAGCTTGCTTCAGTAATCAGAAGAATAATATAATGCATGCAATAACAAGATTCAATAATGAACTTGTCAAAACTCTGAATACTAATAACAAGATCTAAAAACATTCACTCAACACACTATTATATGCACACGTGTTTTCCATGTACATACTACACATACACAATGACTCCATCATTCATACACTAGTTATTGTTTATTTTGAAGTTACATTGTAAATCACAAGACTGAAAGAGATTTCAATTAGAAATATTTCTTCAAATCTTGCTTTTGGAATCATCAGTAACCATATTTTGCAGCTGCTCTTTGGGTTTCTCATCAACTTTCTCTACATCCCATTTCTGTGGCTCTTCCATAATTCCCCTTTTCCTGTACTTGAAATAGAGCACAAGCTGCAGGATCCCTAAAGGACTGCCAACCAGATTGGGTGACTGCCATGATATTGATATCTATGTTAGAAAGTGATAATTTTTTATTTGTTAAGACAATTAAGTTTTAGTTATCATGTAACAAACCGCAAGAAGAAGGTCGTGGCTTAGTAATCCGTAAGCCAGCCAAAGCAAACTAACAAGGAACGAGAAGAAGGACAAGTAGAATGGCATGAATTCCACACTCTTAGTTTGTAGGACTTGCTTCTGCAATTGTGAATCATATCATTGTGTTACTGACAATGTAAACATGTGATGCAGGTTGTTGAAATTCATGGGAAACAATAACATAAACGATTGGGAAGAGAAGATGACTCACCACAACCACCAGCGGACCGCAATACATACCAACAGAGGCTACCAGTCCGATACTACCAGTAAAAATCTTGCGATGGTGATGATCATGGAAGACAACAGCTGATATTATTGCACTGATGCAGAACACAAGGGTAACTGCTGTCGTTATCATTGCTACCTTCTTCTGCATCCTCGTGACCGATCAATATTAACTTTCATTTAATTGAAATTAGCCATAGAAAATAACTGTTGTCATATATGTATAGTTTAGTCAAAATCTTTGTGCATGCATTTACATCTAATTTGTAGGTTTGCACTATAAACTTATAATTAAGAGCGTGTGTCTACGTGTACTAGTCAATGACAACCTTTGTGCATAAGTGCTGATGCTGATACATAAAAAATACATGCAAAATTATGCTGAATATGAGAAGGATGAAGAAGAAATATTAGCTTGCCTTTTCTCTAGCAGAAGCAAACCAGAAATATATGATAATGAAGGAAAGCTCAAGAAGGATCCCTAGGCCATTGATGGTGACCACTGGGAAGTTTTCCCACTTATAGCTTACTACAGGCAAGCCATACCAAGTATATAAATAGCAGTTGAATAGTGCAAGGATGTACGGTACGCATGAAAACTCCTCAGTGCTTTTCTTCTTTATGACCCTTGCAAATGTTAATCTGAGAAGAAACAATATATAAATTAGGAACTAAGAAATGAGTTTAATTGATGCAAATTCACCATTTCCTTTGGCGCTGAATGCGTAAAAGAATAAAGTAACGCTTTAGTGTAACCGGACAATACATAGGTGCAGCATATAGTAACAATGAGACGGCATTCCCTGCAAGATAAAGGATAAGTAGATTCAAGTTTAGGGTCTCGTTTATGAACTTTGTTTATGGATTATGATGAGAGCTGTGAAGAGTAATTAAAGTGGAAGGTACCCATTACTCCGACTACCAAACGCAACCTATCTCCCATCTCTTTGGGTCTAGATATGGCAAGAGAAATTGGTCCCAATAAAAGACTTGAAAGAAGTACTCAAGTTTGTTGTTTGAAATGTGTAGCATCTCTTAAGGTCTATATATATTGCATAGACGGATAAAAAGAGAATAATTAAAAAGTGAAAGAAAAGTGTTGTCTCTGTTTAACAACTTGTGGAGAGAAACTAAGGGGAAAATAAAAAAAAAAAACAAGAAAACAAATTATGGAGGAAAATGAGTAGGCTTGGATTATGGGCATGTGCATGAAATTGTTTAATGCAATTGATTGTTCAAAGTTGTAATTTGGTTAGCTTTTTAAAGTAAGACAGATAACAGATTAGATAGGAACGATTAATGGAATGGAATTATTTTGTTGTTTTGGTTCTCCTTGTGAAGTGGAAGATGTCACTGGAGTTCCACTACCCACTTGATGCAAAAGTTAAGGTGTTGTTGCTCCGGTGCTAGTGAACATCATGATAATTAGCTCAATGAGGTATAGTTCATAGGTTTACAATCCATAGAGGCGCTTTGGGGGCAAGGGGTTCCCAAGGCACACTAAAAGAGGGTAGTTATGTCTTCTATTTTTACTTCATTTTACATCAAAAAAATTAACGTATCTGAACTCTTTGAGGAAGAATGAGAGCTGTAAACAACACATTGAATTGGTTCTTAGAACAGTTAAGCTAGGAACCATTCAGCTCATGGAATAATTATATATTCGAATTGAAATCTTTAATTGGTTAGGTGCTAAGATTACGCTAAATGAAAATATTCTATTCCGGTACTTCTTTGAGTGTGTTGTATGGCTAATGTTTTTGAACTCTAAAGGAAAAAACTAAGTAGAGTAATTTTACTTAAGCCAAGTGTTTGCAAGTCAATTTTTTATTAAACTGGATGTCGTCTTTATAATTAAAGGATAGGAGTCTTATAATTTTTTTATTTATGATGGTGATATAAGCATTTCTTGCTGTTGTCTACCGTTCATCCTGTATTTGCTTAAATCATCTCCACTAAAATTTTGTCTTCAACCAAACATTACCTATTCCCATGCTCTATTTCGTCATGGTTCTGGCACTTGAAAGTTATCCAACATGGCATTTATGTTTTCCTAATATTATTTAACTATAATACATACATTGTTGAATGTGACTAAGTCCACTTATTTTCCATATCATCCAGTTGGAACACTATTTTACCACTGTTTTATCCCTAAAGTATGATTAATAAAATTGGACGTCCATATTCATGTATTAAACTTGATCATTCATAAGTTAACATTAGGGAATCGCTGTATAGATTTTGCCAAGTTGCATGCGATTGCCCAAGGGTTTGGGAGTTTGTTTAGACTCTTTATGACAGATGAACGCCTATTTATTTTTTAATATTTTTTTGTTGTCCTTTTTGGTCGTTGGATGAACTTTGATTGTTTGATTAAATGTAATATGGACATCTGAGATGGGTTTAGCAAGCTCAGAAGATATACATATTCTGATATCCATTCAGAATATGTTCTCCTGCTAAAGATATATGTCATGTTCATTTCATTAGTCATGTCAAAACACAATTCCCCTGATATATATGATTTTTTTTCCCCTAATGATACTGATATTTGTTGTTTGAACATAACATGTTGCAATAGGCAAGGGCATGTGCTTGCCGAAGAATTTGCAGCTCATTGATCGTGATCCCACAGCCTTCAATGTGCCCTGCATGATGAATGTCAAAAGGTCATTCATGGGGTTGTGAAAGATTACTTTCCCTTGCAACTTTGATCGCAGAGGTGGGAGAGAGTGTTTTTAATTTCAAATCAAGTTAATTCTAATTATTCTTCTCCTGTAGTTGAGCCAGCCTATTCTTAATTAATATAAATAACTTCTGCTGCCTAGTGTAAATTAGTCCATTTGTCCCAATTTGATGTACTCTCTAAAGTAACACAATGTTCTATAGTTGTTGAACTGCACATAAATTTTTGTGGGTGGAAATATGCTCTTAAGATGGCACAGGATGCTCGATTGAGTGAAGAATGATTGTACACAGTGTATATACTAAATCAGATGATGAGTGCTGGTGTCCATTAGATAAAACGATTTTTGCGACAAAAGGAATATGAACTATTCCAAGTTCAAGGTGCAGAAATTATCAGTAGATACAATTACAATTTATTGACAGTTGCTTGTTTCTAAACTGTTCCTGTGACTGGCTTCAATAATAAGATCGATGATCGTAAGTGGAAAACAATTTAATTGCACAACATTTTCCATTTTGATTTGATTCCCAAGTCAACGAGGCATGTTGCTGAACATCATCGTACACAAGTGTGCTCTTATTATTCTACTCGCATTGTAGAGACAACTAGTCACAATATGTATCTGATGTGAACCAATTCGCATGGCACTAATGAAAATAGAGAAGTATATTCAATGCTATTTGCAGCCCAGAAATGATCAACGTTGCTGTTTTCAAATGTCCAATAAATAACAAAATAAAAATTTCAACCTTGTTTTTTTTTTTTAATAAAATTTTTAATGAAGTTTTTCATAGGATGTAGAATTTGGAAAATTTACCGTTCTTAATTGTCTCTTCCAATTTTTTTTTTTTTTTTTGGAACATACAATTCACCGCCGTGATCAATTTTTGATTCCTCTATCTGATGGGATTGAAAAAAATGAGAAGCACGTTTTGATATGATTATAACAAATAAAGATTTCCAACTGGTTCGAACCCCCTAGACTCTAGAGTGGAGTGAATGAATATATGTCAAGAACTTCGAATCAGACTAGGAAAGTGTCTCATCTCTATCATCTCTATAGCTCTACTGGGAATGCGTGTCTTGTTTTTATCAGGAAGACGTTAGAATATGAAAAGTTTTAGAAATGAGGAGTCCAAGAACAATATTATTCCTTTCTTATGATTCAAGACCCCCCACCCCAAAAAAATAAAAAGAAGAGAAAAATAAATAATTAAAATTTCATTATATAAAAAAAAAAAAAGGAAAAATTGAAGTTGAAGAACTGTGGTAAAAAGATTGCAGGTGCAAGTAATTCGTTGAACATTTTAGTAATTTGTTGTAGCTCTCTCTTACCGGCTGACCTGCCAATGCCATTCGAGGATGGAGAAACCTCAAACCAGAGGATATTAATTCTTTTAAATACTTGATAATAGTACTATTAATTTTTGAATTGTAAAATGACGTTGTAGATTTGGTCTGGACATAACTTGTTGACCCTCCCTCCATCTAAATATTCTGTACTGTCTGTATGTGACCAATGATTTCTCCATATTTTCACTTTTCAATTTTGAAAAGATTTTTGGCATTAGCTGTGGTGGGTGGGTGGATGGAACCCTTCATTTATTTGACGCCAAACTTCAAACTCCACTATCATTATATTATATTATATTATATTCTAAAATGAAATATAAAAAAATCATTGGCACTTGGGATTTGCCGCCTGTATTTCCACCAGATGGTGACCCATAAATTAGTGCATAATCTACCGGCAAAATTGTGGATACCAATATCCAACAAATAATACTCAAGTAATTCAACAGCTCAAATAATTTGGACCCCAGGGACTGAGAAGCATAATCTCCTTTCGGTTTTATCAATTTAGTCTAAACTAGGTTTGGTGTTACCATTGTTTCTAAAATAAAGTTGACATCAACTATCAATTTTGCAAACATGTAGTGTTGTTACAAGGAAGATGTAACTAAACATTGGCAATATTACAAAATAAGGGCTGCAGATTAAATAGATAGTACCGTATAACATAATGGCATATATACACACACACGCATATATGCCTCTACTAACTGGACTACAAGTCATATACACGCGAACATCGTATTTTAATGTGCTGAAAAATGGGTTTTTTGTTTTTCACTGATATGTATGTTCAAGGAACTTCAAAAAAACTATGGTACTAGTATACAGTAGTGAGGCTGTTGAGTGTTGATCCAGAGGAAGGGAGGAATATGTATCTATAATTCAAGCAAGTAATTTGATATTTTACAAAATGTAGCGGCGGAGATAATCCACTCGAGCTGGATGCTTGAGCTTCATGAGTGCCTTCACTTCATGCTTTCGAACCATTTCTCTAGAAATATTTAAGTTTCCCCCAATCTCTCCCAATGTTCTATCACCTTTTCCGTCAAGGCCATATCTTTGCCTAATCACCAAGCTCTCCTTGGGCTTCAGAGAATCAAGCTGTGAAAAAAGATATAAATTCTCAAATTTATGACACTCAAAATTAACAATATATTGTCATTTCCAGAAATTTGCATTTTAATACTGTTCTTTTAAGAACACCTCACAACAGAATTAGCAATTAACCATCAACCCAAATGTTACAACTCAAAACGCACTGCCATGATGACAAAGATGAGAAATTACCACATCATCAAGAGCAAGCCGGAGAAGAGCAGGTTGCCTCCTCTTATCCCCTCCTGCACCCTCAACATCAGTAATTCCACTGATGAATTCTTCTTGTGTTACAGAGTGCCTTGTATGGAGAGAAAATACAGGCTTTGATGCCTTCATCACTTCGTGGTATCTTTCAGCTGAAATTCCAACTTTCTCTATAATCTCTTCCTCTGTTGGCACTCGATGCAGCTCAAACAACAGCTGTAGTTTGGCTCTTTGTATATCTGCTCTGACCTGCATCAGGTTAAGCTTGAGTTCTTCCAAACATTTGCCAAATCACAAGACATAAAATTCTTACACCTTTGACAAAATGCACTAGTTTTGCATGAACAGGCTTAAACTCCATCACCTTAATAGTTCAAGAACTAAAATTTGTTATCCGCATACATTGAAAAATCATGAGTTCTTTCAAATGCATTCCACTGTTCAACAAATTAGTGTAATGTGTTAACTATAACTTTCTGAGTGGAGCACACTTGGTGAATAATGGAATGCATCAATTATTGCCTTTTGCATTTCCAGACTTAACTTGTACAAGTTGCAAATTTTCTTAGATATAGACTCAGATATTCGACTGACCTCTCTTTCTGTCTCTGTCTCTCTCTCTCTCTCTCACACACACACACACAAACAAACACACACTGGTAAATAATTGTGCATTATAGAACATGCCTCTTGCAAAGCAGCAAGTTATCTGTGTTTCGAAAGGAGGCAGCAAGTTATCCGTGTTTCGAAAGGATAAAAGGTTCGTGGCGATCATTATGCTATGTCAAACAATTGACAAATAAAAAGCAAGCGCAGTAAAAAGAAGCTTACCGACTCAAGACCAAAAGAGACTCTTGTGAAGCTTGAGAGAGTCATGGATCGTATGATGGAATGTCTAATCCAAAACAGGCCATATGTTGAAAGCCGCAACTTTCTTTTAGGTTCAAAGCGATCGATGGCAGTAATAAGACCTTTCACTCCAGCTTGACAGAGGTCTTGGAATTGTGGGCCATTTGCAAACTCTTGAAAATATTTGTTCATTACAAACAAAACGAGCCGAAGATTGTGCTGCAACACATCATTGTAATGATTGTTATCATTAGTTTCACATAAATGTTCCACAAAACTGTGATTCGCGTGTCATTTACTAATCATACAAATATTGCTTTGGAACAATGATCAAAACTTGGAAGATATTCACTCTTGCAAATTTGTTGATAAATAACAACTGATCAATGGTTCAAATTTGAGACATATCCAAACATTAGCAGACCAAATTTATCTTTCGTAGTTGAGTTCAGCTAATTGACACTTAAAAGATTTAATCTTTACAGAAAGCACAAATGTTCTGTACCAAAATATAATAAAAACTCACCATATACTTGGTGTTCAGCTAGCTAGTTGTGCATTCATTACGTGTTACAGAAAGAATACGTGTTCCTTTTATTGATGTAATGCCAAATGTAGCTCTTAGAAAGTATTATATGTTGATAATGGGAAAAGAAAGCCTACCTCAAATTTCACCCAACCCTTAACCTTTTAAGATAATAGGTAATGGGAGGTTTACTTGATATATTCCCAAATCAAATTTGCGAATTGCAGAAGAAAAAGGAATATAAAAGACCTATTCTTACCCTAATCAGTTTGTTCCGAGCTGCTCGGCCAACTTCCATTTGTTTCCTCAATTGCGCTACATTCATAGTTGTTGCCTCTGCTAACTCACCATCAGTTGGTTCTCTTCCCAAATCATTTTGTAAGTTCTCTTTCACTGAAAGGATATCCTATATTACAACAAATAAAGGTTATGAGAAAAGCACAATAGAATCAGTAAAATTACAGCTAAGAAACGTTATGAGAAAAATCTAAACGAAAATAAGAAACAAAAAAAGAGAAAGTTAAGCCACCAAGTCTTATGAGAAATATCAGAAAGTTCATACAAACTACGGATGTTTAGTGGGGTGTTTGAAGCAGAAAAGGACTCACCTTCATAGGTTGCATTAGCTTAAACAGCCAGGTGTGCTCTGAAGAAGAAAGAACTGGTGGGATCTTCATTTTCTTCCAGTCCAAGCTCACCAAGTCGGTAGAAGCAGAATACCCTCTAATCAGCTTATTGATTTTCTCAAGTTCATTATCCCCATGAAGTTTTCTCCTCTGGGCTGCAGAAGCAACTTCAACTTCTTTGCTCATTCTCAGTTTGATCCTCTTCTCAAGATTCAATCTTTTGGTGTTATGCCTCTGACTTCGCACTACATTAGCAACAGTTCCATTTTCTGCCTTGTCATCACCATCAATCATCTTCTTCCTCCTCCGTCGGACTATCTTCACCCCATGATCTTTATCTTCACCGTCAAATAATTCAGGTGCGGGACTAAGCTTGTATATATTTTCAAGTTTGGCTGCAGCCTCGTTGTAATCCAAATCCAAAGCACATGAAGGTGCTTCAGGGGTAGAGAGAGCTTGGACTCTTTCTGAAGGTCTTTTAACTTGTCTTAGTATCTTTTGTTTTGCTTTAGATTTATCTATGGGTGAAGATACGGATTCTTTGGGAGCAACCAAAGCCTTATTCTTGGTTTTATCTGTTTTGAACTGCAAAATTGACACTCTTTTAGTAGGAGAAGAGTGTCTTGAGAGTCTTGTGCTTGATCCCAAGGGCGTGCGTGCAGCAGAGGTTGAAACAGTTACAACTCCCATGCCAAGCTGTGTAAGACAAATTTTATTAATGATTGAGAGCTTCCCCAACTACACAAGTCCTCAAAGAACAAAATTCATAGATTTTCATTCGAAAAATTAGCTTATCATGGTGAGAATATGTCACCATGATAACTCGTTAAAGTAACTGAAGAACTAGCATTCAAGCTATGAAGGTAGAAATAATAATGAATTAACTAAATCCGGATTCAGATTTCAAATTTAATAGAAACGCTAATGTCTAAAGACTGGTAGGAAACATTAGTAGTTATCCATTGTAACCCTTCATGTTTAATTATCCCAAAATCTCATAACTGCTTGAATGTGAATTATATCTTTCTGTTGTTTACACCAAACTAAGCTGCATGTCAAAGAAAACACTACTCAACCCAATTCATCAGATTTATACAGCAGAAATCTCGAACAAGTTCAGCTTTACACTAAAGGGTTTTAAGTAAAAGTAGCACCATCTAGCAATTGAGAACAAATAAGGCTCCCATAAAAAACCAGACACCAAATACTGGCTGTGCCACAACTATAAGTAATAGCCAATCTTGGAACAACTCTCGACTGAACCAAAATCAAACCCACTGGGCAATTATGATCAACATTTTTAATCCCCAAATTAAATGTTGATCAGTCCATTCCTTTAAGCACAGAGATTTAGAATTGCCACTTGTTATGGCATGATCAAATAACCACCCCAGAAATCAAAACTAAAATTTGACATTACTTTATACTGCTAGTATAACATAGTGTGTGGAGCACAATCCAAGTTTCTTTACCATACACTACTAAAATACTACTGTAAAGAATTTTGTACAGAGAATTAAAAAAAGAAATAGCAGAGAGATCGATATAGTACCTCAATAGAATCCGACCGGAGTTTTAGAGCTGCCACTGAGTTTCCGACAAAAAGATTCGGGATTCCGGCGGCAAAAAATGTACAGATGGAGAATCTCAATGAACGGAAGTGAGAGAAATGTTGATCAAATTAAAGTAGACAGAATCTCAAGGGGTAAATAAAATGGTGTCCACAAGCTTTGATCTCCTAACAAATCGACGGCTAATAGTAAGCAGGTCTTATATCGACGGTGTAGGAGGTTTCCAGGTAGGATTGAATTAGTGATGGAGACAAACCGTGAGGACGTGGCCAATACTTTGGCAGAGGCTGATTTTTATTTATTTATTTATTTTATTTATTTTACGTGAAAGGCTTCCTTTGTCTTCGTGGCCAATCGGGAGTGGTTGATGGGATATTTTTGGGAATT
This sequence comes from Aralia elata, assembly GCA_034770075.1. Lineage (NCBI taxonomy): Eukaryota > Viridiplantae > Streptophyta > Magnoliopsida > Apiales > Araliaceae > Aralia > Aralia elata. The sequence continues at coordinate 110,036,181 of CM068385.1, read as the reverse complement.
GGAATATGTGAACACGTGGATGGTCCGCAGTGGAAGACTATGATGGGTCCCATACCGTAAATACCATATAGTGGCCTGGGTTCCTCTACGTTGCTCAATACCAGCCATTTGAGAGAGACGTATAACCCATCAACCCAAAAAAAAAAAACGAAAAAAAAGAAGAAGTAAAATTGGAAGGATTTTGATGTCAAGGAATAGAGTTTAGTGTAGCTATGATTATCAACTAAATTTCAATTCGTACAAGTTCAAAAAGAAACATTTAAAGTTAAGGATTTTAATCAATTTGTCCATATCATCTTTATATTCATATATATACAACCTAATTACATAATTCGTTCTTAGTTGTATAAGGAAAATAATATTTTTACCCCCAAAAAAGTAATATTTTTACGTAAATATGTATTAATTTTATGATGTGAAAATATAATGTTTTTATATGAAAATATCGATTCTCATCATATAATATGCAAAATCTAATGGTAGGTATTTGTGAGTTTGTTTCCGAGAAATGGGATGGAAAGAAAAAATTCATTCTTCTAAATATTATTAAAAAATAAAACTTTTTTCTAGCTCCCATCACTTCCCTTCTCTTTTTCTTAAAATAAAATTCACTAATAAGGATTATTGCATCATTGGTAATAACAGGAGTAAAATTCAATTTAATTATGTGCACATAACAGAATTAGGGTTGTCAAGTGAGAGCTGCCTGCCGTCCTCACTAATTTTTTTTCCCTTTAGTATATTTATATTTTTGTTTATGAACTCCACTAGATTTATATATTAACTAATATTTTATTGGTCTTTATCCAAATAAAAGTGAAATTTACCTAATTTATACAAAGAATTAGGCATGGTCCTCACTTACAAATGATAAATTTTTTTTTTGTGGTTAATGAATTCGTGGTCAAATAAAAAAAATTCTTATATTTAGTGATTTGTAATATTTATTGATTTAATTTATATAATTTATTTATATTGTTTATTATTTATATTATACAAAGCTCTCACTAAACATAAATCCTACGTCACTCCATGTATGTGCATGAGAAGCCAACAATGTACAATAGAGTGTACAATTACACTTTCATCTCTGATCCTAAATGAAAATATACAAGCTAATAATTTGATAATTATCTATGTCATCAGGACGAAGTTAGGTTAAAAAGACGGGGGTTCAGCCTGACCCAGTTGAAATAGTTTTTTATATATGGTATGTGTATTTTTGTAAGTTTTAGGTGTAATAAATAAAATGAATTCAATTAAAGTTTTTATATTTTTCAATAATATAATAAATAGAATTACTTACTGAACAATTAATTGTCATGATTCTAAGTAAATTGGAGTGTCTAAAGTATAATCTCCAACCAGTAGCGAGTATCTTAAATTTATGTGATTTTAACTAGGTCAATATATACATTTACCAATTAAATCGCAAGTAGTTAAATTTCTTGTGGAGAATTATACTTTGACCAGTCGTTTGAAATACGTACCAACTGGGTACGTAGTAGTATACTCTTTGACAGTGAAAGCAACGCATAATTATTGCGTATAAATTTATACCGTGAGTCTGTAATGAAACAGAGAATTAGAAAAATATATGGTAGCCCAACTAACTAATATAGGATCACACCGTGTCAAATTAATTGCTTAATATTAACTTTTTTAAGTTAAATTGACTATTTTTAGAATTAATAATTAAGCATATATAAATATATTTCTAAAATTATAAAAATTGGGGTTAGTAATAAATTAATTGTATATACTTTCTTTTGGTTATAATCTCTTCACATATATTTTAGCAAAAATAGTAAAAAGATTAATTTTAAAAATGATCAATTTGACTTTAAAAAGTCAAAATTGAACAATTAATTTAGAACGGATAGAATACTAATAGTAATGAATAAAATACTAGTGCATTCTAGAACTTTTCTTTTTTGGTAAACAATTCTAGAACTTTAGATGAGTAGTGATTTGATAACTGATTTGAAAGTTTGACGCGTGGAAAATATATACGTATAATCATTTTTTTGAACAAGTCATAATAAATAGGACTTGCATGTCGCACGAATCAATGATTTTTTAAATTTATATTATAAAGCGGGAGGGATTTGAAGCAGTTATTTTTGTGTTAATATTAAAAGTAAAGTTTTTTTTTTATTTTTCATCTTTATTCTTTAAAATCTTTTTTTTTATTAATTCACATTTTTTATTTTTTAATATTATTTGTCACTTTAAATACGTACGTAGTGTATATCAATTAAACTAGTGTAAATAAAACGCAAGTAATTATTAATGTTTGAAATATATCACGAGTACATCATTTCCTATGGTACATATTTTGTCATTAAATTAATGTTACTCCTGTTGTTTTATAAAAATGTCAAATTTGTTAATTTTTTAAAAATAATATTATTTTTTTAATAATAATATAATATGACATAATATACTCAAATTAATACAATTTTATTATTGTATTATCATTATTTAATTAAATACTTAATAAATTCAGGGTAATTTGTAAATAAGATTATTTTTGGCAAAACTAAGAATTTTCCCACTATAGTTGGCAGCTTTTCCTTATTGCACTATTGAACTTTTAATTTTTCGGATTACCACATTGAACTAATTAGTATTTTAAAATTGGGTCATTCTGTCAACTATGGCTCACGTCTGTTAAATTGATTTGTTTTTTTTTTCCTACGTGGATTTGAAACAGAAAAGGAAAAATAAGAAAGCTGACAACACAAGTGGTTTATTCACTGTGGCAACCAACAAGCAATGTCATTACTGACCAATGTAGCTCACGCGACATTAGGTCTCGGCGTCACAACCACCATTCTCAATTCCTCTCTACACCATCAACGGCGGCCAATGCGCCGTATTGATGGACAAAATCCAGGGAGTCATCGATGTATAATGTCCAGATTGGGAGAGCACAGATTTGCAGGGACCCCAAATTCAAAACGAAATGAGTTGCAGCGAAAATAGAGGACCCAAAACCAATTATATCAACCAGCAAGATGAAGTCCCAAACCGATAACCACCATGGATTCCGTCAAAACTAAGAACACCCATAAACGCATGACTATCTATGACAAGACCATAAATCAAAAAACCCAAATCTGATACATGTAAAAGAAATTAAAACCGAACATGATGTCCAGATCGGGGGAGCACTCGGATCATCAACAAGTAATCCGCAAGGATCTCAAATCCAACACTCAAAATAATTTGCAATAACAGAGCACCCAAACTAGTAAATTACCCAAACTGATTTCATAGAGGGAAAAACAAACAAATAAGAAGAAATCAGAAGGGAATCAATGACAGCCACATGATATTTGGCCCAGTGGGTTCAAGAAGTTGTGTGTGTGCGAGGGGTGTGTGTAAATTCGTAAAAAAAAAAATCAATAACAACCCAAATCTGATTAATTGATAGATTATCAATATGCATGCATAAAACCAGATTTGACTTCCAAAACAGCACCATAGCATAACATCAAGATCTAAACCACCATGAAAGCCCTAAATCAGATCCCACACCAGATCATACCTTCCAATTCCAGCATGGTGGGCTGAGGCGGAGGAAGAAGAGAGGATGGGGAAACTGAGATTTACCGGAAACTCATTACCAGATTCAACATACAACAGCAAGAACATAACAGAGTTGGACAATGGAAAATAGACCAAAATGGCCAAACAATAACAGCAAAACTGAAATAAAAAATTCCAAACTGAACATGTAAAGATAATCGGTAAATAGAACAATAGTCCAGATCGGGAAAGCACATGGATCCACCAGAACCCAACTTAGACCAAATTGAAGCACCGACAACAACACCCCAACAATCAGATTCAAACAAAAAGGAAATCGAAAAAGGGGGAAACAAGTCTTCAAGCTCTACTAGCCCAGATCCGACAACAAGGATATACCATGGTCCGACAAAAAGCAGAGCAGATATTGAGAAAAAAAATTCAAATAAACAGATTCCACGTCGGCATATATATTTTTTTAGTTTTATTTTTTTGTTGCCACGTAAGAAAAAAACTGAAGTAATTTAACGTCCGTTTAATTTTTTTAACGGAGTGGCCTAATTTAAAAATAATACTTAGTACAATGGGGTAATTTAAAAAATTAAAAGTTCGGTAGTGTATTAAGTAAAATGTGCCAACTACAGTAACTAAATCATTAGTTTTGCCGATTATTTTTCTACGAAGAGGGAATATCAATTTGTTAAAATAATGATTGCCTAAGATTCATGTTCATGTGATCTCTCATCTATGGAAAGTAATCCTGATTTCTAATAGTAGGATTAATTAATGAGTCGCCGGAATCGGATTTTCTGAGGAATCTGTTTTAATCCCGTATCTCTTAAATTTCCATCATAAATGAGGTTAAGAGAGAGACTCAGAATGGCATATGATAGTGTAAGCTATTTGTGGATGATAAAGTGTATTCTATACATTAAATTTAGAGAATAATTATATATAGAATTAAGAAGAAAATCAAGAAATTTAAATTGTATTGACACATTTTATATTTGTTATTTATTACGGTAAAATTATTTAACTAACCATCTTAAAATCTAAATCTCTTTATTTTCTCCTGAATTCCTTTGTTGTTATTAAAGTTATGGTATAAAAATTTAATTTTACAAGTCATATGTATTTAATTTATTCTCTTTTGTAAAATAAATTAATGCTCTACTTTTTATTATTTGCATTTTGGGAAAGATTTAAAATATGTGTCATATCAAGGGATTTGAATTGCATTGACATATTTTGTATTGATTAGTTATCATGCTAAAATTGTTTAATTAGTTGATGCGATAAAATTATATACTACAAGTGCATATCGTCTATTGTAGATTTGGTAAGTGCGGGTCAAACCACATAAACTAGATCAATTCTTTAATATATTCTTAATTAATATTTCAGGCAAATTAAAAATAAATATAGTAGAGATGATTAGTTAACTAAATAATGCAAACTAAAAAAAAAAATTAATAATGAAAACTAGTAATGAGAAAAGCTACCTAGGAATCCGAATACACTACTTACTAACATAATTAATAATTTCTTATTTTTCAAATTAATTCCCAGATCTTGTTTCCCCTCTCCTTTAAAAATAACGATTCATATAATTAATAGGGGTAAGCATAAGTTATAAAAAATTCACAGACTTATCAAAACTTCGTAATTAATATAAGAACCACAACGAATTTTGCGCGAAGGTAAAAATGAAGGAATAAACAATTAGGTATTAATATCGCAATAGACAGAAAATATTAATATGTAATACCTAGTTTCATCATCGTCATATGTATTAGAAATTTAATTAACCATACAAATTAAAATAAAAACAAGTAAGATTATTATTACTATTAATTGCATCAAATCAATATTGATAAAAGACAACTTTAAACGACTTAATTAACTAATAAGAAAGCATGAATTAATTATCTAATAAGATACTCTCCTGTCTCTTAATATAAGTCGTTTTAGAAAAGTGTTTTTCTCTTTTAACATATGATGTTTGAAAATTTCAAGTAAGTATTAATTGCTTAGTTTTTAATGTTATATTAGGTATTAAATATAACTTTAGTTCTCTTATTATTTTTAATCTAATAAATAATACTCAATTTTTTCAATATAAGGATAATATGAACGATTAATATTATATTTAATACTATACAATTATTTTTTTAATACTTGTACATAATTTTAAAATGACTTATATTAAGTGACGGAGAGAGCGTTAAATAAGCACAAATTAAATGGCAAACACTAGTAAAGTAATATTAAATTATAAAATGATTATATGTACAACCAATTGTACTCAGCCGCATAAGGAATAGAAAAAGAATCCAAGGAACAGACTAAGATGCTGCCCACTTGCTTTTACCGAACACAAAAAGTAAAATAAAAAAACTCTCAATCTTTTCCTAGTCCCAGCCGGATGTGAAGGGATGAAAAAGAATAAAAAGTGGCAACCCCCCCCCCCCCCTCTCTCTCTCACAAAAGACTTATTTATAAAAAATAAATAAATTTATGTCTTAATTTAAATTTTTTGAACTTAGTCTTTTTTGTTTTTTTTTATCTTCTTCTTTTCTTCTCGACTTCAACATCTACGTGATAATCTTCCAAGAGTCATTTTCATCTTTAAAAATTGAAATAATTATCTTTTACTTATTTACCAAGATAAATAAGATATCTACCATAAAACCAAATAACATTAGTTAAATAAAATATACATATAAAATAATAAAAATAAGAATATTAAAATATATAAAACATGTGTATATCACTAGTCATATTAAAATTCAAATTCCTTAATTTTTTTTCTAAATTCTATATGTATATGTTATTATTGCAAAGTATAAAATTTTAATTTTACAAATTATTCATATATAATTTATTCTCTTAAAATTTTATAATTTAATCTGGAACTCGGATATTACATTCTAAGATATATGAATCCAAAGTATATAATTAATAAAATGTAATTTTTAATAAGTAGTTTTTGTCTCGCAAACGACAAATACATTTTTTAGTAACTGAAAGAGCAGAATCCTAAAGACTTGGATCATGTGACACGTAGCAATAGCAATGATTTTAACATAAAAAACTACCCCCCAAAAAAAAAACAAAAAACAAAAAACAAAAACCACAAAAAAGACTTTCTTTTGGAGGTATTATCTATACGAGATTTTAACTGAATACCAACTATTTAAGAGTACGTATAGTTAAAAAAGGAATAAATAAACAAATTATATATGTCTTAATGTGTTAGACATAAAATTTAGTATTTAAATAAGTCAACCCAAAAAAAAAAGAAAAGACTTTCTTTTGGAGGTAGTATCAATTACAGTACCTAAGATTTATGTAATCTTAAAATTCATTTCTTACAGCTCAAACCCTTTATTAATTATTGGTCAAAGAAATTCTTTTATGAACTTTAAATGGAGTACTAAATAATTTAGTTAGTCAAGGAAATAATATGAACTCATCATCAAATTTGTACTCAAAATCACAAGCATGATTCATATTGTTGTGTCATGTTCACTGAAATTAATAGTCACCATTTGACCCAATTAATTAACATGAAAGACTCAAGAATAGTAGGAGGGGGAGGAGAGAGAAAGAGAGAGAAAAAGAGATGGTCTACAAATCTATCAAACTGGTCTTCTTACAATGAACGTCTAGAAGCACTAGAAGAGAAGAACAACAAACAAAATTCCGACCACTAATTTTTACTACGCACCAACTTTCTTTGTACCTGAAATAAGTTAATGGAGATCAATCCATCATTTGCTTGCATCCGCCTTTTTCTTTTTTAATTTTTACTGTTATTATTTTTATGTTTTATGTATTATGCACCTGTAAACGGATTCCACTACCACACCCACGTCCACACGTTTTCTCTTAATTATCAATAATATTTTTACTATTTTTGCTCTATTTGTTGTCTTGATAAATATGTCATTATTATTTCTGTCCTTCACTAGGGTTCAGTGGTACTTACAATTAATCTACCTATACGATTATATTAAGTCAGTTGTTAAATCTAATGTGTTTTTGTCAATTTTTCCTGTATCATTAATCTTATTCAGTAGACATTTAACAGCGTGCGTAAGTATTTTTTTTCTTACTTTCTTAACTTAAGTAACAATTCTTATTAGAAGAATTATAAATTTTGGTATGTATGGATAGTTCAAGTATAACAACCTTATCAATCAAGTTGACACTTGAAAAAAATAAATAAATTAAAATTTAGACAATGAAATTGATCAACTTAAATTATGATAATTTTTTCTTAAATAACCGTAGATTATAAATTTCAATCATAGGGACTTAAGGGAACTTGAAAGAAAGATTAGAAGGATAACTAAGAGAAACTTACCTTTGTTATGAAGCTTATATCTGACTTTTTTACTGTATAAACTCGAACAAGTGACAATAAACAGTAAAATAGAGACTTAAGTACTAAGCCTCATATGCTGACTTTTCTGCAATATATATGAACTCAAACAACTGACAATCAATAGTAAAAAGAGAAGCTTAAGTACTAAGTCTCTTATATATGCTGATTTTTCTACGATATAAACTCAAATAAGTGACAATGAACAGTTTAAAGAGGCTTAACTACTAAATAATACTCCCTCCGTCCCAAATTAATTGCTTTTCTAGGATTTTTTAAAGTCAAATTGACTATTTTTAAAATTAATAATTAAGCATATATAAATATATTTCTAAAATTATAAAAATTGAAATTAGTAATAAATTATATATTCTTTATTTTGGTTATAATATCTTCACCTATATGTTAGCAAAAAATAGTAAAAAGATTAGTTTTAAAAATAGTCAATTTGACTTTAAAAAGTCCTAGAAATGCAATTAATTTGGGACGGAGGGAATAATTTTTTTTTTGCCGATCAAAAAAATAAAAAAAATGTATTAAGTCATCATCTCGGTCTAAATTATAATGATTGATCATTATGTAATAAATATTAGTTGTTAAAAAATAAATAAAAATGACATATCAATTGATATAGGATATATAGTACTTTCAACGGTATAAAACATAAATAAATTTACATTCCTCATTCATAAAATTCATAGTTCACAATAATTTAGTTAGTAGGTACTAGCTTGTGTGGCATGCATGTAGTTTAACATGGATCATAATAGAATATTAGGTGCATTGCATTGCCTCTAAGACACTACTGTTGAGGCATGTGAAGACGTCGATCATATCGGATCCGGGAAGAGCCGCGCTGAAGCTGCCACCAGGAATGTACATACATACACACACACACACACATAAATATATATATATATATATATATATATATACACACACACACATATATCAATTTGTAATCCCATGTACAGCAAGCATACGATAAACCTTTGGAACCATCTAGCTAGGATAAACTACGTACGTACCCGTTAAAGCGTATAATTAATTAATTTCTACATCTTTTAGATTTAATAAATTTATTTAAATGTGTCAGAATGATGTCAGTGTCTTCGTCTTTAATTAATTGTTTTAAATGTGTTTTCTTTTAATCCAACTTGTCAATTAAATCGCAGTTTCCAATGACACGTTCTACCAATGACTCATTCATATATATAAAGAGTTATGTTTAATTTTTATTTTACTTAATTTGATAAATGTAAATTTATTTGATTTTGAGAAAACTATCTAAAAAGTTAGATATCACTAAGTATAAAAAATTTTATATTTAAAATTAGCATAAATTTACATCACAATTTAAAATAAGAATTTCGCAAATTAATTATGATGAAACTCTTTTTTGAAAGAAAAAGAATATATTTTAATTCATAGTGATAGCATTAATTAATACAAATATTTAGTAGAGTAATATATATATATATATATATATATGTATATATATATCAAATGGATGGGAGGCATCCAAATTGAGCATATGATAACTAAAGGGAGGGAGATATGCTGATATCTCGCCTCATTATAAGGCAGGCGTGAACCGTTGGATATGGTGTACTACCAACCATGCATGCAGATGCAGTCAACCCAGTGCGGAAGGGGGGGTTGAGCGCGTGAAGGACACCATTTACTATTAATCTGCGCGTTTGTATTGATTTAAGTAACCCACAAGAACCGGTAATCATGTGCGGTGGGGTATAAAAATAGTACTCCACTATAATGGTGATTAATCAACGCCAACGTAAGCAAGGGTTTGAGGCTAACATCATGTCCATGTCATTATTTATCTCTCCAACTCTTTTACGTAGACATAAAAATTGGATATGAGGGTATTTAAATTTCATCTATTTATATTTTTACTCTCACAAATAGATAAAATTCAAATACACTCATGTTTAATTTTTATGTTCAATTTTTATTAGCACATATAATTTTTGTTCTCCCTCTTTCTCCTACGTGAAAACCAAGTCTATATATGTGGCACTAGTAGTAACGCGGATCGGGAGAAGGTTGAAGGAAGATTCAAGTCTTCTTCTTCATCATATATATAAACTCACTCTCTCTTTGTCCCTCCATCTTTGACTTTCAATCATCTCACTCCTCCACATCATCCTATATATATAAACTCTCTCTCTCTTCCCATCTTTGACTCCTCCACATCATCCTCATCAATGATAAATGCTACTTAGACAATTATGACAAAAAGGGATACTCCATTTAAATTTCTTTAATTTGAAAAAGTTGAAGAGAATTGGTCAGCAATTGGACTTAATTCCTCACTCTGCCTGTCTCTCTCTATGTAATTGAGTAATTTCAATTCCCATGACCGTAGACCAGTCTTAGCAAGCTACAATTAAGATCTATATTCTCTTCATTCAAGAAGAGGTCTAATTAAGATCTCTTTATATATATCAAAATTTCATCCTTTTTAGCTTATTCATCTTCACACCAAACTCACTGCATATATATATACCTTTGCTAGCTAGCTTTCCATAATTTTTCTGTGATGTCTCTTCCAGTTGAATAAGATTTGACTTTAAATGTTTCCAAAGTGTTATACTACTTAATTGTATCTGAAATTATATATAAAAAACCCTACCATTATTAGCATAGCTAGCTAGCTAATCGTATAATAACAGTACTTGCAGTCTCTCTCTCTCTCTCTCTATATATATATATATCTATATATATATTTGTGTTATTTAAACAATTGGTGATCGAATATAAAATATATGGAGCATTCTAATTTGGCATCATCAGCTGATCATCATAATGATCTGATAAAGGAGCTGAAGCAAGGGAAGGAGCTAGCCAAACAGCTTCTGATCCATTTCAATGTCCCGTCTTCAACTCGCGAAGCCCGTGAATTCTTGGTCCACAAGATCCTACTTTCCTACGACAAGGCCCTCTCTATGCTTAATTCCACTACTAGTACGGATCATCAGCAACATACTACCGGAACAGCAACTGGAATATTGTCTGAATCGCCACGTTCCTTTAGTGGAAGCCCACGTAGCGAAGATTCTGACCGCGATTTCAAAGATCCAGACACCAAAGATATTGCCTCCAGAAAGAGGTACATACATACATACATGCATAAAATTAATATGTCTTGTATAAATTAAGCATTACTAATTAATGTTTGTTTGTGATCATTCTATTCATGTTAAAATTCAATATCAGCAGTATTTAGTACGTACGTACATAACATGTTATTTAATCTTGTTTAATTGTTAAATTCATATTAATTGTTGCAGAAAGGATATGCCACGGTGGACGAAGCAAGTACAAATTTCCCCTGGGGCAGGACTAGAAGGACCGCTTGATGATGGCTACAGCTGGAGGAAATATGGGCAGAAAGACATTCTTGGAGCCAAATATCCTAGGTACGTACATTACTACATATATATATATATATATATATAATTATCAACCCGCAGATACAACGTAATTATATTAATTATGGATACATTTTAACCATATATTTCATGATACATCGGGCCACTTCAAAATTAATATATATAGGTTGCATGGTTTGGTGGTGACAAATTAAAATTTCCTCAATTTGCATAGACATACTCATTAAAATGTATGTATGTATATATAGCTTATGATATATATAAGTGATTCTTTTTCTTCCTTTTTCAAGACTTAGAACTTACCGGTATACAGTTTATGAATTTGTAGGGGATACTATAGATGTACTCATCGACATATCCAAGGTTGTTTGGCTACAAAGCAAGTTCAAAGATCTGATAATGACCCAACAATCTTTGAAATTACTTATCGAGGAAGGCACACATGTGCTCAGGCTTCAAATTTAATTCCCGCACCCCCACCCCCACCCCAGCTTGATCAAAACCCAGAACCAATAACGTCCCTAAGGACATTAATTCATGATCATCATCAACCACCACAGAACCATCAGCCTCAACATTCACAAGAAGTCATATTGAGCTTCAAAACCGGCCTCAAAGTAATAACCGAGGATTTGGATACCCGTGAACAACAATCAATTAGTCCTCCTACTTCCTTCTACTTTCCTTCCACGTCAAACAATGAAGCCGAAAGTTACAGCTTTGCTCAATATTATAATATGCTTGGTAACAATTTTGTTGGCAATATTTCTTCTCCTTCATTTGTGTCTCCTGCCACGTCTGCCTCAAACTATAACTTATCTCTGTCACCTTATTCGAATATGAGCAGCTTTGGAGGGAATTTGACACGGAATATGCAGGCTTCAGATTCTGAACTCACAGACATTATCTCGGCACCAACTTCAGCTACAAACTCTCCAGCTGTTGGTGTAAATTTCCCACTTGGTCAACTTGAATTTAACTCCAATTTCACATTTGATAATCCAGGATTCTAATTCTAGTAACAGATCTAGAGAGAGAGACAGAGAAAAGGTTTGCTTGGAAAGCTGAGTCAGCTAAGAGAGTTTTGATGATCGACGTGGTAAAATTTAGGTCGTTATTAATTAGTTAGATATTTGGAGATAATTAAGTCGTGTAACGAAATTTTGTCCTCCCTTTTGACTTGGTCTTTGTTATTTTCACTTGTATCTCGTTAGTTAACCTGGGTAAGGTTATGTTGCAATCTTGGATAGTCAAATAGTTGATATAATTAATCTTGATTTAAGGATTTTTGCTAATTTTATTTTTAGTTTGTTTTAAAAGTGTTGTTGGATAGTTAAAAGTTTTGCTAACATCTTCTACATTATCTCAATATTCTATTAATTTTCTGTTGCACTGTGTATAAAAGCGAAGCCGCATTAGGCACTCCACATAATTAGACATGGAAGCACAAGATTTTTTTACTTCCTTTTGGGATAAGTAGAAGTTACAAGAAAAAAATAAGTGATAAGTGAAATTTTAATTACAAACGGTAATAACATCATTTTTGTCTCGTTATTATGTATGAATATTGAAAGATATACTATCATAAGATTATTAAAGTGATGGTGTACATTCTGATAAATGTTTATTATAATACATACTCAAATAGTAGTAACTGCGGATGCCTTCGTATAAATAAAGAATAATTTTATTAATTTTTTTTACTAGATAACCTTCATAAGTAGGCGTTCTAAAGAAAAATTATTTCCATAACTTATTTTGTCGTGTATTTGAAATGACGCGAATAGAAATAGTCCTACACGGTTTACGCCACCAAGTGAAGTCAACAAAAATTTCGAAACAGTTGGCATTATAACTTACAAGAGCTTGAATATGGTCGTGGGCCGCTAGGTAGTTTACCATACAAGGCCCATTTCATATTCCATATCATCAAATATAGGCCAACATCGTATCTCACGAAAAGGAAAGACCTACAGAAATCTTCTTTTGCTGGGCCGAATGCAAGTGTATAATATATATATCGGGGTATTACGATATTTTTTTTGGGTTCTTTATATAAGTATACAACAAATAGAAAGTAATTACAAAAAAAGTGCATCAACCAAATAATTACAAAAAACGTGTAATTAGGATCCATATTACAAAGATAGTACAATTCACATTAATAAGGAAACCTAAAATCAAGGACAAATAACTGCCATAATTAATAATTCAAATTCAAATATTTGGATCTAACAACAAAAACAAATTCAAATTCAAAATAATAATTCAAATTTAAATATTCAAATTCAAATCTTCATCTTCCTCACATACACTTTGAAATAATAGTCCGCCGTTACACCTTACATACTCCGCCGCTACACCGCCGCGAATCTCCGTTGTCCAAAACGCCAATGAGAATAAGAAGAAGATTCGCCCTATAAAAAGTTTAAAAATAAATAGATGTAACTTTTAATGTTCTGTAATTTTTTTTATAACTATTTTGTTACTCATAAATAATAAAATGGTTACCTTTGTATGAATGGTTGGATACCAACTGCATCACATTCAAACGAAATTGGTAACTTAATAAATTTGAATTGGTTACCTTGGTCTGAAGGTTTGGCTACCAACTGCACTATGAAAAAACTGCAGGTGTGGTTGTGAATTAGTTACTTTGGTATGAAGGTTTTGTTACTTTGGTACGAAGGTTTGCTTACCTTGATCTGAAGGTTTGGTAATCAACTGTACTAAGAAAAAATTTAAAGTGTGGAGGTTGATTGGTTACTTTTATATGACAGTTTGGTTACCTTGGTATGAAGGTTTGGTTACCATCATCCAATATTCATATCCACCGCCACCACCGCCTGAATCTTCGTACCCAGGAGGAGATTACAGCGAAGTGGTTTAGTCAAGATGTTTTTGCTGAAGAGGACGAACATGAAGATTTGGAAAAGGATGATAGTGAAGATGAAATGCAAGTGGCTAAGCCAGTGAAACAACCCGCATCTCCTAAGAAGAAAACCAAAAACTTAACACAACAGATTCAACCTTCTAAAGCAAAAGAAAAAGACGATTTTGAGATAGTCGCTGCCCCAGCTACAGATTCAAGTGATGACTCATCCTCAGATGAATCAGATGAGGATGTGGAATCAAAAGCTGAGATATTGGCTTATGCGAAGAAGATGCTGAGGAAAAAGCAAAGAGAAACAATGCTTGATGATGCCTATAACAAGTACGTGTTGTGTGTGTGTGTGTGTGTATATATATATATATATATATATATATATTTATATAAAAAGAATACGTTGAATGAAGAAGGGTGATTATTAACTACAGTTGTTATAGATGAGGAGAGAGAGAAGAAGTCATGAGTATAACTAATCCCTAAATTAAAGAATCCTAATTGCACTAACATTGTAAATAAATATGGAAGTGAATTAGTTGTGTAAAGATTTTATGAGTGCACTATTGTTGTAATTATTTTTAAAAATGTAATAGAATATGTAAATCATCCATTTTTTTATGGGTGATGCTAAGAGTTTTAAATTTTTAATTTCAAAAAATGTCTCAAATGATGTGTTACCATAACATTGGTTAGATAAATTTCATGTGATAGACTATGACATAAATTATCATTAAAATATTTAATGTCATATCATTTAAAACTAAAAATTTGATACCCCTGACACTACTCTTTTTCCAAACACTATTGGTGTAGTATATCCAAATTTAGTTTTTATTTATTCATTTCCAATTGATATGTCTTTAAAGATTTCTAATAATTAATTACCATTTCACTGGTGAGTATCCCAACAACAAAAAGTGGTCCAATCGGGCTTATATATATATATGGATTATGGAGCCATTCAATCTAGTCTGGTTTGTACAACCAATTTGATTTAGGGACCATTTGTGTCCTAATTAATTCCTTGTGTTTTATATTGGTGTTCATTTTGGCAACTGATCTTCCCATGTGGGAAAAACTAAAACAGTGGCTAATGTAAGAATTAATATAGTAAGGATGCATGGATGTATCAGCAATATTTATTTATATAAAGCTGTATTCGGACCACTGCATTGATGTATGTAACTAATTGTCTGTCTATCTACCTATATATCTATCTTTAACCCTTGATCATGCATGCAAACAATATGCATGTATGCTCCCATAAAGGCGCAAATTTCACCTAAAATGTGTGTAAGAGATATATCAGCACGGGGATTCAAATAAAGTAGCTAGTTATTACCTTATACGGAGTACTAGCTAGTAGAAAGTCCTATTTTTTGTTCACCTTCCTTTTAAATATCAAAATTTAATTGCATAAACCGATCACCAAATTAGACATTCTTTTTACTAACAAATTTTAGTTTTAGTGTAAATATTTTATTTGGCTTTTGGATATTTTCAAAGTGCTTCCACATAATTTTGAACAGATTCAGTAACTGATGAGACCAGGGGTGGATCCAGGAATAGATTTCAGTAGGGACGGATTTTAATTTGGTGGGGGTTCGGGGGTTGTGCTCCCGAACCAAATTTTGGCGGGCCAAATTTTTTAGATAATTATGTGATTTTCGGCCGATTACATATATAAAATAAGAGTTAATTTAGTTACATAAAATTATAACCCAGAAAAATATGTACTTAAAGATACTGAAATTCAACTAAAAATTCTCACCACAAATAAGAGTTAATTTAGTTATATAAAATTAAGAATTGTTGAAGTTAAATAAGAAAATTGAAACTAATCATAATATTCACTAATCAAAATAATGTTTACAAATTACAATGTTATTTTGTAAAAAAATAAAAATCAAAGAAACCCAGAAGACCGAACAAGGTAGTACACATACAAACACAAATGTATATTTAAAAACAATCCAATCCAATTTAAATATAAATTAAACTGGTAATTTATGTTTGTAAAATTATAAGTGGGACGGACTACTGTCAGGGAAAAATTATAAGCTCTGCTGAAAAAAATGATACATGGGAAAGGCTAATGAGTGGGGCGGACTTGTCTTGCCAATTATAATTGGTTTATAAAATTTTTGTTTTGCTCCCTCTAAGTTTAGCTCATCTATTAATCTGCTCCCTAAATTTATTAAGTTATATATTTGTTCCAATCCTTATATTTTTTTTTTAAATAAATGTAAGCATAAATAGATGCCTATGTTGCCCATACACAAGTTCGCCACTGAATGAGACCTAGCTAGCTATAATTAAGGATAAATAAAAGACAGGCAGTTACTGTATATATATACTCCATGGAGTGCATGTATAATAAGGTGATATATGTACAGAATCAGTGGAGTCTAAGATTAGCATGCATATATAGGAATACAAAGAGAATATATATATATATTGTCATAACATTTATTTTTGGATCATTGAGAATGTTGTAACCTTATGACACTGAAAATAAACTTTTACTTATATACCACTAGCTAGGCCAGCTAGCTAGGGTAAATGATTTCAGCTAGAACTGATAAATTATCAATGCAAACTAGCTCTAGCCTCTACAACATATATATATAAATATATATAGGGAGCTAATTATCTTTATTCAGCCTAGGAATTGGACCCTAGGGAATGCTATCACCGGCTAAGTCCTGATTCAATTATTGATTGATCTAGTTATATATTCTATCTGTCCCTTAATATAAGTCGTTTTAGAGTTATGTACGAATGTTAAGAAAATGATTATATAGCA
Source organism: Aralia elata (assembly GCA_034770075.1). Classification (NCBI taxonomy): domain Eukaryota; kingdom Viridiplantae; phylum Streptophyta; class Magnoliopsida; order Apiales; family Araliaceae; genus Aralia; species Aralia elata. The sequence continues at coordinate 110,019,154 of CM068385.1, read as the reverse complement.
TTAAATATAATATTAATTGTCCATATTATCCCTGTATTGAAAAAAGAGTGTGTTATTTATTGGACAAAAAATAGTGAGAGAACCAAAATTATATTTAATACTTGGGGTAATATTAGAAACTAAGCAATTAATGCTTACTTAAAATCCTCAAACGTCATATATTAAGAGACAAAAATACTTTTCTAAAACGACTTATACTAAGTGACGGAGGGAGTATATAGGTAATAGGTAATTGGTTAGGTTTTTTATTTTATTTTTATTTTTTTGTAAATTATAAAATCATGCTTGAAGTTATTATTGCCGGAAAACGAAAGAACAATGAAATTCCTCAATCGGTTCTGAATTATTAAATGCTGTTTTTAAAAAAAATAAAAATGTTGGCAATAGTACTGTTTTAGCTAGGTTTGTTCTGTACGCGGGGGACTTTCCACATCAGGGCAAACCAGAAGTAGGTTCGTCAATATGTGTAGCAACACAACAGCCAAAAGGTCCGAATTTGATTCCTTAAAGGAAAACATGACATGTTCGGTAGGAAACCAACTAATATAAGCCCCCGGCCTTGACGAAAATTAATTGAAGTTGCTCCAAATTGTTGTTTGGTCATATCAGTGGGAAAAAACCCTTTGTGGTCAGTAATTTCCCAAATTAAGGTTAAAACTACATTTTTTTTTCTCCCCTTGCTTGAAAGAATCACAAAAACTTCTCGGTTCATTTATTTAGAAAATGAACTCAGACGTTATGTTAACCCGCTTTGCTTAATGTATGAAGCTTCGGTATATTTGTATTATTTTTCAAATTATATATATATATATATATATATATTAGGTTTATGAAGAAAGTGTATATAATATCGCTCTATATATTCTCTTGATTACACTCTACCGAAAAAAATATTCTATGAATGATCCGATCCCCTATGTGAGCTAGAATTTTGTATTTTTCTTTAGCAAGTTTAGTATTCTTTTTGGACATTGAAAACCATTCTCTAGCTCATTTTTCAAATCACAATATTGGAGCAACAGATGTACTCAGATTTGGTCGTCGACGCCCAGGAAATGAAATTGTAACTCCAAACTTTGGATTAGGAGACATTTCATCTCCATTGCCATATATATATATATATATATATATATATATATATGTAAGTGTACACATATTAATGTTTAACTAGGACAAAAATTAACACAGACAGAACAAATTTAATTATAAACCAGAACTGGGAACATAAATTAAGGTTAGAACTTCTCAATACAAGGGCGCCTAACTAAAGTAGCTAGTAGTCACTTACAAATACAAGAAATTAATGACTAATCTACATGAGTTACATGATCTGTTGAGAGAAAATTAAATATATAATGTTGGTAAATTAACAATTAATTTTCCCACATGCATCCATTTCTATTTTATTATTGCAGCTTCAGGTCTGACGCAGGAGATGGAGGGATCATGAGAAATTACGAGCGGGAGAGGGGCATGTAAGTAAATGAAGCATGCATGCATTGCATTTTTAATTGTTTTCCAGAAGTAATTAATTGGGCAGCTTAATTAGCAGAATGTTTGCTGAATTTGGTGAGCGAGTTCCTCTGCACTAAGTTGGCATTCAATTCCAATCTATCAACAAAAAACACAAGTACCCAACATTAATAGTAGTATTAGAAGTAGTAGTAGTATTACAATTAATTAGCCGATCCATTTAATTAATAATCGATCCAGTAGTGATCTTTATGAATTGCAATAGTTATTTCCTTGATGACAGTAAATTAATTAAAGTGCCCTAGTTTTCAGTGAAAATTAAAGTGGTGATTTCCTAGAGTACGATTGCAGGAGTACTGGTGGTGTAGTAAGTTAATTAAATTCGAGTGCAGTAGTAGTGCAACTATGTCTGTTTTACAAATACGATAGGAAATGATTTCATGTGGAATTTTTAATTTAAAATTCAATTTCATTTTGTTATAACTACACCAATCTACCAAACTGCCATCACTTCTACCTAACAGTACTTGCTGTGCAAATTACTTCAATAAGAGAGAGAGAGAGGTACCGGTTAAAAGAAAATCCCCTTCCCACACCCCAAACTTTTATATTTTGCGAAATATAAGGTGCATGAAAGAATTTGAGGATGCAAGATTAATGTTTCTGCGCAAGCCCTATTTTATACTATATGGAAAAGAAAAAAAAACACTGTAATAAGTTAAGATAATGTATAAAAACAAGAGAAATAATTATAGTAAGGTACAGCTAGCTAGGAGATTAATCGTCAGTATATTTTTTTTTTCTCTTGAAGAAGAAATATTAAGAATCATAATATGGTCTTTTCTAAGATGCAAAATTATAATTCTGAGGTTGGATGTATGAAAGCTTCATATATATAGATAGTTCTCTTTTTGTTATATATGATTTTTTAAAGTTAAATTGAGATATTTTTAAATTTAAATTTAATATAAATTCTGAATTTTGAATTTGAAAAGTCAAAATTAATCTTATATATTGGAACAGAGAAATTGTATATTAATTAAGCATGGAGTATAAGTTAATTTGTTACCTTGATGGTGAAGGAATTAAGCATGGTTTGGTCGATAGTGTTGACACTGACATTGAGGATCTCAAGAGAGAGATGTTCTTCGAGGGCGGATATTATCTTCACTGCTTGGCCAGGTATTCTTGGGGATGTAGTCTTCAAAAGAACATTTGGACCCGAGAATTTCACCCCCACATCAGCAATGGCGGATTTTGAATTTGCAACGAGCTCGTTACCACAACTCGTGTGATCAATGGAAGGTGAAGAAGAAGGAGAGGGTTCAAGCGAAGAAGCTGCAGCCGCAGTAGCAGGCATGGTTGGAGATAGTTGGTGCAACCGATGGTGCTTGTAAGGGCTAGTTGGTGTAGGGGTTCTTGGACTTATGGGTAAGCTGCTGCTGGTTGGTACTAGTCTTGGACTCAGTGGTGGTTTCCTAGGGCTAAGTGGTGAGGAGGTCAACCTTGGACTCGAAACAACGAGCCTTGGGCTCAGAACTTCGGAGTAAACTTTTCGTTGCTTCTTGGCCTCGAGAGATTGTAGAACCTGCTGCAACTCACTGATGTAGTCAACAACGCCTCCTACGATTGATGCTTGATCACCCTATATATATATATATACGTTCATAAATTAACATGTTGTTAGACACTTTACTTTTAAAATAATCTAGAACAGATGTTTAATACTATTGTTTTAGAATAATTAAAGTACTTCCCAGCTAGTGTGTGTTCTTTTTTGGAAGAACCCACAACTACTATATAACTTTTTGGTGTTTAATTATATTGGAAAACTCTTGGAACCCAAGCCCAATACATACGTTTGTATAGAGTTATAAAACAATGGTCTGTCTTATCCAGATAGTCATCATGATCTGAAACCACCATATTACTTAATTAATACATATAGACCATGTAAGAAAAGGGTAAAAACAAAAATAAAGAGTAGAAAATAAGTTTGTAACAAGTAGAATTAATAAGTGGGTACAATACATACTCTTTTGACGTAGAAGGAAGGCATAAGGGAACGCAAGACTACTAAGTTGTCATTCATCTGCTTCCTTCGGTTGCGCTCCACCGTTATGTGTGATATCTTCTGCTGCCCATCATCTTCCTCCCCTGCAGCACCTGTACTGAGCTTCTGTCTCTTGGTCTTTGGTGATGAATCATTAGCTGCTGCTGCTGCTGCTTCCAACTCCGTTTTTGATTCTTCTAGAGGAGCACTACTACTTAATGAAGAGCTTGATTTTTGAGAAACTAATCTCTTAGCACCCTCCACCTCCGCATCCAAATGACTTGTTTCACGAGCCAGTGATGTTAATGGATCAAACTCCGACGACTCTAAAGCCTCGAGAATACTGAATATATTGTCCGGCGAGGCTGCACCCAAGTAACTGGTTTCTGCGTCCAATTCAGAGTTGTCGAAAAAATCAGCTAGTAAAGTATGCATGTTGTTTTCACCACCACTACTCATTATTAATTAATTTTGGAACTCTCCCTCCTCCCGGAAAACCACCTAAGCACTAAGGTAAAACAACTCAGGCGGATGCCGGCAAACACCTATATATATATATTTATATTATGCGGATAAAATTAAGAAAAGATGTAGAATAGAGTATATATTTGGATTATCAAGATCAAGAAAAGAAAGAATGCTATATAATTAAAAAGGGCGCTGAAATTAAAAGAGATCGATGCTGATGCTAGGGCTGGGATGATAAAACTGAAAGTGACCAAACTATCGCCATCAAATATATATATATATATATATATATATATATATATTTATTTGATATGTATATATGGACCGTATATATGTGAAAAATACATACAGTAATACTAGTATGTATGTCTTTACCGTTGAATATTTTGTGTGGGGATATATGGGGATGAATTAAGTAAGATTGGAAGCACGGATCGATTAATCCAAAGGAATTGAACGAGTGGCCGGTGGAGTTAGGAGAGCCGTTAGCAGGGAGATAAAAGTAATAGGGTTAATACAATGGAATGGAATGCAATGCAAGGGGCCGGCCGGTTTATAAAATGAAGGTGAATAATTTATCGAGAGAGTGATCAATCTATTTAATTAAGGACTGCCTACCTAGCTACTTTAATGCTACACCCTATAAACTTCTGCTCAAAATATTCTGAGTTGTAACGTCATATATTGCATGCCACCTCCCACCGTACACTTAATTAATTTGCATTTCATAACCTTTATTTAATTTTCTCAAATTAATAATACAAACCTTTTATTTCTTCAAATTTAATATATATATATATATAATATAATATAAACACTATGATCAAGTTTACAATATTAGTGATAAATTTTTATTTTTGTATTATAGAGTGATATTAAATTTCTGACATGTTATTATCTTTATGATCAAGTTATTAAGTACTACGAATTATTAATTTTTAATTAATGTTAAGGATAAATGTTTACAAATAAAATTGTCCTTAAAAATTTATAATTTTATAAATATATTTTTAATTTTATAATGGAGGGAATACTATTTTAACGCAAATATTTAAAGTCAACATAAATTTATAAATCTTTGACCGAAGGAATATAAGAAATGAAGGGTGAGACATAGCTGATTGCCTGATAACCTTCCCTTTCTTCCTAATAACTCTAAACCTTCTTTGACAAATTAACCTGAAAACATATATGGGGACAAAATTTAACTGAAACGCTCGATTAATTTGGGAGATACGTAAAGAAGAACATCAAACAAAAACAACACTACTTAAACAATATATATATATATATATATTCCACTTGCTCATATTGGCAAAAAGACATGATATACATACTACTATAAAAAGTGAAGCCAGGTTAAGTTAGTAGGTAAGTAAGACAAGCCTGTTTTTTGTTACCAAATTTGGGTCAAATTTTCAAATAACTACTATTACTATTAATTTATTTTTCAAATTAAATTGATCATGGTCACTTTATTTTCCCTAAATTGGCAGGCTCTCGATCACGATCATAGCTTGATGTGTATGGTTCCGGTTCCGGTTCCGGGTACTATACACTATACTACATTATGTTGCCTCCCCAAGTATTTATATTTATATTATGGCCTACAATGTTTTTTTGTTTTTTTCATATCAGATCACAGTACTAGGACCCATATGCGTGAGATTCACAGACAACCATCGGATTGGCTTAATGATTACATTGCCTTTTTTGTCCCTTCATGATTGGCGTTGTTCTTCCTTCTAACAAAATCTATCCACTCCTATATCATTAACTCCGAGTAGCAGTTATTTTCATTTTTCAAACTTATGTCAAATTTTATGGAAAAAAATATATACTTATATTATATACTTTGCCTTTTTGTGACCTGCTGCTATCACCAACACAACCAAAAATGACATTACTTACCTCCAAACTCTTTTTCTCTTTATCCCTACTTACTTGGTCCATTCCTCTACTCAACTAGATATGCTTGCAAAGTTTTTAAAAGTTAATTTGAGATCTTTTTAAATTTAATATTAATATAATTAAGTTAAATTTTAAAAATAATGAATTTCATAATTAATTGTATTTTTTAGATTTTTTATTAAACTTATAATTGTATGGACAAAAAATTAAATTATTTCATATCCAATTTTGAATTTAAAATATTTTAAATTAACTTTTAAAAAGTCAATATCAATCTTATTTTGGAACATAGGGTAGAGAATATATCCATTGTTTTTTTAATAATTTAAATTTTTTTAAATTTAATATTGATATGAATATTTTTAAATCAAAAACACAATTATAAAAAATAGAAATTATGTAAAAATAAATAAAAATATTATTAGTTATAAAATTTATTGTTGGCAAAAGTAAAAAAATGATCACATCAAACTGAGATATTTATATGCTTGCTAAAACACAGAATTAATATTATCCTAAAGGAAGAATTTATTTCAAGGACAAGATAGAGTGAGACAGGAAGAGATAAACAATTAGAATCATTAATGGTTTTCAAAAAGCAAGAAAGGAACTATACGAGAAATTTAATGACTAGGCTGCACCTTGATTTTTTAAAACATAATTATTTTGCAAATTCAACCATAAATATGCAATTAATTCATGAGAAGTCACAAATAAACTTTCTTGTCCATAAAAAAGTAGGAGTAATATATACCCTAGTATCAGAAACTTCAATAAAAGCCGACATGCAGCAACAAAAATTAAAACGTACATCTATTTAGAGTTGGTTCTTGGAATAAATTATTGGAAACAATATACTACTACTACTATTATATAATTGGAGTATCTTTCTTTTAATGGAGACCACGGTGACCATTTCAATTTGCATGGCTTATTGGCTTGTATGTATTTTTTGCAACAAAATTATTGATACCTGAAACTGAACTAGCATTACTGCATGTATATATGTTCTTTCAAGATTCAAAATGCATGCATGCATGCATATATAATAGTATGGAGCATAATCATGCTAGCTTGAATGGTTTCCATCAATGGATCGAAGAAATATACTATGTCGTGTGTGTGTGTTTTTGTGTGTGAGAGAGAAATCTAGAGAGTATGTGGCGTAGTAAATTACTCCACTAAAATAAATAGAGATCGATGAGTAATTAAGTCTGCAACTCGTCTGTCGAGAGATTGAGAGAGAGAGAGGGAGATTCTGTATACAGTTACATTTATGAATTCAATTGGAGGCCTTCAAATTCAATGCGCAGACACGCCATCTCCGTGCCCACCACTACTCTCTATATTTAATTTTACATTTTATTTCCTCTATATACTCCCTTTGCTTAATGAAAAATTTTAGGGCGACATTTTTCTAGTAACATTTTAGTGACATTTTTTTTTTTAAATTTTTTTTTGTTATGACTCCCAAATAATTTATATGATTTATTGGAACAAATTTTTTTTTTAAAAAATAGTGATTTATGTGTGATACAAAAAATTTTAAATTTCTTGTAAATTTTAATTATTTTTGTGGAATACAAGAAATTTAAAGATTCTTTTTTTATGTTGTTATTTTATTTCTAGAGAGAGAAGAGTGGGGGAAGATAAAAATGACAGGTGGTCGGTCAGTATATATGATGGGATTGCGTTTCATAAAATAAATTTCGCAGGAGGAGGTTTAGGACTTTGGATTTATCGCATTTACTACTCACTACTCGTTATTATTTCCTAACGTATCCAAAAAATTTCATCACCTGTCACCTTTCACATTTATCCTTCCCAACACCTCCCCCTCCGCCTTCTCTCTCTCGTGTGTGTCTATATATATATTAATATATATATATATTAATATATTAATAGTGGTATAAACAGATATATACGGATTCGAATACAGTAGTATTTGTATCCGTTTATTTACGAATACCTTTAAATCGAATACGGATAATATCCGTTTTTTCTCGAATACGGATACGGACGAATACGAATTTTTCGGTTACCATTTACAGTCTTAACTATAACTAGAATAAGAAAAAAAATAATGAGTTTTAAAGTATAGTTTATTAATGAATGAATGTTAATTTATTTATTTTTAATAAATAGTTAAATACAATAATCAATGTTCTAAATTACAATTCAAATAAGTTTTTATCATTTTTGAAATCCTAAATTTCAAAATGAATGTTTTACTTATTAATATTTAGATGTCTATTTTATGTGTGTGAAGTAATACTGTAGTGTGTATGAATATTTATAATTTATAATTAGATTCAAAAGTTTACATTGAATATTTAATTTTTTTTTCTCAAATACTTGATTAAAACTCTAATAATATATTTATGGGGACTTTTATTTATAATTTATCCTCAATACATATATTACAATTTACATAGTTATAAAAGTTTATTTTATTTCATTATATTTATGGAGACGAGTTATAATGTATGTGTGACAACTAACAACTAGTTAATCCAATTTGATTCAAAATTTATCTTGGACTTACTTTAAATATTTGGACTTCTAATTTCTAAATAATTGGGTAAATGAAAGTGATAAAAACTCATTCCACCCAAAAATTCATAAACATGAAATAATTATTCAACCCCCTTCTAGATTAATTCTAAATTAATTTGGACCTAACACATTTTAACAATAAAATTATATTGTTCCCGCCTCCCAACATTGCAAGTAAGTTTTGAAAATAAAAAACTTATAACAAGCTAATAGCTATAGTTTTGTTCTTCTAGTATATAATTTTTTTATTAAATGATACATTTTAGATATTTTAACTTTATAATATATAGTAAAAATCTATTAACTATACTTAAATCAATTTATTTCAGTTTATTAATATTATAATAAAAGTGTTATTTCTTACTTTTTAGAAGTGAAATGACATATTTTTAAAATAATTTTCGTATGACAGTGAAAACTAATTATTATATAAGGAAGGCCAATTAAAAAAATTTATTTTGCTTATTATATAATATATATATATATATAAATTATTTAGATACGAATTCCGGATACGGATCCGAATCCGGATATCCGCTATCTGCCGGATATATTTACGGTCGGATATTAAACGAATACGAATACGTCTATATTCGTATTCGTATCTGTTTATTTGCGGATATCTTTAAATTGAATACGGATATATCCGTTTTTTTTCGAATACGAATGCGGACGAATACGAATTTTTCGGTTACCATTTACAGCCCTATATATATATATATGCACTAATTGAAAAATAGATAAGATAATTCAAACTCTTGACATGACACATTGCATCTATAACAATTACACATATTTGAAAAAAATTTATCGCATCTGTAATTTAGGAATCATTCGCAAGTAGTGTGACAACTTTGTGTCTTACACGCGAACAGTGGATGATTGATGACAGCTTTATGCTCTACACACTATCCTCTCTATATATTGACATGGTTTTCAAAATTTTAATTTTGATAATTAATATTTTTAACAAGAAAATTTAATAGTCTTACAACTTGCAATTCTCTATATTAATATAAATAAGACCCACGTTTACGTATGTAAAATTTTATAAGTTATTATTATTTTAATTTATATGGAGGTGATGTATATAGGTTGCTGCCTATATATTGGCACGCAACTTCAAATTGCATGTAATCCCTTTACAGAAATGGTGACTTTTGAGCTTTACGTATGTTACCCAATATATAAGCTACTACTATAGTTGTTTGTTATAAGAGAAAATCGCAGTAATTAAAATTTCTATCATATATGCGTCATGGAGCAGTATCAGATATGAGTCGTGCCTTTTTCATTTTTCTTATCACCAGTATTTGTTTTTCTTTCTTCTCCCGACATATGATAATTAAGATAGGCTGGACCCTAACTATTGATTAGTGAACAAACAATCCCAACGATCGGCAAGTTCCCAAACAATCATATGTTTTTCTCTTCTTCTTTTTTTATTTAATCAAACATAGCTAGACACGTACGTAAATTAATAAAACAATGATACAGTAAGTTGCTCATAAATACATCCTCCAAGATACACCTAATGCTGCATTTGGATTGAAGCAATGAAATGAAGAGTAGAATGATTTCAGCTTGAATGAGTCATTCCAAATTCATAAATTTGGGAAAAATGAGAATGGTTCATTCCATTCTAATGGAGTAACCAAACACAATTTTTTTCATTCTATTCTCACTCTCATTCCTCCAATCCAAACGCAGCATAAATTCATTAAAAATTTAAATTTAGTAATAATGTCCTGATAATCAATATTTATTTTGTCGGCTCCTTCAAGGTTGAATTAGCCCAAAATACACATCAAATTAAATTGACCTAAAATCTATTCTACTACTTATTCTTATTCGTGTATATTATTATTATATCAATCAAAACATATATATGTGTATATATATATTGTCGACGCCGGGTTTTTATAATGTACAATAATTTAAGAGAATTTTATAATTCAATTAATTTGATTAATCATAAAATTAATAAATAAATATAAAAAATAACGAATTTAAATTAAAATGAATCTCAATGAAAAAAAAAACACCTCACACAAAGCACATCTCACACAAAGGAGAAGAAACATATAAAAAAACTTGCAAGCTTGTAGTATGTAACAATAATTTGATCAGTATATTGTGCACGCCATGTCGCCACATAATACCAATCAAAATAAAGGGAACTTTTTTTTTTCTTTTTTTTGAAACCAATAGGTAGAGAGGGAGTTTTTTTAATATTCTGTACGGTACAGTGCTCTATGCAAAAAAGCCAGGGAGAGAGAGAGGATCATGGAAATGTGGAACAAAATTTGAAATTAAAGATGAACTTTTAATATGCGGGTCCGTCTAAACTTCTTTCACTATCTGAAACCATCATTTATTTCCTCCACGAAATGTTTGAGCATCACATTTATCCCTCCCCCAATAAAAAAACATGGAAAAAAAAAATACTACTAGCTACTTGCAACTTGTAAGTTCTATTGCGCGCTCTCCCTCTATATATATATATATATACACACTATTAAAAATAAGAAGGAACAATTAGGATTAGAAATTAAAAATCGACGTTCGCTACTATTAGTATAAAAAAAATACTTAGCGTACACAACTAATAGTAGCGGATGCTAATCAGAATGAGTTTGGTTTTACTAATAAATGTTTAAGATTTATTAACTAGAATTTATTAATCAGGATTTAAAATTTATTAACCAGAGTTTAAGATTTATTAATCAAGGTGTAGGGTTTATTAACCTAATCTCTAGTTAATAAACCCTAAACCCTAGCTAATAAATTCTAAACCCTAGTTAATAAACCATAAACTTTGATTTATAAATCCTAAATTCTGATTAATAAGTCATAAACATTTATTGGTAAAGTCAAACTCATTTTGATTAGTGTCCGCTACCATCCGCTACTAATAGTAACGGACCTCGATTTTCAATTTCTAATCTTGACCGTTCTTTCTTATTTTCAATAGTATAGATGATTTATACCCTATAAAGATTCATAATAAATAAATGCTATGAATCATTATCCTATATATATATATATCTAAAAACATGAAAATAAAATAAAACATATATAAAATTTCCCCCACCTCGAGCGGACGCTGGTTTTCATGCCGGTAAATCAAGTATATATAATATACGTAGACGTTACAACTTACAAATGTGGGGGGTGTGGACCTACCACCATGCAACTTGATGAGAAATCTTGATGAGAAATTAGAGATATGTATGTCCAATTAAATTAATTTGATATAGGAAGGAAGTCATGTCCCAATCCTTTCCTGTAAGGGTGCAGCTCCCCTTGCTCCCTCTCTCTTTATTTCCCCTGCTGCTTATATTATTAATTACTTCATATATATCTGTATTTATCATATACACGTATATTTAATAAATACTACTACCTCCATTCCATAATAAGTGACTTTTTAGAAGAAAAAATGTGTTCCAATTTATTTGTCGTTTACAACTTTTTAGGAGAATAAATTATTTACTTTCCAATATCACCCCTAACTTCTCTCATTGTCCCAAGAAATTTTCTCCCTTGTATTAATAGTTTTCAACTTCCCATAAAGGGTAGTGATGGAATTTCATACAAATTTTAATTATTAAATGATAGTATTAAATGACTTTCTTAATTCATGTGCATGAAGCTAAAATGACACTTAATATGGAACCGAGAGAGTACTATATACTACTAGCTATCTCCCCCACATCAACCAAAATAAATGTCCCCTAGCCCAGCTCTAGCTCTTTTATCACATTTCCCACCACCAAGTCCTACATGAGAGTTTTAAATTTTGGGGCCCTCATCAACAAAACAATTACTCCTCTGTGTGTGTGGACATATATATATATATACAAAGATTAATTAATTTGTAAGCTACATTGACCTGGACAGTGTCAGGTTCTTCATTTGTGTACAAGATGTATGTATATGTTACATATGTATGTTCCCAGTAACGTCCTTTGTTTTGTAAAAAGATTAAAGGAATAAGACAAACAATTCATGGTTGAGACCCATTTCACCCTGCCCTTTTGTAGTTTACAACTTTAATTTAATTACAATATTTCAAATTTAAGACACGTATATGATCTGTGGGTCCAACCAAACCAACAAATTAAATTAAACGATGGTACCTCTACCTCTGCCTCACTCTCTCTCTCTCTCTGCATATCACACACAATGACAACGCATATATTGAAAGCGAGGAGGTAGGTGTTGCAGTAATACATCGCATGACTCCAGCTTATATGCTTTCAAAATACACACACACACACACACACACATGGAATACCGTCTTGGCATTTACCGGTGAAAGATGAACAATATTTATTTCTTTCCTTTTTTGATGGTGACCAGTGAGAAAAGTGGGGTTGTAGGCATATAATTATATGTATTGTTAATTTGTTACTACTACTACTACTAAGCAGCTAGCTAGCAGGCTTTGGTAATATATTCACCGAAAAAAAACAAAAAAACAAAAAACAAAAAGGCGTTGGTAATATATATATATATAGTCCGCATGGTACATATGTCTGTAAGAATTAATGTCTGCTATTGTGTGATCAATCAACCACAACGGGTCAAATCAACTTGATTTATTTCCTCCTTTTGGCTGTTTGCTTCTCCGAAGCGGAATAATTAATTATGCTGATTAACGAGTTATTGGCAAAAGAGGAGTAACATAGAATACCAGCGCGCGTTCTTTTTCTTTAATAATTACTATTTCCTTCCACAATATAAGAGTCAATTTCATTTCTTAAAATCAATTTAAGTTTTAAAATTTATATAATTCATTTAAGTTATAAAAATTAATATATTTTACAATTAATCATAATTTAAAAATTTTACAGTATTAATCAGTAATTGGATTGATTAACTAAATTCATGTCAATTTTAAAAATTTTAGAATGGAATTTGACTTCAAGAAATCAAACAAGTCTTTTATGTTTTGGGAAGGAGGGAGTATTTGTTACAAATAGGAATAGGAGGGTTTCCAAAATAAAATGATTGTGTGCTTGAGAAGTTAGTCACTTCTGCAACATTCTTCCTTCACCAAGGCTATGTTTTTCTCAGCTCCGACCCAAAAATTAGATACTATCTATCTTTACTGTCAAATCTGTTTCCCAGAATAATTAGCTGACAAAGTCCTAATAGATCAACTTTTATAGCACTCTTCATTTTTTTTTCAGGGCGGGGAAAATTGAAACACAAAGATAGATATACGAAGCACTCGAGCTTTATATAGAAAAATTCAGATTGATATTCCTATAGTAGGATCCAGTGCGGTAACAGGTCAACTACATCAAATCAGTGTGTACGTACGTAGTATATTGGATAGCATCATAGAAGGCTGGCTAGAAGAAACATAAATAACATGCAAATAGTGTATTTTCACATCTACGAGGAATCAATTCATATAGGAGAATATAATTTAAAATGAACGGAAAAAAAAAAAAAAAAAAAAGTTAAGCTGCCTAGAACCCAAACATCTCCGAGGGCGGCAGCTTACTATCACAAGTGACTTCAAAGTGAACAAATTCATCCTTGAAGAGAGCCTAACACCGATGAAACAATATGCAAAGATCCTGTAACTACAATCATATCTGATTGATCCCCTTCTCTCTTCCTGAGAATCTGACTTCCAATCCTTAATGAATCTGTTAATGAACTCTCACCAAGTAAAACTGTTTTATGTTGCAGTTTCTGTGTAGCACAAACTGATTGACTTTTGAGCAACTCGGTCACTTCTGCAACTCCTCCAGAGTCCTGAATATCAACACCCACTTCTTTGGAAGCTTGAATCCAACTATCTTTTAACAAGGACAAAGGAGTCGACCGAGATCTGTCTCCAGCAATGCTAACTTCTGTCAAAATTATGGCATCCAATTGCCTCACTGAAAGAATATGGCAAAACTTGGTTAGACTTCGTATCTATTACAATGAAACTTCAGGAGACCAGGATTAAAATGTATAACTAGGAGATTCACAAACCCAAATTAGATTGATATACAAGACAACCTTAATCTATAATTAAATGCATTTTTTTCTACCTCAAGTGCATCATAGAGAGGAAAAAGAATTCTCAACTTAATAAAGCCTTTTATCCTAAACTAGTTGGGGTAGGGCTGAAAATGAATTCCATATGAAAGCATAAAGTATAAAGATAAGAAGAAAATATTAAAAATAAAGTAAAAAGATAAAACAAATAAAAATAAGAAAGAGAAAAAATAATTAAAACAACTAAATAAAACCCTTATATAATAAAGTACAAATATACATACATATAAATAAAAAGCTAAAAGAAAGAAAGAAAAGGAAAAGAGACAAAACATAATACAAAAGCAAAAAGGTGTAACATCCTATTCGCACTCTATTTCTAATATGCATATTGCAATCCTCCAATCACTCCTAAAATCCTAGGCCAAGTCCTCAATTATCTTCCATCCCTTCAAGTCTCTTTAATTACTTTCTCCCAAGTAATTTCGGTCTACCCCTCCCACTCCTTATATCATCATCCTCCTCGTATACTAAGTTTAAAACATGATGTCATATAAAAGCAACTAAACTCTAGAAAAGCCTAACCAGCACCAGCACCACCACGGCACCACCTCACCCGCACCCCACCATACTTCAATCACTAAACAACAGAAGTCCTAATTCTGTGTACCTGAAAGTAGTTCTCTAGCAAAAGCTATATGGTCTTTGTCACTTGCCATAGCAACCACAAGAATCAATCTTGCCTTTGGAAAAGTCATCTGAATTGTGCCAGCCAAAGCCTTGGCTGACTCCTTGGTATGCGCTGACAAATTATTGAAGAAAGACCACATTCTGTTATTAAAAAATTGCAATGCCCAATAAGAGGCAGTTTAGTATAAAACACAATAAAGGCCTCCAGTAAAACCTCCATCAAGAAGAATAGTTGCTCCAGCCAATCCTAGTGCCTCGACTTCCTTAGATGTTAAAAATTGGCTTCTACCTAGCAAATATGTATGTTCTAGGCCAGCACGAACAGCTACATCCGAAATTTTCCATCCTGAAATATTCCAAAAAAAGGAGAAAGAGAATCGATGAGAAATAACATAATATAATCACCAAGTGATAATTCAATGCATTGGGATTGGCTAAAAAAATCATCTTTCACTACTCTACTTTTTCCAGTGCTGGATAACAAAGTCGTGTAAGGCCAAAGGTACCTAGGAGACATCAGCAAGATTATGAAGGCAGATTGTTTGAAAAGTAGCAAAAAACTAGATGGGATGCCGACATATTAAGAATTGAAGTGCTACCACAGTTTGCTTTCTCTGTAGCAGATATTTGTCCACTATTAAGGCAGTCGATGAAACAGAAATGAGAAGTAGTGGAAAGATCACAGATTTTAAAATTAAAAAAAAAACAAACAAACAAACAAACAAAAAGCCTTATACAGCGGGCACAAAATGCTGGAGTAATTAGTTAAGCATCATCCATTTACCGAACCAAAAGTTGAGCTTCTTAGTTGCCAAATACTGTCCTACATATCGTGTTTGGTCTAATTAAATTTATTTTCTATAGGAAATTAACCATAATTCCCCATGAAGGTTATTATCTAAGACTCTGTCGATGATCAGAAGGGAAAATTGAAAATATTTTTTCTCACCATAAACATAAAACAAAATATAAATAGCAAATTCTCAACATACTGATCGTATGCCAATTTCTTGATGACTGAAGATTAAATAATTATACTAAATGCCACAATTAAATACAAACAACACCTTCTATTCAAGTTTTGTGCTAATAAATATGACTGACCAATGGCCAAGAAACTTTGACAGACTATAAGATGCAATCATGCAATTATTCAAATCCACAATAAGCATATCAAACACATAGGTATGGAAAATAATTCCCATGGCCGTACACTCTAAAAGTCTCAAGAAAGTAAAAGATTATCTTTTACTAGACTAGAAGTTCAAAGCGATCGGAGATAGAAATAACATGGAATCTTCACCTTGATGACGAAGGCACAGTGCTGCACAAGTGGCAGTTGCAGCATTTTGAAGTTGATGAGGTCCAAGCATGCACAAATTTACATTAAGCAATTCAATGAACTGCATAATTCATAAAAGATTATGTTCATAAATGACAGGGAGAAAATATTGACATCAAATAGGAAAATGATTTCTACAAGCATGTACCAGCTTAATGTCCCTGTCTATTTCAAGCACTATATCACAAGATTGGCAAGGTTTTCCACATATATTGCTAATGCCTTTTATGACACTTCTATTTCCAGGATCAGACGTTGATACTACAGGTGAACCCATTAAGGATGCTTTACCACGAAGAATGTGCTCAATCTTCGAAAGAAACGGTCCCCCTAACACCAACTGGAAATTTAACCATTTAACAGATCAAGTTCAATCCCACAAAACCATAAGCAACTGATGTTCAGCAATGTGCACAATAATAAAGAAGAAAGAAATAACCAAAAGTTTCAAAGATAATGAACTGTAGTCAGAAGGAAATAAATGTATCTCAATTGGGAATCAGAGATCAAGAAGAAAACAAATTAACACCATATGCTCGTCTGTCCCAGAGGAAGAGGTAAAGATACTGACTCTTGTAATGATGGTAACTTTTTCTTCTTTTTTACTGTTCTTATCTTTTCCTGTTTTCTTTAATCCCATTTATAACCCCCCAAGGAAATAACTTTCACCAATATTCTCTCGTTATTCAAATGGATAAAAAAAATTAGCAAATCACCAACCAAAAGAAGTATTCCTTAATTATATATTTATAAAACAATATTTAATTCATCATTCATGCAAGTTATGGATATAAATTACCAAAAACATAAGTGACGGGTGATAAAAATATCATCAGACCCAACATAGACTCACTAAAAATGTTCGAAGTCATTATGTTTGACAGCATATGAGCCCAGTGGATACTGGCCTCATGGCACAGAGGCTGCAGCTACTTGTATACTTTACCAAATGGCAACCTTAGTAGAAGAAGTCTGACATGATACATCTTTCACTGCGCAAACATAATTTTACATTCTCAACCTTTAATAATAGACCATAAATACCACAAGACCATAAAAATCATTGTATAGTTGTATGTATCCAACACAAGTTACTATCCACATGCTAGTTCTTAATTAATGTAAAATGCAGAGAGTGATCAGGTAGAATTGAAGTACTGAATGCAATTAGATGCATGCACGATACTAGTAGTTTTGAACTAAAATAAACATGAACTATAACAGCATATGGAGAACCACCTAACTGGACGACCGCTTTTTATTATTCCAGATTTCGCCATTGCAATACTTTCTAAAGAACCACCAAGTGCAGCAAGATGTTCTTCGCCAATTGTTGTTATAACTGATGCAGCAAGCCCAGAACTAGAGATTATGTTTGTTGCATCCCGTGCTCCACCAAGCCCAGCCTATACAAAAGTTTTGATATTAGTTTGATTTGCAGCATTTACCACTCTTAACTAATTCATAAAAGAGCATGTCAGAGGTAAACTCTGTACGAAAATAGCACCTGAAAGCAACCACAAGTCATTGAGATATAAGTTATTCTGATCAATGAGTTGAAACAGAGACAAAGGGGAAGGTTAGGGAAAGCAAGTTGCTTTAAGAGGAGTATGAATGAAAGGAGCTTCACCTCAATAACAGCAACATCGATGTTTTCATCTGCAAATAGCCTGAACGCTACAGCAGTGAGCACCTGAAAATGTTGATGGTATGATCAACACATTTTAAGAAAAATGTCAAAATATTGATGCTGGGTAAAAGATTATAGCCAAGGAAAATTTCAAACTTGCAGTTAGAAAATATCAAAATTATGACAGATTCCATTAATGAGTCCATACCATAACACATGATCCACTCGCCAATTGAGATAAAATGGCAGAGAAATACAGTAGACTAAGAGATTAAATAAATAATAAAATAACCAGAGTATGGCTATGTTTCTTCTTCTTCTTCTTCTTATTTTGGATAAATTATGGTAATGTTATCTTACAGAAAACCCAATTCCTAACACTGCAAAGTTGCAAACTCAAATGTATGTGTCGAACTTACATCAAGTGACCCTACATAACCCTCTTGGTTTCTAATATTAGTTGGACAAAGATAAGGGTATCTTAGTTTCACTACATCTACTTCCTTTAGTACTACACCACTAAATTTCAGTTGATCCTTACATGTGTTGTTAACAAGTAGATACCTCAAAATGACTGATACCATTTTCAAGTTTGACTGCTTGGTCCAGAATAGTTTTGATCCTCTGAAAAAGGCAATTCAAAGACTTTGCCGACACCGGCTCACTTAGTCTTCCAACCGATATGCGTTCCCGGATTGTCTGAATATGTGGGCTGCTCAAACAAAATGAAGCCTGTCGTCATAAGGATACAAGATGAAACGGCATCATCCTTTAGACAACTAACAATTGAAGAACTTAGG
This sequence comes from Aralia elata, assembly GCA_034770075.1. Lineage (NCBI taxonomy): Eukaryota > Viridiplantae > Streptophyta > Magnoliopsida > Apiales > Araliaceae > Aralia > Aralia elata. The sequence continues at coordinate 110,000,225 of CM068385.1, read as the reverse complement.
ATCAGATGATTTTAAAGACTAATGCAAATATTGTCATTACATTTAAAATGAAACACACTTGGGAAGTGGAAATCATGCCTAGTATAGCAGCCAACAGAATATCCCTCTGCCCTTAAAATATTCGAGAGAAATGCAGCAGTTGATCCTTTTCCTTTGGTCCCAGCAACGTGAACAGCCTATAACAGATTTCAAACTAATTTAAATACTTAAAGAGTTTCTAGAAGAAATTGGTATTCCAACATAAACGATGACCTGCTTTTGCTTACTAGGAAAACTTAAAGCAAACCCAACATTAATCTGGTTAGTCATTACCTTCCAGCTACCTTCTACTTAACTTGCCAAGTATAATAAATCCATCCCAAAAAGGAATCCGTTTTAAAGGAAAGTTTAAACTGATTAAATAAAATGAGATGTGGAAAGGTCATCATGTAAGTGTACTCTTATTTTGTGCTGTCCAAATAGAAAATTCCAGACTGGGAGGATGGGGAAGAGAATAGAAAAGATACTGCAAAGGGCTACTATTTACTATTTTTACCTGGAATTCAATCTTATAAAATAGATGATATTCATAATCCAACACTGCAACCCTTTTCTTATAGTTTTCTACATATCTCATGAGCTTAATTAAATAAATCAATTACATCCGAAAAGAGAGAGAGAAAAAACAAACCTTGAATTTGGATTGAGGGTTACCAAGTAATTCCATCAACCGTCTCATCCTTCCCATATCGAACCCATCCTCTGAGTCCGTGCCGGCGCCTCTAGGCACCCCAGACTTCTCGTAGTTCTTAAGATTGTCCAAGTAACCTGTGAATTCTTTCAGTTCTGGATCTTCTTGGAGAAAAGACAAGCCCCTATCGAATGTAAAGGTGTTGAGGGTTTTAGCAGTTGCAGAAACTAGGGTTTCTCTATACGTAGTAAATATGGTGCCGCCAGTGACAGACCTCAACCGTTTCATTCTCCCTCCTCTCCCGGACAAAAACAAAAGGTAGAACTAAAACAAGAATGGTACGGTGGCCATCCTACAGCGACTGTAACCCTCGTTTGGTAAGAAAGAGAATTGTGTTATCCATTACTTCATTAATCGTAATTTATTGTGTTTTAAGTACTTATATATTAAGATTATTTTTAAAAAAATAAATAAATGTCAGATATTTGAATCCAAAATTTATGTTATTTCATAAAGTAACAGAAAGTCGGGGAAATTATTAAGAAATCAAAGATAAGGTGAGAAATCCACCTTATATAATGGATTCTATATAAATATATAATAAGGCAAAATTTAAATTTTTTTTTTGTTTAGTCTTTGATATAAGTCTAAAATTTAACTAAAAGTAAAACACTTTTTATATTTTTATATAATGTTAAAATTAATTTAACTAAAACTAAAACTCTCTTTAGGTTCCTACGAACTTTAATATTAACTTATTATTCTCCAATAATTTTATTTTTTTATAAAAGTCCTTTAATTACCTAGTTATATAATAAATTTTAACTTAAAAATCATATTTAAGATTTTAGTTTAAGTACTCATTATTCTACAACAATTATATTCCTAAATAACTATATATTAAAAATATAAAAAAAAAATTGTGAGTAAATAACAATTAATATAAAAAAATTATAATGTATATTACAAAATATATTAACTATTAAAATTTAGTAAATAACTTTATTTCACATAGGAGACCTTAAGTTAATTAATGTTAAAAAAATCATGACTTATATATTACTAATTAGAATTTAATTCTCTTTTAAAACTAAAATTATAATCGTAACTTATTATTTTACAATAATTTTATTTGTTTATAGAATTTATTTAGTTAATTAATTATACAATAAAATATGACTTAAACACTATGTTTAGGTTTTAGATTTTCACTCAACTTTGAACTCTAATTAAAAGTACATATATAAATACGAATGATCGATTATAAAAACTAAATATTAAATTTTGAAACTACATAAAAACTTAATATTAAATTAAAAATAACAAAAGAATCATATTAGTAACACTTAATATCGAATATGTAGTCATTCGTTTTTAAGCAAAATTTATATTCATTCTAATAATAGTAGTAGGTCAATTTGAAATTCAAAAAATACATTTTATAATCACTATATAAAATAAATTAAAAATTAAAAATAATTTTATTTATTTATTACTTTAGCAAAAAATAATAATAATAATTTTATTTAAAAAATAACTCGTACTTTGCACGGGATATTTAGCGAGTTAATTATCAATATTGGAGATTTAGTAATTAGTGGACATTGATGATTCAAAAAGTCGTATAAGTTTTTTTTTTTTTACATAATCACTATTATATCTATTAGCTAGTAGCACTCTTTTAAGGATATAATTGTCTACAACTAGGGGTGTAAACTGGTCCGAGTTATTTGGTATCCAATTCGGATTCAACTCGAAAAAATGAACGGAGACTCGGATTCGAAGAGCATCCGAGTCGAATCTGGGTCATACTCGTTTTTAAGTTTATAAGACAGAAACACGAATCTAAGCAACACACTATTCGCTCGTTTTAGGGTTTGAGCTTGCCTCTTTTATCTGATCTATACTCGATCCTTACTCGATGAACCCTACTCGTTTAGGGGTTCGATACATACTCGATTCTTTGTCTCTGATTTTGATTTTCATAAAGAAGTGGAAAGATTTCCCTATTCATCTCTTTTTCAGCCTCGCCTCTTCATTTACCACAGAGAAATTAAATTGTTTGTAGGCTTAAGATTTGTTAGAGGTGAGAACTTATGGCCGAATCATCCCACAAAAGAGGCTACATACATGAAAATTTAGTGATTCAAACTCAGAATCACAAAATCCTAATTTTTCAAAAGACGAACTGATGATGACAAAGTGTAAATGTGTAAGTTTCTCAGTTCTTCCATATGTTCTCTTCTCTTTCACTTAAGTAATCTGTATATATGTATAACTTTAATATTTCAGACTCAATTTCAAACAATTTCTACTATACTGAAAATTCTCAATCAAAAAAATTAAACCCCTAATTTCTAGCTTTCAATTCGATCTTATTAAATGGAACACATTGATGCTTTTGGTATTGGTATATACATATATATTAATTGATTTATATATGTATAACTATAATATTTTATTGTGCATGCATATGTTATATCCTTAGTCGCTGATTCTGATTATTTTTTTTATTTGTTTATTTGAGGTAATAACGAGAAGCTTAATTGAAGATTCATCTGGACCATCTTAAGTGCCAAATACTTAAACTGAAAATCAACCTCAACTTACTGATGGTCAAGTGTTTAATTCTTCTGGTTCTGGTGATTCTCAGCCTGAAAATGCTACTGAGGCTGAGGCTGAAACTGGGCATGGAAAAAAAAGAAAAAAAAAGCATGGGACGAGTTTATTGTTGTGACATTAAGAGATGGAACCAAGAAAGTTGAGTGCAAGCATTGCCATTCAAGGTTTGGTCTTCAGAATACGGGGTCTACCAGTCATTTGAATAGGCACATGAACTCTTGCTCTATTCGGCTGGCTTCAATTTCTAGTTCTGAAAAACCCAAGCAGCATGTTTTATCTTATCCTACTTTAGAAAAGGATTGTAAAATTGGTAACTTGAATTTTTTCAAGTATGATAACGAAAAAGTAAGTAAGCTATTTGCTAAGATGATATGTGTGCATGAATATGCTTTTCATATGATTGAGCATGATTTTTTTCATACTATTTTTGAAAATTTTGAATCCAATATTTGATCCATTTATAGGGTGACAGTAAGGAATGACTGCATGAAACTTTATGCTTTAGAGAAGAAAAAAATTAAGGCTCTATTTAATGGTATTAGTAAAATAAGTTTAACATATAATTTGTGGACTTCTAATCAAACTATTGGTTATATATGTCTCGCCACTCATTTTTTGGATTTAGATTGGAACTTGTATAAAAGGGTTAACAATTTTTGTAGCATAGCACCTCCACACACTGGTCTTATAATTTCTGATTCTATTTTACATTGTATAACTGAGTGGTGAATTGAAAATAAAATATCGACTGTGACTCTTGATAATGCATCTGCAAATGATTCTGCGGTAAGGCATCTTAGGGATAATTTTACATTGAAAAGTGGCCTTTATTTTAGTAGCAAAATATTTCATGTTAGATATTGTGCTCACATTCTTAACTTGATGGTGCAAGATGGTTTGAGGATTATCCAAAATGTTATTCAAAATATTCGTGAGAGTGTCAAGTACTTAAAAATGTCTCCATCTCGTCTTCATAAATTTGGTGAGATTGTGAAAATTTTGTAATTACCATCTTCAAAAAGATTGATCTTAGATGTCCCCACTAGGTGGAACTCCACATATGCCATGTTAGAGTTTGCTTTGCAATTCAAAGATATGTTCCCATTGTACAAAGAGAAAGACCTTTATTGTGACGCCCCCAAAATAGGTCCACACAACCCATTTTGAGTCGCCAATAACATTCCACAAAATACAAATACAAATACGAATTTTTCCATTTACAACTAATAAGTGTCGTGCAAAATACGACAACACAATACAAATACATCTTAAATTCTCAATACACTTATTGTCACACTAATAGTAAGGTATTGAGACACTTCTATTATCTCGGATCATTACTCCATTCCCCGGCTAGTCCCCGCTATACTCTCTTTTTCTGAGAAGAACAATGGAACAAAAAGGAAAAGGGTGAGCACAAATAGCCCAGTAAGAAATATCATGACTAAGATAATGAAGAATAAAAATTATCTTTAGTCTTCAACAGAATTAAATCAGAGATTTAAAGATATTTTAATTGTTCAACAACAACAATTGCAGCGGAACAAACAATCCATTAGAAGAGTCAAGTAGATTATAATATCTACCATCTTCTATAAATTAAAGGATCACCACCAATATTTTATCCCTGTAACACCAATCAACAATTCCTGTTTATGAACATCCAAATCAACAGTTTATATTCAACAGCCTCTCTTTGCACTACGTGCCAAAGATATTTATTTGTAACATCACCGGTCATGATCATGCCAAACGCCAGTTCATCTTTGCACTACGGGCCAAAGATGACTGTCACCATACGGCTTTGTTTGTAACACCAAAAGTCATGATTATACCAATACACAGTTTGGTCAAAATCATGTCACGCCAGTTCATCTTTGCACTACGGGCCAAAGAGAACTATCACCATAATTTAAGTATGAGGATGAGGATGATGACAATGATACAGTGAGATTAAGGATAAGAAAAGCTTTATAATTTAATCAGTATTAAAGATTGACCAAATTGCCAACACGATGACCAAATTGTGGAGTCAAATTCAAGAATGATATTCAAGAAATTATTTCATGCTCCAACTATAACGTATAAAATGAAATAGAAAGATTCAAGTGAAAATATATTAGATGAAGCACAAACTATTAAGGATATTTTACTAATTTTCAGGGATTTTCTCCATTTAAAAATAAGGTTTTGGAAACAAACAAAGATTTCTTATCATAAATGGAGAAATGTGAAAGAAAAAGATATCCCTTAAAGAGTACAAAAGAAATGATACGTTATACGAGTATAACAGAATATATGAAACCGCAAATGGATTTTCACCCCTCATGCGATAATTCGCGTAGACAGGTTATTTTCACAAAAGATTAATAAGTAATGAATACAAAGGGTTATTCACCAGGCATGCGTCATACCGCACGGACATGTTATACCCACAGATTAATAAAGAATGAATACAAAGGGTTATTCACCAGGTACGACACTCGTACATACAAGTTATTCCCACAGAATAATAAGAAATGAATATAAAAGGATATTCACCAGGCATGCGTCATACCGCACGGACAGGTTATCCCCACAAATTAATACAGAATGAATAACAACCTTTATGAGTATAATATCACTTACGAACATGAAAGCAAATGATATTATATATGAGTATGAAAGAAATGATATTCCCTACCTTCGTTAATAAAAGACAGGATGTTGCTTTCTATGAAGTTTACTAACTTAGATAATACTAGTATTCTCACAAATACTCACAATAGCCTAGCACACTAGAAGAACTTGAGAAATTTAGAGAGGGAGGAAGTATAAACAAGTAAGGAAGTTATGATTTTTCTTATACTAACCCCCCTATTTATAGTAAAATGCAATCAATATCTACCACACATTAATTATCACACTCTTTTTATATCATCCATCCATTTTTTCTTCAATCTCATCCATCCATTTTTTTCTTCAATCTATATCATCCATCCATTTTTTCTTTAATCTATATCATCCATCCATTTTTTCTATAAGATTAATCCATTATCAAAAAGATAATTCCATTATCAAAAAAACCATTATTAATATATCTATTTTTTTGTATGATTGTGTTAAATGTAGTAATATCACAGATAGCATATACTCGCAATACTGGTAACCAGATTATTCCCAGGAAAGAGGGGGCCTTCCATAAAAATGGCGCGCAATTAAATAACCCCTTTCCTTGACAGAATTTCTAGACATTGTCAATAATGCTAAACTATCATATCAAATAATATGTGTTACAGTGTCGTGACAAATAATATAAAATATTATGCAGATACTACTGTAACAATTATTGAATCAAGATACTGTGCAATTGCTACTTTATCAATTATTGAATCAATAATTTAAAAAATAATGTGTAACACCGTGTGCCTGTGAAATACTGTGTACTACTGTGGAATAACGCGTTTTACTGTTTTTTTTATTACCGGGTATTTCAACAGTTGCAGGTGATAATACTGTTATTTTCAGTATCCGACAATGGGGCCCACTATCGTTGACAATATTGTCATTTCGGCGCCGTCGTACGGTACCGAATATAATATTCCCCGACAGAAAAAATATTTCTCGACAAAAGGAATATTTCCCGACATACTGTTTATCAGATAATTTGCATATAACACCCTTAACTATCATTTATAACAATTAAGCACTTCACTATTTAGAAAAATAATCATAAAGAAAATAATAAACTTTTATTTCATAAATTCGGGGTCTTACATTTATTATAACTATTTTCCTAGTAGGGAAGATTGGGACATAGTTGAGAGGGTTATTAAATTTTTAGAAGTGTTTAATGAAGCAGCAAGTATGTTTTCTGGCTGTGAATATCCTACTTCCAATATGTTTTTACCTGAGATTTAGAAAATCAAGGAGTTGTTGAATGAAACTATTGTTGATGATTATGAATATATGAAAGAAATGGTTAACAAGATGAAAGAGAAGTTTGATAAATATTGGGGACAATACAACTTATTGATGGCTATTGCATCTATCTTAAATCCAAGATATAAGATGCAATTAGTTATATTTTGTTTCCCAAAGATATATGTCAATAAGTTTGAAGCAAAAATGAACTTATCATTTGTTCAAAATGCTTTGCAAGAATTGTTTGATGAATATGTGACACTTTACAATGCAAAACAAGTTGTTAATAGTCAATGCGAAACTTCAAGTGCTAGAAATAATGTTAAACCAGTAGTATTTATTGGTGGATCTAATAGTAAGACCAAAAGTAGAGCAGAGTTTGACAGTTAGGCTCAAAACATAGACATTGTATCCCCATGTTTGAAATCTGATTTGAAAATTTACTTGGAAGAAGGGAGATTAATTTATAATGTTAATGATAATTTTGATGCTTTAAAATGGTGGAAGGCAAACTTTTCAAAATTCAAGACATTGTCTAGGATGACAAGAGATATATTGTCCATACATGTGAGTATTGTGGCCTCTAAATCAATATTTAGTGTTGGGAGAAGGGATCTTGACCAGTTCAGGAGCTCTTTGAAGCGTGACACTATTCAAACTTTGATTTGCAAAGGTGATTGGTCGTGGGCTGAGTATAGGATTAAGAAAAGCATGATTGTAAATATTAATTTGTTTAGTTTTTTTCCATAAATAAATACATATACAAATAATATCATGGATTAATATTAATTATTTGACAATGTAAGTTAATGAAGATTCAATGCAGAAGGTGAGCTTGGAGACTGAAGGGGTGATGCAGTGAAGAAGTTGATGATAGAATGCATGATCCTGGAGCTAGTTGAAGTGTTGATACTGTGATACATTGATGTTTACATTTCAGTTTTTAAATTATTCAGACTTTGGTACTTTATTTACTATTGAACTGTTGGACTTTGGTTATTTTGTTTGGAACTTCGGATTTCCTTTTGAGCATTTTAGAATTTGGTTTATGAAATGGTGCCAAACTACTAGCTTTAGTGCTTGAGTTTAGAATTTGGAGTTTAAATATTTGGCTTGTAGTCTTGGGTTGATAATGCATAAGCAACGCAACAAGTTTGGTGTAAATTCTAGAAGAAAAAAAGATGATAAGTTTTTGTCTTTTTTAAATTGTCATTTTCTTTTATTTTTTACAAGTTAGTTTTCAACTTGTTTCTAACTCATCTTCTATATTTTCAGGATTGAAGCTTGAACTTTGCACCTTAGATAATGATTTGCAGAAATACAGATTTGCAGTCATGACTCATGAATTAATTCTATTTAACAGTTGACTTATCAATGATTAATTAAGGAAACCAGCTTGGCGTAAATTTTTTAAAAAGATAAGTGTTTATTTTCTTTATTTTGTTATTTTCTTTTATTTATTACAAGTTAATTTTCAAGTTTTCTAAGTCTCTAGCCCATCTTATATATGTGCAACATTGAAGTTTGGAGTTTGAAGCATGAATATTTGATTAGTTACTACAAAGTCTAAAAAAAAGATAAGTTTCTTATCTTTTTTACTTTGACATTTTCTTTTTCTACTTGTTTCTAACCCATCATATATATTTGTAAGATTGAAGCTTGGACTTTGGAACTTGGACAATTGATTAGAAGAATTGCAGTCATGACTCGTGAGTTGATTTTGTTTAACAGATGAATGATCAAGAATTAATTAAGGAAACTAACTTGGTGAAAATTATGAAAAAAGATAAGTGTGTTCTTTTTTATTTTGTAATTTTCTTTTATTTATTACAAGTTAATTTTTAAGTTGTCTGTTTCTAACTCATCTCCCATTTTTTAGCATTGAAGCTTGGACAATTGGACTTTGGAGCTTGATAAATAGCTTGGTGCTGAAATTAGCTTATAAGTTAGCTTGTTGCTGCACATGAAGTTGCCTAAATTCTAATGCCTTGAACTGTGTTGCTGAACTGAACATGAAGTTATTGCCTTGATGTTGTTATACCTTGCTACTTTCTTGCTGTTGCTAAACATGAAAGTTGTCCAGTGGCATGTGCCCCTCTCTTGGTCAGTTGGTCTTGAAATTGTAGGCTAAATGAATGATCAAGAATTAATTAAGGAAACTAGCTTGGTGAAAATTATGAAAAACGATAAGTGTTTACTTTTTATTTTGTTATTTTCTTTTATTTATTACAAGTTAATTTTCAAGTTGTCTGTTTCTAACCCATCTCCCATTTTTGTAGCATTGAAGGTTTGACAGTTGGACTTTGGAGCTTGATAACTAGTTTGGTGCTGAAATTAGCTTGTAATTTAGCTTGTAGCTGCACATGAAATTGCCTAAATGTTTTGAACTGTGTTGCTGAACTGAACATGAAGTTATTGCCTTGATGTTATTATACCTTGTTGCTTTCTTGTTGTTGCTAAACATGAAAGTTGTCCAATGGCCTGTGCCCCTCTATTGGTCAGTTAGTCTTGAAATTGTAAGCTAAATGAATGATCAAGGATTAATTAAGGAAACTAGCTTGGTGAAAATTATGGAAAAAAAAAAGACAAATATTTTCTTTTTTATTTTGTTATTTTCTTTTATTTATTACAAGTCTATTTTCAACTTGTCTGTTTCTAACCCATCTCCTATTTTTGTAGCATTGAAGCTTGGACAATTGAACTTTGGAGCTTGATAACTAGTTTGGTGCAGAAATTAGCTTGTAAGTTAGCTTGTTGCTACACATGAAGTTGCTTAAATGCCTAATGTCTTGAACTGTATAGCTGAACTAAACATGAATTTATTGCTTTGATGTTGTTATACCTTGCTGCTTTCTTACTGTTGCTAAACATGAAATTTGCCCAGTGGCCTGTGCCCCTCTCTTGGTCAGTTGGTCTTGAAATTGTAGGCTAAATGAATGAAAAATTGACCATGATTGTTGACATGTTGTTTTACTGAATTGAACATAAAGTTATTGCTTTGATGTAATAATGTTACTATAAATTGTATCATAGTATAATTAATATTGTAAATTTATCATTGTAATTTTTGTAACACGTGTATTTTTATATATAAATGAACTGAAGTTTTTTTAAGTTTCTATTTTTATGTCTCATTTTGGTGTGATCCATCTCAGGCTCGAGCTCGAATAGAAAGGCTCGTTAATTACTCGTTGTGAAAACGAGTCGAGTAACTCCGAGCCGAGTAGTATCGATTAATTCATTAAGTCAAACTTGAGCAGTCTTGGAGATTATCGGTTCGAATTTGAGTCGAACCTAAACACAAATTTTTTGATCCAAGTCGAGCTTGAGCATTAGGGTATTCAAATCGACTCGGGATCATTTTTACCCCTATGGTTATCTACAACATATATTTATATCCCTAAATAGTACTCTCTCTGTCCTCAAAAAAATGTCTAAAAGTATAATTTTTTTGTTCTCAGAATGAAATAAAGTACATAAATTGAAGGGTAACTAAGTTATTTAGCAGGATCTATTAGTATAAAAAAATAAAAGTAGTCATCATTTTATATAATCTTATGGGGTCACTAAGAATAAATTTAAATTTTTTTACTCTCTTTATTCTAATTTTACTTTTTTTAATATGTGTACAAATTATACTTTGCTCATTTTTTTTGAAACGAAGAGAGTGTGTTGAGTTGAATAAGTATTTTCATTTATAATGATGGAAGCATATTAAAAATTAAAAAGGAGATCATCTTTGACTTGGTTGGAGTCCTTTTTTATTTTTTGCAAACCAAACAAATACTTATATTAACATATCAAAACTAAGGGTGTAAATGACCCGAGTCAAACCGAGTATTGAGTTGCTCAGATTTAGTTCACAAAATTTATCGAGTATAAAATAAGGTTTGATTGAGACTCGTTTAGCTACCGAGTCGAACACGACCTCAAATCGAGTCTGAGCAGTTTGAACTTTTCGAACGAATATGATTCGAGTATCAATAAAAAATTATAATTTGAGAAGGTTCGAATAATTTATCGAATTTTAAAATTTACTCATATTTGAATCATTTATATTTCGAATCGAGTTCGAATCGAGCCCGAACTGTTTGTTCATTTTACAACCTTAATCAAAATGAGCACACTAGGTTCAAGTGTTTACGATCACACACCTGGGGATGACCCTCCCCCATCCTTATCAAAAGACATAATCGATTGAACAAAAACAGGTGGAGTTTTGAGCGAGAGAGAGAATTGAATGGGTGGATGATGGTCCTTACAGACTTGATGTACTTGCAATACATGCACTAAAAAATAAAAGAAAGAAGGGTGAAAGGTCACATTGGGGGTTTCTGGGGTACCCTACCCTCCCCCTCCCACTACGTTTTATGGATGGATACCAAATTCTCTCTTTCATTCCCTTTTTTTTTTTTTTGTTGTGGTCTCCCCATTTTCGTCTCCACACCTTTCAAAAGTCAAATCTATTTTTAATTTACCTTCGTTCTCTAACTGGCCTCCAAGGCCTCCCGACACATATCTTTATTATAAATAGTGCTTATACCCCATTCAACATCTCTCTTTCTACCTCCATTTCCATTTTGTTTCAATTTCTAAATCAAGCTCTGCGACGACTCTTATTTTAGAGGCGGCGCAGAGATATAAAATAAAATTACAACAAAAAAATTATATAAACACCGTTTGAACGGAGAGCAAAGAGGAGAGATTGAAAGAATGGAAGTCATCATTACAAGGGCTTCATCCACTGGAGTGTTTGTCATTTTCGCTCTCCTCTTCACCATTTCTCTCCCTACTATCATTAATGCTCAATCGCCTTCTCCTTCTCCTCTTCTTGGTCCTGTTTCTACCAATGACGGTACTATTCTCTTTTCCCCGAGCACACATATTTCTTAATTTATTATTTGTATAATATTTTAGTTTCAAAATATAAGATTATTTATTTTTGTGACATACATAGGTAAAAATGACTTTATATTTTGAAACGGAACAAGTATACAGTATATAGGTAGGTAGGTAAAACTGATTATATATATGTATATGATTGTGATTTGAATTGTGTAATTTAATCAGGGACAGCAATAGATCAAGGGATAGCGTACGTGCTAATGCTGCTGGCGTTGGTCGTCACCTACATGATTCACTAACTCAAGTGTAGTAGTTTACACACATGCATTAACTTGTACGATCAATGCCTGCCTGCCTGCCGTCCGTCCTACATCATTATCTTATCATCAACCACCACCCAATTTATTTCAGATCTATACGAGGGAAAGAGAGAGAGAGAGAGAGAGATTAAAAGAGAAGCAGCTATATATGCATGCATGCAATGCAGGTGCAGATTGAACGAACGAGCAGCTACCAATTATATATATTAATTAATTAATTCCAGGCTAGTTAATTTTGATCATCTGAATATGTACGTGTGTTTCTGACTTGTATCACGTGTGTTTCAATTTTCTTTCTTACTTATTTAGGTGGGTCGGGGGTTGAGATTTCAGTCTAATGTAACAACTCTTCTTAATTTCAAATATTTATTGATTACCCCATTTTAGTTCCATGCTAATTTTTCTTTCCTTCCTTCTGTTGTCTAATTTTGTTTGTGCGTGCATTATTGGACTTCTAAAGGAAAGGAAAGGAAAGGTTACGTTGTACTTGTACCATTGATAATGATGAGCCACGTACATTAATTTAATCAAACCATGAATTCCGTCGAAATTTCCAATTCCCAACACATGCACTCACGTAAGTAATAGATTTTTGATTGATGAAAGTATTTGATTTGATTTGAGACAAGAAGCTCCCTAACCCATCAAACAAATGTACATTTATTACATAAGAACGGACGTTAATTTTGATCATTAAATTAATTACTAGGTATTTAATTAATTTTTGAAAATAACACTTATTCGTGATCTCTCAAGAAGAAAGTCAGTTGAAATTAATATAGTAATAAAGAATATCCGTTCTACCAGTCCAAAACAATCCACATGTTTCCTCACCTATCCACACAGCACAGACTCTCATATTTTGAGTTCTAGCTTTGCCTCAACATGAATCCCCGAATTATGTTACTACTATATTGCCATTGCAGGACCAAAAAAACATACAATTAATTTAAGAAAAATGATAGTAACATTTAATAAAAAAAATTTAAAGTCACAAATACTATGATGTGATTCATTTAAATTTTAAAAATAATAAATCTCATCTTTAATAGTACTTTTTTTGGATACTTTATAATATTGATAAAATTAAATAGATTAATATTACTTTTAAATTTGCAAATTGATTTTTAATTGTGTCAATATTGACTATATTTTTTTTGGAACAAATGTGCATAATTATTATTTTGCTAGTTAGGAATATGAAGTAGTTGAGAGTATTTCTGTATCCTCGAACTTTTCTCACATGTACCTTTAGTTATCTTAATTGAGATATAAAAAAAATTATAAAAATTATAAATAAATAAATAAATAAATTCCATTATTACTTGGGGCATATCATTACTATTGATATGATTATTGAGAGATTTATTCACCAGAACAGTGATTTCAACACCTGCAAAGACCAATCTACAGAAATTATGAACACTTGCAAACATGCATCGAGGAATCTGAGAACAACTTGGGAATAATTGCTACTCAATAAATAACCAAAATACTACAAAATTTCTTCTCAATCAAAATGCAGAATTACATCTAAACGCCCAAAATTGGATGCAAAAAGAGAATAGAAATCTCCAGAGTTGGCGAGTGTTGAGAAGAGCACCTATTCTTCTACGGTCAAAACTGCTTTCCATCTGTATGCTATCATCATATCCACAACTGCCCATTCACAAAGGTGAGAAAGAAAGCAAAATGTCGAACAAGATTAAATTCTTCTTTCAAAGTAAAAAGATGCAAGGTTAAATACATCCGGATGAACACAGATCCCTGAATCTCATGAAGTTGCATACTGATGATGTAGAACGTACTTCACAACTTCATAAAAGGACACCACGATTCCAACAGATGGGCCCGCCCGGCCAACACGAGGACCAACGCCAGTGAAAAGGCCGCTCATTCCTCCACTCCTGATCCCATTACAAATTCCGTTATTAAGTGAAAAAATACGTTTAGGATGTGATATGAATATTGTGTTTGTAAAAGGTACAATATCATGGCATACTGGAAACCGCATACTGAGATCAGCAGAGATAAACAGTTCACCATTTGGTTCCTTACTTTTGAGAAAGAAATAGGGGACATATAAAAAAGAAAAGAGAAAGCTTTAAGGTTACATTTGATTGAATAAGAAGCAATAACCAAAAAGGAAATAGGAGAAATGAATGATGCTCAACCATGTACTTTCAGCTGCTCATATTTAAGCTGTTCACAGTCAAATAATAACCCCTGAGGATGATGCTTTGTGGGATCTCACACACTCAGAAACATGTAGAGAGAGATAAGAGAGAGTTCAGTGTATGAACCAAAATGAGGGAATCCTAGATGATTAAAACTTAAGAGTCTATTCTCTTCGCCTCTATAACCAAAAGGTGTAAAAGGTTTACTGCATAGTGCATTCAATTGCTTGGTGCCCTTTAATCAGGTAGTATCGTATTGTACAACACACACGGCAAAAGCCAGATTATTCATCTTACCACAAATAGTAAGATCCCACCAGAATCCCATGTTAAACTTCTTCCCCCCTATAATTACCCATTACAAATGTATTACTTTGCTTCATATACAGCACAGAGTTGGATAGTATAACTGTAAACATACCTCCAAACCTCCATAATAGTTTGTCTTGTTGTCATTCTCAATGCTCTAGTATGATCCTTCTGAAACATAACATATTTTAAAGGTTAGAAATACACAGCATTAGGGATAGTTAATAAAAGCAAAACAAAGTAAGCCCGTGTCCATTAATACAATTTAGGTTTTCCATGCACTTTTAGATGCAAATTAATACCAATCCCGTCTCGACCTCTACTCTTCGTGTGAACACATTCCCACCTTACTCAACCCTAGAAAATTGCAGCAAGTCTATGTTGACTTTACTCAGAAGGCTCTGTCCAAGAAGACGGAACAAAGTCTAGAAATTAAATGACTTGATCATGGGCCATGTTCTGGGCCCCCAATAAATTTGGAATCATGGCTACCATTGAACAAGTCAGTTAATAGTTATACCAACATTAAACTGTTTTGCTTTACCTCAGGCGCATGGCTACCTAATGATGGGGAGCATCAGTAAATAGTTATCGAAGAAGACTTAATGCCAGGGGAAAACACATGGACAAGAATTCCAAAGCTAGAATAAACGCCTAGTTCGAAAAAGAGTAGTCACATCACTTCTGTTTCAGATTAAGAGTACCCTCCTAAATACTAGATGACAAGCAAAAAATATTGGCATTTCAAGCCAAGTAAACTTCTCATGTCTAGAGTGAAAAGCTAGAACAATGCAGGAAACTATGCTTCTTAGAGTAGATGTCTACTGATCTACACTAATCTAATGAAAGAAGATACACGCATTACAGATTTTGCACTTTAAATGGTTCCTCTATTGTTTTGAAAAATTATCGGGCATGAGCAAGTATCCACTTACATGAAAACTGTAAAAAACATGACATGCATATAAATGCTGGAGACCGAAGTGGAACTAAAAGAATGTTATCCCATTTTCATAACATATATTGAGTTCTAAGATAAACCTCGATTTGCCTTCTGGTTTTAGCAACATCAAGTGGACACGTAGCAGCAGCAGCAAGACTTCCTGCAACAAAACCGGCAGAAAAGTTTGCGCCAAGGATACTAGCCACATTGGATTCCTCACCCACCATGCTTAGAAGTTTCCTTCTGGTCTGTAAATATTATAATGTAAACAACGTTAAAATCACATCGAAAAGGCATACCAGATTAACAGAACTGTTTACAAAAGTTCACCGGCTCCAGGGTCCCCCAGCAGATTGCAGAGAAAGGTACATCACGAGCAAGCTGAGCCCCAAGGCCTGTCCAGAGTGCACGGTAATTTTGCACTGTAATGAGAAAAACTGGATTAAATATTATCAAGATGACAGAAAAGCACCAACCAAAATGTTGAATAAAATATGCTAATAAAAAAGCAACAACCTTCCTCAATAAACTGCGTGAATAACATAGCTTGGCTAAAATCAGAAAATTAATTGAGTCCCTACTTTATATTATGCAGAGATATCTTCATAAGAAATTATATGCTAGCAATAAAAATTATACATGTATACAATAACTTACATAGTTGATTTCTATGATCCTAAGTTTTTTGAAAAGAGATGAGAAGCTTAAAGACACTATGTTTAAGATAAAATCAGCAGCAGCAGTATAAGACAATTTGACTTGGAAAGCTCGCAGATTCTTTTGCATATTACATAAAATAGATCAACATTTAAAACTACTGGATTCCAACCGCATAGAGAGGGAAACATCTTATAGATATACATTTCAAGAAGTTTAATAACTTTGATGAATTGACAACATTCATCAACTGTAACTTCATCTAGACTAGATACAAGCACACAGCCAAAAGATTGTGGACAAACTAGAATGAGCCAAAACAAAGAAGCAGATAGTAGTAAAAAGTGTCTTTATCACTATTGCAACTATCTAACTGATTAATTTTGTAATGGCAATCAGGTTGAAGGTAAACTAAGATAAATAGTTAGCCAGGCATATACACTTATCGCGCGCGCGCGCGGGGGGGGGGGGGGGAGAGGAAGTTAGCCAGGCATATTAGAGACAGACGTACACTTTTAATAATCCTGATGCAAGCCTACCAAATCATATATGCTATTCCTTACCAATTGCAAATAATGTAACGCTATACCAAAGAAAGAAACCCCTTACAGTTGTTCTGAAGATTATTCGTGTTCTTGACATGGGAGATAACCTCAATCAATGTCTTCCGCACTCCAGGAGGCTTCTTACCATGGTTAGTCTCCTTGAATGCCTATATTCATGCAAAAAACACACCCAAACAAAAGAAAGAGTTAATAGAGGAGAAGAACGAAATTAAAAAGGTGCCACTAAATGGAACGCCAGGGCTATATGAGTGAAATGAATCATGCATTTGAAATGTGGCCTAGAAAAGCTTAATTCTTAAATAAATTACATTTTCCAAATTTGAGAATAGCTAGTAGGATAGACAATATGCTAACAACAAAACAAAATATGATGTTACAAGCAATTTTATATAACTAATTAAAGTTTTTTGGTGTATATTATGCAAATGTGATTAACACTACCTGCATAAGATTGTGAAGGGGAAGAGAACTCAATTTAACAAACAGCTTGTTCAGAATATGTCAACATGCACGAATTACATGAGTCAGACTTAAAAAAACAAAAAAACAAACAAACAAACAAAAAACTATAACTGGGTATAGGCAAAAGGAAAATGACAATATCAACATAAAAATTTACCTGCATCCGGGTTTTTGCAAGCTCAATAGGGTAGCAACTTGTGCAGGCTAATGAGCGTGCTAGTGAGCCTGCCAATAAAGGGGCATATGGTGTCATGCTTGGAGCATTCTTGGCTGTGAATTCTTCCAAGTAGTTGCAGAAGATGTCATAGCAAGGCAAGTAGATTCCAACCTGGGTTGACCATAAGCATAACGTCACAAAGTAATGAAATGAGCACATGGTCATAAAGTAATGAAATGAACGTCAAAAATTACAACTAAAAGATCCCCAAGGAACTTACAGTTGGTACAGCCAATGCTAGACCTGCATTTGTGCCTCTCCATAGCCTTGCAACTCCCTCCTGCAATACAATCTTCCTGTTAGACATCTGAGAGCAATATTGGTTATAACAAGCACTGAGACAAGATGCATAATGTATCTCGTTATGCATAAACACATACAATAATGTCCAAAGCATAATCAAAAAGCAACTAAAAGTGCCTGGATGTTTCAACGCACACATATTCTGCCAACAGAACACACTACTATGACTCAAATTGACTGCAGAAGACACACTAACCTGACGAATAATCTTGTAGAAGACATCCAGTGTTCCTTTGTACTGGAAACAGTCAGGTGGACAAATTGATACAGTACCATGAACACCAGCACGGGTGCATGATGGAGAACATCTCAGATCTGCAAACATCTAAAGAAACACATTGCATATGTAAAATAAATTGCCTATCGAGCACTTACTAACAAATAAAATACATGTCCCACAGAATCCCCTAAATAAAATGCATGTTTAAAATGGAATTGAAACATATGACATGGAAAATAAAATATTTTGCTTTTGGAAAACCACCGACTGCCTAAAGGCTACAAACATCCCTTTAATAACTGGTATTTTGTAAGTTCCCTTTAGCTTCCTGTCAACTACAAACTACTTTTCAGGCTGAAACGTGCTAGCTAAAGTTGGGACTTACATAGGGTCAATAGGGGAAAAATCAAGGAAATTAACTGTTATAGCTGCTGCCAAATTGAAATATTTAAGGTTTTACCACGAATAACAAGTACATTCTCGAGGTTCATACATACAAGGCATCAAATGCATGAAACTATGGATACTACCACATAATTTGAACGAACGCAATCATACTTGCATTATGAATACCAAAATTGTGAAGACTGGACCGCTATCATCTTTTGAATTACAAAAATTAAAATATTGCAGGATCGGTTGTAAAGCGCATTTCCAATTTTTTCCCGTAAGATTCTAGTGTAGAGATCAAACAAGTAACCAATAGAAATGCCAACTTCCAGTATAAACATTTCCATACCATGTTTGGTCCAAAAACTGCCATACGGCTCGTAATATTGCTCAGTGGATGCGAGTAAGGAACTCCAGCAGCCTGTGCTTGCAATCTCGTCTGCAATGGACAAATGCAAATTCAGCAATACTCCAAATTTAAGTCCACCAACAGTTCAAAATCAGAGGGAGAAAAAATTAAGTAATTTTCTTGAAGCGCTGAGATAGAACAAATACCATCATAATGTTTTTTTTTTAATTAAAAAAAAGTGACAAATTTTTCTCCAAGAATGATAAAATGAATGAAACCAATAAAGTTCATCTATAATATGTCATACAAATACAAATGAAGATAAAACAATGAATAGATCATGATTATACTGTTCCATCCATCTCAATCTGACTAAGACAGGGAAAAAAGCAAAATGGAAGGATATGTAACATAAAAATTGAACATCAGCCAAATAATAAAACCGTAACTTCAATGTGTTTCTATAGATTAAAAGTTAACCATCAAGAGTTTGAGACAGATAAAATGAATTGAATAAAGATTAAAAAAAATAACTGAACGGGGAAAAACACTAAAAGTCAGGACTACTGAAAATGAATAGAAAAACAGCAAATTAGTAAATGAAATTAAGTATGTAGAACCAAAAAAAACAATGAAAAATTACAAGGGTTATGTAAGAAATTGCCAAAGCCTAACCCAAAAAGGGATTACCTTGGCTACGTCAAGGGGGTTAACGAGTATGGCAGAGAGAAAGGCGGCACCAGCAGCAGAAAATGCTCTCTCCGGGAACCCTAATTTTCCAGCAGACGTGTTATTGGTGGGAGGCTGAGAATCAAAATGAGAACGAGAAGCCTCAATTCCCTCTGACACCACCATTGATTCTGATATTAGCGACACGCAGCGGCCGTCAAATTCAACTCTCGACGGTTGCTCTTCTGACTCCGACTCTCTGGTCATCCACGGATTTTGCATTTGCTTTGATTCTACTTCTACCATATTCTTTTGTTATACCTCTCTTTCAGCCCAAAATTTGATCACCCTAAATGGCATGTTTCCGAATGTTTAGCTTTGTTGCCTTCTCAAATAAAAAAATAATCAAATAGACGAAATTTTCTAAAAAATTTACTCCGTTCTTTGTATATAATCCTCTCTATTGTTATTAATGGAGAAGTTGATGGGCCAATATATTTTGTTACAAAACGGGGTTTTAGAAAATCCTAAAGACGAAATATTTGATTGTGGAAAAAACGTAAATGGGAAAACAATCAAGAGCATTAAATAGGCATTAAGACGAGGGAATAGAATTAAAAACCTTGTGATCTCAGCTTTGATTCGGTGCTTATGAGCTTATAGTACTAGTAATGGTAGGGTTTTGATCGGTAGTCAAGTCGAAGCCCTTTCCAAGTTCCTTGGGGAACATGAAACCCAAAGACAAATACTCTCACCCCTCAAATCGCAAGAGAGAGAGAAGACGAGTCTCTGAATTTTAGGGCTGCGGTTGGGAGCCTCGAAAAATGAGAGACTATTTTTCAATAACAATAATATTCCTCTCTAAAACTTAAATAAATAACAATAATTCTAGGGGGACATTTTTTTGTGGACATTCTAGCGACATTTTTTTTTTTTTTTTTTTTTTGGTTTTTTTTTTTTGGTTATGACTTCAAAATAATTTATATGATTTATTGGTACAAAAATTTAAAAAAAAAACAGTGATTTAGGTGTGATTTGGATACATATACAAAACAGTGTTGTACAGTCTGTACAACACTGTTTTGTATATGTATCCAAATCACACCTAAATCACTGCTTTTTTTTTTAAATTTTTGTACCAATAAATCATATAAATTATTTGGGACTCATAACAAAAAAAAAAAAACCAAAAAAAAAAAAAAAAAAAAAAAAATGTCGCCAGAAATGTCAATTGGCAATGTCGCTGTAGAAGGGCTCAATAAATAAATAAACAAAACGGCTGAAAACCGTATTCAGATTCCGTCCCGTCCTGGCGTGTCTTTGTTTCGTGGAGAGGAAGCTACTACTGCTACTACTTTTCTTTCCCTTACGGTGTGTTTGTAAGGTTGAGAATAAAAATTAAAAAAAAAGTGAATTTAATATTAATGTGAAAAAACATAAAATTAAAAAAAATCTCGCGTTCTTGAGTTTTTGAAAGCAAATTCAATTTAAATTAGTAATATACTCTTATTATTTTACTTTTATGAGGTTATTTTTTGATAAAACAATATAAATATATTTTGATACGTTAAAATAATAAAAAAAAAAATCATGCTCCAACGTTATCTCACTTTGTTCTTATAAAACTCATAAATACAAAGTCCCAAAAAAATAATTTTTGACTAATTTTTTAGCTTTCTTTATAATTAGGGTTGTCTAATTTCTGTATCAACAATTTGGATTAGAGACAAATACGGAGTTATTCATTTCATACCGTCAAAGGAAAGAAGATGTAGGAGGAGTGTGGGTGTTGAGTTCAAATACAGCTTCTACAGCTTTCCAATTTCAGCACCCGAAAACGTAATCCATAACGTCAAATCGGGGTTTAAGGGGTTTTTGGGTGTGAGCCCACATCAATATCAATGGAGTGGCCCAAACTGGGTTAGTTAATTGTGGCCTTATGGGCAACGGGTAGGGAATACCTTTTTTTATTTTTTAATTCTTAATAAATGATAAAAAAAAAAAAAAACTTCTTTTATCATATAAATTATGGTGACCCGTGCTATTTTAGTCATAAGGAAATATTTATGAGAAAAATTAATAATTATGGTTCAATTAAATATAAACTCCTATTATAAGTGGAATATTAATTTGTTTGTAGTAGTAGAACTAATGTGTTATTAATATTTTGAATAATTAATTGTGTTATAAATATAAACAATTTATATCCACGAACAAAGTTTCGGTTATCATTTGTCAAAATGAATTTTAAACATCAAGTTTGACATCATAATTTATTATTATATTATTATTATTAAACTCTATCTTCAATAAATTTACGGGGTGCAAATTCCGCAATTGTGGCGTCTATAGGCTTTCTTATAATTTGAATATGCTATTTTGGAGTCAATCTATTAGGAATAGGACTACATAGTTATGGTTCATTTACGTTAACGGCTAATTGAATTCAAAAAAGGTTCTTACGAATATAAAAATATAAATAGAATACGGTGTAACTTTATGTGAACCGACGAGAACCATGTGAATCAAGTAGTGTGGGGATTCATACGGTTCTCACAAAGACCAAACATATCGTAAGTTTTTTTTCTATTTTTTCTTATTTTTTTATTTTATTTGTGCACATTTATTAACCTATTAAGATGCACGGTAATATGAAAAAAAAAATTAGCAACCGGAATGAAGGGAGTATATTTTTATTATTTTTATTTGCAAAGGCGGCTTTTGTGGAATTGGTTATCATGATTTATTACTCTTCTCGTGGGTGCCACACCAGAATGAGTTGGCCTGATTCAGGCGGTGTTAACGACTCTTAATAGCTCCGCATCGTCTGATTCGGTAAAAGCTTATTATTATTATTATTTAGTAAAATTTTATTTGTTTCTTATTATCTTTTAATCAATAAGTAAAAAATATAATTTTAAATTATTTAAAAACACATCTGACCAAAAGTTGTCTTTTCTTTAGATAAAAATAACTTTTTTAATATTACAAAATCCTTCTTATATCCTTAATAAAATTAAAATACTAAAATCTCTCACTTTACTGCTCTTCCAGTCGTATTTGACCGAAAGTTGTCTCTCTTTTTTTTTGTGTGTGGATAAAATCTCTCATTTTTCTTCACTTCTAAATGTATCATGTTCGTGTCTTCACTTCTTTTGCTTTTGATTTGCTTTCCTTCTACGTTACTCTCCTTCACCGATAAATTTTATTTTTCACCTTTAAAAAAATTAAAAAATAGATCAGTGATAAGATCGTGGTGAAATTTATATGGAAATTTAAGCTCTAGAGATTCAATGTTGAGAAGCTCTAGAGGTTCGATGTTGAGAAGCTCTCCCATGCTCATTTTCTGAGGAACGAATTGATTTGGCGGAAATGAATGAAATGAAAACAAACTTTAAAAAGAAAGAGAAATCCTTTTGATTTGAAAAGCTAATTTGAGGAGGTTTATCCGAGAATGTTTAAACAAAATACTAATGTATTTATTTTTGTTTTAAAAAAAACGTTTTTTTAGAAACAGTAATAAACAGAAAAATGAAGGTGGGTTTTGGGAGTGGACCAAATTTAATTTTGAGTGGTGTGCTAATTCTTTTATTTGGTTCTATTTTTCTTTACATTTTTTTTGACCTTTTTCATATTAGTTGAGCTTTACCAAATAAAATTTATTACGACTGAATGATTAATTATTATGCTATATATATGTTGATATTTTTACTGGACTTAATACCTTTTGTTTCATTATATTGTGATTAAAATATTATAAATATGTATTTAAAATTTGAAATACTATTAAAATATTTTTGATTATCAAACAAATTTCGTTTAAACAGTTAAGAGGGTTAAAATGATAAAATACTGTTATTTAGATATTTTATAAATATTAATTATCAAATAATATTTTTTATTCAAATATAATTTTAGAGAGATATTTTATATTATTTAGATGTCTAAACTATATTTTTTTATCAAAAATAACCTTTGATAATATTTATTTACTTTTTAATACCTCTTAACAACTTCACATCTAATTTAATAAAAAATTTAAAATTATTTAATAAAATTTTATTTATTTCTTATCGTCTTTTAATAAAAAAAATTTAAATATAAATTATTAAAAATTACCTTTTAATAAAAAAAATCAAATATACAAAACCTCTCTGCATATTGTACTCCCTCCGTTCTATTACTTCTATATCGAGGGCCCGGTTTCTCCCCCTTTCCCTAGCACAAATTCACAAACAGAGCAACGGCAAACCCTAGCTTTGCGTGAGGTTTTCATTCTCCAGATGGTATGGAGATGGAGGTCGAAGAGATTGATGCGGTTTTAGAGAAAATATGGGACTTGCACGACAAGCTCAGCGACGCCATTCACTCAATTTCCAGAGCTCATTTTCTCCGTTCCGTCAAATCATCCCTCCGACCCAATTCTGGCGACAAGAAACCCCGCTTCCCCGATTCCGACGACACCACTAACCGAACTGGGTTCGTATTCGTGAAAGGTTTTCCAGTTGATGACTCGGCGATTCAAGAGGCCAAAAGTCTCAATGCTATTCGAACCGCCCTCGAGAATCTCGAAGACCAGCTCGAATTCTTCCATGTAAGTCTTTTTGTCTTTTTCTATCTAGGGTTTTGTTTCCGATTTTCAGCGATCTGCTTTTCTTTTACCCCTTTTAAGTTTAGTGCAATTGTAGGGAATTTGTTCAATTTAATGGAGCTTTGGTTATTATTTTTGTGTTTTGTTTTATTTTCCGCCCATTTTTAATTTAAACAGAGTGTTTTATAGTCTCATTGATGATTCGTTGAAACGTATTTGAACCTCTCTTTAGATATGTATGGATGAGCGCAAATTTTTATTTTTGTGCATTTGAAAACTGTTGTGAGCAGTATCCGTGAATTTTTAGTTCAGATCCAAAAAACAACAGGATATAGTTATGCATGAAGATGCAAACACATCATTACACGTTGTTTGTTTCTATGTCTTTTTATTAAAACAAATTAGATTATAACCCAAGCAATTTCCCTTCCTGCGCTGTAAGTCCACAGGATCATGTGGTATTCTTGGCATAACCATAAGATATGATACTGGCAATTAAATGCTAAATGGTGACCTTTGTGTTTGGTTGTCTGTTGAGAAAGGAGATGGGGGCATTGAATAGGGTGTTCCCTATCAAAGAAATAATGATAGCACAGTCCCTGAGACCTACTCAGAAGTCATGTTAAGCAGAAGGCTAGTCATTCTTGATGGTAAAAATATTCGTGAATTAGGAAAGAAAGAAAAAAAGCATGTATACAGAATGAGCATATATCTGAATGTGATTTTTTGTATGCTATTATCACGAAATAAAACAGATATTGAAGATGAATGTGTATGAAAGACAGAAAGAATTTGGAGTGCCTTGGCTGCTGGGGAAAGTGAATGAAAACTTCACTTCCAGATATGGGGATATCAGATATGATTGCCTTCTTAACCAAATGCCCTTAAATATTATCTTTATTTAATTTTTTGTGGCATTTATAGGTTAAACAGCATGAAAATTGCATTTCTGATAAATCTAGTATCTATCTGTGTAGATGTGTTTCTTACTTCCTTTGTCCAGAGAAAAAAAGTAGTGAAAATTATATAGAAACTAGGACTCTTTTTTTTTTTTACTTTTTTTTTCAAGCAGGAGTTTTGTATATCACTTTGAAATCATACAGATTTCACTTGTATAAAAAATAGATCGAAAAGTTCTATAATGAATCTTTTAGATGAATTTTATGAAATTGGGAATGTTTTTCTCCCCCATGTAAAAGTACGTATTTGTTAATCATTGTTGTGTTCTTTTTACAGACTGTACAAATCCAGCAACGAGCTGAGAGAGATGCTGCAATTGCTCGCCTAGAGCAGAGCCGGATTGTTCTTGCACTGAGATTGGATGAACACCAAGGTAAGAAGTATAAAGTCATTGAAGAAGCTAGAGCTTTTGTGGGAGATGTACGTGATGCTAGTCGTTTTGCTTCACCCGAGAACCTTTATGGTTCAGCAGCATGTCCATCTGGTGAGAACTGTCTACTGCAGGGCGGGAAGGGTTCAAATGTTCTCTTCAAAGTTCTCATATCTGGCCTGAATTTTGCCAAGAAGACCATCAAATTGGATCATTTGAATGGTATCTTGGGAAATGCTGCTTTGGTTGCAGTAAGCATGATTGCGGTGTTTCATCTGCATCAAGTATCTTCTAAGGGAAGATACACTTTAGACCTCCCACAGAGGCAAGAAGATAATATGCTGGGCAGAAATGTGACAAAAGTTTCTCGACCTGAGGGATCTTCATCCGGTGGTCGTTCAACCCACATAGATGTGTTGTTGGCTAGGGGCTAAGCAACAAAAGTTTCCTATGAGTCGGTTCAAGTTGATATATATATATATATATATATATTTTATAATCAAGTTTTCATGTTTGAATGAGTCGGTTCAAGTTGAGATATAATTTTTTTTAGCTAGTTTTCATGTTTGAGCTGCTTTAACCTTGTTACATGATGAGATTTTCCTGCTGTTGTGAAGACGAGGAAAATCTTGTACACTTGTGAATATGTACCACGAGAGTTAAATTTTGTAAGAAAAGGCTGTGTGATAGTGTTGCTCAGGCTCCGTGCACCTCGGATCATAATTTTCACCTTTCAATTTTCAAAATTTGATTGTATACTTTGTAATATTTTCTTCGTCAGCAGTCATCATATATATGTAAATTTCTACTTTGGAGTGCAATCAATCAGAGAATGTTATAATTTCGAAGTGATATTGAAAAAGTTCGTCTAGGTATGCACAAACAATTAGAATAGATTATTATACTTTGCAGTTGACATTCGTTTTTCATGTTGCTGCTTCTTATTATGTGGTTATGATTTGTCTACTTGTAATTTCAGCACGAAGCTCTTTTATATTAGTTTAGTGGTTAAGGTTGATTCTCTCCAGGATATGAAACATTTGTATGGAAAGTCTTTACTAGAACTGGTGATATCAGATCATTCTTGAACTGGTTTAGTTCCAAGTAGACCAGTCAAATTCATACCCATGGCCCATGGGTACTCAAGAAAATGCGGGTAAAGGGGCTCATATCTTGAACTAAAAAATAAACTGGTAAATTTATCCGAGTGTGTATTTACTAGCTGCTTTTTTACCCAATTCATGGGCACCCATAGGTTACCCAATTACTTTTTATTTTTTCTTTTCTTAGCATTAAGATAAAGTCTAGTATCATAAAGTATTCATGTCACATTAACACTAGCCACTCTCTATTTATGTATTACACGTACGGTTACAAACTCACCCCACCTTTCGATCTTTACATTTACGAGAGATACAAGTAGTTTGGTTTACTTGACCAGTTTTTGCTTAATTTATAACTCGTTTAGTTTATATAGTTAGTTGTCTTCTAGATCCTTTTTTATAGACTATATAAAGTAATTTATCCACAATTGTAATTTATATGTGACAGAATTTTCACTACTTCAGCAGTTCATATAACATATTCAGGTAGTTTTTTTTTTTCCCAACTCAAGAATCTAGTTTTTTTCAATGGAAAAAAAAATTATAATACTAGTAACCCATGGGTTACACGTAATACCAGTAATCATGGGTAATGGGTACACTAATCATCATCCAAAAATAAACGGGTAAACTTATTCCCTGGTAAATTTACCCGATTCATATGTACCCGCGGGTACCCATTTGTCAGGTCTAGTTCCAAAGGAATCACTTGGTAGTTGTCATCTGAAGTGGTGTGTAGTTGTATGAATTTGTCTGGTCTAGTTCCAAGGGAATCACTTGTTAGCTGTCATTTGAAGTGGTCTGTGGTTGTATGCCAATTTTTGTTTATCCCGATGTGAGGGCAAAATTTGATCAATTATTAACTACACCAAAGTCGGCATCCAGCGATAATTATACAATATCGCGTATTCAAGTTTACTCATTAACAAGAAATTAAAATTCAAAAAGGACTACAAATGATTAAAAAGTAAGTTTTCTTAAATTTTTTCTTTAATTGCCCTCCTGATTTTTTTCTCAAATTAGCTTCTAAAGCCAAAATGAAATGTATCCTAAGAATTGAAATCTTAATAGTACATGTTCTAAAAAAAATATCATTTTTATTTTTAGTTTTATAAATATTTCAGTGTGCACGACATATTTTAACATAAATTTTGTATTTAAAATTTGAATATAAAATTCAAAGCGTTATGTGCAGATTTTACTATTTCTTAAAAGCAAATTTGGATTCAGGTTTGAGATTGGAGAGATTAAAAAACCAAATTGCTTCTTTTCGGGTAGGAGATATCAACATCAAGATCTAGTATAAAGTCTATAATAGCTATCAAATGTGTAAATTCAAGTTAAATTTCAACCCATTATTCTAAAATTTCCGCATAGGGATCCTTATAAGTCTCTATACATATTCCACGCCTAACGAAATCCCATCCCATCCCATCAACCGAAAGTAATTGTGATTTCGTTTCACTTAATCATAAAATGTGGAAAATTAAGATTAATATAAATGTAAAAGTGAAAGTCGGAAAAGGTCGAGAAATAATGGAAGGAAGAAGTCAAGTCCAGCAACCTTGGCAAATAGAATGTCGGAAAAGTAATGTGATTTTGTGTAGAATTTATAGGGGCTGACAATGAGTCAAATTTTGATCCTGATTTAATTTGTTTTGATATAATTTATTTGATTAAAATTTCACCTCATTTATTTATTGATTTGTGATAATTTGATTTATTGAATCAATATTTTAAATGGACTAAATCATGAATCCGATTTGATTTAACCCACTAATCCACCAAACAAAAAATATCGTATTTCTCTACTTGATCGATTCTAGGATTCCTGGCAATGGCATTGGCATCCTTCCTCTCTAGTTCAGTCCTTTACAGGTAACCTCGGTTAAGATTGGATTTATCCTATAAACCATTATCTCTCTCGCAAAGATTAGAAGTGACTTAGTCACCCTCTGACCCTTGCTGGATCAAGTTTCTGTACGAAATTATGGTAGAGATCAAAGGAAAATATAGCAAAATCCGTTATTAACTTATTACCCCAAGCAGGGGTACCCAATTATATTACACCACTAGCTTTAAAGAAAGTCTGAAACCAAGATTTAAAAGAATGTAGCAATTTCGATTTTTCTTCTTCTTACCCAACTACTTTTGAAAAGATTTGGAAGATTGCCTCATCCTGGCGACAAGTTAAAATCGAGTCTATGAATCATGATCCGTAGATAGAGATTATGAAAACATAAGAGAAACTAGTGAGAGAAAGTTCCTACGAATTAGAGTGAGACAGTATAATGTTTCAGATAGATTGAGTGAAATTCTTACGTAACCCAATATAAATTTTAATAATTTTTTATAAATTACTATAATTTTATAAAAATAAAAAAATAAAAAATTAAATATCATGATCCGTGTTATTAGATGAAGTGGATTATGGGGCAGATCAATGATCCATTACATAATGAATTAAATTGTTGATCCACACATTAGATGAAGCATATTGAATTAGAACATAATTTATTCTGATCTAAATTGAAGTGCCTATAACTGTTGAAGTATGAAAACATATTGGAAAGCCCTTTACATTTTCTTTAATGAGTGCAAAACATTTCTTTTGAGTTCCTATTGGATCCATGACTAGCTAAGCTAGATTTCCAGTCTCTCCTTTCCTTTGACAAAACATTAATCAACCAAATGCGTTAACTTTTTACTTTAGAGGGGCGTAACAACAAAAGGTAAACATCCTTCAAAAATGTGTCTGCCTTTCTAATATTTTCCTAATCAACAATCAGAAACAAAATCTTGGATTTCTTCCCAATAATTTTTACCCAATTATTCTAAGTCAACATCTGGTAGGAAATGATGCATGGTTGGTGTAATGCAATTGTCTTATGTGGAATTCTTGGTCAAAATTTATCCAATATTTTGGAATTTGATTTGCTTGCTTTTTTGTTTTTTTAAATTTTGATGTCATTTTGTCTTACTCATCACAGTTTGATCACAGACAAATCTTGTATGCCAAATGAGTTTTTTTATGCATACATGAAAATTAGACAGGAGTGTATTTGAATTTTACTTATTTGTTAAAAATATAAATAAGTGAAATTTAAATACATTTATGTCTAATTTTCATGTCCACGTAGAGTTGTTAATATCAAATAGTTTGATATTAGTCGATACCTCATTTGAACTCAAATTAAAGAACACAATATATATATATATATATTTGAACTCAAATTAACGCACCATGTCACCCGGGTGCGTGAACCATGAACCTGAGCGATAGTCAAGAACAAAGAGCAATAGTAGTCTACAGATATGGACCCGATCTCCCAGCTGGCACATCATTTCCGTGATTGGCTCAGACGCTGATACGGACCCAAACGCCTCTTCCGGTTTACACGAGCCCATTAGCTCTCTCTGTCTGTCTGTCGGTAGGTAGGTAAAAAGTTGAAAATGGTTGTTTTGAAGGACTTTACGGGGCCTACTAATATGGGCTTCGACCCACTTAATTTACTGCCATAACCACGTGGCTCATGATAAGTGTAACCGATCGAGTTAGAAATGAGCATAATTATTAAGATTTGGGTGGATTTGGAAGCCCACACCCTGATTTCACGTGTTACCCACTAAGACTTTTTTTCACGTAATCAAAAGCTTTTAGTCATAGTAAATTATGTGCATACTATTTTGACTTTTTAGTTGTAATAATAAAAGTTGACTATTCTTTTTTTTTTGAAAGCCAATAAAAGTTGATTATGATGATGCATGCAGAAATCGGCAATCAGGGGCAACAAGTAACTGATGTCGCCTTCAGGTGTTGATTAATCTATATAAGATTTGCCTAGAGATCTAGTGGTAATTAAATAATACTATTAAAACTTAGTATGTAGCATAACTAAGTTTCGATTTAATTTTTAAGCTTTTCTAACATTGACATATATTTAATTTCTTGTACTGGCAATGGGTTTTATAACCAAAGTAAAATAAAATGCAATCTTCTAATATATAATTATTTTTATTTATAAAAAAGTGATACTCTACCTGTGTACTTGTGACATTCTTTGGTGGTTATAAGAAATCGAATTAAATATATACTGATGCAACAGAAGGAAGATAAGAAAAGGACATCTCTTTAAACTTATTTGTTCCGATACTAAAAGTGATATATACTCGCTTAATTATATATATATATATATATATATGAGTTAGATTTATATATGTCAAATAGATCAGTATTATTATTATTATTATTATTGATCGATTGAACATGGGGAGTAGTAGGCAGGTAGTGAAAATGAATCTTCATCTAGCTAAAGTAGCAAAATTCAGCACGAGTACGTACAGAACAAGGATGAATTGTAGCAGCAGCAGCATTGTGAACTAATAAAGCATCAGCTAACTGAATTAAGCAATTAATGTAATGTACTCTAGCATGCACAAAGTCTGAGTGTGTGATTGTAGGCGGGCAACTAGCTAGGCTGAGTAGTACTGTCGGTTTAATTAGTAATTATATTATACTAGTTTTACTTATCCTTTATTGTAATTACACACATCATGCATTTTGACTGTTAGTGTGTGTGTGTGTGTGTATATATATATATATATATATATCCAGCTGTAAGTTCGTTACATTCTGTTTAAGAGTTTAATTTCCAGCTCATTTTCTGTGTTCATTCTCAGAGTTTTTGTTCTTCAGTTCCCATTACTGATTTCCTTAAAAACCACATATATATAATTCAAAGCAAACCGACGTACTAAGAAAACAAAATATTACTACGTATGTACCACCATATATGCATGCATATAGTGGCTAGGCAGCAAACAAACAACATTACAAAAAGACCAAAAATTAAGATGAGGAAGAGTAAAGTTGATAATATATATATATATATATATATATTCAAACTTACATGCATGAGATCTATCTAGTGGGGCTAGCTAAGGCTAAGCTGATGATGATGATGGAGTAAATTCTTGTACAAATGAGGCCATGAGGCCGGGGACCAAACTAGCGAGAAGAGAAGAGAAGAGACTGAGTAGTCAGAATTAACAAAAAGAGAGAATTCGATGGATGTATTATAATTATATATGAGCAAAGTCAGTCAGTCAGTCAGTCAGTAAGTAATTATTAAATAGGAATAATTAATGTTACCGGTAGCTAGCTGGATTTCTTTCAGGTACGGTGATGGATCGAGTCGTATATATATAAAAATTAGTTCAGGTGTTGTCGCTGTTCGTTAAATTGCAATACGACACTACTCCAACGTAACCAGATATAAGTTGAGATCTCTTTTTCAGTACCTCTAAAACAACCAATGCCGCCCCCACTCTTTTTACTACTCCATCTATTATTACGTGAAAAGAGTTGAAATTTTCATTTTCATTTTTTTTAGTTTAATCTGTAAAATTTAAAATTGATAAAAGTCTATTTGATTTTAGAAAATACATTTATAACTATATATAGCAAATTTTAATGAAAAGGAGGAGCAGGAACATATATAAATTGATATTAATTTAAGTGTTTAACCCACTAGCTGGTGGGTACTTCGTATATATGTGTATGGCTTGCTGCTTGTATTTGTCATTCGTACGTATGTGATTTGTTGCTGGCTCTAATGGAATATTTGGGTGATAGGTTTGTTTTAGAGTAGCTAGTGCATATGCATGCCAAAAAGAATTGAATAACTAATTAGGAATGTGAACCTTACAAATGTGGATCAATAAGGGATCGACAACCTAATTGGTGTATCTTTGTTAGTTTCTTTTTCTTTTTGTTTTCTTGGGGTGCAATATCTTAATTTGTTAGTATCGTGCATGCATATATTCACCGTAACATGTCTACGCATTTCATCTCAAACGTACAATATTTTCTCAATTAAAAAATTAATGTTTAAAAGTATATATGCAAGTCAATATAAAACGTCTTGATATTGTACTTACGTGGGTCTAATAGTATAAGAAAGAAAAAACTTCATTAATGTACCTTACATGGTGTCTATTATGGGTAAACTTGATATTCAATTTATATCATCTATTTTATTTTATTTTTTAATTTGTGTGAAAAATATATTTAATATATTTTTTTAAAAAAACGGAGGATAAATAAGGAATTCAAAGAAATGCTTCCTAGGCATTCTCAAATTACAAATTGGAAATAACTAAAGTTGTATATACATATACTATGGGTGAAACCACATAGTAAGGTGTGGGGTCAATTGACCTCACTGAAAACAAATATTTTAAGATATATGATAAATTTAGAAAAAATTTAAGTGTAATGAACAAATTGACCCTATTAAAATTTTAGAAATTGTTTTATATACGGGGTTAAATTAATTTTTTTTTTATAATTTTATCAATTCCATATTACTTCTACTCCTTTATGTATGCATTTTCCTCTAATATTTTTAAAATAAATAATAATCTAATTTAGATTATTTTCATAACATAAAGAATTTAAATATTTATTAACAACTTTGTGATTAGAAAAGAGTATTAGTGGTCAATAATGGGTGTGAATATATATATATATATACACACACACACACACACATACACACACATATATATAATGTTATATATTACTTGTTATATTAACAATATTATAACCAAATACATGTTTTACATATGCAATCGGTCGAAAAACACAAAATTATCTAAAATAATTGGCTCAGGGGCGTAGCCTCCAAACCCTCGCCAACTTATTTATAGGAGCACAATATTTTAACCCCATTAAATGCAAATCATGGCTTCACCACTGCATGCAGTTACTTATAACCATGGTTTTAAAACTCGAACCGGACCTACGGTCAGACCGATAAAAATTAGAATCGGTCCGCCTTCCGGTTCGGTTTGGACCAATGACCCGGTTTTGGTCAAAACTCGGGTTGGCCCGTTGACTACCGGTCCAACCGGTAAACCCGATTAATTGACTCGGTTTTTAATTTTTATTATTTTTTTACAAAAAAAAGATTTAATATTAGAATTAACCACTTTTATTAATATTGTAACTCATCTTTATTATGTTTTAGTTCATAAAAAATGAGATTTTTTAAAATTTTACTAATTACTAATAATATATATTTTTATATATTAATGACATTACTGAGTCAATAATAATCCGACTACTGGTTAGGCCAGTGATTCACACACCCGATATCTTTTCTGATTCGATAAACGGTCAGAGTACGAGAACCTTGTTTATAACAGTGTGTCATGAGTCATTTAAGAGTACTGAGGAACTTCAAATTTACTACTATGTTCTTCTAAATCTTCTTGGGAAGTGAATAGTCAAATTTCCCTGATATACACATACAGTCTCCACTCACTTGCTACTTGCCATAAATACTCAGTAGTAGTATGTAATAGGAGTACTTATTTATACTTTATAAACAACAATTTTGGAACGAAAACAACTTGGACCAAATTAACCTTCAGATGACTACACGATTGAGCTCTTTGTCTAAAGTAGTGTTTAATTGTATCTTAATACATTTTAACAGCCCACTTTTAATGCATTTTACTATGATCCTCTGTATAGTTTAGATTTAATTTTGTATCTTAATAATTTAGAGGCATTAAGAGAAATTTTTTTATCCCAATTTCAAATATTAAAATGTATTAAGAAGTGAGTTGTTAAGATGTATTAAGATACAATCCAACACCATCTAATTATACTCCTGGAACCTGCACTCCAAGAGCATTAAGCAACCACCTCGTCCACTAACCATAGTCCATAGGAAATTAAAAAACGGAAAAAGATTTTCATGTAAAAGAAGTACTAATGAACATGAGAAAATTACAGAGAATTATCAGTAATTTCCAAACAGGGGAGAGACACAAGAAGAGCGCTGGTAGTAATAATTCTTGGTTAATAATCATTACATGATGATTTTACTGTCTGGCAGTGACA
This sequence comes from Aralia elata, assembly GCA_034770075.1. NCBI lineage: Eukaryota > Viridiplantae > Streptophyta > Magnoliopsida > Apiales > Araliaceae > Aralia > Aralia elata. The sequence goes on along the minus strand of CM068385.1, from coordinate 109,965,667 downwards.
TTTATACCCCGGTGTCTGGAGAGACCGCACTTATGCTAAACAGCCAACCATCCATCACTTCATTTCTCATAAAAATAAAAATAAGAGTCTTGTTACGTATAATCATAAATTTATATCGATCTAAATTTATGTAGAGAAATGAAATATGAGAGAATTAAAATAATTTTTCTCTAATTTATTTTATGTTATCGCTTAGTGTTTCAATAAAAAATTATAATATTATTTTGTTATAAATTTGCTGATATATAAATCAACTCCCTAAAAGTACTAATCATCTTTTTATATACTACTCACTATTATAATTGTTTGTACTAATATAAAAAAAAAATCCTTATTAACTTTAAATTTTACTCCACGTGTAGTCAAAAAGATAATTAAAGAAAGAATGAGTTAACATACATAAAGTGAGGAATAAAAATATCATTTAGCGTTCACTAATTTTAAAAATAAAATCACTTTATGTCATTTTATGGGACATTTAAGGATAAATTTAAAACTTTTGTTCTCTCTTTTCTCTACTTTATTCTTTTTATTAATATATGTGAAAAATATATTTTATTCATTTTTGTTTACTACAGAAGAAGTACAAATTAATAAACAAAAAAACAGTCGATAAGTACATCTAATTTTGGAAAAGAAAAGTAGATTTTCATTAGGACTGAGCAAGGAACCAAATTGTCTCCGAAACCGCACCAAAAACCGCATTAATTAAAACCACACCAACGGTTCGGCGTATGTGGTGGTTTTAGATGGGTTGAAAAACCGAATTTACGGTTTGAGTTTGGTTAGTGACAAAAATCGTATGCATAAAACCGAAACCGCACTATACTTCTTTAGAGTAGCACTATCAACATGGAACATATGAAGAAGCATTATTATGAAAGCCACCCTTCAGTTAATCCATTTGGAATTATCTTGCATGTAATTAACTAATTATCTCTATTTAGAATTTTCATATGTAAACATATAATAATTCATCAGGTTTTATTTAGTTTTTGTTTAGATAAAATATTATAAGTAAGGTTGTGTGTATTATCAAAGTGGTATTTAATATTGTGTAATGCTAAATTGTTAATTTAAATTGCATAAAATTTTGTTGTTTCAATTGGTTTTGGAATCGAAACTGCACCAAATGAAACCGCACCGCACGATTCAAAACCGCATTGCACCAATCACAAACGATTTCATGTGCAATTTTAGATTTATCAAATCACACCTAAACGATTTTGTGTGGGATTTAAAATTTAAATTGCACCAAATCGCACAATGCACACTCCTGATTTCCATTCATTCAGTAGTCCATATATTTTATCCTCCTCTGCGGGCTCTGTGCAGTGTACGTCATGTTGCCTAACTTCATATTAACAGCCAATGGTCAACACCGGCCACTGTAATTCTTACAATATATGGCGGTACTAATCTCCAGAGCCCAGTATCCAGTCATATATTTCAAATTTCTGCAATCATCTGAGTTTTTTTTATTCTATTTTGTTTTGTTTCTGTTTTTAAAATTTACTACTTTTGTTCTTGTGATCGACACTTTGTTTCTGAAAATTAATGGTTCTTAACGAGGCTGATGCACACCCAGTTGACAAATTTGTCTTTCTTTATTTATCTGACATCATAAATTAATTCGTTTAGATGTACCTGAATTCAAAATTAGATATTCAACCTTAACTTATTAGACATCAATTAAACCCCAATGTATAAATAAGGTCTAACTTAGTATAAATAATATATTCGGTACATAAATTTATATTAACTTAACATAACTCAAGAAAAAATATTGAGAAATTGAGTTATTATTAAATTTTGAAAGTTAATTTGAGATATTTTAAACTTAAAATTAATTTGATTCATTAACAATTACGAAACAATAAATGTTATAATTATTAGTATTTTTTAGATAATTTATAATATTTATCATTGTATTAGCTAAAGATAAATAAATTTATATTAAATTTAAATTTTAAAATGTTTCAAATTAACTTTAAAAAATTACTAATAATCTTATATATTTTGAAAATACGGGAGTATATCTTTTTTAGAACAGATTACAAAAAATTATACCTACAATTATCGATGGAAGGGAGTAATATTCAATTTCAATTTAGTTATATATATATATATATATATAAATAAAATGAAACTCGTGATACACCAGAAGTGAAATTTGAAAAGTGGTCCAAACATATTTGGCATTTTTGTTGTTTTTGTAATAATTGGTTTCCAAAATGCAACCATAATAATTTCAGAGGACAAACATAATAGAAAATTAAAAAAGGGAGAAAAATAAAATTAATGGAAGGTAATATTAAAAAGCAAATTCGAAAAGATGTTCATCAACTTGCAATCAATATTGTCGCATTGTGTGGAAAAGCATGAAAAAGTTCTGTACATGGATGTATACTTTTGGGTCAAATATACCCCACCCATAACCATAAAATTGACCCGAATCTGATTTCTTAAACTATTTTAGTACTAGTACTAGCTATGGTTAGCAGGCAGCCAAGAGCCAACCGACTACCATTAGAGGACCCCATTTTCACGGGCCGCCATGCGAAGTATTAATTACTCCATCTTTTTATTTTTTACTTTTTAGAAAAATAAAGAAGTATTACTACATATATTTAAAAAATAGATTTATTTGAGTTTTTCTGGTTAATTTAAAAAATATTAAAATTTAAATTATGATATTAATTTATTTTAATTTTAAAATATATTTTTTGTACTTAATACGTTTTTTGATGTAGTTTACCATATATATTACCTATTGAATTAATCAAGATCACATTAATTTTAAATTTTAAATTTTTAAAAACTTAATATAAAAAAAATAAATGGGACCCTTTTTCCTTTTCCTTTTGTTTTTTTTTTTGGTAAAACGAATGAAGTACTACTACTTATATCGTATTATATGTATATACAAACGTAAGATCTTAAATTTTCTTGAATTAAAAAAAAAACAACCAACATTTTCTATGTATGAACTAACTATGTATCCCCAATGCTTTCCTCAAGAAATCATGGAAAAACATGGTTTAAGTTTGAATTGTTTTGTTAATAACAAGTGGACATGTAACATGATCAGAATAGACTTCTTAACTCCCAGTCGTCCATTTTCACTTCACTAGGGAATTAATTAAAATGTTTTTCATTCATATCATGAGTGATGAGACAACATATATAATTTTCTTTCACTCACTTTTCTTTGAGTGATTCTCAAGTTAGTCAGTCCTAGCTAGGTTGAGTGAGTAAAGGTCACATGTCACATGTAATGTTTTTTCTATTTAATTTATTAATTTATGCTCTAGTTCCATACCTATTTCCATAAAGTTAATTAGTTACCACATAAATGTTATTACAAGTAAATAAATTAAATGTAGAGTAGCTACTACATAATTTTGCTATTATTAATTTCCCAAAAGAAGTCGTTTTGGGGTAAATTTTGAAATTAAAATACTGAAGCTTTTTAATCCAAAATATATTGCCTGCTATCAAAACTATTTCCAACAAATGGAAAGAAATTAAACATTTAATATTTCCCGTATATAATCGGTTAACATTTCAAAATTCATAAGATTTTTATAAGGGCTAATATATAGCATTTAGTCTCTCGAAGTTCCATTCATATTATAATTGAGTCCCTAACATACTAATCCTCAATTTGGACCCTAAGTCCTGTTAAGTAAACACGAATAACACGATGGACCTAAATTGGTAATAAGGTAAATTTTTTACCCAAAAATGATGATGTGCATGACACAACTCTTTCCGGCAAAAGTTAGTCCAAAATATCGGATTTCAGTGTGTAATGAACGATAATTTTATAGTAATTAGGAGTTCAAATTGGGAGAAATAATACTTCAGGAGCTCAATTATAAAATAAGTGAAACATGTTGACAAGCATTTGTCACGTGTTGAAATTTAAAAGAATTGACAACAGTATAGTGGAAAGAATTGAAGTACACAATGCGACAATCCACGTATATGCCTACCCGATGTATGAATAGCAATAAATTGGAATTTAACCCACAAAATTGTACTAATTTAATTAAACTAGGCCCCATTTGACAGGTATAGTACACTTACGTATTGACAACGTTAGGAAAATTAAGAGAATTGATATATTTTTATATATAAATATTATAAATATATTATTTTTAGGGAATTGATATTTTTATAAATAAAAATAATAGTTTTATAAGATTTTTTTCATATGAAGAATAAAAAGATCTCACACTCATGTGTCAGAAACCTTATAAAAATATCAAAGTTTACTTGTGAAAATATCAATTCTCTATTTTTAAATGAATTCTCTCTCATAAATAATGAATTACTTCTCATTTTTGTAAGAGAAAATCATGTAGTAGAATCATGTTTTATTGTAAAAAAAACAGTTCCAAAATCTTATTGATAATTTAATTAGGAAATTGATATTTTTACAAGGAAATTTAATTATTCCACAAGTCTTCTCTCACATAAACAGTAATTTAATAGTTTCACAAGTCTCTTCTCATATAAACAATAATTTAATTATTTCACAAACCTCCTTTCACATAAACAGTAAATGGAATTTATATTTATGTGAATAAGGCCTAATAAAAATATTAAAATTTTCTTGTGAAAATAATAATTCTCTTTAATAATAGTATCATTCTTTCTCCATCTTAGCCGGTTACAATTTTCTTTTGGTTTCTATTAAATACTCGTCTTCCTTCTAAGTTCTATCATTGAAAAAGGTTATTAAAAGTTATATTGAAATTTCTGCAATCAACTCTAATATGCACTAGAAAATTTAGAAAGCATTTAATTAAAACAAGAGTTGATGGGTCCGCATTTGTTTCACCCAAATTGCGCAAACTCGTGTGGCTAAAAAGAATGCCATTTGAGTAGTAAAATATTGAAGAGCATCGAAAAAAAAATTATATTTGAAGATTTAATTAGATTTTTCTTAATCATTATTCATTATATTATAGTTTAATATTTTTCAATATAAAAATATTCAAAATATAAACAATTACCCTCAAATTTATTAATTTCTTTCCTTAATGTTCTATTTATGTTTTTTCCTTTTCCTTTCTTCAGATATGTCTTGCAACCCGAAAAAATAATTAAAAAAAGAGAGAAGATTATGCAATAATTAAATTTCATTAAATTGGATGCAATATCACATAATACAATCCTCAAAAACCTACTATTAGAAAATATATAAAATCCTAGCAAAACTCCACTCAATCCTGCTGCTTATTTTTAAGCAGAGACATTCAAAGAAATAATTAATATATGTAGCTAACTAATATATTAAACTTAATCGGAATATTATTGTGGCCGGTACAAAATTTGCCGGAGACAAAACTGGCAAACCGGCCACAAGAAGTTTGAATAGAGGATGCCGCTATATCAATGCGCCGTAAACGAAGTCGCCGTTGATATCATCAAAGTAGTCATCAACTTGGAACAACGATGGTGATCCAATGTCACCCATTACCAAATCATTTGATGTTCCATAATCCCCGCTTAACCATTCATTCTCAAAAATTGCAGCCTCATTAAATGGAATACCCAAATCATCCCTCAACAACTTATCACAAAAACCCGGTTCATCAGCAAAAGCTATCGGTTCAGGGGACTGAAAATCAAACATGTTATCTAAAAAGGGAATGTCCATGGGCAAATAAGTTTCACCTTGACTGGACAAATAAGTTTCACCTTCACACCCCCCAACTTCTTGATGATCGAAGGGATGACACGGTTCGGACTCTGGAACCGGTTCAAAAGTCGTGTTCATGGCCGGTTCGTTAACTGACTGACACTCTTCGGCTTCTTTAGTAAAATCATAGACCGTTTCAGACTGACTCTGAAAAAGTTCAGCTTCTTCATTGGAATGAGTTCTGAGCCGTAGAACAGATGTCGGAGAACAGAGGTTATGAGACTCCTCACCGGACTCGTAGCCGGAGGGTGGAGAAGCCACCTTAATCTCCGGCTTTTCCTTGGCCGGCGGAGGATTGACAAAGTTTGTTAAAGCATCCGGTCCCCTGAGCTTAATAGCGGCATTATCATATACCATTGCCGCCTCTTCCGCAGTGTCGTATGTCCCCAACCAAAGCCTAACCCGCCGCGCCGGGTCTCTGATCTCGGCCGCCCATTTACCCCAGGGCCGTTGCCGTACACCGCGGAACTTCCTCACGTTACTCGCCGGAGCCGCCTTCATAGGTTTAACTTTAGCCTGAAGGGTTTCCCCGTTAATTCCCAAAATCTTCTTCTTTTGATTAATTTGGGAAGCAACATTAGATTTACAGGCAGCTTCGATATTGATTTCACTCACGTATTTTTTAACCCGTTGTCGACAAAACAGCTCCTCCTCGTCATCACTCGAGGAGTCCGTAGCATCAGGATCCGTTACAGAAATCCGCACAACTCTTGGGACACGGCCATCAGAAAACTTTTTGGGTTTAATCATTTTTTTGGTGATATTTCGGTGCTCCGTGAATTTGATCGGACACAACATACTGTGATCCATCTCTCATTCAAACAAACAAACTTCTTCCTTTCAGATTTTGTCTATTGGCATTAAAGACAATAAAAAGGAATTCCAAAAAAAAAAAAATCAAGGACACACCGGTCAGAAAAATCTGACAAAAAGAAACTTGAAAAAGTGGGTTTCAAAGAAATCAACTTGAATAGTTAGTTGTGTAAGGAGGAGAAGGCCTTTAAACAAAGCGAACCTAGGTTCAAAAGAAAAGCGAGAGAGAGAGATCTGAAGGTGGAGGAACTTGAAAAGGGGAGTGGGCGCGCGTGTGGATTTTAAAGGGAAAAAATCTGCTACTAGTCGAGAAAAGCAAAGAAAGGTAAGTAGCAAGAGATCCTATGTTTTTTTGTTTGGGATTTTGTTTTTGTTTTAAGGAAAGAGAAAATTGAGGAGCAAGTGTTGAACGTAGTGAGCAAGCAAAGACGGGAAGAAACAGAGAGACCAAGGAGTCTGTAGGTAAAGTAGGGAGGGAGGGTGAATGAGTTTCAGTTACGCTGGATACTGAAACTGCTGTTTTATAGGATCCACCAGCAGCCGAATTTTGGAAATCCCAATTTTAGCTGACCCGATATTATTTATTGCTATTAATTAGTTTCCACATATATAAATTTATTATTAAGTAGTTTCCATATTTGTTTATAATACATTACTAATAGTATATAATTGTTAAAATATCGCGGTATTAAATACGGTGGGGTGGCTTAATATCGGACGGAAGATTCCTTTCATTAAATTCCGGTTGTAGCCGGAGAGAAGACACTGCTCGCCGCATCTCGATGGGTGTGTCAGACCTGGACCCGTAGCAAAAAGTGGGCCCGATGAAGGACATGGTCCAATGAGTGAACATCCAAGGTTGCTGACTCAGCGCGTGATTTCCATCTCGTAGTCCGTGTGACCGGTCACGTGAGGCCCTGGATGCTCGGCCCCAGTTAAAATATAGGGCTTGTTAGGAGATCTCTTATTTTAAAGTGACTCAGAAGATAAATTTTAAAATAATTTATAAATTATTTTAATTTATGATTTATAAATAAAAGTTTTTGTCATTCTTTTAATTTATAAATCTAAAATTAAGTTAAAATAAGATATGAATGTGTTTGATTAAAATAATTTATAAATTAAAATAAGATATAAAGATTATTAAAATAAGAACAGAATAATCTTTATATTAGGTCAAATTTATTTATTTTAAAATAATTTATAAATTATTTTTTAATAAGTCAAAATTTATTACTTGTCAAATATAACTTATAAATCAAAAAATAATTCACTCTCAAATATTTTAATAATAAAAAAATAATTTATAAGTGGATTTGACCGATTGTTGTGAACAGGCTCATAGTCGTCAAATTTGAAAAAGGAATTTCTTCTTTAAATAATTAATTAAATCTAAGGCTAAAAATTCTCCCTTTCATTTACTCTTTCTTAATTAGCTGTTAAGCAACACATTGCTCGACGTTGTTTTGGTCCTTAACTCTGCTTCCAATTGCCGTACGTTTTTTTAAAGTTAATGTTTCATGCACGAACCACACATTCATCAGTATTTGAGAATTGTCATTTTCACATGTTATTATAAAGTTTTTTTTTCGTATAGCTGTGAGAATTATTTTTATTTATATGAGAAAAATATTGTGAAATTATTATTTTTGTTTTTGAAAATATAAATTTTTAAAATTTTAGAGGGTTATTATTTTCACAAGCATATTTTTATAATTTTTTTTCATTTGTTCTATTTTATTTATCATTTGTAAATTTTGGAAAATCATTAATGACTTCGTTTACCGTATTATCGTTATACTAAATTATTTATTTTTCTTCCTTTTTAATGAATTTTGAACGGTAATATTGAGATTGTATACTCATTTTAATCAATCAAATAAAGCAGTAATTACATTTCTTAATCTTTGTATTTTCTCCTAAAACGTCAAGTAAAAAGGAATAAAAAGGGTATATGAGAAGGAACTTGTAAAATTATCACTTTTATTAATAAAAATATTCATTTTAAAATTTTAATATATAATTATTAAAATAATTATATTAAGTAAAATTATTTTTATTAAATAAGGTGTTATGATCTTAATACAACTTGCAACACTGTCAATATATCAAATATAAACTATGTCTATTATGAATGCTTTTTACTTCATAAATTAGAATGGAGTATTTTGCAGTAGAATAAATGAAAATTAATATAAATTTAAGTAGCTGATATTTTTTACGATAGAATTTGATAATTTCATCTACTCTCCTCGAATAAATAACAAAAAAAAAACATATATGTGACCAAAGCCTTGTATAAATAATAACAAATTTCATTTGTAAAATAGTAATTTATTAAATTTAATTTAACTTTTAAAATTACTTTTTACTTTGAGAAATAAAGTGGTGGGCAACCTAGAAGTAGCCGCATTTACAGTCATTTATAATTCAGTATTGGTACAGATCTCTGGGTCTCTGTTTCTCTAAAGGTTATTCTGGAGACAATATTACACCACTCACTTGTACTATACGTGTTATACACCCTCCACATTTTATACTTTTGATAGTTTAATACGGTGTTTTATAGGCAAATAGCTTAAAAGTACTCTTTCCATCCCTTCTTAATTGATATTTTAAGAGAAATTACAAAAATAAAAAAAATACAATTAATATTTTATTTAATTAAGTAAAATGCGTATAAAATGTTAATATTATTTTTTAAAATTTATTAAAAAAGATGAAAGATAAATAAATTAATATTTAATATAGTGATAATATGATGAACTAAATTGATAATATTTTCAAAAAATTTACGAACAAAAAATAAAAAATAATAAATTTTGCTTTTTAAAAAAACAAATAAAAAAGATCGGAGAGAGTTTACATGCAACGAGATAATAGCTAGAGACTAAGTTCTGTCTTTATTGTACTCCTATCTCGATTTAATCCAATAAAGTTAAGAGATTGATATTTTTATAAATAAATGTTATTGTTGGGTTATGGGTTCGGGATACCCGACCCGGTGTGGAGGACCCGAACCCATTTGGGATTTAGTTGGAATAAAGTGACTCAGTTAAGGAAACTACTTTCTAACTGGGTTGACTTATATTCTGATGGAAGCATTTATTATGATTTGGTTGATGGAGACATTTGCTTTATTCGATCAAGTGGGTCCAGGCGTGATGATGGCATAAGGAGGTATATATACAGAGCTTCCTCCTTCTATTCAAGGGTAATGCAAAACTAAACACTAAGCTAAAAACCTCCATTGTTAGCAAAACCTTGATATAGCCTGTACTAATTCTCACGCCTGAGCTATCCCCCGGTGGCAAAACCACCCGGAACTCTGAGTGTGGTATCGTTATTGTGCAGGATTGACGCATTTTTTAGTGACTGAAGTGCGCAGACGAATCTTGGCGTTAACATTGGCGCTAGAAGGAGGGCCTTGGTGTTAGTTTCACAGTCACTGTTAAAGCTAGGGAACAGATATGGTGAATACAGCCCATAACGGAGGGGAAAGATCAGCTGATTCTCATACACCAACTCGTAGGTCGGTCCTTGACCGACTCAGGTCGTCGGCTAGGGAAAGGTTGGGACCAAGGGGTCGGACTAGGGTGCCTTTGCAAGTCCAATCTGCCCCGGTTCGTCGTCGTCTGTTTCACACAAACCAGCAGACGCCAGAACCTTCGGCTCATATGACTACCAACCCAGCTCGAACCCTTGTTCATTCAGGCAGTAATGCCGATCATGGAGATAAAAGGCAATGGATTCTGACCCAACGAAGGGCAAAAGATCAGGAAGTAATGGAGGCCTTACGCCAACAGCAGCGAGAAATAGCTGAACATTTGGCCAGGCTGGAAGGACAGGAGGAGGTTTCATCAAGCCGACCCCCTGGCCGACAGAACACTGACAGGAACCAGTCCAGGACTAATCGTTCGGATGGTTCCGAACCAGTTCGGAGCAGGCGTCAGAGCCGCTCCCCAGTTCGGAGCAGGCGTCAGAGCCGCTCCCCAGTTCGGAGCAGGCGTCAGAGCCGCTCCCCGGTTCGGAGCCGGCGACATAACCGCTCGGAGAATGAGAGCAGGCGAGATAGTCGCTCCCCAATCCGTAGCAGGCATCAAAGCCCTTCGCGCCTGATGAGACGGCGTCAGAGCCGCTCCCCTGATCGCAGAAGGCACAGAAGCCGCTCACAGGACCGAAGCAGGCCCAGGAGCCGCACTCCGGATCGAAACAGGCGGATAAGCCGTTCTCGACACGGTAATATTAATGAAGGAAGGGGATCCGGTTCGGGTGGCAGGCCTCGGTCGCCACTCCGAAGAAGCGAAACCGATCCCGTTGTTAAACGATTGGCTGAGTTAGAAGAAAAACTAGCCGCGGTGGTTCAGGCCAGGGAGTTGCCGAACGTAACAAATTCACCTTTCACTAGGGAGATCGAGCAGGTCAAAGCAGACAAGACCAAGAAAATGCCTCCCCTAGACTCTTATGATGGTACTGGCGATCCCTATGATCATACACATGGCTATAACCAAGTGATGAATTATTATGATCAATCGGATGCCGCCAAGTGCCACATGTTCGTCACTACTCTGAAGCTTGCAGCGCGGGAATGGATGGCATCCCTCCCCCCGAACTCTATTGGATCGTGGCAAGACCTAAGTGGTAAGTTTCATGCGCGATTTGGGAGCAATAAGAAGAGAGGAAAGCTGACCACTGCTCTGACGCAAGTAAAACAGAGATCGGGTGAAAGCTTGGGTGAGTATGTGAAGAGATTCCGTGATATGGCTGGTACCGTGACTAGTTTGAATGTGCAGCAAGCAGTCGGGTTCTTCACGACTGGTCTGGATGCCACGAAGTCGAAAGACTTGTGGAAAGATCTCATTCTTAATCCACCAACAGATTTAGCTGAAACCTATGGTCGAGCTGAAGGACTTATTACCATAGAAGAAGCCTACAAAAGCTTAAATCCTCAAGCCCGGGATGAGTATAATTCAAAACCGAAGGATAGGAATTACACTCCTCGCCCCGGCGGCCAACCGAAAGGCAACTTCTATGGTGGTTCTGGATCGGGAAATGGCCATGGAGGGGATAATTCAGGAGGTGGCAGGCCGCCTTTCCCGAAGAAGAATGTGAATAAGGTATATACCCCTCTCACTAAAGATCGGGCAAAGATTCTTGAAGAGATTAGGAATCAGCCCTCATTTGAATCCTGTCCGACCGCAACCCGATCCCACCGGGGCAACCCCGGCCGTTATTGTGAATATCACCAGACGTCCGGTCATGATACGGAGGATTGTTATAACTTGAAGGATTTGATAGAGAAGAAAATCCAAAGTGGTGAACTGGTGCAGTACGTAGTAGGACGGCAAGATTCTACTTCGGAGGGCCGTAGAGGGTCAAACCGGGAAAGACGTCTTGAGGCCCCACCTCCACCGAACCCTCCAAGAAATTGTGTGGATGTCATCACTGGAGGGTCGTTCGGGAAGAAAGTTGGGAAAAAGAGAAGGGGCCTGATGGATGCCGTGTTGTCGGTTTCGGAACGGCCTCCGATTAGAGATCGCCCATTTCCCAATACGGTGATATCATTTACCGAGGAAGATTACCCCTCGGAACCAATTGATCCCCATGAAGGGGCTCTAGCCATCACAGCCCAGGTCGGGTCAATGGATATGAAACGAATAATGATCGATAATGGATCTTCGGTCGACATATTGTTTACTCATGCATACAATAGGCTAGATCTGGGGGGAGCAAGGATGGAGGTGGGTCAGGAATCTCCGTTGTATGGCTTCAGCAATGATCCTGTTCGCGTGTCCGGAACCGTGGAACTGCCGGTTATCTTTGGTACGGCGCCGAGGCAGGTAGAAGTCATAGTCAGATTTTTTTGTGGTCCAGGTAGATTCGGCCTATAATGCCATTCTGGGTAGACCCACTTTGGCTGCACTTCAGGCTGTTACCTCCATAGGTCACTTCAAAATTAAGTTCCCGACTTCGGAGGGGGTCGGTGAGGTAAAGGGTGATCTAGACATGGCACGCAGGTGTTATCGGAATTCGTTGATATCCTCGGCGGCTGGAGTCAGCAAGCAGAAACAAACAATGGCTATAGAGGTGGAGCCTTTCACTGAGGGAAATTCCGAACCATTGGCGTTACCCGCCGAAGAGACAGAAGAAGTAGAATTGATTGTTGGAAAGAGTGATAGGCTGATCAAGATAGGTTCGGGACTGGTGGAGCCATTTCGGACTAATCTAATCGAGTTGCTTCGGGTATATGCGGACATCTTTGCGTGGGAGCCTTCTGACATGCCCGGAGTTGATAAATCGGTGGCAGTTCATAAACTGTGTATTGACCCTTCTAAGAAACCTATCCGTCAGAAGAGAAGGATCTTCGCCCCTGATAGGCAAAAGATCATTGACGATGAGATTGCCAAGTTGCTAAAGGCGGATTTCATTTATGAAATTGATTATCCGGAGTGGTTAGCAAATGTGGTATTGGTGCGGAAGCAGAATGGTAAATGGCGGGTTTGTATAGACTACACTGATCTGAATAAGGCCTGTCCGAAAGATTTCTACCCTCTTCCGCATATCGACCAATTGATTGATGCCACTTCAGGGTTCGACATGCTCAGCTTCATGGACGCCTTCTCTGGATATCACCAGATCTCCATGGACAAGAAAGACATGCCGAAGACGGCGTTCATTACGCACCGAGCAATATACGCTTACAAGAAAATGACGTTCGGATTGCTTAATGCGGGAGCTACATATCAGAGAATGATGAACTATGTGTTCGCCAGGTTATTAGGTCGAAGCATGGAGGTATATGTGGACGACATGATTGTCAAAAGCATGGGAGTTCGGAACCACCTGGATGATTTGGAAGGCTGCTTTGAGACAGTTAGAAAGTACAAGCTTCGGCTGAACCCGACTAAGTGTACCTTTGGCCTTGGTTCGGGTAAATTTCTGGGGTATTTGCTCAGCAAGAGGGGGATCGAAGCTAACCCGGAAAAGATTAAAGCCATTTTAGACATGAAGTCTCCCCAATCTTTTAAAGACGTTCAGCGATTGACCGGTAGAATTGCTGCGCTTCGGAGATTCATGTCGAAATCGGCGGAGCGGTGCTTACCCTTCTTTAACACTTTGAAAGGACCAAAGAATGAAAAGACCTTCCAGTGGACTTCAGAGTGTGAGGATGCGTTCCAAGGAATAAAAAGGTATCTCTCCTCAGCTCCGCTTTTGGTAAAACCTCTTCCTTCGGAACCCTTGTACTTATATCTGGCGGCGAGCTCATTGGCCGTAGGAGCTGTATTAGTTCGGGAAGTAGGGGGCAGGCAATGCCCCGTCTACTACGTCAGCCATGTACTTCGGGATGCCGAAACCAGATACCCCAACTTGGAAAAATTTGCTTATGCGCTCGTGATAGCTAGTAGGAAGCTGAGGCACTATTTCCAAGGAAGATTGATGGTAGTGTATACTGATCAACCTTTGAAGAAAGTCATGAACAAGCCAGATTTGTCGGGACGCCTCTCTGCTTGGGCAATGGAGTTGACTCAGTTCATCATAGAATACCATCCTCGAACCGCCATTAAAGGTCAGGCATTGGCCGACTTCATTGTGGAATGCTCATTTACCGAACCCGATGCAGACGGTAATACACCAATTGTGAGTTCGGTATCGGCCAGTCAGACAGGTCGTACATCATGGACATTGTATGTGGATGGCTCTTCGACTTCGGATGTCAGTGGAGCAAGGGTCATCTTGATTAGCCCGGAGGGATTTAAGGTCCAACAGGCCATTCGCTTTGAATTTAAGGCGACCAATAATGAGGCGGAATATGAAGCCATTTTGGCCGGATTGCGATTGGCAAGAAGTTTGGAAGTGAAGCACTTAATCATCTTCAGCGATTCCCAGTTAGTGGTTAAGCAGTTATTGGGGGAGTACGAAGCCCGAGGGGATAGGATGACAAAGTACTTGGCTGCAGTTAAAGACCGACTGCATTATTTTGAATCGTATAGTGTACAAGGAGTTGGTCGGAAAAATAACACCATAGCCGATGCCTTGGCGAAATTGGCAACAACAGAAACTACTTCTTTTAGTGGGTCGGTGTACCTGGAGGTCCTGGGGGACTCGAGCATTCGAAGGACAGAGGTGCTCCCGATAGAAAGGATGGACTGTTGGCTCACGCCGTATATTTCCTATCTGGCGGATGGCGTCCTTCCTTCGGATCGGATAGAAGCCAAGAAAATAAAACATCGAAGTTCGTTCTTCATCTTAATCGATGGAGACTTGTACCGAAGGGGGTTTTCTTCACCGTTGCAGAAGTGTTTGACCCCTTCCGAAGCGGATTACGCACTTCGGGAAGTCCATGAGGGTATATGTGGGGACCATATGGGCGCTAAGGCATTGGCGTACAAGATCCTGAGGCAGGGTTACTATTGGCCAACCATCTTCCAAGAGTCTAAAGAATATGTTAAGAAGTGTCCTAAGTGCCAGCTGAATGGAACGATCCCTCATCAACCTCCCGAAGAGTTGTACTCAGTCTTATCACCGGTCCCGTTTGCTGTGTGGGGGATTGATATTCTGGGACCATTGCCAAAGGCCAAGGGGCAGGTTAGTTTTGTTATTGTGGCAATCGACTATATGACGAAGTGGGTAGAAGCCAAACCTCTCAAAGCAATTACAGAGCAGGAATGTCTTAAATTTCTCAAGGAATTTGTTGTATATCGTTTCGGTATTCCAATGGTGATAGTATCGGATAATGGGAGGCAGTTTGTAGGTGCAAAATTCGAAGAATTTCTCACAGATTTGGGAATTCAGCACAGGAAGACTTCGGTGGCTCATCCCCAGTCAAACGGCCAGGTAGAAGTCACCAATAGAACTCTTCTCAATGGGATTAAAAGGAGGTTGGATGAAGCCAAAGGAAGATGGCCCGAAGAGTTGCTTAGTGTGTTATGGGCATATCGGACAACAACCCGAACGACGACAGGGGATTCGCCTTTTCGTCTCGCTTACGGGACCGATGCCCTTGTTCCTGTTGAGATCGGATCCCCATCTCTTCGGGTCAGTCAATTTAAGGAGTTGTATAATGACGAAGGTCTTCGCCTCAACTTGGATTTGTTAGATGAGGTTAGAGAGTCAGCTTTAATAAAGTTGGCGGCTTATCAAAGGAGGACTGCCAAGCACTACAACAAAGGGGTGAGGATAAGAAGGTTTGAAGTTGGTGATCTGGTGCTTCGAGAGGCTGCAGCATCAACTCCTCAAAATTCAGGCAAGCTTATGCCAAATTGGGAGGGACCATATGAAGTTATTGAAGTACCCAAGCCAGGAACTTACCGGCTTCGGAATATGGATGGTTCGGATATTAAGAATACATGGCATGCTGGGAGACTTAGGAGATATTATCAGTGAGTCGTATTCATTTCTTTTTACCGATTGTGTAAATATTTATGTCTATTGAAATGAAATGATATCGGATTCCATTGACGAAAGATGTTTAAATAATTTCATTAATGTTCATCGGGGTTACAAGTTGTACCATTTACATTTGAAAAGGAAAAAAGCAAGTAAAATAGTCCTATTGGGTCGGAGGAGACAGTTCTTTGAGCTCTTCTTCATCGTCCGAAGAGTCGAGGATAGAGGTATCCAACCCCGCGGCCGTCATCTTCTCCTTGATCTTCTCTTTATGGCCTTGGTACCCTTCAGAGAACTGCATGATGACCTTATCGGCCAGTTCAGGAGATGCCTTATACTCCTCTATTATTCGGAGCTTGGCTTCTTCGGTCAAGGAAGGCCCCTGGTTCTTTAGTTCGGCGTGCTCTTCTTCCAATGCATTAAGGGTGCGAATCAGGTCGGTCATTTTGGAGTGTGTCTGCTCCATTTGTTCTTCGAGGGCCGTAATAGCCTCCTTCTGGTCGGCGTCGTTTTCTTTCAACAGGACTCGCTCTTCCATGAGTCGGTCGATCTGTTTCTCATTCTCCACGATCTCCGCCTGAAGCATCTCGACCCGATTCCGAAGTTGATAACTCTCACGACTGGCTTCGGTGAGTTTGTCCTTGGTGCCAGCGTGAAGTTCCCTTTCCTTCTCTAGCTCAGACTTCAGAGTCTGCACATCATCTCTTAGGGCTTCGTTTGCCGCTTCGATTTCCCTGTTCCTCTCTGTTAATTTAAGCAGGGATGGGAGAGATCGGGCGAACACAGAGCTAGACTGTAAAAAGTGTGTGTTAGTTGGGTGGAATAAGTAAGTGAGCGAAATAACTCTCTATAGCAATAACGAAAGCAGAATTACCTGGAATTGAAGTCTGATGAAATCTTCAAGGAATTGGTCTAGATTATGATTTCTGAATCGCTCGTTATCGGCTGGCATAATGAAGCGTTCGAGAAGATCATAGGGAAAGGGGTCGGAGCGGTTTTGGGGCCAAAGAGTTCGGGGTTTGGGTTGGCTGCTGGAAGAAGGAGCCGTAGTCCGGGGATCAGGTGACTTGCCTCCACTTGGATGGATTTTGATCTGATGCGTGGGTGCAGTTGGAAGTGCTGAACTGGTCGAAGGCTCTTTGCGAGGTCTCTTCGTCAAAGGCTCTAGGACTTCATCATCAGTTTCTTCCTCGTCGATGATTCCCAGGATAGCCGGATCGGGAATTGCCACGGGAGTCTTTGCTGGCTTCGGAGGCATCTTCTTCTTGAGTTGTTTTTTCTTCATCAGAGCCATTTTTTCCGACCTGCTCATCTCTAAAGTATTCTTCTTGAGGACTTGGGTCATCGGGATGGCTGAAATTGGGCGAGCCGCTATCGGCACCTGGTTTAGAGGCACGTCTCCTGGGATTCCTTCGGGATTGTTGAAATTCGGTTCGGTGATCCGAGGGACGGTTCGGCCTACTTCAGTCGGGGCGGTTGGCTTAATAAGAGTTACTGTAAGAAGTTGGATGTTATGGGTTAGTTCGAGTTAAAAGGGATGATAAGCAATAAAGTTATGAATTAAGGTTCGGGATCTAGTTCTTACATCCGTGGTCGTACAACCAAGTATGGTTGCCAAGGAGCTCGAAGTCCCACTCCTCGTCGGGCATCTTGCTGATGAACTGCTTGAACTCGTCCATACGATCGGCTGGGAATGCTTCAACGTTGTTGGTATTTTTGTTAAGGCCGATCCAATCCGAGATTAGGTTGGTATCAGGCCCTTTGATATAAAACCACTGAGGATGCCAACCTTTGTTGCTTGTGGGGGTCTTCATCAAGGACAGCTTCTGAGCCCCTTTGGCAGGCAGTTTGCTGATCTGCCGAAACCCTGCCTCGCGAGATCGGATGACCGTGAATAGCGCGAAGAAGAAGTCCAGGGTCGGTTCGACCTGGCAATCATGGCAGTAGGCGATGAAGCATACCAGGTGGATGAAGGAATTTGGGACTAGCTGGGCGAGTCCGACCCCGACCACGCTTAGAAAAGTAAGCATAAAGGCATTGAGGGGGAACCTGAGCCCATATTTTAGGGCTTGGACAGATACGGCGGTCCAGCCATTGGGGCGCTGGTACATCCTCTCGTTGAGGTCGGCTGTGCGTATCTGGTAGGATATAGGAATCTGGTACAGTTCCCGGATAGCTGCGAGATCTTTAGTCTGAATGGAAGATCTGGTATTTATGTGGGAGAAAGTTTTTTCCGAGGAATATTCCTCTAGCATCTTCATGTTCTGAAGTTCGGCTTCGGTGCGGGGCGACGTAATAGGAAAGGGGTTGCCAGGGAAATCAGAGCTAGTGATGGGATCTTGGGATGAAGTGCTGAGTCCCAGTGAGGTGGAGCTGGTTTCAGCGGCAGAAGTAATGGCTACCGGCGCGGCGGAGACGTCGACTGTTGGTATGGCGGTGGTTGTGACAGTGGTGGCTTCTGTTGTCACCGCTATAATGGGAACTATGATTTCGTTAGCAGTAGAGGCTGAGGCACTAGTTTTTGATGGGTTGGAAGAGCTTGAAGCATCGTTTGTCGCCATTGATGAATAGAAGAGGGGTGTTAGATTCGAGTAGTTGGAGTAAGACGGGGATTGCAGTGAAAGTTGCAGGGGAGATTTGACAGGTTTGAAAAAATTCAAATTGAAAGTGACGGTTGCATTTGGGGATGATTTAACTTTATTTGAGAGTAGCCCTTTGAATCCGGCACGGTTCCCACAGACGGCGCCATTTTATTAAATGTGGTGGGCCCCCTTTTATTGGCACGTGACGTTATGGTGTTAATGGGGGTAATAATTTGAGGCGGTTACAAAGTTAAGGGTGTGGTTGGATCAGGGATTAAGGGTATATTTATTCTCCTTACTCTTTTATTATAATTCTTTTTATAATTAAAGAGTAGGGGGCAATGTTGGGTTATGGGTTCGGGATACCCGACCCGGTGTGGAGGACCCGAACCCATTTGGGATTTAGTTGGAATAAAGTGACTCAGTTAAGGAAACTACTTTCTAACTGGGTTGACTTATATTCTGATGGAAGCATTTATTATGATTTGGTTGATGGAGACATTTGCTTTATTCGATCAAGTGGGTCCAGGCGTGATGATGGCATAAGGAGGTATATATACAGAGCTTCCTCCTTCTATTCAAGGGTAATGCAAAACTAAACACTAAGCTAAAAACCTCCATTGTTAGCAAAACCTTGATATAGCCTGTACTAATTCTCACGCCTGAGCTATCCCCCGGTGGCAAAACCACCCGGAACTCTGAGTGTGGTATCGTTATTGTGCAGGATTGACGCATTTTTTAGTGACTGAAGTGCGCAGACGAATCTTGGCGTTAACAGTTATATTTTAAAATTGCAAAAAATATCACTTTATTTAGAAAAATATAAATTCCATAATTTAAGTCTTTCAGAGTAGCGCTTATAACACACACCGCATATAATAACTGTACATATTGGTGGAATTGTATACTATGTTCCCTATAATTATCCGTATTGCAAAATTTTGATTAATTATAGTAATTTATATAAAAATATATTCACTGTTATTTTTTGTCTATTTTGATCAACCCCGTCCAATAATATAATTCATTAACTTAATTTCCTTTTAAACTGATCACGAATTTTTTGAAAATACATATTAAAAAGATATTCGACAAAAAATAAAAGTCAATTAAGACTTTCATTCTAAAAATAAACTAATCTTTTTAATGTATATTTTTATGGTAAAAGTATTTAATTCAATAAAATTTAGCATTTTGGAATGTTTAATATATTTTAATTTAATTACTTCATGTATTCGGTTTCACTTGAGTTGGTAAGATACTCGTTGAACTGGAGATCTTCGACAGATACTCTTTGATTCACTTGTTTATCTAGAAAAGTTTTCCTGTCTCCGGCTTTTTTCTAGATGAAACATATTTAATTTATAAAGATATATCTATAATAGAAAATAATTAATACTCTATTTGTTTTTATTATTGACTTTTTAAAGTTAATTTAAAAATATTATTAAATTTATATTTGTGAAAATGATAAATTATTTAAATAGTTATATTAATTACTGAATGTATTTATTATTTTTAAAAATTAAATAAAATTTTAAATTTCAAAATATCTTAAATTGAGTACTTTCAAAAGTCAAACTTAATTTTACATTTTAGTACCGGACTATTAGAGTTGACTTTGATTTTTGGATGAGTTGTCCTTTATTAAATTGGTTTATTAAAATACTTATAATATAATCTTAAGAAAATAATACTAAAAAAATCAATTATCCATTATCCTTACATAAGGAGATTTATATTTTCAAATATAGTTTTTATATTTTATATAAAAGTGGAATCCATTTTACTATCATGTAATAGAAAATTATGCGAATATTTCAAAAACATTTATAAAAATAGTACTTTCATATTTGTATATTTACATATGAGAATGCAGGTACGGTATACATTTGATAATGTTTTTATTTCTTCTTTTTTTAAAAGATGGGCATTAATGAAGAGAGAGAACCAGAGATAATCCCATTAAAGCATTGCTAATGAATTCATCCTTTATCGAGCTTTTATTTAATTTCCTTAAAATTCTAAAGATATTATATAGTTAGTATTTCAACACACACACACACATATACATATATATATATATATATATATATATATATATATATATATATATATATGAAAAAATGGAGTATGTGTCCTTAATATACAAACTTATGTATGTCCTATCATTTTTAAAAATTTCATTAATGGTGTTTTTGGTATTTAACTATTTTTATTAATAATTGTTTTGACATTTCACTAATTTGTCAATCAAAATTATGTTGTAGATGCAGCATCCACACAACAACAAAAAAATCTAATTATTTCTTATTATAAGTACAGATTATTATTGAAAAATATTGTGTCATTAATAAATTCTTCGTAATTTTCAAGAGTATTATATTTATCAAATTACTTGAAACTCATGATGTAATTAAATAATTTAATTGTCAATATTTAAATTATTAAAATTTGATTATAATAGTTTCCAACTGCATCAAATTGGAAGAACACTTGTATTATATATCAATTTACTAGAGTAAAGGTAGTGGTACATCATTTTGAATCTGAAATTCACATCAATCGTTTCCACCTCATCGCGACCCGTGCACTTATTTCCCAACCTATGGAGCAGATATGGGGTCTCAAATATAAATACGGTATTGTTTTTTTGAGGGAAAAATTTATTAATTACAATGATTAAATTAATTTTAAATTAATTTTTTAAAAGTCAATAATGATCATATATTTAAGTTCAAGAGGAGTATGAAAGTACGACTCTCATTTTTGTAGAGTTAGTGTAACATTAAGTCCTCCATCTGCTCCAAAAAAAATAGTTCAAATTACCAAATTTTCTATTCCAGATAAAGAATTTCATTTATTCAATGTTCTTAAATTTATCATTACAACTCAATTGACAATATTTATCACGTCATTCCGAAAAATTAAATACTCAACAAAATTAGAGAGAATATATGAAATAAACTTATATTCTTAAAGTTTGCAATTATGCAAATACGACTCTTTTCAAGGTTTAAAAGTATATGTAAAGCTAAATATATATACTTAAGAACATTGCCCTACTTACATGAAATCAAATAGTATATCTCATTAATTACAGAACATTCTTTAGGACATGCATGAAACAAAAAAGCCGTCTTGTTAATTAATTTGTATCCTAACTTAATTCTTTTCTTCTGTACTTATGCATGGCCCATTTCAGTTTGCATGACAAACTATAATATTAATTAGCTTGATCATGTTTGAATGTCGGCGAATGATTGGTTGTTAGGGTCTCGCGATCACAGGTTGGTAGGTTTATTTGATGCATGCCAATTATTTGGACGGATTAAAATTTAAGGGAGAATTTGACCTATTATATTATATGATGGTGCCTCGTGTTTTAATTTACTTATCATCTGTTTGTGTATAGATAGATATATACATGATTTTGAATTGTTGCGATAAGTTTCCTTCCAAACGGACAATTAATAGATTCAACTTTGCAGCCAAACACAGGGATGGTACTTTTGCTGGCTTGTCCAACTCCTACCATATATGCCTGCCCGCCTGCACGTAAGTTTCTTTTATAGACGTTGATGCATGCTAGATAATTAATATATATGCGGGAAAGAAAAAAAAAACATGCACTTTGATTTTAGTTTTTCACATGCATCTCTACGTGTTTTAAATTTGAGATGTGAAATTTTTTTCAAGTATTGATTTTGATGGTCAAATTATTTCAAATTTAGAGATACATTTAGAATAATATAATTGTGATGACATTATACTTTTTAATCAACTAAGAACAAAAATAATACTTCCTCCGTCCCAAATTAATTGCTCAGTTTTGACTTTTTTAAGTCAAATTGACTATTTTTAGAATTAATAATTAAGCATATATAAATATATTTCTAAAATTATAAAAATTGGAGTTAGTAATAAATTGTATATACTTTCTTTTGGTTATAATCTCTTCACCTATATTTTAGCAAAAATAGTAAAAAGATTAATTTTAAAAATGGCCAATTTGACTTTAAAAAATCAAAATTGAGTAATTAATTTGGGACGGAGGGAGTAGTATATTAGTAAGTAACTTCATGTCTGTTTATAGTCTAAAAATATAAATATATATCTAACTTTAAAACATATAAAAAAACTATATATCTAATCTTGGAATGAAAGGAGTATTTTTTAATAATTATGCTACAAAATAAACATGCATATAATCTTTGATTATTTCTCTAGTTTTATCCAACTCAGTTCGAATGATTGGCTATATTTTAAAAAAAAAATGGATTCTAAAAAAGCGAGTAATAAGTAGTTATTCATGATCAGGCATAAAACAAGTACACTAGACTGACTAATTATACTTCGGTTTAAAAAATGTTATCTTTTTATTATTTATTTTTTTATATATAATTTATTAGAAGCAGCATTTCATATTTGATAATTCCGACGTTAAGGGAGAGATGGCACCCCAAGTACAGTGATGGTTCAATAAGTAATTAAATAGTACTATCGATAGCCTCTGCAGTGAAATACCGAACTTATCCCTAACAAACGAGATTGAGAAGAGCTCCCAAATTTGCATATTCCAAGTTTTTAGAAATGCATATATGGATTAGCGAAAGACAAAACCCAAGTTGTGTGGTTATCTTGGAGTTTGGCCCCCATTGAGCCAAGCGAAGAACCATAGAAACAAAAGACAAGCAATGAAAATACATCGAGCTCGACAAATCACTTCGTAATTGCCCTTCGTTTGAATCTTCATATCTACAATATTAATTTAACATATACTTCTTTCGTTTTAAATTATTTCACCAATTGTTGACGTGCATGACTACGTTGGTTTAATTATCGGAAAATATATCTTCCACCAACTGGGACGAAGGCAGGTTTATATTATACATGTATATAATATAGGAGTATAATATAACCACTTTAGCATTATCATATATTAGTCAATTATATACTCTTTCTCTTTTAAATTATAAGATTAATATTAATTTTTTAAAAATTAATTTTAAACTCAAAATTAACATGAATTTATTTAATTTATGTTAATACAATTATAAATATCATAAACTACTTAAAAAGTATTACTAATACATATAAAATTTATTATTTTCAAAACTTAAATGAATCATGTTAATTTTAAATTTATAAATGTCTTAAATTAACTTTTAGATAGTCAATAATAATCTTATAATTCGAAACAAAAAAAGTATTTTATATAATTATTAACAAAATACAAAATTATTCACAAAATTTGGAACCCCGAACCCCACAACTTATTCGTGGCCTTATATTCGTCACTATCTAGTATCTATCAACTTGCTAGAAATTAACCAATTTCATTTGTTATAAGCATATGTTCGGTGGGTTGCTTGATATATATAAGTCAATGAGCATCAAGTCCAAGATCCTCTCTTTGATTCTTTAGTCATTTTGCACAACAATCTTGCTTCTTCGTCATCAATAACTTAATCTTCATCAAGCCCTAGATGCTCTTGATTTGAGTGTTAATTACCAGCTAATCACACATACATGTACATCTATTTACATAAGACGCACAAGGATAACGGTAAGTTTACGTGAGTTTATATATACTTATCTGGTTCATGTATATTTTGTACACACACGGACGGGATGACACATTTGACTTAAAATTTTGAATTCTTACTATATGAGAAAAATACAAGAAAGCTTGACCTAAAAGAGTTTCATTTGAGATAAATTTAAAATAGAGCAACCCGAGTTTCGAGAGTCGGCTCTGATAACATATGAAACAACTCGGGTCAAATCCCGAGTCCAAAACAAATTTTGGGTCAAATCTCAAGTCTGAATCAAATAAAATTCATCCAAATAATAGCTCAATAGTATCTTCTTGGGTTATCTTAATCGAAGAGGCTCACTTAAAAAGTTATGACTGAAGGTACTATTGTTAGTAACTTAATTTTTTATATACAGACAATTTTTTCTCATATCTTTCAATATGAAAATGGGGTATTACATTATGCATGTCCTAAATCAAAATTTAAGAATTTCTATTTAAATATAGGGCTCGTGAAAGGAAAAAAATTAGTAAAATAAAATTCGGTATGAAGCATATAGTATACACTGAATATTTGAAATTGAAGACGGATGTGATGACGAAAATAACGAAAACCAAAGGGAAGGAAACTACGAATTAATCCATATATATGTTTCTCGTCCCCTCCAATTAATCCCCAAAATTAAAATAAAATATTAATGCTGGATGATATATCGAGATCTATTCTGAAAAGAAGGGCCAACATGCACCTCCCTCGCTCACAAGTAGTACATACTTTGAAGCTTTATTATTGTGTTGTTGGTCTTAGTGATGGGGAAGAGAGAACAAACGCCTTAATTAATTAGCTCGGATTTTGATGTTACCAAATAATTACTTATTTACTCCTATTACTATATATTAAATTAAAGAAATATAACAACTGAATCCCATAAGTAACATTAATATAGTAAATCATTTTGTTAAATGGAACTACGAGTAGTCGATCACAAGCTTCTCTTTAAAGCAAGAGATGTTGGTCTCTCTCTCTCTCTCTTCTTCACTTGGCTACAATAATTATGCTTGTGCTGATCCATCTCTTTTCTTCTTTAATTAATTTGAAAGATCTAATTAAATATATGAATTGAAATTAACCAGAATTAGATTGAATTGTTAATGTGTTTGAATCTTAATTAATTAAGAAAGATCATATCTACCACTCCCCACCTCCATTGAGACTACTTATTTCAACTGTCGAGTGCTGGCAGCTTTGTTTTAGTTAATGACTAGCGCTAGTGTAATACGAAATCATTCTAGTATTTATATAGCACGCACTTAAAATAAAATAAAATAAAATAAAAAGATGGAAGAGAGAGAGAGAAGAGATTAAAAGATTAAGGTCAAACTCCGAACACAAGTTTCTTTCCATGTTCTGCTAGAAGAGTGCTTGTTTCTCATGTGCAATTAATTCTCGATCCCTCCGGAAAATAGAGTCCGACTTAGCCTCGACTATAATTTATACTGTATACAAAATTAATCCCCTTAGACATGATTTTTTAGTATTTAATTTATAAAATGATTGTGTCTAAATAACTTATACAAATTTTAATATATAAAGTTCAAGAAAATAGTAACACTTGTGTGTGTGTGTATTATTTTGATAATTTATTCTTGTTTTGAAGAAAATAGTAAGATTATAAATATATTGTGGTGACATCCGCAACTAGTACCCTTTCGTTATGCACTAATAAATTTTTTTTTGATGTATTAATGTAATTTTTTGCTATTATTTTTCCATTGTACTAATATTATTTGTTTGAAAAGATATTGGTTTATTGAACCAAAAAATTCTTAGTTGTGGTGAATTTAAGTTCATAATGATAATTGGGACAGACTTGAGTATAACATGTGTGTTATGAAATCTTTCGCCGACCATACTTCGTACAAAAATATTGGATTCCATTTAATACTAGTAAATTTAGAAAATTTTGTCCATTTTTAATAAACCAAAATGCTAAAAACTAGACAAAAGAGTATGAAATATTAATCTTAAGGTACAATTGAGTTATTAGTCAGTTGTCGAAAACGCTCTTCATATTTTAAAAAATATATGTATATTACGAAAGTTTACGTTAAATTTTTAATTACTAATTATGTGAATAAATATTAGTAATAATATTTTTAGAATAATATGTAATAAATGGGGTCTCATATAATTTATAAATTTTGCAAATACTTGAGGGGGGTGCTCTTGGCCCAGGATTCTGGTGTTTATCAATGGTGGTATATAATCGGTTGGGCTAAAAAAGCTCGTCAATCCAAATGAATCATTCTTCCGGTCTCTCTTCGCTCCTCGCCCCGAAACTGACCAACAGCACAAAGTTCATTCGCTTCGCACCTTTGCGCGCTCAAGTGTTGGGCTTTAACACTTTCAACAGTTTACTTGCTGAAGATTCAGACTTTGATAATGAAATGAATAAAGTTCACGCTTGACAGATGCAAACGTTATATAACATAGCACACTCAATATCTACTATAAAATCTCTTGTTTTGGAGCAAACTCCGACCGCTTAGAAGATTTTGATTGCGGATTTGGCAATTTGATTGTTGGAAAAAATTAATCAACAGTTTCTTGGACTAAAATTAACAAATAAAAAGCACGCCAATAAAATAAAGGTAAAAGAAGACCCACCCAGAATTGAAAAGAGGGATGGGCGAGTAAAAGGGCCAACTAGATGGGGCACGGCCGAGGGGGGGTGCGAGTAAAAAGGTCTAAACACCACTACCAACTAATTCCTTAAACGGACCGTGACGGTCTTTTGTCTCGACACTGGACGACAACGGCTGACCGGCTCCGCCGCATGTGGGCCCCTCAACTGACAAAATTTTCATTTTCACTTTATAGAGCTAACGCCGGGGACCGGCGTCGTTCATGCTCCTCGCCTTACCAATGCAAGGCACGTGTTCTCCTCCACGTGGGGATGACACGTCCCCAATCACCTACTCTATCTATTTTGGACGTGGTGCAATATGTTATCCTTTTTTTTTGTTCTTTATTTTTAAATATTGAACTATTAGTTTTGGTATTATTTTTACTTAATTTTTTTTTTATATTATGATTACTTAAAGGTCACATAATTTCAATTTCAATCACTAAGTTAATATTTTATTGACATTTTAACTATTTTTAATAAATCAAAATTAATATAATATTTTAAATTAAATTAAGTATTATTGAAGACAAACTTTGCTTTCACTTATTGAATATACCTGATCACCATTTAAATAGAATTGTACATATTCTCCTCATATTTTACTATTTATGGAATACTTGTGCACTGTGTACAATTTCTTTTCTTTAGACTTACGAGTCACAATGTCTATTTTATTTTTATTCGCAAAATTATTTAGAGTAATATAAAATAATAAAATTAATGTTTTCAAATTTATTATCATAATTTTATTATATTTTCACACTACTAATCCGACAATTTATTATTATTATTATTATTATGAGTAAACATAAAATAAGAAAGTATATTATTAATATTTATAAATTTTGCAAGTAGGACTTATTTTTTTTTATTTTTTTGGGGGGGGGGGGGGAGGAAGGGAGGGAATATTATTTTTTTCTTATTGGTGCGATTGTGTGCGAGAGAAAACGGGTTTGGCACTTTTAGTGTTATTGGAAAATTGGTTTGAGATTCGTTTTGGTATGAAAATGAGAGGGAGGAGATGAAAATGCCTCAAAATGAGGAAATTTGGTAAAGGGAAAATGTTGTTTTCTCTTTAAAAGGTAGTAAATGGATTTGGTTTCTAAAAGCCCAGAATCTATGGGATATATAGTTAAACATTTAAATACTACTACTACATATGTCCACTTTTTGATGTTCCCATTCATTTAGTCTCATATGTATGTTTATTATTGGCAGATCTCACTAGCCTTTTTTTCCTCCTTTGTTGTATATAGTAGCCCCAAATCAAAAGTCATACATGTATTGCTCGATTAGTTTCGTTGACCACCTTTTCCTTGCCAAAATGCGATTTACTTGTTTCCTCTATTTACTCGTGTTACATTTATTCAACTTTTTGGTCCAAACATTCATTTGATACTGCAATTTATGCTATTGAATTAATAATAATAAAAATAAAAATAAAACAATTACCTACTAAAATTAAAGAGAAACAAGTTCCTTATATAATTTGAGTCTTTTGAATAAAAAAGTGCTATATAAGAATTAATATCAGTGAATTATCGCAAAATGAAAAACATTTTTTCCTTGCATGTCAATTACGTATCTGATTTGCCAGCGCCACCGGCCAAGTGGTGACCATTATCTTTCCACATGCTGGTGGTTCAATTAGACACTAATTCGTGACTGTAAAAGATAAAATCAGACGCTTTCCCGCAGTATATAACCATATATTTTCCTCAGCAATAAGAACTTCGAATATATATAGCGGTTGGTGTACGCTTAAAAAGCTAATACTCCAAAGATTAACAACTGATTAATGAAAAGCTAATACTCCAAAGATTAACAACTGATTAATGATTTGAACTATGATTAGTAAGTTGATTAAATACTACTCCACTACTAATAGTGACTATTACCGACACGTCCACCTCAGCAACTCGATTCTGCCCACGTAATCAATGCAATGCACCCACATACATTAAGTGAAGTGGGAGTCAACTTGTCATTCTCAGCCCTCGTATTCGTCTTAGAGTAGAGACAAGGGTTGGAATTAAGTACAATGAACTGAGTGAGTGATTAGGGCCTAGGGGTTAGGTTTAGAATTAATGAGCCAGATTTTCAGGGACCATGCTTCTCTCCTCTCAGTCCCACTCGTGGGCACGATCGACCACTTTGCTGGGGGTTTATTTATTCTTTAATTAAGCTTCGTATCGGATTTTCAGTGGGATAATGATTCGACACGTGTAATTTATATGTTAAAAAAAAAACGACATGGGTCAGACTCACCATGTCCTGTTCCCATATTAACAATGGAAAAATAATGTACCTAAAATTCAAAGGGGGTGTCTTGTGGAGTAGTAATTTTTTAGTAGGATGTAAATTAATTGGTGTCGGTCTTCCTAGGCCAGTGTTTTCATGCTTTTTATATTTAATTTAATAATCTTGTTTTGTACGGTCACTATGCCTCTCTTTTTTGGCCTTTACATGAACATGAGAGGGTAGAAGTTGCAAGTAACTATAGTGAACTTTAATATCTTATGTTACTACTATGGTTGGCCTTTAATTTGTATTTTATTCCTGTCCAAAAGAGAAGAAGAAATTTTTATTTTTATTTTTTTTAAAAAAGGTCTCTCCATTATAACAATATCAAGATTAATTCAAAGTGATTAAATTAACTTTAATAAATAGAAAATCGTCAAATACATTCATTATTTGTACATTGAATAGTTTATTTGTTTCAACATTTTTAATTAAATGTTCAAGTACTATTAGTATTATAAAGTATATACTCCCTTAATATAAGTGGATTTAGAGAAATGTTTTTTTGTCTCTTAACGTTTGAGAATTTCAAGTAAACATTAATTGTTTAGTTTCTAATATTATTTCAAGTATTAAATATAACTTTGATTCTCCTACTATTTTTTACCTAATAAATAACGCTATCTTTTTTCAATACAAGAACAGATACAATTATTTTTTTAATACTTATATACAACTCTAAAACGACTTATATCAAGGGACAAATACATACAAAATTCTTAATATACTCCCCAAATAAAAAGGAGACGAGGAGCTTAAAATAAAGAAGAATATAAATATCTTGTAGTATAAATAAATACTAAGCGAGTTAATCGAAGTAAATCACATGGGTATGTTTGAACAACATGTAAAGAATCCCTCTTTCACAATATTAGACAATTGCCTGCCAACTATCTTAATCATACTTAACTATCAACTTTATAACTAATTAAGTTCTTTTTAATTTTTTAATTAAGGGCTAAATGCCCATATTTTTGACTGGTGATAAATCTAGGGGTGATAGTGACCCCTAGAGGTCTCTAATAGCTTCATGTCATTAATGATACTTGTTGGTTTGACTTTGACCGTTACCACTTCCATGTTCTTTATTTCTTGGTTATTAAATATAAAGAGCACTGATTTTATTTATTTTTTTTATAAAAAATAAAAAAAAAAAAAAAAGAAAGAAAAAAAGAAGTGATATTTTGGCTTATAAAGTGGGGAGGACAGGACATACAGACACACATTCGGGTACCATTGGGTTTAAGCCTTTTACTAATGGGTTGAATCGTACTGCCCCGATGATAACAAGTACTAAAGTCAATTTCCAGAGTCCATAAGGTCGCACGCCTTTAGTATTGGGCTAACTATGCCTGAGTGAAAAGTCCAACATATGTGTGAAGTGGTTCATTATTGTGAACTCTGGGCCTGAACATCAGATGAAATTTTCTTAGACTGAACAAAATTGAATGGGAAACACGAGTTTGGGCGTAGCAAGCCTTTTTCAGGAATCGCAGAGACAAAATAACTTGGGTACCTGAGTTTAGCCTTTACTAAGCCCGTTTCAAAATCTTATGGCCCAAATAAGATCTTAATTGGCCTATCTTGTCCATCAAACAATAAGCCCAATTATGTAGAAAACCGCTAACAAATCTTCCTTCAGATTTTCTAAGGAGTTAAAATTACTAATTTGGTCCTGTGAAGAATCAAACCCATTCTTTTTTCTTTTTATTTTTATTTAATGCTTAATATTAAATTTTAACTTATTTGAATATTATTTTTACATCCAAAACTTTTATCGCAAGATGCCTTTTAATTATTTTACAGAACACCTCAAACACAACTTTTTAAATTAACAATGCCAATTGCCAAACGTGCATCAAATAACAAAAACTATACTATCCCCCTTTAGCTGTTAAAGCTGTTGCAGAAGATAATGTATTATTAAGAATAAAGTTATGGAAACACATAAAACATTTTAGCACATAATAAAGAGAAACGAATACCAATTTATATTTGGATGTCAAATTGAATAAAACCTCAAAATTAGGTTTGAGGAAAGCATTAATCTTGTCGTCAAGTAACTGACTTTTTTTTCTTTCTTTACAAAAAAAAAAAAAAAGAATGCAAAAACAAAAAACGAATAGGGCAGTTGATTACATTATTCACACATTCATTATTATTAAATTGCCTAAATATATAATTGACTTGAAAATGCTATTAAACGTTAATCTAGCCAGTGTGGTGGACACTAATTTTATCTTGCGATGACACGTGATTGGATTAGAAGATAAATTTACCCTCGAATTTAAAGCATAATCGTCCAACTTTATATATGTTGAACGACAACATAAACCAGAGATGTAGAGACAATTAATGGATACATGCATGCATCTCCTCCCATGCATGAAATCTAATTATATACGCGACAATTTAGTATGGTCCATGAGACGTGGACTATATATATATATATATATATATATATATATATATATCTATATATATATATATTATATATAAATATATATATATATATATTATATATATATATATATATATATATATATATATATATAATATAGCTTAAGAGCAACTGATTAAAAATTTCAGTGTCGGTACCCGTTCGAGTAATTTAGAATCTATCATTCAGCATAAGGAACACAAGATTATTTGGCTATAACCTTATTTGCATGCCTCCCTAGCTAGGAACAAGGGAACAATATATAATAATAATAATAATATTGACGCTTTTTTAATAATTAAATTATAGCTAGCATATATAGGATTAGCAGATTAAATAATTGTGTTTGTACCATAATGAAACTACGATAAGTGTGATATCAATATCCAATGAAATTTCTCATATGTTCATTTTGGAATATTCCATCTTTTAAGATGGACTATCTTTGCATTAGTACCGGTTGTCTTGGTGCATGTCATCTCAAATTTGTGACTTGTTGGCATCAAGCGAGCAATGAAATGAAATTAATATATATATATACACACACACCGGAAGATACTAAAATACTGTTCTTTAAAAACACGAGTAAGGGACTGCTTGATAAAATTGAATAAAATAATTCTGAATATTTAAGTAATTTGAATGAACTGAAGACTAAATACCTAGTAAAATAAAGTTATTTGATAATTGATATATTTAAAACATTTGAATAACAATCTTTTACTAATTTACCTCTCTAAACTATGTTGAACAAGTATATAATTTTGTCTTGACGTACTAAAAAAATATTAAATACAATATTAATTATACAACAGATAAAAATAAATAATTCAAACAAATTATCAAACAAAGTATTAAATAATTCAAACAATTTAAACCCAAGTTTCTTAGAAAATAGAAAATATAATAAATTAAATAAATGTATCAACATAATAATAATTACTTGATGATCATGTACACATTTTTTTTAATTAGAAAGAATAAATAATAGCTATATAGCTATATCATTCGCATAATATTGTTCTATGTGCCTAGAGTGGGCCACACACACATCTGAAAACTATTACCTAGCTGCGGCTAAAGAATATTCAGTCATTTGTATCAACTTGCACCAAAGTCTGATATTTTGCATACAGTTATATCATTCTGCATAATATTGGAGATAGAGTTGGCCACACACATCTGAAAACTACTACCTAGCTGCGGCTAAAGAATATTCAGTCATTTGTATCAACTTGCACCAAAGTCTGATATTTTGCACATAGCTATATTATTCTGCATAATATTGTCCTATCTCCGCCCGTAACAAGTCGTGCAACCAACTTGATGCTTTAGAGTTTAGAGCACGAAAACACTTGCTGATATGTGTCTGTATGCACAGATGCAGATAATAAGATAAAAGCGCAAGCTTTTGTTACAAATTGCTAAATAGATGCACATCCAATACTTGACCAGCCACAAAACAAATGCCTTCTCCAACACTGACCCACGTTTTAGTCTTCTGTTTTATAAAATGCAGTATGTCGACATAATTTTATTATCTTTATAAAAACTTTCTCTACCCATGTTCAGATGTTCCTTGGAGGGAGAGTTCTAATTTTGGCAATCACCATAGAAATGCAAGCAACCACAGTTTTATTATCTTCCCACAACTCCAAACCTAACAAACCTGCCTAACTCAACACCCCATAACCTCAATCCCCGAGTAGAATAAAGAACACCATCACAACAGTTCTACAAAGAACACCATCACAAAGTCCTTCAAATTGAAATGCAGGCATGTGATAGGGATTTAGTTATACCCGCATCCTAGCCATATGCATCTTCTGGATTTGTTTTGTAACTCGAGCAACAACATACTAGACTTGTAGCATATCCTTGCTATAGGATTATCTTGTAAATTCTTTTTCCATCTTTTGTTCCCCTCTATCTTTATCTTTTTTCGTCATTTATATTTTTAATATAAATAGCAGACCACTTTTATCTACAAGTATCAGGTAAAACTAAACGTAATGTAAAATCACAAAAGAAAAATGCAACTCAAAAAATGAATACATTAATTAAAAATTTTGGACATAAATTCATTTTAAATCCGAGATAACACATACAAACATTATAGATCAACATCTATGTATTTCCCTCCTTCGAGGGCATGTCTTGGTTTGTCTATTTTAGGAGTTTAGAAAGGATAACTATTCATACATAAAATTTAAATGCTTAGTATTTTCAAGAAAAGGGCCATCCCCATCACACATACCACAGCATGCTTAACCCATGGCATACTTTTGGGTCCAGCTCCTTGCAGTTGTTTCATACTTGCTCCGGTCTGTCTTGTACATGTGAGCAATCTCAGGCACCAACGGGTCATCAGGGTTCGGGTCGGTCAACAAGGAACATATTGAAAGCAAAACCTAAGATTAAATAAAAAAACAAATATAAGCAATAAGAGGTCAATATTTAAATAATTATTAATATACTTCCTCCATTCCACAATAATAGTCATTTTAGCTTCATGCACATAGATTAAGAAAGTCATTGATTACCATCATTTAATAATTAAAATTTGTGTAAAATTTCATCACTACCCCTCTATGGAAAGTTGAAAACTACTAATACAAGAGAGAATTTCTTGGGACAATGAGAGAAGTTAGGGATGATATAGGAAAGTAAATAATTTATTCTCCTAAAAAGTTGTAAACGACAAATAAATTGGAACAAAAAAATTTCTCTAAAAAATCTATTATTATGGAATGGAGGGAGTAACAAAATGCCACCTGGGTACACCAAAAATGATAAACTGAGGCAACTAAAGGAAGGATATCAACATGGATCGCACAATATGAGATCAAGATGATTATTTAGAAAATGAATCGAGGAAATAAAAATATGGTCTACAAATTGTCGTGGGTTGAGTATGTTTGATGTTTCTAACTGGGGCTTATTTCCTGTTTCTAAGTTAGAGGTCTGTGGGAAAGAAAACAAGAACCTTAGAAATGGTTAGTGCAGGGCTCCACTGCTCCTTCAAAATATCGAGGCATATGCTTCCATTGCTGTTTATATTCGGGTGGAAAACCTTTGTCCTGAATGCCACCTGAAAAAATTTCCACCAACAATGCAGTAAATATGCCAATTTTAATCCTCCAAAAGATTAGCTAAGTATCTGGCTTTCTCAATCCAATTTACTTTAGATAATGTAGAATTCCCTGACATGCAAAAAGTGGCGGCACAGACTCCAAAACATATATACATGCACTGTGATGATTAGCTTTAACCAACATAATCCTATGTTTATATTAAAAGGAAATTATGAAATTTATTTACATATTAAAGATTATAATTTAAAATATAAAAACGATACACATCTCTTTCATTACGGGGACATACAAGAATTACTGATTAGGTCAAAGAAAAAAGAACACATAAATTAAAGCTTATAAGCAGTTCAAGCACAGGTTTGTTTTCTTTGAGCTAAATTGGGACAGCAATGTGCATGCAGGCCCGTGTAGCGTGTGTTTGTGTTTGTGTAGAGAGAGAGAGAGAATTAAAGAAAGAAAGAAAGAACTTTTGGCCAAACAGGGTTCTAATTCTAACTTAAAATTTCTTCGACAAGTTAGAGCTCAAGTTAAACTTATATTAACACCAATCCATCTAAAATAGATCTAGGTGATGAGTGATAACATTAAGAGCGTGAGCTTTCAGAATTATTTGAGATGCTATTTTTTCTTTGATGTGTGTGATCCAAAACGCCATTTTTCAGTCTCATGTCTCTCTACTGTGCAATTTCCAATTATTTTATTATAGCCTACTAGGAATGAGATAATAAAATCCAATGACCTCTAGTGTGACTTGCAAGTTTAGATTTGAAAGTATAAGAAGTACAAGCCACATGTACTTTTAGGGCTGCTATGATATGGATAATGGACAAAGGAAAACATCCTTATCAAAAAAATTTAAAAAAATGGACAAAGGCAAACTTAGCTCAAAATACAATTCAAGTCAAAAACATTTTGTCGATTTGGAAAATTAGAGAATGCAACCTTAAAAAACAAAACAAAAAATAAAAAAAGAAAAAATAAAGTAAATGAGTCACCTTCGGTGGCTTGAAGGGATAATCTGGAGGAAAATGGATGGTAACTAGAAAAACCCCACCAGCATAGGGACTATCTGGAGGACCCATAATTGTTGCTTGCCAATGAAAAATGTCTTCAGCTACAGGACCTGAAACAAACAAAAGAAGATAATAAACAGAACTGACTAAAGCAATTATGAAAGTTGAAAATACTGCACTATACAAATGTGAAAGTGTATATTACGTAGACTTACACAACAAAAGATTAACACTTAGAATTCAATAGAAGCTCAACTACCAAATCATAATGCAAAAAGTATACAAGATAAATTGCAAATATATAGCATCCAATAAAAGTCTATGGACCATGGATACGCAAAAATGGGCATTGCGTAAGCACTGAGTGCAATTGTAGTGCAAATCTATGGTGGACATGGCATAGTTCGTATCCAGGCTGTATCCAGTAATTTAAAAAAGAAAAATATAAACATACTCACTTAGTGGGTAGAGCACAAATTAGTCTCAGAAACTCTCTCAATGGGTGACTTTCTTTCTATCCCAACTTTCTCTCTCTCTCTCACACACACACTCTGCGACTCACCACCAACATCAATCTCCGACAACCTCCCTCTTATAAACCGTTGTATCTCCCATTCACACCAGTTATACAAATACACAGACCAAGATATGATTTTTATCCTTAATATTTTGTCAGATATACACCTACGCTCAGGAATATACTAGTATTTCTCACCGCCACAGAAACCCTAATGATAAACCAAAACAACCTACAAATTCGCATATATTAGAAAGTGGTGACTCTGAAAGATGGAAAAAAAGAGTGCTTTGATGTTCAAAGATCACCTGCAACAATTACTCGAGTGTCTCACCCCACAAAATTTAAGTAGATAATCTCATCCAGATTCAAGCGTAAGCACAACAATAAACAAACCCATCGAGATCAAACCAAGTAATCAATCAGCTCGAGGAAAATAGATATGCAGAGATAAAATTAAGATGTTTTCTTTTAAAAGGTTAAAAAAAAAAAGAAAAAAAAAGGAGGAAAGGTGAGGGGGATACCGGCGCTGCAAGAGGTAGGAGGATCCTTCTGAAGATCCTTGAGTTCCTTCAAGATCCGCTTTGAAGCCATGTCCAAACCCTGCTTAATTGTCAACTGCCCATATCAGCACAGATCGATAATTCATATAAAACTATAAATACAATAATAAATATATAGATATGCTTATAGAATTCAAAAAGAAATTAGTGAAAATTGTAATACCTGAGACGAAGTGGAGATCCTCCCTCTTGATTGCAGATGCAGGAGAATTTGATTGCTGTGATGGAAGAAAAATGAAGAGGGAGGGGAGGAGAGGAGCTAAATAGGATTACGACTTTTACAAGTCTCCTCTGGCTCTGACGGAATTCGGTTTCTCACCCCTGCCCTAATTGGGTTTGTAACTGGGGAGAGGTCCCACCACTCTGGGGAATACTTTAACATTTTTAGCCGAAAGTGTGAAATCAAAATAAAAATAAAAAGTACTAGTATATTTATGTTATGTGCACATCCTATTTCACAATCACAAACTCACATAAAAATAAAATAAATATTTCAGAACGAGAAGGAAGAGAGTGTGTGTATAAAGGAAAAAGAGACAATGTATGCACATAAATATATTAAAAAATCTTTAAGTATCTGGGAGTGTGAAATAAGACATGAGAAAATATTATTTAAATTTAATATTAATATATAATTTTTATGTAAATATTATAGTTGGTTGGTTGGTTGAATAGAACATAGCTGGATCCAACCTTTTTTTTTTTTTTTAAATTTATTCCGTGACATTTTTATGCTTAGATTCTACGCGTTGGCTGTTCCTTGCTATTTGAGTAACCGGGTTACCCGATGAATTTGTTATTGCAAATCTAACCCTTCTGTTTGTAGTATTTTTGTGGGAGTGTTTTTTAAATTTATTTTTTAACACAAGTCTTCTTAATAGATACATTAGTTATATAAAATTATTTTTTAGATGAATTCGAACCCTAATTTGAGACTTCTTACCTCACATCTGTCCTCTCTCGATTGTAAATGTGAATTTTGTTACTTATAAATGCATCTTAAATAGATCTAACTACCATAATGATTATAATAACCTTACTTTAGGCATGAATAATATGTTAAGGCTTTCTGTCAAATTTAATTTGATAAAATTTAATTTTTTATTGACAAAAAGAGTTGAAGGGACAATTTTGCACAACTAATGTATATATAAAAGATACTTATACTAAGAAAAAAGTTTAGGAAACATTTTTGTAAAAACATAACAAATACGAGGATTAGATTTGCAACTTAGTGTGCTCTAATCAATCAGCTCCACTACATTGTAAATTATGTTATTCCGTCCCAATATAAGGATCAATATATCATTTTGAGCAAATAGAGTATGTACATAATCAAATGTCATTTTATCAAATACTCTCACCCTCCCCAAAAACATATTTTTAATTATAAATGTAAAATGTCTAAAGATACAAAAATCAAATAAAAAATTAATTTACTCTCAAAAAAATATTTTATTAATGTATATATTAGGGTAAAAAAAATACAAATATGTAGTAATATAGTTACACTTGTTTCACTATAACTAAAATTGATATCTACTTTATATCCTTAATACTTTAATTATATAAAATATGTACTTTATACATTTTTTTGAGGATAGATGTAATACAAATTAGACTTCTTCTTTTTTCATATCAAACTAGCTATTAATAATAAGTAGACCTTCTAATCTTAATTTGGACAAGAAACACCCCATATATTATCCTAAGTTTTTGTAGTGTACTTTCTACCATAGAACAGCTAGTCGTTGTTTGTGTATGTGGGTTTTTTAGTTTGAAAAAATAAAAGAAGAAAAAGTTTTAAAAAATAAATGACTCAGTTTATTTTCTT
This sequence comes from Aralia elata, assembly GCA_034770075.1. NCBI lineage: Eukaryota > Viridiplantae > Streptophyta > Magnoliopsida > Apiales > Araliaceae > Aralia > Aralia elata. The sequence continues at coordinate 109,927,180 of CM068385.1, read as the reverse complement.
ACACTCTCTTCTTAAAAATGATAAAATAATTTTTGGGCTCCAATAACACTAAATTTCTTTAACAATTTTTTTTCCTCTTCCAATTTAAATTATAAGCCACACCTCTATTTTATTTTCATTTATACTAAAAAATTCCAAGACACCTTTCCTCTTTCTCTTTTTTTTTTCCCTCTAATTTTATTATATTTTATCTTCAAATTAAAACTCCAAAACAGGGTGCTAATGAGGCACTTAACTTTTAAACCTCTTATTTGGGCTAAATGAGTAAAAGGGATCAACAAATAATAACTTCTAAAATTTAAAAAAGATTTTTATTTGTTAATTGTTTTGGGCTAAAATATTATTAATAATAATATAAAATAATATAATATTTTTAAATTTATCAATATAATTTTATTATTATATAATAATTAATAAATAACAGCTTAATATTTTAAAATGTAGCTTTCAAAAAAATATATTTAAACGTAAATAAAGAATAAAAACACATCTTTAATATTTACAAATTATCCGAATGAGTAATTTTAATGCTAATATACACACAGCTGGCATCATCATGAGCAATGATAACGCTGATGCGGATGAAAGCTGGACCAGTGTGGTGTGCACTGAACACCAACCAACCAACAAGTTAGCCATTCCTCAACCAAATCTCTCCGCCCCCTAAACCCGCCGACCGCCGCCAGACGAGACGAGATATGTCTCGGTACCAATCGAGGCGGAGAGTTCAAATCGACGATGCCCAGCCAGCTCGCTATGATGACATTAACGTCACCGGAACCCTAGAAAACGACGACGACGAAGAACAAACAAGTATGAAACTCAGACCGTCAGACAGCAATGTTTCGGAAGATCAAGAGCCTTTTTTCGGAGTAAAGGTCCGTAGAAGAGCCTCTCTCCATAGGGATTACAGAGGTGACTATCTCGACGTCCCTTCCACGCCTTACCTCTTGAAGATTATAGAAAAACAAGGTATAATAAACTTTACTTCAAACCCAAGTTCTGTTATGTCTCCCATTAATTGGTTGAATTCTATGATTCTATAGTTCTATTACTTGATCAATGACCATTGATTATTATTTGGATTTGATAACCTTTGGTGTTGTGGAACTGAATGTATGAAGTATTTATGTCAAGTTCCTGTTTATTGTTGATGCATCAAGTTTGAGGTCAAAGATGGGTTACTAGTATTCAAGATCAACAACAACCAATAAAAAATGTGTGATTTTTAGCACTGAGTTACAAGTTCTTGCCGTTATAACCTATATGTGAAAATCAATTGTGTAAACAGTAACTAAATTTTAGTCCTGTATTAATGAGTCAAAGACTAGATTAATCAACCAGATGCATGTTTGATATTACTACTTGTTTTAACTGAGTGTTTTTTTCCCCCCAATGGGCAATTCAGAAAAGGGATGTAGAAATGATTTTACTGTTTTCTAGTGAATTACGTATTAAACTTTGATGTTGGACTTCTAAGGTGAGGCTTCTAGATTTAGGTTTTTATTTCAGTTACCAAATAATTAAATCTAGAGTGTTTTCTATGTCGAAATTTGCATTTGTATAATGTTAAAGTTGCAAAGTTGTTTCAATCAACATGTGCCTTTTGGACATAAAATAGATAATCATTGATCCTCTTTCTACTCAGTGCTTATGATTTCATTGTGTTTCTTGTGTAATTAAGCATGTTAATACCTTTGCAGTGCATGTTAATGTGATTTCAGAATTGAAAATAGTAACTTCATTATTTTGTAAAGATCATGGTCATCACTCCATTGCACATTGGACCTTTGTTCTCTAAATTGGTTAATAAATAAGAGATGGTTAAAAGTTTCTTTGTTTTTCATTTTTCAGTTACGTTTGTATTCTTAATAAATTATTTAATTTCAACAGATATACAAAACTCCTGGATGCCAATTTTTGTTTAATGAGAGATTGACATCTTCTATTCGCGGCATATCAACTTGCATGATACTTCTTTCTTTAGGATGTTGGGGATTTACTTGTTGAAAAAAGAAGGAAAGGGTGTTGGGGATTTTAATCTGATCTTATACCAACACCTTGGATTTCTTTTAAAAAATACTTAGCTGTCCCTTGCATCATATAACCAGAATCCAGTTGGCATCAAAAAGGTCCTTGAGATTTTCTTTAGTACTTAAGTTCAGATGTACTTGTGCTAAATTAATTAAAAATATCCTTATCCCCCCTCCGTGGGCTCAGGGTTCTCTCCTCCAAAGATATGTTTTCTTCTTGAATGTTCATGAACATTATAAGTGAATGACCTGGATGAGCTAGTTTGGACAGGTTTGATTGATTGTGAAACAATTTAGAGTTCTGAAGATGAGTTCTTTTGTTATATGACTCCTCTATTCCCACCTAATTTTTGGACTTCAATTCTACAGGTGACAAAATAGTTTTCTTTGCAGACCGAGTATTGAAGTTTACCAGCACTGGAAAAATGAAACGACGCATTCTTCTAATGACTGAATTTGCCATTTACATTGTTGACCCAGAGATTGGTGCACTTAAGAGGCGGATTGCCTTAGCAGCTGTTGAGAAGATATGTTTGAGTGAATTAAGTGATAATTTCTTTTCCATCATCATCCCAACTGAGTATGATATTCTCATGGCTAGTACTCGGAAGAGTGAAATTGTTACAATGTTACTTGAAGCTACCAAGAATACATCTGACTATGAAATTGAGGTGTTTTTCTCAAATAGGTAAGAGACTACGCTTTTATTCCTTGGTCTACTCACATTATTTTTAATTATTTTATCCTTTGACCTATTCTGTAAGATTCCTATCTGAAGTTTTCATGACCTAGTAATTGGAGTTTTTATTATGCTAGTCGTAATGCCTCTCTTTGGTTCAAAATTATTTTGCAATCTTTTACACAAGTTGCAACTTTGATGCTGTGAGTTAAAGTTCCGCTTGTCCACCTTCAGGATATTCCACTTTGAAGCCGTCATGACCTGACTGAATTTCCCTATACTCTGCCATGTCTTTGGTATCCATAACCTAGAAGTTTGGAGATATTAAGTGGCATTGAAGTTGCAATTGATGATGATGATGATGATCTCACCTCTTTACATACTGAGCATGGATTACATATTTGTATGTGGACCTGTATGCATGATGCAAAGTTCACAATATTGCATTTAATTAATTGGTAACTGCTTCTTAGACAGGTTAGTTGTATGGCTGACTGAATCAGACAAATAGGATAGTTGTTTGAGGTGTTAATTTTATATGAAGGTCATGATGCATTTTGTTTAGTTTTGTTCGTAGGTTTTCACTGTAGCATATCTATATTTCATCATATTACATCATTAGAGGTCGTCACTGTGAACCTTTTGTATTCAATTTTTAGTGACCCCCCACGCTCCCTTGCAACAAACTTTTCTTTGATATTACTTTATTTAAATGCACCTCGTTTCATTTTGCAGTTTTGAATACAATGCCGCTGCTGATCTGGTGAAAGAAATTATATTTGAGGAAGTTGAAGGTTGGTGATATTGTTCTTTGGAAAGACTTGTTAAAAGAATATTATAAATTAAAATAAAATTACTATTATCTGATGACGTCTATTTTTCATGCAAAAACTCTACTCAAGATTTTGTACCAATGAATTTTGGGTCATAACTTGTAAAGGTGTTATGCTCTCCTAAAAGCTTTGAACATTTTGTTTAATTGCAGGTGGAGTTAAAACTAGAATTGTGCGCAAGTGAGTTGCATTATCGTCTGGCCTTATGTTTTGTGGAGTGCAGTTGCTTGAACCCTATGATTGTGTATTTTGAGGAATTCGGGGGATCGACGGTGTTCATTGATAAAGGAGATAAATTTTTTTGTCGTTGCTAAGCCATTTTCTGGTCACCTCATACCCCAGCCGCACCAGATGTTGTAGCTTATTGTTTCTTATAATATTTTTTTAGTCAAATCTTTCAGTTCGCTTACCGAGCCCGGTGCTCTAATTACTTGCCTGCTGCAGCATACAAAAACAGTTGCTACAACTCCAGTCTTGTGATTATTCATCTTTTCAAATAAGAAAATATTATGCTATATATCTGTGAGAACTACTATTGGATGTACAATTTGATTAAGCTATTCACCGATAGCAATGTCTGTCTTGAACAAAAAAAAACTGAAAAACAAAAATGGACAGAAGGAGAACAGACAAAACCCTGAAACTTTGGTTCAATGTAAATAAAGAAGTGGCAGCATAATGCAATGTAATGGCATCCCCGGAACGGTTGCAGTTGAAGTTGATCTGAAACCATATTTCATTTGTGAATTTACGGATATCAAACAGTGAATCTGTTAACAGTTGGAACAATTTTTCCATTTCTTTAAGCTGATTGCTTAATGTTTATTAGTAAGAAGCAATTTGACTTTAATAAATAAAGTTGATGCAATTTTCTAGAAGGGCCGGAAGGTCTTCTCTTTATTCGGTGGGACTTTTCAAAAATCACACACTAACATCCTGGTCAAAATAATTCAGTAAACCAACCTAACTTGCTTTTCAAAAATCACACACTAACTTCCTGCAGGTCAAAATAATTCAGTAAACCAACCTAACTTACTTTTCAAAAATCACACACTAACTTCCTGCAGGTCAAAATAATTCAGTAAACCAACCTAACCCTTGACTTAATTTGTGCCAAGTAGGTAAGCTACTTGTCACAGGGAAGCAATTATTTACAAAACTAGAATCTTTTTAACAGAGCCGGTTGTTCAAAATAAAGAGAGAATTGATATTTCTGCAAGTGAGAGTGTTAGTCCCACAAAGTACTTTCTCACATGAGGGTGGACTCCACTTACTATTCACATGAGAAGAAACTTGTAAACTATCAAATTTACTTGTGAAAATATCAATTTTTAATAAAGAATATATGTATTTATAACAACCGAGTTCTAGTGAAACAACAATCTCATTTATACTACTATATTATGAAACAGAAGACGATCCTATCTCAACTATTGGGGGTGTCGGCGTCGGAGTTGAACCTTCTGATTTAGCTTCAGAGGATGGCTGATTTCCTGTATTAATAATCCTTATAATATCCTCCAACATTTTCACCACCTCTGACATTTTGGGTCTCTGCTCCGGCACTCTTGCCACGCATGCCATCCCTATTTGCAACATCTCCACCATCGCCTCCTCTATATTAGGATACCTCAAAAGTTCCACATCAAACACTTCTGCAGTCCATTCCTCTCGGACAACAGAATGAACCCATCTGACCAAGTGGATGACCTCATCACCTCCTACGGCAAGTATTGGAGACTTCGCAGTTAGAAGCTCAAACAGCAGGACTCCAAAGCTGTAAACATCAGATGCATGAGACACTTTCCGAGTGTCTGTTACTTCCGGGGCTCGGTATCCTGCACTCTGCATAGCTGGTGCGGCCATTGGACTCATCAGTGTTGCTAAGCCAAGATCACTTACACAGCCATGTTGTTGAGAGTTGAGGAAAATGTTTGAGGCTTTTATGTTTCCGTGAACAAGCTTCCCACCGAGTTGTGTGTGGATATGAGCAATGCCCCTTGCTGCACCAACAGCTATCCTTAGCCGAGTTTCCCAGTCTAGAGGAGTCCGACCCTGACCTCTATTTGCTGAAAAAGTTACAGAGATGAATTAGATTCATCAGGATATAGTTACTTTAAAAGTTGTAGGCTTATATGCTGATGACCTCTATTCATCAGCATTCTCCTAAGATTGCATAGAGAATAAGGAAAGGGTATGACATAATAGAATTGTCTATGTTAACCCCTTTTCAATTGCAAACCTGAACTTCAATTTCAGAAGGAAAGCTTGTATTTGAAGTTGTTAAAGTCAAGTTTCCCCCTCCGTCACCAAAATATATACAAATACACAACAACAAAAAATATGTATTACACTGCTTTAACATTAACATAATCTGATGTTTCCTCTCTGTCAATCCTAAAAAAGAAATCTGGAGTTGCAATTTGCAGAGGCAAGTTCCTATGGTCATGCGTGAATAAACTGGGGCCATTTGTATCCATCCTAGTTGAAAAACTTACTGAGCCAGTCTAGTTATTCTTGAAAAACCAAGCTAATATTCTCACGTAGAAATTAGAATAAACAAATCCTATTTGAAAAGATGTATTTAGGCCATCTTATTTCATTGGAAGCAGAAAATAAGATCAACACTTGGTTAAAAATATATGCATAGTGAAAATAACTGAATATTAAATACTACAAACCCTGCTTCTGGAAAAAAAAATAAAAATTGGAAGTAAGTCTTACAAGCAAGCTAACAAAGGGAAAACAGGTGATAGAGACTGAGAGAGCAAAACATACCATGTAACATTGCCGATACGCTCCCCTGACTGTAATAGTCATACACCATGAGCTTTTCATCCTTGGAATAGTAATATGCTCTTAGGGCAGCCACATTCTCATGCTTGATACTTCCAACAACTTCCATCTGCTGCTCAAACTCTCGTCTTGCAACGCTCCCTTCCTTTAATCTCTTTACTACAACCGTGGTTGAATCCTCCAACGCTGCCTTATACGTTGTCCCAAATGTTCCCTTTCCAAGCACTTCAGCAGAAGCTCTCAACAGATCTTCCAAGTCAAATGCAAGATTACAATCCTCAAAGAAAACAAGACTACTATTTCTGTCCCGCCTCCCAGAGACTGTTTTAGCCATATTTGTTTCTTTCTTCTGGGAATTGGCCAAGACCACATTTTCATCCCCTCTATTGGAATAGCAAACAATCAACAGCACAGCGAGTATGGCAAACCCCAGAACACAACTGCCAATTACAATACCTAGGATTGCAGAGTCGCTAAGTTTTGAGGATTTTTTTGAAGGTTGAGCATTGGGTGAAAGAGCTGGAGGAAGTGGAATAGGGAGATTTTCAGGAGAAAAAATATTACCAAAGAAAGCCGAACTTGGGAATCTCCAAAGAGATTGAGGGACTGTTCCAGTGAGATTATTGTTGGATAGATCTAGCAGTTGGAGACTAAAGATATTGAGATCAGGTATTTCACCTGAAAGTGAGTTGTTAGCAAGATTCAATGCTGTTAGGCGAGTCAAATTTGAAATTGAGGAAGGGATGCTGCCATTAAAATCATTGTGTGACAAATTGATAATGGAAAGATTTTTCCAAACCGAGAAATCCAACGGCAGCAAGCCAGAGAACTTATTGGACTGAAGGTAGAGGGCAGTCAAGTTTCCAAGCTTTGAGAAATCAGGAGGGAAAGGACCAGATATGCCGTTGGATCTCAGATTCAGTAGCTGAAGTGCTGACAAGCGGCTGATGGTGTTTGAGGGGATTTGGCCGTGAAAACCGAGTCCAGGCAATCGGACGGCTATAATTCTAGATTTATCATGATTACATGTCACTCCAGTCCAAATACTACAAGCAGAAGAATTGTCATCCCAATTGAGAGGGCGAGAATGGTAAAGATTTCGGGCAAAATGGAGTAAGGCTTGTTTATCTTTAATGGGTTCAGTGGTTGCTACCAAAAAGAGAAGAGATTCACACAAGAAAATTGCGAAGAACATGAACTTGATATCCATTTCCTCACTTAGTCAAAGATCATACACACAGCTTTATTATTTATATATGTCTACATAAGAAAAAGGCAGAAGTAGAATTAGACATTTCACCAAACAAACATAAATAGATTCCATTAAAAGGTGAGGCGTTTCGTTGATTATTCAATTGAATCATGCCTTAAAAAAAGTAGAGTTATGGTCAAACAAGCATACACAAAGTTCGGTTTCATTAATTAAAAAAAAAATGTTGAATTGGTGGGAAAATGAAGGAAATACTAGTAGTAACGAAAATGAACCAAACGGGGGAAAATTGGGAGGAAAAAGAAGTCACCACACCTGGAGATGGTAGATCCTCCCGGTGAAGACAAAAATGCAGTACAACCATCAGACCTGTCTCTCTCCGTGTCTCTGTCTATATATATATATATCCCTTTGTGTATGAAAAATAATGGAGGATTGAATAAAATGAAATCAAGTGATAGATGTTTTAGGGTTGAAGAAACGACAGGGACAGGGACATTACATACAACAGCTAAAACGTAGTAGTTGATTTTGATGGTGATGACTGATGAGATGATTAAAGTGAAGCGTGTTTGCTTGTGGAAGGAGAAACCATTGGCCCCCGATATTACACTACTCCCCTATTATATACTAAGTACTACAATTAATACATGTGATTACTATTACTACTGCTACTTTGCTAGTGTAATTTGTAATATTAGTAATAGGATTTATTAATTTAAAATAAATGATTGAAAGTGATATGGGAGAGTGGTGGTATTTTGTCAAATTAAATGGCGGGAAGGGTGGAGGTTGCACGTGGAGGACGGATAAAGCGGAACAACTACGCCTCCCTCCCTAGTCCCTTCTTCGATATAATAACAACTAGTTAAGTAGTTATTATATTCGAGAAGGAGAAGGAATAATAATAATAATTATTATTATTCTTAATTTGAGTCTCCCTTCCTTCTTCTGCCATCTATATTGAACGTTTATTTAATAATTTAAAAATTGCCCTAATATGAACAAATCAATCAACTATTACGACTTCCAATAATGAATTTCAAAAGTAGACTTCAACATCAATACCTAATTACCTACTAAAGTCTCCAAAAATTACTTACTAAACAACTCATATTTCTCTCTCACATAGATATAGATATAGGTTCCATTTAATACTTATGTTAACTTTGAAATTTGTTCATATTTATTAAATTTTAAAATTTACTCATATTTGTTGAACTTTAAAATTTGCTCATATTTGAATTATTTATATTTCAAGTCAAATTCGAATCCAACTTTTAGTCGAGTAACTACAAATTAAGCCTGAACTGTTTGGTTGATTTTACAATTTTAACCATCAGCAAAAAATGTTCCACTTAGCTGAAACGAAAATATTTCGTGGTCGTCATGCCTTAGCTATATATTTGGGTAATGTTAGAGATTTTAAATTTTTTATGTCAATTTTTTTTTCAAATGATGTATTATCATTATATTACTTAAGGTAATTTGACTCATGCCTTGGAGAAGAGCGTTTTTTGTTTGAGTTTGAAGTGATCGATTTTTTCGACATCCAAACAAGTGGATCTTCTTATCTCAATGAAATTTTTTCTTATAATTGGTTATGTTATAAAATATAATTTATTTTATTCAATATCAAAATAATTCAAAACACATTTGAGATCAACAATTTATGACCCGTAACTGGTATATCTTACACTGCTAACTAGCTAATGGACTACCAATATTCTATTAGCTTCAGTTGCTGGCTCATCTGGATTTTGCACTGCCCAGTGTCTTGGACGCTGTGGGCCCATTACTTTTGATACCACATTTAACTCAACGGAATAAGCTTGGGCTATCCTTACTACTGTTTTATATAGGTAAGAGTGAAATGAGCCCATAGCCCAACTGTTCTAGGGTTGAGCTAATTGGGCAAGCACTTATTTTGCCTTTAAAGAAATAAGATGATATATGCACACTTTAATATTTATTCATTTTGCCTTAATTTTGTTATACATAATATTTATAAGATAGAATGTGTATACACTTAGTTAGCCAAATCTTAAACCTCAAATTGAATCCAACTACTTTATTAAACCTATTATATTTTTACTTAATAACATTCTTTTTAATTTGTGATATTATATAATATATATTTTAAATTTTAAATTAGAGATTAGAACGCATACAATATTAAAAAACCTAAAAATATTTTATAAGCGGTAAACTTTCTTGTTCGTTTATTTTTATACAATATATAATTTAGTTTGCTATCTTATTAAAGTGAATATCCACAATATAGTTTATTGGTATGTCTAATTCAAAAGATTTATTTTGAATTTTTACAAAAACTTAAAATTCAAAAGAATAGAAAATTATTTAGTCAATATATAAACTTTTAGATATTGTAAACTATATATTTAAAAAAAGATTTCAACTAGAATGGACAAATGATAAATATGTTAATTAACTTCTTATTAATTAAAGATAATTTAGTCTATTTGATATATAAGGGTGTGCATATATTACTATTCAAAAAATAATATATTTCTATTAATAAAGCGGCATAGTAAGCCGATGTGCGATTGGTGTAATTGTGTCACATCACAAGTTTTTTCTTTTATTTCTTTCTTCTACAAATTTTTATATATATATATATATTATATTATTTTATTTTATTTTAATAAAAAAATTATTTTTTTCTCTCTCTAAATTGCATGCACAATCCTTTCTGCCATAGAAGCTAGTAATATATAATACACATTAATATAACTGTATCTCGTATACATTGCGTTGTATTAGTATATGGCTATTTTTAATTTGAATAATGTTAGACATTTTAAATTTTTGATTTAAAATATATTTTAAATAATATGATATTAAATAAAATAAAATACATAATTAATTATAAGAGATTTACACAATTAATATATTAATGATGCATCATTTAAAATACTTTTTAAGATAAAAAAATAAATTTGAGACCCCTAATATTATATTTCAAATTTTTCATATGCTTTTGCCCTCTAGGCTCTATCCCACACCGATTAACATAGTTAATGACGACGTCGTCGTTTTGTAATCAACTTACAAAGCTATTACCAAATGTTTAATTTCGATATCGGAACGCCAGATTGTCGCATGTTATTGCTCCACGTCTACATATGATTACGCGATATATCGCCGACCACAGGGGGAAAAAAAGAGAAAAAAACTCCGTGTTATTAAAATGGAGAAACCCGAAGGAAGCTGAAAACGAGAAAGGCGAGAAAATAGAAAAGAAGCTCCAGGGCACGGCACGGCACAGATTAAAGTGAATAATACCCGAAAAAACCCTAACTCCACTAAAATATCGCGATAAATCTTACAAATCCATAAATCTGCAACCTCCGTTTATCTCTCCATCGATAAGATCTGTAAGCACTCTATTTCATTTCTCGCTATTTTCTCTCCGTTTCCTATTTTCTCTTGTCAAGTTCTCTCACCAATGTTCAGATTGCGAAAGTTTTTGAGATGATTTATAATTTGCTCAATTGCTTGCTGAGAAAGTGCTGGAATCGGAAAGAAACTGGGCATAGAAATGGATTACAATTACAATTACATATTACTTTCTGTTTCTGTTTTTTCTTAGCAATTAGCCAAAAACACTCTACTGGAAATTGGAATTGCTCGATGGTGCCTGAGATAATTGAGGAAGTGAAATCTGAAACTATAACATTATGTTCTAACATGCTCATAAATTAACTGAGTTGGCTTTGTTTGGATTAATGTTGCTAAACTGTCCAATATTTCGAGTTTAAGCTAGGACCTTTGTAGATTGAAAAGTAATTGTTAATGAAGGTGTTGATTTTTTTGATTGGTGGTTAAATAAATGGCCAAATTATGGCATTATGGCTTTTGATTTACGGTTTTCCGGCCAATCCTAATCAGAGATATATCCATTACTTCTATATTGGTGTACTAGCGGCAACCCGTGTCTTCGACACTAAAATTTTTTTTTGGAGAGGAAGAAGTAGGTATTGGGGATAGAGTTTGGAGAGGAAGAAAAATGTAGAAGAAGAGAGGAAATAAAGAAGAGAAATAATGAACGGTCAGATTTATGCCAAACTTTGGACGGCTCAGATGATTTATTAGATGAGCGGGAAATTTAAAATTATTTGTATTTTATTATATAGATTTAAGATTATTTTTGACTTTTTTTATATTTTTATTTTGAAGAACATCGAGTTATGGCACAGGTTTCTGATTATTTTATGTTGAATTCCCTTGAGGTTTAACATTTTATAAACTTTAAACTCTATTGTGGTATAATCGTAATGCAGTTTGATGTATATAAAAACAACTAATTAGTCTTGTAAGGTTCCAAAATTTTGATGATATTATTTTGTCGTCCAAGTAAAGTACCTATTATGAAAAAGCCATGGGGGCAGAACCTGAATACAGTTCCCATAAAGAGCAGAGCGGAAGAACAAACTCTTATACAAGAGAAAACAATGAATCCTCTATTCAAAATAGCTTTGGAGGATTTATGTTTAGAATTTGGTACACATTTTGTGAGAAGCTTTATGAATTGTTATTGGAGGATAATTTAAGTATGAAAATCTTTGTTCTCCATCTTTTATAGTTGAGCTTAGTTATTATAATTCTTGAAAAATTCTAATTTATTTCCTCTTCTGCCTAATTTTAGGTCAATTTACAGCAGGGAAGACATCTCTCCGTATCAGTAAGTCCAGACCTTTAATTCTTAAATGAATTTTAATAGAGACATCTGTGCTAGTTTTCATGTCTTCAAGTATATATTTTTGCAAGTTTGAGGACTTATCTTTCCACGTCTTTGTCAGCGCTACTCATTTTTTGTATTAATATGCTTTGTTATGACATATTACAATCTAAAAGCAGGTTAATAATTGATCTATGTAAAATTTAGAGTGGTTTTAAATTTGGGTGCATGGAGAAAATTGGACCACCTTTAGTTTATGGGTCATGATTCCTGAATTGGAGATTTTGGTTCAACTCCCATCTTTTATTACTCAATTAACTGATAATTGATTTCAGAAAATGTAAGGCCAACTGTAACAATACTGGCTTAATCAAACTTGAAACTAATGAACTTAAGAAATGATGTACATTTTTCATTTGTGATCAAACTTGAAACTAATGAAGGAGTTTGAACATCCTGTTTTGGTTGATTATATTTTTTTTCTTCCTTCTAATTTTTCCTCTTTTCCCTTTTGTGGTATTACTTATATTTTCATATTTCTCTACTTAATGTCCACAGTTAATAATGTTTATTGTCTCCCAGTATGAGATGTGCTATGTTGATGTCAAACAGTCAAAAATTAAGCTGCAATAAAAAGAAATCACTAATGACCAGTAATAATTTAATACATCCATTTCACGCAGTGGTTCGTGAAAAAGATGTTTGTTGGGAATATGCTGAGAAGTTGGATGGAAACAAGGTGCGATGCAAGTTCTGCTTCAGAGTTCTGAATGGTGGCATCAGTAGATTAAAACATCATTTGTCTCGAATTCCCAGTAAAGGAGTGAATCCATGTAGTAAAGTAAGGGATGATGTTACTGATAGGGTGAGGGCTATAATAGCAACAAAGGAGGAAGTTAAGGAAACTTCTAGTGCTAAGAAGCAAAAGCTTGCAGAAGCAAAATCTCTTGTAAATATCTCTGCTAGCAGAACTCTCATGTCTGTGGAGGCATCTGCATCTCCAGTTGCGAAAGTTTTCCCTTCCATGACACCAATGGGATCTTCATCAGCTAGTGAGCAAGAAAATGCCGAGAGAAGTATTGCTATGTTCTTTTTTGAAAATAAACTGGACTTCAGCGTAGCCCGTTCTTCATCTTATCAGCTAATGATTGATGCAGTCGGAAAGTGTGGAAATGGATTAAGAGGCCCATCTGCGGAAACTCTGAAAAATACATGGTTAGAGAGGATCAAGTCTGAGATGAGTTTACAATCAAAAGATATTGAGAAAGAGTGGGCAACAACAGGTTGTACTATAATTGCAGAAACATGGACAGACAACAAATCTAGAGCTTTGATTAACTTCTTAGTTTCATCGCCGTCCAGAACTTTTTTCCACAAGTCAGTAGATGCATCTTCGTATTATAAAAACATAAAATGCCTTGCTGATTTATTTGACTCTGTAATTCAAAATTTTGGCCCAGAAAATGTTGTGCAAATTATTGTGGACAATACTCTCAATTGCAATGGTATAGTAAACCATATCCTGCAGAACTATGGAACCATCTTTGTGTCCCCTTGTGCTTCCCAATGTTTGAATGCTATCTTGGAGGAGTTTTCTAAGGTAGATTGGGTGAGCAGGTGTATCTTACAAGCTCAAGCTATTTCGAAGTTTATATATAACAGTTCCTCGATGCTTGATTTAATGAAGAAGTTCACTGCAGGACAGGAAATAATTAAGACGGGTATCACAAAGTCCGTTTCAAACTTCCTCTCATTGCAGGCTATTCTGAAGCAGAGGGTGAGACTGAAACATATGTTTAATAGCCCTGAAGTTTCTGCAAATTCGGCTTATGCAAACAAACCACAAAGCATAACTCTTATTGGCATTCTTGATGATAATGATTTCTGGAGGTCAGTGGAAGAGTGTGTTGCTGTTTCTGATCCCATTCTGAAAGTTATGAGAGAAGTATCTGGAGCAAAACCTGCTGTAGGTTTTGTATATGAGCTGATGACCAGAGCCAAGGAGTCAATAAGGACGTACTACATAATGGATGAAATTAAGTGCAAGACATTTTTAGATATTGTGGATAAGAAGTGGCAGAAGTATCTCCATTCGCCTCTACATTCGGCAGCAGCTTTTTTGAATCCTAGCATCCAGTATAATCCAGAAATTAAATTTCTTGGATCTATAAAAGAAGACTTTTTTAGAGTTCTTGAAAAGCTACTTCCAACGCCTGATCTAAGACGGGACATCACTAATCAAATTCTGTTATTTACAAGGGCAACAGGGATGTTTGGTTGCAATCTTGCAAAGGAGGCAATTGATACAGTTTCACCTGGTATGTATAGAACTTTCTGTCATGTGTTGGTGTGAGGGGAACTTTTAGAATCAATATTTCCTTCGTGCACCTCCTCACATCATTTGGGTGCAATAAATAGTTGTAAGCACCAATAGTGCCCTCTACATACTTTGCATGCTGCTAGTTAAAAATGCATTATATCATGAAGTTAAAACCGATGCAAAAACACATGAGCTAACCACGATGGAAAAGCAAAGCTTGATTCCTTTTTGCAAAACCGAGAGTTTGGAGCTCTACTAAAATGTTGGATACTATAAATGCTTCATGGTACTTCGTATAATGTATTACTGTAGGGTTTCAAGGTTGGAGGTTTCAGGGTGATAACCCATTTAATGTTTTATTACATCTTTGCTTACTAGCTTGATTGTATAAAAAACAACCATAAACAACTTAAGCTGATTTTTTAAAAATTAGAACATTACTTGTAACTGCTAAACATGGCAAAACATATATGTTTGAATCTAGCAATATACAAAATGCAAGTACTTATAAGACATGACTTGTATTTAAACTTCACTACGCAAAATCCCGAGAATCGGTCCCACCTCATAGTTAATTTTTCATTATTATTATTATTATTATTATTATTATTGTTATTATTTATTTTTATTGATTTTTTTGTGGGTTCTTTTTTTTTTCCACCTTTTTGAGTTTGGTTTTTCTCCTTGAACCTTTCTAGATCATATATAAGTGGTAAATAATTTTCACGCCAACTTGTGTGTGTATCATATACTTTTCACACAAATTTGTGTCCGTATAAACACATATACATGCCTGCTTCATGCTACTGCATTGCCAAAACGACAATGGGCAGTATAGTATTTTTATAGCTATAACCATTTAGCTATGCTGTCATACTTGTAGTGACTACTCATCAATGCATATTCTTTTAAGATTATAGACGAGTTCATGCCTAATGTACACAAGATGTGTGTGTCTATGCATGCTACACAGACGAATGTTTAGTTTGTGAGCACCTGTATGCTTTGTTGTGTCAGTTGCATGTGTACATGTAGAAATGCTTAACATATGACAAATGTATTGTAGGCCTGTGGTGGGAACAGTATGGTGATTCTGCTCCCATATTACAACGAGTTGCCATTCGAATACTCAGTCAAGTTTGCAGCTCCTGTACCTTCGAGAGGCACTGGGGCACATTTCAGCAAATCCACTCTGAGAAGCGCAATAAGATTGACAAGGAAACATTAAATGATCTTGTTTACATAAACTATAATCTCAAGTTAGCGAGATCAATAAAACCAAAGTCTTCAGAAGCTGATCCTATTCAACTTGATGACATCGATATGACTTCGGAGTGGGTAGAGGAGACTGAAAACCCTAGCCCAACTCAGTGGCTTGATAGATTTGGTTCTGCTCTGGATGGGAGTGACTTGAACACAAGACAATTTGGCTCCGCTATATTTGGTGCAAGTGACCATATTTTCGGTTTGTGACTTTTTACCCATGATGTTTGTAGATGTATTATGAGTATCATCTTCGATCATGATTTTGTAGGATGTCTGGTTATAAGATGATGTTCCTTCAAGTTCTTACCTTTTCCGTTTAGGATTTTATGTTTATTTAATCTGTAGGAAGAGCTTGATAGTGATACAGGCTGGCTGGGTCTCGTGTATATAAAGACGTGTTGCGCCACTGAGAAAAGTGGGTTGTACATAAAATTATTTTATTGTTATTATTTTATAATAATATACCTCATCTGTCCATTAATTATTGTCTAAATTTTATTTTTTACTACATTTGGGAATAAAAGAATAGTTATCTTGGGAAGAAATACGATCTCGTAGAACTAAAACTATTTGTACAATCATTGCGGGACTGAGGGAGGGAGTATATTGGCTGGCTACAAATAAAGGTATCGGAAAAATCTGAGAGTTGCATCTTCGACTCGGAGGAAACAACTCTTTAGACAACATAATACACCATTACTGCATGCCCCAACTTAGAGTATGACACTATTGCTTTGTTCTTTTCATATTTTGCATCGTTCTTTCTAAATTTCGGTGGTGAATATATTTCCTTGTACTTCCAGTCAGGAAATGAGCTTTTTCTTGTTAACTTTTTCCGTTTTAAGTAATAAAATTTCCATAGTCTACCCTTGGACATAATTTCTTCCAATAATAAGTTTTAGTCGTAAAATTTAATGTCTAAATGTAGACTACGCAGATTTCCTTCCTTCCCATGATTTGCAGTAAAAGGTGCAAGGAAGCATTCCGAAAGCATGAAGAGACTACCAGTTAAATTTCAGGCTGCAAATGCATTTACACTGATAATAGAAGGTATATTAGACCAAATCCTGTCATACAAGCATTATCCAAATTCATGTGAATATACAAAAACACCACTCCAATAAGATGATTATAACCCGACTATCTATTCCAGGCAATCCTCAGGACGAATTGTTGAGGAAATGTGCCAATGCCTTGTCTGTATCATTGTCGTACATGAGTAAGGCTTCTGCAACACTGTTTGACGAAAAACCCATTTCTCGCAAGAGAGTGTAGCCACCGGCAAATTCCCTAACCTTGAAGAGGAAATCAAATTTATCCCTATTTAGTATTAGAACAAAATGAAGCACAGAATTTTACTGACCGAGGTGACTAAGCCATAATGCAATATGTAAAATGCAAGGATGGAGAAGGATCAAACAAAAAATGTAGTAAGAAGGAAAAAGAACCTTAGTTGGATTATCTCCATAATTTGCAACAGCAAGAGGCACCGCCTCTCTATTGAGACCTGATGCTACGTATTTGCGCACGACAAGATCTGTGGTGGATCCCTGTAGAGAAATAATGCAAACACGATAATCATAACAGTGTCTTAGATGCTAATAGTTTGAAAATATGATGCCCCTTACAAGAAAGAGTGGAGTTAGTTATTTCATAAGCAGGGTAATTGCTTCAAATGACTTCTCAAATTTCTGTGCTACTTTTCTAAGGGTCTCAAAAGTGTTATATATAGAAGTTTGCCACTATGATTATAAAAAATAATTTTAATTTGACCCTTGTAAGAATCCTAGCTCTACCCCTGCTTAGTATGGAACAGAAGCACACAAGTAGTGTTGTTAACAGGAATAAAGTACCCCAATCTGCATTATTTCAGATCACTGTGGTAGCAGTACCTTAGATATTGTCAAATGTGATTATTGCAAATTCACAAATAATGCGACAATCTAAAGAGGCAGATCACTGATGCGAGAACAAGCTAATTTACATATGATTTGTGGTTGTCAAAAATTGAAACAAGAAATGTACTTTAATTAATTATTAGATTGTAAAGATGTATCAGATGTTCCAACCATCTTGCATTTCTGTAGCCATAAATAGGACAGCCATCAATGGGGACCATGCAGAATGTAAAAGTGCCTCAATCTAGCTCCAACCTTTTTAACCATTCCATCTTCTACCACACAACTTTAAGCACCTATGACATAAAGTTTCTGTTATATTACTACACTTAATCTTTCTGCGATCAAAATTAAGTAAATAGAGCAGATGATGTCCAACTAATAAGATTACCATACAATAATCTTAACTGTGTGCCACAAAACTTCCAAGAAAAAGAATAAAATTAGAGACACGCGTAAAATTAATTGCATACACGATCAATCAAATTAAAGATTATAGATGTGCCGCAAGATATAAAGTATGCCATTTCTTCCGGTTGAAATGATCCTATTTTTTTGGTTTTTTTTGCATGAATTTTATGACATGCCAAAATATATTATATTTTTTTAATGTTAAATATAGTTCAGCTATATGATAGAAAAACATATACTTATCAAAAATAAAGTTATATATACATATTATAATATTTGTGTTATATGAATGTCTTAAACTCTGACGAAAAGGGGGGATTCACTTAATAGAATAACATTACGCCAATAGAAGAATTCACCAGAAGATCTTCCAGAATAAGGTGTGATCCCTACAACTGACAATTTAAACCCATATCTTTTTCCATCAGTCCTCTCATTTCAAACATGAAATGAAAAGATATTACGCCCATAACGCATTTTATATATATATTCTCCGTCACACTCGCACAGGAGAGGAGCATACCAATGAAGATGTTTCTGCGGCTTTAGATGGAAGGTTCTCAAGCCCAAGCCTGCTCCAATTTGGATTTTCCTTCTCTGCTTCAGCTAGTATCTTTCTTTCAAATTCAAAATCAAACTGAAAATTGCTTCGAGGAATCTCTCCGATTTGTGGTGACAATTGAGGCTACAATGTGAACAATTAACAAACATATTAAGACCCTACAAACATTACACATGTACAAGAATGGATAACTGGAAACTTGTTATGCTTTTGCATATACGGTCAAAATAGAGATGCAATTATAGAAAATTAATAGGTACTTAGATGCTTGGAGGAGATTAAATTCATAATCTTAGACACAAGCAGGATCTTTACACTGCATTTAGCAATCAGTGCTGGTGTAAGAGTATTTAATATGAAAAACTCGGCACACATTACGTCCACGCATAGAAAAACTTGATATTTGAATTACAATGACAAAAATTACCAAGTTAGATAAACCCAAGGGGATAGCTCAAGTGTACTAAACCCAGAGATATGTGCCTTTCAAAGTCAATACTCCACAAAGGGAATGCTCTCCTTAGGGCCACCGACATAAAATTTACTACTATTGGGCTTAATTGGTGTGTGTGGTTGGTGGGGTATTGCATGCATCTGGTGGTTTATACAGACACCCTAAGGTAGTGGATGCAGGTTCTATGTTGAAAAAAAAAACTATCAGGTTAGATATGTTACCACCATATAGCTTTAAATTTCTTTGTTTTTCAACATATCACCATGAAAATAACTGAGTGATTAAGTTTCTTTAGATAACTTCCAAGTACAGAGTCAATCAAGTTTTATAGCAGCTCTGTAGCTTTAGAAATTTAGCTCACTGCATGATGCTGAACATGAGTAAATTAGTGAACCTTGGAGAGAAAGAATGAGGGATGGGGGGATTCAATCTATTTATTATATGAATGGGGAAAGAAAAAAAAAGTGAGACCATGATGAAGGAAAGGATCATGGAAAACGCTGATGCTAGATGTAATTGATCAATACCTTTAATCAAAGTATGTCAAGTATTTGAACAAACTAAAAAGACATCAATATTAAAATCAGATTAGTATAAATAAGAAAACAATACCAGCACCTATAATTGATCCTCATATGAGCACATAGAACTAAAAATACTGTAGTAGCAAAGCATAAAACACAGTTTATGCCCAAGTAAATTAATTAGTCACAATATTAACATCAACACGAATTAGTAAATACTAAAATTCCACAAAACTAATATTCATACCGGTGGTGTTATACGATATTCAGGTTTTAGAGCAACCCTAATGCCTATTCCAGCTGCAAATTATCAAAATAAAAATTATAAAAAAAAAATCAGTTGATCACAATTGGAAGCAATTGATAAATTTGATCCATACAGAAAGAGGAGGGACTTACAAGAAGAAGAGGACGGAGGGGAGTGATGGGTGCGGCCGGCGGCAGGAGGGATGAGGGAGTGGCCGGTGGGTTGACCGATCTTTGGATACCCGTACATCGGATGACTGGAAGTTGTAGTCGGCCTGTACATCGGGATTTGTGATTCCTGCTGTGCACCTGCTCTGTTCCTGAAATCGTATTCCATTCGATCGATCGATCGATCGACCGATAAAGAAGGTTTGTGTGTTTTTTACCGGAAAAACTCACGAATATGGGGCACGAAAAAGCTATCGGTTTCGTTAGAGTGGTCTTTTTGGAAATAAAAATCAATAAATCGTTATTTATTTATTTAATAATGTGATTATCTATCTATCTATCTTAATAAGAACAACAATAATAATTACTTTTTTGACTCTTGGTTTCCACTCTTATCATCCATCATCTCTAACTTTTCTTTACTACTAAATTTTATTTTTATTTTTTAAATTCATACGCAATAGTGTGGGTCAGGAATCAAAGGTTTAGCATAAGTTCTCAAAATAAAATAAAAATAAGATAAGTAATGATTCTAAAAAGAAAATATAAAATATACACACAAAAGAACTTTCAATATGATTGTAATAAAAAAAATAATATACTTGATTTATTCCTAAACATTCAACCTATCTCACAATTTATCCGACCCAGTTGAAATTGAATTCATTTTTAAGATGCATAACGACTTTTGAATTAAAATATTTTCATACAATTCATTTAACTTTTTACAATAATAAAAATTTTGATTAATAATATTATTTAAATAGTTTACGATTATGAAATGTTTAAAATTAGATAGATTGATGTTAATTTTATTATGCTATTTATGTCCATTGTCCAGTACATTGAGGATATAGAGTATGGTTGTTAAAATCCGATCCAAATTGTAGAATCTTGAGGAAAATAATTCAAATCGGAGTAGAATCGCATAGGATCATAGAATCGATGTGGGATCATACGATCTTATCAAAATAAACTAAAAACATATATTTTGGCTCTTTTTAACTTACACAAATGATTTAACTAAATTAAAAAATTCAAAATCCAAAATTTTAAAGCTCTTAACCTCAAATGAAATGCATTTGATCTTTGAATATTGTTACTAGGTAGTAGGTACTCCTTTCACTTTATAATTAGTTTTATAATTAGTGTGCAAGTTGATTGATTGACACTTACCGCTTAATATATGTGAAAGTAGTAATTAATTTTTACAAGTTTTAAATTTATTGACTATATATGTTCGTAAATGTAATAAAAACTCTATTTTATTTGAAGCTTGTAGTTGAATTCTATTAAAAATATAATAATCAAAGTGAGAATTTTTACTTTAATTTTCTTTGACAATTTAAATATGAGATGAGAGAGAGAGAGAGACGTCATAGTAAATGTTGCGTATTTGAGCTACATTATCGTATTAAAATAATTTATATTTTATTTTCATAAAATCTTACTAACTCCAAAAAATTCTACATAGAATTCTAATTTTAACAACCTTGATATGGAGGATAGATATTATAAATAGTTAGAATATTTAATTTATATATAAATATAAAGAAAAAAGTATTACGTAGTGAAGAAGAAATGCAATTGGAAAAAACATGTAGTCAAAGATATCATTTACGTCGATACCGTGCGTAAGATATGATATGACCGAAGGAGATTAAAATATTGGAACATCGAAGGGGCCCTGTTTGATCAAAGTCTTCTCTTTTATTTTATTCATGTTTATGAATTCATCTTTATTTATATATATATCATGTTAAAATAATTAATAACAACGCCACCTCACCTGTATTGTATGGATATTAATATTAATCGTTTTTAATCATTTGTCTTTGGTCAGTAGTGGGAATCAAACAAACAAACAAACTTTTGTAGTGAAATCTCTTGTTCGCTCTGATTTTTGATTACATGTGGTGGATGTGAGATTCCAGTCAAGATGTGAGTACGTACCGACTAAATCAAATCATGTAAAAATAAAGACTTTAGTATTAAATAAATATTATCTCTTTCCACATAACATAACAGATAGCTAGTATCTCTTTCCATTGCCACTGTACAGGACCTCTATTTGCACAGTATTTCCGGTGGACATCAAGACCGATGAACCAGGATCCAGTGCTAATATCATCATGCGCATAAGTAGGAAGAATAGATCTGCCAAATCAACTTGTAATAATTGTTCAGTAATTGCTCCATATGATACTGTAAGTTTAAACTGCCAACTTCAACATAAAGAAACTCACCTGTTGATTGAAACAAATTTAGCCAATGCTTAATTGAGATATGACAAACATCTCACCTGATGCATGGCTGGCGGAAGTACCCATTGGATACAAAAAAATATTTGGTAATAAAAGATGCAAACAAGAAAAAAGAAAAACAGTATTTGAACTTATATCTGGACTTGTTTCTTTGATAGCAATAGCCAAACATGTGAGACTGAACCAAAGGGTCTTGGCCCAATGGTTACCCTCATCCCTTGTGTACCAAGAGGGCAGGGTTTCAAACTTTGGCAGTGGTGTACTAAGAGGGCAGAGTTTCAAACCTTGGAAGTGACAAAGGTTGGGTGTGTATGTTTAAATTATGTCTCACAAAAAAAACATGTGAGATTGTGCTATAAGGCCAAGAGGGTGCTAAGAGGGTGGAGTTTCAAACCTTGGCAGTAGCAAAGGTTGGGTGTGTGTGTTTAAATTATGCCATGGATCCGAATAGAAAACATCAAGGAACATCACCGATGTAATTATTATAAGGATCATAAGTAGATATAAGATAAGCTTCGACATCCACGATATAAAGTTTGACTTTATGTGTTTCAACAATTCTCTTCTCTCTCACAAACAAGTTTTTTGTAAAGGTTAGTGCTCAGTACAGGCACCACCTAAACCAACAGCCCCCCCATTGTAGGTAGCTAAAGTGGTCATGCTACAATGGGCCAATGGATGGGTGCCACGTGACATGGAATACATTGTTAATGATCTATCTTGTTTATTGGTCTGTGGTCTGTTGCGGTCTGCCATCTGCCATGGGTGATCTGGTGTATGGGAGACCATGGATGACCTCGCTAAGGGAGACCATTAGTGACCCTGTGTAAGGGTGACCAACCATCGTGATTTTACATAAGAAAGATCATGAGTTACCTTGTGTGAGGAAGTTCATAAGTCACCCTGTCTCGGGGATATGGTGGGTATATTACAATTTAAAAGGATTTCAAAGAATTTATGATAACTGTTATCAGAAAGAATCAAATAAAACACCACATGGATCTCTATAGCCACATTCCAAAAGTTCTTACCAGATCTCTCAATTGAATAAAAAAGTTAAGTCAGACTGGAAACATAACCAGATAAGATGATTATACCCACCAATATTTACATAAACATCATCGTTGACTTTTGCATAGAAATCAGCATCCCACTTTCTGCAGCAAGAGCAAAAAACAATTTTGTCTTCTTTGGAAGTTCCTCGGGAGCCTTTACACGGTCTTCCTGTCAAGGAAAAGTTTAAAATAGCTTGAACAATGGAGTGTAGAATGTAGATTATGAGATAATATTGCTTTTGTAAAACTGACTCACCAAGATTCAAGTATCTCATTGTAAGATCTTTTACCAAATAGTAATTTCAATTACTCAGAATGTTTGGTAATATGTTACACTTAAATGGCACTGTTATTTATTTTGATACCTTTGTGCAAAACATGAATATGATCCAAATCACCATCTTTGTTTTTACTTTAACGGAAAAGTTAACATAGATATTTACAGATACTTTATACAAATTTTGTCAAAGGGTAGTCAGTACCCAGTCCACCTTTGTGAAATCAACACGGCCTAGCTTGGTTGATGGCCAAATTCAGGCATTAACAATAAATGCTGATTTGACATCTCCAACACAGCCATACAGCATCACTATTATCAAGTAGGCATGTGATTAGTTTTCTTATTATTTTTGCTTCTTCTTCTTCTTCCAAACCCCCAACCCCAACCCCAACCATCACCCCCCATAATTCCAAAGTAACTTAAAACTTAAATGTTACCTGTGTTTTGAAGCCAATACGGTCCTGCTCAACAAATTAACAATAAAATTTATTTTCTTCAATTTAGGTCATCATATTGTCGCAACATTTTATCATTTATTATCCTACTCCGTTTTATATTAATGCTAAATTATATGCTACTAGCCCATGCAACAATAAACTAGATTTGGCAAGTAAAGATAAAATGAGACCAAAATTACAAGGCCACAGGCCAAGAAGCGTGAAACTCTGAGTTCCAGATAATATAGACAGATTCAGGGAGTTTTTAACATACAAGAATACTGAAATCATTTGTCTGCTTCTTTTCACTGTCAATATCACGGTCCAAACTGTCTCCACTATTAGCACTACAAATCAACAATTCATCATAAAGTTAAGCTCAGACCAACCATCATACTAATTAGGCAAAAAGAAAAGAGAGATTATAGACCTTCTCCGGAAGACAAATCGCGCAATGATCCCCTTTTGCTCCTCCATTTTTGTCAAAGCTGCACCTGCAACAATAAGAGGCTGGATTTGATAGTTTGAGATGCACTTATATAAGCAAGTCAAGTTCTAGAACACCACAAATTGTTACACTGCACTGAAATCCTTGTAGGACCTAGTTACTTAGCAAATACGAAGAAGTTCTATCACATAAAATTTCCTAGCAATGACACAAGAGATAACTGATGTTCACAATACTAAGATGTTTGAGGGCAGTAAGTTCACTGCAGCTTGACTAAGTACAAGTTTTCAGAAAGAAATTCTTCACTTTCATTTTCTTTCCTTTGGGGTTTGGAGGGTGGGACACTAAGTACTTGGTAGTAGGGTATTCAAGCCAATAAAAATGTGTTCTAAAGGAAAAAGGAGAATATCAATCATCCAATGCAACTTGTCATTTCAATATTCAATAATACACAATCTGAAAAACAGGATGGCAATACTTCTACACCAGCTAACGTAGAAAATTTGACTATTTCAATGGAAAGCGAATTATCAAGCCCACAAAGAAGGGAAGTACTGCACCAGTTGTCATCCATGCCTTACGAATTGCTTCTCAATTGTTCTTATGACCAAAGCTTGTGAGTATTCCGATCACTACTAGAGGCCTTTTCTTGGGAGGATTTTTTGTCTCTGGTAAATGCTTTGAAACAAAACTCTCTCGTCTTGCTGCAACCAATTCCATCTCAAGGGCTGATAATTTCTTCCGTTGTTCCCTAACAAGCATAAGATCCTTGTTCAAGCAGAAAATAACTTAATATACTTATCACATCAATCAAATAACAACTGAAATTTATCTTACCTGCAGGCTATGATTTTCAGTGTATCATCCACCGATATTGCAGATTGCCCCTAAAAGAGATGGAAGATTATTTGTTAATATAAAGAGGTCCACAAGCAGGAGGATAAATAGTTCTTCAATAGGCCTGGTGCTGTGGTGCATAATGACCGAAAGGAAAATGAAAAATGCCAGGTGCATATCTATACATATGTGAGATGGGCATTCCCAACTCTCTGACAATATTTTTATGATGAGTCTCTCAGACCATATACTAAATAAAGAAAAAGGGAGGTGAGGACCTATATGTACCAAGTCCATTAAACTACTCTAGTAAAATGATAAAATGACATGAATATACATAATGAATGAGTTGTTTTTAGAGCCTTGGTACGTACTAGGTCACTTACCTCCCTTTCCCTTAATCCCAAACAAATATACCAAACATGTAGCCGTTCATCACTAGACAATGAGTTCACCTTGTAGTAACTATTTAGTACCATATATATAACTTGAATGAAACTAATCGAATAAGGTCAAGCGATAGAATAACTCTCGAACCATATAAATTTCTTCCAACTGAATTAGAATTTTTTTTGGTGGTGTTGATAAATGAGACAGGAAACTGATAAAGAATAGTGTTGAACTGTTGATCCCAGCATCCGCGAATTAAAAATATCGCCTTATTTTCAACCAATAATATCTACATTTACCTGACCAGTAATTCTGTCCAGCTCTTTCGCTACATAAACCCTGTTCTCTGCATCCTGCCATAATCTATATATCCATGGAGAATGTAACTAAAGTGAGAAATAAAAGTGTTCTAGTGGACATATAATACCAACAGTTGATGCAAACTGAATTTATAGCTTAAAAATAATGCTATGTTTGGCAACTCAATTCCAAGCATGGGAATTGGAATTGAGCGCCAAAATGTAACTAAAATTCAATTATATAGAATTGCAAATATACTTACAATTTCAATTCCAAATATCAGGATTGATTTGCCTTGTGCTACAAATCGAAAAACCATACCAGAGAGTCGGTTATTCGATCCCTTGCTCTGCATTTTCCTCAACTTCAAATCTCTTCCCTTTTTAAATTAATCGATGCAAAAGGTGAGAAAATTTGTAATCGCATCTTTCTTCCATTCACATCATACTAATCCACCAAATTAGATTAAAAAAATAAAAAATAAAAAACCTAAAGAATTCCCGGGTGTGTGGGTTTCAGTGCCGAAGCTAAAGTAACGTATCTTTTCACTTCCCGGGAAAAGGTTGTTGGGCCATATGAGATTTTCTTTTTCAACCGGAGTAGTTTTTATTGGATCTTCATTTGTTCAACAATTTTTTTTGCCATATAGAGTAGGTTTTCCATATATGTTGGGCCTGGATGCCGAAGGCCCATCACTCATATATAATTTTTTTTTTAAAGAATTAATATTTCTACAATCCTCACGTGAATAGCGGAACATCCCACCTTCGTACAAGTGAAATTTTGCAAAAATATTATTTTTTTTCCTTGTAAAAATAGTAACTCCTATTTTTAATTTTGTAGAGATATCATCCCAAAATAATACTATTGATAAGTTAAAACATCCGTTGTTTTTCTAATTTTTGAGTAGACTGCTAGTTAAGGTTTGATCCATTTAGAAATTTCATATGATACGTTAGGCCACGTAATAAAATTGTAAAATAATAATAATAAGTTATTTTACTTGGTTTGTTTAGTTTAATTCGTACTTGATATTTGTATAACAATTATAGTATTATTATATTACATACTATATTGTATTTGGTTTATTATATATATATATGATGCAATAAATCATAATATAATGAATAAAAATTATTATTGTTTTGTCTTCAGTAAACTATTACGTTACATCATGTAATTTAATTGATTATTACATCAAATGAAGGGTTAAAGAAAAGGTCACAAAATCATATTTGTGATTATCAATTACACGTAATGACTGAATTAAGTAACAAAATATGTCACATCAAAAAAAATAAATCTATTGCATTGCAAAACATTTACACTGATTTGATTTCAATCAAACGATATATTATTTTAGGACGGAAATATTATTTCACTAAATAAACTCTTATTATAAGACCGCAGTAGATCGGCTTAAAATGTTAAATTAAAGAGTAAAAAAGCAATAAAGTCGAGAAAGAAAATAAACAAAAGTATCTGTAAGTCTGAGTCAGCTTACAAACAACCACTGTATTACTCTCTTCGTCCCAAATTAATTGCTCAATTTTGACCTTTTAAAATTAAGTTGACTATTTTTAAAACTAATCTTTTTACTATTTTTGCTAACATATAGGTGAATATATTATAACCAAAAGAAAGTATATACAATTTATTACTAATTTCAATTTTTATAATTTTAGAAATATATTTATATATATTTAATTATTAATTTTAAAAATAGTCAATTTAATTTTAAAAAATCATAAAAAATAATTAATTTGGGACGTAATGAGTAATAAGTTTTACTCGGACATCATGAGTGACAAAACAGTAGTTGATGTATACCAATTACCAAGTTTGTTTTTGTCGTACTTGTTTTGTTTGGGATCCTAATTCTGGACCTGCACCACTACTTGTAAATAGAGTACATGGTTAATTTAAATGTCAATGTCAAACTTTATTCCTTTGGAACATAAATTCACATATCTGTATTCTTGGCGTCACGTGTGGGCTGTTGAACAACTAAAATTATACACGCAACTGAACAATTACCATTATTATAGTGAGAATGAGGCCCTAGATGCACGAACAAGAATCGTATCTTTTAATTGAGAGCCAAACACATGCATGTTACATTAAATAAGAATCGTATCTTTTAATTGAGAGCTAAACACATACATGTTACATTAAATATTATCATATTTATAATTTAATTTTTAAAATAATTAAATTTATAAATCGTTACATAAACTATTTAATTGTATACAATGTCAACCTCAAAATTATTTTTCGATAAAAAATAGCATGAATACTTGACACGAGTAACAACCTGATTGAATTCGATTGGTTTTATACAGTTTGACCATATTCAGATACAGGTTGACTTTATTAAAAAATTAAAATATTTCTAAATATAATTATCATTAAAAATAATAACTTAACTAATATATTTCATAATCATTAACGTTAAATTTGAATTAATTAAAACCAATATATAAATAAAATATAATAAAACTAAATAATATTTAGATGGAATTATATAAACAAAATTAGTTTTACTCTTTTAACCATGAGTATTACTTGTCTAATTAATTATCAACCCAATACCCACCAACACCACCAGTTTGCTCATACACCACCAACACCACCAGTTTGCCCATACACCACCAACACTATCGCCACCAATTCACCCAACAACATCCCCGGCAGTCCGGCCATGCACCACTAACACTATCCCCTTCCTCTCCCTCATGTATTTATCCCATATATGCTAACTCCTTGCCTCTCTCTTTATCTATTTCTACTGAGAAGTTTCTCATATATTCAATTGGATAGTGAGATCTATATTTTCTAGAATGAGATTGTTAATTTTGTGCTCAAATCTATTTATTTAAAGGTGAAAATTTTGAATATTGTGTTGTGATTGTAAAGTTAGAGATAAGATTGGAGAGTGAGATCTATATTCGCATAAATTTTGTAAATCTTAAGGTGGAGATTGTGGTTTTGATTTGAAGGGTTTCAAAAGGTGGGGATGATGATAATTTCTATTTTAAGGGTTTTGATGGTGGTTTTGATTTTAAGAGTTTCAAGAAGTGGGGATGATGGTGATTTCTATTTTAAGAGTTTTGATGGTGAGGATGATGGTGATTGTGATTTTAAGGATTTCAAGGGGTGCAAATCACTCTCACGATTGTCAGCGAAAATCTCTCCTCCAATTCCGTATTGTTTGCAAGCCATGAAATTCCCTAATCTCAAACCCCCAATTCATCAACTCCCACCTCCATGGTGATTGTGATTATGGTGGGGTTTTTTTTAATAATATTTTTAACATTATTTAGTCTTTAAATTAGATACTATAAAAATAATTCTTTAAATTAGTTTTTTATTGTTTAATAAAGTTAAACTGTATTTGAATACAGTCAAACAGTAAAAATCAAATGAATTGCCGGCAAATAGAGTATTTCTGTCAATTTTCGCCGAAAAATAATTTTGAAGTCGACATTATATACAATAAGGTAGTTTATGTAATAATTTGTATACACAATTACTTTAGGGGTCGAATTATAAATTTAGTGATACTTGATGTAATATAAGTGTATTTAGTCTTTTAATTCAACAGTAACTTGTTGGATATTGTTTATATATTTATGTTGTTTTTTTTAAGGCATTGCTATTAATATTAACTCCGTCGTTCATCTACGAAACGGACAACACACTTTCACCATCAAAAATCGCATAGCCGTGTACTATTGTGGTTTGTATACTTGTGTCAATGCTTTCGTTTTCATTGCTGCACTTATGCCTGTACGTAAAATCAAAATGTAAGACCGTTGAAAGAATAAAAATTATGATATATAATAACTAAACTACAAGAAAAATGATAAATTTTGAATGTATTGTTTAATTTATTAATATGTTGATTAAAATATATTCGATTACCAGAGTATATAATATTTGCAGAAGTGATGTTTAGTAGGACTGAGCAAGAACTTAACCTCGAAACTCATGACTTTCAAGTTTCAACTGCACCAAACCGTGTCATACTCTAAACTAATGTTAGTAAGCAAGGTCGCTGTATTAAAAATGATGCATTACATTTAAACTCTAAATATTATACTTACAAATTAAATAAATTATATTTTTGAGTTAAATAAATTATTTATGACCGCTTGAGTTAATGGGCGAACAATGGATTAGTGTTTGAAAAATTATGTGCACCAAAATTACACTTCTCAAAAGTGATCGAAAAGATATTGGTTATGCAGTCATAAGTTATGGATTGCGTTTAGGAATTTTTAATGAGAATAAAAGAAAAAAAAGTTGGGGAAAGTAGAATAGTTTTTTTGTTGTCTTGTATGAGAATTTGAGAAGATAAAAGAATGTGAGTTGATATATATTTTTTAGCCTTGTATGAGAGTCGAGAAGAAAAGAAAAAAAAATACACTTTTACTAAATAGGTATTTTAGTACTCTAGGACATGAATAAAAATAAATTGTGACAGTTAAAAATTTAAAAGCATAATTGATATTATGAAAATATTATTAAACCAAAATTTTATTTCTCTTCCGATCTTCTCAATTTGAGAAGAAAACTTTTAGAAAAAAGTGAGCCACATTTTTCTTAACTTTCTTTTTTCTCATAAATATTTTATTTTCTATAATTTTTCTTTACTTTCTCAACTCCAAGGGTGTAAAAGTTAAAGTGTTTCTCATATCAATATATACAAGTATATAACAAGTCAAGAGAAAATTTTATCCAAATTAATTTGGTTAGTCATTTTAAGAGTAATTTGGACATCTTATAATTTCAAATACAAATTACATAATGTTAATAATACATGTGCAAATTCAATGAATATAATTATAATTATATATATATATATACATGCATAAATCTCACAATAAAATAAAAGAAAAGTCATTAAAAACATTAATGTCATATACACACACACACACACACACTAAAAGAGGAACTTACAATTGAATTATTTTGATAAACAAAAAATATATCAATCAATGCAAGTATATAACAATCTAAGAAGAAATTCACATCTAAATTAATTTAGTTGGTCATTATCTTAAGGATAATTTAGTCATTAACTTATATTCATTGTAGTTAAATAGGTACTCTATCCAAAACATGTAATGTACCCAAAATAACTCATATATATAATACACAATAATAAAAAATATTAAAACTTTGATACATGATGTACCTAAAATCAACACTCACAAATCTTCTAAACATTCTTAGATACATTTACAAATTAAATACAATTAAATACAAATCGTGTATTATGACTCTTCACCCATCCAAAACTATTTAAACAACCATCTAAATCTAAAAAAAAAAAAAAAAGAACAACGCTATTTTGAATCGAGTATTTACCCT
The DNA here is from genome assembly GCA_034770075.1 of Aralia elata. Lineage (NCBI taxonomy): Eukaryota > Viridiplantae > Streptophyta > Magnoliopsida > Apiales > Araliaceae > Aralia > Aralia elata. Next base: position 109,895,691 of record CM068385.1, on the reverse strand, counting down.
AAAGGAAGCGACAAAAATAATGGAAAAAAAGATTAGTATAATTTATAACGAACAAAGTATAATTTATTACAAAGTATAATTTATTACAGATCTTGAAAAGTGTCTGTTTCGGTCCAACATAAACAGAAATTCATTGTCATTAGTGATGATAACAATAGTGATATCAACGAAGTAGAAAGTTGACAAAGTTCAGAAATTTCTTTTTTCAATTCACCGCATTACTATTGATGAAAGTTAATTTTAAATAATATGTTATCGACTTATAATAGACATGCTAAATAAAAAATTATAATTATTAATATATTTAAAATTTTTATTACAATAAATTATTTTCATATTAAAATTATATTTTATTATAAAAATATAATTTTAAAAGTTAACTCGTAGGTCGCAGAGTTACAAACTTAAATGGAATAATTCAACAAATGCACTTTTAGCTTTTTAAGCCACAAAATGGCAGCTAGCTGTATATCTAACGCTAAAAAGTGGATCCATGGACCATCGACATTTGCGCATGCATGTGGCTCCCAAACCATATATTGTGAATTTGCATGCGATTACTAATGAAAGCACTTTCTATGGAATAATTCAACAAATGCACTTTTAGCTTTTTAAGCCACAAAATGGCAGCTAGCTGTATATCTAACGCTAAAAAGTGGATCCATGGATCGTCGACATTTGCGCGCGCATGCGGCTCCAAACCATATATTGTGAATTTGCATGCGATTACTAATAAAAGTAAGACGAGTAAGAAATCAAATTACTCCGAAATTGTATCAAAAACTATATAAACCATATCAATTAAAATCGCACTAATGATACTAACGTATGTACGGTTTTAAGTGAGTTAAAAAATCGAATTTATGATTTGAGTTTGATTACTAACCAAAATTGCATGTATAAAATCGAAATCGCACCAAATGAAAAATAATAAAACTTAAAAAGGAATACCAATTAATCCAAGTCAAATAATAAATGTTACTCCCTCCGTCCCAAATTAATTGTTCAGTTTTAACTTTTTAAAGTCAAATTGACCATTTTTAAAACTAATATTTTTACTATTTTTGCTAAAATATATGTGAATAGATTATAACCAAAAGAAAATATATACAATTTATTACTAACCCAAATTTTTATAATTTTAGAAATATATTTATATATGATTAATTATTAATTTTAAAAATAGTCAATTTAACTTAAAAAGTCAAAACTGAACAATTAATTTGAAACGAAGGGGATAACATCTTTCTCTCTCTATATTCATATCTCAGCAACCAAGTACACCACCACCTCTACACCATCGCCACCAACACCAGCAGGAAAAACACCGAACGACACCAAATGACCTGTAATTCACTCCCTCATGATTTGGGAATAGGATCCTCTCCATTTCATTTGAAATGGAGAGTCTCCATTTCACTCCATTTCATCAAATATTAGATAATAATAATTTGATTAGTAATGATCCAAAAATGTAAATAGATAGTTAATGATATTAAGATCAATTCTAAAAAAAAGAAAAAGCAATCCGACATTTTTTCACCGTTAAAAGTCTAAAAGATTTTTCACCATTGAAACGTGGGCTAGCAGTTAAAGTTGTTTATGAGATTTTAGAGAATTTGATTGAAATTAAGAATAATTAGTCATTGTTGCTTTTTCTTCTATTAACGCTGTCGTTTAATGGAAGTGCGGCTAGATGCATATGATCCAGTTTTCTCTTACATTTTATAATTAATTATTTGTATGTTTCCCATATAAATTAATTAATATTAATTGTGAGAGGCCAAGGTGTAGCGTTGATGAACAACATATATTTAATATATGGAAAATATTTATATCAGTTTACATATTTAATATATGTACTAAAAATTTTGTTGTTTTAATTGATTTTGGAACCGAAATCGCACTAAATGAAACCGCACCGCACCAATTAGAAGCGATTTCATGTGCAGTTTTAAATTTATCAAATCGCACCTAAGCAGTTTCGTGTGCGATTTGGGACCGCACCATGCTCATCCCTAAATAAAAACACTTTCCATGATTTTCATATTCATGATGTTGATAGATATTTGACGAAATTATATTACGACTAACGTAAAAATGTATGATATAAGATAGAATAAATTAAACCGAGATCATTCTTAATTTTTATATATCTCATGTATACACATACGTTGCAATCATAATTCGACTGAAAATTTTCTCAATATATAACATGGCTCTTATCATATTTACCCTCTGTAATTTTAATTGCGCCAACATTAACACAAACTTTTTTTTAAATATTTTTTTTACAAATAAAATAAATAAAACCACGAAAATTTATTTCTTCAATTTCAACTAACACATGCCGTCGTTTTTACCTTAATGAGGTATACAACTGACAATTCTAATCTTACTAATAAAAAAATTCAAATTTTGTTTTTTATAAAATAGAAAAACAAAGCCCTCGTCTTTACTCTTCTGTAAAAACTCCACACGTCCTTGTTGACAATAAAGACTGTCTCTCCCTTCCTCCCTACTAACTACTTCTGATCTTATCTGTATCTAATATTAAGATCGAGGACATCTTCTATCAGTATATCTTTCCCTTTTTCCTTTATTAGCCTTGCCCTAAGTTTAAATACTTTGTTTTTTCAAATATATAAGATTAATATTCATATTTGAAAAGTTAATTGAGATATTTTAAAATTTATATTTGACATTTGAGTTCTGAAATTAATTACTAATTTTTTGAATTGTTTTATAATATTCATGATACTGTTGTCTAAATTAAATACATTCATACTAATTTTTAAGTTGACAGCATTTTAAATTTGTTTTTCAAAAAATCAATATCAAACTTATACTCCCTCCGTCCCAAATTAATTTCACAATTTTGACATTTTTAAGTCAAATTGACTATTTTTAAAACTAATCTTTTTACTATTTTTACAAAAATATAGGTGAAGAGATTATAACCAAAAGAAAGTATATACAATTTATTACTAATTTCAATTTTTATAATTTTAGAAATATATTTATATATACTTAATTATTAATTCTAAAAATAGTCAATTTGACTTAAAATGGTCAAAATTGTGCAATTAATTTGGGACGGAGTGATATTTTGCAATAAAAGTGTTTATGTTTCTCGAGTTGACTTTTGATGATTCTTGCATTGACGCTATATCGACATTGCCGATGATACATTGAATCAGTACAAAATTTCGGATGTGTTGAGTGCATGTAACTAGTTATACTAATCCTCTGATCCATGCTTATATCTAAGTGTAGCGATTAAGATTAAAGCGCTGTTATATATATATATATATATATATATATATTAATAAAATTTGATTATTTTTTTTATTTTAATAATAATGATATACTTGATAATAAAATAAAATAAATAAATAAATCGTCTGATCTAACATTCACATTCAATAAAAAAGTCGTTTTGCTGCCATATTATCATATTCTTTTTATTGAAGTAAATAAAATTGGAGAGATTAATAGTATTTGAAAAAAGACTTCATAAATGAATATTATACGTTTGGATCGAAAGAATGTAACGAAGTAAGTAATGAAATGTTAAATACTACTCCATTATACTGTCTAGCAAGTATTGTTTAGTTGTTGAATATGAGAGTGAGTGATATGATTGGAGACATAATTGTGATATACATTCATTTAGTTAAAATGAATTTCTTGCCTCCTCATATAAAATGAAAATATAAGGTATAAGATGAATTTTCATTCCATCAAAATTATTTGTGTATGTTAAAAGATAACGCATATCTTAAGATGAGCTCAATAAGAAAAGAAATTTCGTGAAGAACAAATTAATAGGTAAAAGTTCGTTTGATTTTAATTTTTAATACGAATATAAATTGTGAAAACGTGACATAATGATCATTTAAGTTTAAACCTTCAAAATTTAAAGTTAAAAGTGTCAGAAAAATTACCAAAATGATTATAAAATACACAATTTTTATTTTATTTTTTTTCCCAATTTTATGCTTTCAATCCAAATCGATAGCATAAGAAATATAATTTATATTTATAAAAATAATCAGAAATGGATGGACATCAGGAGGACTACCACAAAATTGAAGAAAGCAAAAGAGAAGGGAAAAGGACAAGATGACAACACATGTCAGTCCATAACCGAAAGACGTGAGCCATGACGCCCAAACTACAACCAAACTTCAAATTCCCAACTAACTCATTCCCTCCATTACTAAAAATATTTCTATCATATTTATTAATTTTTTGAACTTAAATAATTTTTTTATCAGTTTTGACTTTTATAAAATTTCAAAAATTATATATATTATTTTTTTAAATTACACACAAACCACAAAATTCGAGTAGGTTTTTTAAATATAGAGTGATGGTAGCTGTGACGGCACCAGAATTTTGTATCGGGAGGGGCCAAATCTTTATAAACAAATCATCATAATTAATAATTTTAAAGTAATTAATAATTTTAAAGTGAAGCGTATACAAACTATTTTTTTAATACGTGTCAATCTATCTATCAAATTTGTCAATCTATACTCGTAGTAATATTCCGAGTAATTTTTTTTTCTTAACATTATTTGTTTCAAAATTAATAATATAATATGATTTTATGAAATATAAAATTTAAAATTGATATGAACTTGTATAAATATTAAAAGAAACAAATATGATTTTTCGTAATAATTTTAGTTAATTTACGATGATTAGTAATAGTTTTAATTAATTTGTGATAATTAGTAATAGTTTTTAGTACTAAAATCAATTCAATTTAAATTTAAGAATTTTGTAAATTAATTTTAAAAGATCAAAATATACTCTAATTTTGAAATAGAAGGTATATAAATTTTATACGAATAAAATTATGTCAAATAATTTTTTTTTAATCATCAAGTGATCACAGACATAATACTGATTAATTTTTGATAATAGTACATATAGCATAAAGTACTGATATTAACATTACAATAAGGTCTTCATCTTAATATTAAAGATAGTATGACCATCTTTGTAGTGGAGGATATAGTTGTCTAAAAATGATGATGTTTACCTTTACCATGTGGCCATCTTTGTAGTTTCGACACGATGTAGTTTGGCCACTGGGTGGTAGTGTATAATATAAATACAGTCGACAAGGTCCATGATTCTCATTGTTTTTGCCGAGTTTGTCAAACACCGTCAATATCCTCAGACTTGGCCATCCCTCCATTCCCCCTTTTAAATGTATATCAATTGAAACTCACCTTCTTCGTTTTTGACTCCTGAATTAATAAATAAAAACTCGCTTTTTTTTTCTTCTTCTTCTTCTTTTTACAAGGCGAAGTGGAATTTCCTCGCGATTGTGGCCTGGTTAGTATTTTTAACCTAACCTAAATTGTCTGATTTTGGAGTTCGATATATTTTTCTACTCGAAACTTCTTCTTTTAATTTATTTAAGGAATAGCTAGTATTGTTAATTGTTAATTTATTTATTTATTTAATATTATTATGTTGCCCATGTTAAATGATACTACTAGCTTTTTGGATCTCGCACTCACATTTTCCTGTTTTTACGCATTCAATTGTTTTTCTGTCTTCAGGGAGGGCATTAGTTTTTGGTTTTATGAGAACATTTGGGTTTAGAGTGGAGTGGGTCTAGAGAAGAAGCAAGTAAAAGAGATGTTTGGTTGCTTGGTGTTTCATCATGTCCCAAATTATCATTACTGTACTATAACTGCTTCTTCTTTGTCATCCATAGATAAATTCAATGTATGCATTAATAAATTCATACATACAACTGTTTTATTAATTCAACAGATTCTCTCAACTCAATAACAAAATATCAGACTGTATTTTTCTCTCTTACAAGACACAAGCACTACTCCGTGGCAGATGTTGAATTCAAGTTTTCTTGTATGTGTTTGATCTATAATTATATTTTAATGGACATATTTTTCTAATAATCAGCTGTTTACACATTCGATTATGATTGTTAGATGATTTGATCACCTACGAGAACACATCCCACTCATGTATTATGCTTTGCATGTCAGAATTTCTCTCTCTTCTGTGGGACTCGAGAATCCCAATCACGGGTGATCATCAGCTAGTGAATGATGACATAATTCTTCTGTCTCTATAGTAAATGCTAATTATTGCCTATTATCGGTGCCTTGTAGAATTTGCAGTACAAAGAGGATAGGAAGAAGAAATGGATGAGTTATGGACCATGTTTTGTGGGGAATCTGATTGTCCAGATGGTATTCGTAAGCCTTGTGCTGCTGATTTGGTGCTTGTGACTCATCTCTCTTCATGTATCAATCACGCATTGATCATTCTTTTTGACATATTGCTTTTAGCCCTGTTCTTATTCACTATTTTTTACAAGAGGTCTCACAAATCCACACATAGCGCTCTTCGCAATTCACGTATGCAGTTACTTTCTGCAAGTTTTAATGGTTTTCTGGCATTGGGATACTTGTGTTTGGCTGTTTTTATACTGGAAGAGAAGTGGAGGAAAAAACGGGCAGTTTTACCTCTGCATTGGTGGTTGCTACTTTTGTTTCATGGATTGACGTGGTTATTTGTGGGTTTCACTGTGAGCCTATGGGGCAAACATTTTTCAAAAGCCCCAACGCGCCTTTTGTCCATTCTTGCCCTTTTGTTTGCTACAGTGTCTTGTGGCTTATCTCTTTTTGCTGCCATTTTTTACAAAGAGGTGTCAATTAAGATAGCTTTGGATGTGTTATCATTTCTTGGAGCAAGTTTATTGTTGTTTTGCACTTATAAGGGATTCAATTATGAAGAAGGTGATGTGAATGGGAACGATCTTTATACCCCCTTAAATGGTGATTGTGACACTGGCAGCAAAACTGATTCTGCTAGCCTTGTCACTCCACTCGCCAAAGCTGGATTTTTCAGCGAGATGTACTTTTGGTGGTTGAATCCGTTGATGAAAAGGGGTCGGCAAAAAACACTTGATTATGAAGATATACCCAAATTGCGTGAAGAAGACCGAGCAGAGACATGCTACTTGCTGTTAATGGATCAACTCAACAAACAAAAAGCGATGGATCCATCAGCCCAGCCATCAATTTTAAGGACAATATTTTTATGCCACCAGAGAGACATTTTCATTTCGGGATTCTTTGCACTTCTGAAGATAATCACTGTGTCTGCTGGACCTTTGCTTCTTAATGCTTTCATTAATGTTGCTGAAGGTAAAGGAAACTATAAATACGAGGGGTATGTATTGGCTATTTTGCTTTTCTTTTCAAAGAACTTGGAGTCCTTGTCACAACGGCAGTGGTACTTTCGGAGCAGACTTGTTGGTTTAAAAATTAGGTCTTTGCTCACAGCAGCCATTTATAAGAAGCAACTAAGATTATCTAATGCTGCAAAGATGATGCACTCAGCTGGTGAGATAATGAACTATGTTACTGTTGATGCATATCGAATTGGAGAGTTCCCTTTCTGGTTTCATCAATTGTGGACGACAAGCCTTCAACTCTGCTTTGCACTCATAATCCTTTACCGTGCAGTTGGTCTTGCTACGATCGCATCATTGGTGGTGATAGTTCTTACTGTCCTTTGCAATACTCCCCTTGCTAAATTACAGCACAAATTCCAGTCCAAGCTTATGGAGGCACAAGATGAGAGGCTGAAAGCTAGTTCTGAGGCTCTTGTGAATATGAAGGTGTTGAAACTGTATGCATGGGAGACCCATTTCAAGAATGCTATAGAAAGATTGAGAACAATAGAATATAAATGGTTATCAGCTGTTCAGTTGCGTAGAGCATATAATAGCTTTCTTTTCTGGTCATCCCCTGTCTTGGTTTCTACTGCTACGTTTGGTGCTTGCTATTTTTTTGGAGTTCCATTATATGCTAGCAATGTGTTCACCTTTGTTGCAACATTACGTCTTGTTCAGGATCCTGTAAGATCTATCCCTGATGTTATCGGGGTAGTTATTCAAGCCAAAGTTGCATTTGCAAGAATCTTAAAGTTTTTAGAGGCACCAGAACTGGAGAGGTTAAAAGTCCGGCAAAAGTGGAACAGGGAAAATACAAACTGCAACATACTCATCAAGTCGGCTAATCTTTCGTGGGAGGAGAATGCGGTGAAGCCTACACTTAAAAATATCAATTTAGAGGTCAGAGTGGGTGAAAAGGTTGCTATATGTGGAGAGGTTGGCTCAGGCAAGTCAACCCTTCTTGCGGCAATTCTTGGAGAGGTTCCAAATATCCAGGGAACTGTAAGTTCTGACTGCCCACTCCCCTTTTCTGGTAGCAATGTACTTTTAACTTTCTGAGAACTGTTTCTTTTCACATTTAATGCTAATTCAATTCCTTGCATGTGTTGGATTTTTAGTTTTAGAAATAAATACAAAGGCATCTGGATTTCATTTAGAATATTTTATGACGTCAACTATTCATTACTTGTGTGATTAATTATTATGCTCTGTGGGCAGATGCAAGTGTATGGGAATATTGCCTATGTTTCTCAATCAGCATGGATTCAGACAGGAAGTATACGAGAAAATATTCTTTTTGGATCCAGTATGGATAACCACAGATACCAGGAAACATTAAAAAAGTGTTCGTTGGTAAAGGACCTAGAGCTTCTACCCCATGGTGATCTTACTGAAATTGGGGAAAGAGGAGTCAATTTAAGTGGTGGGCAGAAGCAGAGGATTCAGCTTGCTCGTGCGCTGTATCAAGATGCTGACGTATATCTCTTGGATGATCCATTCAGTGCTGTAGATGCACACACCGCTACCAGCCTATTTAATGTAAATTCCTTTTTTGCTACTGTAAACTTGTGAATTTGATCTTTCTTGAAACATCACGTAGCATAAAATCTAACTATGAGCTTGGCAGGAATATGTAATGGAAGCTCTTTCTGAGAAGACAGTCTTACTTGTGACTCACCAAGTTGATTTCCTTCCTGCATTTGATTATGTTCTTGTGAGTTTATTTTTCTTCTCTATTAAACTTATTTTGGTTGTGCTTCAGAAAAATTGGCATCAGTTATACAATAATTTGACTTTTTGCACTTTCATGACTGAATTTAAAGGGGTCGGTACAATACTAAGTCTTTGCTGATTGGTGAATTCCATTTCCTTACTGCCTTGTCCATTTTAGATTGTAAAATATCTATGAGCAAGCTGTGGAAAAATCAGATCAAACTTTTAATTTTGAAATCACAGATTCAGAGTCTTTTTGGATCTAGTTCATATCTCAGAGATGGCTTAGGGCTATTCAAGTACTTGGTGACCTAGGTTCAGTAATTGTAAATTCTAGAATTCAGTAGTGTTTCACATTTTAAGTACTTTTAGAATACACCTTTATTCACGTGCCTAACAAATAAGTCTCATCAAATAGCACATTGGTGGAACTATGGAAGTTCATTGCACTCTGTACCAAAAAATGCGTGTGTTACTGTGGCTATCCCTGTTTGTGTTTGAGTAGCCGTTCCCTGATTTAGAACTAGTTTACAAGTGTGATCATCAATGATATTGGTGGAAGTGGAACCATTGGAAGTCTGGGGTTAATTGCTTTTTATACCAGTATGTTGGTATCTACGAATTATTACAATAATATAGTTTCCAAGTATGCATACCAATACGAACCTTCACTTCTCTTCAAAATTTTGTTTCTGGAGAGAAGTTAGTGTCTATCATTTGATTGATAATAGTCGTATTATGTTTGATTTGTTGACAGTTGATGTCAGATGGGGAAATTGTGCATGCTGCTCCTTACCATCAATTGTTGGCCTCAAGCAGAGAATTTCAGGACCTGGTCGAGGCACATAAGGAGACTGCTGGTTCAGAGAGGCTTGCTGAGGTTAATGCTTCCCAGGATCTGGAAAGTGTTTCCAGAGATACCAGAAAGACTTGCATTGAGAAGAAACCTAAAGCATCAGAAGGTGATCAGTTAATTAAGCAAGAGGAAAGGGAAGTAGGAGATACAGGTTTGAAGCCTTATGTACAGTACATAAGTCAGAGCAAAGGCTTCTTGTTGTTCTCCTTGGCTGTTGTCTCGCACTTAGTTTTTGTGACTTGTCAGATATTACAGAACTCTTGGATGGCCGCAAACGTTGAAAATCCTGATATCAGCACATTGAGATTAATTATGGTTTACTTGGTGATTGGATTCATATCAACGTTATTTCTACTTAGTAGATCTCTGTCCACAGTGTTTTTGGGAATGCAGTCATCAAAATCTATATTTTCACAACTATTATATTCTCTTTTCCGTGCCCCCATGTCATTTTATGACTCTACGCCTTTGGGGAGGATACTAAGCCGGGTGAATTTCTTGGACATGACCTCCTTTTCTTATATACCGAAAAGAAATTTTTTGAATCTTACCTTGTCCATATATCATTTTCCTTTCACAGGTCTCAGCTGATTTAAGTATTGTTGATATTGATCTTCCATTTAGCTTGATCTTTGCTGTTGGGGCCACCACAAACGCTTATGCTAATCTTGGAGTGCTAGCTGTTGTTACTTGGGAAGTTCTGTTTGTCTCTATACCGATGGTTTATCTGGCTATCCACTTACAGGTAACAATACTTTCATGAATGTTTAGTGACTTGGATTCATTTTTTTTTTCGTTTGCTAGAGAGAGGAAAGAAAAAAAATGTAAAAGCACATAAGATCATTCTAAGATTATTTGGAGTAGTTAAAGAACTTGTATATTTTGGTAGAAAATGCAGTGTGTTTTTACGTGGTTTTACTTTTTCTGTTGGTGGAAGCAAGTCTACTCTCCTAATTATTAGCTGAGAGAATCCTTTTTTCTTCTGTTAACGTGTATTTCGTAATTTTTTATTTCGTTATTTAAAATAATTATTGACTCGATTATCCTGTGCATCACACTATAAATAGAGATACTACTTTGCCGCTGCAAAAGAATTGATGCGGATTAATGGCACAACCAAGTCTCTGGTAGCAAACCATCTTGCTGAATCGGTAGCAGGAGCTATGACAATAAGAGCTTTTGAGGAGGAAGATAGATTCTTTTCAAAGAACCTTGACCTCATTGACACAAATGCCAGTCCATTCTTCCATAGTTTTGCAGCAAATGAGTGGTTGATCCAACGACTGGAAACACTCACTGCAACTATTCTTTCGTCATCAGCATTATGCATGGTTTTGCTTCCTCCTGGAACTTTCAGCTCTGGTGGGTATTTATCTGAATTTTCTGACAACACTGTTACCTTCAGAAAAATGTTATGAAATTCTAGACGCTGCCTTCTTTATAAATCCAATATAAATTGATATAATTATATTCTACTAATAGTTATTCTGTATGAGATTTCTCTTGACCACTACTTATTTACGTTGCAGGATTTATTGGAATGGCTTTGTCTTATGGTCTCTCATTAAACATGTCTTTTGTTGCCTCCATCAATAATCAGTGCCTTTTGGCAAATCAAATAATCTCTGTTGAAAGGCTTAAGCAGTACATGCACATACCAAGCGAAGCTCCTGAAGTGATAGAAGATAAACGTCCCCCCGACAATTGGCCAGCTGTGGGCAAAGTGGACATTCAAGATTTACAGGTAAAATTTGTGCAGAGTTATTTTATATACTCATGAATGTTAAGATATTTACAATAAAATTTGGAAGCAGATCAAATATAGGCCAAATGCACCTCTTGTTCTTCGAGGGATCAGTTGCACATTTGAAGGAGGGCACAAGATAGGCATTGTTGGTCGGACAGGCAGTGGGAAGACTACCCTCATAGGTGCTTTATTTCGTCTGGTGGAGCCCTCAGGAGGGAAGGTAGTAGTGGATGGAATTGACATCTCTACAATTGGACTTCATGATCTAAGGTCACGTTTTGGGATTATACCACAAGATCCTACTCTTTTCAATGGAACTGTGAGATACAATCTGGATCCCTTAGCTCAACACAGCGACCAGGAAATTTGGGAGGTAAACCTCAGTTCCTTGTCTTGTAAGGTTGCTTTTTCCCACAGTAATATGTCTACCTATTGTCAAACAAAACCTTTTGCAAAACATTTTTCCTCTGATACTTGATTCTTTGTTATGTAAGGTTCTTGGGAAGTGTCAGCTTAGAGAGACTGTTCAGGAAAAAGAAGAAGGTCTCGATTCTTTAGGTAATAGTTATCAACATCTGGGTAATTGAGTTCTCTTTTCCGGTAGTCATAACTCATTAACACTTGCCAACCTGTCATTTCAGTTGTGGAAGATGGATTAAATTGGAGCATGGGGCAGCGACAACTGTTTTGTTTGGGCCGTGCTCTGTTGAGGAGGAGCAAGGTATTGGTCCTTGATGAGGCAACCGCATCAATTGACAATGCTACAGACTTGATATTGCAGAGAACTATCAGGACTGAATTTGTTGATTGCACTGTGATCACAGTGGCCCATAGAATACCAACTGTGATGGATTGCACCATGGTTTTAGCTATCAGTGATGGTAAGATTTGTTTTCTGAATCTTATTTGAAAACATTTTTTTTGTGTGTGCATTTATTTGTCACAAGTCACAACCAATAGGCAAAACCTTTTAGGTCCTATCTTGGATCTCAGAATTCAAGGTAAAGAAAACGGGAAAGGCAAACCTTTTAGGTCCTATTTTGCTCTTCCTATTTATGAGTTTTCAATAGTCCTCGGAATTCTGATGTATTTATTTGGATTTTGTCTCAGGTAAACTAGTGGAGTATGATGAACCAATGAATTTAATGAAGACAGAAGGCTCACTGTTTGGGCAGCTTGTCAAGGAATATTGGTCTCATTATCATTCTGCAGAATCACATTGATTTATGTTTTTTTTGAAAAATCTCACTTAAGATTCTGCCCGTCTCATGTTAATATCGTCTAGTACAGAGTCAGCCCATATAGCCATAGCCAAGAAGGTTCCTTGAAGTGCTCGTGCTCGTCTTACTGGGAAGGATGCTAAAAGTAGTGAAGAGGTAAGGTAGAACTAGGTAGTATGTATAGTACCAGAAAACTTGAACAAAATTCAAGTCTTATTATGTATTATTCCGGCCCCATTCTTACCAATGCTTTTTGTTCTCTATGGTAGAATTTGGTTCTAGTAGTTTAATGAATCAACTTTATCATTTCTGTAAAAAGCATCCTAGCTATTACGAAGTACCGGTGTTATTTTACCTTTTCAGAGGATTTTGGGGCCAGCAGTTGTACAATTTATTATTTACCTGTTCTTGAACTTTTTTTCTTAACCCGCTTCATCATAAAAGGTTGGGTGTAGGTGTACTGTCTCCTCCAATATTTTATTTTCTATCAAAAACTCAAAATTTTAATGGTACCAAACAAGTTTAAGCACCATCCTTTAAAGTAAATATATTCAGCTCAGTTTTATCCTTTAGACTTGGGCTTATTGGATCCCCCATCAACTCCAAAAGATCATTACAGACACCAAGGCAAACTTGAATGAAAATGATTGGCTTCCACAAGCATTTCTTCACTATTCTATCAATGGAAGGAGCAATGCACATGTTTCTTCATTTTATACAAGAATACCTATATCATAAATAAAAATATTAATAGTTTGTTAAATATGTCAGCATAAATAAATTAAGTGCTCAGATATTGGGGGAGAAAGTTAATGACATAACTAAATGATGAATAAACACTATTGACTCTAGAGATTCTTGGAGTAGAAAGAGCACGTGAGGGTTCTTATGGTCCTCCAAGTATAGCGTTCTCGATGTCTTCTCTACTTAGTGCATAGCTAAATCTCCTCTCCATATCTTTTTCAAGATTCCCAGGTCCACTCTTGAGGTACCTACATTCAAATATTACCATTAGACTGTAAAGGTCAGAGAAAATCAAAGTAGTGGTGAAGAATATGACTATAAATTTATGTTCTTAATTTGTGAAAGGATATTAAGAGATGGATACATCATAAAAAACTATAAACCAAAACTGTATATATAACCCACATACTTAAACTATACTGAACAAATGCGGGTTAACTTTCTTTGTTCTTTCATTTTCATTTATTTCTTTAGGCACTACTAAGAACATGATTACAGAGGGGGAGAGAGGAGACTTGAACCCCGCATCTCCTTATTTCTTCTTATTTTATTTTTCTTTGGGGCCGGGGGGGGGGGGGGGGGGTCAGCACTGTCCCTTCCTACAGGGGGTTCCCTGAAGTCCTGGTAGGATTGTCCCAAAAACAATTTCTGCTATATACTCAGCTGGTGTTGCCCTTGCAGTGCACATGACTGAGTTTACACTCCCTCTCTGTTAATTAGTTCCCTGCAATGCTGCTCCAGCACCCATACAGATGGTCATCATTGGAACCTTCTCTAAGAAGATGAAGTACCACAGCTGCATCCATCTCTAAGACCACCTACTTAAAGCTAGATCTCCAATCCCATTTTAGCACCACAAATTTCAGCAACCGGTAATTGGTCCAAGGTTGCAGAGAATCCAATAATCCACTTCTCATCAGCACCTCACAAAAGTTTCCATGCATCTCTTATTTGCATCTATTTGTGCACCCACACAACCCCCCAGAGGGAACTGCCATCGAAAAAAGTTTGATTGCTGAATTTATAATAAATCACTGCCTACCCCAGACACGGCTGCATTCTCTAGTATGGGGCGCGGGTCTTTGCAAGTGGACAGCCGCGTTAGTCTCAACCATCAACTTTCATAGTTCTTAAACTACAATTCTTAATATAGACCTAACTAATAGCCAGGCAACTGCTTGTTAATAATATCTACAGACTACAGCTACTCGACGTTTTAGAATATAAGCCAACGACTAAACTTCTTAACCGAACTAACATATAGCTGAGTTAAATAATTTTGCAATATTTTTGAGTTCAGTAAACGCCAATTGAAACAAAAAAAAACATCATTAAATTATCGAAGCTAGCACTTCTTTCTTTTGTCACCTCAATATGGAGGGGTTATCATATCTAAGTATCTTTCTTTCCTTTCAATTCCTTTTAAAATGGTAAATGATATTTGTTCTTTGAGTCAATAGGGTAGAGAATAAGATATCACTTGTCATAAGCATTGGTAAAAGAAAAGTGGACCTTGGGGTTTCTTCTTCCCTTTCTTGCTTCCTTCCTTACCCTGATAACCCCAAACATGGAAAGAAAAAAATAAACATAAACCCCTTTCTTTTGAGATGAATGGAAAGGGAGGGCAGGAGAGGAGGTTTCAAGGGATTGAATTACCTACCCTAATTAATCAATCATGCAATTTTAAAGGTAACACATTTACAAGCAACAACTACAAGTCATCAACATATGATCAATATAACAATATAAAAGGATAGCACTAATAATAATAACATATTCTAGAACCAAAAGCAGTAAGAACTTTCAAAAAAAATAAATAATCAAAATTTGAATCAGAAGGGACAAACCTAATATAAAGGTCGGTGACGTCAAGCGAGAGTTGAGCGTGCCAATCGGGTTTCTCAACAAACCAAAGGGCTCTATCGTCTTTGCTCTGGTAAAACCCTAAGCTCTTTAGCCACGCCTCAATGCAAGGCAAGCTGTGAGCGTAGAGGGGTTTATTCTTATCCGGCAACCTCTTCAGCCACTCATCTTTGGTCGTTGAGACCTCTGATCCTTCAGAAGACTTTGCCAAAACCACAGCTCTTCTTCTTCTTGTTCTTGAAGAAGATAAGGGATGGGGGCACCAAAGGAATTCGTTTAAAAGCGAAGGACATGAGGTGGAAATCCTTGAGATAGTTGATCGATAAGAAAGTGAAGAAGATATGCAGTAGTAATCTGTACAGACAAACCTATAACTAGAAATGGTGGACATTTTTTTTTGGGTGAAATTCCTTATTGATTGGATTCTATCCACTTTCAATATTGATACGAGTATGATTGCAGTCTACAGTCGCATCGTCATTTGTTTTGCGTGCTTGTCACGTGGATGCAGCAAATCCCGGGATCAATTATGATTTGCATCCTCAACTATTTGTTAGCTTCAAAATTAGTCCCTAACTATTATTTTCTTTTGAACAAACTACCCATGAGGAAAACTGAAATCAAGACCCATCTATTAGGCTATTATTGCCTCCGTATTAATAAAAAAATTATTTTTTAAAATATATTTAAATTAAAAATTGATGTGATTCATTTAACAATTTTTAATAATAAATATTATAATTATTAATACTTTTTAGATAATTTATAATATTTATAATTTTATTGACTAAGCGTAAATAAATACATATTAATTGTAAATTTAAAAATATCTCAATTTGAATTTAAGAAATCAAAGTAATTTATATTTTGAAACAAAAAGAATATATATATTGCCTTTTAAGCTAAATAATATTCCCAAAAAAAAAAAATAGATAATATGACTATGAAATATCTTTCCACACTTATCCACTTTAAAGAATTTTTATTTTTTTTGAACATAAGGAGTTTTTGAAAACATTAATCCTTTTTGGTGGTTATTATGACACAATGAATCAGCCATCGTTTTGATTTTGTCTATGAAATTGGAATTTCATTCTTAATTTAATTTAGGGACTAAACTTTTACAAAGACGAAAAAGTGTTCAGGCCTCGATTTATAATTTTGGGGAAAGCAATATTTTGCCGCCTTTTCTTTCCCGCCAAATTAGTAAAAACTTCTTCAATTGAAAGTTGAATCGCATCTCCTTTCTCTCCACCCATCTCCGCGGCGCACGTTAGCCTTCGGCATCTGAAACCAAACTTTCATTATCATCTCCCTCAAATCTGTCAATCCCTCTCTTACCAAAGACGTAAGGCGTAAGACATTCATCTTCGCTGGCGCACATTACCCTACTGGATCCGTAACTAAACTTTCCTTCCGTCAGTCCGCAAACCGTGTCTCTCTAATTCAATTCAATGGCGGAATCCATGGATTTCTCAAAGACACAGCGTATACTCCTCTTAATAGACCTAAACCCACTTCTCCACCTCCAAAACCCTAACCCTTACCTTAATTCCATCCTCACCGCCTCCAAAATCCTCCTTTCCTTCCCTCCCCTCTCTTCCTCTCTCTTCGCCTTCAAGCTCTTCTTCTCCTGTATCTCTCCTCTCCGCTCCTCCTCCGCTCTCCACACCCTCGCCACCTCCGTCTCATTCGACCACCCTTCTCAGACCCTCAACTCTCTCTCTAAAACCCTAAATTCTATCTCTGCATCCTCATTTTCCACCTTGAAAGAATCACCTTTACCCTCCCAAGCCTCCAATACCGTCAGTTCATTGCTTCAGCTCATGCACGACTATGCCTGGGAATCCCAGATCGAGAATATTTCAGGTACGCCCGGCAATTTCCCAGTTATTCCCTCGAATTTGGTTGTTTTGTTTTCGCCTATATGTAAATCTTGGAAATGCTTAGCTCAATTTTTCAATATGGATTCTACTGATGAGTCCTTGAGGAATTTGGATGTGCTATGTGTCAAATTCTGCAAACTTTTTGGGGTTGTAAATGATAGATTTGTAAGTAGAGATATTCATATTAGTTGGGCTGATGTTAATTATGAAAAAGACAGCAGTGAAGAAAAGGATGAGATAAATGAATCTATGCTCCAACTAGAGTTGATTGAGAATGGGCTTCGGAGCTTGGGTTGGGGTTTTTGCTCAACTGAATCTATTATATTGGGTTCTGCTTTGGTTCCTTTTGGTTTGATATATCCGCAGATTGGAGCTCGGTTCAGGGTCCTTAATGATAATGATTTCAATAAGAGAATTCGTGGGCAATTGAGCCTTGAGGTCTCTGATGTTAGTGGGAACCCATTGGAATGTAAATGTTGTGATCTAGAATTGCTGAATATGAGAGTTGGATCTGCTGATATTGTGGACCCAGTGGAATTTAAAAATCCACCCAGTGTGGGGTTTGACCGAGATCTGACATTCTGGGGACAATTTGGTGATGGGGTTGTTGCGCTGCATGTTAGGACAGTTCAGAGGTACATTGAGGGCGAGAAATTTCAAAGGCAACAATGTGATCAAATTTTGGTACGAGCAATCTCTGAAGAATCTGGGAAAAGTAGAAAGAAGTGTATTGATGAGTTTTTTGCAGATAGAGTTCTTGAACAACTCTCAAGAGGAATGAGTGACCTCATTCGGACAAATTTCACTCCCATCTGGCACATTCTCCTGAGTTTTCTCTATAGAGAAGGTTGCTGGGCTTCAGTGTCGATCTTAAAAGGCAATGGTGAGTCATGCATGGGTTTTCTAAAGCCTTTCACAGCTCATTTGGCTCTTCTCTCGATTATAGATAACAAAATTATAATTCCAGATAATGTCAGTGGATCAAAAAAGGACAAGATAGATGAGATACCATCTAAACTTGGTATTGATATAAACAACTTTAAAAGATCTACTGATTCTAAAATTGGGACTTCATCATCTGGAATTTGTGTACCCCTTGTGGATGGAAAGAGAAAGAAAATCAAAAAACATTTGTTGCTGGACCTCACATGGAACACCTTCTGTATTGCGGCCTTTGAATTCTCTGATTTGGACTTGGCAGAGATTTACTTTGCCAGAGACTGCTCTAAATCAAAGAAGTTGAAGTTTATAAAATGCTGGATGAGACAAATCAAAAAGTCTAGCTGTTATAACCATATACTACCAGA
The DNA here is from genome assembly GCA_034770075.1 of Aralia elata. NCBI lineage: Eukaryota > Viridiplantae > Streptophyta > Magnoliopsida > Apiales > Araliaceae > Aralia > Aralia elata. The sequence goes on along the minus strand of CM068385.1, from coordinate 109,877,121 downwards.
TAAATCAAAGTCACATCAGCATATAGCTCAAGAAATAGATGAAAGATTAACTGGGACACACCATCAGGGCGAACAACCCATTTGTCAACAATTTTCATCAGAACCCTCAGGAATGCAAGAGGGAGTTGCTTTAGTTTCTTACTCAGAAACTGCAGAAGCCTTCTTCTATAATCTTCCTAAGAAAATCCAACACGGTCTTGAAGCTGAAGGAGTTGACTTGCAAATCTTGGCCCAGAGACTTGTAAACTCATCCATTCATTGGTTACGTCAAAAGGAAGAAAGAGGCAACAGCCTGGAGAATCGAACTCCTAAATTAAAAAACCCTTGCGAAAGCACACTTGGTACTGAACTAATAGCTCTTTTAACAAGGAAGCCCAAGGAATTGATGAAGCGGAATGATAACCATGCATCCTTACAAGCATCTGAACAAGGTTTCACCTCGGAAAATATAGTTAGAGAGTATCCTTAACTAATTCATGTTTCGTGGATTAATTTATTAATGTTTTTATGAATCATACAAGTATTCTGTAGTTGAACGACTTGGCTTCATTTTGCTACAACAATTTCCTTAATACACACAAGATATGAATTGCAGATTTTACTGCGGATGGAGATACTGCAATCATTGGTGGCAGGTACTCTTTTAGAGCTCACAAAACGGAAGCTTGTGAAACAGATTTGCTCCCTTTTAGAGATCATTCAGTATCTTGTAGAAGGAGGTATTCATGGCCATGTGAGCCTGTATGATTATGCTGAAAGGACCATAAAAACAAGGTATATACGTCTCTTAAAGGCATCAAAAGCTGACTATTTTCTCTAATGGATAGTTTTATGTGTTGTGTTCATATATTGTGTATCTGTTAATTCCTAAATGTATCAAAAAGTATATTGGTCATTAACTACTTCACTAACTAATTAAAATTTCTTACTTTCCTTGCAAGTAAATTAGTGAACCTGCTGAAGTATTTGTGTGCAAACATTTAAGGACATGCATGTAATCTGAATTTACTCTTAGAAAAGATGTAGGTAAACGGAATTAAAATAAAAATGTTGAGCAACTATACAGACAAAGACTTGATGGTGGCTTCAGATAGCTTAGTTTGTCTCGTTACAATGACATGGAAATGAGACCTGTTTTTACCTTATTGAGTAGTATGACTAGAGGAAGGCCTACTCACACTTACAAAGCCATCGAGTTTTGATAAATAGCATATTTAAAGATATTAAGATTATGGTGCCTGAGATCTTAAGATCTTAAAATTGTATGTCACTGGACAAATTGTTTTCGCTCTCAAATATCCAGAGGCTATAGTGTTTCCAATTTTGATTTCATTTTAAAGGTTGGATTTCAACTTTTGAGGAACATTAAAGGGAAACTGTGTAAAAATCGGTTCATATATTTAAGGGGGAAATGCAGTGTGATTACGTGATAATTTGTATCCCTAAACTTTCAGATATTCTCATAATCTTGGAGACGTGGTTCAAAGAATATATGCACAAATGGATCTGCTGCCATTTGATGAAGAAGATGAACCCCAGCTTCTCCTACTCAACAGCGAGGACAGCAATCAATCTTGGAGGGATAAACAGGAGTTATATGAGATGGCTGATACTAAAGATATTCATAAATCAGTCTCTTTAGAAGATGAGTCTTCCCAACCACAGGAAATTGCTGATGAAAGTTCCCAAGGAATTAGGAGAGAAGAGCATGCTCTTAAGTTGAGTGAGGCTCGCAAGAGGAGAGAAAGGGCTAAAAGATTTTCATCTTTCACAAGTTGGGTACCAGATTTGCAGAGGGTCTGGGCACCTAAGCAGCCGAAGGCTGGGATAGTGAAATCGCAGTCGCTTTCGAAGGAATCAAAAAGGAAGGAAAGGCAAATGGCAACTTATACAGTAGTATGTGAGACCCCAATGACTGGGCAGAAACATCCCTACTCTCAAGGAAGTAGGAAAGGTGATGAAGAGTTCCAAGATCATGGTAGTAATTCCTCTAGTTGTGTATCTAAAGCTTTATTTCAAGATGATGATCAATGATGGAGGGGCTATTCTTTTTCAGGTATACAAATGTGTAAAGAGTTAGCTCTGCTCAGCAGCTGTAACATGAAAATATCCATCAAAAAAATAACTCGTACCTTAAAGTTGAAATTCCCACTTTTAGTATAACCGTTGTTTCAAAGGTAAAATGGTCAGTTATGCAAAACTTATTTTAACATCACAGTTTGTATAACAGCATTTATACTAGCATAGAAGCTTCTCCTTCAGTTTCATGTACTTGGATACTTTAAGCATCTATAGAATGGGAATGGATAAATGTTGATTACTCTTGACAGTTTATAGTGGTTGCATTGATTCTACTTTCCTAGCTTGTCTACAGGAATCTGAGTTTTTTTAAAACTGTGCTTCAGCTTCAATATAAGATTTAATATTATCCTAGGATTTTTTAGAGTGTGATCGTTTCTTTTTAGTATTGTATTTGTCATAATTTTAGTAAATTTGTAGCCTTTTAGATCCATTAAAATAGTTTTAGTAACTGGGTTAGTTTCATGTCATTTAAAAGACCCGAGACGGTTCATGTCTGCCTTAACAAAGCCTATTTGCACTTCCAACCACTTCTCTACTGCCCATCAACTACAAATCCTAATTTCCACCATTGAACATCCTAACCTCCCCCGACAAAACATAATAGTCTTCACCGAAGATTTTTGTGGCCTAATCCTGGACAAATGCGCAGATATTAGAGCATTAAAGAGAATCCATCATTCTAAGATCAATCCTGGACAAATGCGCAGATATTAGAGCATTAAAGAGAATCCTGGGCCTTATTATGTGTCTCTTTATAGGGAATAGATTGATGGCTATGAACGGTAAATGTGGTTGTTTAGTGGAAGCCCGCTTGATGAAATGCCTATGAGTGATGTTGTTTCTTGGAACTCGATGGTTGCTGGGTATGCAGAAAATGGACGATTTGATGATGCATGGGAGGTTTGCAGGGGTATGCAAACATTTGGGGTTGAACCCAAACCTGGCACTATGGCTAGTGTCTCTTGCCTGCTCTAACTAATACATCGTTTGACAATGTTATGGTTGTGAATGATAGTTAGTTCATGAACCATACTAATGAGAGTTCGGTTTCATGGAATGTTATGATAGCAGTATACGTGAACAATTCTATGCCTGCCAAATTTTATTTACGCATGGAAACTTGTAGAATGAAACCAGATGCGATCACATTTTCTCTTGTTCTTCCTGCTTCCGGAGATCTTGCAGCTCTGTTGGTAGGAAAGCAGAATAACAGATCCATGAATATGTTGAATTTGTCATTAGAATGCCTTGGTTGATATGTATGCCAAGTGTGAATCCGTAGGTGCTGCGAGGAGGAAAGTGTTTGACGGAAGGCAGTGTCGTGATGTTGATCATGGACTTTAATGATCTCCGGTTATGGCATGAGAGGACAAGGTTCTGAGCTGTTGCGGTATTTGAAAAAAATGCAGGACTTGGGGCTTACACCTGATTCGATTGCTTTTGTTTCAGTTCTTTCTGCTTGCAGTCATGCAGGATTAGTGGATGAAGGACGATATTATTTCAAATTAATGACTGAAGAGTACAGAATAATTCCAAGAATGGAGCACTTGCCTTGCGTGGTTGACGTGCATGACGGTAAATGAGTTATGAGGCATATACCTTCATCAAGCAGCTTGATGCTAGGGAAGCGTAATGAAAGAATTTGGGGGCTCTGTTGGGTGCTTGTCGGGGTTACTCTAATATGATATTGGGCTTGTAGCTGCAGATTTATCTTTACCAATTAGCTCCAGAGCAAGCTTGTTATCAAATATTTATGCAAAGGCTGGTAAATGGAAAGACGTAACAATCATGAAGAGCGAGCAAAGGAATCAAAAAAATTGCTCTGTGTCAGCAATGTTGAGCTAAATAATCAAGTTCATCCTTTTCTCGGTGGTGATCGGTCCCATCCACAATCCAAGGAGATACGTGCAGAGTTAGACATGTTAGTATGGAAGATGAAAGAGGCAGATTAGGTCCCTGAGACAGATTCTGCGCTTAATGATGTGGAAGAGGAAGATAAAGAAAATCATCCAGCTGTTCAGAGAGACAAGTTAGTTAGCGAGCACCTTTTGTAATTATAAACACGACACCTATCAGGATTACCAAGAATCTACGTGTTTGTGGGACTGACTGTCATATTGCTGCCAAGCTTATCTCCAAAATTACTAAACGTAAAATTTCAGAATGGAGTTTGCTCATGTGGGGATTATTGGTGAATCTATTAAAAGAGAAGTTAGAACGTGGAGAAGAACTACAACTTTCTGAGTTCTGGGTGTCCGATGAACGTGGAGAAGTATTACGAGCTGATTTTTCATAATACTCTCTGTTTCATCCATCTGTCAGTTTTTTTTTTTTTTTGTTCTAGAAAAAATATTCTCATTTCTTTTTATTATAGTATAAAATAAACAATTTCATCAAATTTACCACCACAATCTCATTATCATGCCATCATTATTGGACTAAACACTTTAAAAAAAATTATGGAACAAAAATAAATTCTTAAAATTTGTAATTTTTGCAAATGAGACTATTTATGGAATGGAGGGAGAAAAATATTTGTTTAGGTCATGGTTATGAATTATGATGGTGCATATGATTGACATGGGTTCTTAGACATTGAGAATGGGTTCAATCAAATGTGTTGGAAATTGACAAAGGATTCCAAAAGAGATTTTAAACCCTTTCCTCCTCTTCAGATTTCATGAAATTAGTATAGTAAGCCATGTCATAAATACATTGTACCAAAAAATTCAACCAAATACGAAGAACATCCAGAAGGCCGTAAAAGTTTAAAAGCAGCCGTAATAGTTATAGCCTAGTAGGGGAGAAATTGTGGAGGGTTGGTTTGTCTTTATCGATGACTTGACCCGAGGTCAACCATCAGTAGAGTGTAGTTTTGGTTCATGGCGAGCAGCTTTAGTGGAAGGAGCATGGTCTTTTCCACACATCAATTGCCAAGAATTCAACTCTTTTTTCTACCAACACAACCCATCCTCAAGTCTATAAAATGATCATTTATTGCCCACACTTTCTCTTCACCAAAAACCAAACATAACTTGCCTTGGAAGAATAATGGCAGCCTTCTCACAAGCATTACCACCACTCTTTATACTCTTCCTCTTTGTTGTTTTTTCCTTTTTCCAGTCCTCGCAATCTGCCGGAATCGCCATCTATTGGGGCCAAAGCGGCAACGAAGGTAGCTTGTCCGCCGCTTGCGCCACAGGAAACTACAAATATGTAAACATAGCATTCTTAACCTCCTTTGGCAGTGGCCGAACCCCGGTCCTAAACTTAGCTGGCCATTGCAACCCTAGCTCCAACGGCTGCACTCGCCTAAGCGCTGATATTTCCTCGTGCCAAAGCCAAGGCATCAAAGTGCTTCTCTCCCTTGGCGGTGGATCCGCAACCACCACTCTCTCCTCCCCTGCCGATGCAAGGCAAGTTGCTACCTACCTTTATAATAACTACCTAGGCGGCCAATCTAGCTCCCGGCCTCTCGGGAACGCTGTTTTGGATGGCATCGACTTCGACATTGAGTCAGGCTCGAGGCTGTATTGGGATGATCTTGCTAGGGCTCTCTCGGGATTCAGCTCACCAAGTCGCAAAGTGTACTTATCTGCAGCACCACAATGTCCAATCCCGGATGCTAAACTAAACACAGCAATACAAACGGGCTTATTTGACTACGTTTGGATACAGTTTTACAACAATCCGCAGTGCCATTATACGAGCAATGCTGCTAATCTTTTGGCAAGGTGGAATCAGTGGGCTGCCGCGGTTCCGTCTAGCAGTCAGATTTTCCTTGGATTACCGGCGGCTCCTAGAGCCGCGCCCAGTGGTGGATATATTCCACCTAATGCTCTGATCTCTCAGGTTCTTCCAAATATTAAGACTTCTGCCAAGTATGGAGGGATTATGCTGTGGAACAGGCTGTTTGACGGAACTTATAGTTCTGCTATCAAAGGCAGTATCTAGCCTGCTTTCTTAATCAACTAAATTATCTCTAGTTATATGAGGGAGACTAGGAGAATAATTGATGCGAGTTTAAGCATTATATATATATATATATATATATATATGACTTTGTTGTTGACAATCTAATCTATCTAATTTATAAATAAATTCGTATCCGAATGAATGTAAGTTTTGAATGTAATGGTGTGGCTTTAATTTGAATAAGATCTCCCTCACAAAATTATCAAAGTTCAATCCTCAAGTTAGTATGCAGCAAAGTCACAACAGTGAACTCTTATATTTTGTGAATTAGTTTTAGAAAATAAAACAGAAATTCTTTTTGTAGAATGAGTCAAGTAATTAAATTTCTAAAGAAATAAAAAGGTTATTTATCACTTAATTGGGTGCCTAATGACCATAAACGTTGAATTTTGCCTTCTGGTTCTGGATACTTTTAACATAAAAATTGACCTTTTAAGTATTCAACATTGGAAAAAAATAATAATAATAATCTCAAGACCACACTAATTAGTGCGACCTATTGTCAATTTGTGAGCCGACACATTGTCCTTTTTGCCTAGTCAGGGGCATTTTTATTTTTATTTTTATTTTTATTTTTTGATGTGTTCAAAGTCACGCTGGACATTATTTACCTACCAATTCGTCTTATTTCATAGAGTTATGTGGTTAATATACCCTAATAACGGCTTTTATTGCAACTACACGCAATTAGAGAAATTAAATTTTTTTTTAATTGAAATGTAATTTATTATGTTTATTCCCAACGAATGTTGGTATAATTTATTGGCATTTATATCATTTCCTAATTGGTATATTTTTATTTCATTATTAAAAGAGTTTTTTTTTATTAACTTTTTTAGTAAAAAAGTTTTCTTTTTATTGGTATTTAATAGTAGTGTCCTCAAGTTTATAATTACTGTATAATTTATTATCATGTCATAATAACTACTCTCTATATTTCAAAATTAGAGATACATTTTTATTTTAAGACTACAAAGTGACATGATGTTCCTAATTTGTCATTATTTTTTCACTATTTTTTTCAATGTCACATTATCACAACTGAATTTCTTAATTAATACCAAGGTTATATTTGATAATATAAAATTATCTTTAAAAGTCATCGTTTTACAAATGTATTTTTAATTTTAAAACGAAAATTATTATTTTTAAGAATAAACATAAAAACAATCTTTACATTTACAAGTGTATTTCCAAACGTTTCTCTGCTGTCTGCTCAGCCCATCCCAATCATGGGCCCACAAAAGTTTTTCTAGTCGGTGGCCTTTTGATTTAGTTGCCTACTTTTTGTTTGTCCGGCCCTCCTCTATTGGGCCACTAGAGCTTTATTTTAGTTGTAATTTTGATTATTGATATTGTTAATTCAAGAACAAGTAGTTCACCTACACCATAGAAGTATTATAGAGTGACGGAACCAAAACTTTTATCTGGGTGGGTAAAAAAATAGTAAACATATATTTTTCAAAATTATAGTGAGGAAAATTATATATATATATATATATATATATATATATATATACACACACACACACACACACATACACACATATTATATTTTATCCTATTTTCTTTAAAAAAAATATTTATAATACTACTAATAAAGTTCCTCCAAAAATCAGGGTGGGCAACTGCCCACCTTCGCTACGAGGTGGATCGACCTCTGTATCCTCTCATGGACCTATACACGTAACACTGAAAGACTTGTGTAATAGGGGTTTATAGTTGTCAGTCTTAGTTGCTATTGGGCTAGACCACGCTATTGGGCCAGACTCAACTAACAGTGTATTATTACACACTTCGATCCAAAAAGAAAAATCCATTTGTTATTTTTATGCATATTAAAAAAACATTATCTTCTTCAAAAAAAAAAGCATTATGGATAGTATATTTTAAAGCAACTTTTATCTTAAAATTAATACTCCCTCTGTACCACAATTTGGTCATATTTGCAACAAAAAAAAAAATCACAAATATTAAGAATGTACTTTGTTATATTTTTACCACTAAAAATAATTATTTGTTATTTTAGAAGTCATAGAATAATAATAAAAATTATGATAACAAACTTAAAAATACTGCATCACATTATAATATTATTAATAAAATTATTTTTTTGTGAAATACAATTATTTTTTTTGGGGAACGGAAGGAGTATCCAGAATAATAAATTAAAAAATTGTGCCTAAATGTGTTGTTTCCATAGAAACCAACATCTGAACATCCCATTGATAAAAACCAACATCCCATTGACAAAGACAAGTCCCACACTTCCCAAGTGACAAATATCTTGCCGGGCACCCGTAAATAATTCAACAACAAATACAAGTTACTACATAAATTGAAATTAAGAAAAGGGAGAGGTTAGTATTAGGATTTGTAACGGAATGATTATAACATTTCAGTCTCACATTAAAAAAATATTAAAAAAAATTATTTGTATATAAAAAAAATAGTACTTTTAGTCATGACATTTTGAATGAGTATGTGGTGAGTTAAAATAATTCAAGAAGATATTATTGGGTTAGTGGTTTAAAACCTTATTTGGATGCATTTGATTGGATTCGGACTTGGGATTTGACCCAAAATTTATTTTGGACTAGAGATTTGGCCTAGGTTGTTACATATGGTATCAAAGTCGACTCTCAAAAACTCGGGTCAGGACGTCATAAATTTAAGTGGGAGAGTTTGTAACACCCAATCCTACATCGAAGATATAGAAAAAATTTATTTGTAGTAAGGAATTAAGTTACTAACAATAGTACTTTTAGTCATGACATTTTGGGTGAACATGTGATGAGTTAAGATGACCTAAAAAGATATTATTAGGTTAATAATTTAAGGTCTTATTTAGATGAATTTGATTCCATTCCAAATTGTTACAATGATTCTCCTAATCTCCTCTTTGAACAAGGCTCATTGCTTGACAGAACATAAACCAAGCGAATTGATATTTTAGTATGTAAAAATGACATTTCTCACATGAATAGTAGGTGAACTCCATATTTATATGAAAGAGACTCATATAAATTTTATTTTTATTTATTTTTTACATGCAAAAGATCATTTTCCTAAATCAATCTTGCTTCCTTTTAGGTCCAAGAAGTTGCTATTAGCCTTTTCTTTATAAGATTGTGGCCGCACAACAGGCCTAGATTGAAGAATTTACTTTGTACTCTTTTATATTTTGTGCAATTATCTATGGATGACATGATTGTTGATTTTTCTTAAGATGTTTAAACTACTGTTTTAAAAATATATTAATAATAAAAAGAAGATATACAAATAATCCAGTACTTTCAAGTGTGTCAGATAAATCTATCCCAACTCCAACCTGGAACTAAAATTATTAAATAGGAAGTAAATATTGTCCGTTTGATCTTTCCTTTTTTATAGATTAATACTGTTTTTTTTCTTTTTTGAAAAAAATGTACGCAAAGGGTAGTAGACTGATGAAAAATTAAAGCTTTTTGTTTTTTTTTTAAAAAAAAAACTATTTTACACACATTTAATTGATTCTAAATAAGCGGAATAATTTTCTTTCTTAATTTGGAAAGGCAAGAGTGAGACAAGAAAAAAGATGTGCAGGGTTAAATTTTTATGTTTAAATAAAAATAATAAACTCCACTGTTAGTCTGTTAACCTGATTTTTTTTATTTTTTATTTTTTTTAAGTATCATTAACGCATTCATCATTATTTCATCACAACACACACTATTACACTAAGAGGGGGGGGGGGGGGGGGTAGGATTTAAACTCTACTTACACATTAATTTCGTATTTTTTAATTTTGTTGTGCGAATAAGTGCCCTTAACATTATCTCTAAAATAAATATATTGAACATTGGATAATAAATTGATCAGTAATACAAAATTTAAGGTATTTATATCTGTAGCATATTTTTTATATATATAATTATAGCATTAATTGTATATCGTACGGTTGTACAAATTACAATGTATATTTAATAGTTGTACATTGCTCTGGAAACAATAAAAATTGTTGGCTGGGGCAATGTTATTTTATTTTATTTTTTATATAGCAAAAAAACCCTAGAAATGGAAATAGTTTTCGAAATCGTAGCAGATGATATGGCCTCATCATCAACATGAGACGAGACGAGAGAGTGGTTATGCAAGTCATTACGTCAACCGTCGGATGACGTTTTGTTAATTTATCTCTACTGACTGACTGACTGACTCCAAAGCAAATAAATCTACACATCATCACCGCTTGGCCTGGGTTTACTTAAAATCATGACGTCACTCATGCATGGCGTTCCAGCTGTTTATCTCTACTACTACTGCTGCTGCTATGCAAATCTCTACGTACCACCGCTTAACTTGAGCCACACTTCTATATATACACCCGCACTCGACTACAATCAACGTATGTATCATTGATTTCTCACATTTTATTACAAAATAGGCCAAGTCAAGGCAAGGCAAGTAATTACTACTACTACTGCTGCTGCATTGGTTTTCATGAAAAATAGTTCCATTTTTTATTCTTAAGATTAAGTTGTGAAATTTTGAATTTTTAAATTAATTTATTCATGTAATTTTTCAAATAACAAATTTTATAAAAAAAAAGTAATAACTCTAAACATTTTATTTGTATTAACTGAAATCAGAAGTATTTATATTAGATTTGAATTTTAATATTTTTAATATTGACTTTAATAAACCAGATTAGAACTCTTTTTGTGTATGTGCATTTGATATTGCATATTACTAATATTTACTATGTCCCTCCAATCCTAATTAGTTGAATGTTATACTCTCGGAACTCTTTTTTTGAAAGTCCTATTTTTTTAAGAATACGATGTAATTTCATAATCAAGTACATCATCAAGAACTAAATCACACCAAAAAAGAAAGAAACAAACTGACAAACAAATTTCATCTAAAGAGGAAACAAACTTTTCATAATGGAAGAAATAAACTCACTTAAGTGAGAATCGAAATCTTATTTTATTGTATTGTGTTTTTGTTCATAATTTGTATGTTTCAATAAAATTAAATCTTAGTTTTGCGGATGAATTTATGAAGAAATTGACTAAGTTAATCAATAATTAAAGTAAACTTTATGAGTCGATGAGGTCTTAGTCTAGTAATTAAGATTGGAGTACTGTGATATTTAGGTCTCATATTCAATTTTAAGTTTATTTTTTTCATTATGAGAAGCTTATTTCCTCTTTATGTGAGATTTGTTTGATTTAAGTTTATTTCTTTCTTTTCTAGTGAAATTTGATTGGATATTAATATTATAATAGTGATAATATACTTGAATTATGAAATTATACTCTATTCTTCAAAAAGCGAGACTTTCAAAAATAAAAATAAATAAAAAACTTTGTAATAATGAGAATATGGAGAATTGAAAATAGGGTTTTCTTAACATGTGCTCTAAGGGCACATGTTAAGCGCCAACATTGAGACATTATATTATTTGTATATTGGTATCAGCAATGTACAAATACAAATGTATTGGGATCAACAATGTTATTTTTAATGTATTTGTATTTGTACATTACTGATACCAATACATAAATAAATAATATAGCGCCTCGATGTTGACGTTTAACATGTGCCCTAAAGGCACATGTTAAGAGTACCCAAATAAATAAGTTCTCAAGGTATCATCTTTGAGATGCAGTTATCTAACATCATTTACGATTTAAACTTTATATATGTAAAATAGGCCACTTATTATTATTATTATTATTATCAAATCAAACAATAGTTATATTTTCATTATAGCAATTATACTAGTGTTTTATCAATGTTTTGCCGAGGGAAGAATATTTTTCTCCAAAATTATTTGAAACTAAAATTTAAAAATAAAATATTAAACTTTTATCTCTCTTTTTGCGACCTATCAAACCGAACATGCCAATTATAAAGGCCAAGAGCTAAACTAATAAATCTACTGCTATACGTGGACGCTAAGTACACCTACTTGATATGAAGGCGCGCAGGAAGAAAAATAGTCCAGCTTGCAGAGGATCACTAATTTCTCTATCGTGCGCCTCTTTACATTAAGATGCGCCGTTCTCCTGTACTTATAATTCTTGTTATTTTGTTTCTCAATTTCTCCACCATTATTCCTCTCTCCCTCTAAAACCCTTCTATTTCTTCTTAGGAATTACTGGCACTCGAAACCCTAGTTTCGTTTGTCTCCAACCATTGATTCCATGGTGACGTCGTCCAAATTAGCAACAATTTGAAGGTATTTTTTGGGCTTTAATTTTCAGACGTTTTATTCACTCTGTTTTTCGTTTCAATTAGTTTGGTGAGTGAGAAAACCTTGGAAAAGAAACACATCTTACTTCTGCTTCCTTCGTGTATTTAGAAGCCAAACAAACAGACCCATTTAATATTTATTTAGTAAAAAAAAATAAAAAATCATCTTTTTATTCTTAATTCATGAGAGATGATCAAATTTATTTTTTTTCCATTTTCTTCTGACTATGGTTTGCTCACCACCTTGCTTGAAATTTAGTTCTTTATTTTGAATTCGAAATTATGATTTTTGGAATTCTGTACTTGGTTTATTTATTTTTCATGTTTGCTTAGGTGTAGTTAGTTAAAACTGTTTTTACTTGAAATTTTACTTTTGATTTTGATTGGAATAAATGTCATGAAATATTTATGTTGCTGATTTAATGCGTTTGTAGTGCACAGTGTGAGGCTTTCCCACTATCTGTTGAGGTTTTGAAATTTTGGTTCAAAAATTCATTGTCTTGAAAAGCTTATCTTGTGTCTTTATAAGTTGGTTAAGCAAATAATTTGATTGTTATTCTCCGATTATGAGAATTGGTTGCCTCAAATTATGGAAAAAGTGAAAATATTTTGGGACATCCCAAAAGGAAAAACAAAACACTCAATTTAAGAATTTAAGAGGGAGGGAGATTTTCTTATCTCTTAAAATTACCTTTATACATCTATTTAAGTTTTCATCTCGATTTATGTGCTGCCAAAATTTAAGCGAAAACAGGAACTGGACGCCTTAAACCTTTAGATCATTCCTCTTTTTTCTTCTTTGTTTTTCCTGGTCAGTCCTTTTGATCATTCCTCTGTTTATTGTGGTTTATGTATCTCACAATTGATTTCTTTTTCTTTATTTTTTACTGATCTGATATAGAATACGGAAGTTGGGATAGGTTTGAACTTCTAGAAATTAAGAGCTTCCTCTGTTTATTATGGTCTATTATCACAATCACATGATTTCTTTATATTTGCTGCTTTGATATAGAACATGTAATTTGAATTAGGGTTGAGATTTTAGAAATTAAAGAGCTTGCACTACCTTACTCTTTTGTCGCTTCTCTCTTTTCTCTGAGTTAAAGCTTTTATCATGTAGTTGATGTATCCTTTCTGGAGGAAAAGATTTAGTTGATACATGCGTTAAAACCTTCCTTTTATCAGAATTAGTACTGCATTAAATATTGATGTTGATGATCATATAGCACTGCAATAGGTCAAGGGCGGGTCATATCACAGATTATAAGAACCCATTGTTAAACCATATTATCTATTCTGGAAGTTTTTGTGTTGCAAAATGTTTTTTTATTTATGAATTGACGTATTTTATAAAAATGCTTATCAAAAACTGTGTCATACCAGCTTTTTGCATAGCCTCAACTGGAATTATGGAGCATCATAGTATGCTTATTCTATTCTATTCATTTGCTTCAGTTGAAACTCTCCAGCGTCCAGTCTAAACCCACATCATGTTTCTTCCCCATCTACGATCCTATCACTGTCTAATCAATAGATTTGCTTATTTTTTTAGCAGGATGACTGCAGCAAGATTCTTTCTGCGAAGTGTGAGTTTTTTGGATTTGATGTCATCTTGCAACTTTTGACTTCATAAAGTCAATTCTGAACTCGTTAAATGGATCGGTGTGACACATCAGGTTTTGTTAGTGGGGGAGTGGCATATGCTCTTTCGGAGAGCTTTCATGCGAATTTTCTTTTTCCCTGGTCTCGTTGATTTCTACTGTTATAATTCCAAGAAGTCTAGCAAACTGTCTTTTTTTTACAAGTGTAAATTGGTTTGGATAACAAAGCTGTGTTATTCTTAAGGTTATATGGATAACACTTTTGGACATGTTACAACTAATTTTGCCTCAAAAGTGTCTAAACATCTGATCAAAATAGTTGATGCTGGAGGCCATTATCCCACAGTTGCTCCTTTCCAATTTGATGTTTGTGGTGGTGTGTCGAGCTCGTACTTTTCAAGCTTAACAGGAAGCAAGAGGAAAAGGAAGGTCGCTGATGGATCTGCTGACCTGCATGATGGTTCTTTGGTTCTTGGGTTTGGTTGCTCGTCAAGTTCTTGCATTACCATATCCTCTGGGAAAGAAATCGAGGAGGACGCCTCAATGAATCTTGGTCCAAGTATAGACCTTAATTTGAGCATTGATAGGAGAACTGAGGAGATGAATATTCCTTGTGACACCCCTATGACACTAATATCAGAAAGACCCAAGGTAGATCTTGAATTAAGTCTGTCAACTGGTGCTTCTGGATCAGCTATCACTTCTGTCACTCAACGGTACATTCAAGTTCAGGATAGTGTGCCGGCACCGCTTATAGATGGTATAGTTCAACATGTGGATGAAGGATCAATATCATCTCGATGGAACCGAGGACCTCTTGTGCCTTCATTTCAAATTACAGACGCTACCACACTTCTCGGCCTGTTTACTAGCCATGATAATCCAAGGCCTGCTATCACAGGCTTATCATCATCAGCAACAACCGCACAAAGAAGCTCATTTGCTTGTGCATCTGGTTTAATTCCCCAGCAACAGCGACAGAACTCCAGTGTGAAAACATGTCAATTCAGTGGATGCATCAAGGCAGCAAGAGGTGCTTCTGGCTTTTGTATTGGCCATGGAGGTGGCAGAAGGTGTCAGAGAGGTGGGTGTGATAAGGGAGCCGAAGGCAAGACAGTGTTCTGCAAGGCCCATGGGGGTGGTCGGCGGTGCCAATTTCTTGGGTGCACAAAGAGCGCTGAAGGTCGTACAGACTACTGCATTGGTCATGGCGGTGGTCGGCGGTGCAGTCATGATGGTTGCCCTCGTGCTGCTAGGGGTAAGTCTGGTTTGTGCATCAGGCATGGAGGCGGCAAGAGGTGTAAGATGGAGAATTGCAGTAAGAGTGCAGAGGGAATCACTGGCCTGTGCATCTCCCACGGAGGTGGCCGCCGTTGTCGGTTTCCTAATTGTACTAAAGGTGCTCAAGGGAGTACAATGTTATGTAAGGCACATGGTGGGGGGAAAAGGTGTACATTCTTAGGGTGTTTGAAAGGTGCGGAAGGGAGCACACCATTCTGTAAGGGCCATGGCGGGGGAAAAAGATGCACTTTTAAAGGCGGATGCACAAAGAGTGTGCATGGGGGTACTTTATATTGTGTTAATCATGGTGGTGGAAAGAGATGTGCTGTGACTGGTTGCACTAAGAGTGCAAGGGGACCGACGAACTTCTGTGTTCGTCATGGTGGGGGGAAAAGGTGCAAACATGAAGGATGTGATAAAAGTGCACAAGGCAGCACTGATTTTTGCAAGGGACATGGAGGAGGGAAAAGGTGTTCTTGGGGCCAGTCAGATTTTGGCGGTCAGCCTGTTACTCCTTGTGATAAGTTGGCTAGGGGAAAATCTGGCCTGTGTGCTTCACACAGTTACCAGGTGCATGATATGCAGACGCCTGCCCAAAGCACAGTGTATCCTGCAATGCAAGACCTACAAGCTTGCTCGTCTGAGAAGATGAAAGGGGTTTATGCATTTGGAAACAGCCATGCTGATGTCATTCCTTTTATGGGAAGTGGAGGAATATCAATTGATTCAACGGGTCATGCGCAGAAATGGATTACTATGCAGATATCACCCTTGGATATATGTTTGGAAGAAAATGCTCTTTTACCTCAATTTGCACTTCCAGAAGGTAGGGTACATGGAGGAAGCCTAATGGTAATGCTTAGAGGCAGTTCCACCGTTGGACCAAGCAACAATGATCAAAAAGTTTGTGCCTCATTGGAACTAGGAACATCTTATTCAATGCCTCGTAACTGGGTGTGAGCAAACTTCTATCTCCATTTTGTTTGCTTGCTTGCCTTTGTAGTGATCTGTATGTTTCTTAACCTAGTCCTTTTTAGTTAGTCTAGGTGTAAGTTAATTATGGATGAACTTTTTTAAGGGGACCTATTGGGAAAAGAAGGAAGAAATGCATTGGAGCTTTTCTGACCTATTTATCACGTAATAGAACTGATCTGCTTGACACCCTTGTGAGTCGAGGAAAAAAGTGATTGTTTGGGGGGGGGGGGGGGGTTGTATAGATTCTGTTTAAGTTTAGGTTGTATCTCCTGTAAATATTCATATGTTAGAAGACATTGTAATTTCTTTTTCAATCTTTAAATTCACTGATAATGTTTATAACAAACCGTTGTCTGTTTAGTGCTTTAATGGCTTCTTTTCTTATTAGTCATTAAATGCATTGATAATGTATATAACAAATTTTGTCTATTCTACTCCTTTCCCTATGTAATTTTGTGACCGCTTGGCTTGATTTTGATAAATAATGATATTGTCTAGTTTATGTAGTTCAAAAATTCTGGGTTGATTGATGTTTATGCAGTTTAAGCCATAATACATACGGGGACATACATGTTGGCATCTCATCTATTTCTGGAACAATATATGAAATTACCGCCCCATTTCGAGCCATGTATCTACAAATGAACCAACTTGTCTTTTTGTTTTCATCTTTAGTAACTGGCTCTCCTCCGTGTAAGTGGTAGGTTATAAAGGTCTAAGCAGTGGACAATTATGAAGGTCGATAAGTTATAGTAGGATGGAATCCAAGGGAGCTTTCTATTTCACTTCAAATTGAGCAAGGTAAATATAGAGGTCTAGTAATTGATTGGATATAAAAGTGTGTTTTATTATGGATTATTGGCTGCATCAGCATGAATCAAGATTCCAATGACATACCGTGATTTCTAGTTGAATCTTGATGGGTATGATTAAATATGGCAAATAGAAGGGTTTGAGCAGATATAAATGAGTTTGAATTTATGAGTGACTGACAATGGGCATCATAAATGGATATTGATCAATCTATGTCAAATTTAATTATAAACATAAAGATATGTATATTTGGATTTTTACATTCTCTAAAAAAAATCAAATTTTAATCTCTCTAGAATTTATATCATTTTCTCCCTAAAAAATTTATACCACTTTTCTCTCTCTACAAATTTATACCACTCTCTCTCTCTCTTAAACATTAACAAACCTCATAACACCAAAAGCCAGAGGTGCAGGGTGTTCATTCTGGATGCTGTGGCATTTTTTTTTTTTTTGTGGCATAAGTAATAGACAGAAAGTAAAAAAAAAAGAAAAGAATGTTATGCCATTGGTGGATTTTTTATGTTATTCTTCTGGGTGGATAGGGGATGAAATGTATTTATTGTAGTTTAGAATGCGTAACTGGGTGGTGTTTGGAGGGCCGCGCTCTTGATTTTTTTTTTTAATTTTTCCTTTCCTTTTGTTTATGATAAATTTATGATTGTATTGTGGGTTCTACTCTTTCTAATAGAATTTATTTATCAAAAAGAAAAAAGCTAGTAACAACACAAAGGTATGGGGAGCTTGGTAATATGCATAGAGAGAGGATGATGTTGAACGTTCTTGTATTTCCAGATGTGAGACCCAGCAGTCAAGAGAGTATCTTAATTTTTAATTTTTAGAGGGAGGAAGTGAGAATTTCTAGGAGCGATAACGAATAAAAAAAAAGTGCAACGAAAAAAATTTTAGAGAGTTAAAAGTATAATTTTTGAGAGAGTGAAATTTAGAATGTGAAAAGTGAGTTATAATTTTAAATGACTTAACTTTTGACAACAAATGAATAGATAAACCGGGTCCAATGACAGTCCACATCCACCCATATATTATATGAATGAATATGAGTTAGACTATTTATATTTTTCAACATATAATTTTAAACCCAAATATGGCGGATATGAGCTATCCAATGGATTTCAGGCTTTTCAGCCCACGTTGCCAGCTATGACACATGATACGGAGCGAAAGATGATAAAGCTTGCTTATGTACATCATTTTAGCTGTGAGATCAATATTGTTAGGTAATTAACAGTTAGTTGTAGGTTTTAAGCTAATTTTGCTGCTGATGTGCAGCTGAGTACCAATTTCTCCACTTCCATGCTAGACAAACGTTTTTAATTCTCCTAAAATCTGGCTAAGAATTTATGTCTGAAGCCATATAACCTTTTCCAAGACATGAACAGAAGAAAAGGTACTCTACCCATAATATAGAAATCATAGTTAGTGGAGATTTGCTCAAATTATTTAAAAAACATATCAACTCAAATTTTGGTATCACTGGAATTTAAAGTATTATAAACAAGATTAGAAATCTATGTCGAATACATTCACCTCCACCTTCATTGTGCAGTCTCGGAAATGAGGGTGTTTCTTTTGCCAATTGATAGGAGGATAGATGGGAATGCGTTTGACGCAATTTAGCAGTTGGTGAGTCTCAAGATTGCGCACACACATCAAAACCTATGCTGATCACTGTGCTTCTCATAGCTTACACCATAAAGTTGGTTCAAACTTAATTGCCATATAAGCTTAATGCATTGAAGATTAGTCTGACGAGTCAAAACCATTCAACATAATCACCTATCTGATTGCACTCCAGAAATCAAAGTGAAAGAAAAAATAGCTGCTTATTATATTGTGCCAGTAACTGCTCTTTTTAGTACCTCACTAATCACCAACTTTTTCATAATACCAGAATTGTAACTAAAGGGATACATTACATATAGAACCAAAACATGGACACTGTTTGACAGGTATCATATAGTGCACAGTATAGTAAGACCAAGGTTTGTCTGCTACAAGCAAAAACCATAACCAAATTGATGATCAAAGAATCCAACAATCAATAACCAACCATGTGTAATGCCAGAGCTCTCTGTTATGGGTGCTCATCTTTTTCCCCAACTAAACCTTCCTGACCTGGATATTGTGAGTAGATTGGAATCGCCAGATGGGCTGGCTGCCACTCTGAACAAGAGCTACTTGTTCTCCCTCCTTCACCATCCCTTGCTTCTGCATTATCAGTAACCACACTAATTTTAGAAGAATTGTCATGAACATTGACCGCTAAAGGCGCAGCAAAGCAGTATGTAGAGTCATAAACTCGGAACC
This sequence comes from Aralia elata, assembly GCA_034770075.1. Classification (NCBI taxonomy): domain Eukaryota; kingdom Viridiplantae; phylum Streptophyta; class Magnoliopsida; order Apiales; family Araliaceae; genus Aralia; species Aralia elata. Next base: position 109,857,823 of record CM068385.1, on the reverse strand, counting down.
ACAAACATGCAAATCATTTCACTATTATATTTGATGGAAACTATGAGAGACACTTCACAAAGTATGCAAGGTTCTCAATGATTCATCAATTAACACATCATTTTTTTATCCTTATACCATATTCTAGATTTTTGAATTGTGAATTGATCTGTAATTGTACAAAGAGAAATCACCTGCAACAAAGCCAATGCATCTGCAAAGGTCTCTTCAGCATCATCTGAGAACTGCATATATATAGGGGAAACTCCTTGATATAAAGCCAATCTCTGTTGTACCGTTTTCCTGCATACCAGAATCCCATGCAAGACGTGAATATATAAAATTCATAGCCTAATCAAAGAAACCTACTCCTGTAGATATATAATATCAGCAGAGAAGTTCCATAGACACCTTTTATAAACAAATCCAAGAATGGTACAAGAATACATCAAGTTCATTGGTTGCTGATTGCCTTTTTAATAAGATTTGCATGATTATCTAAAATGCAATTTGGAATCATCATCCCAAATTAAAAGGCTAGGTAGTTCATGTAATTATCAATAAATTAATCCTGCATGCATATAGCTGTTCCCCTCAATCTGGTATAGATAATAACCCTGCATGCAAGATGCTCAAAGGGAGATAAGCCCAGGGTTGGTCATCCAATACATGGAATCATTCAGGATTTGCTCAATTAACTAGTATAATAAACAGATTTAAAAAAACAAGCATAAGAATGGAGTCTAAGTAGAAGTTTGTACAAATGTGAAGAGAATTACATGTAGCTGTGATCTGAAATAGTTGTTTGGAGGTTATGGGAAACATCATGAATCATTCATGTGATGTTGAAGGTTTGATATTTGTTGAAACATAAGTTCTATAATCACCACGATTTGAAATCTTAATCAAAGTGGTATCAATTAATATGCAATGACAATTTTCAGAATCTTGTAAGAATGCTTGAAGGACAATGCAATATGATATTTAACAAATGCAAATTTCCAGACTCTGGAACCTCAAGAAAACGAGAATCAATGGATTATAGCCACCAAAAAGGAGGTATAGCACTAAGTCACTAACTCATGTTTCTAACTTTCTACAAGTTGAATTTTCTCTTTAGTCTTTAATAGCAACCATTTGAATTAATATGTAATCATAAGACTTACTCATTTGTAAAGGCAAATATAGTGCCAGAAGGTCGATAATGGCTCAGGAGGATAGCCATGAAACCAGTTCTGGTGAAGACAACAATTGAGGTTCCAAGAGTGTTAGACATCATTGTAGCATGAAATGCAAACATTTCACTCATATGGTTCTGCAAAAAACAAAGGTTTCAGCAAGCGTCAGTGTTACTATTTAAATGGAAAATTTTAATTTGCTGAGCCTTTGCTAGAGAGGTAAAAGCCCACGGGGTTTGAAGGGTGGAAAGAAAGGACCTTGACTGGTAGAGAGGAAAAGGGAGAGGAAGTAAAAAAAAAAGAGGGGTTCCCTCCCCCTCCAGGCCCACAAAACTCTTCCCCGCCCCCTCCCAATAATCAATGAGCGGAAAAGAGTAAGAAATAGCTATCCTAAATGGTGTTTGGTACTAATTGACATAATAGTCCTATCTCCATCACAGAATCGAGACAGAAACATGTGCAGATTTAACGATAATTTTTTTAAAAACAATAATTGAAAACACTCCCCCTCCCTGCCAAGAGAAAAAAATTATAAGTGCTTCCCATCTCGCTTCCTATTCCTTCCAGCTCCAAATAACATAAGGATGAGGCATTCCTTCTGTAGTGGTACGTCTCCCATTATAATACCTTATACCTCCACCTCCCCTTTCCTGCTGCCAAACACAGCATAAGACTATAGATCTACCTTAAAGGCTTGGCCAAGATTAGGTGGCGTTTCCCCACCAACAATGGTTGCTTCAGTCCGTAACGAAACTGTATGCATGACTTTGACAGCTTTTAAAGGAAACCTGCATGAGTGTGAAATCAAACAATTCAATACGTGAAGGGGAATTGCTTGGGTACTCGAATAAACCATAACACTAAAGACTCGGAATGAATTCTCAGATAGTAAAAGATAATGAAAATGCAACATAGAAGACTCTTGCAATCAAAGAATATAAGCAAGACCAAGCTTTATGTACAAAGCCTTTCCAAGTTTGAGCATGTTTTCCAGAAAATACATCATCTTCACAGAACCTAAATTCCTGAATCGATCAGGAACCACACAATAGAGTTAACCTTACACTGAAATATGACAGATTGTGGCGTACTTGTGTCTCCTAGTCCAAACAACTCTATCACTTTGCATGAAGTGTAACCAGTGTCTTATGTTGCTAGAAGATCCAAAACAAAGTAACTTACTTTCCATGAGCAGTTTCTCCAGAAAGCATAACTGCATCAGCACCCTCTCTAACAGCAATTGCGATGTCCGATACCTCTGCTCGGGTTGGTGTCGGATGAACAATCATGCTTTCCAGCATATTTGTTGCCACTATAACAGCTTTCCCCATGCTACGACACAACCTGATTATCTCTTCCTGTGGTTTAAATTATGTTTTTGTTACTAAAAAATTTAAGTCAATCACTCGTACCAATGTATAACCTTTTTTGTTGGAACGCTGGTAATTAAGCTATTTCACCTGTATTACTACTGTATATATGCTTTTGGAAACCCAAAAAAAAAAAAAAAAAAGGTAGAAGAAGCAGCAGCATTGGCAACACAAGTCACCCTATCATCAATTTGTTGCCATTAGTAATTACTAACTATGATAGTACCTGCAGTAGCGGAACCTCCTCAACTGGAAGCTCTGCGCCAAGATCTCCTCTTGCAACCATTGCCTGAGATGAGAAAAGCAATACAACTTTTAGCATGTAAATATGTAATAGTAAGGAATGCAGATTTAGGGTAAAATGGATCCAAAGGAATCCAATAAGCTGCTTAACATGACAATGTATATTACATATACGGTATAAAAAGTTCAGGTACAGTTGCAGAGTGTAAACCCCCCACCAACTGAGAATATTTCAAATTTATTTCTATGCTTTTCTGAAACAGCCTGGGTTAGCAACTCAATAACAAAGTATATTCACCACTGCTTACCAGCAAAGCAACCTAGGATTAGTTACCTCAAAAGCCTTCAAATTTTTTTCAAAGGGAAAAAGATGTAGAGCATAACAATTACCCCATCAGATGCTGCAATGATTGAATGCAAATTTGGTATAGAGTCTGCACTCTCAATTTTTGGAATAACATGTATATCCGCACCACAGCCTACCAAAGCAATAAAAAAGTGACAGTAAAGATTCAAGCTGAAGTACTATATATCTTATGTAGCATGATCTTAACCGTATTCTATAATTTTTAACAATATTCACATGAATTTACTTTTCAAGTAATTCTTCAATTCATGCACCACCGCTGCATCTTTAACAAAGGAAACAGCATAGAAGTCAACTTTATTGTCCACTCCAAACTTGATATCATCCCAGTCCTTTTCTGTTGCACATCAAGTGACACAGTTATGTTCATTTGCAAAACAAACAACTTAGTATTTCTCCGTAGGAAGACAAAAACATTGTAGTCCTTTAGGTGGTCAGAGCTTGGGGCTAACCAGTGATGGACGGCAGTGTAGCACTTTTTCCTCGAACATTTAGATGTCGTCTCGATTTGAGCTCTCCTCCGTCAACAACTTCACATTTCACTGAATCTTCTGTTTTGGACTTAACCATTAAAGACATCATACCACCTACAACATAAAGCAAGGGTATTGGTGCTTAAATACAACTGCAGCAAAGTGTTCATGTTTTTCTTTGACATGTATCACAGCAGCAAGCTATGTTTATTGTTAAAGGCTAATAACCTCCGCAAATGTCCGTTTGGAACTTCAGATTGCCAAAATTGAACACGAGAAAGATAAATGGTGCGGAGGATCAATTGAATCTTCAAATAAACTTAAAATTTGAAAAACATTGCCTCTAGAAAATTATGTTGCTTGAATCATTAGAACCAGAAAACTCTCAAGAATCTTAGGAGTGGAAGTGTGAAGATGCTAAATCAGTGTGCTGACTGAAAGTCTGGCCTACATAATCCTTCCTGGACGAAAACCAAGGAAAAATTATGCAAGGTTCATACTGCCAAAACTAGGGTAATGTCCAGTCAATTGACAACTCCCAGCTATACAATATATCACTAGCATAATGGATGTAATTTAAAACATGCAAGTATGGGGAGAAACAAAAAACCAGGGGCTGTCACATACCATCAACAAGAAGCATGTCACCCACATCTACGTCATTCACAAAATCATCATAGTTAACACTGACACAATCAGCAGTGCCAACCCCTCTTTTAATCGTGAAAGTGAATTCTTGGCCACTTGATAATATGACTGGTTGAGGCAAGTCGCCGCTCCTAACCTCTGGGCCCTGCTACCAGGAAAAACGCTATGAAACACAAGTACACAACTTACAAGTAGAAAATTTACATATTTAATACTGACGGGGAACTAAGACAATCATTCTAATGCCAAATTTTAGGACTATAATATATACCAGTCCACTCTTGTTTTAACAGGAAACAAACTCGTAATGACCTTCCTTTAGATCATAAAATACGTTTGTGTACAAATGCATACACGTACAATATCAGGGTCTTTTTCTTTTCTTTTTGCTACTTTGTGACAGAATTTACACGCACACCCACCTCAGCCACCGCCCTCTTGGTACACAAGAGATGGGGGTAACCATTGGGCCAAGACCCTTTAGTTACGATATCAGTTTATCATCTTATCATTGATATATTTATGCAACCATTTCCATCTTACGAAAAGACTATGGAAATCCCGCCTAAGGTAATACATTAGCTCTTAATCTGTGAAGTATAGTGTTTCAGTGCATGGAAAATCCATCCCCGTCCAGGTATTTTCTTAGATTGTATTTGTACTGCCGAATTGCCTTTCGCTATCAGTTAAGGGCACATGCTACACGGAAAACCATATAACTAATAACTATATCCAAATCTTTTATGCTAGACTTGATATAGAAGCAAAAAGAAGCAAGCATGAAGATAAACATGCCTTGGTGTCAAGCATGATTGCAATGACATTGTCTTTGGATTGAGCATTATATTCTTTAACCAAATCAATGACTTTCTGATGAGAGGCATGGTCTCCGTGGGACATGTTCATTCTAGCAACATTCATTCCAGCCTCGGCCAGCTTCCAGATCATTTCACGAGTGTTGGTCGAAGGACCAATTGTGCATACAATTTTTGTCTTACGTTTAACTGTTGGCTTAGACCATATACCCACTGATGTATCACCAAGCTGATGAATTTCCTGTAAATGGTGAATTTGCTCGTCTGCCTGACCAAATTAAACAGTGACCACCCAAAAAAAGATTAAGAAAAGAACTTTTAATAATAGAATAAAGTGCCTTTTCATATATATGTGTGTAGTGTTTCTAAATTAACTAATTAAGCGTTAAGTTTAGAAATAAAATACTTAATGTAAATTCAATAAAGTGGCAATAGAACCGCCAGCTCCTGAAGACATCCAACACTGTGAGAGTGAAAATCAGAAATAAAAATTACTCAAATAACTGATGTTTCACTTTGAGTTGAGTGAAAGCTATACCTGCCTGTCCAAAGTCATATTTAATGATATTCTCCATCACACACATTTTTAAATTAAAATCATGGGAATTGAAACACCGTCACTATAAAAAAATTTAAAATTAAGCAGAAAAAAAGAAAAGAAAAAAGAGCAGCAAGTACCTGCACATCTAAGTATCACTAAACTGTTTAGTTTTATATCCTAGCTCACTTTGTTTTCTAGGAGATGGCCTGAAGGAACTTTTTCCTTTGTGCTGCTTTACACATTTATTATTTAACATTCTTTATTGCGATGTTTATATAACTCCCAACATCAATTAAATCAAAATCAAAATCAAATTCGGAAGAGTAGAAGTTCTTCAGTGGAGATTCATAGTAGAAACAACGAAACTCAATTAAGTTTAAATTGCAGTTAGATTTGTGAAGTGAAAAATAAACACATGTAAGACAAAAAACAATGGAAGAAAAATTACTATTTCCCATGTCACTTTCTTGAAAGAAAAAAAAAAGCCTAAAGTTCGGCCACCATTCCTACAACACCAGCTACCCTGTGAACCTACAACATGAACTATGACATAAAAGAGGATGATAGGATCAATAAGAAATTAACAATAATTTCACCAACATCACTTTGAGAGTTTGAGTGCATATAATATAAGAGGACTATGAGAACATATAAAATAACAGTCAGCTACTCAAAATATCAATTACATACTCCCTCTGTTCCTAAAAGATTGTCGTTTAAGGTTAATTCACGTAGATTAAGGAATACAACTATTCCTTATGAAAAATACTATATTACCCTTGTTTTAATTATCTCAACTAATTATTAACTTTGTAGATTCCAAAAAGGAGTATATTACCAACCATGAGATTATGAAGAAGAAGTATTGGGAAGGGAAGAGATTTGTAAAAGCATTTCAACAACCAAGGGTTTTGTATTTTTTTGCGAAAAATCATTAAGTAGTAGAACTTTAAATAAGGGTAAAGTTGGAAAAAATTACTCCATCTGCGTTGATAAACTCAAAACGTCAATCTTTTTGGAACAAAAATTACTTCCTAAAACGACAATCTTTTAGGAACGGAGTATAAAATAACAGTCAGCTACTAAAAATATCAATTTGCATCAAATTCCTCAATCAAATTCAAACTTTTATGTTCTATTCCAACTACTTGCAAGTACAAGATAGAAAAATAAAAAATTGACATTACGACCTTGGGAACGTCTTCAGGCGAGACCGGAATGACTTCAGGCTCAGCACGTGCAGATCTCCTCGCAGTGATAGGATTGCTAATGCGAACAGCTCTGTGTTGATTCTTTCTCGCATTGCAAGCAATAAGTACTCTGGAAGAAAAACCAGAAGGCTTGAGCTTTTCGACTTGATTTTGAAGAGATCCAGAGCTAGGGCTTGCAAACGAACCACTGTGAATTGACCTAGTGGCCACTACTTGCGTCATTGTTAGAGTTTTTTTACAGATAGAATGAGAGATTCGGAGAGGGAGAGAGAGAGAGAGATAGTTTCAGGAGGTAATTAGAGCTCCTGAAACTATAAATTGGAGCTGGATATGTTTAATTTGTGATAAGAAAGTTGAAATTGTTGAAGAAATCGCTAATATATTTGGCGGAAGTGAAGCAGGAATATGAAGATGGAGGCTTCGTTTGTATCGAAAGCTTTTTCTTCCGCTAAACTCTGTTATTCAAAACGTGTTTTGTATTTTTCTTCCTTTTGTGAAAGTTAATACGACGCCGTTGACTGAGCCTGGTGGTGAGGAAGGGGATATGGGTTGGCTGGAGTAGGTAATCTATAAAACCCAAATTTAGCGTACTAGCCGTGACTTGTAAGTTGTAAGGACCATTTCAGTCATTGTATTTTATTGTTTTTGAGAACCATTTCAGTCATTGTTGGTTCAGCATCAACCAATTAGCCAATGTGGTCCCTAACTCTCTGTTTGTGAGTTTGGAAACAAAAGAAAATAAAGAAATTTAATTTTTTTGAGAAATAAGAAAATGAAGAAAATAAAAAAAAAAAAATTTTGTGTTTGTGAGTTTTGTAAGAAAACTTTAACTTAAAATAATGTATTACTATTTTACCCTTATTAGGTTACAATTTAAAAATTATTATAAGGATAGTTTTGGTATTTTAATATGTTATCTAAATTTTTAGTAAATTTCTTTTTAAATCTTTTCAACTTTGGAAGAAATTTTTGGGATAAATATTTTTTTAAAAAAATCTCTCTCCTCTTTTCTCTTCTCTCGTCTAGAAACTCACAAACAAGGAATTTTTAATCTCTTTCTTAAATTTCCCTTCTTCTCCTTTCTTTTCTATTCTAAAACTCTAGCTTAAATTCAAGTTTGTGTAATTGGAAAAAAAAAAAATTTACTCTATCCATTCCAAACATACATATTTCCACAAACACAAGTGATAATTGCACAAGATTTTTCTTACATGAATAATAAATGAGTCTCACATTTATGTGAGATAACTTATAAAAATTAATTTTTACTTGTATAAATAACAATTTGCTATTAATATTATGAAGTTAATTTGTAAAATTTTAAATTTTAAAATTGATTTTAATTTATTTAAATTTTGATATCGAAATATGGTAATTAAAACTCTCTCTGTTTTAAATATAAGATTATTATCGACTTGTTTTAAAATTAATATTTTAAACTTAAAATTAATATGACTCATCAGTAATTATAAAGCAATTAATAATTCATTTTAATGCCGTGTTTGGTTATCGAAAATGGAATGATCATTCCCTAATAAATGATTTTGATCCATTAGGTTGGTCGATAGAAATAGATTCTCCATTTAATTCTCACCAATTGATTCACTCTTATAAGGTGAGTTTAAGATCAATATTTTAACTAAAAATATATTTGTGACTAAATTACCTTATAAATATAGATTTTAGAAAATTTTCAATTTCTCTCTTTAAAAAGTTTTCACTTTCGTTTTTTTAGAATTTTCACTTTCTCTCCTATATTTTCTAATAATGAGTGTCTATTTTATTCTTTAAAAAATGAAATAAACCAACTAAACATAAAGAGGAGAATGACTATTCTTATTCCGTTGCTTGATTTATTTTATTTTGTCGCCCATTTCATTCTATCCAAGCTAATTGCTAAGGAATGGGAACTAAAGGCGACATAAATTTTGTGAATAAAGATTACTCTACCATACATATTTTATTTTTTTTCAATAGTATTTTCTCTTTTCATTTTTTTCCTTCTTTAACTTCTCAAATATAAAAAACATAAAGAAATGTTAAGTACTTATAGCATTAAAACTAAATTTACTTAAGCTAAATTAAGATTAATATAAATTATGACTAATCAAATTAAATTCATGTGCAATAAATAAATAAATAATAAGAAAATGAAGAACATAATTAACTAATTATCCTTTTTCATAAATGAATAAAAAAGTTAAAACGATAAATTGTCTATTTTAAAAATAAATACATTTTTAAAAAAAGTTATAAATTGTACTTATTGCAAATCTACTATTTGAGGATAAATTCTTTACGCGGTATCCAATGATAAACCGCCACATCAGTACTTAAGGTAAAGCAGTGCACCAAATTCATTCTCTATTTATTTATACACACAGAATAAAAGGAAAATATCACTAACAAAAAAATAAAAGAGAAAATTACAAAGCAACTTTATAAAAGAGGGGAGGACCATCAAAATCAATCAAATGCCAGGCTTAACTTCTTTCTCCAAAACAAATCTCTATACCGCGGTTGTAATCTTGTTAAATTGATTCTGTTGTAATCTTCTTCGCATAATAACCTTCTTTTTCTTCTTCTTCTTCTTCTTCTTCTATATAATCTGTAATTTCTTTTGTGGGCTCTCCGTAAGACTCACGGTTATAGACATCGCCTATGCTTTGAAATGGCAAGGTCGCACCCTTTATGGGTTGGTGGTTAGGGTTGTATCTAGGGTTAGGGTTCATGTTTGATATTATGTGGTTTTGTTGGTTGTATAATTGACTGATACTTGAAATTCATGAATTTCAATGGAATTTAGATGTGCTTGAATTTCATGAAGTTCAATGAATTATAGTAATTGACTGATACTTATCATTACGGGAAGCAAGATAGCGAAGATATATCATAGAATCACTCTCTCTGTTCTAATTCCTAATAGTAGAGATATATATACATATATATATATATATATATTTTAATCCTTTCCAAAATATATCATTACTTGTATTATATTCTATGTAAATTGAGTAGTTTAATGCAACATTACTATATTTCTATTGAAATAATAAAGATAGTGCTCGGGAGATGAGATTGATGTGCTTCCTTCAATTACCGAGCAACGGTAAGACAAGAATCTACAAGAAGACAAAGACATGTTTATAACACCAGGGATATATGCAAATGTTGGTCTTGGTTTTGTTGTTGGATTTTGGGCAGTCTTGGTTTTGCAGTGAATCTTGCTAGACTGTGGAGAAAGTTTAGGGGATAATGGTAAGTAGCTTTTGCCTTTCAACTAGCCTGAGTTTCTCGTACCCCTATCAAGAATTCTTACTTTCAAGCCTTATTGCCTTTTGTTTGTTGCTTTTTCCAGTCTTCTGTACGCTATATATGTATTACTTTAATTTGGGATTGTATTTTAGTTCCTGGTGTCTCCTTATGCTAGAAGTCAAGTTCCTAGTGCTCTGAGTTGGTTGTAAATGACCTCACTTGTTTAACTCACAAGTCTTCCTCTTTCTAAACATGGATGAATTAAGTCTTGAATCTTTTTTGTGGAAAAAAAGAATTTGAGTAGTTTTCAAATGTTAAAGTCGTGTTTTACTAGAATACATATCTCCTTATTTTATTGGTTTCTTAAGTCTTCAAGGAAAAATTAAGTCTGGTACATTATTCTTCTCTGTTTTCTCCCTTTGATGAGTGGAGATGTTTTAATCTTTTTGGTTCTCAGTAACAAATTTTGATCCACCTTCTCGACAGGAATAGTAAAGTTGCGTATCTCATGGGGGGCTAGCTGTGTTTTCGAGATGAATTTACTCTTTAATAGCACTAATCTAACTCAACCCCTTTTATATCAAACTAGTTGAGAAATTATTGTACTAATTAAAATGAATTACTCTCTGTTTGAAAAAAATTAGATCTACATTTTTCTTTTGAATTTGTTCCAGAATTAAAGATGTATTTGTATTTTTGGACTATAAAGGGACATGAAATCCTAAAATATGCCATTACTTTTATTCTTAGTTAATTAAATACTATCATGCCACCACTACTACAATTATTTGTATTTTTGGACTATAAAGTGATATGAAATCCTAAAATATGCCATTACTTTTATTCTTAGTTAATTGAATACTATCATGCTACCATAACTACATTTTTAATCAATGGTACGAATAGTTTGGTGAAAATAAAATTGGTTTTAAAAGTCGTCATTTTACAAATGTATCTCTAATTTTGGAACGGAAATGGTATATTTTAGCATGGCCCCTTGAATTTTTAAGATTAGTAGCCTGTTTGACTATCCCATTCAAATGGCCTGTTAATTTGAATAGAGCCATTTATATTTGTATAATATTTTATTATGCAAACTAAAGATTACACCATTTTTTTGCAAGTTTGTCCTCTATAATTTCCGTGAACTGACATGATTCATTGTTTTATGTATTTGATTATTTATTTAGATTTTCCTGGCTAATATCCATTAAACCTTGTAAGATTCCGCATCATTAGTCAACATAAATATGTATGTACTTTCATTGAAATTTACGAGAACCCTGAAAGACTTGGACTCTGTGAGTCTTCTTCTAAAGTGAAATTTCCTAAGAAGACTTGGACTGTGAGTCTTCTCTAAAGTGAAATTTCCTAAGAACTACCGGAGTAGTTGTGCTATTACTGAAGATATAAAATATGGTGAACTGAATAAAACTAACAATATTATCAATCCTCTACAATATCTGCAATCCTCCTTACTTGGTGTTCTTGGTGCCTCCTTTTATTCTTTTTAATGTGGCCATAATCAGTCTAGAAAATGATTATGTGGGATAGGTTCATTGAGCTCTTCCAGGTGTTAATTTTCATAATTTTCCTGTACCTAAAACCTACACATGAAAGTGGTTTAGCTAGAGATGCTAACATGATCAGGTGCTTAGAGACAGAGAGACAAGCTCTACTCAAATTTCGAGAAAATCTTGTGGATGACTATGGCCAACTCTCGTCTTGGGGGATGAGCAAAGAACACACTAAAGACTGCTGCAGATGGAAAGGTGTCCAGTGCCACAACCGTACTGGTCATGTACTTGCGCTCGACCTTCACAATCTAGATATTCCGTTCGAACAGACATTAAGAGGTAAAATTAGTCCTTCATTGCTCGAGTTGCAGGATTTGACTTACTTGGACCTCAGTTACAATAATTTTGAAGAAAACCATATACCAGAGTTTATTGGCTCCCTCAGCAAATTACAATACCTTAGTCTGGCAGGGAGTAGTTTTGTTGGCGAAATTCCTCAACATCTTGGCAACTTAACTAACTTGCGCTTTCTTGATCTCAGCTTTAATTACCTATACGTCATAAACCTTGATTGGCTTTCTCATCTTCGTATGTTAAGACACCTTGACTTGAGTTTCGTTGACATTGGCAATATCAACTGGCTGCAACCCGTAAATAAGCTCTCTTCCCTATCAGAATTGCATTTGTCTATGTCTGGGCTCCCTGGAGTCAATTCTCCCTCACATTTCTTAACTAATTCTTCTTCAATGTCTAATCTTGCCATCGTAGATTTATCTAATAATGATTATATTTTTTCTTCCGAGTACACTTGGTTGTTCAATTTAAGCACTAGTCTTGTGCACGTTGACATGTCTTCGAATGGTTTACAACGTTCTATTCCTGATGCTTTTGGGAACATGATATCCCTCGCAAATCTCAATCTAGCTGCAAATGAACTTGATGGTCAGATTCCAGAGTCTCTTGGGAACTTGAGTCGATTACAAACCCTGGAACTTTCTGGAAACAATTTTAGCATGCAACTTCCTAAGTTTCTACTGAAGCTTTCTGGGGGAGTCCAGAGCTCCTTACAGACCCTCAAATTAGGTGAGAACCAACTTAGTGGTTCGTTGCCTGATATTACAAGATTTTCGTCGTTGCGGATCTTATCGGTCAGTAACAATCAATTGAATGGGTCTTTCCCTGATATTTTTGAACAAGTTTCCGGTCTTACTTTTCTTGATTTGTCGGGGAATCAATTGAAAGGATCTTTGCCTGATCTAACAGTTCTCCCATCATTGAAAACGCTAGATCTTAGCAGCAATCATCTTGCTGGAAGACTACCAGAAAGCATTGGGCAACTTTCTGAGCTCGAATTCTTGGTTGTATCTTCAAATTCTTTTGAAGGTACTCTCTCCGAAGCCCACTTCTCAAATCTATCCAAGTTAAAGGAGTTATACTTGTCCTTTAATTCATTGGCCTTGCAGTTCAGCTCTGATTGGGTTCCTCCTTTTCAACTGGATGTTATTGCACTTGCATACTGCAGGTTGGGGCCTCACTTCCCAAAATGGCTTCAAAGTCAGAATAATTATTCCAAGCTTGATATATCATATGCTGGAATTTCAGATATGGTGCCTAATTGGTTTTGGGATCTGTCCGCAAGAATATTATATCTAAATGTTTCTTACAACCAGATCAGTGGCATGATGCCTGATTTGTCTTTAAGGTTTGCTGATTATCCAAGAATAGATTTGACTTCTAATCATTTCCATGGCCCATTGCCATTATTGCCACCCAATTTGACCTTATTGCATCTTTCGAAAAATTTCTTTTCCGGGTCAATTTCTTTCTTATGTGCAATTGCCAATGAGTATTTTTATTCTTTTGTCCTCTCAGATAACCAATTATCAGGAGAGGTTCCTGACTGTTGGATGCACATGCAAGGATTAGTCATTCTTAATTTGGCTAACAATAATTTCTCTGGGAAAATTCCAAGCTCAATGGGTTCCCTATATCAGCTACAAGCTTTGCACTTGCGCAACAATAGTTTCATAGGGGAATTGCCTTTGTCGTTGAAGAACTGTAGAGAATTGAAAATTGTTGATTTGGGTGAGAACAAGTTTTCAGGAAATATACCTATATGGATAGGTACATCTCTGAAAAAATTGGTTGTCCTTAGTCTTCGAAAGAATGAGTTCCATGGCAGTATACCAACAAAAATATGTCATCTCAAATATACTCAAATTTTGGACATCTCTCGGAACAACATTTCAGGGAAAATACCGCGTTGCTTCAACAATTTTACTTCTCTAATTCAAAGCAAAGGTTCAAGTGGAGTCCTTGTTTTTCAGATAAAATCTTATTACAATGGGACTTATCTTCATGGAGGCAATTATGTGAGCAATGCACTGGTGCAATGGAAAGGACAAGAGTCAGAATACAGGAAAAACCTGGGGCTACTGAAAAGCATTGATCTTTCTAGCAATAAACTAGTTGGCAAAATCCCTCAAGAATTTGCAAGTCTTGCAGAATTAGTTTCTTTGAACCTATCAAGAAACAATCTAACAGGTAATATCTTTGAGAAGATTGGGCAGTTGAAAATGTTAGAATCTCTGGACTTTTCTCAAAACCAGCTTTCTGGTGAGATTCCTTTGGGCCTTGCTAGATTAAACTATCTTAGTGTCTTGGACTTGTCAAACAACAACTTCTCGGGTAAAATTCCATCAAGCACACAACTCCAGAGCTTCAGTGCTGATAATTATGCTGGGAATCCAGAACTTTGTGGGCTGCCACTTCCGAATAAGTGCCCAGGAGATGAAACAAGTATACTTCCTCCCACTACTGAGCAGGGAAAAGACAGCAATATATATGAAGATAAGTTTTTATCACCAGGGTTCTACATTAGTGCTGGTCTTGGCTTTGCTCTTGGATTTTGGGCAACCTTTGGCACTCTACTGCTAAAGCACTCATGGGAGTCTGCCTATTTTAAGTTCTTGGTCAACCTAAAAGATTGGCTCTGTGTGACCGTAGCAGTGAATAATGCTAGGTTGTGCAGGAAGTTTAGGGCCTAAAGGCAAGTATCTTTTTGTTTTGTTAAATGTCATTTTGTTGTGTGTTGGGCTTCACAAACATGTATGTTTCGAAAATTTAGTCTTTTAAAGTGTTGTAGCAGTGTTCTTCAAACAACTAGACTAAACCAAGTTTTTCTTCGCTGATTGATTGTTTCATCAGGTTCTATCAACTTTTAAAATCCATAAATTTTATTTACCCGATTTTCAACGTTATTCAATAAAAGCATATTTTCCTTATTGTATTTTTTCTCATAAAATGTAGTCTCTGTTCATTAATTGCCAACAAATCTATTATTACTGTATATAACAAGACAATTGGAGATCTTATCCAAATTAATTAAATTATTTTGGTTGGTCACCGAGTTCGTCCTGAGTTCATCATCTCGATACTATGTTTTTCTTGTTCATAATTATAATTAGAACGTGAGTTGCTCAGAGGCAGCTGCATTTTAGTATGCATTTTGCCCTTTTCATGCAAGCTTCGAGTGTTACTCCCTATTTGTTGCTGCCTGTCCACCTCGATCTGTATTTTGGGTGTTATTCTGGGAAGATGTTTGGAATTCAGGAAATTGATTTGTTTGAATTAACCTAATTAAGGGTGTCATTATGTACTGAAAATTACTCCCTTCATTACAAAATTAGGAATACAATTTGACTTTTGAAGTCAAACGACGGTATATTAAATTTCAAATTAATGTGAATTTATTTAATTTTAGTTGATACAATTATTATAATTGTATAATATATAACAAAAATTATTAATCACAAAATTTATTTCATTCTAAACTTT
This sequence comes from Aralia elata, assembly GCA_034770075.1. Classification (NCBI taxonomy): domain Eukaryota; kingdom Viridiplantae; phylum Streptophyta; class Magnoliopsida; order Apiales; family Araliaceae; genus Aralia; species Aralia elata. The sequence continues at coordinate 109,842,389 of CM068385.1, read as the reverse complement.
TATGAGTCATACTAATTTTGAAGTATAACTAAAGAGTATAATACTTACAATGAAAAAGGGATATACCCCTTAGAGTATCTAACTAATATACTCCATAGGGTTCATACGTCTATTTTTAGGGTTTTTTTAGATAAATCCAATCATACGGATTTAAAGAACATATAAAAATATTTGAATATATGAATTTTCATATGATTTGGTGATATTTATTATAGATTTTATGATAATGAAAGCTCAATTAATCTTAGTCATCAAAAAATATATTTATTTTACAATGTTATAATAATGTTGCTAAACAAACTTAAATTAAATAAAAATTTACGTTTACTTGCATTTTGTATCTCTCGCAAGCCCATATTTATATTCGATGGTAATATTATAATAGATAGTTTTACTACTTTATAGACTTAAATATTAGAGCCTACTTTAATAGATAGTTTTACGCTTTCCAAATCTTGGGTACTAAAACAGGGCTACACAAAGCAAAGCAAGCTTTCCCCCTTCATTTGACGTGGGTCGCACTCCATCGCAGGCATTGAATAAATAAAATGAGTGGGGATCTTCCTTTCTCCGCTTCTAATATCTCCAAATATTGTCACAAAAAAGTTTCCCCGAATATTCTATTATTGACACTTGAAAAAACAGTTTTTAAGGTCTCATTATTTTGATGAATCACTTGATCCCTGATTCACTAGCGAATAATTTTGCAATTATATACGAAAAAAAATTGATTCCGTTAGGTTTAGGCATCTCTAGCAACCTTTTCTTGAGCTATTCAACGAAAGGATCTCGTGTGACTTCGGTGTGCCATTTTCAAGCATTATTGTAGAAATGGGAATGAAATAGGCAAGAAATAAGAGGGAAAATAAGACTTCTTCGCCCCTCATTTTTCACCTAGATCTAGAACTTTTGGCTACATGATTTTTTTTTACGTCATTACCTTTCACACACACCAGGAATCACATTGGACACATACAAAATTGTACACGGACAATTATGTAAAAAAAATTATACAAGGATTAAATTAAAACTAGAGTGAGAGTACAAGGACTAAATATGTGTTTTTGCCACAGAGTAAGAAACAAACCCACAAACAAATTTCACATAAGGAGAAAAGAAATGAGAAATCAAGTACATCATCATTATTTCAATATCAATAACCAATAATCAAAACAAGCCTCACATAAAAAGAAAAAAGATAAAAAAACAAATCTATAAACAAGTAAAGAGAAAACAATCAAGCCTAATAATAAACTTAGTTAAGTAAGAATTGAATCAGACACCTAAAAGTTAGGTTCCTCATTCTTAACTTCACAAGCATGATATTATATATCCTAGTAATACCAAATTACCCGTCCTTGGGCGTCTATTCAATCAGTGTCGAGAAATTTCTTAGAGCTTTCCAATTGGCCTTGACATTTTATAATTCAAGTACTAGATCAGTGTCAAGAAATTTCTGGGGCTTTCCGATTGGCCTTGAGATTGTATAATTCAAATTTCAAAATTGGAAGTACTAGTAGAAAGTTACAACATGGTTGACTATATGTTTCAAGTCTACACGTCAGTTTCCTCAAATTAAAAATAATAACAAAAAAAGCTTGATTAATTTTGAGGACTGAAGATATAAAAGGTGGGGATTACATTACATGGGCTCATAACAGAATTAAAGTACTCAAAAGCTAGCTAGCAATATCTGCAATTGTAGTTGTTGTTGCTTCATAGGAGTATATATATAATCTGAATTAATTGCGACCTTAATCTAGAAAATGTGTATGCATGGGTACAGCTTCTGGCATGCAGTCATAGTTGTGCTTTTGGTCATAGCTGCTGCTGCTGCTGGTGATGCTGCGGCTGCTAAAGTAGGGATCAACAGGAGAACGTCGCTGTGCATAGAGAGGGAGAGACAAGCTCTGCTCCTATTTCAGCAAGGCCTCGTAGATGACTATGGCCAGCTCTCGTCTTGGGGGATGAGCAAAGACTGCTGCATGTGGAGTGGAGTCCGATGTCACAATCTTACCGGTCATGTACTCGCTCTTGACCTTCGTCCGAGGACATTTTCGTTTGATAGCCAGCCCTTAACAGGTAATATTAGTCCGTCATTGCTAGAGTTGCAGCATTTGAATTATTTGGACCTCGGTAGCAATAATTTTGGAAATAATAGTAATCTCCAAATACCTGAGTTTATTGGTTCCCTCAGCCAATTACGATACCTGGATCTGTCGGCTAATGGATTTATTGGTAGATTTCCTCTGCAGCTTGGCAACCTAACCAAGTTGCGCTTTCTTGATCTCAGTTTTAATCACGTAAATGTCATAAACCTTGAGTGGCTTTCTCATCTTGTTATGCTAAGGCACCTTAACCTTGGTGAGGTGGACCTTGGGAACCTCAACTGGCTGCAACAACTAAATAAGCTGCCTTTCCTATCAGAATTGTACCTTTATGGTTGTGGGCTCCCTGGACTCAGTTCTCCATCGCTACCCTTAACAACCAATTCGTCTTCAATGCCTAATCTTGCCGTCATAGATATATCTTTCAATGATTACATTTCTTCTTCTGAATACCATTGGTTGTTCAATTTCAGCACTAGTCTTGTGGACGTTGACATCTCTTCTAATTCATTACGAGTTCCTATTCCTGATGCTTTTGGGAACATGATATCCCTCACAAATCTCGATCTTGGTGGAAATCAACTTGATGGTCCTATTCCTGATGCTTTTGGGAACATGATATCCCTCACAAATCTCAATCTTGGTGGAAATCAATTTGATGGTCCTATTCCAGAGTCTTTTGGGAACTTGAGTCAATTACAAACTCTGGATCTTTATTCAAACAATCTAGGAGGGCAGCTTCCGGAGTTTCTGCAGAAGCTATTTGGGGGTTCCAACACCTCCTTACGGACCTTGAACTTAGATGATAACCAACTTAGCGGTTCTTTGCCTGATATTACCATCTTTTCGTCCTTGAGGCAATTGCGGGTCCGTGGCAATCAATTGAATGGGTCTTTCCCCGAAAGTTTTGGACAAGTTTCCAATCTTTCTGTACTAGACTTGTCGGGGAACCAAATGACAGGACCATTGCCTGGCCTGGAGGTCTTTCCATCATTGCAATTGTTGGATCTTAGCAACAATAAGCTACACGGAACACTGCCGATAAGCATCGGCCAATTTTCAGAGCTCGAAATATTGGATGTATCTTCAAATTCATTTGAAGGTACTATCACTGAAGTCCACTTGTCAAATCTCTCCAACTTAAAGGAGTTGCGCTTGTCTTTTAACTCTTTGGCTTTGGAGTTCACCTCTGATTGGGTTCCTCCATTTCAACTGGATATTATTAGACTTGCATACTGCAGGTTGGGGACTCACTTCCCAAAATGGCTTCAAACTCAGAATAATTATTCCGAGCTTGATATCTCATATGCTGGAATTTCAGACACGGTGCCTGATTCGTTTTGGATTCTATCCCCAATAATATGGTACCTAAATTTGTCTTACAACCAGATGAGTGGTCATGTGCCTGATTTATCTTCCAGGTTTGTCGATCATCCTATAGTAGATTTAAGTTCTAATCGTTTTGAAGGTCCAGTGCCATTCTTCTCACTAAATCTGACATCATTGCATCTCTCCAAAAATTTGTTTTCGGGATCAGTTTCTTTCTTATGTGCAATTGCCAATGAGCACTTCAGTTCTCTTGACCTCTCAGATAACCAATTATCAGGAGAGCTTCCTGACTGTTGGATGAGCATGGAAGAATTAGTCGTTCTTAATTTGGCTAACAACAGTTTCTCAGGCAAAATTCCGAGCTCTATGGGCTATGTATATCAGCTTCAAATATTGCAACTACGCAGCAATAATTTCATAGGGGAATTGCCTTTTTCTTTGAAGAACTGCAGCAACTTAAGAATTGTTGATTTGGGTGAGAATAAATTATCAGGAAAAGTACCAGCATGGGTAGGTACACACCTAACAAATTTAATTGTCCTTAGTCTTCGAATAAATGAGTTCTATGGAGCTATACCTCATCAAATATGCCATCTAAACTATACTCAATTCTTGGACCTTTCTCGGAACAAAATCTCAGGAAGAATACCGAATTGCTTTAACAATTTTACTTCTTTAACTCAAAGCAATAGTTCTAGTGGACCTCTTGTTTTTTCCACTACAGCTTATGATGGCTCTTATTTTCCTGGTGAAGACTATGTGGGCAGTGCATTTTTGTTATGGAAAAGACAAGAATCGGAATACAGAAGAAATTTGGGGCTTCTGAAAATCATTGATCTTTCGAGCAATAAACTTGTTGGGAACATTCCACGAGAATTTGCAAGTCTAAAAGAAGTGGTTTCCCTGAACCTGTCAAGAAACAATTTGACAGGAAATATAATTCAGAAGATTGACCAGCTGAAAAAGCTAGATTCTCTCGATCTGTCTCGAAACCAGCTTTCTGGTTACATTCCTGTAGGTCTTGCTCAATTAACCCTTCTAAGTGTCTTGGACTTGTCCAACAACAACTTGTCGGGTAAAATTCCATCAAGCACTCAACTGCAGAGCTTTGACGCCTCTAACTACGCTGGGAATCCTGAACTTTGTGGGCTTCCCCTTCCAAATAAGTGCCCGGGAGATGATCCCACTACTGGGGAAGGGAAAGACAACAATCTGCAAGAAGACAAAGGCGAGGACAGGTTTATAACACCAGGGTTCTATGTAAGTGTTGTTCTTGGTTTTGTTGTTGGATTTTGGGCAGTCTTTGGCACTTTACAGCTGAAAAGCTCATGGGAATATGCCTATTTCAAATTCCTGGAAAACATGAAAGATCGGCTGTCCGTGACAACAGTAGTGAATCTTGCTGGATTGAAGAGGAAGTTTAGGCGCTAATGGTAAGTACGTTTTGCTTTTTGCAAGTCTGAATTTCTCATACTCCCCCTGCCAAGAATTCTTACTTTCAAGTCTTCTTGACTTTGTTGTTACTTTTTGCCCATTATTCTTTACACACTATATTTGCATACTACATTCTTCTTTGTTCCCTAGTTATTGCTAATTTGAATTATCGTTAGAACCCCATGCCCCAAGCCCTCAGCTACTTTTCTATGTTGTTCCTTAAGAAAGACAAATTGACAAACTAGTGGCCTTCCTTCATCTCGTTTAATATGCATTCTGCACTAACATCTATGGTTTGTTTAAGTTAAGAGAGGTTGTGAGCAAATTAGCTACACGGGCATCACATAAACTTTCCGAAAATGGAAGTCTATTCATTTTCTTAGGCCACTAAATAGAAGTCATGCGTTTCTCTGCAGTTTCTCAGAAGACCAACATATTTTTCCCAAACTTGAAAAATATCATTGAATACCTTGAAAATGATCTAATCCTATTGTTCTTTGCAGGATTATCGAAGTCCATAGAAAGCTGGCGGAGGAAGCTCATGTATGATGCATACCGACCATTAGCCTCATCAGCTCAGAAGATATTTAGTCTCATACTTTGCTTCTATTTTATTCCCTCTTCCTCTGCTATTTTTATGCATACCAGTCTATGTGCACACTAATATTACTATAAATATAGTAAATGAATTTATTATTACGTAAATGATGCAAAATAAACTTGAAATATGAAAAAGATACATTTGTGCTACCTGCCAAGTACAACCTGATCACCAACTCTTAGGCAGCCATTGCAGCAATGATAGTTTACATTTACATGACCCCAATCCCACAAAATTTTGACCCATTTTGCCTTGATTATGTTTATCTAGGTGACATTGTGGAATAACTACATGTAGCATGAGATGATGGGTGAGTAGTACTGGTAATGGTAAAAGAGCTGAACTGATTGAACTCTCTTTTCATTGCCTTGTATACATGATCTAACCCTTCTTCAATCAGCTCCAAAACTGTCTGTGGCATTGGTGGTAAATTTATATCAACTGATCCCTCCAACATTTTCACTACTTCCCCCATTGAAGGCCTCATGGAAACCTCATCTTGAATGCACCAAAAGGCAACTTTCAATGCTCTTATTAGCTCCTCTTCTTCCACTCTTCCTTCTAGTCTTCTATCTGCAACTTTCGTCGGTATCCCATTTGTCAGCTCCTGCAGGAATCAGAATTCATATAAACGCTCAATTATCGGATTCTATTTTAATATAATGTTAGCTTAAAAAGTTATGCATAATTAATTTCACTATATATACCTTGAAAGCCCATCCGGGGAAGAAAAAATCCTCTGCATCACAAGTCATGTCAAAATTTCTTCGACCACCAATAATCTCCAAAAGAAGCATTCCATAACTGTAGACATCGGCCTTTACAGTTACAGGACGGTTGCTAACCCACTCGGGAGCCAAGTAGCCTCTGGTGCCTCTGACCATAGTGACTACTTGGGAGTGCTCTCTGCCCATCAACTTGGCCAGTCCGAAATCAGATACTTTAGGGCAAAAGTTTTCATCCAATAATATATTTTCCGGCTTGATGTCACAGTGTATTATCCTGTTCCGACATTGCTCATGAAAATATGCAATCCCTTGTGCAGTACCCACTGCTATGTTGAACCGAGTTGGCCAATCTAGAAGTCCACCTCTGTTTTTATACGAAAAAAATATCCACTTGTCCAATGATCCATTTTTCATGAACTCATAAACTAGAAGCCTGTCAATGATCACATTTCAGATACTAATTGAATAGAAATATCTTAATTAGCAGTATACTGGGAGTTGTTAACTATTTGCAATCAAAAGATGGGGTACCGTTGTGATCCCTCAGAACAGTAGCCACAAAGTCGAACCAAGTTCATATGATGCATGGATCCGATTGTGTTTACTTCCGTAATGAATTCTCTCTCCCCATGAGGCAACATTTTATCAAGTTTTTTTACTGCAATTAAAGTCCCATCTCCTAGGCTTCCCTTGTATACACTGCCAAAACCACCTGCAAATAAACAAAATTTATTAGAACCAAGAATATCTGCTCAACATTATCTGAATTAAATCGATGAAAATTAAGATCATACATTTATACTACTTTACCTGTTCCAAGCAATTGGGAAAAATTACTAGTCCTGCTTTGAAGATCACGGAAACTAAAATTCACTGGAGCACCGGACACAAGCAAGGAATTTTCGAGAGCTCTCTTTAGGGATCTCTTCCTGTGGACATTAATATACAATAGGCAACATAGGAGCCCCATAACAACAGTCATGCTTAGAACAATAGGAAGAACCAAAGTTTTGGTTCGCTCACTTGCTGAATCCTCGCCTGATTTTCTATTTCTGCCTGAACTTGATGAGCCATTGGCCTCAACCTTGACAAACAAGGTCGAGCCAGGATCCTCATATCCACCAAATTCCAAGCTCCGCAAAACCCAACAATAGGCCTTCTCTTCATCGAGCCCATACACCGATGCAACACAATCACAATCCGATAAACAAGCATCACCACATTTTGCCACAGTCGGTACATCACTATAATTTGCTATAACTGATGATTCAGAGTAGTAGTAGTTCGTTTGTTGTACCGACTCAATCTTGAAATCTGATGTCAAATTCTCATGATGAGGGCCACATTTTCCTGTAACCGATGAATTTTCATAGCACTTGTCATTATTTCCTGGCTTAGAATTAGTCCCTGGCAAGCATGTACAGGAGGCATTAGTCTTACTTCTGTCCAAATTACATATCCCATTCCCACAAGCCCCAGCAATATCACAAGGATTCGAAACTGCAGCCCATTCTGGTACCCATTGGCGCGATCCATTAACATCATTATCCCATCTATACAAACGTATATTTCCATTAGTCTCTAGGATTAAACGTCGAGGAACAGCTGGACTAATGTTTGATTGATTTACAGCAGAGTATATTCCCCCAGAATCACCATCATTTTTGTACACATAAACAGCTCCATCTGATGACGAACCGTACACTATTCCTAAGCTTCCTGCTTCATCCAAAACCGCGATAACCTCACCTGTCACATTGGATATTTCAGGGCCTGACCAATAGGAGTAGTTTGTGTAAGATTCGGGCAATGAATTAAAAGATTCGGGCAAGTTGTAGGTCAGAGCCAGGCTTAATGATGTGGTTTGTTGTAGCATTTTAAGTGTATAATAACCACCACCATGAGAATCACGTGATCTCGATGATGTGAGCTCTAGTGAAACTGTTAAGGGTTGGCCAGGGAGCAGTGTATCTGATGGATGGGAAAAGCTTTGCCACGAAATGTTGCGGTCGGCGGTGTAGAGGATGAAATTGCCGTTGTCGGACATGACGGCTGTTTCGACGCCTGCTCCTGAGGTGTTTGATGTCCAGGCTGTGGTGCCTCCGTCGATCAGCATGAGGTTTCCGGTGGTGTCAAATTCTAAGACTGCATCTTTTGTGACGGGGTTGTTTCTATTGAGATGATTGAGACAAAATGAAAGGGTTGGCCAAGAGTTATAGAGTATTCCTGCAAAACCTTTTGTAAAGACTAGAGATGGAGCCTTAATGTTTATGAGCTTTTAAGTCTAATTTCCCTTTTGTACGTAATTACTTTATTATGTTTTTGGTAGTGATAGCTAGCAATTTTAATTTGTTTATGAATTAATGCACAGAAGTGGTAATGCATGCCATATTGCCCAATATATATTTTCAAAATTACTAGCAAACTATACTCTTTAGTTATTCAATATTCAAACAACAAAGGACCATCCATGCAGAAAACACTTATATATTCCAAGTAGATTATTAATTTAAAGAGGTTGTATCATGTATAAATAAATTATATAGTAGCTTACAAATAAGCGGACCAAACCAGGGTTAGATCTCCGGGAAGTTGAGCAAACCAAATTGCCAACTGAAACCTATGATCACCATCATCACTTGAGGAGTCGTCCCGGGTAAAGCCGAAAGCAAAGGTTCCATTGTCTGACACCCATGCTTGCTTCTCCTTGGCTAACAATCTCGAACCCAAAGCAATCCGGCCGGATATGCAACCGGAAAGTTTGGCTAGAACCAGAAGGATGAACAACAACAAAGCCGACCAAGAAGCAGCAGCTACACTCGTGGTGGTCATAGTGATGAACTAGCTAGCAAGCACTATATTCACTCATGTTACGGGTGCCTTATTTATTAATGGGGACGGGGACGGGGACGGGGACGGGGACGGGGACGGGGGACGGGCCACTTTATTAATATTGCTGTGTTGGGACTCGGGAAATTAAGCTAACTAGGGAAGAAAATTTGGAAGATGATACTCACTTAATTTAACACGTGGTCAGTAGTGGGTGAGCTACAACGTTGACAAACCAGTCTGGACCCATCTCATCCATACATAGTCGGTCGGAGATTATGAAATATGAACACCGACGTGGATGTACACGTGTTTATATGTTTACGGCAAGGATGTTAGCTCTCCGACAACCGAAAGCAATCCAAAGACTTGTATAATTAATTAATTAATTAATTAATGATTGACATTAACATACGTCTCATCTTTGCCCTTGAGAATATTTTTGACATTCACACTTTGACGCTGACTTTAATTTGGACAACAATATTTTCATGATTACTTTTTTCAGCTAATTAAGAAAATACTCGCTCACTAAAACCTTTTATATATATATATATATATATATATATATATATATATATATATATATATATATATATATATATATTACGTTGGGGGTGAGTCTTCACCCATGAAAGGAATCTAAGTTAAAAAAAGATTTTCGATGACTTTTTTTTAGTGCTCGAGGTGCCTAGAAATTTTATCAAGGTTGCTCATTCTTATAATTAAAGATAATTAAAAAAATTGACAAGGTCCATGAAAAAAAGACCTTTTTCACTATAGAGCCAATATGATAGCATGATCATTCCTTGAAAGAATTGAAATAATATTTAATATAATTCAAGAAATATAGAGTTCACCTTAAATATATTAAAATCATTACAAAATAATTTCTTGCAGCCCAAATTTCTTGAATTTTTTTACAATCATTTTGTTTTCAATTGTATCAAATACATCTTTTTCAATGTAAGTTATCATTTGTCGGCTTTTAAGTAGACTCAAATCGAGGACGTTCACTAATTTCGAAATTCTTAAAATAACTGCAAATATTTTTTTGCATCCTATTAAAAAAGAAAGGCAAACGTAAATACACACACAAAAAATACAATCGAGTACAATTAGAAAAAAAGAAGAAGAAGAGCCCTACTCTTAAAAAAATATACTCCGTATATAATACATATATATTATATACGTTAAAATAATTTAGGACAAATATGCTCAATTTCATATCAATTATTCATAGAATATTTAATTTTATACGTAAATCAATAAATAAAATTAATTTAAGACAATATGCTGGATAAATTAGAAGAGGAGAAAATTCTAAAATTTAGTGAAAATTAAAATTTAAAGAAACCTATCAGAAAATTTGAGAGAAATTAAATATCATAGGAAAAAAAAACATGAACATAGTTACAATTTATAATTTTATCGAAAATGAAGATAGGATATAACTAATTTTTTGAATTGAGACTGTAATTGAATTTTGTACAAATTGTAAGTATTGCAACTTGAGACTCCTATTTTGAACAAATTGTAGATACTTGTATATATTTTTTAATATGATCACACTTTACTATAATACCCTTAGTAGTTAAAATTTTTAAGAATTTAAGGGTGGTCACTTGCCCCCTACTAGATCGCCCCTGTGGAAATACTTTGTCTATTCTAAAGAATGGAGTATTGCATTTTTTAGTTGAGTTATTATTTTAGAAAGATTTGCGTTGCACACATTTGACATACTAGAAAAAATTAAATAATAAATTAGTTTGATATAAGTATATCTGCTTATGTTCAACATTTTAAATTACTTTACAGCTTATATTAAAAAAGTATTTTATAAATATATATTCTGATTTTAAAAATACCAGTTTCTTAGTCCGTAAAACTATCAAAATGCTTTATGAGATGGAGAATAGTAGAGTTAGCTAGCCCCCAGATGGCCAGATATATGATCACCAATCTCATGTTACTTCTGTACAAATACAATGATACAATTTCTAAAGTGTTTTATTTTGGGATATCTCAAAATGTTAGTAACATACTTCTAAAATTAAGGCAAAAAAAGAAAATGAGTAACACCGTATATAACGGAGTGAATTATCGCACAAAAATAACGTAATTTTTTTTCTTTTTATTTTTAATTTTTCAAAATAATAGTATTATTTTCGGAGACAAGTTACACAAAAATATGAGGTGTATCTCATATTCCGTTCCCTCGAAATTAATGTTCCGAAAGTGTTACTATGTTCAAACAAGATATGATGGATGTTCAAACAAGCAATGACGCCCGGGTCAAGTTGGATGGACCCATGTATCCGCACCTAATTTAACCTACATCCTACTTTGGGGCGGGCTTCGGGAAGGTATCCGTATGTTAGTTTTATTTTATTTATTATTTTTTGCCAATGACATTGAAAATTAACATTCACCCTCTCTTTGTTTCATAAAAAATTTAATTACATATAATTTTTCAACATAAAGAGTTGGATAGTATAAATAACATAATGTTTTTAAGTTTAGTTTAGTATCATAATCGCATATCTTATTAGTAATTTATTATTTGTAAAAATACATATCTAATATTTATTAATTTTATAAATAAATTTTTCTTGTGAAACAGAAAGAATAAAAAGAAATTTATATTCGTTAGTCATAAATTATTACAAGTAACACCGTATAGATTAGTCACTTGAATGTTCATTAATTTTATTCTAGACATCAATAATTAGAAACAAACGAGCTTTTTTCTTTGTATTTTTCAAAGTAATTACAAGAATTTATAAAAATAATAAGTCACCCTTACTATAAAATACTAATATACTAAACTCTTGTTTACGTATCTCAGTTTATGGAGTGTTGAGCTTGGTTTAACAACCAAGCCCTTGTTCTTTCCATAATACATTAGTCATCTACTTTTTTAGCAAAATAAAACATAATTTAATTACTCTTATTTTTAGAATCGAGAGACTATTATAGTAAAATTTTATGTTAATAAAAGTGTGAACCATACTATGACTATATATGCAAAGGGATCTTATTTTCCCTAACTACAAATAAAAATAAAAAACAAAGTATGTTCAAATTAATAATCCATATAATAAAAAACATCAAATTAAAGTTATATAACATCACAAGTTCAAGTGTTATTTCTCCTCTCTCCTATAATAATAACAAATCTACACATGAGCTTCATATATAATTTACAGTATATTTTTAATATTAAAAATTTTAATTTGAAAGATAAATAAAAATATTATTAAATTTTAAAATTATAATATAAAGATCTTTAGACATATTTTTTAGGACACCGAATATCTTTACTCTCGGCGGCTAAACTAAACAAGTAAACAACAAAAAGGTGTCTGGTCAAAGCTTCTCACTTCAACTTTTGAGGTCATGCATGACTCGTTGAATCAAACACTATTAGTCACGTATGTAATTTATATTTTGATAATATTTTTCAGATTTGAATATTAATTTAGACAATAAAATTAAAATATTATTATTTTTAAAGAATAAAATACGAATACTTTTAATTTAAGAGGCTAAATTAAGTAAAAGTTTGGCGAATTCACCTTCACCGACTGTATACAGCTAAATGTTTTTACTAATGTAATAACCATAATTTCTAATTTACTCAAACATTAATCCATATAATAAAAAATATAGCATTAAAAAGATCTAGTTTTAAAATAATATATTACTAAAAGAGTTTTTTATTTTATTATAATATATGGAATGACATAGAGTAATCATTTTTAATTATATAATTTAATATTATTTCACAACTAAATTAAATATATATTCGTTATATTTTAAGATTAATATGAAAGAAAATATATTTTTAAACTTCGTAAATTTTGTAATGAGAATCTTTTTATGTGTTATAGGAAATACTCCATACGTTACATATTATCTGATCATTGTTGATTTTTTAAAATTAATTTAAAAAAATTTAAATTCAAAATTGACATAGATTTTATAATTTAATTAATGCAGTGATGAATATTATAAGCTTTCTTAAAAGTATTATCCATTGTAAATTTTATTGTTTCATAATTTTTACTTAGTCATCTTAATTTTGAGTTTCAAAATATTTTAAATTGACTTTCAAAAGTCAATAATAATCATATAATTTAGAACGAAAAGAGTATTATTTTTTATGATAATGATATTTTCACTTGTATTTTCTTGTTGATATTTTTATAAAACTCTCTCATACGTACCCCACTATTATGTAAAAGAAGACCTAACGAAAGTATAAATAATACTATCTTTATATCAAAAAAATATGATTATTATTGATTTTTTGAAATAAACTTAAAATATTAAAAATTTAGAGTTGATATAAATTTTTTTTAAATTTGAATAAATACAATGATGAATATTTACATATATTAAAAAAATTACTCATTATAAACTTTATTAAATCATAATTTTAATGAATTATCTAAATTTTGAATATGAAAATCTTTTAAATTAACTTTTAAAGTTAATAATAATTATAATTTGAGATGAAATAACATATGTTAAAATAGTGCTATTCTATTTTATTTGTGTCTCTTATTATAAAGTCTGAGACTTTTTATAATTGTTTTTTAGTGTAATTAAGTTACAATTTAACGTTAAAAGAGTTTAAATCTTTCCATTAATTTTTTGCCCGTAAAATTATTATTAATTCAATTAAAACTAAATACAGCTTCCTACATTTTCTCAATCAATTCACAATTTTAATTTTAATTTTAATTTCTTCAGCAATGTTCCTCCTCGTGCCGAGGCTATATTTTTTTTTCTACATTAGTATCAATCAATTCATAAATTATTTTTAATTTTATTTTCTTTCTCACTTGCGGAGTATTTTTTGTGGTAATGGAGACTAGTTATTATTAAAACAAACTATAAATCCACTATAAAATACCAAATCGAACAAGTAGCAAGTGCAGCAGAAGGGGGTAAAAACAGAAGCAAACAATGGCAGTGAAAGTGTACGGTCCGGCCACCGCCTCCACGAAGCGCGTGATTGTTTGTCTAATCGAGAAGGGAATCGAATTCGAGACTGTTCCGATCAACATCTTGACCGGCGAGAATCAATCCCCTGAATTTCTCAAATTACAGGTTACTTATTTTATTTCTTTCTTTCTTTGTTTCCTATTCTTTCCGATGTATCGTGTTCCGGAATTGAAAGGAGTAATTTTGCCGGTGCGAGCATGATGTTTTTCAGGGGAATTTGTGTTTTGTTTAGTTCATCTTCGTTACATCATATTTTAACCGTTTTTTGTTCTGTTGAATGTAGCCTTTTGGGGTTGTTCCTGTGATTCAAGATGGAGATTTCACTTTGTCTGGTATATACTTCTTATGATTATTATACCATTTTCCTTTTTCGAATATTGTTTGACTTGACCTGACCTGACCCGACTTGACTCTTATATGGCTTAATGATTTCTTTAATACATCTATGTGCTTTAATTGTTCATCACTTTAGGGTGTATAAACTATAACTTAATCTCCTAGAATTAAAAATTGTTTATTGTTACAACTTGGTGGGCTGCTATCTCCAAGTTAGTTGACTGCTATGACTATTATTTTAATTCCTAGAATTGTTGTTTCAGCACGGCTCCGAATATATTGCATATATTCGCTAATGGTTCGCGAGCCTTTAATTGGATTCTTTAGTTGCTCCTTAACTTGCTTGATATGACCACGAGTGGGCTTTGCATATGTGTTTTCAAGAATCATCCAGGCATCACGAGAGGTGATAGCACGATTTAGGAGTGGAATAATTGCAGCCGATAATGATCCGACTATGGCACTGAAAATTAATTTATCCTGTCGATGCCAGGTTTGGAATGTAGGATTTGGGGACTTCTTATCATCAGTGGTAATTGTGGGAGATGGTACACTAATCGAGCCATCAATATATCCTTCAAGATTATAGCCTATTAAGGTTGCATGAAATTGCAATTTCCATGAGAGATAATTTGTGGGTGTGAGTTTTATGGTGGAGTGGGAGGAGATGTTTATGGCAACAAGAGGGTGATTAGGTTCATGAGAATTAGGAATAATTGGTTGAGAGACGGCAGCGAGTGTTTGATCTTGTGAGGCCATTATTTGAAGAGGATGATGTGTGCAAGAAGTTAGTGCCGCGGGAAAAGAAAAAAAAAATTGTGGGTTTTGCTAAAATTTTGAATAAGTAAGAATTGGGTGGAGATAAGAAACTGATTGAACCTGCTCGTGGAGTTAGAATTGTTGCTCTGATACCATGAAGAGAAAAGTGGAGCAATTGGTTGCTTTTCTATTAATTTCAAGAAGTATATATATACAATAGACATCAGACTTTAGCATTTAATGACAACCTAGTGGACTGCTATAAACTATAACTTAATCTCCTAGAATTAAAAATTGTTTATTGTTACAACTTGGTGGGCTGCTATCTGCAAGTTAGTGGACTGCTATGACTATTATTTTAATTCCTAGAATTGTTGTTTTCGTCTATAGGGTGTCTTTTAAGTTTTAAGTCGGGAGAGAAAAGAAAAGAAAATTAGGGACGCCCAAATTTTTTTTTCTTACTTCTGAGAAGAAAGTTAAAAAAAAGAAAGAAAAGAATATAAATTTTTCTCTTCTCTTCCTTTCTTCTCTAACTTTCTCTTCTTTTCTTTTCCTTCACCTAAAAACTCCCAGGCATATAGTGTTATAGTAACAAATTGTGCCCATTGTATTGCTTTTTCTGGCATAATTATCGTAACTTACGATTATGTTGTCTAAATCTGGGCATAAAATTACGGAATAGCATCTACAATGATCAACATGCAAAGCTGCCAAAGCAGCATGATCTACTGATCATTTTTTTATTTTTTTAAACTTTTTCCCATAAAATATTTGGAGGATTGATAACCATATTAGGCTACTTTTTTCCTGGGAAACCCATTAGGTTACTTGTGTCTGCATAATCAGATAATCTCACGCTCTAAATTTTTCACAGTAATAATTTTATTTTAGAGGTCCTGACTGCTGTGCTTATCTGCACATGTGCTCATTCTCCCGCGACCCGGGAGTTGAACTCCGTGCTTTAAGGGTGATCCAGGGTATCACCTCCAATGCACTTGGTTCCCCTGCTACCTACTAGGCACACAATATTAATAGTTTATGGTCAAAGTTGACAAAAGCAATACACATCAGCTGTACAAATGTGATTGATCCTACTGATTGGAGAGGGAAATTTTAGAGGTAGTACTTGACTTAATTTAAGTAAAAAAGAGAATGTCTTGCTTTCTGGTTTGTTAACTACGTAGTGTGCACAATTGTACTTGTTGTAAATGGATTTGACCCTGAGAAATGGAGTTGGTATTCCAGCTTTAAACTATGCATTGCAATTTGCAGGCTTGTACCATACATTGTCCTGGAAATAGTAATATAACTGTGCTGGAAATATCATTTCCTCAAGAAGACATGTTCTTCTTTTTTGACTTATATATTACAGAATCGTGAAAAATGGTGGAGTCTTGCTTTACTACTTGTACACTATACGTGCACAAAGTAGTATTTAATTTAAAAGATATAGTCGTGTGTAATAGAATGAGCAATTGTGTGCTTGCATATATAAGAAGTAAAGCTAAACTTTTCCTGTGGAACAAATTTTCAATTTTACCCTTAGTATTGAGGCTTTTTTTTATATAATTATTTTATTTTAATTTTCTTCATAATTTACAATTTTTAAGTGAAAAAAGAGAGCTAGATTCGGCTTTATGTTTCTGAACTGTTTATGCACAATTGTAGTTGGTGTAGCAAGATGGAATAATTAGAAAGTAGAACTGTGTATGCACTGTATATATAGAATAATTAGAAAAGAATGGTGTATGCACAGTATGTTTACTGTAGAGAGCCCTTTTCCGGTGGAAGGAATGTTAATGCGATATTAGTTTTTGTAAGATCTTAAATATTAGCTTGTACATGTACATTTGAACAGAATCCAGGGCCATCATTCGCTATTATGCTGAAAAGTACAAGTCCCAAGGAACTGAACTGCTTGGAAAGACATTTGAGGAGAACGCGTTGGTTGATCAGTGGCTGCAAATTGAGGCCAACAACTACCACCCACCACTCTACACCTTAGTCCTCCAAATTCTGTTCAGCTCCAAAATGGGATTTCCCAAAGATGACAAGCTAGTCCAAGAGAGTGAAGAGAAGCTTGCAAAAGTGCTTGATATATACGAAGAGAGGCTGTCAAAGAGCAAGTACTTGGCCGGGGATTTCCTCAGTATTGCTGACCTAAGCCACCTCCCATTCACTCACTACTTGACGGGCCCTATGAAGAAGGGGTACATGATAAGGGATAGGAAGCATGTGAGTGCATGGTGGGATGATATTAGCAATAGGCCTTCTTGGAAGAAGGTTGTGCAGACTTATCCCCCTCCTTTCCCCATGTAGGAGGATAGAGTATCTCTGGGTAAGCTTATATGAAATAAAGATCCTCAGTGTTGAGATTAGCTGCTAATAAGATTCAATTTTCTGTTGTTGTCTGGTCTTTTGCTTGGTTGAAACTGTTAAAGAGTTTAATGAGTTTTAGAGCACCTCTGCTCTGTGTGTGAAAGAAAAGCTACAACCATATGTTTCATATTCAACCTTTTTGGATGCGTCTTCTTATGCTCACCACATCAAAACTTCATTTGTTCTATACTATGTCTTCTTATGGGAAGATCAGATTCATTTGTTATATACTATGTCTTCTTATGGAAAGATCAGATCCAGATGAGTTCTACCTCGCCTTTTCACGACAGGAGACGACCAAATTAGGATCATGCTGCACAGAAGGGTGGCAACACTCTCACAACATGAGATGGAAAACCCAACCATCCAACTAAAACAGAACCAGGGAGAAGTATTTGACCTAAGGTCACCAGTCCCAAATCCTTCTTTCTAATCCTTATATAATAAACAAACTCTTTTTGGTAGGATTTTTTAATATTATAAATGAGACTATTTTATTAAAATGGAGTATGGTGAGAGAAACATACCGAATTCATTGATTTCATTTGTTCCGCATCGTTAATCTTTTAAAAGTATTCATTTGTTAATAATATTTAATATAAACTTTTAGGCAAAATATCCGACATGGTGTCTCCTGATTATTGGTTTGAACGCTGCGGAACGATAGCCCAAATATTATGTATGATAAAAACGACCCAAATATGTTATGGGCTGACTGTTACTAATGAGAGTGTTAGCCCATTTCATATTAGTAAATCTGTTGTGACTAAATAAATTCTAAATTAATTGAATAAACTTTAGACTCAAATTACTATATGTTTTTTCCGTCTAATTATTAATGGTCTCAGCTCTCGCTCCACAAATTGATTCTCATTTGACTTTTTTGAATGATTCACAATAATTCTAAAATTTAAAATTAATATGAATTTGTTTGTCTTTAATACATATAATTATGAATATTATAAACAATCTAATATGTATTAGTAATTATTAAATTTTTTTTCCCGTCAAAACTTATTTAATTTCACATTAATATTTATTTTTAGAAATTTGCAAGTGACTCCATAAAGTTAAAATGAAAATCTTTTGGTTTTTTAAATTAATGTGAGGTAGAAAGTACAATAGTAAATTATTTTGCTTTATATTTATTGCATGCAATTAACGAGCTAAGATCACCTAATCCATACAGTGTTTTATCTGTTGTCTCAACAAGGAGATTATGTTATATAGCAATTTTTTTTAAGTAATTTTTTTTATCAACAAATAAAAAACCTCAATTAAAAATGAAAAAAGACAAAAAAAAAAAGAAAAAGAAAAAGGAAACATTGATTTAATTAACGACAATTAACCTCCGTCTTTCACGTCTTCTTCTTCCTGTTCTTTCTGCATATTCGATTATCAATTGTGAAAATGTGGAGTTTTTATTAGGAGGTTCAGGTCTTCCAACTAGAAAAAGGACATTCCTATACATTTTCGACACGTGTACAATAATTACTTTTTTAACCAATAGCCCATAACATGTGAAGACCAATTTGTATTAATTATGTATAATCATTATATGTGTCAAAAATGTATAGGAATGTCCTACGAAAACCTGAACCTCCTAATAAAAATTCGAAAATGTGTTATTGCTGCAATTAACGTGCCAATCAGATTTAGTCGAGGAATTTGTTGTAAAAACGTGCATATGAATACAAAAGTGAACATACAGTAGCTACTAGTACATACCACAATCTTCTAGTAAGTAATCCTATTATTATTATGTACTATTATGGTTGGACATGGGATCCAGTAATCAAGATTGAAGTTGCGGTATTACCTAACAAATAAAGGACTTTCATCAATGTAGTTTCAGAAAAGCCGCGAGACTAATCGGAACAAAAGGAGGGAGACGTGAAAAGAGGGTTCCCTTTTCTTTTCTTTTTTGCCCTTTTTATTATTATAATTGGGTCCTTTTATTTGTTAATAAAAAATAAAATTTTAAAAATTGACATAACAGATGAGACACTATTTTAATTCAAGAAACTATGCTATTAGGCGGTCACCCAATTATTAGGACAATCGCAAAATTATCGGATGAAATAAACAGAATTTTGGTAAGCAGGTGCCACTTCCAACATTGATTGATTGAGAAGTAACAACATGCAACCAACTAAAATGGGTAAAATAAGGAATCCATTTACAATATGTAGAAGTTAGCAGCGTGATATTCTTTGGAAATATTGTTTGTCCTGATTAGAGTTAGTAATTAGTTCATTGTTGCTGCTTCTCCGCCTTTCAATGTAAAACAGCGCGCACCACTAACACGTCGCCAATCACAGTTAATGGGCCTAAACTTATTCGGTTTATTAGCTAGAACTAGTATAGCCATGTGGATTGTGGGCCTCTACCTGCTCATATATATATATATATATATATATATATGTATATGTATGTATGTATATGTATGTATTGCTTTTTAATTGTACCTAGGCTTTCATTCCATGGTCTCAATTGGTTTTGACTGATACTCCTTTTCAAGCGGTTGAACGTACAACTCACCCTAAACGTATCAAATTACTCGTTCTATGAATCCGCTTGATAATCACAAGGAATAAATGAAAAATAGTATATTTGATGATAATTTTGAAGGATAAATTATTTTAATAGAATAAAAATTTATTATATTCTCTTGATTTTTATTCCACGATAATTTTGTCATTATATTCACCACCTATTATCACTAATATTTAAATATACACTTAAATCGTTCTATTTCTTTTTTCATTCTATTATTTCAATTCAAATACAACATAAGCCAAGCTTGACATTGAATTTGGCAACGGCTTTTTACATGTAATCAGTAACACCAAAAGAAAGTATAAAAATAGATATATTTTTTTGGCTACTTTATTAATTAATTACTGGTGAAGGATCCGGTTTCTGTCGCTGTACGTCCCTAAAAAGATGCACACCATCATATCATGAAATTTCCTTGTAAATGTAAAGCATAAGGACTACATTATTAGTCGAGAACTCAAAAAGAACATTTGTTTGGTCATGACTTTTAGTGGAAGCTGAATGCATGTCAAGTTCATGCTGCTCTGATAAAAGTAAAATAAAATACTCATTTCTTCAAGTAAAATACTTCTATTTTTATAAAATTTACATATAATATAAGAATATATTTTTATTTCATGTTAACATATAAAATATTATGTCATTTTATAATACATGCTATCAATTAAAATAAGACTTTTTTATGTTATTATTATTTTTATATACAAATGTGACTCTTTTTATATATATATATATATAATATATAGGAAGAAAAATCATCATTATATGTGATAGAGCTGGTAATCCGTTTGAAGTTTGAAGTTTGAAGTTTGAACCCAAGGCCAAGGGGTTAGTTTGAAGTTGTCTCACGCCTGTAGCTAGCTAGATACGTTGGCAAGGGTTGGAAAATTGACAAAACCAAGGGTCAATATTACTAATATTTAAGGCCAACGAAATATAGCAGTTTAATAAGAATGTAAATTATTAGGGATAGTTTTAATAATATATCATTACATTTTGCACTCATTGGGCGGTAATTCTTTTGCTATATATTAAAGTAGCAGAGGCTATGCGTTTGTCTGTGGTGGGACAACCTTGCCGTGAGTAGTACCCCATTTGCCAATTAGTTAAAAGAATATTCTTTAATTATGGTACAGGCTGTTAGTGTGTGCGTGTAAAGACTAAAGATGTCAATTAAACTATAAATGACAATTATACGTATAATTATACGTATCATGTTAGTTAAAATGCGATAGGGTCGTTAGCATGTGCATATAATAATATAAGATTTAGTTTAATTTTTTAAAATTTATTTAAAATATTTTTAAATTTTTATAATTTAAAGAGTATTTAATTATTATTTTTTAAACCGATGAAATTTTAATTTAGTGATTAACTTGTGAGATTTGTTTAATTTGTGATTTATTTTTTTTCTTCTCGTAAAACTTAATTTGATACTCGATCTGGATATGTTATATATATTAACCTATCTACATCAATTCTTTATAACCTCGATCACATGCTGCAGCTTTCGTTCACAAAAAGGAACACATGCAGCAGCTTAGCATAAAAATATATAGTCACTCCATTACAAATTGTTTGAGGAGTAACGGGTAACCAACCGAGTGGGAGTATATATATATATGTGTGTATATATATTACACTAAATAGTCAGTCTAATAATAATAATAATAATTAATAGTGGAGTGGAGTGGAGTATTTGGGGGTACTCATTTGGAAAAGAAGAGGGAAAGTGGTGAAAAGCTGCGTACGTGTAACCCACCATATATAATAAAAATAAATGAATGCATGAGGACGGAAAAGCATTAAATTATAAATAAAGACATGTGCTGCTGATCTGGAAAGGTTTGTCGACCTGCGTAGATCTGCTTCACTTCTCTCTCATAATTCACCACTAATTAATTAAACACATACACTCTCTCTCTCTCTCTCTCTGCTTTGCCTTTGCGTTTGGTTGTTGGGGTACTTCACTTCTTTCTTCCATTAACTTTGATGCGTGCCCTCTATTGTGATATATATATAGAGTTTCAGATCGGGTAATTACATTTAGAGATTAAGAAAACTTAATTTACTAATTATTTATTAATTTTAAGTTAGATATTTTAATATGATATTATGTATTTGTTAATGACTAGTACGACATGGATCGAAGCCTTAATTCCTTTTCTTTTCAATTAGTAAAATTCTATCTCTTACTTGAGAAATTGTGATTGATCTCATGACCTTCATCGGAATCGAGTGTCACGTCACCTATTGAGACCTTAAAATTTAATTATAATTTTGATGGGTTACTCTAAATTATTTTTTTAGTAGCGTAGTTTGATTTTAGAGAAGTTTTAGGTTAGAGAACTTTATATGTTAGATATGAGTTCCTTTTATAATTTATTATGATATCAATATCAAAGTATGCCTATCTTTGAATTATCTAAATATATTTTTTTTTTTGGGACTATCAGAGGAGACTAGGTTAGCCGAGAGATGGTTATCGGTTCAAGGACGTAAGATGACCCTGCTTTTTCAGGGTAAGAAGGGGTAGAGAAAATGCCTCGAGCCAATGTTCGAGTACCGGCACTATGGCACTGAAGTAACCCAATTTTCAAAAAAAAAATAATATTTTTATAAGACTCCCCGTTCATACCAATAATAATGGAGCATGCACATACTTGGGTGAATAAATTTTTGTAAAAATATTAAAACATTCTTACAGAAATA
This sequence comes from Aralia elata, assembly GCA_034770075.1. Lineage (NCBI taxonomy): Eukaryota > Viridiplantae > Streptophyta > Magnoliopsida > Apiales > Araliaceae > Aralia > Aralia elata. The sequence continues at coordinate 109,819,602 of CM068385.1, read as the reverse complement.
ACAAATTTCTTTATCTATGAAAGTACGTCTTATATGAGAAGCCAGAGCTTCAACCAATGTAATTATTCATTTCCTTTCGAAATAAAATGAATGGATCCGTGTCGTGCCGCCATGCATGCGACCAAAAAGTCTTCAAATTGTAACATGCGGGGGAATGCATAGAAATAGAATCCCCACTAACCCATATTCACAATCACACACAAACACACTAGGAAAGCATTACATTACATAGCCAGATATATATATATATATATATATATATATATATATATAGAGAGAGAGAGAGAGAGAGCCTTACCGTTCTAACTAAATAAATACATACTGACATACTGTATATATTAAAGTAGTAAAGGTGGATCAATGATCTACTAGCTTTACCATGCATAAGCTTCCCACCATCTTACTTTCTCATAAAGTAGTTTAGGAAAAGGAATCTTTCACTTGAGGAGCAAACCGGAACACAAGTTTGAAAAAAGTAAAAAATTAATATATAGTTGAAAAAGAAGTTGTCTCTTGTTTATTTCTTTTGTTTTTTTTTAGCATGGTCATCAATAATTGAAGAAGTAAATTTCGGAAAAGAAAGAATTAAAGCAAGTATTTTAATTTTTCTTTTTTATTTTTACAAAAGGAGAAGTTAATGTGGATGGTGTAGTAGTAGTATAGCGTGTAAAGCACAAAAGAACAGAAAATAAAAAGAAAGAGAAAGGTTCACACAAGTAACTTTCTTTTCCCGGGATCCAAGTAAAGTAATCGAGTAACTAATAGGTGATTATTTTAATATTTTATTTACACACTACAGTTTCATCTTTTCTTTTTTATTTATGTTCATATATATTATCATCATACGTTTATTAATAAGACGTTGTTAATTTAGACTTTGGAAATGATACGAGTAATTAATTTCTAAATAATTTTTAATTTAGAAAATTTTTTAAACTCGCGACATATATATATATATTTCTTAAATAATGTAATTAATTCTAACCGCACCAATAATGTAATGATAATGAAATCAGTAATTTAGAATTGACGGCCATGACCATCAAAAGAAAAAGTGCCTCTCACATAAAGAAATTATAGCCTTTTCTTTCCAACCAAGTTTCCATCCATCCGAAAGAGAAAAAGTAGAAATGAAATAATTTAATCGAAAACACATGGTTAAATATATAGAGTACGTAGTATGAAACAAATAAAAGATTGAATTAAAGAAATTGAGTGCATTCATTTATATATGAAAAACTTAGAGAGAGGGAAAATTAAGAGCCAATAACAAAAGGGCAAATGGCAACTTATTAAAAATATTGTAAACTCGTGAATATATGGGAAATTAAAGCGGGAAGGAACTTTACTGATTAAAGGAACACCCAAACTAACGACAAGCTAGCCCCAACTAATAAAATTAAAATTAGTACTGCATCTTAATTTCCTCTTCAAAAAATGGCTAAAGTATATTTCTTATGTATATTAAAAAAAATTAAAATTATGAAGAGATAATAAAATAAATTTCAACGAACGTTACCTATAGTGGACTTAATAAAAATACAATAAATGTTTCTTTTTTAAATTAGTGAACTCTATTTTTTAGGGTAATCTAGTCTTTTTAAACATATTTAGTAGTATAAGTAGATGTATTTTTAGATATTTTTTTGGTAGATAAAATTTATTGTAATTGGAGATGGAGTAATAAGAAAGAAAAGAAAAAACTCAAAAAGCAAGATGTAGTTCAAGTCAGAAAGTCAACGGAGTAATTTCCTCTCTCTCTCTGTCTCTCTATATATAGCAGTGCACTCCAAATAGATGGAAACACTCTCCTACTTCAGTTCAATTTCTCCTTCAAAATTCTCTTCTGCATTATTTATAAGTTAGCCGGTAATAATTAATTCTATATACAGTAGTTGGTTGTTGAGAGACAATTATATGAAGGACTGAGATAATTATAGTGTAGATCTTGGTCGGAAAGTAAGGTATACATATAGAGAGAAGAAGAAGAAGAAGAAGGAAATTAAGAGAGATGGAGCAGAAGCACATATATCTGTCGGCATTGAGCGTAGGCGTAGGGGTAGGTCTTGGATTGGCTTCGGGACAAACTGTTAGCAAATGGACCACTGGTGGTTCTAATACTTCGGCCACCACTGGAGCTACCGCCGACCAGATTGAGCAGGAGCTACTCCGCCTCCTCCAAAACGGTAAAGAAAGCAAAGTCACTTTTGAGGACTTTCCTTATTATCTCAGGTAATTGATTCAGCTCATCTTTGCAAGTTTTTTTTTTTATGTATGTTTCTGTTCATAATGATTCATTATGGAAACTTATGTTATATATATTGCGAATTATTGTATGATGATACATAAGCATGAATTTTTGGTGACTTTAGCACATGTAGTATGTACTGTGCAAATTATTGGGGACCTTTTTCTTTTCTTTTCTTTTTTTTTAAAAAAAATTTATTACTACAAATGCATATAATTGATATGATGGTGGAGACATGCAATATAATTTCTGTGGTGGAGACACTATCTGTCCATTTTTTTTAACTATGATAAATTGCTAAATTGATGATGAATCTATAATTTCTTATAGAATTTTCATTGCTTCTTGGAACACTTCTATATTTCCTCCATATATATGTTCATCCCTAATTCAATCCTTACACATACACACGCATATGTGTATATATAAAAGAAGAAGAACAAGAAGAATATAACCATTATGATACAAAATCTTTGTTTGGATTTATAGGTCTCTCACTGTAAATTGTATCCTGGTGTTGTATAATAGTCATTATTGTATTCTGTTTTGTTGATGGAAATTACAGTGAACGGACACGGATGTTATTAACAAGTGCAGCATATGTTCATCTCAAACACTTGGATGTTTCTAAGCACACCCGAAATCTTTCGCCTGCAAGTAATGCTATATTGCTCTCAGGCCGTGCTGGTATGTTATCCGATTTTGCATTCAGATATGTACGCCTCTAACTAAGTTTTGGATTGATTTGGTTTTATTGCTTGCTTGTGTTCTCTGAAGAACTCTACCATCAAATGCTTGCAAAGGCTCTGTCACATTACTTTGAAGCGAAGTTGTTACTGTTGGATGTGACCGACTTTTCTATGAAGGTGACTATAACAGCCCTAATCTTGTTGAGTTCAGTTATTGGTATAACTTTACACTAATTCTTGTTATTGTGTTTATCCACAGATGCAGGGCAAGTACGGGAGCTCTAAGAAAGAAACTGTACGTACTGTTCTGTACCCAGAATTACTTTTAGTTTCAATTTCGAATTTAATTTCAGCCAATATCTGCTTCTAACCTCTGCTGTAAAGTGGATAAAGCTCACAAGATGAATCAATAATTATATATAACAAGGCATTAAGAGATCTTATCACAATAATTTTATAATTTTACCGAGTCATTTTGATTGGTTACGAGTCAATACCGAATCAATCATTCAAAACTCTCCATTTTCTTGATACAATGTATAAACTCTATGTATCCCGTGAACTGTATACAATGATTGGATATATAAACATGCATGTCTGACATAATTGAAAATCATTTTTAGGAACTAATGGACTATTAAACGTTATCTATTATTTTCAAGTTTATCTATGCATATATAACTATTTCCATATATAAATTTGAAAAATACAAATTTTATAGAAAGCCAGTGCCTTGCAGGGTTACCAACCTAGTATACACTAATTTGAAGACATGTCCATATATTGAAAATTGATCGATTTAAATCCGTCAATGTTTTCATTGCTCCCCTAAGAAATAAAAGTTGACCTGCTGCTTCAAGTGGAATAGTACCTGATTCCGTATCTTACCTTTGTGTAGCCTTTCAAGAGGTGCATCTCAGATCTGGCTTTAGGGCAGATATCCAGTTTGCTTGGTTCCTTCTCAATCATTACACCAAGGAATGATACTGGAGGTATGAAAAGGATCTAACGATTATTCTCTTTCTATTTGATACATTAAAGGTTTATGACGGTGTCCTTGTACAGACATTTATTGACTAGCAAAATGCTTTCTGAATTCTGTTAATGATGTTAATTCCCACAGTTCTGGTTATAATAGTAATTCTTTATTTGGTTTATATTGGTGCTGAAAATGCTCTGTGCACCGAATCAGCAGTGGGATACTTAATTCTGTTTGACAAATTCTCCATGTATTTGGCATAGAATCACTAATCACTATACTTCTAAAATTTGGTATATTTGCTTGCATCATCCAAGGTCATTCATTACTGCAATCTTGTAGATATGTAATCTATTTGTGGATAACACGGAAATTAGTTACTGCAAATCAGATGAAATGCCTCTAACGTGGGAAATAATTGTGGAAGGAGGCACCATAGGTATACAATTATTTCCCCAGGTTGGGAGTGTTTATCTGTAAGAGAGATGCAAAATCTTTTTGGCACCAGACACAATCATAACTTTAAGCCAAAATTATATATATGAAGGTATTATTGCCTGCTTTTAGAAATTTTTGGGTGTTCTCTTTATTTTGTTGCTCCTTTGAACATCATGTATCATAATAAATCTGATATACTATTGCTTGCATATAAGTTTTAAAAGGTACATTTACTAATCCTTAGGAGTCATTTACTTTTTCTAGCTGCTCCGAAGCACGTTAGCAGCTGGTCTTTTGATGAAAAGATTTTCGTGCAGTCACTTTACAAGGTAAATATCAGATTTGTCGAGTTGCTTATATCATCAAACTAGGTTCCAACTATTTAGTGCCTTTTCTTGTTTTGAAAATTTCCCCAGTCAGATACTACCCTAGAGTTTAAGAATCTCCATTGAACACTGACGAGCAGGTTTGCCATCTTACCACAGGTTTTGGCTTCCATCTCTGAAACCAGTTCCATCATACTGTACATAAGGGATGTTGAGAAGCTTCTTCTCCAATCGCCAAGGCTTTACAACTTGTTTGATAAAATGTTGAAGAAGTTATCGGGATCAGTGTTGCTTCTTGGTTCTCAGATATTCGAGTCAGATGATGATTGCAAGGAAATGGATGAGAGCCTCAATAATATGTTTCCTTATACTATCGTGATCAGGCCACCTGAAGATGAGAATCGTCTTGTAAGCTGGAAAGCTCAATTAGAAGAGGACAGAAAGACAATCCAGTCTCAGGATAACAAAAATCATATTGCTGAGGTACTAGCGGCAAATGATCTTGAATGCTTGGATCTAGATTCAATCTGCCATGCAGATACAATGGTACTCAGTAATTACATTGAAGAAATTGTTGTATCTGCAATATCTTTCCATTTGATGAATAATAAGGAACCAGAATACCGAAATGGAAAGCTCCTTATATCATCAAAGAGGTAGACACCAATTATTCTTGAGTTTTGACACGAAAATTTTGTCTTTTGATCCCTACTCTTACAAATTCATGCATGCCCTTTTGTCCCTTGTACAGTTTGTCCCATGGATTGAGTTTCTTCCAGGAGGGAAAAAACAGTGGCAAAGACACTCTCAAGCTGGAGACAAATGCTGAATCTTCCAAGGTTTTTTTATCTCTTATATTTACTTTTGAACAGTCTTATTATACTGACTATTTCAGTAGTGATATGGCTTACTTACGCTTCCTTTTCATCAACCTTAGGAATTTGCAGGGGGGGTGTTTGTGGGGTTAAAGCCTGAATCGAAGTCTGAGCACTCAACAACTGAAAATAAAACTGAGGCAGACAAATCAGTTTCTTCAGCAAAGAAGGATGGTGAGAATCCTGCTCCACCAAAAGCGGTAAGTCCAGTTCTTGTACCTATTCTAACTGAAAAGGTAGAGAAGAATGAGGAGGAAGAGAGCATGTACAGTGCTTGCATCCTAATGTGTCCAAGTCTTATTGAAATTCTAAACAATAGTCACATCTCAAATATCACCATTTTCTGTTAGTACTGCTAAAAATGGATTATTTTTTTATTTTTTTTAGCATTCGGTATATAATATATTAGCACTGCTGGTTTCATAAAGTTAGTTTGGTGGATGGATCATGGATCTTAATACTTCTCTAATATTATGTGTGCACACTCCATTTTTAAAATTAACACCATTCTGATACAAACAACAAGCTTATATGAAACAAATAGTAGGTATTCACTTTTCATCATTCCTTGCCTTCTCTAACTCTTTAAATGTCATGATTTGCCACCAGGAAGTTCCGGACAATGAATTTGAAAAGCGCATAAGGCCAGAGGTGATTCCTGCAAATGAGATTGGAGTGACATTTGCAGATATTGGTTCCTTGGACGAAACTAAAGAATCACTGCAGGAGCTGGTCATGCTTCCTCTTCGAAGACCAGACCTGTTCAATGGTGGACTTCTTAAGCCATGTCGAGGCATATTACTCTTTGGGCCTCCTGGTACTGGAAAAACAATGCTCGCAAAGGCCATTGCCAATGAAGCTGGAGCAAGCTTTATAAATGTCTCAATGTCAACCATCACTTCAAAATGGTTTGGGGAAGATGAAAAGAATGTCCGAGCTCTCTTCACACTTGCAGCCAAGGTTTCTCCCACTATCATTTTTGTGGATGAAGTCGATAGCATGCTTGGGCAGCGCACAAGAGTTGGTGAGCATGAGGCTATGCGGAAAATTAAGAACGAGTTCATGACACATTGGGATGGGCTGTTAACAAAAACCGGTGAGCGCATCCTTGTTCTTGCTGCTACCAACAGGCCATTTGACCTTGATGAAGCAATTATTAGGCGGTTTGAGCGCAGGTAAATTTTTCGTATTTGTACCACAATTACATCAACTATGAAAAATTCAATATTTAGAAAAAGCATGAATCATTGCATGTTTATTCTAGTTGTCATTTTCATATGCTGTCTTCATCAGCTTCAACTTCACCGCTTGCTTTCAGTTTGTAAATCATCTTGTAAAGACACTCTCCATACCTTTCTCTAAGCATAGCTAGATGAAGATACTTGAAGTAATCTTTTTGACCGGGTTCCCTTCCATCAATCTTTCTTACCTTTCTTCTAGCTTACTGATCTTGGAATGTGATTTCAAGAATGTCTCTTCGATATCTAAGGTTTCTACTGACATTCTGACAATGTCAATGGCAGTTCTAGTTTGTCTTCATCCTTTTCATCATGTAATATTCTTCTGCTTCATGTTATGAACGAGATGGTAAATTGGTGAAAGGCGAAATGGTTCATGTTATTTGGTGATCATTCATTAATATATTGTACTTAATTCCAATAAAAGTAAAGCAGAGAAGTTCACCCTGAAACACCAAATGAATATCTGGATTTTTAGGGCCGTACATAATTGTCACCTCTCTCATACACACAAATACACAGAAAGGAACCAAAGGACCATGTTGCAGATGAGTATAGATGTTTCTAACCTCCAATTTCTCTGATGAACAGAATCATGGTTGGTCTACCAACTGTGGAAAGCAGAGAAAAGATCTTGCGAACACTTTTGGCGAAAGAGAGGGTGGAAGAACTAGATTTTAAGGAGCTTGCAACTATGACAGAAGGATATACTGGAAGTGATCTTAAGGTTTGTGTTACTTGAAATGTCAATTAATAAGTTGGATTTATGTCAACTGGGGATGAGACTTGGCATTAACAATCGACTACAGGTTTTGTGTGTAACAGCAGCTTATCGACCTGTGAGAGAGCTGATACAACAAGAGAGAGAGAAGGATTTGGTAATTTATTCCATCCTGAGCTCCTACATTTGTTTTCTTTCTTTGTTTCAACTTAAATTTATGTATTTGCTCCATAATCATTTCTCTTGCCAAAATAACTTGTAATTACAGGAAAGGAAGCGTCTAATCGCGGAGGGGAAGAATTCAGAAGATGCTTCGGAGAAAAAGGAAGAAAGTGAAAGAGTAATTACTCTGAGGTCTGTAAACATGGAAGACATGAGGCAGGCAAAGAATCAGGTAATGTTGAAGGTTTAGTTATCCAAAAAGGAAAAAAAAAAAATGGTCCTGTCAAAGGTTGCATTCATAAGAAAATCTAGTGAACTTGCTGTAGTTGACCGAACTTGGACATGTGAGTTTCTTGTCAGTAAATGAACCTGAAGGACTATATAGCCATTTTTGAATAAATAAACTGAAATTTTGATTAACTTCATATGTAGCAGTGTCTCAATTCGCCAATTACCCAGAAAGAAACCATAGCCTCCACTGCCACTAAATCATGTCCCTTCAGTTGAAATGTTGATATATAGATTCACTATGTTATGGTGGAATCTAAACTTGACTCTGAGTTTATAATTTGTAGACGTAATGAATTTATGTTATGCAGAGGGAGTTCTGACTGTTATACATTTGAATCTGGAAAGAGTATTTGTTCTCCTGCAGGTTGCTGCCAGTTTTGCTTCGGAGGGATCTGTAATGAGTGAGCTGAAGCAATGGAATGCCTTGTACGGAGAGGGTGGTTCAAGGAAGAAGGAGCAGCTAACTTACTTCCTTTAAACTGTTATAGAATGTTGACAATTTCTCAGATAAATCAACATTCTTTGCCGGAGGACTTTCCTATGAATGTATAAGCTTCTTTATCTTGAATTTATTATTCCAAGAGGGAACAGTATTAGAAAATAAACTGGAACCTTGGGCATAAAAGTCTTCGACATCAAAGGCCTGATCCCCTGGAAAGCTTGAATCAGCATGTACCATGAATACATAACTCGTTATAATTTACTTGGTGTTTGTTAAATCATGGTAGAGAGATTTATTAGGATATTCTACAAACCAATTGCCACGTTTGTGCTATGTAATTATGTATTGTGTGTGGTAATTGTAACACTGGGTATTTAGTTAAGTGGGATATCTCTGTGGTATTGTGTAATATTATGTAGCTTGATTCAATACAGCCTTGTGCATGTCAAATATTTTGGAATGGAGGAAGTACTACTTCCGTTATTGCGTAGTTTGCTTATATTCATGTGAAAATATGAGAAATCATGGATGATACCAAGCATAAAGGGAGATAATATCTCTTTGCATGTTCTCTGTTATAAAATGGTGAAGAGTTTATGGTATCCCAGAGAATGGTATAAAATGGTCAGTTGTATAAGATCAAATGTTCATATGCCTACTATGTTAGCTCCTTCTTGCTCCTCGTATTCATGGGTTTGTATTATTAACAAGCTGCTTGCGAGAGTTGCTTAGGTTATTGCCTTACTTCTTTGCAAGCTAGATGTTACTTGCTCCGGTTATGTTCTTGGTTCTTTGAAAGCTAGATGCTTTTTTTTTTTTGGTTTTACTTCTGATACTAATTATACCATATGTTCCCGGTATTAAATAATATGATTGCAGTAGACTGGTTTTATGCCAGTGTCTAGGACACACTTAACATAATACTAAACTAGCGGTTGAGAAACATAATTCAAAGGAATACTATACGAGTGTGACACTGATGCACAACCATAATCTTAGTAGTTAATATCTCATAAGCTAATAATCTTTCAAAGAATAAACTTTCTTTTCTGGTGTTAATAATTTTAAAAAAGTATTTAATAATATGAATTATGAAAATAGAAAATATATATATATATATATATATATATATATATATATATATAAATATATAAAGTTTATCACTCCGTCCCAAATTAATTGCATTTCTAAGACTTTTTAAAGTCAAATTGACTATTTTTAAAACTAATTTTTTTACTATTTTTGCTAACATATAGGTGAAGATATTATAACCAAAAGAAAATATATACAATTTATTACTAATTTCAATTTTTATAATTTTAAAAATATATTTATATATGCTTAATTATTAATTTTAAAAATAGTCAATTTGACTTAAAAAAATCCTAGAAAAGCAATTAATTTGGGACGGAGAGAGTATTTAATAATATGAATTATACCAAAAACATTAAATATTTTTATAATGATTAATTCCCCGTAAATTCTCCTATACAGTCCACTATTTACTTTCTTCATCCCTTCTCTTTCTTCTCCAACAAAAGTGTGTATGGGAAGATACTTGATTTGAACAAAAGTAAATATATGATGAAAATATGACATCAATGCCATTAATTAATATTCTAGGGGTTGGATATCACATTCTCTCCCTGCATTCAATACAAGAGATATGATCGAAGAGCACTAACCCTCGAAACAAAAACGACGACAAAACTTATGATTATAATATTCATACACTAATAGAAGCAGCTGCTGCCCTTAACTGGGGAATGTTTAGGATAAATGAAGACCTAAAACTTATAAGATCTCACAAAATACCATATTCATGTTAAAATAGGGAACCCAAACAAATTACACTACTAAAATAGGGTCCCAATTGATGACAGAATCACAACAACAATTTGGGGCACATAGCCACGTACCACTTGTCAATGCAAAGAACCTAGTGAACCTGCATCTCTATAGAAACTTCTTGTCTTTCAATGGTCCTCTAGGAATCTTACTCAAAACTTTCACATCGAACACAGCATACTGCTTCTTGATCTCGGCCTCTGCTTTCTCAGCAAAGGCATCAACCTGGTCCTCATACTTCTCATAAAGCACAGGCACGGTGTGCAGCAACACAAAAGCTGTTTTTAAAAGCAAAAGGAAGTCAACTACAGTGATTGGAGAGCCCATAATAACTGATGGAACACCAATATTACTATCCTCAATGAACAATTTGTACAATTTTATTAAAAAGATCAAGTCGTTTTCTTACATATGTAGAACAAGGTAAGGAAATTCCAGCAACTCCCGAGAATTGAAAATAACCATAAACCAGCAATCACCTGATATGTGAAAAACCATAATTATATTAGTGAAACATAACATACTCATACAAGTTAACAAAAATATGTATTGTGCATGATCTTCACAACATGACCTATGAGCTAAAATTATATCCTTTACCAGCCAAATAAGTAAAACAAGCTGCCATTAATTGTTTGTGTGATTGGACCAAACTGACATCATATTTATTATACATGTTGCCCTAAACAAGGAAGAGAGTGCAAAAAGAGAGATTACAATACATACAGCAATAAATTTCTTCAGATCTTTCCCTGCTGCAATATCACGGAGGATTGCCAGAGCTCTGTTGATTTCAATTCTAAGGGCACCTGCTACACCCAAGACAATATCCTCAGGAAGTATAACTTCCGGAAATTTGGGTGGAGACCTGATAATGTCAAGGAAACTAATTAGATAACTTTATATTATTAACAACAAGAGTGTGAGGAATGTTGAACTACTTACTTGTTGATAAAGGTGGATGCATTCGACCATAGGAAAAGGACTGCCAGAGCCAATATTAAGATATGGCTTACTAAAGTGAGCAAGTGGTATTCAAGCAATTCGAAAAGGACCCATATAGCAGTGGCAAAACCAAGCACGCCAGCTGAAATCTTTTTGTTTCTCCAGAGAAATATATCAGCAGCTGCAACAGGGACAAGTGTAAGACAGAATATACCAATGAATATTGAATATTGAATATTAAGAGAGATAAGCGCCACTCTATCCCACTATTCATGTTACACGAGTACCTTGCATAACTCCAAGTGAATATATCCTATTTGGTACATAGAATAAAGGTTAGCATAAAAACAAAAACAAAGCTTGCGAGAAATTTATGCATTCCTACCCCATATGGCTACCAAAGTAGACCATTCAATACAACAGAGCAGCTGCATATTCAACCATCATGATAATGATCCAAGTACAGAACAAGTAAATGAATCACCACTAAAGAAAACTAAACCATATAAAGTTAGGTCATTTACTCTTTTGAATTGTCACATACTCGTGACCATCAAAGTTATTTCACTAGATTAGTTGAGTAAGTTCTGGGTTTCTAACTATATGAAACTAAAGAGTACTGCATACTTTTTCTTTCTCAACAAGATCGATCATTAAACTTTATTAAAAAGAAATAACATAATGTTCAAAGAATGTACTCCCTATGTCCACTTTAAATGCTGGTTAACAATCATTTTTGATGCACGGTTTTAAGACAATAAAGAGCACATGGACTGTGGAGAAACTATAATTGTAATATAGGCTTTTTTATAAAGATTATTTTAAAGCAACTAAAGTGAACATCTAAACAAAGTGATGTGAAGTATATAATATATATATATATATGTGTGTGTGTGTGTCTGTGTGTGTGTGTCATTGGCACACATTAAATCCATGGCTATCACAACTCATTAATGATTAGTACATTTAAGCAACTAATAGAATAGCATTCATATTATGCATACAGGAATCAAATCTAACATACTGTATCATGTTCACAAAGAAAACCAGACCTATCCCTTTTGCTTAAAAACTAACTAAACATTTCTCCACCGTGGTAAAACCATTTATGTAAAGAAACAAAATTCTCAATAGCCATATATATAGGCTACTCATAAACAAAATTCATCGAAAATATTAAGGAACAAAATATTCCTAAAAAGACTATGAGATCAAGCTGAAGTAATAATAAATTATGACAAAATATCATACTAATGGATGAACCTTAACACATTAACGGTAACTCAATGCAAATGCAAAACCTAATTAACTAATTCAAATTCGTGTAGATCGGCACTGAATGAGAACATTGAACCCTAATTATCAATATCTATATACAAGTGTGTTTATTTAGAGAGAAATTATAAAGGAAAAAACACATACGTTTACCGCCTCCCAAGACCTTGTGCAGAGGCTTCTCTCTCCCTAAGATACGATAGATCTTCGCTTTAGCGGCCGACATTGGCGAAGACTTACTGGCCTTCTTCTCGTCGTCAGAATCTGAGGACGATGAACCGTCGCCGTGTAACTTGTCGGTGATCTTCTCCATCACCGATTCAATCACTGACTCTTTCTCGCCGGCGTGCTCAGCCATCGCGATCTCCGTCCGCTCCCGGAAATCACGTGTATTTCGAGTGACTGGGTGTATCTGTGTGTTGTGTGTGAGTCTCAGAGAGAGAACGAGAGGAATGAAAAAGGAGATGGGAAAAAAAGAAAAGAAATAGGGAAAGCCGAGTCTAACGAGCCTCAGGTTCGGAAAGATACGGAGCTAGCTGGTTCGGGTAAATAACGGAATTCGATGCAGAGCAGGTGTCCGCAAAAAGAGAAATTCTCTCTCCTCCTCCGTTAGTTCGTTGCGTACCTCGAGGGAGGATCGACAGTGAAAGTTACTACTACTGTTTTCTCATTGACGACGTTTATATTGCCGTTTGATTGGAGAGTTATTAACACGTGGAAGGGTTTGAGTGGTGGATGCTTGAGCGGTACATTCTTTAATTTGTGGGCCAATAGCAATACTGACTTATGTGATGACATTTTTTGGGCCGGCCTTTTCCAGACAAATCTCTTCTTGTCATCCAAGTTTCTTCAAATATCACAATCAAATTTTTATTGAGCTCTTCTGCAGCGACACTGGTTTTGGCGACATTCTAGCAATCTTTTTTTTTTTATTTTAATTTCTAAATAATTTATATGATTTATTAAAACAAAATTTTAAAAAAAAACAATGATTTAGGTGTAATTATAGATTGTACAACACTGTTTTATATATGTATCCAAATTACACCTAAATCACTGTTTTTTTTATAAATTTTTGTTCTAATAAATCATATAAATTATTTGGAAGTCAAAACAAAAAAAAGGGGTCGTTAGAATGTCGTCAAAAAAATGTCACCCTGAAATTTCTGATTTTTATTTTAGAGTCCTTCTACGGCGACCCTTTTGGGCGACCCTTTAGCGACCGGTCGGAAATATTTTTTTTTTTTTTTTTTGGTTTTGACTCCCAAATAATTTATATGATTTATTGGTATAAAAAATTTTATAAAAAAAAGTGATTTAGGTGTGTTTTTGGATACATATACAAAACAGTGATGTACAGACCGGTCGCTAAAGGGTAGCCGGGTGCCGGTCGGCCTAGAATTATTGTTTATTTTAAGGCTTAACTAACTATAAGATTGACCTTATAAGTTTCGCCCTTTTGTAAAATAGGTCCCAAAGTTTCAACTCTCAAGTCTCAACAATTAAAATTAGCAACTAGTATCTTCCTTATGTCGTGTTACTCGTGTAGGTCAATTTTCTGAATCATGCGCCAATCACGTGAAATAGGTTTTAGGTATATTTCATACTTAACTAATAAACAGTTACATACATATGCTTAAAAAATATATAAATATATATAGATTTAACCCAAAAACAATACTCTGACCAATGTAAATGAACTAGATAATAAATTACTCTCTCCCTCCTGAAAAATATTTTTCAAGTGCAATATTTTTTGTCTAAAAGAATATCTAAAAATATACAAATCAAATATAAAACATTTTACTCTTAAAATATATTAAAGTGAAGTTCATCAAGTTTAAGTTAAAAAAAGATAATTAATGGGTTGGTCCGCTATAAGTGAAATTGATAATTATTTTCAAGTTTAAATTGGTAAAAATTTATTCATTCACTTATGGGTGAAAACAAGGTTTGATTCAACAAAGTTTTAATTACGAATTTTTTTTCCCGTGCAATATTGGTATCATCTTTCTTACAAAGTAGGATTCATTTGCTAGTTTACCCAATTTCATAATCAAATATGAAGCTTGAAAATTCATATGCTTTTTAACTTTACAAAAAGAGTTTCATTCGTTAATTATTTTGTTTCATAAAAAAAAATCTTATAAAATGACACAACATCTTTAAGTTTGTTATCATAATTTTTTTTATCATGTCATTACTAATTACACTAACAACTTATTATTTTTAGAGTAAATATAGAATAAAAAAAACATTCTTAATATTTGTTAATTTTATAAAATTAAACTATTTTTGTGAGACTAACAACATTTTGGAGCATAATCTAATGACCATATGTTTGAATTCTAACACAATACATTTTGAAAGAGCAAAGTCAAGAATGTGAATCCCTTGCCACCCACCCACTAACCCACCTGCTTCAAGGAGCAGGAGGCCAGGAGGGTGCCTCCCACTTCCTACCAGTCATTTCTGTACCTATTGCCCTTTTTCCTCTCTCTCTCTATGTGATCTACTTTTATAGTCTAATTCTGAGAATAATTTAGGATTAAAATATATAATATTTTTTAATTTAATAAATAAATAAAATTGACAATTGAGGAAAAGTACCAAAAATGAAAGGTATCAAGGCAAGTGACATCATTAGGAAACTCAAATTAGAACAAGTGATCAGAGTCTCAAAGCTAAGTAGTAAAGTAAAATCAATGATACTTTTAAAGAACCATGAGTATAAGATGCCATTAATTTGGCTTGGTTCAATTCAATACTAAGTTATATATAGTGTTCGCGCCTTGTCTCTCGGATTTGAGAATATGGTCTTCATCGATAACCCTAGTATCTGAGAACTCTAATAATTAATTAAATAAAAATATAAATAAATATCAGAAAATGAGAGGTATTAAATTTGATCAGCAGTCTTATACATGATACATTCTACATGATTATCCCGAATGAGTAGTATAGCATGTGTCAAAAGAAAGAAAGAAACATAAAATCTTAAGCAAATGCTCAAAAATTAGATGGGCCATATATATCAAGTACTTGTATGATCCGCCATCATCCTATCTCACTTACTTGATCCAAAAGTATTCAATATTTCGATTCAATAATATAAAAGTAGTTTTGATATTTTAAAGTCGATTTTGGATATTTTAAAATTCTTATATAATTTATTTAAATTTTATAAATAATAAATATTATCATTAATAACAGGTTTCAAATAGTTTACAATATTCATAATTATATTAACTAAAAATTACTCCATATAAATTTATATTTATTTGGCTTTTAAATAATGTCTTAATTTGATTTTGAAAAGTCAAAATAATTCTTATATTAATAGGTAGGCCTTGATTTCTGTCGGGAGTGGCAACTTTTAAGTCACGGTCCTGTTTAGGTTTAGTTAAGAAGAAAGGCAGTGAGTTCGGGTCTTCCTAAAAAAATAAAAGGAGTACTTTAATGTTTTTAGATTTTATTTCATCATTTTAGAATATCTAAGCTTTTTCTCAAGTATAAAGATGGGATGCAGTGACCTCGAATCCCTTCTTTCAAAATTCAAATAAACTAGTTCAATACCAATCATGAAAAACTTTTACATTAGTCCCATCTTATTATTGAATTTTAAAAATTAATTTAAAATATTTTCAAAATCAAACAGGGTATAATCTAATAACGATTATGAAAAAAATAAATCTTATAATTAATAGTATTTTTTTAAATAACTGAATTACATATATATCCCTTGTAACCTAGATTGTAAATAGATATAATTCAATTACATCTCTACCATATGGAAAGAGATATTTGTTAGATTTGATTCATTTTTTTATTTATTTCTTGATAGATCATTTTAATCATATTTGAAACTCTCTAATTATTTAAAAAATATATTTTTTTTGTGGTAAGAAAGGAGTATACGACATCAATTTAAAGCAAGTGAGGAATAAAAGAATTATAATTTAAGCAAAATTTAAGCACTTTCGACTACTCAACATATATACACAAATATAATTAACTTCCCAAAATTTATATAAATGACTAAATAGATAATTGTAGAAACATACACAATAATCTCATAACAAAATTAGCTTACTTTGATGTAGCTTTTCATGTTATAATTTGTCTACACAAACCATAATCAACTACGTACATATATTTACGAATATAATCACACGAAAAAAAATAAATATTAGGACATATAGGTTCGTGGAACGAATCTGGCGATCTTGGACATTATCTCTGTGCTTTCGTATATTTGTTATTATTTATTTTTCAAAATAAATAAGTAAATCATGCAATAAAAATCTCTACTAATTTAATTTAAGTTAGACAAAACTATTAGGTTTTAGACATAAATCAATTTTTTTAAAAAAAAAATAAAAAAGAAGAAAAATTACATGAACAATGGATATATATACACACACACATCTGTTTATATGTACTAACACACATAAATTTAGGCATACCTCATCATACTTTAAAATTTTCAATTCCACTCATATGAATCAAAGAAAAAGAAATAAATCTACATAAAAAGCAATAAAAAGGAGAAGTTGAACAAGAGTTAACTTACATAAGGATTATAATACTATTTAATAGTAATTATAGCTAACTAAAATTATATTGCACATATACTAAAACTTGTACAATTAAATATAATCTTTATAAGAAATTTGTTTTCTTCTAAAATTTATGTCTAAATAATAAAAATCCTATTTATATTCAAAATTATAATTCAAGCCATTAACCATAATGGAAATTGATGAACAATTCAAGCCATTAATGCATACACAACTTTTTTTTTTATGAAATGCATACATGACCTTAATTCAATGTAGTGAATTATTAAATCTTAAACGAAATAAATATTAAAATCCATATCAATAAAGATCATTAGCCTTTAAATAAGTTGTATAAAACGAATCAATTAACCAATAAAGTATAACAGAGTTAAGAGGGAAAAAAATTGTATTTACTATACACATGCAGCTAGCAAATAGATTTAGATAGAAAACTTTTGATATTTAATGATGCTTTATGTAGTGGTCACACTTTAAGTTATATTCAGTTTGTCCCAAATTGAAAGTTCAATACCTATCTTAACGGATGACATATTATTTTGTTGACTTAATTATCTCAAATTGACTTTCAAAAATTAATAACATCTTAACGGATAGAGTATTATTTATTTTACCATAACTAGTGAAAATTAAATTTTGAATTTCACAAAGATCTTAATCTCCAAATTAGCTTTTAGTTTGAAAAACTTGAACTTAATTATATTATTCAGACAAATATAGCATTCAAATTCTATATAAGATTAGAAGACTAAAAATGTTATTTATAATTAATTAAGCGTATAAACTTTAGTAATTAAAAGTATGAATAACCATCAATACTCACCAGTAGCCTTCTTTTATTGCAAACAATATTCTTCAATTATATGGAGTAATATATAAACCTCATTGCAAGAAAGTCGGAAAGAAAAAATAAATAAAGGAGATGGAGAAAGTAATCAAAACCTTAAACTTGATGTATTTCATGAATAGCTATGTCTCTCACAAATTCAAATCCTCCTTCCTCCTACGGCTTAGCTTCTTGGAATATTTGATTGATGGTTTCGTGTGTTGGATTACTTATCTTTTTCCGCTTCGTGAATAAGTCACATGGAAAGAAGAGGTCAATTAAGTTTGGTATTTTTTTTTTTTTTTTATTTTTGCTGTGGATCAGATTAAAATCACGATAATAAAATTTTACTGAAGAATGATGTATAATTATATTGGTCAATTATGGGAAAAGAAGAGTGAGTAGAGGGAGGATTCGTGGAGGAAGTATAAAATTGAGAGGAGTAATTAGGTTTAGGAGTCTTTATTGTTATTTTATTAATATATTTATAACTCTTCTAAATTAATATGGAAAGATAAGGATAAAAAGGAAGAAGTTTATTATTATTATTATTATTATTATTTTATTGGTATAAGAAATTTAAAATTATTAGAAATTATGAGAGTGCTCTATTTTGTGAGGAGAATTCTCTTGATTACTACTTTTATATATTATATAGATATAGATATTAAACAGATTATTAAACAAAAATATACAAAGAAGAAAGTAGTTGAGTTGATAAAGCTTGTCATGAACCATGAAAGTATGGACAGATAATAGATAGGAATTGACACCAAGGAATATTAAGAAAAAAATCATAAGCTATATACAAATTAAATCTGAAATAGAAAGGTTAGAAATAAGTGTTACCTAGCGCGAGTTTAATTTCTCATTGAGATGATCTAAACATGGTAGAGCGGGAACCTTATGTTTGTTAGCTTAGAAACCAATTTGGAGATGCCCCTCTTTGCTTTTGAAGTAGAAAAATAAAAGTATTGTCTTATGCTGCAACCACCACTTCTCTGAGCTAACATTCTAAGCAATATGACAACATCGTGATTGATAGATACTTCAAATATTATAAAAAGTGCTTTAGAACTAGACGATTCTTGTGCGCATCAAAAAATGTGACAACTGTGTGTTCCTTTCCACCAAAAAAAATAAAAATCATTTGAATTAAGACATTTCAAGAGTACTAATTTTGGATATATGCTGCCCTGCCGGACATCTCTCTTGGAGATTCAACCGCCGGTATACGGAATGGTGGCCCAGGAACAGAGGAGGACTCCTTTGATTTTGTTTTGATTTTGATTTTACTAAGGGAGTTGTAGTAGAAAACAACCCCAATATCTCTGTCCACATCAAGAGCTTTGACAATGACAAATATCTCCTCCGTAAAACAACTCTTATTGACAAATTGTCAAAAAGAGACGGCGAGGAAGTCCAATCCTTATAATGGCCCTGTCTTCTCAACCTTACCAGGAAAATACTGCCAATTCAAACAAATTGTAAGCCTCACTCCCCTATTTCAGATCTCCTCCCAGAGTTTCGAGCCTTCATGCTAGGGTTTTGACAAATTAGAGCCTAACGGTAACAGTAGTAATAATAGTATACAGTTCTATGGCCACTCCGAAAAAGAAAGAAGGGAGTAAGAGTTTCAGTATGAGATACAGGGTCGAAGAGGTTCCGATGGCTACTTTTTTAGGCACAGACGACAGTTTGAGAAGCAAAATGCAGAGAAATAGCCCGGAGGGTTCATCGCCGGAGAATGAATCGTTTAATAAAGATACTGGAGGAGTGCACAAGTATTTGAAGATGATTAAGCCTCTCTATGTTAAGGCTTCGAAGATTAGGTTTTTCGATCAATTGTCGCCGAGAAAGCAAGGAAGTCGAGCGTCGGTGTTTCGAGAAGTCTGTAGGAATTTGGTGAAGAGCCGATCGGCTGTCGGAATAGTGCCAGTGCCCGCGCCGGCGAGAAGGAGAGATGATTCGGCGTTGCAACAACAGGATGGTATACAAAGCGCAATTCTTCACTGCAAGAGATCCTACAGCTCATCATCGTCCTCATCAACAATATCACAAGGTATAAAGATGATTCGTATTTCAAACATACACTATATGTATATATATCTGTAGTTGCTTGATTGTATTTGTGATTTAGTTTGTGTTAATTTTTGACATGTTGCATTTCAGAATGTTCAATGCTATCAAGATCTGCAAGTGATTCTTCTTACCAAAAGGCACTGAATCCACCTAGGGATTCTAGCATTTGATGCTCTGATCCTCCTATATTAAAATAAAATATATACTCCTTAGATTAAGAAAGAAAAATGAATAGAGATGGGATAAATTGATCTTCAAAACGGAAGAACATATTGGGCCTCATTTACATTTGGCCTCATTTACAAATTTGGCTCCGCTCTGTTGCGATTGTTCTTCACTATTATTATAGATGTAATGGCTGAAAAGACTTGGCAAATGGATTATGTGGGATTTTCTTGGATTGTGTAAATCCCAATCTATCCATACTAATTTCTCTAATGTTGCAAAATGTAACTCTCATTATCCAGAACTAATTGAATAGTGTACTCGACGACATTTTTGCTATTAAAGAAAAAACATAAATTATATTACAAGTCAGACCATGCAAAATATACACTATGCCAAAATTAAATTTCAGGTTACATAAATTAAATTTTTTTAGTTACTTCCAAAACCCAAAAAAAGAGAGGACAAAATTTTAAGGTTTCTTGTCAACCTAGAATAGGAAAAGATTTTTCAAATTAATTAGAAAGGGAAATGGTATCTATGAAATATGTATAAAGTTTTCAAGTTAAAAAAATCAACAACTTATGTTATGACAAACTATGACAAACACAATAAATCAACGCGATAAAGACAATAACACAAGATTTTACGTGGAAATCCAAATCAGGAAAAAAAAACCACGGAGAAGACAGAAGAAATCACTAAATAAAATCTGAAGTATACACTATAAAGAACTATGAAAAGAATTAGAATATTTCTGATTGAATCTGAATATCTCTTCTCCAAAATCCTAGCACCTATATTTATAGGTCATAGGAAATTCCATAACCAAATAGGATAAGAAATACCAAATTGAGTATAACTAGGAAAAATAACTTTTCTTAAACCAAAACAGATTCTGAGTAATACCTAAATTCAAATCTAATAAGGAATCATGTCATATCGAACAACTTAGAATAGAAAAAGATTTCATTTACAATAGGAAAAAGACTTTCATTTAAACTAGAATAGTGACTTCAAGAGGGGAAGGGGTGGGGGTGGGGGTTGGGGGGTGGAGTTTCAAACCTAGAGTTAAAAATTGTTTCCAATTAACTTAAAATAAGAAAAAAGTTTCCAACTAAGTAAGAATTGGAAAATGATAATAAATGCAAAGTCTATTGTATAAAATAATGAAAAAGATAGATTGAAGTGCAGCAGGAGAAGCAAGGGGTGAATAATGAAAAGTGGATGATGATGGCATGAGAATTTCACAAGTGGATGAGGAAGGAGGAATGAATCACGGACTGGTTAACCCATTTAATGCAAAATCCGTCGTCTAGCTTCCTCAACTCTCATGTCTCATCCATAAAACACATATAAAGACTTCTTATATATATATATACGTACGACATTCATGCTCCCATTATTTTAGTTGGGAGAGAGAGAGAACTGTGAACTCGTGATATTGTTCTTGGCAGTTTGCATTGCTTTTCTCTATGGCTTATATTTATAAATCAAGTGACTCACATGAATGTTCCTTCAACTTATCGACAACTCCTTTTATGTTCATATTAGCAATAATAATATCATTAAAACAATTTATTTTCAATTTGTTCTCCAAACTTATAATCCGTTTGAGAAATCTGCACACAAACTCAATGGCCAAAATGGTACTCCATGGGAAATGGCCACCCTAATAAAACAGGAAAAAAGAAAAAAGAAGTCACATGCCGTTTCCCTACCAAAACAAGTAACACATGCATGCTGTTTAATTTGTGGTAGGTAGCATATAATGTATAAAGTCACAGCTACTTAGCTAGCTAGTTAGTGGACATTTGACATTTTTCTCTTAATAAAAATTTCTCCGCATAGTAATGATAAAGGTTTCAAATTTTTTATCTCGATATAATATTAACTAAGACAAAATGTATTTTATTACATAATCGATCACAAAACATGCACTTCAAAGATACTTTTAAGTTTTAGACCCCTGACATTACTCTATTTCTACCAAGCTACTAAACACAATAATACTCCAACTCCATGACCACCATCACCAACATTACATCCTTCCAAATCATTCTCCTCCTTTCCCTACTTCTCTCTCTCTCTCTCTCAAATTATCTCCACCATGGCAGAATTACAATCACCTCCAACCCCACCTCCCAAAACCTACCAAATCACAGCCTCTTCAATTTCCTACTCCAAATCCACTTCCTCTTTTCTTTTCAAAACTTGCACTCCAACTCCTCCCAATTATATCCTACAAGACATATCCCTCACCGCATACCCCTCTCAAATCCTCGCCATTGTTGGCCCAAGCGGCGCCGGAAAATCCACCCTTCTCGACATCTTAGCTGCTCGAACCTCGCCCACAAACGGCACCCTTCTACTCAATTCCTCCCCCCTCAATCCTTCTTCATTCCGCAAACTCTCAGCTTACGTTCCCCAGCACGACACATGCCTCCCATTACTCACCGTATCCGAAACATTCGCCTTTGCCGCTGGCCTCCTCAACCCCAAAACATCCGAAATTTCCACAATTGTAAATAGTCTCCTAAGTGAGCTCAGGCTAACACATTTAGCACACACTCGGCTCGCTCAAGGCCTATCAGGCGGAGAGCGTAGACGAGTTTCCATAGGCCTTAGCCTACTCCATGACCCTGCTGTGTTGCTCTTAGATGAGCCCACATCAGGGCTTGATAGTAACTCTGCTTTTAATGTAATGCAGACTCTAAGATCAATAGCCGACTCGCGTCACCGCACTGTAATCTTGTCAATTCACCAGCCAAGTTTCAAGATTCTTTCCACCATTGATAAAATCTTGTTGCTGTCGAAAGGAAAAGTTGTTCATCATGGCACACTCTCTTCCCTTGAATTGTTCTTATTATCCAATGGCTTCACAGTCCCCCCACAACTCAATTCACTCGAATACGCCATGGAAATACTAAACCAGCTCCAAATTAGTAAATCCATAATTACACCGGCATCCCCCGTTAATACTTCAATTATGTCTTCTTCTGATAGCAAAACAAGAGGAGGCATGATCAGATATAAGAGCTCTAGGGTGCATGAGATCGCCGCGCTTTATAACAGGTTTTGGAAAATTATTTACAGGACCAAGCAGCTACTTTTAACAAACACATTGCAAGCACTTGGTGTGGGACTTGTTTTAGGGACAATTTACATCAATATCGGCTTCGACAAGACCGGAATCGAGAAGAGATTGGGACTATTTGCCTTCACTCTCACTTTCCTTCTTTCCTCCACAACTGAAACTCTGCCAATCTTCATCAATGAGAGGCCAATTCTACTCAGAGAAACTTCAAGTGGAGTTTACAGGCTATCATCCTATTTAGTGGCAAACACACTAGTTTTCCTGCCATATTTGCTTGTGATTGCAATTCTTTACTCTATTTCAGTCTATTTCTTGGTGGGACTTTGTGCGACATGGCAAGCTTTTGCTTACTTCGTTTTGGTCATATGGGTTATCGTTCTGATGGCCAATTCGTTTGTTTTGTTCTTGAGCTCTGTGGCACCAAACTACATCGCCGGAACTTCGCTGGTGACGATACTTCTTGCCGGATTCTTTCTCTTCTCCGGCTACTTCATCTCGCAGGATAACATGCCCAAGTACTGGGTGTTCATGCATTACTTTTCCATGTACAAGTATGCCCTTGATGCCCTGCTAATTAATGAGTATTCTTGCCTGTTGTCAAGGTGTTTGATATGGTTCGATGAGAAAAACAAGACATGCATGTTCACTGGACGTGATGTGTTGCAAAAGAGAGGGCTCCATGAGAGTCAGAGATGGACAAATATATACATCTTGATTGGCTTCTTCGTGTTTTATCGTCTACTCTGTCTGTTGGTTTTGATCAGAAGGGTTTCCAGATGCAAGAAATGACACATAAATTCTCTGGAATTTCGATCATATATAACTGCTTCATCAAGAACTTCAAGTTCATGCATGTAATAACTCTTCCTTTCTTTTCCAATTAATAAATTCATCATGTTTTCTTTTTTAAAAATTAATTAGTAGCCTAAACATTGGAGATATGGTGAGTCCAAATAATGCCATCTTTAGTAAATATATGCCACGTAAGGGGGTATTTTTTTTCATTATGTCTAGTTCACATAAAAAAAATATATCTTAAATATTGTCATACTCAGTCCACAAAAAGAATATCATTTGTCAATTTGGTAACTCAACACTTTTTTGAAATGCTCATATAGAATTTCCTAACGGAAGATGAGATTCATTTTATGCTCGATCCGTCCCAAGATAAAAGTCTTCATTACTATTTTGGATAATTTTTTTCTATAATACCCTTAATACTAATTGTTCTATATTTCTACTCTCTATGCATATTTATGGAGTATTGTTTGTCATGTACAAAAAATTATGCAACTAGAAGAGAAGTTATAATGACTTTTTGAAAGAATTCAATTACTTAGAGTCGGAAATAGTATTAAATGCATTAATGGAATTGATTTCAATGAGAAGGTTTTTGATAATTTTGTTACGACTTTTATCATGGAACGAATAGAATAGAGTATTTTCATGTCCAAAATTATTTTTGAGATGAAAAAGAGATCGAAATCCAAGGACATTAGGGATCAGGCCATAGAATTCAGTGATCATTTTATGAAGCTGATTTGGGGAGACAAAAATTGGTGAACAGGTAGGTACTACTTAGAAGAGAGAGGGTGATATATACACTGATGTAAGTAAATATGTATATCCATCTGAATAATTTACACATGGTATGTCACGGGTCCCTATCAATACACATCAATGAAATTGCCATTAGTGTTCGTCCTTATTCAAAAGAAATTAAAATAAAATAATTACACTCAAAACAAGAAACAGAAATGCAGCTCTTTTGTTTGCTTTTTCCTTGTAATTGATATATTCTGCGTTTGTTCGTTCACGGGTTCCTCTCCTTTTACTTCTTATTTTGTTCACGTGAACTCTTATTGGTGTTTTCTCCAACCTCATGCTGTGCATATGCCTTAACCAACTCTACCAAATCACTACTTCCATCATTTGGTTTTGGTATAGTATTCAATAAAATAAAAATAATAAAAATAAACATCACTCCATATATTTTTTGCTTAAAAATAGTGACTTGAGGCCTAAAATTTACTTTACTCAAAATTGTATGGAGTATAAACAACCATTTACTTTCATGAAGATGAAATATTTGTATGATAGACGTATTGACGAAAGAGTGTTTATATTCAACGGAATTAAAAATATAATAATAATATTTCTTCCATCCCAAATTAAATGTCAAGTTTTTATTTTTTTCGATAAAGTTGATTATTTTTAAAATTAATAATTAAGCATATATAAATTTATTTTTAAAATTATAAAAATTGAAGTTAATAGTAAATTGTATATTCTTTCAACTTATATTTCGGTAAAAATGTTACAAAAATAAGTTTTAAAAATGATCAATGACTCAAAAAAGTCAGAACTGGGGCTGGGCATTTAATTTGAGAAGGATTGAGTAATATTAAGCTTACCAAACACACTAAAACAAATTTACTTTCCTTATTTAATTTTATTTTCTCTCTTAAAAACTCATCACAAACGGCATTCAAAGAGCAATCAGGAACAATTAGTGCTAGCTTATACTCGGAAGATAATTCATGCCAAGGAACTAAACATCACTGCCAAGGACACATGATATTTTGGTAAAAATGTTACAAAAATAAGTTTTCAAATTTCTAGGCTTTTTGAAAAACACGCTAAAAGATTTTATTTTATTTTTTCAAATTATAAATTTTAGTCATTAAAGATTAATATTGACAAAATAATCAATGAAAAAGATAACGTCCATGCAAATAATTTGGGGAGCACTACTACTATATGTATTTTTTTATATTTTCACATGATCTCCTCCCATGAGAGTGGAGCAGGTCCCGCCTTCATAAGAGAGGAGTACCTATAAAAATATAAAAAATACATGTAGAAATATCATTTCCCAAACAATTTATATTACAAGAAAAAGTTCAAAAATAAAAAACAGGTCTCCATTTCCTGGACAGAGTACCATTCAATAGGTTCACTTAGAAAACTTTCTAACTACATAGAGTAGGTTAACAGATGCAGGCAATCATAACAGCAAAACATCCAAAACATCCATCTCCGAAGTCAACTGCAAAGGATGCGATGACTTTCCCACAATTTCTAGAAGAGAAGAAAAATCCTCCACAAATTGAGCAGCTAAAATGTGAAATCAAAGATTTTTAAGTAAATTGTGTCCAACCACACTCATAATGTGCATTTTTGACTGACAAATATGATTATTAATTTTTTTTCATAAACAGACAAAAATAAAGTTCCAAGTAACATTGATCCACAAGATTGGCATGATCACGTCAAAACCAGATTTGTCACAGGGTACATACTAAATGGTGGCTCTAAAGATCTGTATGTCAATCAAATGTACTGGCATGCAAAGGTTTGTAAACTAGAACCTGCCAACACAAACTTATTTAATTTCAGTTTTCAACTCTGGCATACTCCAATACAAGTTTATTATGGGTAAACAGAATGGGTCGAGCAATACCTTGTCATTCTATCCAAGGCCTCTTACATACTGATCAAGAGTCGTATTGAATAGCTCAGACCTGCACAAGTAAATACAGCTTTATCTAGTTGATGATTAATAATACTAGTAGAAGAGAAATCAGTTGATGCTCAACAGAACCAAAACTAGTCCAAATAATCATACTTCTAGAGAAACTCAGTTGACTGCATAGCAAGAATATAACTAATTATAATAGATTGAAGGTAGTTTCAAGAAAATAAAGGTCGGCTTCCTAAGGCTGCATGCTCAATATGAGACCCAATATAACAGGTGGAAGTCAGTGATCTAAGGTTGAATCTATCAAATTAATCCAACTTTCACTAAAAGATTTCAACCAAAACTGTTATGTCATGCATCCATCTCATGAGAGCCTACCAAATATATTTTAAAAAAGCCAAATTGAAATATATATTTGGCTGCAAGGATGTGTCATCGATGTCTAAAGGTGGTAAGACAGTCATAAGGCTCGGTCCTGATAAGCTCTAGACATAATTTGTGATGCGTGTGTTAATCTTTGTTATCACTTTCTTAACTATAAACTCTGATCCTCAAATTTCCCCTAAATCTTGTAAAGCTTGTTTGTGCCAAAATCTGTAATCCATCATAATGCAAGAAATAGAATGCTAAACCTCCAATTCTCAAGTATAGTTCCCAGCATAAGCTTTTCAACAAGTATAGTTAATTTGTGTTCTTTATCAGGTTAATTAGTAAACTGTCGATATAATCACTGGAATTTGTCAATTAATGTTGTTCCCTTGCAAAATTTATACACACACAGCTATATGAGCTAGATGGGGCAAGGCCATCCAAGAGTTTGCAAGCAAGAGGCCTTGACTTAGATCATTTAGCTAGCAACCCCAAGCTTAGTTAGGAAAATAGAACATGTTTTATGCTGCCATAGCATTCAATAATTTGCACAACTGCAAGAGAACCCTCATGAAGGGTTCAGAATCTTTCATATATTGCTGTTATTCTCAAAATAAGTAGTTTAGATCAAAAAGGTGCTCCAAATTTAATTAATGGTGATGATTAGCAGGAAACAACATGCTGATTTCAAGATTAAATCCATTTATTTTAACTAGATATAACCAAATTTATCCCTGACCATGAATTAATATATAACCAGTATAGATCCAAAGCCAAGATAGGTTAGCTCCTGTAAGCGAGAATTATAGTCATTGGGAAGCAGAAAACGAAGGTTGGTTCTGATGACATGCTTGATTGATGTTCATTTTAAGTTCGATAAGTCATTCATGCATTTCTGGATATTCACCTACTTATTAGTCAATCACTTCTTAGTCAAGTTGATGTTCAAACTCTGCGTCTTTTTATATGCTCCAAAGACAACAACTAGCACACAGTGTTAAAGATTGATTGATCAGACATCAAAAAAATGTAGCACATACAAAAAACTATTGTGAGAATGATACATTTGCTACTCAAGAAATCATTAAATAATCTGACAAAATAAATTTAATTCATATAGCAAATCCGTGGATAAACAAGGTTAGTAAATGATGCAATATGAGTTTATGAACACGTAATTTCAGGTTGCTTTTTTTTCTTTAAGTTTCTAATCAAGTAAAATGATGGGTAAAGCCTACTCTAACACATAGTTGTCAGAATCTTACGATACGCGATATGTGTGTACGACGATACAAAGAATTCGATACATATCGTATGGTGAATTTAAAATGACACCGTATCCTACGATTCGATACGATTCTTACGAAACGATACAATGCACGATACTTTTAAAGTTAGCAACCGACTTGAAAAGGTTTTAATGTCGAACCAAAAGAATAAAAACAAAACTTTTAAGCCTTCTACCATTTCAAATGAAGAGATTTTTTAGTATAAATATATTCTATATCGCTTGATGAGCCTTTAATCACGTTTTAGAGTTTTATATCTTCTTCAGAATGTCACTCTATTTTCTCACGTCACTTTCTATAAGCAAATACATAAATCTCCACTTGTTAATTTGAATTATTCTCTTTTGTTTTATAGATAAAAGGTGAATCTGAATTTTCATTTTCTCTTGTTCCTCTATAAAGATTACTAAATATATATTACCACATTTTTCATTTCATTTCCGTATCAATTCACGATACGATATATGAAATACGATATGGGGGTCTTCGATACATGATACGATTCACGATTTGACAACTATGCTCTAACATGAAAACCCAAAATATCAAAATCTCAAAGTTCCTGCAAGCAAATGATTCATCAACTAGTCTTATAACTCACTTAATCGGAGTTCCTGGGGAGTAAAGTGGATTCTTCACAACATATTCAACATACAGGTTGTAAATGTACTTTAACGGTTCTCTGAGATCCCCAGCCCTAGGATGAGTGACGAGGATGATCTGCACAAAAATACATAAAAGTTAAGAAAAATTATAAAAAAGATTGTGTCATAATATAGTGGGAACCGGGAACGATGTTAACAAACTCTCAAAGAATTAAACACATTTCAGTACCAATAGTAGTCTAACATAAAATAGCCACTCACATTAGAAGCAAGAGAAACACACCATAATGAAAACAAATAGTTTCCTGACCTTAATCCCAGATGGACTCTCCATGAAACTTAATTTGTATGTATTTGTCCGGAAACTGTGAAATGAACACCCTTGCCCAGGTAACAGCGGCACTCCAAGATTTCCTTTCTCAACACTGCTCAGTTAAACATTATCCAAAAGAATGGAGTTTAGGAGGGGAAACAATGCCTAGGTCTACATATAAAAAGTTTATAAATAAAAATAGAATAAAATGAAAAGGTTTAAGCAATTGAAGCTTAGGGACGCTCCAGTAATACAAATCAATAATGCTCTTTGCTACCATATGACAAATTCAACTAATATAAACTAATGAAGGAAGATATTAGGCAATTCATGCTAAATTCAATAACTTGAAGAACATTCTACAGAATGTGAGTAAAGTCTATGCATCTATAATCATAATAATTGTATTTAGAGGACAAACCCACAAATCAAATGAGGTAAGCTGACAAAATAAAATAAATAATTGATTAAAGGTGAAACAATAAGTAAAAACTAAAGACGACGAGACCTGGTGGGATCCATTTTGGCGGTTAAGGATTTGAGAGAGAAAAGAAGACCAAACATGAGCTTGTGATCCTGCTGGGGATTGAGGGTACGAAGCGGACGATTCCATTCCCTGTAAAGTAAGCAAACCCCATTCCTGTTGAACACGTACATCATGTGCCCATAATTTCCCGATGCCGTCGGTGCCGGCGGCGATGGACTGATCTCTGACCCTCCAAAGAATTGCATTCTTTAGCCTAAAATTCCTTTGGACTTTGATGATTACTGAATTGTTAACCCAATTCCAGATACAAGCATTCTCTGAAACAAAGAAAGATAGATTTGTCATTTTCCCATTATAGGGGAATCGCAAAAGTGTGTAATTTTTCAACTCTTTCAGATGCCAAATTTCTTACCCTTCGCAGAAACTATAACAAAGGATTACTAATATTTAAAACCCTAACTCCAAAAGATCCAAAGAACACAGTTGGATGGAGGACTTGAGAGACTAAAGAGAAATAAAACATAGTTACGACATAATATACGACGCCGTTAATGTACCCGAATAATCAAAATCCAACTCCAACGCCGTAGCGAAAAACATGGTTACAGTTCAAATAGGGAACTGATAAATCCACACGGATTTTTGTTATTTTCGCACTATGGTCCCCACTTATTTACCAAAAATTGATGAAATGTCCAATTTATCCCTTCCCAACTCAGTCACTTCTCTCCCTTCTCTCTGCTATGGACAACTTCTGTCAATCCAAATTCCAAATTCCTTCAATCACACAAATCAATCTAAATCCAAAACAAACAAACCAAAAATATATGTAAATCTAAATCTGATTGTTCAAACCACATTTATATATCATCCAAAAGACCCGGCAGAGGGGGTAATGGGTGGAGATTTGATTGATTTGGGGAGGTTTGAGGAGAGAAAATAAATAGTGAATGGAGGTAGTAGAAATACCAGTTACTCATTCCGTTCCAAGGTCCGACGCGGTCGAGGGAGGCGGCGACAGGTGGCGGCCACCCTCTTGGCTTCCCCTTCTGGATTTCTCCGACAAGGCCCCTATATCCTTCCAACAGTTCTTTATTTCGGGGTGAGATCTGCAGAACCATTTTCAATTGACTCGGTCTTCTTCCTCCTGCTTATGTTTCCATTTGTGGCCTCACTATTCTGTGTCTGATTTAACTCTAAATGAGCATTACCTTCACTGTCTACAAAATCATTAACTTTTACAACAGTGCTTCCATTACCTCTTTTTTTAATCATCTTATTCTCCAATCTAATGCCCAAACCATCCTTATCTTTGTTCTTCTTGCTCTTCCTCGTTTTTCTTTCAACCTTCTCCAAATTGTCCTTATCACAGTCCTTACTAGGATTTTCAATCTCTTTTCCATCTTTTGTTTTACAGATGATAATATCATATATACATGTGGCGAGCTACTGTAAATCACTTTGGATGATATATAAATGTGGTTTGAACAATCAGATTTAGATTTACATATATTTTTGGTTTGTTTGTTTTGGATTTAGATTGATTTGTGTAATTGAAAGAATTTGGAATTTGGAATTTGGATTGATAGGAGTTGTGCAGAGCAGAGAGAAGGGAGAGAAGTGACTGAGTTGGGCAGGGGTAAATTAGACAATTCATCAATTTTTGGCAAATAAATGGAGACCACATTGTGGAAATAACAAAAATCCGCGTGGATTTATCAGTTCCCTTCAAATATTCAACCCCCCATTTAACCTCTACCTTATATTATTACACTTTTCTCAAATACAGAATTACAGAAATAACCTAAAGCGAAAGAGCTCACTCAACTATTTTCTGCTGCAATTGACCAACCGAATTAATAAAAAAAATGAAATCTGGTCATTATGTTAAATAAATTGAACGCCCATTTATTATTTGCTGGTGGGTTATTATTTTGTTCAATTCTGGTTTTAAATCTAAAAATTCTCAAGTAGTCTGATACATTCTCCTTCCGTTTTGAAATTAGATGTATATTTTAACTTTCTAAAATTAATTTACGAAATTATAAAAGTTAAAAAAATAATACAAAATTATTTAGTTTAATACAAACAACTATAACAAATGTATACTAATTAAACATACTCCCTCCGTCCCAAATTAATTGCTTTTCTAGGACTTTTTTAAGTCAAATTGACTATTTTTAAAATTAATAATTAAGCATATATAAATATATTTCTAAAATTATAAAAATTGAAATTAGTAATAAATTATATATATTTTCTTTTGATTATAATATCTTCACCTATATGTTAGCAAAAATAGTAAAAAGATTAGTTTTAAAAATAGTCAATTTGACTTTAAAAAGTCTTAGAAATGCAATTAATTTAGGACGGAGGGAATACTACTTATAATTGAATTTTAAAATTTTGAAAATTGACCTCAAAAAGTCAATATGCATAAGTGTATACATTTTGAATTCGAGAGAGTAATAATATATGGAGACTAAAGAATTGTTAAAAAAAAGAAAGATACAAAATGATATGTATAGCTATAGTTGGTAATGATTATTGGGCTCATATAATTACATTTTAACACATTATTTTGTATGCTAATTTTTGTAAGAGTTAATACTCCTGAAAGAGTATATATTAAACTATTAAATTACAACAAACCAATCCTTCAACCTCTCGTATATGTAACTTGTTTTTCACAAGAGAACCTGTTTTAAATTTGCTCTTAAAGGGCCGGTCGGCCCTGTCCTCACTTTGATTTTCTTATCTTCTTTATTGTCCCCAATTATCCAAAGAAATGATGTATACATCTGAAAACAAAAGTAGAGTTTAAAAAAACTTGCATATTGTTTGGAACTTCACTCTGTTAATGTCTTTGCAGATACGGTTTTACATGTACCCAGTTCATCTGTTTCTAAAAACCAAACATAGCTTTAGGTAGGATGATGAATTAGAGCACTCTCCGCCAGATGTCTAATCAAATATTACTCCATCCTCTTTCCGCCCCAAATTAATTACTCAGTTTTAATTTTTTTAAGTTAAATTGACTATTTTTAAAATTAATAATTAAGCATATATAAATATATTTCTAAAATTATAAAAATTAGAGTTAGTAATAAATTGTATATACTTTCTTTTGGTTATAATCTCTTCACCTATATTTTAACAAAAATAGTAAAAAGATTACTTTTAAAAATGGTCAATTTGACTTTAAAAAGTCAAAACTGAACAATTAATTTGGGACGGAAGAAGTACATCTCAACGTTTAGGTAAGTAAAATTCAAAAGGGGTAGAGGGTTTAGAAGATTATATACACACATTTAGAAGAGCAAAAAAGTACAAATTTTATGAAATGTAAAATTCCAAAAGTGTCAACCATCCTCTGTCCCAACCCCACCACTGTTAATGAACATTATGAAACCAGTGCTTAAAGCAGTCGTCTGAGGAGAAGAGAAATGTTTTTAAGGTTGAAAAAATCTAGTTTTGACTCCAATAAGAATATAGACATCTCCAATCATTCAAACAAAAACAAGCAACTAGCAAGCTTGAAAGCAAAAAAATCATGCCACATATTTCTAATATTCCCACTTTCGCATCTCCATGCCATCTGGGGCACTTCCTTCCACTTTCTTCGAACCCACTTCTTTCCAATTTGTGGACAGCACTGTCCCATTTGACTCAACCTGTAAACAGAGCACCCCCAAAAAAATATGAACTCACTTAATCCGTTAATGTGTTTAAAGAGCTTGAAAGTAAAGGAGCCGCCAAAAAATGCATAAACTAGATTAGTGAACTCTGAGAGAATAAACATATGCGAAAAGAACGGGCTTCCATAAAAAAGGAAATAAAGATAAGGGGTGAAGAACGAAGACATGAAATCCCCAAGTCAACTTCCAAAGATTTATATAAAGTTGATATCAATCTTACGAAAGATTTTCTCATTGCTCTTCTAGTGTCCTCGTCAGCATCTTGGTATATGTCACGGAAAAATTTGTTTAAAGCTGCATCTCCATCAAGTTTCTCTTCTTTCTCCTGAAATACAAAAAGAAATATAATCAGTCAGGCCTACACTTACTTTGCAGTTCATCAAGCCTTGTACATAGAGCAGCAGAAGGAAGAGAAACTTAAGCCTACAAATTACAAGCATTTACCTCCTTCTTCACTTCTGCTTCCAGTTTGTCCCAGTCCACTGCTTTCGATTTTGAGGTAGGGTAAACGGGTCTTTGAGCACCTATAATCATAAAATGATATTTGTTAATAGACAAGTATCCTGAGAGCTGTTTTATGCTCTGAACTCAGTTGAAAATTGGTCATCTACAATAGTTTAATGAGGACCAGTGAGAGTACCATGATCAGTATCAAGCCACAAAAAGCACAAGCAATAACTGTAGCCTAACAATATATTATGTATTACATGTTTTTCTATCTACTTCCGCGAAAACCTTGGCGGCTACTTGTTCTTTTAACTTCTCAATATACTCCCTCCGTCCCAGAAAGAATGTTTTTAAGTACACTTTTCACACAATTTAAGAAAAGCAAAAATAGAAGAAAGAGTTTATAAGTTTCCATTTTATCCACAATGGACCCCACACACAAGTACACTAAAGATTCTATCTTTTTTCTAAAAGCTGTAGAACTCAAGTACTTTTGGGAGTAAAAGAGACTTTACATAACATTTTGAATTTGGATTATGTACTTTATACATCTTTTATGGGACAAATTTTTTTTATATGTAGTATCTTTTATGGAACGGAGGGAGTATGTATGTATGTGTATATATATACAGGGAGATGATCCAAGTCCAAAGTTGGACTAGATCATCTATCCATCCAACCCAATATGGTCCATCTGTTGCAAGATCAAATGGTTGAGATAAAAGTCTACCGCATAACAGCAATTAGGAGCCTAACAAACTGCCATGCGGTGCTTGACCCATATAGCAAATGACCATGTTGCCCTCGGATGAGTAAAAAGGGTTACCGCACAATAATGTTGTGGTAGGAACAAAACTGCACCACACAATTGTGCTGCAGTAGGAACAAAATTGCACCAAAGACCGAGTATTAATGTCAGGCTTGTCAGCACAATCAAAGAAATAATTGCAGATTATTAGATTGCTCAATTGGTTCTCACGAATCTGAAGCATTCAATTCTTGTTGGGTAAATTCTAATTTCGAATCCATTATATAAAGAATCTCCGATATCGACTTAATAAAAGAGTAAATCGTTAATTTTTCTCCCACCTTCATTCAAAGTACCGTTCATCTTCTTCCCAAATTCATCTTCATGCATTTCTTTTTTTCGATTTTGTTGTTACAATCTATAACTTTTTAGGAATGTAGATATTGTAAAGGGAGGAGTGATTTTGGAAAAAAAAAATCCCATAAGGTAGAGAAATAGAGGTCGGAGTTTGTGAGGAAGAGGAAGGCGATTTTGGGGCAGAGATTGGTGGTGCCAAGGCGAGATCTGGCGAAGGGGGAAAGTAGCTTTTTGGGTGAGAGGTCGTCGGGGAGGGAAATTGGGGAGAGGTGGTGAGGAAGGAGGATTCGTGGGGTGAGGAGGAAGATAATGGGAGGAAAATGAAGAGGGCTATGGTTGGGATAATGGGGAAGAAGTGGAAACCATTTTTGATTGTTTGGGAAAAAAATTTGAGGAAAAAAATTGTTAGGGTTTTGGCCTTTAGGATTAACAGAAAGGAAGTGGGATTTGGGTTTTCATTTTCATTGGATTTGAGGATTTAGATTTTCATTTTCTTGGGGATGGGGGTTTGGGATTTCATTTGATGGGAATTGGGTTAGGGTTTGATGAGATTTTAGATTTTATCAGAGGGAGTAGGAGGGAGAAAGAGGATGAATGGTGAGACAAAGCTGCTTTGATGTTGTTTTGTGAAAAGATAATAACCGCGACACAATTATGTGGTGTTTGTTCGTACCGCAGCACTATTGTGAGGTACCTTTTTTTACTCATTCAAGGACAATAAGGTCAGTTGTTATGTGGGTCAGACACAACATAACAGTTTGTTAGTCTTCTAATAACTGTTATGCGATAGTCTTTTTTCTCAGCATTTTGATCTAGAAACGGACAGTCCAGAATGAGTTGGATGGATAAGTGATCCCACCCAACTTTGGACTTGAATCACCTCCCATATATATATATATAGAGAGAGAGAATGAATCTAAAACATACCTCTTAAATAGCATGTCTCTCTTAAATAGTATACCTTTGTTAAAACTACGTTGTTTTGGAGATTCTTTTAAAAAACAAATGGGGTCGCGGGTGGCATTTTTGTAAATAAAAGGAAAGCAAGTGGAACCACTCTCTGTTAATCTTATTTTGTTTTTTAAAAGAATCTCCTAAATGACGTAATTTTAATAAAGGTATGTTATTTAAGAGGTATGCTTTAGATCCGTCCTCTATATATCTAAATATATATATATATATAAAGGGCAATGATCCATAGCCAAAGGGGGATGGGAGCCCCCATCCTTCCAACCCAATTCGAGTCGTCCATCCGCAGGATAATTATTAGGATGGACAACAATAATCATGCAGAGTCTGGGCCCACAAGAGAAATGATTTAATTGCCCCAATTTAAATTGCAGGTCATTCGCTAGATTATTATGCGGTAGGGAAAGGCGCCGCAACACTATCATGCGGTAAGGAAAGGCTCCGCTAGACAGTCATACAGATGCAAATTATATTCATCGATCTTCTCTCTTCAAATCTACGAACTCCTCCATCTCTATCTCTCTGCAACACTGCATCTTTATCTGCAATATCTTCTTCAACTCCAAGCGGCATTAGGAAGCTTATTTTGATAATGGCTACGCCTAATGGCTTGGCCTCGAGATCTATCATTCTGGTGTTCAAGGTACATAATAAATTCACTCAATCTCTATTTTCTCCTTTAATTCTAATTTTAATTCAGCTCAAGTCTGTTTTGGGAATGCAATGAGACTCTAGTCTACTGATTAGTAATTTGAAAAGATATATTATGGATTAATATCCAAATAAGGGTTTTATCTATTTATTCATGTAGTTAAAATAAATTGATTAGGGTGGGTTTGTTTTTTATTGTTGATTGTGGTTAGTTCAGTTCATGGAATTGAGTATGCATTTGGAGCTCACGAGTATACGACAACAGGGATTTTTGAAGGAGAACCGAAACAATGCGAAGGATTTAAGTTTAGGAAGGCGATTTTGATTGCATGGACAGAGATGAGTATCGGAGATGTGAGAGGAGTGATGGAGGATGAGCTTGCTCAACTCATTCCCTACCGCATAATAATCTAGAGGATGACCTATAATTTAAATTGGGACAATTAAGTCATTTCTCTTGTGGTCCTGGGCTCCGCATGATTATTGGACAGTGAATAGACTGATTATACACCATTAGATCACTTTACGGACGGCTCGGATTGAGTTGGAAGAATATGGGGCTCCAACCCCCTTTTGGCTATACATCATTGCCCATTTTTAAATCTTACAGATAATTGAAAATATACAGTTTTATTTCTGGCAAGTCTTGGACTCGAGCCGAACACACCTACCTAAAAAGGAACAAAGTTTCGCAGGGCAGGGAATAATACACTCTCACATGCAATCAATCTAAATTCATCAATGGAACAAACCTGGATCACATAAGCATGTTGACCTACCTGATGACACGCATGTCTTCTGAGGAACTGAAATGTTCTTAGTGAATTCGAGAGATGTCCAGTGTATGGCTTCAGCCTTAGCAAGACGAATTTCAATCTTCGTAGAAAGCACTTCATATTTGCACTTTGCAGGAACTATCTGTTATGCACAAAAAACAGTAGGTCAAAATTCAAAGGTCTACAACACATCCTGGCACCATAGAAATGAGAAATCCAGCAAAATATTGGAGGAGACTTCCATTTACCCATGTTAGGCAAAAGAAAAAAAAAAGCTATAATGTTATTATAAACAAGAAAGAAAAACCAAGACTTGCAGAACCAAGTGAGTTACTAACAGCAAAACCAAGACTCGCAGAACAGGCACCTTTTTAATCTGATTATTATTTTTAAATAATATCACACTTTCATCTTTAACTTTAGTTCAAAGGACTAACAGCTGGCAACATTATAACAAGAGAAGTTATAACAAAAAATTGTGCATCACCTTCCCGTATAAGCGAGGTTGAAAAATATATGCTTCTTCATCAGGCACATCAACGGTGACACTAAGCTGTAAAGCAACCACAAGAGAGACAACATTTTGGATTTTAGTCTTTCTCAGCTAAGAAATTGATTTTTTACTAGCATTAAAATAAATATGCCAAAGAAGAAGTTAAACAGCAGAAGCATACTATTTGTTCGCCAAAGTCTACAGCAACACTATTAGCTGGTACACCCTTTGCAAAGATAGTCACAACCACTTCCTCTGGTTTCTGATAGAATTCATGCCTGCATATATTGGCCATTTAGATTACATCAAATACAGGTTCCGCCTTAATAACTAGTAATAAACAACTAATCGAACACCTTAATAGTTCAAATAGTTGACAAATTGTAGAGGAAATAAAACTGTAGATAACAAATGAGTCCATTTTATTTTTCAAGTTTCAGTCTATAGCTGCTACCCTCAGCTTCCAGAATCCAGACCACCCCTTGTGGGATCTTATAGCCTACATACAAGTATATGAACAAGATATACCAGTTCAACAATTTGTACCAATACAATCAATTTTTTATTCTTTACCCCTAATAATTTGCAGTTTTCCTCGAAAATCTATCATATAATACTCTGGTAAATAATAACTGATACTTGAATTGGACTGACAAAGAAATTAAAACACGCATAAAAATATCATTCGACAATTTCATACAAAATTTAGTGTTCCAGACAATGAAACCATCGTCCATCAACCATATGCATGGGGTTGAGTAA
The DNA here is from genome assembly GCA_034770075.1 of Aralia elata. NCBI lineage: Eukaryota > Viridiplantae > Streptophyta > Magnoliopsida > Apiales > Araliaceae > Aralia > Aralia elata. Next base: position 109,780,930 of record CM068385.1, on the reverse strand, counting down.
CCCATCACCCCGACATTGTCCAATAATCTTTAAGGAAACATTTGATATTTTCATGTTTGCCTTTAGATAGAATTACACAAGAAATATATAATACATCTATCAAAAGTTCGAATATTATGTGAAAAGATATGTAACAACTCTTTTTTGTGGTAGAATTTTTCTAAATTTTGGTCAACTATTTCTATACTACAAGTATAATATAGTTAACTGCAAGCATAATGTACTGAACGATCGGAAATTGCAAAGATGAATTTTGTAACTTGCGAAGACAAATTAAACACAGAAAGTCGTCAATACCTGTATTTTGGTTTGGATGATGATGGCAATGTTTTCACCGGATCAGACAAGTTATTAACTGGCTCAGCATCCTTTAGAGGTACATCAGTTTTCCCCGATGTTTGAGATGCAGATGGGACATTATCAGTTAAGGCTTTATCTACCAACTGTCTTGGTAGCTCACCGGCTTCCTCTGAATAAGCAAGCAAAACCCATCAAAAAGAATAATGGACACACACACACTCACTCAAGAGAGAAATTACAGAGTATTTATTAGTCTCTCCTTCAAAATCCTTAATATTATATCCAGGGGAGAAAAACCATGGGTTGTAAAGATAAGCGACCAATATGATACACCATCATTGCTCAACCAAACGAATTGGTATGACCAGACACATTTAGCAAATCAGATCTTTTACAAACTTATTCATAAAATCACAATATCAAATCCCGAAAATATTATAAACCACTCTCTATGCTACCAGACAAGAATGTGGAAAAATTAATATCAACATATAGCCTAAACAATGTGGTAATAAATTTAAATGGGATGCAGTTTGACATCAAAATGTTATGTAGTAAAATCTATCTTGTGTACAAGTCAACTAAGGGATCTGATCACTGAGATTTCATTATGATGCTTAGCAATAACATTACCTGCAATACGCTCATCACATTCTTTGATCAGATTAATGAAACTTGAATCTCCTGATGCTAAAGAAGCACCTATTTCAAAGGCAGCCTTAGCAGTCTGATATTCTTCTAGCTTAATACAAGCAGTACTGTAAGCAGAAACACGAAGAGACGAAATTACTAAAGTTTACATATATAGAACCTTAGAAAATACATATACTTGTGGAAATCGTGAATTTCCATGGAGGTAACTGGATTACAAACAAACACCAAATTACAAAGATCCTCACCCTTTACGAAGATATGCTTTATACATTGAAGGATCCAGCTCAATTGCTCTGTTTGCATCAGCAACAGCTTCTGCTCATATAGAAAAAGATTAATAAAAATTTTAAATTTGGATAATAGCATAAATACCAACTATAAAGGAAAAATCAATTAAATTATATGCAAGTCTGAAATCTGAATGCAAGTGGAATCACTATGGTGCACAGCACTGTGAAAATGTAAAATAAAGAACAAATAATATAGCTTGAAACCTTTGTGTAAAAGGTGGAAAATTTTAGTTTGCAACACAACCACGTATATTACACCAGCCATCTTCATAACAAATTCAGAGCACAATTTAGTGACGAATGCACACCAACCACATAAACAAAATCTGCATCTGGTGTACCAAGTTTAACCAGATCGGCCAGAACTTCATCCACACAATTATGAGTAGCTTCGTTTGATCGAGATAAAAAGCATTTGATTAAAATTCAAATGAACAATAAGACACATAGAAACAGCTGACTTGACGGTGTAAACATCCCCAAAACATTATTTCAGTCTGACATATGCTCATGAAGTCATATATTGACATTATCAATCACATACACTTCGGGCTGTATGCCTGTATGAATTAATAACTTCAAGGGAAAATGAACCCACGATATCCATCTATCAAACTTTTTTACCTCCAATTGTTTGCCCAAAAATTCCCAAACATCAACAAAAAAAATAAATAAAATAAATAATCAAAACATAGTTACAATATTTTCATCATCGTTAGGTGATGTTTGTTTACTTCTTAATAGTTCCACATCTGATTTTGTAAGAGGATAAAATTGTTTGGTAAAATTTTGTTTGCCTATTATCGTCTCTTAATTGGTAAGAGGAAGATATAAATCTAAATCATTAAGAGTTGTCTCTTAATGAAAAATTTAAATTTATGGAGCCTCTATAAATATTGTACTCCCTCCATTCCAAATTTTAAGATCATTATTAATTTTTGAAAAGTAAATTTGAGATATTTTTAAATTTAAAATTGATATTTTTAAATTTAAAAGTCATTAAGATATTTTATACTTTTTAGTTATTAAATAACTTTTTAAGTTCAGATGTTATTTCATTTATTAAGATACACTAACCACTCAAATCTTATTTATTCAGTTTTATCAAACACCACCGTAGCCTATGAATCTTTGAACCGTGTCATAATTCCCAATATGTTTGAGCGCTTTAGAGTCAGTAGCACAAATATATCTTTTTATATGAGTAGCATAGGATAAGAAAAATATGAAATTAATATATGCTTTTTTCCATGTTGATAATCCCTTGCACACAAACCACCAACAAATCCATTAAGTCCCTAAGTAAATCCAAGTGAAAGTGTGCAGCTTTTCAAAATCCCCTAACCAAATTAGCTAAAGAATATATACACCACCCGCAAACATAATATCTTTGTATATTATGTTTAATAATACTAAAAAAATCAAAATCAGGAAAAAGGGTAAGAAGATTTGACCAGTAAATTTAGCTATTAACATTAAATAATAGAATCAGAACCTAAACTATAGCTTATTAGATTGATCGTTGAGCGAAGGAAAAACAAGTATAACCACCGATAAGCTCTAGCTCAGTTGGTGTACTAGGCCTCTTGCAAAGCAAGAGGTCCTAGGTTCAATCTTGGCAGTGGCCAAGGCAAACTATAACCAAAAAAAAAACAAAAATTATAACCCGAAAGATTAAACAAAATCAACCCAGTGCCGACAGAACTGGAAATATCTCGACTTTGCAAATAAAGGGTTGATTACCAGTGAAGTTGTGGAGCTTAATGTTGGCCTGAGCACGGTCGACGAAAAGTTTGGGGTCTTTAGGGTTAAGAGAGATAGCTTGGGAGTAAAGGTCAACGGCTAGTTCGAAGTGGTCGTCAATAAACGCCTCCTTGGCCTTCGTTTCCAGATCCTCCCACGCCGCCATTGGATGATTGAGGTTTGTGAGTTCACTCCGCGCTAGAGACAGAAACTTAGATGGATGGATTGATCGATTGGGATTTAGATTAGATTGGCAAGATGAGAATAAGGGGGAGAAGGATGCTTGACTTGAGAGAGTTGAGGCCCGAGCAAATAAATAAGGATAAATTGGAAAAGTAGTGAGAATATTGGAAAAGACCGGGAAAGTGAACACTCAAGGCCGACCTGTTTTTGGATTTGTAGACTAATTTACTACTTTTATTAGTTAAAAAAGTTCTCCTCAATCAAAATACACTAAAACGAAATAATTAACCAATTAGGTACCCTAAAAATAGATTTCATAATTCCGTACATTTTATTTTATTTACCTTCTAAACTATTTATGCGTATGTCTTATCATTAATACCAATAATACTAATTATAATAATAATAATTAAAAAAAAAAAAAAAAGTTTATGATTGTTCATACTGCTTGGGTAAAATAAAAAATTCTTTAAATCTATAATAGAAAGGCAGCAAAAGTTGAAGTGCTTATGTCAAGTGGGACTCCAACTTTATAATTTAGATATTTATATGATTGTATTGATTATGTCTTACAATTATATAACACTTTGTTTTCTTTTTTTAGTTGTATTTTTATTTAGATATTATTGTATGAAAATATATGCTTGGAAGAGAGAACAATTCCTCTAAACACTATTTCTCATTTTTCTATTTTTCTTGAGGATAGGAAAAAATATGTGGAGGAGAATCAAACACAGTACAAGTAATATGTACTCTGTCCAAACACAGTACAAGTAAAATGGAAAATCAGAAACAATTCATATATAATAACCAACTGCTTACGGGAGGATATAACATTATTGTATGAGCAACAAATCTTGTTCTTCGATTACTAGCTTCAAATATTATTTGAATATGTAAAACCCAATCTACCAGTCTAACCCAAACAATGCTCTTTCACTTCACTTCACGTCTTCCAGCTCCACCTTCTCGTGCCTCTGAATATTCAATTGCAACTGCTGGGCTGGTGCACCATGTCCCTTTCCTTCCGAATATTCCCTTTTCTTCTGAATATTTTAATTGCAACTGCTGGTGCACCTTTGTCCCTTTTCTTCTTCCACATTTTTGGTTCATTATCGATACTTGAGGGATGTTCCATTCAACAAAACCCATTAGATTAGTCCTAGATTTGGGGTACACGGAGCACCCAAATGTATGCTAATGCTATAGTAACATCACCCTTATTCCTTTGAAAGAATAATTCTAAGAAAATTATATCGTCTAGAAAGACTAGAATGATGGTTTCACAGTGAAAGAAATGCTCTGATAATCCTCAAGAACAGAGTCTTGTCTATGGCTTCTTGGATAGACACATTAATGTCCATGAACCTATCAGATACACATGCACCAAGCCAGGTAGAACTGCCCCCAGCTAAAAAGAGGTCAGTCCGTTAACTTTACCAAGTGCTTGAAGTGATGCAAGTGACTGAGAAAGAACATCTCAACACAAGTTAAACTGAACACTGTGAAAGTATGGGACAAATTTGTATGCAGCGGTTTTAAAAGTAGTGTAATGGTGGGAAGCAACATAAGCGAAACCAATGGTGGTGCTTTTATCTTTCTCAACTTCTCAATACAATTCACAAATTCAAGAAATTTGAAATTTATAACAAAATAAAATTCTTTTGGAACCAGCTTCTTTTGAATTATTAACTAACAAGCGCTGTTCACTCCAGCAAACATAACTACTACTACTATATCCAGAATACAAACATAAACAGGAACCCATAAGAAACATATGGCTTCACCAATCAAAGATTTTACTTCATAACCAACCCAAACAACTGCCAACAACACGCTTCATTGCGACTCACTTGAGGCTATTGCAGGCTCTTCCTTTTTTATGGTAATATCCTCCAACGTGCCTGTTGTAACAGAATCCAAAGTCTTGTAGAACTCCTCAGGGAGAGGGCCAGGTCGATGTAGGGGAACATGCTTGGGAACTGGAGCATCATTCTCAACAACTTCACATTCATAGTCTTCAGGAACACCCCACGGGTCCCATTCTGTGATCCAAAAACAACAGAAATGAACACCATATGAACATGACAAGAAAATATCATTATAAATTTCTCAAGACTTTTTTAGTTAGTTTTAGGTTGCAGGAAGGGAATGCAAGTAAGAGCTCACATCACTAAACCAACAAGCAAGGAAAGAAAAAACATCTTAATATTACAATAAAGTCGTGCTTAATGAGAATATAATCACAAACCCAAAAATTAAGCCTTGGACAAGCATTTACTTATTCTTTTTTCTGACAAGTAACTTTAGACAAACATTCACCGAGAAACAAATGAAATTATAAATTATTTAGCATTTATAAATTCAGCACGTAAGACTAAATAGGCATGTTACTTGGTAGACTGATCTCTGGGGCAACTTTAACAGGCTATATGGAGTATATTTGATGCAGGAAAAATCCTGGAAGAGTTTAGGAAAGAAATAAATGAGAAGGCCACAATTGCACGAAGCCTTAACTCTAATAACAGTGAGTCAGTGACCAAGAAAAACTCTAAGAGTGTGTTTGATTACCTCTTAATGGCTCTTAATTGGGCTGCCTCTGATTCGGTCAGAGGCAAAAGTTGTTTGGTAAAAAAATTTCTCCCTCTTAATGGCTCTTAATCGGTTAGACTTCAAAATAAAGATGAACCATCTAGAGGCAAGTCTGAATAACATTGCTATTTTTTGGACCAAAATACCCTCGTTAATATTATCATTTTCCTTTCATATCCTTCAAGCAGATCTGCCACCACCACCACGCCACCATCACCAAACACCACGCCACCATCACCAAACACCACACCACCATCACCAAACACCAGATCTGGGGTGGGGCGGGGCGGGGGGGGGGGGGAGGGGGGCGGGCGGAGCGGGGGGGGGGGGGGGGGAGGGGAGGGGGACGGGGGGCGGCGTGGCAGCAGGGGGTGGGGGAGGGGGGAGGGGTGGATGAAGAAGGAACCTTTTTTTTTTTTTTTTAGTTTTGTTTCAAAGGTTAAAATGGTAAAATATTTTTATTCAGACATTTTGAAAAAATTATTATCAAACAACATTTTTTCATTCAGATACAGTTCTATTCAGATGCTCTATATTATTCAGATGTCTAAACTATTCAGATCTTAATCATCAATTTTATCAAACACAACCTAATACTACTAAGATAAGTATACCTTATCGAAAAATAACTTTAGTTACCAAAACAATTTATATTTAGTAAAAATAGATAGATAAAATACTTGGCTTTCTTCCGATTTTTTTCCAATGTGGATTGGAAAAACCTAATTAACCTGTGAAGTTTGATTTTGATTACCAAACAACAATGGTCTAAGGCATCATGCGTCAGAAAAATCATGGTTTGAAGTGTGAACCAGTATAATGGCTGATAGCTAAATTTGAGAAATGGAGGAAAATTTAAATTCCCGCCATGATCAAAATAGTTTATTTGAGATAACTTTTACCTTTGTTGAGCCTCTTTGCTTATGAATTTAGACATACACATCTAAGTTTAACAACTGAACTGAATGCAAATTTTCACAAATGTTTCTCCTTTGAACCTAAAAAATAGTGGAACATGGAGGATGCAAGGTTCTATGCTCCAAGAAAATCACCAGTCTTCTTACTTTTTACCCTTTACTAAAATAGTCCAATGCATGTTTAATGAAATTCTTCGAATCATTGTTTTCATAGGAAAGGACCAATTCTAATAAAGGAAAAAACGTACAAAACCTTGGTGCAGGCATGCAGCACACTCTTACCAATCAATTTGCACCGAAAAACTGGTATAACACACTAAACAGGGAAAGCTAATTTCACCATGTCCAAGAACAACAACTGAACCATGTCAAAACAGTAGAGGAAATGAGGAAGGATTAATAAAAATTTGATCAAAGGGTCAGGGAAAAATGCGAACAATGATGAAGCAGCACAGCTATTTATGCTTCATCGCGATATTTATCATAACCGATCCTTGAAGCCTCTTTTAACCACTGGTACAAGAGAAAGCATAAAGGAAACATAATAATGAAATGCATTATGCCTGCATTTTTCTAAACTCAACAAAATATAAATCTTTATACCAAGAGTTTCAGTTCAAAGATATATGCTTTCACAAACAATATGTAACTTGGAAGAAATACCTAAATCATATCGTCATTATCAGAGTTAAACACCAATCAATGGGGCAATCTAACATGATACCTTCCTCAACCTTTATCTTGAAAGTGGAAAGTTATTGATCTTACTCCCAGAGACTCTTCACAATTATGACTTGGCTAAGGATAAGCATTGAGGAGATCCTGATACTAAATTTGCACTTTTCATGACTTAGCATCCTAATTGTCTAATTGATAATGCAATAGGAAACCTATCTGAAGCCTCAAAGGGATTATGCAAAAGTTCGTGGCAATTAAAAAAAATTAAAAATCAGGAATCAGAAAATCAAAAAAGAAATTTATTTCAGAGAACTTGATAACCCACAATCATAATGTCTACCATTCATACTCACAAACAAAGATTGAAGAGGGGTGAGAGAAAAAAGAATCTTGTGTACGAACCAATCATCTTGTCTATAAGCTTGAGCTCATCTTGGGCCTCTTCGATGAGCTCTTCAACTTGACCGCAACCGAGACGCTTCTCGATCACTTCCCAGTCTTCTTCCTCCTGGCACACCTTGAGGCGGTGGCGCGTGAAGCTCTCGACGGCCTTACGGTAGCCTTCATCCTCGGGGACAGCCTGGATCTCCTTTAGGGTTTTGTTGTAAAGATTGATCAGCACCTCCCTAGCGTTCGGGACAACCTCTAACCCTACGATCCCCGTCGTCTCCTTCACCCTCGCCATCATCATCAATGGCCGTGAAAACCTCCGTAGAAACATCTTCTCTCCCCTCAGAATCCTCTCACACACACTCTCCCTCTCTGTTTCACTCGGAAAATTGAACACGAGAACATTTTAGATGCGAACTACTCCTGGTAACTCACTGTATCCGGTTTGCTGGGTCAACCCAATTTGCAGTGGGTGGATCGGAAACTAATAGGCCATTATGGGTTGATGTAGCTCAATTTAATTATTGCAGTCTGTTTACTTCATCTACACTAGCCCGGAATGTGATTTTATTGAGTTTGGGTTTTGGACCATCTGCCTTTTAAATTTCTCTACTACCGTATAATTTATATTCAAATATTAATTTTTAAAAGTAATTTAAAATTTTGAAAATTTTTAAAATTAATATAAATTGATTTAATTTTAGACATTAAATTGTATATTATCTAAATAGTAAACCTCTATTAACAATATAATTTATTTTAAAACTAAATAAATTATATAAATTTTAAGTTCAAAAATATTTTAAACTAACTTTAAAAAGTCAAACTTATTTCATAATAAAATATTATTTTTTTTTAAAAACGATGGTAGTTCCCTCCATCAAATATAAAGCAAATATTAATGTAAAAAGATTATAATTTTTTTTTATATACTCGTGGCAGATTAAAACATACATAAATAGTGATCTTAAAAGTAATACAAGATGAATATCTCATTTTTTTAATATTTAAATTTTACATAATAAACACATGTTACCTCCTCCTTATGCTTCATAATACAAATTTCGTTTGTAACAGTTTTGCAATTTGAGTTATTTCTTTACTCTTAAATATTACTCCTCTCATTTTACAAAAAAAAATATCTCACTTAAGAATAATTATGTCATTTAATATAATTTATTAGTCTAAAAAATAAAAAAATAAAAAAAATATAATGTTATAAGTCTTAAAATTTTAATTTCAAAGAGTGTTTCGTGTCAATATTATATTTGTTGACTATATCTCATTTGATTGATTATGTTATAAAAATATTAATAAAATATACAATATAATGTTATTTATGATTACAAATTTGAGACTCTTGACATTATTTAAAATAAAATTATTCATCGCTTTATGAATGTTATATGACCAGTAAAAAGAAATTTAAAATTTTATTTATTCTCTCTCTCTCTATATATATATATATATTAAATTTGTATTTTACTCATTTTTTAAAAACGAAAGGAATATATTATAATGATCTTCCTAGATTAAATTTATAGTCCCGACTCTTGTATATCACGAGGATAAATGTGTCTTTTCATTGTCAGGTCTTTAATTCTTAAGGTCTACTTATAACACAAACTATATTTATCAGCTATTAGGGATCATTTAGATCAAGGCATCGGGCTTAAAACCACTTATAAGTTACCATTAATCCATTCACAATATTTTTAACATGCTATTAGCACTTTAAAAAAAATAATGAATAAATAATTTATGAAATAAGTCATTATTATTTTTTTCCTACGATATAATTTGGTTTGCAAATTTGTATGTTTTTTCTTAACAGCCAACTTCTTTATTTGGTTTATATACTTTGTTTATTTATTTATGTTAACATATTATTCTTTTTAACATGGTTATAGAATAAAAATTTATCACTCGTGCGTGGATCAATTGCTAGTTAAAGATTGAAGGAGCTAAAACTCACTAAATACTTTCTAAAACAATTAAACAATTAAGAGCCTTTTTATATATTGCGAAAGATTTATGTTGAAGTACGACTATAACATTTATTAATACATGAAATTTAATAAAAATATAAAATTAACATACTGTATCAAAAACATTAATAAAAGTATTACCAATTAGATTTATTCATATAACTCGCAATAAAAAAATCGAAATGTAAAGTCGCAACATATATTATTATTCAACAATTAATCCATCAACGACTTTTGTTTGTGGTTATATATTAGCTACAATATATATTTGTAATTTATTGAATAAATGTATTATTAATAAATATATTGAAAAAATGTCATTAAAATAAATAACGAATGACTCGTAAATGTGTTTAAGATCGCTTATAAGTAGATAATCACTACTTATAATTAGTTTTATTAAGTAAGAATTATTTGATAATTAATTGTTGGAACTCATTTTTCCTAGAAAAATTTATAAACACTGAGTTGGAGTTTTTGATTACTTATTAAATTTAATAATCAAGTGTTGATCAAGTATATAATTAATCTTATAAATATATAATAATATATATTATTAGTATATCCTTATATATTTTGGTAATTTCACTTTTTACCCGTCTTTATTTCTTAATATCTTATTTATTTATTTTGTAACAATTTATATTTGAAATAAGTGATAAGTATTTTTTATCATAACAAATAAATTTAAAATTTTCACTAATTTTACGTTTTTTGTTATCAAACACGAAATATAATATTGAAATTTACAAATTTCATTTTATATATTTTATCCTATTTTTTAAGATAAAAATAATTGTAATTTTGTTCATCTTTCGAATAGACCGCATATATGGAAACTAAGAAGAAAAGACGCGTCCCTCTTTTCGGGTCTCTTATTTCTCAACCTTCGCGCCCCGTCACAAAATCACGGTGTTTGATTGTAGAGAATAATAAGCAGATTCAACTATCGAAAAGAATAAGAAGCAAATCTCCGACTTTTCTTCGGCTATTAGGTAATTGAATTACATCTACATATATTTACGTGAATATCGCTTGAATATATTAAATTCTTAAATTCATGCGTATGATCAGTTTGTATCCGCTAGTTTTTTTGAAGTGAATTTTAGATGGGGTTTTGATCTTTTAAATTTATTATTGTTTTGATCTGTAATTTACATGTTAGAAACTATACTGATAGGGTTTAGTGGATTTCACTGAATACAATTCATGCTAAAAACAAGTCAAATATATTTATTGTAATTGTTTCTCTTTCATCTGTATTGTAGAGATATGAATTCTGTTTGGATATTGAGTGTGCTGGCCATCAATTTTGATTTGAATAAATTGCCCATCTATAGGGCCGGCTTACTGCTCTGATATGGAATGAATTTATTTGACTAGGTTGATGTGCTTTCCATTATTTATCACTATGTAATTGACACTGCTATGTTGCATTTTTTAAAAATATTTTTTTCATGTTCATGAAAAATTAGGTAGTAAAGTTCCCATTAATTAATTTAAATCTCTCAAGGAATTGCTTTTACTTTTGACCAAAATTGATAAAGGATGCAGTATAATCTCGTATGTTTGGTAAATATATGGTTTAGAGTGTCATATCTTTCTTCTTCATCTCCTTCTTCTTCCTTGTTTTTCTCCATTGATTATTTTTTTTTGAACAATGGAAAATATAATTATGCCTGATCAACTGACAAGTTGAAAGAATAGTTGGACTTGAACTTATAAACTTTGAGCATTAGTTACTTATTGAATACAAGACATAATTGATTCTAAGTGAAGTTGTTCAAACTACATATTTAAATACAAAATATTGGATAATAGTTGGAGTTCCAGATACTTACTGAAAGATAACGACAAAAAATACTAATACTGTGAGATATAGTTTTTTTCATATGTTACATGGCTTTGCAAGGATTATTTTCACAAATCGAATAATTGCGGGAGGTGGTATTGGATGGTACACATCTGTTTGGCGTATTAATTTGTCAGCAAATTATACTTCAAAGCAGAGTTACCAGATGCTCTCAATGACCTATCAAACCGCATATTGGTACTTGCATTTCGAAACATGGTACTATTACGTACCAATATTCAAAATTAAGCATACTGAAAATATTAGTTTGTTGTCAACCTCTCACTGCACAAATATCGTTAGTCTAACTTATTGTTGAATGATCAAACATCACAATTATACTAGATACTTTCTAGAACAATACCCTCGTTAATGTAGCTAAGAATCTTTAATAAAATTATGCTTTATAACTCTGAGAGAATTCCTAACTATAAGTATTCTTATAAAGCTACCTATAGTGTAAATGTTTTAGACTACGTAGCGTGCCACGTTCGGACATTCCCGTATTCGTCCCACGAACCTAAGTAAAATTTTGATGCGAAAAATAGGATAAGGATTCATTAAAGAATTAAGGTCCAATCGTTCCAAAGTCTTTGCAAAGAAACATATCCCATATGTCTCAATTAAGCCTATATTTTATGGGGTGAAACACTTTGGGAGCATTTTAAAAGATTAAGCTTTTAAATCTTGAAATAAACCCTCTAATTACTCTGTCAATGTATAATGTTGGGAGTCTCAATTTTTTTGTCTCAAATGTTTCTCAAATGATTTGGTATTGAATAAGAGAAATGGTAGTTGATGAAATATAGCCAATCACAAGGGATGTACTGAACCAATGAAATAATGCCACATCATTTGAAACACTATTTGAGACAAAAAATTTGAGACCCTTAGAATTATCTCGATGTATACATGTTATGATTTATATGCTTAGACTTTTCAGTGGAGGGATGGTTAACCCTCTAAATTACAAAGAAGTTTGATTGGCAATGGGATCTCTTGTGTTGGATATGATGGTGTTATTACTGTTGTTCTTTGTTATGGATCAGCTGGCAACCATTTAGAATTTTTTCACAGCTACAGTAAGCATATAAAAGTTGGTTAGACAGAAGGTCCCTATGGCTGCTTCAGAAGAAAATAGTGGATTGTTCCCAATTTTTATTTTGACAATGCTTGCCCTGCCTTTGGTGCCCTATACAATACTACAATTATGCCGTGCTGCCTCGAAGAAAACCAAGAGCATCAACTGTGGGTGTTCTGTTTGCTCTCGATCTGGAAAGTATCGCAAATCAATTTTTAAGCGGGTGAGTGCCTGTTCTTACTGTAAGGCAGGAGTTACCTTTATGTGGTATGATTATCTTGTTATTTTTTCTGTAGTTTAATTTGTTTTCTGTTTCAAAATTACTTTTGCAGATCTCAAACTTCTCAACATGCAGTAACATGACACTAGTGCTTCTCTGGGTTATCATGGGCATCCTTGTTTATTACATCAAGCATATAAGTGGTGAGGTAAGTACTTTAAGTAAACTTTGGTTGTTGATGGTGATGGATATTGACCCTATTTTTAATTTAGCTAACTTCAGAGTTCCATGCCTAGGCTTGTTCTGAAAATTGAGTCAGCACTGTTTCATATAATAAATATACTACCAGCAGGTATTTAAATGTTTGAAAATTTAATTAACTTGAATCAACATTTTCTTTTGTCAGACTCAAGTATTTGAGCCATTCAGTATACTTGGGTTACAACCTGGAGCTTCTGATTCTGAAATAAGAAAGGCATACAGGAAACTCTCTATTCTATACCACCCTGATAAAAATCCAGATCCAGGTTGAAGGTGTTCTAACTTTTCTGTGTATTTTTACCCGAAAAAATAAAATTAAAAATGCTGTGTATTTTTGTGCGTAACTTTGTGTGAACAAGATCCCAACTCATGTTAAAAGTGGTCTTTATTCTTTAATTTTCAGATGCGAACAAGTACTTTGTGGAGTACATATCCAAGGCTTATCAGGCTCTGACAGATCCAGTATCACGTGAGAATTATGATAAATATGGCCATCCAGATGGCAGACAGGTATTATACCTTCCTCTAGTGGAGCTGGTAACCCTTGAATATAGAATATTTTTTTGGTGTTTTGACAAGTAGTTAAAATGTGGATACCTTCACGTGTCTAAAAATTATTATACAATGTCCTAATTCAGGGGTTTCAAATGGGAATAGCTCTTCCCCAGTTTCTGCTTAACATTGATGGAGCATCTGGTGGGATATTGTTGCTTTGGATTGTAGGAGTCTGTATTCTGTTGCCATTGGTGATAGCTGTTGTATATCTTTCAAGATCATCTAAATATACCGGCAATTATGTTATGCATCAAACACTGTCGGCCTATTATTACTTCATGAAACCTTCCTTGGCCCCAAGGTATGATACTCGATCCTAATAAACAGGTATTAAGAATCTTTGTATGAATGTCTGTCACAGCTTCACATAAATTGAACATACAGTTCATTGTCATATTGAGTAATAAACTAAGTCAATGGTTAATGCTTTACTCGGTTAAACATGAATTTCAATTTTTTGATACTTGTAAGACCTAGTTATCGTATTAGTCAGATGTCATGTGATTTTGTTGCATACTTCAACAGGGTTGTATTTTATTTTTGATTTCACAATTGCTAATAGTTATTTTTGTACATTTAGTGAATTTAGTTCCTCTATTTGTTTAGGGAATACTTCACTTTGGTTCTTTAAGTGGTCAAAATATTAATGCCTCGTTGAAATTGCCATCTGCATTGTCGTGACTACCTTTATCTATAACGAGTTGGCCTCAGTTTAACTGAATGTACATGATTCTTTAGTTTGTTTGGTAAACCAAATTTCTCTCAAGTAGTCATGTACCTCTTGTAACATATCTTTATTCTTCTCTGATACCTTTATTTACAGCAAAGTCATGGATGTGTTCATTAAGGCTGCTGAGTACATGGAGATTCCAGTTCGTAGGCCTGACGGCGAACCCCTTCAGAAGCTTTTTGTGTTAGTTAGAAGTGAGTTAAATTTGGACCTTAAGAACATCAAACAAGAGCAGTCAAAATTTTGGAAGCAGCATCCAGCACTTGTTAAGGTAGATACTCGTTTTATTTATTTTTTAATTTTTTGGTGTATAAATTTGATACGTCATGAAACTTGATATACTATAAGGCAAACAGTTCATTTAGGTTGAAGGAATCCTCTTTTCGTCTTGGCTTTATAGTTGCTGTTTTTGATCTTATATTAAATCAGATTTTTACCACCCTGCCCTTTTCTTTCAGACAGAGTTGTTGATTCAAGCCCATTTAACTCGTGAAACAGCAGCTTTATCACTAGAATTGCAACGAGACTTCAAGCGCGTGCTAGAACTCGCGCCTCGCCTTCTTGAAGAGTTGATGAAGGTAATATCTGAATATCCTGTACACGGAAACTTTCCAAGTGGTGATGGTTGAGATGAAAATATTTACTTTTAAGTATTTGCTTAAGTTAGGGTCTTCTTTATTGAAGAATATGCCTCATGATTTAATGACTACAACTTTCTACTTGAGCATATAAATATAACTCATCAGTTTTGCTTAGAACTTCTTAATCTGTGCTTTACCAACATATCAGTTCCGGATCTTCATAAACGACTGATTAAACGCGTAGTATACAAAGCTTAGGGGAATGAAAGGCACACTTATGTCCTGCAAAACAAAAAGACCTCTCCCCATACAAGGACTCTCCTAAAAAGTACATACTTTAGACCCCAAAGCCAAAACTCTCTCAAGAAATTCATAAAATGCTGAATCGATCCCAGGAACACCTCATGAAACTAAGGCCCAGGAAAAGACAATGAACGTGATTAACCCCACTCTTGCTTCCCAATGCCAGTTATTTGGTTCCTTCCAAATTGTCTGCTATATCCCATGAGTCATCAAGTCATGTAGCCTTCTCCACTCCTTTCTCACTTTCACGGTTTCACCCCGTCAAGTATTCAACATATTGTTGACCGATCCTGGCATTACCCAAGTGGTTCCGCACAATGAGAACACAAACGTCCAAAGGCTCCTCATGGTCTGAAAATGAAAGAGAAGATGTTCCACCATCTCTTCTTCACAATAGCCCATAAGGCCATAACACATAAAATTGCGAGACAATGTGCTTCTACAAATTATCCGGATGTGGATTGCTCTCAAATCTTCCAACCAAGTGGGGACTACAAGTCAAGAGCAAATCAAAGATTTTTATATTTATTATTTGTAGTTTTTTTATCATGTTTAATATAAGGGTAATTGATGTATTTTTTTTATTAGTTGGGATTTAGGATATTTAATAGTGATAGGATTTTAATATTTAGTAAGAATAGTTTAGTCCTTTAGTTCTTTTTATTGTTTTTCAAGTAATATTACGGTTTTGAGTTTGTATAAATATTGGTGTAATCCCCACAAGGATTGCACGCTATAGAATGGATTATTAATTATTGAAGAAAGTTATGAGCTATTTTTCTCTCTTCTGCCGATGATAAACCCTTGGGGTAGTGGTACGCGGAGCATCATCCAAGTAAAAGATACTTGGAGTAATAAGGTGTGGAGCCTCACTCGAGTTAATTTTCCTTGTTTTATCAACGGCTATTGTTCTTCAAAAGCTGTCCTACATCATCTAAGGGTCTCCCACTCTCCATATACTTCACCACAGGACCAACCTGTTTCCACCCGCTTGCAGCGCCCTGCAATAAAATCTAACTGAAAAGCATCTGTTACTATGTTCCTTCCAGTTAATTGAGGCTGTTGGTCTCCTCTGACAGATCTCTCACCTCATAGCTTGGAAGAAGTGTGATGACCTCCTCAAGCTCCCAATGTTGATGTCCTCCTCCTATAACCGGCCGCCACAACCACAAAAATCCTGCATTAGCTTATGAACCTTATTTCAAACCGAAGTTGGAAGAGGAAAACAAATGACATAAAATACATTGTCGAGTTAACGAGCGTGCATATTTATGCTGTTGTTTCCTTCTGAAATTTGAAATTTCTGCCACTCATCGTTTATAATGTTTTGTTGGTATATGCAGATGGCAGTTATACCGCGCACTGCTCAGGGGCATGGCTGGCTAAGGCCCGCAGTCGGGGTTATTGAGCTTTCTCAGTGTGTTATTCAGGTTCATATCTAAGGATAACCTATTTGAAAAGATGTTATTTAATCGATATTATCTGCTACAATGCTGAATATTGCTAAATTTTCTAGAACAAATTGCTTAAACTACTTGTAGTTGAAGGATGTGTATACCCACTCTCCCTCACTATCCTTACACATGCACCACAAAAGCAGATATGCTTACCTTTGTACAAACATGATTTGCATATTCTCATTTGCTCAAATATGATCTGAATTATTTCCAGTGAATTCCATTCGGTTCTTGTTTGCTTTGTCTGTTCTGAATTGCTCATGGCAAGACTTGCTTCCTGAATAGCAAATATATATTTTCTCTCATAAATAATAATAACATTTTTACTTTAATTTTATAATATATAAATTTAAAATCTTTCATTTGTATATTATTAGAAAAAGAAGAGCATATTTATAGTCACTTGTACAAAACTTAAGGTTGCAGTTTGTCCTATATATATGTGTGTGTTTTTGTGTGTTATACATATATATGGATCCTTTTTGTATTGTTGCAAGAAGCTGAGACGAACTATTTCCCTCGTTTTCTCCTTTTTCTCTTCCTTTTTCCTCTCTCCCTTGCTCTTTGTACTCTAACAAGCTGTGTGTATCTTTCATGGGTAAAATCATTTGATTTTTCTCTCTTCTGAATTAGTAATTTATAAATTATAAATTTATCCACATTCAAAAAATAAGAAAGTCAAAACTGAATGTCAGCTGAATTTTATTTATTTTTCTAAAGATTAAGAAGGCAAGACTTTTAATTTTTTACGGCTTGGTCATATAGTTTTTTTTTTTATTTTAAAAAATCAATTTTATACCTATTAATTTTTATTCCCCAAAATTTTATTGGGGTCAATTCCCCCCCCCCCCTCCCCCTTCTTACCCAGTAGGTGGCCCTGTCATTACCCAGTGGGTGGCCTCGTAGTCCCTGCTAGTTTACAATATAATGTGTCGCAGTTTGTTTTCTAAGATAAATTTGTTGTTAAGTGCTTAAAATATTTATGGTAATTGAACTTATGTGTTTGATGTACAAATACGAATACATAAATTATAAATTGCTAATTGCTATTAGTCTGATCATGTCATGAGTTCTCGGCTTCTAGTTAGTGGCTCTACCTTTATCCCGAGCATATAAATATTACCTCTGATTTTCAAATTTTTTAGTTTAATTTAATTCTCTTTATCACATTTAATCTTGGACTTCTAGTTCCTTTGCCAACATGACATGCTTTGGTGAAGTGTTAATGCATGGACCTTGATGCAGGCTGTTCCTCTAAGTGCAAAGAAGGCTGCTGGAGGATCTGCCGAGGGTACTGCACCCTTTCTGCAGCTACCTCATTTTAATGAAGCTGTCATAAAGAAGATAGCGCGCAAGGTATGTATTCATTTCTTACTTTTGCCACTAAAGAATCTAATCAATCATCTGCCAGCTGTCATAAATTCGGCTACATTATTCAGCCATGATTGCCATGTTCAAAGTTCTTAATTGCAAAGCTGCAAATAGTTTAGAGAACCTTATCTTATTGTTTTGTAATTGGTTTAGAATTATGTCTTTTGAGTAAGTAGTTCATGTAGGCATCCACCCTAGACTCTTGGTTGTGCTGTCTTTTCAAGCTTTGATTTGATTTTTCCTTGATACTAAGGAAACACTTACTTTTTGTTGTCTTGACTAACCCAGTCAGGCATATTGAATCACTGTTTGAATTATAAGATGAAGCATTAGCCATTAATTAAAGAATTTATCCATGCATGTACTGGTACCTGTTACAATTCTTGGTTTGTGACTTATGGTTTTCTAATATGTTTTTAGAAGAAATTGAGATATAAGAAGATTAAGGTAGAAATCAGATAGATCAAGATGAGAGATTAGAATAATAATAAAGAGATTGATAGAGAGATTGAGAGGATAGATATCAGATTTAGAGAGAGAATCCTAGAGAGAAGTATAGTTTAAGTTTAGAGAGTGAAAGAGATAGCAAGAAATCAAGAGAGAAATTCTGTTATTACTTCACACATGAAACATTACAAAGTAACTGACTGTTATCTATAGGCAGTGGCGGAACCAGAACAGTTTTGGAGGGGGGGTCAAAATACATTATTAATTTTTTTTTTATTTATTGACGCTTGAAGTGCTTCTTTCGTTATGATTTCTTTCTATACAAAATTGGATTTTTGATTTTAAAGCTCAACAGCCTTTAAGAGGCATTTTTTCAAACACGCTACGTGCACAGTTTTTAAAACCAGATTTCATGGAGGTTTACATATAAGTCTAGCCAAAAATTCCACCCTTATTACTCCACATACCCTGCATAACATCTTCTTCATACCCAATCACAACCCAAGCACTGAAGCACAGCAAAAATATAGCAATAACAACAATTTCCAGCATTATGTTATTCAATTTTTCATAAATTCTATAAATAGATGCTATCTTACCTTGCTTGATACAATTATCAACACTGATGATGTTCAACAGTAGCTTTGTTTTGCTGCAATTGATTTCTAGTCCTTCCTCAATAATTGATAGCTTCAATTCCTTCTTGTATGCTTGGAAATTGAATCAGAATGAAAAAAAGAAACTCTGCAGTTTGGGTATGGTGTTTATATCAAAGGGGCAATAAGTAATAAGTTCATGGCAGTGCTAGCTATACCCAATTCATGTTTCATTTTATTTATTTTTCATAGACTTAGCAGCAGATTGTATAAGCAAGAGATTAGTGGGAAGAAAAAAAAAATTAAAATTCACATACCATTAAACAGGGATGAAAACAGTGGCAGAATTTCTGCCACAGCCTCTCTCTCTTCCGACACAAAATCTTGTACAATGCTTCAGCTGAACAAAAAGATCATAGAGCTGACCCAGATCAGCAGCATTTCCATGGGAGTAGAGCAAAGTGAGCTTGGCATAAGGGTTTTTCAGATAAAAAGCTACAATCTTGTTGCCCCTTTTGGTTTTGAGTAACAGAACATCAAGAGAACAATCGTCGGCAGCATTGGAATAGGGTAATAAGTTCATGGCAGTGCTAGCTATACCCAATTCATGTTTCATTTTATTTATTTTTCAAAGACTTAGCAGCAGATTGTATAAGCAAGAGATTAGTGGGAAGAAAAAAAAATTTAAAATTCACATACTATGAAACAGGAGAAAAACAGTGGCAATGGTAGAATTTTTGGGCTTACAGCTGCTGCAGCCTCTCTCTCTTCCGACACAAAATCTTGTGCAATGCTTCAGCTGAACAAAAAGATCATAGAGCTGACCCAGATCAGCAGCATTTCCATGGGAGTAGAGCAAAGTGAGCTTGGCGTAAGGGTTTTTCAGATAAAAAGGAGAACAATCGTCGGCAGCATCGGAATAGGGGGGTCATCGCCCGGTCTTGGTAGGTCTGCCACTCCTTTCTCATCCGCCGCCCCCTCCGATGCTACTCCTAGATCCGCCGCCCGCCGCTGCTACCGGGGTCAAGTGACCCCCCTCGCCCCCTAGTTCCGCCTCTGTCTATTGGCCAATTGAAACGAAATACTTGGACTATTATACCCACTTACAATATAACTACCAAGCCACATGCTACTAACTTAGTGCTCTGATGATGTGACATTACCCTTCTTTTTGGTGGTTTTAAGAACAAATTCGTTGCGTATAATGGATGTTTTTAGTAAAGCTCAGCAGAAATCTTAGGAGTCTTCTATGATTGCATAGATTCAGGACCAGTGACCTTGTGTTTTAAAGCATCTCAATGTGTTTAATTGCAACTTGCAAGACCTGCAACTATCAGTATGTCATTGAGGTAGAATTGTAGTTATGGAGTCTTAGAAGTGTGGCGCATGTAGCCCTTTCAAAAGAAGTAAAAGAAGTACCTCCAAAAGTCAGTTTGAATATTTGAAATTGGCTAAATCTTAGTTGACATTTGATCATGATTATTTTTTGATAGTAGTATAAAATGACACGAAATTCTCAAGCTTGTCATCACTATTTGATTATCATGCCACCATTATTAAACTAACAAATTATTTTTAAGGGTAAACATGGAATAAAAATACATCCTTAATATTTGCAATTATGCAAATAGTACTCTCTTTGTGCGACAAAGAGTATTAAATTGTTTGTCTATTGTGTGTTATTATTTGGTCTTCTTTATTTTCATCTTGTTTTTTTTCTTTATTTGCAGAAGGTACGAACATTTCAGGATCTGCGGGATATGACCCTTGAGGATCGTGATGAGCTGCTTTCTCAAGTTGCTGGTTTTTCTGCTGCTGACATCCAAGATGTTGAAAAGGTACTGGAAATGATGCCTTGCATAACAGTTGAAGTTACTTGTGAGACTGAAGGTGAAGAGGGCATACAAGAGGGTGACATTGTCACAGTTCAGGCTTGGGTAAATCTCAAACGTGCTAATGGGTTGATTGGTGCCCTCCCCCATGCCCCATACTATCCATTTCACAAGGAAGAAAATTATTGGTTTCTGCTTGCAGACCCCAATTCGAATAATGTCTGGTTTTCTCAGAAGGTCATTTTCATGGATGAAGCCGCAGCTATTACTGCAGCTTCAAAAGCAATTGAGGAGACAATGCAAGGTTCAGGGGCAACTCCTAGGGAAAGTAGTAATGCTATCAAAGAAGCAGTTGAGAAAGTTAGGGGCGGGTCACGACTTGTGATGGGCAAGTTCCAAGCCCCGGCAGAAGGAAACTATAATCTGTCTTCTTATTTACTGTGTGATTCGTGGATTGGATGTGACAAAAAGACGAGCATAAAAGTTAAAGTCTTGAAACGTACTCGAGCTGGAACTCGGGGAATTCATACGACGGAGGAAGGACCTATCATGGAGGATGGCGTGGACGAGGAAGAGGAGATTGAAGAGGAAGAATATGATGATGATTATGAGAGTGAGTACAGTGAAGATGAAGATGAAAAGGATACAAATAAGAAGGGCCCTGCCAATGGCACTGCAACAAGTGGAAACGGCAGGCAGTCGGGTTCTGAAAGTTCAGGCTCTGATGAGGATTAAATAACTTGCCTCAAGTTTACTTATTTTTTTCTTATATGTAGGTTTTAATTCGGAAAAGAACTTTGGAAACTTTCACCACAGCATTTGTCTGTTACTACTCTGCTCATGGAGCCTCGGTGTGATCTACTCTTGCTGATTTTTTAAACTAGGGTTTTACCCCAAATCAACAATTGAGACTTGAGCAAAATTTTCCCTTTCAAAATTTGCACTTTCAGACCTCTTCCTAAATCATGTTGCTTCACTAGGTGAAACTGAACAAATGTTTACCTACAGAAAGGCTAAACGAAGCAACTTAATGTTTTGTACCAGCACTTGCAGTGTATCACTTGAAGATCCAACAGGCTTACCATTAGGTTAGTGATTTAGTCACAGCGAGATTTCTTTTTTCTATAGCTATTTGTGTTCCAATAATAAGGATTGATGACTTTGAATTCCTCAATGCCTCGGGCATTTCGGCTGAAAATATCTCAAGTTTTCTATTGGTATGATACATAACAGTAGAGGTTTTTTTTCTACTGGGTGTGGTGTTGGCACCCACATCACCAGCGAGATTAATGTTAATGGATGTCATGTATAATTAACTCAACCACATCACTGCACGTTTGGTAGGCGTTCCATTCTATGATTGATCTTTTCACAAAATCATTATCTTTTGATTACAGTTAAGAACATTGGAATGGGAAGATTTGACTGTTAACACGTCTAGTGTTCCAGACCGCAATTACCAATCCTCCCGCACTCGGTGTAATTTATTTGGCATCGTCTCTCAAAGCCAAACAATATCATTTGAAATAATGATAACCATCTTCAGCACTTTGTATAGTTTCTTGGTAAAGTACACTACAATTTCTGGATAGAATAAAATTTTGGTCCACCGACTACATAACGACCCTGGCTAATGAATTTTTAGTTCTTGCACTTAGACAGCAATATTTCAATGTTTTGGCGATCCCAATTCCCATGTATTTTGAAATGCTGGAAGAATATAATGGGCCTATTGGGATCACTTCAGCAGAAAGTATGATAGCAGCAAGTCGTTTAAAAATACATAACTGGTAAAATATATCATTCCAAAAATATACAATGTCTTAGGTTACTAAAGAAGGGTCAATCAATTCACTAGGTTTAGCTGAACATGATTCAGCAACCCCATTTTTACTATCATCGGGTTTATCTGAACTTACTTCAGTACTTTCATATGGTTCAAGCGAAGTCTTGTTAGTTTCCTCACCAAACTTAACTAGACCATTGCTAGCATCACTAGATTGATCAAGAGGCTTTGATCTGATTTTCACGCGCTTCCCTTTGATATAACGATATTCCTTCTTTGGTGGGGGATATTTCTTCTTCAATTTTTCATCTTTGTCCAACATATCAAGCTTCTGAAAGACATCTCCAACCATTGCAACAATTGAAACAGTAGGTTTGATGCCAAGCTCTTCCATATCAGCAAAAACCTATAAAGCGAAAATAGTTTACTGTGTAAGATCCTTGTGCGGTGAAAATTACAATGTCTTTTTAAGTATGAGCTACCACCGAGTAAGTACATCTATTTTGACAGGCTGATGGCGAGATATTTATGAACTTTAAAATCTGGCTGTGTGATCAAATTCTTAGAATATCTAATTAAATGTAAACATTTCAACCAGAAGTCGTTTCAAGATTTAAATCAAGGTTACGCGAGTTAACAGATAATAGCATAAACAGAAATAGAATCCCACGACGAACTGTCTTCATCTGTTGCCTCATTTATTATTTGATTACTTGTATCTATATTTGAAATATTGCTAACAGAACAACTGCAAACAGACAAATTCTTCTCTTAATTTGTTATATTGATAGCCAGAGTCACATATATGCTCCAGAGTTGAATTGCATGCTAGGTCTCTGAATTATAATACTATCATAAAATAACATGGCACCATAATACCTCAAACATTTTGTCATGCATTTCCCTCCGATAGTAAATAGAGATCATTTTCTCAAAGAAAATACGGGGCATGCTTTCCAAATTTTCTGAAAACAACTTTATCCATAGCTCTTCAGCTTCCTCAAGTCTTCCATCTTCTGCCAAAGCATTTAACAAAGTATAATAGCTCCCCATTGTTCTTCCTTGACCTTTGCTTAGCATCCACTTTGTCACCTATATAACATATATGTGAATTTGAGTATCCATTATTGACTCTTCACTCCGGAAGATCCCAATTTTTTTATTTGAAAAGTAAAAATAAAAAATCCAATATTGATACAACCTGAATTATCCTTTTCCATTCCTTTTCAATTTCCAGGGTTTTCAAAGCTTTTTTCACTGTAATCAAGGGGAACTCTAACTCCCATGCAATGAAAGAATCAAGAGCCCCATATACTTCCTCTTTGACATTTGATAACTCCTTTATCTACATAAGACCGCACAAGAATAGCTATTAATTATTAAGAAAAATACTTATAATTTAAAATATTAGTCTAAAGATCATTTTTGTAGAGTTCCAAAAGAAAATAAATTCATTGGATGAGGACCCTTACAGAGACTAGAATACTAATTCAAAATATCATCTGCAGTGCTGCACATTTTTTTTCCTGATACCAATAATCAGAGGAAGAAAAAAAACTCACAGAGTCAACAAGCTTCAGTGACTTGGAAATGGTCCCTATTTTCCTTTTGGTTTTCCATACTCGAGGATATCTTGGTCGAGGACCTTTGGCGGCACATACCTGGAATAAATATAACTAACGAATAAGGAAATACATAACATGTAAGAAGAACCAGAACCAAATGATAAGAACTGTAAAAGGAGATTCTCTATTTGCCGCCAAAAAGTCTTGGGCACGGAAAGAAAGAGAACTTAAACTAGAGGTAGTTTACTCACAATAATCAATCGGCACAAATCTACTCTTAAGATTTCTTGGTTTCAATTCTTCAACTACATCTTGGAAACCAAGTTGAGCGTAACTACTAAGTTTTTTTTTATTACTCAAGGAGCCTTAAATTATTATGTTTTTTTAACATCTATGCTATGTTTGGATTGCAGGAATGAAGGTGGGAATGGAATGACTTATTCCCATGGAATGAAAAAAATTGTGTTTGGTTGTTCCATTAGAATGGAATGAACCATTCTCATTTCTACCAAATTTGTGAATTTTATTCCTTGAGGGAGGGTATAGAATGACTCGTTCCAATCAAGCATGAAATGAATCATTCTACTTTTCATTCCATTCTTTCAATCCAAACGTGAAACGTACCACTAGATCTAGTCTGTTACCATCTCCTTGTCAAAGAACTATTGAAGATAATGAGTGAAGGTTGCCTTAATGACAAATATAAGTTTGTATGGAGACTTAAACATATATTAGAAATTTCAAAAGTGAATGTCATTTGTTGGATATCTAGAGTATAAAACTGCAAATCAATGTTAAGCAGGGCACGAACTTTGCCTGATTTATTTAATAAAATGGAAAATTTGTCACAATATTGACCTAAACTCTAAGGATCATGCTGCACCAAACTTTTTTTGCATCTTACCAGTTATAGTGAAAATAAATGACAATATAACTGCCACCAATTGGTGGGAGTTCATCACCGACCCAGGGAAGTCACCTGCATTGACGGGACTCACATGTGGGACTGATGGTATATAAATAGATTGGTTTTGAATAATAATGCTGATAAACAATATCAAAATTATCTCAAGTTAAAGTAAGTGCAAATATTGAATTATCAAGTATAAAAAATTTGAGTACATCTAGAAACATTGATATACATATATACACATCAAATATTGTGGACAATGCTTACGCAGTAATGATTGGAAACAAATTCTAAACAAAGTTAAATTTATGTTTAATTGAGTTACGAAATGTAAAATTAGAGCTCAACTCACCACGACGGAGCTACTACTATTCCTTGGCAATTCAACTGATTCCAATCTTTTAGTGAACAACGCAGGGAAGTACCTCAAACTAAGCATTCTGAGAAGGAAAAACAAAAACAAAAACAATTTCTACGGATTTCCAAAAAGAGTACCCGAAAATTCCAAGTGCAGCCATTACAGACTACAAAGCAATTCCTTAAACCCTAAAATCAGCAAATTCAAACCCTATCAACCAACACGCTGTAAAAGATAAATACTCATCTTTAATTTACTGTACAGTCGGTTTGTTTGCTCAGAGAGAAAGAGAGACTTACCGGCTGAAAATTGAAGCCAATCGGATAATAATAATAATAAGAATAATTATTATTTCCGTCTCCTCCGTGCTACTTTTTTCTTTCTCTTGCGTTGCGAGCCACTAATATAAACAAGGAAAGGAAATTTCTTTCAATTTCTTTCCGTACACCAAACAGCTCTTTGCTTAGCTAGGGATAATTTAGTAATTTAGACTCTCATAAAATATCATTATCTCCTTTCACCAATGTTTCAACACCATGTAATCCAGTTGTAAGGAGAGCTTGTGAAGTCGTCACAGGTGATCCTTAACACCGGTATTGGAGCTAGCACAGAGAAAAGGTGCAATAAGCCAATAAACAAAACAAAGGCAAGGCTCGTCCTCAAATCGGATAGAATAGAACCACACGTAACGATCAGTGGAAAAGTTGGTGGGCATTTTCCGTAGATCTTTCACAACTCCACAACAAAATGCTGATGATAGAGCCGGCGACGGCCGTCCGTTTTCCCGCCGGTAACTTCGATTCCAGCTCCCGCCGTCTTTCTCACTCCGGCAGCTTCTTCATCCCTAGGTAACTTACTTATTTCCTCTAATTTACGCTAGCTCTCTCTGTTTGTTTAGGAAGAAGCTATGTGTTTATTCGGTGAATTTTGTTACATTTTCTTTTCTTTATACGCTAACCAGCAGAAGATGATTGATTTTGTTCCTTTGAGTTATGAATTTGTAAAATTAATTGAGGAATGGATCACAGGAATAAATTTCAGTGGTTAAGTGACAGTTCTTGCACAAAAAGGAACAATTTTATGAAAGGAAGAGTTAGGGCTTCTGCAGAGGAGCAAGCAGGCCCATTAAAGCAGAATGCTAAACCACAGAGGTATCATCCCTCTGAAGACATAGGGGAAGCGGAAGTAATTGAGATTGGCGAAGCCAGACTTACACCTGCAGAAACTACTAGGACTATTATTGAGGTATTAGTATTACACACATCTATATTTTGAAGATATTGATTAAATTTTCATTTCGACTATTTTTTATGAAGTCTCATACTTTAAGCTTTGACGAGACCTTTACAAATGGTTATATAAACTTTTACGGTTAAGCGGAATTAAATATTTTGCCTGGTTATTTTGGGATTTTTTTTGCTGAACTTCAAAAGCAAATCATCATCCAAAACCTTAATTTAGTTTGATTAATGGATATACCTAAGTAGGAGATAAAAGGAAACTATTTTATTCCCATAAATTATTTTATAAAACTCATTGACCAACGATCATGTTCATGATACAGAGCTTGTGGAATCAATATCTATAGAAGCAAAGGGCTAAATGCCTTTAGTGGTGCAATGATCTGGGCCATGGATATCCTCCTTCACCACTATACTGAAATACCTTTTAATTGAGCCATGTAAATAATGCCTTGTACAGCTGCAAAATATTTATCACTAGAGTAGTCCTGCTATCCAGCATAGGTAATGTTGCTTGTAACCTTCTATTTTCAGGTAAACAGCAAAGCGTTGCTAATGTTTTCAGGTTTGATCAGCGATGAGGTTCATGAAAACATTTTCTGGCCTGATTTGCCCTATGTAACTGATGAACATGGAAGTAGGTTTTTCTAATCTCATGCTGACATTATTTGTCTAAGATTGTGTTTGACAGTATGATCATTTTATTGAAGTATTATGTGTTTTGTTGTCTTATCAGATATATACTTTCAAGTCAAAAATGATGAAGACATTCTGCAAACTTTAACCGCTGAGGATACCCTAGTGGTATGAAACCGACTCATTTACAAATTCCTTTATGCAATAAAAGCATATTTGAACCAAAGCCTTATATACCTATGACCTAGGGTCATGCACTTAAACGTTCAGCTTATTCAACACTTTTTAAGGATCTTTTATAATTGCTCAGTGGTGTTCTTATTCTGTCAGATCCTCACTGTTTGACCATAAATGCATAATTGATCAACTACCTCTACTTTACAGAGTTTGTAATAATTAGCTTTCATATTGTATCGTTTGTTGTGTAGTTGTATATTGTAAAAGACATGAAATCAAAATCAATGTGCTTAAAATATTGGAGATTAATTTGTACCTTCATGGGTATATCATATATGGGGTCACATAGATTTATAAGGGCTTGATCTTTTTCTGATCTCGATTTTATTCGGATCTCTCTTGGCTTGCCACATATCTTCTTATATCAGTTTTTGTATTAGAAGGCACAAATACCACAAATAATAAAGATGACCAAAGTTCTGTAATGGTTGAATGGCTAATAAGGGCTTCATGTGGATTTATCTTTAGCATAAATTGCATGTCCCTAATGCTAAACTATTGTATGTTTTGTATTAGTGCATCTCTTTACAAGGCTGTGAATATGACATGTTAAATAGAGGTAAGTGTAATATTTTCCAAAGTTTTGGCAAGAACAATAATTTCTCTTTTTTTAACTACTGGTTGAGTTGTAATATTTCCAATTCTATCCATGTGATGGTTGCAGGTAGATAAGCTTATTCATCTTGAAAAATATTATATGTATAGGAGCTTGCTTTTTGAGATCAGTTTTTCCTTTGTTATTTGGTCATCTGCCTTATAAACGAAGCCCTTTGTCAGATAGTAGTATATATGGGAGTTAGTTAATATAAGTAGTTATGAAGGAGTAGGTTAAGAGATAGGTGGTGTAGTTTAAGCTTTCTTTTTACAGCAAGTTGTAAGTCCTATAAATAGCTACTTGAGTCTGTTATTTCATTTCTTATGCATTGAATGATAATATAAAACTGAGAAACATGTTTGCTCTCGATCTCAATCTTTCTCTCACTTCTCTCTTCTCGATATCTCCATTTCTTCTCTGTTTCTTAACCTAATTTCTATTCTCTTCCTCTCTAAAACTCTGAAATCTCTCTCTTTTCTCTAATATCTCAGAAACCCTAGGTCAGAACCTTTAAGGCCTGACACCCTTTGATATTGTTCCCCAGTCTAGTCAAAAGATCTGTGTGTCTCTGAAGTACAGAAGATCTTCATAATTTAAATTATTCTTGTGATGGTTACATGTTTGGGGGATAAAAGGCACCCACATATCTCTTAATTTCTTTCAAGGCTTATTCAGGTTTAAATACTATGCAGCAAGTCATAATAGGTCTGGATACTAGAGAAATGCTTAGTGAGATGGAGTTACTGAGTCGGTCAGAAGTTGATTTTGGCATCGAGGATGTTGATGATGAAGATAGTGATGTTGATGATGACGAGGATGATGATGAGGATGAAGATGATGAGAATGTCAACTATGAAGAGGTGATGGCAGCTGTTTTATTTAATCTTTAAAAATATCAGAAGAGAGATATCAGATATGTAATATAGCCTCCTCATCGTCGTTCATGTGCTTCATGGTAGGATTGGGTTGCGATTCTTGATGACGAGGAAGATCAAGAGGATTCTGATGAATCACCAGGGGACTGGGCAAAGCTGGAGACCATGCGTTCTTCTCATCCAATCTATTTTGCGAAAAAACTTGCTGAGGTAAAAATCCTTACTTAGGTCATGTTTTATACTTTGAAGAATCAAAACTGAAAACTATTAGATCTTTGTGAGCCTGTTTAGACTCGCATATATTTTTTATTGCTTGGATTATTTAAATTATTGTGATTGTTGAAATAATCTGAAGAACTATTTTTATTCACTAATTTCATATTGCTGAAAGAAGACAAATAAGCAGAAAACCTGTTTGGATTTGCATTTGGGGACATTGTGGCCTTAAAAAGCTGAATCAAGTAATCTGGATTTTAAAAATCTGAAAAAGCAGCCCCCTCCCCCTCGCGTGTTCAGATTCTGCCAAAATTTGTTTATATGGAGCAATTAAGCCAATCCAAACATCTGAAGTTTGCATTTTGTGATTCTAATAAGCAATATTCAGATTCTAGCCGAACCAAACGGGCCCGATCTGGAGTTGGCTGGCCATCTTATATTCTGATATTTGCAAAACATTCAAACCTTGACATATGTTGTGAGATACAAGTATTAAGTATTAACCAAGTAAAAAGTCCACCATTTTTATCTTTTGTTTAAAAGATATCAATTCCTTCATTTTGTCAAGTCCTAGACTAATTTGTTCTTGTTGTTCAGTTTGTAGGAGATGATCCTGTAGATTATATGGAACAGCCTCCTGCTGGTCTCGCTATTCAAGGCCTTCTAAGACCTGCCTTTGTTGAAGAGCACTCTGTCATTCACAAGCATATATCTGACCATAAACCTAGCAGCAATGAAGAAAATCAGGTTGGGAAAGTTGCAGAAGACAAACAAGAAGACCTTGGAATTATTAATGGTCACAGACATAATCTAGAGTCATCTCGAGATAAACCAGATTGGCCAGAGGAGTTGGAGAAGGGTGAAAGCTTGGAAAACGGGATTTCATTCTACAAGCTAGATATGATTAAGATTCAGTTGATATCAGCTCATGGACATCAGGTACATTCTGAGGTTTCCTAGGAACATCTTTAATTTGAGTGGTTGATTGTCCATTTGTTTTTTGTGCTAAAATCTTAAGTTTCCTGATCACTAAAAGAATTGGAGATGCTAAAGAGAAATCTTAGGTTCCCATATATATTCTAAAATCTTCTTCTCTTTTTGGCTGATGCATCTAGTTTTGATCTATTTTGACAAGGCAATCACACAATTTTTCAATCAAGATGTAAATGTTCCCTGTTTTTGTTATGTTTAATGGTCAGACAGTATTGTCAAACATTTTTGCTATCAATTTCTTAGTCCCCACCTAAGAAATTCACAACATTTTTGCTATCAATTTACTGAGCATTAAATTGACACACAGGGTTTCACTCCTTGGAATGAATGTGGAATTGTTGGCATCTGATATTTACTGTTGCACTGTACTGTTATGGTGATCTCGTCTCATGCTTTAATTGATAAATACAGATGATTTCTGGATGTTGGAAGAGATGCATGCTGACATTTGACAGAATTTTGTTTACTTTAAAATACAAATCTTATGACATTAAAAGTTATACAATTATGTTCTTGTCTGAAAAGAAAACTTGGTGGGGTTTTGGTTGGTTTTCTGGTCTATTATTACTGCTTGAAAATGAAAGAAAAAAATAAGAGAAATTTACTTGTCTGTATGTTCTACAGAATTTCGTTGAAGTAGAAGATTTTAGGAAAGCTAAACCTGATGCAATTGCACATTCGGCTGCCAAAATTATATCTCGTATTAAAGCTGGTGAAGAAAAGACCACTCATGCCCTCAAATCGTTCTGCTGGAGATGTAAGGGTATTCAAGCAGAGGTAAAACACTTTTGTGAATAAATTTGTCTTTCTTTTTGGTGGGCAGTTTAAAGCCATATTGGTGCCTCCATCATGCAATTTTTCATACTACTTCATTATGAATTTTCTAAACATATGGCTTTTTAAAGTCATTTTTATGGAAAGGAATTTTTAAAATCATGATATTTTGTTCTAAAGCTATAACTGGCATGTAATTTTGGCAAAATTGGCTTTTACCTCCGAAAAATAGTGCATGCAGATGTTTAATTTGATACTATTGAGTATTTTCTCAAATCTGTTTAATAAATGTTGCTGGATGTGGCAAGGCTCTTTAAATTTTTTTGTCTTGAATTATGACAGGAGGTGGCTCTTATTGGTGTAGACAGCCTCGGCTTTGACTTGAGAGTTTGCTCTGGAACACAAGTTCAAACATTGCGCTTTGCATTTAACAAACGGGTATTTACTATATGCTCTGGCCCAAAGTTTATAAGTTTCTACAATGTTCATACATGCTTGGTCACATATTCGGCATTGACTTGTCTAAAACTAAAGATTAATTTAGTTGATTTTATAGACAGAGAGAGAGAGACAGACAGACAGACAGACTTGGCAATTAGCATGTAACAAGCACCAGAACACATACAAGAGAAGGCTGCAATACTATATGTAATCATGTACAATTGTGTGTGGTAGTAAAGGAAAACTTGTTTGTGCAGCTTATTAAACGGTTCCTTATGCTAGATTTTAAGGAGCCATATGATTTTGTTTCAATGTTACTTTCAGTTCCATCAGAGGGTCTATCCTCGTAGAGAGGGACAGTGATGTAGCTTCTGGTTTGTGGTTCGAATATGGCAATAGTCTATGACAGGTGAATAAATGCTGGTATTACAATGAACCTCACCATCCTTGATATAGATAGGATCTAATCTGGGTTTCTAGGATGCAAGTCCATAATAAATATGTCCACTGCCTTTACATTCTCAATGTTGGGGACTCTTCGCTTCACAATGTTGCAATCATTCTTCGCTAATCGCTATCTTTCTGGAATGTAGATGATGCAAATTGCATATGTACCAAGCACATTTTCTCTTCTCACTCAACATTGGGGAGTTTGGTATTATGATGCTTGGGATCATTCCCTATTTTCTGTTCGCACTCTTTTCAATTTGGTTTTGTATTTTAGGTGCATGGTTGGTTTTGCATTTTAGGTGCATTGTTGGATCTGTGGTACAAAACGTTGTCTTTACAATCACAGATTTGGTATTCTTTCTTCGCTGTTTTTACCCTCTCATTGTGCTAGAACACCTGCACAAAAAAGGTGTATGAATTATGTTTACTTCCCACTTATAATATTGGAGTTTACAGATTTATATAGTATAAAATATGTACAGAGTAAGCAAATCACTTCCTTGAAACATGTTCTCAATACAAGGGCAAGATATTTATTGCATCTGGACAATCTGCAATTATTATAAACTTGTTTCTATTACTTCTTTATTTCTTCAGCTATGGGTGCAGAGAACACAAACACATGTGCTCTCAGATTCCACCCCTCCTATTCTTCATATGGTCCTTGATTATTGGCCCCTGCTTGAATAAACTGCCCATACTTTTGAACACAGTGCATATACCTTAAGTACATGCCCAACACATTACTGTTGCTAATAATTCATTCCTTTCCCCCAACTATATTGCATTTGCAGGCCTCTTCAGAGTATAGTGCTGAGAGACAACTGAATGATCTACTGTTTCCAAGAATCCACGGCAAGCAGCAAAAGAAG
This sequence comes from Aralia elata, assembly GCA_034770075.1. Lineage (NCBI taxonomy): Eukaryota > Viridiplantae > Streptophyta > Magnoliopsida > Apiales > Araliaceae > Aralia > Aralia elata. The sequence continues at coordinate 109,747,960 of CM068385.1, read as the reverse complement.
AAAGAAACTCACCAGTCAGAATTATGATGATGCGAAGTATCCAAGACCTAGTTCACCTCTGTAAGTTTAGTTGTACAGTCTTGGGGCCAAGAACTGTATATAGCAGGCAGAAAAACCTTGCTCAGTTCTAGCTTGAGTATTTGTTTACCGCATGTTACAATCATGAAATTCAATATTTTTTCATTCTGTTTCTTGCCCTCTGCCTCAAACTGTACAGCTTTTTCCTGCAGTTTATTCTATTTTTTGAAAGGTAACTTTGGCCTCAAGTATATTCCATTATTATTATTTTGTAAATTGGATTGAGAGTCACCTCATCAATTTTCTTTACTGAAGATTTTGTCACACTTGGAAAAAAGGAGTGCAAAACTATACTTGAATATTCATTTCACCAATTTGCACTATAACACTTCACTTATGTCTGCATATAAAAAAATTATTATACCATGGTTTGCACAGTTGCTCAACTTCCCTAAAAAATAATTAGCTTGTTGCCTTGTTCTTTATTATTACAATGCAAGTCTCTTATCACTTGCTGTTGAAGGAATATACACCAAGACAACTAAAATGTTATTACCATTATTTGGATAATTAAAATGCTATTACTGCTATATATAAATATCTTCTCCTACAACATGAATAGAACTCTGGAACGCAAGTATGTTGGAACAAAAATCATGTATACACGCACTGGTGTTTGACCCGATTATTATTCATACACCAAGAATTTTTCAAATATATCTTCTTTTTTCTTGTGAGAATATGATACCCCGAAGAATGAAGGAATGTCCATCATAAGCAATCAAAGAGAGAAATCAAGCAAGTAGGAATTTGTAGACTGAACAAAATTTTGATGTTTCAAGATTGGAAGTTACACAAGTTTGTTCATATTTATTGAAGTCTCCAGATACATATCAAGATTGCTTTGTTCATCATTTATTGAAGTCTACATAAACATATAGCAAATCAGATACAAGATTATTCATAAACCTGAGCATTATTGTAACTCTCATACACCAGCTGCGCGCCCAAAAGATCAACAACAGCCGAACCAACAGACTTGAAAACGGTGATCTCCAATGAATCCCTCCTCCCAACCTTCTCTCCTCTGATCAACTCCACCAAATTCCCCACAATCTCATCCCTGGATATCACACCCCTCTCAAATGCACCCACCAATTCTCCGGCCTCCACCAGTGCCGCCTCATTATCAACAAACACCCTACCCCGCCTTATCGCCTCATCGTCACACTCCTTCATCGAATGCTTAAACGATCCAACCAAATCCAAATGTGCCCCGGCTTTCAACTCCTTCCCCATCACCAATGCCACCTCTGAATTCGTGGCGCAGCTCACTATATCCCCAATCCTCACCACCTCATCCAAACACCCATTACTCTCAAATCTCACCCCTTCAAATCCACCAAAAATGTCAACCAAATTTCTCGCTTTTTCAACTGTTCTATTCCAAATGATCACTTTATTTACACTAGGTCTTGCTGTCAAATGGGCTTTGATCAAGTGAGGGGCTAATGAACCAGCACCAATCATTACTAGGGTTTCGGAGTCTTCTCTCGATAAATAGTGTGAAGCTAAAGCCGAAACACAGGCTGTACGGTATAGGGTTAGTTCAGTGCCGTCCATGGAAGCTAGGTTTTGGCCGGTGAGGGAGTTAAAGAGAGTGTAGTTTGCGTGGATTACTGGGAGGTTTAGGCAGGAATTGGTGGGATGGTAAGTGACAAGCTTGACGCCAATGTAGGGGAGGGAAGAGGAGAGAGAAAAGGAGGGCATGAGGAGGAGAGAAGAGGAAGCGGAAGTTTGGTGGGTGTGCCGAATTGGGGATTGGATGGTGGATGATGCAGAGGGGAGGGTGGTTTGGAAGTGGGTGATTAAGGTTTTGTAGGCCAGGATTGAGCGGAGGGCGGCGGCGTCGATGAAGATTGGCGGTGTAATCGTTGTATTGGGATTTGAGTGGACTTGGTCGTCGTCGTCTATGGTCGCCATTGAAGACGGACGTTTTCCTAATATGAGAGAGAGAGAGAGAGAAGCATAGTGATCTATAGAGTGAAGGACGTGGAAAATGTGTACTATGAAATTTCGCGAGAAAGGAAGATGCCTGGGCCCAAAAAATGATTTGGGGTCATGGGTCTGCTTGGGCCCAAATCTTTATTATTCTACTACCTTAGTCTGGATGACACAAATTAAGAAATTTAGTGGGAGGAGATTATGTTCCAGGTTTTTTCATAGGCTTAAATATAAAATAATGGATCCTCCCTCCACATTAAGTATTTTGAGGATAATAATGTCTTTGTAATACAAAATTATGTACTCAAGTCATTCAAAAATAAATTTTTTGATACTTGTGTCATTGATGGAGTATCTAATTAATCTTCTATAAATGGAATTGGTGAATGAATAGAATAGTGCGTGGATTGATTTATTTCATACTTGGTTGGAACGAGTCATTCTATACTCTCTCTCAAGAAATAAAATTCACAAATTTAATAGGAATAAAAATAGTTCATTTCATTTCAATAAAACAACCACTGTGCTTACCCAACTTAAACCGGTTATAAAAAGATATGCTACCAAGTGATATTTAATTATACCAAATTGTAAATTAAAAGGATTATTATCAGCTCCTTCAAGTATAACCTCTGATTCTTTCAATTTAGTGCTGTTAAGACAAAAATTAGTTACATTGGGTAATGATCCCCAACACCCAGACCTAAATCCCCATCGTATCGTATTATCGGGTGAGAAGTTAAGGACTAACTCCCAAACATCAGAGCGAGCTTTGATAGCTTAAGATTAACCTCAATAGTAATGAATAAATTTTGTCATTAGGGAAAACATGAACACCACCGGAAGGATATGAACAAACAAAAACGATAAACCATGATAATGGCATTCCTATATAGGAGTATATGTATATCATTGATATATATTTTTTTAAATAGGTATTATTGACTTATATGATTATCTATCGTATTAACCTATCATTACAAAGTGCATTAAAGGTCAACTTGCTAAAAGACATCAATTAAAAAGTTGAGTTTCTCCTTCTTGATATGGACATTTTTTACCGTTTATGTGGAGGAGGATAATCTTTTTTAACCACCAAAGCTGGCCAGTTGATGAAAATTAGTTTCCAAACAATTATTGATAGAGACGCCTGATTTATTCCAAGGACAATGATGTCTTGATTTAATAGGTTCTTATGTTAATGTATTGTTTTGAAGATTTACCTCATGATCATGTAAACCTTGTCCGGCCAACGGTAACTCTCCCTGGCTCAGCAACATGTTTTTGCACATGTCGTAGGAAAAAAGGCTCAAAAGGACAAACACACAAAATATCCAAATAAGGAAGATGATGATGAGAAATAGACCAATAATTTATTTATTGTTTATAGAAAAATAACTCGTAGCGGAGAGGACTTATTCAATTTGTTTTTATCAATGAAGTTTGAGTTAAGTTGGTTGTTTACAGCACATTGAAATGTGTAGGACAAAGTAGCCGTGCACATATTTGCATATTCGTTTGTAGTGAATTTATATGCCACCGTTCTAAACTCGACCAAATGCACAAGGCAGCCTTTGTTTGTATATATATATATATATCTTTTCCGGTGTTAGTAGTGAAATTCTTACCCATTACCCGGAAAGAAAAAAACAAATTACAAGAGATGAAGAACAAGAATCAAAATTGGTGCAAATCCCTTGACAGATGCCTCCTCGTCTTTGTTTAAATCAAACATGAACATGTCTAAATGAATTGCGCAACAAATAAATTAACGGCCTATACTAACACTCGTGCTGTACAAAACTCTAGTCTGCCATATCAACCATCACAAAATAAATAATGAATTAACTTAATTCTTCTTTTTCTTTTAGCAAATAACACAGGAATTAGGATCCTCTTCTACACTTCTGTGATAGTAGTGTGTTGGCGCCGGAGGTTGCTGATAACTATAAGCCTGCTGATTATAGTAAACCTGTTGTTGTGGATAATAAGGTTGTTGAGGTGGATAATAAGGGTGGTGTTGTGGATAATAAGGCTGCTGCTGAGGATAAGAAGGTGGCTGAGTATAGATTGGGTAGGCCATGGCCTTCACACCCTGGGAGCCATCATCCTTTGGTTCTTTCTTTTTATCCTCCTTCTTTGCTTCATCTTTTTTCTTGGGCTCTTCTTTTTTCGGATCATCTTTTTTCTTGGGCTCTTCTTTTTTTGGATCATCTTTCTTTTTGGGCTCTTCTTTCTTTCCATCTTCTTTCTTCTTCTCAGGCTCTTTTGCTGGTCCAACAGTTACTATTTCTGTGTGACAGAGTTTCCTCAATTTACCCACTATAGTCACTGGATCTATGTCCCCTGTTACTGTCAATTTCTTGTCCTTCATGTCCATTGCAATTGAATCCACCCCTGCAACAAACCATTATTAAATTTATTTTCGTAGTATTAATTCCAAGTTCTGGGATTTCTCGCTTAATTTTGTGGGAAATCCTAGTGAAAATTAATGGAGTACCTGAGAGGCCAGACACTACTTTCATGGCCTTCTGCTTCACCTTGTCATCGTACAATTCCACTTTCAACACAACTTTCTGCCATTTATAAAAACAATATAAATCTTAATTAGTCGGGCTATAATTTCTATTAGCTTCAATCAATCACGCATTATCATGATAACATATAAATGAGCTTCACATGAAAATACCCATTAGCTAAAACCTACTCCATGTACCCCCCCCCCCCCCCCTCAAGTGTCTGACACTAAACTCTCCTATTTTCAGAATAGTTATCACTATTTTTGATTGTCTAAACTCTCACAAACCATGCTATGCGTAGTTTTGAATAAAGTAAAGAGTTTATATAACACAGAGGCTAAAACTAAAGAAACCAAACAAGATAATGATGCAATAAACCCAAAAAAAAAAAAAAACTTATTTTTTAAGACTAAAGGGTGTACGTGAGCTAAAATCAACTAATGATTCTGAACTTAAGATACTCAGAAAACTGATTACCTTCATGTCTCTCTTCCTGGTGGGTTCAGAGAGATCTAAGCAAGAGTTTCTTGAGAAAGAATTGTGGAGATCAAAATTTGAAGAAAAGAGAATAATGAAACAGAGAGAAATCCAAGAATAAATGAGAGAAATTTTGTGGACTTGCCGACTGAAGGGAATCTGATGGCCATTTATTTATAAGTGAGAGAGATTGAACCGAGTCAAAATCGCAAGCTATGGAAGTCAATATTTTCCAACAAACTAGAATTAAATGGCGGGGGCAATGCCGACGTTTTCATTGTTTTTCACGTAATAAAACGACGTGGTTTCATTTTTTGAAAAATATATACGGTGCCGTTTTGCAAGATTTCACCTGTACGTTGCCGTCTTGGTCACTCACTAAATTATTAGTATCAACCTTTATGCACTTTCTAAGAAGCAACAATATGTAGGCCCAAAGCCTCCTTTGTAATCCATAAATATACAAGCAAACGATATATATATATATATATATATATATTATTTATTTTTTATATGTAATGGAGAACAATATATGGAGTATTATTGTAGGAGCATTTCTTAAATAAATTTTTTAACATAATTTATCGAATATTCATTGATAGAAATATAGAACCATATATGATCGTTTAGTTTATTAGGACAACAATATTCTTAGTTATTATAATGTCTTTACATTTCTTGCTATTCAGAACTCTTAGTTTACAGTTAGTTGTGAATTGGCTGAGTTTCAAACAGTTTTTTTTTGATACACTTAGTTGGCCTATTTTTCTGTTAAAAAGAAAAACTATATATATATATATATATATATATATATATATTTATTTATTTATTTATGAATAACAAATAAGGGACTAGGTAGTGGGCATTGGCTCTGCCCAAAAGCATGTGATATACAAGTACATGAGTATTGTCCACCACATTATACACCGGCTTAAGAAAACCCAGGCCAGTTGGGATTATCAATTTTTAAATTACAAATTTAGTCCAAATGGATTATTAAGGAAGAAGATGGCCAACTATGACAATTGGAACTCTCTCGAAACTCCACATGCAATTGCAAAAACAAAATAATGCTGAATCGCCGCACTGCTAAGTGCTAATCTAATCAAATCAAGTTTAATAATCATGTTAATGTTAAGTCTCCTCTGTCTTTGTCCCTTCTCTTGTTCTTTCTCACTTTAATGTCTCCAAGTTGGCTGCTATTGTGATGCCCTCCACTAAACTCGGAAGTCGAAACTATTGATTGTGTATCATGAGCACTCACTTATAAAAACTAGCATTAGTTTAGCTACTTCAATTCATTTCAATTCTGTAACATAGTGCTTTTTGATCTCAAGTTTTTTCTTTTTTTTTATTTTTATTTTAAAGTTCTCACGTGACTAACGTGATTTTTTCTCATCAAAGACCGACAATTTATTGAATAATCATTAGTCAAATTAAATGGTAACATTTCTTATTCTCTTATTTAAATACACGATATGGGAAGAATCTTAGTGTTAACAATTTTTTTTTATCATAATATTTGTAATTTGTGTATTAATTATTATATTTTGAAAATTAAAATACAATATAAAATGGACGAGATACGTGACTTTTAATAAAATAAATTGTGAAATGTAAACAATTATAAATAGTTGACTTGAATTGTACTTAAAGTATGTGCAAGTCATTGCAAAAAGGACTTTAATACATAGGCAGTGGTGTTTTAGTCCAGGGAGAACCGTTATTGGCCTTTCTTGGATAAATACTGACGTACTCGTTCTTTCAGTAGCCCATCAATCGCAATTGGACTGGTACTAGCATTTTTGACTTTTCATCGAATGATTTCTTATGGATCAAGTTTTTTGTTTTGTTTTTTCTTTTTCACACGCCTTTTTAGGAATATTAAATTTTTGTATAGAATATATTCTGTTGTTTCAAAATGTAAGATTTATTTGGACTACTTTGAAATTAATTTAATATACTTTTAAATTTAAAATAATGTAAATTCATTTATTTTTTTTCTATACAATTGTAGATATTATAAAATTTATAAATACAACTATCAATTACCATAAAATATTTTAATACATTAAATTAATCTTGAAATAAAAAATTCTTCAATTTGATTTCAAAAATATTTTAAAAAATTTATAATTTGAAAAAGAAGGTATTATTTAGATATAAAAGAAATGTCTTTTCTATGATAATAAGTTTTTGAATATATTTAATCACGTTCTACATATTTAGAATAAATTATATAAAATGACTCATAAAAATCAGTGTTTTATATTATTTAACAAGCAATAGCAACATACTACGTCGATAAATTAAGAAAAAAATTTAGGAGTTCAATGTCAGTATATTTAGTTTACTATGATAAATTAATAATTACACAATCGTTAATACAATTATAAGTATGTAATCAATCCACGTATCCACCATATAATTTCTCGATCTTGTGCCGCCGTGGAACAATTTCATTGGCCCTGACGGCATTACCTATCGAAAGAATGTTCGAAACTCCAGAAACACACCTTGTAATGTCGGCCGTATTTAATAAACCCACAAACATTTTTCTCTCTCCTCCTCGTAACTCGTGTAGTAAGTCTGTACAGACCAGCTTGAAGCATAAGTAGTAAAACAGTTCATGATATCTCTGAATCCAAACCCACCCGAAGGCTTATACTTGGATCCTCAAATGGGCATGGCCCTTCCCAATCTCGGTTCGTTCACTGCTCCTAGCGCTGCGGCCAACCCGTTATCGGATGACCCGTCCATGAAGATCCGAAAATCCTACACCATTACCAAGTCCAGGGAGAGCTGGACAGAACCCGAACACGACAAGTTCCTTGAAGCTCTTCAACTGTGAGTTAAATTCAATTTCGCTACATAATTTAATCGTTTTATTTTTTGAATTAGGGTTTTGAGAATGAATTTATAGATGGCTGAAGCTTTTGCGGATTTTGAATGTGGCTAGGTTTCGTGCTTTTACAATGTTTCGGTGAGGCTGATTTTGATCATATGAATCTTAATTGGAAACTCAATTCACATAAAAAGTTCAAAAAATTAAGTTTGTCCAATAAATATATAGGTGAATATACTAAACTTATCAACAGCACTGCGCCCTCTTCTGAACTTCAGTTGTCGCCCAGCCAAATCAGCGAGGATCTATTCGTCCAATGCGGGCACCTATAAGGATTTTAAGAACATGGATTAGCAGTTATAAAAAGGAAACAAGATATTTTGACAAAAAATAATAATCAATGCTAGCATTTTATTAGGGTAGTTCTTTGCTCTTAAATGTAGCATACTAGCATACAGTCACATAAATTACCAAAGGATTGTAATGTATATGTATGGGAATGTGGATAGCCAAAAAAGCTAATGCAATTTGGTATTCTATTATTCTAGACTTAACGAAACAATCATCCCACCTACTTTGTGTGTATTTAATTAAATATGTTCATTAGCTCTCTGTTGTGACTGTTCTGAGAATCTCTAAGGGGGAAAGCCTTTCATGGTTGTTCTTCAGTCTTCATAATAATGATGGAGGCAAGTACCTGAATTTGTTCTTGTGATGTATATAGCTTTGACCGAGATTGGAAAAAGATTGAAGCATTTGTTGGGTCAAAGACTGTCATCCAGGTAATCTCAATTGCATATATATATATATATATATATATATATATATATATAATATTTAATGGAAATATTTGTGTCCAGCGCATATTTATATAATGTTCAGAGGTTTACTTCTTTGCCAGTACATTATGGAACTGCTCCTTTAATTTTTGAGTAACCATAACAAGTCATTCAACATCTTTAATCCCAAACTAGTTGGAGTAAAGGAGAAAAATTTCAAGTAACCAGAAGAAGTTAATTTTATTTGCTTGTTCACTCATAACTTAATATTCCTTACTTAAACACTATCTTTTGTTTCATTGTCCCCTAGTTCATCTTTTTGGCCTCTGTGTGTGTGTGTGTGTGTTCATACACCCACGCACGCGCGCACACACACATGCAAACACGCACACACTCTTGCAGGCACAAGAAGATTCATCAACTAAGCACCTGCATGCATACACAGAAGCAAGTTGTGCTTTATAATGGCCACTCATGATGCAAATAAGACGGAAGATAAACTAATAATCTTAAACTGGTTGACAAATAAGTTTAGTTGTTTGATTAGTTATTACTCCCAGTTCAGTAAAATTTATTGCTTAAAACTAATCATTAAACAGTTGTCTATTTCTGTTCCTTCATTTAGGCCATGAAAGTAGTGGACACTGGCTTATACTCTATGATAGATGTTGTACTGTTTATTGGCAAGTTTTTGGGATGTTATTTAAGTATTTGCACGAACATTCTGTCATTCAGTATCAAAGAAAACAAAATTTACTCTCTCTTTCTTAATTTTTTTCTTCTTTTTTAATCTCAATAGTCAATTCTGCTCTATACGCACTCATTCCAAAGTCTGTAGAGTGGCTAGGGATATCATGAGGCCTAGTTCAATTCATTGAATTCAAGTTTTATATGAATCGAATACTAAGCCATATATGCAAAAGGAAACAAATAACAAGTGGGGATAATATGTGCAGATACGTAGTCACGCACAGAAGTACTTTTTGAAGGTTCAGAAAAGTGGAACTACTGAACATTTACCTCCCCCGAGGCCAAAAAGGAAAGCTGCACATCCATATCCACAAAAAGCTTCTAAAAATGGTTAGCATGTTTCATTTTATTCACTTAATTGTCATTATCAAACTTAATGTAACCATGGTCATCCGTCTAATCTTTTACAGCTTCTGTGCTCTCGCAAGTGACTGCATCTTTCCAACCCTCACCTGCTCTATCGGAACATGGTTTTATACAAAGGCCCGATTCTTCTTCATTACTAAGGAATCCTGTCTCTAGCACAGGTGATACTGGATCTGCCGGGCAACCTATGGCAAATAATTGTTGCAGTAGTATTGAGAGCACACCAAAAGCACGGTCAACAATTGAGATGGATGATCAAAGGAATCATGGATCTTTGTTGAGAGGTAACTCATTGCATATAAATATATAAAGAAATTCTCTCTTTAATATCTTCTTCCTTGGATCTATTTTGGTTTGTATTATTTTGACATTTTACATAATAGTTTGGCTTGAAATTCATCATCAGAAATGGGGTTAAAAAGAAGGAAATATAGGAAGTATTAGCTTGATATGGAACTTTTATGTATGCTCCTTTTTGTGTTTGTGCCTGCTAATTAACTTTGTGGATCATTACACTTTTGTGTTTGTGATGTCAAATCAATAAATTAATTCTCATTGTAAAGATGTGTCTTCAAGATCATATTTCGAAGAATGAGACTGAGATTGATGTTGCTATTACTAAACATCATTATTTAAGGTAACATGTTGATGTGAAATTTTTTTTTTCTTTCTGTAAGACCGCAGCCAAGATCTGAAGGTGCTGGTGTCAGAAGTAATGGATAAACCAAAATGAATTAGTAAAAGTAATTGTCAGAAGTAATAGTTGAGCCAAAATTCGTCCTGTAATTTTTTTTCCTATTTTTTTTACTGGTGCAAAGCTTTCTATTGATGCATATATGTATTTATCTTTGCTGCAATTATATATTACCGCCTTTTCTATTCTCCTGCTTTTGCTGCTTTTAGCATTAATACTCTTTTTATCTTATGCAGTTCTGCCTGACTTTGCTGAAGTATACAGCTTCATTGGCAGTGTTTTTGACCCAAACACAACTGGTCACGTGCACAAACTTAAAGAAATGGATCCAATTGATGTTGAAACGGTATACAATCTCTCAAACCTATCATATGATTGACTGGAACTTCCTTTTAGTAATTTTTTTAACAGAGGTTGGTGCATGGGGAAAGAAGAAGACTAGAAGAAGCTCCTAGTTGGGTCTTTTTCTTCTTCTCTTTTTTTTTGAAGGTGGAACCTACAACCACTATCCTTAGGGTATGCATTGGATAAAGCATCGGGTGCACCCAATACCCCATCAATAGTCGAACTAGCCTGTTTAGTTTTTTCTTCCCTCATATGGTAAAATTGTACCAAATTCCTTTTCTAAAAAAATAGTTTTGTGGTGTGTTGGCAAGCTAAACTTTTGGAGCTTCAGTGTTTCTCTTTCTCAGGACTTGTAGTAGTTAAATTTTACTTGAACAAGCTACTAGATACAGGACATCTTCCGATCCTCTGTTTATTTCTTCCTGCCACTGTAGTCAGTTGGAGACTGCTTGAAACAGGGTAGAGGCCAATCTTCAAGTCGTAATAATATCTTGGATTTTGTTTTTAACTATAACTCTTAAATTATGTTATTGGTCCTTTGTCCTAAGATAATGGCTCTTATTTAAATTTTGCTATTATAAATTTCTCTGCTTGAGTTGGGTGCCCAATAGGGTGCCAATAAATAACAATTTTGAGTCGGGTTCATTGTGAGAACTTAAGAGCTTATACAGTTCATATATCAGAATTCTGATATGTCGATATCAGAAAATACAGTTAATATAACATATGAAGCTATCACCATCATAAATAACCTCAAGTACTCAGAATAGTAAGATTGTTAATGAACACCTTATGGGATTGCTATGCTTCATTCTACTCTTAAAGAAAAAACTATGGCATGCACAAGGATGATTAAATAATAGACAATGTTGTAGATAGTGTTCTCTCTCTCTCTCTGTGCACTTAAATAAATTTTCTGCAAGTACATGGTTTAGTTTATGCTTCAAGAACCCCTGTAATTTATTTGTTCATTCTGGCGCATGTCCAGGTGTTATTGTTGATGAGAAACCTCTCAATCAATTTGATCAGCCCTAGTTTTGCGGATCATGTAAGTTCTCTTTCACATTTATCTTGCAACTGAACTTATTGACAACAATTTTGATGTGTTGTGGATGATAATTGTGACACCCCCAAATTCGGGTCTACACTACCCAATTTGAGTCGCCAAAATATAAACAACTTACATAAATTCTTCTATTTAAAATTATTACAATGTTGTGTATAGTACGGTAGCGCACACACTAAGTTCTCAGTACAATTATTGTCACACTATTTTACAACTTGGTGAGAACTACTACAACTACTAACTCGGATCATCACTCCATTATCTTGTTCTCCCCGCTAGCCCCAGTTACACTCTCATTTCCTGAAAGGAATTATGAAACAAAAAGATGAGCTCAAATAGTCCAGTAAAGAATATCATGACTAAGATAACGAAGAATAAGTTATCTTTAGCCTTCAACAATGATAAATCAGAAATTTTAAAAAATATGATAGATAACATAAGTTTTCAACAAATAACTGCAACGAAATGAGCAATCCATTAGAAGAGTCAAATAGATCATAATGTTTACTATCTTCTCGAATTTAAAAATTCACCATCAAGATTTTATCAACTGTAACACCAATGGTCATGATCATGTCAATCAACAGTTTCTCTTTGCACCCAGGCTAAATAGAACTTTCACCAAGTATTCTTGCCACACAAGCTAAAGACACTCAACAATCATATTGTCTTTGCATCTATGCCAAAGACATTCAACTGTAACACTAATGGTCATGATCATGCCAATCAACAGTTCCTCTTTGCACCCAGGTCAAAGAGAACTTTCACCACAACTTAAGTACTGATGATTATAACAATGATATAAAGCATTAGAGATTTGCATTCTAATTCGTCCAGAGTCCAATAATATTCAAATTGTCAACACGATATCTAAAATATCGATTCGAGTTCAAGAATAAAATATAAGGTTCATAGTTCAAATATAACGGTTAAAATTCAATAGGAAGGTTCAGGTCAAAAGATATTAGATGGAGCACCAACTATTAAGGATATTCTAGTCATTTCAGGAATTTTCACTGTTTAATAATAAGTCGTAGAAACGAATAATAATTTCTTACTATAAATTTAGAAATATGAAAGAAAATGATATCCCTTGCCTTAACACGTGATTAGACATTGTTTTCTATGTAGTTATATTTATAATTTAATTAGTAACCATCATATATAAGTTTCATAGTGTACACTAACTCGTATATTATGAAATCGTCAAAAGTAACTTGATAATATAAATTTGTGTAGTGCACAAACTACAAAATAGAGTAGAATAAACTTCAAAATAGTTTTTAAAGGAATAAAGTAATATTTCAAAATAATCTTCCAGAGAAAGCTTTTCAAAATGAATCTTCTAAATGAAGAGTTGTAAACACTGTGTGATGTGTGTGTGGGTGCTTGTGCAACTTTTATAGAAAAATTCACCTGAACAATTCTTATACTCTTACTGATATTCACCAATACTTAAGGTAGTTTTAGCACACTCAGAGAGACACTTACACTAAACAATTTTTAGATAGTGGAAGGAAGGATAAACAAGAATATTATGAAACTCCTTATGCTAAGCCTCCCTATTTATAGCCAAAACTTAATCAATATCTACCACACATCACTTAACCACACGTTTCACATTTCAAAATTATCTTTAATCTATATCATTCATTAGTTATCCACACGTTTCACATTTCAAGATTATCTTTAATCTATCACATTTTAGTTATCCGCACGTTTCACATTTCAAGATTATTATTATATTATCCATCTTCTGCATTATTGACTTAATGTATTAATATCACAGATATAGTATTTTTCAAATAATGAGTCTATCTAACTATTTAATATCTGTGACTTTTAATTACATAACTTTTCATTACTATCTTCGCTATAGTGACAATTATTGGTTCAATAATGTGAATTACTGTGCAGTTGCTACTGTGACAATTATTGATTCAATATGCATTTGCTACCGTGACAATTATTGGTTTAATAATATGAAATATTGTGCATTACCGTGTGTTACTATGGAATACCGCGTGCTACTGTTCCTTTATCACCGGGTATTTTAACAGTTAAAGGTAATAGTTCTGCCGACAATTTTTTAAAAAAATATGTTATTTTTGTCGTTTTCTATATTCGACAATTATTTCGTTGTGGGGCCCAACAATGATTGGTTGTTTCGGTGCAGTCGTACTTTACCGAATAATCCCCGACATAACGAATATTCTCCGACATAACTTTTTATTTCTGATAATTTGAACATATCACCCCTAACTTTTATCTTTTTATCAATTTAATATCTTACTGTGTAGAATAATATTTATAAAGAAAATTAAGTTTTATTTATAAAAGTTGGGGTCTTACAATATTGCTCATTGAAGAAAGCTCTCATTTAACAGCTGCTCTTTGTTTACAAAGCCTTTCAATCACCCTGATGTTAATTTACATAAAATTGCCAACTACAGCTTGACAACATGAGTGTAGTACTGTTTTTATTATTCTTGATACTTATCGTGTTGATGCAGAGGAGGTTGCTTTCGTCCAATGAGATTGACTCTGAGAAGGAAAACTCTGGTGATGTGATTAACACCCTCCTTAATAACCAATCTGATAATGATGCTCAATGCGGGTAGGCAATGAGATCATCCCCCTCCACAGAAAATCTCCTCCTCAATATATAATTTTCCTTGGATGGTTAGTGTTTAATGCATATGCTGATTTCAGTCAATAAATGCCAGGACATAGGTTGCCGGGTCCATGAGCTTCTGCAGCACCTAGGAAGCAGTACTTTGTTTCCATTGTGAAATCCTTGGTTGTGGAGTTCATCAATCAAATTATTTTTTCTGTACATAAAAATATATCAACCCCACCACCCTCCAATAAGACGGAAAAAGGAAAGAAAAAAAAAACTGCTGGAATGTAAAAAGTAAAGCTTGTTTTCTGTATATTCAAGTTTGAACTTTGTTAAATTTCAATGTGTAGCATAATGTATGTAAAGCACTTTCCTAATAGAGGTTGCTCTTTGTTGTTTTATAGGTGCTAATCCACTTCTTATGACAGTTTGCAATAAGTTTCTTAAATTATGATAATTGTTTGTTTCATTTGAAGGGATTGCTTTTGTAAAGTTGTATGTAGATTATGGAGACGGCTGTTGGGTGATATTTATGGAGGCTACAAGGCCCGGTGCTTTCTTTATTTTAGCAAGTATACCTCTGATAGTGGTTCTCTGGAATTAGTGAGTATGCAGTTATCTCTTTCCTTTTGTTTTTTCTTTCTCCCATACCTCATAAATTAATTTTAGCAGTTGAGCTTATGAAAGATATTTAGTGATGAAATCTGTAAACCATAATCGTCTTATAATTTTATGCCCCTGACCGCCTATCTTGCATATGAAATTTAGGAGAAGCGGTTCAATTTTGCACCCTTATTATATGGTTGGACTAGGAATTAGGAAATAATTTATTGTGGACCTGAATTTTATGCAGGAAATGTTCTGCCAACTGCCATAGAGAAAAAATGGTCATGAAAGTTGGGGTTTCTCACTTGGTTCTAGGCTGCTGATATGGTGGAATGCTTGAATTGTAGAAATTTGATTTGCTTAATTGTTTACATCATTTGGTTAAGTCTCACATAAAGAAAAAATAAATTTCCATAAAGAAGAAAATAAATTCACAAAACAAATTTCCATAAAAAATAAAATAAATTCACCTATCGTGAGAATTGAACTTGAGACTTAAAGGTCAAAGTACTTCACTTTTGACCATTAAACTAAAATCTCACTGGCCTTGATTAGTTGACTTAGAATATATAAAATTCTTTTATATGTATATAAAAATGACGATTCGAGTAAAATTGTATTTTAACATATAAATCAATAAGAGAAACACGTAAATTATTTATCTATCTACATGTATCTATCTAAATTATAAAGGGTGGGGGTTAGACGAGTACACTTATTTACTTTTATCTATCTAGACTTGTCAAGCTTCCTATTCCTTATAGGGAATTACTAAATTCATCCGCTTTTTTAATATTTTCATCCAAAAAGTGTCACTGTAAATGTATAGCAACGGTGAAATCGTCGTTATAAGATCCAGAGCGGGTGAAAATATCAAAAAAGTGGGTGAATTTAGTAATTCCCTATTTATATCTATATTATAAAGTCTCTATAGAAGTTTTCTCCACAAGTTTAGTGTGATTGGGTCACATTTTTTTTTATTCTTTTGCCCTTACAACTTTAGATATATTATTATTTTGTCTTTTTATGTTGATTTTTTTTATTTACTCCTTTAAATTTTATAATTTTTTTTATTAAGACTATATAATTTACACACGTCAACGAGTGCGCAGCGGTAACTAGTACAAAGAATTTACCAATTTTTTTCTCTTTTCTTCATCTTCTGTCGGATTCACGAATCCTACGACTTTAATTACTGTTAAAAATTTAAACACAAAATTAATGTTTATATAGAGTTCCGCATGCTATACGTGTGCGTGTCCCTAACGGCTAGTATTAATAAATGTATACATGTTGGATGGAACTTTCATTTTTTTGGTTCAAGTAAATTGGTAAAATTACTACTGCTCTACCCTCTTAATTTCAAAATGTTTGTCGATGCCTCAAAATGGCGCGATCTTTTTTGGGACAACTTCACTGGCTGACACGGCCTTGATGATAAAATCCACTTTTGGATACCTACGTATATCTCTTGTTATTACTCCCTCCATTCTAAAATTATACATAAGTTTTGATTGTTTAAGTTCAATTCACAAAATTTCAAAAATTAAAATTAATATAAAATTATTTAATTTTAATACATACAACTATAACAATTATAAACTAATTGTGATATACTATTAATTTATCAAATTTGTTATTTTCAAAATTTAAAGAGAATTATAGTAGTATCAATTTTGAAATTTAAATTTTTAAAAAAATCAAAATATATCCCTAATTTTATAATAAAAAGATATTTACTTACGAAAGTCGGGCTGGATAACAGGGAGAACATTAATTAATTAATTAAAGTAACAAACAAAATAAGATAAGAAGGTAGCAAGTAAGAATTTTGTTAGTACTCCACATTAAGATCAGTAGCTGTCGGGAGCCCAATGTACTGTATTAATTTGTTGGTGCTATATTAATTTGTTTTAAATCATTTTCACCATGAGGTTTATAATGCGAAGAAAGCAGTTGATTTTTATGGGAGAACTTTGGAGGTGTCCGTGTACCCTCCCTCCAAAAGATTTTTTTATTTTCTACTCCAAGTCCATCGACAGACGGACCAAATTAACAAGCGGTACTCGGTTTCATTCACAATTGTTGTAGATAATTTGTCCCTTTTCTATTAAGTACTGTCTTGCATATGAAACTGACATAGGACTGATCATCGAGCATACCAAAATCCCGTACCATACTGTTTTCTGTAGTTCTGACCATTGCCATTTATGGCAAAGGGACGCATCTGGTTAGCTTCCGATTCCATCTGAATGAACTTATCGACTTCAGCAACTCCACAATCTGGAGAAAAATACACATAAATTACAGTAATTGCAAACTATTTCTCTCCTAAAAATGCAAAGGGAGAGACAACCATTATGCTTGAAGAAGGGATAAAGTTCCCTACTAATACTCGGGAAGTTAAATTTTATGGATCCACATTTTCAAATATAGCTGATCATTATATTATAGCATCTCAAATTCTAATGCCAAATAATGCTGATTATTAATTGGTTGAGGAAGAGCGGAATATCTGCCCAACACTCAAGCATTGGGCTCATATTTTTTGTGCATGTATCAAGAGGGAGGATCAAACTAATCTCTTATCTGACCTAACAAGGAAGAAAGGGAAGTAGAATAACAAAATGAAAATAAAATACTCCCTCAGTTCCAAAATATTAGATTATTTGGCTTTGTATTTATTTTGGAACGGAGGGGGTATATAACTATAAAGATTTCTTTACCTAGATTGGGCATTCCAAAAACCGGATAGCTGGTTTGCTGATAGTTCACAGGGATAAAATGCATAGGGATGGAGTCTTGTCTGTAACAAGCCATCTGGTTAATGGGCTCAGAAAATGCTGCAACTCTAAGTGGTAGATTTTGTTGAGGGAAATGCACTGGCTGTGGTAAAAAGGAATAACCTACAGGATGTTCAAAACCTTTCAACTTGGCTGGTGGAGTTTTCAGGGAGGGGAGACGTGCATTTGTGCAAGAAGGCTGCACCAGATGAGTATGGCAGGTGACCCTAGGATCCATGAACTTGGCTTGGGTATTCATATGAGCTTTGTGAGGATCTGATGAATGGAAAGATGGCCTTCCCTGCTTCTGGGCTTGATCAGACCTTGAATCATATTGCTGTGACTTCTGGTTTGGATAAGAACCAAAGCACATTGTGTCAATGACAGGTGTTTCTGAATGTGGTACAGGGCATCTTTCATTGCGGTCCACAGTATTTAGATCTGCTAATTTATCATCTGTTATTATGTTTGAGGTAAACATATTGGCCTTCAGTGGATTCATTAGTTTATAAGGAGCCAACAGATCATCGATTGTAATCAAAGTGTCTTCATCAGGCAAACAGATTTCATCTTGCAAGTCATCTATTTCGTCACAACTAGCCACGGGACTGAGCTTCGACTTGTTTTCTGTGACCAAGGCTGATCCTGGTTCAAATTCTGAGCCTTCAGGAATCGTTGGGTAATCAACTGTAATCAGACTGTCCTCATCAGGTAGACAAAATCCAACTTCTAAATCAACTGTTTCATCACAGATATCTAGCTTCACCTCCTGAACCATTTGGAGAATTGACGATATTTCAGCCAAAGTTCCATCAAAGTCGGATTGATTCTTCTCAGTCTTATCCAACTCAATTTTCCCAGCATAATTTTTGGCGTCAAGTCCATGATGATACGTTCCAATGGCTCCACATTCATCAACAACTGAAGTAACAAGATTATCATCCACAACTGAAATCTGAGATCCTTGAGGCTCTGAAATATCATTTCTAGTAATTCCATCAACCAAATGTCTTTGGACTAGAAGAGCTGCTTCATCTGATTGGGACTCTCTCATATAATCCCTTCCAAAAGTTGCTTCAAGAGTAAGATTCTTTTCAAAGGTCCAAGTTTTTTCATTCATAGAGATATTAGACACATAACTGCAGCTTCTTTTTTCAGAATAATGAAGTTTATCCGAGGATCCCAAGGAGAATGTTGACAAATGTTGTGGTGACATCTTGTGGGAAAAAGGAGAAAAGCACCGAGATACACCATCACTATTGGCAGAATGTGGTTGCTCATTCTCTATTTCAGAAAAACTATGTCCTTGGAAAGTGTGAAACTGAGCTGAACTATTTCCGTTAGCATCTAATAGACCAGTTTGCTGAGGACTGGGAGACATAAGAACTCCTGAATTCATAGTTCGCTTAAAACAATCATTGAGTTTCTCAAAACTGTCATATGTAGTAGAAGCCAAAGAAGTTGTTGTAAGATTATGTGCAAGTTCACTTGTATCAGAAGAGAAAGCTGGGGAACTGAATGCAGCAATAAGCCCATTGCATCCTTCGTACATGTGGGCTCTACCTTTTGTGCTACGTGACAAGCTAGCACAAGTTGATTGCTTCTCTGGAATGAAATGAAAAACCGGAATTAGCTCCAATCTTTATGGTTTGTTTGTGAGTTCTATTTCCGGGGGGGATGAAATTGAATAGAAGGGAAACTTGGACACTTTATTCTAAAATTAGAAAGTTAGCGTTAAACTTTCCCTTCCCATCAAAATAAACTCACAAACACACCATTAATGACTTTCTTCACAAATTAAGGGATTTTAAGATATAGAAATGACAAATGATTCCCTGCATATGAAATTTAAAGAATCTATGCACACAATCATACCTTCCAGAAACAAAGGAGCAAACTTTGAAGCATGTAATAAGGGCCCTTGGCCATCATCTGCTTCACTTGTATCTTCATTCTCCTGGGTGAAACAACCTTTTAATGTAATAGGAGCTCTGTTGGCAACTGGGCCTATATTGTGGGAAACTTTTTCAGCTGACGATGTACTAACACTCTTAGTACTCTCATCTATGAAACAAGCGTCAAGACTCTTAGTTTCATGTTGCTGCTGACCACTTGAAACAATATGCTCTTCTGATTGTTTTTTCACTGAAGTATCAGAAACAATGTTTCCAACAGCACTAATTCTCCGAGATGTATGATTATCCTGGAATGCCACATTTATAACGTGCAGAAGCAAGAAAGTAATATATCTAACCAGTAAGAATAAGACCAAAATTCGTACCATGCAGCAGCAATAAATTAATATATATAACCAGCTAGAATAAGATTTTTTTTTTTAAAGGATGGGTCACAAAATATAGAGAAAGATGATAACAGAACTTTGAATGAAAATATGAAATAACAGTCTTGACACATTTTAGATAACACTTTACAAACAACATTTTCATAAGAGTTATAAGAGCAATTGCTCTTTTTCAAAATAAAAAACTGCCTGCATAAATGATTCTTCAACCAGGTGCTCTTAGGTATGAGTTAATTATATTGTTTCTGGAATGAGTGAGAATAAACTCTCCAATTTAGACTTCTCACACTGCCACAGCTATACTCATCATGTTGAGCTTATAAAGTTCTACTAGTTTAGCATACTTGTAAGGATGTGATTAACAATGTAGATAATCGTGTGCATTAAGCTGAAAAACATCATCTTGAGTTAAACTAAGAAGCTAATTATATTGCTTTATTGGAATAACAGACAATAAACAAGCACCAATTAGACTTGTAATATCTGTTTATGTGCATCATGTGGAGTTGATAAAGTTCCGTGTATCAACATAAAGCAGTTGAGCAGACCTTGTAAGAATGGGGTGGACGATAGGGGTTACCACTCTTATTGAGCTTGATACCACAATTCTCTTGATTCCTTTGAGCTGAAACCCCAGCTGTAGATCCAGAAACTATTGAGAAACCACCAAGTCTCAATATCCCATCGCTTTCAGGATTTTGCCAAGAACATTGAGTTAGGTTCTCATAACGTCTGCCGGAATCTGTATGATTGATACAAATGGTTCAAGAAGTTTCAGTATTCAGTTGGAATCTATCCTCATAAGGTTTATATACAAAAGTAAAATGTAGAAGCGGCAAAGATGTACTGTGTCTTCAATTGTACAACGTATTAGATTATGATACAATGTAATCAACTTTTGCCTTTTCAGGTAAAACAGTGTAAACCATATAACAAAACAATCACACATATATACTATCTTGTTTGCCTATCAATTAAGTAGCCACGAAACTTTAGTAATATGATTTTGATGAGCCCATAACCCTTGAGGTTCTATTTCGAAACTTGGCTCTGATAGAAACATAAACTCCTGAACATCTAATCTCAGCTTTTGTTTTTCAGTTCTAACATTCTTCAGGTCTAAGAATAACAACACAATTGATAGTTATACTAAAATCACCCTCGATCCCAAATTAAATGCCCAATTTTGACTTTTTAAGTCAAATTTACTATTTTTGGAATTAAAATTTAGCATATATAAATATATTTTCAAAATTATAAAAATTGGGGTTAGTAGTAAATTGTATATACTTTCTTTTGGTTATAATCTTTTCACCTATATTTTGGCAAAAAATAGTTTTAAATATAGTCAATTTGACTTTAAAAAGTCAAAGTTGAGCATTAAATTTGGGACAGAAGGAGTATCAATTTTGGGAATTTGTGTTTCTAGATTGCACAAAGCATATACATGATAAAGGTGGAACATAATGGCCTGCTATAATTAGAGAGAACTTGAACCACACACCTGAATCACAATGGCTAATCCCATATATCGGCAAACTTCCATGTACTCTTTGCCATTCACATGTACTACTAAAAGCATCCTCAGATTCACTGTTTCAAAAAGTTTAAAACTGAATCAAGAGCTATGCAGAGCCAGCACAAAATTAATTTTAAAGACCACAATAAGCAAATTGAAATTTAACTAATGTTTATTGTGATAGCTCACCGGAGAACTGATCAGCCAAATCAACATGTAACCTTTTGCAAAATTACAATCCTCCATCACCATGTAATATTAATGAAATTTTGATAGTCTAACCACTAGAACCACACAGATAAAAATATTTTCTGAACAAACAAACTACTTAATCACAAAAGCCTTAATGAATATGGAAAGCAATATTAAAGTGGTATATTAGTGCTGAGGTTTTCGCTTGAACATTTATGACAGTTCACAAAATTATCAGAAAAAGGAGAAATAATTATTTGCAAAGTGAACTTGTCAAATAAGAGCATAAAATAAAGCAACAGGGTAAAGTTTCATCTTACCTCAAAATTGACTGTTCAGATCCACTTGGTGGTTTTTTACAAATATCCAAATCCGTAAAGGACAAAAGGAACTCCCTTGTATATGTAATCTTTGAAGGTCTGCATCATTAAAAACACAGTTAAAAGCAAATTTTTTTTATGTTATCTAAAACAGAAAATCATTAGAAAATCATTAAATCCACTAGCTTTAAATACAAATAAACAATAACACATCCATTAAATATTTTACCTAGCAACTTCATTTGTACTTTCTTCGTATTCCAACCACTCTCTTATGCATTGTTCTTCAACTTCTAAACTCATTTTTTTTCTAAATTTCCGCACAAAATTCGCTATTCACACAAACCTACTCAAACTTTTGTCGCAGTTAGCTTCGTTATCAACACTGAAACCACAAATCTAACGCTCTTTCTTCTCTTCAATAATGCTCAATGTACACCGTAAAAACCCTAACAATCAGTTTGCGCGAGCAGAAATTGAACTACTCGGTCCAAAGTTGGAAGAAGTGGACATGATAAGGACATTCAATCACACAAAATGTACGTACTGACAAGTGACAATCAAAGTCGGTTTGATCTTTGGTATGACTAATTGTCGGCCGGCATTATCTACGGTTTTTATCATTTATATATCTATATATCTTCTATTCCGTATATATGTATATAATGTGAGCTGTTTTCGCTAGAAATGGAAAAGAGGAAGGAGGCAGCAGAGAGAACCCGAGGGAAAATGACCTCTTGGATCGCATGTAATAAGAAAGTTGGTGTATCCGTACATACAATACATATATAAAGGATAAATAAATTATACCTTCTCTCCCTCCATTCCGTTTTATTTATCCTAATTGCCTTTAGATTGTCAAATTAATTATATTTGGAATCAAAAAAATTATTCTTTTAATTTCATTTTATATAGACACAAAATTATTATCATAAAAAATTATATTAAATATAATATCAAAATAACTTATTTGATCTTTTATTTTTGTAATATAATTATTTAATTATTAATCTTAAAATTAGTCAATTTAACCTTAAAAAATCAATTAATACAAATAAAATCGGACGGACGAAATATTTGTTTAATGAAAATTGATATTTTTGAAAGTTAACATGTTTTTTTTCCACACGAATAGTTTCTAACACGTATTGTGGAATTAATATTTTTATTTGTAAAAATATCAATTTTTCATTTTTTGTCAATTTTTTCTTTAAAAAACTCTATAATACAGTGTTAAAAGTACACTAGAATCAAATACTAAATCTTTACTCCTATAGTACTAATTGGAGGGAGGAAATAAAATTTAGAAACAAATATTATATTTAAAAGGTGACTGGTATTGGTTGAAAAAACACATGCAATTTTTTTTTTTAAATAAAGTTTTGTCAATGACACACTTTGATGTTATTTTTTAACATTCACCAATTTGAGATAAAAAGATATGTTGATTTGAATTAGTTGAGTATGTTTTAACATTAACTTTTAAATACCAAAATTATTAACCAAACGAAAGTATATACAATTTATTATTAACCCCAATTTTTATAATTTTAGAAATATATTTATATATGCTTAATTATTAATTCTAAAAATAGTCAATTTAACTTAAAAAAGTTAAAACTGAACAATTAATTTGGGATGGAGGGAGTGTGTTGGAAGGAGCATTTAATTATATCCTAGTTTTAAACTTGTTGATATTTTATAATTTTGATGTCCTTAAAATTGCATGTTAATTGTGTCAAACTCCAAAAAGGAATATTATCTAACCATTGCCTCATATAAGCACTATATTGTTAGTGTTCTCCAATAAATATCAAAACTATCACTTACACAAATCCTCATTTTTTTTATATATGTATTATTCTAATATCTCCACGTATTAAGGAGTCAATATGTCCTTTTTCTCGTTAACAACTGATGGAATTACTCATTAAATCGCCTCAATTAATAGAATGGCAATGGTAGCTAGGGTGGCTGAGGAGGAGGGATCACATTATTGCATGATGCGACTATCTACTATAACTAGAATAAAATAAACGTGCAAGTCATTTCTTAAAAATTCTCAAAAATATAAAATAAAAAAATGGAACAAAATCTCTATAAATAATGCTGTTTATTGTGTTGCCTCTATAAGCAGAGATGGTGAAATCCTTTCTTTTACACCATACAAGACAAGATAGACTAAAGTACTTGAGTATCAAAAATATCAACTTAATGATTTTTTTTTTTATCTTGAGCTGGTCTCTGATATGTGTCGAGGTTACTATTCTTAAATACTCCATTCCTCTCAAATTAATTGCTTTTCTAGGATTTTTTTAAGTCAAATTGACTGTTTTTAAAATTAATAATTAAGCATATATAAATATATTTCTAAAATTATAAAGATTGAAATTAGTAATAAATTGTATATACTTTTTTTTGGTTATAATATCTTTACATATATGTTAGCAAAAATAATAAAAAGATTAGTTTTAAAAATAGTCAATTTGACTTTAAAAAGTCCTAAAAATGCAATTAATTTGGGACGGAGGGAATATTAATTTTGAGAGTTGATATGAGTTCAAATTCAACCGAGTCGTTACAAATGATAATAGAATTGTGTTCTAAAAATGTAAGTGAGGAATTAGTCTCGTATGTAAAATGTACCAATAATAGTAGTATACATTTTTCTTCTATTTATTTCATTATTATTATTTTTTCTTATTCTTAACGCCCATGTATGGATTCTTGAACACTAATTATTTTGAAAATTGATCTAAAACCAAAAGTTGGCAGCCTACGGTTTGCAGCATACTATTCAAAATAACTTTTTATTTTTTTGAACTATATACAAAGGTCTGTCCTATTACTTGTTAAGACTCTTTTATTGAAAAATATAAGATTATTATAGTTTTTTTTAAAAGTTACATTAAAATATTTTTAAATTTAAAATAATATGAATAGGTTTAATTTTTTAATACAAATATTGAATATTAAAAATTATCTAAAAAATAATACATATTGCAAAAATTATATTAGGTCAGTTTTATATTTAAAAAAATTAATATTAACCTTATATTTTGAAATGGAAGTAGTAGTATTAAATTCACAATAACATTACGAATTATATCTTGGACATTATCGAATCTTGCCGGTCCATAAAAGAAGAGTTTCATTTGCAAAAACAAAAACAAAAATTTGTTTCATTTTTTTTAAAGATAATACTGAAACTCCTAAATAAATAAATAAAAATTAATGAACCTTTCTCACCTGTACCACAACTTGTCAAAAGCACACTTCAAGATTACGGCTTCTGCCTATCAAAAAACATAAAAAGTGAGAAAAAACTGTTTGGGCCAAGGCTATTTTGATTCATAATCCAATTGTTAAAAGCAAAGTGTAATCCGAGCCCATTAAAACCCCTAAAACGAAAGACATATACCTCATTTTCTAGGGTTTCATTGTTACTATCAGGCCTCAGCTGCTAGAACTCTATCAGAGCTTCGTCTTTCTCTCCTTCCCACCATCTCGCGGCAACCATGGTAAGAGTCTGCATCTCTCTCCACATTTATATCGATTACATGTATATATATATAATTATAAATCCAAAATGAAATAATAATTATTTTAACGTTCGTCCTCAGATTATTCCAGAGAAAAACCGGAGAGAGATCTCCAAATACCTCTTTCAAGGTTCCTCTCACTCTCTATCTGAAATATATATATATATATATATGTGTGTGTGTGTGTGTGTGTGTTTGTTTATTGTATGTTGAAGTATTTATTTGTCTCGGTCTTACTATACATGTTTGAATGTGTGCAATGTATTGTAAATGTACAACAGAGGGGGTTTGCTATGCCAAGAAGGACTACAATCTCGCAAAGCACCCGGACATCGATGTGCCAAACTTGCAGGTGATAAAGCTAATGCAGAGCTTCAAATCGAAGGAATATGTGCGTGAGACCTTTGCTTGGATGCACTACTACTGGTACCTCACCAACGATGGGATTGAGTTTCTCAGAACTTATCTCAATCTTCCATCAGATATTGTTCCTTCTACTTTGAAGAAGTCTGCTAAGCCACTTGGCCGTCCCATGGGAGGCCCTCCAGGAGATCGCCCACGGTAATTTATAATTAAATACATTATAATTCATTTGCTAGCTATAATGGTGTTTATTTGTTTTTTATATTTGAACTGATATGGTTTGATTGATTGGATCTACAGTGGCCCTCCAAGATTTGAAGGAGAGAGACCCAGGTTTGGTGACAGGGATGGATATCGTGGTGGACCAAGAGGGCCGCCTGGTGAATTTGGCGGTGAGAAGGGTGGAGCTCCTGCTGATTATCAGCCTGCATTTAGGGTAATTTCTCTTTCACCTGATGATGTTTATATATTCTTTCATTGTTGTTCTTCTTAGCTACATCAAATGTTTGTTGTGAGAAAATGTATGTATTTGTTTGTTACGCCGTCTCCGTATCTGTGAAATTATTGAAGAACCATACTTATTCACATCTTTGTGCCATTAGAGCCTATAGATGTGAAGTGGATTCTGAACCATTTTAAAGCAAGCTGACGTGATTTTGACCATAGTTTAGTGTAATTCTTAGTGTTTAACTGTCTGACTTGTCTAATGGACTTGAATGGTTTTAATAATATTGGGACTTTAATGTAGCTAATTAGGTAATCGACATTCTATTTTGAAATTCTAATATTTCAAGTCACAGGTGAATCCAACTTAAGGTTTCATCAATAGTTTTAGCAGTAGACAAGTTTATACCTATTTAATAGCATGCACCAAGTTTTTGAGATTGTTAGACAAGATTCAGCGTCTCGATGAACAATGGTACCATGATCGGTCCTTTTATTCCGGTCATTGCTATACTTAAATGATGTGCTAAGAGAGAGATATTGATTTGGAGTAGTACTTTTCCTTACCTTCTGACAGTTGATGTTGAATTAAGTTCATGCTTCAGCAATGGATTTTGACATGTTTTGAAGTAGGTTATTCCGGACATTATCACCCCTTCCCTAGGTGGCAGATGGCATAGACATTGGTTTTTACAGATCCTCTTTATTTAATGTTGTGAAAGTTGAAAATTTGAAATAGCATAGTTATTAGATATTTTATAAACTATTAAACTCTACTTAGTTTGTTAACTGATTGATCTTGCAATAAATATTAGAAAAGCAGGATGCATCCAAAAATTAGTAATTTATCAGGCCTTTAAGCTGGCATCCAGAAATTATGACTATAACCAATGCCCAGCAGTATATTCTTTCAATGTTTATTATCTGGAACACTTTTGTTCATTGTTCAGATAATGATTTCTGGCAATTTCATGACTCTCTCTGAGACATTTAGCCTTGTCACTATTTATATGATTGATTATTGTGGAATTTATTGATGTAGGACAAGGTGGGAATAAGGATACCTATCCTCGCAGAAACTCGGTAAAGAAAAACACACAAAAACACACAACTTTAATCTCAAATTAATATAGTCAATAATCTCTCAAATAATGAAATATTACAATGCTTAAATAGAAAACCCAATACTTGGGGACTCAGTAAAAATCCTAATTTAAAAGGGCAACAATCTCCTAATTAAAATCTACTAGTATAATTAAAACTTCTAATTAAAATCTATTACCATAATTAAAACTCTCCTAGAATATCCTACTAAAATAATTACATTAATAATCCAATACTTATCTCTAAATAACAATACAAAATTAATAATAAACTTCTTGAATTTCTTCTTCTGTACCGCATCATTCTCTTCGTCTTTGAAAAAAACTCGTCCTTGGGTTTTGAAATATCGAAGAATAATAAACCACAGTCCGAGAGATGCCTTCCAACAAGACATGCACATTCGATGTCTCTTGAGCACAATTTTGGGAATAGCATTGACATAAGCAAAAAATTAGATGTCGCTTTGGACTTGAATACAAAATTTGGCATAAGAAAGTCATATGTTCCACCTCAATTGTGTTTTTCTTTTTGTGTTCAACTTCTTGGTCAACATGGTTCACCTCTTACATTGCGCTTGCTTTAATGCAAACCACCTTTAAATCTTCAACTGATACAACATCCTGAACTTCAGCCACTTTAAGATCCTCACGAGTCGCAACATGTTGAAGTTTTTGTTTGTGAAGAGTCTCACCGACTCCCTGTATTTTATTTGTAGGATGTGACGTCATAGGTTTGACATTTGTGTTGTTTCCTTAACTACATGTTGGAATTGCGACGATGGATTTTGAGATTTGTCTGATTTCAACGGATTCTTCTATTCTGATTTCAACGGATTCTTCTATTCTGATTTCAATGGATTCTTCTATTCTTTTAAGACAGTCCTCCCAATTATAAGTCACCATATTGGGAAAAAAAAATACAGACGTTTGTATTTTTTTTGGGGCTCTAGGGCACAAGTGCAGAAAGCATAAAGAAATAGGGGCTGGATTGAAACTAATTAAACTTCAGGGGCTGAATTGAAAATTTCAGGAATTTCAAGGGATAAATTGAAATTTTCATAAACTTTGGGGGTTGAATTGAAAATTTCAGAAACTTCGGGGCTAAATTGAAATTTTGATGATGAACAGTGGTATGCTTCGTATCGATGAACAGTAACGTTGTTTTGTTTTCCCCTTCTTGGGATAGATGGAGACTACGGCGAGGACGATTCCTACTGCAAATCGTGCTTTTGTCTCGTAAAATTGTCGTCGATTCTCTAGGGAATTTCGACAATTTGATAGAGGCCAAGAAAATTAGAGTAGGAAGCAATTGAGTTAAATCAAAAGATATTAGGAATTTTGGCTCTTGATACCATTATATGTATGACAAGGTGGGAAGAAGGAATAAGGATATATATTCCCGCAGACTCTGTAAAGAAACACACATAAAAGCACCCAACTTTAATCTCAAATCAATATATTCAATAATCTCACAAATAATGAAATATTACAATGCTTAAATAGAAAACTCAATACTTGGGGAATAAGTAAAAGCCCTAATTTAAAAGGGAAACAATCTTCTAATTAAAATCTACTACTATAATTAAAACTTCTAATTAAAATTTACTACCATAATTAAAACTCTCCTAGAATATCCTACTAAAATAATTACATTAATAATCTAATATTTATCTCTAAATAACAATACAAAATTAATAGTAAACTTCTTGAATTTCTTCTTCCGTTCCGCATCTTTTATGACCTTTAGTTTTAGTTCCATAATACATTGATTACTGAATTATTCATCTATATTATGTTGTGGTCATTCTTAATCTTGTATATTGTGCAAGTTGTACCTGCTAAATCTGACTTGCTATTGTCACCAACAAGGCAAGAAATATGCTGTATTATTGAATCATTCTAAAGTATCTGGTTCCTCATGATAACTAGACTTCAAAATAGCCGATATCTAAGTTATTGATTATGAAAATGCAGGGTTCTGGTGGAAGGGGTGGCTTTGGTAGAGGATCCGGAAGTTATGGAGGAGCACCACCAAGTTAAAGCTTTTCTTAAATACCTAATCCCCTACTACTGCAGTTTCTGCGAATTAGGGGTCGGTTCAATCATATAGAACCATTTGTTGACGGTCATTTAATGCTTCATTTTCTTTTTATAAAGATCAGTAAATTTTATTTTTTGCTCTAAAGTTGTTTTCTCAGATGGTTTTATAATGTTTAGGTACCTAAATGTTGACATGATTTACAAACTGTTTTCTGCTAGTAATTGCTTTGCTTGGGCAATCTAAATGTTAAACCGTAGCCGGCTGTTAAAAGGTCAAGCCAAGCAGAACTATATGGTTTTTAAGTTGAGTTAAATTGAGTAGCATGATTCTGCTATATTTGGTTTAAAATGAAAGTCGGAATTGGGGAATGGTTATCAGCCTGTTGTGGTCCACAGCTCCTTGCGGTTGGGATTGGGATGTGAAGTAGTTTCAGATTTTCTACAAGATAAAGATAATTCTTGTTAATGGCTAGGTATAACTTAGATAAGCAGTAGAGGCTTAGGAGCCAACAAAGCAGCTGGGAAGCTACCTCGAGTGTTTAACAACATTTAAAAGCAATTCGATTTTTTTAATAAAACAAGATGAACAAAGAAATTCCACTAGCAACCACTCATTAGCCATGTAAACTCAATTTTCTGCATCATGGGTGCAAGATGGTGAGGTGCAAGATTTTGTAGGGTGAGTGGAAGGGAATTGATATTAATATTGAATTTATTTACTATTTTGGGAGGGATTTTATGGAACTAATTTTTGCTTGTGAAGTACTAATTTTTCTAATGTAATAGCGCTTCCAACGCATAGAGGATCATGTATTTTCATTTTCAGCTCTTTTTGCTTTATATTAAACACATCAGTTTTGCGCCGCTTGAAGCAGTGCTGAGTTTCTCTTGGGCTAAATTTTGTTGTTAATGGTTCCTTTTATCTAGGACATCTCACTCTCCTGCCCTCGTTAAAGAGTCGATGAACTATTCGATTCTCCCGGAATGCAAAGTATTCTTTGTGAACTTAGACACGAGGTGCTACACACGAAACACGAGGTGCTATACACGAAACAACCACCCAGATGAAAAGTTTCAAAAGAACCAAGTAAATTCACCCAGATGAAAAGTTTCAAAAGAACCAAGTAAATTTCAGGTTGGAAACCACTTTAACTTGGTTCAGTTTGTAGATGGAGGGGAGGAAAAATCCTGAGGATAAAATATCAGCCTCCTTTGTTGTGATATACCCAGCACGAGTATACACACTTCAACTCTTCAGACGGGAAAACAGAAGGAATGCGCTGATAACATGACTCAACAAAACAATAACCAACACTCCATCAGAAGCCTCTGTCTTTCAATGCAAACAATTCTACCAACACTACCTCACCGTTAGCCAAATCACACAAAATTGAATAAAGAAGATCATAGCTCAGCCATATGTACACTGAAAGCATTAATATATAAAAAACATCACCCAATATTAGATACCCAGAACACAAAAAACAATTTATATATATATATGCAGGACCCGTAACACTCGAAATGGGAAAAATAGAAGCAACATACGAGAAACAGGACTCAACAAACAACTATACCCTCATCAGAAACCCTTTTTTTCCAATGCCAACTCCTCTTATCACTACTACCATAAAGCAACCCCTCAAAATCTATTAAGATGAACTAACACATACTGCTACGATCTCAATCCACCTCCTCCATCTTGCTCTCCTCGTTACCTTCTTCCTCCAGTGGGGGCATCTCGGCATCTTCTCCAGCATCCTCTTCCTCATCAATGCTAAGCCCCAACTTGAGCATCCGGTGGATTCTTGCGGCAAAAACATTTGGATCATCAAGACTGAACCCAGAAGTCAACAGAGCAGTCTCAAAAAGCAGCATCACTAGATCCTTCACCGACTTATCATTCTTATCAGCCTCTGCTCTCTTCCTCAACTCCTCCATGATTCCATTGTCAGGATTAATCTCCATCGTCTTCTTGCTAGACATGTAAGATCCCATGCTACTGTCCCTCAGCGCCTGAGCCTTCATAATCCGTTCCATGTTTGCAGTCCAGCCATACTCCCCAGTCACCAGACAGCACGGAGAATCAACAATCCTGTCCGAAACCACCACTTTCTCAATCTTGTCACCAAGAATATCTTTGATTGTCTTGCAGAGATTCTCGAAAGACTTCTTTTTCTCTTCCTTTTTCTTCTTCTCTTCTTCAGTCTCGTCCTCAAGCTTCAAACCTTCCTTTGTAGCAGAAACCAGCTTCTTTCCGTCGTATTCCTTCAACTGTCCAACAGCGTACTCATCAATTGCATCCACCATGAAAAGAACCTCATAACCCTTCTTTTTCAGCCTCTCCAAGAATGGTGAGTTTTCAACTGCCTTCTTGCTCTCACCGGTGATGTAATAGATGTCCTTCTGACCTTCCTTCATCCTTGTAACATAATCCTTCAAACTAGTCAATTCATCACCACTCTTAGTTGAGTGGTACCTGAGCAAATCGGCCAATTTGGATCGGTTCTGGCTATCCTCGTGAATACCCAACTTCAAGTTCTTCGAGAAAGCTTCATAGAACTTTGTATAATCCTCTTTGTTCTCTGCAATCTCATTGAACATCTCGATGCATTTCTTCACAAGATTCTTCCTGATAACCTTCAGTATTTTGTTCTGTTGTAGCATCTCACGGGAAATATTGAGAGGCAAATCATCCGAGTCAACAACACCCTTAACAAAACCAAGATACTCCGGAATTAGCTCCTCACAGTTGTCCATAATGAATACCCTGCGAACATAGAGCTTGATGTTGTTCATCTTCTTGCGGGTATCAAAGAGATCAAAAGGAGCCCTTTTGGGAACAAAGAGGATGGCCTTAAATTCAAGCTGACCCTCAACAGAGAAGTGCTTGACAGCAAGGTGTTCTTCCCAGTCATTGGTCAAGCTCTTGTAGAAAGAAGCATATTCATCCTTGGTGATCTCCTCTGGCTTGCGCAACCAGATGGGTTTTTGCTTGTTAATGAGCTGCCATTCATGAGAAACCTCCTTGATTTTTTTCTTCTTGGAATCTTTCTTTTCTTTCTCCTCATCAATATCCTCCACATCACCTTCCTCCTCCTTCTTGCCCTCATCATCTTCATCATCGCTTATCTCTTTTTCAGTGGTTTTCTCTGTCCAGAGATAAATTGGGTAGCTAATAAACTCAGAATGTTTCTTCACAAGATCCTTAATCCTCCTCTCTTCCAAGTATTCCAACTGTATACAACATAAAGGTAAATTAATGTTAACTTCATACAACAATTATAGTAGTGACTGTTGTCTCTTGTTTATTAATTCCTTCAAATTCTCTTTTGCCCTTATGTTCAACTCTAGCTTGAATCAATCAAAATATGATTATCACTTCTAACATAAACCAATAAAAAAAAATGATAATATTACATTTAACCTGACAATTCTCTTTCTGCAATAAAAACCTAACAATTTATTTGTTTTGTGAACAGGTAACAAGAAATATAAGACAGAAATATAAGCCATTTTCCTCCAATTAATGTGTAATTAAGTTTGAATTTGTCTGAATACTCAACTGAAATTTTCTTAAATTATTCAAAATAATACTGTCTGGGCTAGAATAATACCTGATCTTCCTTGAGAAAGAGAGTAATCTTAGTTCCTCTGCCAAGCTGCTCTCCATCCACATCCCTTGTAACAGTAAAGGAACCACCAGCTTGTGATTCCCAAACGTACTGCTCATCATCATTATGCTTCGTCGTGACAATAACCTTCTCCGCAACAAGATAAGCAGAGTAAAAACCCACACCAAATTGTCCAATCATGCTCACATCTGCCCCAGCCTGCAACGCCTCCATAAATTCCTTCGTCCCCGATCTCGCAATGGTCCCCAAATTATTCACCAAATCTACAATTACACACAATTTTATTTATATTTACTACCAAAAATAATCTAAACAAAAGCACACACAAATTTATTTATATTTACTACCAAAAACAATCTAAACAAAAGCTTAAAACGGAGGATCGATAATTGATAGTTACCTGCTTTGGTCATTCCAACGCCGCTATCGATGATAGATAGGGTTTTGTTAACCTTATCAGGGACGATCCGGATGAAGAGTTCGGGTTGAGCGTCGAGTTTGGACTTGTCAGTGAGGCTTTCGAAACGAATCTTGTCCAAGGCATCGGAGGAATTGCTGATGAGTTCCCGTAGGAAAATCTCCTTGTTGCTGTAGAAAGTATTGATGATCAAACTGAGAAGCTGGTTAATCTCCGCCTGGAATGCGAATGTCTCAGTATCCGCCATCTGAACCTCCGCCATTCAAATCTTTATCACACAAACTAACGAACGAACTAACAATTTTTTCTTAATCAATGATAATGCTGTAGAGAGTAGATAGAGTTTGGTTGCCAAGAGCAGTCAGAATATACGAATTAATTGGTTTGATAGTTGATGATAATTAAGGAGAACAACAAGGGTTTATATAACGTGGGGAGGATAGGTTTCTAGGAGGTTCTATACCCGCACTAATTTGGAGAGAGCTTCGCGGCTTTCTCTAGACCCTTCTACCATTCTCTACATTTTGAATTTTGAATTTTGATTTTTACGGAAACAATTTCTTTATTTTAAAAAATAGTATAGTATTCTAACTAAAATGGAGTCCTATAAATGGAGTATTAATTATTTTTTAGTTATAATATTAATATTAATAAAAAATTTATTCTCTATCCTCACACTTCAGAGGTAGGTAAAAAGTCTCACAATATGATTAAAAGAAAAACTCATT
The DNA here is from genome assembly GCA_034770075.1 of Aralia elata. Lineage (NCBI taxonomy): Eukaryota > Viridiplantae > Streptophyta > Magnoliopsida > Apiales > Araliaceae > Aralia > Aralia elata. Next base: position 109,713,482 of record CM068385.1, on the reverse strand, counting down.
ATAATAACTGAAGTAAAATTCTGGCAAATTCATTAATGTTACTGTTGTACGTACTCCTATCAAAAACATACTCTTCTTAAAATTGTTGTTTATACCATTTTCATAATATTACTTTTTTTATATAATATAACCTTATTTTAACTAAATTCCCTATAAAATTTGATTCATGACTAAGAAAAACAAACCAAATCAGTTCTAACTGGTTTGAGTCCTTTACTTTATTAAGACTATTCTTATGATATGCACACATTATGTATATTAGCATCGGTGTGGCATAAAATGTTGTGCGTAAATTATATGGATTAAAATTAAAATTTGAAGGACTAAATAAAAAAATAAAATATAAAAAAGACAATATAATAATATATCTGAAATTGTAGAGACAAAAAAACCAAACGCGACACAAAATCACCAAAATACTGATGGAGGTTTTATAATATAAATATAGATATAGGTAGATAGATACAAAATAATATAACAAAATAGTTAAAAGGAAGAAGAGGACGTGATAGAGTGAGAGGGTAAAAATATGAATAAAAAAATAAAATATAAGGATAAACAACAGTGATACAATTTCAAGAACGAATCGATTAAAATTCTTCATCTCCCTTTATAGTAAGGGATAACTCTAATTTATTTTTTATCTTTTCTATAAAAAAAAATACAAGGATGAAGTATTACTTCACTCCTATACATCGTTAATTAAAAATGGTTTTCATTCCTATATGGTTTATATTTTTTCTCCAATTATTATCTAATTATATTTTATACTTTTTTAGCATTGCTTGCAAATGCTTTCTACGATCTAGTATGTAGGAATAGTTTTTTTTTCCTATGAACGTCCCCCACTTTGGAAGAATTTGAATCCAAGTACAATAAATTATATAATCAATCTTAATAATCTTTCACCAAGTGCCTTTCAATAATAAGTAGACTTTATCCTTCGTGGGTGAGAAAAAAATACTACAAATAACGAAAAAAATATAAAATCACACAATAAAGAGAGAAAAAATCCTTCACAATAAGAAGAAAATAATCAACAAGAATCAAAGATAAATTTTAATGATTCAAAAGTCGCAACTTTAACTATCAAGGTAAAATAACATTGACTTAGAGGGTGTTTATGTTTGATTATCATATATGCTAGCTTTATTACGTTATACCATGCGTCCATGCATGATTTTCACCCATAAAAATAGGGTTGCTATGTAGACTTGTAATTTTTCAAGAAAATTTTTTACTTACTAATTATTTTTACTATATTCAAAAAAATAATTCCTATCTCGTCTAGTGTATTTCTTGGTGGCGTTGGTACTCCCTCTGATTATAGTAACTGTAATAGTGAATGATATTTCTTTCATTATTTTGCACAAAAATTTAACTGAAGCTTTGGTTTTCATTTTATATGCTCTCTTCGTTTGTCCGATTTAACTATGATATTAGTTAATTTATAAAGTTTTAAAATTTAAATTTTCATGCGAATTTATTTGAGTTTTTAAAACAATTATTTTGTATTTAATAAGTTTATAATATTAACTATTATATTAATTAAAATCACTAAACTCATATCAATATTGAATATTAAGATTTCATAAACTGACTAGAACAAATATCAAATGAGAGTATTTTTGTAATAAGTTGACTATAAAAAAAATCAAATGAAACTCTCCCATCAATTTAATTTCTCTCTTTATTTTCTTCTCAAATTCACAACCACTAATCCTATGCATGATATGGGGTGATGTGATGTAGACTATGTAGTAGGGGACTACTTTGAGTAATAATGTCGTTTCTTTCGCTACAAAACTATATACTCACTTCATTAAGAATTACATTTTTTTTACTTCATAATTTTGTTTTTGTTTTACGTCCCGTAACTCTTCCCCAAGACAATATAGCAGAATAAGTACAAATAATAATAGCATAATAAAAATGCGCAGAATAAGTACAAATAATAATAGCATAATAAAAATGCGTTTTTTGTCGTTAATATATTTGCTCATGGCAATTGTAAAAATATCTCGCTTCAAATATGAATACTACGACGATAATTTTATGGAAAAAAAAACCCTACCATTTTCATAATAATTATATTTGCATTCTTATTATTGTCGAATTATTGTTATAAAGAATCTAGAGATTGCCATCTTAAATGTATGGAATGTACAAGTTATATAACAAGTTAACAATCTTTATTAAAGTGACTTGTAATATAGAATTGATAAGATGTCAAATGCTGTTATTAAATTAAATATAAAAAATGGGATTATGTTTGTGTAATAGAGGAAATAATTGAGATTTTAATAACGTAGCATAATAGTGAAACCAATTCGGCAAACATTCTCTTTTCATTCTAAAAATTTATAGAAATGCGACTCTCTCTGAGTTTCTGCGACTAGCTAAAAAGGAAAACCTGGGTTCTTTCACACGGAGTTGCAAATAAATATGCTAAATCACAATAGCTAAACACAACATAAACATCTTGTTTTGTCAGAGTAAATTTTGGCAAACGAACAACTAACAAAAAAATACACGATAAAAGTAAAATGGCGACCCACACATTAAAAAAAAAACAGATGACTGATTTACTCTAGCTTCTCTCCTCTGTGAACCAAAAACAGAAAAGCCGCCTTCTTCTCACCTCAATTTCTATCTTTCTCCCACCCTCTCTTCCAAGCTCTGGGGCCGAATAAATCATAGGAACTCCATGTGCAGTTGTGCACTACATCACTGCATAATCATGTTTTGTCTTAAATCATTCGAAGCTTCATAAATGGGGTTCTGAATCTGCAAACCAAATTTCAAGTTTTCTCCCAACAAATTCATAATAAAAAATTCAACTCTTTCTCTCTCCCAAAGCTTTTTCCCTCGTCACATCAATGATCAGGTTAAAGAGTGTGAAACTATAAATCATTTACTATTCATGTAAGTCCAATTTACATGAATAGTAAGATGATCTTTTTCTATAAAATATTTTGACTTACGAAACTAGATTTAAATAGTTTATATGAAATGTTGAAAAAAAATAGTTCCACTGATTTTTTTTTTCCCCCTAAACGTAGTAGACTAATTTAAAATTTCGAACAGTGCTAATATAATAGAGCAACAGGTTTAAAAGATTTTAAAAGGACGTCAGGCCCGACCAATTGTTTTAGGGTTGTTATTATTTGGAAACTAGGATGGGAGTCCGTACAATACGCATAAATGGGACCATGGACAGCCCATTTATTATGTGGATAAATGTGAGTTGAATCATTTATTATTATTTTTTAAGATTGATTAAATAGATAAAACTATATATTTATCTTTGTATATTGCCAAATTTTAATTTTAAAATAATATATATGTGTTTAATAATCTTTTTTAATACAATATATTTTAATTATACTTTTATTCATAATTAAGACTATCTCATTCAAGTTTGTAGTAATTTATAAAAAAAATTAATTTAGTTTAATTATCACATTTTTTTTAAAAAAAATTACAAATTTAAACACACTCACACGTTCTACCTTCGCATGTCAAGACTCGAACTCTCAACCTCATGATTAACATGAGTTGAGTAATATCACTCGGGCCAAAGGCCTTCGGTAATATCACTTGACCGTTACTTAAAAAACTAAAAAAATGATAAATGCTATTATAATTTTTTACTGAAGGTGCCAATATATTTTACTCTATCCAAATCCATTTATTATAGACAGTTATGGGCTGCCCATTCGGTACCCATTATGCTGGGTTTAACGTAGCATAATAGTGAAACCAACTCCGTAAACATCATCTTTTCATTCTAAAATTCATAGAAATGTAATTCTTTCTGGGTTTCTTGTGACTAACTAAAATGGAAAGCCAGTTCTACCACAAGGAGTAATAAATAAATATAAATATGCTAAATGCGAAACACACCATAAATTTCTTGTTTAAATCAGACTTGCTAGAACCCCCAAAATAATAAAAATAAATTACTTGGTCCCTTTTTAAGTTTGCAACAGCCGCTAAAACTAAAATATCCATTCTGAATTCGGTGCAGGAACGAGATGGTGATGCCCTTACCTACCTTCATTCAGCACAAAAATCTTCTAGCCGACGTCGTTGGCGATAGCAATCCTTGTATTTAGGACTAAACCTCCTTACACACTGCAATGTAGACAAAAACAATATGATAGCATTTTGACTCTCGGGTAGGGAAAGATAAAATAAATAAACAAAAGAAATCTACACAATTGGTGACTTTACCAACGTACTCTAAAGAGAGTAAATTTTGGAAAACGAACAACTTACAAATAAATACACGATAAAGGTAAACGTCGCCACACATTTTTTTTAAAAAAAGTACGCATTAACGGATTTACTTCAGCTTCTCTCCTCTACGAACCAAAAACTAGAAAAGCCTTCTTTCTCTCGCCCTCTCTTCCAAGCTCACAGGCGGAATAAATCATAGGAATTCCGTGTGAACTACGTCACTGCATAATCATATTTTTTCTTAAATCATTCATAATCATATTTTTTTCTTAAATCATTCGAAGCTTCATAAATGGAGTTCTGAATCTGCAAACCAAATTTTAACTTTTCTCCAAACAAATTCATAATCAAATATTTCTTTTCTCCCAAAGCTTTTTCCCTCGTCACATCAGTGATCAGATCCCTTCCTAACATCAGACTCGACAAATAATAACGCTCAAACACAATTATTATACTTGAAGAGTGAAACAATTGGGGAAAAAATATATAAATCTAAAAGACTATTAACTTTTCAGACAAATACCATTTCTCACTAAAGGAAGCATTGAAAATTTGATATCCAAAACTTTTACATCAACACTAGATCTAGGACGGAAGATTTCGTAAGTGATTAGGGAGTATCACGGAGGTCGTTGGCGGTGTGCAAGGTCCCTAGATGGGGGGCTGAAGTGAGGAGTTGGTGGTGGACGTGAAGTTATTGTAGGGGGAGAGAGCGGAGAGGATGAAAGAGGGAGTAGAGACTTGGGGGGAGAGAGAAATTTGTCTGAGAAAGAAGTGATACACAGCTGTGACCATTATTTATGTTATCCATGCGTCTATTTTTGATAGGGTCGTGAGTTGTTGTCATGTATAAGTTCGTGTGTGAAGATTTATTGCTCACCAAAAATGACATTCACTGCTCCTCTCCAACGTTCATATTACTTATTGCCATTATCGATTGAAGCAAATATCAAAAAATGGCATGAGATATCTCAAGGGACATATACTTTACAATGGATTGTTCCTTTCAGGCAACGTTCTAAAATTCCCTGCCTAGGTCCGATTAATCCCCGCCTAGACGCTACGCGGTCCTCTACCGCCTTGATTTGGCTAGACATCTAGGCCCTGCCTAAATAGAATCAAACATCTACTTTAAAACTATACAATACTTAAATGAATTTATTAAGCATTAAAAGATTGTTTTTTGGTAACGTTTCATGTAAAAAAATTTAAAAAATTACATATACTACATGTTTTGTATAGTATAACAAGTATATAGAATAGAAAAATAAATAGATGAGATCGCCTAAAATAATGCCTAGCCACCGCCTAGGTGCTAGGCGCCCCCTCCACCACCTAAGTCCGCCTAACAATTTTTAGAACACTGAGTTTCAGGTTTAGGTACAAGCATAAAAGTCCAAAAACTTTACATCACTAAAGGATTTTGTTAGGAATCAACCTCGAAGGTTTTGTTCGGAACCAAGCTCAATAGTTGTTCAGAACCAAATCGAAGGGTTTTGTTCAAATGTTCAACACACCTAAACTCAAGGGTACATTCAAAACAAAAAAATGAAAAGTAAGTGTTGTCTTCATCCAGTGTCAGACAGCTAGCCATGTTTTGCTCGCTCACTTCTAGAAGATTTTTTACTCTTTTTACAACTGACTTATGGTCCAATTCTGATCAATAATAAATAGAAAAGAAAAAGGGAGGCTTGTGATGATTTTGAAATCAATCTCAAGTATAAGAATTTTGAGAAAATCTTTCACCCCCCCCCTAGCCGCCTACCTGCTCGTGTTCGTAGCTCGATCAACTAACTGGCAGCTGTCCGAAGGCAAGTAGTTAAGAACGAGTATCCTCATCCAAAACAAGGGGCGACTTGTCCTCCTTTGTTAGGTAGGCACAGAGACGACCCCAGCTCTTGGGCAATCTCACTTCACATTGGACCCCCCATCGAATTCAGGAAAAATAGAACGAACGATTCCAAAGCTATTGTCCTATAGAGTTTCCACCGTCCCTACGCTAAATCAAAGGAGCTACTAGAACAGGAAGCCTTCGGCTGAGGAGCTGGGCTTGGAAAAATCCCAATAGCCTCTGCCTGAACGCTCCGTCCTTGTAGTTAGGTCAAGAAAGAACCTTTGGATCTCGATCTAATACAACAATGCATGCATCTAGAGTAGTTGTTAATACGAATAAGAGAAACTCTGTTATAGTCATTTATGTACATTCAATCTAATCTGTTATGTTCTTAGCGTACGGAATCATTATGACGTCGCTGTTTGACCCAGATAGTTGTGCTACTGTAGAGAAAAAATCCGTAGCTATCTAATCATTAATGGTATAATGCTAGCTCAGATGGTATATCTATTGCTATAGTGGATAAAAGGAAAGAAGAATTGTAATATTACGCAACAAGCATCAAGACTATATGAGATAAGGTAGACTGCTATGTGAAACTATGCTATCCAAGTTGATGTGCATGAAATAGAAGTCACCGATACCATCCTTGGTATGACTTGTGCACTAGGTTTAGAAAAAATATCTACTTGTTAATTCTGATATTTTTTCAGAATAATATTAGTCATTATACCACGTTAATGATTCAAATCTGAAAGAAACAAAAATCTAGAAGAAGAAACAAAAAAACAAACATACCTCTCCTAAATTCCTCGACAAAACCTTGCACCTCTCAGTAATTTTTCTGCCACGAAGGTCCTCAAACTCTTTTACGGTCAAACCAAGCGTAGCTGCAGTTACCTCTAGCCATTCTTGTTCGCCTGAAAAAAGAAACACCAAAGAGTAAGCTACAGAGCATACAATACAGGAGTAAACAAGCACATACAGGTCCAGGGAGTTTGCAACTCCCACCAGAAGGTTAAAAGAGAGTGGCATACTGGACAGAAAGGCTCTAATCAAAGAAATCCTACCTCCAAGAGAAGGGGAAAAAAGCCCTTTGCAACAATCAAATCTCTTAGACACTCAACAACCAAATCCCAAAACTCCAAAATCAGTTTCGCTGTTTTGAACTTTAATTTTGATTCTCTCTCAGTGCTGGCAATTTTATGGAAAACCACCAATTACATGACTAATTTCTTATTACTGGTGTTGATTATGCTACTTATCATCATCTAATAATAAGTCGAAACCATCACAATTACCAGTCCATCCAAATCTTCATAAATCTTTACTTTTCACTCCACTGAATATACCCTCCTAATTCAGCATGAATACAGACCGAAGCAAGTAGGTAACTTCTGAAAACAGACGATAAACGGGAGGCGTCCATGATTGATGATACTGCGTTCCCAGGCTTATTAAAGCAAAAACAACCAGATAATGATGAGCTTACTATACATCCTGGTCAAGAAATGAGGAGTGAGAAGTGAAGAAAGGAAGAGTATTCTATAGAGATCCTTACCATTCTTATCGCATAATTATCTCAACTATCTTTGATAATCTTAACTCTCAAGTTCAATTAAATAATTCTCTCAAATTAAATTAATTCAAGTTTGTTATTAAAATTCAGCTATTTCAAGTTTGAAGATTAAGTATTTATTTTGGAAAATTCATTAATTTTTGTAATCAAGTTACTCAAGTTGGTAACATTTAATTTGTTGGCATTATAAAGTTATTGTCACGTAGTTTTTTTTTTTCTTGGGGTTATTTTCTTGTTGCATTTGATTTGTTATTTAAATTAGTTATTTCACAAAAATGGAAAGTTCCTCAGACCATACTTCTCAAAATGCATACAATTTGAACCCTCAAGGCGAAGGTTCTCAAGAAACAAAATTAAAAATAAACGCAGGCATAATTGTTTGGAAACATTTTATAAATTAAGTATACGGAAAATGTAAAGCTGGATGTTATACAGCAATGATCTGTTTACTATGGAAAAATGTTGAAATGAATTTCATAATACAGATCTCAGACATGCACATGGTTTAGACACCAGAAGATGATTGGGAAGTTGTGGAAATCTTTATGCAAGTTTTTACAAACTTTCAAACATCAAAAGATGATTGGGAAGTTGTGGAAATCTTTTTGCAAATTTTTACAGACTTATTATACAGGCCCAGTCCCAACCCAGACCTAGGGAAACGGGCCTGGTTCAGGGATAGGTCCATGACTTGTATTGTTTTGACCAGGCCAGGCCCTTTTCGGTCACAAATTCAATAGGTACTCATATTTTCTACCCGTATCTCAGCAAAGTCTCTTGCATAATCCTTCTCTGATAAGACATTCAAACTTACACGGTGTATACCATTTCCACAGAAACTGACAGGGACCCTAATTTGAGTGAGTTCTGGCAGAGTTTGTTCAAATAGGTGTGAACCAGATTAAACTTAAGCACCACAAACCATCTCCAAGATAATGGATGGACTATGAGAGTAAACCAGTGCTTAGAGCCATACCTCATGCGCATGTATGGCCATCCCCCAAAACCGTGCAGCACCTGGATACAAATGGCTAGATGCAGCACCTAATTACCTCTGGGCAACACCATGCTGCATAAAACAGCGTTTTAGCATATGTAGCTCACCGTCTTCCACATTCACGCATCCCTTATCATACTTTTTGCTCTCAACACCTCTCCCTAATGTGGTCTATGGGTAAGAGGTAAATGTACCCTGGATTTCACCCTGCTCCGGGCTTTTAGCAGGATGAAATCTCAAATCATATGGTTTGTAATTCATGTTTATTTTATTATATTCAAAACCAAGACAGCTCTCAAGTTACGAGACTCCCCTGACCCCTTTCCTCACCCCCATTCTCTCCTCTTTTATTCCCCTTCTTCCCTAACAAGCTATCATTCTGAACTCTCTTTCGTAATCTATCAATTTGATGAGTTAGGATAATTCATTTAAATCCTACCATATTATGTAAATCCTTGAACTTTTCAACAACAATGGAACCTGCAGCCACTAACCTTAGGGTGATAAACCATCGGGTGCACACAATACCCAAAAAACCATGAAGGCATGAACACCATGTAATCCCATGATAAGATATGTGTGGGTGGCTCCAAAGAGATCAATGTCTTTGAGTATTGAACTCATGACCGATGTCTTGCCAAGCACTTATCACTAGGCTCACTACCATTTGAGCTAACCTTGGGGTTCCCAAAATCCTAATACTTAGAATCCTTTGATCATATTTTGTCTTATCTTCTAATAAAAATGAAATCAATGTTACAACAATGCATACATATACTCCCCCTACCCAAGTGTGTGGCAGCAAAAAAGTAACAGTGTTGGTGAAAACAAACACCTTCACTATTTCTATGCAAGGCGGCATCAGAAAATGTCAATTACTAAAAACATACATCGAAAACCCAGCGACATGTGAAGCATGAAGAAAGAGAAAACAAGGTTCCAGGTTGAAGTTTTAATTGTATAAGAAAACCTATCCGAATATTACACATTATTTGTCCATTGCAAGTAATCAGAGGCACTCATTTTTTACCCAAGACTTCTGACCTTGAACCTCCCCTGCTAGCGGCAGGAATCAGCATAGACCATGCAACTTAACAGCTGGTTATGACTTATGACTAAAGGAGTGAACTTACTGAGACACGCCTCTTGAGTAAGATGAGATTCATCTGGAAACTGGAGAGATTTCCCTGCAATAGACACCGAGTGCAAATCAAAAAAATAACAAAACATTATTTATAACAGTTTAAATAAAAGTTTTTACACCTATTAATATTTGAATTGTATCTAGAGCAGTTGAGGTAGTACTTCTACTTCATAAGCAGTCTCATAGTAGATAAAGGTAAAACTTCTGGAAAAAAGTATACGTGAAAAACTAAATCATAAATGCTCTTCATCAACCCCCCCCCCCCCCACCCCCGAGAACAGGGTCATCTGAGAAGAAAAGATGGGAAAGTAACTCGTGTAAAAATTCAACAGGGGATTTATAGCAAGTTCATTGTTAAACTCTCAGTCTGTAGCTATTTCTTTATTCACTAAATAGCAGGCCGAGAAATCTAAAGCTTCTTAGAGGTCCTTAGAAATAGTCTAAAGAGCCAAGCTAGCTGGTTTCTTAGAAAAAGAAGAGTATTCTCGCAAGCAATGATGCCACCTTTGCTTCTTTTGGCATGTCTAATAGCTCAACTGATAATGACTAAGAGGGTCAAAATTTGAGGCCAAACTGTGTTAATAGCGTATCATTATATGTTTAGCAATATAAGATCACTGAACACTAGCAAATCCTCAGTTAACTACCAAAGCATATTAAACAGGGAAAAGAAAGAAAAGGTTGGTATTTGTTCCAGGAGCCATTTTAGCAAACAATGGTAGTTATACACTTGTAAACTAGGTAGACTTCTCCAAAAATATAGCTAGCACGGGGGTAGTAGTTTTTCCACGATGCATTTTTGCATACTTAGTTCTTGTTAGTAGTCTTTCATACAAGAGAGTAGAATACAGTGTTATATTTTTTCACGAAATGAACTAAAGAGTGATTAATTTAGGGCCAGGGTGATGCAGGACAGAGCTCAGAAAAGGTTTAGACTAAAGAATTAAAGGTCAATAATGAGAAAGAAGGCTAAGGACGTATCTACGCAGCATGTTAGTAGAAACTCACTGAAACCAACACAGTTCTAATCTCATACATATTAATAATTCAACTCTTTTATTTAAAACAGTCCTCCATCTCTGTTTACATGGACAAAGGAGAGTCTTAATCACAGAAGACCAAAAGCATCAGGCTTTCAAATCAAACGAAAGCAAGATCAAATACGTGGCCATTGGGCTATAATGACAAATTAATAGTTCGTGATCAATGATTTGCAACTGTTAAATTCATGTGAAATACTTGCACGAATAAATAACAACTTTGATCAGATTAGTATTCCAATGTGCTGAAAATAGTGCAAGAAAGAAGGAAAAAAAATAAGTACCATCAAAAGCAGCATTACAATCAGACACCAAAAAATTCCTGTAGATTTCACAATGGGTACCATAAACCTTTTTATCTAAAAATAAAACATGCTCAGCCCTGCAACTACTGTTCTGACGTTCACACTGTTAAGTCTGCAATCGACAGTAAAAGGATATAACAATTATCACAACCATATTTGACATAAATTTGTGCAACTTAATTAGTTTATAAGGCTATATTACATGTTTAGCAGCCAGATTATGGGAATATAAGTACTTGCTATGTATAATAAATAAAATCAAAAGGATGATATTGAGATTTGATTGGTGCAAATCAATAAAATATCACATCAAAACACTTTTTAAACGATGCGGGACAAAAAAATACTTAAAAAGTATTTAATCCAAGAAATTACGATAAAAAATGAACTCCGCCCCTGCTATATGATGATGTCATGACGGTTGATCCCAATCAGTCACACTAACAAAAATATGGTGATCCTAAATGTTTGCATTATCTTTAAGTCCATAAGTTGTCTGTATCTATAGCAAATGCATTATTCCACAAAATGGAAGTTCTATACAATATGAAAGCATAATAAAAAGCCTGAACTATTTACCGTTCAAATATTCAATGTGGTCACTAACTCTTCTTTCTTTTTTTCCTTTTGACAATTAGGCCCAATGGGATGCCCCCCATGTACAACCAATCAAAAGAGTAAAAAACCATGGCTTACCAAGGCATGTATACAGCAAATCAATAAAAGCAGTAACCAGCCGACCATAAACCTCATTTTTCCCGAAAAAAAGAGAATACACGAATAAACATTCAACATGCGCAGGTGTCCGTTCCCTCTCCTCAAAATATCTCACATTTCATTTCCTCCATAAAAACCCACTAAAGACAATGAGGAATCATGTCCCACCTAGTTCTGTTATGTTTTTGAAGTCTCACAATTCTCCTAGCACACAAAAATTGGACCAAATGACCCATGATATCCCCACAAGATAATATTGCCGTCCATAACCAACTAGTAAAAGCATAATGAAGCAATAAGGGTCACTTACACCCTTTCACGGTAACACATGTAGCAATGATTAGCCAAAAACCTGCCTCTCCTCCACAACAATTCTTGAGTAAAAATTTGCCCAAGCATTGCTGTCCATGTAAAAGAACCACATTTCAAGGAGCACCCACTTTCCACATACTCCATGTAAACGCAACTGTAGCCCTACCAGACAAATGCTGATGGTAGGATCTCACTTAAAAACGGCTAGTAAGACAAAGTCCCAAACTCAAAGAATTTGCATGAGCACTAAGATGCCCAAACTCTCCCAATTCTATAACAGCCGCACCACCTCTAATTCCCAATCACGTAAAATCCTCCTAAAAAATAGTTGTACCAAACCATAACAACTATCTTTTGCATCCTAATCCACCACCAAAATATGTAAGCGCATGCTCTAAGCTCTATCCCCACACAAACATCACCCCAAAACCTAATCAGCTCCCATCTCTCACCACAAATGAAGCACACCTAACAAATAGGCTGGGGATTTGGTTGCAGATTTAAACTAGTCACAAAACAAAGTCTCTTTATTCATAATACCAACTCTCTTTGACTCTTTGTTCATGATACCAACAGTTAGCCTATCGCACAAATATATCAATATTGAGCGATAAATTTTGAAGAATTTAAAAATCTAGCCATTGAAGCTCCTAAAGGTTAGCTAATGCAGGACGAGTGGATGACATTCAAATCATGCATATAGAATTCTTAAGATTGGAAACTGAGAGAAATATACCCGTGCATATCTATCATAGAGAATCCCACACCAATTAGGAGTCTGACGTAGAAGATGGAACGCATAGTCATCAACACTATTAAAACCTTTTGAGGCTGCAGCATCCCTTATCATTTTCTCCTCGACTGCATATAAGACCAAACACAACATTATTGTACACATAAAGAGCTTGCGCCAAAAGTTGCCCCGACAAATAGCAACACTGAAGTGCAATACATCCGTAGTAGGCATAATCCATAAGCAGCCAAATATATATATTTTTTGTTTTGAGTGGGGGAACATTGACACTACATTTTTATTTACAGGAATTAAGGATCCTCCAAATATGGACCAAAAAGGCTTCTCTAGTTTCTAGTTTCGTGCGTAAAGAAATCCAAAATTAATACTCCCCTGGTCTATCTCAAACCAAGTGTCTAAATATAGACATCCATTACTCCCACAGTTCAATATTATGCTTCAAAGTGCAAACCTCTGATCCAAATGTAATTATAAGACCCGCCCTTTAGAAAGTAGAGCGAATAGAATAAGGTGCATGTGAATAAATTTATTTAAAATCGGACAGGGCGGCCGCCTAGGCGGCGGCGTCAGCCCAAGTGCCCAACCTCGGAATTTAGGGCTAGGCGGAAACAAAAACGTCAAACTCGGCATCGTAGTTCGCAATAGGAAAAAAGAAGAAAAGAATAAAAGGAGGAGGAAGAAGGGCGTAGATAAACTTACATGGGGTGATCCCCAATGCTTTTCTTGCATCCATCGGATACTCGCCAAAGATGAGGTGAGGCGCAGCGTCCAGGTATCCAGCTATAATATACCCCAAACAAAAGATAGAGTAAGCTTAAAATTTGGTTCACTTATTGCGGGTATAATCGACTCCAAGTAACTTAAATTGTTTGAACGAATATAAGTGTTTGATAAAAGTGAGTCTTAAGATCTAAACCGTTTAAATATATGAATAATATAGAGTGTCTGTCTAAAATTATATTTTAATGAAAAATACTGTTTGATAATTAATTTTTTCAAAATATCTGAATAAGAGTATTTTACTATTTTAACGCTCTGAAAAATTTAAACAAAACATGTTTGATAATAAAAAAGGTCTTAATAGTATTTAAAATACATATTTATAATACTTTAACCACAATATAATGAAACAAAATATATCAAATCCAATGAATATTAGTACTAATTAATATTTTGGAATTTTGGGATTTGAGATGGACGATCAAAACTATTTATTGTACTTTGATTAGCATTTCCTAATGATTTAGCTCCCAAAATTAATACCAGTTGTTACTTTATCTTTAAATTTATCTCTCCAAAGTTAATCATCTTCAACCTTGCTTATTGCTTATTATGGACATGATGATTTTATTCACTGAAGTCGTGCACCTTCTCTTAATTTAGACTTGCAATTAGCAAAAACAGAATGCCCTAAATTTAAAATATGTAGTTGGAAACATACGAAATTACTACAATTAAATATTTGAAGCAAAATCTTTTCAATTTTCTGCAACAAAAAATGGTTGAGAATGAAGAATTTTGTTACAAAAAGACCAAGATCGAAAGTTAGAGATGGGAGTGAAAGATGGGAAAGACATAAATTTTTCTTCAGCCATGGTGGCTAACAAATGGAGTACGAGACGAGATTGAAGGTTAGAGATGAGAGAGCGGGTTAGTGAGCAACCAGAAAGCGGGCGATCGATTGAGAGAGCGATTGAGTGAGTTATGAGAGGGAGAGGGAATGAAAGATAGATGATTCAGATGAGTAATCAATTGAGTGAGTTATGAGCCTGGATGTAGGAGGAAAGAGAGAGAAAGAGGAAAGGATGCAGATTGAGTATTGGGGATAAAAGAGGGATTTTGTAATATTGAAAAGGTCATTTTTGTTCAAAAAATAGTTAAAAACAAAAAACAAAAATAAATTTACCAAATAAGAGGCAAAAAAAAATTACCAAATAAGTTTAGCCTCTGATCGAATCAGAGACACCTCTATTAAGAGAAATTCAGATGTAATCAAACACAACATAAATATTTAAGTATTAATATAAAATTATAATATGAACAAGTTCGAGTAATTTATAAAATTTTAAAATTTATTTAAATTTAAATTATTTATATTTTGAATTAAATTTGAATTAAATTTTTAATTAAACTGGGTACGAATCGAACTAAAAATATTTATTCATTTCAAGGCATTACCCCAAATCTCTTTTTAAAACAAAGGCCAAACCATTTTCTCAAAAGCAAAGCTGAACTCTTTTTTTAAAACAAAGTCCAAATTATTTTAAAAAAAAGACAAAAGCCTAAACTCTTTTTTTCATAAAACAATGGCCACTCTTTTTTTAAAAAAAAAAACAAGCCCAAACTCTTTCTTTAAAAGATTGTCCACTTAGTGAAAAAATAATATATGGCCGATAAACCCACGTCTTTTCTTATATAATAGTGCCGAAATTATGTCATATTACAAATATTTTTCTCAAAGTGTCTTCTTAATTTAAAGTCTTAAAGTTTGGCAGGTTTGAAACTTCACTCATATATTTTCACTGATATAATTAAAATAATATAAACTCAACCCCGCCTCGGGACCCACCTCATATTCTTCACTAATCTATAATCTATCCGTAATATATTCCCTCCGTCCTAAATTAATTGCTCAATTTTAACCTTTTTAAAGTCAAATTGACCATTTTTAAAACTATTTTTTTACTATTTTTGCTAAAATATAGGTGAAAAGATTATAACCAAAATAAAGTATATACAATTTATTACTAACCTCAATTTTTATAATTTTAGAAATATATTTATATATGCTTAATTATTAATTATAAAAATAGTCAATTTTACTTAAAAAAGTCAAAACTGAGCAATTAATTTGAGACGGAGAAAGTAATAAAAAGTACAAACCCGGTTTTATAAATTTTTGGTTTAGCCTTTTTTCTTTTCTCTACAAATTACTATAAGTACCATATAAATTTGAAACAATTAAATATTTTCCAAATTTATAAAGAATTCAAAAAGAAAGGGAAAAAAACCTAACCTCTCATGGAAAAAGGAAACTGTCTTTTGTTTTTATATTTTTAATAGGAAAAAAGGGTCTTTTAAAAGAATTTTTATATCTACCAATTTTATTGTAAGATTTTTCTATCATAATTTTATGTAAAATAATATGTCTTAACAAATTTTATGTAAGATAATTTTGTTAAAATATCGAAAAATTTCTTAATACATCACGTGATTTGATTATATTAGTGTTGGTCGTGAATTTTATTATTAAACTAATATTCTAAATAAATGAAATTTATTAAAACTTAGAATTTTACCAAATCTAAATTTTAGTAATAGCTGTAAATTTGTTAAAAACTTATTGTGAATTCATTATTAACTAATTGTCATAACTAAATTAAATTTATTAAACCTTAAGTTTCATAATTTTATTTAGATTAGAATTTCAATGAATTCATCCAATCTAAATAAAATTAAAGTAACTACTTTATCATATTCATAATTAAATAAATCTATATTATATTCAAAATGTTTAACTTAATAACTGATCGAAGGAATCTATAGTATTATAATTTAACAATTTATTAACTAGATAAATATTCAATAAGATAATAACTACCATTATCTTTTCAAAATTTTAATTAAATGTGTCCTACATTTAATTAATTATCATAATAAACCATTATACATAAAAGTGACACGAGGTTGGTGAGTTTGTAAAAGTTAAATAAAATAAAATTAACCTCGCCTACAAAGTACAGGCGTTCGAAAACTCCCTTTCGGCCTTCGCCTCGCATCTTCTAGAATATTGATTTTAGAGAGAGTATTATCCATAAATTACAATGTCACTAAAACTAAATGATCAAATTTTGAATTTAAAACATATCTCTCCGATTCTGAGATATTTTAATCTCCCATATTTTAAATCGCCCTGTATCATATGTGTGCGCGTATGATGTTACGAGAAACCTAATGCAGTTTAGTTATTTAGTTAAATAAATAGTCTTTTAGCTATATTCTCATGTCATGTGCATGACTTAGTGAAGGACAAGCCTTCCAGTGTAGGTTAAGAGCATATCTAGTAGTATAAGTTTGAGAGAAACGGGTATTATCATTACGTGTTGAATTATGATGATATAAATGAAATATGCTCAAGTGGGACGCCACGGTTAGTCAGTCCGGTTAAACCCAAAATTCGATCGTTTGACTCATTAAAAATTTGTTCAAATTTAATTTAGAGATAAATCGAGCTGAATTTAGACAAAAATTTAAATCCGAAATAAAATTTAGGCCGAATTTAGTCAATAAGCCGTTCGACCCATTAAGAGCCGGATCAAAATATAATATAAATACATAAACTATTTATATATATATGTTTTAATTAAAATTTAAGTACTATCTTTTGTTTACACTTAGGGGTGTATTCAATTAATACTTTTAAAGATTTTTTTTAAGTGACAGATTTTTATAAAGTCTGTGGATTTTAATGAGTTTTAAAGACTTTAAATACTTTTTTATAAAGACTCCATGAAATAAGTGACAGACTTTTATAGACTTTTTTCCAAAACTTTTGTAGACTTTTGTATACTTCTAATATATCTTGCAGCTTATATTAATTGTTATTTCATAATTAAATGACTAAAAAGTACATAAATATACTATTTATTTTGAATTTGTTTTAGAATAAATTTTATAGTAATAGTAATAGTAATATATATATAATATATATATACACACACACACACAAACATATACACATTTAAATTAGTTTAAGCATAATATAATACCTCCGTTCAAAAATATAATATTAATAATAATTTTTAAAAGTCAATTTAAAACTTTTTAACATTTAAAGTTTGTATGATTCGTTTAAATTTTGATAGCAATAAATCTCATAATTAGTATATTTTTTAGATAATTTATAATAATTATAATTGCATTAACAAAAATTATATAGATTCATATTAATTTTAAAATTAATTTTTAAAAGATCAATACTTATCTTATATTTTTTTATGAAGGGAGTATATTAACTAGTTTAGTAATAATAAGTTTATTAACAATGGTGATAATTAATATTTTATTCCGTAATAGTTGTAGCAGTAATTAATTTTAGAAAAAAATATGCAATACCTACCTTCTTCTCCGTCTAAGCTCTCATTGGTTTCCTCAGTCTCGCATCACACAGAGCATACATCTTGCTTTCAAAAGGTTATTCCCTTTTTCATAAAAAAAATAAAAAAAAAAAAAATCAATGAATGTTTTTTCGCTATTCTTTCTCTATGCTTCCCCAATTTCTCTTTTCCTCTTTCTATTTTTTCAATCTTTATGCCAATTCGTTACAGCTATTTTTGTCTAAAAATAATACTTTCTCTGTTGCATAAATCACATACCAAAACAGTAAACTTACGTGACTGGATGCATATATTAGAAAAGTCTACCAAATATTTCATGTTCTCCCTTTCTCAAATATTTAGAAGTCTTTGGAAGTCTTTAGGGTGAAGTCAGACTTTGGATATGAGTATCTCTTCTTCTAAAATCTGTCAAACTCTATCATTTGATAGAAATCTAAAAAATCTATGACTTTTTGAATACCAAAATACTTTTATAGACTTTGTAAAAGTCTCAATTCAATACCACCTAACTTTTAAAGACATTACAAAAGTTATAATTGAATACCAGTAAACTTTTATAAACTCTTTAAATTTCTTGATTGAATATGACCAAACTTTTAAAGTCTTTAAAGTCTTTAAATGTCTTAATTGAATACACCCTCCTTAATCACTTTTTAAATATTTTTGTCATTGTAACTAATTTAAATATGAAAATGATATAAATATTGACGGAATTGAATTGTGACCAACGTGAAAGTGTATGCGATAAGATATAATAAATTAAAGTTATACCTTTCCTAATTCCTATCTATTCCGTGTATACACAAATGTCACAACTATAATTCGATTGAAAATGTTCACAATATATAACATGACACTTTAAATAATCTTAAGATGTATTATTACCATAATTTGTTGTTTAGTTGTTTGTTTTAAGTTTTAAGTTTAAATTTTATACTTTTTAATGACATTTGATCTTATGAATGATAAAGATTTTAATACTTAATCATAAGCTGTCAAAATGAGCTAGTGGAGTTACATTAATTTTTTGTAATTTATTTTTAGTTTATTAATTTTGACCTCTTTTATTTGAGCTCGACCGAAAATAAGTTTATAATCACGTATGACTGAACTTAAATAAAATATTATAAATTCGAATAGATTTAACCTGAACCGGAGCCCAGCCCAAGTCTGTGCTCATTAATATTTGAATGAGCTAGAATTGAACACCATTAAGTCTAATTCCCTTAACCCAATTGATAATCCTCTGCTAAAGATATAAGGCCTCCCTCATGCTAAAAAGATAAGGTCTCGCTCTCTAAAGCTCTCTTTCTTGTCCAACTTCTTTCTATTTCTACCCCACTTTTCCTTCTCCAACTCTATCTCTCAATTATAATTGTTATCTGACAATGCTAGTTTTGTTAAGGTAAGTCAATTATCCAAAGATATTACGTTGTCAGTATTTTAATAAATAAATGTGTATGCGAGCTATTAATTAAACAAAAGCTAAACACGTAAAAAAATAAAATCTAAAATATATATTCGTCATATTAAATCTACTTTTTAAGTCTATCACTCCCTTAGTACATGAACAACCATAACAAAAGAAATATAATCACTTGCATTGGGACAGATAATTACTTTTTAATAATTGCATCATAGAGAAAAAAAGTTATATTTTAATTTCCTTAATTTCTGAACCATTCTCAATATTCATAATCAAAAATTACTCTCTATCTCTCTTATTTTTCATTTTTCTCACCCTAAAGTGTGACGTCTCAAATCCGAGTACCTTTAGACTCTAGATATGGTGCTACATGATACTCATCATCATACATCCACATACACTCACATGTAAAACTTAACCAATATGAATATAATTACTAACTATTACAGACATATTCTTACAACTCCCATGTCTCGCAGACCTTGAATTCTTATTACATGATATTGTACGGAATATATAACACAATACACTACTTCCAACTATTACAATTTGTAATCGTTCTTCTACTCGTTTACCTTCTTACTTTCTTTTGTCGTTACCCGAATCTTCAGGTCGATCTAACTATGCTGAAAATATATAATTTCAAGCAAGAGTGAACATTCACCACTATAATTAGGACTGAGCAAAAAAACGAATAAAATCGAATAACCGAATCGAACTGGATTTTTTTAACCGAAATTTTTCGGTTATTCGGTTATATCCGATTTAATATCCGGTTTTCGGGTTTAATTTTTAAAATTTCGTTATTTGGTTAACTGAATAAGAAATAAAAAAAAATTAAGCCTTAAAAGTTAAAACAGACAAACAATCCCCATCTCTCACTCTATAATCTTTCGTATCTCACTTTCTGATCGAGACCCAGTCTCTCTGATCTCTCACTCTCAGTCCTAGATCCGTTCGACCCTATTAAGTTCGTTTTGGAGATTTAACGATTTCTTGTTTTGATTTCGGCTGATTTGGTGTTATTGTTCTAGTTTGATTTGTTGTAGTTTCCTGTTTTTTGGTGGCTGTATATAGGTTTGTTCATTCCATTTGTCCAAATCTGTTATGGTTTTGTTGTTGTATGTTGGATCTGGTTATGGATTTTCGGTGCATTTCAGTTCTCGATCTTCAAGATATCCAGCGGGTCACCGGTATATGCAGTTCACCGATGGTTATTCTTTGGCTTCCAGTATGTGGTAGAGTGTTGCTGACTTGGGCTGAGCAAATGGGCCCACGATTGCTACTGTTGCTCCCCACGTGGGTTTCAAATTTCAAATTAGCTGCTGCTTGACTTCATTTTGTTTGCCCTTGGGCCCAAGTGTTTGTTTGCTGATTGTTTGATATTGGGTCTGTTTGGTATTGGGTCTATTGCTGCTTGACTTCATTTTAAATGGTTTTTTTTTTGATTGATAAATGATGACATGGAACACACAAGTTCGGTTATTAACCGAAATACCCGAATTTACAATTCAGTATTCGATAATTCGGTTATTGTCAAATTCGGTTAATATTTCGGATAGTACAATTATGAATATTTCGGTATTCGGTTATAACCGAATAGCCTATTCGGTTAGGTTATAACCGAATGATCAGTCCTAACTAATCTTAAATTGGATTTTAGAGATGGACTTAGTTTCGTTTATGATTCTAACAATTTAATACACACTTATAAACCAAAATTTTATTATGTCGCAACATGTTTTGTAATTAAAAAATGGAGCTAGATTTAGAAATCGCCAGCGTCGTCTCAAATTCCAGAGACAGAATTAGAGACGGATTTAGCTGTCTCAAAAGTTATGTATTTTAAAAAAAGTTTAAACACGTTTTTGAAACAGATTTGAGACTAAATGTGCTCGTCTCAGATTAATAATAATAAAATAAATAAATATTTATGTTTGAAAACGAACGATTTCCTCTAAATATTGATTTCTAATTGGACATTTCTATGTTCCCTTGGTTTTTTTTTTGGTATTTATTCCAAACATATTTATATTATGAATTTAAAAAAAAAAACAAAAAATCTAAAAAAATTAGGTGTAATTTGGATATATATCAAAAAAACAGTTGTATTGTATGGGCACATACAACTATTTTTTTGATATATATCCAAATTACACATAATTTTTTCAGATTTTTTTTAAATCCATAATATAAATATGTTTGGAATAAATACCAAAAAAATAAAATCAAGGGAACATAGATATTTATATGGACCGGTCCAATTTTGATGTCAAATTGGCCGGTGTGTATAGAAGCACTCAACAGAAATAGAGACGAATATAACAATAATTCTAGGGCGGCATATTTTTGTGGACATTCTAGCGACTTTTTTTTTTTTGGTTTTTTTTTTTGGCTATGACTTCAAAATAATTTATATGATTTATTGGTACAAACATTTAAAAAAAAGTCGCTAGAATGTCGCTAAGAGAAATGTCGCCCCAGAAGAACTCCGAATATAATTGTCTCAAAAAATAATTATTCCCTCCGTCCCAAATTAATTGCATTTCTAGGACTTTTTAAAGTCAAATTGACTATTTTTAAAACTAATCTTTTTACTATTTTTGCTAACATATAGGTGAAGATATTATAACCAAAAGAAAGTATATACAATTTATTACTAATTTCAATTTTTATAATTTTAGAAATATATTTATATATGCTTAATTATTAATTTTAAAAATAGTCAATTTGACTTAAAAAAGTCCTAGAAAAGCAATTAATTTGGGACGGAGGGAGTATCTTATAAAGATTTTTAAACGTATTTTGCTGACAGATTACAGACGGAGTCAGTTTTTTAGTTTCCCTCCGACAATTCCCTTCGACTATATAAAAAAGAAAAAGAAATAAGACCTAAAATAGCTCCATCCTCCATCCACCATTTTCTCCCTCCCACCGTAAACCACTGCCGCCGCCGCCGCCACACCATTATGCAGATTTCTTATCCCTTCCTTCTTCCTCCGTCAATTTATTCGCTTCTCCCTCCTTCCCTCCGCGGTTGTTATTCCTGCTACTCCTTCTGCTCCTTCGATTGCTGCTCCTCCTTCGATTGCTGTTAGGTATCAAACCCTAGACCACATGTTTGATAAATTCCACATTTATATTGACTTTGTATTAGGGCTTTGGCTTATGTTAATGTTTCTTCGGATTGGTTTATACATGGTTTATTCTTTTCACATAGCAGAAATTTTGATTTTTTAAGTATTTAAACACTCCTCAATTAAATATGAATCGTTGGCATGTGGTTTTTCTTCTTCTTTATCTCTTTAATTTTGACTGTAGTTTCAAAGTCCGTGGGTTTCGATTCAATTCCATTTTTTGTTAATTTATGTGTCTCAAATGTTTGATTGATTGATTGAATGAGCTGTTGTATATTGGGTTGTGCTTAATTAACGATATGCGAGCAGCTTAATTTTAGTAATTTTCAGTAACTTGGGTTCTGTTTATATGGAATACTCTGCTTCACTTTCAGATCCATGGCTGTTATAGTCAATTTTGTTGTGGATTATGGCGGCTGTTTCTGATTTCCTTTCTATATTTTCACTACTTAATTACCCATTTTCCTAGGGTTTTGGATTAGGGGTGAGAGAAGTATATAAATCTTGATTTTCTTTTCCCAACAACTCTTATCTGTTTAAACCTAGAAGAGTTGTTAGAGGAAATGGTGTTTCCATCTAACGGCTCATAGGTGAAGAGGTGATCAATAAGATGGAGTTAATTCATGGAAGGTGGTGTACTAATCCTTTGGCTTGATGCACTAATGAGTGTAAAATGATAACTGAAATAGATGGAAAATCTGCAAGGGAGATATTCTTGCATTGCCACACGACATCTTATGTCTGCAAATTCCACCCTTGTGTTCACACATTTGAGGATAGATTGATGTTACTATTAACCCCATCACTTTCTTTTAACGCCAAAGAGTGATGATGTAAAGTCGGGAAACAGAAAACAAAAAGAAAGAATGAAAGAAGTGAGAAGGTTTGTGCCCCATAATTTTATAGATCATATATGAGTTAATTGACATAATTTTCAAAGAAAAGAGCCTATGTGCAAGGCGAAGGTGGTGCTATGCCCTGCTGCTCTGCTGCAGCCAGCCCCCAAACTGCCTCGTAGTTCCTATGGGGTGGAGATGATGGGGTCGGTCCGTGGATTTTCCTTCCTTTTTCCATATTTCGCTTGAAGGGTTGAAGGGAGATAGTGCATCAAGCTATTCACAAGCATGATATGAACTGCTCCTAGTTACATTATTCCTTCAAGCTTACTCTTTTTTATCTCCCCGTTCCTTAGCTGAGACCGTTAATCATCAGACCACAATGGAAACATTAGTAGAGCTTTATGTGCAGTCTTCTTGTTAAACATCTTTCCCAAGATAATTGGGGTAGGACTTCATTTTGTTAGAATTTGCGGCAATTTAAGTACTCTGTTTTACTGCACTTACTCTAGCCATAGAATCATCATTTTTCATCAAGTTTAAGCATATAGAATGCTATGTTGTGACTTGAAACCTAAATTATAGTATGTTTCTTCTTATAACACAAGTTCTAGATTACTTTTTAACGCTTCGCCCTCGCCACGGGTATATTCATTAACTGATGCTATAGTTGCTGTTATGATGTTATAGTCGCAAGTAGTTTATAGCCATGTACTATTGATTTAGTTAGCTTCTTCGAATACGTAACTAATCTTTAAGTTAGGAAAAATTTTCAAATCCTTTAATTACGTATTCAAATCCTTTGAAATCAAATTACATATGATTACATAACAGCTTCGTCTTGGAAGTATGTTGTGCTTGTGACTATGGTCCAATTTGTTAATGTCTGAAACTTATAACTTACTAATATAGTTATTTGTCTAAAAGTAAAGTCCCAGACACCTACCTTTTTTCTCCTTTTATAATTTCTCTATTCATACTTTGGCATATTAATATTTGATTACCATGTGTTTTATTCATAAACATTATACTTCAAATTCAGTAACTTTTTGCGCACTTTTGAAAAGATTTGTTGCCCCTTGCTCTGCATGTTTTCCTTATTTAGGTCTGATATATTGGTGTGTGTATTTGTGTGTATTGAAATAAATTATATGTAGATTCTATACCAGTCTTTCCAATGTGGTTATTGTGCAGAATCCCTTTTGCATATATGCTGTTTGTGTTTGATTGCACCAACTGAATTCTTATATTGTCATATTTTACTAAACTCTTATAATATTCTTCTATAGGTATCTGATGTGTCTATTTCCTTGAATTTCCTCCCATACTTTTTTAAACTTGTTGTGTATCAATTAACTAACTATGAGTCATTTGGGCTTTAGCTCATTATGGCTGGTCCAAACTTTCCCAGACTTAATTTATTTATAGGTATATAAATGTATATACTCAAATGTCAAAATTCAGTACCAAAGGCCCATTTGTTCCTCTCATTTGTCTATATGTGCATACGATAATTTGCTTTCTGACGTCTAACAAGTATTGAAGTTAAAGTTTGAGTACGACTCACTTAGTGCATTTGAAAAAGCTCTGAGAAAGCACAGTTTGAAGTTGGTTAAACTGTTCATTTTTCTTTTCTTTCCTTTTTTCCCCTTTCATATGTGTGGTTTCTAATTTTCTATCATGGCTATCTTGTACAACATAATTGAGTATAGATGCTTTAGCAGTGTACATCTTATCGTACCTCTGGTTCTTCCATAACAGAACCCTTATGGGATTGCTAGTTGAGGGCCTTGCTTGATATTAAAAGGAACTTTAAGTTATTATTCAAGTATGTTAATCATGTTTTAGTTATGATAACTTTTTGTCATTATACATACAGGTGTCCTCCAATTTGAAGGAAAAGGTTTCGGCTGCTAAAAAGGAGGTTTCCTAGTAATAGTATTTAATACATTCTAATATATATAATTATCAGTTAACTTTAGATTTTAACATTCGTAAGTGATGGAATTAGTAATACCATTTCTATATTTGTTGTTTTAAAAACTTAAATTATTATATACTTTATTTAAATTTTTAAATTTCATAAATTAATTTTAAGAATAAAAAAATTTTAAACCGAGAGAATAATATTATTACTTCTTTCCCAAGACAGACGAGTGAGCGAGCTGCGAGCATAAAGCTGTGACAGTACCCATTCACACTGCAAATCTGTTTAGCCAGCTTAACTTATCCTATAAATAAAGCTACAGGCCGCTTGGGTAATGTAGACAACAGAGATGGTACCTTCACTCAGGCTTTGTACCCATCGACTGAGGTTTCACACTTATTGAGCGTTTTCGATCGATTCACTCAAAGGTAACTACTCTTATTCATCCATTTATCCGTCGGATATTACCTTTTCTGTCTGTCTTATCTTAACACACACCCTCTTTTACTGTGAAGCAAATGTAGTTGAAAATGGGAAGGGAACCATCGGAAGTCATGCATTTCAAGGGAACACTACTGTTTTTGGACGAACTTGCTTTTCAGAGTACAAAAGAGGTTTTAATTCCGTCAAATTTTATTCTGTTGAAGATGAGGATAAGAAAGTACTAGATGATGATGATGGTGAGAAGAATCCCATCAAATTTTACTATGTTGACACCATCATCATCATATAGTTCTTTCTTATCCTCATCTTCCACACTTTTGTTATCATCAACA
Source organism: Aralia elata (assembly GCA_034770075.1). Lineage (NCBI taxonomy): Eukaryota > Viridiplantae > Streptophyta > Magnoliopsida > Apiales > Araliaceae > Aralia > Aralia elata. The sequence continues at coordinate 109,687,339 of CM068385.1, read as the reverse complement.
GAGTAAAATTTGACGGAATTAAAACCTCTTTTGTATTCTGAAAAGCAAGTTCGTCCAAAAACAGTAGTGTTCCCTTGAAATGCATGACTTCCGATGGTTCCCTTCCCATTTTCAACTACATTTGCTTCACAGAGAGTGTGTGTTAAGATGAGATAGACAGAAAAGGTAATATCCGACGGATAAATGGATGAATAAGAGTAGTTACCTTTGAGTGAATCGATCGAAAACGCTCGATAAGTGTGAAACCTCAGTCGGAGGGTACAAAGCCTGAGTGAAGGTACCATCTCTGTTGTCTACATTACCCAGACGACCTGTAGCTTTATTTATAGGATAAGTTAAGCTGGTACGGTCACGGCTTTATGCTCGCAGCTCGCTCACTCGTCTGTCTTGGGAAAGAAGTAATAATATTATTCTCTCGGTTTAAAATTTTTTTATTCTTAAAATTAATTTATGAAATTTAAATAAAGTATATAATAATTTAAGTTTTTAAAACAACAAATATAGAAATAGTATTACTAATTCCATCACTTACGAATGTTAAAATCTAAAGTTAACTGATAATTATATATATTAGAATGGATGGATTACTTTTTTTTTTCTTTTTATTACTAGTATACAATTGTTATATAAGTATGAACTAAAATAAAAAATTTTTTATTAATTTTTTATTTTAAAATTTCAAATAATTTAAATTATTGTGACTCACTTTATTTTAGTGAACATTTACGTATAATATATAATACATACTAGTTTTATTAGACACACTATGCTTGTGTGGTATAAAAATTGCAATTTAATTGTTCTACATAATTTATTGTGTCAATTAATTGTAAAGATATAATTTAGGAATGATACATACAGAGTTAGGAGATAAGATATAATATAAGAATTTAATAATATCAAGAAATATTTTTTGCAGCATAAATTGTAAGACGACCTCACTAAAAAATAGTTATTTTTCTCTGTCTCCTCTTTCTCTCTCTATATATATAGCATGTTGAGGATATTTTTCAAACTTCATTCTGTCCGCTTCATTTTATTTTAATTTTCATCTAACATATTAAAATTTTAAAGGAAATACTCCATTTCAGTTATTATTTAAAATATAATTTCGTCCAACCAGACCGCCATAACTTTATATAAACTTAGGACAAAAGAATAATTATTATTTAGAATAACAATGGGATTATGCCTTTATGGATTCATGTGCTTAACCAGGTTCCTAAACACTGTACGGTGCTGTATATCCTAAAAGCCTTTGGTAAAATTGATGTAAATATTAAAAATAACAAAATTATAATTGATAGTATCTTTTAAATAAATTTTGATAACAATATGTATTAAAGAAAATTAAATGAATTCATAATTAGTTGAGTTTAAGATTCTACCAATTGTCTTTAGAAAATCATGTAGAGATTATTTTATTCTTTTTGAAACAAAGGCAGTATTAAGACTTGATAAGCTACGGTTTAGATCATCTTTTTATATAATCTAATTTCAACATCCAATTTTAATTGTCATACAATAATATGAAAAATTATACCTAGCAATTTGTTGTGCACCTACGAATACATCACAGACGAAAAAGGGCACCATAAACATGAAAGAGAGATAAAGAAGGTAGCGACATTGGCATTGCGCGAAACAGTATCGATACATAAAAAAACATTGTCTATGGACAACCACTATTATTGAAAGAAAAGACAATGTTCTTAATAAAACTAGTATTAGGTGAGGTGTTACAAGTCTTGCATGTCTAAATTGTGGGAGATAATTTAAATTTTATTGAATTTAGAAGACTAAATAAAAAGGCGTGTACTAAAATTTTCATTAAATTTAAATGACTAAATAAAAAGATATAAAATATTTAAATAAAAAAATAAAATAGTAACAGAACGTATGTATGTTTGCATATTTAAAATATTAAAATGTGTATAGTTGAAGATTATAAATTTTAAATAACTAATAATCAATTGATTATTAGTTTTAGTAGCGTTAAAATAAGTAATGTTCATTTTTCATAAATTAAAAGTGAGATATGAGTCCTATATATAGAACAGAAAATGAGATAATAAAAGAGCCAAAGTTGTATTTAGTTCAAAAATGTGGGAAACAAATTTGTAGGAAGTTGCATTTAATTTTAATAGAATTGATAACTAATTTATAAATATAAAATTAATTAAATAAGTTGAACTCTGCTTAAAATAAGACGCAACACAAAAATACAAAAGTGAGAGAGCCCAGAGACTTTATAATAAGAAATTATAAATATTGACTATTGTACGGAATATTTGTCTCTTCCTATTTGCAGATACTCTATCCCAGTAGTAGTTTGGTCATTGGTGGAGTAGTACCCAAAAAGTAAGAGGGGAAATATATTGATAAAAAAATTAACCTGAACGCAGAGCACGCGACAAATTAAGGAGGCTGACAGTACGTATTCATCTCTTCTGCAGGACACCTTATTCTTTGTATTTGTGAGTGGGTCCCGACTTTTCTTTAGCTGCATTCTTGGAGTCCAATTTGCTTTGGAATGTACACAACTTATTCTTTTAATATATTTTGACACGTTTGGTTCATAATTCATACATCCCAAACTAGATGTGCCCCAACCTCATTTTTGACGTTCAATATTCTAAAATAAATACTCCCTCCCCGCCGTTCTTAAAAACATAATTAAAAATATTTAAAAAAAATATTTTTAAAATATTAAAATAAAAAATAAATATAAAAATACTCATCATTTTATATAATCTAAGTCGCTAAGGATAAATTTGATTTTTTTATTCTTGTTTTTACTTTTTATAATACGTGTTGAAATAGTATTTTTGAAAAACAGAGGAGTGTATAAGGACTTTAGACATTTAAACAAAACTATTTATTTTTCTATGTTATACAAAAATATAATTTTGTATTTTGGAACAAAAGTTATAAGTAAATATATGTTGTTGAACTTTTAAATTATATTTCGTTTGGATTGGAGGAATAAATGTAGAAATGAAATTAGTCATTCTTATGGAAGGAAAAAAAATTTGTATAAATTTACTCTAAAATGTATAAATTTTATTATTTTGAAGAGTGTATGGAATGACTCATTTTTACTATAATGAAATGAATCATGGTAATTAAACCCACACCAGACTGCCGGTTCGGTCAGTGAAAACCGAAACCGGTGGACACTTCAATCCGTTTTGGGCAAAAAATAGTTTTTGGTCAAAGCTCAGTCAAACCTGCTGACCCGACGATTGGACCCTGTAACCGGATCACCGATTTTACCGGTTCCTTACCTCACTTTTATTTTTTTTGCTAATTTAAGCCTTTGAATTTAATTGAATGTATCATTGATTGAGTTTTGAGTTATGTTCATGATTTAATATATTTCTTTTAATAAAGATTTAGTATTTATTTGAATTGTATAAAGCAAACATTGTACAAATAGATTTAATTTTTTTTTTAGTGAATTTTATTGAATGTATCCTAGAGATGTTTATGTTTATTTGTGTTTGATTTTATCACTCTTGAGTTTTGAGTTTTTAGTTATGATCATGATTTAATATCTTTTTTTTATATATAGATTTCATATTTATTTGAATTGTATAAAGTAAACATTGTACAAATATGTTTATTTTTTTATAGATAAATTGATTAATTTTTATATATTTACAAAATATTATATATAATATATAATAATTAATATATTTAATTATTTATTACATATTAATGACGTCGCTGGGTCAATAACGGTTCGACCATTGGCTGGACTAGTGACTCATCCATCCAGTACTTTTTTCGGTTTGATGACCGGCCCTGATCTGAAAATAGTGAAATGAATCATTTCACCCTCTATTCTATTCCCTTAAAAATGTAATTACTCCATATTTTTTTAGTTGGAATCTATTGTTATTTTAGCTGTTCTAAAATAAAACATTCATTTTAATTTTTCGCATTTAATTTATGAGATATTAAAATTCAAAAGTTAATATGATTTTGTTTATATTTTAACTATAATAAAATTGATATCTAGTAATAAATTTGCTTAAACAGTTAAACTTGTGAATATTACCAACGTCCGGGATCTTGATTTTGTGATCTGTTTTTTTTTTTTTTTTTTTTTTTTTGGGGGGGTGGGGCGGTGGGGGTGGGTGGGGTGTGGTTTGTTGATAATAAGGAAAGAAAAAGGGAAACGACTTTTTGGTAAGCTGCTAAATAATAAACCTTTTCAGTGTTAATTACCAGATTTACCATCAATGTGCTTCCGTATTTTTGTGTGTTTTCACCCCGGATCGGATGCATAAACAATGAGACTAAAGTGTTTAAATAATATTATTATTATTATTTTAGTTGAATCAATCTGCTCCTTCAACTAAATTAACCAAGCTAAGAATTAAGTAATACAACTCTGAAAAAAATCAATTACAATTTGCAAATAAAAGTGTGTTGAAAATTCGTCAAACGTTATTAAGAATGTAAAATGAACAAATAGTTCAGACTCGATTCATATTCACTCGACTAAAAGTTCGATTTGAAATCGATTAGAAATGTAAATGAGTAAAATACGAGTAGATTTTAAAATTCAATAAATTACTCGAATATCTTCAAATTACAATTTTCTAATTATATTCGTTTGAAAACTTTAAACTGTTCGGAGACTCGATTCGAGATCATGCTTGACTCAGTAGCTAAACGAATTTTAATCAAACCTTATTTTATACTTGATAAATTTTATGAATCAAATTTGTGTAACTCAATATTTGACTTGACTAGGTTCATTTACATCCTTAAACATTATCAAGATATATATAGTAATAATATGCAGGACGAAAAATATATTTGAAAACCAAACAATGTAAGTAAAAATCTTAAAATAAGAACATATTTTCTTCTAAGGGGTTATTAAAACATTTATCTACAAACGTTACAAGCTCATGATTCCAAAAACGAAAATTAAATATTTTTAATCAATACTTATCGAAAAATAACCTAATGCAATCAATCATATTTGTGCTTGATGATTTTGTCTACAAAGTATTATTCCCTCCGTTCCTTTTGTGAAATGAAGGAAATATTAATTACTTTCCGGTCAGTTTACAATTATTTTGATAACAATAATTGTATTAAATAAAATTAAATGAATTCATAATTAGTTGAGTTTTAAGATTCTACCAATTGATTTTAGAAAGTCATGTACATATTATTTTATTCTTTTAGAAACAAATGCAGTATTAAGACTTGTAAACTACGGTTTAGATCATCTTTTTCATATAATTTAATTTCAATATCCAATTTTAATTATCATACAAGAATATGAAAAATTATACCTGGCAAATTTTGTTGTGCACCTGATAACACAATATCACAGACGAAAAAGTGTACCATAAACATGAAAGAAAGATAAAGAAGAAGATAACATTGGCATTGCGCCAAGCAGTATCGTTACGGAGAAAAACATTGTTTACGAACAATCACCATTATTGAAAGAAAAGACAAGATTCTTAATAATATTAGCACCATGCGAAAATAAAATTATGTGAGATAAAATAAAATTTTTAATTTAAAAGGCTAAATAGAAAGATATATATTAAAATTTTCATTAAATTTAGATGACTAAATAAAAAAATATAAAATATTTTAGTAAAAAAAAGATAAAATAGAAATAGAACGCGTGTGTGTTTGTATATTTATAATATTAAAATATGTATAGTTGAAAATTATAAATTTTAAATAACTAATAATCAATTGATTAGTTTTAGTAGCATTAAAATAAGTAATGTTCATTTTTCATAAATTAAAAGTGAGATATGAGTCCTATATATAGAACAGAAAATGAGATAATAAAAGAGCCAAAGTTGTATTTAGTTAAAAAATGCGGGAAACAAATTTGTAGGAAGTTGTATTTAATTTTAATTGTGTTGATAACTAATTTATAAATATAAAATTAATTAAATAAGTTGAACTCTGTTTAAAATAACACACAACACAAAAAATACAAAATTGATAGAGCCCGGAGACTTTAAAATAAGAGATTATAAAGATTGTACGGAATATTTGTCTCTTCCTATTTGCAGATACTCTATCCCAGTAGTAGTATGGTAGTAGTATCAAAAAGTAAGAGTGGGGAAATAGGGTTCGGTTACAATGAAGTGAACTTCATAGAAAGTTCACTTTATAGCCAATACTGCGCTTACACGTATCATCCCTCGCCACGTGTCAGCGCAGTATTGGCTATGAAGTGAACTTATCATGAAGTTCACCTCATAGTAACCGGATCCGGGGAAATATATTGATAAAAAAATTAACCTGTACGCAGAGCACGTGATAAAAATTAAGGAGGCTGACAACCAAATCTGTAGAATACACATCCATATCAACATATGCATGAAACCTTGCTCTTCGTAATTTGTGAGTGGGTCCCGTCTTTTCTTTAGCTGCACTCTTGGAGTCCAATTTGATTTGGAATATACACATCTTATTCTTTTAATATATTTTGGCACGGTACCAACCTCATTTTTGACGTTCAATGTTCTAAAATAAATATTTTCTTTGTTCTTAAAAAATAATTAAAAATATTAAAATAAAATATATAAAATAAAAGATAAATATAAAAGTATTTATTATTTTATATAATCTAAGTCATTAAGGATAAATTTGATTTTTTTTCTTTTACGTTTTCTAATATATGTGCAAATAGTATTTCTGAGAAAACGGATGGGTGTATAAGAACTTTAGACATTTAAACAAAACTATTTATTTGTCTATGCTATACGAAAATGTAATTTTGTATTTTGGAACAAAAATTATGAGTAAATATATATTATTGAATCCTTAAATTATGTTACGTTTGGATTAGAGAAATAAATGTAGAAATAGGATTATCTAAAGTTTGTTTCACTGTTAATGTGAATTTATTAGTATACTAATAAAAACTATTATATACTTACAAACTTAAAATCCAATTGGCATATCTCAGAATCAACGTGATGAATCGTTTCAATAAAGATAACAGGGACATACATCATCATAAGTGAACCGCATAATTCCATACCTTCGTCAATGCTGGCGGAGACGGGGGTGCAGGCTGGGGTGGAGGCGGAGAGTATTTGCATCCAGAAAAATGACAAGGCCTAAAATGGCACTTGCATAAATTTCTTCTCCTTTTCGGGTTTTTCATCTTTTTCATAGATGGATCTGGAACCACAACCACAGTCTCCACTCCAACCACAGCACTGATCGTTGCTTCATCTTTTGAATCTAAAAAGTGATGAAAACAAAATTCAGGTGAGAAAAAAAAGAAAAAAAAGCTATTATATATATAATTATCAGTTAACTTTAGATTTTAACATTTGTAAGTGATGGAATTAGTAATACCATTTCTATATTTGTTGTTTTAAAAACTTAAATTATTATATACTTTATTTAAATTTTTAAATTTCATAAATTAATTTTAAGAATAAAAAATTTTTAAACTGAGAGAATAATATTATTACTTCTTTCCCAAGACAGACGAGTGAGCGAGCTGCGAGCATAAAGCTGTGACAGTACCCATTCACACTGCAAATCTGTTTAGCCAGCTTAACTTATCCTATAAATAAAGCTACAGGCCGCCTGAGTAGTGTAGACAACAGAGATGGTACCTTCACTCAGGCTTTGTACCCTTCGACTGAGGTTTCACACTTATCGAGCGTTTTCGATCGATTCACTCAAAGGTAACTACTCTTATTCATCCATTTATCCGTCGGATATTACCTTTTCTGTCTGTCTCATCTTAACACACACTCTCTTTTACTGTGAAGCAAATGTAGTTGAAAATGGGAAGGGAACCATCGGAAGTCATGCATTTCAAGGGAACACTACTGTTTTTGGACGAACTTGCTTTTTAGAGTACACAAGAGGTTTTAATTCTGTCAAATTTTACTCTGTTGATGATAACAAAAGTATGGAAGATGAGGATAAGAAAGAACTAGATGATGATGATGGTGAGAAGAATCCCGTCAAATTTTAATCTCGTATTAAAATAAAAGATAAATCTAAAAATACTCATTATTTTATATAATCTAAGTCGCTAAAGGTAAATTTGATTTTTTTATTCTTATTTTTACTTTTTATAATACGTGTCGAACTAGTATTTTTGAAAAGCAGAGGAGTGTATAAGGACTTTAGACATTTAAACAAAACTATTTATTTTTCTATGTTATACGAAAATATAATTTTGTATTTTGGAACAAAAGTTATAAGTAAATATATGTTGTTGAACTTTTAAATTATATTACGTTTGGATTGGAGGAATAAATGTATAAATGAAATTAGTCATTCCTATGGAAGGAAAAAAAAATTGTTTGATTATTCCATTAGAATAGAATAAACCATTCTCATTACTCTAAAATGTATGAATTTTATTATTTTGGAGAGTGTATGGAATGACCCATTTTTACTGTAATGAAATGAATCATGGTAATTAAACTCACACTAGACCGCCGGTATTAAAAAACAAATTTGTAGGAAGTTGTATTTAATTTTAATAGTATTGATAACTAATTTATAAATATAAAATTAATTAAATAAGTTGAACTCTGTTTAAAATAAGACGCAACACAAAAATACAAAATTGATAGAGCCCAGAGACTTTAAATAAGAGATTATAAAGATTGACTATTGTACGGAATATTTGTCTCTTCCTATTTGCAGATACTCTATCCGAGTAGTAGTATGGTAGTAGTATCAAAAAGTAAGAGGGGGGAACTATATTTATAAAAAAATGGAATTTCTTAACATGTGTCCTTAGGCCATATGTTAAACACACGGTTTAAGAGAATATTCTCTTAAACTGTGTACATATTCTCTTGAACTTGGTGCAAATGTAGAAATCAAGAAAATATGCACATGTTAAGAGGACCCTAAAAAAATTAACCTGAACGCAGAGCACGTGATAAAAATTAAGGAGGCTGACAACCAAATCTGTAGAATACACATCCATATCAACATATGCATGAAACCTTGCTCTTCTAAACAGGATACCTTATTCTTTGTAATTTGTGAGTGGGTCCCGCCATTTCTTTAGCTGCACTCTTGGACTCCAATTTGATTTGGAATATACACAACTTATTCTTTTAATATATTTTGGCACGGTACCAACCTCATTTTTGACGTTCAATGTTCTAAAATAAATATTTTCCTTGTTCTTAAAAAATAATTAAAATATTAAAATAAAATATATAAAATAAAAGATAAATATAAAAGTACTTATCATTTTATTTAATCTAAGTCATTAAGGATAAATTTGATTTTTTTTGTTTTGTTTTTTCTTTTGGCTAATATGTGTGCAAATAGTATTTCTGAGAAAACGGATGGGTGTATAAGAACTTTAGACATTTAAACAAAATTATTTATTTATTTTTCTATGTTATACGAAAATGTAATTTTGTATTTTGGAACAAAAGTTATGAGTAAATATATATTATTGAATCCTTAAATTATGTTACGTTTGGATTAGAGAAATAAATGTAGAAATGGGATTAGTCATTCCTATGCAATGAAAAAAAATTGTATTTGATTATTCTATTGGATTGGATGAACCATTATCATTTCTCCCAAATAATATAATGAGCCAATTTATTTTTGTAAACACTAAAACGATGCCAAAAATAACAGTACAAAGTCACTTATATAGGAAGTCTAACTAATACTCTCTTTGTTGCAAAATTAGTTATACATTTTATTTTATATTACGTTTTAAAATTAAAAATATATTTTTAATGTACAATTATAAATTATCATGATATTCCTAATTTATCGGCAAAATTTTTATTTATTATCATTTATAAATTTACACCAGCATCATCAAATCCTCAACTAATTTTAAAGGTAAATTTGATAACATAATAAAATATAAAGCTTTAAAAATGTATACTTAGTTTGGTAACCGAAGGATTACCTCCATAAAATCCGTCAAAAAATAAAAAATAAAAATCCAAAATTCACATAAAAAATACAATATCTTCAAATTAAATAGAACTATAATTTATTAAATCTAGCACTTGATACAGGACACGAAAATTGATTGAAACTGGAAATTGGTAATAAATTACTAATTACTAACTAGACAAAATGTAAAAATAACACAAATCATCAGAACTTTGTGTTAAAAATACTCCTACTCCTTATAAACGAGGATTAGCAAGCCACTTATATTGGGATTCAGTTCGTTGTCAAAGATTTGAAAATCAAAGAGTTGTACTGAAACTCAAACTCAATCACTACTTATTGCACCTTTTTTTTTATTTTCCCGAATCTCAAACTCAATCCCATTAGCTTGCTTTATACTCAATTCCATTTCAATCTCTCTCCTCCCAGTAACAATTAATTAATTGATCATCATGATTTTGACTGTATCAGCATCGTCTATTGGGCACGAGCTCTCCAAGCCCACCTCCTTCTTCGGCGCAAAATTGTGGATTGCAGTCCTCATATGCATTGCATCACTCATTGTTTTTCTTCTTTCCATGTTCCTAATCTTTTGCCTTCGCCGCCGCAGCTACAAGCCCACTAAATCTCAGTTTGGTACGTCAAGGCCCATTATCTCAAAAACTACTTCTTCTTCGATGGACAGAAGGCTTCTATCGCGTAACGGCTGGGATAATATTGAATTGAGCATTGACTCACCGGAGCAACAGGTGGTGTACCCGGCCCAGTTGTCAACTTGGCCCAATCCAACAAAGAGTAGCCATGCCACTGAATTTGAGACAAAGCCTTCGGACGTGGGCCGAAGCATACAATACAATCTGAGGGAAATTGAAACCGCCACCAATGGATTTGCCGATGAAAATGTGATCGGGAGCGGAGATTATGGGGTTGTTTATCGAGGCTTGTTATATGATCATACACGAGTTGCTGTTAAGAAGTTGATATGTAACAGGTATATACTTCCTTTATCCCAAATAAATGATCATTTTTGACTCTTTTTTTTTTAAACAATTTGAGATATTATAAAATTTAAAATTGATGCGAATATTTTAGATAATACAGTTGTTGTAGGTCATTGGAGGCCGAAAACAGAGGCCCATCTAGAAAATCATGAGAAAATATGATTACCAATTTATTTAGTTGGATATCTACTGATCTACAAGTCGCATAAGAATATCCCAACTGAACAAAATCATATTTACTTTTACTTTAGAACAAAGAGTACTAAAAAACTGGAACATTTCAAATGAATTTGGTTAGGGTGGAGTTGGAGTTAGCAGTAGTAAGTTCAAAATATTTTTCATTATATTGATTATAAAAAATGTTGCATTAACCAATGTAATAAAAAAAGCTACAAAACTTATCAATGTAATATTTTCTATAATCAATACAAAAACAAGCGATATAACTTATTACGGTGAAGTTGGTGTCAACTTCATCCTAACCGGATCTATTCCAAAAAAACATAACTGTTAAATTGTGACAGAAGAACATCAAATTATTAGACTCATTGATGATTTTGTCATTATTTATATATGTTATTTACAGTTGTCGATTGAAGGACTTCATAGCAGAAGTGGAGGCAATGTGGTGTGTGAGACACAAGAATCTGGTGAAGTTGCTTGGATACTGCATTGAAGGAACCAACAGGCACCAATTTTTGTTCTTCTTCATCTTCTTCTTTATATACTTCAACATTCATAATCTAGCTACGTAATTTTGCTTAATTTTAGATCTTCAATCTTTTTTTCTTTTCAATGATTAGAATACTCGTCTATGAATACGTGGACAATGGCAATCTTCAGCACTGGCTTCATGGATCCACAGGGAAAGTTAGCCCTCTTACGTGGAATATGCGAATCAACATTATCCTAGGAATTGTTAAATGGTGTGCGCCATTCTTAATCCTAAAATTAACCCCATTTTTATTTTTTTATTTAAAAAAACATAATTATTATGCTATTGATAAGAATTAATTACTTATGCAGTATGGTGTACCTTCACGAGGATAGTGAGCCCCCAATAGTTCACCAACACATAAAATCAAGCAACATATTGCTTGATCACCAATGGAACCCTAAAGTATCCGATTTTGGTGTTACCAAGCTTTTAGGACCCGAATGGAGTCTTTCCTTATCTCCAGCCATGGGAATGTCCGGGTTAGTTTTTAAACCCCATTTTTTTTTAATTAGCATTATTCTTCACTTTCATTAATTAATGCCTACGGTATTCGATTTTGCTTTTTTTTTAAATAATAATAAAATAATTTCCTTTTCAGGTACATAGCACCAGAATATGCTAGTACATGTGTCTTGGATGAGAAGACTGATGTTTATAGTGTTGGAGTACTTATCATGGAGATTATATCCGGAAAAATCCCTGTAGAGAGTAGTGAAAATGAAATAGAGGTAGTTAGTTTTGAATTATTTGGATGATTTCTATTAAAGTACCACTTCCGTTCGAAATAGAGATTTATTTTTATTTTTTTTATATAAAAAAAAACTAATTTGTGAAATTCTAAAAAAATTGATTTGATTTCGTTTGAGTTTCTCTAGTAACAAATAGTAGTAGTATTTTTTTAGCTAGTATACAATAATTGTATTTGTTTATACTAACATTAAGTAAGTTTGTACATATTTTGAATGTTATGTTTTCATAAATTGATCTCAAAAATTCAAAATATACGTCTTACTTTGAAAATAGGGAGTAACATGCTTAATTTAGAACTAAATGTTATTATTAATTTTCAAATAACCTTATTTCGGTACTGCAGGCATATTTGGTTGACTGGCTAAACTCCATGGTTATGGCACAAAGCTTTGAGCATATAGTGGATTCTAAGTTGCCTGAAAAGCCTTCTATGAAAGAACTAAAAAGAATTGTTTTGATTGCTCTTCGGTGTGTTGATCCAGATGTTGAAAATAGGCCCAAAATGGGAGACATCATCCATATGCTTGAGCCTCGTGACTTGCTTCTTAATGATGTAAGAACTACCAACTATCATTTTCTCCGCCTAACTATAAACCTTAAAAGAGTTTCTACTCCTTACCTTCTAACTTTTTATTCATTTAACTTTTAAAAGTAATAAATTTTCTAATTACTATATCATTTTTGAAATTAAAGTAAAAAATAAAAAATTGAAAAAAAAAATCTATCCGTTCTAAAATTAAAAATACAATGACTTTTAAAATCAAACGACGACATATTAAATTTTAAAGTTATGTGAATTTATTTAATTTTAGTTGATATAATTATTATATTTGTATAGTATTTAACAAGAACTATTAGTTACAAAATTTATTTCATTCTAAATTTTTATAATTATACCAATTTTAAAATTTAATATGTCGTCCTTTGACCTTAAAAATCAAATTATATCTGTTATTTTGGAACCGAGAAAGTATTAGATTACATAATTTTGAGTTTGACTCTTTAATTTTGAAATATAGGAACGTGTGCTTAAAACAGAGACTTCCCCATGACGGTACTTACAAGCTGAATAACCTACAGACTTCTCAGTCATTTTTTAACGAACTTGTACGGGCTGAATAATCCCAATGCCTTTTGCTCTCTATCATTTCAAGAGCTGGGCGGCCCCGAACACTATCAACTGGGCCACTTGCTTGGCCCGTCAATTAGTCAATAACTCAATATTGATGCTTATTCAGCCGTCTCCAATCTGGTTTATTGGATCAAAGTTCCTGTTCTTTTTTATCCAATACATTGTGATATTAATTTCTAAGTTTCTTAGTAGTATTTCTTTGGAATTTTCTTAATTACTCAGTAGTTACTATATCTGATTTAATTGATTCGGCTCTAATTTTATTCAGGAACAGTATTTCAGTTGATTGGTTTATTTTGAATTTTTTTGGGGACAAAACCCTGGACTAATATTCAATTAAGACTTTTAAAGACTTTTAAAGTTTGATTGTATTCAATCAAAACATTTATAGAGTTTATAAAAGTTTACTAGTATTCAATTACAATTTTTGTAATGTCTTTAAAAGTTAGGTGGTATTGAATTGAGACTTTTACAAAGTCTATAAAAGTATTTTAGTAGTCAAAAAGTCATAGATTTTTCAGATTTCTATCAAATAGTAGAGTTTGACAGACTTTAGAAGAAAAAATATAAATATTAACTCATATCTAAAGTCTGAACTCATCGCTAAAGACTTTTAGATATTTGAGAAAGGGAGAAGATGCGGCCATTTCTACTTCATATGAGCATTATGAGTTTTCCAATTGAGCATAATGATCGGCCTGAATACCCAATCAAGCAGTACCAAAAGTAAATAAATTAAAGGAAAGTGTCTTTCATGGCAGTTTTTTTCCTTCAGTTATTTATACTGATTTTAATGGTTAAGATTGAAATTAAAAAGTCTACGGTAGAGAAAATCCTAGGTTAATTTAGCAGTATAGCGTTTGGATTAACGAGTAATACTCACTAGTATACTACTATAAGAACCGCTAAAAAAGGGTCTTTCATCTTAGATCTTCTGTATCATATACAAATTGATCTAATATTCATCTATCAAAGAGGAAAATTAAATGTTTGGAGTTTCTAAAACTATAATAAAGTTAAAGCATCTTGTCCGTTTGTAGTGGATGCTCACTTGATGAGTTGCGTGTCAATTTGGTTTTGGAAAGATGTATTAGCTTTGCAAGTTTCTTACTATCTCTCAACTTCTGCAATTGTGCCATTTTCGTTTGAAATATTTCAAGAAAACTCATACTTTCAATATTATACGGTGAAGACCGGAGAATTACATTTTATTCATCACTTGAAGCATATATTTACTCACTTTCTCAAATGAGAGGTTGTACACATGGGCTAATTAACAATTAATATAAGTTACAATATATATTAAAAGTATACAAAAGTCTACCAAAATCTTGGTACAAAGTATATAAAAGTTTGTTACTTATTTCATGAAGCCTTTAAAAGTCATTTTAAAAAAATTTTTAAAAGTCATTAAAACCCACAAACTCTACAAAAATATGTCATTTAAAAAAAGTTTTTAAAAATCTTAATTGAATACACACGGAGAATAATTCTCATTGATAAGTTAATTAAATTACAAAAATACTAGAGGTGATATCTCCTCTTGTCTCAAATTGAAACTCTAAAATATATATATTTTTAAAAAATAGACAAAAATATACAAACTTGCGTAGTTTGACCGTCGTGATAACTCTGTATCCAAATCTGAATAAATTTGTCTTCACCCATTAATATCAATCGAACTTTCTTCACATAGAGATTATGGAAAAAAAATTTAGAATGAAAAAAATTTAAAATAAGAGAAGAAAAGACTTTATAGATTGAAAAAAATATAACTTAAGAAAAATAATATTTTATAAAAAAAGAAAATAAGAACAATTAAATGGAAGAATTTAAAAAAAAAACTTGGGACTCAAATTATTGGCACCCTTTTAGTGATGGCCATGAGGCAAATTATCCGCGCAGCCACGTAGATCATCAGGATGCCAAAAATGGGCCAATCCTTCTTGGAGAACATACATAGACAGACGGATACAATATAACATCTATTTTATCTGATTGTGATTCGTTGTTTCCTCCTCCGTAATCCTGCGACATGTGTTATCTCAGCCGCTCTTCCTCATTTAACCCTACTTTTTAGCGAAAATATCGAATATGCCAGTATTCCATCACTCATAATATGCCTGGTAAATTTTTAAAATTTTAATTCACAGATGCATCTCATTATCTGAGTATCTAATATCTTTAAATATCTTGCTATAATAAAGGCGGGCAACAAATTAATTAGCACTAAAAAATAATAAACAAATTACACGGAGTAATGTTACAATGCCTCATATTTTTAATGATTATTTTGAGCACCTCTCTTTTATCATTTATTCTTTTCAAAAGAAAATCCGTACCTAATTGTGTATATAATCGATGGATTTTATCCTTAATCCGTAACTAAAGTTATCCTTATTCGACTTAAAAAAAAGAATTCAAAATGAAAATTAGTCTTTTAATAAGGTTAAACCAATTAAAGTCAAGCTGCTTCTGATTGACTTGGTTTTGACTAAATTTTTATTTTATTGATATAATTTTTATATACGTATTGAAACGTCTAAATAGCTCATGTTCTTAATACAAGTGTGTTTGTCAAATTAAATTAATTATAAAGAAAGCACTAAATCATACCTCACGGCATAGCTTTGCTTGGCTTGACGACGACTTATGTGCGTGTGATTTATTAGTACTCCCTTCACTTTATAGTGTTAGGTTCTTTAAGAAGGAAATTTTGTTTTACTTTATTTGTCGTTTATTTGTCATTTATAATTTTTTTGGAAGACTCTCAATTGCATAATAATTGTTATAACTTGATGTACATAGATTAAGAAAGTTATTTAATACTTAAAATATGTAAAATTTAATTAATACCATTTTGTGAGAAATGGGAACTACTAAAACAAGAGAAATAATTCTTTAAGAAAATAAGAGAATCTAGGGGTAATATAGTTATTTACATATGCATTTATAGAGAGATAAATTTGTCTCTTTTTTTATATGTCATTTATAATTTTTAAGAATAATTAATAACTTAGTTTTTTATATTATTTTTTAAAATATTAAATATTAATTTATTTCTCGTTGATCTTTTGGATAATTTTTAGAACAGTAATACTGAGATCATAGATTCAACTCAATCGGTTAGACAAAACTTGAGTTATACTCCCTCCGTCCCAAATTAATTGCTTTTGTAGGATTTTTTTAAGGCAAATTGATTATTTTTAAAATTAATAATTAAGCATATATAAATATATTTCTAAAATTATAAAAATTGAAATTAGTAATAAATTGTATATACTTTCTTTTGGTTATAATATCTTTACCTATATGTTAGCAAAAATAGTAAAAAGATTAGTTTTAAAATAGTCAATTTGACTTTTAAAAGTTTTAGAAATGCAATTAATTTGGGACGGAGGGAATAGTACTTATTTCTTAATTTATGTATTTACTTGTAAAATTATAATTAAAAACTAAGGGAGAGTAATAATTGGAGCATGTCAAATCCGGACCAGACCCGGTTTATCCATTGACAACCTAATCACTAATCAGTGTGTGCTGTGGGGTAGCTGTCTATCTTATCTTATTTTAACAGAAAAAGTGGGGTAGTGCCAATTTTCATTAAAAACAATTTTCATTGTTTAAAAGTGGAACTGCAGCCTGTTGAATATTGGGAACAGGAGGAGCACCAAGTGGAGGAGTTAATGTTCAAAATCCAAAGTCAGCAAATTTGGATGGACGTTAGTAAAATTGTTACAGTGAATTCAGTCAACCTGGTATCTGGGCATTGTAATGCGTTGTAGGTGGAAAATAATCCACAAACACAACATGTGGTCTACCTCCATTTAAACCCCTCAAAATCACATGCCAACCTTCCTCCTCAGATTCCTCCCTTTTCTAATTCGACTCTCCGCTTACCAAAAAGTCTTTGCAGTAGTAGTAGTTCAGAACCACACCGTTGTCCATGGCTGCCAGAATTGCAGTTGCCTCCGCTTCAAGGTCGTTCCGTTTGGGCAGACACCCATTTCTGGGTCCAAAATCCATCTCCGGTGTCACACCTATTTTGCTATTTTCCCCCTCAATTCGCAAATTGGATTCAGTTCTTCTTAGATTGCGAAGGAAAACCAGCAACTCGACCTTGTGTTTCGTTGTGGAGGGGGATCAAATATCGGAACTGAAGACCGAGAGTCCGGTGGAAGAGGAAGAGAGATCAGAAGGTATTGAGAAACAGGTATCCGGTGGTGGTCGTGCGGAGGGGAGAATGGCGAGAAAAAAATCGGAAAGGTTCACTTACCTGGTTGCGGCTGTCATGTCTAGTTTTGGTATTACGTCCATGGCCGTCTTCGCGGTTTACTATAGGTTCTCTTGGCAAATGGAGGTAATAATAATAATAAAATATTTTTTCCTGCCACGAATGGAATATTTATTTTTGTTCTTAATTGGGTAATGTTGGTGGTTTTGTGTTGGTAATAGGGAGGAGAAATTCCCTATTCGGAGATGTTTGGTACATTTGCACTCTCTGTGGGAGCAGCTGTAAGTGCCATAATTCTCAGCATCGAAAAGATGTTTGGTACATTTGCACTCTCTGAGAATGTGTTTTCAGGTGGGAATGGAGTTTTGGGCGAGATGGGCGCACAAAGCGTTGTGGCACGCTTCCTTGTGGCACATGCACGAGGTATATATAGAGACTACTAATAAAGAATTCTTATTTCTGTAAAAAAACTATATTGATTATTTTAAATGAATCAATTTTGTACTCCCTAACTAGCTAGTTGTTACATATAAATATAGTCACACCATATCAATCAATTTTGTAGTTACTAACTAGTTGTACCTTGTTGTTGTTGTTATATATATATATATATATAGTCACACCATAAACCTCGAGAAGGAGCGTTTGAGCTGAACGATGTATTTGCCATAATAAACGCGGTTCCAGCCATAGCTCTAATGGCCTATGGTTTCTTCCACAAAGGCCTCTTTCCTGGCTTCTGTTTTGGTGCCGTAAGTACTACTGCAACCCTCTTTCTCCTCCCCTCCCCTTAAATCAATCTTTGTAGGGTTTTTCTTTGTAATTAATTTTCAGAATTGACCATTAAATGTGTTGACAAGTACTATTATGAAACGCGATCAATGTTGTTGTAATATTGATAATGACATTTATACATGTTAAAATTACTCCTTTTGTTCAACAAAATTAATCTTATTTACAAATATTAAGAATGTTTACCTCTAAAATGATAAGGTGTTAGTGTAAAAATGATGAGATTATAATGAAATTATGATTTCAAACTAGCCGATAGTTGACACTTCTATGTTTACCATATTATGTGGTTTGACACTTCTATGTTAGAAAATATAGTGTATAGGTGTTGATGGTTGGGATTTTGTTTGAATAATAAATAATAGGGATTGGGAATCACTATATTTGGAATGGCCTACATGTTCGTTCACGACGGTCTTGTTCATAAACGGTTCCCGGTGGGTCCCATTGCAAATGTTCCCCACTTAAGGCAAGTTGCAGCTGCTCACCAGGTATATTATCATACGTACTCCTTCCTATATAGTATATATGAACAAATGAATTTGACATATTAGTAATGTTAAGTAGTAGGAATAGATAATGATAGATTAATAAAATTATGTGTGGTTTACATAATAGCTGCATCACATGGAAAAGTTCGATGGAGTTCCATATGGGCTGTTTTTGGGTCCTAAGGTACGTGGTCCTCCCCTTCTCTTCTCTTCTCTTCTCTTCTCTCTATTTTTCTTCATGTGATTGTTTTTAGTGTTTACAAAGAAGTTAAAAATTAAAGTACCAAAGTAATATACTTATACAAGCATATACTCCTTCCCTCTCAGAAAAAAGAATTCCATTTATAAAATATTAAAAACGTATTTTTATTTTATGTTTATCTCTAAAGATGTAACATGCATGATATGAAAAACAACTAGCTAGCTACATCTTTGAGGACTATTCTGAAAACCAGCTAGCTATGGTTTGAGTGGCATTACTCTTTTTTGTGAATTTTCTTTTTTATATATGGAATGATATGGCGGGAGTATGAATATTATGTGGATTGTATTGCAGGAAGTTGAAGAAGTTGGAGGGCAGGAAGAGCTGGACAAAGAGATTAAGCGGAGAATCAAGTCTTCTTCTACTACTACTACTAGTGGTGTTAGGTTGTAAATACTCCGTCCGTAATAAAGAAATGAGTGTTTGTTGTCCTTTTTGAATCACGTGCTCAACCGTGTTCCCCTTCGATGCTAAAATACAAAATTTGATAGAGGAGATAGAATTAACTTACTGAATGAAAAAAATGAAGTTTGTAGTAGCTCTTGGGAATTACTTCCATTATCACTTAATTCTAGGTCCCCATTTTTTTAGTGCAACAAATGAAAGATAGGTAAGATATCTCAAATTGTCGATATGACATATTGCGTTTACAATAACTACACACATCTAAAAGAACTCTCACTGTATCTATATTGGAATCGAAGCTCAAAAATCTTTTAGAAATAACGTGTAAGACGTAGAATTGTCACTAACCATCCACTGTGGTTGGGAATCGAACTCCAGTATTAAACGAGAAATTTTGACCCTACTCTTGTACTTAGTATGTATGTACATGTATATATGTATACACATCGGTCATCATATATCCAAATATCTAGTATGTATGTACATGTATATATGTATACACATCGGTCACCATATATCCAAATATTTACCTACGGTTCTAAAACCTTGTAATGTTCAAAAGGTGTATTATGTCTTCCAAAATATAAAGCGATTTTTATATTTTAAATCAATTTAATACATTTTTAAATTTATAATTAACGTGATTCTCTACTATTTAGACTGTCATAGCCACTTTAATTAACAAATAATGGCAATTCAAAAGGGCATGCCATATACTTAAAAAATGGGAAGCAAATTAAAATATTGTAGAGTCTAGTATATGATTTGAAAACCATAATTAACGTGGAGTAAAATATGCAAAAAGAAAAACCATAATTAACGTGTATAAGTATGCATATTAGAAAAATAAAAAAGAAAAGAAAAGAGATGGCTGGTTAAGTTATCAAAATTGCAATGATAAATGTGATTTTATGATTCTAGGAAATTATAGTTGTAAGAAAGTGGTTCTGAAAAAGAAAAATCGTGGAGTTTTAATTCTTAAAGTGCACATACAACAATTTCGAATATATTATTGAGGCAAAGCTCTAAATTTTGATCAAAAAAAGAAATCAAAATGGTAATCTAATTTTCTTAGAATGAGATTATTATTATTTATTTATTTGTGGGATGAAGGTGATATATACACATTTTAAAATAATTTTGAACACTCAAAACAAATATACATTACTCCCTCCGTCCCAAATTAATTGCTTTTCTAGGACTTTTTTAAGTCAAATTGACTATTTTTAAAATTAATAATTAAGCATATATAAATATATTTCTAAAATTATAAAAATTGAAATTAATAATAAATTGTATATACTTTCTTTTGGTTATAATATCTTCACCTATATGTTAGCAAAAATAGTAAAAAAATTAATTTTAAAAATCGTCAATTTGACTTTAAAGTTTTAAAAATGTAATTAATTTGGGACGGAGTGAATATAAAATTGTAAAGTGTATATCCCGTAAGGCATTCATGTCATCATATGTTCAATTATCGCATAAGGTAGGTGCATGTACAAGAATATTAAAGAGTGCAATTATTTTGTGCCAAGTGTCTTCACAAGACTAAATTGGCGGCAGACAGGCCTAAACATGTCAATTCAGGTACAATATTTATACTACTAGTAAAACACTTTGTGCTTTGTGGTGCGGTCTCCTCAGCAATTAAATCCAATGTTGGGTTTTGTTATTATAGAAGTCTCCTCATGGATTGGGCCTAAACTTTTCGATTAATCTACGTGAAACTTACCTTAGTTGGGTGGTGGGTAGGTGGGTGGGGGCACTCAACTTATCACGTTGCTTACTTTACTTCACCTACGTAACCTAACCTAAACCGTAGACCGAGACTCCCACTCTGGTCTGGCCAGCAAAAGGAGGAACATCCCATTTTATTACTCTAGTTTTATGTCATAGCGTACGTAATTGGGGTTTAATCCTTCCCTCTAATTACACAATTGCATTGCTGACAGCTGCTCTTCATATTAAATTTTAATTTAAATTAATATAAAGTTACTTTAAGAAATTAAAAATAAGAATATTCATGTAGAATTGAGGGAGTAAAGACTCCTCCAATCGCAGTTTTATCCCCAAGCCCATAAAGCAAATCAAATCCTAGTATTGAGAATTTAGGTCGTTAAGTCATGTCTCAACTTCTAATTACACCACCTAAAGTGATTTAGGTTAAGCCCCACATATTATTATTATCATTTTAGGGGAGGGAAAGTTCTCTTTGGGAACAATAATTAAAATATTGACTGAAGTTATATGGGACCTTAATGTTCAGATCAGATTCCTATACAAAACTCATATTTGCAACTGAACTGAGTGTGGTAAGGTTGGGCCTGCCCTTCTTGAGTAGATATTTGTCAGCGGTCCGTTTATATTGGGTAATCTCAATTGACAAAAACTGTCTAGTTTACTTAAAAAGAAAAATATTAACAAGTGTTATCGTATAACTTATTGTCTATATAACCTAGACAAATTTTTTATACCCAGCTACTAACAGTTTTCATCTTCCACTATTCAGAAGAAGAAGGGTTTGGACGGAGGGGTAAATAAAGAGATGAAAAGGGCTTTGTGTGTGAGACAGGTTTTGGGAGGTCAGATAAAATTGCTCAACTATCCGGGTTGTCTGTTTTGAAATCCATTATTAATTTGGTTGGCCCAATGACCTTACTTTATACTACACTTGTTGAGCCCAAAAGTGGCACAATATCTCTGTGCCAATTAGATTGAATAGGATATATATATATGTACTATTCTTAAAAACTTCCGGAATTAATAAATAGACCTTACATGTCATTAATTACACTTTCTTCCCAAACAAATTCTGTTCAAATTTTAATTTTAAAATTTAAATATATGCGATAAAAACAGAGTGCTTTTATATCTTGCCAAGTTTGGTGAGTTTGTTATGATAACAAATCTAAGCAATTTTCAAGGACCAAGTCATGATTTTATTTTCAGGGATCGGAACATAATACTGTAAAATTCTGAATAATTTCATAGAATTTGAGAGCTTAAAATTTTGTTAACACTTCAATATATTTTAGTTGAATTAAGATTTTTTTTTATATTGCAGTATATATAGACCTTTTATAATACACAAAACATAGCAAAAAACGATAGTAAAATTTTATATTCGTATTGTGATACTCAAAAAATAACTTAAAATAATTCTTATAGTGGAGTAAATGAAGTATTTTCTTAAATTCTTTTCAAAGAGTATTTTATATATTTTATATTTTTCTTAAATCTTAGGGCTAAAATAAAAAAATCAAAATTTTATAAAATTCAGAGTAGCCTGGCCCTAGGGGCACTATAGGCTCCGCCCCTGGCAATCTTTACCCTCACTTTTAAGATCATAAGTGATAATCTGATGATAAAAATTTGTCCTCATTTTCAACATTAAAAGTAATAATGTAGTTGTAAAAACATGTACTTCTCACCTTCAATGGTCAAATATTGCAAGCCAATTTACTATTTAACAATAATTTGCACGCAAGCCCCGAATTTATGATGAATTCTTTTTTGGGTACGATTGCTTGCAGGCAGGATGTTTTCCCAAAGAAGTTCACTAGATGTCCAATCTGGACCGTTCATTCAATGTCCCCAAAAAGTAGTCGCCCAATCAGACAGCTAGAATTGTGGGACCCAGTTCATCAACCTGATCGTATACTTAATCTCCACGTGTCCTATAATCCGACCTCATCGCGGGACTCTCACCCAACGAAAAGTCAAGATATTCTAGATTTGCTTTATCCGATGCCAGGTGTCAAGATCACCGTCGCGGAATGACGGAACTACCCTTCCTTCTCCTGCTCATCCCCGTCACTCCTCATCGGCAATCTCATGTGATCAGTTATATATTGTCTCCCTAGTAAATAATTTCTTCTTTTTCTTGTTCTTCAGATCCAAACACCGCGGATATAGTTTGGGGCTTTTCTCTCTTTCAAAAATCTACAAGGTATGACTTTGTTTTATCTTTATAGCATTTCTGATACAATTATTACTTAACTACCATTTTTTGCGTGGATTGGTTTAATGGATGTTTTGATCTGGTGCTAGTTTGTGTATAACTGTTTGTGATTGTATTAGAATATGATGTTTTTATATCTGGGTTAAGTGGATCGCATGTTGTAAATCTGTGATTAGGTGGGACTCGAATTGAATTTGGAGTAGCGATATACAGTAGATGTGGGTTATCTCAGGGTCGAAAGTCGAAACCAATTGCTCTGATGCTATTGATTTTAATCGAATCATTAGATTACTTTGTTGTTTGAATTGAAACAATTTCTATTAAACTCTACCTCTAATTAGATCAAAATTATTGACTTGGTATCAGTTGCTAAATTATTGGTTCTGGGCTGATCCGTTTATATGATGGTTTCAAAACCTCGAAGTTTTAATAATTTGCTGCTGTACAAGAGAGAGAGAGAGGGGGGTATTTACTTGTGTTGTGTATTGTAAACGGAATCGAGAATTAAGAAGGAATATAACTTTCCTTAAAATTTCGGATGGCATTGTTTCGGGTTTCATTGCTTATTCGGTTTCATTTGGAGGGGTTGTTTATTGAGTAGGAGTAAGCTTGTTGTTGGATATAATTGCTTAGTTGTGTTTTTAATCTGATAAACAGTTAGGTATATGGTGTCTTATTTAGGTCATGACACAGATATAGTTGACCTCTCTTGATAATTTTCAAAGACATTAGGGGATGATATCACTTGCGTGTTTTTTTTCCAATTTTCATTATTTGTTATGTTGTTGACAGTATTTTTGCGTGTTTATGAAACTTTTTTCCCTGCCTCCTCTTGTTCATTTTCCCCCCTAGGAACTTCTTGTCTGCCATATTACAACACTTACAATTGGATTTCTTGATTTTCACTGCAGGAGGGAAGGCCATGTAAGTTTTTGAGATGAACTGGCATTTTCACCCTTCTAATCTCAATCAAGTTATTAATTCCATTAGTGTACAGGATATGGGTAAATGCGAGGGTTGTGGGAAATTGGGAAGAATGGTGCCAATGGGCATGGTTGTTAATGCTTACCAATTTTCTCTTCTGCTATCACCTGTTGTTTCTGTTTGGGATTGTATTGTCCGCAAGATGAGGTATTCCTTCAGACCTGAGTGGGTGTAGTATTCGGATTCTGTTGCTATTAGTTCCTGAGTTTAAGTTAGTAATAGTTTATTAGTGTTAAATATCAAATTCAAAAGAATAAGAAAAAGGAAAAGAGAGATAATTACAAAGAGATAGTTATAGAGATAATGTATACGTCTTAGAGAATTGCTCTTGAAGAAAAGAAAGTCTTAAAAAGTAAGAAGTTAGTAGACAGGCCTGAGTTTTAGGGAGCTTAGAGAGAAAGGACATACGATGGAATGTGCTAAAGTGTCATCTGGTATTAGAAAAGTCAAGAAGAAGCAAGCAAAGGATGAGTTGGACCGCATCAAACAGGCTGAGAAGAAAAAGAGGCGCTTGGAGAAAGCCCTGGCTACTTCTGCAGCAATCCGATCCGAGTTAGAAAAGAAGAAGCAGAAAAAGAAGGAAGAACAACAAAGGCTTGATGAGGAGGGTGCTGCAATTGCTGAAGCAGTTGCTCTGCATGTCCTACTTGGCGAAGACTCGGACGAGTCATGTAAAATCATGCTCGAGAAGGATGAGTGGTTTGAACCTTGGGATTGTGATAGCAAGTTTAACCTCTTTATGACAGGAAAGAAAGCAGTTCTGCCTCATCAAGACCTCTCAATGCATTCACTTGAAGGAATTGGGTGGGTTTCTAATGCCCACAGATCTGGATGCATGTGGAATGATTGTGGCAACAATGCGTGGACAGTCTCATCTGGGCCTTTCGTAAGGGACTTCCACATGCCATATTTTAATGAGCAAGATTTGGAGACTGCAGATATCTCTGCAGGTGTAATAGCTGCGCAGGCTGTTGCGTCACTCCAAATTACAGAAGATTCACATGTAGACGCATTTATGTTCAACCGAATGTTAAGCGGGTAACATAATATATCAGTTATTTTGCTTCACTCACCTTTGTGATGTTTTAGTAGTAGAGATGCTGTCCTAAATAATGTTCTGTAGATATTTTCGTTGAACATTCAGATCTTGCTTGTATTGGTGTGAACATTTTTCACTGCCATGCTCTGAAAGCTTTTATTTTATACGTTGATTGCTCATGATAGCTTTATATCCTTGCGAAGTGGTCTCACTACCATCAATGGAGTGCAATTTTATTATATTCTGTGTTTATTTTTTTGATTCATATCATATGGACAAAGTGGTAAGAACAGAATCATTGTACAGTATTCTTACCCAGGGCAAGTTCATCTGGCACTGGCAGCTGCATTTTTGCAACTATCGAGACCTGTTTGCTGCCTTTCCTTTTTCTCTCTTTCTTTCATTCCCTAATTTATAGTTTGATATGGTTTGAAAGATAACCTTCTTCATTCCCTATAAAGAATACCGTGGAATAATTACTTTGTATAGTAGTATTCGCTCATTGACGCACAGGAAGTTGGGGCATACCCCGCTAGTAGTGCACATGTTTGATTCTTTGATGCCTCGGCTAGTAGATGTGCCTACTTGAATCTGTGCTGAACTGGCTCACCTGTTCGTAGATAATAGTGAATATTTATTTGTTCCTGATGTTCCCAGGTTCAGATTTAATTTCATTAGCATGAATATCTTTCCCCTTTTACTCTTTCCCTGTTTCTCTTGCTTTGGTTAAACCATGTAGATTGTAGATGAGTAGAATTCTGATCCTCTTTAAACTTGGATATTCAATTGACTCGGTGGAATAAATGTTTTCTTGCCATAATGAAGTAGAAGGATTTAACATGGTTACAGAACTCATGTGCTGGGTTTCCATAGAGTCTCAAATCCGTTTGACAGTTCAGACCCTGCCACTTTGCAAGAAGATTCTTGTTTCCATCATACAAAATTATGCAACTGCTAATGATCCCGTGAAGGTTAGCGAGGAAGTGTGCATTGTACAAGGAACGTAGTTATGTTTCTTGGTTAATTCAAAACTGACATTGACACCCTCCTATTTTGAAAAGAGAAACTAGGCAAAGATAATCAGCAATTATCGATCTTTATTGTTGATTGTTTGCTTCGTTTTTCCTCGTGTTTTTTTTTTGGGTGGCAATTAAGACTTTCGTTAATTAAGTTTTAAGTTTTTTGAGCTGTTTAGTACTGGGATCAGGAATTTGTTTGTCAATCGCTGAGATTCACGCTGTGACAATCAAATCTCTAGGATTTGATATCTATGGATCATTGGCTATGTGACAATTGAATCTCCAATATTTCAAATTTTGTTGAAGCATTGGCATTTTCTTGAATTTGACAGAAGAACGAATACTTGGGAAGTCTGGACAACAGAGGAATTGATGGCCAGCATATTGGGGCAGTCATACTTACATTAATTGAACACGATAAAACATGTGTCAACATTTTCAAACATAAATCCAAAATACAGTAGCTGTACTTGATCCCAGTTGTTGGTTTAAGCACTTTTACCTACATCTCCTTTGAGACGCGAAAAAAGGACAAATTCTGAGCCATGTGGTATTGTTTGCAATTATGTCGCATAATATTAAAATGTTTATATTTATTTATACTCACTCCCTTTTAAAATTAGATATACAATTTAATTTTGAGATCAAACAATAGAATATTAAATTTCAAAATTAGTATGACACGTAAAAATTTAGAATGAAATAAATTTTATAATTAATAGTTTCTGTTATATATTTTCTCTGTCCAAATTTATTTGTCCTAATTTCTTTTTTGGTTTGTCCAAATCTATTTATCCTCTCTCCTTTCTAATACTATTTTTGGGTATTATTTTTCAAATAATACCCTCATTTAACTTTAAAAAAAATTATTAAAAACAACATGACATACGGGAAAAAGTAACATTATTAACTTTCGCATTGAAATCACAATCACGCCCCTTTTTCCCCTCTATCTCTTCTCTATTTTATTGTTCCAAAAAAAAGCTAGGAGATTAAATAAAACAAAAAAAAATGATAATAAAATAATTAAGATGAATAATTTAGAAATCAAAAAATTTTCTTAATAAGCGTATACTTTCAAATTAAGATAAGTAAAATTAGACAAATTAAGATAAGTAAAATTAGACAGAGAAAGTGTTATATAATTATAATTATTATATCAACTAAAATTAAATAAATTCACATAAATTTTAATTTTAATATGTCGTCGTTTAACCTCAAAAATAAAATTACATCCCTAATTTTGAAACAGAAAGAATACTAATTTAATACCTTTGAACACTTTTATCCCTAAATTGTTATTGTTTTGTTTCTACATCGTTTATGAGAGAGTATATAATCTCAACTCATCATATCAGATGGTGAGATTAAATTGTAGCCCATTTTGAAACATTCAACATGTCAAATTGAAGAAAGTAGAGAAAAAACAGTTAAATTTTAAATGTACTATCACTCTGTCAGCATCAACAGTCTGGTAGAAAAACTGAATTTTACATTAATTCACAATGAAAAATTGACAATGAATTCTGCTCGTCTTGACTAGTACACAAAGCACTGGTGTTCTAGGAGAAAACACTCCATTACATACTTTGTCTCTGTGGTGCTTCTGCATCACGTAGTCTTTGTTGCAGGAGAACATCCTCATCATCCACTTCTGAACTGCCAGATGGTTTTGGACCAGCAGAAACAAGGTTTTTAAACCAAGCAGTTTGAAATCTAGGAGATCCTCTGTTAGAATTTCCGGGGGACTCTGAAGAAGCAGCTGAGCTGGAATTAACACCCAAAAGAAATCGATATGCCACTTTGCTCGCAGATACAATCTCAGTTTTTGCTTGCCTCAACTATTTTAACAAAATAGCAAAAATATTAATAAATATAAAAAAGAAAAGGGAAAAAAGAAAGAAATATGAGAAAACATAGATATACTAAATTACTGAACCAAAATAGTACTTCAAAAATGCAACCAAGAGCAAATGTTCGATATCTCTGTGAAAGATATTCCCTTTGAAGTTGGTATTTCACACTAGCAAGACAGTTCTGTATTATTACGGCCATCAAAAAAAGATTCTGCACAAGATCTTAAACATGATGGATAGCTGCAGGGATTGCAAGACGGATAAATTCACATACTTTAATGGGTAACTAGATGTCTCTACTATTTTACTTCTCTTTACTTTAATAAACTGTTCATGTGATGCACATGGTCTACAAAGTGGTCACACCAAAACTACCAAGGCAGACCAATCTTAGTTGTGGCTTTATATAGTATAAATAATAATAAAGAGGAGGCGTTAAGAAAGGAACAGGTGTTTCTGTCACTCATCATTGTAGTTAGTATTCTGGTTGATTTTAGTCAGAACAGGTCAAGAGATGTTACTACAAATGAAAAGCGCTGCAGTCTTACCCGAAAAGCTGTGTTTCCAGCTATTTCTACAGCAGTATCACCAGCATTAGCGAACCTGTTAACCCAACCTGTAAGAGAAGCTATTAGAACATTCTTCACATTGTGTCTCCTATCGAGGATTTTTTTTAAATGGAAAAGCATAAAAGCAACCGGGTCAGTCAAAGGGATAATTTTGAAAATGTATTTTGGTATTAAAAAAAATTAAAATAAAAAAGATTTGCTGAAAGGAAGCTAAAATATGCACACATAGACACATGATAAAGAGCAGTAATAAGGGAAACATAATGACCTCAAAGTGTTACTTATAACCAAATTCAGAAAGGAAAAAAAAAATCATATGAAAAGTGGTGTACAAATGAAAATTTAAAAATTCTGTATCTGTCAACCCCAAGGATGATTACTGCTTGATTTCAAATAGCCAAATGTTTAGGTAGTTGCCCAAGCACTATAAAACAGATGCATACATCAATACACTTCCACAAGCTAGCCAGCCATGCATATATTGTTTCTGGATTAAACCTGATTGTGGATTTTATGGATCCGGTTTTTACTTAAGGACCTTCAGGCTACAAATTTGATAATCAGAATTCACAAAAATTGCCACATGTAAATATAAAATTACTTATATATAAAACTAAAAGAAAAACAAATTACCAGGAAGTTTAGGAACACCAAGTCTTTCACAAAATTCGTCACAGAAGTGATTGCAGTTTTTTGATAGCAAGTCATAAGAGTGCCCAGGCCACTCTCTACTGAGTTCCCTTAGAATCTGATTGACCTTGAAGATAGAAAAGTTTGTTTTACCAAGTACAATGCATTCCCGATAGGTATACATAGGATTCTTTCCAGAAGGGCAACTAAAAACTCCAGTGCCTTGTTCACAGTACCCAAATGACCACTCGTCGTCTCCATAAACCTGCATATATTGCACATACCTATCTAATCATTAAGGTGTACAAATCACCAAATTTACAAACAATAATTCATAACTAAAATCAGTAGAAGTATAAGGTCACATTAAATTTTTTTTTAAAATAAGTACAAGTACATTAGAGAACCGTAGAAAAAAGAGCAAAACCCATGGACATTGGGAGTAGTTTCCAGGTCAAATAGAAAGCAATTAAAAGGAAGATCCATCAC
The DNA here is from genome assembly GCA_034770075.1 of Aralia elata. Lineage (NCBI taxonomy): Eukaryota > Viridiplantae > Streptophyta > Magnoliopsida > Apiales > Araliaceae > Aralia > Aralia elata. The sequence goes on along the minus strand of CM068385.1, from coordinate 109,657,086 downwards.
AAAATATGAGGTAAACTAAAATGGGCATAAGCAATGTAATCACACTAACCTTATTATTTAATAAAAGGAAAGCAATGGCAAGGTTGAGTAGACAAGTATACAAAACCATCCAACTAGAAGCCAATACAACAATTTACCACAAGAGGAAAAGTGATATGATCCACAAATAACTCCAATATTACTCTTTCAAAAAGCTACCGTGGAAAGGTCGTCCAAGGAAAATATGCTCATACATCGCAGGAGAAAGCACCTGATTCTCAAAAAATCTAGTCCAGTCTTTCTAAAAACTTCAAAGCAGACATGAAGCAGCATGTTGCCATGTTCCAATTAATCCTATTACTCATTTCATCTGACTTAATCCCCGCCACCTTTTCTACTACTCATAACTTAGACTTTTAATAAAACTAACACCTCATATGATAGAACTCCCAAAAAGACATAATAAAGGAGAAATAAAGATATGGTCAAGCATTTCCGATGCAGCCCATAAAATTGATGGAATGAATATGGGACGGAGAAGGGAGTGTAGGAGCAGTTCATCTCCTTGGAAAGGTCAAATAAAATATCTCATCCTAGAGAAATAAGATACCAAAAATTCTACAAAATAAGCCAGAGAATCGAGCTTCAAAAGAAAAAGAAGATTGTATTTATTACTTTATAACATAATAGACTTGGACTAATAAAGGAAAGACAGTGTACCAAGGCAAAGGTTTGGTTCACTGATTAAAGTGACCAACCTTCAAGCATTTGCTAAGGTTCAAGCCTCGTCAACACCCCTCCCCTTGAATAAAATGTAATAGTTGTTCTTAATGATATCAAAAAAGGGAATATCTTGTACCAACATTGACATTGCATTGACCTATTACAAAAGACCCCATTGAATGACTATTTGGAAAGACAGGAGATTTCCTTATAGTGACTATAAATAATATATACAAATAAATACCAAGAATGTAAATTTAATGACACCCTAATATAACACTAAACGACCCAATACCAATTATTTGAGCTTTCAAGTTCAACTCCATGTGAAGTTAAACCGAATTGCCAAGCTTCTCTCTTCTTTCATTTCATCATGTTCTTTCTTAAGAATTCCACAGGCTCCATCAACTTTCTGGCAGCCTTATAAGCAAAATATCTATTGGACAGATTTCAGAAACATACTGTCAATGAATCTCTATCATAGGCAATGGAACCTACCGCATAGTTAATTGTCCATTAGTGGGTGAAAATTAATTTATACCTAAACAGGAGTTCAGCTATCCAGCATGCCAAGTATGGCACTAGGACTGACATTCTTAGCATGTCGGTTGGGCCCCTTCAATAATAATGATTAATTAAATATTGCTTCATCAGGAAATTATAAACGTCTATGTTATTGCAATATATGGAGAGATAACATATCACAACAAGATGTAAGTTACAGTGGGACACAAATGAATCACAACAATTTAGCTGCATATTATATAAATTGATAATATAATACTTTAAAATTTTCAAAGATTCATAACAATAAACAGTCTAGACACTTGTTCAATTATATTGATAATTGATAAGTAAAAATATTGATTCTTGTTACAGAGAGCATGTACAATTCGAAAGCAAAAAAACATATCACGTAAATTAATTAGTAAAAACACTTGTGCTACCAACATCAAGATACTAGAACCAAATCATGCAAATCACTTCCATATATACTAGTCAAATAACAAAAACCATACTCCTAGGCTTATTGCCGAATGCTAGATCTCGACCACGGTCAAAATTCAAACAAAATTACTACTTGTATACATCTAAAAGACAGAGATATAGAGGGGTTAGAGTAGACCTGGACGGCGCTGTGGAAAATGCCACCAAGACCGATACCGTCTTTGAAGATCTTGTTGATCTGAACAATTGTATTGTTAGTCTTATCTGAACCACTATTCGTCACGTCGTATATGTGGAGCATCACCTCCGTCATCTTCACACACAAAAGCACACACACTAGGGTTCGATCCAGAAACCCCAAGCCCTCTTTTTCTCTCTCTTCACCACTGTATATAGGAGAAGTATTGATATTTAAGATGGAAACAATTCAAAAATGGAGTAATCGAACACAATCATTATCATCAACACCACCAATAGATTCCAATCACCGTCATCATCGTTAATTGCTCTTTGGGGCTGGCTCGGTGATTATTTTATTGTCTCGATTCGCACAATTTCCTGGAGTTTTGCTCCTTTTTTGCTACTCAATTGTGATGTAAGAATTCGGGGGAAGAGAACAAAACCTGAGATATAACATGTATGGGGCTTCGGAAGTGCTTTCAATATTTTACGAAAAAAAGGTTCTTAATAGTAACGTGAAATGGAAAGAACTGTAACGCTGTCAAAAGTTAGGGCTGCTGGTTGATTGAATTTACGGAAATACCAGGTGATTACAGCTGTATGCCACTAAGCTGGATAAGGAGACCCCACGTATACGTGCTTTCAATCATTATTGACTGCTTACGCCGACTACTTCAGTTCAAATGACAATAATGCCATTTACAATATAAGTTTTATCTATTTATTATCCGTGCGAAGAGATTATTATAAAGTATATTAAATTTACTTGAAGATCTCTTGATTTTTATAGTGTAGTTGTAATTTTGGTTGGATGTCAAAATGTCTTTTTATTTTTAAAATTTTTATTTTCTTTTTTCTTTTGCTTGAGTTTTAATTTTTTTTGTCACTTTTACGTTGTGTTTGGGAGTTTATAGAGAAAAAAATAAAGGAATTTAAAATTTTTGATAGAAAAAAGAGTGAAGAAATTTAAAATTTTACTTTCTTCTCTTGTGTTTGTGAGTTTTTTAAAAAAAATTTAACTTACAATAATACTCCCTCCGTCTCTTATTCTTTGTCTTTTTAAAGGTGGATACGCATATTAATAAAAATAATTAATACTATTTTGTAGCTAAAAATAATTTTAAATGTCAATATTATTTTTGCATTAGAATAAGAGAATGTTACTTATTATAGAGAAAGTACTGAGAGAACTAAAGTTATATTTAATACTTTAAGTAATATTAAAAACTTGGCAATTAATCCTTAATTGAAATTTTCAAACAACAAATATTAAGAGATAAAAAATACTTTTCTAAAACGACATTTAAAAAGAGATGGAAGGAGTATATTATTATTTTACCCTTGTGAGATTACATTTTATAAATTATTATAAAGGTAGTTTTGATATTTTTGTTTGAGAGCCAATTGTTTGGTAAATTTCCTTCCAAATCTTTATAAATTTAGAAGGAATTTTTTCTTTTTCTTTTCTTTTCTCTCGTTTAAAAACTCAAAAAAAAAGGGATTTTAATTCTTCTCCCTATTTTTTTTTTCCTTTATTTGTTCTCCATTTTAAAACTCACAAACACAGATAGGGGATGCCAATCGTGTCATGTTAAACAAATTTGTGTCGTGTCAAAAATCGTGTATACAAATATTTATAACACGAACTCGTTTACGAATCATGTTCGTGTTGAAAATTGATACGTGTTTAAGATAGTGTTTATGACATGAACCTATTTATGACACATGTCTGTGACATCAACCTGTTTATGAATCATGTTCGTGTCGTGTCGAAAATTACCGCGCCCTAAACACACTGTTAAGTAACATTGAATAATTCATGAAGATCCTCTGTTGAACTCCCTCCCGACCTTAAATAAAAAGAATCTAATTTATAAAATTATGAGTATTAAAAATATATTTTTATTTCATATTTTTTTGACAAAGTCCTAGAATAAGAACATGGTATATTCTTATTGATAAGTGAATCAAATTACAAAAACACTGGGGTCGAAGTGATATATCCTCCTATCCTAAATTGAAACTCAAAACTCGATAACATATATTTTTTCTAAAAAATAGACAAAAATATACAAATTTGCATAATTTTTCAACACGAGCAACGGAAAAGAGGTCGTCGTGATAACCCCCACATTCAAATATAAATAGATATATCTTCATAAATTAATACCAATCAATTCTACTCCGCGAAGAGATCGTGAAAAAAAATTGTAGAATGAGAAAATCTTAAACTAAGAGAAGAAAAGCTTCATAGATTGAAAAAAAAATTCAAACTAGGAAAAATAAAACTCTATAAAAAAGAGAAAATAAAAATAATTAAATGAAAGAATATAAGAAAAATTTTGAGAGATGGTCTCTTTAGTATATATCAGAGATCCTCTCCATATTTAAAAATATGAAGGTTATAATTTTTTAATAAAAATTTATTATTTAATATTAGTGATGTAATTATAAGCTATGGCTCTTTTTATAGTACTTTTTTTTATTTTGTATAGAAAGGAGAGAGTAAAATATAGGCGTAAAATGATATGTCATGAAAAATAATAAAATAACTATTCTTATTTTGAAAGTGTAAGCAAAATTTAAATAAACCATGTAACACCATCCCGCTAAGAGGGAAAGAATTATTATTTTTTTATTTTGAAAACAATTAAAATAACTGAAATATTTTAATATTGTAATCTAATACGTTGCTAAGAGAATAAGACTAAATACAAGTTTAAACATGTTTTTAAATAACTCTAATTAAGTATGATAAAATGAAAGAGATGAAACATTATGAGATTAGTAAATAAATAAAAATCGGTTTAGTAAGACAGATCTGGCAATTGATGTTCTACTTTTACTTTTTGTGGAATATAAAAGTAGCAATATATATTATACCTTATACAGTATATGTAGCCCAAAAGTTATTGAGAGCCCACACCCATATATACATATCAGATATTGAGTAACAGAGTGTCCAATAAAACCACAATGACAAAGATGGGCCCAAGAAAACGATTAGTTTTGGGTGACAATGGGCCCTATAAAATAGAAACTCCATTAACAACATTACTACATGCTTCGTTTGTGGGGGTGGGGGTGGGGTTTGTTTTCTCAAGTCTCTCGAAAAGAACCGAGTATAATTTAGTTTTTATTTATAGGTTTATTTGTTCACATATCAATTTGATACCAGCTGGGTGAGAGTCCCCTTGTTTGTTATGGAGTTGATCATAATGATTTTCTGTTTCGGGCGGAGCTAGCTATACAAAAATGTGTCAAATGGTCCCCAAGGGGCATCTAACCCTTGCAAACAAGTCATTCAAGAGTACCCTGTCATATTGGCTAACTATTTAAAAGGAAAAGTCCAAACTTATATCAATTCCACATTAATAACTCATACTATCGATGTGAGATCTGCCCCCATATAATAAATTCAAAATGGTATCATAATATTTTACCACGCTTTCTTACCGACGTTCACGACGGCTTCACTCTAGCGACACTGACTCAACGCTTTTTGTGTCTATCAGTATTTTAATTTAGCTTCTAGGTATTTAGTTAGTAATTCAACTGATCGTCTGTTATAATATCAATTATCATGACAGGAGCTTAGATTTGGAAAGAAATTCATGCTTGAGAAATAATAAAGGAAATCATAAAGGAAAAAAGATGAGAAAAGAGAGAAATAAACATAAAACAAAAAGTAAATTGATATATTTTTGAAGTGCCTTTTCCAGGACATTACTTGTCTATTTATACTCTAACAAAGGCTAAACAAAGGAAATGGAAAAGAAACTGAGTTAAAGGAAAGGTAATTGGCAAACACATCCCTAGCATTTGGTTCACAGCCCACGTGCATTAGCTTCGCGTAGCTGGAACACATACGACGCCGTTTCCTCTTAACCGACTTTGTAAAATAAACAAGAGACTTGGATATTGTTTTATGAAACTGAATTAAAAGTTTTGAATGTACAAAAGAATCTGAATAAAATAATACGTTTGATAGATATATGTCTAAAATATCTAAATATGTATATTTTTCTATTTTAACCTTCTGAGCTATTATGAACAAATTTATTATGTAATTATAAATAAATAATATTATTTAAAAAAAATTAAATATAAACTTGTGAACAATTTTTGATGAAGTATATTATTATTAATATAATTTTAAGAATAAACACTATTTTTTTTAATAACACTCTGTTAGTCTATAAAATCAAAATTAAAGACTACAACAATATTCATTAAATTGATTATTAATTAATTTGTTAAAAAAATAAAAAAAAACAAAATTTGTTTACAATAATAAAAAAAGATGAATATTTAATATAATTTTTAATTATCTATGAGAATAGGAATAAAAATATCATTCCATATTATTTTTTATTGATTCGACCATAATTTTTTAAATAAATTACACATTAAAATATATTCAGAATTTAAGAATTATAAACTAAATAGTCTGAAATTATGATTTATACTCGTTCAGATATAAAAAAGAAATAGCGCCTTGGTAAAGCCAATTATAACTTGTGACAATTGGTATCACAGCGGTCAATCTTCGGCCTGTGATTCACAAATAACAGCGGGTAATCTAGATCCGAATGGAATATACAGTCCTTACACGGGAGCAATGGACGCTAAGGAAAAGGGTGAATTGACACAAAAGTTCAATCTCTAGATCTGGTAATTTTCCATCCTCCTTTCATCCTTCCACACCACATCTCTATCAATTCTCCATACCACCACCACCAACTTACAATTCTTGCCTCGCTCAACCACCACCATCACCAGAACCACCGCCTATAGCTTCTGCGAACACCACCATTTCATATTACAACACCTATATTCCACCTTGCACCTCCATAGATCCACCTTACTGCAATACCACTCCGCAATACATCACTATGCCATTACATTACACCATAAGTCGGCCATTCCCCATCACACCTGTACGCACCCTGACAAAAAATGATGAAACACAAGATAATACCCCATATTTTGCATTTTCATCCCATAAACTCACAGTATAGTCCCTACAATCCTCATACTCCACTCACTAAATACATTCCAAATACTCAAGTTCACGAGGAAAACAATTTCCAACCCCAACCCCAAAACTCTCAATCAATTCTTCCAAATTATTACCCAACAGAGCTAGATCTACAACCCCCAACAATTCACTACCCCAACGATCAACCCACACTCGCACAGCTTCACTATCCAGATTATCATCCCCAATTATGTACCCCATCACCATTTGTTTTTGACTCTTCAGTTCCCTCAATAGTGACAGTTGATGTCAAGACAACATAGTTGGAGCACGAGCTGTGGAGACTGAAGTACTTGCTGAAATTGTAATGGGTCATGAAGATGGATTGGACTCAATTTGGGGTGAAAAAGGGGAAAAATCGAATACAACTGCCGAAAATGAGGAAGATGATGAAGAGGGCATAGGTGTAGAAAATGTACTGGGTGACAATCGGATAGAGGTGGAAATAGTAGGAAGTGTAAAGGAATTCTTGAAGCATGACAATGTAGATATATATGTAGAGCAAATAGCTTCTATAGAAACAAATACCAATTTTATACAAAGCATGTCTGAAATGTTTCCCTTGGGCAGTGAGAACCCACATGAACAATTGAAATTGGGAAATAGGGAAGAAAATAATTTTGAAGAAGATGGGATGACTAGCTTGAAGGACTGCGTTACAAGAATGGAAGGGAGAACTGAAATGTATACATCTAGAATTTGTTTGGATGCTGATGTAATTAGTTCGGACTACCCCTGGTATGTAGATCAAGAGATGACTGTTGCAGCACAAGCTAAGGATGCAATGAACCAGCAATGCAATATCCTTATCGTTAAGGCATGGTATGCCATTCTCTCTAGAAACTCTAATATTGGATTGTGTGCTAGTTTTTTGGATTCCATGAAGGGATATAATTCTTGGGTTAGCATTAGATTCGTTGTCAATGATATCAATGTGATTGGCTGGTTATTAGCTGAGACAATGTTGGATGGTAGTTTGTCAAAACAGCTCAAAACTATTGTAGCAAGTTGTGTTCTTATGGTAACTGTATGGAGCTGCAATTGAAGTTTAACCTTATACAACTCATTCAAAGGAGTTGGGTGCTTGGTTTTTTGGCTGAGGGTAATGACTCTGAGTTGGTTTCAAAAGTAACAACTTTGCTTACTGTATATATTATCGAGGTTCTGGATTGCTACAAGTGTTTAAATGATGAGGATGCTCTAGGTGTTTCACTGGAGTTCTTAAATGAGGTTTGGTCTTCAGTTTGGAATGTCATAAGGAAGTATGAAACAAGTCACACAACATTGGATACTGTAGTTCTCTGCAGTAAAGTTGCCATGATAAAGAGCCTTTCTCCACTAAGGTAGGCACAACGACATTAAGTGAGCCAAATATGGGAAGTGATTCGTTTCAAGATTCAGTTTTGTCCAATTTGCCCTGAAAATTTTGACTTGTTGGATAAAATTGGAAAAGAAAGGGAGGAAAGGAATGTTGAAGAGGTGGAAGCTACACTTTACCTCTTCCATGCCCTTAAAGAGTCATTAAGTGAGAAGGCACGGAACACTGGAAATTGTATCTTGAAGGAACTGGTGTCAATGATCTTGTCAACTAGGTTTCCTTGCCATTCTAAGATGCTTGTTGCACTTATATATTGGCAGACCATAATGCCATTAGCAAAGCTCGTTCAGGGGAATACCCAGTATATACCTTTGGCTCTGACTAACTTTCTCAATGAACGAGGTACATACCATCCAAATGTAAGGCATACTATCTTTTCATTTAAGGGTTGTGAAATTTCTCAAAGACAAGCTTGTGTTTTCCATAGAGACGAGTTTGCAGATTCTACATACTACAATCACCCAATTTACAACAATGAAATATGTGCCAAATGAGGTATTAGGTTCTGGTTATGGTCGTTACATCTTTGAGGCCATTGGCTTGTTAATTGGAATGGAAGATGTATCAATGAAGAAGAAATCAAATTACCTTTCTTTTGTGCTTACTCATGTTTGTCTGCTGGTTGAGGCATTGCTTGCAAATGATAAAGTTCAGAACCCAAAAGAGTCATTAGCAAAAATTACAAATATTCGGCGAAGAATCATGGCCATTAATGACCTCGGCAAGGGATTTAACGAGCCTCTTGTAACTGCTAGCTGTCCTAAAAATTTTCTTTTGTTAAAGCATTCCTCATTTGAAGCTCAGTTGGAGTTAATAGCTATTCTAATTGTTCCCTATAAGACTTCATTTGACCGCTGGGTTACAGAAAAGAAGGCCAACAACATGAATCTTCATAACTATTGCATGCTTATCATGAACAAGTATGAGGAGTTTATTCTTGTCTACTGGAGCATTGTGAAAACTAACATGAATCATGAGGATTTTTCACTTCATATTACCTCTGAGATGTTGCAGCAGAAGGAACTCCTTAAAGACATTGATAAGGAATTGATGACTACATTGAGCTCTTATTTGGAATTGCTGCACACAAGGATTTCATTGCTAATTTACAGCAAAAGAGTTTCCCTAAAGGTGATTCCCATTTTATGAATGATGAAGGAAATTATTTCAATTTGGCAGTTGAGAATGGAAACACTCATAATGTAATTATTACAGCCAAGGAAGTTGACAAGAAATTTCGTGGAATTATCAGACAATATGAAAGAAAGAATCTGGGGGTCACAGATTGATTGAAGGAGGGAGTATTGCCACAAGTTGCATAACTGGCTTTACCAAGTCTCTTGTTTATTTTGCAAAGTCGGTTAAGAGGAAGCGGCGTCATATGTGTTCCAGCTATGTGAAGCTAATACACGTGGGCTGTGAACCAAATGCTAGGGCTGTGTTTGCCAATTACCTTTCCTTTTAACTCAGTTTCGTTTCCATTTCCTCTGTTTAGCCTTGTTAGTATAAATAGATAAGTAATGTACTGGAAAAGGCATCAGAAAAATATATCAATTTACTTTTTGTTTTATGTTTATTTCTCTCTTTTCTCATCTTTTTCCTTTATTGTTTCTCAAGCATGAAATTGTTTCCAAATCTGAGCTCCTGTCATGACACCCTGTTACTGCTAGGAGATGAACTTGAACTGCAGCAGATTCAGGGATTTAGAGAAAATTTCTAATATTTGGATGTCTACTTTTTATCTGTGATAATATATCCCTCCCTCATCTTCAACTCAACTGGTGAGGTGATGAGATACTTTTATGTGATTTATTGATATTTAAATTACTCCAAGATAAATCATGCATCAAAGCCAGCACCCAGCAAATTTGCACACACGCGCGCGCGCGCACACACACATATATGTGAAAACAAAAATATAACTGACCAGTTCTGCTGATATGATTTTGACTCAAGAGATTAACCTATTAGGTCTATTAGGTCTATGGTCCATTAAAACATATATGTCCTCACTTTTTCTGCTTGTATTCCGATATGTGACTTTACTACGACGCGATACCTCAACAACAACGTGTCTTTGTGAATAACACTAAGTCCATGGCCTCGAGGGAAAAAGGAGGGAAAGAGAGAGCAGGGTTGTATCAGGGATTCTTTATTGCCATGCGTCAATCGATAGTGTTTCTGGTAACCATGAGACAGAGACACCTTAAGGGAAAGAAAAGAGACACACAGAAGCCTTAACAAGGGAAAGAAAGAGTTAGAGATTTGAAAGAAAAGCTGATAGCTCCCAACTACAAAAGATAGCGAGCTCTTTCTGTCTACAAACAAGTATGAACCATAAATAACATTATAACATATTAGGTGCTCATTTTAGCAATTTCATCAAAGTCACTTACGCCGTTTAACACCAACGTTCATATGTACCCTTGCATATGAAATTAGGTTAGTTTCATATGAATGCCAACGTAGAAAATGAAAAGTTGTGCTCAAATGTTACCAAAAAGAAAAGCAGGTGATGCAAATTAAATCCAAATTTGCTCCTAGGTAACATCAACAGTACCCCAAACAGTTAAAGTAGAAAAAATTTATTTGCAAGCCTATTTTCTGCCTTTGAACGAACAATCTTGCAACAATCAGAGACATACATATAGGCATGATTACAAGGTTTTATATAATTTTGTGGTTGCAGTTTCAGTATCATTGCATGGACAACCAACAGGGAAACAACTACAAAATTAGCATGTGTCAAATACCAAAGATTTGCCTAAGGCATTCATTACATTGTTCTATGCAAGCATAGTGATATAGATAAGAAGAAAAGTTAAAAAGAAGTGAAATACTAGGAAACAAAAAGTATTTGAGTTACCTCCGTGATACTGTAGAACTTTCGAGCTACGAGTTGACAATTAGGAATGACAGCTTATTAAGTGGAATAAACTAAAAATTATCTACCTTCTTTGGTCACCAATTGAGAAAAAACTTCATCTGCTGTTATGTCTGAAATATCATCATGATTATCAACCTCAATCCTAGAGTTGCAAGAGCGAACTTCAGAAACAACTCCAGATTCTAGGATCTGTGCAGTGATATCATCGTCATGATGTGGTTCTCTTGGCCTTCCAGTTTCCTGGAGCTGCAGTGCATGTTCCAAATTCCACAACACATCACCCATTGTTGGCCTATCAACACCATATTCTGTCAAACATTTCTCTGCTGTTTCCCCAATTTTTTTCAGAGAGCTTAAATTTATCGTCCCCATTAGATGGGGATCAATAATTTGAGCAAGCAGACCCTTCTTATGCCATTCCATTGCCCACTCAGCCAGATTTACCTGCTCCCTAGCCAACACTGGGTCCACAGCTGGTCTAGCACAAAGAACTTCGATAAGCACAACTCCAAAAGAATAAACATCAGATTTATCTGTTAGTTGCTGCCTACGAAAGTACTCTGGATCTAGATACCCAAAACTACCCTTCACACCCGTACTAACATGAGTCTCCTCAAGACATGGACCAGATCTTGAGAGACCAAAATCAGCAACTTTAGCAACATAATTTTCATCAAGCAAGATATTGGTTGATTTAATGTCACGATGGATAATCCCTTGTGCTGAACCAGTGTGAAGATAGTGTAGACCTCTTGCCGCGCCTATGCAGATTTCAAGCCTCTGCTTCCAAGACAAAGGTGGTAACCCCGAACCATATAAATGGTTTTTAAGTGACCCTTTCTCCATATAGTCATAAACAAGTATCATTTCTGACTGTTCTTCACAATAGCCAACAAGGGAAACAAGATGACGGTGTCGGATTTTTGATAAAACTGTTATTTCAGTATGAAATTCAGGCAGACCTTGCCTGGAACCAGGTACACCTCGCTTCACAGCAACCTTTGTGTTGTCTTTAAGAACTCCTTTATAAACCTTACCAAATCCGCCAGAGCCAATAATCAGATTCTTGTCAAAATTATTCGTTCCCAATTGTAGATCAATAAAAGGAATCTTCAAGCCGAGATATCCATTTGGCCCTGGAGATGAAGTAGTCCCTATAGACTGTTTACTAAGTGAACTGCCTCCATAAGCACGTAGAGGTGTCCAACCCATACTTTCTGCAGGTTTTGGTTTTGCATCTCTCTCCCTACGTCTCAAGACAACCAAAACTGCAAGTATTGCTAAACATAACCCAACAAGTCCAATAATTGAACCCAACAAAACCCACATATTTTTCTTTCTAGACCCAGTCTCTAGACCCACAAAGTTTACCATCTTCATGATCTCTACCCCATTCAGTATTGCATTCTTTCTTAGAGGACTACTCAAATCAGAAGGACCAACACTAACACGAACAATCCCCAAATTATCTGAATCCACAACAAAATCAATGTAGTAAGGAGATGCAATCGAATGGACTGTTAGTGTAGACAGATCAAGGTCTTTATATGCAATGTAACCATTAATGTATACATCAAAGTACAGCTGATCAAGCGCAACACTAACAATATCACAGAAATGCAGGCGAACAAAGTGTCTAACAAACCCCATTTCCACTGGAAAATCCCATGTTATATTAAACAATGAGAACCCTGTTGAGTTTTCCCTATTCATCTGCTGTGCAGTCATGTAAACACTGTCAGGAGCAATCTCTCTACTAGCATCACCCTTTTGATAATTTGGAGTATGAGTACTACTTGCCACTTTGGCAGATGATTTTAGAACTAGAAATTCCTCATCAGGAACCCAAGTCCTCCAAAGCGTATCATTAAAAGGACTCAATTTTAGGCCTCCAACATTTATCCTATGAACAGTTTCTAAAATTTGGGAAGGAAGATTGGTAAACTCTTGAACTCCACTAGAACCAATCAATCTAGCTCCGCTAACAAGAATAAAATCTTCAGGAGCTGAAAACACTTCAATTGCACTAACAAATGCCAGTCCGGACTTGCCAGTGGGCAAAAACAACAAGTCAAACTCTACCTTATCTACCATCAGTATAAACTCTTTCAAAACAGTAACTTGAATACCAAAGAAGTTCGAAAGCGAAAAACCATTAGCTAAAACACTGAAATTGGCATTATGAAGATTGTAACTTTGAGCACTGAATGGTGAAAAATGGAGACGTACCAAGTGGGTCCCAAATTTCTTGATGTTGAATTTATAGCTCGTAGCACTTGTGAAAACCCTGGCCGTGTTATAAAGCATGGCTGAATTTGAATTTGAAGATGGGTTTGGGTTTTTCAGGGATATCGAATTACCCAGAGCTAGATAAACGGAGCCAGGTTTCGTCAAATCCCCCACAAAATGTCTGTTATCAACCGTGGCATTTGTGTTTGATCCACAGTTAACGAGATAGTTGTTTGGGGGTTTAAAAGCTGCAGAGAGAGAGAAAGTCAGACATAGAAACTGAAGGATTCTGGTGTCCATTTGTGGGAAAAAATTTGTTTCGTTCTTGACTTCTGGCGGAGGAACTCAACATACAAACTGGGCGAAGGATAAATGGATGAGACGGAAAGCTAGAAAGAGAGAGTGAAACATTTATGTGATGGAGATTCTTCAATTCCTAATTTCCTATGAAGGGAAACAAGACAGAAAATTGAAAAATAAAAATAAAATAGAAAGTGAGAAAGATTCATATCACCGTCTAAGGTTGAATGATTAATTCTGTGTAAATGAAAGTGTTTTCTGGAAGACGGAAGTTTGACTTGTAGAGTGGCAAAGATTACGTATATGGTCATTGAAATTAATGGTATTTTCAGTGGTTTCTTAGAATACTTTTCTTACTTCCAACAGTTGATGTGGGCCAAATTCAGTTTTGGTGGGGGTGGGGGAGGGAGTAACTGGAAATAGCGCAATTGCCGCTCGAGTCCCGGCTTGTCATGGGTTTTCTATCAATCTGAGCAGGAACTTGGTAATGTCAAAAGTTAGTGGAATAATTGTGCATTATGACAAAAGTTCATAGAATAATTATTTACATATGTCAAAAAAGTCCATAGAATAATCTCATGGTGGCAACTACTTTTCAAGATTTTTTTTTTATTTTTTGTTTAACTATAGAAAAGCATTTGGTGGTGGGACAAACTCGTTGAAATTTTTATTGCATTGGGGTTGGTGAATGTCAATCCCATGTGACCACAAATGAAACCCCAAACATTAATATCTGAAAATTGAAATATTCCTCTTCAGGTACCCCTTTTCTAACTTTTGTAATAAATAATTATTTTTTATTTAATATTTCATCAATTTAAAAATTAAATATACATTAACAATGATAGTAATTAGTTGTTGATGCCGCTATTATTAATAGAGGTTAATAAAATTTTAATTTAAATCGTGGTCATTGATTAATCTAATTGATGGTTATAGATTTATTTATTTAAAATTGATCTATAACAAATAATTGTTGTGCATTATTTATCACATATATATATATATATATAATTATTAGCGTCAATAATATATGTGTATTGGATGGATACAGAACGGGCATGATATGTATATGTATATTACTCTATTTGTCTCTCAAAAATTGGTCTAAGTACATTTTTCACATAAATTTTTTTTAAAAAAATTATCCTTAATGACCTTATAATATTACATAAATTGATGAGTTTTTTTTCTTTTTCTTTTTATACTAATAGATCTCACTAAATAAAATAGTTATCCTTTAATTTATGTATTTATTGTCATATTTTTCGAAACAAAAAAAAATTGTATGTTAAAGCCATATTTTTTAGGATGAATGTAATACATTATTCTATAAGAACTAAATCTTTTGGGTTCGAATAATACCCATCTTGTTGGATTCAAATTCGGGTATTATCCACAAGGTTGAGTGTAAATTCCCCCTAACGAGTAGTGTTTGATTATTTGTTTTTACCTCTTTTTGTTTCTCATTTTTTTTTTTGCGTTAAGACAATCTTGTTTGATAAAAATTTAATTAATTAATTTTTTTTAGTTCTAAAAAAACAAAAAAAACAAGACAAGTCTTTTAAAAACAAGAGTCTCTCATTGCTCTCTTACCCCAGCATTTTAATTTTTTTTATTTTTCACTTTACTTCTTTCATTATATCACCACTTGCCACCACTACCTACCACCACTACCCACTACCACCACTATTACTATCCACCACCACCATTGTGGCTTGCCACCCATCACTACTGTCATCATATTTTATAATAATTATGTAAAATTATAATAATAATTATTATATTTTATTAAACTTAAAATATTTTAATAGTTATACATTTTTGGTAATTTTATTTAAATTAATTATTTAATATTTATTATATTTTTATTTTCACCCTAATTTTGTATAAACTGATATAAGGATAAAATAATAAAATATTATATTAAGGCCTACATCGGCTATCAAACAATTCTTTTATATTCAAATTTTGTTTTAAAAAAAAAGTCCCTATTTTAATAAACTTTTATCACAAAGTTTTGTCAAACACTACTACTTTAACACATTAAATAATTCAAAGTATAAAATGGTTTTCTCTTACAATTTATTTTAATATTTTTTTTCTTTCACAAGGCCTCCCTCTCTGTATGGGATCAATCAGTAATATTAAAAATACAGAAAAATACTTTTGTTTAACGTCGTCGTTTATAAACGAGTAAATAGATGGGCATTTGGACACCGGGACTCCGTAAAATCGGATTTATGCTTCGCGAGCATCTCTGCATTGCAACGTTTATTGAGGAGCCGCGACTAGTCCTTGATCTGTCTCGACGTCGAATTCGCTTTTGAAAAGAACATTGTAAGTCAGGTAAGATCACCCATCTTCGTTCTCGCAATTTTATGCCGTTCGAATTGTAGGGTTACTACGCTCTCCAGGCGTTGATGAATGCTAGGGTTCATGTTACGTTGTTCATAACTTATGAACAAAGTATTTATTTATGCGCTTTTGATAGTTGAATTAATAGATTTATACAAAACTACTAGTATTGCATATAATTTATAAGATTATCAGAACTGTGTTATAGTTATCATGGTAATTACTCCCTCCGTACCACTAAAAGTTATGTATTTTCACCTTAAGAAGTCAATTCCTGAAATCCTACCATTTTAAATTGATGTGAATTTATTTAAATTTTCTATAATTAATAGTACTTTTTAGATAGTTATTAATTTTCACAATCTTGTGGACAATAAAGTTAATTAAAGTCATATCAATTTTGAATGGAGATATGTCACAAATTGGCTTCAAATTAAATTGGAACTATTTTATTTGTGAAGGGAGGTACGTTTGAATTGGAGGAACGAAGGTGGGAATGGAATAAAAAAATTGTGTTTGGTTGTTCCATTGAAATGGAATGGACAATTTTCATTCTTACCAAATTTGTGAATTTTTTTCTTTGGGGAGGGTATAGAATGACTCATTTCAACCAAGAATGGAATGAATCAGTCCACTCACCATTCGATTCCATTATCTATTCCATTCCTCCAGTCCAATACTAATTCCATTCCATTCACTAATTCCATTCATTCACTAATTCCATTCCTCCAATTGAATTATCTATTCCATTCCTTCACTAATTACATTCCTCTAATCCAAATGTAGCATTATAGATTCAAAATATTCAATGTAGCACTTAATCACATATATTATTTACTCAGAATATGCTGAGGGAGCCTTGACTTGAAAAGTTATGTAACTTAAGTTTGCTGTGAGAATAGGGTGATACGATGAGGGGATAGGCAGACAAGAATGGATTATTGTCTTTTTAAGTGTATTATGGTATGTTAACTTAGAGGCAGAGATCCCCATTCCCTTGGAGTCCTAATTGTTAAACAGTGCTTTAGGAGAGTAGCTGCCTTTGCTGGGGAAGCAGCTAAGGAAGTGGTTCTCAGAAGGATAATAGTAGGAGGAAGACCTACCTAATTTTCCACCTTTTTCAATGTAAAATTGATGGTGAGATTGTATCATATATACTTTACAGTAGAGCTGTTAGAGCACTGGAACATATTTGGCCTGTCTTGTCTTTTATGGGCCATGTCAGTGGGGATTGTTGAGCCTGTCCTTGTATAAGAGAAGGAAGTGGTGCAATATGAAATTATCTCATTCTTCAGTTTTTTGGTGCCTATAGATAGAGAAGATTTTGAGGAAATACATATGTTTATAAATGAATTACAGTTTTCACGGAGGCTTTTCCTAGGTCTTTTGCTATTATTTTGTATTTTATTCAGCTCCGTATGCTGGTGTGAGGAAGATTTGGTTTTTAGATTGTTCATTTATGACACGCTGATATTTAGTGGCTTTTAAGTTTGACAAATTATACCTTGTGGATGACAATAACTTCGGTTCATTGGATGCGTGCCAAACAACTAACTTCGACAGTGAAAAGTTATGAAGCTTCAAATTGTCTAACCATTTGTCTGGTTGTCAGCTTACTATGTAGTTGAAAGAAATGTTTAACTTCTTGAGCATAATATATGTGGTTGCAAACAACATAAGGTATTCATGTGGTTACAAATAGCTCATTCATTGTTTTCTTTAACTTGTGCAGGTGGAATCAATCTTGAGATTTCAGATTCTTTTCTGTGCTTGTGAGCTGGGACAATCTGTCAGTGGGTACTTCTGCAGTGTATAATGGTATTTTCACTGTCATTAGGCTATGCTCCAAGCATTAGCCTTCTGTATTCTAATTTCTCTGTTTGTGTTTGCGAAACGAGTTATGAGTATCATTGTTTATACATCATTCTCTTACCTAACATTTTCATCATCATCATCTTCTTCTACTTCTACTTCTATTTTTTTATTTTTTTTGGTTTTGTTTTTGTGCTTTTGTATCATGATAAAACTTTTACCTTATCAATTGCTGTTTTTTTCCCCTGCCTTGTGTGTACTTTTGATGGATGTTATTCAGCTCTTGCACTGCCTAACTGTGTTTACTGGATCCCAAGATCGCAAGCCAATTTTGGCAATGCTTGTTTGATCTGGTTGTTAACTCATATTCGAGGCTAAACCATTCTTAACATATGATTCATAACATAAGTGTTGATGACGGAAGTTGATCTGGTTGTTCTGTTTCTCTAAGGCATTCAAGGCGCAATGTAGTCCTCCAACGCGTCGTCTAGACAACCCAAGGCGAAATTACCTGGCCAAGGCAATTGACTTTGAAGCATTATCCAAGTTGTGGCCTTGCCTTGCCACTTCCGTGCCCCTTTTGATGCCTTAGCCTTGACAACCATATATATACATATATATATATATATATATATATATATATATATATATATGTTCTGTCTGATTTTTCTGGAGTGACGGAGAAGATTGTCTTATTTATTCTCCATATGAAAATCCTTTTGCTAAGTTGTTTGTTGAAAATGTATTTTTCATGGCACACCTTTTATGGCCTGACCCATAAACTGTAATTGAGCATGTAGGGTTAGAACTTTTGGAATCATCGCTGATATCCTTTCTAACAGGAGTGTAAAATTACAGCAGCATAGTGGGCACCAATACTTTTAGGCTTATGATAACTGATAGAAAATACTCCATCCATTCCCAAATATAATATCATTTGTCTTTGAAACGGATATAGAGTGTGTGTGTGTGTGTGTGTATATATATATTTCTTTTTTTTTTGTGTGGTTGTGCACTGGGTAGACCCCTGGCCCTAGGGCTACCCTGGCCTCGGGGGGCCTCTATGGAGTTTTTTCACCTTGATTCCCAAACTACGCCGTTATTTCTCCTTCATTTCTCCGCTACACTGTTGTTTTTTCTTGTTACAGCAAAATTTCGCCTATACACAACTTTACATTAATAATTATTGAAATTACAATTCGTGACTTGTTATCGGATCGATGAGCAAGGAAACCAAACCAATATGCTAAGATTTCGGCAACTCGGCCGATACTTTGAACCATGCTATGATGTTTCCTCATTTTTGTTATACATTATTTCTTAATTGGGTTGCTGTGATAATTGAATGTAGGACCCCAATAGTTTTCTTGATGAGAAGTTTGAAAGCAGACTTTACGTTGGCAACCTTGATCTTAGGATAACAGAGTAAGGACAATCTCATGCATTGGGTTCTTGTTTTGCACAATTCTTTTGAAAGTCAAATAGTTTTCTTTTGTAGATGCTTCAGTAAAACATTTCATTGTTTCTTCAGAGCTGCTTTGATTAAGATGTTTTCACCCTTTGGGGATATCGTATCCGAGGACTTTTTGTGGCATACTCGGGGTCCAAAACGTGGAGAGCCTCGTGGTTATGCTTTTATCCAGTTTCGTACCAAAGAGGTAGATTCCGCATTTTGATCTCTTCATAGGTTTGCATTTCCTGATTTTCAATTTTAAAGTGAGCATGCAGGAAGCTAAACTAGCGAAGGAAAAGGTGCATGGAAAGTTGGTGTATGGCCGCCCTTTGGTTGTTCGTCTTGCTAGTGAGAAATACTTGGTGGAAGGAGCAGAAAATTCTGCTAAAGCAGTTGAGGCAAAGAAATCTGGCCTTACTGGTAGCTGTTCAGGAGAAATGCCTCGAAGTGCTAAAATTGCTGCTATAAAGAACAAATTAAAGGCTATGGAGGAAGAGAGCCGTGAGCCAAAAAAACACAAACAAGCTGACAGTTTCCCTCGTGTGAATAGTCTTGATCCTTCCTCACCAATCAAAAAGATGAGTTAGGTTGAAGAAAACCTTGTGAGGTGACTTTTTAGGTTTACTAAAAGATACCTTGGGAGCACTTTCTTCCAGATCCTATCAAAATTAATGAGCATGTACTTGAGCTTTTGTATTTTAGGATTACTAAAAGATACCTTGGGAGCTTTTGTTCTTCATTTTTATGGTCAAATGTACTAATTTAACTTTATAAATTCCATTGGTTCTTCATTGCAGTTTAAATTTCACATCAAAAGCTAAAATTCAAATACAAAATTCCAATTCTAACAATTGAATTGACATAAATTTGAAAAGTGTAGCTAAAGTTCAATCAATACAGTCTTAAAATTTAAGATTGTTATTGACTTTTTGAAATCAATTTTAGATATTTTTAATCTTAAAATTGATATGAATTATTTTAGTTTTAATCAATACCATAATATTGTAAATTATTTAAAAAATATTATTTATTATAAGATTTATTGTGTATGAGCATGGTATAGATTTAGACATTCAACCCCATCTTGACCCATTTAATATATATAGTCAGTCTCAGAATATATATAGTCTCAGAATATATATTTATTGTGTACGTACCGTTGCTATAGCCTGGTTACCATCACTATAGCCCAATTCATTAATAAACTATTCTGTTTCTGAGACCGGCTATATATATATATATATATATATATTCCTGTTTTATTTGTTGAGTATTTTATAATTCCCGTCTAACAAGTAGGTTTATCTTGTGGCTTGAAATGTACTAATTATATTGAATAAGAACTTTTGTTGCTTGTAATACTTTATTTGTTTTAAATTATAAGATTAATATTAATTTTTTAAAAATCAATTTCAAATGCTTTTAAATTTAAAAGTGACATTAATTCATTTAGCTTGTATCAATATAATTATGAATATCATAAATTATTTAAAAAATACTATTAATTATAAAATTTATTATTTTTTAAATTTAAATAAATTTTATTAATTTTAAATTTTAAAATATGTTAAATTAACTTTTAAAAAAGTTAAATGGAGGGAGTACTTGGTAAGTCCACCCAGGCACCCATGACCCCCAGCTAAGTAACTTGGGAACACAAATGACATGTTTCCCAATTATATATTATTCCCAAATCGTATGTTCTTCTTCTCCTCACGAACCAAATCCTATCATCCCCCAAATCTCTGCGATCTGTCCTTTCTCCAAATAGTTGCTGCTTAGGATTTGGCTAAAAAGAATGAAAAGAAAAAGATTGAAGAGACGAAGCAAATAGATGAAGAAATATTCATATTTTCGCTGCTCTGTTCATTTCTCCAACAATGCCGGCTCGAATTTCACAACTTTTTTGAATAGGAAAAAGCGAGTATATTCCGAGATTTGCATCATTCACGCCCAAATTTTTAGATTACGTTCAAAAATTTTAAACTTTCTCGATATGAGCCAAACGCCATTTGAATTTGTGTTAGAGTTTGAAAATCAAATCCAATGCCGATTCAAGTGGAGTTAGAGTCATAAAAATTATTAAATTAACTTAATTAAATTATTTTTTAAATAAATGATTTTTTTAAAAAAAAGTTTATCTTAATTTTTTTTTAAAAATGAATTTATTTTTGTAAAAGGGGAAAAAACGAATAATTTGGTTAAGTTAATCTAATAAATTCGTTTTTAAAAAAAGTAAGATAATTTTTTTTAAAAAAAATTGTTTATTTAAAAAATAATTCAATTAAGTTAACCTAATAATTTGGTTAAGTTAATCTAATAATTTTAACACTCCAACTTTACATGAACTGGCGTTGAATTAAATTTTCAAACTCTTAACGCCAATCCAAATAGCGTTTGGCCCATATTGAAAAACTTTGAAAATTTTCGATGTAATTTAAAAATGGAATATCTTAATATGTGCCCTTAGGGCACATGTTAAGCACACGGTTCAAGAAAATATTCTCTTAAACTGTGTGCATATTCCCTTGAACTTGGTGCAAATGCAGAAATCAAGAGAATATGCACACAGTTTAAGAGAATATTCTCTTGAATCGTGTGTTTAGCATGTGCCCTAAGGGCACATGCTAAGAGAACCCTTTAAAAATTTGGGTGTAATTTATGCTAATCTTGGAAAATATTCAGGAAAAAGCATCTGTATCAGTCAGGGTCGGACGGGGGTAGGGGCGGGGCGGGGATGGAATTTTATACGCGTGTCAGTCTATTAAATCAGTAAGCAGTCCGGTCCAAATTGAATGTGACTCTTTGAATGGACAACTTTTCGGTTGACTTGGCATTACTAGACAGCATCTGCAATTCTGCCCGCTAAAATTTGGCAACTTACAAGTAGAAGCAGAACTGCCGGTGTTTATTTATACCGATTGCTGGGAGCCGATCATGGCGGCGAATCTTTTGTATCTGCAGCCGATTCGCTATTCCTCCCGGCCGTTGCAGCAACGTTCATGCGTCCCCAGTAACAAAACTATATCCGCATTCTCAACCAACAACAAGAAGTCAATACTATTTGCTCAAAATGATTACTACACATCATCGTCCAACAATGACAAAAATACTTTAATTTCGCAACCTCTGTTATACCCAGTGAATCCTAATTTAAAACGGTGTCTAAAAGTTAGATCGCATCTGAATCTCCCTCTCATTTCTCCACAAGATCAATGGGGCACCTGGACTGCCCTCTTTACCGCCGGCGCTTTCGGTATCTGGTAACTCCCTCCCTCCCTCTCATACCTCAAATAAAATTTTCAAGTTGGGCCAATAGTCTTTCTGATATTTGTTGGGAATATCAAATTTCATCAACATCGTTATTTTTATAATTGTTTTTAGTATCATTTATCTTCCATTGATCGGTAATAGAATTCGCTGATTTAACATTAATTGCTGTTGATGTATTAGGCTGAGTTGAGGTAAATATTTTAAATTTTTTTTAATGGGTTATAGGGATTCTGTTTACTTGCATGATCTCTGCAGTAAAATGAAGATTTTAAAATTTCACTTTTCAAGTCTGTTGATTTTGTTAATGATTGAAGGTCGGAGAAGACCAAGATTGGAAGCTCGTTAAGTGGTGCATTAGTGAGCACTTTGGTTGGACTTGCTGCTAGTAATTTGGGGATTGTTTCTTGTGAAGCACCAGCCTATTCTATTGTTTTGGAGTTTCTGCTCCCATTGGCTGTTCCATTGCTGTTATTTAGGGCGGACTTGCGTCGAGTAATACAGTCCACTGGGACACTGCTTTTAGCTTTCTTGATTGGATCAGGTAATTCTTGTAGGGTGGAATAGTTATACGAGTTTATTCAAGTGAATAACATGTTAACCATGCTATGGCACATTATGATATTTAGGAAGTGAGATATCAGCTTCTGGACAATGAAGAGATATCCTTGGTACAACATGTACCCCCATCTGTTTTGTGGTACTTCAGATGATCTCATAATTTACATCTTTTCAATAGGATATAGTGAAGAGTAATACAAGGCTTATAAAAATGCTTGATTTGCATTGTACAAGTCCTATTACTGAACCCTTCTTCCTAAAAGGATGATCATGAGCTTTCTAATCTAGCACACCTTTCAATATTTAATTCAGGGTGGTTTCAAGACCCCCTACTTCCGCTGTTCCTTTTCGCAAGTTTACTTTGATGTTCTTCTTCTGGTCCATATATCTGTTCCGCTTTCTCCCTGCAAAGACTCGCACATATTAAGAACCTGAATAAATAAGTTATTATTGAAGGAATCAAATCTCAATTTAAAGCGTTACTCATATTTATAGTTATAAATTACATTTTTCTCATCGTGGGGCCACTTCAGTGTGTTGTCGTTCCATTTTCTTAATGCTTCTATTGAAATAATTGCTTATGCATATGTAGATGGCATATATTATCTTTTACTTTATCATCAGTAGCAGCAAGTACCGACTTTGTATCGTACAATAACACGGTAATGAACAAGTATTATCTAATGGAGGAAATTCTCATAATATATGTGTCTACAGAGGTTGTCTCCCTACATTTTTGCTTTGCAATGTGCTTACCTATCTCTTCTTTCTGTTCATATGCTACAGTTGCAACGACTGTTGGAACTGCTGTAGCTTTTCTTATGGTGCCAATGCGAGGACTTGGTCAAGATGGTTGGAAGATAGCAGCTGCATTAATGGGTAGACATATTGGGGGAGGTAATTTGTAAAGAATTATTACATGTTGATTTATATATGAGTTTCTTGTACAAGCTTGAGAATATTGAAAAGTACTTTTTTTTTACATATCAAAATGGCAAAATATCATCATTGGATGTACACATTTTTGGATATACGATGTATTTATTTTGCGAATGCTGAAAGAAGTAACTACTGATCATTTGGTTGTATAAGCCATCACCAGAAGTTTTTTAGGTGATTACTAATCACCTTGTCCTGATCTGTTCTGGATTTGCATGTCTGATTCCCAATACCTACTAAAAAAAGTTGTTACCAATTATTGTATCCTTATAGTTTCCTTTTTTTTCATCTTATGAGATTTTCCATCGGGTTGGAATCTTCTATCGGTTTATGGATGATGGTTTGTAATTTGCAATTTCTAGCGATTTAAACAATTGAGTCAAAAATGGCCTTATCCTTCATCCTTCACATTCCAAGGATAAATTCTACTGCATAAACATTTTAAGGCTTTTAGTTTTATGAGTTCTGGTGATTAAGATATTTTAATAACTTGCTTATCACCTCGTACTGTTTCTATAGCTCCTTTTTCTCCCTTAAATTATGTAAATCCATTTAAGTTTGATGAACTTCTTTTGCACTTGGCCTTGCATTTCTGAGTTATGTAAAATGACTAATGAATCTTTTGTTTTCAATTTGTGTAGCTGTCAATTATGTTGCCATTTCTGAAGCTCTCGGCGTCTCTCGTTCAGTTTTAGCTGCTGGACTAGCTGCTGATAATGTTATCTGTGCAGTATATTTTACAACATTGTTTGCACTAGCTTCTAAGATACCTCCTGAGACTGCAACATCAACCACTGGTGCGTGGTTTTCTATTTTAATTCCACTTTTTGCTCACTTTGGCTTTTAATAAGACCAATAATTTCCCCATGATTTAACTTCTCATTATGGCAAAAGAATAATCTTCCTCTTCTTTATTTAATTTCTTGGAAAGCTAAATATGTCATATATATAATACTCAGTTGTTAGACATGTAGGTGAATTATGAATATAATGTTTTTCCATAATATGTGAACTCTACTGAAACCTGGAACTTTGATAGATGGTGGAATGGATAAGGATTCAGAATCCAGCAACAAGCTTCCTGTGCTGCAAAGTGCTATCGCTCTTGCAGTATCCTTTGCCATCTGCAGAATTGCCAATTTTCTCACCAAATATTTCAGAATTCAGGGAGGTAGCTTGCCAGCCATCACTGCAATTATTGTTATTCTAGCAACTGCATTTCCGAAGCAGTTTACCTACCTTGCACCTTCTGGCGAGGCTATGGCAATGATTCTGATGCAGGTGATGTTTCTACCTGAAGGTCCTTTACATTTTCAACAAGTGTTCCCCCCACCCCCCCCCCCCCCCCCGGGCGGGAAAGTTAGCAATTAATCTCTAATCTTCTTTGCTAGAAATAAGATTTTACAATATTGACAAAACTAATAGTAGAAAGTGAGTTTGGTTAGAAATTTTAATTAATCAAGCACAAATTTGTCCGAGTTTTAAAGAATAAAATGAGCTATTGAACTACAATGCGTATTGAACGTAAGGATGAAACATTTTTGACAATTATGTGCACAGACTACAATGCGTATGTGGGATACAACCCTTTTGCAAAGTGTTAAGTTTACATGGTGGAAGCATGTTAGTGGGTAGTCATAGCTGGGAGAGGGGTGGATACTTACAGGCCAAGGATAACATACCTAATTCTGTAATTAGCTCATCAATCTTGTCATAAGACCTCTGTATCTGTGGTAATGCCAAGGCAATTCTTCTGTGGTCCATTTTTACATTTGCTTAGACTACTTGTTCTAGAGAGAGCCTAAACTACTTAAGGTAATAGTATTTTGTTACAAGTCAAACAACTGGAAAGTCTCCCAGGGGTAATCAACCCTTCCTATCCGCATGCTCGTTCTGCATTGTTTAGTGCGAGCTCAATTTGACCTCGAGATTGGCCTTCATGAACTATTTTCTTTCTCATTTTGGATATTCCTAAAATTGTCATTACATGTATACTTATTTATATTGAAACTCTCCCTCCCCAACCCCCAAAACCTGGCCACTACTCATCATTGTCAAAGTTGAGCTCATTATGTCACTGGTTTTGGAGTATCAGGTATTCTTTACTGTGGTGGGTACAAGTGGGAGCATATGGAATGTCATGAATACCGCACCCAGCATTTTCCTATTTGCACTAGTCCAGATTTCAGTCCATTTAGCTTTGATCCTCGGACTTGGAAAGCTATTTCGCTTCGACTTAAAGCTACTGCTTTTAGCATCAAATGCCAATGTAGGAGGCCCCACAACAGCTTGTGGAATGGCCACGGCCAAAGGATGGAGTACCTTAATCGTTCCCAGTATTCTTGCTGGCATTTTTGGCATTGCTATTGCAACATTCCTGGGCATTGGTTTCGGAGTTGCAGTTCTTAAATATATGTAAAAAATGATTCAGTATTCTCAGAAACTGATGTAACCTATACGGCTATATGTTGTTGGGTTACAACCTATATGTAACATAAAAGTTTCTATTGTGGCCCAAATACCCATAAGGGTAATTGGACCTACATCTGTTATTTTTGGCGTTCAATGCTAATGCTGGAGGCCCACAAGGCCAAAACAGCATGTCGAATGGCCTCTTTGGTGGAGTTTCCATATGTTATTCCCAGAGTAGTAATCCTCTTATCCGCACGTAGCATAGGTTTCATCAGTTACTGGGCCGTAACTAATCTATTGGGCCATTTCCTCGGACTATCTTAATTGTAACTATTTCTCTTAGTAATGTAATCTCGCAGTCTGTTAATCTTGCCTTATTTTAGCCGGACAAGTCAATTTTTATTTCTAGTGGTCTCTTGATTATTGTTTTTGCATAGAGATAAAAACAATCTGGACGCCTCTTTCTCGTGATTGGAATTAAGTGTGCTGTCCTTTTCTATGCTGAAATGGGAGAATTTTGATTTAACTCTTTCTATAATTTATTTAGTTTTTTTAAAATCTTAATCTGCTCTTTTTTAAAACTTCCACTTTGGAGGGATATAAGTACACACCATATAAATATAAATAAATAAAATAATCAATCTCAACAATATCTTAAATAAAACATTTACAAAAAATTGCAATTTATGGATGTAAATACCAGTTTGATAATAAGTAAAAAATAAAATCTTACGACAATAGAGAAAATGTGTTTCACAATAAGAAAAATACAAATAATCATAACTTTTTTTTTGAAATATAAAGTTTCTGGATAGTAGTATTAATCATTGAGATGAGCCTCGTGTTGATATTTATTATGCTGATATAAGCTTCGTTTATCATAAAGATTTTTATAAGGATAAAATACATATATAGACTTGAATTTACTTAATATTAATACTATTTAGTCATACAACTATAAAATTATATTGCACTCCTTAGAAAAAAAGAAGTGAAACTTTCAAAAAATAAATAAATTATATAATTATAAATATTACAAAATATTTAAATATCGCACTAATTATAAGATTTTTATTACTGTTTGATTATCTTGTTATTTTCCTTCTTCATATTCGTTATTGCCTCTTTTATGCTGTCTCGCGTGTAACGCGTTGGCGTAGACTTGTTAATTGTATATATGACGACCCAAACCCTCGTTTTGGTCGCTGTAGTCGTCGTCTTCTTTTTCTTCTTGAATCCAAGGGCAATTACTCCCCTATTTATTCTCTCTCCTCTCACAATAATTTCACACCAACCATAATAATCCTCTTCTCATCCTCTCTCTCCCTCTATTTATACATATCTAGCTATGTATATTAGCTTTTGTTTCTGTATCTGATCATTGTTGTTTAGGTAATTTGTTGTTTAGTAATTTTTTCTCTTATTTTTCTGGGTTCTTAATCTGTATCTGATTTGCTTCATTGGAGCTGTTTTATTTTAGATTGTTTTTCTGTCTCTATATATCTATATATCATGCAGATCGGGTTTTTCTTTTTTGTCAGGATCAATTCACGGTTTTCGATGGTGTTGTTTGTGTTGCAACAGGTTTAGAAATTGAACAGATGTTAAAAGTTGGATTCGTTACTCTATTTTTGTACTGTTTGCTTCGGGTTCATTTGTTTTTAAGAAATACAACATATATTCTCTAGATTTTTCTTTTTTCTTTTTTAAAAAAGTACTATTTTAATCTTTCAAGGGAGTTTGTTGGTCTAGATCTGGTGACTAGGTGTTGTCAAAATTGTTTCTAAAATTACGCTACTTGTGATCCTTTGTGGATAATTATCTTGCATGACTATTAGTTTTTGGTAGAATTTTAAGTTAAAGTTGGGGTTTATTGATGTTATATTTTGTCAGATATTGTATAGCTGCTTTCTGTTTTGGGTGTGTTTAACTTTCCAGTAGATTGTAAGCCTGCCAAATTTAAGGGATGTAGAAAAAGTTAGTTCCTGAAAATTTTTATATATTTTGGTTGGGTTCTATTGTGTGCCCTCCTTAGTTTTTATGTAGTTTTATTTTTTTATGAAGGGCTTATAAGTATTTTTCCCAAAATTGTTTCCTAAACCGAATCCCTGCTTTCGTAATTGCAAATGTTTATATGTGGAGTTGAGCTCAATTTTTTCTTTTATAAATTCAATCTCAGACAATCAATTTATGGTTCTTTTTGGTATATATGCTGTAGGGTGCCCGCATTCTACAGAAACACTTCGTGTAAGAGACTGCTGAAGCTCCACAAGTCTGCTGGCCTAGCAGTAGTTCTTTAAATAAATAATAACTTTTATTGCTGTTGGAACTTGTAAGTGCTTCAGGAGTGTGTTCCAGGACTTCATTATCACATTTGCCAAATAAAGAGCCATGTCTATTTCAGGGAAAGAAGAGGTGTCTATCCCAATTATAATTTACTGAAGGATTATATTACTAAACAGTGTTTAAATTTTTATTAATATTGATTAATTCATCTTGAATTGGCAGACTGGGGTTATTTCTTGGCAGTCTAGTAATTCTTCTGCAGGTATTCCAATCAAGAAAAGGAAGTTCCCATTGGTTCGACCTCTTTCACCTCCACCACAGGAACCATCCTGCCTTCCTGTCAAAGATGATTTAGTGGAGAATAAAAGTTCTAGCCCCTGTCACGAGTCGTCCTTTTTGAATGCTAGTGTTGGAACAAGTTCCCTTAGAAATTCTGATGCAAGCAAGAATTCTGTTTTAGAGATTAAAAAGGAAAACCCTGCTGATACAACTGTTAACTTGATCGGAAATGTTGACCTTTCCAGAGGCAAAAATCAAGCCCCTAGCCCAACAAGTCACTCGGATTCTTTGGACACCGTAGACAGCAAGGAGAAGCTTTTACTATCTGTTGAACAGAAAATGACAGGAATCACTAAGCTTGATTCGGCACCTAATGAAGCTTCTGCCGCGCATGCAGGGAAGGAAGTACCTTACAAACTGCATGTTGGGAAGGAATGTACATCTAAACCTAGGACTGTTGAGTTGTCATTAGGACCTATTGAACCCCTTGTTCCTGAATTGGTGGCTGGTCAGAGTAGCGACAGCTTTAATCAGATGCCTGATAAATTAGATCCTTCTTCATTGTGTTTGTCTTTAAGCCAGGATAAATGCGTACGTGGATGCAAAAATGGTGATGTTATGGTAAATAGTGCCGGCACTCATGTCCGTACTAATAGGTCGAACTGGGATCTGAATACTACAATGGACGCTTGGGAGGGTCCTGCTGGTGATGGTGCTGGTCCAGAAATTGTTGGTGTTAGTGGATTAAAGAAGTTTGGTGGCATAAATGGCTTAAAACCTTTAATAAGCTCAACTGCAGTACTTGGAACTGTTAGTGATGCGGGGCTTGGAATGAATGACAGAATTTCCAATTTCTCCATGTTATCTTTACCACCCACTGGGCAATATAGATCTGAGGACTCCCTTAACCTAAGTCTGAGTACATTTGTTCGGCCAAATTTCAGCGGGGAACACTTTACTTCTTCAGCTAAAGTAGATTCAGGCACAGTTCTACCCAACTCAAATTTGGTTGAAGGGTTGGTTTCTGCTGGAAGTATGAATTCTGGGGGATGTGCCACCGTAAAATCTGAACCCGTTGATGAAAATGCCAAACATGAATGTCTTGGAGCAAGAAGCAATCCCATGGGATCATTGGATATAGTAAACAGAGAAATGGTAGAGAGGTGTGGTATAAAAGCTTTTGATTCTTCAAATGTTAGCCCTGAAAAATTAATTGAACCTAGATCAATAAAATGTGAACCAGTTCAAGAGGGTAATCAGGAAACACAAGTGATACCACACAAGTCAATTGGAGAGGTTGTTCAGTGTCAAGACAATGTTTCTTCTGCTTTGGCAATGGCTTTAGTGCCCAGTAAGTCATGTCCTTCAGGTTTACTTCCTTGTTCAGTATTATCGATGAGTGGGGATGCACCAAATCAGTTTGAACATTCTACTAATAGAGAAGAAGTCAATATTGACACTAATACAGCTCAGGGAACCTGTACAACGGTTGATCAGGCTGTTGCAGATTTGAATGTCGCATCTCGGGGCCATGAAAGTAAAGAGTCAAATGCATCTGAAGGTATGATACACTCTGGTGATTCAGAAGATGCAATGGATTATGTTCCCCTGGATTCTCTTAGAAATAGTGAGGGTTCTGAAAGTGAAGGAAAGATGAACATATCAGCTGATATATTGGAAGAAGATTCTTATGGGTCTGATTATGAGGCAAATTGCAATCATGATATTGACGTTTGCATGAATTTAGAAGGTAGGCATGATGGCAAAGAAAATGGGGAGTATGAAGATGGCGAGGTCCGAGAAACACTACTGCATACAGCGGTACCAGAAGGACCAATGGAAGATGGGGAGGAAGAGAAGATCATTCAGGGTGATTGTGATGGTAGAATCTCAAATGCTATTGATTTTCCTGGTGATGGTATTACTGCCCAAGCCCCTAAGGAAAATGATGGTAAAGTTGAAGATCATGGAGAGATAAGTGACGATCATATTAAAGAGGAAACTGATCAGGCTATAGATAGAGATGGTTCTTTGCAAGAATCATCAACGGTTGAAAAGGTTGCTGCTGGAGCTGACAAACAGATGCCCATAAAGGCAACTCAAAAAAGACCACTTGATCTATCATTAAGGAATGATGTTCAGAAGGGCCATGATACAGAAGAATTATCTGATGGAGCAACTAATGGAGGTCAATGTATTGAAACTACTGTCAGTCAGATTACAAATGCCAATATCAAAGGAACCAACACAATGGAGAAAGTTGATCCAACTTTACTAAAGACAGAATCATCTGTTACTGTCAAACATGATGCTAATGATGGTAACAGTGGAGGTAGTCGGAGCAGGATTATAAATTTACCTCGAGCTTCTAATGTGACATCTCCTTGTAAATCCAGATTTATTTCAGACAGAACATTGGTATCAACCGAAAGGGAAAGATATGCTGATTTTGAGGGAGAGAAAGTACATCTACGAAGGAATAGGTGATTACATGCTGCGTGATTGCTGCTTGTTTTATCTAACCATCTCCCCACCTTCCCTCCCACTCTCTCTCCCTACCCCCCTTCTCTCTTCTTTTATGTTTTAGATTGTCACCTGATGTATGATGTCTGACCTTTTCCTTTTAATTGCATTTTTTAGAGGTGACTGGTATGCTGATGGCTCCCGCAAATTTGATAGGGATAGGTTTCAAGATCAACCATTCAGAAGCTCTAGAATGAATTTTGTGCGTGGAAGAGGGAGGGGTTTCAGACAACGAGGTGAATGGGATTCTGATTGTAACTTTGATACAGAAATTTATAATGGTCCAGGTGATTATCGATTTCCCAGATATAAACGTGCTTCTGATGGGGGTGATGCAGAACTTGAAGGTAATGGTTATGGTATGGCTCCAAGTAGGGCTGTAGGCATGGGTAGGGGAGGGAGGAGGCCAATGAGTGATGAATTGCCTTCATTTCGTCATCCATCCTCAAGAAGGCTGTCTCCTGGAGTTAGGGATGGGACTGGACCAAGAAGTATTCAAATGTTGCGAACATTTTCGGGGAATGTTAGCCCAAGTAGATGCAATGGCGAAGATGTTTCTGACTTGGTTGGACCTAGGCATGGTGGGAAGTTCATGAGGGGATTGCCTGAAGATGTTATTGATCCCGTCTTCAGTCGTCCTCAGCCTACCTATCAGGGATTAGATGGCCAGTTTGGCCGAGGAAATAGAAACTTCTCTACCGTCCACAGGAGGGGTCTTCCTCGAATTAGATCAAAATCCCCTGTAAGATCCAGAACACGCTCCCCTGGCCCATGGTCATCTCCTCGAAGAAGATCTCCTGATGGTTTTAGTGGACTTCCAGAATTAACTCACCGCAGATCTCCAACCACATACAGGATGGAGAGGATAAAATCTCCTGATCGCCCTTGTTTCGCTGAAGAAAGAGTGGCTAGAAGGCGCGGGTCTCCTCCCTATATGGTGCGAACTTCCAATGATTTAAGGGATATGGATTCCGGAAGGCTTGGCCAGCCAAGGTCTGCTAATTCTAATAGGAGCCCATCTGGCCGGGTTTTACCTAGAAGTACTAGGAGATTTGATACTCTAGATCCTCGAGAAAGGACTGTTAATGATGATTATTTTGGAGGGCCAATTCGTTCTGGTAGATTTCATGAGGTTGGTGGTGATGGTAGGGGTGATGAGAGAAGAAAGTTTGGTGATCGGCGTGGACTTATTCGCTCTTTAAGGCCACCTTTTAATGGCGCTGATGGTGAAAATTTGCATTTTCATCCAGAGGATGGCTCTAGGCCTTTAAGGTTCTGTCAAGAAGGCGATTCAGAGTTCATTGAAAGAGGTAACTTGAGGAACAGGGAGTTTGATAGGCAGATCAAGAATCGACCTGGAATTGCACTTACTAGAATGAGAAGCCTAGAAGAGGAGGAAGGAAACTGCAGTCATGGTGGGCAGGTTTGGCATGATGATGTCTCCCAAATGAAAAGAAGAAGATTCTAACTTAATTTTCTTACTACAACTATGAATTGATAATGAGAATTCTGTGAGAAAGGGTGTCAGCTGTTGGACTATGGTTATCTGAGCCTCAGGTTTCCCTTTCAACACAGAGTGGTGCTGCATGTAGTTGGAAGAAAGGGTATCAGGAATATGTAGTAATTCTGATCTTAGGTATGAGCAACTGGAAAATGTCTAATTTGTTGGAATCCCAATCTGTATTTGCCGTAAAACCCAGTGCAAATTGCCTTTTTCATGGATGCTTGAAATTATGGAAGTGATACCTAAGCAACCTTTGCCTTTGAGCTTATCATTACTTGTGTACTATTGACTTTTGCTTGGTATTGTGCAGTTGATGCTTAAGTGAAGTAAGTTGCTCGGTGCTTGTGGGAATACTTGCTATGAGCTCCTTTTTCCTATGCGCATTAGCTGCAGAGATCAATCAAATTCAGGAAGTTATAAATGGTCATAAACTTTGTTGGCTGCAAAATATATCTTAAGGTCAGTTTGGTGAAGTCAGTTCTTGTAAATTCTTGGTTGATATCCTTTAATAAACCTTCTCCTTAGTATCTTTGACTATGATGACTTTGATGCTTAGTGGGATGAAGTAGGATGGAGCAGAAAATGGCTGCTTAGTTTCTTTGCACAGTTGGACTGATAACACTGTGGACAAACATTGTTTGTACATTTGCTCCGTTTTTTTAGGGTTAGCTGATATTCCAGTTCTCTCTGTGCATTTGTTAAGTTAACAAATTAGAATTAAGGTCATTACACTCTAAAGTCATTCATCACTCGGAAGTATGGGCAAGCTGAGGGGAATTGCTCAGTGAGGTTTTCTTCAGTTGTTTGGTGGGCTATTCATTTCTTGCTAAGTAGGTGAACTTCTCTTGCTATTTTTCCTAGTTTGGGAATGCATAGGATGCCTGTAGTCAACAGCCTATCATTGCACGATTTACTTGAGTTATACGTAGGAGAGCAATCTGATTAGATGATTACTTCAGGTTTTCATCATTGCAAGAAAAATAATGTGCAATCTGAATACGAACAATTTTAGACTTGAACGGTTGTTACTTCAGGTATATGTGGGTGAACCCCATATCTCATTCAGTACTTGCTGATTTTAGGATGGTAGTGTTGCTGACATATCTATACTCTTCTATACTAGAGCCTGCTACATTCTCTGATTAAAGAACTGATTAGTCTAGGACTCTAGTGTTTGTGGTTTGCTGCTGGGTGGTGAGTACTCTTATTGAAATCAACTTCTGAACAATGGAATAGGGGGGATGGGTAAAATTTCGTCAGGAAGATGAACTATCATTGTTGTACTATATATCTTGCGGAGCTGGAATTATTTGCACCATCATCAGCTTTTAGATTTTCAGTCATGTTCTTCAAGGAAATAGATCTGTGGCAGAATGATTTATATGGCGAAGTTCCCTCTCAAATACAATGCTAATTGTTTTCGAATGGTGGCCTCCCTCCATATGATCACCAGGTTGAAGGTTTAAAATTTACATTGTAATATTACTAATAAATATCATAATAATTATTAGACATAGGAAATGTCACAAATATTAACTTGTTAGGTAATTGATCTACTCGGATTTTTATTTTCGGAGCATAAAATTTGTCAGCGTGTTTCCTGCTTTCAGCATTGTTTGTTCTGGCGAGAGAGAGAGAGAGAGAGAGAGTGTTTCCTGCTTTCAGCATTGTTGGTTCTGGGGGGAGAGAGAGGGAGATTGAGAGAGAGAGCATTCTGAATTCCTGTCTACCTTACTCTTGATATGACCTCTTCCTTTCTAATATTTATGTGCTGAAGAATTTGGAGAATTGGAAACAGGGTATGGTATAATTTGGGCATAATGTCCCTGTTATTGTATTGTTGTTAGTTGGTCTGGTGCAATTGTGTTTATGTCCATTTGTTCAGGAGGGGCCATCAACTCCAGTTTGGATGAAAGGGCCTTATTGTTTGGCTGGAAGTTTCCACTTGATTATGACCAATTTGCTGACTTGATAGGCCAAAATATGTTACGGAGTACAGACTGAAGGCTTGCAGTTAATTGCAGTTAATCGTAAGCTTGTGTAGCATGTAATGCGATTTACTGGCTTGGGAGTAGTTGGTTAAACTCCCTTGACATTACTGGAATTATATTAATAGATGGTTTTGTTAGTAAGAAAATTTTATTATACCTTGCATAGGCTAGGCTGCCTTGAATATGTAACTACAGGTGGTTGATCTTTCTGTTTGGCCTATGCTTTTGGTGGAAGAAGCCACAAGATTTGGAGGCAAGGATGGAATATTGATTCATAAAAACACCTCGTTTGGTAGAGGAAAAGAATGGAGAAGAAAATGAAGGAATAGGGAAGTCAAATGTGAATAAAGAAACCCAAATATATACTACTGTAGGTCACAAGCAGCTGTAAGGTTCAAAGGTTCAACTCCCTTTGAAATGTGCAAGTAGGAGGATAATCAAAGGGACTGCATGTTGAGGGTTTCAAAGCTCCAGATCCTTGGAACAGTCGAATGATTTTTGGCCTTGCCTTTCTTTTAAGGCTTAAACCATTTTTATATTGGGGCTCCTCCTAACAGGAAAGAAGTCACTACTGTCAGAAGGGTCTCCTAGTCTGGAGACTCTGGACCTAATATTAATTTGACTACAACCTCGATTCTAACTTTTTTTAGGAATAATGTGCACACTAGATTCAAACAATTTGTACCCCGTGTCATTTCTGTCTGTTGACAGGGAGTCGGGGATTTAAAATAAGGGGCAATATTAGAAATTTTTATCAATATAACAATAACAATTCATATTTTTTGTAATTGTTAAAAAATTTCAAATATATGAGATGAATAATGGACATGTTGAAGTTACAGAGGGCAGAATTCTCTTTCCCTCAAATGTCTCGGCTATGATAACAGAAACACCAACCCATGTCCCCCCAAGTCTCTTTCCCGTCCCTCCCTCTCTTTCCCTCTCAATGTCTCAGCGATGATAACAGAAACACTAACCCATGTCCACCCAAGTCTCTTTCTCGTCCCTTTCCTTCCCTTCCCTTCAAAACAAAACTCACAAACACAGCCTAAATACTGCCAGAAATCTTAGCCATTCCCCCCGTAGCCAGCAACCGACGTTCATCACCCTTACTCGTTCTTACTTGCATTACTTTATTTACTTCCCTCCCTGGGACCGGCCTGATCTCAAATTGTGATTATTCATCCAATTCTCAATTGTTCTTGGTGCTATGTAACTTTACCATAAATTTGTCATCTTTACATCTACCCATCGGCATTCTTACACAATACTACATGAAAAATGATATATATTGAGAATATTTACGTCAACTTTTTGATTGCTAATTACGTGAATAAGTATTGCTAGTAATTTTTTTAGAGCTCTCTTATAATTCTTACCAATCCCATGTATTTGATAAGTTTCACAATTATAATTTGACGTAAATTTATCGTAATACATACTACATATATAACCAATTGACCACAGTGACAATGATATATTGACCATCTTCAATAATATTTTTCAGAAACCACCCACTTACAAACTTGGATTTTCTTTTTAAATTCATCATGCGAACAAAAAATTAATCAAACAAGCTGAAAATGAAACAAGAGTTCCACAAGTGTAACGGCATTATGTAGAGAGAGCAACAAAGTATCTTTTTTTAAAATTATTAACAGGTTATGATCCTCTTTTTTATTCTGACAAGCATAGAATAACACACTATCAATCCGAAACGCCTATTATCTACACTGCAGCTGTGAATCTTACATTGCAAGATTTGTTTGGTGGCTGGTGCCGCCATTGATTTTTTTTATTTTTTTTTCTATTTTTTAAATTATTATTTACCAATTTTACTGATCATGAGATTTCATTAAGCTTTATAAATAAATTAGTACCACAGAACAAAGAAAAACATATTCGTGTTTATGCTTTAGAGAGATTTTTAGGTAGATTTCTCTTGAAGCATGCAGCAAAGGAAGCAATCCTCCAAAACAGAATAAACACAAACATGCAGGTAAAGTCATGGTGCCTTGTACACAAAAACAGTCTTGACCAAGAATGAACTTGTGTACCCCAATGACTTAAATCTGAAATGAGACAACCATTGCATGGCCGTGTACTGTTAAAGAAGTTTATGACAAAAAAATTATATAAAAGGCCCATCAAAAATGATTTTTTAGGGGTAATTTTGGCCAAATTATAAGAATTGAAGTCAACCATATCACTTAAGCCCTTGGGATAGAGCATCAAAATCAATATCTCACAAGTCGAAAGGTTCTTAAGCGGTGTATAATCTCTTCCAAAAAGGAAAGAAAGAAAACAACCACATATATCACTTGTGTTAAGAGTAAATGACGCTAAAAATCAACCGACTTACACTTATTTTATGTTTTAACCAACTAAGTATAAATTTTTTAAGTTAAACTTCAAAGTCAAGATATAATTTTTTTTTTTATTATCAGATGTTACTTGGCCAAGTTTGACTGTCTATTTTTAATTACATGACTTTTTAAATTATTTTTTATCATTTTTTTTATCCTATGTGGATATTGTGACATGAATTTCATTCTTCTACCCCCAATCAAAACCATCGGTTATTAATAATGGCTTTTCAATCACAATGGTGATATTCCCAATAACAAACTCCCAATTCACAACTATTGTCAACGGTGACTCCACTGAATCCCAAGCATCGGTGGCCACCCTTGGTTGCTGTATATTCATTACCAACATCTCTGAAATAATTTGCATCGACCTGACAGCCCTTGAGTGGACTAACTCCTCATTTTTCTCTCTCCTCCACTCCCCATCCACTGCCAAACACCCCTAATACTCCTTTACCACCGTGTCCTTCCAAAATATTCAAATTCAACCCAATAGCAAACGATCTCTTCTTTCAATTGATCTCTTCCAAGTCTATTTAAATCAAATATAAATATGTTTAAAAAGAGAAAAACAAACCCAAAAATTTAACTTTGTATATACAATACACACACATGTATATACATATAAAGAAAGAACTGATAAATCACAAAATATATTCAAGAATCCCAATAATTAGAGGCGATTAATCCAATATCAGCCCTTAACTTTAATAAATATCCATCATCGATCCCTTATCTCGCTACTAGGATGCTTAAATAAGAGGTTTTGATTTCATTGAAGAATCGATGCCGCATATAATCAATTTAGATCTGAGTTTTGCACACTTCTTCTTTCCTTTCACTTTTTTGGTGGTTACAATTCGTCCATCCCGGCTCTCTTTTGGGTGGTTGTAATTTGTCAATTCTTTTTGGATTGACGAGAAAATCAACCTACAAGACATGAGATTTGATTAGGGAATAATTAATTTCATGTCATATATTACATGTCATTTTTGAGTACGGAAAATGTATAATAAAATGCCACGTAAGAAAAAAAAAGGGTCAAACAAAGTCAATTAAAAGTCTGTTAAAAAATTGTAGAAAAACAATCTCTTAGACTTTAAAATTTAACGAGAATGGATTGTACTTGCTTGGTTATAACAAAAAAAATAAAGTAAAAATTCGGTAATTTTTAACTTCATTTGCCCCTTGTCCTAATGACTAATGATTACAGAATTTAGTGATGGGAATTCAAAATCTACATAAATAACAGCAATCAGCGATACAAGCCTCCTTTCTGGATGAACGGAATTCACAATCTACAGAAATAACAACATTCAGCTATACAAGCCTTCTTTCCGGACGAACAAATACATGTACACGATCCAATTAAAATAAAAAATGCTGCTTTATTAAACCTTAAGGGGCCTATTGGCTAGTAATGTCAATAGGCTTCACAGTAACTCCTCGAACTTTGATGGCTTCATATAACACCAAGTTCGCCAACAGAGAAGTATGACAAATGGCCGAGGAAGAAAACAAATCTAGAGCCATCATCTTGAAAACTAAAAAATCCCAAAGAAATCATAATCACCAGCTCCATGAGAAAAGGTAGCTGGGATCAGGCAGGAAAAATAATTGAATACTTATCTACCCCCAAAAAAACCTCAACAGGTTTAAAAAGTCCCATCTAAATAATAATTCATTTGCAAAGGGAAAACAGCATATGAACACAAAGCCGCCGTGAGGTTATAGTTCCCTTGTAGCAGCATCCTCATCATAATTCAATCCTGCTGGACAGCACCATGAAGCACTAGAATACATTGTCATATCAATATGTCAATCCACTCATAAAGGGAAATAAGGCATATGAACGCAAAACAACGTGATCAGTTTTCCCTTGTTGCAGCACCCTCATCAACATCCTGCATTCCAGACGATAACGTACTATCATATGTCCGGTCATTGTTAGTAGATCTAGGACCTCTGTCTTCCCTAGCACCACTCCTAGGTATATCCTTTTTGATAGCACCCCTACTAAAGCATTCACTGCCATTTTGGGAGCCAAAAGCCTCAAAACAATCTTCAGCGTCATACCGGAACCTCCTCACAGTACCACCTGCATCATAACGCCTTAATCGATGGCTCATCTCATATTTGTTATCATGTTTCCTTCTCTCATCATCACTTCCATCAAAGTCACGTCCCCTTGCACTGCCAGACGCCTGAGGAAATCTTCCAGGACGTATCATGGGTCGGAAGAAGCCATCTGGCTTCAACCTTCCAGAATAGTCAATAGAATCAAACCTTTCGCTCCTCCTGAACAGTCTCAGAGAAGAATTTCTGTCCCTAAAATGATTGTCCATTCCATCATCAAGCCATCTGGAGTTGTTTTGTGGGGACAGTCGCCCTCTTGGTTGGGACATGAAAATTTCATCACCGTCAGCAGCAAAATTGGGCTTCTGAAAGGGTCTCATTCCCTCCATTCTAGCATCAGACCTGAAACATGGACTACGTCGTCTTGTACCCGCATTTCGGTCTCTCTGTAAATGCCATGCAACTGGAGAGCGTGTTCGGGATCTTGAACGAGAATTCCTGCGAGTTCGTGAAAAATGACCATTACTACTGTAATCAGGAGATAACCCTCGTTCTCTCCTGGCAAAATATTGTTGCCTACGAACAGAAGCTACAGTAGCAGCAACAGGCATATCTTCAGGATACTCCTCCTTTGGGCCGCTCCTGATCCCTTGCGCATATAGTCCAGACCTGCCTCTACTCCTATCTCGGGCGATGCCTCTCACTGATGGTATTCCCCTTTGGCCACCATTGTTAGGTGATGATCTCCTTCTCATGAAGGGCCGATACATGCCATTTGACGAATAATTTATTGATCGCCTGTCATCATGGCTGTTCAATCCACCAACCTTGGCGCCAGAATTAGCAATTGCATCTCTTGGCCGTGAATAGCTATGACCATCAGGACCACGATTATAATGTGGATAATGGTTTCTTGTATCTCGATAGCCAGCTGAAGAATCAATCCTGTGACCATCGGCCTCATTTCTGCCACAAGCTTTAAATGAAAATCTGTCCCTTCCCATTGATTTTTCAAAACTGAAGTCCCTCTCAGTATGAGAATATGAATAATTAGGGTTGCCATATCTAACACAAGGAAAATTAGTAGTTGTTAGGGCTAGGAACAAGAATTTACATGAAACTAAATAAAAAGAGAATTTGAAAAAGAAAATGAGATCTAACCAGTTACCTGCTTCGCTGTAGAGGAAGAGTATTCTTCCTTTCTAAAACATCAAATGAATTAGGTCCTTTACTATAAGAAGTAAACTTCCCCCTAGCTGCCCTTGATTGAAATTCTCCAGCTAATATACCTTTGTCATCATGCCCATCAGTATTTCCTTCTGCAATCCCATACTTAGAATGTTCATTGAACTGATCCCCTCCAGAAATTTTAGTCTTTAAGCTCGAAATAATACTTCTTTCATTCAAAACATCACCTTTAAAACATTGTTCAAGGACCCTAATGGATCCCCCCTCTATTGCTGATCTATTTCCTACTGTTACATTCTTCACCGTGTCATCATTTTTCATCAATGAGATTCCCTTTTGTGCAATTTGATAACCATCCAAGCCAACCTCCAAATTTTCTGACAGAGAGTAATCAACAACATCATAGTCATCTGCATCTCCATCATCTGAGCCATAGTCCACACACTCAGTTTCACACCCCTCTAGTTCATTCTCTTCCCAAGAGTATACACCTGGTTCCCTCAATTCTCCATCCTCAAATGAAGAATCATAACCTGCATCATGTTCTGTTACATGTTCTACACCAGCCACATGTCCATCCTGAGTAACATCTGAACCATAGCAGTCACTGAAATGGTTTTCTGGAGCATGATTACCAGTGCAATTAGTAGGAACATCAGCATCACCAAAATTTTTGCAAGACTCCTGAGATATAACTCCACCTTGTTTTAATCCTTCATTTGAAACAATATGTTCAGAACACTTGGCCATGAGTTCGATAGACCCAATTTGGAGTGCAAAATCCTTTAAAGTACTATCAGTTGCAGATACTTTTTCATCTCGTCGCTTCACCTCCCCAATTACAACAGAGGTGCTCGAAGAAGACGAGGCTTCACCTTTGGGAGAAGGATGAAAACTATCATCTTTATCTGATTCGCCTACAGAACTCTTAACATCTACTGTCTTGCTGGTAACTGAGCTTATTATCACCTGGCTTGGAGAAGTCCTGTTATCAGGCATAGGCAATCCAGATGATTTATCAAAATCTTCACAAATTTTATATTCTGCGCAATCAACCCCACAAACAGACTTCTGGTGTGGCATGTCTGCAGAGAAAATGTCCTGATTCGCAGCCTGAAAACTTCCATATAATGACGTTCCATTTTGTGCAACAGAAGTTCCGCAAGAATCTTCTCCGATCTGCTCAATAATGCTAGCAGTAGTATTCAACTTTTTGTCAGAAGAAGCAATTGTATCAAAAACATAGTTCAAGGATTCTGTTGCATGTTGAGTTGGAGTATCAACATACTGTTTCTCAGGGCAGATTCCTTTCAGGGAAGGGCACTCTTTCATATTATCTTCTTGTATGCTAGTTTTGGCAGTTGCAATAACCATGCTTTTTGAGTCTAGAAGTATCTTGTTGCCTTCTACATCTGACAAAGCCTTTCCGCACACCACAGATTGCACCTCACTTTCATTGTCACATTGGGCATCTTTTAAGTTCTGCATTTCACAACTTCCAACAGTGAATTTTTCACACTGCATGCCATCCTCAAGGACAAATTCTGAAACATGTATCCGAGAATTAGCAAGTGGATCATCATACGATTCTTCCCATGCTTCCATCACGGTGTTCAGGTCCCAGTGCAACCTCTCATCTTTCGAAGGAGCAGAACTTTTAACTATCCCACCATTCTTTTTCTTATTAAGATTAGCCAAAACATCAAAAGTACTGTCTTCAACAAACGATACACCCATATTATCTTCATTTAACAAATCTTTCTGGGACACGTTGCCTGTTCCAGATGACGCAATACTTTCTTTGACAGGAATAGCTGCACTAGGTGAATCAATACCT
Organism: Aralia elata; assembly: GCA_034770075.1. Lineage (NCBI taxonomy): Eukaryota > Viridiplantae > Streptophyta > Magnoliopsida > Apiales > Araliaceae > Aralia > Aralia elata. Next base: position 109,614,563 of record CM068385.1, on the reverse strand, counting down.
TCAGCTTTCATAAATTCTTCAACTGCAGAAGTCTCCTTAACATTTACAGCATCATCATCAATGCTGCTGCTACTGCAGGCAGCAGCAGCAAGTAGTTGAATACCTAAGAAGTCATCATCATAATCATGCTCTATGTTTTTCATCTCGGACATTTTTCGATTCCAAACCCCATCAACACTATCTCCAAACTTCAGCCCAACAGATCCATCAAAGACACATTTTTTATTGCTAGAATGCGCGTCTTGAAAAAACCATTGACCTGCAGCAGCATGTTGACAATAGAAAAGCTGCTCGGACTCTTCAGGAAGTGTAGGAGTCTGGGGTTGAGGTGACAGGGAATCTTCATGGTCTGGTGAAGGGGTCCGAGGTGGTGGTGATGGAGACCTGATCAAAAATCTCCTCTTCTTAATTGGAACATCCACTACTTTTTCAGCAAAGCGTCTTCCAAGAACAGCAACACCAAGCTGCCATATAGAGAACAAGGGTAAACATCATGCTTGTAAGGATACTAATAGGTATACAAAATTAATAAGCAATGTATACATTTAGCCATTTAAGAAAGGGAACTGATATTTCCACATGTGTTTTTGATATTTCCACATGGTCCTCTCTCACATGAGCATAAAGTGAGTCCCACCTTAATGTGAGAGAGAATCATGTGGAAATATCAAAAACACATGTAGAAATAGAGCTCCCCTTTAAGAAAATATGTCTACAAGAAAACATACTTTCTCAGATTCAATAACTGAAGAGTCCTGGTTCCTTTTGCGGCTCTTATTACGCAGTTCAACACCAACATTCAAGCTACCAATGACCGATTTCCTAGAGCGTCTATTCGTACTCCTGCAACCTTTTTTAACTTTTTTCCAAGTGAGGTCAGAATTGATAAAATTAGTGAGTTCTAGGTCCACTGTACTAAGCATGCTTGCAGATTCTGGTTCTATGCCATCAACTATTGGTCTTCTCCCACAAGTACCACAGGAAGCCTTTGTTAGTTGCTTTCCTTTTCTATTTATCTCCAAAGAAGATGCTAAACTCCCAGAGCAACTGCACAATTGTGTCTGCACAAAAATAGATGGGACCCCATTTAGACAAAAATAAAGTATAGGTAATTGTATACATGCCATATTATCCCACTCCTGCGCAAAACAACTCATTAATATGCCAAATAAAAGAATTTAAAATCGAACAAAAAGCAGCCTCATAATTGATATTTTAAAGCAGAAACATATATAGGACATCTCAGATGGTCGATGATAAATTACGGATACAAAATTGTACCTTTGAAATTCTCATCTTGTTGATATAATAACTGGAGATTTTAATGCAAAGTGTATATGGAATTCAATGGTTCTATCTGTATTCTCTAAACTTAGCAACAGATTTTATCAGAACATTAATTATATTTTCCATCTTCTTATGTAATATTATACTATTGTATCAAATAGGATAAGAACACAAAGGTCGATAATATTTAAAAGCTAGACAACAAGATGGATAACATACATGTATAATAATCATATTTGATTATTTTGAGCCAATAGAAGTTAATATAGGTTTTCTTTAATGCATAATTCCCACTCTATTAGGTGACAATATTGGATAGTTTGTCTTAGCAAACTTAAGAAGAATATATACTCTAATAAAATTGCTCCTCTGCAATGTTGATGTTAAACAGCGAAAGTCCAAGATACTTCTAAATTTTTACAAGTTGATAAAGTTAATCTCCATCAACATCCTATATTTGCTGAATAACCAGCCTATGGATTCACAATAACCAATATTCTTAGAGCACTTAGCTCAAAAGTTACAATAACCAGCCTATGGATTCAAAATTTGAAAACAGAGTATAAGGATCAACCACTACAGCACATAGTGCATAGAACAACCTTAACCTGTCATGGAAAGGACAGAGCTTAAATATCACCAAGCTAGAAGCCACTAAATACAAGCAGTATTAAGATATAAAAATTCACCATCGATAAAAAAAGCTCACATTGGTCCAAGTTACAATGTTCAATATACTAGTATCCTTCTAAGTTACCGAAATGAATTCAATATCACAGATCTTAAACAAGCTGTAAATTGAACAGAATTTAATCAGTAAGAAAATCAGCAAGTAAATACAGCAATGAATTACTTTAACGTAATTCACATTGTCATTCAAAAGTTTGATACATTACTGGCAGCTATTTCTTCATAGACTATTAACTTGGGCCAGGTAATGTTAGAAAGTTTGAATACAACAAAAACTGTCCGCTCAAATTGTAGCTTTGGAAAGAGATACCCTAGTGTTAATCAGGATCATTTTTGCAACCAAACAAAGATGGATAATAGAGTACTTCATGTAATAAAAACTTTAAATTAGTATGACACAATCGAACAAACTGTCACATTAACAACGATGAAAGAAATTACCACCAAAGACTATAAAGTTGTGAAAGCCATATACATCGATCAGATCACAGCAAGGCATCTGAAGTCTGTTCCAAAGATAATCAAAACTTGTTCCAATTTAATGCTGATCCAAATATACCCCAAAACTCATCAATAGAGAAGAAAACCCTTGGCCTTATTAAAAAATAAGGCACAATATTAGAAAATATCAATTTCCGGAGAAAATTGTAAAGCATAGATCCTACAAGAAAGACTGTATTTCTATTGTATTTTTCACATAAAAATTTCTTTCACCAATTTCTAACAAGCATATCCCTCTTTCTTTAAAGACCATCCAAATTTGAAAATGGCTTGGAAGAGACGAAACAACCAATCATTCATCATGATGGTTTCTGAAGCAAATCTCAACATTCACTTTTATTTGAATGCGACCTTTCATGGAAGCGTCTTAGGAAGAAACACCTACTAAACGCATCCGCTAGAGCGGATTTGATGTTTTATATGATTATTTTATTTATTAGTCCTATATTGAGTGGAAGATCTAATGGGCTCCAACGAGATTTGGAAATCCTAATTTTGCTCCAGATCTGGAAACCCTAATTCCGCTCATGCAAGGACGTTACTGAAACAGCAGCCTCATAAAAATTGACGAAGCAGTAAAATCAATAACCAGAGTCATTTTACGAGAATAATACGGCCCTCAGACTCAGATCATAGCTTTCCTTAGCTTCTCCACAACAAAGCCTACCTAAATACCCTTCAGATCAGATTCAGATAGTAGCTTTCCTTAGCTTCGCCAACCTACCTAAATACGCTTCTAGAGCGGAAGAAAGCCAAATCTCCGAAGAAACCTAATACATATAAGATCTGGTAGTCCCGTGACGAAATAGATTCCTTAATTGAATCACAAACCGATCTGATCGAAGCAGAATCTTCTTCGACTGAAGAAAAACAACCAATAAAGAAAGCGTATAAATCAAAATATACGAGGTTTTTCAATACCTGTTATTTCTGATTCACAAATCGCACCGATTGAAAATTTGACGAAACATCGACCGATTAAACGATGAGATTTTAACCAAAATTCTTCGCAGAAAAACACAATATCTCCAGATCCAGATACATAAACATGAGATCGGAGATCTTCAGGTCAATAATTCTTCTTCTTTTCCGTGCCCGAGGAAAACAACAAGTCTACCAAATCGTTGCACGTCGACCGTCCGATCAGAGAACCCCCTCTGAATGATCCGTGTAATTGTTTTGCTGCTTCTCTCTTCTTCCTCTCCTTCCTTTTTTCCAAAGGCAGGCAGGCTGGCTGGCTGGCTGTTTGTAAAGGGGATAATAAAATGAGCTCACAATAGTTGCCCTTCACCACGTATTTATTGAGGATTTTGTACCTAAAATACCCTGCGTGTTTTTCTGTATTACCTAGCCTGGATGCCCTAGGTCAACACTCCCGTCCCGTGTTACATATCGATCTTGACTTTGTGCCCTAGCGGATCCAACGATGCTGATGAGAGTTAGCCAGAGCCTTTGGTATTTTTTTTTCATTTTTTTTATAATAAATAAAAGTTTCATCAATAATTACATTTTTACATTATAAATGAGCAAGTTAAACTAGCAGAAGAATTGAAAATTCAAAGTTCAATTATAAACAGAAATATTATAATTTTTAATAGATACGGTAGTATATATTTGGAAAAATTAATATTCACAATCTTATGAAATCAGTATAAAAGAATGATCGGGTATTAATCTCTAAAATAAATCGCAACAAATAATAAACATTGTTGAATCCGATCCGGATAGAATGATAGATGATGATCTTAACCAATTTTCTATAACTTGTGTCTTAACAGGATTCAAGTAGTTTGTATTGAATTGGTTATCACCAATTCAATACTTAGCAAGTTGAAATGGAGCATATTGCATTACATGGTAAGGAGATGAAGGAAAATAAAGAAGAAACACAAAGTAGAGGGAGGACTAGAGAGAGAAAAAGAGAGAAGGAAAAATGTTTCAATCATTCATTTCATGACCAAAATATGGATAAAATCCAATGCATATACCCTCGTACCATCGGTCGAGAGATGTGAGACTATGTGATTGCACATGCTTCCTCCTCATGCTTAACATATGAGTTCTAACAGTAATAAAGTGGAAACGATAATACTGCCCTGACTAATGCAATTAAAAAGATTAAGACACCCTTACTTAACTAACTTAACTAACCTCTAATTATTATTAATTAACTATAACTCCCTCCATTCCTTACATCCCATTCCCCCTTAAAAAGGATTTTAGGGTGGAAATAAGGAAACTTTTTGTGCAATTGATCCCAGTCTTCCCGTGTGGCTTCGGAAGACAAGGTGTTAGCCCATTGTACCAAGACATCCACTCCAATTGCATTATTTCTTTTAACCATCCTCCTGTTAAGCACAACAATAGGTTCCACTAGAAACTGCCTTACATAATCCATAAAAGATAATGTAGGAGAAGAAGTGCAATGCAAACCAATTCTCTTCTTTAGTAGGTAAACGTGAAAAATAGGGTGAATCTTGGCATAGTCAGGTAGCTGGAGTTTGTAAGCCACTGTACCAATTTTATCTTCTACCAAGAATGGTCCATAGTATTTAGGGGTTAACTTTCTATGTTTAGATTGTGTCGGTGAAGTTTGTTTGTAAGGTCTGACCTTAAGGTAGACCATATCTTCAGGCATAAATTATCTTTCTATTCTATTATTGTCAACAAAGTATTTAATTTTGGACTGAGCTTCCACCAAATGTTGCCTCATTATTTGCAATAGCTGAGACATATCCTTGCAAAATTGTTTGATAGTGGGGTCATGTATTTGTCCAAACTGATAAAAAATTTAGGCAATGGGGCTTATATCCATAGAGTATTTCAAAATGAGTAGCTTGTAGGCCTGTATGGAAGTGAAAATTATACCACCACTCATCTAATGTTAACCATGATGTCCAGTTATGAGGTTTCTGTGTGACCATACACCTCAAATAACATTCTAGGACTTGATTTAAGCTTTTAGTTTGCCCATCTGTTTGAGGGTGATAGGTTGTGCTCTTATAGTTTAGTCCCCACCATCCTAAAGAGGGATTGCCAAAAAAGACTGATAAATACTTTATCCCTATTAGATACTATGGTAGAAGGTAATCCATGAAGCTTATAAATGTGTGAAATGAAAGACTTGAGCTAACTATGTAGCAGAGAATGGATGTTTTAATGCAATGAAATGCCCATATTTTGTAAGTCTGTCCACCACCACCCAAATTATTGTCATTCCCTGTGATTTTGGCAAACCTTCTAAGAAATCCGTAGAGATGCCAGCCCAAGGTATCTTTGAGATGGGTAAGGGTTGTAGCAGTCCTTGGGAAGCCACAGTTTCATGCTTTTGTTGTTGACAAATATCATATTCCTTCACAAAAGTAGTGACATCTTGTCTCAAAGTAGGCCACCAGAAAAACTTGTTGATCCTTTTAAAGGTACCTTTAATGCCTGAGTGTCCTCCAATAGGTGAACTACGAAACTCAGCTAGGAACTTCTTCCTTAGGTCTAAATCTGGACCCACCACCATTTTGTCCTGGAACTTAAGTCTGCTATTATGGAAAGAATATCCAGGTAAGGCATTTGGATTTACTTGCAGCTGGATTATAATATCCCTCAACCCATCATCTTTTTCACATGAATGTGTTATCTTTTACACCCAAGTGGGGACCACTACAGTCATTGTTTTACAGTCTCCTGTGATTTCAGTAGTGTTTACTTCAGTGATAGTCAAGCAGTGGTTCTTCATTATGGGTTCCCCCACTTCTCTATATAAACTATCAGCCATAATGTTCTATTTGCCCTTCTTATATGTTATCACATAGTCAAGCCCCATCAGTTTGGAATCTATTTTTGTTGGTTTGTAGTTGTAATCCTTTGGTCCAATAAGTATTTCAGGCTATGATGGTCTGTCTTGATATAAATTTTGTTCCCTAGAAAATAGTGTCTCTATTTGTTAACTGCATATACCACATCCATTAATTCCTTCTCATATGTTGACCACCCCAAATCCTGAAGTGTTATTGTTTTACTGAGGAAGGCTATGGGCCTTCTTTTTTGCATTAAAACTGCCCCAATGCCAAAGTGTGAGGCATCTGTTTCTAGCACAAATGGTTCAATAAAGTTTGGCATAACAAGGACTGGAACTTGTGTCATAACTTCCTTGAAGGCTTGGAAAGCTTCAGTGGCTTTGTCATTCCATAAGAACTTATCTTTCTTAACTAACTCAGTTAAGGGCTTACTGATTATCCCATAGTTTCTTATAAATTTTTTATAGTATCCAGTCAATCTCAGAAACCCCCTCAGTCTTTTTATATTGATTGGTAAGAGATATTTAATCATGCAACTGATTTTATTTGATCAGTAAAGACACCATCATGAATGATTACATGGCCTATGTTTTGAATTTGTCTTGTACCAAAAGACGCATTTACTCTTTTTGGCAAACAAATAATGGTATTGTAATAACTGTAATGTAAGTCTCAAATGCTCTAAGTGTTCCGCATAATTTTTACTGTAAACTAGTATATCATCAAAAAATACTAGTATAAATTTCCTTAAGTAAGGTTGAAATACCTCATTCATCAATGATTGGAAGATGGTTGGGGCATTAGTGAGCCCAAAAGGCATCACTAAGAACTCAAAGTGGCCAATATGAGTTCTGAAGGATGTTTTTGGTATATCATCCTTGATGACTCTAATCTGATGGTATCCAGACCTCAGATCTAATTTGGAGTACCAATTGGAGCCATGTAATTCATCAAGCAACTCATCAATGGCTAGGATGACAAATTTGTCTTTAACTGTCATGTTGTTCAATGCTTTATAATCTATGCACATTCTCCATGTTCTATTATGCTTTTTTACTAGGAGAACTAGGAATGCTTATGGGCTATTGCTAGGTTAAATTATGCCATTCTGCAACATTTCCTTTACAATCTTCTCTATCTTTTCCTTCTGAACATAAACGTATCTGTAAGGCCTGAGATTCACTAGTTGATTACCCTCCTTTAAGTTTATGTGGTGATCCTGGGTTCTAACGGGAGGCAGTCCTTTTGGCTCTTGAAAAACCATAGAAAAGTCTTGTAGTAGATTTTTCATTTAGGAGCATTTTTCACTAATGGAAACAGTGACATGTTCTCTAGTGTTGCTGCCCTGGTCCCTCTTCATTAATGTGTTTTCTTCTTCTCCTTGGTACATTCCAAACACATAACTAAAATATCCATGAGTTGTAGAGTTTAACACCTTCTTGAACTCACCAGAATTCATAAGTTGGATAGTTGGGGCCACTTCCAAACTCAAAGTAGTCAAATATTCTTTTTGGGATTCAGGAACCACATGATGGGAAAAAAGTATTACATTTCCTAATCCATGACTTAGGGTTTTCCCCATCAAACTTTGGAAATTCAAACTTAATGGTTTTAAAAATATTATCAGGCTTATCTGCTTTGAAGGGGCTCATAAGGGCCTAAAATGGATCCAGGAAGAATACATAAAGTACCTAGTTGGTTGACATCCTTCTGCTACACTTGTAAGGTCTAAAAGGCATTAAAGGTCTTCATCATTTGTTCCAATTTTGTATCGAATCCCTGTTGCAGTGTGGAGACTAACTCCTACAATTGTGTTTGCAATTGTTAGATGGTATTTGTTTGCTCATAAATATGAGACTCTAAGTTACTCAATCATTGGTTGTTGGTGGCTATAAGTGTAGGTTCAAAGGCTCTGATACCAATTGCAATGAATTGGTTATCACTAATTCAATACTTAGCAAGCTAAAATGGAGTTACTACAGTAAATGGTAAGGAGATGGATAAAAATGAAGAACAATCAAAAAGTAGAGGGAGAACTATAGAGAGAAAAGGAGAGAACATATAAATTGGAAAGAAAAAAAGTTTCAATCATTCATTTCATAATCAAAATATGGATCAGATCCGATACATATACCCCCACATCATCAGCTGAGAGAGGTGAAGCCACGTGCTTACACATGCTCCCTCATCATGCGTAACACATGAGTTCTAATTATAGTAAAATGGGAAACACAATATTGCACTGACTAATACAATTAAAAAGACTAACATACCCTTACTTAACTAACTAACTTAACTAACCTCTAATTATTATTAATTAACTATAACACATTCCATTCCTTACATCGTTCAAGTTTTTAGAGTTTATATGTCTATACGTATTTTAATACATATTTAAGACATCGCATTTGTTATATAACAATAATACTTCCTTTGTCTTACAATTTTGCATGTGATAGCTTGTATAATGCAATCGATAGATCGTAAATTACGATTTTCATGGTTGCTAAAAATAAAAAAATAAAAAAAGGTATAAGGGTACAATTTTGTTGACTTATTTATTCATTTATAAGATTTATACACGGCACACATAATATAATCTTTATCAATAAGAAAGTTTTTGAATTTAATACAAAACAAAATAATTCTAAATTTTATGAATGTATTGTACATAAATCTTAATATTTTAAAATTTTAAGTTAAAAATAGTAGTAATAATCTTTATTTAGAATGAGAGAACAATTTCAATGCCTTACTAATTCATTTAGTCATGACTGGTGAGTAGGATTTGGACATTTAATCTCCCATTTCTAAATCTAGAGATACGTTTCAACTTTTTAAGTTAATTTGGGAAATTTTAAAATTTAAAAATAATATAAGTTCATTTAAAGTTTACAAGCAACAAACATCTTAATTATCAATATCTTTTAGTTAATTTACAACAATTATATATTAAAAGCTAAAAAAAATATTTTATCTGTTCTAAATTATAATATTATTATTGACATTTGAAGTTAATTTTATGTAATTATAAATTTGAAATTGATTCAATTTATTAAAAGTTACAAACAATAAATCTTATAATTACTAATACCTTTTATATAGTTTATAATATTTATCATTGATTAAAATTAAATTAATTTATTCTAATTTTGAATTTTTTTAAATTGATTTTAGAAAGAGAACTGATATTTCCATATAAAAATTTGATATTTTCACATGATCCATCTCACATGAACAGTGAGTGTGTCCCACCTCTATGTGAGAGAAACTCATGTAAAAATATCATTTTAACATGTGAAAATATCATTTTCCTTTTAGAAATGACACTAGTAATATTATATTTATAATGGATAAAATATTTTAAATTTTGAGACGGATGATATACTATTTATTCCCCCTCTCTCTTAATACTAAGAGGGTATTTGGGATTACTTATGATCAGTAAAACTTACTTATAATCAGTTTTAATAAGTTAAAAGTGTTTAGTTGTCTAATTTTAAAATTATTTATAATCACTTTTTATAAAAATAATGAAATACTTTAATTTGGAACTTATGATTATTTATCAAATTTGATTATTTGACTAAGTATATTACTAATAATCCCTATTTATTTTAATAATTTCACCGATTACCTATTTTTACTTTTTTAAACCAATTTTTTTAATAATTTATACTTGAAATAAGTGTTAATCAATTTTTTTATGCTACACACTTTTTATTAGATTAAATACTTTTTCTTTACTAAACACAAATAATTTTTTTTAAGCTAATTATAAACAAAAAAAATAATTAAAAATAATAATCATATTTTTAAGACATTCCAAAGATACTCTTAACTGACAAATATGGAATATACATATGAAAGGGTGAAGAAGAGGTAAAAGAGAATGTGGACACGACGTAGTGATGCGAAAAGATATAATGTTTGTGGCCGCGGAGGGCTTTCTTTGTTTATTTCTTTGGTAAGGTATTATTTCTGACGTGAAGCCCACTCGATAATGTTTCAAGCAATTCCAATATTCTGGCTGTTCAAATATTTCTTACTTCTTTTTCATAATCATAAATCGAAGAAAAAGGTTACAAAAATCTTAAATAATAATCTAATTAAATATATTTTATTTTTAAATTTCCTTCCCTGTACTAGAAAATTAATTGCAATTAAGAACAGAATGAGGCATCTGATGATGGCATATATTCTTAATCCAGCTACCATACTCCCTCGTCTAGTTTTAATTTAGATTCACAATAATATATATTGGATATGGTTACTTATCGACATCAATACATTTTACTTTGGAATACTCTATATTATTGTCCAAATATAGAATGATAAAGAAGAAATACAATCATGGAATATAAATTTTTGTATTATTCAGCCTCGAAAACTTTAACGAAAGAAAAATAAGACAATATTTTGTTTGCGAAAAAAATAATACACTTTTTACTGTACAAAGTCACATGCGCTATATATTAAAGTTAAATTTCTTTTAAATTCTCCTTGTCTCATTCAAATTCTTCTTAGGCCTCTAAAATTGAATACAAATATTGAAAGTATATTTTTCCTACTTAATCTCCCATAAATTCCCCTCTTAGTCCTTTTTTCAGGTTACTTATATAGACTCTTAAAATTGAAATGTATTTGTATTTTTATTTTAGTTTATTATAATATATTATCTAGTTTTATTCATATCTTGATTAGGTTTTCCACCATTTCTGCCTCTCTAGTCTTTACGCGTTGCTTTTATTCCACGGAAGGAAAGAGAGGAACCCCACCAACAACCAAAAATGAAGTCATTATCTTCGGCCCACAGAAACAAAAGTCAAAAGATGCCTTCTCTATGCTATGCGGCTGTTATCTGACCAAGCAAACTTTTGTTTTATTCTTCCAACAACTTTTTAAATTTTCACTTCCAAAATCCTCCAAGTTATATATATTTACATAAACATTCACATCTTACCACAGCAGACAGCATCATTGTATTCAATATCATGAATGGATATAATATCATTGCGGATGGATGGCATCAAAATTGAAGCAGTGGTATGCTCATATGGCCATCATCCTATTAACTAAACTTAAAAGAATTCATATCAATTTTGAGTCTGAAAATGTATAGAGTTGATTTTACAAAGTCAATAATGATCTCATATTTTGGAATGGAAGGAGTATTTGAAAATGCAGATGCAACAATAAGGAAAAGCTTCAAACATGAAAAGCTATGTTTTCATCGAGTAATCACCGATGAACTCAATATCATCCTTTTGAGTAGTTAGATATCTAACCCTCAAGCTAGCCTACACCCACAAGGGGAACACCACTCAGGCATTCAAAGCCTTGGTAGAAAAAAATTTAAAGCTGTTACATTAAGGTTCGCATGAAGAAGGAATATATAATTCTGCTTCGGTTCCTTTAGAAAGTCGCACTAGTTAAACCGCAAGTGATACAAATAAAAGTAACTTGCGAAAAAAGAGAGAGCAGTACTGCACCGGCAATAAAATAATATCTGGAAAAACTAATCTCAGTTGTATTTTCCAAATTGATACATGTATGAGAATTCTCTTCCTAAAAGCAATAATAAAATAAAAGAAAGAGCTGTTATATCAAGCTTCGCCTGAAAGTTGGGAAATAGAAGTAGGTGTATTGAGTTGTTAAGCAGTCACACTTCTCTTGAAGATAACTGGAGGTAAATGTCAGGTTAGATTCACAATATTCCTATATCATTGCAGCCTCATAAGAGACGACAATAGCCAGAGTCTGTCATCTAGAAAATTATGGAAAACAATTGAAGGGAAAAAGGATAAGAAACTGTCACATCAACACTAGATAAAAGAAACTGTAGTATTCCAGAAAATTAGAAGTACCCATTCAACAACCAAAGGTTGATGGAGAAAGTACGATTTTATATATATATATATATATATATATATATATATAAAACACACAATAGTTCTCTACCCAAGAGGACAAGATTTTTGCATTGGCTTAAGAACTTCTGTTAGCAGTCAATCCATTTGACAGAAAAAACACATGTACAGAAAGGTTATTACGGTTAAACTCCCCTTGGTGCAGCATCCTCCTCTAACTCTTGCTGTTCAGATGACAAAGCACTAGTATTAATTCTGTCACCATTATACTTAGAAGGACCTCTCTCTTCCCTAGGACTCCTAGGTACATCCCTTGGTGTAGCATCCTCCTCTAATTCTTGCTGTCCAGATGACAAAGCACTAGTGTCAATCAGGTCAGTGTTGTATTTAGTAGGACCTCTCTCTTCCCTAGCGCTCTTAGGTACAACCGTTGGTGCAGCATCCTCCTTTAACTCTTGTTGTCCAGATGACAAAGCATTATCATCAGTCCTGTCACCATTATATTTGGAAGGACATTTCACTTCCCTAGCTCTCCTAGATACATCCCTTTGGAAAGTACCCCTAGGGCAGTTATCCTCATCACGGGAGTAACGAGACTTGAACAAATCTTCTGCATCATGGCGGAACTGCCTCATAGTGCCACATGCATCATAATGTTGCACTCTACCCATCGTCTCAAATCTATCATGATGTTTCCTTCTATCATCGTCGCTATCCTCAAAATTACATCCCCTACCAGCACCAGCCATCTGTGAAAGGTTATTACGGTTAAACTCCCCTTGGTGCAGCATCCTCCTCTAACTCTTGCTGTTCAGATGACAAAGCACTAGTATTAATTCTGTCACCATTATACTTAGAAGGACCTCTCTCTTCCCTAGGACTCCTAGGTACATCCCTTGGTGTAGCATCCTCCTCTAATTCTTGCTGTCCAGATGACAAAGCACTAGTGTCAATCAGGTCAGTGTTGTATTTAGTAGGACCTCTCTCTTCCCTAGCGCTCTTAGGTACAACCGTTGGTGCAGCATCCTCCTTTAACTCTTGTTGTCCAGATGACAAAGCATTATCATCAGTCCTGTCACCATTATATTTGGAAGGACATTTCACTTCCCTAGCTCTCCTAGATACATCCCTTTGGAAAGTACCCCTAGGGCAGTTATCCTCATCACGGGAGTAACGAGACTTGAACAAATCTTCTGCATCATGGCGGAACTGCCTCATAGTGCCACATGCATCATAATGTTGCACTCTACCCATCGTCTCAAATCTATCATGATGTTTCCTTCTATCATCGTCGCTATCCTCAAAATTACATCCCCTACCAGCACCAGCCATCTGTGAAAGGTTATTACGGTTTAAACTCCCCTTGGTGCAGCATCCTCCTCTAACTCTTGCTGTTCAGATGACAAAGCACTAGTATTAATTCTGTCACCATTATACTTAGAAGGACCTCTCTCTTCCCTAGGACTCCTAGGTACATCCCTTGGTGTAGCATCCTCCTCTAATTCTTGCTGTCCAGATGACAAAGCACTAGTGTCAATCATGTCAGTGTTGTATTTAGTAGGACCTCTCTCTTCCCTAGCGCTCTTAGGTACAACCGTTGGTGCAGCATCCTCCTTTAACTCTTGTTGTCCAGATGACAAAGCATTATCATCAGTCCTGTCACCATTATATTTGGAAGGACATTTCACTTCCCTAGCTCTCCTAGATACATCCCTTTGGAAAGTACCCCTAGGGCAGTTATCCTCATCACGGGAGTAACGAGACTTGAACAAATCTTCTGCATCATGGCGGAACTGCCTCATAGTGCCACATGCATCATAATGTTGCACTCTACCCATCGTCTCAAATCTATCATGATGTTTCCTTCTATCATCGTCGCTATCCTCAAAATTACATCCCCTACCAGCACCAGCCATCTGTGAAAAAATTTCTTGACGTTTGAAGGATCTAAAGTTATCATCTGACTTCAATCTTCCAGAATACCCCTCAGGGTCGCAACTCTGGCTCTGCCTAAACATTCTGGCAGGTGATCTTCGGTCCCTCCGTACATACCATGCATGGGGAGGAGAGCATGAGCGAGATCTTGATCGGGAATTGTTGTAGGTTCTTGAGAAACGAGCACCTCTACCAACACTCGGAGAAAAGCCACGGTCTCTCCTGCTTAAGGAGTGCGTTATGCAAGTGCAAGATGCACAGGCGTTGTCAGGCATACCTATATAGTATTCTTCCTTGGGGCCTCTCCTAACACGGTGCGCATATTTTCCAGACCGGCATTGGCTCCAAGCATGGCCGATGCCTCTTGTTGGTGGTGTTCCCCTATGACTACCACTGAAATCATCTCTCTCAACTGGTGATCTCCTTCTGATAAAGGGCCTATACATGCCATTTGAGGAATAATTTACAGATCGCCTGTCATCATGGCAGCTCAATGCACTGCCCTCGGCAACAGAATTAGTAATAACATGTCTTGTCCTGGAGTAACTGTGATCCTCTTGACCACGATAACTATGAGAATAACTATTTCTTGAATCCCGATGGCCAACCAAAGAATCAGCCCCGTGACCATCTGCCTCATTTTTCCTACGCACTGGGAAAGAAAAACCGTCCCTTCCAAGGGATTTGGCAGAACCTATATCTCTCTCAGGTCGAGAAGATGAATAAGGAAGGTGGTCAGATCTGAAACAAGAGTTATCAAGCAGCAGTAAAATGGTGCATTATTAGTAATGAGTTGCAAAGAAAACAAATTGGAAAAACTATAAAGGAACTACCTTCGCCGCTGCGTAAAAACAGAATTCTTTCTATGAACGAGATCAAAATATGGGCGTTCAATATGTAATGATAACTTCTGTCTGGATTGCCGTGCTCCGAACTCCACTGCTACTAAACCTTTGTCATCAAGCTCATCCCTATATCCTTCTCCATTGACATCTCCTCGATGTTCACAGAACTGATTCCTTCCGGAAGCTTTTGTCTTTAAACTCGATGAGTGGCTTGGTATCAGCAAAGTATCCCGTCCACATTGTTCAACAGCTTTGTCAGATCCTGCATCCAGTGCAGTCTTTCCAACCATCCCACTATTCTCATTCCCATCTTTTTTATCAAGAGAATCAATATAATATTTGTCAACTGATCCATTGTCCAGTTGTCCAGTTTCCCAACTTTCAACTTCATTATCCCCCCAGGAACATACACCAGACTCCCTCAGTTCCCCATCCTCAATGGGAGAATCATAACCTGACTGTAGTTCTCTTATGTTTTCCATGATAACCATGGGTCCCCGATTATCCTGAGAGATATCTGAGCCATTGCACTCACTGGAAGGATCTTCAGAAGTAAGCTTACTAGAGCAATTAGTAGGATCTTCACCAGATGTTCTCCCAAAATCTTCGCCATCTTTACTTTTTATGCCATCAGCATTACATACTGGCTTATCTAGGATCAACATGTCAGTTGAGAGTCTTGAGACAACATCAATCTTCTCGGCCTGACCACTTTGTAATGATGACTTTCCAAGTTCGGTGGAAGATGTTCTGGAAATATCTTTCTCGTATTGCACCAACATGCTGGCAGAAGTATTAATCTTTTCCCCAACACATGTTCCAGCAATATGATCTGACCCAGGACAGCCACAATTATGAAGGGTGTTCGTGATGATAACTGGAGTAGGAGGTTTTATTTCAGCAACAGCAGGATTCAAGGGTTCCAACACATTCTCCGTTGGAGTGGCAACACAAATTTTCTCAGCACTGATGGGCCCAGAGCATTCTTGCAATATCCGTCTTTCTAGATCAAAATTGATAGTCCCAAGTTGAACACCATGCGGATCAGATGAAACCAGTCTGCAAGACAAAGAATGAACCTTACCTCCATCATCGAGGACAGATCCTGGATCATTTATCTGAGAATTGAAGGTTTCTACATATGGTTCCGCCCATTCTTCCATCAGAGTATTAAGGTCCCAGTGGGACCTGTTATTTTCTGAAGTAAGAGACCTTCCAACAACCCCACCATTCTTGTCATTAGGATGATTATGTGACAAAACAATAGAAGTATCCTGAACTAGCAAGTCATCATCTACATTTACTGAATCTTTTTGTAAGAATCTATCCCCTTCAAATGACGCCACAGTTTCTTTGATCAGTATAGCTGCAGTTGATGCCTCTACTCTTGGTGCAGCAAATTCTTCCACGAAAGAATCATCCTTAACAATAGGATCATCATCATTAGTCCCCTCAGAGATCATACCATTTCTAACGTCATCTGCACCATCTGCAGATTTAACTTCTCCAGATCCATAGAGCTCCCCAATATTCCAGTTGGAATGAGATTGTTGACTTGAAGAAAATTTACTATTTGCAAGATGCTCAGATTCTCCAGGGTGTGGAGAAGGGTTCTGAGATTGAGATGAGAGAGACTCTTTACGATCCGGAGAAGAGGTCCGAGGTGGTGGCGAGAGAGGTTGGTGCCAAAGTCTCCTTTTCTTAAGTGGTATATACTCCACTGTATCAGCAAACCCCCGCCCAAGAAATGCTACATTAAGCTGCCACAAAGAGAGAGTAAATATTTACGCTGATTTAAGACACTTTTAGTGGTTAGCAGTATATGGACCAAGAAAACAAACCTTTCCAGATTCAGTAACTGTGGAGTCTTGCCTAGCCCTTTTGGGGTTATTGACTAGTTCCACATCCAAGTTCATGCTTCTAACAGCTAGCTTTCTACACCACCTTGTTGTACTGATACAGTCTTTTGTTACCTTCTTCGAATGCAAGTCGGGATTAATAATTCTAGTCAGTTCCACCTCAACTGTGAACTGCGCTAAGAATGCTCACAATAGGCCAAAACCTCAGAAAGCAACTATTTGACTATAATAAAAGCAGCTGCAGCATTAATATTAATGAACTAAAGGCCATGAGATAAAATTATAAGGGCGACTGGAAATTCTAGAAACTTACAAATGATACAAAGCCATCATTGATCCTCGTTTAAACATTTAACAGAAAATATTCTTTTAAAGAAACTGAAACAGAATTCGACACGACATTCATTGTGGCCACAAATAAGATTAAATAGGGAGCCTGGAATTTTAGTAACATACAAATTATACGAAGCCCAAATTGGTACCAATTTAAATGTTCAATGGAAAAATTCCTTATAAAATGTTCAAAACAGAATTCCACTTGTCATGTTTTAAATGTAACCTGCAAATTGTCAAAACTCAGTCAGTGGCAAAACAAAAAGTCATATCAAGTGAATAAATGCAATACATTTTGTCTATAAAAAAATAGCATGTTATCTTTCCATATGCTGATGACATGACTCCATGTTACATTGGCGGCGTTGGCGCAGATGGTGTTAACAAATGGCAAATGAAATTCTGTAAGTTCACATATAGTTTTGAATATGGTTGGTTCCCGATAGTACACCTTCATAGCTGATGGGATACCGACACCGAAATACTTTAAACATGACATGCCAACCGTATCTAACTCATTACTTTGGTAAGTACGCGAACTACAAATTTAAACACGCCAAAGTTTGTCAGTCTATTCCCATCATTATATCGACTGATATATAATCATCATT
Organism: Aralia elata; assembly: GCA_034770075.1. NCBI lineage: Eukaryota > Viridiplantae > Streptophyta > Magnoliopsida > Apiales > Araliaceae > Aralia > Aralia elata. The sequence continues at coordinate 109,596,841 of CM068385.1, read as the reverse complement.
TTGAATTAATATATTGCCAATAAAGCTAGAATAGCAATCTACACATGGTCGACACAAATAACATCCAATGAAGAAGAATATTAGAATATCCAACTCCTCAGTAAATAGCACACTCCAACTTTCAAAAGACACGAAACAACTATTTATTATACAAAATGGATAAGAAAAGTCGGCAACTTCTTGACAAAAACAACAAATGTTTCTTTTAAAGATCCTACAGCGGAAGATTTTATCTTTTAGCATCTTTTCACATAAAATCCTCTTTAAATTATTCCTTTCTATATGCAATCCAAATGCTCAGTTTTGTTGAATAATGATTAATGACAAAAAGAAGCAAAGGCAGTTTCCTTGAATAACGAATAGGGCAACAATAAGCAAAGACAGTCTCCCATTTCACCCACCAAAAAAACAATGAAAAAAAAAACAAAGAATATCTTTTCTACAATCACAATCCACATATTAGGGAGTTTACATGGCCATGAATAAACATGGAGTGAGGCTGCAAATCATCCATAACTATAATTCAAACATAAATAGCCAAAAAGATTAATTCGATGAGATGTATCAAAAACTTTAGCATTCATCGCCATTGGTTCTTAAGAAAGAAATGATTTTTACTTACCAGAAAAAATAACTGTGTTTTATTGTTCATCAAGCTATTTATTCAATGTTTTTATGATTAAAAGGTACACTATAAGATATAATTATTCCTTATCATTAAACTTTTATCTGAAAAATCCTAATTCTTTCCACATTCCACATGCAAGGCCATTAGCCAACCATGTTGCTTCAGTTACGGAATTAGGCAGGCCAAGCACTAAGGGTTCTTTCGGTTCTGTTTTCAGTTTATTGTTCAAATTTTCTGTTTTCATAGTCCATTTCTCAGGTTTTCTTTTCTGAAATTTCTGTCCTTAGGTTATCTCTTTTGAAAAATATTCCAAAAAGACTTATTCTAGTGAAATCAGGAAAGTAACCAAACAAATAATTTACTTTTATCTGAAATGCAGAATCATTTCAACTATGATAAAATTTGGTCATATTTTAGAATATTTTTAGCCACGTTAAATGTCATTCCATTCTGAACACATGTTTCAGTTGCCTTTTGAATTGAGGGTTCAAAATAAAACAAGGATTCATCTTCCTACTCGCAACACTGCCATCACTCACGTGTATAAAGATTAAAGAGGCCCATGAAATTTGACGAAATTATAGACTGCCATTGTGAGTAGTCTCAATGCTGCGAGTCGGAGGTAGTAGATTGCTACAAATTACAAAAACAATCCTAAAACCAAAAATGGAACCGCCATCCATTGACGTGGATATTTTAAAAAATAAAAATAACAGATTCGAAACCGCTACCCAAAGAGACCCTAAATACCTGGAACCCTAATGCCTACAAGGTTCCATGCGATAACGAACAAATGTGTGACTTCAGTAACAGGAACAGAAGCTCATAATTGTCACAGGCAAAGCAGATAAACTAATCAAAATCAACAACAATCTCGCATTCAATGAAAATTTTAAGTCCACATTAACTTCGACCGCTGAAGCCCGGTTCATCTGAACGGATAATCACCCGCATTAGTCAAAGAAAATGCTAACTAAACCTAACAAATCAGGCAGTCCAAGAGAGTGAACTGATCATCCCCGCATTCTCTTTGATGACTGATGGAAAATCAACCAATAAAAAAGCGCATAGAATCAATCAAATAATAAATGCTTTCGATACCTGTTTGGTTCTGGTTCAAAATTTCCGCTCATTAATGATTCCAAGCTTCAACAGAATAACACACATTCACTCGATTGAGTACTTCTAAAGGTCACCGGCAGGGAACAAAACTCGAACTCGTCATACATCCACCGTCCGATCAATTGAAATGAATATATACAATTAACTGATTACTGTACAGGTAGATTCCTTTCTTTCTAGTTTAGTTTCTTCCCCCAATACTCCTCCTTGAGCTTGAAGAAGAGACTTGATAAAGAGAGATTTTGATCACTACTCCATATTTTAATGTTAAGAGCACAAGGAAACGTCTTCTTCATGGCGTTTTTATGGTTGACTTTTTCCCTATATTACCCTCAAGGGGTGACCATAATTACCTTAAATACCCTCGGATGCCGTAACTTCTGTCATAACTTCTCTTTTTTATATTAAATTTATATTGAATTATAATTATAAATTTTATTTTTTAAAAAAATTATTATTAATTTTATTTAAATAATTAATAATTAAAAAATTAATCTAAACATTCGCGATTTTTACTAAATCTGAAATTAAGTGATTTTTTTAATTAAATAAAATCCTCAATTTTTTTTTATAACCTCACACTTGTCTATTATTATATTCAATACTCAACACGTAACACAAGTTATGCATGTAATCTGTCTTATTTACACCTACTTCGCTTATATATTAGTGAGGAATTATAAATGACTAAGGCAATATTAATGGTAGAATCTTTTAGGAAGGTGATACTAAATATAGTGCCCGGTTGCGATTAGTTATTATTATTGAATAATATATGATAAATTATTAATTAATTATAATATAATAATCATTTTGTAAGATTTTTTTATTTTTTTTTGTATATAGCATTACTCCATTAAATTTGTATTTTTGAATTTTCATTGTGTTTTAACTTAAAAATCACCAAATATCTGATTAAAGAACATTTTTAATATTTATAAAACAAAACTTTCATTAACCTTTCCTTACTGTTTACTAATAAAATTGTATTATCATAGCAAGAAATCATGGCCGTTCAAAAATAAAAAGGGAAAAGAACGCAAAATGTGTATTATGTTATTTGACAACTCTCGTACGCGGTTTAGGTGTGGAGAATTGATAGTGTGTTTAGATTTTTGTCTTTTGTGTTTGAATGGTAGTTATTGATGTAGCATATTAAATCAGAGTAAGATATACTCTTATTTGACCATTGACGGGACCTAGTTTGAGTGTAAAAAAAACTTAGTATATTAAGATTACAATTTTTTAATTTTGTTTTTCTAATGAAGCTCAAATTAAATTGTAAAATTTAGAGAGTTTTAATTATTTACCTAAATGTATCACTCCTTTTGTGTTAAGTACATATATAAGTAATGTTTTTTTATAAAAAAAAGAAAAGAAAAGAAATTAATTTGAGACATTTTTAATTTATTAAATATTTATTAATAATAAATATTATGAATTGTATTAGTACCACTATTAATAATTTTTTACTAGTTTCAAAATCTGAATTAATTGCATAAATATTTAATTTTAAAATATTTCAAATAAACTTAGTAAAATCAATTTTAAGAACGGGTGAAGTAATAGTTAAATCTTTCTATCACCGACTCTGGATCCAATTGATAGTACCACTAAAGACCAAAAAAGTAGAAAAATGGTGACATAATACAACTAATCGTGTCCAAAGCTTTATGAAGAATAAAGACAGTATCGACATAAAAGTAACTAGTAATGTGGAAAAGAACCAAAAAAATGAAACCACCGACACAGATATTCTTATCTCTTAATACAATTGTCGCTTTCTTCTTTATCTATCTATCTATATTACTACCACTTTTCCTGATCATTTATTAACAACTCACATTAGTATGTCACAATTTGAGGTTCCCAAGCTACTCGGGGACTATTCAACCAAATCAAATAAGTATCATGGTTTGAATAGATACATAAACCTACAACATGCTTTCTACCCATTACCAAATACTATCAATATATCCCTATGAAAACCTCCCTGATCCTAAAAACTCCTCTTCGTGACAATTACCAAACAAAACGCTTCAAAATTTTGCACTAAATGGTGAGATACACAGTTTATCACAATGTCTTTGATCACATGAGCTGGAGCAGTGGAAGCCATTTTAACAAATTGAATACAAAATTGGCGCACTTTAATTATGATGATCTCAATACCAGAAATTTGTCCGTGCCCAATGACTAGTAAGATTTGGCAAAAATAGCAACTTCATCTGCTGGATTTCCAGTCATCAAACAAGTGTGCGTCACTTGAGGCTGTTGTTCAAAAGGGAAACATCTAATGGTTGCGCCTGTTTCTTCTTTCACCTTCAATTCCTCTTTGTCACTATACCAACAAACGAGGCAGTATGAGCTTTAAGGTGTGTATGATACAAAATGGTTCAGCACATACATAAGAGATCAAAAGTTAATAAATAATGCAAAATTCCACTAGCTTACATGACCAGAAACAACATAAACCTAAACCAACCACAGATAGATGCCCAAATAATATAATAGAATCATAAATTTTATCCTGTGTACCTTGCTGACCATGGACCCCTTGCCCATTTACCCTGCAAAATTGCCTCTTTGAGCTCATCATAGGAGCTTACATCCACAATGTTACTGCAAAATAACATCCTCAGTGTCAGGCTAGACATAAGCAAAACATTAGATTCAAGAGGCAAACGAGAAAATCAAGGTGCACAATATCGACAAGCAAGATTTTTCACACTCCAATTGCATTACAACTTACACAATTACATCACAAAGGTGCTGAGTTAACCCATAAACGCTAAAAGAAAATACAAACATTTGCCAGTATTTTATGGACAACAGATAAAATGTTCAGAGTAGCATTTAGCGCATTCCCTTACAAAGAAAAGTGTTAACACTCAGAGTCATTACAAAGAAAAGACTGCTGAAAACTGCAAAACTGCCCACGCCAAATCTTTTTTGTTTTGATAAGTGAACAGTCCCCCATATTATTAATCTCCACTATTTGACTTTTATTCGCACGTTTCTATGTAGTTCAAAATCTTTGCATATTGTTAGGTCAATTGTGAATCATCATGCAACACTTGGTAATCAGGATTATCCAACCAACATCTTAAAAGTTCATTCACAATTTAAGGTTGATTTGGCCAACTATTGCTTCCTCTCTTTTTTCTGCTCACATTCTATTGGCAGACAACTGGACAAGCATGAATTTTGGCTTGGTGACTTTTTTTGAGTTCTAGCCAAGACAGTAAAAGAAGTATATAACAGACTTTGAATTTTGACGTGTTCCCGTGTCTTTAGATTTGAGGATTCGGTAAATCTGATATATCGACACCTCCCAACAGACACTTTTACCATAGTCAAAGACTCAAAATTATGTGGTGTCATATGCATAAAGAATAAAAGCTTGAACAGAAAAATTTAGAGTAGAAGAACACACCTATCTCGAAATGATGTTGCTGTGGACAGAAGCGACGACTGGATCTCATTCAACTTGTCCTTTATATAGTCTACCAAAATTGCAGGTTCCATAGATATTCCGAAAACTTTCCCTTTCTTTCCGGGGACATCTCTTCTAGATATGACCACACTCCCACTTGAAACGTCACGAGGACCAATTTCAATTCGCAGAGGAACTCCCTGCAAAAAGAAAGGTCTACTAAAAGTTTATGCATCTCTCAGAAATTCTTCAGAATTGTAACCCCTCCCTGCCCACCCAACACCCAAAAGAAAGACCAAAAAAGACGCATGACTCGCAGTTTGAAGAAACTCTTGATAATCCAAAGCAAACAATAAACAACCCAAATGTATTTTAGCACATGATAAATAATGTAAGCACCCAAACTGAATTATCAGGAGGTAGCAGCAATACAGCATGATTCATTTCCTCACATAAGGTTCAAAGACCTTTTAAACTTGTAACTAACGCCTTTTAGGCTTGTATTGAGGTTTCAAAATGTGATAGGCCATAACATGCAGCCTGCTAAGAACAAGCATGATACATTGTACATAAGTGGGTGTTGATGTTTTGTACGCGGGTAGAGGGTTCACAACTTGCAACAGTAAAGTTTTGAGGAAACTCAGCACGTAAAACTCATTTTCTTACTTCTTTCATAGGTGTGAACACACATGGGTGATTCTTTCTTCTTTTCTCATTCCTTTTTCATGGTCCTGAATAGTATTCTTCTGTTGTTTCATATTGTTGAGTGACAATTGGCATATGGGGCTGTTATGAAGACAATTTGCCTAAATCTTAATGTAAGAGTATATGATACCTTCATTTCCCAGAAGTTGAATTTCCATCCTGGTGTTCTCTGATCGGAGTCATCAATCTTAATTCTAATCCCTGCAGTGTGCAGAAATTCTTCGACGGATAATGCAGCATTGAGAACTCCAGTCTTCTCATCAGTCTTCTTCCAAATTGGGATAATTACCACCTGAAAGTGTGCAAAAAAAACTTCAATTTTGGCAGTTGTAGAAAAACAGTAAGAGAAATCAAAGGAAGAACACGCACAGCTTAGACAAAATAATATCAAGTATCAACAGAAAACAAAACATTTTCTTTTTCTTTTGATAAGTTCAGATGAGGAAATTTAATAGTCAACTAGATTTGCTCCAGAAATTGAATATTGATCGAAAACTGAGAATGTTGTAGATATGGTCTTCAGATGTCATAAAGATAGCATGTAAACAAGTAAAAGTGAAACTCACTCAATTTTGACAGTCTTTACTGTTTGACTTTGTCATTTGACTCATTTCTGTCTCTAGTTACAAGCAACAGACACAAACACACAAGGATATATTACTTGAACAATCACATGTTTCCTCCATCCAGTCAACATAAGTCATGATAGCAGTTATATAAATAACACAGTAAATCTTCCAAATAAAAGAACATTTTGACAGTCTCAAGTCATATGCAGGTAAACAGAAGCTGAAATATCATTAAGATAATCATCAATATGTACTAAGTATTTCTCAAATGAGCTACAAGTAGAAGACCTTCAGGTACCTGAATAGGTGCCAGCTTTGGGGGGAGCATTAAACCAGCATCATCTCCGTGTGTCATAATGATACCACCAATAAAACGGGTGCTGATAGCCCATGATGTTTGCCATACATGCTCTCTTTGTCCATCTTCATTGTCAAACTATTCAGACATGCATATCAGGCATACTACTACTGTTATTAAGTGCCATCAAATAGGTAAAAGAAGAAGGTAAGGACAGGGAAAATCAATAGTACCAGTTGGACAGACGGGAATCATTAAAAAACATGAAAAGAATACCCTCAGCATGAAATCAAATTGTGAAACAAAACTATTAGTAAGTAATATTATGTTTTTGCAGAAATCTAAATCAGTCAATGGAATTGAAAGGTTTAAGATTCAATGCTAGCTCTGGTTCTCTCTTTTCGATATTAACTGTTAGTAATTAATTAGAGCGCTATATACATCTAGCCATCGCCTGATCTGATCAGGCTCGATCAGACAATGTAACGCAACTATCATGCTATATATCGCTTGTGCCACTCATCCGCAATATACATATTGAGTGGATCAACATTTTAAAATTTCATTTGTTCCATAAAATGAGTCACTTTAAAAGAAAAAAAAAATTGTTACATAAAAGAATATTCTTTTTATTTTATTGATAGTAGTATAACCTAATAAACAATATTCTCAAGTTTGTCATCAAAACTCTATTATCATGCTATCACTTTCTGAACTAAAAACTTATTATTTTGAAAGATAATAAAAACTATTTTATTATTTATTATTTTTTAATTTTATTTTGGTAGTGAATATTACAAAGACATTGGTCAAATCTATAAATATGAAATATCTATCAAGTATTCCCTTTTCCTAAAAATGAGAGTGCATGCATATATGCAGTAATATTATCTCAATTGAACTTTTTTATGCATGTTAGGATTCATTTGCTTAGCAATACTTTTATTCTTTCTAATACTCCCTCTATAAGAAGTACAAGAAGAAAAGGGGGGAGGGGGTTAAGAAAACGTTATTACTGAAGCATTTGAAGCTGCAGCAGATTTTATTTTAATTATAAAAAAAAACTTTAACTTTGTTCCGATTACACATGAATTAACATTTACGCGTGGGAAAACCCGAATAACTTATTCTTGACAAGACTTACAGGAGGTACCCATCCAGGCTAAGGGCTGCAAGTAGAAAAATCTAAAAGGCTGGACACTCTAAGCAGCTCTAAAGTAACCATGCTAAAAATGTTTGCAACTCACGAATCTTAAGATCTAATCATACACTGTTCAAATTCTCCTGATAGGAGAGAGGTCAATTATATTTTGGGCAAAAATATGAATGCACCTCATAAAGGTGCTTGAAGAGTTCCTACTTTATGATTGTGGTTTTTTTTTCCTACAGGTTTTTTGACTCTCCTCTCAATATCAAGTATGATTCTCTAAATACTCTAAGAAATGTACACAGACAGATCAAGCTAGACATGTAGTGCACCTCAATTAGCTAAGTACAACAAAGCAGTAAGCCCTTGACCTGTGTTCCGAAAGCACGAGAGAAGTTCTGTCCAAGGTTGTGGCTTGTCCCAGCCTGCAAGGCCTTACGGTCACCCATCATAGCTTCAATTGTATACGTCTTGGCAGCACCAGCAAACGTCTCAGCCTTGGATTTTCGACCTGCAATAACAGGTATTGCAGCTTGCTCATAAGCAAATTTTGTATAGACATCAATCATCTGTAATGCCTGCAGTTCAGAAGCCTCAATCTGTTGAGTGGAAAGAAAAAGAAAAAAACGAAACCTTAAATCTCTAATTAGTATCCTTCACATAAACACGATGCAAACCTCTTTTTCTGCTTCCTCAGAAGTGGCATGAGCAGTATGCCCCTCCTGCCAAAGAAATTCGAGAGTCCTCACGAATGGTTTCGTGCGCATCTCCCATCTTGTGACATTTGCCCACTGGACAAATCATAAGACATGAAGGAGAAAGATGATAAGAAAAAATCCAGCAAAAGGCAGAAGCCAGCAAAAAAGGATGTCATGAATTGCACCTGGTTGATCATGAGAGGGAGATCACGATAACTCTGAATCCACTGAGTAAACATGTGATTTACAATGGTTTCACTAGTAGGTCGAACCTGGCAGAACCTCAGGAAGTGCAGCGATCAAAGCCAAAACTCAGGTCATATATTTCAAACTTGAACCAGTAAAATCGATTTGACCTATCAGCTATTTAAAACTAGTGTAGGAAAAACTATGATGGCGGCTAAGGGGTGGGGGATAAAGGCAATAGTTGTTGAGTAATAAATGTACCACAAGTTTTTCCTCAAGTTCCTTTCCTCCTCCAATAGTGACGAGGGCTAATTCTGGACTAAATCCCTCAACATGGCTGGCTTCTTTCTCTATGAATGAGTATGGTATCAACTGCAACCAATATCAGAATGCTCATCAAAGAACTGCATGTGCAATCTAGATCAACAGAGCAATAATTTGTCATCCATGTTTCACATTTTCTACAATGAAGAACTAGTTCTAAAACAAGATTTTATTTTATTTTTTGGAAAGTGGCTGCTAAGACTATTGGGATAATAAATGAGTACAGTTCAGCGAACTATATAACACTGCAAATTAACCTGCTAAGAGCCAAATCTCAAGACCTTAAAAAATAAGCCCTAAAAATATTAGTAATAAATAGGGGTGATCACAATGACCAGTTGCTAGCTGAAATGATTTTCTTTTTCCCTTTCAGTCTAAGAGAGAGGTGGAAGTTGAAGAAGCATTTAAATAAAACAATATAAGTACACAATAATTCACTTATTAACCCACTAATTTGGCACATGTTCATACATAAATTTAATGGTGAGGAACACAAAATTGACCTCTAATTCATGATTGAAAGGCACTCCCCATCTAGCCCCTCTAATTTAGATTAATTATTTTCAGTGCTTTAAATTCAGTAAATATAAAATCACTCAATCTGCGTCTCATAAGTCATAACAAATATATTCCACAACTACATACAAGTGATACAGCTGCAGACAGATATTACGCTTAACTAAATACTCCCTACATATTAAGAGAGGAAATGGACATACCTGTGGGAAATACATGTTACTATGACCGGTCTCCTTGAACTTAATATTTAAATACTCCTGCAAATCCATCATATACTAGTTCATAAACTTTCTTCATACTAAAAAATATGAAGACAAAACAAATTACAGGTAAAAGCTCAAAATAAAAAAGGAGTAGTACCTGAATTGCTTCCCAAATGGCGTAACCGTACGGTCGAATAACCATAGTACCGCGAACCGGGCCGTAATCAGCGAGCTCAGCATTGGCGATGATATCGAGGTACCAAGCATTAAAATCCTGAGACCGAGGCGCTATTACTCCCGCCTTCTTACTTTCGCGACGCTCTTCGATCTCCGGCTCAGTCAATTTCTCGGTGGATATATTGGCGGTCGAGCACCTCCATAGAGGAAGCCGGAGGTGATTCCGGTAGAAGATCGAAGGAGCACGCGCGGCGGAGGAGGTTGCGAAGATTGAGGAGAGGGAGGGCAGCCTTAAAGCCCCCATTAGCGAGAGAGGAGGAGAGGGAGTTGGGAGATTTGGACTCGAACGAACAAAAGATGATGCTGATGATGATTAGATGAGGGGATTGGATAATGTATAGTCAGGTTTCTCATTCGTTGGATTTGAGCGAAGGTTAGATTCACGGTTCTTCATATGATGCTTGATTGGGCCTTGCCCATAAAATGGAAGCAAAATATTTTTTATTTCTTCTGCACATATTGGGCTTGCTTTGGTCTTAAGCCCGTGTTGATTAATTTTTCCATTATTTACTGAGGTTAAATGTAACACGGGCTTCGCATGTTGGCTCCTATTGTCTATAGACATACCAATAGATTCTGCTTCTTACTATATTATATTGAAGGAAGCGCTTCTGCTGCGTTTAGATTGAACAAATGAAATGGAGAGTAGAATGATTCATTCTATTGTAGCTGGAATGAGTCATTCCAAATTCATAAATTTAGGAGAAATGAGAATGGTTCATTCCATTCTAATGGAGCAACCAAACACAATTTTTTCCATTCCATAGGAATGATTCATTTCATTCTCACTCTCATTCCTCCAATCCAAACGCTGCATTAGAGTATGTCTAAATCACACTGATGAAACGATTATGCAAAAATATGAATTATTGTATAACACTATTATCATAATCTTGTAATATAAGTTTTTTTTTTTTGACGACTTAGATTTATTAAACTTTTACTAACATAAAGTCGTTGATAGACATTATCAAATTACATAAAAATTCATATATTTAAATATTTTTTGTATATTCTTTATATCCCTTTTTTCACTAAATAAAACATAAACAATTGATGCCTCAAAGTTCAAACACACATTTTAAGAAATGAGAGGTTTTAATGACATTCTATGAACTTAGCTTTAAAACATCGGAGAGCGTGACTTGACTAGTATTTATCGACATTCATGGACTAGGCCCAACTATGCACTTGGATATTTGGAGTGCAACTTGGTTGGAAAACTCAAGATATGATTGAGAGTCTGGCCCAAAAAGAAAAATAGGCAGGTGGATATCAAAGTTTAATATTGAATTTTAATACTAGAGAATTACTAAAATCCAAACTCAGAAATAAACATCAAAGTGCCCCCCAACATATGAGTACAACAAAATGAAGAAATGATGAACAAGGCAACAGTCAATTAATTGACTCAGTAATGTATAATCAGGGCGTTTGATGTATGAGATTATCGTCTAATAATCTCTGCAACAATGATATGGATGCCTTCTTGTGAGCTTGCAACAAACAGATCAATTACTTTCCCAGCTAAGGACTCTCCATCAAGATGAAATCAGAGAAGTTATAGTCCTTCCAGTGCATATCTGGCTTCGGTGAGTTGGGACTTCCACAAACTGCCAAGTTATGTTCACTGGTTAGCTCAAGTTTCCCGAGCTGTGGAGGTTCAATCATCAGCTCTGATATCTCTTCCAATATCAGATGCTTCAGGGGACTCTCTGGCTGAAACAACACAAAACTAAATTTTCATTTCATGATGCATAAAAAGGCAAGAACGTAGAATGGGACATAAAGAATGTAAAAGTGACCTTTGAGTTTCTTGATTGTGGTGGAAGAGCCCTTGTTGATGCTGGACAGAGATGAAAAGAAAGTTAATATAACATGAGACAATTAGCGACAGTTTGGACAAGTGTCGAGAACTGTTTACCATCATCTAGTCCAACTGTCTTCAGAAAATAATCCATATCCACAGCCTTTCTCTGAGCTTTAATGCATTTCTGATGGTCGTGCAGAAAACGCTCATCTGCAACTGAACTGGGGAAGTTTTGTTCTTCCGCAACGGCAATCAATTTCTTATCCCGACTCTTCTTTGAGAGCTGACGCGCAGATGGCTTCCCTGAGTTTGTGAGGTCACTTAGAGCTTTCCTGCCACCCACTTGAGCTTTCTCGGGAGCCTTAGTGACATTTGCCTTCCCCCTAAGGGAAAGTTTGGTCTTAGAAACACCAAGATCTTCCCCAATAGAGATCACATTTATGGAATTGTGTTTCCTTGATGGCTGAAGTGCCGAAGGCTTTCCTGAGTTTGATATATCATTTAGTGCTTTCCTTCCACTAAGCCCAGCTTTCTTCTGTGCCTTTGATACATTGCCTTTTCCCCCTGGGGCTCCTGAGGGTAGATATATTATTATTTAGTCACAATCACACTGTTAAGTAGTTAACTAAAATTACCGGTGAGCAAACTTGGTCATAGTGAATCCTTATTAATACATACATATGTAACATACCATCAAGGAGAACATTTAGATTCTGATCTTGAATGAAGTGACCAGCATGTGTTGCCATGTGTGCTTTTTACACGCAAAAATCCCCGATGCTCAGCAAAATGTAGAATCAAAAAAAGCTGAGAAGTTAAACATGTAAACAAATTAAATTAGAGAAATTATCTGTAAGGTCAAGACTACAGATTCCAGGTCAGTTTACTGTGACAGGTTTCAGTAAGGTAGTCTTTTAATTAAATAAATTCTAAAAATAAACTAGATAACAAGCTCTGGAATACAAGAGCTACTTCAAATTAAACTGAAACTGTATTATAAAATATAAGTGTTCTGCTTTTATTCATTTTCTTGGACTAAGCAGCATGAACCAGTGAAGAATATTGCAAAATTTCCATTTGTTTCATCTCCTAGATGTAATTACAGAGATTAAATACAAGATTCGAGTTGGGCAATTACCTTCAATTTGTGCAAGTTAGTCACTACATCCTCACAGCTCCCAAGTGACACTATAAAATCCTTACTAGAACCTATGCTGGTGATCATCGTGATTTGAATGTGTTATAGTCGCATATGTTTTTTGGATTTTGATTTGTTAATTTACGTAAGTAGGGCCACGAATAATTTAAAAAATTACATAGTTTAAAATAGCACACTAAAAGTTCTGCTCTCATAATATATGTGCAATGTGACATATATAAGCCCTTAGACAACTAACCTAATCATTTTCTCATTTGAACGAGGTGATAAAGAACCAGCCTCCAAAAACTACAATTTGCAAAATTTGTGCAAAACTTTACACATTTACAACCACCAGTTTCTAACTTTATATTAACAGCAAAATATACTGCATTACTAAATGTCATTTAAGTAATGGAGACGATCGGCTTCTAAGTTACGCAATGTTTATGTCTATCTTCTTCACATCAAAATCTCTCACTATCCTCTTCCGCTTGGCACATATAGTTTTAGTCCTGTAAATCATAAAAACTCAGGAAAAACCCCCTTTTATAAGGCTCAAGGTGATCATTTATTGAGCATGATTTTAGCTCCCCAAATAATTCAGAAAGGTGAGTTATCTATTCAATTAAACTAACTCTCCCAACAATATAAAAAGTATTAATTTGTGAATTGACCTCCTCAACAACCTAATGGAGATTAATTATTATAAGAAAGATACTAAATAACATGTGAATTGTGAATTACACGCTCAAGAACACAAGCAATAATTCAAAGAAATTATGAATAAAAAGAAAATATTTAAAGGCAATTCAACTGCTGGCAACACAAAAGAAAATATAGTTCTTCCCAAAAGAAATTATCGGGGAAAAGAACAAGTGACTGAATGTCGTAAAGTTCATCAAAAGAGTATCTCTAATCGGTTTGATTCCGAACAGAAATTATAAACCCCATCAATTCAAATTAAGGATAACAAATAAAACAAAGTATAACTATTGTTCTTATTTAATCTTCTTATACAATTAAAGAAATATAAATCCCATCAGATAAAATTTAGAAATAGCACATAAACATATAAAAAACGAAATTGTAGAATTTCTTGGCAACCAAACAGCTTTTTAGGGTTTGAGAGAGGAGACTCACAGAAGTAGTGATTGCTCCTCTTTCGTGCTTTCTTGATGAGAAATTTCTAGGGCTTTTCAGTAGATTTCTTGCAAACGCTTTGATTAGGTCTCGCAATTTCTCAATTGATTCTTCTTGGCTCGTCAAATTGGGTCAACTTCTTATAAAGGGTGAGTCTTTGTAACGGTCATATTTTTACCTATATTTACACGTTAAGCCCTGTTCTAAGCGAGTAATTACTAACATGCCAATAATTATTTCTTCTTTTTCTCTATATTTTCTTTTTGATTTGTTTAAATTTTAATAACTATAATTCAATTGTTTAATGGTAGAATTTAGGTAACTTATATTTTAATTCAAAATTTTTAAATATAACTAAGATCTTTTTACATGGATAGTAAGTGAAACTTATGCTCCTATAAAAATAACATTTTTTATAATTTATGGTGATAATATGTTACGATTCAAATGGTATCCCAAGTTTTGTGTCTAAATACAAATATTATTGTTTATTTAATTGCTTCAAAATTAATATTTGTATTTTTTTATATGAGCAACTAAATATAATAATTATATGTAGGCTTGATAAATAAATTTTTAAACTTACATTTATAACTCCTAGCATTATTATGAAAAATGTATATAGGCTTAGTTATTTGTTTCTTTCCCTTATCATATTTTGATATTAATAATAACATTTATGTTGTTAAATATGTATTAAAAAAAATTGAGTTAGAGGCCTAATGCAAGGAATCATTATCCAAATTTAAAGTAAAAATTGATGGCCGAAAATATTTTGCCTTTAACAGATCATATTAAATTGGACCGGCCCAACAAAAAGCCACTCAAATGAGTACTGTCTCAATCTCTAGATTCCTGAATGAATGTCCAACCAACACCACCTCTATTCCCTGTTCTAAAATTTTCAGGCTCAAATCAGTCATCGAATTAGAAAAAATATTGAATTGATAGATTACTGGTTCAACTAATAATCAAATTGTTATTGACCTAATAACGTCATTAATATATAAAAATATATATTATTAATAAATAATAAAATTTTAAAAAATCTCGTTTTTTATGAACCAAAACATAATAAAGTTGAGTTACAATATTATTAAAAGTGATTAATTTTAATATTCTAAAAAAATTGGTACAAAAAAATATTAAAAAATAATTAAAATCGATTCACTAGGTCAACTTAACCGGTGATCAATCGGTTCTATCGGATTTTGATCAAAAACTGGTTAATGGTTCAAACGTGACTAGAGTGTCGACAGGTTTTAATTTTTACCGGTTGAACCAGCGGTCCGGTCCGAGTTTAATAATCATGCTCTAGACAATGTCCAGAGGTGTGGTTCGCATTTTCCCTATAATTAAAGACCATTTTTCTCGAGCTTTGCTATGCGTACAAACCCACGCACAAACCCATGCACAAACCAATGTAAAAAATGGTGGGACCCACCATTTGAATAGTGGGTCCCACCATTTTTTACATTGGTTTGTGCATGGGTTTGTGCATTTGGTTTGTACGTATAGCGTAAGTGATTTTTCTCTCCGTTCTAAAATTAGATATACAATTTGACTTTTTAAATCAAACGACGACATATTAAACTTTAAATTGATGTGAATGTATTTAATTTTAGTTGATACAATTATTATAATTGTATAGTATATAACAAAAATTATAAATCAAAAAAATTATTTCATTCTAAACTTTTGTGAGTTATACCAATTTTGTAGTTTAATATGTGTCTAGTTAGTGATAGACTAAAAAAATATATTTTATCAATTAATACAAAATAGACCTTACTTTTTATTATCAAAATTAACACATTACAATTTAATATATCATCGTTTGACTTTAAAAATTAAATTGTATATCTAATTTTGAAACAGACAGTATTATAATTTCCACTCTCTCGATTATCAAAAATAGTTGCATTTTTTTTTATTATTCACATCACATGGAATAACTATTTCACCGTACATGTCCCCTCTTCTCACTTCACTTCTTATCATTTACTTTATTACTCCCTTAAAAACACTCCGACATCATAAAGTGAATATTTGGGAAACGTTCGAATATGAAGACGTTGGATTTGTAAAATAATGACTCCCCCTAAAAAAAAATTAAAATCTCACCAAATTTACCGTTTTCAAAATAATTATTGCTAAGCTGAGGTCAAAGAGAAAATTTCTTAAATTGCTTATTTTTGGATGATATATAGGGGATACTAATTAAGATATACTGCTACAAACTTTCACGTGTCTTCCAATCTAAACCCAGAGCAGAAGAGCTTTTAGTTAATTGAGTTTCCTGGATTAGAGTAGCTTGTGTCAATACTCAATGTTGTTAAAAATTAAAATACGGAAAAAATTTATATTACCAAAAAAAAAATGTCAAACTATAAATCAATATATTTGTATTAATTTATAAACTATGTCGGTGTGTCTACTTAAAATAATCGTCAATATATTTTTATCACAAATTACAGAAGAAATATTTTCACGCTAATTTAAGAAATTCATGAGCTTTAACTACCACTAAGCATTGGCTCAAAGGGTATCACCATAACTATACATTGTAAATATTAACCAAACGGTTCAAATTTAATTCGTATTCGTTCGATTAAAAATTTGATTCGAACTTAATTTGAAATATAATCAATTTAAATATAAATAAATTTAAAAGTTCGATAAATTACTTGAATCTCTTCAAATTATAATTTTCTAATTGTTCAAAAAATACAAACTGTTCGGACTTGATTCGAGATCGTGCTCAACTCAGTAACTAAATAAGTTTGCATCAAACCTTATTTCATACTCACTAAATTTTATAAACTAAATCTGAACAATTCAATACTCAATTCGACTCGATTCATTTACACCCTATAAATATCATTAGTGCAATTTTTCTTCCCGTTAAAATGTTGTAATTAATTAATAGTGCCAAAAAAGAAAAAGGAAAAAAAAAGAACTCAACAACTCTTTAGAAGGCCCCACCAAACGAGGCTCCAATTTTTGTGATCAAATATTTAAGCGATTACAAGTAGGGGTGACATTGGTGCGGTTTGGTGCGGTTTGAAGCTCAAACCACACCTGAAACCGCTTAGGTGCGGTTTCACAAATCCAAAACCGCACATGGAACCGCGTGGTGCGATTTGGTGCGGTTTTGAAATGTGATGTGCGGTGCGGTTTCGATTACAAAACCAATTGAGTCAACAAATTTTTATATAATTTAAATTAACAATGAAAAACAAATTCTTCAATCTTTTAAAGTCTTTCTAGTATTGCTTATTTGAAATTAAATCAACCATTTCCTTGGTATGGACTTGGACAAATGGACAAACCAATTCTAAATGTATAGCCCACCACCCAATTCAGTCAGAAGAAGAAATGAAATAAAACAATGTTCACATGGATAAATGCTTAGTCAATAGAACATTATAGGTTTACTGCATAACATATTATAAGTTTACTGCATAAAACTGAAAATAAGACTTACCTATTTGCATTTCATTAGTCACACAGGGAAAAGAGCAATAAATTTAATAACACATATCACAATTAGAACTTTTTAATTCAAAAAAGAATATCAATTAGGCATTCTGCATTCATTACATTACATACAATGATATAAAGTGTACTACATAACAATATGCATTATATATATAGTGAAGTTAGACATTTTGTATTCATTACATTACATACAATGATATAAAGTGTACTACATACAATATACATTATATATATATATATATATACACACACATACACACACATGGTGCAGTTTCGGTTTTATGCGTGCGGTTTTGACTAGTAACCAAAATCGAACCGTAAATTTGGTTTTTAACCCACCTAAAACCGCAACATACGCCGAAACCGTTGGTGCGGTTTTAATTGGTGCGGTTTATGCGATTTTTGGTGCGGTTTCGGAGGCGATTTGGTTACTTGCTCAGCCCTAATTACAAGTATGCGCCCAGGATCAGGTCCGGACTCTCGGACCGGACCTGATCAAAATTCGGACCCAATTTTATTTATTTTTTTTCAAAACAACTAATAAAAAATGCATAGTTATTTTTGGTACTAAAAAATTTGTTAATGCAATATTTTGGGTATGATTTGGATCCATATAACAAAAAGTGTTGTACAGACTGTATAATACTGTTTTATATGTATCCAAATTATACCCAAAATATTGTATTAACAAAATTTTTCAATACCAAAAATAACTATATATTTTTTATTAGTTGTTTTAAAAAAAACGAAAAATAAAAATAAAAAATTGGGGTCCGAATTTTATCAGGTCCGGGAGTCCGGACCTGATCCGACCTCTACAAGTATGATTGTATAAGAATACTGAATGTGATATTTCTTACTAAAAATGAATTGACCGTCTTATATCACTCCGTCCCAAATTAATTGTTCAATTTTAATTTTTTTAAATCAAATTGACTATTTTTAGAATTAATAATTAAGCATATATAAATATATTTCTAAAATTATAAAAATTGGGGTTAGTAATAAATTGTATATACTTTCTTTTGGTTATAATCTCTTCACCTATATTTTAGCAAAAATAGAAAAAAGATTAGTTTTAAAAATGATCAATTTGACTTTAAAAAGTCAAAATTGGGTAATTAATTTAGCACGGAGGGAGTACTTTTTTTTATAAGACTAAAATTAAGCAAATTTTATTGTTTACAATGCAAAATAATGAAACAAAACATCATCAATTGCAGCACACATACCCAAACAAATAATTGTATGGTTACACACGGTGATTTTATGTTTTGCCCATGCTGTTAGCCACTCTGCTGTGTATTTTTATTTTTTTTTGATAAACCAGTCAAAATAACTGAGAATTATATTACTCCAAATCATCGTATACAAAAAACAGAATAAGACTAAAATAAATTTTGTCCATCCAAAAAGTGGGAACATTAAACAATGAATAAACAAATGTTTCTTAACACAAATATCCATTTGTGTATTAAGCTGATTAAGAATAAACAGAAGAAACAGGGAACCAATAAGAAGAGGACACACATACTCACCCCCACCCATAATAAACCTGCCCAAACTAAGGATCATACCACAACCAAAATACTCTTAACGCTCTTTTTTCAAGTTAACTTAAGATATTTTTAATAAATATTATTCATAATAATAAATATTATAAAATAGTTAATAAATACTATTTATTATAAAATTTATTATTGTATAATTTTTAATAAATTATTTGAAATTTAAAATTTAAAATATCTTAAATTAATTTTTAACTTAAAAATTAATAACAATTTTATAATTTAAAATAAAGGGAGAAGTAGTACTTATGAATACTGTTACTAGATAATGATCCTAAAAGTGAAAAGCCCCACAATTGACACTTACGTCGGAAAGAGAGTTAGGAGGGAGGGGGATAACCCATAAAATTCAGCTTTTGCCAAACACGCCCCAACTAATATTTAAATGGTATAGGCCACAAATTCATAGATTATCCTGAAATCGAAACACGCCATATATTCGTTTGCTTGGCGGGTCCTTTGATCCTTTCATTCTTCTTCTCATAAAAAATAAACAGCACATACCAATATTTTTATACTAACAAGCAACAATATAAATTCAATTCCACTATAATATATATATATATATATATTAATTAAAGAATGAGTCTAAAACATACCTCTTAAATAATATATCTTTTTAAAATAATATATTTTTTTATTAAAATTATGTCGTTTTAGAGATTCTTTTAAAAAATAAATAAAACGCAGATAACATTTTTATAAATAAAAAAAAAACAAGTGAAACTATTTTTTTTAATATTATTTTATTTTTTAAAAAAATTTCTAAAACGATATAATTTTAAGAAACATGTACTATTTAAGAAAAATATATTTAACAGATATACTTTACTACCACTAAGCGATTACATTTACTCGGATTACTCCTGTGAATAAAAACATTTAACAAAAAAAAAAAAAGGAGGAAATTTAACGCCAAGCAGAAGCGACGGTGAGAGATCGTCCCATCCAACCAAAGCAAATCCCACCGGTTTCTTCATTCACCGTGAAACCAGGATTGCCACGTGTTCCCAAGTTGAGTTTACCCCGGAGTGACTCGGCCACCTGTTGACTCAGTCGCTTAGCCTCGAACCCCGCCATTCCCATTCGGGCCCGCCACTTGCCGAACACCTCGCATCTTTCAACGCGGTCCCTCCCCTCGCACGCAACCGAGTTAGCCATTTTTCGACTCAGTGCCTCATCTATCCTCACTCGTTCCGGTTTGTCTCTAGGCACCATCGCATCCAGCGACTCTAACAATGCTCCGTAATACCCATACGCCTCCGTCACACGAGCAACCAACGGCGCCGTATTGGCATTCATCTCCTGCTCCACAACCGTCACAACCTTCGGCGACATCCCTTTTACGCGCCGGAGCATCTCGTCCCGCAGATTCTCCGTAGTCACGCTCTCATCCGGAAACTTATACAACCGGAAAGCAAAATTCACGGCCAAAACCTCGTCAGGTTCCACACCAATTCCGTCACAATTCAATTCGGATATCTTTAAATTCATAATCTTAAAACAAAAACCCACACCGACTTTTCTAGCCCGTGCATTAAGTCCATCCCCTACAGCTTTTAATCTGGCTTCATCGCAATTAGTTGAATAATCAAGAAATGCGGTGATCTTCAAAGAAATGAATTTATAATCAGTTTTCTTCGCAGCCAGCGCGTGGAGTAAATGCACATACTGACCTCCTTGGCCAATATCAAAATCAATTACGTGAAGCTTAACATTATTCTCATTAGAAATGGCTTCCAGTATGGCTAAATTAGCCGCCATAAATCCCAGTTTGAAACACGGAGAACTTTCATAAAGCATTTGAATTGATAACATGTGATCCTTGCCGTATAATTCCCCCACCGGAGGAGGGTACTCGGTGGGGTTGACGCGCGACATTAGAGCCGAAGCCATGTAAGCTATTAATCTCTGCTCCGACGTGCCTCTTGCATTGGACAGTTTACTCAGGCGCGTGAGAGTATCAACAGCGGCGTCGAATTTCCCTTCTGAAATGGCTGATGCCGCCTCGGTTAAGGACTGTTTGGCACAAATAATCGGCGGAGAAGCGGAAGAAGACGAACAGGAAGATGAAGAAGAAGTTGGAGAAGGAGAAATGGGGTTGTGAACCGGCGCGATCAGTCTCTGGATCGTGTCAGACCACTCGCTGTTGGTAATTACAGAGCCACCATCGCCCTGTTCCTCATCGTTATCATCCAATAACTGTTTCTCGAGCTCTTGGAGTCGATTCATCATGTTCTTCTCTGATTCGACGGCCCGATTCTGTACCAAATTCGGAAAAGGAGCACCGGATAAATGGTTGCCGTTGTTTGAGATCATATTGGGTTGATGTTGACGGAGTTGTTGGAAAATAGGCAGGCCGTACCGTGTAGAGATGGAAGACGATGATGGTGAAGAAATGGATGACACGTCTGGTGAGAGAGAATTACCTGAGAAATCCACCGGAGGAGAGAGAGGAGATATAGGAGAAGCTTGCTGATGGTAATTAGCTCTTTGCTTTACGTTCCGGAGATACAGCGCTTGCTGCTGCTGCTGTTGAAACTGTTGCTGGAACTCAGCGAGAGATCTCTTTCCAGTCAAATCGGTCCGCCGTTGAAAGATCTGAGAAGAAGGGTCGGGCAGAATTCCAGCAAGCGGCGACCTGTACGGACCTTGAGGGTTGTTTGTGTTCATCATAGATCTTCCGTTGATCCCGTCGGAGGTGTAAAAATCCGGGTAACCGCCGGAGAATCCCGACGACATTTTAATTAACAAACAAAACAATTGTTTGATTTAATCTTTACACAAAGAACATTAGAGTCTATAGATAAAATGGATTGATTATGGTTATAATAGCGGGGTATTAATTTAGGGAGAGAAAGCTATCGGTTTCCAACTGGCACATAGCTTCTCTGGTTTTTGTTGTGTTTGTTTGTGGATTTATTAATGTTGGTGCATGCTGAATCGTGGCCCTTTCTCGTATCATTCCACCGTCGGTTCGTTTCCCTTACTAGATTCCTTGCTATATGCTCTTTCGGGTTAAAGATTGATAAATGGTTACGCGTTACGCTATCGCGTGGCGTAAGCGTGTACTATTTGTGATGCAAGAGAGTAGTAAGATATTTTCTATGTAACAAGATTTTGGCGCAAATGTTGAGAAAAACTAGCTTTCTACTCACCCAAAAACAATACTCCTGGTTAACAATTATATTTATTACATATAGTCTATTGTATTACTCTCTCAATTTTAAAATTAAAATTATAATTTAATTTTTAAAATTAAACGACAATATATTAAATTTTAATTTGATATTAATTTATTTAATTTTAATTGATATAATTGTTATAATTATACAGTATATAACAAAAATTATTAATCATAAAATTTATTTCATTCTAAATTTTTATGAGTCATACTATTTTTAAAATCGAATATGTCGTCATTTTACATCAAAAATTAAATTGTATTTTTAATTTTAAAACAAAAATAGTATTAAACGAATAACATAATAGCAATAATGAGTATTTTGGACACAACATTGAAAGTCATCTTAACATTATTCTTCGTTAGAAAATTCTAAAAATTTTATCACAAAAGAAACCTATAAACAATGAATGGGCATCGCATTATAACTTCTTGGAATATGGTATAAACATATCATCCATACAAAAGCATTTCATAATTTCACTTAAAATGTGGAAATTTACAACTTAATAATGTTTCAATTTGTGTATCATGTATCTTGAAACTAAATTTCGTTCCAATCTAAAATATTAAAATTAACATAAATAATCGTTCTACTTCATACATATTTTTAAATATTATGAGGTTTAATTGCGTCAAGTTTTAAGTTTACTCTTGCTTAGAAATAACTTGAAAAACATAATGACACTTCCTTGAACATGAATCGAGTGCAAGACTCAAGACACCATAAAATTTAATTAATTATTTTTTATAATAATTGACGCATTAATCAATAATTTTCAAATAGGGTTTTGGTCAATTCACAATTTTTGATTTTGATCGTCGCTTTGCAACCTTTACCTTGCCGAAAAACTTACAAAAAGTCCACTGAAATTAGATACTTAAGTTAGAACACTGATATGGAGAAACATAATTATTCTTAGAATAAATAGCCTACCTTAAATGTGCTGAAATATCCCTTATTTATAGCAGTCCACTCCTTCAAGAATTAGAAATTAGAATCCTAATTAGTTTTAGAGACCTTAAGGTTGTCAATCCTTAGTTGGTTAAACTTCACAGAAATTCTATATTTTATTAGATTTAATATACTTCTAAAATACTCTTCCAGCAAAATTATTACTCCCTCCGTCCCAAATTAATTGTTTTTTTAGGACTTTTTAAAGTCAAATTGACTATTTTTAAAATTAATAATTGAACATATATAAATATATTTCTAAAATTATAAAAATTGAAATTAGTAATAAATTGTATATACTTTCTTTTGGTTATAATATCTTTACCTATATGTCAGCAAAAATAGTAAAAAAATTAGTTTTAAAAATAGTCAATTTGACTTTAAAAAATCCTAGAAATGCAATTAATTTGGGACGGATGGAATATATTGCTCTTCATTAATAAGGATCTACAAATAATATATGACAACTCGCCATTGATTGGTTATTTTTACTTACATCAATAATAATTAATGTTGAAAAATGTGTGATTAATAATTTTTTTATGTTATGTTATTTTACATCTGTTATTGAGTGTTTATTGGGCTATAAAATGAAATTACAATAAAATTCTTTATCACATTCACATACATTTAAAAGTGATAAGTTTGATTTATCATAAAATAACGTTGTTAGCAAACAAAACAAGTATTAGTGATAAGTATGATTTATCATAAAATAACGTTGTTAGCAAACAAAACAAGTAAGTATTATTGGACCATTCAAGATAAATATCAAAATACTAAAATATGGAATGGGGTCGATGCTTATTATATACGGAAACCTCCTTCTAATTCAAAGTTTTTTTATTTTTATATAATCAATTTAAATTTATAACATAACTATTTACCAGGGATAAAATATTACCTCAAATAAATATTTAAAGTGGAGTCTTTATTGATCATCTTTGAATATCATGTTTTTTTTTTCAGTAAAACATAATGTTAGATGTAGTTTCTTTCAAATATTAAATTTTGGAAACTAGAATTTATTAGTTAAATGATATTGACTCAAAATGTTTCTAGAAAGCATTAATATTTTATACAGCGAAGGAAAAGTCAACAAATTCATATGCTCGTTAAACGAGCAGGATGCGCCGTCTTTTATTTATAAATAATGTTAAGAATATTAATTATACACAAAAAATTATATATACGGTATAAAAAAAATAAAAAGTAAAATTTATAATTAAATATTTTATATTAATATATAATACATAAATCTTATTTTTTTAATACATAATTTTTTATGTATAATTAATGAATATAGTATCATTCTTTATTTATTAGAAATTTAGTAGGAATGTTATTGATCAGGGTAATCGAATCGAAATGAAAATAAATCCTAATTTTTAAATATAGAGTGGCCGCCTGAATATGGCTTTGAGCGTGCGAGACACGATGATTTAAGTGGTGTTGGCGCAGAGTATATGGCATGTAAACGAGAAGGATAACGGAAGCACAGCATTGATAATCTGACAGGACAGTTACAGAGAGTTGCTCAAAATCTAACGACAATAACGCATAAATGTAATTCCAGACCATCACGAAAACTACGCTTGGTAACACGTGCATCTCACACCTCCTCCTACACGCCTTTCACCACTACTGTTGCTCATCTCCGTTTAAGATTTAACTAATTCCAATCCTTACCGACGCGTGTCAGTGGCTGACTTCAGATAATTAAATAAATAATAATAATAACTTAAAGGCGTCGTCTACATTTGAGTCACAATTAGTAGGAATTTTTTATTTTTGATTTTAGGATCCGAAATTTAAATACAATATTCTATTTCATTTTTTTATTTTTAACAGTAATGAGGAAAACAATAGTGGAGTTTTCAAAATCCAACACTAATTAAATTTGAACACGCTTCTTAATTTAAATTGACAAGAATGCCATCCCTAGATTAAATTGTAACATTGTAATAATATTATTTCGTTTTTTTAGTAATGTAAGTATTTAAATATTTAAAATTAAATTAATGATGATTTTTATATTTATGTAAGTAGAAAAACTTACAAAAAATATTTAAAAAAGTTGTTAGAATAACAATTCCCTAAATTAATTAAATTAACAAGTGGGGGTGATTGAAGAAGACTTTTCTTCGGTGCAGGCAGGTTGCGTGCATGAGGAAAGACTTGTTGAACCACCATTTATCTATTTTATTACTACTTTTTGGACCAAAAGATAAGTACTTGTAGTGGTAAGAATGTACACTCCCACTACTTTCAAAAACTTACACGTGTCAAGAACATATCAAATGTGCCACTTGTCCCCTGCCTAACTCACTCAACCTCCTCCACGCCATACCCCCTCCCCTCTATATTCGTATAAAGTTTTACCCAACTCTCACTCATTTCTTCCATAATCCATACAACAACAATAATGCCAAACAATTCCCACCAAACACTCGTTTAATTCATAACCACCACCCAGCCTGTGAGGAGAATAGTTTCGTCATTTTCTATAAATAATATATATATATATATATATACATATACTCTGTTTGTACAAAAATTAAAAAATATTTTTTTTTCAATTTTAAAATTAAAAATATATTTAACTTATAAATGGATAAAATTTGATTAGATAATATCATGTCAGCACTATTAAATTTCTAATTAATGTCATGAGTTATGAATAAATTTTAAAAAATAATATTTTATTTACAAGTTAAAACTAGCCATTCACAATTGTTTCTCCAATTTTAAAATTGAGAGACTATTGCTTTACAACGGAAGAAAGGGGTAGCTTTTTACTTGTTAGAAGCTGGTGGAGGCGTGGAGCCGTAGAGACCGCAAAACAGAGGTCGAATGAAGACCATAATGAGTCTTGTAACGTGTTTTCATAAATTTATGTTAAATTATAATTAGAAATTTATAAACATATAAAATTAGTATAAATTATAAAAGAGTTTCAATTATTATGTATTTTTTAAAAAATATTACTACTAATACTTATTCACGTAACTAGCAATCAAAAAATCGACATAAAATATTCGCAATATATATCATTATCGGACCATAAAATATATTCCTTCCGTCTAAGTTTATTTGCCTTAATTTTTTTTAATTTGTTCAAATCGATTTGTCCTCTCTCCATTTTAATACTATTTTTCATCTTATTCTGTCAACACTGCTCTCATTTAAATTTATAATTTTTTATTGGAATTAACATTACATATATTAAAAAGAGTAACACTATAAATTTTGACACTAGAAATATAATATCTTTTTTTTCCTCTATCTCTCATCTAATTTATTATTTTAAGAAAGATTTAAGAGAGTAATTAAAATAAATAAGATATTACTAGAGTATTCTAAGAAAGATTTAGAAGATTAATTAAAATAAATAAGATATTAATAAAGCAATTAAGACGAGTAATATAAAGATATATCTATATTTTTTAATATGTTTGTATTTTCAAACTAAGGGGCTGTTTGTTTAGAACTTAATGGGTCTGAATGACTGAATCGGTAAGTGGCTGAATCATTAAGTGCGTTTGTTTTGGAAAAAAATCGTCTGAATGGCTGAATCGGTCAGATGCTTTGGCTGAATGGTTAAGTTTTTATTTTTGGTCTGAATGGCTGAATGGTTGGCTGAATGAAGTAAAAAAATAAAAAAAAAACTAAAAAAATAAAAATAAAATATTAACTATTATATTATGTAATATTAAATAAATTTACAACAACTTTGAATTTTTTCAGAGGGGTAAAATATTAAAAATATGTCATTCAGATCTTTAAGATATGTCAATTATCAAACAGCTTTTTTCATTCAGATTCAGCTCATTCAGATTCAGATTCAGATTCAGCTCATTCAGATTCAGATTCAGATTCAGATTCATTCAATTTTTATCAAACACCCCCTAAGACAAGTAAAATGGGAAGGGTAGGATAAATGGTTGCAAACTGAGGGTACAAATGTCTTTATAATATACGCAGGGGCATTGTTTGACTTAAAATTTTTCTAAATCTATAATGGATTCGGGTTTCATTTATTACAAGTTCGAACCGCCTACGCGCGTAACGCCAGAGGTCTATTTTTTTATTTTATATTTTTGGGCGGTAATTACTACTATCATAGAATCTATTGAGTTTCGGTCAGAGAGATTGACAGCTAACTGAACTGAAGCCATCTCCACCGACCTGCTTTGAACCAACGGTCGTGATTTAATGGTTTGAGAAGATATGCTTTAAGGTGTTTACCTATTCAACTAAATTAAAATCTGAATTCGGAGGACTGTCATGTTTAAATATTAAAAAACACAAGCAACCGACTTAATAACAAGGTAATACGGGCAACACCAATCATATAAATTACAAAAATAAGAATAAGAAAAAAAAAATAGTTATAATCAATAGCGGAACAAGAACGTTTTTAGAGGGAAGTCAAAATATATCAGTAAAAAAAATTTATTCATTGACGCTTGGAGTGCTGCTTTCGGTTGTACGACTGAACAGAGACAACTATATCTCTACGAGTCTGCATAGTTTGAAAACGTCTCAAAATTTGTTCGTTTTCAATTCTTAAAAAAAATATCATTCTCAATATAAACTATCAGACTGTCATTCATCTACTCGTCTCCCGTTAATTAATTAAATAATAAAATTTACTTAATAATATATAGTAAAAATCATGACAAAAAGGTGATAACCCATGTCTTAATTGTGAGCATAATATTTAGGCGTTGGATGTGCACCAATCATTTTAAATTAAAAATAGGAAAATAAAATATAATTGATGAGAGAGAAAAGAAATTAAAGTATATACAGGTGAATGGTGATAACTCATGAGCTTTAAGAAGAATCTTGTGGAAGTCAAGTGAAAATTACTAACTAATTTAGTTAAATCTAAATCTACACATAATCAAATCTTTGCTTGGGAGGAAAGAATATTACAGACGAAAGAGGGGAGGAATATTAAAATAAATCTCAGGTATTTTTTTTTTCATAGTAAGAGATAGTAAAAATATAGTCAACAATTTTTTACATACAAATTTAATACTCCCTCCGTCCCAAATTAATTGCTTTTCTAGGACTTTTTAAAGTCAAATTGACTATTTTTAAAATTAATAATTAAACATATATAAATATATTTCTAAAATTATAAAAATTAAAATTAGTAATAAATTGTATATACTTTCTTTTGGTTATAATATATTTACCTATATGTTAGCAAAAATAGTAAAAAAAATAGTTTTAAAAATAGTCAATTTGACTTTAAAAAGCCCTAAAAATACAATTAATTTGGGACGGAGGGAATACATAAAAGTATAATCTACAAATTAAGTATAATTGTATTACAGATTATAATCAAGAACTTTTGAGTCGCCTTGTAGACCCATATTTTTATATAACCGAAGTAGTCATGACGCATATTTTATTTGGTTCTTTAGCAAACTTTGTTATCCGTTCTTGTGTATCTTTTCATATGCGTACATATTTATTTATATATAATGCGGGAGAATTGGTGATTTTATGTGCATAAATAAGAGAGAAAAAAAATAATAGACGAGCCTTATCATTTAAATTATGATACAATTTATTAATTTTTTACATTATATTTCTTTGTTCTTAGGATTCACGGATTATCAATTCTAATAAAATTTGCTTCCTCTTTTTGGCTGCTAAAGGAGAAGATATAATATTAAATACATTTGTTCAAACATGATATAAATAGCAATATAACTAGCTTTTCGCCATAATAAACTTTAATTAAATACATACTACAATAAATTAGACCTAGGGACACTTATGTAATAAGGCTTAATAATTTACAACTTGCCTACTTAATATGCATGGTTTACGAAATATAACCTACACTCAGTACGGATCATGCGAGTCTCATAGTTAAAAAAAAATTA
Organism: Aralia elata; assembly: GCA_034770075.1. Taxonomy (NCBI): domain Eukaryota; kingdom Viridiplantae; phylum Streptophyta; class Magnoliopsida; order Apiales; family Araliaceae; genus Aralia; species Aralia elata. Next base: position 109,567,564 of record CM068385.1, on the reverse strand, counting down.
ATTTGTTTAATATTTGTTATTAAATTTTAAAAGAAAAAGAAGATTGAGAATGGGCCGGGTACATCTGAAGAATCATTGCCATTTTTCAGATTATCAATATTTTAGTAGATACAGAGAATTAGAAACAAGCACCGAACCCATATGCTATTAATTTAACAAAAGACAACATGAAATTACAATATTTGAAGCAATTGAATTGGGCGTAGAAGGAGGCCCAAATACTTTATTACTACTATAAACTAATAATTTATCAAAACTGTAATTTATTATCCTTAGAGACATGTATAAACAAAATTATATAATCAATATTTATACATTTTAAAAATTGAATTATTTTTGTAGAAGAGAGGGAATAATGGTTAAGCAAAAATAATAAAGAAAACTAGTCTACCTCTTTATTCTAATTCTACTATATATAGTGAGCATATTACCGCTACATTGGAGAAAGATAAATGTTAAAAATTAAATAAATTAATAAAAAACAAAAGGGTGGGAAGCTAATAAACCGCCACTAGTTATAGGATTCAATACACACAAGTACTATATTTTATTTATTACCTTTGTAAAGTAAAAAAATTATAAGACCAGCCAGAGGGTGGATAGGTAATTTCGTGCACATGCCACTCCACTAACAAAATTTCTCTATATAACAAAATTATTATTCTATAAATTTTGTATCAACAGCGGCACAATTTTTATTTAACTAAGACCAAAAATATTTCAAGTCATACGCGAATCTTTGCTCAAATTTTGTGCCAAAAGCTTCCTTTTTGGTTTTGGTAAGCCGCCCCCTCCCTTATAAATAATATGAAAAAAAAGTAAGACGCGAAGTCGGAACCTTCTCAGCTCCACCCATGCACATATAATAATCTACATGCACTTGATTAACTTAGTTTTTAGAAACACAATATTTTTTAGTTCACTTGTTAATTTATTTGTCACACGGGAAAATCAATTTTTTTATTAAAAATAGTATAAACATAATATCTTCGTTATAATTTCATTATCATATTAATACTATTAAATAAATAATTTATTCTTTTAAAAGATAAATATGAAATAACTACGTCTTAGTATTTAGGAATGACTGGAATGGAGAAGTATAAACATATTATGTTAGAACCATAACTTCATACAATCGAAATCGTAATAAAAAAATATGACACGGGATGTCTCTGTACTTAAGGTCTTTATCGTCCACACCACGTTTAGTTTGCTAAGGGTTGCAAACGATATACTCACAGAGTTAGAGGATATATGTTAAACCTAAAAATTGAACAGTTTTATAATAGCAATTCACAATTTGTTCAAAACGAAAATTTCATTGTGATAATTATATATTTGTAGAAAAATTAAAGAAGACAGAAAAGAGAGAGAATACATGTACAAAAGAATTGATTTCTTAGTTGTAAACTTACTTCATACATATATCTTATGTGTATATATCCAGAGGCGGAACTAGGGGGGTCGAGGGGGGGCATATGACCCCCCTAAGTTGGAATCTCCGGCAGCAGCCTTGGCCGTCGGCGGCGGAACCAAGAAGGGGCGAGGAGAAGTGACCCTGGTATTCTAAGTTTGTGAGAAAGAAAGATTTACAGAGGTAAAATATATGAGTCTATGTAGAGAGAAGGGGTTATATAATACTTAGAACTGGTGAGAGAGAGAGAAGTTGGGTGGAGTTTACTCAAAACTCTTCTTTCCGTCTGCTACTTCATTTTCTTCTTCCCACATGACCATGTCTGCAGCTTTGTTCATTTCCTATTTTCTTCCTTGAAAGTGTCAAATTGGACCCCGCATACATAGATATATAGGAGTATTATATATTTATCTTATTCAATCTTTTAGTTAACTCATGGCTACAAAATTAGACATAATTGTACTTATTTTATTTTTTGTTTTATCGGAAATTTACTTAATATAAATAATACTCTTTTTATTTTACAAGAAAAATTTTATTTATTAACTTTTTATTCTATAAAAAAAAATCTTTATATTAATAGTGGTATAATATAATATACTGTACATTTATCGTCGTATTATATTATTGAAATAATATATATTATTTTTAGCCATTACTATACGCTCTTGATATTTATAAATTTTATAAATTAAATACATACACAATGAGTGCAATCGGTCGCAAAAAATTTTTTATTCATATATTTTGACCCCCCTCCTAAGAGGCTCTGGTTCCGCCACTGTATATATCTACATATACATATACACATACACATACACATATATACATACAAATTTGTAAGTTACATAATACACTATTAAATTCTATTTTTAACTTCTCTTATTAGTACCTAACATGTAAGTTACATATTAGTATTAATTTAGTAGTTAATTAGAATTTAAATAGTTCTCAATATTCTCTTTTTATTCTAAAATAAAAATAGACTACATCTCTTGTACTTATAAAATAATTAATAGTCTTTTTCTGTTGAATGGAACAAAGGAAAACTAGTTTTTATCAAACAATTTTGCACCTTATCAAATGTCTCACTATAGACACAAATCAAATGATTTTTACACAAACCAAATGAAGTTCTCTCTTATTCTCTACAACTAGGAAACAAATTACACTTTTATATTTACTTAAATTATGTCCAGTGGTGGATTTTATTCAAACCCAAACTTGACAATAATTAAAATATCCAAAATATAGAATAAGGTGTAATTTCTAACATATTAGAAGTCGTAGGATTGAAACTTTAAAAAATGGTCAGCATATCAACATCTGTAGAGTTTAAGTGGTGTTTGATTGCATCTTAACAGTCCATCTCTTAATGTATCTTAATGTTTAAAAGTAAGATAAAAAAAATTTCCCTCTGAATGCCTCTAAATCATTAAGATACAAATATGAGTTTAAATTATTCAGATGATCTCTTAATACAAAGATATGAAATGTTAAAATATATTAAGAGGTAGACTGTTAAGATGCATTAAAATGCAATCAAACACCACTTTAGTGTCCCTCAAGTAAGATTGTAAGATATTGTGAATAGAGAAAATGATGTTAGAAAGAGTTTCTCTGTTGTGGGTTTGACCGTAATTCAATTTTAGATTAATAAGAGATTAATGACGGTCGAATACCAGCAAGTGAGAACCAAAAAAATAAAAAATAAATAAATAAATGGTCAGGAGACTCAGCATTTGGCAAAGCTAATCTTTTAACAAATCCGCTTTAATGACCCCCTTATAATAAGCAAAATATATGAATGTTCAGAATTCTTATTATTATAAATGCTTAATCAGCAAAAGGAATGCATAATTAATTGCCGCTTAAAGTAAGAAACGTTTATTCTTCTAATAAGTTTCTCAAATTTCATCATCTGATTCTGACCCATAAAAAGAAAGAATTTAATTATTTTGATAGCTAAATTAAATAGGTTTATCGTATTGTTAATGATTGGTATGAGAGGCTGAGGCCCATGTAAACTTTACATGGCTCATGGAATCACAAGTGACGTCATGAGCGGCACAATAATAAAATATATATAATGAGAGACTAAATAATTGTCTGTGTGGTCCCATGTTAATATTTCAATATACTAAATGAAAAATGATATATATTTTAAATATTTTACGTGAATAAATATTAGTGATAATTTTTTAAAAAATATATATAACAAATGAGGTTCTCTTATAATTTTTATTCAATTTAACGTAATAATATATTTCACAATTATAATTCGACATAAAATTTTTACTATAAATAGTAGGACTCATACTAGTTGGTACACTTCATCCGATCAATCATATATTAATGTTGTTAAAGGAAGAGCATCAATATCTATCTATAACAAGTCATAAATCGATTCGTCAAATAAATAAAATGAGTATTTTTTTTTTAATTTGGTTGAGTTCTACCAAGTTAATGTCGAGTTAACGATAGAAATAAACTAATTTAGTTTTGGACAAAAGTTCAATTATGTTAAATACGTTAAAATACTACCGAGTCATTTTCGTTCGTACGAGTCATACTGTCGAATTTGAATTGAGAAATCGAAGAGTCACTCCTTCATAACAAATTCTACTCTCTGATTTGGATTACAAATTCTACTCTTTGATTTGGATTGTAAAATCGAAAAGTTTCATACTCTCTTTCTCCCACAAACTTTTTCTTCTCCCCAATTAACCTGTATATATTTATACACACACTAATCTTTACCTAATAATAATAAGTTAATATTAAAGTTTGTAGGACTATAAAGAAAGTTTTAGTTATAGTTAAATTAATCATAGCATTGTATAAAATAAAAAAATATTTTACTTTTAGTTAAATTTTAAGTCTATATATCAAAGAGCAAAGACTAAATACCAAAGATTAAAACGAAGACCAAACTATTAAATATTGTTTTATTATATATTTATATAGATATAAATAAGTAGATAGATATATGGGTAGACAGACAAACAAAAACAAATACTCCTACGCGACTTGAAAATTAATTCAATTTCGACTCGGTCCTCTTCTTCTGGCACCCCCATTTTATTTCAGGTAGTCTTGTATTCCTCGATGGACTGGGCCTTTAACAAGCATAAGTATATCGTGGTATGATCTGGGCTTGAGAGTAAGCTCTTGTAAATTCGATTGACAATCACGACATTTTTATTTCCTCAGACAAGAAATTTTATACTCGGAATACTTCCTCGGTTACATTATAGTAGTATATGTAAGAGTATTTTTTATTTTTTAAAAATCAAATTAAGGTGTTTTTTTTCTTTTCCTTTTTGAGAACCCGCACTTTTACAATGTAGTAAATCTAGATATACATTTTAATTCCAATAACTTAGGGGATAGCATGGAGAAAGGGTCAGAAAAGGAATTAGAAAGAACCTAAGGAAAACATACATTTTTAATATTTTAAAGCGCGCTTGCTGACTTTCTGATTTCTTGTTGTGTTTTCAATTCAAATATAATATGACTCATTTAAATTTCGTAGTTAATAATAACTCTTAAATAATTTAAATTTTAAATTTGAAAATGACTCAAAGTTAACTCCAAAGAATCAAAATTATTGCTTCTTTTATTTTTTTTGGAGGGAGTATTAGTACATATAAAGAGAGAATGATTTTACAGGGTGGTTTCCCCGACATCTTCAAAAAGTCCTCGATCTTATCTCGCATGGACAAACGAAAATAAAATAGAGAAAAAACTCAGCAGTATTATAAGAGTTTTAAATGTGCTTGATATATATACTCTATTGTATAATTAGATGTACTCTGTTAACTTTAAAAGCACAAAAAAATTCCCTAAAAAAAAGCACATAAAAATGATACAAGACATCAAACAGACTTGTAATTACAAGAAGAATGCTACAAACATTAAATTGTTCACCAAATGTAAGTTTCCAGGTCAAATGGGAGAGAGCTTTGAAAGACCCAGGCATGTTAAGATTGATAACGCGGTAGATAATAGTAGAGTTTTCTTCATTTCTATTTTCTAAAATAAATTTATTTCTTTCTCACTTTGCCTTTCTATTTTTTTTTTTAATTTCTTTAAATTATTTGTACGTACACTTTCTCTATCAAAAAAGTAAATGTTCTGAATTCTGATGGACGTGCATGGATCACCAACCTGACTCATGCATCAGCAATGGTATAAGTTATGTTCAGGCATCTTATACCCAAATCATGATCAAACTCCCATCTAATTTTCGCATGTCAAATCTAAAAAGAAGAGAAAAGAAAATTAACAAAATAAAGTATTAATTACTGCCTAACTAAGATCTGAAGGATGAATTTTGACCCAACCATAATATTGAGACCCACCCTTCTTCGTATTTGACTATTGACTAGCTAGTATAAATTTTAATCTCTCCATGCATCCCTGGCCTTTTCCTAAAATATACTATACTACGTACGTACTAATTAATGTTTTATTAATACTTCATATATATATATATATATATATATATATAATTTTAATGATTCTCCATCTCTAGGCATATGGAAGAGATCGATCGATCTGGTATGAAAACATGCATGCATATACATTTGGACGATAACATTTAGTTTTCTGAGTTTTATGAGACTGCATGTCGCCTCCCTTCAAATTAAAAGTTGGCAAAATATGTAATCAAGACGGTATGTATATTTTAGGGAAGAATAATTGTTAAAATTAGGTAATTAATTTTATTGTTATTAAAACTCAAAAGATAGTTAATACTCTCTTGTTCCAAAGTTAGAAATATTATAAAATATTTTTTTAAGTTTATTTTAAAAAATAGCCATAACATTAATTAAAATATTATAGTAGACTAGTAGTGTCATGATAATATTCACTTTACCTAGGATATAAGTACATGACATGTCGAAAATTTTATGTGATTTTATGGTTTAAAAATAATAATGTATCAATAATTTCAAAACGAATTGAATAAATATATTTATAATTTTGAAACAAGAGAGTGTAAAAATAATTGTCATATATGACCCGTTGAAATTTTCTTACAGTAAGGTTGTGTAGGACATAGTTAGGCTTTCTCCTTTACTGATTTTTTTTTTCTCTCTCTTATTTATTTATTTATTATTATTATTATTATTATTATTATTATTTTGGGATTTGTAGTATGACCACACATAGAGTATGAGCCATGAGGTCTACTTTGTATTGTTTCTGATAGATTGTTAGAATTGTTTCTCATAGATTTTTTTGGCTTGATAGCTGGAAGATTTTTTTGGCTTCTCTATCATTTTTTCGCGTTGAATTGGGGGTATATTAGTCAGCGCTTGTCTATCATTTTTTCGCGTTGAATTGGGGGTATATTAGTCAGCCTGGCAAAAAAAAAATAAATCCATCTGCCAGTACAACTAGTAAATGGTATTTTTTCAATATTAATCTCCACCGTTTTTTTTAATATTGTATTGTATAGATGATATATGTTCAATATTGATTCATAACAAGTATTTGTTATTATTCATTGCATACACACACACACACACACACATATATATATATATATATATAAATAAATAAAGTACCATTAAAGAACCTTAAAAGAATATAGAATAATCAATTGATTCTAATTCATGTACGCATTAAGTGATAATTGCAATTCCAATAAATACAAATGTAATGTACAGTAGAATGTATATTTAACTGTGCACATATTTTTTTGAAGGCCCATTTTGAAAAGTATAATATAATTTTATAATTAATTATATCATTATTATTATTATAATATATATTAATCAAATTTCATAGAAAAAGAAAAAATAAACTTTCACAAAAAAGAAAATAAATTAACTCTCGATATAAATTAAATCTAAGACCTAAAAATCTCAATATCGCAATCTTACCAATTAAATTAAGACCTTATCAACAACTGTGTATACATGAACCCCCTAAATCTTAATTAAATTGTTAAAATTCAAATCCTTCATTTAGTAATGGCCCATAATAATATCCCAAGTCCAACCCAAAGGCCGTACAGACGTGGCAAAATACTATAAACCAGAATAAAAAAATTAAAGTACTACGGGGTAAGTATAAAAATTTTGGAGTATAAATATGGGGCCACATGAGACCCCTACCTTGTAACAACTTTTCTCAGTTTAGAGCGGAATAGCTGCTTCATACTTAAACCTTCCGGTAACACTTGTTCATTCCGACGGGGGGACGTACACGTGTCATACGCCGGGGAAATGGAGACGCCACTGCTAAATGGTGGCTCCTCCGCCGAGCTCCGACTGATAGGCGAAGACGGAGACTACCGGCCTGCGATGGGCTGGAGGGAGTGGAGGGCAGTGTTTTGGATAGAGACGGTGAAGCTGTGGAGAATCGCCGTACCGATCTCATTCACGATACTGTGTCAGTTCGGTCTCAACTCATTGACTAACATATACGTGGGTCACATCGGAGATATTGAGCTCTCCGCTTTCTCTATTGCTATGTCTGTTATCAATACCTTCTCCTTTGGATTCATGGTCCGTCCGTCTTTCTCTATCTCTCTCTCTTTTCACACACATTTACTCGCAATAATATATAAATGGTTGTACGTATATTTGTTTGATTTGCTATTTTTATTAAGTTATTTGAGTCCCATTTGCTAAATTTACAAATTCTAAGAACGATATTTTTGTTTCATATTTTACCCTAGCATGATAATGAAATTAGACTCCTTTTCATATGAAGTCTGAAACGGCATTGTTTCATTTAGTACTAATATCAATAAAATACTCTTTTTGTTAATTTTTTTTTATAAAAAAAATGGCAAATGGGACTTTTTGGTAGAACAGAGAGAGTACTATACTATTATATTGTTGTTTAAAAATCTATTCCTTTGTACAGTAGTTCCATATGTGTATTTAATTAAATTATCTACTTCCACTGTCCAAATCCGAAAATGAAATAGAAGTAAAGATTAAGTTAATTACCGCAAAAAGAGAATGTATAACTAAGTTGTTACTCCGGGCTTGCATCGCTGATGCTTTACTGACGAAGTTGTCAAAAGTTCTTATCTTCATTCCTCTGCTATACATTTGGAATAATTTTATTTGAAAGCCTTAAATATAATCTTGAAAAGTTATTGAAAAGATGTTAGTTGGTTTTGGTGACAATGGTTTTTCGCCTTTATACATCCGATGAAATGCATACTATTAGTTCGCCTAGTTAAGTGTCTTAGTTGTTTTCTTGATGATAAGTTACAGTAATTTCCAGTTGAAAATGACAAATTAATTTTCAAATGTTATCTGAAAAATGCCTAGTTAGTTCATATATGTTATTCACTCATGATCCAATACTAGCTTCCTGAGACTGAGACGCCTATTCTTTTTATTATAATATACTTAATCCATATTATTATTAAGTACAGTTTTCTCGGTTTTAAGCTTCTTAGGCAAATCAGATACTGACACAGTATCCATATAATCTAACTCCGTTCCAAAATTAGGGATACAATTCTAATATGACAACTTTTAAGGATGACTTTTTTTCTCAAATGTACCCTTGATAATAGCTTAAAATTTAGTAGTGGTAGTGTGATGCTAAAAAATTTAGAGTATAAAAGCTATGGCAAATTAGGGATATCATGCCACTTTGTAGTCTTAAAATAGAAATATATCCCTAATTTTGAAGGAGACTAAAAAGAAAAATGTATCTAATTTTGGAACGGAGGGAACATATAATAACATATACTCTCCCTTTATCTTTTGGATATCTTATAAATTTCTTTATTCAAACTTACAAATTGGTAGCAGCTTTCTTTTCAGTCGATAGTGTTCTATATTGCCAATATTTTGATTAAACAATCAGTACTTAATTATGCATTTTGCAGCTTGGTATGGGAAGTGCACTTGAGACACTATGTGGTCAAGCTTTTGGTGCTGGGCAAGTTTACTTGCTTGGTATTTATATGCAGCGCTCGTGGATAATCCTATGGGTAACCTGTATCATTCTCTTGCCCATCTACATCTTTGCTGCACCAATCCTCAAGCTAATTGGTCAGGATGAGGATATTGCTGATCTAGCCGGAAAAGTCGCCATCCAAATCACTCCTCAATTGTTTTCACTGGCTATTAATTTTCCTTGCCAAAAGTTCCTTCAAGCACAGAGCAAAGTTAATGTGCTTGCATGGATTGGTTTCGTGTCTCTAATTATTCATGCTGGACTACTTTGGCTCTTCATTTACGTATTTGATTGGGGTACGAGTGGTGCAGCTGCAGCTTTTGACATCACAAGTTGGGCGCTTGCAGTGGCTCAAGTTATTTATATTGTCTGTTGGTGTAAGGAGGAATGGACAGGATTATCATGGTCCGCATTCAGGGATATATGGCCCTTTGTGAGGCTCTCACTTGCCTCCGCTGTGATGTTGTGCTTGGAAATCTGGTATATGATGAGTATTATTATCCTCACTGGTGATCTTGATAATGCAGTGATTGCAGTTGGGTCCCTTTCTATCTGGTAAACCTTACCCAGGATTAGTCATTGTACATACTTGCCTTTTCAAACCCAAACTTTCACTAGCAATCTTCAGATCCTTTCTAAGCTTCAAAACAGTCAGAGAATACGCATTCTCAATATGCATAGAAATTAATTCCATTGGACATTCCTTCTATGTCCTGTCACAGTATTGACATCCCATGCCTGGAGCAGGTCAAGTGCTTAAGATGACACGTGAATAGTTAATAGAAGTAATAAAGTAAATAAACAGTCTCGGAGCATATCGTTGTCACTAATATCATGGATTTATTGTGAATATATAGTACTTATGAATTATATATGCTTTTTTGTCCCAAAGTTGTCTTCTTGCTCCTCTGATTTACATATTAATTTATATGCAGCTGTTACCTGTTATACTCAGCTGATACCTGGTTTCTTTGGTTGTGTTTCAGCATGAATATCAATGGGTGGGAGGCCATGATCTTTATTGGAATAAATGCTGCTATAAGGTAAAAACCCAGAGATGCCGATCCATATATTTTGCCTACTCAGATCTAATTCAGGAGGTGCCATAATATATATACGTACCATATTCAACTTGTGAGACTAAACTGGATTATCTACCATTAAACAAGAAATTCGTCTAGAATCTGCATTCTATATATTTTTCTCCCAAATAATTCTTACTGTTATGCCCTAGAACTGTCTCCATTTTATGGTTACGTTATCAAAGTATAAAATGTTGAATATTGACGCCTTATTTATGTCACTTGTATATCTCACTGCTTTCCATTTCTTCTCGTACAGTGTTCGGGTCTCTAATGAGCTTGGACAAGGACATCCAAGAGCAACTAAATATAGTGTTTACATCACAGTCTTTCAGTCCCTTCTGATTGGAATAATTTGCATGATTGTTGTCCTGGTAACCAAGAACCAATTTGCTATTATATTCACAAACAGCAAGGATATGCAACAAGCTGTCGCAGAACTTGCGTACCTTCTTGGTTTGACCATGATTCTTAACAGCATCCAGCCAGTAATATCAGGTATTATTTATTGGGCACAGCTGAACACCTACTTTGGACTGACTCACTCTCTAATTCATATTTGAGCTACTTTGCAGGTGTTGCCGTTGGAGGTGGATGGCAAGCGCTAGTTGCGTATATCAATTTGGGGTCCTATTACATTTTTGGGCTTCCTCTAGGATACCTTCTTGGCTACACAGCAAAACTGGGAGTGCAGGTAGTAATTTAATCTTATTAAGTTCACATTTAATGAATCTTAAATTTGGATATTAAGCTAGCTAGCCCTTCAAATGACATATTTTAGGAATTGATAGGAGAAAGAGGCAGGTATGCAATTTGATTTATCCTTGGTTTTTCATTTTGTCTTTTGTAGAATGTGGCATTCTCTAGTTGGCTGCAAATTTAATTTATTGGCTGCTGTATGCTCTTTGCCATTCCAAGATGCTACCTGTATTTATTTAGCATCTCCCATATATATATATATATATATATATATATATATATATATTACTTCTTTTCCTGTCGGTTCTTATATAAATTGGTTATATTTGCAGGGACTTTGGGGGGGCATGATAATTGGAACTGCTCTGCAGACGGTTCTTCTCATGGTCATACTCTATAAAACAAATTGGAATAAGGAGGTTAGTATAATGATTCTCTTCAATCTATGGACTTTATCTATCTAAGTGCAGATTGGATGAAGCTTTCTAGTAGTTCTTTTGAACTTTGAAGCATGCTCATGTGTCATCAGTGCAAGCAAGCATGTCTAATAAGCCAAAAAAGAGATTATGAATATCTGAAATCAGATCATGAATAAATAGTTGAACTGTTGAAATCAAGTTTACAAACAGAGATTATAATGTCGGGAATTCTCTAATAAGCTAAAAAGACGTATTCAATGTTAAGCATGTGTATAACAAGAGAGTTCACATGAAAATGGTTTTCCTGGGTAATTAAGCATTCAGAGAATGGCGCTTTATACTGTCTTTCTGAGTACAGTTGCAATGCATTGAATTGCAGGTCGAGCAGACGTCGGAGCGCATGCGCAAGTGGGGAGGGCAGGAGATCCAAACTGACATGTCACCAGATCGTATACGAACATAGGATCTCTGTTAGGAGTAGACCTTGATTTTCAGAAACCTGGAAAAAAGACTAAGACTTTGTTTTATGTATTTTTTTCTTCTTTTTTTAATGATTTTCTTCATGTTGTCTATTTCTTTAGAATGATCATGTACTCTAATTAACCTGGAAAAAAGACTACGACTTTGTTTTATGTATTTTTCTTTTTTCCTTTCCCTTTTTTTTTTAATGATTTTCTTCATGTTGCCTATTTTTTTCTCTCTTTTTTATTGATTTTCTTCATGTTGCCTATTTCTTTAGAATGATCATGTACTCTATTTAATGATGTTGTGCCTATTTTTTTAGAATGATCACGTACCTCTAGGTTAGGGGCACAAAGAGAACTGTAAACACTTGGTGTTGGCATGAGCCTTGAAGTATGTATGTGGGTTGTAGTACTTGAATCACTTGCTAAATACTAATTACCTTATCCAAAATTTAGAGTCCTTGTTTTTTCAGCATATTTAACGTTTATCCAGGACATATGATCAGGTTGTAATATACATTTCTCACTATATTTACCTTTAATCTACTAATTTATGTGTCTTCATAGGCTTGGCATGCATACAAATATGCATTTCCAAAGGTTCTAATCCAGAAAAGATCAACGAAACCTTTAACAGATAGATCAGTAAAAAGCAATTTTCAACAAAATGAATGAGAAGTTTCCATAAGAATTAATGTTATTCCAAACTCTATTTTTGGACCAGACTAACTAATAGATCGACACAGTTCTTGAGAATCGTCGAAAGAAAGAGAGAATTTTTTAACTATTCTACTCCAAACGAAATCAAATTGAGCATTAGAAATTAAGTCTTTTTAGTTGATGGAAAATAATAATATACATTGCGAATGTTTATGTCGATTATTTAATTGTTAATTATATGAATAAGTATTAGTGATAATTTTTTTTAGAGAAATGTGTAATACATGAGTCTCTCTATAATTCATACCATCATTTCATATATTGATAAGTTTTGTAATCGTTAGTCTGCATAGCAATACAAAATAGGACGCTTACTTGATATATACCGAGTTCCATAATCATTTTATATAAAACAACAACATTACACGGATCCTTCTAAACATAAAAAGTTTGTTTTAGTAGACCTGACACCATAAATTCCTGAGGTAACCAAGTTGAGGTTCAAATTTCAATAGCGGCGGCCTTGTAAGGTAGGCACAATCCAAACCGCAGGTGTCCTCCAGTACCCCTCTCCATGTCTGGCACTGGCCACAACATAATGCCTTGACATAACTCTCTCCTCCAACTTATACACCATCATATCCAGACCCATTTCCGTTTCCGGGTTCCTATTTCCACCTGATCCATAACCATAAATTTCCCACCTCTCCATCGTACAGTATATCGCATTCCCCCTACACCCCGGATAATCACTAGCCTTCACCCCAATCGAATGATTATCCCCTAAAAACAACGCCCCGCCCTCCAAATCCCCCAACTCAACCCAACCCATCAACCCATTTGGATCCACCGCCACCGCCTTGAAAACCCGAAAACCCGCAGTCCTTATAAAAGGATTAGTACCGTCATAAATATGCTGGTTATGAACATCTATATCATAATCACCAAACAACCTCCAAACCTGTAAAATATCCCCCGCCGCAGATTCCACAATATACCTCCGGCAAAATATCCATTCTATCCCCGGTACCTCTCCGATCTCCATTATCAAAGATCGCGAAGCTTCATTATAAGTGTATACCGATCCTCCCATTCCAATCAAATAGAATTTCTCCTCTTCCTTGCGGTAAATCACGTCACTAGCAAAGTTCCAGCGATCTGATTGTATAAATGTCCAGCCGGAATCTCCTGCTTCATAAAACGCCAAGCGATTTGTTTTCCCGTAAATGACCATCACTTTGTATCCGTTTGGATTTGTGGTCGGGTCGGCGGATAAAACCGCTTTGCGAATATAATATTCCTTGTAGGAATACTCATGGTCGTTAAGAACTTCAACGAGCTGATCTCCTGTGAATGGGGGGAGAGAGATGATGTGATCCGCCGAGGAGAAAGGATTAGTTAGGGAAATGACGAGGGTAGGTATGTCTAGGGATATGAGCCAGCCGTGAGAGGAACCGCAGAATCTTCTGGTGATGGGGACATGGAGGATGTTGATGTTGATGATGGAGTTGGTGGTGGGGTTGTAAAGGCGGCGGTGGGTGGGGCTGACGGCGTTATATGGTGTGGGGATGAGGAGGAACGGAAGCTGACAGTTGTTGCCGCCTTTTTTGGCGGAGGAATTGGAGGCTGCCACCTCAAGCCATATCCGGCAAACGAGGCTGAAGTGGAGATAATCGGCAAGACTGACAGTTTTTTTGACAATTGTTTCAAGTAGGTCTTTGGGAAGTGATGTCCAATCCCGATATGAAGACGACTTGTTGCTGCTGCTGGAACTGCTATTGCTGCTCATTTTGTTGTTTTACTGTAGCATGGTGAGACAGAGTTAATAGAATGCATGCATGCATATTGTAAGCAAGTATATTATGATAACAAACTAAAAGATATTGCATCTTTTTGTATATTATGAATAGAAGGGGGAAATGACTCTTTTCATAAAACAAAAATAATAAACAAGGACTTATTTGGAATAACAAGACGACTTCTTTTGAAAAACTTACACATTAAATATGTGTGTATATATATATAACAAATTTCACCTGTCCATTTGTCTATCGAACGGTAAAGAGGAAGTCTCATCCGTAGTTTAATATGGAGAGCCCGCAATTTAATTCTGCGGACAGAAAAATTATCCAAAATACCATTCTTTTGTCCGTAGAATTAAACTATGGACACTATGTATATCAAGTGTTAATATCATTAACACAGCGGCATTTTGCTCATATCACCCATCCGCATAACTAAACGGCAGATACTGAATATATTTTTAATTAATCTTCAAAGGGTGGCGTTTTAATTCTGAGAACGGAGGTGAGGTATTTTAAACAATTTTTTCGTCTGTAAAATTAAACTGCGAGCTCCCTTATATTATGGCTTCTTCTTTACCATTCGATGGACGAACGGACGATTAAAATTTATTGTAAAAATAACCTTATTTTTACAACATTAACTATGCATATTTATTTTCCTCAGCTAAAAAAAGAAATGTAATTGAACGGGTATTACTACTAAATTTTAGCTTATCATCTAGATAAAATGGCGCGTGAGAGAAGAGAGACCGAGAATTCTTACCTGTAAATTGAAGTAAAAATGATTCCATCGAGGGGTGCCTACGGTAACGTAACAACACCATCCATACATTTCTCAACCATCCAAAAATATAGAAATCAATTGAAATTTAAAAGAACTATCTAAAAGTCTTCTTTTTTTTTTTCAATGAATAAAAAGAATTCTCTTAATTAAATTGTATATATATACAATCACCTCAGTCTTTTTATAAATATAAAAAAAAAATCTGAAAATTTGTTACTCCCTCCGTCCCAAATTAATTGCTTTTCTAGGACTTTTTAAAGTCAAATTGACTATTTTTAAAATTAATAATTAAGCATATATAAATATATTTCTAAAATTATAAAAATTGAAATTAGTAATAAATTGTATATACTTTCTTTTGGTTATAATATCTTTACCTATATCTTAGCAAAAAATAGTAAAAAAATAAGTTTTAAAAATAGTCAATTTGACTTTAAAAAGTCCTAGAAATGCAATTAATTTGGGACGGAGGGAATAACATTTTTGGAGTGGTTTATTGAGAGGATTTAAACTCAAAATCAGACATAATAAGTCTTGAGAAACTAATAATAAATCATGTCCAAGAGAAAAGGGAAAAAAAGGAAAAAGAAAAAGGAAAAAGAACTAATAACAAATCATGTCCAAGAGAGAGAAAAATAAAAAGAAAAAAGAAAAGTCTCGAATCACTAATAAAGCTCGACCAAAATAATAATAATATTTCATGAAATATAACAAATAGAGAAATGAGCAGAAAATAATAATCTGACAAGAAATTTAAGATTACATAAGAAAAATTGCCATACTATGTAATAATTCTCTTAAAAGAATAATATATTTATTTTTCTAACAAAAAATAAAACATAATTGTATAGTATTCTTATGGATTTTAGCAATTGCAATATTTTCTTTAAATATTCACATAAATATGCGTTTTGTGTGTGAGGGAGTTAGAGCGACAGGAGAATAATGAGTAATGCTAATAACACTAAGTATGGACAAAAAATTATGCACATACAGTAGAAAAAAAAAAGAGAAAATAAAAGGCGAGACTTACAATTGAATGTTTTATTCATTTTTATTGGTAAGTAATATATGGATCATATTCTTGGTGCACAACTTTTTGTATACGGTTGATGTACATAGTATTATCCAAAAATAATTTTATAATTTTAGTGAATTAAAATGATTAAACCAGAGACACCAATGAGTACTAATTACCGCATTCCCTAAACCGACCAGTTGAAATTGAAACCCTAAAAATCAATCCAAACAGGATTGTCTACAATTATATATGTTGATCAGTCAAAAATTAAATTATAAATCCAGTCATTTAAGGTGGTCCGAAATAAAAAATTAAAACCTCAAATTCTTTCCAAAATAGAATATCCTATAAAATCTCTAGTCACAGCAGATCACAATTAGAATATATCCGATCTTTATGCTGCCGACCTCCTACTTCGGGGGATTGTATTTCTACCTGATCTGATACGACAACGTATGATAAGAACAATCTAGTTGGAAATTCAATTCAGTTTCTAGATTAACAGATAATTATCCACTTAATAAATTCCAATACAAACATTAAAGCTAAGTAAAAAATAATAAAATTGATCAATTAAATTGCTGTTACCCAATTTGGTCTTGTACCTCCTTGATTTTGCAATGATGCTGCCTCAAACTTTTAGAAATTCAGTCCAGGGGAAAAGAGTGACCGAAGGGGACTGGACTTGAAATGTGAGTCAGTGAATGTGAGGGGTATCCAGGTTTAGGAGCCTTTAATACAATTTTTTATTTTTTATTTTTTATTTTTTATTTTTTATTTTTTATTTTTTATTTTTTATTTTTGACGTAAGAACAGAGAAGCCTTTAATACTAAAAAGTAAAAACAACATTTGGAAAAGAACTAGTATTTCTATAGTAGGGCTTCCCTTATATCCGTACTTAAACCCTGTCCAAGAAAGCCCAATTAGAATTGAGAGCTACAGACAAAGGCCAGCCCTGCCTTTATGTGGACACTACTGGACAGTGGGAAATATACTCAAAATTTAGCTCGAATTTAAAACACTCCAAAAATATATTGAAAAATTAAATTTGCTGTACCTTAAGTACAACAAAAAAATATTAACGTATAAATATATTAAAAAAACAACAACAGATTCATATGTTTTTCATTTGTAACATATTGAAGTCCAATGGCTACTTCTCTTACTGATACCTGTCCTCAGTTTCTTGTAGGGTTAGCAACCAATAGCCTCCTTGTATTCATATCCCTAAGAAATGGAGGGTGAGCCTTTGTACCTGGCTGCTTACCATTAGGACCTGTATCATGAACTCGGCAGGAGATGGAACTGATCCCAGAACAACAAGGCATCAAAACCTTTAATATGAGTCATGGACCTCTTAGTGGGCCTCCTCGCCTGCTTTGTGCAACTGTAGCTTCCGTTGAGTGCAAGGCTGTAATATGTTCTCCACTTGAGATTTCCATTTCACTAGCTTTGCAGAAATCGATGTCCTTGAATGTATGATTCATAATTCCAACACACCATGTATGGTCCTTACTTAGAGATCACCTGGACAATGCAGTTCCAAAGTTTTTAGTAATTTATGCCATGTTTTGGTCATGACATTGTTACACATATTGCAAGCTCTTATATAAATTATAACACTCCCACTATACTGGAAAAGATAACCATTCCAATAAAAATTACAAAGAAAGTTGGACTCTCTTTCCCAGAAGGCAGGCGTACTAGTGTTCCGATTATAACTCTTGAAGACGAGTTACCATGTCAAAACATAATAAGTAGAATGCTAACTGAAGATTGTCAGTCATTTGTAAAGCTTGTGAATACATCGTCCATCAAATTCTCATAAACTAGTCAATACAACATACAATCCATCATCACTTGTAACATTCTCTCAAACAACTTTGTTATTAATGGTTGATCGGGAAGAAAGTTAAGAATGCATGAAATACAGGTGTGAGAGTCTTATTAACATGGGCCAACTCAAGGAGCCATACCTCCTGACCCATAAACTTAACAAAGGCCAACTCGAGGAGCCATACCTCCCAACCCATAAACACAGCAACAAGAGCTTGTCCAGGAAATATGCACCTATTAAGGGTTGCAGATTCTAAATAATAAATCCATGAACCAATTAATATGGAAAATAAATACACATTCAAGCTCACGCAAAATGTCCATAACCACCAAAACTGACAGTTTACAATATTTTAGAAGATTAGTGCCATAAATATTTGTAGGCTTTTCTTTTCAAACAAGGCCTGCAAAACACTTGATCTCAAGACCCTTCTAACACCACGAACCACATCTCTGTCAAGAAAGCTCAAACAAAACTAAAGTCTCCCAGCAAACACACTACACAAGGAAGCACCCTCAAACAACCTCCTCCACTGACCTCTTATAAAAGGCATTTAAATCCCTCAGAATCCGAGACAATAATTGAACTCTCATTTCGAAACCAAACCAATAGCAACTGCACTTTCCTCCCCCTCCTTGCACCCTTCTTTCCAATAGACCATTCCAACTTCTTCAACTCCTCTATCCCACGCTTCGAAGTAGCACCTACAATCTATTCTCTTTAACCCCCCCCCCCATTCTCCACCTACTATAAATCTGACAGAACTACTCCACCAAATAATGACTCAAATCCCCAATGTTTTTCTCTACCCAATGCTCAAATCCTTCTTCCTAACTCACCACCGTCTGACACCGATGCTAATCTCATTCCAAATATCTAGGCACACCTACCAAACCAGCACCCTGGCTAAGAGAGTATCCGAGGACTGCTGCATCCAATTTAGGTTAGGAAAGTTGTTTAGCAGTATTACAAATATGAATGATGTTTGACTGAGTTTTGTGTGAGAATTGCGTCATGTGAATTATCCTTGTCCCAAAAACCTGTCCCTCGCCAGAAATGCTCCTAAAGGCCCTCATAACATAAACCTAAAGGACGATCCCTCCACAATTAAGAGACAAATTGCTCCGTCTATAAAATCTAAGCATTACGCTCATTTCAATCACCCCATAAACTGAGAAGAAGGCACGCTTCTATAAAATTTCCACATGCTTCTTACTTCCAAACTTCGAAAGTAAGTTAATAACATGTCTTTCATCAAAGCAGAAAACAACCACCATCCAACACCCCACTAAACTCAAACCAGAATTCCCCCACACTTGATTCAACCAACCACAATCAACTATTCAAACCTGCCAAATTACTTGCATTAACCCCCTCAACTCAACATTCCCCTTCCTGCAATCATCGTAGCACCAAAATGGGCCCATACAATAAACATCCAAAGAGACATGAGACGGGATAGAGGTCCAATAGATGATCAAACCTTTCCACCATGCTCGAATCTATCATCACAACTACACCCCAGCAGTGCATCAATATTGCACCAACCCACCCATCCCCCATTCCATAAGCTACAAATCACCATGCTAGGCATATTGTTCAGCTTTATCTCCTGTAATCAGTAATTGATGACTTCCAAATTTTGATGAGGGATTTTACCACTGACCTTTATCAGGCTTGTTCAATGCCCTAGCATTGCAGGAAACTTTTTTCAACTTCATGAGTCAATACCTAAAAGGTTAGTCATCTCACTATTCTCCCCTCCATCACCATCCATATTACAAGCAGTACCAATGGCATCTATAATTTAGGAAGGGCATTTACAACTCATCATATAAATCAAACATATCAAATTCAGGAAACAAGAAGAAAATAGAAAGAACAACACATGGACCCTCCCCTCCCGCCCACCCCAAACCAAAAAAAAAAAGTTAAAAAATTAAAAAATAATGTATTAAAGATCGATATACATAGACGACCTATATCTAAAATGTGTAATTAATAATTTAACAATCCCATACTAGAAAACCAAGTTTATACATCATCAAGCTTATAGACTTGCAAAAAACGTATCTTTTGTGCTTGAACAAGAAACCTAGCACAAACGGAAACTCAATTTCTCCAAAAGGCAATGTCTTGGATTTACTTTATCTGCATCTTAAAGACATCTTGTAGATCCTCACTATTCAAATAACTTAATAAACATCTTCTACATTCTCTCCCAATACAAAACAATGTGATACGGGCGACTGAATAACTAGATATAGCAAAGTCTTGGCCTCTTGGACCATTATCCCCAAACAGTGACATAAATGCCTTAGACAAGCCAAGTAGCCAACTCCCTGCTTAAAAGTACCAATATATGAAATAATTTATGAAAAAGTAACTAAAAAGAAATCATTTCACAAAAATTAGAAAATTATCATTGAATTTATTAAGAGCGAAGTTCCTAAATAAAAACTTCTTGAGAAACTTTTAAAAAACCAATCTATTGAATACAGATATTCCCGATTAAGACCCATGTCATGCCTGCTTCACATAATGTTTTTAACAACAATTTTTTTTTTTTTTTGGAATTTATTATTTTCTCTCACCAGATAGATATGGTCTATAATCTATGTAGATACTCAAATTTCGCAGAATATTGTAAATAAAACCATATAAACATCTATCGAATTAAAGAGGGAAAACTGATAACTTCCATGAGGACAAATAACAAATGTACACACGGATGTGTATCACAAACTTGAAATCAAATAAAGTAGCTAATTCCAGCTAGCCTATTAGGCTGTTACTTCTGTTTTGCTTGGCCGGTTTTGGGCAAAAAAAAAAGTAACCCACTCCAAACATGGTCGGTTTGCAAACAATAAGCCTAACATAAATAAACCAAAACAAGTGTCTAAAATCGGCCAAGATGGACATCAAGGAGGAATCAGCCCTCCACTGCCTCAATTTGGCCCTAATCACTAAAAATATCGATGGTGGTGGTGCATACCTTTCTTACGGCGTTTCTGCAACCTCCGGGATGATTACAATGCTTGCCGATACGGCCATGCCCGGTGCTCACATAGCCTCCCCATCCTGTTCTTCTTGAACCTTGTTGTCATGGAGGATCAATTGACTCTGTCACTCACTCCCACACACAGTTACCTTGAGATTCTTTCATCGGCTTAGATATAAAAAGAAAGCTAGGGTTTTATGGTATTTATCAACAAGGATTGGTGCTAACGAGTTTACAGTTTTGCCCTATGTATTTTCCACGTTCTATGATTGCAAAGTGACAGCTGAGAAAGTAAAAGTGGACCAAAGCTAAGTGTCCGGGGGCTTATAACAGTAAAGATAAATGGGCCTTAAGGTCTGGTCCTATTGTAGGCCTTTCGGGGTGTACAATCTATAACCTTTATAAGTTATCTGGGAATCCAATATATTATTGTTGCAGTTTACATTGCCTTCTCTTTTTTCATACAATGCAACTAGAATATACATTTTAAAGCTTTATTTAATTTAATGTTTCTGGTCCTCAACATGTATCCATATATACTATTATAAACCAAAAAGGCAAAAAATAATGCAGTGTGGGGAATGGGTTTTTTATAATCGTATTATTCTCTTATTGGCCCTTAAAGTTTTTTTTTTTCCTTTCCCGCTGATGTTTAAAAGAATAAAGGTAAAATTTTAGTAACAATGCTTAAAAAGAATTTGTTGAGCCTTTTAAAAAATTTATCCTGGTATTTTTCATGTACAGTGTAGAATCTGTCATATATTATATACAAATATAAAAAGAAATAACAAAATTGCTAGGGAAAACGACTAGGAAACACCTACTGATTTTTGGAACACTGCCCACCAGATTATATGTCCATGTACTCTATAATGAGAAAGCGTAGATAGTTGTCGAGCATAGAGTAATAATGATAATAACTGAGATTGCGTATTCTTATGTGAAATGAAGAAACAAATGTTTGGGTCTGCAAAACACTAATCTTCACAAATATAGACTTATAGTGCTGAATTTGATCCCATTTTAGTCCTTCACAAATATTCCCTAGGATTACAAGTATCTAATATATGGAGTATATTCAAGGTGTCTATTGAAATATGTGATATCTCAGGTTTGCCTCTATATTATCAGTTTAGAAAACAAACCCTTAACATCTTTAAATGAACCCAAAGGTCAATGAATTGAATCAGTTAGGCAACAAAATCTGTTGGAATATCTAAACAAATTATTGTCAAAAGAAGTTGTTCTATACTTATTCACCAGCATTTACATAGCACCGCTCATAAGTGCTATTCATGATGTTCCATACCATATATATAATTTACTCAACTTGTAATATGAAAAAGATTTGCACAACATCCTACTAATGCTAGAGATAGAGAAACAGAAAAAGAGGTCATTTAATGATAATCACAGCTTATTACTGCAAATATATTTTAATAAACAAAAACAATGAAGATAACCCTTTATTAGATAAGGAGCAACTATAACCATCAAAAAGAAAACAAGGGACCACAAATAATATTCACTTTTCCAAACAAAAACCCAGATTTCTTGAAGAGATAGGCGGCTAAAATGTTCATCCCCAAAACAAATTTCATAGTTACAGAACTGAGAATACAAACCTGCTAGTAATACCCATGATGGCACCACACCAGGACTGCCGGCGATGTGTGGCCGTTGCCGGGTACGGTCGTAATATGTGATGGCATGACGCCAGTGCAAATTATCACGAGATCAGGAATGAGTACTTCCAAATTATAACGGTTTTGAAAACTTAGGTTTTCCGTTTGGAATCACCCAGACTTGATGGAATTCTTTATTAAAAATAAGGAAAATAATTGTCACCGACCTAAGCGCCAATTCAGATGCAAGGATAATACCGACTTTTCGCCCTTTTTGTTTTCTTTGTTTCCTTTTACAAACGAGACTCTCCATCTTTATTGCGTTGTTAATATTCATTTCTACTTTTATTATTAATGTGAACTGTATCAAAAATGGTAATATTAATGGTATGATATTGTTTTGGAATTGATATTTTTAAAATAATTTTTTCACATAAACAATAAATAGATCTTACATTTATGTATAAAAAAATTTGTGAAAATATCAAATTTTATCTTTCAAAATTTCAATTCTCAGTTTCTTTTATGTCATAGTGTTTTACTTAATTTGACATTAAATAAGACAAAAAAATACCTTATAACATGGTCTATCGTTTAAAATATTATTTGAGATAAAATATTTTATTAATATTTGGTGTATTATGGACAAAGATCCCTCCATTATCACTTTTAACTAATTTTTTTCAAGACATATTACATAATAGTAGACTAATTAATGATAATATATGTATTTGAAACACATTTAATACCTAAAAATTTAGAATAATTGCTATTCAAAAAAAAATTATAACATAATTATAAAAATATAATTAATTAATGATGCGCCATACATAGACAATCCCATTGATCATAGTCAATTATTTTATAACTGTTTATAATATTCATTACTCTTATCTCAAAATAAAAATCTTTATTACTATCTCAAGTTAAATTTCTATTTATCTTAAATAATCTATTTTTTATCTATAATACATTTAGTATTAATTATTATATTTTTATTCTCTATATATATTTATAGATAAGTTTTCACCGTCCCAGTATTTCTTCCGTATTCCTTTTGATAAATAGTACTCAACTTATTAAAATTAATTTTCCTAAATATAAAATTGAGCTGAGAGCTCTTTAGCTTTTTTAGATAATTACAAACTATAAAAAATACTACCTTTATTTTACAATATAAGATCATCTTAAGTTAATCCAAAAAATTCCTGATTCAAGCTGATGCGAGCAGGAGATCATTTATATTTCAATGTTCATTTAGTTGAGCAAATATCATTAATTCACAAAAATGATGTCACATGTTACAGAAAGAAATTCCATGCAGTTAAGCTCCATTACATGAATTTAACTCCCCTCCATTACACATTTGTTTTTAATTTCAGCCAACACTCACACTATTTGGCTAATTTTTTATAAAAATAATTTTAATACCATCTACTATTTATTAATATATTTTGATCATTATTAACAAAATTACTAAGATAAAATAATTAGTATAATAGAGATAATGTGTGATAGAAGAGAGCCAAATCCCAACAAAAACTCAAATAATTGGTTTGTACAAGATGAAGATGCTATATAAAAGAACTACAAGGTACAAAATCTGCATCACATTCTCACTTCAGCAAAACCTTGTCATAATATCCCCTACAATCCAAATTTAACAAAAGAAACTGAAGATGAAAGACTTCAGCATAAAACCACAACATAATAATAAATAGCAATGTTCAATAAGACTGATATTCCAAATAACTAAAGGCCTTCGCAAAAGTAGAAGGAAAATGTAATGTAAACAGACGGATCTTTCATGTGTTTACAACACTATCTAGGCAGCAGCTTTTTGTTTCTTTGGCACGCGGTATGCACCAACAACACAAGCATGGTCTCTCTCAAAGGGTTCAAGGGTGACCTGCTCACTAGGCTTGAATTGATCTGCTTGTAGTTTCTTCACTTCCTGAGCAAAGACGGCCTCAGCCGGAACAGTCGAGTCAATGCAGTTTGCCTGTAAGTTTCAGAACAGGATTTAAATAAATCTAGCACAAACCGCCTTCAACACGAGAAAACCTGGTTGGTAGCTTCTTTGTATATTATACACAATGTACATGTGTTCAGAGCGCACACTAAAAAAATAACCTTTAGACATGACACCCAAAAATACAATTGGAATTTTGCCAAATTCTGGCCGAGAAAAATATATAGGATGTATTAATAAGTGTAAAATTTTGACAACATTAATATTTCAGCATTTCATATATTAAAATTCCAACACTAAGTTGCAAACCTTGATTGATATAACGAAATGACCTCCAGCTTTCAAGAAGTACGATGCATTCAAAGCCAAAATTCTTGCCTGCAAATATAGTAATCAAAGAACTGTTTACACATTTTTTTATAAAAAAAAGTATGAACCACGAAAACAAAAATCCAGTAAAGGATGAAATCTGGCAGAAGGCACAGTTCTCATTCACAAATGAGGACAGTCAAAAAGATAATTCTAACACTGTTAGATTTCTGTCTTTTTCCCCGTACAAGATAAAAGATATGAAACATGCAATCTCTAAGAACTTTAACTACAAGATCAAAAGATGGTATCAGTCGGGCCTTATATTTCCGTTACAGAGAAAGAGTTTTGATTGATACCACCATGATCAAAAAATCAAATCATCAGAACACTCTATGAACTGAACAATTCAAAAAATATCTTACTAGAAAATAATTTCAATTTGGAACAGATGATGCTTGCACAAGTAATCAACTAATTCCATAGGCTACACGAAAGAATATAACAAAATTCACTCACCTCCAACTCGGGCTATTTATTAAAAGTTGTTTTAAGAAAACATACATATATAAAATTGAAAAATAATTGGTGGCAACAAGTATGCGAGAACAAATGTGACTCGTATTTATAAGCAGATAGGGTAGGTCAATCTGTCGGAGTAATCAACTTAAAAAAATAAATCTAAACATGCATCAGAAACTCGGTTTTGCATCATCCATGATGTCCTGAAGGGGAATCCGAGTAACTCATCATCAGCTTGCTGAAATAAATAGCAGTACTCTTCAACTAATTATGCAGAAACATAGTAGAAAAGTTGTATAAACCTGGACCCAGTCAACCTTCATGACATATAGCAATGAAAGAATTTCTAGAAACAAGGAGAAACAATTCAATTACTCAGCAAAAATCATAGAAAGATAAAATACATCACAAAAAAGGAGCAACTCTTATCAAAATAAAATAGATTTTTATAATGCATCAGAAACTCGGTTTTGCATCACCCATGATGTCCTGAAGGGGAATCCGAGTAACTCATCATCTGCTCATTGGTAATATTTTGGTATGTAGAAACATATAAATAAATATACATATATATATGACATAAAAGTGAGAAATTTCAAGTCATTTGGGTGACAAGCAAATGAAAAATAACACCAACTTTGATATCTTAAATTTAAAAGATCATATGTATGCAAGAGAACATTAGTTTTAAAAAAAATGGAAGAAGTGAAAAGAAGACCAAACAAAAGCAAAAAAAATAAAATTATGATGATGAATATAATAAAACCCTAAGGTTTAAAATACAAAATGGAATGCATTAGTTCTTTGCATGCCAACACAATTGAAATAAACAGCAAAGATGTTCTAGAAATCAATTGAAATCACCTAGTTTAGATATAATGAAAATTAGCATAAAGACCAAGTCAATAAAAACATGTTGGACATTCCACCTTTACGGCGAGGAACTCGTTACTGTAGCTTAAATCTCAAATAAAATCATACCAACTTTGAGGGAAGAATTAAACTCATGAAAAATCAAAGATATTAAAAATGGTTAAATATAGAAAAAATATTTTACATTAAAAACCAACAATAAATATAATCATAAAATAACATGCAGGAAAGCTAATCCTCCAATCCTTAAAGTAGAAATAACAGAAATCTAATATATTTAACAGAAGCAAACCTGATCAGGCTGAGCAACATCAGAAAATATCACATCAACCATCCCAACAAGCATACGGTACTTGGCTGGATGCCTAGCATCCTCAATAATAGGTATAACATTAGTTCGCTTCTTTGCCATGTTAACCAAGTCCCTACCACTTCTGTGAGAAAATTCAACTGCATAGACTACTCCAGACTACAATTATTGAGAGTGTGTGTATTAGTACATGCAGCTCATTAGTAAAACAAAGCAAAGAGCTGAGTTAAGTTTAATTTGGACTACTTACAGGGCCAACAAGATCAGACACATGAGAGACGGTTGTTCCAGAAGCAGCTCCAAGATACAGAACCCGAGCACCAGGTTTCTTTATCCAATAAGATGAGACAATTAGAAACCAGCATACATAATAATAGCAAAACACAGACTGCAAAGTCAACCATAACCAAATATGTATTGGGACAAAAAACAAACACTTACAATCCAGATGTTGTCAACTCCTCCAAGAATGGCAGCTGCCAACTTAGAACGGAAGGGATTCCATACCCTGTACTCAACCTTAGTTCCATCTTCATTCTGTTGGGAAAAAACAAAACAGTAAATCAATACCAGTACCTTTACAGAAGTTATTAATTAAGTGGTCTCAAACAAATATGACCAATTAACACATTATGCAAAAGAGATATCTTGTGTCGCTTTGAGCTATCTTAAAGGATGTTAAACAAGTTTCTGTAAATAACTTTTATTCAACAATCTATCAGAAACAGTTGAATAGCTACAAAAAAATTTGCAGTCTCAGAAACTCAAAACGCCATATTCAAATAAAAACAAGAAATGATACGACTGGCATTGCAAAATAATAATAATATATTAAAAAAAAAATTTGACAGAATTTTTTAATATTAAAAATAACTTGAAGCAATAGAATGATATGCAATAAAGGAATAAGTATAGATTGCCAATTACAAATTAAGCAAACATGTACCAATACTTGGAGGCTACCAGCAACGAATTAACTACACATTTCTCAGGTAAGGGATAAATGAGTAAGAACTCTACAACTTGTTAAAACCAAAACTTAAAAGCAACTTCTTCAATTAAAAGGGATTACAAACGAACACATCTAAATGTGCTTATTAAAGAAACATGTCAATCAAAACGGCTTACAAATAAACACGTCTAAAAGTGCATATTATTCGCACGTATCATGACAAGCTCAAAATTAACTTCACACATGTCTCGAATCCCCCAAAATGTTCCCCTTAATTTCAACCACAAAAAGTAATGAAAAAAATACTCACTGCACACAGTACATTAAAAACGGAACTACAACTTAAACCTTTGCTTACCCACCAACTTCAAATGATAAAACGACAAAATTAACTTATCAACACAAACATAAAATCAGAACTTTAATTAAATTAATAAGTTTCAACGAATATACCTGAACGGATACTCTCTTCTCATTGTACACAGCTTCACCAGGAACCATGTTCTTAGTACAAAGAGCATCTTCTTTCCCCTTAGCAATAAACACACCTTCGTGCCTATGAGGCTCAACCACAACTTTGCTACCACCTTTCATTCCACCGCCTCTCCCACCGCGTCCACCACGCCCTCGCCCCCTTCCATCACCTCGTCCGCCTCTCCCTCTTCCTCTATCGCTGGCTCCTCTTCCACCAAAACCTCCGCCACCTCGGCCCCTACCTCCAAATCCGCCACCATCACTACGGCCGCCACGGAAGCCGCCGGAACCACCGCGTCCTGCAAATCAACCAGTCAAATTTACAACACTACAAATTTTAGGTGTTTTATTCACCAATAAAGAAAGAATGAAAAGGTGTAAGTCGATTTGATGAAAAAATACCTCTTGGGGGTCTCATTGTTGGAGCCGCTAAAAGTTCGAATTTAGGGTTTGAGAAAGTAAGAGTGAATGAGACGAGGAAATAAAAAGAAGGCGAGTTCGATAGTTTTATAGGGACGAGATTAGGGTTTAGGGTTTTTCTGTTCGATTTTCTATTTTATTTTATTATAAACATATTTGTTAGTCAGGATGTGGTGACGGTGCTGTGACCGACGTTTTACAACCCACCAATTGTGAACTACTACGAACTTACGAAGTGTACAGTGTGACAATCACTTCAGAAAAACAGCCGGGTATACAATTTTATTATTGTTCAACTATTTATATAAATTTACAAAAAATAAAAAATTGACCGACTAATATATAAAGCTTCATTCAAATTTCATTTTGAAGAAAACATCTCTGCCGCTTGACAGTGATTATGTAATAGAAAAAAATAAAGATAGCAAACTATCCCAAAATCGGAAGAAAAAAAAATGAGGATATTTCTATATTCCTATGTTTTAAAATATAAAATATTATTATTTTTTTTAAAATTAATTTGAAATATTTTAAAATTAAAATTGACATATTCATTTGATTTTAGTCAATATATTGATGAATATTGCACATTTTTCAAAAAATACTACTAATTATAATATTTATTTTTTCATAATTTTTAATAAATCTTATTAATTTTAAATTTAAAAATATTTTAAAATAACTTTTAAAGTCAATAACGATATTATAATTTAGAAAAAAATAAATATTTATTTTAAACTCAATTTTGTTACATTCTAGAATGCACCCAAATATATAGTAAGAATGTTTCAAAGATTTTTTTCATGTACATATAGTCATATTGATATATATATATATATATATATATATAGAGAGAGAGAGAGGGTACCAATCCATAACAATCGATTGGTGTGGTAACTAATTTCTTCTCTACCGTTACAGCCTCTAGCAGCAGTGTTTGGCTTACCTGTCGCTACAGACTCTAGCGGCAGGGAAGAATTTTTTATTTTATTTTTTTTTCATTTTTTTTTTCGGCAGAGGTAAATTGGCCTACACTTCGTAATTAGACATATCAATTTTTTGGTCTCTTTATGTATTTTCATACCCAACTGTCATTTATTATCATAAAGTATATTATAAAAATATACAAAATTTTAGTTTCATTTAATATATTAAAAACTTATAGATATATTTTATTTTTAAGTTAATTTATGAAATACTAAAATATAAAATATTAAAATTTTAAAAGTAATAAATATAATAATAAATAGTATTATATTATTACGTAATTAATAGGATATTATCACATTCATGTTTAGAGGACACCTTAAAATAAGGAAATTGATATATGCGCACGTTAAAGTTATAGTTGCACACTCTAATATGTTAAAGAAATAATATTACCCTTATACATATAAATCCAATAAATGCATTGCTATCTATTCATTTTGTCATTGAGTTTGTTATACATCATATTTATAAATTTAAAATAAAAAGGTGTATACACTTAGTTAGTCGATCCTCAACTATAAATGAAACTAAATTACTATATTAAGCCAATTATTTTCTTAATTAATAACACTCTTTCTAATTTGAGATATTTTATAACATAATTTATTGAAAAAATAAATTAAATACATATATTAAAAAAACAAAAAATATAGATTTATATATGATAAAAATTCTTGTTAATATATTTTAAGACGTGATATATAATTTAGCTCGCTATCTTATTAAAGTGATACTCCATAATATGGTTAATTGGTTCATCTAATTAAAAGATTTTATTTTGACTTGGAATCAATTCATAAAATTTTAAAATTCAAAGCAAATAGAAAATTATTTAGTCAATAAAATTTTAGGCATTGTAAATTATTTAAAAAGAATTAGCAATTTCAAATTTATTAACTTTAAGATTAAAATGAATTTGTATCAAATTTTAAAATTTTGTAAATTGACTTTTTAAAATAAAATAAATCTTTTTCTTTATTTTAAACAGAGGGATGATCTAAGTAGGCATTAAAAAATTATGATAATAATTTAAATTTCATGAGTATAATTGATAGAGATTTGAAGATTTATTTTTTCTTTCAAGTTTTTGAGTAAAATAAGCAAGTCATGAAAATGTTAGTTAGCTTCTCATTTATTTAGGGTAATATTGTCTCTTTTGACATATAAGGATATGCAATAATTAATTTAGAGTGTGCATATATTATCGTCTTAAAATAAATAAATTATTCTTATTGTAATTATGAAAGTAGCTTTAAAATTGCATATAGAATGGAGGGAGTGTATTGCCACACACACACACACACACACACACACACATATATATATATATATATATATATATCATTAGCCTCACTATCTACATTCATGTTTGGAGGACACCTTAAAATAATAAATTGTTCTTATTGTAATTATGAAAGTAGCTTTAAAATTGCGTCTAGAACGGAGGAAGTGCATACATCACAATATAAGACCCAAATATAAAGTTAAATTGGGCTTTAAATTAGTATAAGAGAATACAACAGGGTAGAAATCTCATTACACTGGGCTATTAGACCCAGTATAGAGATTGACTTTATTGGATTTCATCTGTTGTCAACTTTGTTACGAAGACTGTAATTAGCTATGCACGACAATTTTGAGTAAAGCCCATTTAAGAATTTTATGTAAAAGCACTAGTTTATATCATCCAAACATAATTAATATAGATATTATTATGATGTATCCATATTATTGCATAACCACTAATTAAATAATGTTTACAGTTTACTATGATACAGTAATGTTTACTATGATTCATTACAAGAACGCAATTTGTTACTAATATAATTGCAATATTTATTTAATATTCTCTTTATTTTAAAATTAGAGATATAATTTAATTTTTGATGTCAAACGACGGCACATTAAACTTAAAATTGATGTGAATTTATTTAATTTTAGTTGATACAATTATTATAATTGTATAATATATAACAAAAACTATTAATTAAAAAAATTATTTCATTATAAACTTTTATGAGTTATACTAATTTTAAAGTTTAATATGTTATCATCTGATCTTAAAAATTAAATTATATCTTTAATTTTAAAATAAGGGAAGTAATAAATATTTAGCTGACAAATTAATGTTAGAGGGGTAGATGCTATAAACTAATGATTGTAGTAAACCAGGGTCAATGATCGTCATTGAATCCGTTGGATCAAAATAAAGTTGATGATTTTAGATAGACGCCGCAAAATGGGTGTAAATAACCCATTTCTACCTACATTAAATAGGTCATAATTATGAAAGGAAACTATTAAATGGATCCCACTTACCTAATAAGTGGGTGAATGTGGATTATTCATTGGCCCAATTATATATTTATTTTTAAAAGTTAGTTCATTTTAAATTTTATTTATTGTACTTTTAAAGGATTTCACTCTCTTTAAAATTTTATATTTTCTCTTTTTAAAATATTTACTTTCTCTTTCTAAAATCTTTACATTATGACCTTCTCTCTAAAGTATTTATTTTCTCTCTCTAAATCAAAAATTTTAGTGAATTGAAATACAGTATAACCATTATAATATTTTGGAAGTAATTTATTAATAATATTTTGGAATTAATTTTTTTAATAAACCCTTTAGTAAATATAATATTTTTAACTTGTATTATTAAATTGAAAATGTTAGAAATTGGACTGTGAATTATTTCATTTAGACGGCTCTTCTCGCAAGAGTATATGCTACATCAAACTTGAGAAATTTCATGGGATTGGGATCTATGAACCCAGGCCGGTAAGCCCCTAGCCAGATAGTCTGTAGGCTTTACGGCTCTCGTAAGAGTAAGCAGCGAGAGTTGTTCAATGTTTATTTTAAATTAATATACATGATATAAATAGTAAGCAGCAACAGTTATGTTATTGTTTTGGTTTATGAAAACGGGATTAGAAACACAACAAGAGCTGTATTTGATTGTTTTGATTTGTGGAAACGGTGTTATTTATTTATTTTAGAGTGAGAAACTAAAAAAATAAATTTTTGTTAAAGAAAATATGAGAAATTACGTATACCATATTCACTTCTATTCATTTGTGATCGTCCATTTACAATTTATTCAATTTTTAACTCATTTATGTCCGTCTAAATGCATTCATACTCGCTCATTTGTCGAGTCTAATTTCATAATATAGTTGCAATACTTACTATCAAATTGTTGAAAGTTATTGTCATTTATCCGCATCATTGGATTCACATTTGGTGTTATCATGGCAATAGGTTGAGAATATTCACTACAAAATTGTTGATTTTTTTTGTCATTCATCACCATTATTCCTGACAAATTTTGCAAGAAAATAAGAGAGAATATATTGCTATTGAAAGTGCTCCAACAAGCTTTGATAATCAAAGAGCTGCATATGGACTTTAGGGCTTTTGATTGTTTAATCAACCGTTTTGTGTGCAACTTAGAATTTTTTTTCTTGATAGTGTTATTGAATTTTTTGTTCGTACGAGACCAGTTTGTTATTTCAATGTGTTTGTGGTTTATTATAATTATTTTATGGATAATTGGCTAAATTTGTATATGAGAATCAATTGTTTTTTTTAATTATTTCCCTTGCTCAGTCGCTTGCTTATTTGAGAATTAAAATAATGTGATTATTCGTCCATCGACGTTTTGAACAGTTGAGAATTTATTACTACATTTATTCTAAAATAGAGATGTGTTTCTTATTACATTTGTTCTAAAATTTGAGATATATTTTGACATTTTTGAAGATAACGTGCTTGTTCGTCTATTTATCGGCGTTTGGAGCAATTGAGAATCTTGTTAGTTTACAAACAACTTATATTAAACACAATTTATTTATCTCACAAACGCTGCATTTGTGGTTCAAACACAACGCTACAAAAGTGGTTCGGTGAACGCACCAAACATTATCGCTGCAAACATTTTAAACGTTGATAACCAAATATACCCCCAATTCAAAATTAATATTAATTCGCTTAAGTTATGAAGACGTCAAATATGACAATTGATAACCCTTTAATTAGTTTACAAACAATTGTAGTTGTTTGTGCAGAATTGAAATTTTTTACATTAATTTTGAATTTTAAAATTTTATAAATTAAAAAAAATAGTCAAAATGTATGTCTATCGTTAGAACGGAGGGAGTAGTAATTCATAATAATTTATAAAACACCTAATAATCTGTATTT
This sequence comes from Aralia elata, assembly GCA_034770075.1. Lineage (NCBI taxonomy): Eukaryota > Viridiplantae > Streptophyta > Magnoliopsida > Apiales > Araliaceae > Aralia > Aralia elata. Next base: position 109,533,783 of record CM068385.1, on the reverse strand, counting down.
ATTTATTTTAACTTTTTCTTAGAATCCGGTTTTATATTCAATTCAGAATAAATGTTTTTTACTCATTGAAATACCACCCTCAAGGGCCAACGAGCATTTAACTATCCTAGAGTAACTTGATTCTCTTCACATGGGAAAGAGAATCAAGTTATTGTTAATAAAATAAATTAGACTCTTGGTTTACTTAAGACTTTTGGTAACTCATTGTCTATAAATTAGGAGTCTAATGGGTAGTACCTATATTGTCATTAGGAGTTTGTCTAAGGAGACTCTTGGGTAGCCTAGTAGCAATCATGTTTTAGTAATTTGTATTAGCCTATAAATAGGCTATTTGGTTAATCTAATTGAAATATGAGTGTGTGTATGTAAAATCCTCACCATCCTTTGTCTTCAATATTGCTTTCATATCTATTATCATATTTCAATAGTGGCATCAGAGCTAGAAATAGGAGAGAAAAGTGTGAGTCCCGAAATAGTGTGAAAGTTCTTAAACAGACCACAATAGCAGCAGCTTTATTTTCTCACCTGTTTTTGTAACAATGGCTTCAGATTCTAATTTTGTGCAAGCGGCGATCCCACGCTTTGATGGTCACTATGACCATTGGAGTATGCTAATGGAGAATTTTCTACGGTCAAAAGAATATTGGCCAATTGTTGAATCTGGAATTGGACAACCAGAAAGAGATGCAACAGATGTCCAAAAAGCAGAGTTCGAAGGGAGAAAGCTAAAAGATTTGAAGGCAAAAAATTATCTTTTTTAGGCCATTGATCGTCCCATATTGGAAACAATTCTTAGCAAAGACACTTCCAAGGATATTTGGGATTCCATGAAAAAGAAGTATCAAGGTACAACAAGGGCTAAGAGGCAGCAGCTTTAAGCACTTCGTTCGGAGTTCGAAATGCTTCGAATGAAATCAAGAGAATCAGTTACAGACTATTTTTCAAGAACGATGGCAATCGTTAATCAAATGCGAATCCATGGCGACAAGACAGATGATGTAACATTATTGAGAAGATTCTTCGATCCTTGACACCAAAATTTAATTTTGTTGTCTGTTCTATAGAAGAAGCTAATGATGTTGATAAACTTTCCATTGATAAGTTACAAAGTTCCTTATTGGTTCATGAGAAAAAAATTAACCAGCAGAAGAAAGAAGAACAAGCATTGAAGGCCTCATCAAATAATAACTTTACACCCAGTGGAGCTCATAGAGGACGAGGTAGAGGCAATGATCGAGGTAGAGGAGGACGATTCAACAATAATCGTTGGAATCAACAAAATCATCAGCATCAAGAAAGTCAATTTCAAAGAAGAGGCAGAGGACGAGGCGGCTACCACTCAACAACTTTTAGACCAAAGTCAGCAGACAAGTCTAATGTTGAATGTTACAGATGTCATAGGTATGGCCATTATAAGTCAGAATGTGAAACTGTTTTAAATAGACAAAGTGGAGAAAAAACTAATTTTGTAGAAAAAGAAGAAGTGTCTCTTTTGATGGCATGTCACGTGAAGGAAGAAACTCAACAAAACATGTGGTATTTAGACACTAGCTGCAGCAATCACATGTGTGGGGATAAGGATGCATTTTCTAACTTGAATGAATCTTTCCGCAGCTCTATTAAGTTCGGTGACAATTCCACGGTTTCAGTTATGGGAAAAGGAAAGGTAACAATTCAAACTAAAGGAAATATCACCCACACTATTGCTAATGTTCTTTTTGTGCCAGATTTAAAGACCAACTTGCTTAGTGTGGGTCAGTTGCAAGAAAGGGATACGAGATTTCTATCAAAGATGGAGTGTGTCAGATTCAAGATGCAAAGTTGGGCTTAATTGCTCAAGTTAACATGACAGCAAATCCTATGTTCCCGCTTTATCTCCGCAACCCCACTCATTCATGTTTCTCAACGAAAGTGAAGGATGAAGCATGGCTATGGCACTTCCGCTATGGGCATCTGAATTTTAGTGGATTAAAAACACTACAACAGAAGAACATGGTGACGGGTCTTCCTCAAATTACAGCTCCTTCTCAAGTTTGTGAACAGCGTGTTGTTAGCAAACAACACTGCAATTCGTTTCCACAAGGAAAATCTTGCAGAGCGAAGAAGACATTAGAAATTGTTCATTCCGATATTTGCGGGTCAATAACACCACAATCTAATGGAGGTAAAAGATACATAATTACATTCATTGATGATTATAGTCGTAAAACATGGGTTTATTTTTTGCAAGAAAAATCTAAAGCTTTTGGAGCCTTTAAAAGCTATAAAGTACTCGTTGAGAAAGAAGTTGGCAGTCCCATCAAAGTTCTTCGTACTAATCGTGGTGGAGAGTATAACTCACATGAATTTGCAAATTTCTGTGAAGTTCATGGAATCAAGAGGCAACTTACAGCAGCCTACACACCCCAACAAAACGGAGTGTACGAAAGAAAAAATTGTACTATTATGAATATGGTGCGAAGCCTTTTAAATATGAGCGACATTCCAAAAACCTTCTGGCCTGAAGCTGTTAATTGGAGCATTTATATTTTGAACAGAAGTCCCACTTATGCTGTTCAAAATATGACACCAGAAGAAGCATGGCGCAGAAGAAAACCTGCTGTAGATCATTTCCGAATTTTTGGGTGTATTGCCTATGCTCATATTCCAGATGTGAAGAGGAGGAAACTAGATGACAATGGAGAAAAATGCATTTTTCTTGGTGTTAGTGATAAGTCTAAAGCTTATAAGCTATACAATCCTAGCACCATGAAAATAGTTATCAGCCGTGATGTGGTTTTTGATGAAAAAAATACCTGGTCATGGAATGAAAATGGTGTTCAACAAAATATTCCAGCAGATTTTGATGATGATGAGAAAGGGCAGGAGCCTGTGGAAAATGAGCAATAACAGGGACCCACTCAAAATGTTCCAGTAGCCGATTAAAGCCCATTTGCAGCTGAATCACAAAGGCCTCAACGTGTTCAAAGAAGACCAACATGGATGACTGATTATGAGGTAACTGGAGTTGACCAAGGTGATGATCCACTTACACATTTTGCTCTATTTTCAGATTGTGATCCTACCATTTTTGAAGTGGCTGTCAAAGAATCAAAATGAAAAAAGGCTATGGATGCAGAAATTACACCCATAAAAAGAAATGATACTTGGGAGCTTTGTGATCTTCCCAAAGGGCAGAAAATAATTGGTGTAAAGTGGGTTTACAAGACAAAGTTGAAGGAGAATGGAGAAGTTGACAAGCACAAGGCACGCTTGGTGGCTAAGGGCTACAAACAGGAGTTAGGTGTTGATTATAAAGAAGTTTTTGCTCCGGTTGCAAGGCATGACACAATCAGATTGGTGATTGCATTGGCAGCTCAAAACTCATGGCCTATTTTCCTGTTGGACGTAAAATCAGCTTTCCGGCATGGAGATTTGAAAGAAGAGGTATTTATTGATCAACCTCCAGGTTATGTGAAAATTGGCAATGAGCATAAAGTGTATTAGTTAAAGAAGGCTCTATATGGATTAAAACAAGCTCCACGGGCTTGGTATAATCGTATAGAAACTTATTTTTTAAAGGAAGAATTTCAAAAATGTCCTTATGAACATACACTTTTTATAAAGATTGAAGATGGAGGAAAAATGCTCATTGTTAGTTTATATGTAGATGATTTAATCTATACTGGAAATTCAACCATGTTTGAAAGTTTTAAGAAATCCATGATGGCTGAATTTGAGATGTCCGATCTTGGCTTGATGCATTACTTTCTTGGGATTGAAGTGGTGCAGTCCTCTGATGGAATTTTTATTTCTCAAAAGAAGTATGTGCGAGAAATGTTGGACAGGTTTCAGATGAAGGATTGTAATCCTGTAAATACACCATCTGAGTTTGGTTTAAAGCTAAACAAAGATAATGGAGGAAAGAAAGTTGATGACACTCTTTACAAACAGATAATGGGGAGTTTAATGTATTTAACAGCAACAAGACCTGATATCATGCATGTTGTAAGTGTGATTAGCAGGTACATGGTGTGTCCTACTGAGATTCATCTCTTAGCTGCAAAAAGAATTTTTCGATACTTGCAAGGTACTAAGGAGTTTGGATTGTTTTACAAGAAGGGAGAAAAGTCAGATTTGTTTGGCTTTACGGATAGTGATTATGCAGGAGATTCAGATGATCTAAAAAGCACATCTGGGTATGTTTTCATGATGGGGACAAGAGCTGTTTCATGGTCATCGAAGAAGCAACCTATTGTTACATTATCAACCACTGAAGCTGAATTTGTTGCTGCAACAGCTTGTGTTTGTCAAGCTATTTGGCTAAAGAAAATTCTTAAAGAACTGCATTGGAAAGAGGATGGACCTACTCAGATTTATTGTGACAACAATTCAGCAATAAAGCTTTCAAAAAATCCTGTTTTACATGGTCGAAGCAAGCATATAGATGTGAAGTATCATTTTTTGAGGGATCTCACGAATGATGGAGTCATTAATCTTATTTACTGCAGAAGTGAAGATCAGATTGCTGACATTTTAACAAAGCCTCTCAAAGTTCCTGCATTTCAGAAGCTCAGGAAGTTACTTGGTGTTTGCACTTCAAATGATGCAATTTGCATGAAGGATGATGTTTCAAAGTTTGACTCTTATTAAACTGAATGTTATGCATGGAACATCAGTTTAAGGGAGGGATTGTTAATAAAATAAATTAGACTCTTGGTTTACCTAAGACTTTTGGTAACTCATTATCTATAAATTAGGAGTCTAATGGGTAGTACCTATATTGTCATTAGGAGTTTGTCTAAGGAGACTCTTGGGTAGCCTAGTAGCAATCATGTTTTAGTAATTTATATTAGCCTATAAATAGGTTATTTGGTTAATCTAATTAAAATATGAGTGTGTGTATGTAAAATCCTCACCATCCTTTGTCTTCAATATTGCTTTCATATCTATTATCATATTTTAACAGTTATACGTAGTGTGGCTGGGAAAGTGTCATACGTAGTAGTTCTATTTCATCCTTATCTGTTTGGGTATAGAGCCCCTCCCTCATCTGTCATGAGTTTGGGCTGTTTCGGGCTCATTCTTGTGTGCTACTTTGTAACTTCTTTCTGCTAGGCCCATTCTCCGTGGCTGATGCTTTTATTTGCAGGTCCATTTATTATTTTCGAGTCTTTGTATTTTTAAGTGTCTTTTTTATTTTTATAAAAAAGGCCCACTTTATCATATGACTGTTACATAAACAACAGAAACAAGCTTTCACATAATGCACCGATGGCCACTTGGTTAGTTTATAGCATCATTCAAAAAATAAAATAAAATAAAAAGCAATTCTTTTCATTAAATAAAAATTAAATAAAACCCCTTCTTTTATTTACAGAAGGAAGAGAAAATAAAAAATCAGATTGGAGAGACAGACTGACAGACTGAGACCTTAGCTTACCAGGCAGGCCCGGTGATGAAGCTTGGGTTAACATTATAAATGTATGAATAAGTATACACGGATATGTTTTTGGGACATGAAAATTAGACATTTTTATATTTCTTTAGATTTTGTTTTTGGTAATTATTTTAAACATATTTATATTATGAATTTTAAAAAAAAACAAAAAAAATTAAAAAATTTAGGTATAATTTAGATATATATCAAAAAAAAATAATTATATAACCCGTACAATTATTTTTTTATATACGAAGGACCCACGTTGAAACCTTGGAAAGTGGTGGATACTAGAGTATAAGGCTATATATGGCCATTTTTTTTGATTTGATTTGATGGAATCACAGTCACATCACATGGCCACATTCAAAAGGGCGTAGGAGTACACTGTTTCTTTAATTCTTCTTACTTTTTTTCTGCATAAATTAATGCACATCTATTTCAAGTTTAGTAAATTTTTACTTCCCAGCCGACCACAAAGTAGTTGAGGAGAGAATCACAAAAAGGTAGGTCGTTCTAGGGAGAAACAAAAAATGACATGAAAATTGAATATATGAATGTATTTTAATTTTATTTATGGGTCTTCTTAATATAGTATATCCTAAACACACAGTTCAAGAGTATATTCTTTTGATTTGTGTGTATATTTTTTTAAATTTTGTGCAAATATAAAAATTAAGAAAATATGCACACAGTTCAAAAAAATATACTCTTAAACTGTGTGCTTAGCATGTGCCATAAGGATACATGTTAAGAAATTCTTTTATTTATTTGTATTTTGATCTTTAATGATAGATAAAAATATAAATAAGTGAAATTCAAATACATTTATATATTCATATTTAATATTTAATTTTTATGTCTGCTTAAAAGAGTTCGAGAAGAAATTACTCGTGTTGGTTGGTACTTGGTTGGTTGTGTCACCCTCCCAATTTATTTTTTATTGGTACAATTAGTAGCCGTAAATCATTCTTAAGATTGATTGTTGCAGTTAGATCACCGTATAATAAAAACGGTAGTTGTGAAAAGACTCATGTTTGTTTGTTGTGTCACCGTCACTATTTATTTTTTATTGGTATAATTCGTAGCCGTAAATCATTCTTAAGATTGATTTTTGTAGTAAGTTAGATCACCCTATAATAAAAAAGGTAGTTGTGAAAAGACTCATGCTTGTTGGTTGTGTCACTGTCACTATTTATTTTTTATTGGTACAATTAGTAGCCGTAGATCTTTCTTAAGATTAATTTTTATACTTATGTCACGTTTGATAACACCGTATAATAAAATGCCTGTATAAAATAGAAATTATGTATGAAATATTTACTTTTTAAAATAGTGTTTCTTGTTTTGTAACTAATTCGTATATATGTCGAATAAAATAGTTTACTATTTTATTTTTAAATCAATTTATATAAACTTATTAGGGTAGAAGCAATAATGTAAACAATCACACGCTTTTTCTCTCTTCATCAAAAAATAAAAAGTGATTGGACAAATATTTATCAAATAAAAAAAGGCACCGTCTGTGAAGAAAAAGAACGAAAAAATGGTGGTACTGAAAAAGAAAAAAAAGTGGTTATCAAACAAATACTTATGATACGTTTGAATTGCAAGAATCAATGTAAAAATAAAATGATTCATTCTTATAGAATGAAAAAAAATTGTATTTGATTGTTCTATTGAAATGAAATGAACCATTCTCATTTTAATCAAATTTGTAAATTTTATTCTTTGAGAGAAGATATAGAATGACTCATTCCACTTACTATTCCATTTTCATTCTCTATTCTATTCATCCACCAATTCTATTCTTTCAATCCAAACGTAACATATTTTTTTTTGTACCAATGTCCATATTGATCCTCCAAGTTTTTTTTATTCCTCCCCAAATTAGCACGCTATAACTGAAAAAGAACAACTCAAACTTTTTTACACCAAAGGTCACAGCTCATAAGTAGAAAAAGAGCATACGTATCTTTGTTTAATGACTATTACCATAGATAATGAGAATGATTCATAGCATATATTTATTATCAATTAAAAATGGACAAATAATATTTAGAGCGTTCGCTCCAATGATCAATTGCTAAGATTAGAAAGGAGGACACAATGTCCGTTAGTAATATTAACGAACGGACTAACTACACAACTTAGACCATTATACCCCTAATTAAACAGTTTATGAATGAGTGTTTTTATTACTCTCAATCTAATCTCAGAATAAATGTTTGACTTTATTAACTAGGGTATTAGTTATACTAACTAGGGTTTAGGGTTTATAAACTAAGATTTAAGGTTTATTAACTCCTTTTAATAAACCTTGGTTAATAAATTATGAACCCTATACCCTAATTAATAAAACTTAAACCGTAGTTAGTAAACCTTAAACTCTAGTTAATAAAGTCAAACTCTTATTCTGGGATTAAACTGAGATTAAACTGAATATTCGTTTGCTAATAATACTAGCGGACTATTTAATTAGGGTATAATGGTCTAATTTGTGTCATTACACCGTCCGCTAGTATTACTAGCGGACGGCGCGTTCCACTTTTTAATCTTAGACGTTGATATTTGGAATGGATGCTATAAATAGTGTTTGACCTTTTTTGATTTATAACAAATACATGTTATAGATGATTACTCTCTCTATATATTGTTGAATTATTTATAATCCTTTTTCTTATAAGACTATAATTTCACTATAGTATCCTTTTCTCTGTCCAAAAATAAGAAATTTTATTTATTTATTTTTTTCGTATGCCTAAAATGAAAGGATCTTTACTAGAAAATATAACAAATTGTGTTTTCATGTTGCAAATTTGTCCTGAATGCAATGTAATAAAACTTGCTTTTCATTTATTTACAATATAATTATTGAAATTAATTTATAAAGTTAATTGTGAAGCTCATAATTTGTATTTAACTGTATAGTTTTTTGAAAATGAGACTCTAGAAATGAAACCCAAACTGGGAGTTGACCACCATTTCTTTCATTTTTAGGTCATCTGTTAGATTGCCATAATTTTTTCTTTGTCAATTAAATGGCTTTCAAGACTTGCTTAACCTATAATAGATACTCTAAATAACTAAAAACAGTTTAAATTGAGTTTCTAAAAATCAAGAAAAAGATAAATTTTATTTTGATCTTTCAATAATAAGACTGTCGATAATGTTAAAATAATTTTTATATTATAAAAATAAATTTATATTTAACGATACCTTATATTTATCTTAATAATATTTTAAAAACCAAAGATGGCACAAATGAAAAAAAGACAACCACCAAGTACCACTGCCTCACTGGAATGCCTATTGTTTAAAGCATGGGACCCTTTGAAACTTGTAAGCAGTTACTCGATAGTACTTTCTCATCTCAGTTCATTTATAAATTTTGACGCAATTTCTCTGGTAAAGCCGAAAAAGGGGCTTTTGAGACAAGTGTGACAGAAGTGGGATGAAGAACTAGATTCCCTCGGCTTTGTGTTCTATATTTATATTTAAATTAATAAAAAAACGATTTATATATTAATAAATTTATGATAAAATTAAATTACAACTTATGTGAGACTCTCTAAATAATAAGATAGACTAAATTAATTATAGTTTGGATATAATTATTTTTGTATTTTATTCTTCTGTTCCGGTACGAAAACTAACTTCCTAAAATATACTACTAATTAGATAAATAAATTACTCCAAAACTACCAACAAGTTTGCTGCTAACTGAATCTCAAATATTTGTTAACCAGCCACATGTTCAAATTTATTAATTTTAGCTAGCCTAGCAAGTACCTACAACCTAATTCTCTGACAATTTCACTTCCCATAAATTCTTCAAACCAAACACTACCTGGCTCCACTATCAATTAAGGATGTCCCTTAATTAGTTCACCTCATTTCATTTCATTTCCTTTTTTTTTTTTTGAATATTAATACAAAAAATATAAACAAATGAATGTTAATGGAAAATTGAATCTTTATAAAAGTCAAGGGGGGTGATAGAGGTGACAATTTAAGGATTTTTTCTCTAAAATATTGCATCAGATATATGTGAATACATTTAAGTTGTAAATTATAAAAATTATTTTGACTTTTTAAAATTAATATAAAATATTTTAAATTTAAAATAATAAAAATAAAAAACAAAGAAATCGATTATAGGAGACTCTTATTGTAGAACAAGAGGGATTGAGCAGTTCCAATAACCTCACAATTTACATTGTCCATTTTCCATTTTCCATTTTCCATTTTCCCAAAGGCAAATCTTATTTATTGTATCAAACATTTGTTCTTGTTGCTTTCAGAGTTTCAGTATAGCCTTGCTTGTGGCCACACCACACAGATAATATCACCCCCCGCCCGCCCGCCCGCCCTCCTTCCTGCCAGCCAGTCTCTCATAATTTTCATGACAAGTCATCCAAAAAATTGCAGTGTAGGGGCACTGCATGTTTTAACTTTATCATCATCACTTTACTCTTCAACTACTTCTTTATTACAATGACCCAATACATCTAAATGCTTTCCGTGTTTATATATCGCAACAGCCTACTTTTTCTTTTTCCAATTGCGAGCATTATCAAACAACCCCTTGATCGTACTAGCTAGCTAGCTAACATACTACTTCCTCGGTTCCTTTTTACTTCTCTTTTTATGGATCAATTTTTTTTTATTTGTCGTTTGTAGATTTAAAATAAAATATTAATTATTTTATTTTTTATATTATCTTTATATTAAATATCAACTTATTTTTCATTCATCCTTTTCAGTAAATTTTAAAAAAGTAATATTGAAATTTTATAATAATTTTGGTCACTTTTTATTTTTTCATAAAACCACAAATAAAAACGAGGGAGTACTATTCTCTACATAATTCATTCTGTGATAAACCCAAGTTCAGTACTGTTTTCAATTAACTTAGATTATCCAAGTTACGAAACGGCAATGACATTTATCGTCTTGCTTATCTTTACCTTTCTAAAAAATCTCAAAATCTTAGTAATGGCCAACGTCAACTTTAATTTTCCAACTAAATGTTTTTATTCTTTTTTTATAAGCCCTGGAATAAAAAATAATAATTCTTATTGATAAATAAATTGAATTATAAAAACACTAGAGTCGATGTGATATCTCCTGTAGACTAAAATTAAATTCATTTTTAAAGCATATATAAAAATATAAGCAGTTCTTTAAAATGAGAAAAAAAAAACGTCTTGATAACTCTATACTCAAATCTGAATAGATATATCTTTATCGATTAACACAAATCGACAAAAAGGGATATTACTCCATTGTAGTTGTTCACTTTTAAGTATTATACCAGTGAATTTTAAAAATATGTAATTAACCATCTGAACTTTTTAAAAATTATGAATTAAGCCATTCCGTCAATTAGTTGGACGAACGTTAAATTTGAGCTTCTATTTGTAGATGTGGGCTAAAAAAAAAATTCTAAAGTCATACAAGAATTATTAGTCTCCTATGTGGAACAAAAAAAAGAAATACATATTGAAGTGGGCGTATCTCATGTGGATTTGGCAGCCACACAAGAATTTTTTAAAAAAGAAAACTTTTATTTTATTTCTTTTTCTTTACCTATTATTTCTCTCAGTTCTCTATCTTCCTTCTTTATTTGGGTTAATTTCTTCAAATTTGGGTTTAATTCAATTACCCACAAATCCTTCATCTCATCATCTTCCTCCACTACAAATTCTAATTTATCTTCAGATTTGGGTTTATCTAGTTTATTTTCAGATTTGGGATTTATCTGGTTTATCTTCATATCTGGGTTTTATCTTTTTTTTCCTCACATCCCTGTAGTGAATTTGGAGGGAACATTTAGGGTTTCAATTAAGTGAGACTTTTAAAAACAGTGACAAAAAAAGAGTACTTATGATATAAACAAAGGATACGAGGAGAGATCGTCGAAGTAATCAATTGTTGACGCGAGATGTTGGAGCCCTAACGAAGGGCAAAAATCGTCAAAATTGTCGATCGTAGAATCGAATTCTGTCCTAATCGCTCAAATTCCAAAAAAGAAAAATAAAAAGTGAGAACAACAAAGTACTGTTCATCATATTCTTCACCCAAATGTGCATCAATTCATTACACAAACCTTTTAACTCTTTGCCAACTATTCACGATTTGTAAGGATCAATCAAATATCAAATACTGCTAGTTATTTGTGTGATGACTTGCAATACGTCCACTTCCAATCATCTATTATGTAAATAATAAGGTTTTTTCGGATGAATAAAAAGTTGGAGACCTGCCTAAGCTTTCTTTTCTCTCTTCTTCACGAACTTTATTGTCCTTAAGATATAAGGGATCATCTTGCATATGCATCCAAAATGAAGATATGTTGAAAATATGTATTTCATGTAATATTTTTTCTCTTAATTTAGATCTTGTTTCAAACTTGCTTAGATGATCGTGGGCCACAGTTGAAGGCTAGGGCAAAGAGAGAAAGAGAGTTGCAGGGTAAGAATTCAATTGGATTTTATGTTAAGTGATGGTAAATTAAGCATATAATAATGAGTTTGGTAAGTAACTAGGATCCACTTGCTTATTTGTTTCCTTGTCATTTTCTTAGATTTCAGTTTTTTTTTTGTTTAAAAAGCCATATAGGTAATAAATAAACGGACCTTATATGAATTTAACATAATAGTGTGATTCTTAAATTTTAATTAGTTCAATGGGTTAATTGCATATTTTTAAAATTTAGTAGTGTAATGTTTAAAAGTGGACAACCACAATGAGATAATACCCTTTTTTGCTGACACAAATCAAACCTTCTTCACAGAACATTACAAACTTGAAAAAAAATTCGTAGAATGAAATAATCTCAAACTAGGAGAAGAAAGCTCTATAGATTAAAAAATAAAAAATAAAATTCAAACTAACCATAAAAGAATACAGAAATCCTGTAAAAAAAGAAAAATAAAAATAATCAAAAGGAAGAATGTAATAAAAAAAACTTGGAGAAATATCTATTTAGTATTGACAAGAGACCTTTCCCATCAGCTAGTAATGGTTCCTAATTGACTACATTTGATGTCAATATGAACATAATTAAACTGTTAAACACGCACCTGAAAAGGAGGTTACATAATATACGTGTACTAGCGCAACAGCCAGCCAGCTTCATATTCATGACAAGTCATTATCGGAGCATCCAACAAATTGCTGCCAACTTGTTGATGATCGCATTTCTCTTGCATGTGGAGTCGTATAATACATATCACTCCGTCCCAAATTAATTGTATTTCTAGAACTTTTTAAAGTCAAATTGACTATTTTTAAAACTAATTTTTTACTATTTTTACTAACATATAGGTGAAGATATTATAACCAAAAGAAAGTATATACAATTTATTACTAATTTCAATTTTTATAATTTTAGAAATATATTTATATATGCTTAATTATTAATTTTAAAAATAGTCAATTTGACTTAAAAAAAATCCTAGAAAAGCAATTAATTTGGGACGGAGGGAGTACTTCTACCGTTCCAAAATATCGATAAATTTTAATGTTTTGAGGTTCATTTAAATATTTAAAAATATTTTATTATAAACAAAATAATTATGAAAATTGTAAAGTTTTTAAAAATATCAACAATTATAATATAATTAATTTCAAAAATTAAAGAAGTTATATTAAAATTTGAATTTAAAAATATATTTAAATTGAATGTAAATGGTTAAAATTGATCTTTATTTTGAAACTTAAAGAATAAATGGAAGATATACTTAGGAAGTTAATACCCCAGTGTAGTAGTTTTTACAATTCCAGCACAAGAGGTAAAATAAATAATTGTACCATATACATTAAGAATCGCGCATTAAGCTGGACACGGTAAAAATTGCGCTAGAATTATTATTTCCCTTTATTTACAGAGGCAGAGGGAGGGACCAATTCAATTTATTTCATTGCCGTGCGTATTATAATAGCAACAGCCTGGCATTCCAGATTTTTCTGGATGGAGCATCAAAACTGGGAAAATTTAGCTCCATTTAGAAGGGGATGAAGCAACCCCAATTAGTACAAACATGTACTGAATTAAAATATACTACTACTTCCTACATCCAAAAGGAGGGCATGCATAAAGATTACTTATATTTATTATTAGTAAGTCTCAACCTGACACGGTGACGTAATGATCTATTGATAATTGAAATCTAAAATCCGAACTAATTAGAGGAAAAAAAAAGACATGAAGAAGTTTCCTTCTTCAATGAATTATATTTAATATTTTCACAAGTAAAAATTAATTTAATATTCCTTTTACAACATCCTGCTTACATTTACATGAGTGTAAGGATGATCAGAAATCTTGAAATTTATTAGATTTTGAAAATTATAAAGATATAAAAATTGAAAATTATCAAAAAAATACTGCTAATTATATAATTACAAAATTTATTATTTTAAAAAGTTAAATTAACGAATCACATTAAAGTAATTTTAAAAGTCAAACTTGCATGTTATTAATAAGAAATCAGATAAGTTGCCGAGACCGCCCTACTTCAATGTTGTATCGATCTCTCAATTTTCAACGTGTAGTGCTTTGGTGTTTGGTCTTTGGAATGGGGCAGGTTGTTTAATTTATTGTGCATGCATTGGGTTGGAAGTTGGAAATAATATTCTTGAAGCATAATACTATTAGACAAAAAATCTCACAAGTATGATATTCTCACTGATCAACCTCCTTTATCTTCAAAATATTAATGACCTATACGTAGGTATGGTACATAGTTTCAATATTTTCATACACTTTTTAACTTTGAAGCAATAAAATTGATTCCCATTTAGAAACTACAAAGAAACGAAGTACAATAATTTTAACTTTCTGAAGCAATAAAATTGATTCCCATTTAGAAACGAAGTACAATAATGTGTAAATGAGAAAAATAAAATAAAAAAGTATATAGTACCAGTAGGAGTAGTGATTTACTCAACCCCCACCAAAACAAGTGCACCAGGAAGGAGAATTTATGGTTCACAACCGCACACATGAATATAATAAATGTACCCCAACCGTATCCTCAAATGAATACTAATTACTCCACTATAAAGTAATGAATACCGATTCTCATATTTTTCCCCATCTCTTCTCTTTCTCAATCCAAAAACAAATTAAACACAAAAAAGAAAAAAAGAAAAACCGCCATGGGAAGTGAAATTGCAAAGGAGGAAATCGAGAAAATGTCGCTGAAGGCGAAAATCCTAAGCACAAGCCATGTGAAGCCCAAAAAAACATTAGGAAGAAAAGAGTGTCAACTGGTGACTTTTGATCTTCCTTATATAGCCTTTTACTACAACCAAAAGTTGTTGATTTATAAAGGGGCTGTTGACTTTGAGGAAATTGTGGAAAATCTGAAAGATGGCCTTGCCGTGGCCTTGGAAGAGTTTTATCAACTGGCTGGGAAATTAGGGAGAGATGAGGACGGGGTGTTTAAGGTGGAGTACGATGATGACATGGACGGCGTCGAATTCGTGGTGGCTGAGGCGGAGGAGATCGGAGCGGATGAGCTGACAAAGGAGGAGGGCACCGCTAGGCTGAAGGAATTGGTGCCTTATAATGGTATCTTGAACTTGGAGGGCCTTCACCGTCCGTTGTTAGCAGTGCAGGTAACAACACTACACCTTTTATCTTTTTAGTTTCTTTTGTTTTTTTGACCCGTGTTTTGTGTTCCTGATAAACTAGCTGCGGGTTGTTTTTTAAATAGAATTATTTTTAATTTTTAATTTATTTTATATAATAATTATAAAATATAATTTTTAAATTTCAAATTGATTTAGTACATATCATTATTAGAATGATTGTCAATTTTGCTTAAAAACGAATGGTCATTGATTTCATAAAAATATATTGACTCTTACTATCATCATTCTTTTGTTATTTTTAATTTAATATTAAACTTTATATAGTTTTAAATTTTAATATTTAGTTTTTATAATCATTCATTCGTATTTATATATGTATTTTTTTATTATAGTTTAAAGTTGAGTGAAAATATAAAAGTTTAAATGTAATGTTTAAGTCATACTCTATTATATACTCTTTTGAGGGCGAGTAAAGTTATACTCCCTCCGTCCCAAATTAATTGCTTTTTTAGGATTTTTTTAAGTCAAATTGATTATTTTTAAAATTAATAATTAAGCATATATAAATATATTTCTAAAATTATAAAAATTGAAATTAGTAATAAATTGTATATACTTTCTTTTGGTTATAATATCTTCACATATATGTTAGCAAAAATAGTAAAAAAATTAGTTTTAAAAATAGTCAATTTGACTTTAAAAAGTCCTAGAAATGCAATTAATTTGGGACGGAGGGAATAATTTTTTTGTCTACGAAAGGACAACTTAAAGTATATATAAAATGAAGGGTACAAATGTTATTCAGTAGAGTTCACTAGTATAAAAAATAAAAGTACACATCATTTTTTATAATCTTGTGGGAGCTCTAAGGATAAATTTGAAATGTTTTTACTTTTTTTTTCTCTATTTTTCTCTTTTAATTATATATATATATAATACTATTTTAATATTAATTATTATATGTACTCATAATATTTTTAATATATAATTATTTAGTGACTAAAGTTGAGTAAAAACTTAAATTAAAATTCTAAATATAATTTTTAAGTTAATATTTATTATATAACTAAGTAATTAAAAGACTCTTATAAAAAATAATGTAGGTCCAAAAAGAAAATTTTAGTTCTAGATAAATTAATCTTAACACTATATAAGAGTATAAAAAATATTATATTTTTAATTAAATTCTTTATACCAAAGACCAAAGACGAATACCAAAAAAATCAAGTTTTGTCTTATTATTTT
Organism: Aralia elata; assembly: GCA_034770075.1. Classification (NCBI taxonomy): domain Eukaryota; kingdom Viridiplantae; phylum Streptophyta; class Magnoliopsida; order Apiales; family Araliaceae; genus Aralia; species Aralia elata. Next base: position 109,517,513 of record CM068385.1, on the reverse strand, counting down.
TATATATAGATTAAAATAAAATAAAATAGTGTTTTCATAACAAAACAGCAAATAAATAGTCTAAATGATGAATAAATAAACAGAATAATTTACTTTAACTAATACTACTATTTTACATAACAGACTAAATTATTGTATTAAAAATAATTCTCAACAAAATTCTTATGAGACTTCTTTAAAAAAGTACTATTTATTTTTAGAAATTTGAAAATTTAAAACAAAAATTGCAACCAGAAAAAATTTCAAGCATTGTCTTGTATAAAGTCAAAATGAGTGTCTGACCAAGTACATAATATTTTACCTAAATACAGAAAGAGGGTATTCGGGAATAATTTATAAGTTGAACAAATCCATTTGTAAATTACTTTTTATTATTTAGGTGTTTAAAAATAACTTTTTTTGACATATAAGTTATTATTGATAAGTAACAAACTTTAGTTTCTCAAAAATTAACTTATAAATTATTTTAAAATATGTAAGTTTGACTAAATGTAAAGACATTTTACTTTAATTTTAATAGTCTTTATCTCTTATTTTAACTTATAAGTCATTTTAACCAAACAATTTCACATGTTATTTTAACTTAATTTCTAACTTATAAGTCAAAATAATATCAAACACTTTTATTTAAAAGTCATCACGTACAATGATTTATAAATCATTTTAAAATAAATCATTCCCGAAACATGCCCAAAATTTACTACATTATTTTTCAAAGGATTTTCTTAATATGTGTCATAAGGGCACACATTATATACAGTAATCGAGAGAATATTCTCTTGATTCTTGTGCATATTTATTTGATCTGTGTGTAAACGCCAAAATCAAGGGAATATCCACAAGAATCAAGAGAATATTCACTCGATTTCTGTGTATAATGTGTGTCCTTAGGACACACATTAAAAGGATCTTTTGAAAATGTACTCTTGTTTTGAAACACTTAATAACGAAAGTGGGATCTCATTTCACAAATTGTTATTATAGACACTTGGCCTAGTACATGGACCACTCTCTCAAGCATTAATAATGTTGTGTGTGTGTGTGTGTATATATATATATATATAAACACTTCAACAAGTTTAATTGGAAAAAAGTAAACATAATTAATTTTAGTAGCTTGTTGGGCAATGTATTAATTTATAGCTGGCTGTTTTGAGAATATAACAAAATTTCCAAAAATATAAAACAAGGAGCAAATGGAGAATATCATTTAAATCAACTCAAGAACTGAATTTTTCCTTCCTTTTTTTTTTTTTTTGGTAATGTGATTTAGTTTGCTATTTACTTGTATGATCTTATTTATGGTGCACACAGCTGACCAAACTGAAGGATGGGCTTGTGATCGGGTGCGCATTTAATCACGCCATCTTAGATGGTACCTCCACGTGGCACTTCATGAGCGCATGGTCCCAGATCTGCAGTGGGTCCAAATCCATCCCGGTCCCACCCTTCCTCGACCGCACCAAGTCTCGCAACACGCGCGTGAAGCTCAACCTCTCCCCACCCTCCGACGCCCCTCCAAACGGTGACGTGGCAAAGGTGGACCCACAACTAAGGGAGAAAGTCTTCAAATTCTCGGAGTCAGCGATCGACCAGATCAAGTCAAAACTCAACGCCAACCCATCCGACGGCTCAAAGCCCTTCTCTACATTTCAGTGTCTCTCCACACACGTGTGGAATGCAGTCACACGTGCCCGCCAACTGAAGCCGGAGGACTACACCGTTTTCACCGTCTTCGCCGACTGCCGGAAAAGGGTCGACCCTCCGATGCCGGACAGCTACTTCGGAAACCTAATTCAGGCCATTTTCACCGTCACGCCGGCGGGGTTGCTGCTTGCCAACCCGCCGGAGTTCGGGGCGGGACTTGTACAAAAAGCCATTCAAATGCATGATTCCAATGCCATCAATGAACGTAACAAGGAATGGGAAAGCAACCCCAAGATCTTCCAGTACAAAGATGCCGGAGTGAACTGCGTGGCGGTGGGGAGCTCGCCGCGGTTTAAGGTTTACGACGTGGACTTTGGGTGGGGCCAGCCAGAGAGCGTGAGGAGTGGGTCCAATAACAGGTTTGATGGGATGGTGTATTTGTACCAAGGCAAGAGTGGAGGAAGAAGCATTGATATTGAGATAAGTTTGGAAGCTGGGGCTATGGAGAAATTGGAGAAGGACAAGGAGTTTCTAATGGAAGTCTAAGAATAATTATCTAAAGCATGCGTGGTTTTGGTGTGGAGTTCTATTATTTGGCTTTAGTAGTATTTTCTTATGTTTATTTTTATCAGATTCCTTTACGAGTATGATTTCTGTTTCATTATTTCTCATTTTGGTGACAGTATGCACTAAAGCTTTAATATATCTGTCTTTTGTAAGCGTGTTATAAGTACTGTTTGGCAGAGTTTAATTGAGAGAGAACCCACAAGGATGAAGAAACTAGATATGGACAAGGAGGAGTTCCTTACATGGAGCCAGTGTGTAAGACTGATCAAAATGTGGGACCAAAGTTGCCTACTCCAAAAAATTTGTACCACCTGATAAGGCAGCAGAAAGAAGAAGTGTTAGTTGACAGTACTTAAAAAAATTGTGTCCGTATTAATACTAGAATATTATCTTCTTCTTGGATTCAAATGCAATGTATGACCAAAGATTAAAGAGGATTTTTCACCTTTTGCATCACTTACCATATGTAGTTCTTTTTCCATAAGAGAGGAAATAACTACTAACCTCAGTCAGATTAAAAATGGGAGTTCATTTGTGACACATCTCATCTTATATAAAAAGTCAATTTTTTCACGAATGCTTCAACTAAGTGAGGCCAAGAAGCCATCATATTCATCACACAAAAGAAGCAACACGTCTATTCATGCACAGACTAAAAGGTGAAGGCAACTCAGGTATATAAGATTCAGAAACCACAAATACATCATGAATCCATGAGTAACCAATGTGAATCTCAGTGGTTCTACTAGTAGATGAAATCTGGCATGAACTCAGGAAGCATATGAATCCACCGAATAAACAATGCAATTCAGATGGTTTTACAAGTAGGTGAAACCTGGCATTATCTCAGGAAGCCGCTAATCTCAACATTAGAAAACAAAACTCAGGAAAACTAGAAAGAAGTACAGAATGCTGAACTCCAAAATGTACATATTACCTTTGAAAAGATATTTGGCCTGAATACATTAATATTCCTCGGTTACTGGTATACAAAATTATATTCAACACAACACGGGAATACCCCCTAAACTTTGTCATGGCTGAGCCCTAAATAGGTACTTTTGAGACTCTTCACATTTATCTTCCTAGCAAATAAAGTCCTCTCATGAGGTTTCATGTCTCACTTTTGGGGTTCTGGGGTGGAGGCGCCACTGCTCCAGCTTCTTGAACAGCATCTGATACCAGTTGTACTGAAACTAAGAAATTTATATATAATAATATACATATATATATACAGACACAGAGAGAGAGAGAGAGAGAGATTTCCAAGGGTTTGAATCTACAAACCTTGAGGCTGGGGTTCAGATTGGTTTTCTCCAAGAGAGTCGGTCTGTTTCAGCTGTTGAGTAGCAGCTGCTGCTTTCAACTGCTCTTCCGTAATCTTCAAGTAGTCTTCACTGGAGTATGCTTCGTTTGTGGATCGTGAACCATCTGCTGTTTCAGAAAAATCACATCACCTCTATATTTTCCTTTAAAGAAGTAATTTCTTGGAATTAAATACAATATCATTATAAAAAACTATGAACAACTGCATGCCACAACACTTCAAAAGAAGCAAAGATTATCTCTGATACCATTGTGAAATGAATGAACCCGCTCTGTTCACCATATATTAAGAAATAACTGAGAGAATACTTTTTACACTCTATCTTTAATGCCATAAACATTACAAGGAATGGCAAAGATATGAGTTTGGATGGCGCACTCCTTTCGTGATACTGAGTCAACTATAAAAACAGATTTCCAAATCCATCGGAACCCTGAGAGGGGGCTGGGACTGTGTGTTCATGTATTCGAGTGATTGAATAAAGATGAAACCGAGAATCAAAATAATCAGAAACTACTCAAACCAATCATCAGATGGTACAATTCCATCCCCCATTATTCTAACTCGTAGGAGTCTGACAAAGAGGAGCTCAGAAAGCATGAAGGAGGTAGACACTTTCATCAAAGGATTCCAGCCTCAATTTTCACTGCATCTGCAATTTTCATCTTTTGAGAGATATATCCTTGGGTACTCCCCAGAATATACTTTACCTGGGCACACCCCAAATTTATTATGGTTATACTTTTCCTCTCAATAATTATTCAAACACAATTTAGTACCACAGATTTCGGCAAATCAAGGTAGGTCACCCACTAATATGGTGACATTGCCATGTGTTGTAACCACACTTGCTACCAAGTAAAACCTACCTCCCTCGTTGCCTCTCTCTCAATTAATGGGTGGAATTGCCATCAGTAACCACTACAGGAAGCAGAGCAAAAACCTTGTTTCCACCCCCTCTCAATATCAGCATGCAGGGATTTCATGTATGCTAGTATAATTCAAAACTACTTGCATTGGGCGTCAACTTTTAAGTTTTTATTTTTGAACAGAAACAAGACCATACACCAGTTTTGGTATATGGAATATGTCTACAACTCTGCAAAGATTATATCAAAATGTTACAAGTAAATCCAAAATTTCCACCTCTGTTTTAGTACTTTCACATTGCAACTTCTTCTTAATACATAAAAAGAATACTTGCTGAAGTTCAACTAATTTGATCCAAAAACCATTCTTAGTTCATAGAGTTGATGAATAAGGAACTTCATCTAAATTGATTTATAATGTAGTTCATATCTATTATAATCACTATGAGTGGCAATAACTCAAGACGCCTCAAGGGGAAATTATTGCCGTTATACTACCTCCGTCCGGAAATGAGAGTCCTTAAAAGTTAAAACACTTTTTCTTCGAATATTAAGGTTTGTATAGGACACTTGCAACACAAGAAATAGGACTACTGTTTAAAAATGGAGGGAATAAATCAATATAACTCTCAAAGTTGGTGGTGGTTTGCTTAAAGAGTTAGTTGGTGTTTATCACTTTTATCATGGACTGGACAGTCTGTCCAAAAATATCTATCCAAAAATTAGAACTTAGATATTACCATCTCATAGAGGAAAAAGTGATAATCAAATAAACAATTGTACTTTGCCATAGGAATTGGAGAGTTCTCAATGTAAAACCAAGTATTATAACTTGCTCCTCGGCAATCTACCCCCCAATTCCAACCCTACCCCCACCCCCACTAAAACAATAGAACAAAATGGAAATTCAAGAAGACAAAGGCAAATCCTGCTTCTTCTGCAGATTAGACACTCTGCAATGGATGTTCTACAAATTGGATAATTCAGCACTTGATTGCAAAATTAGCAAACTGTAGAATAAGTGAATAACTCTGAAATGCAGTCAGATGAATCAGATTGACCAACTACTTATAGTTTCTTCCTAGCATCTATTGTCCTCCAAACACCTATAAAATAGTGTTTTGCACATGATGCCTTAAGTCCTGAAGAGCATACTAACTTAGCAGTTAGCACACACAATATAGAGGTAAGAATCACAAATGAATTTAATGCCTTACACTTGCTACTTTAAAGTCATAAGAATAAACTGATACAGATATGTGAAACACTTGATCACTCACTAGGGTCAACCTTCATCTGAGAATCCTCAGAGCTGTCAATTGTTGAAAAGCTTGAGTTTGTGTTGGTCGCGCTGGAACTGTAATTGTTCTGCGTCGGACTCTGAACATCGTCAAGGCCAATCTCTCTTTCAAGTGTGCTCTTGAAGTCCCTTGAAACATCCTACAGAAATTAAAAGCAATGAAAAGGGCAGTATGAAGAACACTGGAACGTTTTCCAACATGGTAAAAGGAAAGCAATTAAATAAAAGTTGGAAATATTACCTGAAGTTCTTTAATCGTAGGTTGAAATGCGCGCAAAGTTTTCCCCATATTCCGAGCAACCTGTGTTCAAATAACACCCCTTGGCTAGTTAGCTTCCAATACACCAAAAGTTGGAAGTATTTTCTCCAAGGGTCTTAATAGCAAAATTCAATTGGCTCATTTGTTCATAGTATCTTTGGCTAGTCTTCAAAAAGGTTAGAAACAGTGGCGGAACCAAGATTTTTCATTAGGGTGGGCAAAAAATTCATGCACTATTTTGTTTCTTCAATTATAATCCAAGTTATTAATTAAAAAACTTCAACATAGTTATGCTACATTGAATAACAAACACTTTTAGAAATTAAAGGGTCAACACTCTTCCATTAAAGGCAGAAGAATTAAGCACCCAGCAAATAAAAGCTTAAACTAAAGCATGCTAAATAGAATAATCTAATTAAGCAAAGGCAAAATCTTATACCTAATTCCTGGTTTCCTCAAACGTAATAACCTCATGGACTTCTAACTCTGATTGTAATTCTCAAAATTATACCAGGGAACTTATTTGACTAAAGTACTATACTCAGTTTTAAACATTTCATCCCTACTCCTTCCCATGTATAATGACTATTGACTACGTACTCCAAATCTCAGCAAAATCAAGGTCTATCCTCAATTCATGTGCTCGTTCATTAATATTATATACAAAGTTAAATTACAGTATTCCAAAAATGTAGCAAATGTTAACAAACATCAAATGAAGGAAGAAGTCTTCACAAGGCTGTAAGATAAATAGAATCTGCTAGTTTGACTGACAACAAAGCAACTTACCTCAGCAAGACCTTTCGGACCAAAAACCAACAAAGCCACAACTCCAATCACCAGAGCTTCAGGAGCCCCAACTCCAAAGAGAGATGCAAACACACCCTTGCCACTGCATTTTTTTTTCTTTTCTGAAAAACCATCACTTCAAATTTCAAACAAAGACAATCATAGAATTGTTCTGCACGCCTAAAACGAGCATTTTAAAGGATTAGCATATAACTCAAACATAAACGAATGCATATACATATGTACATATAGTATGTGTTTGCGTGTGCTAAATTTAGCAGCCCAGATTATAAAACTACCTAATTTTGCAGAATGATGTGAGATTGAGATAACCAAACTCCTCAGACCATTCCACTGAGAAAAAGAAGTGAGACCCAGTTGAGGAATCCATGCGGATAGACGAAAATTTGGGGTGTTGTAACTTGAAAAAAGGGTGGGTGATAATGATGATTGACACAGATATGTAGGAGTATAAATTGCAGAAGCCATAGTTGTTGTGGCCATAGTTGTAGGGGAATTTGTAATCATGGGTTTTTTATGGATATGAGTTATGATCCAACATAATCCTGCTGAAAGAGACGAAATAGTAGTGTTTTGGAATGGTCCAAGAAGTGTGATGTCTAGCGTGTTTTCATATCTACACAGGCATCTAGTAAAAGTTAGAGTTGCTTATTGGGCTAACAGGCCCATATATCATCAATACTAGATTTGATTAAAATATGGCTGATTTAGTTAGAATTCAAAACTAATACTTATGTACATGAATTCCCAAATTTTTTAATGCATATATTATTTAGTATTATATATTCAGTACGTCATATGGAATAGACAAAATATAAATTAAGAAAATAAATAAAAATCTCCACGTTAAAATAAAGACAAAAAAATAAAAATAAATCTAGTAAGTGGAATCCATGGTTGAAAAAGGTTGCTAGCTAGCAAAGAAGTGTGTCTGACCCGTAAATGAGGACACTCACGTACCTAAATACATTATAGATAAAGATGGCCCCATTATATATATATATATATATATATATATATATATATATATATTTATTTATTTATATACACACCCCAGCATTTTATCCGTGCATCTAACATTTGGACGGTGAAATTTATTTTAAATTTTAAACGGTCCTAATACTTTATTAAGGTAAACGAAAATTCAAAAACACTTGTGTTTTGTTATATATATATATTTAAAGTATGGGTTCAATATAAATAATTGTATTTATATACTATCTCTTTTAAATAAAATTAAAACTTATTACTATTCTCTTTTCTATTTTAATTTATGAAAAAGATAAGCTTAAAACATCTTTATGAACGGAGGGAGTACATAAATATATAATACTTCTTCCACTCCAAATTATAAAATTGTTTTGCCTTTGAATTTTAATTTAAGATATTTTTAAATTTTAAATTAAAATAATACATTAAAAATTATAAAACAACAACTCATGCAATGAGTAGTATTTATTATAAATATTATATATTTATTATTATATTGATTAAAATTTATGTTAAATTTGAATTTTAAAATATTTAAATTAATTTTTAAAAATTAATAATAATTTTATATTTTAAAACTGAAATAACATATGTTCACATATTATTTTAGTATTTACAATTATTTGCAGTAACATGTCAAGATCAACCACCACCTACTTGAACATGTGGTATGCCGGTTGAGCTTTTGTGTTGTAGGCCCCGTCCAATTGTCAGCTACCTTTAGATTTAGACTAGACTAGATTACGACCAGTTTCAAAGTTGATGATGATGGACCCCGGTAAACACAAGAAAGAAAAAGTTGAGGTGAACAAAGGCTACCATAATTTGGATTTTGAGGAGTTAATTATTAACATAAAAGGTTATATATTTTTTTAAGCATAAATTTTGAGATTATTTCGTTTCCTAAAACACACCTTTTGGTGTGTATTTTTTAATTGCTCGAATTTATTTTTTCTATTTATTTTATTATCAGATATGTCAATAAAAAATAAGATACAACATAATTTCATAATAAGTATATTTTTATTATTATAATATTAATAATCAATTAAAAAGAGAAAGAAACAAATTTCACATAAAAATTTCAGTAGAGAATTTAGATACTTTTTCTGTTTCACATTAATAAATACTACCTTTTTAGTTAATATAAAATTTAATTATCATACCCTTATTATTAAATTAAATTTTAACAAAAAAACAAAGAAACTATAATCTTAGAATTATAAATACCATAATTGAGGATATAATATAGAATGAGTTGATTAGATATAAAGTAATACTAGAAAAGAACAAGTGGATATGGAAATTGGAAAGCAAGCAGCCGTGCAGAAGTGGTTAAAAAATAGAGGAGGAAAAGGGGGAAGAATTTTAGGAGGGGAAGAGAAAGAAAGAAAGAAAGCCCATCACCCCAAGTGGACACGCACACGTGCACACCTTCACAAAAAGAAAAAGCACCCTTTCCCTTCTGCTATAATTAAACTCACAAGCAACATAAAAATTAGAAAAAAAATAAGAGAGGAAATGATTGGTTGCTACTGAAGAAGATACCCTCAACTATTCCTTATATTTACATGTCAAGGACTTCTAATTTTAGGAACTATATTTACTATATAATATAATATAATGACCATTGGAATATGTATTAGTAGGTTCACAGATCACATATTCTTACTGATCAACCTCCATTACTTTCAAAAATCCGATTGTCCAAACAACCTACTATGAGGGAAGGCTGTACAAGAAGTATAACCAAATCAAAAGGATAACAGACAGAAGATTCTAACAAAATCGATCATCATCTCATTAAATGAGGACAACGCTACTCCCACTCGGCGTCACTTTCTTCCCATTAATAGACCCCTAGCCGTCATAACAATGCCACATCGTTAATTTCAAACCTCTACGAGGGTCGTTATAGTCAATCACCTCACATTTAATTACCACCATTATCAAATCTCTCTCCGCCTTTATTACATAATAATTACTACTACAAAATAACAGCAGCAGCAGCAGCAGCTAGAGATATATATATATATATAGAGAGAGAGTGTTTTGGTTTCTTCGCTGATTGGCTTCACATTTAAATAAGTTCCACCGTTTCTTCTTTTGTTTTTCTCTCTCTGCCTTTTTTTAATTAATTGAATGTCTTCTTTTTTCGATTCAATTCAATTCCGACGTTAATATTGCCCTTGACTTGTGATCGGGAATTACAGTCACCGTCGCCGGTGAAAGTTTGATTTGAGAGAACTGGTTTCTCTTTCTCCTTCTATTTTTTTTATTGATCCAGATTCGATATTATGAGTAATTTATCGAATAACAGTGTTGAAACCGTGAACGCTGCGGCTACTGCTATAGTTACTGCTGAGAGTCGAGTCCAGCCAACTAGTGTTCAGGTATGTTAATTGCGTATGTCTTCATTTGTATTGGTTGATTGATTGATTGATTTGTTTGAGGTTTTGTGTGTTGAATTATGGAATTTATATGAAATTGTTGATTCAGAAGTTGTGATGAATAGTCCCACAGTTGCGGATGCAACTCGGTGCCTATTGATATAGGCCTTAGCCTCCACCCTTGGCTAGCTAGTTTTTTCAAGGTGGGTCAAAAAGACTAAAGTTTTTATCATTGTCTTTGCTTTTGTTTATCTTAATTTGATACAAATTTCTTGTTAGTTGGGTTGTTTTGATGCTTGAATGTAGATTTGATATGTTTGGTCTACAACTTTTTGGGGCTTGTGTAGTATTAGTGTATTAGTAATTTATTACTACTATGTTTTGCTAGTAGAAAGGTTTTTCGGTTAGAATTTTGTGCTCCATTGACTATAGAAAGAGGCTGCAACCTTTGTGGCACTTGTGTTGGAATTTTAAATATCAAAAGGGAAAAGTAAAAAAGAAGAACCCAAAAGTTTGATTGGCCGACCTACAAGAACAGTCCATTTATTTTTTTCCCAACTAGTTTTATATTGTTTTTTTTTTGGGTCTTGATATTTACTGAATCATTAATAAAGATAGTGGCTTTGTCATTCAGATTTTTAACTCCTCAGAAAAAAAAAATCAGATGAACATTGGACCATTAATATGAGCATACAATCAAGAATTCTCAAATAGTGATATTTCAGTAAATCAAGTGAATCAACTGGTTCTGACTAGTGAAAGGCTTCCACATTACTTCATCGTGAAATTTTTCCTGCAAATTAAATACATTGGTATTTGAAACACTATGACCATTTTATACTCATGACTCAACTACATATACACATAATGCTGAACATAAGTGAGTATATTTTTGTCCTCATACTACTTTGTAATGCTTTTTATGAATATTGGTTGGCTCACCGTGGGGATTGTTTCTAAGTGCAGAGTTACTAGAAATACCATTGTTTTTTAGCTCTTAGAGCATCCAAGGTCAGAACACCCAATGCTTGTACTTTATATGTGGAAGATTAGCTAGCAAGCTCCAAAGAAGGACGAATTGTAGACTTTTGTGGTTAAAAGCTTGTATAGTATGAGTTGAGGCATACCCATTGCTTGCCCCAGGGCAAATAGATCTACAGAGTGGGTGAAGTTTTTCAATTCTTTATCCCTGTAGCAAGTGGGGGGAACTCAGAGGCCTAAGCCTGAATTTAGCTTTTATCGTATGACTATGGACTACCCAAGCAGCATGCAACTTGGGAGGCTTGTTTAACTTCGATCGCCAGCTTAATAAACCACACTCAAGCTTGGTTACTTGGAGAAGTGAAAGTATCCATTTATCTCATTAAGGCTTGTCTTACCAATATTGCTGGAATTGGACTTTCAGTATCACTCAATATTTAGCTTCTTTTAAGGACCGAGACAAAAGAAGATACTCACTATTACTTAATTATGGCTCATTATTTGGGTTCATCAATGACCCTAACGAAGTGACAAATTTTAAATTCTTGAGAAGCCAAGATTAAGCAACTCCTACTGTAGTCTTATTGACATTTTTGAGTTTAGCTATACATAATTTCATGAGCGTCATCCTTAGACAAACTTACCCGTGAAGACAGTTGAAATTAAGCTAACAAATTATATAAAGAAAGTGAGACATAACGAGGACTTGAATGAGGTTCATAAGTGTCTTATATTTGCATGGGTGAAGATACAACTTCTGGATGTGTGAAACACAGAGGGTATTGATTAATAGAAATGATTAAGCTTGTGTACTACATATAAGATCGGTTGCATCCCATAGGCACTTTCTACTACAATTTTACTTCCTAGAATAAGAAATGGAAAACTGTTAGGCTTTGCTAGGTGCATAAACAAGCTAAATATTGGACAAGACTATGCAATTGAAGCTCTAGCAGTCTTATTCAGCTATTTCCAAGTTTGATTAATCTGAAACTGTCAAGCTTCAACTGATGTCTGCAGAATCAATGCATTAGTTGATAAATTAGCAGACAAAAGGTAACCTGGTTTCAATGAGTGTGTTTTTAGATGCTATAATAGAACATAAGAAGAAACTAGTAGGATGCTTGCAGGTGTAGTTTATGGGATTGGGAAATGTGAGACCACCTGTAAGATATAATTTGCATGGCTTGTAAACCATACCTATACAAGTATATCTAAACAAAATGTGTATTACAGTATCAATGTTTCATTACACTCTTTAGGTAGGGTATATTTGTGTTTAATATGACACAAGTTTTACCTATTAGTGTTGCAGTCTTTTAGTGCATATAATAAACTCAAGTTATGCTCCTGAGCATGTTCTTGTGCTAGCTGCTAATTGTCACAGCAGCATGACAAAGTATCCCTATTATTAGGCAGACGGAATATGATTTAAAGTTTTAAGCAAGTATCTTTTAGTGGTAATTACAGTATCTCTTTTAGAATTCTCTCAGCAATGGATGATTGTCTTTTGCTAACTATTTTTTGAAAAGTGCAACCCTTGATTATATTTTGTTTCCTGTGTAGCATCAAATGATAGAGATTTGAGGGTCTTACTAGCTAGATAAGCAAGCTGTCCTAGTAATTTACAGTAATTCTTTGATTTTGATTTCAGAAGAGAAGATGGGGAAGCTGCTGGAGTCTATACTGGTGTTTCGGGTCTTATAAGCACAGCAAACGAATTGGTCATGCTACCCTTGTTCCTGAAGCAACAGCGCCTAGAGCTGCAGCCCCTGTTTCTGAATCTCTGAATCACTCATCCACCATAGTATATCCTTTTATTGCTCCTCCCTCGTCTCCTGCATCTTTTCTCCAATCAGATCCTCCCTCTGCCACCCAATCACCAGCTGGATTACTTTCCCTCACGTCTCTCTCTGTCAATGCCTACTCTTCAGGTGGGACATCCTCCATTTTCGCCATTGGTCCCTATACTTACGAAACTCAGTTAGTTTCACCACCCGTATTTTCTACCTTCACCACTGAACCATCTACTGCTTCTTTCACTCCCCCTCCTGAACCTGTGCAATTGACGACACCTTCATCACCTGAAGTGCCTTTCGCTCAGCTTTTGGCATCATCTCTAGCCCGCACTAGAAGGGACAATGGGACAAGTCAAAAGCTCTCATTATCACAGTATGAGTTCCAGCCTTATTACCCTGGAAGCCCAGGTGGCTACGTTATATCACCGGGCTCAACAATTCCTAATTCTGGCACATCTTCACCTTTCCCTGATAAGCAACCAATTATAGAGTTTCGTGTGGGTGAAACTCCCAAATTCCTAGGGTATGAATATTTTTCCTCTCACAAGTGGGGTTCAAGGTTAGATTCTGGTTCATTGACACAAAATGGTTTGGGTTCAAGGTTAGGTTCTGGCTCATTGACGCCAAATGATGGTGTTTCAAGGTTAGGCTCTGGTTCTTTGACACCAAACGGTTGGGGTTCTAGGCTAGGTTCCGGTTCTTTGACACCAACTGGTGGAGAGCCCGTCTCTAGAGACAATTTACTTATGGAGAGCCAAATTTCTGAGGTGGCATCACTTGCCAACTCAGACAATGGATCTCAAGACGAAGAAGTTATTATTGGTCAGAGAGTCTCATTTGAGTTGCCCAGTGAGGATGTTCCAAAATGTCTGGAAAAGGATCTCAACTCATCACTTGAAACTGTATCAGAGTTTCAACAGGTTGTGACAGCTCAAGGCACTATCGTAAACAACATGATATCAGACAAAGCATTGAATTATTGTGATTGTGGAGGGGATACTGAAGCTGTCATGCCTGGGAAAGATATAGGAGACGGCCAAGAGAAGCAGTGCCAGTGTAAGCATCACTCCAGCACACTTGGGTCAAGCAAAGAATTCAATTTTGACAACACAAAGGGAGATGTCCTAGACAAGCCTACTATTGGCTGTGAGTGGTGGACCAGTGAGAAGGTTGTTGGAAAGGAGGGGCCCAAAAACAACTGGACTTTCTTCCCAATGCTGCAGCCAGAGGTCAGCTGAGGCCAAAACATACAATGCACGCCTGCCTTCACCTCAATGCATGCTTCGCTTAGAATTGGATTGATAGAATTTAACATATGCAATCAACTTGAAGTGGAAGCAATGCAATTTTGGAGGTAGAGGTCATAAACTTTGAATATGGACGCCTGCAGCACTTAGCTTCGCAATCCAAGGGCAGTTTCTGAATCCTCCTCGTGTATAATGTGACTCATCACGTGAAAGAACAATTTTAGTTTCCTTCAATATATCCTTTCTCTTGATGTATACTGTAAAATAGATGCGCTTATAGATGTTGGGCTCTGAATTCTTTGTTTTCACCTGTATTAATAAGAAACAAAAATGAAATTCTTTTTTGGGCACGGAAGAAAGATATTCTCACATGGAAGATTTTAGTAAATGTGTTTCAGGTCACTCTTGAGGCTGCTGAATCCAAGATGGTAAGTTTACAGGAGTCTTTTTATTTTATTTTATTTTGTTTTTTTGTAAAAGTCTATTCATATGGCGAAGAATAAATCCAAACATGTTATTGGGAAAGCACCAGAGGAGTCAAAAGTATAAGAAGAAGACCATGAGAGAGTGAATAACTGAGAAGAAAGCTTCTGAATTGATTTCTGAATATGTTGTTGTCAACGTATCTTGTTAATGTACTCTACCCTTAAAACGACAGGGTAGGTAGAACTTGCAATCTAGATACGGGGAAAGCGTTACTTGGGGAAGCACTTAATAATTGGGTTCAAAAATAATAAGGTGGTGAGCAATTTATATTTTGGCCGGCCATGATCATTTAATTAAATTGGCCGACCACAATGCAGTTGGAACCCAAAACTGAATTAATACCTTGCTTTTGAATTTCTGCCTCTGTTCTCCAAACTCAAAAGAATGTAACAGCACTTATCCAAGAGTGACATGTTAGGGATTTTCTATCACTTTCTAATTTAAAAATTAAAAATATATATATATATATATATATATATATGTGTATAATTTTAAGACAGAATGAGTATATTTTTATTTGTCAATTTTAAGTTTAAAAGTATTTTAAATTGATTTCGCACGAAGTACTAAGTTTTGTAATTAAATATTAAATTCGAAATTAGAATTAAAGACGCATTTGTAATTCTTTACAATTAAAATTTAACACTTAATTTTAATTTCAATACCGGAATTGAGTTGGTTACTAGTCGATCAGCTTCCCCATCACTATTAACACAGTTGACTTTTAAATAATTTTTTTTTGTTGGTTTGATCAAACAGTTCAAAATTTTTAAATATATTAAAATTGTAATATTTTCCAAAAAGATAAAAGTATTACAAACAACAAACTCAAATTGTAGTTCTTTTAAATACAATAATAAATAATCAAAAAAAAAAAATCAATCGTAATAACGGTAGTGAATACCAAATAAACTCTTGAAATATAATTATATTTCAAAAATTTCGGACCGTTCTTTAGTACAAAGAACGGAAGAACAAGTCACCATGAAAGCGCCACATCCAAATCTAAATAATCTATCTTTAACAATTTATACACCGAAAAAAGTCTCACGAACAAAAATAAATTTCTCAAGCGGATAAAGTAAATTCTCCTAGAAAATGAAAATGAAATTTTTTCATAAAAGAGAAAGAAATTAGTCATCTAATGAATCAAACAAATCTCATAAAAAGATAAAATAAACTCTACAAGAAAAAATAATAATTTATTATGTTAAAATAAGAGAAATTTATTGGAGGCTATCTCAAATCAAAAGGAGAGCCTTCCCCAGTTTATGATGTAAACAAAAAGCAACTTGCATAAATGATTGTTCATCAATTGCTATTAAATTAGTTCAGCAGACATCTATTTTGTCAGTTGTCAATAATTTTACTTTAGTTTACGACGTCATCCATCCTATGGCTTGGACCTCTCTCCATTCTATTCTATACTTAATGAGGAGAGATGACTAAATTGTGAGGTCCAGTCAAAATTAGTAGGATTGTAACATAGTCCATTTTATTGGAATCAAAAGTTTTGAACCGTTCCGATCATTTTCATTACAATTACAAAACCATGAAAGTGTAATATATTCTGACTTTAATAATTGATTCATAAATTTTTAAAATTCAAAATTAATAAAAAATATATATTTAATGTTAATACAAACAACACTACAATAATTACAAACAAACCATGAAAGTGTTACATTTCTCCTTTTCATTTTCTGACTTTGAAAAGTTACTTGATGATTGAAACACGGACTTTTTAATGATTAAAATTTTTTATTTATTTTTTGTAAAATTATAGTAAAATACATATGCTTTTAAGAACAAACTAGTCTTTATATTTATTTTATATTTAATTTGTGTATTTTTTGACATTCTTTTGTGAATAAAATATTTTATACTTGAGGATATCACTTGAGGACGGAGAGAGTATATAGATTAATTTAACAAAATAATTGAATTTTTAAATAATTATGAAAAAATATATAATTTAATTATATAAATTAGTTTAATTTTAAATATGCAATAATATATATATATATATATATATATATATATATATTTCTTTGGCTTGAAAATAGTTCCCATAATTGTTTCGGTCCTCGTATGTCTTAAAAGTGGTCCAGTTCTACCCATTAATTCAAACGATAGCCAAAAACAAACGAACTGTACATGCCGATAAGAACTTTTTTGGTTCGACCCTTTTTTCACTCTTAATCAAAGGTTAAATTTAACTCTAAAGTGGAGTACCTTTTTGGTTCAGGTGAGTTCATGCAGTAGTATTTAGTATTGGTTCTGTCTTTTTCCAATTTTTTTAGTCGCATTTGAAAATTTTTAATTATTAATCTGGGTCTTCTGGGTTGCTTTAGTTGAAGACTTCACTGAAAATGGGTTTTTAAATACAGTAGCTTTTCTTGAATGATATTCATTTTGTTACTATTCGATAATGATGGGCATGAAGGTGTTTGAATTTAGTTTCAGCTGGAATTTAGGGTGAACTGAATCATATGTTTGTTTTATTCTTTGAATCTGAGTGATGATCTGACTTTCTAGTTTCATGGATTTTCCACTAATGGGTATGATTCCTGTTACTTTTTAGAAGAATTGTGATTTATCCAAAGCTATACATAGAAAGAAAATTAATAATTGAATGTGGTCACTGTTCATTCTATTTGCAGTTTGCACCCCATATTTTTGTTTTTGACTCTTTAAGGTTATCTGAATTGCACAGAACTGTCTTGAATTTTGCATCAGTTTTGATATTTAATTTTTGTCTATTTCAGGGAATTTCTTATTTTCTTTCTGAAATTTCTATGGACCAGCAAAGGATTATATGTAAGTTTGTGTAAATTTGAAGTTTCATGTTAGTACAAGGCTTTCAGGTTTCACAGAGTTGCAAACATGGCAATGGCTCCTACTGTGAAAGTGGTTCTAGGCTCAATTGCCTTTGCTATCTTCTGGGTGTTGGCAGTTTTTCCAGCTGTGCCTTTCATGCCAATTGGGAGAACAGCAGGGTCCCTCCTAGGGGCTATGCTCATGGTTATTTTCAGAGTCATAACTCCAGATCAAGCATATGCTGCTATTGATCTTCCAATCCTTGGTCTGCTTTTTGGGACAATGGTTGTTAGTGTCTATCTAGAAAGAGCAGACATGTTTAAATACTTGGGTAAATTGCTATCGTGGAAAAGTAGGGGAGCCAAGGACTTGCTTTGTCGACTCTGTTTAATTTCTGCTGTTTCTAGTGCTCTTTTCACAAATGATACCTCCTGCGTTGTTTTGACCGAGTTTGTGCTGAAAATTGCTCGGCAGCAGAACCTTCCACCTCACCCTTTCCTATTAGCCCTTGCCTCAAGTGCAAATATTGGGTCTTCAGCAACTCCAATTGGGAACCCTCAAAATCTGGTTATAGCCGTTCAGAGTAAGATTACTTTCGGTGAGTTCTTAACTGGAATTCTCCCCGCAATGCTTGTGGGAGTTTTTGTGAATGCTTTAATTCTTTTATGTATGTATTGGAAGTTGTTATCTGGTCAAAAGGATGTAGAAGATGCTTCCAGTGAAGTTGTTGCCGAGGAAGATGTGGTTTCTCATCGTTTTTCTCCGGCAACAATGTCACATCATAGCTCCTTAAACTCTCAAGAATTGAGCTATACATTAGAATCTTCGAATATCCGCATCTCTCCCAATGCAAATGGGAACAGTGGTCTGACTGATACTCTTAGGAACCGTATAACTGCAAGTGAGAATGATAGCAATAAAAGCTTAAGTGGAGAAATTGTGTCAAAAGATATGAGAACTGATGAGTTTTCTCAGAGTAAGGAAGAAAATTCCCTTTCTTCAGGGAGGGCTTCATCTGTTACTGGGTTACCAAATGATTCTGTCAAGTCTTTGGAAGAGAAGGAAGGGTTGACTACTAGATGGAAAAGAATTTTATGGAAGACCTGTGTTTATCTTGTTACCGCTGGAATGCTGGTTTCTTTGCTCATGGGGTTGAATATGTCATGGACTGCGATTACAGCTGCACTTGCTCTTGTGGTTCTTGATTTTAAGGATGCACGGCCATCTTTAGAAAAGGTACTCTAACTAGTATATTTGTAATATTTCCACTCCTTGGTGAGACGTAGGTCTTGTTTTCAGCTTTTAGTTGTCAAGTTTACGAACCATGTGTTCTTGTTGGCCTATGTAAAAAATGTTCATAATGTTTTTGTTTTATATCCAGGTATCTTATTCGCTCTTAATATTCTTCTGCGGAATGTTTATCACTGTTGATGGCTTTAACAAAACTGGAATTCCAAGCACTGTATGGGAATTCGTGGAGCCTTATGCACAGATTGATCATACTAGCGGGGTAGCAATTCTTGCCCTTGTCATACTTGTTCTCTCAAATTTGGCCTCAAATGTACCAACTGGTAAGTGGATGCTACTTGTCTTGTTTTAATATTTGCTTTTATCCTTCAACTTTTGTTATATTATGCTTGGTATAATTCTGCCTTTACTCTAAAGAGCTTGTCCAAATTTACTACTATTAAATAAATTGCAATATAGTTTGTGAATAAATTTCTAAAGCAGATATTGGTTCTCTAACAAGAGGTGTGTCCGTGTGTGCATTTGGTGCACTGAAAGATTTGAAATTTGAAAATGTAAAATATGGTACAGATTGGAACCTATGTAAATGAATCACCTTTATGATTTAAGAAAGTTTGGAACTAACAGGGGAGATGCTTTTTATCCATATGAAACAAAATGCTTTAATTTATTTATTTTGGGTTAATAATTATTTTAAAGTTGACACCATTATTGTAGTGGTGATTCATTTGATATACCAATTAATACTTGAGTTAACTTGTTATAGTACTCCCTTATTTAGTCTTTACAACATACAGTTCCTTAGTTTAACCTTGTTATCAAAATGTAACCAAGAGATGAGAGGGAAAACATGTAACGTCCCCGAGAAAAGAAAATCTTGAAAAATGTATCTGCATGCTTCCTCTTGGAATTAATCCTAACATATCTGATATCTATATGGTCTCAGTCCTGTTGCTTGGAGGACGCGTGGCAGCATCAGCGGCTGCTATATCCCCAGCAAATGAGAAGAAAGCGTGGCTCATCTTGGCTTGGGCCAGCACTGTTGCAGGGAACCTCTCATTATTGGGATCAGCCGCAAACTTGATTGTTTGTGAACAGGCTCGACGTGCCCAACACCTCGGGTACAATCTATCTTTCTGGAGCCATCTCAAATTTGGACTTCCATCCACTCTAGTTGTTACAGCTATTGGCTTGATACTTATAAGGGGATGACAACAGTGTTCTTAGTTTAAAGATCCCCATTGCAAACTAAGATTTATAAAATTGGGATCAATGATAGTGTACTGTTTTTGCATTTAGTTTTTGTTTTTTTTAAAAAAAAAAAAACAAACAAACAGACAAAATAACGAAACTGGAAATAAGGTAGAAAGAACATGGTATTAACTGCCTAGTCTATTACTCCAAAAAGTTGAAATCTAGTTTCTTAGACCTTGAGATGCATTGTTTTCCTTGGATCCTATTTAGTTATTTATATAAGAATTGTTTGAATTAAATTAGAAGAACCCAAGTACTTTAAATCAGTGATTTCATAGGTCATATTGATGTCCTTCCATCTTTTTTATTTTTTGTGGTAAAACAAGGAACCTTCACCCTTAATCAAATTTGTATTAAATTTTATTGATTACTTGTTTGTTTGATGTCAAAACACCCAACCGGACCAGCTCACAAAGAATCCCATGAGTGACAGTACTATGGGTTGGAAAGATGATCTAATACTGTAATATACTACTCCCTCTGTCCCATAAGGACCCATTTGACTAAATGAAAAACAACCTTTTGACCTTGTTTGTTATGGCGATAATAATTGGGATTGCACTGTTAATTTCAAGTCATTTGTTTATTTTAAAAATTAAACTTGGAATTATTAATCTTGAAATAATAAAATGAATCGAAAGGAGACTATTTAATATCATGTCTAATCCGATATTATAATTACTACTATTTGGAATTAAAAATTTATCGAGAAAAGGTAACATTTATCTTTGTTTAAAATGACCGACGTATCCTAATTTATTCATCTATACTTAAATTATTAAAAATATGATATCTTTGTTATTAGTGGTAAAAGTATAACAATCCAAACCATAAGTTTTTATTTAATTCTTTAAATAATCTTGATAAAATAAATATGACATGATTATTTTAAATTATCTCATGAATAATCTTATTCAAAATAAATATAAATATATATATATATATATTATTTTCAAATACTATTGTTCTGTAATTAGGCCACACCAGGAAGTATATAAAGTACATAAACGCGTGAGAAGTTTGAGGCCGGGCGGCCGAGATATATTAGAAATGCAATGCCCAAAAGTGGGCTAATGATAGGAACAGAAGGAAATCCAAAATTAAAACTAGTGGTGTTTTAATATTTAATTAATACCCCACATGCCCTATTTTTTTGTATACCTTTTGTATGCATTCCCTATACCATACCTTGTCATTTTGTCCCACCACCATCGGATTCATATACAAGTATGTTTTGTATTTGGACACTCCGCAACTTATTAGGTTGTAACACTATATATACTATATATTAAGACAAATATGCAGATGTTGTTCGATTTCTATCTATACCACACAGTAGAACTGCCTAAATAATATACTCCAGAGATATATTTTTATTTTATTACTATTTTCGTCTTAAAATATAAAATTAAGTTTGATGTTTAAAATTAATACTCCCTCCGTCCCAAATTAATTATTTTTTTAGGACTTTTTTTAAGTCAAATTGACTATTTTTAAAATTAATAATTAAGCATATATAAATATATTTCTAAAATTATAAAAATTGAAATTAGTAATAAATTGTATATACTTTCTTTTGGTTATAATATCTTCACCTATATGGTAGCAAACATAGTAAAAAGATTAGTTTTAAAAATAGTCAATTTGACTTTAAAAGGTCCTAAAAAAGTAATTAATTTGGGACGGAGGGAGTACTTTATTAAATTTTAGTTCAAACAATTTTAAATATTGTAAACAATCTAAAGAAACTATCAATTATAATATTTATTGTTTTGAAAATAAGAATAAATTATATTTTTTTTTTTGACTTTAAATTGTCACGACATGGCTTTAAAAATCAAGTTTCGTCTTTATATTTTGCTTCATTCAACTCAATCACTTGGCATGACAGTTATAGGAGACTCGTGAGCGTAATGGTATAAATCTGCTTGACCGTGAAAGTGAGACCGACTGATCGAACAAAGGACCATCTATATTAGGGTCATTATGTTGGAGTTAAGTCGTATAACTTCGCATTTGTTATGACTTAGCCCCTTTGTGGCAGATATTGACAAACGGAGATAGTATAATAAAATGACGTGATATTAAAAGCACATTTAATAATATAAAATTATTTTAAAAGTCTTTTTATAACGGTGACGGTATTTATTATTTTAACAAGTCGGTGTTTCTCGCTCAACTTGCCTTTCTCAAAACAATAAAACTTGATCCAGCTGATTCCATAGTCATGCATAAATGCTGCACCAGCCTCATGAATACGTATGACATAATGATAGTTTTTAGTAATCCTCTCAACGACCTATTATTCCCTTTATCATGGGATTAGTTTTTGCCGTGAAAATGATTGTAAAATTAGTTTTATATCATTTTGCCTGTTAAATTATTTTAAACAACAACAAATTCTCTTTGGAAAAAAAATGTAGTACTATTTTTTAAACAAAATATTATTAAGTTAAATCTCGTAAAAGACTACGTTTATTTAAAAATATAAAATTATTATTAATTTTTTAAAATAAAACAAAGCAGAGAAAAACAAATTCTATAAAAAATAGTCGTCAATAGCAAGCTATAACCCTTTTTTTTTCCCTTCTCTTTTGGGTGGGTCATCAAGCTCTATCCCTAGCTAATTAGTGGTGGAGGCTAACTAATAATAATTAATAGGAATCATCCAACCTTAGCATAATTAAAGTAGCTGTAAAAATATACTACTACTACTATATAAATAATTATTCCTCTTTTTTGTGTGCCATAAACTGTTTTCTTGATTTTTGGTACCACCACAGTGCCAGCAGCCCAGCATCGCCACTGACCAGATATAGGAATCATATATACAGTCCACATACTACCAACGTGTATCCTACAAATTAAAAATGTGGTGCTTAACAAAATTTGGAATCTTCATATATTGATGGTGATTTTCATAAATATGTTAATGGTTTATTACGAGTAAAAAGTGAATTGTATTAGATACTCCCTCCGTACCAAATTAATTGCTCAGTTTTGACTTTTTAAAGTCAAATTGACCATTTTTAAAATTAATCTTTTTACTATTTTTGTTTAGATATAAGTGAAGAGATTATAACTAAAAGAACGTATATACAATTTATTACTAACCCTAATTTTTATAATTTTAGAAATATATTTATATATGCTTAATTATTAATTCTAAAAATAGTCAATTTGACTTAAAAAAGTCAGAACTGAGCAATTAATTTGGGACGAAGGGAGTATATTTTTATCTTTTCATGTTTTTGTATCTGGTATATATAAAAATTCTAAAAAAGTATTTATTTGACTTTTAGCCTTTCAATTAAACGGTCTTAGATTAATGTAACGACAAATATAGTAATGGTTCTATTTGAAGAGTGCATCAAGTCTTTACGTATGTATAAAACATAACTATATATCATAAATTATTAAATTTTACTGAGTCTTATTACACTATTTCAATATTAAACCATAAGATTTTAATGTTGTATATCGACTTTTTTATGACCAAGGTTGCTTTTAACAAAGTCAGATCTCATTCCGTTATTTGACTGCTAAACCTTAGGCGAAGTCAAAAATGTTGAATTCCCCTTTCTATTTTTGTTACACATATTTTGATTTGATTTGATTTAATTATAATTAATATAACTATATATCATTCTTATACAAGTCCGCATCAACATATTCAAGCTGATTATAACTTGAATTGAGCTGATGAATGACTTGATTCAATTGTGACCATATTTTTATTTTTATTTTTTACCAAATATAGGGTAAACAATTGAAACTCGAGGTATTTATTAATTTCTATAATTTCTCGTTAGTTAGGAATCAATTTCCTATATGAAGTCTTAAACACAAAATTCTATTTTTGTTGTCAATTTCATACTTAGGTCAGATAATTTCCTTTAATTATTCATAATAAATCTCACACACTGTTAGGTATAAAGATAACTACTCATAAATTAAAGTTATTCTTTTATTAAGTCGGGATATTCGATTGTTTAGTATGAAAATTAAATATGCATTCTTTTTATTTTAAATATCAAAAAGCAAAAGCAGTCTCTATTTTTCTTTTAAAAAAATAGATTTCTTCGTAGTAAAGAGCTTATTTGAAAATTTTCTCTTACTTACTTCATTTATGTTTAGTTGTTAGTATTATATTTTATTTTATTTTATTAAAGAAAAATAATCAAAAGTCAATCTACCGACTCTAACAGAGTCAGAGTTTTGCTGGAAATTGGGAATTTTATAGTTGTAGTAGTGCGAGCATTCATTATTAATTCCTACTAATAATAATAATATTACCCAGTTCTATAATAATTGATTTTTTAAAGAAAAAAATTATTTCAATTTATTTGTCATTTATAACTTTTTTGGAGAATAAATTATTTACTTTCATATATCATTTCTAACTTCCCTCGTTGTCCCAAAAAAATTTCTTCTTTGTATTAATAATTTTCAACTTCCTATAAACGAGTAACGATGAAAATTTCTTATAAATTTTAATTATTAAATGATATTATTAAATGACTTTCTTAATTCATATGTATGAAAACGACTATATGCACATGAATTAAGAAAATCATTTAATATTATCATTTAATAATTAAACTTTATATGAAATTCTATCCCTACCCATTTATAAAAAATTAAAAATAAGAGAAATTTTTTTTTGAGACAACAGAGAAAATTAGTAATGATATAAAAAAATAAATAATCTATTTTTAAAAAAAATTATAAATAATAAATAAATTAGAACAAATTTGTTCTTCTACGTAATCAATTATTATGGAACAAGGCGGTAACATGTACTATTTATTTACATATATTTTGTTGAATTTATTAGTCAGACAAGTCCACTTCTGTGCACAGACATACTCTCTCTCTCTCTCTCTCTCTCTCTCTCTCTTTCTGTATCTCCCTAATCTCTCTCCTCCTCTCTTTCCCAGTTCTATCTGTACGTCGATCTCTTCAAAACATTACAATTCGAATTCTTTCAAAAACTATTACCTTTTTCTAACTCTATAAAAAAATTAGGGTTTTGCTTTCCCTTCCTAGCTTCATTCTGACGCCACTGCACTTGAGGATCGCTGAGAATTACGGTTAGTTTTTCTTTTTTGTTGTTGATATCATCCTAGTTTCGTGGAGTAACCTGAACTCAATTTAGTTATATCTTTTATTTCAATGTACGTGTGGATCTATTGAAATGCTGCTCCTTTTAGTAGTCAAGATCAGGCTGATTACTGACCTAAAAACTGAGAGATCAGTGATTTGAATTGTAAATACGTAATTGTGTTGTTTGGTTGGTGAGGACATCGATAATTAAAAGCGACTAAGTAGTAAAGTAGGTTTAAATAAATTACAATCTGAATTTGTGTTCATGCTTTAGAAAATAATATTGAAAAAGGATGTAATTTTAATATGTAGTGACCAATTAAAACTCTTAAAACTATGTTTGAAAAGATTTTGCTAAAATATTTTTGGAAAGAAGGTACTTAACAAAGTAAAAACGAAAAAAAAGGAAATGAAAAGAAGAATAGTCTTTTCTAGTATCTTGTTGAGAGAGGCAAAGGAGCCAGGGAAGGGGCAAGGGGTTCACCCACTTTCACGAATTTCATAGGTTTTAGAGGTAACTGGGTTATGTTTTCCAAAACTTGCAGTAATTTATTTTCACATTCGAATTGGAAATTACTGCAATGTCTTTCAGTTTTTGCCAATTTAGTTTGCTTTAGTGGATAATTTTATTCTCCTTTTAGCGCACCCATTTCATTGATCTCATTAATACCAAGAAGGAAGAGGAGGGTAAATACGGGAAAGTGCTGACGGCTCTCTAAGTGGATTATCACTCTACTTACTTATAAGTGTGCACACTGCACAGGACCCTCCAACATTACAATCATGAGACAAAGAGCTATTGCCGCCAACTTTGCATCAGGATATGTGTTTAGAAATATCGAATTATTGTTTAAAAAATAAATAAATGAAGTTAGAGTAGTTGTAGCCTGGATGACATTCACATACTTTAAATGAATGAAGAGTTGTAATTGTTGCCTTGTTTAACTCTTGCACTGAGGAATTCTGCCCAGTTAGTTTTGCCTTTTCATATGGACTATATTTTACTTTTCCTTTTCCAAAATTACTTACCTCCTTGATGCACCAATGTTGTCTTAAAAGCTTTATAGCAGGGACTGTTGCCATTGCCATAGAACATTGAAGCTTTTAGATCCCCTTAACTTAGTTCTATTTATGTTTACAAACCTTTATCACAGAGAATTGCAAGTCTAACTTCAAAATTTTTTGGTTGATATTTGTTCCAACATTATTTATTTTAGTTTGATGGTTGGGTTTATTTATTTAGTGATTTATTGAGGAGAGAGGTGGGGAATGGACATAATTTTAAATAAGTAAAAGATATATTGGAACTGCCAATACCTATCTATATTCATTATTTAAAGAGAATTTTCCCCCCAAAAAAGAAAGGATTAAAACAGTCAGGAAGAGCCTTGTATAACGAATTATACAGCGAATATAACAAAGAAGATTTACGCTAGCTGTAGACAAGTTACGTTCTAAAAAATCTCTTGTATTTTTCCTGTCCTCATGATCTAGAAAATGCATAATGAACGATCTTTTGAATAGATTTGCTTCTTTTCCTCCTCTTATATACAGGCCATTTCCCTTAGAATTTGGTATTACCAGACAAACCTAAGAGAGAGCAATATATATATCAAGAAAGAAGGATGCCGTATTACCTTTTTGTTGACATCATCTAACTTAAGTGTCATTGAGTTGAAATGAACCTTTCAGTACGCTTGTTTACTATAATAAGAATAATCATCTTTTAGTTATTCCTGTTAAGTGAATTATCTCTTTTACTAGAAATTGGAACAAAATTGTTTTTGACAGTAAAACTGTTTAGTTTGGATTTTAGATCTAGATGACTATATATTATATAACTCTGAATGTATGATTTTGTCTGGTGATTTCTATATACGTGCATGGAAATAAATTTTAGATATATTTCTTAATATATAATTATCCAAATACCTATGATGTAGTGCCAAATATTTTAGATAGAAATGTAGGTACTAAACCAATTTAGGTACTAACCTTGACACATTTTAAGACATGTCAAAGACACATTTATAAAATTAAAATTTAATACTATAACTTATCAAAAAATATATATATTTAACACACACACACACACATATATTATGTTTTTAACTGTATTAATAATATATATAAAATATGTCTGTAATTGTGTTTTCATCACATCTTAAAAAAGTGTCCCACGCTCAAAAAAGGGACAACAATTTGGGACAGGGAAGGAGTATGCTATGATGCACTCATCTTATGCCTTATATTTCAGATTGCCACTCATTGGAGGAAGTCATTTCTGCATAAAGAATTAAATTTATTTCGGAAAAGCTGTTGGAGAATGTTGTCTAGTCAGTAACTTCATGTACAGGTAATGTACATCAAAAGGATGATGATTTAACTAATTTCACTCCTGCAGAATGGTTCAATGATTCTATTAAATTTTTGAAGTCAGAAAATATGCGTTCATGGTGGGGAAAGTCATCATCAAAAGAAGCAAAAAAGAAACCGAGCAAAGAGAGTTTCATTGACACATTGCAACGGAAATTTAAGATCCCATCTGAAGGAAAATCTTCTCGGAGACGTTGCAGTGACACAGTTTCTGAAAACCCGTTTCTGTCTCGACCAGTATCCAGGTCGTCATCACCTTCCAAACATGTAGCAAGATGTCAAAGTTTTGTTGAAAGGCCTCAGGCCCAACCACTTCCCCTTCCAGGTCTGCGTCCTGCAAGCATAGCTCGTACAGATTCTGGAATCTCTGGATTGGCAAAACCGAGACAGGGAAAGGGTGTCAAACCATCACTATTTCTGCCTCTCCCTAGACCTGCGTGCATCCGAAACAGGCTAGATCATGCAGAGTTAGATGGAGATTTAGTTACTGCTTCTGTTTCTAGTGAATGTTCTGTTGATAGTGATGATCCTGCTGACTCAAGCCAGCGTAGTCCCCTGACATCTGATTGTGAACTTGGGAATAGAACAGCGGCGAGCAGCCCTTCCAGGTGAGATTGTGCATAAAGAAAATACATCAACACTAATTATAATGGCATTTATTACTGATAAAAAGAAATATAGCTTTTCTCTCTGCCCTGTCCCTGAGCTCTCTAAGTGGCTATCATGCATGGTTTTTAGGTGTGATTGTGGTAATATCATTTTTTTTAATAATTATAAATGTTATCAAGCTATCTTTTTTATTGTTTTTTGTTATTGTATGTCTTTGACTTATCTACCTCATTTTCTCTGAAGCATGATGGTTAAAGATCAGTCACTAGTCATGAGAACAAATTCAAAGGAGGTGCTAAAGCCGGCTAATCTTTCCTTCAATAATCAATCTCCTAAAAGGATACCTTTAAACAGTCATGTGCCAAATCTACAGGGTCCATATAATGGTGCATTATGCAGTGCACCAGATAGCTCAATGTCAAGCCCTTCTAGAAGCCCGATGAGAGCATTTGGAACTGATCAGGTTATAAATTCTGCTTTCTGGGCTGGAAAACCTTATCCAGATCTTCCTTTACTTGGATCTGGTCAATGCTCCAGTCCAGGTTCCGGTCAGAATTCTGGGCACAATTCAATGGGAGGTGATATGTCGGGGCAATTATTTTGGCAGCCCAGCAGGGGTAGCCCAGAGTATTCTCCACTTCCAAGTCCTAAACTGACTAGCCCTGGTCCTAGTTCTAGAATTCATAGTGGTGCTGTCACACCACTTCATCCACGAGCAGGAGGGACGGCCACTGAATCACATAGTAGCAGGTCGGATGAGGGAAAACAACAGAGTCACCGGTTACCCCTCCCTCCCATAACAATTTGCAATATTTCACCCTTTTCTCATTCAAATTCAGCAGCAACATCTCCCTCTATACCACGAAGTCCAGGAAGAGCAGAGAATCTGACAAGTCCTGGTTCACGCTGGAAAAAGGGGAAGTTGCTGGGTAGAGGCTCCTTTGGACATGTTTATGTTGGTTTCAACAGGTAGGTAATAAATTATATGGATTTGAACTCTCTGTCTCCCCCTTTCTTTTGCTTATTCAACAGCTCCAAATTAAAGACTTCATTCTATTGTTTTGTCTTTAATTTGGAGCTGTTGTCAATGTTCAAGGATGACATCTATTAATTCTTTAATTATTATCACATGGCTTCTCTTATCACATCAATGTGATTGGTGACAATTGCATGCCTCTCTATCTCTCTCTATACATATATATATATATATATGTTTTACTAATTCCTATGTGATGGTCACTGATGGTGTTTCTGCATATCCCTGCCTACATTACTGGTTTAGTGAAAGTGGCGAAATGTGTGCTATGAAGGAAGTTACATTATTCTCGGATGATGCAAAGTCAAAAGAAAGTGCACAGCAGTTGGGACAGGTAAGTTTATTAGGCAGTAGATTTATGGATGTTACTTGTCTGTTGGATAAATTTTGTTGTCAATCAGGAGTGTTCCTTTCAGTGTAACTCTTTCATATAGCTTTGAGACTGAGTTCTTTTTTTAACTGTTCTGATAGGAAATTGCGTTACTGAGCCGCTTACGGCATCCAAATATTGTGCAGTACTATGGATCTGAAACTGTAAGTTTGGCTACAGTTGACTTCGCTTTTGATAATTTTAATTATAGTTCAGTTTCATTCTCTTCTTTATTTGATTACTTTTTATAACAATAAAGCAGTTAAATGTTTTGGCTTTCTGCTTATAAATGTTCTGGAATTTGACTGCTGAATATGTAGTGCTGTTGTCATTTTCCTCTGGGTTTTAATGTTCTAGTGCAGTTGTTAAGCAGTAATGCGCACATCTAATAGTATTATTTTCGTTTGACAGTTACAATTTTATAGTCTTACTCCAACCTTGTGTTTTTGAACAGGTGGATGATAAACTGTATATATATTTGGAATATGTTTCTGGTGGTTCCATCTATAAGCTTCTCCAAGAATATGGACAATTTGGTGAATTAGCAATCCGCAGTTATACTCAACAGATTTTGTCTGGGCTTGCATACTTACATGCTAAAAATACCGTGCATAGGTGAATTGTGTTACCAAGTTTTTGTCCATTTAATGAAGTTTTCTTACTTTCTTTTGTTGTTTCATGAAAAGCTGCTTTCTTTTAGGTTGTATTTTTACTTAACTAATCATACTATCATTTCGTTGTGTTGTATGTCATTTGTAGAGATATTAAAGGAGCAAATATACTTGTTGACCCAAATGGCCGCGTCAAGTTGGCAGATTTTGGAATGGCAAAGCATGTAAGTGTAGTCACAGACTTCCACCTGAAAAATAAATGAAAGAATAGATTGAGTTTTTGTTGACAATGAAAAATAACTGTTTTAAGTATTAAATGAATGCAACAGCTTTAATTAATGACTCACTCTAAATAAAAGACTGAAGTGATATTTTATTAACCCTCTCTTGAAAAATATACTGTTCACCTTTCTATCTCCATCAGGTTACTATTACAAGAAAACACCCAATACATGCTTTAAAAGGTACCAGTAAGTCAAGTATCAGCAGTAAATTTATTTTCTCTGTATATTGGATCAGACCAATAATTTAAAGTAAAGGATAATCCAGTTCACATACTTTGAGTTAGATCTGGCAATTTGGTTTACAAACTGGTGGGTCAACCTAAATTAACTAGAACCATTTGGGTTGGTTAACTGCTTTAAGTTATTTGGGTTGGTTAAAGTTTTGAGCCATATTTAAAAAAAAAAAATTTAAAAATGATTAAAGTTTTGAGCCATATTTATAAAAAATAAAAAACCTTTTTTTTTTCCCAGTTCCATCTACTCTAAAAATCAGAGCTCCCAAAGTCAGTCATTCCAAGAGATAAACTTGGAAAGACCAGAGCTCTTCGGCCAGTTTTCAGTTTTCATGCTCCTTATTTTTGCTCCATTGCTTGACTTTACTATCATAGTAAGTTGAGATGTTAGTGATATATAAAACCAATAGATTTTTGCCACGTCATTGGCTTGCGTTGCTGCCACTAAGGCACGATCCTAGTCCAAATCTCATCTTTTATTCTCTGCGTCATTTCATGATATATTGCGTCGTCTCATGATATATACAGTAATTTTATGTATCCTTTTTTTTTTTGCTAATTACATAATTAAATATTATTGATAACTCTAATAAAAAAATATGTAATATCTAATTTTATGTATTTTGTTAGTAATTAATTAGTTTTGATTTTAAAAGCATATGATTTGTTTCTAGAGAGAGATTAAGAAATTTAGAGAGAGAATGTATAAAAAAATTAGTGAGAGAAGTTAAAAGGAAGATATGAAATTAGTAAATTAAGTAATTTATTTCATTGGGACATAATAGTAGTAAGTTTGAAATTTGAAAATTGGGTTGGACCTCATAACAATTTGGTTCTAACCCATATAACCCATATTAAAAACAAGTTATATGGTTTTAGTTCTTAATGGAATCATAACCATATTTTGTAATCCATAACCAAACCAAAACCAAAACCACTTTTTGCCAGGTCTACTTTGAGTAACTTACTCCAAATTCAATGACCATCTTTTGGCAACTTGAGACACCTACCTTGTTCTTCTATTTTTAAGTTGAGTACCTCCGTCAATCAAAAAATGAGACTCTTATTTGACCTGTTGACCCTTTTTTAGGCGTGTTAGGGTTTGCCCAGGACACACACACACTCAATATTTTTCCCCGATAACAAGTTTAAGTCGTAAAATTAGGATTGACAAAAACATATTAAAAATAATGTGCAAGTGTGGCCTAGGCAAACCTTAATGTGCTTTAAAAACTCAGGGTAAAAAATCAAATGGGAATCTCATTTTTTGTTGGAGAGAAAAAAACATGTTGCCCCCCTCCCCCTCTCAATTGATAGGTAAGTTAGGTACCAAGTATGGGGAATATTATGAGCACAATAAAATTTGTAACACCCCTCACATGAAATTAGAAATTTTCCTGGATGATAACCGTTTTAGTTCCCGAACTTAACCTTAAGGTTGCACCTTATTTAAGAAGAAAAACGAAAAAGAAAAAACTTAGCATTAAAGTTGCACATAAAGATTTAGCTTTCTCATGAAACTCTTGACAACTACTCAAATTTGCAGATCACAGGGCAAGCGTGTCCACTGTCATTCAAAGGAAGCCCTTACTGGATGGCGCCTGAGGTTAGGATGTATTTTTGGTCATGCCTGATCTTGTTCATATGCTCCTTTTGTACAATTCTCATCCCTTTCTTCCACCAATCGCTCAGGTTATAAAGAATGCAAATGGTAACCACCTTGCTGTTGATATTTGGAGCCTTGGGTGCACTGTTCTGGAAATGGCTACAACAAAACCACCTTGGAGCCAGTATGAAGGGGTTAGTGACTTAAACAAACAAATAAATAAAACTAAGCTCTTGAACCGAGTATAATGTATATAAAACATACACACAGAGTTGAACAAAGGTCCCCGATTTGGCTTTTTGCTCATGTATCTGAAAACTGAAGCGTCTTAGACATAATTCATTAATTCTTAGCTTGCAGATTATTTGACAGAGATTTGTTTTGTTTCCTGTTATTATGGGATATATTCCACCTTTTGGCTTTACAGGTTGCGGCCATGTTCAAAATTGGAAATAGTAAAGAACTCCCTACAATTCCTGACCACCTGTCAGATGATGGAAAGGACTTTGTGTGGCAGTGTTTGCAGCGGAATCCCCTGCATCGTCCAACTGCTGCTCAGCTTTTGGAGCACCGTTTTGTTAAAAATGCTTCACCAATGGAGAAACCAGTTGTAGGTCATGAGCCCTCAGATCCTCCACCTGGCATTACAAATGAAGTGAAATCTATGGTATTATTTATGTTTATGTACTTTTTCTTTTGTTTTTAGACAAGTTTTTATTTTTGGGCTTTTACCTCCACCAAGTTCAAATTGATGCGGTTTTTGTCTTTTCTTCCATGCTTCTGAAAGGAAATTAGATCATCTCTTATGATACTGAGAATTATTATATCCATAACAATTTTTGATAAAGAAAATAAGAAAACCTCCTTCAACCAGAGTTTCTGCATTGGTCACTTGTTCTTCCTAAAAGGTATTGAAATTATTGGTTCTGCCTACAAAAAATAAAGCTAGCACATTTAATCACTCCTAGCTTTTTAGCGTCTTTACTCTGCATCCTTTTTCTTATAGCTAGCCAAAACAAGGAGTAGCCAGTCTGCTGCTGTTAGTATCAAAATATATTTCCTCATCATATCTATTTAACAGACATCCGGGCATTTGGATGTCAATTGTCTTGCCAGAGGAAAGTATCTTGACCATCACCAATCACTTGGCTTCCAAAAATTTTTTTGATTATTTATGAAATGTAGATCCATATCTCACCCTAACAGACTCCTTTCTGACTGACTCTGCATATACCTCTGTATATTTGCTTTTTCCAATTCCAAGGCTTCAACTTCGAAATTTCCTTCTTTCTTTGGCAAACATATCTCACTCTGGTAAACGTTACTACAGATTTCTTTAGGTCAAGTCCTTTAAGATCAAGCAAGTTTTCCATGGCCTTAATGATCTTATTTTGTGAGTATGAAATACTTGTTCAGTGCATTTGAATGCTGAAAGGAACTGACTTGACGCATTTTCATTGGGCGTGACTTAATGACTTGAGTTCTACTTCTCCCTGAAATTTACTATCTTATATGTGCTACTATGTAGGCTCTCTTAAGTGACGCAGAGAATAACCACTGTTATGGTCTGTGAA
Source organism: Aralia elata (assembly GCA_034770075.1). Classification (NCBI taxonomy): domain Eukaryota; kingdom Viridiplantae; phylum Streptophyta; class Magnoliopsida; order Apiales; family Araliaceae; genus Aralia; species Aralia elata. The sequence goes on along the minus strand of CM068385.1, from coordinate 109,483,714 downwards.
TTTTTTTCAGGATAAAGCACATGCAAGGAATCGTCCAACCTTGAATTCAGACAGGCTTGCAATACATTCCTCTAGGGTTTCAAAATCTGGTTTTAATTCCAGGTCTCTCTCTCTCCCTCCCTCCCTCCCTGGACAAAATGCTTTAGTGTGACTTCAGTTGATGTTGCGAGAAATCTGTATGAAAAGAATATCCTTTTATTATATATGCCTTGACGATATACAAGAAACAGAACTAACAAAAGCAGCAATTGTTAGGCCTTATTATCTGACTGCATTCTTGTTGCTTCCAGTGATATCCATATTCCAAGGAACATATCATGCCCAGTCTCTCCAATTGGAAGCCCTCTTTTACAGTCGAGGTCTCCACAACAGCTGAATGGAAGGATGTCTCCCTCACCTATATCTAGCCCTCGTACCACTTCAGGCTCATCTACCCCTCTCACAGGCACCAGTGGTGCAATTCCATTTCATAACCTTAATCATTCAGTTTACTTACAAGAGCTTCCCAAGCCCCTCCACAGACCTTACAAGAATGGCAACACTTATCGTGATCCTAATCCCGATTTTTTTCGAGGGATGCAATCAGGATCTCAGCCTTCTGTTCTTGGAAAGCAATTTGGAAGGCCGGCTCAAGGAGAACTGTATGAAGGGCAGTCAGTCTTGGCTGATTGTGTGTCTCAGCAACTCCTGAGGGATCATGTGAACTTGAAACCATCCCTAGATCTCAATTCTTGCTCTCCATCTGGAGGCAACATCAAAACGTAATTCAGCCCCGTCATTGAAGGAAAACTTGCTAACCATCGCTGTTTTGGGGGTTTACGACATGAATTTATTTAGCATTTCAATTGTGAGTCTGAAGAAAGCTAGTTTACACAATAAGGACCTTAAATGGGAAATAACTATGGAATAAGGTTGATATTGGAGTATGAAATGCTCAAGGAACAAGGAGTGTTACAAGTTCTTTATGTGATTCAGCTGATGGTAGCACTATTGAAGCTGCGGAATTAAACCATGTGACATGTTGAGACAATTGTGCGCTATCCTAAGGTGGAGCTTCTTCCTCACAAATAGAAGATTTGCTGTTGGAAATATTTTTTATATAACACTACATCGGCTTGTACAGTGTTCGAGTGTGAAAGCCTTCATCCAAAGCTCGACTGATCTGAGGTACGAGTGAAAGGTCTGTTTTGTAAAGGGGATATAGGTTCCAGTGAATTTATATCCAATCCCTTCCACGAAAACTGGCGGTGTCAAAGAATCAGATAGTGTATCATCTCGTCTCATAGAAGAAGAAACTATGCCAGGTGAAAAAATAGCTTTAGGATTAATTTTTGGGGGTTCTGAATTTGATGTACAGATAATGGGGAATTATCTGGATTTTTAGATTGTTTGTGGAGGCTTTTGCTCTACTTTAAGAGAGCAAGCTGGCTCAGTTCAAATTGTCAAAATGTATCCTGATTTATTGTCTGTACATAAGCACTTAGATGGAATTTAAAAAAAAAAAAAAAAAAAAAATCTAGTTCCAAAGTTCAAATTTCTGCTTTTCATTTCCCCTGAAAGATTGGAAAATTAACTGGGTGTAATATTAAGTATTCATGTACTTCCTCCAAATTTAAATTAACCCTTCTCTATTTTGGGATGTCCCCAAATAAGTGAGCTCATTCCTATCTTAACCATTCATCATTTCACGTCTCTCTTTATAATTGTAATTTCTCTATTCAATGATTATTATATTACATTTTCTCTATCCGGTGATTATTATAAAAAATAAAAAATACAATTGCGAGCAAAATTTTAGTGGGGAATATTGAATCATATACTTTTGCCTACCAGATTTCATCTGGTTTGCAGCTTCTGTATTCAGTTTGAATTTGACAAACAAAAACTGGATAAACAACTCCTTTTCAAGCAGCATAAATTCACGAGGTAAACTTCCAAGGACGGTAATCTTATGAAAACTAAGAACATTTACTAATCAAACTTAAGCTGAAATCCCACAATTTCTTTGCCAATTCAGTATCATTAGCTTGTAAACTTGCTTCAGACAAGTTGCAGTCAGATAAATATTTGCCACTTTTCCCTTTGACTTGTGGGTGCAATGCCACATAGCATGTAGTTGCTGCCCCCTGTAACCAAATCCACAGAAAGTATAGGTAAGAAAGGGAAGTTTCTGGAATAAAAACAGTGTGCATATTTCATACTCCCTCCATTCCACCAAAAAAACACAAAAAAGGTCCCATTTGCAAAATTTAAGGATACATTTTTCTTCCATGTTTATTCTGAATATAACGAGTGTTTAGTTTAAAGTGATGACATGGTAGTGAAGTTGTGTTGTTATACTTGAGAATATTATGTCATTTTATACTTTCATCGATAAAAAGACTCTTTTTGTGAAACAATTTTTTTTTACAAATGGGACTCTGTCAAACGGAGGGAGTATTAACTGTAGAATGTCCAGACTATTGTAGACTGCAGATCGAGATCTTGCACACACTGAATCAGGTGAAGAAATGTCAATGCCTTCGTTTTTACATTCAAAAGTTTTACATTAAAGAAAATTAAAATTCTAAGCTCGCTGCATGTCAACATTCAAGACATGATTCACATGGTAGGGTGATAGTCTGATAGATGATGCCAAAAGATCTATATAATGGAATCCATCAGTAAAAAACAAGTAAATAACTCTAAACTTATTTATTTCCTTATAAGTATTTCATTACCTGTTGTACATTTTTAATCACATATTTGCCAAAAAGATCCATAAAACCTGCATCACACTCAAAGGAACAAGATATCAGTATAGGAAACAGGGAATTTCATCAGATAAGAACTAGTCATACATACTTCAATATATGAGAATACAAGCTACAAAGTTGTCAACTTGCCCATTAATCCAGGGCATTTTGAAGCTGATTCTCTATTTAAAATTGTGGATAGGCACTGCCAATAAATTAGGGAGATTACCACTAAAAAGACTGTGATAACGGAAAAGATTGGTTGCAATTGCTCCTGGATGAAGTGCATTTGCAGTTATATCTAACCCCTCTTCCTGTTCAGAGAAAATAACATCGACATTGTTTTAGAGAATATCAGTGAGACTACTAAGAGGACAGGCACTTATGATAGATTATTTTGCATTGTCCATAACTTATTAATGTTTACAGGGTGACATCAGTGGCAATGTAGAAGTGCAGCATCAATCTTACGCAGGCAAATCACACGTATCGAAGTTTATCATTGATTTAGTTTTATGAGGATGTATACAGGTATTGAAATACCTTCAAACGCCTTGCAAGTTCATTAGCATGCAGAACATTAGCAAGTTTTGACTGACCATATGCAGATAAACTGTTATACCTGTATATCACGAATTATGCACACATTATATGAAGTTGACGGCACACATAAAAGAACGGTCATTTTCTAAAACATTAAGAAGAATAGACACAGACACAGACACACATGAAACAACACACACAGTGGCACGCATACATAAATATGTGCGAGAGAGAATGCCATACCCTGATTGATCATTAATTTTGTCAAAGCGAATCCCTTCAGGATATGTAAACTGGTGGCGCCGTGATGAGACATTCAAAATTCTTCCTTCTTTGCTACTTTCACGTGCTGTTGTCTTCATGGCTTCCAACAATAGATTTGTCAAAAGAAAATGACCTGTGAGATGATAAAGAGTCTCAGCCGACTTACATCTTCTGCACTCAATCCATCTATGGTGGTTGCTAAGAAAGAAAAGATGACTAAACGAGAATCAAAGGTATATGGAAGACTTGTAACCTGAATCAAAGTATTTCTGAACAACGCTTAGACATGAAAATTCAATTTAAGTGTGCCAATAAATCCCAGAGAAGTGATGCATCTTACCCAAATGGTTTGTCGCAAACTGTAGCTCTATATTGTCTTTGGAAAATGTGAACGGGGTTGCCATAACTCCTGCATTGTTACTTACAGCAAAGAACATAAAATGTTCCATTTGATTAAACTCATTTTTTTCTAGTCATTCAAATATAGTATGTACATACATTAATATATATATATATATATATGTATGTAAATATTTATATTTACATATACATGTTTATATAAATATAAATATATATATATATATATGGGGACTGATCCATAACCAACGTTGTAAGGATAAGGTTATCCTTACAACAAATGTCAGTCATCTATCCGCGGATCGAACGGTAAGGAAGATCCCCAAACCCCAGTTTAATATGTAGGTGCCCGCAGTTTAATATTGCGGATTGGATGATATCCAAAATACCCCTCACAGTTTAATACTGCAGCCGCTAGGTACGGCTCCCCTTAAAGGCAACACCGTTTTTGGTCGGCCCGTCCGCAGAACAAAACTGCAGACGCTGAGTCTATTAATGATATAATTCATACGGCATCGTTTTGCAGTTAACCATCAGTCCGCAAAACTAAACTGCGAACTCTAATTGTTATATAAAACGGTTTAGTACTACGATCTATCTACGTTCTTCGTGGCATGACTTTTGGGTCTCATCTCATTTTGGCAGTAACGATCTGGAACTAGAAGAGTTCGATTTAAAGCTATTAAATTTTCCATTTCTTCTTGCATATTATTGTTCTTACTGATTCATGTGATCTAAGCTGATGAGAAACATGACTAAACAAATGGATCTTACTGATTCATGCATGTTTCTCATCAGCTCATATAACATGAATCTGCAACAAGAATATGCAAAAATGACGTAATGAAAAATTTATAGCTTTAAATCAAATTTTTTTGGTTTGAGCCCTAATCCGCAAAATTAAAGTGTGGACGGATGGAAGAACAAATATGGTTACCCTAATTGATCCCCTTCTCTCATCTCTTTTATTGTAAAAGGTTCAATCAACTTGTTATGCTCTCTCAAGTTGATTGAACATTTTACGATAAAAGAGACAAGAGAAAAGGATCAATTAGGGTAACCATATTTGTTCTTCTATTCGTCCGCACTTTAGTTCTGCAGACGGGTAAAATAATTTTTTTACAGTCCGCACTTTAATTCTACGGATTAGGGCAACAAAAAAAATTCGATTTAAAATTATAAATCTTCCATTACGTAGTTTTCGCAGATTCATCATGCATGACTAAAGCAAGAACTCGTGCAATTGAATATGTAATCAATTAAATCTTGATATACTGCTTGCAAGCAGTATATCAAGATTCCAGACCACCGAATGTAATCCTATAAAAACAGATTGTCAAAGAAATTTATCTTCTTATTCGTGTATGCATACATGAGGATATTCAAAGGAAGACCCAAGGAATTAAAGTCAGCTGCGAAATTCCTAACCGATGCAATTGAACTGAGATCCAACTCCATGGCATCAATTTTTGCAGTAGGGATATCCTTTGTGATTGTTTCTTTGACCACCATTCCAGCAGACATATTTCTAACACCCATAACTACATGGACACCGCGCAAAGCAAGAACTCGTGCAGTTTCGGTGCCAATACCACTTGATGCTCCTATAATTGCAGCAGCCAGAAGAAGAAGGATAAGTAGCTGCATGTATAAATTGATTACCAGCTAAGTAAATTCATTTACTAAAGTCAATACAATAGATATAAAAACATTCCTATTTCCAAAATGATACTCCATTTCTTACAGACTATATGTTCATTTGTTAGTTATAGTACAAATCTTTCTATTACCCCGAATCCCAGCACAACTTAAAACAAGCAAAATAAGGGATGTGGCTGTTGTTTTCTAGAAACAACTTCAATCTAACTAAAGCAACAATTTAATTTTGGGAAGTAAAATACAACTGGTGAAGGTTACTTAACTAATTTAAACAGCCCCAAAGAAAAACCAAGTTTTTACAAGAAAAGTAGGAGGTTAATAATGATGACCATTCCACTCAAGTAGGGAGCCAAGATTTTTTGTTTAGCGGTCAAATAAATCTGATATTTATCTATTTTTTTTCCCACAAAATTAAGAGGACCAACTTCAAAAGCTGTATATATAATCCTGAAAATTATGTTTGACACCAAATAACTTTTACTTATCCCAAAATATTATGAGTGGCTCTAGTGAAATGTGAAGAATATATCTCAGAAGAAATCAAGAAAACCATAAATCAAACCACAAACCGAAAGATTTTCAACCGACCTGTAACAATGGCAGTGAGACCGGTCCCATCAATTCCTTGGGTAACTTCCTCAGCTGTTGAGCGACCTGAAAACCCAGAAGGCCCTGTTTGGCTAAACCGCCACATTTACTTCGTTGCTTCAATGCTCCAAACCCAGAGCCTGTTCGGCAGTGACTTCAACCGACTTATAAGTCATTTTCCACTATTTCTCTCTTTGTTAGTCTAAATGAACCGAGTACCCGTCTAATGAGTTGCTCAGATTTAATTTATAAAATTTATTAAATATAAAATAAAATTTGATTGACACTTGTTTAGCTATCGAGTCGAGTACGATCTTAAATCGAGCTCGAATAATTTGAATTTTTCGAACAAATATGATGTAAGTATAATAAAAAATTATAAGTTGAGAAGGTTCGATTAATTTATCGAACTTTAAAATTTATTCATATTTGAATCATTTATATTTCGAGCCGAGCTCGAATCGAACTTTTAATCGAGCGAGTATAAATCGAGCTTGAACTATTTACTCATTTTACAGCCTTACCGTTCGGCAACGACTTAATTTTTTACTTATAAGTTCATTTTTAAGTTTAAAAAAATAAATAAGTATTTATAACTTATTTTAAAATAACGTATAAGTCATTTTAAAATAACTTATAAGTCATTTTAAACTAAATTAATTTAATCAAATATAATGTTTATTTTGTCCATCTTTTTATTAATGTCATTTTTAATAATCTTTACATTTAATTTTAACTTATAAGTCAAATTGATGTTAAACACTGTCATAATTTGTTTTAACTTAATTTTTGACTTATAAGTCAAATTGATGTCGAACGCTTTATTTATAAGTCACAGCTTAAAAAAACTTATAAATCAACTTATATTTTAATTTTAAGTCATTTTAAAATAAGTCGCACCCGAACAAAGTTAATTTTTAAAATTTTAAGATTTATTTTTTTTATAACTAAAGTCATAGTAATATCAGTTTATTTTAGTAAATACATCCATAATTAACGTAAATTATCTATAAAGTACTAATAATTACAAAATTTGTTACTTTTAAACTTACACAGATCGCATCAATTTTATCCAATAAGATCGTAATTTTATAGTGAGTTTATTGTGGTGCCTTAATGTTTGTAGTTGAAAATTGTGCAACAATCATAATGCAACTTAATGCCAATTTATAAATCTTCTTTTGTATTTTTAAAGGCTGACGCTAGGGTCTTAAATTTTTAGTCTCAATAAGTATCTCAAACGACGTGTCACCATAATATTAGTTGGTTAAATCTCGTATGATTGGTTATGCTATAAATTATTATTAAAATATTCAATTTCATGTCATTTGACACTCAATTGGAACTAAAAATTTGAGACCTCTAACATTACTTTTTTTATAAAAGGATAATAAATACATTCCACTTTATACTGCTTCCTCTGTCCGATTTTACTTGTCCTAATTGATAATCAAATTGACCAATTTAAATTAAACAAATGTATTAAAATTTTTGAAATCAAATAAGTTAAATTTGATAATATATTCGATGTACCTAATAATAATTTCGTGTTTATTTCTGATAAATTTAAGAAAAAATTTTGATTTTAAATACGATCAATTTGATCATAAAAAGTCAATTATGACAAATAAAACTATATTTACATTTCACGGTAAGATTAAAGTAGAATAAATTTGATTTTTACACAATTACACCAACTAATAAACGAAACTGATAACTCATTTATCAGTAATCATTAAAGCTAAAATCAGATCAGTAGTAGTAATTACTTTTTCATATAGTGTCTAATTGGCCATTTATTAATATATACCAAAATGATATTAATCAAATTACACCAGTAATGCCTATTAGGATTCCTTGGTTGTAACGGAAATGCAAAGAGCAGTCGCTGCAATGAGATCACCAACAAGAAAACTCCTTCAAACTCCTACCTTACAAGTAAATTAGCCAGACTTCTAAATCTTCGATATATCTGGCTTATGAATATGAAAGTTACATGTGCAATCTCCACATATTAATGTATGAGGTTCGCTGGTTCGGTGGTTTACAAAAATAATACATTACTTGGTTAAATTTATGCTGAAATCCCAGAGTTTTTTTGCCAAGTCGACACCCGTGGCTTGTGTTTTTGCTTTGGCCAAGTTGCTGTTCTCAAAATATTCACCACTTATCCCCTTAACTTGTGGATGCAATGCTACATAGCATGTTGTTGCTGCCCCCTACAAGCAGATTCGAAGAAAAGATAAAGAGAATAAAATGAATTGTGTTTCGAGTTATGTAAGAAACATTAATATAGTTTACAAAGTTTCCCTCATGTATAGTATAACTATCAAATTTCTTTCAAATACAGAATCGAGTATTTTTTTGTTAATTCACATAATATATTTCTTATAAATTCCATCTTCTATTCTTAGAAGGAAGATGGAAATTAGACAATTCAGGTTGATATAATGACTAAACGCCAAGGTTCTAAATATATGTCAACACAAAATAATATGAAGTTTAAGCAAACAACTAGAATACTGAAACACAATATATGGAGTTATTGTATAATATAATGGTAAACACGAGGCCAATACAGAACTTACCTGCTGAACATTTTTAAGTAAATATTTACCCAGCTTACCAATTGCACCTGCATCAAAAGAAAGGCAACGCTAAAGCCTAAATAAGAGTATGAATCTGAGGAAACTTACACAAAACAGTATAACTTCTTTCCATGCGGCACAAAAATTTATATCATGATAAGTTAATTCCTTCATGAATAGAGGACAAAACAGATTGACATAAAGCATAGACCTTGGAAATTTGCCCTACTGACATAAAGAGTCTAGCAATACCTTCAACAAAGCTGTGATGGCGAAAGAGATTGGTGGCAATTGCTCCAGGATGAAGTGAGTTTGCAGTTATATTCTCCCCGTCTTCCTGTTCACAGAAAAATTCTCAATATAAGGTTCACATCTTGTTCACATTGAAAAAAGAGAATAACTGAAATCACTTTATATATATATAGGTAATTTGGGCCATACATATGGGGGCTAGAACCAGCAACCTTGATATTTATCTTTTCTGAAGGCACTTGTCTATACCAAGGCATATGGCAAGAAAGAACATAATGAAAGATACGTTATTACATCAACAGAATATCCTAGATAAAGGTCAATCAAGAAGTAACTGTTCCCTATTTACTGGTCCTTTTAAAATAAATAAATCTCTCTCTCTTTCTTTATCTTATTACTAATGTCTAATGGTCATTCAACTGTAAAACTAAAACAAGCTATCGGATCATAAAATTGAAACAAGTTGTGGTATCACAAAATTGCGATATAAATGAGGCCCCAGAATAAAGTTATTTATGGCCTAGTAGACCAGCTTCAAAGCAGAAGTTCATTTTCCACTTTCCATTTTCAGTCTCCATATAACCATCTAAAGTAGAAGGAAAGGATTCCTGTTTAAAAAATTCTTCATTTTTTTCTCGTTTTTATCAGGTCAAAACAGAGATCATAAGAACAATGCCTGCTTCCATCGATTGTCCTTCTTAATATAACAAGCCTGAATTTCGAATTTCCATAATGTAGAAAAAGGAGAAGCACCAATATAAACCCTTATTTTCATCAAGTAAAAGGTAGAAAGCATATGTTTGTGTTTCACATATATAGAAAAGTAGCATATTGTTCTATACTGCTCTTCTGGAAGCAATTAGAATGTCTCTTCAAAGCTGGAAAATTCCTGAGAACATTGATGAGATCGAAAAGCATAAAAAATGAGGGGTGAGGGGAGTATGGTTTCCCCATGCTCCTTAGTGTAGAAAATTTGACACCATATTAGAATGGGAAGAAAATTCATGTCAAGTTCAGAAGAAAGTCGCTAACCATTTCTTATATGTGAGAGTACTTTATAATGTCACTGAGCAGAACATATACCTTTAAGCGTCTTGTAAGTTCATTAGCGTGTAAAACATTAGCAAGCTTTGATTGGCCATATGCAGCAAAGCTACTGTACCTGCACATGAACGAGTACAAGGCAAATTCTATTCCATTTAAACAACACTTTAGAAATATAGACATTAAGTAACACTTCCATGCAACTACAAGCTTAAGCACATATACAAGGTTACAAATTAGATCTTGCAAACTTAAAATAGTCCACTTGAGAGAGTTTGTAACTTCGTATATCTAACTAGTTCATGAGAGATCGAATCTCAGCAACCTAACACATGCTATGTTGCATACAACTACAAATCTTTTGCAGGTGTAAATGTTTTCAGAAGTTGAGGATTTACTACACGAAATAAATGAACAGAGATAATGACTAGAAGGTCAAGAGAGTATATTAGCAGTGTAAATTGACATTATTTTCGATTTCGAGTTTTTCCTTTTCTCGGGGGAAAAAAAGAAGAAAAAGAAGCCATATGTGTAATTCATGCTGTGCTAATTAATAAAGAGAAAAAGCAACTGTTCAGGATTCTAATATATCCCGGGACACTGAATAACCAATAATTTAAGAGGCATTTCTGGTGAAGAATTATTTTTTTTGTCATGTATTCATATTTTATATAGATTCCTAACTCATAAATGCAGTGAAATATTTCTTCACTTGTATGCTAAGCAACACATTTTGGCTAGTCAACTATATTTCTGCATCAAAACCATGTTAAGTTCAAGGGTCGTTTTTAGATAATATCTGTCTTCATGAAAAAGAGGTGAAAAAGCAAGTTGAGATAGAATATAAATGCAATACAATCATAATTGCAACTCTTATATAGGTTGTAAATAAAAGTTACCCCTTTTGATCATTGATTTTATCAAAACGAATGCCTTCACGATATGAATATCGATGAGCCTCTGACGAAACATTCACAATCCTTCCCTCTCTCTTACTTTGACGAGCTGTTTTCTTCATGTTGTCCAACAAAAGATTTGTCAAAATAAAGTGGCCTGAAAACAAGGGGAAAAGATTTTAGAATAGTCACAGCAACAATGCGAAGCACAACAAAAGCAATTGCAGCCACAGTAACACTCAACTCAGTTTTAACTTCGTGCACTTTTCCCATAATAGTCTCACGTACTATTATTGTATTTGCAATGTGGAGTGAAGGAAACTAACAACAAACACTTTTAGTTCCCTAATTTGCTATACAGGATGTGCCTCCAAAGACAGGTGTAGACTGTATCCCCACCCACCCCACCCAAAAAAGAAAAAGAAAAAAGTGATGGTCATGGGCTACATAAGTTTCTGCACGAAACATAGTAAATTACAACGAGACTGCGAAAAATGAAATTACATAACTCTGTTCTTAATTCTGTACACTCAGTTTAGCAAAAAGCAGTAAGAACCGTAATGATTCTTGAATTATCATCTCTTGTGAACAATCTTTGTCTCTGTTATTTCATGTATGAAGCACGTTTTTGTTTTTACTCAGATCGAAATGAATAGAATTGCAAAGTACCTAAGTGATTTGTGGCAAACTGAAGTTCTATATTGTCTTTAGAAAGCTTGAAGGGGGTTGCCATTATTCCTGCATTATTACTAAACAAAAAAAAAAAGTGGGGGAGAGAAGAAGTTAAAGAAATGTGTAATAGTGTATACACATACGCACACACTGGACTGCAGAGAGCACATAAAGAAGAAAGGTACAATCAAAATAAACACCAAAGCAGGTTAGCTACGTTCCCATCCTTTTCTTACATTAGAAGGTTCAGTGGATGACCAGATGAAGTGTACTCTGATGCAAATTTCCTTACGGATGCCATTGAACTGAGATCCAGCTCCATTGCATCAACTTTGGCAGCAGGAATTTCTTTCACAATTGCTTCTTTAACCTCTTTGCCTGCAGCCATATTCCTGACACCCATGATAACATGCACTCCGTGCAATGCAAGAACACGGGCAGTTTCTGTGCCAATACCACTTGATGCTCCTGTTATTGCAGTGAGCATCAGCAAAAATATTTGCCAATAATAGCAGGTAGTAAGTTATACGGAAGAACATGCCACCATTTATTATGTAACATTACATGTTATAAAGTGTCATCCCTAAAACCTAATCAGCAATGTAAAAGTTATACCCATTTGATCAAGTAACGCAAAAGAATTTACATGTTATGTTTAGATCTCAAATTCAAAACTTTTTATAGTTTTACATATATTTAGTATAACCCATAATAGGATAAACCAAACCCAGTCGTTGGCGCAGTGGTCATTTGACGCCCTGGGATGAGCCGTAGACCCGGACATCCTGGGATCGAACTCTACTTACAATAATTGTCAAAGGCAATAAAAATGCTGATGGGGCCACGGGGACGCGGGTGCAAGCCTAATGAAAAGCCTGACCCGGGGCAGAGAGATTAGTCCGACAGCGGTCGAAAAACTCCAAATTAAAAAAAAAATGGAATAAACCACCAATAATGGCAAAACCTACTGATCATCTTCAAAAACCATCCAAAATAAAATGTCCTATGTAAGACTTTTGCCACAAATATGGTTTATTCGACCAAGTACCCAAACCTGTATTTCAGCAAAATCTGTAGAACTTGTAGATATACAAAGAAAATTATTAACAGACTAATAAATATGAAATACGAAAAAAAAAATCACAAACTTCTTAGTGAAATACCGACTCATAAGGAAATTCCATGAAAACCCAGAAATTAATATGAATTCCATTAAAAAACTTGAAGGCAGAAGAAAAGCCAACACTTGAACAGTTTCGGGAGTGGTATTTACGTATGATGGAACAATTTTACTGTGGTAGACTAAGAAATGCATAGAAATGAGTGATGAGTGACCTGTAACAATGGCGGTGAGACCAGAGCCGTCGATTCCATCGGTGACTTCCTCGGCTGTTGAAGAGTGTGAGAACCCAGATGCTCCCTTTCTGCCAAAAAACCACATCATTAATTTTCTCGGTGTGTCAGCCGGAAAGAAGAGATGAATGATGGAGTCACCAAAATGAATGAAACCTCTTCGATCTTCCCAGTACCCATTAATTTATTTCCACACACGTCTTAATCTGTTTGATTTGGTTATCATAGTATCTAGTTTGAAATAATTATATATGAATAAATCTGCATATATTATACTAAAATAATAGTATTATAGTATTATACAGTATTTTACTTGATATATTTATATGAATATTACAAATTATGCAAAAGGTATTATTAATACGTCTAATTACATAATTTATTATATTTATAAATGAAGTACATCGATTTTGAATTTAAAATATTTTTTAAGAATAAAAATTAATATTATATTTGAACTGTTGGGTGAGTATAAAGTTGGGTATATATTGACTTTTAATTTTTTTTTTAAATATTTGTATAACTAAAAATATACAAGATATAATAAACAACAACACTGGTGTATGATGATTCTACTGGTTTTTTTCATGTCATGTATAAGAGTAACAAAAAATATTTGACTTGTAAAAATGTTAAAAATGTTCAATTAATAACTCCGTATAAATTATGAAAGTTTAAACCTAACAGATTAAATTTAATACTATTATTTTTAAGATCCTAAAAATATAACTATTAATTTTTAACCAAAATAAAACTCAATTATGATCGTATTTGTAGAATATAAAAAAGTATTATTTTCCAATAATTGAGAACCAAATGGATTACAAAACAAATACGGTTAAATTTATTGAATATTAAATTTAATAGTGATTACACGAGAATAGACATTAGTATATTGTGTTGTGTTATACCATCATCATTTAAACTTTATATTTTTTAGAAAATATTTTATTGACAAATAAGACTTTTTTCCGAGTAAAATATATATTTTTTGAAATACTTTATATTTTTCACAAAGATATTTTATTTTTCACGTAAATATCGGCAATTTTTAACATGACACGAACACGATTCATGAACGGGTTGATGTCATAAATACTTATTATAAACGGATTCGCGTCATAAACACTATTTTAAACACGTATCAATTTTCGATACGAACACAATTCATAAACGGATACACGTATATACATTAGTTTCGACACGACACAAATTGTTGTCATCCCTGGTGGTGATGTCCTTACGGTCAAATTATAGTTTGTTTATTTTTTCATTTGTTTCATCTCATCTTATGATTTTATATTGTAAGAGTGATTTAAGGTTTTGTGCAAAAAGAGTTACTTTTGACCTTATAAGTTGACTTGACTTTAAGTTTATTAATTTCAATTATTGTATGAATTTTTGAAAAATTATACTTAATTGTATATTTATAGATTTTGAATTATTAAATATCAAGAGCTATTAGTGGCTCGTGAATTTAAAATTTGTTCTGCTTTATATATGACCTTTATTTTCTCTTTGGGATGGGGTTGTTATAGAAATGCGAAACAAAAAACAATACAAATGAGGCTATTTTTATGAAATGAAATGACACGATGATTCATTTTTCTTACGTTTTGAAGTGAAAGTAAATAATATTTCGGTATTGTATCTATATATATATTATTAAGGGAGATGAGAGAAAATAACTGTCAATATTGAGGTGTGTTATAAATTTATTTTTCATTTTCCCTTCAAGTTTTGTTTTATTACAAGTTTGTCATTCTTCATTTAATTTGTAATATTGTCTTTTAAATTTGATAAATTGTTATCATATTTTTACGATAATTACACAAGCAATATGTGTGATACGGAAACTAATTTTTAATTAGCTTTATTACTCGTGTAAAGCACATATGCTAATTAAAAATTTTAAACTGATATAAATTTAGGGGTATTTCATTATACAATAATAAATTGGGAACTGATAAATCCACACTAATTTTTGTTATTTCCGCACTATGGGTCCCGCATATTTGCCAAATTTATTTGGTATGTCCAATTTGCCCTTCCCAACTCAGCCTCTTCCTCTTCCTTTCCTTCCCAAATTTCTTCAATCAAACAAATCAATCAAAATCCAAAACAAACAAACCAAAAACATATTTAAATCCAAATTGAGATACTCACCCTGTAATTAAATTGATCCAAATTAATTTCAGCTCCCTAATTGATCCAAATTATGTATATATATATAAACACACAGCAAATGCCGACTGCCTTCTCCATCAATTGTACTCTCTAATCTCTATAAGGCAGTTGCCATTTGAATCCAGGCCAATCAGCTCTCGACCTTAGCATGCGGTTTGGACCTTCTAGTCGTATTTTTCGGTGCAGTTAGTCGTCACAGATTCGCAAAATCGAGGCAGCGGAGCTTTGCTTATGGCTAAGGCCGCGATTAGAACTCACGCACCGACTCTCTACCCGCATATTCCGACCGGACCTAAAGCAAATCCATATTCACACACATCACCGCCCCCCAGTTTGGACAAGCACACAGATTCGCACAAAACTGAACATATCCTTGGTTGGCAGTACATATCATGGCAATGGGGGATGAAGTGCTTTTGGGATACACTTCTGGATGCAGATTTGGAAAGTGATATCCTTGGTCGACAGTACATATCAGGTAGCTTGCCAGATGGACACGAGCTTGAACGTCTAGATAATTCACTGGTGTGTTGTGGTTCCATGTTTTATAAACTTTTTGCAGCATCTATTGTAAAATAATTTACATAGTACCCTATTGCCGAAGCTGCCGTTGTTGATCTGGGCAACGATGGGGTCCTGGTGGGAGAACTCCGATTGGAGTTCCGGCGGGTCTAATCGGAGTTCCAGCGAGTTTAATCAGGGAAGGATGAGGTTTTTGATGCCGTTGTGGATGTGAGAGGCCATTTTGGAAGAGAGAGAAAAGTAGGAAGAGGCTGAGTTGAGAAGGAAATGAAGAGGAAGAGGCTGAGTTGGGAAGGGCAAATTGGACATACCAAATAAATTTGACAAATATGCGGGACCCACGGTGCGGAAATAACAAAAATTAGTGTGGATTTATCAGTTCCCTAATAAATTTCATAAGTTTTTTTATTAAAACCTTTTGCAAGGTCAAAATAAATTCATTTTTTAATATAAAAATTACAATACATTCGACTTGCATCAAAAAGATTACAAACCTCGTGATTGAAACATTGAAAGTATACAATTTAACTCCAACATGATTGTATCAAAATAAATTCATATTAGTTACATCTTATTAGTTTATTACCAATGTAAGTTTTTGGTTTATCTGGTGTGTATAATAATTCTCATTTTTCTTTTTAAACTAAATATTAATGGCTTAGAAATATGAATAATTTTCGTTAATATTTTGAATAGCCGCAATAATACGAACAATTCTCATTAGCACTTTAAATACATATAGAAATAAGTAGTGACTAAAACTTGTACAAAAAAAAGTATGAACCAAAATTAAGAGGGTGTTCGGGATCTCTTATAAGCAATCAAGTCTACTTATAATCAGTTTTAAGAAGCAAAAAATACTTGGTAACTTAATTTTAAAACTGTTTATAATCAATTTTTATGGAAATAATCAAGTTTGACTAAGTAAATTACTAATCTATCATTATTTATTTTAATAATGTTATATATTACCCATACTCATTTATCAAAATATTCATTTTTAGTATTTTTCACGTGAAATAAGTGATTAATACTTATTTTTATACCAAACACTTTTCCATTTTTTTATAGTTTAATTGCTTTTTTATTCGTCAAACACAAATTATTTTTTTAAAATTGATTATAATCAAAAGTACTAATAAGAATCAGTAATTATAAATTTTTTTAAGTAATCCTAAATATTATAAGCCAATAAGGCCTTAGCCTAGTGTTAATACTGAAGTATTGTGACCTTAGGTCCTATTCTCACTTTAAGTGAATTTATTTTCTTTTATACAAGGCTTGTTTTATCAAGTTTGATTAATTTTTTTAATTACAAAATTACTCCCTCCGTTCCAAATTAATTGCTTTTCTAGGACTTTTTTAAGTCAAATTGACTATTTTTAAAATTAATAATTAAGCATATATAAATATATTTCTAAAATTATAAAAATTGAAATTAGTAATAAATTGTATATACTTTCTTTTGGTTATAATATTTTCACTTATATGTTAGCAAAAATAGTAAAAAGATTAGTTTTAAAAACAGTCAATTTGACTTTAAAAAGTCCTAAAAATGTAATTAATTTGGGACGAAGGAAATATATTATATTTCTAAAAAACATGGACCTTCAAAAAAATAAAATAAAAAATACTTTAGTAGATAATTTATGTCCCCTGAACAATAAACTGAAACCGTCGCCGAAAAAGTACATGACCAAAGCAAAAGATCAAATTATACTTATCCTTTTGAATATGCGAGTGGCTTAGCAGTTAGCACCCAAGGTTGTCGGTCCACCACCAAACCAACAAGTCGGCATGGCCCAGATTTTGGCCCATCAGAAAACGGGGAAAACTAAAGCCCTATCCGTCGGCACGTGTGAGCGGGCAAGTACATCGGTGGCCGCGTGTCAGAAACAGCAGCGAACCAAATCACAAACAAAACGAAGAGCAAAACTCTTGGCTTTTTGCAAACCCTAGCTGCACCATTCATTTGTCTCCATTTTCAGTAGCATACTTCTGTTTAATCAAACACGGCCAAAGATTCAAATTACATATTTATCTCTACAAACAATCCCTCTAGATTGATTGTTCTCCTTTGAAAATTTTAACGTCCGGCGAGCTCATTTTCACCTCATCTTTTAGGTATGCAAAGCTATATCATTGAGCCTCAGAAATTACCAGACTTTCTTTATTTTACTTAAAGTTCTGAATTTGTTATTTTCTATTTTGATTATTTAATTTGTTACTCAACGAAAAGATATATATATATATATATATTTGTTGAGTGCGTTGATTGGGTAGAATTAGATACCCAACTTTTTACCGTGTCTTAGTTTGCTTTTGCATTAATACCGTCACATAGCTCAATACTCATTCCTCATGTTATAAATTGGAGAACTTACATGTGCATCAGTATATTGCATGCGGATTTGGTTCATGAATTGCATTATTATGTTTTCTCTAGTGGTGGTTTGGTATGCAATCTAATTTACAGAACTTAAAATTTTGAAAAGAAAATAGTGACTGTAACTGTAATGATCCAACGTATTATAGTATTCATTTTATAGCAACTTTCAAATTACAATTTTCATCTTTCCAAAATTGCAACACTGTGTTCTTAATTTTCACTTCCATGTCTCTCAATCGTGGTTGTTAGTTTCTATTTAGTATTTAACATTTGTTGTTCAAAGTATACCGGTGCTCCTTTATACAGACTTTAGAATGGAAGATTTTTATTATTTATTACTGTCATAATTCTGATCATTGTTGTCGTTACACCCTCCTTCCCTCTTTAATTGATCTCTTTTCTTTGTTTGGAGTCCAAAATTAGTTGAACCTCTGCACTTTATTTTAACTCAAAGTTCTATGGATCCTGCAACCCACTTAACTAATAGTTTTCTGACACTCAGTACCAGTCAGATTTAAATCTTTGTGCATCCACAGTTAAAAAATATTAATTTTGGAGAGAGAACTTTAAAGCATTATTTACATGACCCTATTCTTAAACTATGTGCTAATTTTTTAGGATCAATTAAAGAGTGACAGTCGGAGACTATTATTTAGCTCAATTGTGCAGTGTCATTACAGAGTTTCCAGATGCACAAGTATGTGGACTAGGCTACTACCATTCTTAAGAGAATGAACTGTATCCTATTCCCTTGAGATTGTAAGAAACCTTGCTATTTTTCATTTATGTTATTGATAAGGAGTCTGCTGTGTTACTCGGACTCGGGTGCGGATGTTGGGTGCGGGTATGAATCTATGTGTCAGACACATGAATTCAAAAAATAGAGGATATGCGGATATGGATCTGAATTTGGACACGGGTGCGGGGATACGGTATTTATGATTTTTTAACAATAATGTCTATACTGTCCAAATTCATATAGACATGCATTTATCATAATATGCCAAAATGAAATAATCTTTGATTTTACTTTATAATAGTAAAAATCTATTAACAATACTTAAATCAATTTATTCCACTTTATTAATATTATAATAAAAGTGTTATTTCCTACTTTTTAGAAGTGTAATGACATATTTTTAAAATAATTTTCGTATGATAGTGAAAACTAATTATTATATAAGGAAGGCCACTTAAAAAAAATATTTTGCTTATTATATAATGATTAATATATATATATATATATATATATATAAAATCAATTCTTTACCATTGAACTTCTCTTAGAATTGTGTCTTGAAATTTTGCGAGTGACCCGCTGTATATAAATTAGTAAAAAAAACTAAAAATAATTTAACCTCAAAAAATTAAATAGATAGTGTTTTTGTTGAATGAGAATAATTCGTGGAATCAACATAAAATGTTTAATTTTGATATTTTTTTTCACAATTCGGTAGGTAGCACAAGTTGACATAATTTATTATTAGTAGCTCCCAACTAAGACAAAAATAAGCTGGACTTATTTTTTTAATATAGTTAGCAAGTCAATTTCATTAGGAAATAACAGTTTAAAGCATCAAAATTTAATTAGTGCGTTTCTTTTTTTTAATACTCTTTTATTCATTACACAAAGAAAAAACAAAATTGAGCACGTTTTTCAAAGTTGAGTGTTGTAATTTCAATTATACACATACCCAAAAAAAGAGAGGAAAAAAAACTCTTTGTATTTTTCCTTTTTGCTGTTAATAAAATAAAGAGTCTTTTATATAATTGCACTTTTTAAAATAAAAGCTAATCAATCCGTACAACATTCCCAAAAAAAAATGCATTCACCACATTAAATATATATTATTTGTATGCCATATAATACATTTCTCAAACGCAGCAGAAGTCCAGCAGACTACATTAACCACATTAAATATATATTATTAAAATGTATCCTATTATAACTTTCTATTATAACTTATATATATATATATATATATATATATCATGACGGCAGCCTAAACCAGTCCAAGTTCCCAAACAAAAAATAAATAAATTATACATCATCTGTCATCTCGTTCTCTCTGTAAGTCGGTAGCAAGAAGAGGAGAAGAGGAGAATATCAGAAGAGGAGAAGAGAAGAAGATCAGAAGATTAGAAGAGAAGAAGAGGAGGAGAAGAGTAGAAGAAGAAGAGGAGAAGAATAGAAGATGTACCTGGCCAGAGTCGGTAGATGATAGCCCAAGTTACAGGTAAATTTCAATTTCTTACTCTCTGCCTCTCTCAGTCTTTATTGACTCTTCCCTTTCTGAATCGCAAATAGATTTTAGGGATTTTGAATCCCCATTTTTTTCCCAACCCATTAGCTTTTGGGTCGAGCCATAACTTTTTGTACTCAGCTTCCTTGTCGCGCATGTCGTCTCCGCTGCTTCTTTCGTTCAGCCGTATCTGGATTGAAACTGCCGTATTCGACACAAATCCCGCACCCGCACCCGTGTCGGATCGTGTCGACACCGGTACTCCATCTGAAACTGTCCATCTGAAACTGTCGAGTCCGAGTAACACAGGGAGTCTGTATGTAACAATTCCACATTGAAACACGTGGGATAGTTTGATATGTATACGAGGTACCAATTTATTACCAATATTACCTTCAATCATGATGTTTTGGGTGAGCATGTGGTGGGCTAATATGACACAAAAAAGTACTTTTGAGATAGTGGATAGGGCCTTGATACATTTGGTTCGGGCTCAAGATTTGACCTAATTGTTACTTATGGTCTATGTTATGCGGACTCTTTACTTTGTCCTAAAATATGCGTGTATGACACTCGATACTCGGACAAAGGCATGGATACTGGACACTTTACTTTTGTATAAAAAATTGACAAAATTGAAGAGTACCTGTGTCAAAATGTTGTGTTCAATCGGACATTCCATCCGAGTCATTGTGACATAGCATATGGTATCAGTGTCGACTCTCGAAAGATCGGATAGGGTCATCTGTTCAATTTGCCCGTGGTGGGGACAAGAGGTGGTTGATATTATTCCACAATTAATAAAGAATGCAACGGAGGTGGGGACACCAAGGCCATTGTTATTATCCCACAATGGTTGGCGAGAGACACCAAGATTCTGGACTGTGTTTGAGCTCGATGAGGACGTTTGAGGCTTTAAGGGGTGAGATAATTTGATATGTATATAATGTACCAAGTTATTACCCATAGTAGCTTTAGTCATGACCATCCTGTGGTGGGAAAAGATGACTCAAGTAGATACTATTGAGACAGTGGATAGGGCCTTGGTACGTTATGATTTGATTCAGACTACGGATTTTACCCGGGTTGTTACACATTAGTTTAGCCCTTTTGCACAAAGGAATTTCGGTTGCCTAATGTTTGCCTGTATTTTCATTTGGAATCGTGGTGTAGGAAAACCAAGTAATGCAAGGGGCGGACACTCTCCCTTCTCACACTTTCTTGTCCTATCAATAAAAAATCCTTTTTTGTTGGATAGAAAAACTATTAGGGATATCTGTCCATTTAAATTCTATTTTAAAATGAGGTTTTCTCTTTCCCGAGGTTACATTTTGTCCAGTTGTTTATCTTATTTTGGTCCATAGTTGTCAAATCGTGAGTCGTATCGTATATCGAAAATTCTCATATCGTATTATGAATCGTATCGTACGATACGAAAACAAAATGAAAAAATGTGATACTATATATTTAAACATATAAAACACACAATTTATTGAACCTATATATAAAAGTAGTCAAGTAAATATTATTATAGACTAAAAATAAATTTTAAAGCTAAATAGTTGCCAAAATATTCTAAATTGATTTATTAGATATTATTTTAGTACTCTTCATAGAGTAACAAGAGAAAAAAATAATTTAGTCTTAGTTTTAAATTGCAAAACAAAAGAGAATAATTCAAATTAACAAGTAGGGATTTATGTATCTACTTATAGAAAGTGACGTGAGAAAAATAGAGCGATATTATGAAGAAGATATAAAACTCTAAAAAGCGATTAAAGGCTCATCAAGCCATATAGTATATGTTTATGCTAAAAAACCTCTTCATTTGAAATGGTAGAATGCTTAAAAGTTTTACTCTTACTTTTTTCGATCTGCATAAAAAAAAATTCCAATCGGTTGCTAATTTTAAAAAGTTTCGTGTATTGTATCGTAAGAATCGTATCGAATCGTAATGATACAATGTTATTTTTGATTCACCCGGCAATACGTATTGAGTTGTCTCCATATTGTATCATATAGTACAATACGTATCGGTATTGTACGATTTTGATAATTGTGTTTTGGTCTGCTTCTAGTATGCAGCTGTTCCCTATATGATTTAAATACTCTCAATTCTCTTCTTTCTCTATAACCTAATAAATTTTATAATTTATGAAATTTTTATATAGTTTCAGTATATGACGCTTTATTGTGCTTTTCAGGACACCTAATGGTTTCCGGGCCATCCCCATTTTTGGCTGTTCCTTTGAGTAGACTGGCAAGGTCTAGTGCAGCTTTCTTCTTAAGAAAATGTGTGTACTTCTTTTATCAGAATCCGGAAATGTGCCAATTTGGATTTCAATAGTTAAGAGTTTATATCAGTTCACAAAGTTTATCTGCTGAAAGAGGCACCTTAGCTATCGTTGTTAACGAAGCTTTTGAAGTCAAAGGTACAAGGTGTTTCATCATCGCAAATTTCCATAAGAAAAATTCCTGGGTTGATTGGCTGATGTTAGAAGGGCCAATGGCAGTTGTTAAACCAGAGGTATGGCTCATGATTTGCAAATGTCAAATCAAAATGATTGGGTTATGAAGATCAATTTTTTTAATGATGATTAGTTCTAGGGTACCTATATCAGTGGTGAGTGTGTCTGTTAGATTATTGTTCGATTAGGTTATTGTTTAAGATTTTTGGTTTAGATCTTAAAGTTTATTGTGAAATGTTGCTGTCATTTTACTTACAGACGAGGAAAATGTAGTTTTGCTTTATCCAACTTGTTTTTGAAAGTTATCTTCCATTTAAGCACTTACATATGAATGTGATATACCTATCCTAATTGTATGGATTCAACCGAGTTCCAGGGCATGTGACCTTGGTCTTGGGGCAATATCAATAGTGCATTTTTGGTTCACTCTGGAGTGTCTCCCCCCCCACCTTTCCTCCTTTATTTTTTCTTATAAAGATTGAGAAAATCCTGTGGTTTTTCTCTCTGCTTAGTTTTTCTTTTTTATATTCTCTCTGAAGATGAAGTCTTACATCTGGCTCCAAACGACTGATGGTTCTATTCAACAAGTGGAGGAAGAGGTTGCAATGTTTTGCCCCATGATATGTCGAGAAGTACTTCAAACGAGCATGGGATCTTCCAAAAACTATGCAATAAAACTTCCTCAGAGAGTCAATCCTGCTATTTTGGGATTAATACTTGATTATTGTCATTTTCACCAATTACCTGGTCGCTCTAATAAGGTTTGATATGCATATAATTTTCTATTGGTTCTTCTGTTCTTTGATATTATTACAAATCTCTTCATAGTCTCTAGTCAAGTATATAGAACAGATTGAAAAATGACCATGTCCTAAGGCTTCTTTTCTGAGTGTTTAACCTTGTTTGCCTTTAATTTATTTGTGTTTGTAGGAGCGCAAAACTTTTGACGAAAAGTTCATTCGATTAGATACCAAAAAATTATGCGAGTTAACATCTGCTGCGGATAGCCTGCAGTTGAGGCCTTTGGTTGACCTTACCAGCCGTGCACTTGCTCGGATGATTGAAGGCAAAACTCCTGAAGAAATTCGTGAAACATTTCATTTACCTGATGATCTTACAGAGGTATTCATAGCCAAAAGAATTTAAATTTAAGGTAGTAAAACTGTAAAAGCCTTTCTCTATTCTCTTGTAGTTTAATGACATTAAAGTTTTGATTATGGCAGGAAGAGAAGTTGGAGCCCCTGAGAAACATGACTGATGATCCACGTATTAGGCTCTTGAATCGGTTATATGCAAGAAAGAGGAAAGAATTGAAAGAGAGAGAGAAGTTAAAGGTGGTAGGATGTATTTCTTTTATTTGTAGCCTTTAACCAGTTCCTTATTGTTGGTCTAATAATAATTATTCATGCTAATTGAATCTAGAATATCACAAGAAGGGATTTGATATGGTTATGGGGTTGCACTCTCCAAACGTGCATATACATGTTTGTGCTGATGGAATTCTTTCTTTTTCAGAATGTTGATGTTGAAGAAGAGCGTGTGGATAAACGTTCAGTTGATGATCTCTTGTCTTTCATAAATGGTGCAGATGGTGGTATGTATCACAAAATAGAAGTGCTTCTGCACCATCTACCATCAAATGCGTGCTTTATCATTTTCTTGTTGTGAGATTAATAGCATTCACATGTTTTCAGAAAATAGAAACTGTTGATTTTTTTAAAAGTTTTTGTTTTTTAGGGTCTGCCAACTTTGTTAAAGGATTCAACTGTTCTCTTAATTGATGTGTGATAGTGAAATATATGGCCGGATATTGTGTATCATCTTGTTATGCAATATTCTTCAAATATTGCAAACTAATGAAACTGTAATGGATGAGTATGTATTAGCACCTGTCAATGATAGGGATCAGTGTGGATGATTTATTTACCTTGTTTATTTGGTTATGGACTTGTTTTAATTTTAGAAGATAGTAGTTGTTTATTTTAATTAGTTGGGGTACTTTTGTCTTTAATTATTTTCTTGGTTCCCAAGTACAATTTAAAGTCTGTTTTCTTAAAATACCGATGTAATTCTCCAACTCTTTATATTATTGAATATTGAGATTATCTTTGGACTATTTTATATCGTGGAGATATTTTATCCCAAAGTGATACGTGGAGTTGAACCCTAGTGAACGTGGAGTTTAAATCCTAGTTATCCTTTACTGTTAACTGCTATTAATTTTTGTTTTCAAATCTGTCCTGCATCAGTCTCTCTCTCTCTCTCTCTCACACACACACACACACAGAGACAAACATATATGCATATAGCTCAAGACTTGATGCATTACATATATCAACACACACACATGTATATACATGGTGTAAGTGGGTAATTGGTACTCAATGTGCTGGTGGTTGAAGCTTTATCTCTATTGTTATTGTGGCTGTGGATTATATATATAAACACACATGATAAATATGCTAGTCACTTGAATATGTTCCTGTTCGACCCTTTCCATGAAGTTATGGTATTGAATTAGTTGCTGTTTAAAATATTAGGCATTATTTTTTTTTTGTTGGTTAAACTTGAAAAATGGAGAAAACATTATTGAAATTAATGGTGTGATTGGATAATTGGTATTCAGTGTGAATATTTGAACCTTTTTCCGATGGTGTTCCAAAATGTTATAAATTGTAGCAGTTGGTGTATCTACTATCTAATACTTATATGACAACATTTTTTTCAAAATATTACACGAAAGACTTTTTAAATATGCTTATTATTTTTCTAATTATAGTTGACTATCAAATAATATTTTTTACCCCTAATATTGTGATATCACCACACAGTAGGTATCTATGCATCATCACATCTTTAAATTTAGACATACTAACATGTACACTTACCTGCTTTTTTCAACTATGTGTACAATCTCAAGTTTGTCCTGAATTCATCCAAATCATTTTATGCTCAATGTATACAATGAGGCACCTCTTCTGCCAGATAAAGGCCTTAATGTGTTGTTTTACCCCTTATAAGTATGTCTGTCTCTAACTTAAAATATGTGTTGTTGATGTATTGTGAATCATATTATATTGTAATATTTGATGCATCGTTGACTTGTTTCGTAAGATACAACTCACTTAAGATACACTATTGTATCGTAATATACATATCGTGTATGGTAAGATACTAACAACTATGGCGATTTCCCTATTTGCTAGAAGACCACCATAACGAGATGTACTAAATTTTTTCCTAATTTATATAGACCAAATGAAATATGTCTACCTATCTGAGGAAGGCAAAAATATGTCTAATGTGGTAGCTGTGTTGGTATAGATTTGGCCAACTATTTTAAGGATGTAAGATACGTACTTTGTTGTAGCTGTTCTATATTAATGGCGTTAGCTCAGAGATTAAATTTCAAACCATTATGCGGGGGATTAAATTGGTGGGGAGTTGATGTCCGTCTTAGTTAGGCACTTGGTAGATCAATTATATCAAGAGAGCAATGGATTCTCAAGCCATTTTGGACCTTGAATGTTACTTTTCAAAACATAAAAATAAAATTTAAAAGTGTGGGGTT
Organism: Aralia elata; assembly: GCA_034770075.1. Classification (NCBI taxonomy): domain Eukaryota; kingdom Viridiplantae; phylum Streptophyta; class Magnoliopsida; order Apiales; family Araliaceae; genus Aralia; species Aralia elata. The sequence continues at coordinate 109,457,383 of CM068385.1, read as the reverse complement.
GCGGAGGAAGGCATATTGCATGGACAATCAAGTGATGAAATGGATAACATATAAACCTATTAGATTTTCTTGCTTTGCAGATTCAAAAGGTGTTAGAGCTTCTAAAAGTAAAAAAAAGAATCGTAGGCGAAAAGATCAACCAAGAAACTCCTCTTCTAACAATGAAAATGGGAGCCATGAGAAGGTTGGCTCTGTCATGTGCTCTATCTCCATCTCTGCCTCTATGGTCTCTCTTTTAATATGACATTTTGCAGTAATTTTGCCGTTTAGTTTGGCAGTAGCATTTTTCCTGTTATTTATTGACTGATTTATTTATATGGGTTCAGGAATTATATGGTCTCCCTTCTGCCTGCCAGAAAGGTGAGGTTGAAGATGTTTCTAGTCCAAGTAAAACTTCAAAGTTGCAAGATTCAACGTCTGCTTCATTTTCACCTAGGCTTGATTTTGATGATGTGGATATTGATGATGAATTGGATCCTGCGATGAAGGAAGAACTCGACAGGTTCAACATTTCTGCTGCATGCATGAGTTTCATTAAATATGTTGTGAATTCTCAACAGAGTTTTATAATTCTACTAAAAAATATGTTACTAACAGATTTCGACTGAGTACCAAGTCATTTCCTCATGACTCATGAGTAGATACCTAAGCAAAATATTTGAGCTCTTTCTAATCTACACATGATTTTATCAGTACTTCGATCTGTTGCCAAATTATTGTCTACTGCTTAAACTCTTTCTCTTTCCCTGAATCAGCATACAAATTGATTTTAGCTTATAGCTGTAAGAGGTTCTTCTACCTAGGGTCAGTTGAATTTGGAAGCGTTCTCTGTGATGCTACTTCTTGTGTTCCATGCACTTGTGAAGTATTTGTATCTGAGATGAAAGTAACTATAATTTAGTCCTGAACAGTGCCTCAGCATAGAGTTGCCTGCGCTGGTACTAGAAAAGTATGATCTCTAGAGTATGGGTGCTATATCATTGGTAATGTATACTCTGATATATGGGTTGAAAATGTTCCCTTCTAAAACTAAAAGTATCACTTTTGTTGGTCTTTTGATTATTCTGAATTAAAAATCTCAATTTTCTTGAAAGGTGAAGGGGTTTATGCTTCAGAGGCAGTCTTTCCTGTATCAGTTTGAATTGCATAATGTTACTTGCTTTATTTTTCCCCAACTGTAGGGAAGTTGAGGACTTTGCACGGAGATTGAACTCTGTCTGGCCAGAAAGGATGCAGGATATTTTGTCTTTGGGTCAAGAAAGAAGGCTTGTACCATTTTCTATGAATGGCAATGGTTCTCTTAAGAGATATGCAGGTAAGCTCTTTTCTCGAGAGTAATTTATCTGTAGGCAGTAGGCACTAAAATATTGAGGGTTGAGTTTTTATTTCATGCTAATGTTGTATGTTTATCTTGCTTCACATTAAAGGGAAAAAGATCAAAGATTTCAATGGTGCTGTAATTTTGCCCCACTCACCTAAACAGATTGGTATTTGGGTCATCATAAACTAAATTTCCTTTGAAATCTGAACCATACACTTATATGGTCTCATTTTTTAGTACATGGAAAAGTGTTCATACATCCATCTTTTCCATTCATCTAATTGTGGTGCCATTCATCTGCATGAATCACGTCTTTTCCGCTGCCCTGGGCCCTTGCTCTTAAATCTTCATTTAGAATCTTTCAGCTAGTTTTCTTGGAGATCTTCTCTTTGCCAGTGCATTATGAATGTTATTTACTGAACATTTGAAGTTGTAACTTGTTTGGGGAGAGAAAGAAGAAGGGAAGATTTGGTGACTGATAGGATTGGGAGGTGAAAGGTATCTATTATATGGAGCAAAGAACGAAGTTGCCAGCAACGGAGTTAAACATGCTGAAAGAAGTACGTGTTATATATGGGAAAGATTACATGTAAATGTTTTATTTAGTGTCTTGGAAATTTTTAGACTTTCAATCCAGAATATTAACACTGATGGCATATTAAGACAAGTGTTAAGAGAGGTTTTTCATATAGAAAAGCAAATAGAACTGTTTATAAAGAGAAGAGACAAAAGGGAAACATTATTGATGAAAATAACATTGAAGTAGTGCTGAATAAATTTAATTGCAGTTTAATTCATCTTGGAAAATAGAACAGCCATGAACCCCAATTGTTTTTGTAGGTTGGTCCTATGTTTTCCTCTGTACACCGCATAAGTTCCCATATCCCGGCAGCACATTGTTAAGAATGTGATGTGGCTTTCTTCTTCTCCTTTTTCAATGAACAGGAAAATCTGTTGCAATTCACAGTTTGCAGACAAAGGCTCCTAGCTGTGAAACCCCATGTCTGTGTTAATATACGATTAACTGATGTTTACATTCAAAAAAAACTTTTGTTTCTGTCTTAATTAGCACAGTCTATTACCTTGTTTGCATGCATGCACCTTATTGGCATAAAAATGTCTTGGTAGTTACACATCAATCTTCTCCTTGAGAAAAATGGCTTTCAATATCGTTAACTTATTTTCAAAATACAATTTGATCAGACCTTCACAGTATGCTCTCCAAATCAGTGGTCTTGCGGTCTGAATTTATTATGATATTTTCATGTCATTTATTGCCACCTTTGTGTTCGGATCTACTCATGTTGACCAAATATGTATTTGAATGTGAGCTTTGTCTGGCTGATGAAGAATGAGGCTTCACCAGAACCATCAGTTGTCATACAAGATTTAGCTTTATGAAAACTAATGTTCGAGAACTGAATGTTATGTGATTTATCTCTGAGAGAATGCGATATAGATATAAATTTCATTCACTCAGGTGTTTTTAGATTGATCTGTTTTGTTTATTTAATGTAAAATTACGACTTTTTGGCTGGCCATGCTAGTCATTTATATATGGGGATGAGTTTTGTGAAGGGTACATGTCTGCTGTCCACTCGCCTAACTTTTATCAGGATGGCATGTTTATTGGCAGCTAGATGACTTAAAAAGCTATACAGAGCTCAGATGATAGATACAAACGGTTGATGTTCTGCAGCAAGGACTCCCTTTGTCCCTGTTTTCCCTATTGAGTTATTCTGATATGCTTAATAACTGGAAAGTGCTAAAAAGATGGCACAAGTTACAGTTAGACAGCAGAAGATGTCAGTTTAATGTCTCACAAGTATATTTTTAATTCATTGTGAACAGATTTGAACAGAAGATAATGATGATCCACTTCTCGATATGCAGCTTGAGCAGTTTGGACAAGTTGCCCGAATTTGTTTGCTAATGCCCTGAGCTGCTGTCAAGGCCTATCAGAAATGGCAATGCTTTCATGGTGTGGTCTGCATATGAGATTAATTTGGTTGTTTTTATCAACTTCAAATGGCAGTTTTAGAACACTGCTATTTTGCATGTGGGAAAGGAACTTGAACAGAGAAAAGCAAAAAATGGGAAGAGGGGGGGGGGGGGGGGGGCAGTAAAGGAGTTGAAAAAGGGAAAACTCCTGAGAAGTCTGGATTTTCAACTAATCAAGTTGGCTCTTTCTAGCTTTCTAGAAATCTTGTTACTTTTACAAGTTCTTTATTATTTTTGGTCTTCATTTGATTCTTTCTAACTGTTGTATATTACAAGTTCTTTGTCTAAGTTGCATTAGAGTTTAATAAGACTGTCGTGCTTATTTACGTTATGGTTTGAGACCTTAATTATCTCAAATTGCAATGTAACAATAATTAAGTATAGAAATCTGAGATGGAAGATGTAATTTTCACCGTTTCAGCCAAACTTCTCTCAATAATTACAATTTTTGCCATGACTGCCATATTATTGTGTACGTAATAACTCCTGGACATCAAAAGATAGTTTGGGAATCTAATTTTTACAAGCATAAACATTATCACTTATTGAGCCATCAAAGGACAAAAAAATAGATTTAAACACAAACTACTCTGGGAGATCTTTTCAATGAATATTTTTTTTCCTCGTTAAATTTCCGAAATCATAGCTTCGGACTCTAATACTCTGCTGGCAAATCATTCCGTTATAAATGCTATTTTATAGCCGTTTTGGCTTTATAGGTAGTTTTAGAAGAAACATTCAACTAAAACCAATCTAACATTATCAAGGGAGAACCCTTGTAATATTTCCAAGGCAGGAATCTATTATTAGAGGCTTGTTTTGTCAAAAGATTGATAAAAGAAAAATAAAAATAAAAAATAACATTCACAAGTTAAGAAATCCTTTCTAAATTTTACTTTTTTCATGATACTCTAACCCTTTTTGAAATAATTCCATTTCTAAAGCAAAGGACTCGACTGAGTGATAATTTCTAATATTAACATTTTAATCGATATTTAATTTATTCTACTCACCAATATCAATTATCACAAGATTGTATATATAATTTTCATGAATTATAGAAATGTAGTACAGAGGCAGGAGCATTATTCTAAAAAAGAGAGTTTAAAAAATCCTTTTTTTTCTTCAAATGATTACATTTTAATAAACCTCAAACATTCAAAATTAGAGAACACAGTTTGAGGTGGGAAACCAAGCACATCCATACACCATGATTTATTATTGTGATGCAGTCAAAAGTAAAAAAGCTAGATAGTGTCCGCCACCTGAATCCCCCAAATCAACATTACATTACCATTGGCTAGCAATAGCAATAGCAATAGCATTAGCATAGCATAGCCAAAAGAGAAAAATAAAGAAACTGGAAACATAATAAACAAAAACAGTTTTAGATACATACATATAACAAACAGCAAATCAAAGTAGGTAAAGAAAATATATCCTAGTGTAGTGAGTGTTTGATTGTTTGTTATCAATCTTTAATCTTGAGGCCAGTAGAAGAATAGTAGGCTTTAAAAGCCTTGGGAAGATAAACAGGCAACAAAAAGCCAAACAGATTGAAGCCCCAAAAAGCCAAGTTGGCAACAGCCAGAGCTCTTCCAATATACAACCTTCTTGGAGACCCAGCATCTACCTTTGAGATCTCGGTCCTCAACCAGTCCATAATAGTGAAAATCCTGACAGAATTATAAATCACCGGCACATAAACCCGTATCGGAAGCGAAAACTGATCCCAAAAGGCCACTCCTTCCATGAACACTTGACTTGCCAAAAGAAAAACATGGGGCACAGCTGCTTTGATACCCTCTGTATCCCCTTCACAAATCCCTTCAAATATGTAACCTATGGGAAGAAATAGTCCGATCATGGCTCCGACGAAGACGTAGAGACCCAGAATTCTGTTCTTTTTGCCGAAAAGAGGAGGGACGGCCGAGGGGGAGAGAGGGGGAAAGGCAACCTTGGAGATGAAATACATGTATATGAAAGAGAAGACTACAAATGCAAAGTCTTCTATGCTTACCATTCCACTAGCAGAGAGGACAATCATGACAGCCAGAGCGTTGAGCTGTCGGAAAGAGGAGAAACTTCTACTGCCAGCTTTAGGAGGGATTTCTTTTTGGTTTTGGTTTTGGTGGTGGTCTTTTGACAAGGAACTGCTCTGGTTTTCTGGTTTTTCTTCATTTGGGAGATGAATGTCACTTACTGGTCCAACCCCACCTGACATTTTTGTGAGAAATTCGGTTGGTTTGATTTTATTTTTTTTCCAGTTAAGGTTATGGATTGGATTCGGAAGGGTGAACAAGTAGAGAGAGAAAGTGGAAGAGGAATTAGAGAGGAAAGAAAGAGGGGTTATTCAGGAGAAGAGAGAGAGAGAGGGGATTGATATTTGATCCGGAGGTTGAGGTGAAGTGATAGCACACGTGTTAAATGATGAGATTCTTTTGGTTCAACTGAGGAATACATGGCTTCCAAAAGAGATCGATATATGGTAGTAGTCAAAAATTTTAGATTTTCCCGGAATTATTTATTTCCTTGGTCGCTTGGTCGAGTGGGCCATCTTGTGCTTTTTTAAGCAGGTTAGTGTTTGACTGCATCTTAATACATCTTAAGAGTTTACCTCTTAATGCATTTTAAGAGGCCATATTTTTATATTAAGAGGTCCTCTGAATAATTTAGATTCATATTTATATCTTATCATATTTGTATATTAAGAGGTCCTCTTAATACAAAGATGTGGACTGTTAAAATGCATTAAGAGGTAGACTGTTAAGATGTATTAAGATGCAATCAAACACCACTTTAATTTTGAAAATTACCTGATTATCAATAAATAGAAAAATTCATATATGAAACCGCAATCCATGCAATAACACACTGAAGTCTGAACCAGCTGAGTTCAATAAAAATGAAAACATTGCTCAATACTAACCCATGAATAATCCATCTTCCAAAAAACTTCATGTAGGTTTCATTCATAATCCAGTCTATCAAAATGGAATAACAAACGATTAGGACTAATGCAGTTGAACATCGCAAAACTAAGGCCAAACCAATGGCCTCAACAGAAAAAGAACTCTGCAACTGCACTAGAAAACCAAGTTTATTACGAAATAATCTGGACGACAAGAAGAAAGACCCCCTCCCCTCCTACTAACCAAAACTTCCCAATCAAGTAAGAAAGAAAATCCACCTGTAAAACCGTTCCCTCAAAAACTTTTCTGACAGAAGTACCACTGGTAAAACTGGAACCTCCGCTGCTAATAATGTAGGCCACGGGTTAACTGCACATTTGGTATAACAAACTAAATCTTCTCCTTCTATCTCCTAGGTAACACTTGTCTGTTTGGGAATGTACTTTATTTTTACGCCCTTCTCGGGCTTTGTCCTAAACTTGGCTTTCGCATGTCCATTGGTTGAGGACTCGAGCGCCCCCATTTCACCCAGCCGGTTCTCTGCACTGCCAAGAATGCTACGCTCCTCGATATCTGATGCTTTAACAGCTGATGCTGCTACCGAACAGTCATTTAGGGCATCACCGTATCCTTGACATTCAGGTTCTGGGGAGAGGACCAAGGTCACATGGTCCCCTGAGATAGCCTCCTTCCATCCTACATGGGATTCAAGGCCATTAAGACGAGTAAATGGGCTGCACGAGAAATTTTGAAGTTAAGAATATTTAGGGTATTAAATACAACAGAAATGAGCTTACTCTGGGCAAGAAAAGCTCTTGCAGCGTGGCTGGAGAATGGCAAGCCTTTTGGCTGCATGATTTCCTTGATATTGCCATTCATTTCACATGATCCAAGACAGCTTTCACCAGGCATAGTGCGATCACCACCCACTCCTGGGATTGGATCGTCTTCCGACTCTTGATTGCCACTTTGAACAGCAAACTGACCTCTAGTATCATGCCTGCTCACGGGCCTCCAAAATTTGACAGTAGATCGGTTTATGCCACTCAGGACAGAATCTGACTTCATCAGCTTGTGTTGAGCACCAACTTTTTTGGGCATAACATGCTCTATGCTGCTGCAAGTATCTTGGGCTTCAGACTGACTATGAACATGTCCCTGCGAGGTACAATTTCTCACTGTCACGGATATAGAACCAATCATCACCTCACTAGTTTGATCTGTTTGGCTTATTTCCTCTTCCCGTACTCTGGTTATCACACATCCCCCGCCATTTTCTCTTTTAGCTTTTCTAGTCCAAACTTTACTTCCATTAACTGGAACAGCCCTTGGATCCCTGTGGGGAGCATGCCTTTGTGCAGGTTCTGGTTTCACTATATGAAGATTCTGACTAGGACGAAAGCCATTCCGCCCACCCTTTTGTGATTTTGACAGCTGCCATTTACTGATGACTAAATTCCGACGACCGTTTCCCTGACTTTTACGAGATTCAACATTCTGAGCACCACCGGAATCCAAATTTTTACCGCTGAATCCACCTTGGGCTTCAATATGTGCAGCTTCTTCATCGTTCAAGAAGTGGACAGGCTCAAGGAGTGAGGGAACATGATCCGCCAGTGACTCTGAAACATGTGGATCACCTTCAGATAGGGGTTGAGGACTGGATAGTTCATCAGAAGGCGCGCTCTCTAATACTGACACAGTGCAATTTAACTCTGGCTTCTCCTCATATGATTGTTCCTTTGTTTTTTGTTCCTTCTGTCGAATTTTTTTCCGTCTTTTTTTTTCCAACATCTCAGCTTGCCTATTTAAATGAAAGTTGAAAGTAAGGAAACTTATCATAACATCTCAGCTTGCTTATTATTTTTCCTTCTAATCCCATATATATATATATATTGATTGTTTTATAAATTTACGAAAGAGCCAATTAAATAAAAGCACAAGCCATTTCGAAAACCAGGCATCCTTCACCATTGAGCTGAATCCGAGAAAAAACAACAAAAATAATCCACAGTTGCCCTCCAGAAGAGTGATTATTATAGTCTGGTTCTATATTCAAGACAGTTACACCTTATAATCCAAATTTAGATTCTAATCTCTCCTTATGTTCCTTTCATTTCCCAAAGCAATACTCTCCCTCCATGTTTTCACTCTCTCTGATAAAACTGTTCGTTTTTAAATAATCAAACCATATTCCTGAATCAATTTGGAAGAGAGAACTATATACATCTGAAACTTCAACTACCGAACACAAATAACCAAAAGAAGCACAAATCTGGCAAACAAGTACGTTTATTTATTTATTGCAACCATGGTATAAATAGGCAACATGCTAAATTGGCTTTCAAAAGCAGGGTTAGTTGAACAGATCTATCACAAAGTACAAAACCATTTGGAAGGAGAGTCAAGTTCGCATATCTTGTTCTTTTGCTTAGAAAATTCAAAATTTAATCAACTCCTTCAAGACCTTGGTGAAATGGGAATTAGGCTTTATCCTAATAAGCACTCTGCAATGACGGAAACGGTAGTAGGAAGCTCAACATAAGTTTGTAATTTGCAGAGAAATAGGTGAAATTTACCTTCTCTGAGCAGCTTCTTCCTCCTCGACAAGCAACTTCTGGCATCTTAAAGCTTCAGCATCTTTGTCAGCAATCCATGCTTTAACCTGAACACAAGAGAAAACTAAATTATTGTTATTTGATAAAGAGAAATGAAACAGATAGAATAGGTGGTCGAATTAGAAAAAAAAAGGTAATGCAGGAAGTCTGTCTGAAGGCACAGACAAAGCTCATTTATGAATGTTGGTGGAAATGCCAGCGACTCTATATATCTATTAAATGTAGGCATGTTAAGGCACCTCAGATGACCACTATATTCATCTAACATGCTTTTGTGTGTGTGTGTGTGTGTGTGTGTGTGTGTGTTGGGGGGTTTGTGTTTGGTGGTGATGGTTATGGAGGAAGGGAGGGGAGTAAGTCTAATGACAGAGTATCCCAATAAGTACAGTTTAATAAAATGGGAAGGTGAATACCAGTTTTTGTTCAACAAGGAAGCTGGTGCAAGCAACTAAGTTCTTCATCTCAAGGCCAATTTTCCCAGCCTCCCCATCAAAGACATACTTTTGCATTGATCCCGCAGTGCCGGCACATAAGAATGTTCTCTCACTTGCATCGTCAAGGATACCGAATAGCTCCTGGGAGGATATAGGAAGCCTGGAAGGTGTAGCTTGGATTATATCCTACAAATAAAATTTTCTTCAAATACATATTACTACGAAATTAACAACTGAAACCAAAAAAGAACAAGAGAACTATAGAATCAAACAAGAACTATAGAACTAAAGTTTCTGTTGGGTTGGCTGGATGGGGGAAGATAGAGAGGGAGTGTGACATCCAACATCATCCCTTACCAAGAGTGCAGAGCCAGCCTTCACATAAACTTGTGGAAGAGCACAAAATCCTGGTGTTCGGATAAATGATGCCAATGCCTTTACTATTGAAGAGCCAGGAACTTCCTAAAAATATAGTCAGTTCAAGAAATTAATTAAAATATTGAAACCTCAGGGATTAAAGCAGGGAGACTAATTATTTTCAAGGAATATTGAACAATAAATGATAAAACCCAAAGCACTTATATTATTGTATTCATACTACTATTTAAAATCCTAATTTTAACATAAAACAATTAATAAAAATTATATCGATTTAAATTTTAAATCTTTCCAATTCCTTTCTGGTATCCCACTGAGTTTGAAGCCTTCATGTTTCACAGATACCCAATATATTCTCTGTAATATGAACCGTGACTATAGAATAATCGATCACATAAATTTTCAAGAAATTAACTTTTAAGAGGTAGTAAGCACACAGATCATTATCAAGGCACAAAGAGAAACAAAGATCAGGAGAATACCTCCAGAATCACATCCTTAAATGATACAATTTCCTTAGCCTCATCCAACGAGATCTGCAATATAAACAAATTAATTAGCATATTGCAACTAAGAGGAAGACCCTAGCGCAAATGACTAGGCAAGCCATTACCTTATCCCAAAATGCTCCCAAAAAATCCCTGTTTTTGTGAGACTCCTGCAATGTATATTCATATCATATCAGACACTAAGCCATTTACAATAATAAGAAAGAAAACTGTAATTAGATTCCCCAAACCGATATACCGACAAGCCTTTAAATTTATTTATTTATTCCGCCATCAAGTACAAACATTTAGGTTTCAAATGTTTAAAAACCAACACTAATAAAATAAAGATATAGTAGCAAACACACATATAGTCACAAGAATTAAATTACAGAAACATAAAGGAAACCTTATCAACATTTAAAGACCGCCGGTGCACACGTATATGTCTCCGGTAGTTGATCGGAGAACAAAACTCCCGGGAACACTTGTCACACTTCTGCATCTGAACCTTGAAAGGAGTTATCAAGGGCCAACCAAGAAGATCTGAAAAAGAGAAGTAATGGTTCAAACTATTTGGCTTCAACAACAAGCCCACAAATTGAGATCTATAGACTCTTGATGTTTGATTTGGGTCCAAAAAAAGATTGCTACCAACAGCCCTTAAATATTAAGGCTCATTTGTCGTTTATCGCAACTGGAAGTCACCATGTACACATAATCAGATTTCTTTTTGCATATATATATATATATATATATATATATATATACACACATACATATATACACATATATATATATATAATCAGATTATAGCAGTCATATTAAATACGGGTAGAAGGGGTTTTTATTCAATTTCATTTAGGGTAGTCTAGGAAGTTTAAAAAAATCATAAATGACTACATGATTTGTAATCTCCTAATTACCCCCCCCCCCCCCCCAAGAAATTTGTGGATACTGTCTATTTTAAGTTTATCTGGTTATAATTTACGCATACAAAATTCAATAAACATTACAGTAAAAACCTATTTTAAGCCATAAACTATTATACAAGTCAAACATTCACAAGAAATAGGGTGTGGATGACATTTAACCTACTTTTTCCAGGCTCATCATTGTCATCGCCAGCCACCTTACCATGGCAAATACTAACTTAGGGATTTTGAGACACTGAAAGGCATTCTTGTTCCTCATAGAAGAGGTCCACCACTTATGAAATGGGAACAGATTCCTTAATCCCATTTACCTCATATGGCATATAAACTGAGCCATTGTTATGATCTAGAGCATGCCATCCACCTTCTAAGGTGTTCTTTAACTTCAAAAAAACAATATTAAAAAATTACTAGTACCTTGTTGGTCTAAGGCCTGAAGTAATTGGATCCATTGCACTGGGCTATCATTTGTCCTTGAGAAAGAAAGAGAAGGCTCTTTTCCACTCGGCTGTCTGATGAAAGTATCCTGGGAATCATTCCCACCTTCTGATTTCATTGCATCTGGATTACAAGGAGCCCTGAGTTTAGCAATTGGCATCTATGCACCTAAGACCACTTTCATATAAAATGGCACTGTAACACTTTAACAAATTATCGGTCAGGTTTTCACAAATAGATTAATTCATTCATTAATACACAACTCAATAAAGAACGACAGCATTCAATGTTGTGTATTGGGCATTCTCTTGACCCTGAATCACAAGAATCACAATGTTGATAAGGGGAGCAGTGCTGCAAAGAAATTAAAATTCTACTTTCCCCAAATTTATTTAAGACGTTTGAGTGATGCACAATAAATGCAATCTCATACAGAAAGTAAGATGCAGGTAGTAGGATTAGCAGGTGGTAATTAATATCTAGAAGATGACAGAATGCACAACAACATAGTAAAAAACGACGATATTTATCACAAATTATAAGATTTATCACAAATTACAGGAGTTAATGAATATCATCACTTGCATAATATAATAATACATGAAATTAATGTGAAAAGCAATTGGTACAAGTCATATACTTCTTAAACATATGATAACATAACGTCGGATTTTTAGAAATGGCAATGAGGCAACATATATATTAGACTAAATACTGTCGTGTTTCTAAAGACTCATTGTTTACTGTTTTAAAAATTCATTCCCAGACAACTAAAACTTTGGTTGCACAATATTAAGGGACAGTGTGTCCCTAAAAATGGTGTCACACTCAAAATCCCAGAAAGAAAAACAGACAGAAGAGTATTAGTTTGCGTTGTAAAACCCCAGTGACACAAACCCTCCGCAGATACAATTATAAAAAAATTAAATTAAATTAAACTGATAATTTAACCCATGATTATGTAGCAACAAGACCACTGTCAAAAATAGTTTAATCAATATCGGCAATCAATCTGCATATCTATTTTCAAAAAAGGTACCCCACACAATGTAGAATCTTTATTAAAATATGAGCAAAGATATCCCTCGAAATGGAATTTCTAAATATCTCGCTTTCCAGTATCCATTAATGTGACGAATTCCATCAAGTAGAATCCTCAATTCCTCATGTTAGACCCTAGTTCCTACTTACTAAAATAATGTTTTACAATGTTAAAAAAACCAGAACAATCCAAGAACAGGTTCTAAATAAAGATTTGATAGGTCCACACTAACTAATGAGAACATTCCGTGATTGAAACCCAAAAGAGTTTTCACCAAAAAGAGTTTTCACCGCGCCTTTATCACTAGTTAATTTCTGGCTCAATTAACACGTAAAAATTGCACCCAACCACTTTGTATATCTGTCGGTCCAAGCGTGTGTAAACACAAACATGGCAAACAAATAAAATGATTTCCAATTTAATTTTAAGATCATTGCTCTAAAAGCACACGACTTATTATAAGCTTAACCCAGCCAAACTATCTGAAATACTCGAATTTTCAATGCTGAACCAAACACCCTATTCTACTAACCTAACATAGATTAGATTCAATGTAGTGTATAATGTCCACCCATCCCCTCTCTTTCTTAATATATAATTTATCAAATAATACTTACAAAAAGAGTAACCAAAAAACTGATCATAGAAGCAGGGCCGGCCCTGGGCCAGGGCAACCAGGGCGACCGCCCAGGGCCCAAAGTTACAGAGGGCCCAAAATTAATTATAAGTTTGTGTATATATGTGTATATATGTATATTTATAAGTAAAGCTTCAGTGGACTAGTGGTAGGAGAGTTCCTTGTCTTAGTATAGACCTGAGTTCAATACTTAGTGGGTGCATTTTGATTTTGCTTTCCATTTCTTTTTCACTAAAGGTCCAAAAAAAGCTCCAACATTAAATGTTTTCTATTTGTAATTTTTCAATGCTTAAATTCTATGGGGAAAAAAAAGAACTAGCCAAATATGACAAATGACCAATCATAGGGTTAATTTTACACAATGACCTTAAATGGCACAATATTGACTATAAAGGCAACCTTACTATTTTTTTAATTTATTTTTTTTTCAAAAACACTTTTACAATTGTTGATATGAAATATTGTTTTAATTATGTTGTAAATTTTTTTTTTGTCAAACCTTTATATTAAAAAAAGTGTTTTATTTCAACACACTACAAACTCCCGCCAAATTAAAAAAAATACAAAAATATTATAAAAAATTTGGCTCGGGGGCGCTGCCCCCGAACCCCCGCCATTGGGCACCCTCAAGAAATTTCGCCCTGGGCCTTGCAAAACCCAGGACCGGCCCTGCATAGAAGGATCATGCTTCGTAAGTCACAAGCCTAATCCAATCCACATTGAACAAACATAACAAAGCATTCTTATATACTTAACACAGCAAATCAAGAAGTGAAATTTAAATATTAAGTAGCGAATTTAGAAGGGCAGACAATGATATCTGATACATCATGCAAAAAAGGGTAAGCACTGATTACACCAAATTATGCAGATCATTAACCAAATAATTGAAATTTCAAACTAACATCAGATCAAAATAAAATTGAAAGAATGGAGAAAGTAAACGAAACTAATTAAGAAGAAAGAGAAAGGTTAGCTAGGTTTGAGGTCACGTGATCCGTGATCAGCTACTGCACAAATAGAGTGAGCGAGAGTTTTACGTACCAGTATGGGGACTTGAGGGATCGACGACGGAGGTCGGAGGGATTCAAAGTCGCCGGAAAGGCGGCGAGAGAATTGTACGGCGAGGAAAATATATAGTATGTCTTTATATAAATTAGATATGGAGTATATAAGTAATATATAAAACTCGTAAGACACGAGAAGCAGTCGGCAAAATATATATCGAGAAAGAAAGAAAAAAAGAGACAGAGACGAAGAAAAATATATAAAGGCTGAAAGGGAACCCTTTCGGTAAGTAAGGAAACTTTTTTTTTATAAAAAAAATACATAATTAATTTAAATTAAAATTTGGTAAAAAGTAATTAAAAAAATTCCTTATTCCTGTAATAGGAGAACCTCCTTTTCAGTAATCAAACTTTAAAAAATATGTAATCGGAATGTTGTATGACACGCGTAGTCACAACGCGTGGCGTACACGCTCTAATACAAGAAAAAGATGCCAGCAAGAAGCTACTCATGATGGGCCATAATTAGTTTAATGCTAATAATGATTATTTAATACTAATAATAATGGGCCATAATCAGCTTAATAGTAATAATTAAGGATTAAGGAGTTTAAGGTTAGGAGTCTGGATAATAGTTCACCCAAAAATATACCTATATTTTACTAATTATTACTCAGGGATATCGGATGATATAATTGTCCAATTCAATTTTAAGATAATATTTGGGGATTTAAATTTTTTTTGTCTCAAATAATATAATATCATTGATTTGAGCAAAAATTCTGTAATTTGAAATAAAAAATTTAAAACCCTTAATATTATTTTAAATTTTATGTATCAATAGTGCGAGAAATAAAAAAGAAAATTGAATTAGATAAAATGAATTTCAACATTGCTTTAGATTTCATAGTAGTATCATTGTTCTTCAGTCAGAATGAGGATTATATTTGACTTTTTATAAGATTGTCGTAAACATATTGAGGCATCATTTTTTTACTATTTTTTAATTATAAATATTTTTTCAAGTTTAATTTTAAGAAGAATCATAAAAGAAATAATATACAAGTGTGCTACCTACCTAACGTTAATATGTATAAATGCAAGTCTTCACTAACACTTTAGTTATGCCACTCAAGATGGCTAAACTGTAATTGGAAACCCATGTCCCATGCTGGTTCTTTCTTTTCCATATATATATGTATAAATATATGTAAGACCGTTTACAAGACCCGGACTGCTATTAACAGTTCATGGATTGGATTAATGCCTAATGGTGAATATGGTACACGTATTTTCTTAAGCTGCACAAGTTTATGGAAAACTAGATAGAACATGAAACAGGTTCAGGATTGTTGTTGCCACTCTTGAATTGCATAATAAAGAGCATAATTGGGGAGTAAATCACAGTGATCAAGCTTAAGGTTTGTCATTGGTGAAGTCTCGTGGCCACTGTTCAACCATCCTTTTATGGCATCTGCCTCGTAGGTAAAACCATCTGCTGCTATGTATGGATCTTTCATTACTTCCTGTACATTCCCAAAATTGTAAGCAAATTTAAACAAGTCCTAATTCTCAAAAATAATATCCATAAATTTGCATATTAATATTCAGCCACCATCGGACACTACTATGTGGCTCTTTCCAGTAAACTGAAAGGCACATCAGTTCAGACAAGACATGGCATGATTTAACTGGTGATCCTGGAGAATGGAGACTACTATCATAGTGACTAAATACTACAAAAATACACGAAACACACGTTGAGCAAATATGGGACATGCTGATGTAAAACATAGTTATACTATTATTACCTGGAAAATTGGACAGACAAATTGAGAGGGAATTCGACGCTTCCCCTCAGAGTCCAGGGAGGATGAAGTGCATAAACCTCTCATCGGCTCAATCAGACTCCAAACATCTGTGATGAGATTTGGCCGATCCAATCTTTTCTTTGCACAGCACCTCAATGCCAAGTGAGCCGACTGTTTTGCCAGCTCAAGTGGCCAATCCCCAGCTGAAAAGTCCAAAATTGTTTTGAAGTTCCCTTTTTCTAGTGCACATTTCACATCTTTTATTATCCCTAAGGCCGGCCTCCCAGTTAACAGACATAACCAAACAATCCCAAATGAGAAGACATCCGATTCCGTAGTGAACTCTCCAGTCTCATGAAATTCGGGATCCACATAGATAGATGCCTCTGGACTTGCATCACGGGGGATAAAACGAAAGATTCCCAAGTTGCTAAGTTTACTGACATGGTTTGCATCAAGGACGATGTTGGTGAGTGTTAAATTCCCATGGACAATGCACGGGTTGTTAGAGTGGAGGAAGATAAGACCAGCACATATATCGATGGACATTTTAACTCGACTTTGCCATGGAAGAGGTGGGGTATTTCCCCGGCAAACCAGACGATCTTCAAGGCTGCCATTTTCAGAATACTCGTAAATAAGTGACCGAGATTCTGGACAGATTCCAACCAGTTGTACAAGGTTTGGGTGTCTCACCCTACTCAAAACTGCTGCCTGCATTAAACAACAGAGATGCAGTGAAGAAATGCCAATGGTTTTTGTCAAAGGAAAATACACAGCACCAAATAGTTTGGTTTTGTCGTTGGCTAATGTCATGAAAAATATACATCATTAAATCTTACACGTGAGCCTCAAAAGTTAATACGTGTCAAATATAACTTCGATGCCGTAAAGCAAGCAGCATGGCAAGAACTACAGAGAGAAGTTGCTAGAAACATGTATCTTATATAATTCAGCCTTGAAATTTCCTTCTTGCTTAGAGAGTGAGATATAAGACTGAAATTGGACATCTAGTTTTCAGACCACGTCGTTTCTAACTTTAGGAATTCTCTAGCAACTAAGAACGAACAGCCTAAAATTTCTGTCAACATTTAACAAAGCTGAAGAGAAAGAGGGGATATATCGGCAATATGGTTCGGGAGATTCCAGAAGGAATGCACCAAAAATTTCCTAATAACCTGATTTAAATGTAGGACTATGTACATAAACCATATTATCTATAAAGCGGCATATGAAAAGATGTGAACAGGTAGGAGAAGCTATAAAATAGCATATATTTTGTACAAGTCTACAAATAGCATGCAATTCTAATGAAGCTAGTACTGAACAATAATACCAGACAACAGATGGTCGTGTCTGATAGTTTAAATAGGCAAACTAAATAAACTGAAAGGGACTTCACATCGTTGAGTAAAGACCCCATACTAGCGATACAAATAACAATATCATGCCACCATTCTGTATATTTATAAGTCACCAAAATTGACATGTACAGTTGATTCAAAGCAAATTAAAAAGGTTATCAACTTTAGCTTCTATGGTCATTTATGAAAATTTGTAGTATAACGTCTCAATCATTATCCACCATAATGTATGGTCCTACATAAGTACCTTGCAAGAAATTGAATACAGATGCATTTACATCAAGATATCTGGAAAAAAAAATTACCTCATTTTCAAATTCCATATCGTTTTGAGAACCATGCGAGGGCAACATCTTTATAGCAACCTTCACATGGCGAAGAAGGCCCTTGTAAACACACCCACATTTCCCATCTCCAATCTTCCAGGATGGGTCAAAGTTCCGAGTAGCCTCAATTATCTCCAAGAAAGAGAATGCAAAAAATTGTGGTGAGCTTAAAGTCATAGTGTCCTCTTCTACCAAATTCCTTAGTTTCTTAACTTCCTTAGTTGCTTCTTCATGTTCTGTCTGCAGCTCATCCCGCTTCTCCTTAAATATGATCAGGAGTTTAACGGCTTGAATGATCTTTTCTTCTAACTCCTTCTCCAAAAGATGGGACTTGGTGATTTGGCTCTCTAGCATTGGCTTCTGCTCCCGGACCATCTGAAGTTCTTTTATGCATCGATCATGCTGATTCTTCATCCTTTCTGATTCTTGCCTTTGTTTTGCCAACATTTCCTCCAATTCTTTTCTTTGGTTTGTCTCCTTCATGCATATACTTTCTGATGCTTCAGCCTGTAACACAGTGACAAGTAAAGCTCCATAGTAAAGAATTGCGAGTTTACAACATCTATTAAAAGGTCAGGGAACTTATTCTAGAAAAAGTTGAATCAGGTGATGATCTTTTCAGTTCACTTCAATCTGTCATTTGTAAGTGTAGGATAATGATATTTTTTATAAACTTATCGTAAATGTGAGACAGGTATAGATTATGGAAAAGGCATGGCATAATCTGAAGCTTTACATCATTATCAACCATACAGCTAAAGCTTACTTCAGAGAGCTATAAAGTTGACATTAAGACTAGACATTCAATTCAACTGGTTAGTCATGGTCTGCATTGGGCATGCTTGATGCAATTATCTGCAGCCATGTCCATCCTGAGAAGAATATTTATTGAAAAATATATGTTATCTAGGAACAACAGAATTCCCACAAAACATAGCAGCACCAAAAGGAAAAGGAAAAAAGAGAACAAAGATATTAAAAATAGAGAAAAGAAAAAAAAAAGGAAAAGAAAGAAGAAGAATTAGAAGAGAATCTTCAAAGATGAAGGTCACCTTGTGTAAGGCCTCCATGGCATCCTCTTCAGCTTTCCAACGTCTCACCGACTCTTCGAACGCTTCCTGCTTTGAATTTTCAGCATGTATCCTAGCATGCTCTAATTTATGATATAGATCACCAGTTCCTTGACCTTGAGGTCTTTCTGCCTAAATCACAGAATGATATGCAATTTTTTAAATCCTGATAAAAACTACTATATTAAGTGACATAATTAAGATCAAGCTGAAATATTCAGAAAACAAGTATCTACTATCCTATCAACTCCAGAGTAAAATGAAGCTATAGTTACTAAAAGACTCGGAACAGTTCCTTTCACTCCTTTATTAGAGGAAAGTTTCTAACAGCGTCACTTTCTTATTCACATACTCAGACCTCAAGAATTAGAAGATGTCAACTTTAAAAACTCAGAAGTTCACCAGTGGTTAAGTAGGTTATTTTTTCATAATTGTACTACATACCAGCAACATAGCAGATGATGAGCGAAAGAGACGTTTATGGGACTTGTGAGGTGAGGGTAAAGTTGAACCATCTTCTTTCATCTCATCCATCAGCAAGGGGATTGACTTAAGAGTAACAACCACTTCGTCTGTTGAACCATTTAGATGCTCCAAAGACTCTGAAGCATCGACATCTTCATCTGCATCTGCTACATTATTTTGTTGTAATGTTGTTTCTCTGGTACTTGTTTTAGAAGACAAGTCCCCAATCCTCTCTATCTGAGAGGTAATATTAGCAGGCCTTCCTCAGTGAAAAGAAACATGATCTGTGTTAGTATACCTTAAATGAGATGCCTTTCCATGTCTACAAATTATGATCCTAAGTATTTTATTTTTTATGGTTTATTATGTTTTTTCTTTCTACTAATCAGGAGCTTCGATATAATGTATTAGTATCCTTAAGAAATTAAAAAGTAAATTAAAGTACAATCTGAAGCGGGTATTGGATGAGTGAACTTCGAGACATGGACTGTCAAGGTAGCTATGAAGCCCAAGAAATAGAATAGAAAAGTATGTAGAGGGTTCTTTATGAACAAATTAAGAAGGAAAAAAAAATCGGTTATTTCGTGCGAACTTCAAGTCCACTTAGAAGCAACTAGAATGAAAGAAGAAAAGTCTAAGAGAAAACTCCCCTAAAAACCAAGACACCAACATTAATGTACAACAACAGTAGAAATTGTACATTATTTCTTACCTAGCCTGAGAGAAACATATTCATGATAAAGTTACCAAAAAAAGTGCTTACATTGGCCAACATACCTGCTACAAATAAGTACTCCTTTGCACGCAAACCAGATCTGACAATAAACTGGAGCCTTTCTGCACACATAGATTGCTTTATTGGACTTCAGCTCCATCAAGTTCCTGCAATCTTGATAGATTGGTTCAGTTGATATAGGGAGAAGAGACTGAAAATCAGAAATGGTCAAGTTTGAATCATGCCATCATGTAAAATTGTCAAGAGTTTAAAATATGTCGCTTCAATACACCAACAAGTTAGTGGTGTCACAATACTAGTAGCTTAACTCAATTGTGAAAACTGAAATAAAAAAATATCACAATATCTACAATTTTATTAAATAGCAAAACAGTTTTTACTATGATGAAGTATACATGCAAAAGGCCCTGCTCTAATGCCCTTTAATTATCGTGTTCCTTGATTTCTTATATAATTGATAATTCTCGGATGATGTACCTCCACTCAATATCCTAGAAGTCTATCATTTGTCTTTCCTTCATCTGGAACGAGGAGAAATTAAGAAAAGAAGTAAACTACATACTTGACAAGATATTTTGGGTGGTATGTGTGGGGCAGCGGTGGGCCATGCTTAGAGAACTTCTTAAAAGCACCGTAATCAACTTTTTTTTTAGGATTAACATAAAGAAATACATTTGGACAATTCATATTCATATATGCAACCAGCAGTAACATCACAATGATAAAACGGCAATTGTAACATATGTTTCATACTTCGAATAGTGTTTTTCTGTTGCCGCTCCCATGACAAGCCATCTAATGTGTTGCTGAGCAATAATATGCACAATTCCTTTCTCAACATTTTCCATTTCAATCCACATCTTACCTGCCTGCACCTGCAAATACACAATCAGATTAATCTTTAAAAATTGGATAGAAGACTGTAATAGAGTATTTGCAGAAGGACTTGCAAGATGTGATAGTTAATGACAAAACTTTGTAATAATTATTATTTCACATAAAATTCTAACCATGACATTAATCCGATAACCTTTTACAAGTCAACCACTCAATCCTTAATCCTAAAGATAGTATATAATATAAATAACACAATTAATGCAACTGTAACACCCTCAGCCACACAGCTGAAATGGTGAAGCTAAATGGAAGAAACAGTACCCCTACTTGGGCGAGAATGAGAAGGTACTGATTTAGAAGTTTGTGCATCTTTTGGCGTTCAAGTTCTCGGCAGGCCTTAATTGCCCGTTGTTTCAGTTTGCTGGCTGAAAGTTTTCCATCAACTGTAGACGAACAAAGACAATAATCATACTCATGCATTAAAGAAGCCAAAAACAGAAAGTGTATGGGAATTAAGACTAGTACCAAAGAACTCTATACTGCAAAAGTTAAGTTCATATGAAAGGCAAAAATGGTAAGTGAAAGAATGAAAATTATATAAAAGTCCATTAATCTTTCAAATGGAAGCAGCCATACTGACAAATGTAATAATTACTTGCATAGAGAAATGTTCTCACACATATAGCACATCCATTTTGTCATGTTCAATTTTTTTACAATTTTTTTGCCTTCAAACTTAATGTTAGTGGATTAAAAGCACTAAACATCGTCCTTATAAACAAACTCATAGCATCAGTAATATTAGTAGTCAACTTATTCTACATTTCCCAGTGCCTCCAGAATTTTACTATAATATTTTGTATCTTATGTAACACACAGGAATTTAGAATAATGCTCTGATACAAGTATTTTATTCTTCGATTATGTAAATATTGACAGAAGCTATGGGTAAAAATATGACAGGAATGCAAACTAGAATTCTGTTTCCATCCAAATTCCTACCCAAGATTGCAATAGAACATCTCAAGCCAGAGCAGAAACTGATAATATTTGCCAATAATGAATTTCATGAACAAATTACAAACTCGAATAAAAAAATAGGGGAATTGTCACTTATTCAATCAAACAAACAACTTGATTAGCCAAATGCCACATCTAACCAAACAATTCTACAAAACCCAATTACCCAACTATGATCTTTATACAATGAACTCACCAATTATTCATAATCAAAATAACAGATGCAGATGTATGTATATGCATACATGTAAATCAAAGTTGAAAACTCACCGAGTGTGAGTAATTGGGCAGGCTGATGAACATGCAAAAGACACAATTTCCTCCCAGCAAAGTACTGCAACGCCCACAACAGAACTGACTTGCTTTCCTTCACATTCTTTCCCACTGCAACAAATATCGTATTTTCAGCATCACACGGACCTTCTCTCTCAATTACTACCTCACTCCCCATCAATTCCAAGCTACCAAAATCTCATAAAACATAAGAATAAAAAACAGGAAGATCTAGAATAATTCCATTAATTAGACTGAATTCCTGAAGATTTTAAGAATTGGGTATGAAATTGGTCGATGATGTTGAATTGATAATAATATCGAAAACGACGGGATTGATTTGAGCAAAGTCATTAACTATGTATATTATTGGTCTCCTACTTTCTTAAAGAAAAAGGTTGCTTGTCAGTTTGTGCCGAGCTTCAAGCATATAGAAATTATAAGTAGATCTATAGAATTCTGTTTCACTTTCACTTTCCTTTTTATTCTCTTTCTACACAGTTTTCCAGCACTAGTAGATAGTTGTAATCTCTTTTGTTCTTTATAACGAGCCTGCTACGTGTTTCACTATTATTGATCGTCTTTGACTTTAAGTGGCTTCCTGATAATTGTCGGCTTAGACTTACCAGCTAAGTATCATCAGGACAAGGAAAATCGAATGACAATTTAGTGGTTAAGAATGTTAGGGAACAATTTGGGTAAACGGTTCAAATTAGTCAGGAATTTTGAGTAATCAACCGTTTAATAATTTTTGAGTTTAAGATGATTGGATGAGATAGAAAATACAATTAACTTAGACCGCCTAATGAATCAAAAGTTGAATTATTATAAAAAAGATTTAATAAAGAATACAACAGTTGTACAATCTTCTCTAAAAATGAGATCTTTTAATATTTATTGTATTCAATTCTGATATTTATTTATTCCATTATATAAAGTTTGTTTTATTCTTTATACGTGGTTAGTGATTAATTATTAGTATAATTTATTCATTAATACGAGTTTACTGATATTATAATTATGATTTTACTTTTGAATAAAAATTTATTGTAACGAGTAAAGCTTAAACGCAAAATTTATTGTAGAACTTAAAAGTTCAATTTATGGTTGTAGGAATATTTGCAATAAATACTACTCCATTAGAAACAAACTTGATGAACAAGACTTTATTTATATTCGCTTGTAAAATCTAGAATTAGCCAAAACTTGGCGTTTGTTTCTTCTTTTTCTTCCACAGTGTAGTATTTTTCTAAATTTTCACATTCTCCTCCTATTTATCGAGAAAATTGAGTTTGTGACAAGTCCAAATTAATGGGGGTCATATTTTTATGAATACAAGAAAGAGGTTTATTTAATTGTACTGTAGTAATTGAATTCCTCACCTTGTACGTGGGTGGGGCTTTGCATGAGTGGTACTGGCCATATATGCTCAACACTTGAACCCAGCCCAGCCCAAACCAAACCAATTTTTAATCAATCTATCCTGATTCTGATTCTGACCACCTCTTAACTTTTCTTTCCCACTTAATCCATGATATTATGTTTATGTAAAATATAAGTTAGTTTAAATTTTATCTCGTATTGATGTAACGTGTACGGACTATTGAGCCGGTTTGTTCACCACATTTTCCTTTAAATTGACCGCTCTTTTATTAATTCAAATTATTGATTTGCTCTGTTAACACTAGTCACTTGAACGTGTGTAATAAAAAAATAACATAAAAAACTAAAAATAAGAATTAAAAGATAAGAAGTTATAAGCAAGCGGGAGAGTGAAAATAGAGAGGAATTATATAACTATGACTAAATAGCCTTTATTTTTTCGCTTTACTTCATTACACAACTTACACAAAATAACCACATCCCTATTTTCACGTGAGACCACAAGTAATGTTGTATATTAAGCCTCAATTCAATTACCAGGAGCCGAAGGATACAATCAAATGCAAGATCTTGCCACAACACAACATAGTTTCACTCCAGCTCCCCAAATTCCAAAATATGTAGATTACTAGAGCGTGCATTGAAGAAAAAGAAGTTTTACCATAGCATCATGAAGTCAGTAGCACTATTTCCAGGAAAGGTGATAGGCAAAAGTACAGAGAAGATGCAGAGGCAACTGCAGTGAAATTAAGCTGTGAGGAGTTGTGAAACATATGAGAACAAGTATATATCTATAGAACATCAAAAGCCAGCAACAAGAACTCATTACGGGTATAATGAGTGCTTGTGATCTGTCCAAAGTAATGGTTGCTTCTGATATGTCAAGGTTTCGCTCCATTTCTGTCCAAAGTAAAGGCAGATCATCTGAATTAATGTCACAGCTACATCGGTCAAAATGAGAGTGAGTAGAGCCGGCTCCAACAAGTATCCAAGAGGCTCCATTTTGAACCAAATGAATCTTTTGGTTGAGGTAAAACTAAATAATTCACCCCTTTCAAAGCTTCTAACTCACAATTTCTTAACTACATTGCCACGAACACCAAAAGTACTTTGAACATTACAAAGTTTTGGAACTGAAGCCGCCCTTACTTGTGCTATAAAAAACCGCATCAAAGGGAATTCAAGCAAACCTGCAAAGTAATCCAAAACCCAAACTTCAGCTAATCCAATGGAGCAAAGCTAAACTTTGTATCAGACAGACTAATAGCTAGCTAGGTTCAATGACTCCTTCAAACCGACTATAATATGCAAACAAACAAAAAAGGCCACAATATTGTATTCTGAGTTGTTTCACAAAATAGATACTTAAAATTCTTACATCCTAGTTCCACCATTAGAGTTTGGCAAAGTGAATTTTCCTAAAAATTATGAATGAAATAAATAAAACCTACCCACCATTAGTGTATTTAAAAAATGTTGACTTGCTGAAAAAAGTCTTCACATACTTTAATAAATACTATATAAAAGAAACTTGTGTGTAAACCAGAAAGAATTTTAGCAATTTCAATTACCCTACCCTGGAAAATTCATGATATAGTCTTGACGAAACGAGCTATTGGGATTAGTCACTCAGGTAACCAGCAACCCTTTGCGAAAAGAAGCTATAGCAGTTGGATTATCTCGATAAAAAAAAATGAAATTAAACAGGTTTAGGTTTGACCAGCTAAAATGATCTGAACATGAAGATTTTGAACTGAATTTGCCACACAAATCTGGGGAGATTTGATGTTAATCGTACAAGAGGGATGAGTATGGACTCACCTTGGACTTGAAAGAGAGTGAAATTAGTTCATCTCTGCCCCAACGAGAGCTTACTTCCCGGACGGTGATTACGTAGCGGCAGAGAGCGGTAAACCAAAAGGAAAGACCGTTGGGTTTAATTTTATACTGTTCATCCGTATTTACGGGTGTTGTTAACAACTCCCCTATAAAATAATGCATTCAGTAACCGCGTTGGGCTGAATGTAGGTCCAAAGATGCAGATTTTGTAGGTTGAGTTAGTGAGGCCCAAGTTGTATGATTGTGAATTTGTGATAGCATGCAGGCTGATTTAAGCTTGATTAATGGCATATACAAATATATTATTTTTATTATTATTATAAACAATCATATAATTAGTAGAATCAACACATCACATGTGACACTTTCACTTACTAACTGAATTTCTATTTTTTTTTCTCTACAAATATACCACTCAGTTAAATAAAAGTTCAACAATTTTTATTTAACATATAAATAAACTATAATGCGTCACACTAAATGTTAACTTCATTTGAAATATTTAATAATTTAAATAAAATGAAAGTTTTGTCATTTTAAAATTATTACATTCTCAACTATACTAGCTTGAGTTGAATTGCTTTGATAAATCAATAAGCAAATACTTATATGTATGAATTTTTAATAGATGTAGTTATACTTGTTAATTATTTGGTTGCTTTAAGTGATGTTTAAATGATTTACATAACACGTTATTCATTCTAAAAATAACATCGTTATGACTTTTTGAAATTTGTTTTATGTTAATATGAAGGTGTTTGATTTTAATCAAAAAAATTATGAATGTTATAAATTATTTAAAAAGGTATTACTAAATATAAAATAGAAAAATAATATATAATGTCACACACTACATGTATATTTGGTTTGAAACTTATAAAGTTCAAGCGTATGTTAATCTAAATACAACTTTTTCTGAATACAACTTTTTTAATTCACATACACAACATTTAAACCCCAAATTTATTGTACCATATTTGGTGCGTTAAGTTTGGAATTTAAAAGCCGTCCAAACGCGTTTTCTAAACACACCAATGCATCAAAACAAAAAAGCCCTCAACAATCTCCAACAGCCCCAAACTAAACATTTTGTTCATCATCTTAGCATACGGTATACATGAAATCCTTAATACGATTTGTAGAATTTCATTGGTCAATAAAAGTTCTATCAGTTCTTTTTATTTTTCTTTCTTTTTCTGCATCCTCAATCTCTTGAATGTAAGTTGAGGGATTCGTACCTTTTGAGTCTCACAAAGAGAACATGTACCATGTAATATATTTTTGACAATTTGCATATGAAATTCAGAAAAGCTGATGCTGGGCATACAAGTTGCAGTGTAGCTGGCATTTTCTAGGTTCTACAAATATACCCTTAACAAGCACTGACTTGGAAGGAGTTGAGAGTGAATTTTAATAATGTGCTCTGTTATTGCTATTTGTAGAAGAAGGAATTCTCCCAAAGAAAGAAACAACTTTATTTGGCACTTGACGCAACAACCATAATTGTTACGCTTGGATTGAATGAATTGAATTGATGAAAGAATATAATAGATAAATAAATAAAGTAG
This sequence comes from Aralia elata, assembly GCA_034770075.1. Taxonomy (NCBI): domain Eukaryota; kingdom Viridiplantae; phylum Streptophyta; class Magnoliopsida; order Apiales; family Araliaceae; genus Aralia; species Aralia elata. Next base: position 109,430,480 of record CM068385.1, on the reverse strand, counting down.
AAATTGAAATGATTTATTCCATTCAAATGAAACAACTAAACATAAATTTTTATTATTTTATATGAATGAGTCATTTCATCATCATCTTGATTTTGTAGCATAAATAATTTCGATATGCTTGATGATAATCTCCATATGCGTTATGTAACTATACTCTAAATTTATTTATTTATGTTTCGTTTGGATTTGAGGAAAATTGAGAAGGGAATAGAATGGCCAGTGAAATAATTTATTTCACTTTTTGAGTGAAATCAGTTATTTTATTCCAGTAGAACAATCAAACACAATTTTTTCCGGTTCATGAGTCATCCTGTTTTCACATTAATTTTAACAATCCAAACATAGTATTAGTATTTACTAGTATTTGTGGCGTGTGTAATTTAAACAAAATAATTTGGATACAAAGTATAAAAAATGGGTGAAAAAACATGAAAGATATTTTAGGAATAAAAAGGGAAATAGAGGCAAAAAGTTTAACAAGTGACGCAACTTAATAAAGCAATTATTCTTTATATATCCCTTTAACAGTTGTTATGTTTCACTTCAGCACAACTGGCTTAGTATAATGTGCAATCAATTTCCTTGTAGATAAACTCGTTAGTATAATTATGCTATTATATAAAGAATCAAAACCAACTCAAAAGTGAATTATTAATTTTCATAATTTCTAAAAATAAAACTCTTTTGTGAAAAAAATAAAGTATAATTTGTTGGTGGTATACTATTATTTATTATTTTTTACCTAATTTAAATGTGCACGCAAGATATGATTATCAAAAAATTTATAGTCTTCTTACTCATATTATAGGCACGTTATTTAATTAAAAATAATGTTATAGTAACCAAACATATATAGATACAAGAAGTGAATACAAAATAATTTGCTCAAACAAAATTTGTTGATGTTTATTACTTAAGTAGACCAATACTTGTAATTAATTACATTCAGTCGCGTGAACTTTTTATTCATACTAGTACTTGATAGTTCACACTATACGCGTATGAATTATATGAAATAAAATATTTTTTTTATAAAATTCAATGAATTAAATAGAAATATTAAAAAAATTATATAATTAAAGGGATTAATTTTTTTTTAAAAAAATAGCGCAACACAATTACATCGATGACTGTCAGTGCCTCACGGAACCACTTTATAAGATAGATTCTTGTTATCATAATATTATTGGTAAATTACTTGGGTTATCATAACATTTAGAAAGAACTTATTGACACACAAATTTGATAACCCGTGTAAAATATGGGTAAACTTATAAACGATTTATTGTGTATTATTTTTTTGCGCAAAACGTTACGTATAAACTATTTTCTCTTAATTTTTTCATAAAATTGTTTTTTTTAAAAAAATTGGATCCTAAAGTCAAAAGCATTTATGAATCATGTGTAATTATAATGAAATAATCAATAACATTTTTTTATACACACATGTTATGTTGGTATTTGAAAACAGAATAAAAAAAATTACATCTTGAGAAATTGATTAATAGATTAAAAAAAAAAACTTTTCATCCAATATGATAGTAACGAGTTTGTCAATCCTGTTTGTTTTTGTATTTATTCCATTCTAAATTTAAGTGTCTCCTACTTTGATAATAAAATCATCTTTTTTGGAAGATAGTTGATTCAAAAAAATTTGTTGATCCATAGTGAACTTGTGAGATTTTTTTTTGTGTAATCGGTGTATAGATATAATGCTATTTATAGTAAATCAAAGTGAGTTGAATGATATAAGTTATACTAATTAAATTCATGAATCATGAAATATCAAAAATATCAGAGTTATATCAATCATTGATTGTATATTTAGTATAAAATATGTACTAAGATTTGTGAAAATTTTCCTTTTTTCCTAAAGACCCATTCATGTACATGTTCCATATAATTTCTAAACTTTTTGTATGTATATTATTTAATTTTTATTTATTTGACATAAAAGTTATTTATAAATTATCACATTACGTAGATTAAGACTCTAAATATTTCCTTAATTATATATATGATTATATATATTATATAGAGTAAAAGTCAGGTATTGAGTTTTTTCAATCAACAAAATAGGAAAGCAATTTTTTTTTACTAACGATTTATTAAAATTAAATTATTAAATCATTAAAATTAGACTACCAAATTAACTCTGAATTAACAACAAGACTCCGTATTTATATTGTTATATTTTAGTATGGATACTGAACTCAAAGTGATAGTAATTAGTGGACCCGCCCATTCCCATCCAACAGCTTAGAGCCCAAGAATCTAGAGGAATTTACTGGCAATAGATTTCATGCAAGGGTAAACTCGGTAATTTCAGACTCGAGAAATACTCGACCCACATATCAAATCCAAATCCTCTGCAACAAATCCCTAAAATTCCGGTACGCGGCAGGCTTACCCTTTAACAACACCACCGTCATCCGCCGCCACATACACGTAATTTACTAAAACACCCCTAAGTAACCTTTTTTAGTATGCAAAATACGTTATTTAATGAGTGCAGATTCGCTAAACTCCAATCAGTTTCTCCGCCTTGTCTCTCTCTTCTTCCTCTACTCATTGTTGGACCCGAAAAGCTAATTAGAAAGAGAAAAATCGGAGGGAGAAAGTGTAATAGTAATAAAATTAGGGGAATGCCTTTTAGTTCATCTTCTACATCTGGTGAAGATAATGGGGCTTTGCGTAATTTCAAGCTAAGCGAGTCAACATTTTTAGCTTCTCTCATGCCAAAGAAAGAGATCGCCGCCGATCGGTTTGTCGAAGCTCACCCTGAGTTCGACGGCCGTGGCGTTGTTATTGCTATCTTCGGTACTTCCCCTCACTGCCTCATATTTTCTGACCAGGGTTTCATTAGGAGAAACATATAACAAAGAAAAAACTATTAATTTTTGTCTCTTCTGCTGTTGAGTAGCTAAAGTAAGAAATCACTTAACAGAGACTAATTCCATTACTTAAATTTAAAATATGTTTGGCATAATTTAAATTCCAAGACCTCACATCTCGATGTTAGTCAATAATCTCTTTTTTGGCTCACTTGCTAATTGATTGATATATTAAAGCTGCTTTGTACTCATTCTTGCAATTAATGGAATTTCAATATTTGTGTATTATATTAATTTTTAGGGTTGAATTTGGAGTTTTGCCTTATGATTTGATCTTTTTCTAATAACTGCATGTCAAGAGGAACATAATTTTATATTGGGCTATTCAGCTTTAATACGAAGATGTTTGTTATTACAAGGCAAAAGCTTACTCAAAACGGAAAAGAAAGCAAAACATGAAGAGACTAATGTAAACAGTCATTTTGAACTATGAAGTGAATGATTGTTCTGTACTTCTTGTCAGTCTAACATTATTTTCTGCATGCGCTTTATTGGCATTACGGTGTCAATGGTAAACCAATTGTTCTTCATCAGTCCGTGTTTGTTTTTATCTAAGTTATTGATGCAGATACCTTATTTCTACTCAGTCCACTTAGGAAATTCAGCTTAGACACAAAAATTGGTTCATGTGATATTTTGGTTCTATTGAATCACTATAACATGAACTTCTGAATTGGTTGTCAATCAACATGGCATTTTTCTGGCTCATTTGTCTATTATCCATGTTTTCTAGATTCTGGTGTGGATCCAGCTGCCACGGGATTACAAGTGACCTCTGATGGGAAGCCGAAAATCCTAGATGTCCTTGATTGGTACAGTTTGATAACTTTTCTCTGGATAAAATATGCATGCAATATTATTTCTTAGAAATCTTCCATCTTTTCAGTACTGGGAGTGGAGATATTGATACCTCAACCGTGGTAAAAGCTGATGAAGATGGTTGTATTTGTGGAGGCTCAGGTATGAAAGTACTATTTAAACACTTTTGTTTCCATATATCTCTGCTTTTGATATTCACTACTTTTATGAAACTTCTTTTGTTGCATAAATATGCCATTTGCTGTCAGGTAAGTTAGAATGTAACTTACAAACAATATTTTCCTTGTCTTGTCTACTCATTATCTGTTTCAATATAAAAATTTATCCCAGGGGCCTCTCTTGTTGTAAATTCTGCGTGGAATAACCCTTCTGGGGATTGGCATGTGGGCTATAAATTAGTGTACGAGCTTTTTACAGACACATTGACTTCTCGTTTAAAGGTAAGGCTTTTTATCATGGCTGATTTCATCGATACTTTGAATTCTGGATGCGCACTTAGAGATCACTTCTTAACAGATTTTCATACCCAAATTCTTTAATAATAAGTTTATGAAAACTTTCCTTTACAGAAAGAAAGAAAGAAGAAGTGGGATGAGAAAAATCAGGAAGCGATAGCTGATGGTGTAAAGAAGCTTGATGAATTTGATAAGGTTGTAAACAGTGCTTCATGTTACTAATTCTCCAACTCTTTGATACTGAGTTTATGGATATACTGCAATTAACTTTCCATTTAGACATGGAGAGTTTCCAATTACAGAGCATATCTGTTAAAGGGAAAAGTTTATTGAATTTTTAATGCTCAAGTTAATATTTCCTTTGCAAATTCTAGCATGCTTGTACCTTTCAACTCTTTATTTCTGTGTGATACAGATTTATGTTGCATTTTGTAGTTTGATGCATTTGAAGCTGATTCTTGTAACTCTTGTGGCTTTGTATATGGCGTGTATACACGTGTTTGCCCCCTTTTGACGCTTTAATGTTACTTGCGTACTTGTCAAAATGCAAAAAGGGATTGGAGAGCAATCCTTTATTGATAAATTTGTAGTTCTGTTATCTTTCTATTTGTAAAATGTTCTTCTGATTAAATTTTTTTTGGAAAGATTTTTATCTTTCTGCTTGTTGTAATGCTGCTCAATTTTTCATTGCCTGATAAAGTTTATAAACTGGTGTGCACTCTTGCCATTGGTTCTGTTCCAGTGCATTGCTAGCTAATGTTGTCTTAACTACAAATGAAAAAGGAAAAAGGCTAATTTTGTTTTATTTTACCAATTTTTTGTGGTTCATACTATGCAATCTTGATTTAGTGTATACGTTCCTTGATTCTGTGTTTGCAGAGACACACAAGAGTTGAAGATACTAACTTGAAAAGGATTCGTGAAGATCTGCAGAATAGAGTTGATTTTCTGCGAAAGCAAGCTGATGTTAGTGGCCACAATGTTCGATTATTTTTCTCTTTTCTTTTACCTCATAAGTTAACTTGTTTGTTACTTGCACACATGTTCTAGAGCTATGATGACAAAGGGCCTGTCATTGATGCTGTGGTATGGCATGATGGGGAATTATGGAGGGTTGCTGTTGATACACAGAGTCTTGAGGAAGACCCAGAGTCTGGGAAACTTGCTAATTTTGTTCCCCTCACTAATTATAGGTATGTACTTCCTCGTATTGACAATTTTGTGCTTTCAGAGTTTATACTTTCAGGCTGAGGTAGGGTAATGATTTTATGCAGACGGAACATGATCATCTTCTCTGTTTGGATTTGGAATATTGGCACTCAGTTTAATGTGAAATCAACTTGGCTTATCTTTGTAGGTTTTTTAGTGAATGGGCGTGGGATTTTGTCCTTTTTGATATATATAAACCTGGTCTGTAATGTTTCAGTTATCCTTCCTAAAAAAGGCTAAAAAAAAAGAGTACTACTTTTTTACTGATTTTCTTTTTTTTTTTTTTTACAAATATTACAGTTTGTGTACCATACACTTGTAGTATATTTAAAAAAATAATTTCAGGGACTTCAATTTATTATTGGAAAAAATAATGTCGAAGTGCGTCTTATATGAACCTTAATATTAAATAAATTACAAAAAAAGTAGCCCTTTTTTTATTGAACAGAGTTAGTATGATGTTGCTATAGTATTGTGCTTCTATTTTTTGTCTGGAAGTATTAGTTGCCAGTCAATAAATGCAAATATGATGAGTGGAGATTTAGTTTCTTAAAAGTTTCGTGTTTCAAAAATGGGTAGCTAGAAAATACTTCTACTGTAAGATGCTTATTTTTGGTCCCAGAACAGATTAGATGGGGAGTAGATTTACATGATTTTTACTGTTTTGACCCCATGAGATTTTTATAATTTCATTGAGTGTTCACGTTCATGTTTGTGTGTGTGTGTGTGTTTTTTTTTTTTGGGGGGGGGGGTGTTATTTCATGGGGTTAGCCTCCTTTACGTTAGAAAATCTTAACATCTGAAAAGGCAAAAATAGAAAGAAGTACTTTTTTCAGTGCTAAGTTTAAACTATTTCATTTTTTCAGGGTTTGTAAGATTTAATTACTGTTGCCACATTTTGAGCCTACATCATTAATAGCTACTTGGGCCATTTTGTTTGTTTAAGAGTTTAATTAGACATGATTAGTGGTTGAAGTTTTACCTATGTTATTTACAATGGGTCTTTTGGCTGGAGAAGTACGGGTTTAATTGATTAATACTTTCGCTGTGCTCTCAACTGGGAAAGCATAGAGTTGTTCGATGTCAGATCTCTAGTACTGGATTGTATTAACTGACTCTTTGGAACTAACCTTCCAGGACTGAACGAAAATATGGTGTTTTTAGCAAACTAGATGCTTGTACATTTGTTGCCAATGTGTACAATGAAGGGAATATTTTAAGTATTGTAACAGATAGCTCCCCACATGGCACTCATGTTGCTGGTATTGCTTCCGCTTTTCACCCAAAGGTTAGACAACATGACAAACATACCTATGAGCTGTTTTCTGTGACATGGAACCATTTCACTCACTGAAATATGATACCATCACATAGGAACCTTTGTTGAATGGAGTTGCGCCTGGAGCGCAGATAATTTCATGTAAAATTGGCGACTCACGGTTGGGTTCAATGGAAACAGGAACAGGCTTGACACGAGCGCTAATAGCTGTTGTGGAGGTATGTCTTTGTCCTTGTGGAATAATCTTATTTACCTTGTATTGATAGCATATGGATTTAAACTTTATTTCTTGGTAATAGCTAGAAGGATCCTGCTAGTGATTGCTCCTCTAGGAGTCTCCTAGCTGAGATGTGAATTCTCAGTTTTACAAATCTATCGGTAATTAAGTCCTACCACCACAAACATAGGTACAAAGGGTCTTATGGCTGGTTTTTCTGCATTTTGCTAGATTCCTTGGCAAAAACTTAATTGTTTATGTGGAACCCCAGATGTAAACAGTCAACTGCTACTGGCTGATTTTTTTGTGGGAGTGGTATGGCCTGGGTCCTAGTTTTTCTTTTCTTTCCCATGTAACAAAAAAAGAAAAAGAAAAAGAAGCTCAATCACCTCTGCTACAAGCATAGACAGGAGGGATTTGTTGGTTACTTTTGCTGCAAATTGCAACGAATTCTGGGACAATTTCTCCTCAGTTGCATGCGTGATACACAATTTATTGACTACTCGCTCCATCATATTTTAGGAATAAATGTTGACCAAATTCTGTCCTTGTATAATAATGTGGTCCGCAATTCACTTCTTTACAAGCATGTGACAAACAGTTTCGCATATCCCAAATTGGAAACCAGGACAGTCAAAATGGGACAAAGATAGTATTAGAATAACTTCCCTTGAATATCTAACTGCGTACATACATTATGACTTGGAGTTGAGAGTTCTTTTTTATAGTGATTCGTGGCTTGGAATCAATAACTGATTGGATTTTAATGAGGATTAAGACTGTTCCTCAATATCCTGGTAGTAAGGATACAAATATTTTAAATTTCCCAATTGGACGACATTGTATTCTGATCATCTGTAGAGAAATAAATTGATTTAGTTACAGTTTTTCCATTTTTATAATTTTCTGCGGCTGCACGGTCAATGCTTTATGCATGCACAGAAATGCCTTTTGACTTGAGCTTTTGCCTCTTGCTAGAAATAATTATCTTTTGTTATAATGATTGGTATATATTATAATCTTATTAGTTACTTGCTAAATTTTATTCTTGTTTTTTAAATATTATTTTCCTGTGGGATCCTTTCTTTGCATGAAGCTGATATGATGGTAGAATTTTGGTGCACCATCTGTACTGTTCTAATGATGTTACTGATGTATACTTGCAGCACAACTGTGACCTCATCAACATGAGTTATGGAGAAGCTACATTGCTGCCAGATTATGGTCGCTTTGTTGACCTTGTTGATGAGGTAACAATTCTAAACCTCCTAACTTTATGCTCTTTGTTTAGCTCATGTGATTTCGCTCGCCATTTCTTAATGATAACATTGTTTTATATTTAGGTGGTGAATAAGCACCGTGTAATATTTGTTAGTAGTGCTGGAAATAATGGACCAGCATTGACCACTGTGGGTGCACCTGGTGGTACCACTTCAAGCATAATAGGGATTGGTGCTTATGTCTCCCCTGCTATGGCTGCTGGTGCTCATTGTGTAGTTGAACCTCCTTCTGAAGGGCTTGAATACACTTGGTATGTATGATCTTTCTCTCTATAGTAAATGGCTAAATGCTGAGCTTCTGATGTTTAATTAGTTTTACGTTGTTGACTGACTGAAGCATGAGTACTTTTTATAGATTTTAAATTTGGTTTGTGTTTTAAGTTACGTAAATTAGCTGAAAGGGATGCAGGTCTAGCCGAGGACCAACCGCTGATGGGGATCTTGGTGTTAGTGTAAGTGCTCCTGGTGGCGCCGTGGCTCCTGTCCCCACATGGACTCTTCAAAAACGCATGTTAATGAATGGAACATCAATGTCTTCTCCATCTGCTTGTGGAGGAATAGCTTTGCTCGTCAGTGCAATGAAGGTTACTCTTACATGCTTTTACCCCTCGTTCTTCCTCTTTATGTCATTTTTCTGCTACCATTGATTAATGAACTTGTTGTTGGTGTAGGCTGAGGGCATTCCTGTGAGTCCGTATAGTGTACGAAGGGCTCTTGAGAATACATCTATTCCTGTGGGTGGTTTACCGGAAGATAAATTATCAGCTGGACAAGGGCTTATGCAAGTTGACAAGTTACATGATCTAACTTTCCTTTTGTTCTATTACTGTAGGAAGTTTGGACGGTATGAAATTTGGAATATATTCTAATAGTTTATTGCATGACAGGGCACATGAATACATTCAGAAGTCGCATAATGTCCCGTCAGTTTGGTATAAGATAAAGATCAATCAAGTTGGTAAATCAAGTGGGTTTCTCCCTCTCTCTCTCTCTCTATATATATATATATATGTTTCTGGCAATTATTGATCACCCCAATCAACCACACTTGCATAGACACAAATGCAGATGCTGTAGGTAGGATGGTAGACTGTAATGCATTATTGGTTCTAGTTTAAAATATTGGCCTTCTGGCTTATGAAATATGCTTTGGACCATGATGTGTTCTGCTTGTCATTATTCCTCAGAAGACTCATTAAGATTTTTTTTTTTGTGGTTTTTCTATGGAGTTTAATTTGATTTAAGGTTTCCATTGCCCTGGTTGAGTCCTTATGACTCTTTGGAACATTCTATACATTTCATAAGCATCTAGCAATAAATCCCTCTTGAAGCCTATATATTTTTATTAGTCTAGTTGATTTGAAGTAGGGTTCAAATAGAATTATATTATGACACATGTTGCATCTTTTAAGTGCAGGCCCAACTTCACGGGGCATCTACCTAAGGGACGCGGGTTATTGTCATCAATCTACTGAGGTGAGACAATAGATCAGCTAAGTTATTGTTTTATTTATATTTTTTATAAACGAGCTTCTTAACTTGGTTACATTCAACTTGTGTTATTATGAACACCTGATGCTGCTTTCCATCGTTTAACTTCTATCACCATTTTCAACAAAAAATTCACTTTCTTGCCATATTGTTTATTATTTGTGTATACATATATGGTTGTATGTGTGCAATGTGGTAATAAGATTTAGTAACAAGATAACATAAGGTGTAAGCAAATGCACATATTGCACAAGATTGATGTGATTGGGCTGGCAGTCATTAAAGAGAGGAGATATACTGTCAAATGTCTTTGAACTATGGTTAAAGAAATTTTTTTGTCAGCTATCTCATGCCAAAATCCAATTCTATAGCTGCCATTTGAGAATGATTGTCTGAAATGGCCTAGAAGTTTTCTTGGTGGGAATGATCATTATCCTTGTATATTTGTGTATACATATATGGTTGTATGTATGCAATGTGGTAATAAGATTTAGTAACAAGATAACATAAGGTATAAGCAAAAGCACATATAGCACAGGATTGATGTGATTGGGCTGGTGGTCATTAAAGAGAGGAGATATACTGTCAAATGTCTTTGAACTAAGGTTAAAGAATTTTTTTGTGTCAGCTATCTCATGCCAAAATCCAATTCTTATAGCTGCCATTTGACAATGATTGTTTGAAATGGCCCTAGAAGTTTCATAGATGGGAATGATCAAAATGACTAAAATATTGTACCCAACATAATATTAACTATCAAAATTTATTAAAACGTTAAGCCAATTAAAGCTTCTCATTGTCATGAAATTCTGATCATGACCAATAAATTTAAAGTTGAAATCAGAATCAAAGGATTCTACCAAGTATCTATCCTGAGGACATATAGAACGAAAAAAGTAATAGACATGTTCTTATTGTGTAGTGTTCTGCAACATGAAGCTTGGATGTCTTTGCAGCTGTCCTTTTCTTAGCAGATTTTGTTATTTATTTAGGGCAACTTTCATCAGTACCACTGTAGAAGCTATTCTTTATTTTAGATATTGCTTCAAGATTTTTGCAAATTAATTTCACGAATTCACCCAAGTTGTGTTTTTTTATGACGTTATTTTACTTCAGATTAAATGTATAATTTGAAGTTTCTATTTGTTTTCATGTCATTTTCTCATTAGTTCCATGTTTCTGTTCATGCTACGAAGTCTAAATCTCTTGGAAAACAACTCATGCATTGTTTGGTAAATTGTGCTACAACAAGGGTTGGTGTTGCGCTTTTCTTTGGTTTATGTTTGGCAATAGAGTGGATTTTGCACTCCACTATATCTTCATTTCTACATCAATTAACAGATCACTCTTCTGCATGTATTAGAATTTAACGCTGCTACCATCATGCATATCTCCCACACTTAATATTATATTACCATTGAGCTCAGCTATTTGTATTAGTATCAGATTAAACAACTGCATTGTCTGAAAAAGGAATACGTATAGCTTCCTTGCATCTAATTGTTTCTTATAGAGGCTGACATGATCTCTTTTACAGTGGACAGTGCAAGTTGAACCGAGGTTTCATGATGATGCAAGCAATTTGGATCAGTTAGTTCCCTTTGAAGAGTGTATTGAGTTACATTCGAGTGGAAAGGAGGTGGTAAAAGCTCCTGATTATCTCCTTCTCACTAATAATGGTCGCAGCTTCAAGTTAGTCAGCGTCACTTTCTTTACTTATGTAATATTTTTGAAATTCTTACAAGCCATGAGCAGTTATGTTTGCCTTCTCTCTCTGTGTCTCTCTCCCACACTCCCATGATGCGTTTTCAGCCCGGATCACGATTTGATAGGGTATGTGGAACGAAAATGGGAATGGAAAATGTCACATGTCATGGTATGAAGTACAGTAGGGGTAGGTTTTTTTGGGTCATTTTGATACGAAATACGTTTATCCGAAACGTGGTATGCTGACTTAACTTTTTTAAAGATATAGTTAAATATGGTTAAGTTAGTTTCACAACATGCACATTTTCAAGAAGCTACACCATGTTACCCTTATTCGATCCTAGCAATTGTTGTAAGGCCTAATAACTATATAAAGATTTCACTCATTTGCAAAATCATAAAACATAAGTACATAACTGCAATCATTCTTGTGGAATAAAAGTTTCAGTTCTTTGTTAATAAACAGTAAAAAAAATTTTGGATCGCTAAAATTTTAATGTTTCAAAACGAAAGTGTTCCATGTTTTGGAGTGTTTCATGTTAGCGTTTTTTGATAACACTGTTTTTTATCATTCTTCAATGAGCGATAAGTGATGGACTTTATGTATAAAATTCTTGGATTTTTTTAGTTCTAAAGATCTCATATTGACCTTTTGTTCCAAGAGACGGTTAAAATAAGGTGACGATTATGTCTTGTTAGGCAAATTCGTGTTGTGTCTATACTATACTAAATAGTTCAACACTAACACTATCCATTTAATTATTTGTGTCAAGATCCTTAACACTAAGGTGATGTTTGATAAAACTGAGTGTTAAGATCTGAACAGTTTAGACATCTGAATAATATAGAGCCTCTGTCCAGAATTGTGTCTGAATGAAAAAATGTTGTTTGATAATTAATTTTTTCAAAATGTTTGAATAACAGTATTTTATTATTTTAACCCTCTGAACAATTTAAACAAAACCTGTTTGATAATAAAAAAGATCTGAATAGTATTTAAAATACATATTTACAATACTTTAACCACAATATAATGAAACAAAATATATCAAATCCAATGAATATTAATACTAATTAATATTTTGAAATTTTGGGATTTGAGAGGGACGATAAAAACTATTTCTTGTACCTTGATTACCATTTCTTAATGATTTAGCTCCCAAAATTAATACACGTTGCTACTTTTATCTTTAAATTTCTCTCTCCAAAGTTAATTATCTTCAACCTTGCTTTTTGCTTATTATGGACATGATGATTTTATTCACTGAAGTAGTGTCCCTCCTCTTAATTTAGACCTGCAATTAGCAAAAACAGAATGCCCTAAACTTAAAATATGCAGTTGGAAATTTTTTAAAGAGTCTTCGATTAATGTATTAAAATTACCCTAGTTTTCTACCTCACATCAAACATACCTCTTTACTATCTAAAAACTCTTACGAAATTACTACAATTAAACATTTGAAGCGAAATCTTTTCAATTTTCTACAACAAAAGATGGTTGAGAATGAAAATTTTTGTTACAAAAAGTCCAAGATTGAAGTTAGAGATAGGAGTGAAAGATGGAAAAGACAGAAATTTCCCTTCAGCGATGGCAGCTAACGAATGGAGTACAAGACGAGATTGAAGGTTAGAGATGAGAGAGCGGGTAAGTGAGCAACCAGAAAGCGGGCGATCGATTGAGAGAGCGATTGAGTGAGTTATGAGAGGGAGAGGGAGAGAAAGAGAGATGATTCAGATGAGTAATCGATTGAGTGAGTTATGAACCTGGATGCAGGAGGAAAGAGAGAGAAAGAGGAAATGATGCAGATTGATTAGGGTTATTGGGGATAAAAGAGGAATTTTGTAATATTGAAGAGGTCATTTTTGTCCAAAAAATAGTTAATTTTATTCAGATATGCCTCTAAATGGTTTAGAATTATATTTGTCTCTTACCGATTAAGAGGCATTAAAAGGCAAAAAAAAAATTTACCAAACAAGTTTAGCCTCGGACCGAATCAGAGACACCTCTTCTTAATGATTTAGCTCCCAAAATTAATACCCGTTGCTACTTTTATCTTTAAATTTCTCTCTCCAAAGTTAATTATCTTCAACCTTGCTTTTTGCTTATTATGGACATGATGATTTTATTCACTGAAGTAGTGCACCTCCTCTTAATTTAGACCTGCAATTAGCAAAAACAGAATGCCCTAAACTTAAAATATGCAGTTGAAATTTTTTTAAAGAGTCTTCGATTAATGTATTAAAATTACCCTAGTTTTCTACCTCACATCAAACATACCTCTTTACTATCTAAAAACTCTTACGAAATTACTACAATTAAACATTTGAAGCGAAATCTTTTCAATTTTCTACAACAAAAGATGGTTGAGAATGAAAATTTTTGTTACAAAAAGTCCAAGATTGAAGTTAGAGATAGGAGTGAAAGATGGGAAAGACAGAAATTTCCCTTCAGCGATGACAGCTAACGAATGGAGTACAAGACGAGATTGAAGGTTAGAGATGAGAGAGCGGGTAAGTGAGCAACCAGAAAGCGGGCGATCGATTGAGAGAGCGATTGAGTGAGTTATGAGAGGGAGAGGGAGAGAAAGAGAGATGATTCAGATGAGTAATCGATTGAGTGAGTTATGAACCTGGATGCAGGAGGAAAGAGAGAGAAAGAGGAAATGATGCAGATTGATTAGGGTTATTGGGGATAAAAGAGGAATTTTGTAATATTGAAGAGGTCATTTTTGTCCAAAAAATAGTTAATTTCATTCAGATATGCCTCTAAATGGTTTAGAATTATATTTGTCTCTTACCGATTAAGAGGCATTAAAAGGCAAAAAAAAAATTTACCAAACAAGTTTAGCCTCGGACCGAATCAGAGACACCTCTATTAAGAGACATTCAGATGTAATCAAACACAACCTAGCACTACTTAATTTATTAATCGTATTAAACGTGTCAACCCGTTTAACCGTTTAGCACACAAATTTAACATTAGAAAATAAACATCATTCATTAATTTATTGACTAATAATATAATTTATTCATCACAACCATAGATATCTAACAAAATACAAGATAACATGCTTAGAAAAGTAACTAAGAAAGCTAAAACTCAATATAAATTATAAGTTTATATTATATTTATTTTTAGATTAGTTTACATAAACGTGTCTAGTTGTGTTAAACGTGTCAGTCCGTTGATTATATGTGTTTGACCCATTTAAATTTTGTATTAAACGCGTTGACCTGTTTATGACACGGAAACTGTTTATACTCAACACTAACCTTCTAATTTATGTTGTGTTCGTGTCGAGTTACCGTGTCATGTTAAAAATTGCCACTCCAAGGTTAAAGGGCTTACGGTCATAGTTGCTACAGGTGCATGTATAGTGTATATTAGCTTGCGTATTTATGCCACTAGAAATTTCAGCAATCTTATACACTAGTGTGCATGGTCCAACCATCTCTCACTTTCTCTTTATTCTTATTCACACGCTTGTGTGACTTAATGAAAGGGTTCACCAACTCATTAAAAAAGGCATGTGTAATCACATTGTGACCAAGTGCCCATAAAAGAGCCAGCTCTTCTTGATTCAATGTTTTCTATTTGTGTATTGTAATTCCGAAGAATCATAACTTCTATTTCCTTCCTTTGACAGTATCTTTGTGGATCCGACCACTCTTAGTGATGGTTTACACTATTATGAACTCTATGGGGTAGACTGCAAAGCACCATGGCGTGGTCCTCTTTTCAGAATTCCAGTGACTATAACGAAGCCAAAAGCAGTGAAAAGTCGTCCTCCACTAATTTCATTTGCTGGGATGCCCTTTGTGCCAGGTAACTACAGTAGTGTCAGACTAATTGTTTTATTTGTAGCATCCATTCATCTTTGCCTATAATTTGGATCTGTTTATGCCTGTATCATGTTGAGAAGAAGTGTCATAATATGATGTTTTTAGTAAATGATATATCTCATCAATTGTATAATATCAATTTTTTACCAGTAAGCTAGTAACTACTTTTTTTTATCTTTCTGGTTGGCAACCAGTTGAAGATGGCATATTTCTGTATGAAAAGATTATCATTTTTCATATGTTTATAACTTTATTGTTATAGTTGAACAAACAATAATGTTTTCTAAAATGAATTTTTCATCATTTTCCATCTCAAATGGGTTTGGACTTTAGATAGTCAGGTACATGTCATTCCTACGAAGAATGGATGCAGATTAGAGTGAAGAATATGCTATTACCACATTTTTCGAAAAATTGGGCTTCAAATGTTTGGGATAGGATAAATTTTATTATAATATATATATATATATATATATATATTCACTTATTCATATAAAATTATTGAATATTCACTTTATATACATCATATACTTTTTTATACATATTATGTTGGGGACATGCTAAAACATCAAAATCAGATGTACTTTTAAATATCTTGTTTCAAAATTATGTCTTTTATCAATCTTTTATATTTTCCTTCCAAATAGACCCTTTAAATTATAATTATAGAGTGTTTCTCTTGTATCGTGAGAAATATTTTTTATCTAGAAACATTATTGAGGAAGTAATATTATGATTATGATACTACGATATTATATTTTCACCATTTCAAACTTTCTTAAAATATTTATAGCACATCCCCAAACGAAATAATTCCTGGTTCTGCAACTGCAGTAAGGTAATGAATTGTATTATACTTGGATATTTTTAAATAACATCTAAAAGATGAATAATAATGGTAACTGGATGTTTTAATTTTTAAGGCACTGTTTACATAAAGATGGTTTACTAAAAGTTGATTGAAGATGTATCGTCAGCATTAGTTTGCTAGTTTTTATGGAACTTATGTTTATAATTTCTGAAATTGCATTGCATCATGGAAGCTGGTAGAGATTGTTATTCTTTATTGTCTGATAACTTGATATGAGAGAAGGGGTTGTAGCATTTTATCTCCATTTTCTCTCTTTATATGTATTGACCAGTAGCTAACTATTATTGTTTATTGGAAAGATTTTCTTTGTGCTGTGAGGTAATGTATATATTTCTATTTCCTTCTTGATTTCCGGTTGAATAGGCCATATTGAACGGAAATATATTGAGGTACCACTAGGTGCTACTTGGGTTGAGGCAACCATGCGTACGTCAGGGTTTGATACTGCTAGGAGATTCTTCATTGATACTGTGCAGGTACAATATGCACTTGAAGCTAATTAACATTATTTAGATTTGCTTTGACATGCTCGGTATTTACAGCTTTCTCCGTTGCAAAGGCCTATAAAGTGGGAAAATGTAATAACTTTCTCGTCTCCTTCTGCTAAATGCTTTGCCTTTATGGTGGAGGGTGGCCGAACAATAGAATTGGCAATAGCACAATTTTGGTCAAGTGGTATAGGAAGTCATGAAACAACAGTTGTAGATTTTGAGGTAATTTCTTAAATTTTATTTGAAATTTCATTGAATAATCATTTGTTTCCATTTCAATTATGAAGTTTCAGCATGACAACAACTCAAAATTTTTGACATCATACCACTTCAACTGTTCCTTTCCAATTCTGAATTCTTATCGGCTCAAAACTTTTCATTATCATACTAGTCTTTCCCCAAGTTCTATCGGGGGAGCGACTAAAACCTTTCACACAATGTCATCGGATCGCGGTTATACTTGGGACGTGGAATGAAAACGGGAGTAGAAAATGTCACATGTATCTTCGGGTCATTTTGGTACGATATACGTTTGTCAAACCATTTTGGTACGTCACATGTATCTTCGGGTCATTTTGGTTTGGTTGATTCTTTATTTTTTATGTAGTGTTTGTTGACTTGTTTTACTAATTTTCAATGTCAATTGTTTTATTTTTGAATATATGAAGTGTTTGCAGTGTAGAAAATTCTATACACTCAGTTGTATTTTCACTATGAAAGAGTTTACAATTTATACAGAGAGGGAAGGAGAAGCTGACAAAAGACAGAGAAGAAAGCACGGAGGAAAACACGTTCAATGTTTTCCTCAGTGCTCACAGCACATACACACTCACAGCACATACATACACTAACACTCCCCCTCAAGTTGGTGTATAGATGTCTCGCATACCCAACTTGAAACACAAGGGATGAAACATCTTACTACTAAGACCCTTAGTCAGAATATCAGCTAGCTGATGTTCTGTTTTTACAAAAGGTAAACAGATAAGACCACTGACTAATTTTTCTTTGATGAAGTGTCGATCAATCTCAATGTGCTTCGTTCTATCATGTTGTACCGGATCATTTGCAATACTAATGGCTGCCTTGTTATCACAAAACAACTGCATAGGCTCTTTAGTTGAAACACTCAAATCTTCTAGCAAAGTTCGAAGCCACATTAGTTCACATATACCCAAGGCGATAGCTCGGTATTCAGCCTCAGCACTAGATCTTGCCACAACAGACTGTTTCTTACTACGCCAAGTGACAAGATTACCTCCAACAAATGAGCAGTAGCCTGATGTAGATCGACGATCCTCTATAGAGCCAGCCCAATCTGAGTCGGAAAAAGCTTCAACTCTCATATGACCATGTGGTGCAAACAATAAACCTTTACCGGGTGCAGACTTGAGATACCTCAAAATTCTGTAAACGGTTTCCATATGACTTTGTCGAGGATCATGCATATATTGACTGACTATACCAACAACATAAGATATATCGGGTCTAGTATGGGACAGATATATCAGTCGTCCCACTAGACGTTGATATCTTTCTCTATCCACCGTAGGTCCTATGCCTCCTTCTAGGTGATGATTAACTTCAATAGGAGAATCAACAGGTTTGCATCCTAGCATGCCAGTTTCTGTTAAGAGATCAAGAACATACTTCCGTTGAGACAGAAAGATTCCACTGGAAGATCTTGCAACTTCAATACCAAGGAAATATTTTAAGGTGCCAAGATCTTTGATTTCAAACTCTTCAGCCAGACTTGCCTTGAGATTAACTATCTCTTCTTTATTATCCCCTGTCACTACAATGTCATCAACATAAACAATAAGAATGACAGTCTTACCATTTATATGTTTGACAAATAGAGTGTGATCTGCTCGACTCTGTTTGTACCCAAGTTTTATCATTGCTTTGTGGAATTTACCAAACCAGGCTCGAGGAGATTGCTTCAACCCGTATAACGCCTTTCGCAGCCTACACACTTTTCCCTTGGTGACAGATGAAGCAAAACCAGAGGGTATTTCCATGTATACCTCTTCTTCTAGATCACCATGAAGAAATGCATTTTTCACATCCAACTGTTGAATATCCCAGCCAAAGTTTGCTGCACATGAGATTATGGTACGAACAGAGTTCATTTTTGCCACGGGAGCAAAAGT
The DNA here is from genome assembly GCA_034770075.1 of Aralia elata. NCBI lineage: Eukaryota > Viridiplantae > Streptophyta > Magnoliopsida > Apiales > Araliaceae > Aralia > Aralia elata. Next base: position 109,411,771 of record CM068385.1, on the reverse strand, counting down.
CTCCTGGTAATCAATCCCGTGAGTCTGAGTGTACCCTTTTGCTACTAGCCTGGCTTTGAGTCTTTCAACTGTCCCATCTGCCTTTTGTTTCACTGTATATACCCATTTGCAACCAACTGGTCTTTTCCCATAAGGAAGAGTAACTAGTTCCCAAGTGTCATTCTTTTTCAGGGCATTCATCTCTTCTATCATAGCATGTTTCCACTTCTCGTTGCTAATTGCTTCTTTCCACCCCTGAGGAATAGATATAGAGGACAAAGAAGAAACAAAGGAATGGTAGGATGCAGATAATTTATCATATGAAACAAAATTCGAGATAGGATGTTGTGTACAAGACCTGACACCTTTTCTAAGAGCAATAGGAATGTCAGTATCATCAGAAGAACAAATAGGATCAGGATTCATACCATTAGTATTACCAAGACTCGGTTCAGGGCAAGGTTGGTGTAGTGGTGCAGCAATGGTGACCTTATTCTTCCCTTTTCGAGTATAGGTCCTCAACTCAGGCTCGGGTTGTCTAGCATGTGAATCGTGTAACTGTAACTCCCCCTGTGTAGAATTATCCGACACAACAATAGGAGTAGGGAAAGATGGTGTAATAGTACTTGTAATACCAGTCTCAAAAGGAAGAAGCGTCTCCTCCTCAATAACATCCTCCCCCTGAGGAGAAGGTGAAGAGGAATAAAAAGGTTCCGACTCCCAAAAAGTTACATCCCGAGTGACAAAAACTTTGTTAGAAGGAGGATGATAACATTTATAACCTTTTTGGGTGGGAGAATAACCAATAAAGACACACCGAAGAGCTTTGGGATCTAACTTACCCCGAGTGGGAGATTTATCATGAACATAGCACACACATCCAAAAACTCGGGGCGAGGGAGAAGGACTGGTTATGTGCTGGAGAATGGAGATAGGACTTTTGTTTCCAAGGCTTCTAGAAGGAAGGCGGTTGATAAGGAATGCCGCAGTTAGAACCGCATCACCCCATAAAAATTTAGGGATTTTCATTGTCAACATAAGAGTGCGGGCAACTTCTAGTAGGTGTCGATTTTTCCTTTCGGCTACTCCATTTTGTTCTGGGGTTTGGACACAAGAGGTTTGAAGAATGATGCCATGCTGGGAGAGGTAAGATTCAAAAGCATGATTATTACTGTATTCACGACCGTTATCACTATGGAGAATTTTGATTGTAGCGTTAAATTGAGTTTGAATCATTTTATGAAAGTCCTGAAAGCAATTAAAAACTTCATTTTTGGAACGCAAAAGGTAAATCCAAGTGACACGAGAATGACAGTCAATAAAACTAATAAACCATCTAAACCAGAACGGGAAACAGTCCGAGAGGGTCCCCATACGTCGGTATGGATAATAGCAAAGGACTCAGAATGACGACTGTTAATAGCAGAATAAGTCGACCGTTTGTGTTTACCGAGTTCACATGGTTCACACAAAAACTGAGTTTTGTTACAATTCTTAACTAAAGACGGAAACAAAAATTCCAATACTGAAAAAGAAGGATGACCCAAACGACGATGCCATTGATGGAGAGAGGCTAGGTTGGAGTCTGAAACAGAGTGAAGAGCCTGAGTAGGGACCATGTTAGATGATGGAACATCTAAATAATAGAGACCATCAACTGCACTACCACTGCCAATCTTCTGTCCCGTCACCAAGTCCTGAAAAATACAATGATTTGGAAAAAAGGTTACTGAACAGTTCATAGATTCAGAAATACGTTGGACAGATAATAAATTTGCAGTGAATGAAGGAATATGAAGAACGGATGATAAAGTCAATGAAGGAGTACAAACTACAGAACCACTCCCGGAGATAGATGACAGGGAACCATCAGCGACTCGAACTTTGTCTTTTCCAGAACGGGGCATATATGAAGTAAAAAGGTTGGAGGACCCAGTCATATGCTCGGAGGCACCTGTATCGATAATCCAACTAAGGCAAGCGGATGAAACATGAAAAGCACAATGAGGTATACCTGTCTGGGCATAATGAGAGGAAGTAGGTTTGGAATAGAATTTCCGGAAGGCAGTGATTTCCTCAGGAGTCAGTGCATGAGTAGTGTCTGTTGTACTAGGTACATCTGCAGAGAATGGAGGAGTAGACATGTAGGCATGGGATCCACGTCCCCGACCAGAACGACCTCCACGTCCTCTAGGACGCCCATGAAGCTTAAAGCACCGATCTCTGGTATGATTCTTCCCCCCACAATAGTCACACTCACGGGACTCCTTCTCAATAGGAGGAATAGAAAAGCCAGGCTTAGGATACGAGGCGATCAAGGCTGATCGGTCAACAGGATTTATTTTGAGTACCATTACCCGACGCCTACTTTCCTCTTGCTGAACTCTAGCATGAGCCTCTCTCAGTGATGGAAAAGGTGTTTGACCAAGTAGCTGTGCTCGAACTTGATCAAACTCTATATTCAAACCAGCCAAGAAATCTACAACTCTATCTTCATTAATGAACTTTTGATAAGCCGTTGCATCTGCCGGACATTTAGCTGAGAAAACCCGGTAATGATCGAGCTCCTGCCAGAGTGCATTAATCTCTGCAAAGTATTGTGCCACGGGCTTCTCCCCCTGACCCAACTCACGGATTCGTTTTCGGATATCATATGCCTTAGACATATCACCAGAAATAGAGAAGGTTTGGGTGATAGCTTCCCAAAGTGCATATGCTGTGTCTAAGAACATATAACTGCTCCTCAGATGTGGTTCCATTGAGTTAAAAATCCATGTTTTGACCATGGAGTTATCGGATTTCCATTCTTCTTGAGCAATACCAGCTTGCACAGGCATAGTGGTTGTACCAGTGATAAAATGTTGCATTCGGTTGGCTTCTATTGACATACGACATGCTTGGGACCAAGCTAGGTAATTGCTTCCATCTAACTTGAATGAACTAAGAACCAAAGCAGAGTTGAGGTGGTGATTTCTAATCAACTGTCCTTTATTGGTTTCAATGGTACCATCACTAGTAAGACTAGATTCTGCCATGCTCAGGGTACGGTAAAAGGAGCAACAATGTTTATCCAAGGAAATAGCAACAAGGATAACTTTCAGGCTCAAATATAAGAAAGAAAAGGAACTGCAATTTTTTTTCTTTTTCCTCCTTTTTTTTTTTTTTTTTTTTTTTTTTTTTTTTTGGGTTTAGGTTACAGACACATCATTAGCTCAGTTAAAAAGGTCCTAAGAAGCTAGTGAGGCAAAGATGCAATACTCACAGTATAGCAGTTATAGGAAAAAAAAACAACCGAACCAATATTAAAGCCAAAGCCAAAGCAAACCTTATTTTCTTCCTGCAAGACCACTGTGGACGTGTAGAGGGGAGAGAGGCGAGCACCACGCAAGAAAACCGCGCCGGAAAAAGTGGCCGGAAACTGCCTCACGCGCCGGCGCGTGGCGTCGGCGGCGCGTGGAGGCGCGTGCGACGGTGGGTGGTTGACCGGAAAGCTCTGTGGTGGTCGCCTGGCTATGGGTAACCCAATTATGCTATCACTTTCAGTGTATGGAATTGTTCAAGCTAGTTTTCAAATTTAAAAACATAGCAGAGGCGAGGCGGAGGAGAAAATTTTTTCGGAAGAGAAATTTTTCCTTTGATTATTGGATATGGCTTTGATACCATGTTTGCAGTGTAGAAAATTCTATACACTCAGTTGTATTTTCACTATGAAAGAGTTTACAATTTATACAGAGAGGGAAGGAGAAGCTGACAAAAGACAGAGAAGAAAGCACGGAGGAAAACACGTTCAATGTTTTCCTCAGTGCTCACAGCACATACACACTCACAGCACATACATACACTAACATGAAGTATTCATATAATTGTGTTTTAAATTGTATTCCATAGTGTTAGTTATGATGTTTTAAGTTTTAACGTATATAAAATTTTATTGTTCAATATATTTTTTTAAGTAAAATAAATAAATGTATAAATTTCACAACGATTTGTCGCCATACGGACGCCATGGCGGGCGCTTTATTGCCTAGTCGTCCTAGTCAACTACCGCCGCGGCTCGCTGTGGTGCCGTGACAACTGTGTTTGGTACCAAATGCAATTCGCTACACTAGTCAACATGCCACACGCATGTGGAGAATGTTCCGTATTTTCTTTTCTTTGATGATGGTTTAAAAGTTAATTTTTCTTTTTCAATGAAATGTAAAATATTTACACACATTATTTTACAACAACAAAACAAGAGAGTCTTTACCTGTGTCTTTAATATGCTATTAGATTGTTTTCCATGGGATCAACATTAACAAAGAGGACGTAGTACTTGATGGAAGTGAAGCACCTGTTAGAATTGATGCCCAAGCTCTTCTCTCATCAGAGACACTCGTCCCTGCTGCAATTCTTAATAAGGTGAATTAGAAACTTGTTCTCCAATTAATAGTACCTGCTATTTTGTTTATCATGATATGTGGTGTGGTGGGCTGCAAGTTTGACTAGTTTTGTTTTTTCATTTTTCATATTCAACTTTGCAGATAAGAGTCCCGTACCGTCCTATTGATGCTAAATTGCATGCTCTTTCAACGGACAGGGACAAATTACCCTCCGGCAAACAAATACTAGCATTGACATTAATGTAGGTTCTTGGTTTATTCCTGTTACTTTTCCTAATTCAACGGTGGAATGTCATATATTTTCTGAAATTACTGTGTTGTTTTGCTGATGTTGCAGTTACAAATTTAAATTGGAAGATGGAGCCAAAATAAAGCCTCAAATTCCCTTGCTTAATAATCGGATCTATGATAATAAATTTGAGTCTCAGTTTTATATGATCTCAGATTCAAATAAGGTATCTCATTTATTTCTTGATTAGGTACTTCAAGGCTTTTGAGTGGTTGTTATATTTACGCTCTTCTTCTTTTTATTTGGTACAGATAAAGTCCTATATCATTTAGAAGTACTTACTGCTGTTTTTATTTTGCTGAGTTTAATTTGCTAATCGTATATTTGGTAATGATCTTGTTCTTTTCTTTGATTATTACCATAAGTTTTACTTTTTCCCATTATTTTTTTTATCGGATTCATATGCATCTTAAAAGGCTAAATATAATAGAAGTAAAAAGAGTGGTATGCATCAAAATAGCATATGCAATGTGTGTGTGTGTGTGTGTATATTTAACACTACAAGTTACAATAACATAATATTTGAAAGTGGAACATAAATGGTTCTACCTTTGTATATTATCAGAACTTAAAATGCTTTAGCACTTGGTGAATTCACTTTTAGCGGTGACCTTAAACACTATTTTCTGGATTTCTATTTTCTCATTTCAAAATCTGTTTATGATAGCTGGACTATATGCCTTGGAGGATACGTCCAAGCTTTTTTTTTTTTTGCCTTTCAATTCTTGAGGGTAGAAGAAAACATTGACATTAAAGTTTAGTTCAGTTTGGAAGTGCTGGAAATAAACAAACTTTTGTTGAATCATAGGCTTCTGATGTTACTAAGTAAAGTTTTTGATTTCATGTTATTTTCTGTTTAACTCTGGTGCTTCCCTCTAATTTCTCTTTTCCCTTTTTCAAATTTAGCGCGTATATGGAATTGGTGATGTTTATCCAAAGTCTACAAAACTTCCCAAGGGTGACTACATGTTGCAATTATATTTGAGGTATGATACTTTCTTTTCAAGTTGACACAAAGTGATTAAAAAATGTGGATAAGCTTCCCCTTGCTCAAGATTTTGACGCTTGCTTTTGTTTACGAGTTCTGGTTTTACCACATCATTTTCTACTTTCACTGATGGTTATATCTTGGAAATACCCTAAATCCTGTAGCTCTCGTACGTATCCTGAATGAAGTGACCCGGATGCTTTTGGTATTGAGCCAGAATATCTCAGCGATGAGTACTTTGCTCCATAAAACCACCTTTTTTAGGCTTTAAATATACACACGCAGACTAATAACAAATAAACTGGACCTATTTTTTAAAACCTAGTTTTAGAACAACCATCAAACCATCTAAAACTATTGATATTTCGACTTTATGCTGCTAATATTGTGTTTCTTATTTTATTGTAGGCACGATAACGTGCAGTACTTGGAGAAAATGAAGCAATTAGTTTTGTTCATTGAAAGAAGTCTAGAGGAGAAGGTAGTGGTCCATAAGATTCTTGTGATGATTTATTAAGATTTACTGCAACCCTATTTGATATTGTTTGCTTTTGATTCCTACATTTAATTCAACATTACTAGAATAAATTTTGTTATAAGCTTTAAATCAGATTACTCATTACTGGCTCCCTGACTAAACCTTGCTTCTGCCTAGTTAAATATTCTGCCACCTGCTGATGATATTTGACTGTTTTCATATGACATTTGATGCACTACCTTGTCAAATGAAAGTATAGACTTGCATAACCTGTCAGAAGAAAAACCATATGGGCCCTACCCCCCTTCTGTTTCATGTTAAGTTTTTGATCATTTACTTGAATACTTTTTGGATCATTTTTTGATTGCTCTCTTAAATTTAATTATTTTCTAACTCAGGAAGTCATTCCATTGAGCTTTTATGATCAACCAGATGGCCCAGTGATGGGTAATGGCAGCTTTAAATCCTCAGTTTTAGTTCCAGGGTATGCTCATTCCTTAGTACTTAGTTGCTGTTTTCCTTCTTTTGGTTTGAATATTCTCATTATATATATCCATATATACTAAATTTAATATATCTTCTATGTTAGAGAGAAAGAAGCATTTTATGTCGGCCCTCCACCCAAAGACAAGCTCCCTAAGGTGTTACTTAAGTCCTTCATTTCTTTAAATTAATTTTTCTTCTTTTTCATGAGAATGGTATGTTGATGTGATGGGAAACAAGTTTGATCTTCATGGTGCTTGATTTACTTCAGAACTCTCCTGAAGGATCTGTACTGCTAGGGGCAATATCTTATGGAAAGCTTTCCTTTGGGGTTCAGGATGAGGGGAATAATCCAGAAAATAACCCCGTATCTTATGTGATCTCTTACAATGTGCCACCAACTAAGGTTTGCACTTTGATGACTTACGTAACTATCTCTTGTCAAACATGTCTTCTAATGGTCCATAATACACTAGTTTATCTGTTAGCTTGACTGACTGTTTTCTTGTTTACTGTTTATTTGAATTTGTACTTTCTTAAATAGTATATTTTCTGTTTACAGCCTGAGGATGACAAAGGAAAAAGTTCTTCAACAACATGTACAAAAAGTGTGTCCGAACGTTTAGAAGAGGAGGTATCGGAGGAATTTAGAAAATTTACATTACTCCAATGATCTAATTTTTGTCTATATCAATGTTACCCGAATTGCGGTTCGATACAATATGTGAAACAAAGACGGGAACGGAAAACTTGACATGCCATGGTATGAGTACGGTAGATGTAGGTTTCTTTAGTGCGAAATACGTTTATTCGAACGTGGTACGCTAGAATAACTTTCTTAAAGATATAGTTAAATCTGGTTAAGCTAGTGTTGCAACATGCACATTTTCAAGAGGCTACACCACGTTACCCTTATTGGACGCCCACAAGTTGTTCACTTGGTGTCAGTAGTTGATATTTTTTTAGATTCTCTTATAAATATTAGGATATTCTAGATATATCTATGTGATAACTAAGGTGGTAGATATCCTAGATATTTTGGAGGAATGTTATAGATAGGAGATCTTCGTCTTCCATTAGATTTGATTCTAGCCATTTGTAAGGCCTAGTGACTATATAAAGATACCGTCGACCCGCGGGTCGGAAACTCCACATTAACAAAAAAAAAACACCCTCTTTTGCAAAATCATAAAACGTATTTGTAATTAGTCCCTTATAATTAAATAGAAAAATAAGTTTTGGATCGTTAAATTTAATGTTTCGGAACGAAAGTTTTTCATGTTTTGAACATTCATATCAAAAAGCAAGTTTTCTGGTTACACTGGTCTATATCTTGGTTTTGCTACACCCAAAATCCACAGTTTTTGGTTTATTATTTACAGTATTATGGAATAGAATTATTAAAACAGTAATATGGAAATAAAAAGTTCTTGTTAAAGATTGCATTATTAGAGAGTTGCTTTGTAGAGATACATGTAAAATATTGGATCTACTATATTTTCCATATGTTTAATTATTCTATTTTACATCTACGTGTTTAGTATTGAAAAGTTAGGTATGCATATCCTTCAAAAAACCATCACCTTTTTTGCAAGAAAGATAATCAAAAGTAGAAAGAGAATGGTTGAAGGGGTTCTATTAAAAGGAGTTGATTTATGAAAATCATAAAGTCCTTTACTCATATTTTTTCTTTTTGACAAATAGTAATACGGTTTTTTAATAGTCAGAGAAGTTATCTTTAAAAAAAAATCACAAATTTCATTGGTACTTTTCCCTCATAACCAAGATGAAGCAGATGACGTTTTTCACGTTTCCTATTTATTGTTTTCGCTAACTTCCTAGTTGCCTACTTCAAAGTGGTGGTTCACTAAAGTGCCGGTATGTAAATCAAAAAATTGGAAAAGTTAGGAAATTTAGTTTTCCCCTCCATTCTAGTTTGAGTTTCCTCTATGTTTCCTAATACTTCCTCCATTCCGCAAAAACTAGCTTTGTTTGAATTTTGAAGTCAAAGTGACCAATTTTAGAACCAAAATTTATCACATTTTTCTTTAAATATAGGTAAAGAGATTATAACCATAAAAAACTTAGTTTAATTTACTACAACATCCAATTCATAAAAATTTAAAAATACAAATAAATTTGCTTAATTATCGATTCTAAAATGGGTCAATTTGACCAAAAAAGTCAAATTAAGCCAGTCTTTGCGGGACAGAACGAGTATAACATTTCTGTCAAAGTTCTGGACTTCTGACAGTGAGATGAAACAGAAAACCAACCATGTTTGAAAATTAGACCCCATAACTATAATTTTTTTTTCTCTGTTCATCGAATTTGGGTCTCCACATTATAGGGGTAACAATCATGTAGATTCTTTTTCTAATTTCTTTGAATAAAAATCTGTGCTGGCAACCGAGTCTCCTGCTTACTGGATTCACACATCTTTGTAGGACATGGTCTAATGTGATATTGGCTATTAAGTTCATAGACATGTTGCAGGACCCACTAAACAAAAGCCCATTTGCCTGTTCAACCTCCCCCTGAGGAGGGTTATAAGTGTAGGGAGAGCACTTTAAATTCTGGAAATTCATATAGCAGGGATTGAAATTTGAGCAGTAGCTGCACTTGCATGTTCAGCATGTGTAAAAAACTACTAGATACATGTGTTGTTGGTCATTTGTTTTACGGAACTAGAGGTACTAAATGTCCTTTGTCCAAGCTAACTGATGTTACGATTGTAATAGATAGACAGATGAAGTGTGATAAAAATCTTGATTTCCTACCTTTGTAGTTGTCCTGGACAACAAAAGAAACTACTATATATAAAACTTGAATAACAGAAAAACTAATAGATACATGTGTTATTGGTCATTTGTTTTATGGAATCAGAGGTACTAAATTGAATTCCTATATTCCTTATTTTGATGATTTTTTATTTTTTGGTGCTGCTGTTGCATTACTCAACTAATAGATTGCACTGTTAATCTATCAGTTTCTTTCCAATCCTTTGATGATGTGGAAAATTTTAATCATCAAAATCCTAGTATTTTTCTAATGCTATCTGGTCAATCAGGTGCGGGATGCCAAGATAAAGGTTCTTGCAAGCCTAAAACAAGGCACTGATGAGGAACGCTCAGAATGGAAGAAACTATCCCTCTCACTTAAGGTAGAACTTATGCTGCTATCATATTTAGAAAGGTGCACGACCAGGTTATAAGATGGCATACTTTTTATTTTTTATTTTACTTTTTAGATAAAGGGTTATGATGAGATTACTGATTGCCTATTCTTTTACCTTTATACATTTCTTATTCCTTTTGTCCTTAAATCGAGTATCTTCAATTTCCTTTCATTATTTTAGAAGTTTATATACACCTTAAACTGAGAAAGGGGACCAGTCTGTTTCTTGATCTTATTTGACTTGCTGGTCATTTCTGATTTGGTTGAGCTCTTTAAAACTGTCTGCTTTATTAGAGTTCATCTGTCACGAAGTGTAAAATTTCTTTGTCTTGTCAGAGAAATTGTTCATTCTTTATTTCAAAAAATGAATTGTGGTGTATCATCTATTTCTTGGCAGTCAGAGTACCCCAAATACACTCCACTTCTTGCCAAAATACTGGAGGGTTTGCTATCTGAGGACAATGTGGAAGATAAGATTCACCACTATGAAGAGGTAACTTTTAATTCAAACATCTAGTTGGTCCAGATGCCCATTGTATCTAGTTGATTTGTAAATTAGTGATCTATTTTATGTGAGCATTTCAAAACATGTGCTCCCTCCGTCCTCCAAAGTCCAAAGGATGTCTTAAGTTCTAAATTTTTTTGTCCAAGTACAAAAGTGAAAGATATAGTATGGAGAAAAGACCATAAGGTCCCATGCTTTGTCATAATTTTATGGGGCTCGTGTTTTGTAAATGAGCCAACTACAAGGGTATAAATGGAATTTACTTATACTTTCTCCTCCAATTTGACTACCTTAATGTGTGAAAATTGTACTCAAGACATCATTTGGAGGATGTTGGTGGAAGTTATTTATGAGGGATTTCACATCTATTAGCGTTGTGGTCCCAATGTAGTTAACCTCTGTGCCAGTAGAGAAACTAGATCCCATTACCAGAGGCTGCAACTGTGAAACTAACAGAACAGCAGCAAAATGCAATTTTTTGTCCCCTTTTATAGCCATCATTCTGCCGAAAAAGAAGGAAACAGAAAAAGATGTTGAAATGCTAACAGTGAACCATTCATCTGGGTCATAAATCAAAATAGAAAGTCAGCAAGCTTTAAGTATATGATAAACTACTTTTCTCTGTTAAATGCTTCTATGAGGTGAAGGATGCTTCTCTTTAGTTGTGATCTAGCAAACTATATTTACTACTATTTCTAGTTCTGCTACTATTACAGTACTACAACTACAATTGCTACTATTAATATCACGCAGCTATGGTTCCTCTTAAGAATGTTTGACTTTGCAGATTATAGATGCTGCGGATGAGGTAGTCGATAGCATCGACAGAGATGAATTAGCAAGATATTTTTCCCTCAAAAGTGATCCTGACGATGAGGGGGCTGAGGTGTGTTTTCTAGTTTCCAGTTGTTTTCTGCTCATCCAATGATCTCATGAAACATTATTACTGGGGCTTGGATTTCAATTCCATTATGATACAAGAAATGTTAGCTCTTGATTAAGGCATTTGCAAGGGTTCTCCTCATTTTCCCTTTTGGTGGTTATTTTGACATGTTTATTGCTTTTGTTGTTATGTTACAGAATAATGGAAATTCTGATTCATATTTTGTGCCATGTCTCTCGTTGTTGATAGAAAATAAAGAAGAAGATGGAGACCACACGTGACCAGTTAGCTGAAGCATTATACCAGAAAGGATTAGCTTTACTGGAGATTCAACATGTCAAAGTATGACCTTACGATTTTGTTTAAATGCATTGATCTGTTCTTAAATTCCAATGAGATGAAGTGAAAATTGCACATTTGTTGCGTCTCGAAGATGTTGAAAGAATGATGGTGGGTTCTTGTATAGAAGCCATTGCGCCTAGGATCTCTAATGCATTTAGATGCAGACAAAAATGGCTTATAGCCTGGGGACCAATGAAGCTAATGGTGGTTAATGGGTAACGGTTTAGGTTTAGAATAGGGTTTAAAGATGGGAAAGAATTTTTTTAAGAATTGGAGAGAATTAGAAGAAACATAACAAAGTAATAAAATATTAAAATTATAATAATCAAATAACCAATTTCAAATTGAAGAGTGATGAATTACATGAGTTTATATAGAAAATTAGTAAAACTTAATTCTTGGAGAGTAAGCAAGCCAAACAAAATAAGGAAACAAAATACTAATAATCATCTACTTTAATTAAACTACTAGAATAACCTACTACCTGGTATAGGCTTTCAAAGCCTCTTATATCCAAACCCAGTTGGGCGGAGTATAGGCTTCCTAAGCCTCTTATACTGGTCCAACCAAGTTGGGCGGGCTCGTCCTGCATCCGTGCTTTTTAAATTGAAGGTGCATATAGATGAACCTGCATACCTTCACCATGGATTAATGTTGTGCTATGCAATTTTCGTGCAAAATTGCACTTTACAATTATGATGGCTACACATACCAACAAGAAATCATCAGGCTCTCATCCTAGTGTCTTCCCTGCATAAAATTTTGGGCTCTAATCTTAAATGTTTTTCTCCACATACATATCTGTTAATCTAACTGGGTGAGACCAGCCTAACTCTGAGTCCCGAATTGCAAAAACAAAAAAGTTGTCTGCTTTATCCAAGACTTGAGGAAGAAGTTTGTGTATCATCCTACTACTTACATTCATTATCAGAAATATATAATGAAGCAGGTCATCATGTATAGAGGAGTATTTTTACATAAGAAGAACTTGTTACTCTTTTGTTGTCTTTTTGAAGGATCTTAGCCTTGGAGTTTTATGTGTTTATCTTTTGGGTGAATTCTGGGGGTTAGGTGTCCGTGTTGATATTTGAGGTGAATTATAGGTTGTGCAGGAGTTTTTTTTCCCCTGCCTTTTTGTATATGGTACGTGTACATGAGCATCCCCCCTGATTAGCATCTTCTTGAATAGATTACTTATTAATTGTTGTGTGCCTCTGTGTTAGAGGGAGATGTGGATAAGTTTTGATACACTGGCACAAATAAAAGGGGGAAAACTTGTAACCTCCCTGCTGTGAAAAATGTCATTGTTTTGGGTGTCAAACACATGTTACATATATTGTTAATAGTTGCCGGTATTACTAATATACTTAGAAAATAAAATAAAATATATTGGTAATTAATGTTTAAGTAGGTTTTCTGCATGCTTAAAATAAATCCAGAATCCCCAACAAAAGGGTGGGTATTTGCAGGAGGTTAAAAGTAATTTGGAAGTAAAGAAATTGACATGTTAAGTTTTGACACACTCATTTTGTGTTATGTTTCCCCTGTTATTGAAAGTAAGGAAGAACAAATTCCTTTCATTGCCCTTTCCTTTCCACCTGTAAACCCCACAAACAAATGAAGCCTCAAGTCTCTTGGATAGTTAAACTTTACCACTTGAACTTTTTAAATTAGTAACTGTACCACTTGAATTTGTGTAGAAATGTTCAACATATGCGTTTCAAGTGTTGCATGACCCCAAAAATGTAATAGTTGTAATGCCAGTGATATATCTTATTATCAATAGGTTTCCTTGCTGATCAACAGAATCAAATTATTAATATAATCCCAATGTAGATTCTAGTATGCTGTGGGATGACATTATAGAGCGTGCCTCTTTTTATCTAAAATTAAATAAAATTATTTACCGTGCTGCCATGCTGATGTGAGAGATACATAATGTACACAATTTTTTCAGTTGAATGTCCAGTATCTCTCATTTAGCGCTTTCGTTACTTTTCTTTCTTAGTTAACTGATGTATTCTGGCCTCAACTAAGTATGCATTGTGTTGCTTTTATTACTGTTACTGCTGGTGTATAACTTTTCTTTGCTCTGATTACTAAAGCAGGGTGAGAAGTCTTCAGAGCTGGCTGCGACTGAAGGTCCAAAATCTGCTTCAGACTCTGATGTCCAGCCAGATCTGTTTGAAGAAAACTTCAAAGAATTAAAAAAATGGGTGGAATTGAAAAACTCAAAATATGGCACTCTCTTGGTGTCAAGTGAGCGACGTAATGGAAGGCTTGGTACTGCACTGAAGGTACTATTGTGCTCTGTCCAGTTATTATGATATGTTGTCACAACACACGACTTCAATAGGTACTTGATGTTTTGGTTGATGTTGCAAGATTGCCAAATGGTTCAAATTTTCCTCTGGGACTATAGTTTAGAAACTATGGTGCTTTGAATCTGCTTATTAGGGTTCATTTTATATGTCTGTACATCTGCTTGATTCTGTCGAGATGTCCAAAGGTTTCCACACTGCAAAGCAACTTTTTGGCAGTTATCTTTCTTTTCTACAGTCCCATGTGACTCAAAATTTGCATCTCAGGCAACAGTCACTGTTAAGTTTACGTTTCAAATTTTATGTTGTTTATTCGATATTTTTTATAGGAGTATTAAACTTAATTAAATTAGTTTTAACTTTAGGGTCCAGTAAACACAATTCCCGGCTAAGCTTTTAGCATGTTTGTGTGGCTTATCTTAAAAGTTGCCTTCTGATGACTGACATTTTTGTGTTGATCATCAGGTGTTAAATGAGATAATTCAAGATGCTGGTGAACCTCCAAAGAAGAAGTTTTATGAATTAAGGCTCTCATTGCTTGGTGAAATTGGATGGGGGCATCTGGTCTCATATGAGAAACAGTGGATGTTTGTGCGCTTTCCTGCAAGTTTACCTCTTTTTTAAATGTTTTGCTTCAACTTTAAAGGACAAGTGACCTCCAATACCCTTATGCTGGATAATTTTAATTGGAATATTTTGTTACGAGTAATAAACAACCTTTTCATATAATAATGTCATTCTGGATACTTGTTCCAATCAAAATTTTCGTCCAGTATTATGTTATGATGTCAGATAGACAACACTATTTTTCCGGCCGACATATGAAAGAAAAATGTATTTGTTCTTCAAGTCAAAAATGAGAAATACTTCAAAAAAAAAAAAAAAGCTTTTACTGAAATGCTTTTTTGAGTGTGCAACAATATAATTGTTATGAGGCAAGTATATTTAATATTTAGTTCGCTGCATATAATAATTTAATAAAAAAACCAAAGTATAAGAGTTATTGCTCACTAATTATTTCATTTTTTATAATTTCCCTATATACTCCTACGATGTAGGATATGAGAATGGAACCTTTTTAGTTCTATGGGGGATTGAAAGTCATTTCGTCCGGTGGGTGTGTCAGGTCATATGCAATGTCACTAATTTTCTTTGCCATGAATTAAAATTTAAAATATTAAACATGACTAATAAAAGCCATTTATTTTAAGGTGGTGCTGAATGTCAATTTGTCGAGGCCTAGACTCCCACTGTCCCTAAATGAAATGTCCTGTTTATTTCTAATCGCCCTCTTAATTGGCGAGTTGGATCGGTGATCATGAAAGAAATGATAATAAATATACACAAAATTAGTGTTTTCCGTTATCTAATAGCAACATATCATATAGATAAACTTAGAAATAAAAACAAATAAATTTTAATTGCAGTGTGAGATTATGTAATTATTATTTACGATGATAAAATTGTCTAATTAATTATATTGAGTTTGAAATTAATTTTAATTGTAGTGAGCGATTATGTAATTATTATTTACGATGATAAAATTGTTTAATTAATTAGATTGAATTTGAAATTCCAATTTTCTTTTAATTTACCAACATGCTTAAAATAATATATAACGTTAGTTATACCGGCCATCCTTATACCATTTATGTTTAAAGTTAGTTTTTAAATTTTTAATCTCAAATGCGTGGTGAATGATGTGGTGTTAAAATATTTTATGAGGTAAAAAAAAATATTTAACCAATATGATAACACATCATTTGAAATATTTTTTAAATAAAAAATTGAATAATACTAAGGGTCTCAAATGGGTCTAAAATGACATCATAAAATATTTTAATGATAATTTATGGCATAACCAATTATAATTTGAGACCCCTAACATCACCCTTAAAAATTTACTCCTAAAAAAATAATACTTCTATGTTCCAAAATTAGAGATATAATTTGACTTTTGAAGTCAAACGATGACATATTAAACTTTAAATTGATATGAATTTATTTAATTTTAATTGATACAATAATTATAATTGTATAATATATAACAAAAATTATTAATTATAAAAATTATTTAATTTTAAATCTTTATAAATTATATCAATTTTAAAATTTAATATATTATTATTTTATTTCAAAAATTAAATTATACTCTCTCCGTCTCAAATTAATTGATCAGTTTTGACTTTTAAAAATTAAATTAACTATTTTTGACGGGGAGGGAGTAATAAATTTACCCCCAATTTAGTACTGTAGTTTCATAAACCCTCCTGGTGCCAAACATTAGCCCATTGATCGATGAGAGAGACGAAGCTTGTTACTGTTGAAACCTCAAAAAGAATGCCTCCTCCTTCTCGAAGTCCAAACATAGCTCAACCAGACTCAACATATCCCCACCCATCTTCACTTCTTCCTCCACAAAATAACAACAAGAAGAAGAACCAAAGGAAGAGAAAGCTAACAGATGTTGACATCCGCGAGTCTGCCTATTTCAAGATTCGTGCTCTTGTTCATGATCTTCGTCCCTATTTTATTGAGGTGAGAAATTACCCGTGAATAACCAGTAAGGATAATAATTTTCTCGATTATTTTGGTCTTTAGATTTGTGGGTTTCTTTTGCAACTTTTGTGGGTTTTTAAATTTGGGCGTACGTTGGTTTGTTCATCGTTAGGCCATGCGATTCGTTTATAGTATGTTTCTTTGTCTATCTGTTTTCCAACAAAAAGAAGAGTTGATTTGATTTGCTGAAATTAGGAGTAATTAATTAGGAGTACGTAGTTGATATAATTTCAAAAAATAAAAAATAAAAAAATTGCAGTCCTTTTAACATATAATGAATTTTGTTCTCAATTGGAGTTTAAATATGTACTTAGAACTTAGAAAAGAATATTACTTATCTCCTACTCTGTACTGAATTGAGAGCTATATAATTATCAAATGACAATCCAAAAAAGCAGAGAGAGAGAGAGAAGTATATTTTGATATCAAAGTCCTAATTTGCATAATGATATTACTGTATGAAGTCATGCATCTCTTAACCTTCTGGTTGAACTGTTTTCTAGTCGTCGTTTGATTAGCTATGCTGCCTATGTATATTGAATTCACCCCGGAAGGGCTTTTAGCAGCTCTTTCTATGGTATATTGTTTAATTTATCTTCCATTTATATTATTCCAAAGAGATTCATAATTAGTGCATATAAGTTGTGAGTATTTCATAATCTTATTCAGTCTATCTAACTTTGTGTAAGAACTAGTTCTTGCGAAGCGATAATAATTTTAACTGTCAGTTTAAAAAAAATAAAAATTAATTAAAATACTTTTATCTGTAAATCTGTTATTATGTTGTAGGTTATCAGGACACCTGAATTTTGGGACTGTAAAGCGGCTAATGAAATTCGAACAAGTGAGTTCTTCGTCAAATATCTTGTACATCTCGATTAACTATGACATGAAAATGACTTTGAAGATGTCTTCAGCTAAGCTAGCTTGAGAAAGCAAGGAAAGTTTACGCCTTGTTGTTGTGGTTTTTATATCTATGTAAATGTTATAGATAGTTTGGCTAAGTTTAACAAGCTGGCCATGAAAATATCCTTGGTCCTTAATGAGCACAAGCAAGTCAAAATCTTCCTATACTTATTTCCTTTTCATTTGTTTTTTACTAATAATAAACTCCTACACTTGTACCCTGTCATTAGCCTTTATATTCACTGAATATACATATTGGTTGTGTGAGTGTTAAATAATTATATTGTCAATCAAACATATTGATGATACACTAGGTTATCTATCTCCTGCCCTCCTTGTGAGGTCACTTATAATTAGGCCAACTTTTTCACTTTTTGTAGGTTTCTGGTGATCACTTGACATTTATTATAAAATGGATAATTATTAAATACTTGTATGTTTAACTTTCAGGGATGAAGCTTGTGATGGATTTTTACATACAGATGCAAATTGAGGGAAACAAAAGAGGGAAAAGTGAGAAGGCAGCATGTCGACCTCTATCGCCTGAAAGAAACCAGGGAAAAAAACACTTTAATGGACTACGCCAAGAGGGAACACAAGAAGAGCATCAAGTTAAACAAGTCCCTGAGGAAACAGCCGAAAAGAAGCTTTCACACCCTCCTATCAGCTCAGAGAAAAAACTTGAAGATGGCAGGCCACAGGGTTCTTATATTGTGGGTGGATCAGTTTCTGGATTGAACTTTATTACTTTTACAAACCGGAAACCTCCTGTATATTATGGGGCAACAAAGGAGTCACATCTCAGTAGCCTTTGCAAATCATAAATTGGTAATACCGCAGAAAGCAATTCCTAGCAGATTGTGACAGTCACAGACAAGAAGTTTTTCAGAGTGTGCAAATCCAGCCAAACTTGCAGGGTCCTCATACATTGTGATATATAGAAGTGGTTTAGCGTGAAAACATAAATACATCAATTCTTTTGTTCTTATTGACATTCAGTTGAAATTTTGTCCCTCATTCCTTTTACCTATGCCTTTTGAAAAAGGAAAAGAAATTATACCCCCATCGGCTATAATTTTGTTCATATTGTCCCAAGAATGAAGTCAATTTTGTTCATATTGTCTCGAAGAATGAAATTGTGCTTGTTCGTAAATGATAAATTTGTTTCCACTCATGTTTCTTCTACAAGTGTTTTGAGATTCGTGGATTTTACTACAAAAATTCATGCTCATGGTGCAAATTTGTGTTTCCGGCTGGTTTTGAATCAAGGAGCCGGCTCCTTTATAGGAAAAAGATGGTTAATCTCATTATCTCGTCCAGATTCCAAGAGAAGTTGGGAATTTCCGTCTTATTATCTCGTCGGCCAAGTCTTTTGAAAAATGATGCACCTGCAACCATGGCATATTAATACCAAGTTCTGATATACGGACCTACCTATGTTTGTAGGTATAATTACTAATTGAATGCCTACGGACAGAAAGAAGGTTGCATATATTTCTACGTAGGACAAGTCGCTCACTGAATCCTCACAGAAAAACTAACAAAATGAATAGTAATGAGTTGGTACTTGGTAGGCCGTTTGGACTTTGTCAATCTCCATTTCTCTATCCAATTTAGGCCTCACTTCAATTTTGAAAAAAACAAACTCCATCTAGTGGCTTGCTTGGCAGTAAATTCCCAAAGTACCATCAATTCAAATATGATAACTACGACGACAATATAACTTATTTTCTTATTTTGAGATTAAGGAGAACCATAAACTTTTATAGAAAAGATATATAAAAAAAACTAAAATAAATATGTTTGCCAATCACTTAGAAGTCATGGAAAAGCATGAGAGCATCG
This sequence comes from Aralia elata, assembly GCA_034770075.1. Taxonomy (NCBI): domain Eukaryota; kingdom Viridiplantae; phylum Streptophyta; class Magnoliopsida; order Apiales; family Araliaceae; genus Aralia; species Aralia elata. The sequence continues at coordinate 109,392,634 of CM068385.1, read as the reverse complement.
TCAAGCTTCACTAGAGAAGATTCTAAAACAATCCTAATCTTTCTCAGTCTCTTGTATCTTTTCTCCAAGTCTCCTACAAGCTTTTCTCTTGGAATCTGGACAATCTGCACAAAATGGCATACAAGTTATACATGTCAGTGTCATAATGAATATTATACTTCCTCAGTTCAAAATAAAATATCAAGTTTAACTTTTTAAATTCAAAATTAATATGATTCTTTTAACTTTTGAAAAAACAAAACAAAAACAAAAACTTGTAATTAGTAGTACTTTTTTAAGATAGTTTACAATTTTCATAATTATCTTAGAATCTAAATACAATAAAACTAAGTTTTATAGAAGATTTAAGTTGAATCAACAAGTTGATTGTTCTATACATAATTTAGTACAATTTTCATGTTTGAACGTCCAATACGAAGTTAAAATATTGATATTTGTGCAACTATAGGTAAAATAATAAAGAAATATTGCAATATGTTAAACTCATAGTATAAGTAGGATATAGTACCATATCCAAAACACAAGTACTAATACACGGTTCTCTAGGTTAATAAGAGTATATGGAAACTATAGTTAAAAGTGCACAAGCATGACCACAAAGAAAGGAGGAGTCGGTGAAAACACAGTCTGTTTTTTAAAATCAATAATTAAGGCTACAAAGATCACATAATGGGAATCAGTTTAATAAAAAAATTAAGAAGAAAAAGAATAATTTTGCATATTTTACTAACCTCCTTTTCTTGTTCATGTTCGTAAGCAATTCGTAGTCGCAAATTTAAGGCAGCATGGTACATGTCATCTAGAATATGTTCCCAAAGTGCAGGCTTTTTTACTTTCCACAACAAGAACTTATCTTTTTTATTATTTGGCTTTTCCATAACCTGCAACAGGAATGATAGTCTCATAAATATGGAATACAAGCTTATGACCATCATACTGCAACTAAGCAAACATAAATCTGTGATCATCAATTGACTAGTTGATGGGCTATGAGCTGCAAGTAAACACCTTTATAACTAGGGTCTGCGGGAGCTTAGAAGTTGCTGAAGAAAAAAAAAAAGAAAAAAAAAGGTACTTGTGGATGCAATGTGGTACTCGTCTACATTTTGTACTTCTTGTATGCACAAAGTAGAACACTGCTGACTATCTCCTATAAATATATGTTGCTAAAACAAAATTTCAACCATTTTGAGTGTCATAAAACTGAGAGGTAAGCATAAGGTAGACAGCATACTAATAAGTTATCTGTTTCTCCAATTTCTAAGCTACTAAGCAGTTAAGCCAATAGGGTAATAAACTCATTCGGATAAAGAAGAAAAAGTTTAAAGAAGAAACAAGTTCCTCAGATGATTGCATTTTTTGCATCAATATTCTTTTTGAACAATTTGATTCTTGCAATTATGTGAAATTATTGCAGAAAAGTAATCTGTATTTTTTTATTTATATGCAACAACCACCAAAATTCTTATATCCGCAAGTTCAGCAACAGAGGAGAAAACACAAAAGAACAGACGGTATAAATTACCTCCATATGCAAGTAATCATCTTTCCATAGCTGATGAAGAATCCTTACCGTATCTTTCTTTTCAACAAATGTGGCATGTGAAATCTACAAAAATCAAACACCGTGAACTAATACTGACATACTCTTCTCGAGTCAGTTGATCTATTGCTTCAAAACATACTTCATTCAAAAAAATATAATGACTACCCATTCGACTTTTTTCTTCTCAACCTTAAAAGCATACAAGCCGCATGACTTCAAACAAACACGCCATTTACAATTTGAAAAATAGTAGGAAAACAAATTTGACATTAGCAAACCAAAATCTAGTCAATTCAGCGCAAATGCAGCATAACAACACATAAATAAGACATGAGGACATGCATACACACACAGGCATGTAACATAATTTTAAACAAATCTGTTTTATATATAGAGCATTATGATGCACAACCGACAAGCTGGCAATTAATAGGGAGCAAAAAACCATACCATAATTACCATGTGAGTTAAGTAGGTAAGAAAAGCCTATGAATTTCATTAAGAGTAAACACAAAGAGAAACAAAACGAATATTTGAATCTAGGAAGCATGGATAGGTCTACATAAAAAACTTGAACAATCCAGCTTAAATATGAAAGAACTGTGTGCGTTGAATGCTTATTCCTTTTGGGATCCCATTGTGAAGGGAGCGGTAAAAGGGATTGATTGCTGGAAATAGGTTTATTTCACTTTAAGCTGGAGGATTATGATTAGATTGGCTTGCCTATTGAGACATTCTATCCACATCTTTCTTTATTTAGACTTCGGTTGGTGATGTGAAGACTAGAATTGAGGGAAGTTGTTTGAAGAACCTTTTCACAAGTGTGAAGTGCCTATTGTGTTTCCCTTTTTCTTATAAAACTTTTTTCTCATTGACTCCACCTAGTAAGGACTAAGTATGGCCTCGACGGGGAAAAGTTGGGATGTCCTCTGTCACATAATCTACTCTCTGGAAGTTCATCTTGCCAGACTAATCTATATTCCTTCCCTTATTTCAGTTCAGTACTGGAGATAATATTCGTTACCATGTCAGTCTCTATGAGGCGAGGTGTCTGTGACAGTAACTTGAACATCCTACAAGCCTCCCTCCCATATCTTTTCAGCACGATAGATTCCACCTGCAGCATCAGAGATATGATTAGACTTTCATCTGCAAGTGTAAAACTAGTTCTTTTTATATATCAAAAAATAGCACTAAACCGGGAAGGACATAAAACAAAAACCTCTTGATTCTGAGCTAGTTCAATGATGTTTTTTAAATCTGTAACACAAATAAATGTGTCAATTGAGACCAAACAATACTCAATCAGTCAAAGCTTCAGTAAAATTTCAAAAGATATAGAAGAAATAAACTGGACTAGATAAAATGCAATATGGTACCAATACTATACGTTTCATCTATCCCTGTTATACTGGGAATATCACATCCCAGTTGCGCGAGGGATGCTCTGATTCGGTCTGCATTTATACCGCGACCTTCTTCGCTCTTTATCACCTCTAGAATAATGTCATCAATAGACAGGGGAACTGCCAATAATGGTAATACAAATATTATGAGAAAGTCCAAGCTCAATTATATTTGGGATGCAACAAATTGTATATAATCTCTATTCTGTAAGGCTCCGTTTGGAACTTGGAAAACTTGAGGGAAAAGGAAAGAAAATGAAATGAAATCTAAAATTTTATTAGAGCATTCTTATTCATTTTTTACACTACATTTTAACATTGTTCCTAGTATTAGATATTTTAAAAGAATAGATGGTTAGATTTATCTTCATTGAGATAAATTTTTCCTTTCTTACATTTATAATTATTTTCCTTTTCCTTTCTTTTCCTCCACGTTTTCCAAGTTCCAAGCGGAACCTAACGGTCGAATAGATAGAAATGTAAACTGCTTTTTACTAATAGGTGAAGCTCTGCAAGCCTGAAAACTTAAGTACTATGCCTATGATAATAATAACCGGTATAAAGACATCATTTGTTTATGCTTTCGCAGTTCTTTATATAAACCTTCAGTAGTAAATATTTTAATACAAGAATAACAATACTTAATATTTGTTTCTTTCAGATTTCTGATGTGAAGCCTCCCCAACAACCCAAAAAACCATGTCTGAAAACTCCACCTCATACTATCCAATCCTAATAGCTATCAACAGCCATTGCCCACCATATAATCTACCATATGCAACATTCATTTATTAACTGTGGTTTCTGCTCCTCCAATTTTACTTGCTCCCTCCATCCTTCAAAGATTGTCACATGTACACTTCTCTCCTATCCACAAATGAATGTCATTTTTTAAAACTCAACCAAATGGTAACACAAAAGAGACTACATTCTTTATTGGGACCCACTGTGAGTACAAGCATTATGTCTATGTTACAATATCAGAAGATAAATATTGAAAATTGTGTTATAAACTCTCACTTTAATTTTGATCAACTTTCTTAAATAGCATGACAGAAGTACTTGTGACATTCTTTAGAGGATGGACAGAGTATTTACAAATGTTCTGCAAACGAACTTGCAAATAATTTGATTATATATTATCAAGCCTCAAGGACAAATAATTTAAAGGTTAAAAGAGTAGAACTATTTTGGCAGATCTTGGATCACCTGAACTTTCCATTTTCACTTTAGTCTCTGCTCTTCTAGTTGCCTCCAGAACTGCCCTTAAAACAGTGGCAGCTCCAGTGTCCAGCCGCGCTTGGACATTTTCAATGCAATGCTATAATAAATAGATAGATCATGTATAGCACATTGTGAGGTTTTATAAAGAATAATATATATATATATATAATTTGCAAAAGACTTCAAAATCTATTAATTAAAACAAGCATACAAAAATTCATTGGACATCATGGTCCTGCCAATTTAAGCTAGATGGGGCAAGACTCTATTGATTGACTCTACCAATCATATTTCATACGACCAAAGAAGTATAAACAGAATAAAATAGTCCAAAGAACATAGGGCTGTGTATTGCTTGAAAACATATCTCTGTGTGTTACACATGCAGACACACACACACACAAATATATATACCAATACAGATATATGGACAGACACTTCCAAATATTATCTATAATCTATGAAATTAAACAATTGAATTTCTCTATATGCTTATAGCAACACCGATAATTTTGAGAGCATAACATACAGATGCTGACAAGGATCAGAATTAGACTTCTTGTTTTTGCTTCGATTTTCAAAATGGCGTGAATTGTAAAATGACTACACATGACAGTTCTTTAATAGAGGAAGAAAGTTGGTGAGGGCAGAGCAGAATATAGAAAGCTCCTATGAGAGTGGATGCATAAAAGCTGGAAGCTTTTTTGGCTTTCTCCAACATAGCTGACCACCTCGATACTTTCTCAAAATACTGTTAAGACAAGGCAAAATGGGTCCTTAGCAAGCTAAAAGAAAGCCAATAAGTCACTCAAAACCTTGTTAGATCTCCTTTGAGAATACAACGTAGTGAAAGTACCATCAGGACTTCTTCACCAGAATATAAATTTTATGCATTTGATGAGACGAAGGCCAAGCTGATTGTTTACTTGCCTCTTCCCATGAGGTCAGTTTAAATTCCTTCATGATAAGGTCCTACAAAGGCATTCTGCTGAGTAATAAGATCACAGTCATAAAGGAATGAAGACAAAGTCATGGGTTAATGTCACAAATACATCAGTTGAGAGGTCCAAGTCCGATAAGGTCATGATTTTCAGCAGGTGCGCAAAAATCAAGGCCTAGGGATGCTTAGAGTTGAAAATTGAGATATGATTTTAGACATCATATGGAGCATGATGACCCTTATTAAACAGTTTAATATTGAGGAGACTTTTTGCATATATGTAGGTTCTATTGGAAATGCATAATATTCTGACACAATATTTAACAAGTGACTCTTTAAGCAGCCAACTAGTAGAGGAGTCTGGGTCATTCTGAAGTTCATGCAATTAATAAAGAAAATAAAGACAATTTTATGAAAAGGAATAATGTAACCTGTTTCAGCACAAACACGCATACCCACAGATACAGGGAGGGGGGAGAGAGAGAGATATCAAAAGGAGCCCCTTCAGATATCATATCACATTTATTCAGCAATGCGATAGTCCAAAGAAGAGTACGATATAGGCGTGCACCATTTCTTTTACTTTTATATTCCAAAAAAGAAAAAGAAGAGAGATTGTAAAAAAAAAAAAAAAAAAAGTGCTCTTTTGGATATCCTCGCCCTATCATGGTATTACCTCCGACAAGTTTAAACCATAACTGTGACGGCGCCACAGCGAGGCATGGCGGTAGCCGACTGTCAGGACGCCTAGGCGACCGCCATGGCGCCCGTATTGCGACAAGTCGTTCACAATGTGTAATTTATATATTATTTATTTTACTTCCCAAATATATTGAGCAATAAAATTTCATATACATTAAAACTCAAAACATAACACTATGGAATACAATCAAATAAAAAATATAAGACAAAATTGACATATTTTTATTTTCACTTGAATGTATTAGTATATTACTGGTTTAGTAAGTAGTAACCATTAACAGTCAACACTTAACAAATACTCCCTACGTCTTATGACGTTTTAGAGTTTGGCACAACCATTAAGGAAATGATTGTATAGCATTAAATATAGTATTAATTGTCTATAATACCCTTTATCATAATTATCTCATACACACTTTCTCTCATTTGTAACATTTTCCCATAAGGGGTAATTTTGGAAAAATTGTAGCTAATTCTCCTAGATTATATAAAACGTCAAATAATTTGGAACAAATGAAATCGTCTAAAACGTCATATATTATGGGACAGAGGGAGTAGTGTTTACACTTTGTAAATTGTACTACAAAAAGTAAATAATAAATATAACTTATTTAAGTTGAATCACCGATCACATTTCACAATTAAGCTTTGTTTTCATAAAGTAATATTTACCAATAATTTAATATTAGCAAAATCAAAATCAGCCAACCCCACCACAAAGATATAAAATCAGCCCCACCACAAACTCACAAAGATATTAAAAAATCAGCCCCACCACAAAGATATTAAATTTTATCTTATAAAGTCAAGAAGGAGAAAGCAAGGAGAGAAACGGAGCTTGCAATGGATGTGCCACGAGAGAGAGTCTGCCGATGTGTGTGAGAGAGGGAGTCTGCCGATGTGTGTGAGAGGGAGTCTGCCGATGTGTGAGAGAGGGAAGAAGAAGAACCTGTTATGCCTGCGATGGAGGTGCGATTGAGTCACGGTCGAGCTGCGATGGGGCCTACGATGGAGTCGCCTACTATGGAGTTGTGGGTTTCGAAGAAGAAGCTAATAAGTTGATCTTTCCTTTTAGGGCTTCTTTTATGTCGCAATGGTATTTTTTGTTTTGTTTTAATCGATGGGTCATCCAATGGGTCAGCATGGGTATTTGGTCAAAACTCAAAAGATGGGTTAAGTAGTAAATTGGGTCAGAGCTGCTAAGGCGTGCACCTAGGCAACTCGGCGACTCACGTCGTCGCCTGCCTAGGCGCACGCCTTAGTAGCTCTACCTCAAGTCGACATGCGCCGTGTCATCCTTTGCATCGCCAGGACGCCTAGGCCACGCCATGACAACTATGGTTTAAACCATGAAGCGTCTGACAATTACTAAAACTTGCAACTGTGATTACAGGTGTTTCTTATTGTTAATCCTTTACACAAATCTTATGTTAGCAACATGTTTATGAAACCTTCATAATCAGTTTAGTTCTCTGGAATGGAAGAAATGAGCCGAAAACTATGCAGAAGATCAGATAGACGAATCTGCAGTGTCTGTCAAAACTCTAGTTACTATCAAAACATCTGCAAAGCCAAATGACTGAATTTCCACTTAATTAAAGTGTTTCAAAGAACAGAAGTTTCATAATAGCGCATAGCAAGCATAACTACAGAGTCTCATTATGGTCATCAGGCCTATCACTGTCTTATTGATTATCCATATACGATGCAGTATGCAGAAATCAATTCTAACATTATGATCGGAGTATAAAAATATTCAGCAATCAAAAGAAAGTTGTAATTGGTTGTACATTAACAACTCACAGAGAGACTGACCTTGTGCCTGAGGTATCGTACAAACTCTTCAAAATTGACGCGCCACAGAACTTCTTTCTTTTTATTAGTAGCCCATATTTCTGTATCTGACTCCATACTATCTTGTTTACGCTGTAAATGACAACACATTAATCAGCCTGTTTTATTAAAAAATGTATCATGGAGTAAATTCATTAGACCAACCTTCTCTCCAACTATCACACTAGTGGGATTTTCATTACTACTTTGCCCAGGAACATCAGTCAATATATCTGTCTCAACTAAAAATCTAACTGAATCCATAGGAGCTGCTTCTGCCAAAGCACGTGCCTCGAGAGTCTCTTCTGCCATCTGCAATCATTATTCATTTACCAATTTAGGATCCAAAAAATGCAATTTTTTCCAGGACAGTAAGTAAATGGAAAGTATCCTATCAGCGTTGATAAATAATAAGAAATTAAGACACTAACTTGAATATGCTTAGCCAATAATATTAATGTTGACTGTGATAATTTCAGGTGTAGTATCTACAATATACTACCACCTATAAAAAGAAAAGCTATTGATTTGAACCAAGGTCACATCCACCTAACAAGAAGAATGGAAGGTGAATTTTCAACTAAGTCAACCCTTTCCAAATGTAGTGTTTTATAAAAATCTGCAAGAAAGTTTTATAAGGGAACAAAATTCTCGATCATTAATCTAAGTTATAGTCATGCAAAACTTTCTATGGCTTCCAGACAAAATTTCACAGTCGAAACCTTAATAGAATTACGAGTTTTCTGCCAGACAGAATAATTAGGGGGAAAGTCGCAAGGCAGTCTAAACATCAAAAGTAGCCACTACCATTTATGTAAGTCACAAGTTTCCCTGTTACCATAAAAAAAGATCATCAGACCATACACTTGGCCCAAAAGAGACAACTACCTTAGTGGATTTAGCACCTCTTTTCTTTGCAGGAGTTTCTTCTTCAGCTGGTGGAGCAAGAAATGGTTCATGAGCAGGACAACGTTCCACATATCGGGCATTCACAAGTTTATTAAAACTTCCGTGTAAAGTTTCCAAAGCTGTAGAATTTCCTGGATATACAATGTAATGAATTTTAACAAAAGAAAATTTGACTCACTCAAGAAAATAAGAGCATAAAATGCCTTTCCACTAATGGAGGGGCAAGAAGGGGAAGAAAGAAGAAGAAGAAATAAATCTTAAAGGTTGGATTTAATAATACATTAATCATCAACAAAAATAAAACGGATTATTAAAGATTTATATATTTCATTATAATAAATAACAACTGACCCCTATAAAAAGATGCCTATTTTTCTTTAACAGAAACCAACCCACATTCCAATCAATAGCATAAAAACTCCAATTCGTACAACAGAATTCTGCTGACATGAAAATAGGGAATAAGTTTATATGGGTCGTTGTATGCACGTTTTCCATAGTTACATATTTTTGATGTTATATTCTTTTCAAACTCCATGAAAATACTTTAATTTCTTATCTTATATAAATATAACCTCACAGTCACATGTACTTCCTCACCAACTTTCAGAAGAGGGAAGGGCTTCAAGAAAAATATGTAATTAAGGAAACAGAGACTCTATGTTTGATATACGGACCACATGTCATGCGAAAGGGAGTTAGTTAGGCATATCTATAACAGGTAAGTCTATAGATTTGGCATATAGTCCACAATGTTGAAGATAGACTCCATTGATTATACAGTTTAGGTGATGTTATTGATATACCTACAATTGCTTCAAGCTCTTCCTTCAAAATAGTATACAACTGAATAGCGCTGACGTAATTATGACAGCTTTTGTAAGTTGGAATAATACACCAAACAGTATTATGTATCACCAAAAAGTATACTAGAAAAGCCATTAGCCCATATCCAGCCTAATAAAGCCTCACATCAAGAATGTAAATTTACAGATTTTCTACTGTTTTTCCACAACTTTGATTAACCATCAGCTTTAAGGTTGTAGTGAGGATTATTTAAAATGAGGATAACTTCGCAATCGAACACAATGAAAACATGCACAAGAAACTTGCCTCCATCGAGACTTGATGTCTCCTTATGCCTATCTGCAATTTGATTTACTGAAAGTCTACCATGTTGAAGCAACCCTTCAAAAACCTCTTCACACTACCAAAGCCAAAGCCAAAAACAAAGCCAAAGCCAAAGCCAAAAACAAAAACCAATCGATCAATATTCACAAGTCTCAATATTCACAAGTCACGCCTAATTATCAAAATATATACAAATATTCAATCATAAAATCCACATTGAACTCACCTCTTTACCCAGCTCCTCAGATACGATTGCAATAAATTTTGGAAACCTCATGTGATGGATGATGTTATCAAACAACACCAAATACTGAGTTATAATCCTTGGCGCTTCTCCAAAATTACCTGCATTCATATATATTAACTATGAATGTACTGTTTTATACAGCAATTAGTTGCCCCTAAACATGCAGTTGTCAGATTTTATGAATTTGTAAAATTAAAGTTAGACCATATATAACAGATAATTATTTGAGTTTCTATTCAGCTTCTAGGGTTTTAAAATAGTACCTTCTATTTGGATAGCGAAGGCTTGAACACAATTGTGTTGGATAAGAACGAGGAGAGAATTAACCGCGTTCTGTTTACTGAGCTCGGTGAAACGGATAATCTGTCCGAGCGGTAGGGTTCCTTTGCGGAGAAGACATTCACAAACTTTCTGCAATCATAATTGCAATATATAACTAAAACTTTCAATAAATCGATTAGAATCAGTTTTTACTTGCAGGGAAAAATTAATAAAAGATTATAAAGAGAACATTGAAGAGTAGCTTAATCTTTTATGGCATAATTCATAGCAAGCAATCAGTAGTGAAGAGAGAGAAAGAGAAATATTTACAGCGACGATATCACCAAAATATGAGGAGATAAGATAAACGGCGAGCTTGATACCATGCTGCGACGGCGATGTAGCCATCTTTGCTTTTCCCTTTCTTGGGCCGCTCTTTGTGACTGGGAGGGGCGGGAAGGGCACCATGTTAGACAACCAGTACTTACTATGGTATGTATAATAATTAGGTTTTCTTTACTTTCATCAAGGGTCTATAGCTCAGTGGTAGAGCATTTGACTGCAGATCAAGAGGTCACCGGTTCGAACCCGGTTGGGCCCTTTTTTTTTTTTCTTTTCTACTTTTAAAATTCTGACTTTATCCCTTTCTTTTACCACTCTTTATTTCCCCATCTTTATTATTAGTCCATGTTCCAAATTTAAAAATACAACTTTAACTTTTAAAGTTTTTTTGTTTACAAAACATTTTACATCTATCTCTCTCTCTATATGTATATATGTTTGCGCGCCTGATTTTAGAACAATATTAAAAAACGTATTTCTAATTTTACAATGAACTAAAAAAGCAATGTATATCTATTTTAAAATGGGAGGGGTATTATAATTAATAAGTTTTTTGCTTCATTTCAATAAACATTATTTTATAAGTTGATGTTGCCTCTGTTTTTTCTCTCAATTTATAGTGCTGCTATAGCAAGTTATAAGTTATTTTTACTCTTATCTTTTTTTCACTTATCAATACTAAATGTATTATTCTGAATATACACGATAGCTAGCTTATTTAACTTCTGGGGACTGCTCAATCAAAGGAAATGTGTTGAGAAAAATTGTTATCTTGCATATATGCTGGTTTTTTAATACCCTATAGTGCCCGTTTGATTTGCAACTATTATACTATCTATAGTACTTGAAGATTAAATGCATTTAAGAATTTTATTCGTTTCATAGTATAAAAAGACTTTATTTAAAGGAGGTTCTCCTTTATAGATAAGGGAGAGTTCCAACTATTAGATTAGTATTGATTGATGGCTTCTTTTTCCTTCCCATTCTTCAAACTCCCGATTCGTTTTTTTATAGAGAAATCTCTGATCATACGATGCGAATTGTGAATTGTATAAGAATGACACTGTAATAAGAATGATTAGCCACTTACCTTAAACAAGCGAGTTGATTCCACTAGCATGAGAACTCCCTTTTATCAGGTAAAAAACATCCTCTCTTATTTGTAAGCAAATCCTCTATACCAAAAATTAATATTGGAGGGCCAAAACGTATAAATCAGCTTCCTAAACATACTAAAATGAACAAGTCTAAATTAATAGTATAATAAATTAAGGTATACAAAATATAAGTCAAATTACAAACACTATATACCGTAACAAAAACATACGCACATTTAAGAGATTAAAAAGAGGGGGGAGAAGAAAAATTAGATTGCTAATATACTTCAATCAACAATATCTTTTATATCTCAAACTTGTTATTTTATGTATACATAAGTTAAAATGGGAATTTTTTTATGGGACAGAAATATAATACTCCCTCCGTTCAAAAATTAAAGATATAATTTTATTTATTAAACTTTAAAATTGGTATAATTCGTAAAAGTTTAGAATGAAATAAATTTCTTGATTTATAATATTTGTTATATACTATACAATTATAATAATTGTATCAAATAAAATTAAATACGTTCATATCAATTTAAAATTTAATATGTCGTTATTTGACTTCAAAAATTAAATTATATATTTAATTTTGGAACGGAGTGAGTAGTATCTAATTAAATTTAGTACAACAGTTGGGGAAAAAAACTTTGTGAGGAAAATTTGGTAGGAAAATAAATAGAAGATGCAGGGTGACCCCATGCGAATGGGAGCAAGGGGACATAGGAATATATGCATGGTAAGTTCATGGCGACAAGATCATGCATGCATGTTCAAGTGTGTGGGGGCATATATGATCTGATCTTCAGTTGCGAATTAATTCCTCCAAATCAATCTGCTTACATATATATATATATATATATATATATATGCTGCTACATGCTTGATTTTGACCTTACTTACTCCCAAGTCCCAAGCTCCCATCTGCATCTCGCATCGCCATTCTTTTTAATTAATTAATTGCATCTGTGTGCATGTGAGAGAGAGAGAGAAAAAAAAAAAAGAAAGAAGAGAAAATCGAATCACCATGCTTGCGTGTGGAGCACCAGCAGTATGTTGTGATATATATATATATGGATCACAAGTTCACAACCACCGGCCTTTCAAATCATTCGACACACTTTCATGCATCCAATAGTACGTACTCAACTTAATTTGCTGATAATTAAGTCTTTCCCTTAATTATGCATACTTGATACTCCAATATATATACTCCCTTCATTTTATAATGGGAATTAATACTTTTACAAATAAAACTTGCTATTTTTACAAAATCTCATAATTTTGCACTCATGAGATGCGTGTGAGATTTACTTACTATTTATGTAAAAAGAATTTTGTGAAAGTGTCATTTTACTGACGAAAATATCAATTCTTTTATAAAAAGAGTTTTGTTTACAAAATTTGAGAATGTGAATTATATACTTAATTATGTTTTCATGTATATTTTTAAAAATAATAAGTAGTAACCAGTTTAGTACGTAGTATGGATATCGAAATTATAATAACAAACTTGAAGATATTGTGCAATTTTATAGTATTATCACTAAAAATTAAACTCAATTATTAAAATAATTACGTTAGTAAATAAAACTTTTTTTCTTTATATAAAGGAAGGAATAATATTGATGATGTTCTGTCTTTCAAGTATAAGTCTCTGGTGCTCCATTGATCCCACCAATCTTACACAACACATTCTCACAATGGACAATAGAATTGTGTCGGCGGCCGTGGAACGCCTCTGACATGGGTGTTTGTATATGGTATGAAAGACAAAATATTAACCAGTATAGAACATATATGTGAGTGTGAGTGTCTAAAATTTGTAAGGTTGCTTGAGAGTTTCTTTTATAGGCACATTTTGATAGTGGAATATGTCCTTTCGGCACGCCCCATCAATTGGTTGCAACTAAAGGACCGACCCACATAAAGACGAGACCCTCATCCCATTAGTTAGTAAAAATTGCCTGTGATACACGGGCCTGAGGCGATAACTGTGGCGCGACTATCTTTTGGTATACATGTGGGTTTCCTCCAATTCATGAGCCTCGAGTTTCAACGGTTTTGGGTTCGAGGCTTGGGCCTTAGATATTGGTGATTTGGGCTCTAGGTTTGGGCCTTGAGTTCAGACCCTAACATATATTTCTATTAATAAAATGGAAGAAAAAAGTAAAAGTTTTGGTATTAATAATTTTGTGATACTTTTTTTATTTCCCTTTTTATCCTTTTCATTCTTATTAAATTTCTCAAACAAATAATTATTTAGTTTTTCATTCTTATTTTCTCTTTCTCTTCTTATTTTTTTTAAAAGTTTTATTCTAAATCACACACGTAATGTATTTGTGTGCAGGTAACTAATATATATAACGTGCTAAGCTAGCTAGATATTAAGTACCATATATACATATATACTAGTAGTGTTCATGCACTTTCTATATATGCATGCCACCTGCTGCAGCTATCACCATTTTGCTGATCTGTATATGGAATTTTGGATCAGTTAATTGGATATTCCTTGTAATTCGCATATGTAATTTGTAGGACTGATCAGGTTAATTTTATTAATTAGTACTTCCCTCTCCCTCTGTGACTTTCTTTCCTTTCATTTACATATTTGAGCAGGAAAAGAAAAGTTTAGTAATTAGTAATTCTCACAGATTATTTTTTCTAGCATGCATGGTAGTATAATTCTAGGAGAAAAGTTTAGTAAGAGAAATTAAATCTAATCAAAAGTGTCGCCTTCTATTTGGATGTAACATGTGTTCTGTGTTCCCATAAGACTTTTGCTGTTTGATTGGAACTCTTGCCTGCCATTAACGACGTATATAGTTTATGATTTCTCTTTCATTTTTTGTTGTTATCAAAGAAACAAATTAATCCTTGATTGATGGTTAGTAAAAGTTAAACGTGTCTTAATCTGATTCCTGATCGAGTATGGTAAAATATTTAGAAAAAGGTGAATTAGAATTTCATTTCATTTAAAATTAAAGGAAGACTCGTGATTAGAAACTGAAAATCGACGTCCGCTACTATTAATAGCGATTATATATAACGGACGTTAATCAAAATAAAAGTTTGACTTTATTAACTAGAATTTCAATTAATTAACTAGAGTTTAGGGTTTATAAACTAGAGTTTAGGATTTATTAACTCATTTTTTAACTGGGTTTAGAGTTTATTAATCTTATTAACCTCTGGTTAATAAAATTTAAACTCTGGTTAATAAATTCTAAACCCTAGTTAATAAATCATAAACCTTAGTTAATAAATTTTTAACCTTAGTTAACAAACTCTAAACCTTAGTTAGTTAATTGAAACTCTAGTTAATATATAAAGCCAAACCGTTATTCTGATTAGTATCCGCTATTATTAGTAGCGGATGGTATGTATGTGTTTTTTTTACCATCCGCGTAGCGAACGTCGATTTTCAATTTTTAATCATGGTCATTTGTTTTTGTTTTTAATGATATAGATGGTATATGCCCTATAAGAATCTATAATAAATATATGCTATGAATCATTTCTTTATATATATATATATATATATATATATATATATATAGGGGCGGATTTGGTCTAACTCCCTCGGGAATTTTGGTGATTCTTTTTATATTAAGTGTTTGCTAAATTTTAGGGATAACGTGCAGTTAATTACGGGGTCGTTTTAAAATTAGACATACATTTTTTCTATTTGTTTGCTCTAAAATTAAAAATATATTTTTAATTATAGACTATAAAGTAGTATGAAGTTCATATATTGCTATTACTTATTCTAAATAGATTGAGTAATTTCATATTACCACTATTACATGTAAGCTAATGTTCAAAATCTATTTAAAAGTCGTCAGTTCTAGAAATGTATCTTCAATTTAAAAAATAATTGCATAAGAATATATAATTAATAATAAGTCCCACATAAAAAAATAAATAATTATTACTCTCTTTGTTCCACAAAAAGAGTCTCATTTTAAAATTTTAAAGTCAAACGATCACATTTAAAACTTCAAAATTGACGTGAATTCCATTGATTTTAGTTGATAAAAGTATTACAATTGTATAGTTTGTTAAAAGTACTACTAATTAATCACAACAATTGTTATTTTCTAAAATTTTATGCATGACATCAATTTTAAAAGTCAATATGTTGTTAATTGACTTTCAAAAGTTAAAATGAAACTCTTTTTATAAAATGGAGGGAGTATTATTTAGCCTTCACTGGTGAAAAAATCCTGCCTTATATATGGTTTCAACTATATTTTTTGAAATACAACTTGTCTTGATTTTTTCTTCTGTATTAATTATTCATATATTTTCTTTGTTAGACATCAAAACTTCATGGAAATATAAGCTGCATATAGGCCGGTAGCTCTTGTAGCACAATTAGTTACAATATCAATATGGTGTTACTCTGAACTTACCACAAAAGAACAACAATCAAATAACTTGTGATAAAAGTAATTAAGAAACATGAGACACAAATATTATAAGAATACAACATATAAAATTAAGAAAACGCCATGGAACTACCTAAAATCTTTTGAAAATATATTAGAACTCTGTGTACCCTTCAGGCTCTATTAATTTGAAACTTAAAAAACTTGAGTGAAAAAGAAGGAAAAACAAAAGGAAATGAATTTTAGAATTTTAAATTCGAAAATTTTTTAGACTAAATTTTAACATTGTTTCTAATATTAAATGTATCATCAATGAGTTAAATATTTCTTTATATATACTCCCTCCGTCCCAAATTAATTATTTTTTTAGGACTTTTTTTAAGTCAAATTGACTATTTTTAAAATTAATAATTAAGCATATATAAATATATTTCTAAAATTATAAAATTTGAAATTAGGAATAAATTGTATATACTTTCTTTTGGTTATAATATCTTCACCTATATGTTAGCAAAAATAGTAAAAAGATTAGTTTTAAAAATAGTCAATTTGACTTTTTTAGGTCAAAATTATGCAATTAATTTGGGACGGAGGGACTATATTCTTTAATTTTCCTCCGCATTTTTCAAATTTAAGACGGAGCCCCTAGAAAAAATAATTTGAAATATACACGAGAGAGCACACGCAATATATAGCCCATAAGGCTAGTTCAGTAACTTCCGGTACCCCAGATGTACTTTGACCAACTGAAAAAAAAAGAAAGAAAGATGGAAAGAAAGGAGGAGGGTGCCCGAGTCTAACTACCTTCGATTTATCACACCACAGGCATGAAGATAAAATAAAGGGATTTAAAGGGCGTAAAATTGTATGGAAAACAACAACCTTGAACACCTGTTTTTCCCCTCTCTCTCCTTCAGACCTCCTCGTATATACATATATGAACTAGACATATTGATCAAGGATAATTAAACTAATTTTAAGGTTTAGGGGTTGTCGGTTAATTTTATATATTCTGGTGCAGGTGGAAAGTTCCAAAGGGATCGCATTGATCCGAGAATTTAATTTTAATGATCGAGTACTTCAAGAAGATCATGAGCTAGCTAGCTCCTTTAATTTTTTATTTTTTTTCATGCATTAATTTGGATTCATCCATCGTTCACTGGATCATGCCATCCCTTTGGAAGTTTCCATCAGTGTCTCCAAAATTATACGTTTGATTACAACTTCCATCAAGGTTAGTTTTCCTTCTATTCCCTATATATATATATATATAAACCTTACTGCAATATATTGCATATATATATATATATATATATATATATATATTTGTAGTGATATTTACACTGGAGTATGTATCTGGGTCTTGAGGAGATTAATCGAAAAGCACTTTGTAGATATTTTCAGTATTACAGTTTTTGTATTAGAAGAAGCCTAAATTAAAAGAATTAAAGACAGAGAAAGAGAAAAAAAAAATAGTAGATGTGTTGGTTCAATTGGTCTAATTAATTACACTCTTGCTAGCATATATGCATATATAGAATTACAGACATTGAAACTGTGATAATCTTGATTATGTTCTTGCGAGTTAGTAATAAAACTATGATAATCTTGATTATAGATAGCAATATTTTTACATGTAATTTTGATATTTTTACATGACATCTTCTTGAGTGAAGTGAATCCAACTTCTAGCATAAAGAACAAATATCAAAATTACATGTGAAAACATCATTTCCATTTAATGATTAGTTAAACTATGTCCCTATTAATGATCAGGAGGAAGCCTCACATAAAGTATTTAGTTAGTAGTAATTATATATATAATTATATATATATATATATATATATTATATAATTCCATATTTACCCTAAAAATTATCAAGCATTTAGTTAATAGGAATAAAATAAAATTGTAATAATAAATTTGATGGTATTGTGTCATTTTATATTAAAAAGAAAAAAATTATAATTTTTTTAAAACTCTTTTTGTGAAACATAAAGATTAACTCCAAGCGGTCTCAAGTAAGTGATAGTGAGCCTGATAATAGAGTTTTACTATATACGACGATAAATTTATATCGTTAGTAAATATATATAGACTTATATGAATATATGGTACGAATGAATTAAGAATGATTTCATTATAATTTATCGCTTAAAGTTTTACATTATCCGCAATTTATTTTTGTCATAAATTTAACGACGTATAAATCATTTTCCTAATAATATGACATAAAAGAGAAAAATAATATTCATAACCACACGAATTAATTCAGAACGTACGGCTATTTGATAGCAAATATATCGTCATTTTACAAATATGTTTATGACTTTATGTAGATCGATGGTCCAGCTAGATTTTCTAATTAAGAAGGTCGAACCATTTGATAGCAAAAATGTTAACTTTTGCACAGAACACTAAATTAAATTTTTTCAACAAGTTTTTCTCATTAATAAATATGAGATGTTAAAGTTTAATATTAAATTAAAAAAACTAAAAAATATATCTTAATGTGTTCTATGTAAACATAATTCTTTTTTTAAACGATAGAACACTAAATTTTGACAGCTTCAAAAAATATCTATAATAAGCCCAATTTTAGACAAAAAAAGAGAGAAGAAAATAAAGGATTTCAACACTAGAAACGAAACAACATATTTGATACCAATCCTGTGAAAAGAACAAATGTAATAAAACTAAACCTATTAATAAGAATGTTGTATATAGCAAACTTAATTTCCAACTTGACCCCTGATGCCTAATATTTTTGTTGGTTGAGTAAAAATTCGTGTAAATATTTAATAATATATAGTATTCTCTTTATCAACAAGATAGCCCTAATTGAGCTTTATTTTTGTCTTAAAATATGAGTTATAATTTTTAGAAAATTAAGCATATATTAGACTGGAAGATACTTTTGTAAAGCTCATCGTAATATCATGCACAAGTACATGTATTCATGTTGAAGTATCTTTAAGGAAAATTTTATATATTAAAATTTTGGATTTTTAAAAATTCAAAAAACAGATTGACTAAGCGACCGTTTGTTTGCCACAGCGAAAGAGAGGGTTCGAGCCTTGGCCAAATATCATTTGATACCATGAATGATGGCTCCTGGGGTGGGGCGGTGGTGACAGTGTATTAGATTTTGTGCCTTTATCTTTTGGGTCTCATTAATTTCAATCGAAAACAAAGCAATGAGAATTTTCTCGGGAGGAGGTTAAGACTTGGGTGAAAAATTAAATGTATCTATTAGGATTAGGATATAGCCTGAGAAGTCCAACCCACATTCTGTCAGTTCAGAACCAAAAATTGTTTAGTCTGATCTGCATAATAGCTCAAGTAAAACGTGTCTGGAAAGTTTGGAGAGCTTGTCAAATCCAAAAGATACTACATAACCGTATCTCAAGCGGTGTGAAAGCCGCTGTCTGCAAGACCTGTCATACCCATACTTTGGTATTTGATGGGACGCCTCAAGTCGGACAAAATACGTGAGGTTATAAATAAAGATCAAAAGGGATAAAGAAAGATTAGATACTTTTTACACTTGAAAGTTAAACTCAAATTGATTACTTATCTCTCTATCCTATTCATTAATCTCCACACCTGAGGCGCTTCACAGCAGCCCGAACCGTTTTATATCATTAGAGCGTTTGTGCAGGTCTGGACGAACAGGGACCAAAATCTTATCTGAGGGATAAGTCGTCATCAATATCAAAATAATAAAAATAAAAAAAAGAAGAAGAACTGGGTAGACTGGACTTCATAGTTCATTCTGAAAAAATCTATAGCAGCTACGATTTTCTTCTGCGAACGAATGTTGTTGCTGTTAGAGCTACTTTAGCCTGGGTGCAATTAGGATGAGATTGGGCTAATTGAAAATTTTATGATCTCTAACATCTGGCCCATATTTCTTGCAACAAGATGGGCCATGTAAGACCTAGGTCCAATAGCTTCTAAAGCCAATGTACTTATTTTGTTACTCCAGCCATACTCTTTGCCCCCGAACTAATTAACCCGAAAACAAGAGGATTTGGAAATGATCCATCCCAATTCCATGAGAGATGAGAGATCTTACAGTCCATGTGTTTAATGAATCAGATCGTGATATCATTATTATCGATAAAAAAAAAGTTTAAAATTAACTAATTACTCTTTACTTTCCAAAATTAAAAATAAATTTGTAAAATGAAGATTTCTTCTCTTAAATAAATTGCTTTTCTAAATTTTTCCCTAACATTAGACAAAGATGGAATAGTGATGAGATGATATAATTTAGTCTACCAAGGATATAAATAATGACATGTTAAATTTTTTATGAAACTTTATAATTTAAAATTAGAAATTATCTCTAATTTTGAAAGAAAAAAATGTATATCTATATTTGGAACGATGGAATATATCCTCAATTTTGATCTATCTCATGAAAGATATCAAATTTTCAATTATGATGTTTAATTTCTTATGTCCAACTAAAAGAAGAAGGGAAAAGAAACTTCCCACTGCCCTTCAAAAGAAACCAATTTATTTTAATTTTTTTTATCAAACAGTCAAATCGATTGAAATATATTGAAATTGTAAACTGTTACAACGATGAAAAAATTACAATACAAAGAATTGAAAAGGTAATCTTTTCAAACAAAATAACAGATAATCGGGAAAATGACCAATTATAGCAACAGTTAGTGGATACCATATAAACTCCTAAAAAACAGTCATATTGCAAGGGAAATAACAGAATATACAAATCTGAATAGTTCTTTAATATGAATAAAGGAAGAATCGGCTGTCAAGATAACACCACATGCAAATCTAAACAATCTGTCTTAACGATCCATGCACGCACCGAAAAAATTTTCATGAACGAAAAAAAAAATCTCCCAATTGGCGAAATCAAAATCTCCTAACAGAGGATAATGAAATTCTTTCACAAAAGAGAAATAAATCAGTCATATATATCATAGAAAAAAAAACTCCATAAAAAGGAAAAAATTATTAGAGTACAAAAAGAGAGATGTAGGGAAGGGTCTTTCCGTAATTAAAAGAGTTTTCCTTAGATCTAAGATGGAGATTAGAGTTTTTGTCTAAAGAGAAAAGAGAGAATAAATTAAATTTTGTCCGGCCGAGGTATATAATTTTTTTTTTTAATTTTTTTTTAAAAAAAAGTAATGTTAAGATTCACTTAATTTTAGATGGTACGGGTGAAATAGTTAGATGCACATAGATACTTAGTGAACACTAATCTTGGGTCGTGATAAAAATTTACTTCTGATTTTAAGACACAGGGATTGCTTTAATTTATTTGACTTACTTGAGTAATTTATTTCACTTACCTGACTTTAATGAAAATTCTGTCAATTAAACAAGAAAAAGAAACGATGGAGGTGCGTAGGACCAGAAGTAGGTACATTGTGAAAATCTTTTAACCGAAAGCAAAGCACATGACGTTGAAAGTAAGTTTAGTCAAAGATTTCAGTTTCAGCTGGCCGTTGGTTTTTTTCCAGAAGTTTGGGGTCACAATTGAAGTTGTAGACTTGTAGTAGTAGTAGTAATTAATTAATTATTAGTAGTCAGGTCAATAAAAACGAGACATCCTTCAAACAAGAAAAGTCAGAAGTCCTTTTTTTTTATTTTCTACTCCTACTAATAACGAACACGACTTGGTCTTCTGCCCACCTAAAAAACGTTGATCATTTATGTATGGACTTTGCCCCGCAAGTGACGGAATAATTAAAGAGGATTAGTGCATTAATTAAAAACTATAAAGTCTTCAAAATTCGGGTTTAGATATTCCCTCCCTTACACCATCCCTCCGATTTTAACCAATACACTATATTTTTATAATTGTGAATAGTATAATTGAAATTGATACCGGTCAACTAATTTATTATATTAAATAACATAATTGTTTTAAAAATGAAAGTAATCTGATACTTTTTTACCATTTGATAAACATGTAGATTTTTCATCAAAATTTCAATGGATGAAAATTCTTTTAGACTTTTAACGGTGAAAATATTTTTTATGATTATAATTTTTTGTAAGATTGAACTTAATATCATCAATTATCTATTAACATATTTTGATCATTACTAACAATTTTTTTAAGATCAAATAATTGGTGTATTGGATATATAGAATTGGAGAAAATGTGTGATGGAGGGGAGCCAAATCCACAAAATTCAATTGAACAAACTCATCAACCCCGTGCAAAGCACGGGCGGTATAGATAATGGTTTATTATATTATTAAATAGATAAATATTAATTAAGATTTTGAGAAGATAATTATAGTTATTAATAGATTATTAAATATTTATTTAAATGTTAAATATTGAATTATATATTATAGGCTACTTCGATCAATTATTAGGCTAAACATTTGAATGAAGTGCATATTTATTTAGTTATGATTATGAGTAAATAATTGTTTTAATTTTATTCAAGTGCGTAATGGAAGTCTATATAAGTGTTTATATTGAAAAAATTTAGTTGAAATTCTAATCCGAAGAAAAGTATGAAACTCAAGCTCTAATAATATTAGTTTTAATTTAATTATTATAATTAGTTAGTAATGAATTTGCTATAATTTTTCGACTAATTTTATATTAATTATGTTTTAAAATATTTACATATATTATTAACATAATTTGTCACGTGATTTGGTATAATTTCAAGTTTTCATAAATTTAGGTAATATATAGTGTAACATTTTATATTGTCTTAATTAATTACATAAAATTGTGATAAAAAATTTATAATTAAAATGGTAAAATCAAATATAAATATTCTTTTAGAAAATATTTTTTCTATTAGAGATTGATTGAGCTTCTTTTGAATAATTTATAAATTTGGATAGTATATATTTAATTATTATAAATTTGTATAGTACTTATACTGATTTGAATAGAAAAGAAAAATATATTCCTTCTTTCTATTCCTAATAGAGATAGAAATATATTCCTTCTTTCTATTCCAAAATAGAGATAGAAATATATACTATGTATGTATGTATACAGACACATTTGAAATTCAAAAGTTGATACACTTGTAGTTGGAGTACCCGTCTTTAGCTCTTTCTGATGAACTAAATGTCTATATCAAGTATCTAGAAATTCTCCATCCCAATTGAATTTATTTATTTAGTTATTTTTTCCCGCATGCACTGTGGTATGCCATAAATACATTTTTGATTGTTTTCGATGGTGAAGTCTATATGTTTGAGCAACATATAACAACCGTAACGAAAAAAAGGTTTCTAAAAAAATGACGGAAAGTTAGGCTCCTCTCAAAAGAACAAAACTTTTCTTTGATGATTGATAATATTTCCAAATTAAATAAAATCGAACGGCCTAAAATGAGGCGGCTTACAGTTAAAGTAAGAATGTATTCTTTGATAAGTACGTAAACCAACATTTGGGCGATTTGAGACAATATCTTTTGTTTTTGTTTTTATTTTTATTTTTTTGGAATTAATTAATAGGCACGGTCAAGTCGGCTTATGTTTTGCCGTTCCAGTATTGTGGGACTTGTGCGTGCATGACAAGGCATGCATGCACTTGTCAACTTTCATATCAACGGTGCAATCAGCAATGGCAAGCAAACTAGCTAACCCAATATGACACACACACACACACACTCTCTCTCTCTCTCCATCCCTGAAACGAAATACCATTTAATTTCAATGAAAATTAATTATAAAGACAATAGAATCCATTAGTGTGTGTGTTGATCGGAGATGTGAACTCTTTTTAAGTATTTTCAAAGAAAAAAACAAAATGAAGAAATTAACTACCTAGGCCTAGCCCAGCCCTCCCACGTATTCCACGAACATGTGGAATTCTTGCTTCAATTAATACGCCATAACTAGCGGAGACTTTGACTATGAGCTAGCGATCGATCGAGCTATCAATTCTCAATTAACTCGTGAAATTTCTTGTGGGTTGCACCCATGGGAAGATAGGTGGCTAGCTTCATCATTATTCCTGACCAAGTAGTAGGCCAGGGTATATAGGGGTACGTATGCAGCTGCAATTAGTCAAATTGCTCCCGTTTATACTTTTCCCCTAATTTAACACTACTGTCCATAACAACTACTATAAATAGCTATCTTCACAGCATTATTAATTATTCGGACAAGCTCAAACCATTTTATTGCAGCTTTCCTAACCAAATCAAAAGCCACCAGTAACCACACATCAATGGCTTCTTGTTCGGCAATTTTGGCTCTTGCACTTGCCTTATGCATACAAGGCACCTTAGGTAACATTATAATTTATTAGTTAAAAACATTATATGCGTGTGTGTGTGTGTGTGTATATATATATATATATATATATATATGCTTGCTATTTTGTAAGTATATGTGTTTCTTACTTTGATTAATTGAGTTAAATATATATTAATTTTGGTTTGTGATTTTGTAGGAAGTAACATAAAATGTGAGAATTTGAACAAAGACTCGTGTGCTTTCGCGATATCTTCTAGTGGGAAGCGGTGTGTGCTTGAGCAGCGGGTGTGTAGGAGTGGGGAGGAAGCGTACACTTGTCGTAGCTCAGAGATCGAGGCTACTGATAATAAGCTCAAGAATTGGATTGAAACTGATGCGTGTATCCAAGCTTGCGGCCTAGAGAGGAACGTGCTTGGAATTTCATCCGACTCCCTTCTTGAGTCGCAATTCACACAAAAGCTTTGCTCCACTCCATGTTACAAGAGTTGCCCCAACATTGTTGATCTTTATTTCAACCTTGCTGCCGGTGAAGGTACGTATATATAGACTGTCATCTATATATATAGCTAGGTTATATATATATGCATGGCCTATATTTTCATTCATTTTACTATAGCTTGCACACACACACACTCATATATGCATGAACTATATACAAACTTGTTTGGTGGTTTCGGTTTGTTATGCATGGCCTATTCATTAATTCATTTTACAAGTTTAGATAATTCGCAAAAATGATTGATTGAGTCAACATACACAATTACACACACATAATAAAAAGTTCACAAAGTTGACAATATTTATAACTTGTTACATATTGTATCTAGTTGAACTTGACATATATGTCAAGGCTCTAAATATGTCACACTAGTGGAATCTACATAATTAAATCAAGTCTACAAATATTAATTCAGGCGTAATTTCGAGCATTGCTTTTGTGTTTACTAGCTCTATTTTTCATTTTTATTGTTATCCTTTTGGCAGGGGTGTATCTTCCAAAATTGTGTGAAGCACAAGGAGAAAATGCACGTCGTGGGATGGCGGAGATCAAAAGCTCTGGAATTGTGGCACCTGGACCGACAACTCCTGGGAAGTTCCTGGCTGCACCCGGACCTGTGTCAACCGAGAAGTTCATTGAGTCACCAGCACTGTCTCCAGCCTTTTAATTTATATATGTATACTATAGATTTGAATCTATAAATATACTAGCTAGCTACACGGCGGGATATAGGTTTTAATAAGGAAGTTCATCCAAATTTCCAGTGACTGGCCGGCCGCCTTCGTTTGGTGTTGCCCTAATTAAGAGTCACATTGGTGTGTATTTAGTGTGTATCTATTTTTATTGTACGTCTCCCTAGACTCCTTTAGGAGGGAAAAACATATACCAGAAAATATGAATTTTCATTAAAGAAATAGAGTGAATATGGATGATCAATCTTATATATGTCGACCTTTTTATTTAATTAATTTCCCTATTGTAGTTGGTTTGCGATAAATTGTTCTGGACGTTCCCTACCGATCAATGTTTGCTTTGGGTTTGAAAGTTAGGCTGAGCAAGCCAGATAATGTAAATTATGGAACTTGAACTAACTAGGCCTAACAAAGGCCCTCTACAAAATTGTCACTCTTAAGCAAATCGAGCAACTTAATTTTAGTAATTAAAATGAAATATCACACAAAAATATACTTGTTCATTCTAAAAGTATACGACTACCTCGGACAACTTATTTTCTTGAGAAATCAGTACTCACTTGTATATTTATACTTTCAAAAGTTATTTTGTTCATATATTTTAGAACGAAACCAAAAATTATTTTTTTTAGAATGGATCGGAGGGACTAAAAGCTAATAATTTTCTTTGACTTTTGGTCATTTTTGAGATAAAAGTAAATCTCAATTGAAAATTAATAAATTTTTTTTTATTTTAACTGCAAAAAACAAGGCCGTATCTATACATGAGCTGGGCCTAGGAGGGCCATCTATCTTGATCACAGATAAGAAGAATGAAGAAATCTCAGGGGTCACGGGTAATTGTTTTTACATTTGATGTGTGAAACCGGGGCTTCTTCTAAAGAATTTTGAATTAGATTGAAGTTTTTACAGATTTCTGTTACTTTGAAAGAGGTTTTAGGACTGATCACTATTTTGGATGGGATAGATAAGTCCCTTTGTTCGAGTTACATTTTGGACCAAGAAGAGTGTTGGTTAATTAGTCTTCCCTGGCTGCGGCTGCGGCTGCGCTGCTGCTGCTACTTTATACATACCGGAACTTGGTAGTACATGTATAAATTATGTGGGATAAAATAAATTTTTTATAAAATTTAAAGGATTAAATAGAATTTTTTTAAGAAAATAATATAAAAAAATAAAATGTAAATTATTTTAAAAGTTGAAGGGCATATTTAGAAGCCAAAAGACTTCAGCACACTGTTTACGCCAAAGTTTTCCTCCGAATTTATATATTAGAATTATATGTTTGTATAATTGTATACATAGAGAAATGATATTTTTGCTCTAATTTTTTTTAAATTTGTCCTCCAATGTAAAGTAAAAACTATGTAATTTTGTTTTATAGTGGAGTGTCAATAGAAAATTTTAGATTTTAAATATGGTTCCCTTAATTCATTGTTCAATCAGTATAGCTACGTAACCTTGAAAATTACTACTTTTAATTTGTTTTAAAATTAGAGATAAAGCTTAACATTTTATTGTTAATTCGCAAAGTTTTAAAATTTAAAATTAGTACAAAATTATATATGTTTGATACAAATAATTATAAGAATTATAAATTAACAACAATATAATAGTAATTATCATATTTGTTGTTTTAAAAATTTAAATGAAATTACATCCGTTTTCAAAAATACTTTCCTAATGCTATCACGCAAACTCTCAAAATTAGAGTCAATGGCAAATAGCTAATATAAGTAAACAACTAAACATTCAAAAAAAAGTGAACAACTAATTACTAAACAATAATCGGATGTATATGGTCTAGCCCGACAAGGCAATAAATACCCAAATTAGTTACTATTTTTCATGTTCCTATTTTCCACTCAATTAATAAATAGGCCTAGGGGGTGGGTTGCTTTCGCTATATTTATATCCATTAAGGCAAACGAGAGAAGTCTGCTATGAACCAACTCATTTTAATTGATGAGTTAACTTGGATGGTCAAATTGATTTATCTCTCGTCCTGTTTTTATAAATAAGGTATTGATTTTCTGAATATTCTTTGGACAAGAAAAGTTAAGAAACTGGAAATGAATATATGTTCTTCAGTAAGTATGTGTGTTTCAACAACTCTAAAGATGACTATGCTAGTAAAATTATATGTACTTGTCATTTTCATCTGTTGTAAACGATATTTTTATAAACAATAATTGGATGTATATGGTCCAGCCCGACAAGGCAATAAGTACCCAAATTAGTTACTCTTTTTCATGTTCCTATTTTCCACTCAATTAATAAATAGGCCCAGGGGGTGGGTTGCTTTTGCTATATTTATATCCATTAGGGCAAACGAGAGAAGTCTACTGTGAGTCAACTCATTATAATTGATGAATTAACCTGGATGGTCAAATTGATTTATCTCTCGTCCTGTTTTTATAAATAAGGTATTGATTTTTTGAATATTCTTTGGACACGAAAAGTTAAGAAACTGGAAATGAATAGATGTTCAGTAAGTATGTGTATTTCAACAACTCTAAAGATGACTATGATAGTAAAATTATATGTACTTGTCATTTTCATCTGTTGTAAACG
The DNA here is from genome assembly GCA_034770075.1 of Aralia elata. Taxonomy (NCBI): domain Eukaryota; kingdom Viridiplantae; phylum Streptophyta; class Magnoliopsida; order Apiales; family Araliaceae; genus Aralia; species Aralia elata. Next base: position 109,364,601 of record CM068385.1, on the reverse strand, counting down.
ATATTTTTATAAACAATAATTGGATGTATATGGTTCAGCCTGACAAGGCAATAAGTACCAAAATTAGTTACTCTTTTTCATGTTCCTATTTTCCACTCAATTAATAAATAGGCCCAGGGGGTGGGTTGCTTTTGCTATATTTATATCCATTAGGGCAAACGAGAGAAGTCTACTATGAGTCAACTCATTCTAATTGATGAGTTAACTTGGATGGTCAAATTAATTTATCTCTCGTCCTGTTTTTATAAATAAGGTATTGATTTTCTGAATATTCTTTGGACAAGAAAAGTTAAGAAACTGGAAATGAATAGATGTTGTTCAGTAAATATGTGTGTTTCAACAACTCTAAAGATGACTATGCTAGTAAAATTATATGTACTTGTCATTTTCATCTGTTGTAAACGATATTTTTATAAACAATAATTGGATGTATATGGTCCAGCCCGACAAAGCAATAAGTACCCAAATTAGTTACTCTTTTTCATATTCCTATTTTCCACTCAATTAATAAATAGGCCCAGGGGGTGGGTTGCTTTTGCTATATTTATATCTATTAGGGCAAACGAGAGAAGTCTACTATGAGTCAACTCATTCTAATTGATGAGTTAACTTGGATGGTCAAATTGATTTATCTCTCGTCCTGTTTTTATAAATAAGGTATTGATTTTCTAAATATTCTTTGGGCAAGAAAAGTTAAGAAACTAAAAATGAATAGATGTTGTTCAGTAATTATGTATGTTTCAACAACTCTAAAGATGACTATGCTAGTAAAATTATATGTACTTGTCATTTTCATCTGTTGTAAAGGATATTTTTATAAACAATAATTGGATGTATATGGTCCAGCCCGACAAGGCAATAAGTACCCAAATTAGTTACTCTTTTTCATGTTCCTATTTTCCACTCAATTAATAAATAGGCCCAGGGGGTTTGTCCTTTGCTATATTTATATCCATTAGGGCAAACGAGAGAAGTCTACTATGAGTCAACTCATTTTAATTGATGAGTTAACTTGGATGGTCAAATTGATTTATCTCTCGTCCTGTTTTTATAAATATGGTATTGATTTTCTGAATATTCTTTGGACAAGAAAAGTTAAGAAATTGGAAATGAATAGATGTTGTTCAATAAGTATGTGTGTTTCAACAACTCTAAAGATGGCTATGCTAGTAAAATTATATGTACTTGTCATTTTCATCTGTTGTAAATGATATTTTTATAAACAATAATTGGATGTATATGGTCCAGCCCGACAAGGCAATAAGTGCCCAAATTAGTTACTCTTTTTCATATTCATATTTTCCACTCAATTAATAAATAGGTCCAGGGGGTAGGTTTTGCTTTTGCTATATTTATATCCATTAGGGCAAACGAGAGAAGTCTATTATGAGTCTACTCATTCTAATTGATGAGTTAACTTGGATGGTCAAATTAATTTATCTCTCGTCCTGTTTTTATAAATAAGGTTTTGATTTTCTGAATATTATTTGGACAAGAAAAGTTAAGAAACTGGAAATGAATAGATGTTGTTCAGTAAGTATGTGTGTTTCAACAACTCTAAAGATGGCTATGCTAGTAAAATTATATGTACTTGTTATTTTTATCTTTTGTAAATGATATTTTTATATGAACAATTTATATGTCGTTCAATTTACCTAGCTAAATAAATACTTTGATCAAATATTATTATTTCCAATATAAACAATTGTTAATAAACAAAATCATGTGCCTCGCACGGACTATTACACTATTAAAAATCAGATCTATAACTACGACCTACAACGATCGTCGGAATGAAAATGTAGCAATAGAGGTCTACACTGACGATCCCGTGATGGCCGTAGGAATAGGCTTAAAAATATACCCTATAGTGAGGGTCTTCTTTAGGCCGTAGCTACAATGTTGGCCACAAATATATAACTTATTTTACTAATTATTTGACTAAATTCCCTCCATTTCTCCCAATTTCATATCTACTCCTAACTCATCTAGGGCACCCTTTCTCTTTTCCACTTTCTTTAATCTCTAAATCTTAGATCTAAATCTTACTATCTCATATCTTTTCCTCTGTCTTGCTAAACTAGGGTACCCAAATGTCGTCGTTCCTCCATCTTCTTATCCACCCAATCTGTTTGTATCTTTTCGCGTGAATTTTCTGCCATAGAAGTCCAAACCCTCTATAATGACATTTCATTTGACATTTTCCAGTTTTAGTTTTCAAGTTCTTTTATATGGCATGTAGTAATTCATGCCCCTCTTGTGTAGGATATTAAAAAAAAAAGTTTTATGAAAATCAAACCATCATTAAGCATATAAAAATGATGCTACACCTGTCAGATAATATCTGCCAAAATTTGTGCGAACTAGCTACTAGTTTTTAAATATTCCAAAGTTTAGGAAAAACTTGTTCTGGTGTATATTCTCTTTCAAGCTCAAATGATGCATTACAAAGTGTACATTTACGTCGAAAAAATATCATTTTCCTTTGAAAAGTCTCACATGGAACCACCAAAATTTCCCTCCATATGAATTAAAATTTGGAGTGGCGTATAATATAATGATACTTCAACATCACACTCTTTTCAAATATTTAGACATAACATAATTTGTGAATTTGAATCTTTTAAGTCCCCAATATGACTCAATTTTATTATCATAATAAGTACTAGTGTAGTACTAGTACTACTGGCACATTGAGAAGTGCATGTGAATGTCACATATATGCAACAATGAAGAGAGGAGGGGAAGACAGAGCTAGTGGTAGCGCCAGCTGTGTGTTTCAGTGAGATTTTATCGTGTGAATATCTCAGAATATATATATATATATATATATATATATATATATATATATGGGTATATATATATGCATCGCATTCAATCGCTCACTCCCCAAACTCTCACCTAGCAACTCTATATATATAACATTCACCCCCCATGCCTTTACTAATTTGCTGTAAATTGTCTGTCACCAGGCTTGGCTGGCACGCCACCATCTGTTCTACTTCTCTAATTTTTACATGCAATATACATAGACACAGAAACTTACACACACACACACACACACACACACACACACACACACACACACACACACATATATATATATATATATATATATATATATATATATATAAGAGAGAGAGAGAGAGAGTTGTCGTGTCTGAATTCATGGTGACATAGTTTACAGGTGTGATTTTCAGCACCCCACAAGAGGGCACAACAAGAAAATTAACTACATCTATCTAACAAAATACAAATGATTTTGAATTTCCCGTTCATCTAATAAATCATCTGAGTCATCCAAAATTTGGCATAAATCTGACCGTTCATTATATCCTCCTTCTTTATTTTTTCTTCTTCTTCTACCTTTTTCTTCCTATCTAAAAAAAATTTTGCCGGAGGCACGGGTTACCGCTAGTTAATAATATTCTACAAAAAAGAGTAGGGAAAAAAAGTGCTAATATCTCCACACTATAGATGATAATTGAGTGTATTAAACTGTCTTTGATAAATGAGAAACAAATATATGATCAAAATGAGGGCCTTCAAGTTAACATATTTGAGTTTACAAATTACCATGTCATGGGTGCATAGCAATATTTTCCTTGAGATTTTATCCTTGTTAACTTTTTGAATAGTTGTCATTATATTTTTAGTTTTCAGGTCTCAGCCCCCATTTTGGATTCAAGATTCTCCAACTCTTTATTTGATCATGCTCCAGTGAATAGTTTCGCAGTTGGCAAAAGTTTTACCGACAGTCGTCGATCCTCGCCTTATGATGCCTCAATTATTGTATTGTAATGTGAATGATATTAAATGATATATATAATTTTGTTTTTATATTTTATTTTATATTGTATTATGTTTGTTCAATAAAAATGTGCATCACTAATTAATTTTTTTTTGGCAAAACTAATCATTTTTCTATTATACTTGGCACCTTTTATTTTTTTTACCCTTTCTAGGCATGAAGAAGAAAATACAAAGAGAAGTCTATTTTTTTTTGTGTTGTCTTTTATTTGTCATGTCATTTCTTTAATTTTTTGTTTTTTTTTCACACATCCACGAAGGAATTTTCACACCAGTATATATTTCTTTTTAGCTTTATTTCTTTGCTGCCACGTAGGAAAAAACTAAAGCAATTTAACGTCCATTCAATTTTTGTAACGGAATGGTCCAATTTCACTATTTTAATTAGTTTAATGGGGTAATCTAACAAATTAAAAGTTTAGTGGTGTAATAAGTAAAATGTGCCAAGTATAATGGAGAAATGATTAGTTTTGTCATTTTTTTTAAATCTAAAAAGGCTAGCGTCGCTATAGGGTTCAAAAAATACTAAAGCTTATACCCACGGTTAGAATCGTCGCTATAGACTTATAACTACGGTCCACGATCCTCGCTATAGGCCCTTTTTAGTAGTATACTAATATTTATTAACTGTTATAAATATCCGAATTTTTAAAAAACCTTTAATTTAACCTTGATGGGCAATTCCATCTATTAACATAGACAAAAGTCAAAACATAGTTATACTTATGCACTCATGCTAAAGCAACTTTCCAGTCAAAGAATTATCTTATTTTCTCAAAATTAAAAATATATTTTAACAGACAAAAATTTGAAATTTTAATACAAGTAATTAATTAGAATCGCAATACATTAACTAAAAAGTACTATTAATTATCGTATTTATAATTTTTAAAACTTAAATAAATTTAAATTTAAAACTTTGTAAATTAATTTTAAAGATCAAAATATCTCTTTAATTTTAAAATAGAGGAAGTATATTATAAACGTTTAAAATAACATATGAATGCCACAGTCATCTTCTGGTGTTTGTTCATACAAATTTTTTGTTAAGACTTAAAAAGTTGCGTTGAAATGAGGTTAATTAAAGAAGAATACTTTTATGGATATAAGAAGATACAAATAAAAAGAAGAATATTTGTAGCCCATATATAAAAACTCTCTTAAATTCCAACAAAGCCAAAACGGCTTTTAGGCAATGCCAAGAGACGCTTTCTACATGAGGGGTTGTATTCAATACGAAAAATGCATCCCACCAAACACAGCATTAACCATTCAATTAAATATATTACTCTCTCCGTCCCAAATTAATTGTTCAGTTTTAACTTTTTTAAGTCAAATTGATTATTTTTAGAATTAATAATTAAGCATATATAAATATATTTCTAAAATTATAAAAATTGGGGTTAGTAATAAATTGTATATACTTTCTTTTGGTTATAATCTTTTCACCTATATTTTACCAAAAATAGTAAAAAGATTAGTTTTAAAAATAGTCAATTTGACTTTAAAAAATCAAAACTGAACAATTAATTTAGGACGGAGAGAGTATTAATTATATACTCCATCCCTTTCTTTTATAAAAAGAGAAATATTTTTGTTTTGTGCAGTTGTTTTTGAGTATTAAAGTTTGCGAAGGACATATTTAAATCCAATATATGTTAATTAACACCTTTTCCATATTCAATTTTATTTGTTAAATATATAACTTGTTATTAAAAAAGTGAACATTGAAAAAGTCTTTTATGCAAATCTTATTATTTCATTTGTTTCACAAAACAAAAAAAATATAAAAATAAAGATATTTTAAAGTAAATCTGGGAATTCTAAAAATAGACAAGTTATTATGATTCATTTAATTTAGTTAGTACGTACTTGGATCTCATCTAATACGTTAATTATTGTACTTAGCATATTATAATTGAAAAACATACCTATCAGTTAATTTATATTATTGAGTTATATCAGACGAACAACATTAAAAATAATTTGACCCTTTAGCAGAAAATGAATGGTCCAGAGTGAAACCCTTCTTCAATCCTAACTCAAATGTTTTTCAGTTTCAAAATACTACTCCCTTGTTCCATAATAATACTTTTTAGAGAAAAAAATTTTTGTTTCAATTTATTTGTCATTTATAACTTTTTAGAAGAATAAATTATTTACTTTCTTATAACACCCCTAGCTTCTCTCATTGTCTTCAGAAATTTTCTCTTATATTAGTAGTTTTCAACTTCTCATAAACGGATAGTAATGAAATTTTACACAAATTTTAATTGTTAAATGATACTCCCTCCGTCCCTTTCTAAATGTCGTTTTAGAAAAGTGTTTTTGTCTCTTAATATTTGTCGTTCAATTAAGCATTAATTGTTTAGTTTCTAATATTATCCCAAATATTAAATATAACTTTGATACTCTCACTACTTTCTATTCAATAAGTAACACTCTCGTATTTCAATGCAAGGGCAATATTGACATTTAGTTATTTTTATCTAAAAAACATAGTATTAATTATTTTTCTTAATATGTTTGTCTATTTCTAAAAAGACAAATAATAAGGGACGGAGGGAGTAGTATTAAATAACTTTTCACAAACGGTTAGTAATGAAATTTTATATAAATTTTAATTATAATATTAAATAATTTTTTTAATTCATATGCATGAAACTAGAAAGACTATTATTATAGAATAAAGAGAGTTAAAGTTTATTTATTTTGAAAAAGACGTTGTAGCTGGCTTATAATTGCCGGAGGCCCAAAACCCAACAGATTTTTTTTTTTTTTTTTTTTGGTCGTCCATTTTTAAATGTCGTTTTAGAGAAATATTTTTGTCTCTAAATATTTGTCGTTCAATTAAGCATTAATTGTTTAGTTTCTAATATTACCCCAAATATTAAATATAATTTTGATTCTCTCACTACTTTCTATTCAATAAGTAACACTATCTTATTCCAATGCAAGGACAATATTGACATTTAAAATTATTTTTAGCTAAAAAACATATTATTAATTATTTTTCTCAATATGTTTGACCACTTCTAAAAATACAAATTATAAGGAACATATGTAATAGTATTAAATAACTTTTCACAAACGGTTAGTAATGAAATTTTATATAAATTTTAATTATAAAATTATAATATTAAATAATTTTTTTAATTCATATGCATGAAACTAGAAAGACTATTATTATAGAATAAAGAGAGTTAAAGTTTATTTATTTTGAAAAAGACGTTGTAGCTGGCTTATAATTGCCGGAGGCCCAAAACCCAATAGATTTTTTTTTTTTTTTTTGGTCGTCTATTTTTAAATGTCGTTTTAGAGAAATATTTTTGTCTCTAAATATTTGTCGTTCAATTAAGCATTAATTGTTTAGTTTCTAATATTACCCCAAATATTAAATATAATTTTGATTCTCTCACTACTTTCTATTCAATAAGTAACACTATCTTATTCCAATGCAAGGACAATATTGACATTTAAAATTATTTTTAGCTAAAAAACATATTATTAATTATTTTTCTCAATATGTTTGACCACTTCTAAAAATACAAATTATAAGGAACAGATGTAATAGTATTAAATAACTTTTCACAAACGGTTAGTAATGAAATTTTATATAAATTTTAATTATAAAATTATAATATAAAATAATTTTTTTAATTCATATGCATGAAACTAGAAAGACTATTATTATAGAATAAAGAGAGTTAAAGTTTATTTATTTTGAAAAAGACGTTGTAGCTGGCTTATAATTGCCGGAGGCCCAAAACCCAACAGATTTTTTTTTTTTTTGGTCGTCCATTTTTAAATGTCGTTTTAGAGAAATATTTTTGTCTCTAAATATTTGTCGTTCAATTAAGCATTAATTGTTTAGTTTCTAATATTACCCCAAATATTAAATATAATTTTGATTCTCTCACTACTTTCTATTCAATAAGTAACACTATCTTATTCCAATGCAAGGACAATATTGACATTTAAAATTATTTTTAGCTAAAAAACATATTATTAATTATTTTTCTCAATATGTTTGACCACTTCTAAAAATACAAATTATAAGGAACAGATGTAATAGTATTAAATAACTTTTCACAAACGGTTAGTAATGAAATTTTATATAAATTTTAATTATAAAATTATAATATTAAATAATTTTTTTAATTCATATGCATGAAACTAGAAAGACTATTATTATAGAATAAAGAGAGTTAAAGTTTATTTATTTTGAAAAAGACGTTGTAGCTGGCTTATAATTGCCGGAGGCCCAAAACCCAACAGATTTTTTTTTTTTTTTTGGTCGTCCATTTTTAAATGTCATTTTAGAGAAATATTTTTGTCTCTAAATATTTGTCGTTCAATTAAGCATTAATTGTTTAGTTTCTAATATTACCCCAAATATTAAATATAATTTTGATTCTCTCACTACTTTCTATTCAATAAGTAACACTATCTTATTCCAATGCAAGGACAATATTGACATTTAAAATTATTTTTAGCTAAAAAACAAATTATTAATTATTTTTCTCAATATGTTTGACCACTTCTAAAAATACAAATTATAAGGAACAAATGTAATAGTATTAAATAACTTTTCACAAACGGTTAGTAATGAAATTTTATATAAATTTTAATTATAAAATTATAATATTAAATAATTTTTTTAATTCATATGCATGAAACTAGAAAGACTATTATTATAGAATAAAGAGAGTTAAAGTTTATTTATTTTGAAAAAGACGTTGTATCTGGCTTATAATTGCCGGAGGCCCAAAACCCAACAGATTTTTTTTTTTTTTTTTTGGTGTGGTCATCTTTGGTATCTTGCTCAGCACGGTTTTCACGTTTCTGTTTGAAAATGCAAAAGAAAGAACATCATTTACATACCCCAAATGCTAGGCATTAAATTTAGAATTTCAAATTTAAGGTCCCAAACGATATATAATCCTTCCATTCAACAAAATGACTACTATTGTAAAATTTATAAATCTTAAAAATATTTTTTTATTTCATATTTATACTGAAAATTCTTAAGAATTTATATAAATAAGGGCGACAAATTATAATTGTAACTTTAAGAAAAATGAGTCATTTTATACTAATATTAAAACAACCGACTCCATTTATTTTATGTTTTTTTGTCAATTTCGAACACTGGGGAGATTGTTGTTTTAATTATTACATTAATTGATTATAATATTATAATAATTCATATAATAAAATAATTCTCCATCTATTTAAGTATTAGAAATACATCATCATTTATTGTGTTTTAAAATTAAAAACACATTTATAAGTTTAGAATATGAAGTGATATAAAATTCTTAATATACTACATATAACTTTTGTATTATTATACCACTCGTACTACATTTTTAATTAATATTATAAATATGTTTGAACATATAAATTTACTTTAAAAATTATTATTTTAACAATAGTAGTATTAATTTGATGATTGAAAAAGGGGTAAAAAATAATGTGTATTATTGTGATTGTTTTAATCATTGAGCCTCCACCCATGTACTATCATAAACTTATCTATTTTATTAAGGAAAAGAAAAAAAAACAATTAATTTCTTGGAGGTTGGAGCTTTTGTGAAATTTTTTTTTATCATTATTTTTAATCTCTTATCCCTTTTTCGCTCTCCCACTCTCTTATAACTTTTTCTCCTTTAACTCTTATTTTTAAATATATTTTTTTTGCACGCAGTGTTAAAAAATTAAATAGATGAAGAAAAATAATCGCTTGTTAAAGTTATGTCACAAATTTCTTCTTGAGGGGTTAAAAAAATAATATTTATTTTTTTATTTCTATTTTATCTCCTACAACTACAAAAAATAACCTTAAAACCGACACACTTAAAATCGACCGAAAAAGACTGTCGATATTACAACTCTAAACCGATTGATTAATTAGTCCCTTTTTCTCTCTCTCGTGTTTATATTATCTTTCTATTAATTATTTAGCAATTTTTAATCACACACACATAGTGCATGTCAAGCAATATAATAGAAGTATCAAGTATGGAACACATTATTTTGTAAGTTGTTATATATATATATATATATATATATATATATATATATATAGGGGAATGATCCACAGAATACGTTAGATTTGGGCACTGTTTGAACTAACTCATATCCAGCTGTTCAATATAAGATCCAAGAGCCATAGCTAACGTTTTCTGTGGATCATTCCCCATATATATATATATATATATATATATATATATATATATATTAATTTATGTAGCAATAGTTTTGTGAAAAATGTATTTTCAGTTTGAAAGTAAAAGAGGTAGAGTTTAAACTTGAGATTCCTAACCCCATGGACGCTTTGATATAATCCCAAAAATATGATGAATGAAGGATTAACAAAAAGCAAAATCAATGATGCACTAGTAGAGGACAAAGAGGAGCAGGAGGTAGGGCACGCCACACTTTCTCATCAACTGCTTGGCTAACCTCCCCTTCACAACTGACGGCGGCGATTATATTCAACCAGCCCACGCCCAGCTAATATATACTCAATATATCTCTATTTACAAAAACTTATACTCACAACTCACTCCATTTCTCTCTCCCTCAAGAAGAAAGAGAAAAAATATGGAAAATTCGACGCTCACCGGATTGTTGAAAGAAGTTGCCGGTAAATTCTCGAGCCGGCGGGCACTTTCAGTTTCGGGCCAGTTCGATCTCACACACGCTCGCCTACATGAGCTCGTTGAACAAGCCGCTTCTTGCCTGGTTACCGCCGGCGTTAGGCCCGGAGAAGTCGTCGCTCTCACTTTTCCCAATACCGTTGAGGTCTGTTTTACAATGTTATTTCCATTAACAAAATTCTATCCATAAAATCACAACTTTTGTTAAATCATTAAGTTAGTCCGGTTGGCTGTTTCCTTTAAATTCCCTAAAAAAAAACAAAACAAAACAAAACACGTGGTTAATTCAACTTTGTAGGACGCCAAACAGAGCTGTTGATAAAATCACAACTTTGTTTTGTATTTATTTAGATTTTCTTCCTTTTTTTTTAGATTCACGAATTGATATTTACGAAAAAAATAAACATATGTACCTTAGGTGTTGTTCCATAAAATTGAGTGAAATGTTCTGGATGTATAAGAAAATTTGAATGAGCTGAATGTAGTAAAAAATCTGAATACGGAATGAAATGATGTGTTTAATAATTATTTGTCTAAAACATTTAAATACATGTATTATCCTATTTTAACTTTCTTGATTGATATGAACAAATTTATTATATAATTATAAATAAACAATGTTATCTAAGAAAAATTAAAAATAAACTTTTGAACGATCTTTGATAAAGTATACTATTAAAAATATAATTTTAGGAATAAAACATTAAAAAATATTAATAACATTCTATAGTACATAAAATCAAAACAAAAAACTACAACAACATTCATTAAATTGGTTATCCAATTTTTTGTTAAACAAAAATCAAAAACAATTTATACATAACAAAATTTGTTTACAATAGTAAACAAGATGAATATTGAATGTAAATTTTAATTGTCCATGAGAGAATGTAAGTAAAAATATCATTCAACACTACTTCTTACTCATTCAATCACAAATTTTTGAATGAATCGTTCAGACACATTCAGACGCATTCAAAGTTAAAAAATTGTTAAACAAACTTTCTGAATGACTTATTAATTCAGATTCAGACTTAGGGGTTATTTGTTTACTTCTGAATGAGTCTGAATCTGATCGAATAAGTCATTCAGACCGTTTGTTTTGTAATTTTTAAACTCTGAATGCGTCTGAATATGCCTGAATGATTCTTCCAAAAAATTATAGCTGAATGAGTAAGGAGTAATGCTGAATGATAGTTTTACTTGCATACACTCATTGACAATTAAAAATTACATTCAATATCTTATTTTACTATTGTAAACAAATATTGTTATATACAAATTGTTTCTGATTTTTTTAGCAAAAAATTGATCAATAACCAATTTAATGAATGTTGTTGTAGTCTTTTGTTTTGATTTTATGGATAGAATGTTATTAAATTTTTTTAGAGTTTTGTTCCTAAAATTATATTATTAATAGTATATTACATCAAATATTGTTCAAAAGTTTATATTTAATTTTTCTTAAATAATATTGTTTATTTGTAGTAATTACATAATAAATTTATTCATAATAGTCCGAAAGGTTAAAATAGGAAATTATATGTATTCAGATGTTTTAGACAGACAATTATCAAACACATCATTTTATTCCGTATTCAGAACTTCTAATCCATTCAACTCATTCAGATTCTGTTATACATTTAGAACTTTTCATTCACTTTTATCAAACAACCCCTTATTCAGACTCATTCAGAAATAAACAAACAGCCCGTAAGTAATACTTCATCCGTCCTAATAAAAAGACCAAAAGTACAATTTTTTTTATTCTCAAAAGGTTGAGTTAAGTTACATAAAGTGAAGGATAAAAATGTCATTTAGTGGAGTACTCTATTACTCATCACTTTTTTTTTTTACTTTCTTGTGATGAGGGAGATACCCTATAGGGTATATAACTTATATACCTTATTCTCTTGTAATGATTTTATCTTGATCTTTTGACAAAATTTAATCATACGGATGAAAAGATCATAAAAAAATATGAGATATTTTAAATTTTATTTAATTTGAGATTGTGTAACACCATTATTCTAATCTTCTAAAATAAGTATAATTTGGACAACTTAAATTTATTGAATTTTCATTAATATATATAAAGTCGTTGAATATTGATAGACATCTCCAAATTATATAAAAATTTATATATTTAAATGTTTTTTAATGTTCTTTATATCTGCACAGTCAGATTTATTTAAAAAACTTTAAATATTAACATATTAACCCTAAGAGATATATTAGTCAGATACCTTTTAAGGTATCTCCTTTTTTCACTTTTCTGATATGCGTAAAAAATAAACTTTACTCATTCTATATTGAGTACAAATAAAGGATCATGTGGTCATTAGATGGATTCTATATTAATGTAAGACAAATACAGTGGAAATATTAAATTTTATTGTGAATAAATAACCTCATTAATGTGATGGAAGTTAGAAGTACACCCGAAATATTAAATTTTAGTGTGAATAAATCATTTTCTATTTTTAATACCACTCTAAATTAGTTCAGTTTCATTCGATTGCAGTTTGTAATCATGTTTCTAGCCGTAATTCGAGCCAGAGCCACGGCTGCTCCACTCAACGCGGCTTACACCACCGAGGAGTTCGAGTTCTATTTATCAGACTCAGAATCAAAGCTCTTACTAACTTCAAAAGAAGGTAACGAGCCGGCACAAGCCGCCGCCTCAAAACTTCACATCCCTCACGCAACAGCCACCCTCAGGGACGGATCCACCCTTTGGCATACCTGGGCAGCTGCCCCGGCAGCCGACGAGATTCCGACCCATTAGAGCTTCAAATGCCCCGGCAGCGAGCGGAGGAGCGAAGGAGCAGCGGGCCAGCGGCGAGTCGGCGGCGAGTCGGTGAAGAAGAAATGAAGAAGACGACTGAAGGCTGAAGCTTTTTTTTTTTTTTAAACCTACTGGTGAAACGACGTCGTTTCACTAAGTAGGTTTTTTTTAAAAAAAAAAACCTACTTAGTGAAACGACGTCGTTTCACCAGTAGGTTTAAAAAAAAAAGAAGCTTCAGTTTAAGCCGCCAGCCCCAGCCTCTTTCCTTCATTTTCCCGTGCTTCATTCCTTCAGTCACAACCCAGCCGACAGTGCCCCTCCTCCGCAGCCCGGTCACTCACGCCGCTCCGGACCGCCGGTCACCTCCTCACCAGTCACCACCGGTAACGGTAAGTGTTTTAACCATCTCACTTGTCATTTTAAATATTTAATTGAAAATATCTTTAAATGTTTTAGGGTTTTAAAAAATTAGGAATTTTTGGTTATTGTTAAAATTGACATAAATGCAGTGTTGTTTATGACTTTTGGGGATTTTTGATTAGTTAATAAATAATAAATTAGTTAAAATTGATATAAATAATAAATGTGATGTTGTTTAAATGTTTATGACATTTGGGGATTTTTTGATTTTTGATTTTTGAATAGTTAAAATTGGTCTCCTCGACTCATATGATGTTTATTGTGAATTTGTGACTTGTGACTTGTGAGTTTTGTAAAATTGTAATGTTTAGGAAATAAGATTGATTATTAACTTAAATTTATTTATTAATTGATAGGGATTTGTAGCCTGTAGGTTCATAATCGTTGAATTTCACTATCTTTGAGTACATATTTTTATGGGTTATAATTTTATGTAACTAAATTAACTCTTATTTTATATATGTAATCATTCGAAAAATATAAAATTATCTAAAAAATTTGGCTCGGGGGCGCTGCCCCCGAACCCCCGCTAAATCCTGGATCCGCCCCTGCTGGGAATAATTCCTGGATCCGTCCCTGGCCACCCTCCCCCAACCCGACTCTGAAGTGACTCTTTCCTCGACGACTCAGTCCAAGTCGGACCCCAACTCTGTCTCCAAAATCGTGAATGATCCATCTGATGTATCTCTTTTCCTCCACACGTCCGGCACAACGAGTCGACCCAAAGGCGTCCCACTGAGTCAGAACAATCTAGCTTCCTCTGTAAAGAATATAATATCGGTTTACAAACTCACCGAGTCGGACTCAACCGTCATTGTTCTTCCACTATTTCACGTGCATGGGTTACTAGCCGGGTTACTAAGCTCATTCGGAGCCGGAGCCGCGGTGACCCTCCCAGCCGCGGGCCGGTTCTCGGCTTCTACGTTCTGGCCAGATATGAATAAATACAATGCCACATGGTACACAGCCGTTCCTACTATACACCAGATTTTACTGGATCGCCACTCAAGTCAAGCGGAACCCGTTTACCCGAAGCTCCGTTTCATACGTAGCTGCAGCGCTTCGCTTGCGCCGTCCATTATGGCTAAGCTGGAGGAGGCATTTGGCGCGCCGGTTTTGGAAGCCTATGCAATGACGGAGGCAACCCATTTGATGGCGTCAAACCCGTTACCGGAGAATGGCCCACACGTTCCCGGGTCGGTTGGAAAACCCGTGGGCCAAGAGATGGCGATACTGGATAAAATGGGGGTTCAACAAGAAGCTGGAGCACATGGGGAGGTTTGTATTAGGGGTCCAAATGTGACCAAGGGCTACAAAAACAACTCCGAGGCCAACAAAACCGCTTTTCAATTCGGGTGGTTTCATACCGGAGATATAGGTTATTTCAACTCCGATGGGTATTTGTATCTGGTTGGAAGAATGAAGGAGCTGATCAATCGTGGAGGTATGTATGTAACATAATATGTCCTCCTTCTGTTCAAAATTAAAAATACAATTTGATTTTTGAAGTTTTAGAACGTATGAAATAAATTCCGTGATTAATAATTTTGTTATATACTATACAATTATAATAATTGTATAAACTAAAATTAAATAAATTCACATCAATTTTAAGTTTAATATCCTGTCGTTTAATCTCAAAAGTCAAATTTTATTTCTTATTTTGGAAAAAAAGAAGTATTTTACTTATTTCATGCTTGGGGGTGCAATTTCGGAAATTTGACCATACCTGCTTAAATTTCAGTGATTTTTTTTTAATATCCACATAATGATACTATAATTGGTCTTGAATCCTTCTTTTTCTCTAACCCATGATTATAGAAGTGCTTTAGTTGATTTTTTTTTTGTTGTTATTGGTATAGTGGTATAGACTATAGACGAATTCTACTTTTATATGAGCTACAGTAATGAAACATATATAATACATAATGGGAAGTCATTGCAAGGTGCCACTATTTTACTATATTACTCTAGTGAGTTTTTATCTTTCTTTGTTAATTATAGTCTTTATTTTTTAAAATATAAGATTATTAGTGATTTTTTTTAAAATTAATTAAATATATTTTTAAGTTCGAATTTAATATAAATTTATTTTAATTTTAGTCGATATAATTAGATGATGAGATGACTTTAAGCGCGCGGTATACGCTTTGAGAATAAGTCATCTACTCTATATAGTAGTTCCGATCTCAAGAAGTTGGGGGTACTTCGTAAGATCACCTCAGTCCACCTACTTTCGAAAGCAAACATAACAATAGTGGGGCCAAGGATGAGCTATGAATATGTTTAATTATAGCTGATATAATAATAAATATTATAAATTATTTAAAATTAACTACTTAACTACTAACTATAAAAATATAATACATAATGGGAAGTCATTGCAAAGTGCCACTATTTTACTATATTACTCCAGTGAGTTTTTCAAAAGATGATCAATTATTCATTTTTCAAAAGATGATCAAGTGCGTACCTATTTATTTTATATATATATATACACACACATGGATGGGTCCCACATGATAGGATATCCTAAAGCATTAACCAATTATTCATTTTTCAAAAGAATGATGGATGCATGCATGCATGTAGACTCTATGGTTACGTGACAATAAATTAATTAGTGGGAACACTGCAACATATTTGTAGGGCTTTTTTTTTCCCCCTTATTAAACTAATGACAATTGAAATACTTTTATCTAAAACTGTTCCATATATTTATTACAGCCTTACCGGTGCCAAGTAAAGCATCATGACCTCTCAAGCCATACTAGTACGTATATAATTTCGAAATATCTTGTCTGAAATGTTGTAGGGGTCATGTTTGGTTCTGTGTCTATTGCAGATAAATTGTGCTGTCATCCCCAGAGAAGGATCGGACATTGATGAAGCAGAGGTACTGAGGTTCTGCAAAAAGAACCTTGCAGCTTTCAAGGTCCCGAAGAAGGTGTTCATCACTGATAATGTTCCAAAGACTGCCACTGGGAAAATCCAACGGAGGATTGTTGCAGAGCACTTCGTTGCTCAAATCTCCACCGCTGAAGTCCCCACGTTTGGAGCCTAGAGCAAATGCTATTTGTCGTGCACTTGGTTCCTCTTACATGGGAAATAAAAATAATAAAGATTGATGACCGACCGAGTTAGACAAATTAGAAGGCGAGCTCATATTGCTTTCTTGCAATTATGTCAACAAGAAGCAGAGAACAGAATCTGTTTCCATTATTTTTTAATCAAACATTTATATGCATTCAGAAAATGTCTTGGACTAAATAAAACCCATTTTGAAGATTTAGCATGTAGAGGGTATTAATGGATCAGCAGTGAGTCATCCGCATTACTCAGATTCACCCTCAATGAGTCGACCAGATCTGCCCGAGTATTATCTTGTTCCATAAAATGGCATATCTATCTAGGAAAGGCATTTTATAAAAGCATAACCACTTTTCATTATATTTGCATTTCTGCTTACTAGTCTAGTAAAGGGAAAAACGACAGTACTCCAGTAAGGTCAATACCCTCCCCAAGTGTCCTACCTTAGATAGATGTCCAAAAAAATAATAAATAAATAAATAAATAAATTATGGACCAAAACGCATGGAAAATACATATAGAAGTTATTTTTGAAAACAATATTTTTCCCTTGAAAACAAAATTCATTAGATAATTCACCAACACGTACAGCAATATTTTTCCCTTGAAAACAAAATTCATTAGTCATGAATTCACCAACACAGCGCATTATCTCTACTACATTAATCAATATTACCTTAAAAACCATAAAAATATTCCTTGAAAACAACATTCATATTAGATTTTACCAACATCCACTGCAGTATAACCAATATCAGGTCTATCATTAACTCATAGCATGTGTTCTCTCAAAATACTTGAAAGTTGAGACTAAATATCTACTGAATAAAACTAACAAGAAAGCAGACAAGGAACATGCCACAAAAAAGTGATAAAACTGCTATAAGTTCCAAACCTTAATAACAAATTCACATAAATTTGGACAGCATAACTGCAACCAAAAGGTGCCACACCCTGTGCCAAAAACATATTAACCCTCCTCAGGTTCTCCTTCTTCATCTTCATAATCATAGCCTTCCTCATCGGCCGTTGCATCTTGATACTGCTGGTATTCAGATACTAAATCATTCATGTTGCTCTCTGCCTCTGTAAACTCCATCTCGTCCATGCCCTCTCCGGTGTACCAATGCAAGAAAGCTTTCCTGCGGAACATTGCTGTGAACTGCTCACTAACCCTTCTGAACATCTCTTGAATCGAGGTGGAGTTCCCAATAAAAGTTGATGCCATTTTCAAACCGGTAGGAGGAATATCACAAACGGTGGATTTAAATTTAACATTGTTGGGGATCCACTCAACAAAGTAGGACGAGTTCTTGTTTTGTACATTAATCATTTGCTCATCTACTTCCTTGGTGCTCATCTTGCCACGGAACATAGCTGAAGCAGTCAGATATCGACCATGGCGGGGATCCGCCGCACACATCATGTTCTTAGCATCCCACATCTGTTGAGTGAGCTCCGGAACAGTAAGGGCCCGGTATTGCTGTGACCCACGAGATGTGAGCGGAGCAAATCCAACCATAAAGAAATGCAATCTGGGAAATGGAATGAGGTTGACAGCAAGTTTACGGAGATCAGAGTTTAGTTGACCAGGAAATCGAAGACAGCACGTTACCCCGCTCATGGTGGCCGAAATCAAGTGGTTCAAGTCTCCAACTAAAAAGAAGACCAGTTAAGTCAGCATAATTGTTTGTTTGTCAACTACTGTTACAAAAACAAAAGAAATATAATAAAAATGATTGTTAGAATATAACTATTCTTTTAGATCTAAGGTGTGGTCCTTTGCCCTAGATTTGTTAAAACTATTAATGGAGTTCTTGATCAAAGCACAGATCTCCTAGAGTCTGATTTCATATCGATTATCGGGGGATGTAAACGAAAACACACATGGCACACCATTCATTTCAGTAAAGAAAATCAGCACTCTTGCATGGACAACACACTGTCCACTATCTTGTGTTAGGGAGTCTCATGGTCTCAATGGAGCTAGTAAATACTGTTAAAATTATCACAAATCAAATAGAAAGGTTATTTACTATCATACGGCAGTAACTCTAAAATTATCTCTCTCAAATTATGCTATAAACAGAGATAGCCAGAAGCAGAAGAAAATAACTTACAGCTTGGAGTTGTGAGTTTGAGAGTTCTGAAGCATATATCATACAGAGCCTCATTGTCTAAAACCATACACTCATCTGCATTCTCAACAAGCTGGTGGACTGAGAGGGTTGCATTATATGGTTCAACAACAGTATCTGACACCTTAGGAGATGGAAATACAGAGAAAGTAAGCATCATACGGTCTGGATACTCTTCTCTGATCTTAGAAATAAGAAGAGTTCCCATCCCTGATCCAGTTCCTCCACCCAATGAGTGGCAAACCTGAAAACCTGAAATGAATGGACAGATTTATGTTGGAGGCGTTTAGCGTGTAATAATCATCGACATAAAAAATAGCAATTAGTGGATACTATTTACTGAGAATAATGTGATAGCAGATATAAGTAACAAATTTCAAAACACTAGCCACAATTCCAGTTGCCTGCTTAAAATCCAAACGGGACGAAATAAGAGAGCACTACACCATCTTTTTTATTTTGTGATCTACAAGACTAGAACTGACAAAGCTAGTTACCTTTGATAGGTATCCCCAATTATTAAACAACGAGAAATAACTTGGGAATGGGAAAAGTTGTAATTAGTGATTAATAGACGCACCACAACCATTCCTTCCGCTGTCATACTAAACAACTTCTAAAACTTCAACACCGCTGTACATTACAAACTAAAATAAAGTCTAAATGTCAATGAAGATAAACAAAAAAAAAACAGTGAAGCGCAAAAACAATTACTAATCAAATAAAAAATATCTTCAATTGAGCCACAGTGATAAATTACATTCACAGCATAGACAAAAAACCAAAAAAATATAAATAAATCATATCAATCCCAGAATAATAGCATTAATTCGTACATAGCAACACTGAGACACACTATGACAAAGTTGTGTACAACTCTAAGTCTCTAACCATGATGCAAAACCTGTTATTTCCATACAATAACCTAACAATACAGAGAACAATTTCCTAGCAAAATCACAATTGAAAGTGGGATATTACTCATAAAATCAACATGGAATGATCATCAAGTCAACAAAGTAAGTATGCATATTAATACTAGTAATGCACTTTAAGCAAATAGAAAAGCAATACATCTATAGCAAATATACTCGGATAATTATTTTACATCAATGTATACTCGGATCACAGTATGTATCAATAATCAATAAAAACACAAGATATTCAAATCAACAAAATATCAACTTCAATTGGTCAGTAGACGCTTGATAAACTAATTCCAAACTTAAAACATCAGATCTACAGTAATTGTACTCTAACTTTACTAAGAACAAAAGCAATTTTACCTTGAAGACAGTCACAGTTTTCAGCCTCTTTACGTGCTACATCGAGAACCGAGTCAATAAGCTCAGCGCCCTCAGTATAATGGCCCTTCGCCCAGTTATTTCCCGCACCGGACTGTCCAAAGACGAAGTTATCCGGCCGGAATATCTGGCCGTAGGGCCCAGATCGGACGCTGTCCATGGTTCCCGGCTCAAACGGCGCGCGGGACGAACCTCCCACAGCTGGCCTCGTTGTAGTAGACATTGACGCGCTCGAGTTGGAGATCGTTGTCCCCACGGTACCGGCCGTTGGAGTCGATGCCAAGACAACATATAATATATTTATTATATACTTTTCAGATTTGAAAATATCTGACAAGAATTTCATGTCCTGCTTGATTATATGGACGGCGGATCACTTAAAGGCAGCCACATTCCCCATAAAAAAGAAGTTGCCAATATCGCTTTTCAGGTCCTCTCTGCATTGTCCTACCTCCATACTCGAAAGCTTGTGCACAGAGATTTGAAACCTTCCAATCTACTTATCAACTCTCGAAAAGAGGTCAAGATATCTGATTTCGGGTTGTCCATGATTTTAAGGCACACCATGGATTCATGCAAGTCATCAGATATTGCTTACATGAGTCCTGAGAGGATCAGCACAGACCTGTAAAGTGGAGGAATATATGATGGGTATGCAGGAGATATATGGAGCCTAGGGTTATGCATTCTTCAGGTCTATTCAGGTGCCTACCCTTTTGAGGTTGTGCTGGATACGGATTGGGGGAGCCTTGTGGACGCAATTTGTGGGACAGAGACGCCTGAGGCGCCTCTGGGAGCATCAAGGGAGTTTCAGGATTTCATAGCATGTTGTCTGCAGAGAGATCCTACAAAGAGATGGACCATGCACCGAGCAACTGTTGCACCATCCTTTTGTTGTGCAAAACATAGAGAATTGAAAACAGAAAAATTAGGCTATTTAGGTACTTATGGAAATTAAAAGATGATGCATCTTGCCACACACACACACACACACACACATATATATATATATATATATATATATATATTTATAATAGGTTTGAATGTGTAATAATCATATATACCGGTGTTTAATCAATCATCTACTTATAGTTTACTAACAAGGTTATATATCATTGTTGATTGTTGTTAATGATGAGTAATTCTTACGCATTTGACATTGCTCCCTAGATCTCCCATGACCCATCTCATCTATTCTTTTAATAATTAAATTAGTTCCGTTAATAAGATTTCATGGAAGTCCGTATTTAATATATTTGCATGTTTGTAACTAGTGAGCTCCAATCGTTTCATGTTATTAATATATATGTGGATATTGGTGGGCCATGCAAGTAGTACGTTTTACTCTTGAGCTGACAATTGAGTGGGAACAGAAACAAACGTATGAGGGGGAATGGGGGAGGGATTTGAAGTAGGGCCGGCACACGATAATAAAATATAAATATAATTTATAAATGGGTTAGTATTATAAATAAGTTCGTGTCATAAATATTATTTTAAATATATATTAATTTTTAATATAAATATAATTTATAAATAAATTTGTGTTATAAACGTGTAAATACATAAATTTTAACACGACACATAATTGTCATCCTTAATTTTAAGTTTGAGTCAATAATAAGAAGAAATAATCAAGTGAGAGTAGATGTAGTGATCATCGTATATTTCAATGAAATCAATCATTAGCTTTGTTATAAAGCAAAGCATAAATGAGGAAAACACTTTGTTTGTTTACTTATGGACCAATTCAACCCCCAAAGTCCCATCCCACCTGCTGCTAAATTGCTAATTCTTAATTTCATTAATGTTGGACTAACTTATCACATATGCAATTTTCTCAATAGACTTTGTCACTCTAATTATTTCACTATTAGGCTCTTATTGTTCTTTTGGGCAAAGCTCTCGCCATCAGCAAAAAAGAGTAATTTGACTTGAGAACTTTATTTTAAAACATATTAATATTTATATAAAATACACTTAAATTTAAAATTTTATTTAAATATGTCCGAGACAAACTGTTTAAAAATCCCACTGTCCCTGTCCGCCACTGAGTAAATAGTAACATATCTATTGGGATGGGATGGGATGGGATGGGATGAGTTGGGTTTTGTAGCAAAATGTACATTGAAAATTGGAAACTTTTGGCTCAGAGGCAAAGACATCTCTCAACCCTTTATTTTCACCTTAAAATTCTCTTGTACCCCGCGAATTGCTCTTCCTTAAAAACAAAAGCTCACCACCACCTCTCTCTTATGTCTAATTCCCAAATTCAAGGATCTCTCCCTACCTTTCCCCTCTCTTCTTCTTTCTCATCATTTCTCATTTTCACAGGCCTACCTGCTACTCCTTATCCCACCGCAAAGACACCATGGTACGCCTCTCTCTCCCTCTCCCTCTCTATCGAGGATATATTATTATTTTTTTCTATTTTTTTAGGATTTTAAATTACAAATCATGATTTTTCTATATTTGTTTTTTTTTTTTTTGCAACAAAAACATGATTTTCAATTAAGTAAATGGAACGCGGTCAAATCGACAATTTTGCATTCAACCACAGTTTAGTTATTGGACCGGTTAATGATCATTACGCGCATTCTGTTGTCTGGAAACCAAACATCTTAATTGAACAACATAAAATAATAATAATTATGAAACTCTTACATATGTATATTTAATTTATAATTGTTCATTTGATTTGAGATTATTCAGGAAAGAGTATTGTTACACTTATAAAAAATAATTTACGTTTAATTCCACCATACATGGGTGGGTTGTCCAATAGTTATAATCAATCACAGTCATACACATCAGTTTGTATCTCTTTTCTGTAATAATTCTTTAGTCACCAAAGAATTATTGTTCAAGAAGTATGTTAGATTTTTTATTTTTATTTTTATTATCCGTTTTGGGACATGAGAAATCAAACTTATGCATATCAATTATAAAGCTTAATGCAGTCATTCCAATGAAAATTCATGTTTAATTTTTCCGAAAAAGGTCGAATTTAAGCTTTGAATGAAATGAAAAAGGAATAGAATTTTAGAAGGTGCATACCTGAGGAGGTTCATGTATGTTATATACAAAACATGATTTGCTTTTATTTTTATTTTGAATGCATGTTTGTTTTTGGTAGGCGAACGCCGCATCTGGAATGGCTGTGGAAGATGAGTGTAAGACCAAGTTTTTGGAGTTAAAAGCAAAGAGAAACCACCGTTTCATTATCTTCAAAATTGAGGGTCAAGAAGTGGTGGTGGAGAAGCTCGGGAGCCCCGATGAAAGCTACGAAGATTTCACCAATTCTCTACCTGCTGATGAGTGCCGCTATGCTGTCTACGATTTTGATTTCACTACTAATGAAAACTGCCAGAAAAGCAAGATTTTCTTCATTGCTTGGTAATCTAATTATATACTCTACTGGGTTAATTAATTTGTTATACTTTATTTGATGAATATTTTTTATTTATTTTCTTGTACGACTTCAGGTCACCGGATACGTCCAAGGTGAGAATGAAGATGGTTTATGCAAGCTCGAAGGATAGATTCAAGCGAGAACTGGATGGAATTCAAGTTGAATTGCAAGCAACGGATCCTAGTGAGATGAGCCTTGACATTATAAAAGCGCGAGCACTCTGAAAAAATAATCGGATAATTATATATACATATGCATGTTCTAATTTCATCCTCATGAGCCGCCATGCAGTGCAACACTTGCTGCATTTTGTGATCGGAGCGTTTGCATTTTCTGTTTCTGGCCTATATATGTTGATTAACACTAAATCATGTAGCGTAATGTGTTACTATGATTCATTCTTCTTTAATGTTTAAAACATTTGATTATTTAATTGTTTGCGATTAACTATGTTGTTGTTGTGCACACTCGCTGCATTTTGTGGTCGGAGCGTTTGTATTTTCTGTTTCTGGTTGTTGTGCACATACCTTCCTAAACATGGATGGTTCTGTGTTGTTTAAATTTTAGGATAACAAACTTGTTCATAACATGCAACAATTCATGTGTACGTGTTTTTAATTTTATACCATCACTCTTTTTATCGAACTATTTTTTTTTTTTTTTACAAATTTGACTTATTTTATGCATGTCATGGATGGATGGAGTGTATGACATATCACACACCAGCATACCTCTCCATAGTCCTTAATTCGTAACTTAAGGAAGCATAAGCACAATACATTTATTTATAATTTTATATCAAGCTAAGAATCTAAAGTGCATTTGCTGAAAACAACTGAAAGCTCGTATCACATTCGCTCTAGATAATCATAATATACACTTGTTGTACAGTAAAGGACCAAAAAACTCAACACAAATCCTATTCCCATGCTCAAATAAAACCCATCCACTTGAATATCTCCTCCCTATGGAGTATCAGGTTTTGTCACACCATCAGTACTACTACTGCAATTCTTTGCAAGTGGAGCTCCACAAAGTCCAGCATTGCCGATGAAGCTTTGAAGCATTAAAACTCTGGAGTTGGGTGCTCAATGGAATTTTCCCAGTCAAATTGTTATACGAAACATTCAGGTGACTCAAAAAGGTCATACGTGACATGCTAGGAGGAATTTCACCAGAAAGTTTGTTTCTAGATAAGTCAATTGATTCTAATGCGTTCATGCCACCGATCTTGTTTGGTATCTTTCCGACCAAATGATTATTTGACAAGTTCAAAGAAATTAATCCCAGGAGAGTTGTTAACTCTTTGGGGATTTCTCCCGATATGAAGTTGTTCGATAAGTCCAAGCTTGATAAAAATCCAAGGATCTTATCATACTGAACCTCTCTTCCTTTTGTAACCGCAAATGCATTCTCAATAAATTCTCCGAGAATTACACTCTCGAGAAATCCCAAGATATAATTGTAGCCAAATGAGGTACGTCTCACGGTCATCGTGGTCAAATTTCCCAGGCACAGTGGTAATCTTCCAGATAAACTGTAGTTTGCAAGGTCCAAAATTTGGAGATTTTGGAGGTAACAAAGTTGAGAAGGAATTTCACCATGAAATTTATTCGAACGGAGACCAAGAACCATCAATTTCGAGAAGATATCCCCCAACCAATTTGGTATTATTCCAACAAAATGATTCTCACCAAGCTCGAGTGCTGCTAAACCTGTACAGTTTTGCAAAGCTGAAGGCACTACTTGTCCAGATAAGCTGTTGCGACGCAAATGTAAGGACTTGAGGCGTGCTAAAGTTCCTATGGAGCTTGGGATATTCCCACTCAAATTGTTTCCTCCAAGTTTGATAACTGCCATTGCGTTCCACTTCATCCAGCAGTTATTGGGAATTTCTCCTGACAAAAGATTATCCTCCAGATTGCGGTAACTCAGTTCTCTTGGTTCATCACAAAGGAAATGGGAGATATCTCCTGTCGGCATCCATCCCAAGTGGAGAGTGGATTAGAAGGATGAGTAAGATCTTGCTTCAAGTTTACAAGAGCTTGTTTCTCACTCTCCGTGCAGGCTGGCTGCTACATGAGAGTAAGAGTTGTCATAATAAGAAGTCAAAGTAATGGCTTCTATTTATTATAAGTAATTCAAGAAGGCTTATGAATGTGGCCATATTTATATTCATCCAATCCACAACACAACACAACACAAAGTTAACAAACAGAGTAGCTGTATTATCTTTTAACCTTCAGTTTTTGCAAGACTCACCCTCTATCAACAACGTGGTACTAGATTTAAGGTTGACTTGGAATTTTCAAGGTCTTTCAATCCACTCTTATTCACACCAGCTGGAAGCTCTCAACAAGACCAGATATCGGTATATTATATCAAGGAGGATCATGAATCTACCTATATTCATCTCAACACAACGTATTCTTTACACTAATTTCCAAGAAACTTATTTTGACCTTGTCTTCTTTATTTATTCCTATAATATTATTACAAATTAGTTACAGCCTGCTCCTGTCTAATGTCCATGTCAAAGACATTTGATTGAAGAAATGCTGTGGGGAAAAGAAAAAAAAATAGCATCCACGTTAGCTGATGTTATGGGGCAATGACTTATGTTTATGAGTTTTGAACCGAAAAGAAAAGAATGAAAAACTTAAATTATGATGGAAAAAAAAAAGAATGACAAAATTTGTACATTTTGCTGTTACTGAATTTATTATTAAGGAATACGTAAGAAAGTTAAGTTTTACATTTAGATGATTATTTTATTTTTATATTAATTTTGTTGTATTTGTGGCGCAGAGGGAATAACAGAGATTATAAATTTTTTGCTTATGATATTTACTTTCCTGTCCATTATTGGAGCATTGCATGCTTCTTTCTAAAAGTGTGTCAATCATATTTATTTCCGACTACCAATTATTTTTTAAATACTCGAGTTCCAGCTAAACAGGATTAAAAAATAATATATAACTTCTACAAGAAAAACTTTTAATTAAGCATGCGACAAATGGATAATGACAAAGAAAACTTGTTAGAAGATACTGCAAAAACAAAACTCCCCTGTGACACAGTAAATACTAATTTGTTAGTTTTAAATGATTAATTTTATACACATTGACGATCTTTCCCGGATATCTCACAAGCAGGAGTAGAAGATGACGATTGACGAAGAAACAATTATAAGCTTCAAGTAAGAATGGAAGGACTGATTTGATGGTTTATACAAATGATGATATAATTAATACGTCCCTATTTTATGTATGTAGTTGATAGAAATTGGAGACGAGGAGCCTATTCCATTGTTTAAGCCTTTAATTTAAAGTAAACGCGAATTGAGAAATTTTAAATCATACCGTTAATCAATTTCTGCTAATTTGACAACGGAAATACTTGCATAAATACTAGTAAACATTAGTCAAAATCTATAAGAAAAAGTAGGGTAAGCTACGTACTACTCCAGTCTCTATTCATTAATATATATATATATATATATATATATATATATATATATATATATATGTATATATATATATAAGAGTTGCTGGAATCATCAATTTCAATTTCGTTTGTGTGCCTATATATAATGGAGAAACTTTCTACTGCTGGGCTTTCTTTCCTCCTTTTGTTCTTGTTCTTGATCGAAACCAACCAACTCTGTTTGGGTGGAAACGTAGGTTGCATTGAAGGGGAGAGACAAGCTCTTTTGAAGTTGAAACAAAGTTTGTTTGATTTTTCTGATCGACTTTCATCTTGGAGTGGCAGAGATTGTTGTAAATGGAATGGAGTTGGAGTAGGGTGTAATAATGGAACTACTGGGCATGTTGTCAAGCTTGATCTCAGAAGTGACTACGACTACTTGGAGGCTCCTGAGGTAAGCTCCTGTTTGCTGGAGCTCAAGTATTTGAATTATTTGGACTCAAGTGGGAACCATTTTCAATTCAGCTCAATCCCCAAGTTCCTTGGATCAATGACACATGCAGCTGAGATATCTTAATCTCTAGCTCTGGTGCCCAATTCAGTGGAATTGTTCCTCATCATCTTGGAAACCTTTCTAGCTTGCGTGTTATTGGTCTTAGTGATGGTAGCGGGATAAAGTCGATGATCTTCTTTGGGTTTCTCGTCTTTCAAATTTGCAGAAGCTTGACATGAGCGGCGTCAATCTTAAAAGTATACCACAGAATTTGATCAAGGTACTCAACATGCTGCCTTCTATATTAGAGTTGCGCTTCTCAAATTGCGGACTAGCTAATATTCATGTGTGTGTGTGAATTCTACTAGCGTCCAACAGTTGGATCTTAGCAGTAGTTCACTTGAAGGCAACTTTCCACAACTTCTTAGCAACATGACTTGATTAACAGTCCTTGATCTTTCCAATAATAGCTTTAGTTCTTCTCTTCCTGTATTTTGGGGAAAGCTTGAGAGCCTTGTCCATCTAAATCTTGCTGAGAATTTCTTAAGCCATATTGAGGGAGGTTTGTCCATGCTCGTGTGGTCGAATCTATTCAACGAAGAAATATTAAGCCCTGAAGGTAATTTCTCTAAATGCATTAGATATGATTTGGAGATACTGGATCTGAGTGCTAATCAATTCAGTGGTCGTTTGCCTGATTGGCTGGGGAAGCAGCTCAAGAGTCTAAAAGCACTTGGTCTAGGCTGGAACTCATTCAATGGTTCGATTCCGGCCTCCATAGGGGGATTGACATCCTTGCAAAAGTTATACCTTTAAATTTTCCAGTAACAACTTCACAGGAGTCATCCCAGCATCGATGGGAAAAGTGCAAGAATTATACCTTTACAACAATCAGTTGAGTGGGACCCTTCCAGTTTCTCTTGGACAACTATCAAAACTAGAGACCTTGTTTATATCTTTCAACTCCCAGCTGGAATGTATATTTTCAGAATTGCTCATGTCCCAAACCTGTGGATGAAGCCTCATTTTCAATTAAAATTCATTACGATGGGATTCACTAAAACAGGGCCACAATCTCCCGAATGGTTGCAAACACAACGAGAGGTTGATGTACTGGATCTGATCTCTCCAATGCTAGCATTTCAGCAACTCTGCCTAGGTGGCTTCATGAAATGCATGTCCGGAAATTGGATCTTACCAACAATCGTATCACTGGATCAATTTCCAGTCTTCCTTCCACTATACAAGACGCGAATCTTTCTAATATCAGTGATATGATGCCTGCTTTGGAATCTCTGCTCCTTGCCAACAACCTTCTAAACGGTTCCATACCTAATTCATTCTGCAAGATAAGTATTTAAGTTTTCTCCATCTCTCAAAAAATAGGTTATCTGGGACTGTTCCTAATTGTTGGTCGGATTCTCAAGATATGTGGGTTTAAAGACTATTGCCCAACAGGCTCTCTGGGCTGATTCCAAGTTCCTTGGATAATTTTCCTAACCTAGAATGGTTATGCTTGAACAACAACAGTTTTTACGGAGAAATCCCAGTGGCTTTGGGAAATTGCAGTAGACTGATCTCGGGGAGAATAAATTCTCTGGGAGCTAAGTGGTTTGCAAGTTCTCAGACTTCACAAAAATAATTTTAATGGTATTATACCTTCAAATACGTGCCAACTCAAACTGCTACAAATCCTGGACCTCGGACACAATAATTTAGAAGGGACAATCCCTTCTTGTTTCGGCAATCTCGGTGGCATGGTTATGGTACCAGGAAATCCTGAAGTCTCTGTAGGCTACTCATCAGAATGGTTTGACGGGATTATGGTGGAAGTAATCAAAGGAGTAGAAACTGAGTATACGAGAAACCTGGCATGGTTAGTCAATATGGACCTCTCAAGTAATAACTGGTCGGTAAAATACCTGAAGAGTTGACGGTTCTATCTGGATTGCATGGTCTCAATTTGTTGTATAATCATCTGACAGGAAGCATTCCTAACAAAATTGGCAACATGTCGTCTTTAGAATCTCTTGATTTCTCTAGTAATAATCTTTCGAGGAGGATCCACAGAGCATTGGAGGTTTGACCTTTTTGAGCCATTTGAATTTGTCCTACAACCACCTCTCGGGACGAATTCCAACAGGGCAGCAGCTCCGCACTCTTGATGATCAGTACTCGTTATATGCTGGTAACAGTGAGCTGTGTGGAGCTCCACTTCCAAGGAAATGCCCTGGAGATGAATCTTCTCGAGCTCAAACCACCACAACTCGTGAAGAAAAAGGCGAAGCAGGTGATGAATCGGAAAAGGTATGGTATTACGTTGATATATTGAGTGATTTCTACATAGGGTTTTGGGGAGTTATCGGAGTTTTGATGTTCAAGAAGAGCTGGAGACATGCTTATTTCCGGTTTCTGGGGGAGAACATAGACAAGATACTAGTGGCAATAGCTGTGAGAATAGCTAGGCTAAAGCTGAAGAGATCAACCCACATAGCGAAGTGAAAATTGCAAATATTGCCGCAAATCAGCTGGCATTATGTGTAGACTGTCTCACTTGATTCATGCTTGTCTATGTTCTATCATATTTGTATGAATGTCTCTGTTTGGTAGGCAGTTTCATGGTCTTAAGTTGATGTTGTAATAAAAGGATTTAGTTCCAAATAATTGTGTTGGTTTCTTTGTTCCCTTTCGTAACATCATTAAATAAAACCAATGAAATTCATATGTTATGTCAAGTATTTAGAAGGTACCTTTTATTTCTGGATCTCCGAGTATCTGATTCTCAGTTTATCTTCTTACAAACTGCTGCTTGTGTTTTTCAATCTCGTCTTTCGTCTAAATAATCGATGACAATGAAGATCACCAAAAGCTGGCTTCTTGATGCATAGGATTGAACCTGTGGAATCCTTCACAAACATAATCTTCTCTTATCCTGAATTTGTAAGTATCTCAAATCTCAGTGACGTTGAAGATGATTACTTCCTCGCTATAGTTCCTCATTTTCTGACCTTTCTCTGATCCTGATTTTTCAAGTACCACAAGTCTGTTGCAAAGAAGCTGCACTGAAGAAGAAGGAAAATACATACCTTTGGTTATGTTCCAATGCACTTGCCATTCTTGATTTCAGTTAGATAAGGATGACTTGTCAGCTGTATATGCAAAACATACTTATCATAATAAAGAATAAATCACAAAAGCATCACGCATCACTCCAATTGGATAGCTTCTTCTTGCAAGATCAGACCAAGAATTATGAAATATGATTTCCTTTAATTGAGGGGTTAGTATCCTATCATTTGCAGTGTGAGGAGTTTTTCTGTATGTATACAAACATTTGATCTCACTGAATCTGAACAAAATAATACACCTGAAACAAGTAAGGATGGAAGTGTATAGCTATCATTCATCCAGAAAAATTCATATAAGATGCTACTAATTCTACTTTGTAGATAGCTCCCCCTTTTGTCATATATCTAAGAAAGTGAACTACATTATGAAGCCATTAAGACATGAATTTAAACTAAATACACTGTAATTATAAACTAATTTATCTATGGGAAGAAAAAAAATATTCATCTAAATCTAGTTATTGTGATTGTCCCAATATTGTTTTTCCCAATTCTCAACTTGTTTTATTGAATTTTCTTTTCTTCTAAGAACAGAATGAAGAGTTGGAGGATCATAGGGAGGCTGCATTACACATGGACTCTTATCTGTTGGTCCTTTCACCATGGATTCCATCATAAACTTCTTTGTGAATCCTTCTGCAGGGCAAGCCATTGTTTCGGAACAAAGTTCAACTGCTTTTGGAGGTACAGTTGGTTTGTATCTCAGGAGCTTAGCATATTCGTTTAACAGATGGAACATGTAATCATAGACATAGTCCATCTTCAAATCCTCCTGAATGAAATTGCTTGCTTCCTTGCCAATTGCATGTGCCTGTTAAATTCATGTTATAAAAAAAATAATTAATAAAGAAAATAGGAAGAAGAGAACATATAGTGAAAATATATTAAAAAGGATCCAAAGTAGGAAATTAAGTAGATGACACAAAAACAAAGTTTACAAGTATCATCTTCATCAATGCATGAACAAGATTCAAGAACAATTTAGTTGGCAGCAATTCTGAGTATCAATTGATAGTGAAAAGGGTAGAGTTCTTTGTTCCTTGACAGCACTTTTACATTTCGATCTACTTATGAGAAGACAATTTGTGGTTTGTAAATGCTTCATAAGAAGTAGAAGAATTACTCGGCTCTGAATCGCCTAGCACTGCTTACATCATAAATGAGGTTTCATATATTCGAAACCCATGGAAGAGGCAGTCTACCAGAAAATCAAACAGAAATCAACCAATGATGTAACGAGCAATTCTGATTAATTCAAGATCTGTTCTTTCTTAAAAAAAAGGGAAAAAGGTCTAGAGATTACCTTCTGCTTGTGGCTATTACCCCAATCAACAGCAAACTTAATAGATCTGCATTTGTCATCGTCCCTTATTGGCCAATAATGGTGCACTGGCATCAAACCTCTAGTGAAGAAATCATAGTAACGAGGCTTCACCACCAAGGTAACAGAATCACAAGCAAGAATATATTTTTCACTTACAGACCAGGCAGATCCTTCTATATAAATTTTATATCTGCATGAATGGCATGGAAGGAGTTAAACACGACAGTAAGTGAAATACATAGTAAACAGCAAAAATAGAAACACACACATACACTGTGACTGAAAGATGAAAGACTATGCAGAAAAACACATGTTCAGTTGCTCACTCCAATAAGAATAAAGAGCCAGTTGTGACTCGTCTACCTGTGAATGCATTGGCTTGCCAAGTCTGATTGCTTGTAACCTAACTGTGATTCTCGAGCCCAATCCTGTAAATATTAGAGAAATGAATTAAAAAAATTCACCGCTTCTTTTTCCATTCTAAACTTTTATATATTGTGCAGGAGAAGTCTCTATGATATGCAGAAATCTATAAGAAAAAACTTTTTGTTACATGAAGGGTTTAAACCAACTGTAGACCACTCACATAGCTTTTTACTCCTGCAAATTTTCTGAAAAACTTTCAGGAAGAAATATTGGGGTTTAAGTTCTTGTCAGCATTACTAGATTATTTGTAAATTTTATTCAAAAAAAATCTAAATTACACTAATCTAAGTTCTAAATTAATTGCTGAGGATCACTCATAATCCAGGAAGAATGGATTAGATATGAATATGATGATCAAATTCTAGTTATAGTGATATATATTTATGTGAAATATTTAGTGATAAATATTTATGTACTATAGATTTAAAATTAATAACTCCGCTCTATGTCAATTTAAGGTATTGTTTCCATGATACCCCTAAAGTATGCATTGATAGGGATTAATATTCCAATTAAACATGTTACTGCATTGATATATGGAAATAGGTCACTTAAAGTAGGATGGAGGTAGCAATAATATTTGTACAGCTCACTTAATTATGTGTTATACAGTTTGGTTCTAAACTAAACTGAACCCGACCTAGAGGTTTTTCAATTTTGGGTCTGCTTTTTGTGGTTCTACTTGCATCCCTGCAAAGTAGAGCATCAATATTTCTTCCCCCGCACTAATTTCCTCTCTTACTTCACAAGTGTTGCTACCAGCAAAGCATTGGTACTGTTATCCTTGAACATCATTTACCTCAGAAATTACTTCTAAAAGGTAAATTTTCTTCTTAGCACATTTATTTGAATAGACCAAGACTATAATTTGTGGCACAAACAACAGTTTTCAGTTTTTAATATTGGCATGAAATGGAGAGTAACTGGATAAACACTATCAATTGTAGGTCCTTAATTAGCAGATTAGCACAAAAGTCAAGCTGTATGGGAAACTACAATAACAAACAGAAAACTGTTACCTGGGCATATACACGAGCATTCCAGTCCTGCTTGTCAGAGACATTACATTTAAGGAGATCCATCCTGGTTTTAGCAACAATAGGATTTCCCTTCCAGTAAGCATATGGTTCCCTGTCCATCCATTGAGTCCTGGTGTTTCCTTCCTTTAGGTCCTTCAACAAAGACCCCCATGGCTTTATATTGATTTCGGGCCTGAAAGTAAGTTTGGATTTAGTGCTGTTCTTCAAAGAATAATCAATAATTCTGCAAAAATAAACTCATTATAGGATCACTTAGTAAAACTGGGACACTAATAGAGTCAAAAGCTTTATTTACAAGGAGGTTGTTATTATTAAAAAAAAACGAAATAATAGGATACCCACAAATTGCTCCAATAACATTAGGGATAAAGCATGAGGAGAATTATTGCTCACCATTCCTTTCTCCTTGATATGTCCATTACTATGCTACACAATAAAGAGTTGGTGCTAAATAATTTAGTATCAATCTCATCTAGCCAAAATGAGTTAAAAAGATCTACACCAAGAGTAACTACAGTACTCAGCACTAATATCTGCTGATATGATGAGTATATTAGATCCACTTACGCTAGTTTTTAAAAAGGAAATACATGCTTAACTTCTTTGTCTATTTAGGAAAGAATAGCTGATAAACTGGGGTTAAGATTTTCTATATGGTTGGGCTCTCCATATTAATATCATACATCAAAACCACACAGACAAATGCTGTGAAAAGGTTGCCGTTTATGAATTGACTGAAAAACACAAGGAATAACATAAATTTGATGTACTATTAGCTGCCACTATCTAACAATTAGAGTATTATTGAAGAACTACTTAATCGCCTAATCGGTCTAAACTTACAAGTTATGATCAACTCTTTAATACTCCATACTTTACGACATATGTGATATGCCACACTAAGAAAAAATTCAATTCTTTTATGTAAAACTTGTCAAACTATACATGTGTGTGTGTATATATATATCACTGTACCGTTCTGTGTTATGTTCGAAGCTTTAAAATTTACCAACACTTAAAAAATCAAGATACAAATACATTTAAACTGACACAAATATATGTTCTTATCAACACCCAAAAGATTGAAAATACAATAGCACATACCATCCCCAGAAGGACCAATCAGGGAAAACGATGTCCAACGTGGAATCATCGGCACAATAACGAAACAATGGCGGTGGGGCTGTGGCATTAGGCCCATGATAGAACCTTGATATAATAACTGGCCAGTCAACACAATCAAACATGAGGTCCAAATCTGGAACCTTTCCTGGGTACATCCGTAACAACTGTAGGATTCCCCACAGTGTAAAAACATCTCTGCTTTGGAATGACTTCTGATATGTCTCCACATAAGCCCTCCCATTCAGTATCACCAATCGAAAATTGGCTGTTCTTCTGGCTCGCTCCACCATCTCCCTTGTAATTCCTGTCTCCCTCCAGGGCCTTAGATCTTCATAAATCCAACGAAAGTATTCTGGACAACTGACTGGTGGTATTGATGAATGGTCTTGATCTTGTATATTGAACTTTTTTGGATAATAATTTGCTGGGCACGTTCGAGTGAGATTGCCAGTTGAGCAGTTCAATGGAATTTCAACTTTTCTTGGAGGATTTTTGGGAATAATAGGCGTTTTCTTAGGGTAAATGTGGGTTGTTTTGGTAACTAATATTGAGCTTTGGGGGGAATTTCCAGCAATAGACTGCAAAACCACATACCAAAACACAATAATGTGATTACATGAATAGCAAAACACAATGCGAATAACTTCAGAAAAGGGGAGATTTGTTATTTGGGAGAGTTATAGTAATCTGTGCCCTGTGGGCCATAAGTCCTCACTAAGTTAACATTCTCAAAACTCGGATACCTATTATAGTATTATTGGGGTCAATACGTGAGGATGCAGCTGAATTGAGCCAAACTGTGGCTCGACTTCGTTTCAATTTCGCACTTTCAAATGAGCTTTCACATGCAACTGGAAGATCCTTAGCAATTTGATTGTATTACTGGCACTCCTATAAATACTATAGGACTATCAACTATTTGACATTATTAAAAAGACAACTACATCCTAGCTCCTAGATCTCAGTACATACATGATGAATAGCTGCAGTTTTAATATGTAGTACTAATCAATATTTATTATTTAATAACTTGTCAATCCTATTAGATATTTTCTATAACACCAGCTTAATTTCCATGATCAATAATAGTTATAATTACAGGGTCCCATAAGCATTTTAGTTTAGCTTGCTTAGTTAAGGAGGTGGGTCCATGAAGAAATTGAAACAATTGCATCACCATCCTCCCTAATTTTATAAATTGCATAAATCCCAATGGAGAAGTCTAGGTTGGGACAAAGGGAGTAATAGGGTAATGCCTGGGGAATTTAGACCGTTTCTTATTAGTTATACAACCTATAATCTTACTTACTTTTTTTTTTACCCTATCAAAAGCAAAGTCTATGTTTATAATCTTTGATTCTCATATACAGCTAGTAGAAATTTTTAAGGAGCGGCAAGTGTACATAGTTACACATATTCTAAAACTAGAAGAGTGTTGAGGTATTTCAAATACTAGAGGAGTAAAAAATGCAGTCCACTTCTAACCAATTTAGCAACATTCTCTTTTCCATCCTCCCCCAACTTTTCCCTCTTAGCAAACATACCATAGAAGTAGAGAGCATTTATCAATTTGCTTATAGTAAGTTTCCAATTCAAGAAATACCCTATTTAGACCTTTCTTGCAAAAAAATAGAAACGATAGGCATTGGGGAGCACCTTTAAACATTTACGGGAATGCACATAGCAGAGTATGATGATGCATATCCTTTTTTTATTTATTTACATTTTTACCATCTATCCACCACTACTTAATTTTGAATAATATTCCCTCCGTCCCAAATTAATTGCATTTCTAGGATTTTTTAAAGTCAAATTGACTATTTTTAAAACTAATCTTTTTACTATTTTTGCTAACATATAGGTGAAGATATTATAACTAAAAGAAAGTATATACAATTTATTACTAATTTCAATTTTTATAATTTTAGAAATATATTTATATATGCTTAATTATTAATTTTAAAAATAGTCAATTTGACTTAAAAAAATCCTAGAAAAACAATTAATTTGGGCCGGAGAGAGTATTAAAATTATATTTTAAAAATAAAATTATTTTATTTTTAAAAGGCAGTGTATCTGTAAATTTGGGACTAGAGGGTGTATTTTCTTCTTCTTCTTTTTGTGTGTTTTTTGGGCGCAACGGAGGGTTTATTTTCATAGAACAGACAATGTGTGAAAGCCTGAAGATTGATTAGTTTGGGCCCACCGGCCCAAAACAAGGTGCATGGGGACACGTGAACAATCACGATTATTAATTTAACCTACCGTTGAAAATAGATGACCGACACTCACGGCGCATATTAAGAGATACTACGACTATTGTCCAAACTCCCGAAAGTGCCCAACGGCGCCGCTTAAGCAGGAAAACAATTCGAAATTGCCTATTACATTCTTAATTCTTCCTTGGCAAGATATGTGTGAATACATAAATAAATACAAGTACTTGTAATGGAACAATGTCGGAATGAACAACTTACCGTAACGGTGGAATCGAGGAGGCGAGTGGAGATGAACGCGCCGAGGAAGAGAAGGGTGATGACGGTGGAGAGGCGGAAATAATAAGAAAATGTTGGCGAAGAAAGCTTGATAGTGAGTAGTGGAATCACCGTCTCTTTTAAATACCTGTATAGTTTTCCAGATCCATACAATAAATAACTCTGAAATCCCTGTCGTATATTATTCTCTCTCATTCTCTCTCTCTCTCTCTGCCTAACAAACAAAGAACAATAAATGAAGACCCTCTCTCAGTCTGATCCAACCAACCCTGAAACTTGGCTGATTTTTTATTAACTAAAGAGAGGGAGAGGATGATTTGATTTTATATATACAAACTAGACAAACTTTTCTGTTTAATTAAAGTATTTAAGTACCATAGAGAGAGAATTAGATAGCAGGAAACACTGAAACAGAAAAGTGCAAGATGGAGAGAGAGAGAGAGAGTGTGGAAATAGGTAAGTGAGGACTGAGGACTGAGGAGGAGGAGGAGGAGGAGGAGGAGGAGGGTTTATATTGTAAAGAATATAGAACTTTTTGGTTCAAGTGAGGAAGGTGGAATCTCGTGATGCTTGGGTGTTTTTGTGATGCTTGAGGGTGTTTTTTTTCAATTTTAGTAGTAGTAAATAATACTACTCCCTGTTTATGCCCAGTAGTAATTTGTTTTGTTCTCAAGAAAACGTGAAGAAGCTAGCTAATAAGCAAATTTGGAGGCATGCGATGCGAGGTTAATTTATGACAACCAAAAAAAGTAAAAACAAGAAAACGATGTGGTAATTGACCCAGGAATTGGGCCTAAATATAATATGAATAGACTGACTACTGGTGCTACTACTTGTTAAGGACTTTAAACGATATTGCTACTAATATTTTTAATACTCAAAATATCAATATATTAACAACATTATTGCTTTATTTTAATGAAATCCATGCGCACTCACACAGATTTGATAGGAGAATATCATTATTACTCCTTTGTCTTAATTAAAATGAGTCTTGTTTATAGATAGATTTTATAAACTTTAAAAATATATTTATTTTAATTTTTTTACATATAATTATTGTTTAATTTAATAAGGGTAATATAGTAATAAAATTGGGATGCTTCATCTGTTCGTGTTGATGATAGATGGATGAGTTATTGAGGCGAACTTTGAGTGCACAAAAAAAATTGCCTACTTGACCATCAAACAAAGGAACAGATAAACACCATCAATTAAAAGGAATGGCTACTACCAATCGCCTCGATAATATCGTGCAAGTACTCTTAATAGATCAGGGCCTGCAAATTCTTAATTGATAGTATAATGGTATTGATAATATCATAATTGCCCTCCCTGGTCGAATTCCTTCTCTCAGAAATTCAGACACGGAAAGAGAGCTCGAGTATCAGATATCTTTTGTCAAGAACCGTGCTTTATGGAGTACGTCAAGTTTATGTTTAGTTTGGAGGTTTTGGTCTTTTCAAAGTTAAAAAGCATATACAAGCCCAGTACACCAGACCAAATACAGCAAAACCAGCAAGCCCCGTATCTTTTGCGCAACGCACTACCGCCCTGCATGCCCTGGCTTGAGATATATCATATATATAGTGCTACACTCATTGACATTTGCAGATTACTCAAATTTAGTGTAGTAGATCATGAGTTGCAATGCAAGATCTAAATCACTTTGATTAATTACTGTACTGTAAATGAATTAAGAAGATAGTATCTTAAAAAAAAAAAAAATATTTATTACATTTCTTGCAGGATATCATGTAATCATAAAATTGAATACAAATTGGGTCCTTCTAATGTGTGCCCTTACTATACACAGAAATCGAGAAAATATTCTCTTGATTACTGTGCATATTCCTTTGATTTCTGCGTTTACACACAAATCAAAAGAATATGCACAGAAATTAAGAGAAAATTCTCTCGATTTTTGTGCATAGTGTGTGCCCTTAAGGCACACATTAAGAAAATCCATACAAATTTATTTGAATAGGATCTACCCCTCGACTCTATTTTGAGTTTCCCAGTATTTGTTCTCCCATACCTCTACTTGTTTCAGTGAACTTTCTAACCCCATAAAGTACAAATGAAGAGCATGAGGATCAGAGGGAGGAAGCATGGTGCATGGGTTTTTATCCATGGGACCATCTACCATGGATTCAATCATAAACTTCTTCTCTGAACCGTGTGCAGGGCAAGCTACTCTCTCTGAACAAAGCTCAATTGCCTTTTCAGGTATTGTGGGCTTGTACCTCAACAACTTGGCGTATTCGTTCAATAGGTGAAACATGTAGTCATACACATACTTCATATTCAGATCTTCTTGAATGAACTTACTTGCTGTCTCCCCTATGACCTGTGCCTGCAAAATTAATCAGTCTTCAGCTTGAATATATGTTACATCATTTTCTAAAAATATTCAATACAATATGCTAATAGTATGTGTGTGTGTGTGTGTATATATATTTCATCGATCGTTTATTAGCTACGTACGTATGATGCATGGATACCTCATACCTTTCGCTCGTGGATGTTGCCCCAGTCAACAGCAAACT
This sequence comes from Aralia elata, assembly GCA_034770075.1. NCBI lineage: Eukaryota > Viridiplantae > Streptophyta > Magnoliopsida > Apiales > Araliaceae > Aralia > Aralia elata. The sequence goes on along the minus strand of CM068385.1, from coordinate 109,324,967 downwards.
TAATAGATCTGCACTTGTCATCTTCCCTTACGGGCCAGTAGTGTTCCAACGGCATTAGGCCTCGTGTGAAGAAATCATAATAGCGCGGCGTAACTACTAAGCAAACGGAGTCACAAGCAAGAATGTATTTCTGGCTGACAGACCAGGCAGATCCTTCAATGTAGATTTTGTATCTGTATTGTATTGTATTGCGCAAGATTCAAATAAATATATATGATTTTGCATTGCGTAATAAATAAATATATATTTGAGAATTAATATGCAATTGAAATTGGAGGAGGTTAAAAGAAATGGGAAATTTTCAATCATTACCTATGATTGCATTGGTTTGCCAAGCCTGATTGCTTGAACCCTCTTTCTATCTCTTTGTCCCAGTCCTGTAAATATGTATGACCCAATTCATTAATTGTTGTCACTTATTCTATTTCTACGCACTACTATTCATCCATCTCTTTGCAAATCACATTGATTGATACATGGTTGAGTACTTTCCTACAAAATATTTTGGGCCCAAACTATATTTTGGAAATACTGATCACCCTTCCAATTAAGGGATAATAGTACCATCAACTAAATAACTGATCGATCTACTCCAATGCAAGAGTGCTCAATTTACATCTCTCAAATTTTGATAACAAATGACGATGATTAAGAAAACATGCATTACCTGGATATATACACGAGCACTCCAATCCTGTTCATCAGAGACGTTACACTTAAGAAGATCCATCCTTTTTTCTGCAACTTTAGGATTACCCTTCCAGTAAGCATAAGGCTCCCTATCTTTCCATCTTGTCTTCTTGTTCCCTTCAGTTATTTCCGCCAACAATGTCTCCCACGGTTCTATATTAGTTTCAGGCCTACCAATTCATCCAAAATAAGAGGTCGTGCATGCATATATTACCCAAATCATATGATGACTTTAAACGTACGGAAATTGAGACTATATATATATATATATATATATATATATTTTACCATCCCCAGAATGACCAATCCGGGAAAACTATGTCCAATGTTTCATTATCGCCGCAATACCGAAACAAGGGTGGTGGGGCTGTGGCATTGGGTCCACGATATTCTTCCGATTTGATGACTGGCCAGTCAACACAATCAAACATCAGGTCCAAATTAGGAATCCTGCCAGGGTACCTTCGTAACAACTGTAGGATTCCCCACTGTGTAAAATTGTCCCTGGTTTGGAACCCCTTGACATATGTCTCTACATAAGCTCTCCCATCTAGTATCACCAATCTGAAGTTTGCTGTCCTATTGGCTCTCTCCACCATGTCCTTTGTGATACCGGTCTCCCTCCATGGACGTAGATCTTCATGGATCCAACGGAAATAACTGGGACACCTTGAGGTTGAGCGGTCCTGCTGATCATCAAGTGTTCTGAACCTCATTGGGTAATAATTTGCTGGACAGGTTCTAGTGTTGTTGCCACTAGAACAATTTAGTGGAAATCCTATTGTAGTCCGCATTGCTTTGTTTACCTTGTCATATATAAAAATTAAAGATCACTAAAGTTATTAAGATCCAAATATATAGTAGTTAGGTCTTCACAAAACTAACTTAATTATGCGGGAAAAAAAAGAGAAGAAGAAGAGGAATTTGCTAAGTTTAATTATGAGCTAGCCATCAGCCAATACTGGGAATACTTACAAATATAGTGGTACTCTCAAGCAAGCGAATGGAGATGAACACACCGAGGCAGAGGAGAAGAGCGAAGAAAAAAAGTTGGGAAGACCTTGCAATGGGGTGGTTCCTCCCAAGCAGTGGAAGCCAACTTCTCTCCATCAAATGTCTATAAATTCCAGATGCATGCGAAGAATATCTCTCCCGCACTCCCTTTCGCTATGCAAATCCCCGCAATCAGCTGTAAAAATATAAGACGAGTATGCTTTAAAACATTAAGAGGCTTGAATATATATGTCCGGCAGTCTGAATTGGAGCTGTGAACTAATAAAATATAGAAAGGATTAGATGTTGGTCACCCATTGTTAATGTTTGGGGTTAACATGATTACAAAGCTAATTAAGGAGATCAGATAGAAGTGGAACAATAAAATGTACGCACATCCGAAAAAGCTGAGTGACAGAGATCGATCAGTATTAATCTCTCATCCATTATTATTATTATTATTTGTTTATTGATGTTGAAATTCATACGGTCATAAATCAGAAAGAGTGATGTTATCATAATCAGAAATGCACTTGAAGCTAGCGGGGGGTCAGTTTTCGAGCTCAAAATGGCATTTTACTTGCCCTATTAATTCAAGTGTCCACAACACCCATATTCAATTTGTTGCCAAAAATTACATTACAGAATAACTTAAGCTGCGGCCAGATAAAAAATAAATAAATTGTAATATAATGAATTAAACGTAAAACCTTACCTATGCCACTAACTAATTAACGATCTGATTGTTTTTGCATGCGCATGATATTTTCTTCCCCTCTTCTTCTTTGTTGTTTTACTGTCGTTTCTTCTCCTCTGTGTATTGCATGATGCGGGTATATATCAGAATTCTGTAATATTGCATGTATATTTTTGCCATCCAATATGAAAAATAGAAATGAAATAATATTGCATGTAACCGGAATTGAATTCCGTTATATCTCAGGTAATCAGCATGTAAATCCAAGTGTAGCTAAACGTATTGGTTTTAGTATTAATTAAAGAGCAGAGTTTCTGAATGTGTGTTCTACTTCTACAGTGAGATGTTTTCAGTTTTGAGGGAGATCCTCGTGTTTAGGAAATACTGTTTGATTAGTTAGTTGCACTAGTCACCCGCGCGTGCACGTACATCCTCTATAGATATAAACAAACAATAATTATGTATACTATTTTTTTTAAATTGATATTTCATAAGAGCCTTCTCAAACTTTAACATTAATAGTAAATGGGTTCCAAATTTATATAAGAAAACTTGTGAAATTTAAAATTTTACTACTGAAAAATATAAATTCCTATTTTTTTTTAAATCATGAGCGAGAAAATTTTTTATTAATCCTTCTCGAACCTTCTTTACCCTATAATTGAATAGAAGAGGGTGTTTTTGTAATTTTGTAAATGAACGTCCTACTTCTATTTTTTTTAAATCACGAGTGAATGTTCTCTCCATCCCTCTCTTTTATTTTATATATATATATATATATATATATATATATATAGGGTCCTAATCCGTGGCAACTGGTTGCCACGGACACTATTCCAGCAACCAAGCTATCATCCGTTGATTAAATAAATTAATGGTTGAGATCAAAAAAAAAAAAAAAAAAGGCCAGCAGCTACAACATGTAGCAGCATTGCCAAATTACTAAAATGCCATCAGATTTCTAATATAATAATACATTACCATCACATCACAATAATATAATAATAATATTTTTTTCTCCTCCTTGCCGCTACAACATGTAGCGGCTGGAGTTTTTTTTGCTAATAATATTTAGTTTTTTTTGCTAATAATATTTAGTATTACAATAATAATATTTAGTATTACAATAATAATTGCTAAATTTACAATAATAATATTTAGCAAAAAAAACTCCAGCCGCTACATGTTGTAGCGGCAAGGAGGAGAAAAAAATATTATTATTATATTATTGTGATGTGATGGTAATGTATTATTATATTAGAAATCTGGTGGCATTTTAGTAATTTGGCAATGCCGCTACATGTTGTAGCGGCTGGCCTTTTTTTTTTTTTTTTTTATCTCAGCCATTAATTTATTTAATCAACGGATGATAGCTTGGTTGCTGGAATAGTGTCTGTGACAACCGGTTGTCACGGATTAGGACCCGTATATATATATATATATATATATATATATAGATATATATATATATATATATATATATATTATATATATATATATATATATATATATATATGCGTGTGTGTTTTTTTATTGGGGGGGGGGGGGGGGGTCATCTGAAAAGTCTTTACTCTTTAGCAATAGACTTTGAAAATTAAGAATGAAATTAATTGCATACGGAAGAAATTGATAGAGACATGGAGACATAAGATCCTACGGCTGTACTATCATGTGATCATGCGTACAAATTAATCCCATTGTTTGTCCCAAATTTGAATAATTGCATATGGTATGGTTATTTAATTTTCTTACCTATTTGTTAGCTAGACAGCCTAGACTAGCCTCCAATTATGAAAAGGATAGTAGTAGTATTAACTGTAATAAGTAATAGTTGACGAATGACGAATTCTGTTTCTTTTTTCGGGTTCACATTAATGTGTATAGACTATACAGTTGGTGACTCTTCAATCGTAAGGTAATAATGTGATTTAGCCGAAGGTTAAGATTTGAATTGAAAACATAAATAGCAATTACTATCATCTATAGTCTAATTTGCTTTTGACTTTTGAGTGGTACGAACCAACCAATCTGGTATGTTCTGTAACTCTAAAGTAGAAATTAAAACACCGAGTCTAAAGTTATCGATTTTCAAAATTATTTTAAAATTTCTTAAAACTCAAAAATAAATAATAAATAATAATACTTTTTAAATGTTATTACATTTATTATTATATTGACTAAAGTTAAATAAATTAATATTAAATTTGATTTTAAATTTAAACTATTTTGTACTTTCAAATTAGAGAGATACTTTTAGTAAACTTTGATTTTAAAATGCAATATTAGAATTAAGTCATAGAGGAAAATGCTGATCTAAAACAAATTCTAATTTATGCGTAAAAATCAAGAATAATCCAATACTTTTTTTCTTTTTCTTTTTTTGTAAAGAGGGAAAATCATGTTTAAAACCTAAAAGAAAATCTCCTCATAAATATGACGTGGTGGGATTCAGTGGAGAGCTAAATATTCAAGGATCTGGAATTGGTACCGAAGAGATTTTGACCGTCATGAGGTTAGCTACTTTTGGAGGGTTAATTATATTTTAGTTATTGTATTAGGGAATCGATTTTTATTGTGATTATTAAATTTTTTTTGTTACAAATATATTATAATATTAAAAAAATTACAAAATGGTTATTATTTAAAATTCCGTCCAAAAAAGTGAGCCAAAGTGTTGACTAGACTAACGGTAAACAGGTGTTAATTATGTGGCAGGTTACGTAGATTTGGTTAATTAATATTTTGGTCATTATACTTGGAGTCGATTTTCATTTTGATTACTAAATTTTTTTTTGTTACATTCTCGTCATCGAAATACCAAAAATATTACAAATTAGTGATTTTATTACAAAATATATGAAGAGAAAGTACATCATAGCTAATTTAAATTCATAAATTTTTCAAAATTATATTTAATTTAGAAGTTTCTAAACACCAAACCAAACTGCAAAATAAAGGAGAAAATTGGCCCAATAAATCCCCTCAAATCTGTCGACTATTGTAAAAATCGGTTTAATACGTAAACTATTTCACTCTCATTTCGAAGTGAAATAAGTAGTTTTGGACGCCGCTATCTTCAATTTGCCACTCTTCTTTCTTCTTTTCTTTATTTTTTTTCTTTTCCGGCAAGTATACAGAAGTATAAGAGTGACCTATTTTTTAAACTAGATTTCTTTCGACTTGGTCCACGGTGAGAGAAGAGTTGATGTACATAAGGTGTAGAACACCATTTTTTTCAATAAGTCCGCCTTTCGTGATTAGAAGAGGAAGATGAATTTTAATTTTTAAGTGCTTTTGTTTCTTTAAATTATGTTCCGTTTTTAAAACTTTAATCATCTTCTTATAATATTATGTAGTATTAAAATAATTCGTCTGACTTTATCTTCTTCTTTTTTCTTCTAGGTGAGCATTTTATTTTATTTTTACAAGCTGACCCATACATGCTATCTCATTAGAATATTTCATATCTATATGTCAAATGTTTGCCAAGTAAGCTTTTTCATTAATATTTTGAACGAAAAATTATAAAATCACTAATTTGTAATATTTTTGGTACTTCAATAACGAAAATGTAACAAAAAAAATTTTCAGTAATCAAAATGAAATCGACCCCTAATACAATGACTGAAACATCAATTAATCAAATACACGTCACCTGCCGCATAATTAATACATGTTATCTGTTAGTCTAGTCAACACTTACGTTTACTTTTTTGGATGGAATGTTAAGCAATGACCGTTTTATAACTTATTTTGAGTATAGTAATGTGCTTGTAATAATTTTTTTTTTATAATTATAATAAAAATCGACTTTTAATACAATGACTAAAACATCAATTAACTTTATTTTTTAAAAATCAAGAGATTCTCAAAAGAAAAGTAAGCACACCTTGACCCACCCAACCACCACATTTTTCAGTTACACCCGTCGTAACTATATAATAGCCCATTGGATTTCAAATCCAGATTTCCTGCTTCTAACACTTAAAACGAAACGCAACATCTCTGTCGGACCCTCTGGAATGCAATTATTGATTTGATTTTGATTTTGATTTGATGTAATTCCCATAATTTCGTGACTGTGTTAGATACATTTAAAATATATGATTTAAATATATAAATTTAATTTAAAATTGTAAAATGACAGTGTAATATTTTTAATTTATTGATTCTCGTGTTTTTCATATCATTATAATTTTAAGAATTTTTTATGTTGAATTTTTACCTTTAAATTTATGGAGTATTTATTTTAATAATGATAATATAATAATAAAATTATGATAATAAATTTGAGCATATTGTGTCATTTTATACTAACAACTATCTCTTCTTAATTAATGTGTAAAAGAAATTTATAAAACAATATGTAAAAGAGTCTCATTTAATTTTAACTATTATTTTTTTATTTTTTTGGAAGGAATGAAATGGAATGGAATATATATCTGCATATATATGTTGATGTAAATGCATAATGTTTCCTTTACGAAACTAGCTAAATTAATTAATAATAAGATGTATAAAATTAAAGGTGTGGGTGGTATTATTAAGCCAGGTTTCTGCGTGCGTCCCACATTCCCACCCTCGCCCTTATAAAAGTCCAAATTTCTCTTGGGTTCGATCGTTCCTTCATTAATTTTCCTTCCTTGTCTGTTTCGTTGGTTGGTTGGTTCATGGTACAAGTTCATCGCATCATAATTCCTCATCAAATGGCTCAGGTATATATATAATTCTTTTTTGATAATTCATTAAATATATATATATAATTCATTCATAACATCGGCCATCGCCAATCATTCTCCACTTTCATGTCCGTATATATATGTATATAATACTTTATATATACTCCTATTCCTATATATATATATATATATATAGAGAGAGAGAGAGAGAGATATTATATACAAGTATATATAACAGCACAAAAAAAATTGTATGATCTAGCTCTATTTGCAACATAATTAAATCTTTCAATCCTCTTTGTCTCACCTACAGCAGAAGGTGGTAATGAAGGTTTTGACCATGACTGATGAGAAGACAAAGCAGAAAGCGATAGAGGCTGCTGCTGATATCTACGGTAGGTATATATATATATATATATATATATATATATATATATATATATATATGAAACGAGCGGTATAACTTGACATTAATTCTCAGACATATCTCATCATTATCTTATAATTTCTTTTTGGTTACTTACCAAAAATATATTGCAATTAGTGGTTGGATTTTACTTATACATATTTATGTTTACGGTTTACGGATCAATTAAACTATGTGCTTTTTTTATCTCACGAACTTAATTTCTCATTTGACCGATCAAATGGGATAGTGAAGTTGAGGATTTATATATATATATATATGTATATATCATTTGATTGTTTTTTTTTTCTAAATAAAAATGTAATTTTATATCATTTGATTGTTGCCTTGTTTAAAAATTGTGATGCTAAGGATATATATATATATATATTGTTGGTAATGGCAGGAGTTGATTCGATCGCTGCTGATCTAAAGCAGCAGAAGATAACAGTGATAGGAATGATGGATTCAGTAGCAGTGGTAAAGAAGATGAAGAAAGTTGGAAAGGTTGATATCATCTCGGTTGGCCCTGCCAAAGAGGAGAAAAAAGAAGAAAAGAAAGTTGACAAGAAAGATGAGAAGAAAGGCGAAGAAAAGAAAGAGGAAAAGAAAGAAGATAAAAAATAATTAAGCATCTATTATCAACTTTTCATTACTGCTGCTTACACTCTACGTGTCTACTCTAGCGAGTTAATTGACTTTTTGGTCATTGTATTAAGAATCAATTTTTATTGTGATTATCGAATTTTTTTTGTTACAAACGTATTACTATACTCGAAAAAACCTACAAAATGGTCATTACTTATGATTCTGTCCAAAAAAATAACGAAAGTACTGAGTAGACTAACGGTTGACAAGTGTTAATGACGTGACAGATGACGTAGATCGGGTTAATTGATATTTTGGTCATTGTACTAGGGGTTAATTTTCATTTTAGTTACTGAATTTTTTTTAAAAAATTCTCGTTATCGAAGTACCAAAAATATTATAAATTAGTGATTTTATAATTTTTCGTCCAAAATATTAATGGAAAAGCTTATTTGGCAAACATTTGACATATAGATGTGGAATATTCTAATAAAGTAGCATGTGTGGGTCAGCTTGTAGAAATAAAATAAAATGCTCACCTAGACAAAAAGAAAAAAGATAAAGTCAGACTAATTATTTTAATACTCCATAATATTATAAGAAAATAATTAAAAATTTTAAAAAAAGGAACATAATTTAAAGAAACAAAAGCAATTAAAAATCAAAGTTCATCTTTCTTTTCAAACCACGAACGATGGACTTATCAAAAAAAAATGGTGTTCTACACCTTATGTACATTAACTCTTTCTTTCACCGTGGACCAAGTCAGAACTACAGCCTCTCATTGGAAATCTAGTTTAGAAAATAGATTCCTCTTATACCTCTGTATATTCGCCGGAAAAGGAAAAAAACGAAGAAAAGAAAAGCGATGAATTGACGATGGCAGCGAAGCTACTTGTTTGATCACTTCGAAATGAGAGTGAAATAGTTTACATATTAAACCGATTTTTACAGTAGTCGGCAGATCTGAGGGGGTTTATTGGGCCAATTTTTTCTTTTATTTTGTAATTTGGTTTGGTGTTTATAAGGTTCCAAATTAAATATGATTTTAAAAAATTTATAGATTTAAATTAACTATGATGTACTTTCTCTTCATACATGTAATATTTTATAATAAAATCACTAATCTGTAATATTTTTAGTATTTCGATAACGAGAATGTAACAAAAAAAATATTCAGTAACTAAAATGAAAATCGACCCCTAATACAATGACCAAAACATCAATTAATCTGATCCACGTCACCTGCCACGTCATTAACACTTGTCGACCGTTAGTCTACTCAGCACTTCTCGTCACTTTTTTGGACGGAATCATAAATAATGACCATTTTATAAGTTTTTTCTAGTATAGTAATGCGTTTGTAACGAAAAAAAATTCGGTAACCACAGTGAAAATCGACCCCTAGTACAGTAACCAAAAAATCAATCAACCCCTGGTCTAGATGAGGTAGATTTTCCTTAATCATATAATATATATGTGTTAATATTTTCCGAAGGAGATAAAATGAGATCTTTTGGATAATTTCTTAACACATGCACACACGTGAACAACTTGTACTTAAATTTCAACGTCAAAATTTCACATGCTTATATATATATAGAGCTTTTCTCCTATAAGGACCTAAAGTAAGGACCAATTTTTTTATTTTTTATTTTTGCTTTTTTTTTTAGAACAACTAAAAATAAATAAATAAGTAATTATGGAACTGAAATTTTTACATAATACAGTGTTTTGGACGTGATTTGGATACATATAACAAAACATAATTACTGTACATAACAAAACTGTACATACATGTTTTGTTATATGTATCCAAATCTCGCCCAAAACAATGTATTATGTAAAAATTTCAGTTCCATAATTACTTATTTATTTATTTTTAGTTGTTCTAAAAAAAAAAGCAAAAATAAAAAATAAAAAAATTGGTCCTTACTTTAGGTCCTTACTTTAGGTCCTTATAAGAGAAAAGCTCTATATATATATATAGGGTATTAATCCACAGCAAACGGTTGCTGCGGCAACCAATTTCTTCCTTGCCGCTACAGGCTGTAGCGGCAACAATGTTTGGCTGTTTGGGTTATCTGCCGCTACAAGTTGTAGCGGCAAGGAAGAAATTTTTTTTTTTTTTTGGGCAAAGGTAAGTTGGCTTACAATAGGTATTAGTTTTTTGGTCTCCTAATCTTTATGTACTTTCATACCCAACCCAACTGTCATTTATTATCATAAAGTATATTATAAAAATATACAAAATTTTAATTTCCTCCAATATATTAAAAACTTATAGATATATTTTATTTTTAAGCTAATTTATGAACTACTAAAATATAAAATTTTAAAATTTTAAAAATAACAAATATAATAATAAATAGTATATATTAATATTATATTTTTTTATATTTTAGTATTTCATAAATTATATACTTTTTACTTGTCGTAACTCACTATATACTCTTTATGTTACTATAATTTATGAAATACTAAAATATAAAATAGTATAATATTAATATATACTATTTATTATTATATTTGTTACTTTTAATATTTTATATTTTAGTAGTTCATAAATTAACTTAAAAATAAAATATATAATTTTTAATATATTGGAGGAAATTAAAATTTTGTGTATTTTTATAATATACTTTATGATAATAAATGACAGTTGGGTTGGGTATGGAAGTACATAAAGATTAGGAGACCAAAAAACTGATACCTATTGTAAACCAACTTACCTTTGCCGCAAAAAAAAAAAAATTCTTTCCTGCCGCAGCCTGTAGCGGCAAAGAAGAAATTGGTTGCCGCAGCAACTGCTGTGGATGGATACCCATATATATATATATATATATATATATATATATATATATATATATATATATATACCGGTGAGTTGTAACCCTTTTTGTCATTTTATAAATGAAATTGATATATAAATGCATTCACCCAACTCCAGTTCATTCCTTATCTCCTTAGTCCCAAAATTTTAAGATCCGTTAAAAACTAATTTCGAATTTTTTTAAAGTATTTAAAACTTGGGAGAGTGGATTATTTACTAATTGCTTGTCCCGAAAGATGATAACACTTGTGGTGCCCAAAGGCCAAACGGCTGCGGTAATACATATGGAGACGCAACCTCTTTCATATTTTAGAACTTTGACACACATGATGAGCCAAACAGCTCCTCCCCGACTCAAAAGTAAGCATAAATGATAAATCTCCAGCACCGCTCAATGACAGTGACATTATAGAACAGCTACAGCTCTTGAAATTTATGATATAACTTGCCACAAATACATTTCATTTTATTTATTAAAAAAAGTTCCTATCTTCATTGAGATAACTCCCAATCGGGGAAAATCTCTTATATTAAGCTCAAAATTGGTCATAATGCAATCAAATAAATGGAAACTAGAGCACGGAGAAATTAGATGACTGTGTTGTATTATCAGCAGAAGTATCATGGCTTACAGGGCCAAACTAAACATCTGTTCTTCAAATCAGATGAGGGGCAGATACATGTACTTCTCAAAAAAATAAAATGCTGATACATGTATGCTTTCACTTGAATTTATAAGAGTACATTTGAAATTCGTATGAGCTGACGAAAACACACACCAAGCCTATTAGGTCATGCAGAATCATAACTTGATAAAATTTACTAGTGAAACTTTGGACAATAGAATCTGGCATTGGATGTTCAAGAACAGTCGCAAGTAGTTATCTCCTTAATGGCTGGGAAGGATTATGCTATAATGACCAATCATCGTATACAGATTTCAAGTGGCTTCACAAAGATGTTTCTGAGGTTTCCTACAAAGCAACATGCAATTTGGGATAGAAACTGAGACAAGGTATCTCCAACTGTAATCTCTGCAACAAAGATTAAGGTTACAAATCGAGAACTGCTTACCTCAATATCACAATGTCCAAGTCGAGCTGACTAGCACATTTTGCATATGCAAAAGAATCATATTCTTCAATTTCAACTACTGCTCACTGCAAGGAACAGTCTCCCATCTGCAAGCAATCAAGCAAGTCAAAGTGTCAAACTGACTATAACACTCTGCATGAACACAAAATATTCTATTTCATCACTCCTATTATTTCTTTTCCGTTCTTTTTCTTTAATGGTAAGTTGATAAATGACAAGTAGTGAATATATTAACAAGAGCACCAAGGGGACACAAACCATGCATAACATAGACATGTATATCAAAGAGAATCAAAAATAAACAGACAATAAATAAAACAGCCAAAAAAAATTACAAATGTAGTATCCCCTACCCCCAAACAACCTGGCTATACATACCTCACTGCACCATCTCAGTGCAAAACCATCTATAACATCAGCACCACAAAACTCTTAAGAGGACCCATAAGAATAGAAGGCTCAACAATCTTCTTTGCTTCATGGTTAACTCCACTTCTTCAACAAATTATTCTATTCTCTCAGCCATTATAGATCAACCTCCCAGCCAACATCTGAAAAATGTCCATAGGAAACAGCCCCCATGCTCCATCTTGATCAATTTGAAATGGTACCTTCTATTCGATAATCACACCACCAATAGTTCCCTGTTATTGGGCCACCTCCACTGCAAAAGCCTCACATGAACCCAAAACACCTCAATCAAGCACTTTCACCAAGGAATTTCGCCTTTCCCAAAACAGTTACTCAGAAAACATGCACTTAACACTCTATAAACACAAAACTAAATATACTTTAATAGCTCTCATCCAACCTGGAAAGTTATTTTTTCAAACCACTAATATTTTCTCTCTCTCTCTCTCTCTCACTTTTAACTTCAGTGAAAGAATTAACTAGATATTAATTACAAGTGAATAATTGATGAGTATCACAGCAGTAGCTCTCTAAACAATCAAAGAAGATTTATTTATTTCACCCTACTTTTTTTCAGAGTTCAGTTTCTGTTACCAGTTCATAATACAAACACACTTTTTAATATTCAAAAGTATAGATAAGACTTCTTCTCATATTTGATACTTGTTTCAGCTCGAGTTGTGGCACATAGTTAGATATCAACAAATTATCGTTTTATTGGAAAGCCTTCTCTTATTAACCTCTTCCTGTAAATTCAAGTACAATACTCGAACATAATTTCTTCAACACCTTAATACATAATAAAATTCTCAATCCACAGCAAAAGCAGCACAGTATATATCCACAATGAACAGCGGCCCGACAAGTTTTTAAACAAAAATATAGGTGCATAATATCCAAACAAAAATCACAGAAATGGGAACAAAAAATTATCAGACTGTTGAACTAATGTGTTGGAACAAATAGACATTGTGAAATATTGAGAAAAGCTTATCCAAATAAGGCTGTATTTGAACTTACGTTGCACTTGAGAGGAGCAGCAGGCACATAATGTCTTTCTAGCTAGACCAGTAAGTACTTTCACAGAAAATTGTTAACTGAATAACATAAAACATCCATGGTTAACCACCTCAGCATCTCCTATATCGCCTAAACTTTGAAATAAGGTGGATGTACTGCCCCTTTTCCACCATCATTTTTATAACTTCACGAGCTTCAGAAAGCTTTCCAGCATTCCGCATATAACTCACTAAGGTATTATACACAAGAAAATTCGGATTACACCCTCTGGATTCCATTTCTTCAAGCATTAAACATGCCTCCTTAAACTTCCCGGCCATACAAAGCCCACGGATCATGGAGTTGTAGGTAAAGACATTTGGGACCTGTCCTTTGATGATCATCTCAGAAAACAATCTCTGAGCCATCTCAAGCTCCCCTGCAACAATAAATCCTGTGATCATAACAGTGTAACAAACCACATCTGGCATACATCCATATTTATTCATCTCACCAAAAAAATACTTGCAGGCATCCAAATTTCCTGCTCTACTGAGTCCATCTATCAATGTGGTAAGATGAAGAACACTTGGCTCAATACCCATTTCCTTCATGTGGTTCAAAAGATTAAGTGCTGCTAGTGGTTTGTCACCTTTTCCAAGAACATGAAGAAGAATGTTGAATGTATGAAAATCTGGAGAAAATCCAGCCCTGCCCATTTCATCTAGTAACCTGTGGAACTGATCAAGCTTCCCCAGCCTATATTTTGCACACATAAGGACATTATAAGTTAATATATCAGGATGATGACCTTCAACCAACATCTGCTGATACACCCACTCAATCAACTTGTACTGCTTTAACGTAAGAAGGGAGTGTATAATTGCATTAAAGGCGTGCTTGAATGGCCTATAAGAAAATGTCTTCGACTTAATAAATCTCTCTACAGCTTTCCTAGCCAAGCCTGCTTGACCACATGTACATATTACTATGTTGAATGTACGTGCTGTAGTTGGGAATCCTCTCTCAACCATTTCATCAACTAATCTCCACATTGCTTTATATTCCTCAGAATCTGCGAAAATCTTCATCATCAGATGGTATGAGTTCACAGTGTGACTATAGTTCTCTTGTTGACCAGACCATATAAAGAACTTATAGCCCAGTTTCGCATATCGGATTTTATTTGCATAATTAATATTGGTCAAAATTCCCAATAAAACTTCTCTCACGAGGAGTCCCGAAATCCTTATTTGCATATCATCTAAAGCTGCTTTTGCATCAAACCCCGGACCATCTTGATGAAGAATTTCAATGGCCCTTTTAGCATCATTTCTTGCCTGCTCCAAGAAACTCCTTCTAACAGAGAAATTTGGCTGGCAATATCCTTCATAGCTGCCACTAGCTCCCAAAGAACCTAATGACTCATTAGTGATTGGCTCTTCATCCAAACCGGAAATAAAATCTGAATCTTTCCAATTTACATTCAAATACTCCTCAACCCATTGAAATCCATCATCCACTCCATCACCATTTGTGGTACGGCTGCACAGTGAACGCGAAATGCAGCAAAAATAAGAAAAACTATGCATAACCCTCTTCCCAAATAGAGCCACAGTGTACATGGCGAGAGTCTACCGAGAATTGAGGAATATCCATTATATCTGTAACTCTTTAATTTCTAACAAAACCGCCAACAGAATTTGATAACCAACTACAAAAAGCTTCCACGTACGCCTTCCAATGAATTGAGAGATGCCCATCAAACAGAATAAAAAATAGACAATGTTTGGAAGAAAAAACACACACACACACACACACTCAAGGAGACTGTATACTCTTCCGTTATCGACAACTAAATCCGTATTCCAAAGACTCTAATCAAGTTGAGGAAATAGACTATATATCTTCGCTAATTGTTAGGGTTTTATAGAGGGTATATGAGGGTTTAGTGTCGCTAGTTAAAGGAACCAATAACTAACCTTAAGACGAGCTGTTTGTGCGGCGGAGGTAGTAGGTCTTCGATTGTCGAAGAATTTGGGACGAAAATGAAAGAATTGAGAAAATCCGGCCGCTCTTTAGTAACACTATGATTATTGTTTGTGCTTGACACAGGGTTTTAAAAACAGCAAGAAATGAAAAGAACAGAAAGTAGGGAAAAGAAGTCCCCCAACTATAATTTCTTTAAAAGGATTTAAAAAAATAAATTAATTAAATACTCCTTAAAAATTAGAAAATAACCTTCCTTCCTTTCAAAATTTTCACTCTAAACCGGGAAAAATTTAAGTAAAAGTGAAAATAAATTTAATAGATTTTTCACTATTTTCAAGATTATCTTTTCAAAAATATACATCAAAATTTACTTTATATGTATCTTTTAGATTGATTAAGAGTAAACTTATTACTCCCTCCGTCCCAAATTAATTGATTTTCTAGAACTTTTTTAAGTCAAATTGACTATTTTTAAAATTAATAATTAAGCATATATAAATATATTTTTAAAATTATAAAAATTGAAATTAGTAATAAATTGTATATACTTTCTTTTGGTTATAATATCTTCACCTATATGTTAGCAAAAATAGTAAAAAAATTAGTTTTAAAAATAGTCAATTTGACTTTAAAAAGTCCTAGAAATGCAATTAATTTGGGACGGAGTGAATAATAACTTTTCTTTCTGTTTTTACATTTATAAGAATTTTTCTTTTTTACTTCCCAGTTCCCACCCTCTTTTCTTTGTAATAATTTTAACCCCCACTTTCCTTTCCCACTCAAAACTCACAAACATTGTATTTTCTGTCATCGTGGTATCATCAAATCAAATGGTAAATATGGATCGAATGTCAAGCGGCCAATGCAGGTCACAAGTGATTTCCCGTTAACCCGGATAATATATGCGCAATGAATATAGAAATACAATAAGAAGTTTATATAGATATATATAGATATTATTTTTTTTGAAATACTTTTATATAATCAATTACGAGAGTACTCGATTATCTGTAATTAGATACTAAATTTAAGGATTTATGTTTTTTTTTCTTTGATAAAAAAGGAAAATATGTTTTATATACATACTCCCTCCATCTTTAGGATAACTTAAATATAAAATTCACACATATTAGTAAGGTAATTAAATAAAAATATATATATAAATTTAGTTTTCATTTTACACTTGTATTGATATATACATGTTAGTTGCATTAATTGACTTTTGGGTTTGTGGAGAGGGGAGGGAATGAATTTGAGTTATTCATTTGTGTATTGTGATATGATTGTTTTATTATTTAACTAAAATGTAATTTGATCAAGAGTGAATTAATCGATGCAAAAAAAATAATATTCCTTCCGTCTCAAATTAATTGCATTTCTATGACTTTTTAAAGTCAAATTGACTATTTTTAAAACTAATCTTTTTACTATTTTTGCTAACATATAGGTGAAGATATTATAACCAAAAGAAAGTATATACAATTTATTACTAATTTCAATTTTTATAATTTTAGAAATATATTTATATATGCTTAATTATTAATTTTAGAAATAGTCAACTTGACTTAAAAAAGTCCTAGAAAAGCAATTAATTTGGGACGGAGGGAGTAAAATTTAGTTTACTTGTATACTTCAAACATATTTTGGAGGACAAATTTGTTATCACTTAAAGCCATCATTTTGAACACGAGAATATAATACAAATTTTTTATATTAAGAGTCTCGTATGTGAAATTTATAAACTTATAAGAAAAATATTTGATTTTTATCTACCTCTTATATATAATAATTTGGAAAGTAAAATTAAAATGAACTCTTCTCTAACAGAAAAAGAGTAATATATGATCGCACAATACTTGAAATAAAAAAAGAAATCAACGAATCAATATATTAATTCTCACTCTTTAAGTCAGTTTACCGCATAACACGTTTTTTGAATTCAATTAGCCGTTAACGTAAATGAACCATAACTATGTAGTCCTATTCCTAATAGATTGACTCCAAAATAGCATATCCAAATTATAAGAAAGCCTATAGACGCCACAATTGCGGAATTTGCACCCCGTAAATTTATATTGGTTCGAGTATGTAAATAAATCGCAAATACGATCCAAGTAATAAATGCCCAAGTTTCCTTTGGGTCCCAATTCCAATATGATCCCCATGCTTCATTAGCCCATACTGCTCCTGAAAGAGTATGTAAACATGTTTCTCTCATACAATGACTTCACATAAAAGGCTGCATTTATGCTACTTATTTTTAACCCAAAAAAGAAAAACAATATAGTTCTATCAACTAGTCCACTCTCAATTCTTATCATGTATTTTCTCTTTGCTGTGAATTTTTTTCCCCTTTATTTATTGTGAAACTCCATTTCCTATTTATTGTAAAGGTTCATATTTTTACTCATGGGATGAAAAGTATATTTTAAATTCACTTAAAAGTTGAAAGCTTAAATTTTTATTAAAATACCATTGTACTTTATATTCATATCTTTCTAAAATGAAAGACATTAAAAAAATAAAAAACCTAACCAGTCTCGTCTAAGTTTTAATTTTGTAATTAAGAAATTCTACATACTCCGTAATTTCGAGCTTGATGTGATTTAGAAAATAAAATAAAATAAATAAACGTCTCTCATATTTGTTTTAAACACTTATCTACCCCACATATTCTCTAGACTAATCTTCAATTTGCATCCTAAACTTACATATTATCTAAATTAATCTTCAATTTGTATCTTAAATTTTAACACTAAAATCAATTTGTATCCTAAATTTTATTTTGAATTAAATAAATTCTAAACTTTGAGTTTCAATACAATTTATACCACCCTCTAGACTAATCTTCAATTTGCATCCTAAATTTACATATCATGTGTTAAAATCAATTTACACCCTAAATTTTATTTTAAATTAAATACATTCTAAACTTTGAGTTTCAATACAATTTATACCACCGTTGAGTTTCAATACAATTTATACCCTCTACAACACCTAAACTCTATAAGTACAAAAACTTTGCCTAAACTCTAAGTACAAAAACTCAAAATTTTAGATGCATTTGATTCAAAATAAAAATTAAGTTACAAATTGATTTTAAGGTTAAAAGTTTATGAATCAAATTGGAGATTAGTCTATTATCTAATTACATACTCAACTTGACAGTTTTCTCCCATATTACTTTCAAATTTAGTGCTATTACTATACTCCCAAAAGGAAAAAGTGAAATACAATAGCGAAAGCACAATAAAAGAGTACTTTTAATTGGGAAACCAAATTAGTGCGTCACACAACAAAAACAAAAAGAAAACACCATGACCAACAAATCCACCAAATCACACCGAAGACGGATATAGAGACCTTTCCAACCATACACACCAAGTCCCATTTTTCATTTGTACAACATAATACAAAGGAAAGCCCAAAAACAGAAATATTACGGAGTTTCATATAACAACAAGTAGACTTGAAGAGGCACACAAAATCTAACATCCAATATTCAGTTACTCGACCCCTGAAGCCTTCTTCTCTCCATGGTCATTGTCACCAGCTGATCACAAAAATAAACAAATAATACACGCATATTAGCATTATATACTAGAGCAATTTAAATTATGAGATCATAATATTAATATGGACACCGAAGTAAGAATCTAACTCACCATAAGTTGTCCCCGGAGTAGTCTGCGTGTCACCACTTTTTCCTCCTAGCCAAGAACCAAACACGCCTTTAACCCTATCAACCACACCCTTTCCACCACCCTCCTCTTCTCCACCAGTACCCAACCGCTTCGCCACCTCCGCCACCTCCTCTTCTCCACCAGTACCCAACCGCTTGGCCACCTCCTCCGACTCCGTCACTTTCCCCATCGGCTTTCTATCTCCACTATCCTCTGGTTCCCTCTTATGAAGGGCATCATCCTTTATCACCTCTGGAACTCCCCGCCCTCCTCCACTAGACACTCCCTCCCCTACCTTCGTCTTTTTCTCAATTTCTGCCTTGTCTTTATTAAAACTGCCAGTAATCATCTCCGAGAGCGCCTTATCTTCCTCCCCTGGCTTTAATTTCTCAGCCAAATACTCCTTCACCTTCACCGATACTCCTTCTTTATCTTGCCCTTCATTATCAGTTCGAGTTCCACTGCCTTGCACTTTTGACACTATTGTACTCCCTGCACCAGCAACCTTTCCTTTATCTTGCCCTTCATTATCGGTTCGAGTTCCTCTGCCTTGCACTTTTGACACTATTGTACTCCCTGCACCAGCAACCTTTCCATACACCGGTGCAAATGTCTCTGTCACCGTGGCCGCAATTTTGTGTGCATAATTCGTTGTAGAGGCCGGCTTAGTAGTGTCTCCTTGTCCGTGCAGTTCCTGGTGAGGTGCTCCTGTGCTTTCATTCCCACTGTAGCCAAGTTTCGAAGCAACCACATTTTTAGCAGATGTTGCTGTATCAGCAATTGAGGAAGCGGCAGATGTGAGTTTCTCAGTGTAGGTGCTGGTCTGGTTTGATGGGTTTCCACTCAATGTGTTGAGTGGTGAGTCTTGAGGGTTGTTGGGATTGTTGTAATTTTTTGGGACGGAATCCGGATTTTCGTGGCCAAGTGGCTCTGGACCAAACTGGTCATGGCTTCGTGTGTATAAATTCTCCCCTGCTTTTGGTTTTTGTTCAGGGTTGTCATCAATCCCCATTTTATCAAATGAGCTAAGAATTGGGGTGATTCCTGCAACTTCCTCGCTACCTGCATGCAACAAATCAAAAACAAAAAACTATCAACTTCGTTTACTCAACTCTTTATTACCTCTACTCCAATTTAATGGGTGAAGCACAAAGAAATTATTTGTATGTCACCGGCAAAATTATGAGACCAAAACACATCCAACAAAACTTAAAAAGTTCTAGACATAATTCTGGATAATTTTGTTTTCAATCTTAAATTAGAGACTAAAATTTAAGATGGTGTACAAGTATAGGAGATTGTTTATTGTTTTGTTTTGGACAACTGTCATTGCCAATAAATAGGGTTAAAAAAACACACATACTTTCTCCGGTTAAAATCACCGCCCAAAATCTATTACTAAAAAATAAATAATGAAAGGAATGTCCAAGTATGTTTGGGGTAGACCTTATATTTTATAGTTTTATTTATTTATATTAAAATGAAAAGCCAACCAAACAAAGTAAAACTCATATTTTTCAAATGCAGGGAATATTACACGTTAAAGACATGACATGCAAGTAAATTATGGAGCTTAACTTTCAAGTTATTACATGCACCATACCTCTACCATTTGGATTGGTGGCTTTGGCCTGAACATGTGTGGGAACATCTCCGACATTGGGGCCGTGAGGATGCTCTTCGATGCCAGTATCCATTCCAATTCTACCCATCTGTCCTCCCAAATTTTGCTCTTGCCCAATAATATTTTTTCCGGTCGACCCATGGATTCCTTCTACGGCAGTTGGAAATCCAATTTTATTCCTCTCTTGGCCCAGACTTTCCTCTTTCCCATGTACATTTTTCTCGGTAGGATTATGAATCCCAATATCGTGATTTCCAGTAGGAAACGATACATGCTTATCCTCTGGCACATGATGTACCTCGTCTGTTGCCGTTAATCCACCTAACTTACCCTTGGGTTCATGCTTATCCTCTGGCACATGATGTACCTCGTCAGTTGCCGTTAATCCACCTGACTTACCCTTGGGTTCATGCTTATCCTCTGGCACATGATGTACCTCGTCCGTTGCCGTTAATCCACCCAACTTACCCTTGGGTTCTCCGTAGTCTTCCTCCTGCAACGGCCTAACTGGTGGATCTGTCATTTTAGGATCATAACGATCCTCCGCCATCACAGAGGGTCTTTCCAAGTTAGCCCGGGGTGGGCCCATTGGACCTAGAATTGCAATTCATGAATTAATTACATTAATTAAGACCAAGTAAAGTATCAAATCAGTGAAATACCCAAAAAAAAAAAAACCCATGTCTCACATAAGGAGTCTAACAACAAAACTGCACAACACACTTGACAATAATTTATGAATATATTTATGTGCACATATACCAAACCCCAAAAAACACAAACAGAAATCGTACTAGCAATATTTATCTCCTCTTTATGCAATACTTTCTCTCCTATCTACAATATTTTGTCTACGTATAATTTAATAATTTAATTATATATATTGACTAATGACTAATTGACTAATGTGAAATTCAAAATAATAAAATAATAAAATAATATAATAATAATGTGAGAGGTAGATATAACTTTCTCGTTATTTAGAGTCTGTTCGGCACCTATAAGTTGATTTTTAAGAAAAAAGAAAAAACAAATATTAATAATTTAATTTGACCAAATATAATGTCTATTTTGCCCCCCTCTTTTTACTGATGTCCATTTTCTTTTTATTAATGTCCATTTTAGTAATATTTAAATTTGATTTTAATTTATAAATCATTATAAATTATTATGAGCCGAACGTCTTCTAACTAGTTTTAACTTAAATTTTTGACTTACAAGTTAAATTGACGTCAATTCTAATCACAACTTAAAAGAACTTATATTATAAGTTTAAGTCATTTTAAAATAAGTCGTTGGCGAACGGGCTCTTAACCCCTCCATACTTATTCTTGAATGTTTAGCAAGTATAGTAGTGACACCATGATATCCGATAAAATCATCAAGTTATTTTAATCGTCAGTGCTACCATAAAAAGAAAGGCAGGGTACTCCTTTGTATGAAAAGATCGAAAAATTGGAAATTAAATGAGACTCACTCGACTCTGTTTTGTGAAAGAGAGGGGAGGGGAATATAAAAGTGCAAGAAATGAACATATATACATACTTGGTGCACCATGGACGTCAGGATCTTCCGCCATTTCTTCATCTTCGTCCTGGTCGTGACCGTGACCATGCTTCGTGAGTGAATTCTTAATCTTCATTGCCCTTGCTTTCACTTTCTTTAGTACCGATGTCTTCTCGTGATGGTTCTCATCTTCACCTTCTACCACTCAAACCAAAAAACATACATGTAGAATAGGTAGGTACGTACGTAAAATAATACATACTTCACGCACGATAATAATAATAATAGGTAAACTTACAAAACAAATTAAGTATTGCTCCCTCCGTTCCAAATTAATTGTCCAGTTTTGATTTTTTTAAAGTTAAATTGATCATTTTTAAAACTAATATTTTTACTATTTTTGTTAAAATATAGATGAAAAAATTATAACCAAAAGAAAGTATATACAATTTATTACTAATCCCAATTTTTATAATTTTAGAAATATATGTATTTATATATGCTTAATTATTAATTCTAAAAATAGTCAATTTAACTAAAAAAATCAAAACTGAACAATTAATTTGGAACGAAAAAATCTAAACTGAACAATTAATTTGGGACGAAAAGAGTAGTAGTTTCTAGTTAAAAATATAAATATACCTGGGTGCAACCCTGCAGGGTTAGAGTGTTGTTCGTAATGATGGGCGTCAGTACTTCGGGGTAAATGTGATTCTTCCATTGTTGGAAGTGTAACTTCTCCGCTCAAAATTTCAAATAAGAGAGTTTTGGTTTGGTTTGATTTGGTTTGCAAATTATATATTTGAGATACCAAAAAGAATATGAGTAAGTGGAGGAGTACATATGGTTTCTATTTAGAAGAGATCGAGCAAATCTAGAGAGAGAGAGAAACATATCGGGGGTGGGGCCAGTTTGCATGTCGGTTGCGATAAATGAGTGACACGTCTCTGCTTGTTGACGCGTGTCATGTGACTGGTTTAGACGTGGCCTTTGTCCCGAAAATATCAGTTTTGCGAAATGGAGGATCATTGTCGCTTCTTACAGGGTATTATGGTACTTATGTAGTAGTATGTACTAAACGTGGCCTCAATCTCTCTCCTACTGATTGGGCCCTTGTATAATCTCATCTCATCTCTGATTTTACAAAATTAATGTATAAATCCGCTTACACACTTATTATCAGTTACTTTTTCCCTCGGTTATTTGTGCAGCGGTTAATTAAGGAAGTTACTCAAACTTTTGGTTCCTATAATCCTTTTTTCTTAATAAAAAAAAAAGGAAAAGGGGGAGGGAGAGGGGGGTACTCTCTCCATTTTAAAAAAATTAAATTATTATTGTTTTTTTACAACCAACTATTCAATTATTATTATTTTTTATTAATGAAGAGTATTATTAATTATCTAAAAATTATTATTTATTGTGAATTTTTTTTTATAATTTTTAACGAATCACCTTAATTAAATTTAAATTTAAAATTATTTCAAGACTTTTATAAATTGAAAACCAAAGTACTATAAAATATATTATGTGATGACATGCTAATGCGGCAGGCCAATAACACTTACGTGTTCACGTCGGCAGCCGACATCCAATTAGATGAGCCAGCAAGAGGAATATGGATGAAACTGTTGTGTGGACCTGGGCTAGGTCCAGCCCACAACTTTTGAAATTTTTGTATAACGTTTATACTTCTTTAGCTTTTTTACGTATGGTATTGGTCCCGCAAGTTATTTTCAGAATGAATTAAATTAATTACTTATTTATTTTATCACTTTTATTTTAAAATATATAATTAAATTTAATTTTTTAATATTAATTTTAAAAAATTTAAATTTAATATGATTCATTTAGATGGTTATTTATTTCTTAAATAATTGTATTATTTAAAAATAAATTAATATTACATTTAAATTTTAAAACTTTTTAAATTAATTTTAAAAAATCAATATTCATCTTATTTAATAGTATGGGGGAGTACTGTTTCCGAAGTATAAAGTCACACTCTCTCATATATTTTTAAGGGAGAACAATATGGGCGATTATTTTTTAGGCTCTTGGTCTCTCATTTTTTATTTTTTATTTTTACGTTTTTCATCCTAATTTTGTATATATTTTTCTCCCACTCTCATTATTCATAACCTACTAATTTCTCTCACCCAACGAATCATATTTTTATATTTTTAAATTTGCACACATAATTATGTTTGCCATATAACTAGTACACATAATATGTGCGACAAATATTAATTAGTACAAACTTTATTACTTGTAGAGTTGAAATTCTCATTTATAGCAAAATATAATAATATAAATACCAAGTTATTTTAGTTGGTCCCAAACCAATTCAGCAAATTAAAAGTGTTGTGACTCAGTAGTTCAAAAGTTATTTATTTATTTTTTAATTTTCATACTTTCTTAGTCATAAATTTTGAGTTCCCAAAAGTTTTTTACAAAATTTTAGTTACATATATAATATATTATTTATAACTAAACATTTAATAAAGATTAAATAAAAAATCAAAAAATATTTTAGACTATCAAATCATTAAACTTAGATTGCAAAATTAATTCGGAACTAATTAAAATATTATTTAAAGATATTTTATTTAATAAATTATTTCTAAATTTATCTGTGCGTTTGTGGTTTAGACAGGCTATTAAGCTTGTTAAAGTAAAACAAGAAAAGTAAATATTGCCAATTTTTTTTTAAATAATGCTAGAGCCACAACAAATTTCACAAACTTTTTACAAACTGCTGAGGTGGCACTCCACCTCAGCTTGCCCATTCTCTCCCTCTCTCCTGCATGTCTCTCTTTCTCTCTCCAAATTTTCTCTCTTTCTCTCTCCAAAAAAAAAGTTTAATACTTTCTCTCCTTCCAAATTATAAGGTTATTATTTTTTTTAAAATTAAAATAAATATTATTAATTTAAAATTAAAATAATTTATTAAAATTTTAAAATTAATAGTACTTTTTGAATAATTTATAATACTCATTATTATATCGACAAAAATTAATAAAAATTATATTAATTATGAGTTTGAAAATCTACAAGGTACAAAAAAGGAGATACCTTGTAGATTTTTAAACTCATAATTAATATAATTTTTATTAATTTTTGTCGATATAATAATAAATATTATAAATTATTCAAAAAGTACTACCAATTCTAAAATTTATTATTTTATAATTTTAATAAATTATTTTAATTTTAAATTAAAAATATTTATTTTAATTTGAAAAAAAATAATAACCTTATAATTTGAAAGGAGAGAGAGTATTAAACCTTTTTTGGAGAGAGAAAGAGAGAGAAAATTTAGAGAGAAGAGAGACACGCAGGAGAGAGGGAGAGAATGGGCAAGCTGAGGTGGAGTGCCACCTCAGCAGTTTGTAAAAAGTTTGTGAAATTTGTTGTGCCTCTAGCACCACTCTTTTTTTTTTTTGCATAACCTGGTTTTTCTTCGGCAACAAGTTTGTAGCAGATGCGCGTTTAAGAATTAACATCGATTTTTTAATGAGAGATGTATAGAAGGGTAATCTAGGGTTTCAAATTAGTAAGCGTAAAGTACAAAGTCGTCCCGTTAATTTTCTTGCCCAATCGCGGCGCAACTTAGCAGGGTCACTGTGTATAAAAGGAGGAATAAAGAGCGCCAACTTGTTCGTTGGTTTTCAAAAGTGACCCTTTCCTTCTCTAAGCAAAGAGCATCAGTGTTGTAGGTGACATGCGAACTCGATTTCTGAACATCGACTACTTCAACTCCGCCCCAATCGAAACCCTAGACGAATTCCTCCGCCTCCCACTCCCTCCGCAACTCCCTCTGCCTCCTCCTCTCTCCACCTCCGAAGAAGACGACCTTCTTCACTGCATCGACGAAGATGATGCATCTGTTCTCGGCACCGCTCTCCAATCCAACTCATTACCGATCGATAGGGCTCTTTCAAAGTTCTTCTCCGACGTCCTCCCTCATTCTATTTATGTCGATCAGTGTTGCTCTCCGGAGTTTAGCTCTGATAAGGTAAATTATGACTTTGTTCACATGCAGCTTTTGATTTTCTGTACCAGCTACTTTTTCTTAGTGTCGTCTTTACTCTATAAGATTGATTTGATGGAATATAAGATAGTTTGATGCGATTATGATCTAATCTATGTTCCGTATGACGAAATTTATGTGATGAATTAGCAATTTTCAAATTTAGTTTTTATTTGGAAATTGATTTTTAGTGTATTTTATGGGTTTCTCATTCAGTTATGTTAGTAGCTTTGGTTTTTAAGGTTTCTATGCTCTTTGAGATTAGACATAAGAAATTATGATTTGGTTGGCTTTGTTTTATTTTTGAATAATAATATTTTTTGGAACTTTTCTGATCCAGTGCCTCTATCCAAAACTATTAATGTACCTTCCTCCAGTCTAGATTTTGATTTTTTTTTATATTAAATATTCAAACTAAGATTCATGTTAGCACCGGTTATGTTAAAATTGTATAAGAGTTAGTATTGAAATCTTGATGCTGGTTTAGACAGATCTGATTATGATATGGTAAAGTTAAGTTCATTAGCTTTGTTAGTTTGGGGGATCTTCCTTATTAATCACTCTTTAGTTCACTTTTAAAAGGTGTACCTCAAACCAAAAAATACGATGATATATTGTTGGATTTGTTAGTTAACTTTTTTATTTTTTAAGTGTAGAGATTTGACGTTTTTATAATATGACAATTTCCTAGGCAAACAAACAGAGGTCAAGTAGCTGTTTCCCATCCACTATCCCCATCAGTTAACATGTTAAGAAAAATTAAAAAGGGAAAATGGTACAAACTTCCCATGAGGTCTTTCTAAATTACAGCATCCTCCCCATCTGTTTGTGTAATAACAAAAACCTCACTTAAAACAACTTACATGGTACAAACATGTGCCTATTGATTGTACTAATTTTATATACAATGATAAAGTTACCCAGCTCAAATCACTTTTAACTACTCAAAATATAACAAATTACACAAACTTAATGAGTTAACTCACATCACTCTCACACATTTACAAAATACATTTTGTCTCTCTACCGGTGGTGGTAAACTGTTGGGGGTGCTAGTGGTGGTAAATTAACGAAAAAACGATTGATTTAGCAAAGAAAGCAACAAAGGGGGGAAAATACCCCTAAACATCTGTGGCTAAGTTATTATGTTTGTGGCTAAAATTTCTGACAGGGTAGGCTTGTGTTATTACGTAAACAAGAGGGGAGGGAACTGTACTTTGTAACATTAGGTTAGGCTAGTGTTGTAACGCCCCCAAATCCGGGTCTACCTTCAAACCCGGGTTCGGTGCGTTACGATACTACCCATTCAACATACTCTTAACGACATGAATATAATTAATATATTATTACAACATATCTCATTCTAAACTCAGGTTCTAAGACCTTAACATAAACATAATCTAATATTCTTTACAATATTGCACATCTGTACTAAACTATTACAAATAAAGCACAACGCCTTTTATGCGATCATCTTTCTCTTTCCTTTAGCCTTACCCGTTTCTTTGGTCCGTTCTAGCTTTGCTGAAAACATTTATTTTAAAGTAAGAATGAGCATTCAATTGCTCATCAAGTATAACATTTGAATAAACAATAACATAATGAATATCAATCTATTATCTGAAAACTTCAACAACTAAACAATAGTTGTGAAGCAGCTTCGAATAAACAGGAATAATCACTTTCCTCTCGTTTAACATTTTTTTTGGACGACGTGCTGAGCGGTCATCAAGATCTTAAACTTTTTCTCTTCTCTCCCTCACCAAAAAGTTTAACAGCCCTTATACTGTAAACCCATAGACTATTTAACAATCACAAAGACCATAAGTAATCTACTAATCTCCGCAAGTATTTTAGGTAGCTAGCCTATCATACTCTATATTATGCATAACATATCAAGCTCAAACGACTATATGCGTTTATTTTGACCCCATTTGGTCTTGTCGGACATTATCGTCCATTTTGTTTTTACCCCATCTGGTCTTATTGGATTTACCGATTAAAAATACTCCTAATAATAGGGTTGTTTATCTCAGATTTAACACCAGTGTCCACACCAATTCAATTTGGTTTGGAAGAGCTTTACTTAACACCAATGAATCAATAGAATTCAATAAACACTTAACATTCATCTGGCCGAAACAATTGGCATCGACATACTTTCTAACATAGTTCATGAATAATATGAATTTTAAAAGCTCAAACAGTTCAATAACATAGAACAATTCTTTCAGTTTGCACATAAGTACGAATATTGACATAAAGCCTAATTTATAGCTTAAAACTTGTACAAACATATAACATTTTCGTAAGTATAGAATTTACTTGTACAGAATAAAAACTGACACAAGTATGACAACCAATTGCTTGGATTCAAATCAAACAAGAGTTAGAAACTTGTTACAAGTAAAACTTGTACAAGGTTAGGAAACTTGCATTCAACCCAAATTGAATTAAAGTTAGGAAACTTGCTCAATTTCGAATATTAAACAAGAGTTTGAAACTTGCACAAAATAATAATTTGCATAGGTTATCGCTCTTTATAAAATACGCTAAGTCTTCCTTCAATTGTCTTACACAATTTAATTATCACCGACGCAACAATTAGCCACATAATGACTCCAAATGTTGGTTTACATTACATTATTTCTCATTTTATGTTGTCCGTGTTTTAAAAATTAAGTAACGTGACAACTTTTCAAGAACGCCTTACGGCATCGCGGCGTTTGGAAATGCCACGACCCTCTTAACGACCCCCTACGATGGTCTATATTCATTATTTATCATTTCATAATATTCGTCTTTTATAACTTGGAACATTTTAGGAAAATGTCAAAAATATTGCACGGTGTCGCAAAATGGTACGACGGCACGCCCGTGGCACGCCTTGTAGGCACAATGTCGCTCGGCAACACGCCCCAACGTGCACAACGTCGCTTGACATTACTCAACACGCCTCGACGTGCACAACGTCGTTCAACACGTCCCGATGTGCATAACGTCGCTCGACGTCACACGACGTTCGAAAACAGTTCGGTGACAGGCCCCTGCGAACAGCCCAACAAACCCCAGTAGACGAGGCCCCAACTCAACGCGCCCAACACCCGCGGCCCTAGCGCGCCCTAGCTTGACGCCCCACTCTACTGCACGCCAGCGCGCCCCACAACGTTAACGCCCAGTGCTGCACCCGCGAGCCCACGCACGCACGTGTGCTACCCAGCGCCCACTGCCCATGCAATGTGCTTCCAACTTTGACACCCAACCTTCCGAGTCTCGTAACTCACTTATTCCAAGTCAGAATGAGTCCGTTCTTGAGCCATTTTTTGTTGGGATTGTGTGCTCTACAAAATCCCAATAAACCTTAATTTTTCAGCATTCTTAACGAGCCAAAATAGTGGCTCAAAAATCAGCCTTTAACTAGTTCTTAGTTTTAGGCAGATTTGACGCACCTACTTCCAAACTTCATACTCACTCATCCAAAGTCGGAATGAGTTCGTTCTTGAGGCTACGGCTTCTTTAAACAACGTACTACACAATCCCCAGAAAATCAAAAATTTTCAGAAGCTTTAACTAGCCACGAAAATGACCTAAAAGTCAGTACACACATTAGTTTTTCATCTTCTTACATGTTTTACTAGAAAATCCGCCATTACTTCGTTACAAAGGATTTTACCCTCGTTCCAATTGGACTGTGTTCGTAACTCATAAAAGCACCACCCATCATCCTGGAACTTAATTTTCAGTTTTAGACCATTATAAATTTTAATCCCAAAACAGTCCACTACTTAGGTTATTTCTATCCTTACACACAAGTTTCGTTTTTCATTTGTTTCACTTTGCATGCAAGTTACCGGTGGCTTAAGGCATAAAAACTACCCACACAACATCCTTATACCTCCAAGATCCTTCATGATCCACCATAACCAACAACCACAACCACCAACAAAGCCAAATAAAAAGCTTGAAACAAAATTAAAAGCTAGGGTTTTGAGATTACCTCTTGAAGTTTTCTTCTTCTTTACTTAGATGATGGTCAAAGTTTAAGGCTTGCTAGCTCCTTTTTCTCTTCCCTCTCTCTGTCCGTTACTCTCTCTTTCTCTCTATTCTCTCTTACTTTCTTACTTAGTGAAATAAAATGAAATGAAATAATCAAGGCTTGCAAAAGGATGATGGAATGGTGTATATATAAAGCACACTTTCCATATCTTATAAGTTAGTCATCCAACTAAGGTCTCCAATGGTCTTTTACCCCTCCAACTTCTAATCTATTGCTAATCAATTCCCTTAGTTAAGCTAAACCATAAGCTAACCAAAGTTACCCATTAGACAAAATGATTGTTATCCAAGACTTTAGGCTTAAGCATTAAATGCTTTGCTTGCTAGGCTTAACTTACCATCAATAGAAGATTGCCCCTTGGCCCCTCACATGGCCAAGTGGCCGGGTACATCCTCCCTCCCCTTGCCTCACTTGGCTTTTGTCTTTCCATTTAGCTTCTAGTTACACTTTCGGTTAACTTCCCGATTTGCTTTTTTTTCTAGTTAGCTTCTAGTTAACTCGGTTATCCGATTGGCCAAACCGTGAAAATTTTCTTTCGTAAATTTTATTAGAGATTACGTCTCCTTTTCCCGAATAACGCTATGACGTAATTCGAAATTTCAAAAAAACGAAAAAGCGTTTTCTGCATTTTAATAGTGTTTTTACGTCTTTTCTCGGAAAAAATTTATTTTATTAATCCAAACAACGACACTTAATATCACTTACATAACATATAATCTAGGTCATTTATTCGACCTTTAATCACATACAAACACATTTACACATAATAGTATCCATAAAATTTCATTTTATTAGATATACATATCGAAAACCTAATTACAAGGCTATACGATTTGTCGGGTCGTCACAAGTGTAGTTTGCCTAATAGCAATTTATCTTCTCAAGTATCCAGTAGCCTTAATGACAAAATGGACTTGGGGCCAGCTAATGAGTTCTGAAGTCCAAAACTATGCTGATTGAGTTACAGAAGCATATTTTCAATCTTATGTAGTTTAATGAAAAGTGATCGTGTATGTACCTCTGCATTCTTTAAATGGCTGTATATCACAATTCACAGATTATTATTATTTTTTGTAGAAAATGATGATGTATATCCCCCCCCCCCCCAGTTTAAGCTGTCTGTTTCTAAACCAATGAACAGACAGAGTTCACGTGACTTCTTCCCCTAACCCAAACAAGTTTCCATGTTTATTGCATTATCTTCATCACTACATTTCCCTTATGACAAGATGAACCTGGAGGTAAGCTGATGGGTTTTATGTCCAATTCTTTGGTGCTTGAGTTCTGCAGCATATTGTTTAATGAAATGTAGTTCATTGAAAAAGGGTTCTGGTATATCTATGACTTCAGTAAATAAAGTTCCTTTATTTGTGTTAACTTGCAGAAGAAAGATGAGATTCTTTATCAAGAGATGGAACTAGAGAGTCAGAGAAATCTTGGCTCTGAAACTTTAGAGGTTGAAGGGACAAAATTATCACAACATTTTCTCTGAGAATTATAATTTCCCATCATTTTTCATTTAAAGTTTGTTTAGACTCTTCAATGCAGTCTAGCTCAATTCGTTGCAGGAGCAAACTGGGATCACTATTAATGGTAAGGATGACAACCTTTTTGAAATACTCCAGTTCGAAATGCCAGAGCTGGATCTATCCTTGGTAAACCATATTTCCTTTTAATCACTTGGTTAAAGATTTATTTAGCTAAAACATTTATGTGGAAATGTTCTAATATATTGGCTCCCACATCTTTTCTTGAAGGAAAATGTTTGCATTACCCAAAAAGAGGAGATGCAAATTTTCTCTGAGGTTTCAGATGCTGAAATTAGTGAGGTAACAGTCCTTTGGCCTCTATTCTTATGTATGATTATACTTGGAGGGTAGCTTCGATGCATGGTGGTGAGAAACCAGAAAAGGATATGAAGTTCTTGCCCCTCCTCCTCACTTCCTCTGGTACCATGAGGCAGTAAAAAACCAACCTCATTGCAAAGTATATTATATTTGGAAGTTAAATTTGAAACCCCATCTAGTAATGGAAGGGATCGTGATGGGGCAAAATTTTAATTTACATGAAATACATGCAAGTATAATTATTTTCCAGTTTAACTTCATACTAGAAGTTTTTTATTTTTTATTTTTTTATATTTTTTTGGAAAGACAATACATATACTATAAGGGGTTCGGTTATGGATGGAGTAATTTAGCAAAAAAAAGAAGAAGTTATGGATGGAGTACTTTTTGCTTTGTTAATTAGGCTGAATTTTTCTTTGGGTGTTTTTTATAATCTTGGAAGTTTAAGTTCCATTTCCTTTGGTCAGCATGACTTCTAGTTTGATACAATTTTGATAAACTTTTTTCTTGTAGTTTATTTTGATAAATTTATTAATGCATAAAAATGAAAATTTTATCCAATATCTCATAAATCTTTGTTTCAGACAAACATGCAAACATTAGGACATTACCCTTTTCCTACACTTCTCTTTCCGTATTATTAATATCTGAAATGTAACAGCATATAAGTTGTTGCTATTATGATGTATAAAACATTAGGACCAACATATTCGTTTGCCTAAAATTCTGCTGACCTTGTTGTGGAATGCGGAGGTGGAACTTGTCAGCTTCATGAAAGCCTATTTGATGCCACTAGAAAGCCTCAGAAAGATATTACAGTTTTAAAACTTATGTTCAAGAATCTTCATTAACTTTCTCCTCTTTTGCTGTGCAATGTTTTACGTCATAAATGTTTATGATTTACATATTGTTAGTTTGAAAATTACCTTAAATCTTTTCCTTTCAGGATGTCTGTAATCCCATGCTCAGGATGCAGAATCTGGGCAAGATTCAAAAATCTATATTTGCAGTTGATAATATTTCTCTGGAATACCATGTTGATCAAAAGGTTGATCTGTTGGAAGATGGTGGTTCGATTAACGGCCAACATCGTCCTTATTATAGTGAATTTCCTCTTTTAGAAGTTGATGTGTTAAGTTTGGGAATTTTCAGCAGCGTATCTGTGGAGAACGAAATTCTACTTCTTGAAAGTATTGAGCCCCAACATTGGAGGGAAAAAGATGAAACAATGATTGATGGAAAGGAGCTTTTGCAGTTCATGGAATTTGACATATCAGAGTATCTTAGTGCTCATTCTTTGTCAAATCAGTGTCTTGAAGCCGAGATTTCATGCTCAAACTTTGTTCAAGAGATGGACCTTTTTAGTATTATAGAAAACTCACTTGTCATAGAAAACATGTCGTTATATCAAGGAAGACTAGATGATAATTGTATTTGGCCAATGAACTCAATTGTATTTGAGGAATTCCAGTTTTTCGATAAGAATTCATCTCAGATTTTCGAACTATTTTCCAACCTAGCAACAGTAAGTGAAGCAGAAATTTGTCAACAAATATTCTGTGAAGCTTCGAAGTTCAGGAATTTTAATGAATTGATTGTTATTCATGAGCTCACTCTAGTAGATGACTCTTTCAAATCAATGCCTGTGCCTATCCTTTTGCATCATGGAAAGATTAGGTCACGACCGGAATACATTGAGGAAACACTTGCTGAATTGAAGCCACAACCATCCTTCTCATCTGATGCCATATATTTAGACTGGCACATTTTAGAGGAAGACAATTGCAACAATGGTAAATATTCTTCCTGTCTCAAGGCTTTGGAAGAGCTAGATGCTTGTGTTATTGATTCCAATTTGAACTCATTTGATGGTGGGATGTTAGTCTTTGATTTAATTTTCTCCGACAATTGTCCAAATATACCGAACACCAAAGAAAACAAGGAAATGTTGAACATACCTTCTGGTGACACTTTGGTGGCTCATTTGCATCTTAATGAAACTTCAAGCAGGGTGCTGAATGATGGATGTCAAAAAATAGTAAAGGGAGAAGTCTCGTGTAACATCAATTCTGAGAAGGTCTCGCCACTGGTTGAATCCATGCCACAGTTTGATGATCTTGATTTTTTCTTAAATCCTTTGGAGTCTGCCATAAAGAAGAGCCATAAGGCAGCCAACTCAGTTGACACCAAGACTAATTTTCCTGGGGAATCATCCAGTGATTCAATTGCAGCATGTGCTATCAGTGTTGCGCAATTGCAGCAGTGGAATATCAAGTTGCACCAAATTACGTTGTCTGATGATATTTTGGCTCTCATCGATGACTTGCGTAAGAATTATCTAGCCATCTTGAAGAATGACACAGAGCTAAGAAAGACAAAATATTCTTATCTAGCTGCAGATGATTTCACCTTACTCACCCTTCCAAAACAAAAACTGATGGACTGCATTAAAGAAACATGTGCCGAAAGACCTTCCTTGGCCTATCATGATGATAATATGATGGCATTTTTCACATTGTATGCAATTAAACAGATGGTTTGGTACCTGTGTTACTATGGCATCCATACTGCTTATCTGTACATCGATAAGTTATATCGAAGCTTGCAGTGCTTAAAATTTAGACTACATTCTCTCCAGACTCTGATGTTAGATGCACTTGAGAAGGCGAACAAAGAAATGATAAAGTCCCATCCATCATTTTCTGTCATCCATGGGATTTTGCAATCAAACTTCAGGCGGAGTAGGTTGAAAATATTGATTGTGGCTGAGCAAGTTTTCTGGTGGCCACTGAAGAGTTTGTTAACTTCAATGGAGATATCAATATCATGCATCAATCCACAAATCTCTCATACTCATACAAGTCAGCATGATGTGTGTTATGACTACAAGTGTACAGATACTGTAATGGATGTTGTGCTTCATTCAGATTGCTGCTTAGTATCCCTCGAGTAAGTTGATTTTATAACTCGTAATAGATAACCTATATTGAAATGTTTTACACTATCTTTTTTTTTTAATGTGTCATTTTTTTCCCCTTCATATATTTGTATTCTGCTTTTATGTTATTTTTTGGTTTATAATTTTTTTTTTAAATGTCAACTTGTTGAAAGATCTGTATATTAGTTGTAGAATAGTAATCATAAATGCATGTGGGTTATTTTGTTTTATTTGTTACTGCAAATATGGTCTTTTTTGGTTACAGTGCCAGTTAGAGGCTGCATGAATCAACCCTGAAACAAATGTATTCTCTTTGATATCTTGCTCGTTAACCTGGTGACATGAAAACATGATGTAGTTGTAAAATTTTATACTAAATCACAGAAAACTTGTTAGGTTAGTCCATAGTCTTAAAGCATAATAAGATATAGGATCATGGGCATACAAAATTATTCAGATTTCTAAACATACAATTGCTCTTAGCTTTTTTTTAGTGCATATGCATTCAGAGCCCCACAAAAACAAAGCTTGAAAACCTTTTCTCCTTAATTATGAATTATCCTTGAGTTTGCGTTGTATCTTGAAAATCACAAACTTCAATGTTAAATAATTTACTTTGTTCTCCTAAACATTGTTAGTGTAGTTTTCCAACTTAAGCCTGTCAATGCATTTTGAGATTAAACTACTGTATACTGTATCCAGAATAATTTCCATTTTAGTTTTATGTGAATGTTCTCATAGCTGTTGCTTACTATAGCGGATTTCTCCACTTGAATTGGTAAAAAATTACAAGGCAAAATGTGAAACCTACTCTTTGAACCTGTTGGACTATAATGTGTGACTTTGCGTGTAGTCACCAACATTTAATGCTAGAAGATGATATTCAAAGTGTTTCTGTACTTGGGCCTCCATAGAAATAATATCTATGTTATGGTTATATCATGCTATTGTACTTTATTTTAATTGGTGCCATGGTTATTTAACTGCATTTCGTTGATTTCACTCGCACTGTTTATGTTCCATTAATTGCTACTGAGTCCTAAAGCAGTGAAAAACACTTTTTGCCTTCATTGAAGGTATATTTCCGCATCATTTCCATTTGAAAAATTCGGGATTATTTTGGAATATGGCGGTTCATACGGATCATCTAGACTTTGTACTATTTCCCCAAAGGGAGTTGGTTTCCCTGTTCTTCATTTTCTCAAGGTTGACCTGGAGGACTCGAGTGTTTTAAAAGCGCTTTGTGAAAGTGTTGACACACCCAAGTATGGCGAAGTTGAAATGGCAAGTCTCTATCTTCATGCATGACTCCACTGTTTCTTTCTTCTTCTTATTCAAGTATAATCCATATATGTTGAGTATGCCAAAACCATGACATGTCATTGTTATAAATATGTATTAGTTTGCTTCATTTATGACATGAATATTATGTTTCAAGAGGTTTGTTGGGGTTTGATATTTTTGTTTCCATTTTCTTCCTACTACATTACAATGTTGAGGTTGGTTATTTCTCATGAACAAAGGAAAATTATTAAGTCTTTTTAGAAAGAGCGTTTCCTATTCCATGGAGGCACATTAAACACCTAAACTTATTACCACAAACACATATTCCTCATGTTGATTGCATTACTTCAATATTATTTTGGTACAAGGAAAAAAAATGAGTTTGAAATATAGTGAGCAGGTCACCTCAGTTAGGGTGAATAGGTATGACAATTTAGAACAAACACATATTCCTCATGTTGATTGTGTTACTTCAATAATATTTTGGTACAAGGAAAAAAATGAGTTTGAAATATAGTGATCAGGTCACCCCAGTTTTGTTGAATAGGTATCACACTTTAGATAAGTGGCACATTCTTTCTGCAGTGGCTTATGTTTTACTTGATGGATGATGGAACAACCTGACTTTTGTATTTAGCGAGTATACTGTAATATATTTGTTGTTAAGAATGGTCCGGTTCAACCCACCTTTACTTAGATTGTTCTGACTTCCGACACTAACACTATTATACTCTTCTTCCTATAATCCTCTAACTCTTCCTATTTACTATCCAAACTCCAAAGTGGCCTTTAGTTTGGTGAATTTGTTGCATTGTCAAAAGACATAACAATCACTGCTCAAAATTGGCTTGAAAGGTACAGATTTAAAAGGCAACAACTACTATTATAAGAAAAATTCCCTTAAAATTGTAAGTATTTGTTATCTTAACAAATTTGAGGTGGGAAAGAACAAGAAAAATTCCTCCAAGGATGTCATATAATGGTGGAAGGGAGATTCTATAAAGAACAAGTTGTGTTTGGTTATATTATCTCTTCTGAAGACAAACATGGGGAAACTTGAAGATATTTCTTTGTATAGGAAAGGCAACTACCAAAACCTTTATGTTCTCTGTAATTGTGCTTCAGAATAATGACTAGAGTAGTTAGTAAACTCATACAGAATATTTACATGGATCAGCACCTCAATAATGTCATCACTTTTCTACACTTATTTCAGTTTTATAGAAATGAATTGAACTAGTTGTTTCAACTCTTTGTAGGATGGATAACATAATTTATCCATTGTTGCTTGTTAAGTTGATTTAATTTTCATAATCACTTTTCACTTAATAATTGAGGTGGTGCTTAAGAAGTTAATATCACTAAGCTGGCATTTGTCATGTATTAGGAGAGAGATCCTAATTCTGTTCCAGTCCAGAGTGAGAGCTACCAGAAGTTGGAAAGACTGCTAAACTTCATACCTGTTGATGAGTACAGCTCGGGATCTCTGGAAGCTGCAGATATTGTTAAACCTTGCACTATCCATCTGCCAGTTCCATGTATGCCGTTGGATATGGATTCAACTCAGATTTGCGCAAGCATGTCATCTTTCCCTGATGCTATCATTATCGTGAACACGCAAAGTGTTGATAGTGAAATGATAATTTCAAGGAGAAGCACATACCAAAGAATTCTTGCAATGGAGAAAGAAGGAACACAAGTTGTTGAGCGCGATCTAAATCTGCGTGTAGATGTTATTGTCAGTGCTGCAGTTTGCCTAGTGTGGTATGATTGCAGAAACATTGGCAAGAAAGCAACTGCTCCAAATGAGGCTTCTTCATCCTTACCTTTATGTGTTGAGAATATTGCAGCAAATGTTCTGACATCACTTAGTTTCACTTTCAGTGGCTGCATTCTGGTACTAGTCTTTCTTATTTAACTAAGATTAAATGGAAAATGGCGCTTTACCCCGTGTGCTTTACCTTGATGGTAATGGGCCCAACCCTGTAATTCATTAATAGAATAATAGGTACATAACCCCATGTATTTTGGACCAAAGTGAAACTGTTGATATTAATCTTTTAGATTGAGAAGGCAAATTACTTAACTACCCCCAAATCCCTAAGCATATAACCATACAGTTAGGATATTTAAGTCATTTTATATTTTCCATCTAAAAGCTTAGCGGAATGCTAGCTGTTGCACTTAGGTCTACCGTACGTGGTGCTTATGTGCTTCTTTATGAACCACAGGGGAGACTTTGTCATATAGGCAAAGCACATGGAGGTGAAATGCCATTTGTCCAAATGAGGTTTTCTGATGTCATGAGGACCTCTCTCATCTTATTGATTCTTCTTTTGCACCTGCTTTTTAACAAAAATTGGAGAGAACTGAAGATTGGGTAGAGTGCTTCTTCATATCTACAACAAAGCAGAATCTTGAAATAGAAAGTGTTACTTTCCTTGTTTTAAGCTGGATTGAGTTAGAGACTGTAGAGGTGGCTGGCAAGGGAGCATCCCATGGGAGATAAAGTATAGAGAGGAGATGCATGTTTGGGGAAGCATATTGTGGCATCTCCTGGGTGCGCAGAGATTCAAAAGTTGGATAAAAAAGTCCAAATGGGTTGCTCATGCAGCTTAGGTGTAAGAGGTGAATTGGGATATAGTTGGCCCATATGGGTCACATCTATGCTGGCTGATACTCCTAGGCATGTCTGAGCTACCTTTCTGTACTTGTCACCCTTTGTTTATTTATAAGTAAAATTATTTCTTGAAAAAGAAAATTCTAGGTTGTTTTAGTTTGTTCTTAGGGAAAGGTTGTATGATGTTTTTTCCCCTTGTTGTTAGTAGCATATAGTGAGCCTAGACTACACCCAACCTTGCTTGACGTGTTCCTCGGTTCATGCAGCCTCTTTGATTTGAGATCAAAGTAATTTGATTTTTCTATGGAGTTTCATATGATTGACTGGTTAGTTGACCACAAAGGAGTTGTCCCATTTTATGTTGGTACTTGATTTGGTCATAGGGTTAATTGAATTCCTGACCACATTGTTATCTTATGGATGATTAGGCTTAGCTTACTTTTTGTATAGTTGAGAAATGACCACTTTCATATTGTTTTCTTGAAGATCTGCCATTTAGTTTAGTCCTCGAACTAAAATTTTGTTCCAGAAATAAAATGGCTTTTACCATTATAGGAAGCTGTGGTCCTTCTAGAAAATTATAAGGGACAGCAAATCCAAGTGTAATGGTGGCAAAATAGTGTTTTTGTGTATGCTGCTGTAACTTTGCATTGATATGAAATTAGAGACTATTAAAAAGTATCTATTGGTCTCTCATTCATTCAACTTCGAATTTCTTGATTTGAAACAGATGAGAAACTTTATAAACAGGGGATTTGTTATGGCATATCTCTGTAAAGTGAATTCCATCCTTCTATTTGAGCTATTGTATTCATGAAAATTCTTTCCTTGTCAATGTTGTCTTTGACTTTAATCTATAGCTATTTTTCAGATCTTTGAAGGAGAGAGCAGCTTCCTTGCTGGGGTAATGGAATCATCAGATGAACTATATGCTGCAGCAGCCAGCCTGGGGATGGATTTGCAGCTCTTTTGCTCATATTCATTTGAGATGACTGATGAAATTATTTTGAGCTGCATCGGACATGCCACCAAGTCTTCTAGAGGCATTTATCCTAGAATGCCTGAATCACAAACTCTAGCAGAATCTTTTCTTACCACATTTCCTTCAATTAATCCACTCTCATCTCATGCAATACTGTCATCAGCAGGCGTGTTCATTAAATTCCTTGAATGGTCACATGAGCATAGAGTTCGTGCAGTTCAAAAGTATCATGTTCCTGATGAAAGTGTTGCTTTATTAAGTACATTTTGCAGATACGGGGAGCGGGAGGATTGCAAATCTGGAACGACAGACTGCTCCTCCTCAGTATCGTCTGCTCCCGACTCAATTAATTGTCTGACTAAGAGCGTCTCTGAGATGAGGAAAAGGAAATACACTGGTAGTGTTCTCAATGGTGACATGCCCATGGATGATGTATTTCATTTTGAGCCATTAAAGTTATTCATAGAAGGGAGGGAGACTCCAACCAAAAT
Source organism: Aralia elata (assembly GCA_034770075.1). Taxonomy (NCBI): domain Eukaryota; kingdom Viridiplantae; phylum Streptophyta; class Magnoliopsida; order Apiales; family Araliaceae; genus Aralia; species Aralia elata. Next base: position 109,284,522 of record CM068385.1, on the reverse strand, counting down.
GTCCAAGCCATATAATTCTTGGTTATCAGAAGGTCCTGATATTTTTTATGAGGTCGGGAATTCCAGTGTATCATTTGAAGATAAACTGTTCACTCGAAAACTGGGATCAAAAATAAATATGAAGACAACTCCCTCTAGGGTGTCTAAGCCATGTGATTTTCAGATGTCAAAAGGTCATGTGATGTCTGAGGAGAAAGAAAATCAACCTGTACTTGGGAATGATGCCTTGTTTTCCCAAAATCAGAGACTGGATACTGCTACGATGATCAAATTTGATGGATCGAATAACAATTGCTCTGGAAATCTGCGGAAGGATTTTATTGGGGAGGTTATCGACATTGATGATAGCTGCCCATCAGTTGAGCACTCTTCTATTGCAAATTCCCTAGATTTCTCGCATTTGTTGGCGGAGATGGAAAGAGATCCTGCTGTGAGATATTCTAGAACTGCAAGAAAATTGTCATTTGGCAATAGCAGTTTACCCACCTTTCTGACAGCTGCTGAGATCAGCTGTGGCTCCGATGCCTTGATTTCAAAAGGAGAGAACAGACAAAATTCAGGGGAACAAATCTTTCAGCATTCAGACAAAGGGTTAAACAATAAGGGCGTGTTCTTAGAGCAAAAGGATCTCTTACAGGAGGATACATTGCCGAAAGCAGTAAGAAATTCCAATTCCTTCCTAGAGAAGGATATACCACATTATGGTGGTACACCACTCTCAAACGCTATTCGTTTTTCTGAACCGCACCAGGGATCACCCTGGACAATAGAATTTCTCAACAGAATTAGGGAAAAGAGCAGACTGCGTCAGCAATCTCTTCCACAAGACTTATCTGTCCCTTGCTTTGGGTACTCGGGAAATATATCAAAGGCTACTAAGAGGAAAAGTCCATCAATCCTTGACTTCTACAAATACCAAAGAGGAAGCACCCCCAATAAAATAATGGAACAAAAGAGGCAAAAGCATTCTTTACAGCCATCGTGTTCATCCAAGAATGAGAAGAGTTTACCTTCCTTTATTCCGGCAGTGACTCCAATTGATAAGAGAGCAAGACAGGTGTGTTTAGTAAACTACTCTTTGGTAAATGATGAATAGTATCATTATTTTTTTATTTTTTTTAAAATTGAATTGGACATTGATCGACTGCAGAGACTAGCTTTTGCAACAAGTGGAAGCGGAGGGCAAAGTAAGCTGGTTTGGGGTGATAAGAATGCTCAAACTCTCAAAAAACAATTCTGACAATTGCAAATGATATCGCATGCAAGTAAAATCAACATAATCCAGAGCCATTTATCACATGTTGGTTTCTAAATATTGTGAGTAGCGGTTTTATTGGTATCATAATTCTGGACATTGGTTTATATATATACTCGGTTAGGGCTGTGCAAGCATGCGATAACTAGTTTGTACTTTGCAGCATGTACTCCAGGCATATTTTGATAAGCTTTAAATTGATTACATCACATATGTGCTGCTGCTGCTGCCCAGTTTGCTCCAGATCAGATAATTTTACTTATCCAAAAGCATTGAAGTCGATAAAATTCTTCATACCAGCTAACCAAAACATGAACTTTCATCAATTGTTAAATTGTTGTATGGTTCGTACAATGAAACAAACATGCTCGTAATAGTAGTTGTGAGAAGTTTTAGAACTTGAGAATTGGAAGTGCATAAGGAAATTAAAAAAGTTCAAAAAAATAATAAAATCGCCTGTGCCCCAATGAAGTATATCATGTTATCTAACATTTTTTTTTTCTTTTGATAAACACAGGAACCTTCATTAGCAAATATAATACGTACATATCCTAAAAAGATAGAACAGAAGAATATATTTTATTATTGGGCTTTCTGGTTCAAGACTTTCTTAGAGTTTGGGTAAGCATTAATGTGTGCATCTTAGTCCTGTATCTAGAGACTGAGCCATATTACTCTTTTTGGACTTTGTCAGAAACTACAGAGCTCGATGATCCGTGCTGTATAACAAGGAAATTAAATGAGAAATTTCAGTTGGGCCACCACGCTTCTGTACCAATCGTTTGGAGCCTGCATATGTTAAAAAAATATTTTTCTGGAATGTTGTGCTCATATTAATAATCTGACCTGGACGAGCTGTGGGCCTGGGCTGGTTAATGGTTATAAACAAGAGAGGAAATAATAGCCGGCGTAGCTAGGAGAGCAGTCAACACCTAACGTTCTAACCATCCCCATTGACGTCACAGATGACTTCACTTGCTCTGTGAATGAATGTAGAGACGCCTTTTGAGTTTTAAGTTTAGCATATAAAACTCGTGATTATAATTTGATTTGCTGTAACATTCATTCAAACAGGGAATGTAATAGTGTCTGATCTGATGTTAATCCAAATAATAAATACGGTTGATAACGCCATAGTATTAATTTTATTATCAAAATAAATATGTATTTAATAATATTTCTATATTTATTTTAATTCAATCATAATATTAATTTTATTATTAAAATAAATATGTATTTAATAATATTTTTATATTTATTTAAATAACATTTTAAATTTTTAACGATATATATTATTTTAATAAAAAAATTATTATTTTAACATTATCCATAATCATGATAAAAAGGCCCAGAAGTGAGAACATACAAATATCCTGTACGAATCGAACGGTCAAGATCTTACATTAGCCAAGCGGTTAGAGAAATAGACACGAATCGGGTATGGATTGAGACACGTGGGCATCAACTCCACCCAATCATGAAACGCCACGTTACATACATATCGCCTTCACACGATGGACAGAGAAATTCATCTGACGCTCAGAATTTCAGATAACTAGAGAAAGGAAAATTAGATTATAAAAAAAAATTATCCTTTTAATATTATTCATTAATCTACTTTCCATCCAGAGACCAGACCAACCAAAGTAGTAGAAGCAGCAGCAAAGAGAGAGAGAGAGAGAGAATGGCGATTGAGGTGAAGGCAGTTGCTTTCTCATATGTGACGCACGTGCTGGGCATAGCCGCCGCGGTTCTGGTTCTGGTTTGGACCATCCACTTCAGAGGAGGTTTAGCCTGGGAAGATTCCAATAAAAGTCTCATCTTCAATGTAAATCCCACCCTCCCTTTACTTAATTTTCTCTTTCTCTCTCTGCCTTCAATTGTGGGTATTGATTAATTTTCTTTGTGAAGTTTTCTACTACCGTATTTGGTCGAGTTTGACTCTGTTTATTTTTAGTATTATTTTTCAATTTGTTATTTGGTTTCTTTTGGTAATTGGTAGTAATCACTCGATACTCAATTTTAAGGTTTTCTTTCTAAAATTTTACTTTTCATAATGCAATGGGTGGTCGGAGAGAACTTCTGGGTTTGTAGTCTTTTTGGTAACATTTGGGTTCTTATTTGTTGGTATTTTCAAAGATAAGCTGTGCAAGTCTTATAATGGATTATCTGAATTTAATTTCTTGCTTGCTGGGATAGTAGATTTTGACTTGATGTCCAATATCAACAAGTTGTTTAATTTATATAAACTTTGATGTGTGTTTTTTATTTATTTATTTAAGTCAGTCTATCTTTTGGGTAAGTATTGTTTCCATTTATGTTGATATTTGCATTTAAAAAACATGTTTTTGGTTGAAATTGAATAAATGGTTCACAGTTAACTAGGTCCGTTCAAATTGCTAAAAGAGTTAAAGGTGTATGTGAATTGATAGAACTTAGACTCTCTTTAATGCGTTGAGTTTCTTTTGTCACTTGACATAATGCTGCCATGGTAGTATTTTTGAATGCAAGGCAGTAGTAACCCCCATTCCCAAGTGATAAAACGCATTAACTTTTCACTGCCTATGCCTTCACATGAACATTTGACCTTCTTGGTTTTGATGAAGTTTAAGCTGTTTATCTTGTTACAGAAAGCGTAGGTTCCCATGTCTCGCAAATAGGAAAGTAATGATTTTTTATTTTTTATTTTTATGGGTTACACAGTTTCTCAAAACATTAATCATTTGCGACCTAGTTATGTAGGTGTACTTAGTAAGCCAACTGGACAAATGTAAAATATTACCACGACAATATAAAATTTAACCTAAAATGCTCAAAATTGATTACTTGATGTGCAATTGTGTCTAGTAGACTTAATGTATTAGACTGAATGCTCAGATTCATGAGAACTGTGTTGTTATCTTAAATCTATGCGGCTCTGCCTAATCTAGATTAGTAGATTGTTGGAGATTATCATGCTCGTCAATGTGTGTGATTGATCATTACAAGATAAGATAGAGAAATGATTGGATGAATGGATAATTCTGATGAACATTTGTTTGGCTGCATACACTACAAAATCTTGTCTTACATGGCCCAACCTTTTCTGTTATCGTTTTGTCTTGTTGACAATTATTGATTTGTTTAATCAAGTTATCATTGTTCTGCAATCTGTCGCTATGTGGCTCTAGGTTTCTTTAGTCCCTAAACATCTCCTGTAAATGTACTTTTCTCTCTCGTCTTAAAGAAAATTTAAAGAAAAAAGTGTTAGACATTTTAGAATAGTCCAGAGTGGGGATTCATACCTAGCTATTAGGCACATTATTGTATTTACTTCACTTACTGATTGCTTGTGGTAAGGAAGTGAGAACTTTCTCTTGAGAAGAGAAAAGTAAGGAAGCAATAAGATCGCATATCTCCACTTGTTTTATTTTTCAGGTAGTGATGGGAAAAGTAATCTTTGGTTACGTTTTCAAGGAGTTATTAAGTGCAGAGGGTGGAGTGGGGAAAATAGACCTTTTGCTTTTAAACCGACATGATAAAATTCAGAAATTATTTGTTATAAGCTACCGGTCATTCTTTTTTCTTTAACTCATTTTCCTTTTACTTCAATGTACTAGTTTGGGGGAAAGGAAAAATGGGTCCTTCCCTTCATGTCTCTCCCAAATTTAGTTCCAGAGAAAGGGAATACACACTGCATCTTCCGTTTTCCTTATTTTCACATCCATTTCCTCCTACCAAAACAAGCTTTTAAAAAACCACTCAAGCAATGTAAAAGAAATCAATCTAACTAAGGTCCATTTTGGTTTAAATTTGGGTCTTTTATTGTACTACTGCTACACTGCCATGTAAAATTTTAACATATATCAATCAACATTTTAGGCAAAACAAGTAGGTATTGAAGAATGATGTAAGAGTATAAGAGGGAGAGGGAGCGAGAGAGTCTCTTATCTTGAGTGGTCCAGGGTCATATATGGACCAAGTTAAAGTTTTTGCCTTCCAGTCAAGAAAAAGAAAACAGGTAAATTCCAAAGATTGGCATCAAGTTTATTTTCTTTGTCATACTGAAAAATCAGTCAATTGTATAGGTATATGTTTCATGGGGTATAGCTCTCAACTTGCACATGGCAGACAGCATATTGCAGCATGAATCTAACATTTTTTTTCTTTTTGCAGCTTCATCCTGTTCTGATTCTAATTGGCTTAATTATCATCGGAGGCGAAGGTAAGTAATAAATTTGTACGAAATATGACTGCTATTACTTCATGATTTAACTATTTTATCCTCTGATTTTTTATTTTTTATTTTTTATTTTTTATTTTTTATTTTTCAATTGTTTTCTAAATGCAGCCATTATAAGTTACAAATCTCTCCCCTTAAAGAAGCAGGAGAAGAAACTAATACATCTAGTTCTGCACGGGATAGCCCTGATACTTGGCATTATCGGAGTTTATTTGGCCTTCAAATTTCATAATGAAAGTAATATTGCCAATCTATACAGTTTACATTCCTGGCTGGGGATCGGGATTATATCCCTCTATGGCATACAGGTACTTGTTTCTTAGTCTTTCGTTTGCCTCGTGTCTTTTCATAATTGATTTATACTTCTGTATATAATCATATCGCTTCACACTTCCTTTATATAAGTGCATACTTGTTCTCATGGTGCATAGCTATTGTTGAAGCTTTTCCAATGATTCCCAAAATTATAAAATATTCAATACTAGAATCTGATTTAATTATTTAAAGCAACCTCACTTGTAGTTCATCAATTACCATGGACAAGGTTTAGAAGGGATTAGGGAAGGGAGAAAAAAAGAAAAAAAGATGGGGAAAAGAGGAAGAAGAAATATGTCCGAGGGTCACAATGGCACAAACTCTCTATTCTCAAATCAGTATTCTACTCTATATTCTAAAGTTTTTTTTTTTTTTTGGTGGTGGGGGAAGGGGGTCACATAATTTAAAATAGGAAACAAGAAAAGTTATTATAACATAGCCACTTAGGAAACCTAACTCAAAAAGGAAACAAACTGGTAATTAGTACCTCCTATAATTAAAATATCCAAAATAATTGCAATCAATAGATATAGGAAAACTGTACAAAAGAATTTACTGATAATCTCTTGCCATTTTCATGATCTTATTGTTTTGTTCCGCATCATTAGGCTTATAAATGGGGCCTGTTCATATTGCCTGGTTTTCACTATCTATTTTCTGCATGGCTGCTAATTTTAGTTGGAGTACTGCTACCAACAAGATTAACAAGTGACAGCCCACAAGAGTATATGGGCTTTTATACTAGCTTTTCCAGCTTCTCTAGCCCATAAAGCTAGAAGTGATGAAAAATCACTTTTCAAACTCTTGCATTTATACTTGTATGCTAGATTTTCCGGTTTCTCTAGCCCATAAAGCCACAAGTGTGTTTCTTGATAATGAAGAATCAGATTTCAAACTCTTGGATTTATATTTATATGCTATATTACTTCAATCTTACCAACTAGCAGAGTTTAAAGTGAACAGTTCAAATTTGTTTCTAAGAGATCTTTTATCTGAAAATGATGGGATGATTTGCAGTGGATTTATGGTTTTGTGGTATTCTTCTACCCCGGGGGTACACCTCTTATTAGAAAGGAATCGCTTCCATGGCACGTGCTATTTGGGCTATTTGTGTATGTCTTGGCTGTTGGCAATGCCGCACTAGGATTTCTTGAAAAGCTTACGTTTCTTGAGAATTCTGGCCTTGCCAAGTATGGTTCTGAAGCATTCCTTGTCAACTTCACTGCGATTGTTACCGTTTTGTTTGGGACCTTTGTACTGTTGACAGTTCTTTCTCAAGCCCCTGCGGAGGATGACTACAGCTACCAGGCTATATAAATGTAAAGTCATTGTTATCGGTTGATTAGTATCAAGGGAAGCTGGAATGGCCTAGTGAAGCTTGCATTTCTATTATTTGCATGTACCTAAATTCATCACGATCTGTAAAAGTCATTGTTATATATTGATACAAAGTAAGGTAAGCTGGAATCGAACTAGTGAAGCAAGAGTTTCTACTATTTCTGTTTGCACCTAAATTCATTACTGTATGGGATTATAAAGGAAAGGTAGGGGATGTATCTTAGTTATTACTTGTACTGTCACACTGGCTTCCGCACCGTACAGTTGTTTTTTAGTGTTACCGATCTCTATCTAGGATTTGTTTTGGCGCGTGGATTCTTGTTGCTGGTTGATCTTCACCCATGTTCTTTCTTTTTGTTTTTCCTAAATATATTCTTTGAAACTTGATATATCATATCTGTCTCCTATATATATATAGCTGTAAAGGGCAAGAGGGAGCAGGGATGATACAGTTGGAATGACTTATTGTTAACTGTCATTATGAGAGTGTATTTTAAACAAAAAGAATTTTATGGAAAAAGTAAGACTCCAATACCTACCACAGGCTTGATTTAAAAAATAAATAGAGACCCTGCAACCAAAAAATACATGGGTGATTTTATAGCAATCAAGCCAGGAGTGGTCTGTAACAGATCATTTTCTCTTGCAACTTTTTTTCTTTTTTCTTAATTGATATGTATATTGAATATTTTAGTGTTTTGCCTGCCAACAGGGCAGGGGAGCTACTTGTTTTAATTTAAGCCCTCCCCTCACCAAAACTATATTATACCACATTTAATTGGTTTGGGCCCTCTAAATTCTTTATGGACCTTTCTTTTCTTGTGCATCTTTCTTCGGTTAAGATTCCAAACAAACTCGTAATCAAGCTGGAGTGGTCAATATTCAAACTTGGGGTGATTTAATTAATTTATACTTATTTGTGTTTTTATTAAGAAATTACTATATAAGTTCATCCAAACAATTCTTCTCATTATTTTAATTTTAAGAATGACAGTAATTAGATAATTTTGAGAATATAATTAATTCAAAATAATAAATAAATAAATCAGAACAAGCCCGTCTTTGTATCTTACCAAACTAAAAGCAGACATGAATAAACAAATTATTTACATCATTACTCACACTAGCAATTTTCATTTAGTAATCAAACACTTGGCTCACTTGTTAGTTAAGGGATAAGCAAAGATAAATTATCTTTATTTAAAGCAATCACACTTTTCATACTATAAATATGCATAAAGCAAGCGAATTAGGTTGTTCATTAAACTCTTATTCTAAATCATAATTATGTTTGGTTGTCCAGCTTGGAAAAAGACTAAAATAATTCATTTGAATCTATCTCACTATGAGAGTAGAGTTCTGTAAAACTATCCTTCTTGATTTAAAAATAAAGAAATTATTTTGACTTTTTAGAATTAATTTGAGATATTTTCAAATTCAAAATTGATATAATTAAACACATTTCATTATAGTTAATATATCGAAAAATATCTTAATATTGCTACAAATAATAAAAAAAAATTCTAACTTAAGTGAATCAGATTAAATTAAAATTTTAAAAATCTCAAATTAATTTTAAACAAGTCAAAATTGCTAAATAAACAAATAAGCAGATTTTTTTTTCCCCATACGATCAAGAAAATCAAAACAAAATATAGAAACATGTGATAGTCTGTAGTTTGGTTTTTAGTACATAGACGATTGATAACGCAACGGTTTATGTGGATCAAAGGAGATCGAATACGACTTGATGAGGCCACACACACACACACACACATAACATACATACATACATATATATATATATATATATAAATATATATATATATAGAAAAAATCACGATGTGTTATAAGAATAATTTTAAGTTAACAACGTTGATAACTTTAAAAGAGAGAGTCACAATATGATCCATAACTAATGTTATTAAAGTTATTTTTATAACACATCGTGATCTTTTATATTATATATATATATATATATATATGCGCGCGCGTTTTGACCGAAAAAGATGTCTACTACTCTACCAGTGTAGTGATCAGAACAAAATAGATGAGTTATAAATAGCAGTACAACTTATGAATAGTAAGTAATGTTTGAAATCAAATGGAGGTTGGAAAATTCTAACGATGATGTCATGATTTCTTTCTTATTTGTGCTCGTATGGAGGGAGTGAGATAAAATATTTTTAAATATTAATTTTTTTTACTGAAAATATTTTCATTAAAAAGTTACGAGTGTTTATTTATGAAATTGTAAAAATACTTTTTGACGGTCAAAAAAGAAGGTAAAAGCAGAAAACGTACATATCGGTTCTTTTTAATTTAATCCAACGGCTATTTTAAATGTCGAAAAATATCTTCCTCCCTAGACCGACACTACTCACTAGACTAGATAAAAATAAAATAAAATAAATAAAAATTTTATATTAACATATACGGATCTTTTTATCGATTTATATTTTAACTTCTCATTTTTTATTTAATTTATTATTTGGCAGACAGAGTGTTTGTGGGACCGGAATGCCAACTCATAATAAGTGGAACAATAACAATCGTCCAGCTTGCTTCCATTTTGACAGTTACCTTCCTCCAACTATATATATATATATATATATATATATATATATATATATATCAAATCATCTTTTCTTCCTTATTACAAGCTTGTAATTACAACCCAACCCAACCCCCAATAATTCACTCAAAATATACATCTAATTTATGGCAGAACTGGAACCAAAGAAGGTAGAATCGGAGTCTCCGTCGGAGCCTCCTCCTCCTCCCGCGCCAGAAGCACCCCTTGAAACTCCAACTGAAGAGAAAGCCGTCGTTCCTGTTCCTGTTACCCAAGAAGACAAGCCCGACGACTCCAAAGCTCTCGCCGTTATCGAAAGTAAACCACCCTCCTCCTCCCTCTCTCTGTCTCGTCCGCCTACTGTATTAATACTACTACAGCTTAGCTTACTGGAGTTATTTCTTTTTTGAATCAATTAATTTGCTATGTAAGTAGTGTTTTCTTCAGAGTTCAGATCTACAATTTTATATATATAACCAATTGTTGAAGCTTTCAATTTCACTCAACTTCAATTTTTCTCAACTCTTAGATATTTGTGCTTGATTTTTAGTTTATTAATACGAATTTGTTTCTCTAATATGTGTAACTTACTTTTGTGCATATGGCAGAGGCACCTGAACCGGTTGAGAAAAAAGTTTTGGAGGGTTCTGTTAACAGAGGTAAACTAATTAATCAACATTAAAATTTTAATTTCATGATTAATGGAAAAATTAATGATGATTTTTAATTAATTACTCAACAGATGCTGTGCTTGAACGGGTAGCAACAGAGAAAAGGTTGGCACTGATCAGAGCATGGGAAGAAAGTGAGAAGTCAAAAGCAGAAAACAAGTAAGAATATGTTAAAGCTGCTATTAGACTCTCATGTTTTCTGCTCGAATACTTAATATCATCTATGTTCAAAATAAAATCAAACTTTCAGAATTTTACAAAATTGAGAATACCTGCTTATTACAGATGTTTCTAATTACTCATACGGAGCTGAGATAAAAATAACTTTTATTTCGTGTGATTTTAATTACTTAACTTTTTTTGTTTTGAGTCATGATTATATGTACTAAATCTAAGTTTTTAAAATTATTGTACAGAGCTCAGAAAAAGTTATCTGCCGTTGGATCATGGGAAAACAGCAAGAAAGCAACTCTAGAGGCCGACCTCAAAAAGATTGAGGTAACAACCCCATCTTTATTCATTTTTGGAAGGGTCTTAATGTCTTACAAGTTAACTCTTATGCTACGTTTGGATTAGAGGAATGAAATTGGTGAAGAAATGAAATGGTGAGCGGAATGAGTCATTCCATACCATCCCCAAGGAATAAAATTAGCAAATTTGGTAGGAATGAGAATGGTTCATTCCATTTCAATGGAACAACCAAACACAATTTTTTTCATTCCATGGAAATGAATCATTTTATTCCAACCTTGATTCCTGCAATCCAAACGTAGCATTACTCTATTTTAATTAATTATAGATGCTTAGTTTTTCAACTGGTTTAGGGTATTGAAAAGTCTTTACCTAATCAAAGCTTATGTTGTTCTACATTACATATGCAAATTGAGCAGGAGAAATTGGAGAAGAAGAAGGCAGAATATGTCGAAAAATTGAAAAACAAAGTAGCTTCTATCCACAAGGCAGCAGAAGAAAAGAGGGCATTGATTGAAGCCAAACAAGGGGAAGATTTACTCAAGGCAGAGGAGTTGGCGGCAAAGTACCGTGCTACCGGAACAGGTCCAAAGAAACTCCTTGGAATTTTTTAAAGGAAGAATATTTTTCAGGTCTAATTTGACAATGGCAGAAGTTGCATTCATATTTTCTTGATTGGGATTTATTTGTTACTTAAAAGATGTGTGTGTGCTATTGCTAATTTGGTAGATGATTTGTTATTATTTATAATGTTGTGTGCATAGTGGTATATTTGTGTATATATACCATGTGGAGGAAAAGAAACTTAATAGTTGTGTATTTGAGAGAAACTACTTTGAATTAGATTTTCAATTTCATGAAGTTTTGCCTACCTGGATGCATCTTCAAATGTTAAAACCATGAATGCAGTTGCTCACATTGTATCTTACAATCATTTCTTCGATGTCTCTTCACACTGTATCTTACAATCATTTCTTTCTCTGTATCTTGGTTGCTCTGTTTATTCATGCAGACCTTTCATTGTTCATCTCGAACTAATCAAAATGAAAGGAATAAGGAAACAAAGAGTACATCTTGTGTGTGCTTTCTTGACATTGACCATGAAGATGATTGATTATAAGCCAGATATCAAAAGGGGCTCCCATTGTACATGTCAGATACTAGTCTTGAACATACCATCAAAAAAGTAATTCTAAAACCCTATTTTGAGGAAGTTTTTAGCATATGTAAGGTGAAAATTACAAAACCTACTATGTTAACTAAAGGTTTCTTGATAGAGCAACAAAAAACCATCAAAACTGGCTCTCAAATCTGATGTTGGAGATAAATGGAGACATCATCTGTCTCCTCTAGTAGGAAATCCATGTAGTTGCCACCTGGAATATCTAGCAGCAGCTTCAATGCTGCATCTGAGCAACTATCCAGTTCATATGAATTTGAGGAGTCTGAGCCAACTGTCATGTCTTCATCATTCTTTTTGCAGCTCATAAGCTCGGTCTCTTTTTCATTATCAGCCACGTCACTAGGGGTTAGGGTCCAGCCTGCAGCTTCAGTCGTGACTCCGGAGTCTAATTCAACTTTTGTTGATGAGGAAGCCTCCCACTTTGGCCATTGGCATGCCATTCCATCTTGGTTCTTAATCTTTCGAAACGATTCCCCGACCTCAGAATTCCATAATTTCAGAATGTGATCACAATAGGGTTTAACTTCTGGTGATGGGCTAGGAAGCAACGAATTCATGGAAAGCCGGGCCTCAGCCTCAACTCTCGCACTTTCCCATTGTACCATGTGGCTAGTTGATGGGGACTCAGATTTAACATCAACTGACTTGGAAATGGAGGAGGGCTGGAGCATGTGCAGGTTAAGGCCTGTGTTGGGTACCTTCTTCTTCAGATGTGTATTCCAGTAGTTTTTTATCTCATTGTCTGTTCTTCCTGCTAGATGGGATGCTATAGAAGCCCACCTGAAAAATTTTGTGCTCAGTCTGTGCAAGAAAGAACTCCAGATGATTCCCACCATTTCAACCATATTCACTTCTAGAAACAAGTCCTATAGGATCAGGAACCAAATACTGAACTTAATAATCCACTGTCTACATAAACCCAAAATAAAGGTGACAAATTAATTTTGTTGACCAGCTAGTGAGTCATATTAACAAGAAATTTTCCTTTAGTACATGGCTAGGAGGAACACTTGTGGAACAAGATAGGCATCCAAACTAACTTTTCTCATCTGATTGAGGCGTCAAAAGTGATGCTCAGGAAGCCTGTATTTGTAAGACTTACTATACACAAATACTAAGAAGTTCTTTATCATTCTCCATTCTCTAGGATGTAGTCAGGATTTCTTAATGGGAGTCTAACTTTTCAGTTTAAGCCGACACATGGGTGGCATGGGACAGAATGAAATTAAGCTGAAACTATGGGTTTGAGATTTCCCTATCTATCTCATTGTCTGGTCAACGGTGTCATATTATCGTTAGAGATTTACACAAGCAGCTAAGAACCTTCTAATTTCATCTATTAGACTTTAATATGCAAGAATGAACAAGTGGGGTTTTTTTTTTCTTCTTTTTTTCTTTCCCCTTTCGTGTGAGTAAAAGAATTTACAAGTTCTCATTGCACATAAATGATGTCTTCTGACCATAAATTCTAAAATTTATGATCACTTAAGTGAAGATGCAAGGAATATCAGCACACCAATTAACAAGGAGATGGAAGCCCACAAGTTATATCATTATCTAGTTGCTATCGTATATGTCGTGCACAAATTGAAACAAATTGAAACAAAGCTATCGACGGAAGAGCATAAAAATACAAGTGACCTGTAATCATATCTCCTGCAGCCTGCTGGCTACATGGACCACATATTATACATAAAAGATAATAAATACCAAAACCAACAAATCAGTATATCTAAATATTATTATGATGCCCAAGACATATTCTGCAAATAAAAGGAGTCTAAAAGAAATAAACTGAAGCAAGTGATTACTTGTTACCGAGCATGCCATGTAAGCGGATGATAGTATTCTCTTCTTCAGGAGTGAATGGACCACGTATAATGTCAGGTCGAAGATAGTTTGTCCAACGAAGCCGGCAGCTTTTCCCACAGCGGAGGAGACCTAGTAAACAATACAGTCCATCAATTACACCAGACTACTAGATCAAACTCTCCTTAGGGTTCTACAAGAGTGGCAAAGTTTTGGTGCAATTCTTTCATCAGTGCAGATTGCAAAGTTCTTGGAGCTGATTACGCTGTGTCGATAACAAATTAGCTTTGTTTCTGTGGTGTTGTCTCCCTGGTCCAATCAATTGATGGAACCTAATACCGACAGATGAAGTATACATGTCTTCTGCAGATCTAATTAATAAAATTTTATTTAATTGATACAAACAGGCTACTATGCATATTTTGGAGCCTACAACCGAGAGTTGCATCCCTGAGCATTATGAAACAACTACTTTAAAGAAAAAATTATGAACCATTCTATAATTGAATTGAGAGACCAAGAACTAATGGTTGAGTTACTTTTGTATCCCGCATAAAATGTTGATAACTAGTGCACGTGGACTGTTTTAGAACCACAATTTCTACAGCAGCACCCAGAATTTAGTTTTACCACTACATTTCCCAGCAACCACAAGCAAAGTTCGGGGAAAGCAACAGGGGAAAAATAAGCAGAAAGTAACACAAAATTTCTAACAATTATATATTTATAAGGAAACTCGAAGCAAAACAATGATTCAAGGTTGAAGAAAAAAAATAAGAAATTTCTTTTAAGAAGATATTTCATGTGACATAAATTTTGGGTAGGTAAATTTGTCAAATAATGTGACATTTGAAGTATCAAGACTGTTGAGTAAGAGTTAAATGAAATAAAAGACAAAATATTTTATGGTTCTTACAGGAAAAAACTTGATTGAGTAATGGTGCTCATCTTATTATATCTAAAGCTACTGCAGGAACTATGGAAGAAGGCAGTAGTAACCTTAAAATATGTCACAAGTTTCTTATCTGTCAAAAAATACAGAAACAATTCCCTGAAGCATAAGAAATCTATCAAGAAATACACACATCATAATACAGTGTAATGTTTTGATGCAATCATCACAAACATATGTCCATTAACAGAGATAAATCATCAAACAAGTTGAAACCTTGGCCCAAAAATTAGCAATCTCAAATAAAATTGAAGAACAGAGAACTCTGTGTGCGAGTTTAAGAAACTAAAAGAGATGATAATAAATAAGGCCGAAAAAAATAGAGTTAAGACAAAATACCTGCATGTTTAGGGAGAGATCGCCAAGTACCATGGCCATGTGTGGTTATGTAATCAACAAGAATCTTGTCCTCTTCAGGAGTCCAAGCACCTTTCTTTACACCTTCTTTGTCACAGCAAGGTCTTCGTCCCATCTTCTTCTTCTTCTTCAGTCTCTTTCTCTCATTCAAAATCCCCCAGTCAAATTAAACCAGTGGTTAAAGATATCCTGTAAAATGACAGTGATTAAACTAATTAAGAGAGAGAGAAAGGACATTGTTGATAGGATCAATTGAGAGATGTCAAAGTTAAGTAATAAATGCATCTGGATCACATCTACATTAATGATAGAAGAAGAAGGAGAAGGAGAAGAAGAAGAAGAAGAAGCCATTATCGCTGACACCCGGATTACTAAAGGACCATATAATTATATATAAATGACTTGCCTTCCACCTCTGTCTTTTTGCATTTACTTGGCTTTTGTACTCTCAAATATTTAGTCTCTGTCACCCCCACACTTTAATGTGTGAGACAATTCCATAGTTTAAAGCTACTTAAATGCGGATAAAAACCAAACCAAAATCAAACAACTAATAACCAACCATCTTAACCTATTGTGATTACAACAAATTACCCTTTAGATATACTTCTATACTTCCGCCAAATGCGTACATATTAATGCATGTTTCTTCTTCATACAAGTATATATATCATATATACACAACGGATTGGTATTTCCATGAATTACATAGCTAGTTAGACCAGGTGCCCTCTTTATGAATGTGGGACCTAGTTATACCACCAAAATAATTTGTGGAATTAACAATTCCCTACCACAGTCTCACTAACTCAAAAAAAATTTATATATAGACAGAGCCGAGATCAAAGCGAGGGCGACGGAAACTTACTGGTAAAAAAAGATTGGGAATTTTACAAATTTGCAGAATTGATAACTGCAACTAGCAGCTATAAATAAAGAAAGAAGAAATTTATATTTCCAGGAGCTGAGCTGAGCTGACTGTAAATATATGTGTATATGTGTATATATATATATATATATATATATATATATATATTCTGTTGAAAGTGTTTCTCGGTCGCTCTTTTTCTCTTTCGCTCTCTCTCTCTCTTTCCGTTTTGAAGCGCTGGGTGATGAATGTAGTAGGATAGGCAGAGGTTACTGCCTGCGGAGTTGAGTTCACTTCAATTATGCTTTATGTGAGCTCAAAGAAAAACAAAAAGAGTGTGAAGAGTGAGGACCAATTATGATATGGTTACAGCTGGTCACTTTGGGGTTTTTGAATGTTGATAGCCGCTTGATTTATACTACACGTGTACGGTCTTTTCACTTCGTGGAGCCGAAGGTACTGTGACGTTAGTCAGGACTCAACAACGTCTAGGTAGAGAGGTAAAAACGTGGACCAATGTCAATTTCCTCGATAAAATAATTTTACCATCAATTTTTTATTCCTAAAATTACCATAAATGTTTGATTGTTTCTTTTTATTTTATTTTTTAACCTCATTTTTTTTATGCAAAGACAATCTTATTTGATAAAAATTTAACTAATTTTTTAACCTCATTATTATTATTATTATTTTTATTAGTAATAATTTTTTTAAAAAATAAAATAATAGGAAACCGGTATACCGAACCAAAAATGGCCGAACCGGTACCGAAATCGGTTGTACCGATATACCACGCCGGTATCGAACCGGTCGTTTTTGTACTGAACCGACCGGTTCGGACCGGTCCGGAATACTGGAAAAATCGGTTGGACCGAAAATTTTACACCCCTATACATAAGTGAATCCAGTAGTTATAACTGATCATTATCATACACGTCACTTTGTATTCTTTTTTTGTATTCTGTCTCTTGTTATCAAAACAGTATTAATTTCTTAATATACCCTCGTCCATTTTAAAATTAATTATTAATTAGGGGGTCGGGCATACTATGTGTAATGAATCAACCATTTACAATAAATAAAAAAGCGCAATTTCATTACAAGTTTTTGACTACAAAGTAGCACTATAACATAAAATTCTAACCATATTACTTTTTCGGTTCTAAAAATTAGACATACAGTTTGACTTTTGAGATTAAACGACAACAAATTAAATTTCAAATTGATATAATTTTATTTAATTTTAGTTGACATAGTAATTATAATTGTATAGTATATAACAAAAACTATTAATCACAACATTTATTTCATTCTAAATTTTTATGAGTCATACTAATTTTAAAATTTAATACTCCCTCCGTCCCAAATTAATTGCTTTTTTAGGATTTTTTAAAGTCAAATTGACTATTTTTTAAATTAATAATTGAGCATATATAAATATATTTCTAAAATTATAAAAATTGAAATTAGTAATAAATTGTATATATTTTCTTTTGGTTATGATATCTTCACCTATACGTTAGCAAAAATAGTAAAAAGATTAGTTTTAAAAATAGTCAATTTGACTTTTTTAGGTCAAAATTGAGCAATTAATTTGGGACGGAGGGAGTATGTCGTCGTTTGTCCTCAAAAATTAAATTGCATCTCTTATTTTAGAACGGATCTAATTTTAAAACGGATGAAATATTATTTATAGCATAGAGTTTTACATAACATTGATACATGCGATCGAACTATTTATTTTTATTTATATTATTTTTAATTTCATAAATCACCTTTTATCCTTAAATTGCTTGTATGAGGCAATTCATGACAAATCATATATCAATTTTTATTTATAAAGTCATTTGATGTATCAATAAAGATATTATTTAATCCTATAAGCCCCTTTAAGAGCTTCATAAATGATTTTTTTTTTTTAAAAAGTAATTAAAAAATCATGAGACTGCCATTTGAATTGATTCAAAGACTAAAAAAAACGTTTAAATGTATAAAAATATTATGAATAGTTCAGTCTCATACAACATAATTATAAATAAACATAAGGTAGTTATATCGCGTATTATTATATCACTACAAATTATTTATCAAATGTAATAAATATTTTTAGAAAAATAAAATTTTCGCAAGCTTTAATTTTATAGCATATCTTTAATTATTGAATTTTGCGTAAGATATTTAGCACTGGAGGTGACGGACAAAAACGTTTAAAGCTAATTTGGATGATTAAGTTTTCAAACCTGTGAGTCTTTCCTCTCTCCCCATCTTTTTCCTTGTGTGGAGCCCTCGCTTTGTATCCGTGTCGAGATAGTAAGAAGGTAAATTGTGTTTTGTTTCTCTTTTTCTAGAGTAATAGGTGAGGTCCAATTCAAGGAATTTGGCATTAAAAATGACTCTCACGATTTCTACATTTCCATTTGTGTGGCCTCCATTCAAGCTTATCATAACCTATCTATAACAAATCATAAGGTAATTCGTAAATAAGTTAAATAAATAAATATTTTTTTAATTTGATTGAATTCTCTCGAATTAATATCGAATTATCAATAAAAATAAATTAAATTGAGTTTGGCCATAAGTTTTTGTACGTAAATATACAACCAAGTTAATTTGGTTGGTATGAGTCATAGTCCAATTTAAATTGTAAAATCGAAGAGTTGTGATCTTTCATCCTTAACTAAATATCTTCTACAAATTATATATACACACACATATATCTATATATAGAGAGAGAAAAAAAGTGTGAATAAAATAGAGAAGTGTAAGTAAAAGAAGATCGGGACATGTAAATGAGGATTGAAAGATGGGAGGTATTAAAAACCGGCTGATTGAAGTTATTGACCGTTTGATGATGATAATGCATTAGTGATGAGCCCCTGATGCACCAGATCTCTTCTTCACGACATGTATCTCTTTTTTCGTAAAAATTGATTTCCCTTAGTTTTGAAAACTATTTTTATCAAAAAACTATTTTTATCTTCTCTCAATAAAAACTTCCCTCACTCTCTTTCTTTTAAGAACTGAATTATTTTTGAATCAATAAATTAATTACCAACTATTTTATAAACTTACTTATGCCTTACACGGGTATCAGACTTGTACTTCTAATATGTTATGATTGAAGTCTAAGGGGCCTACTAAACATGTCAACAAATTTTATATACATAGATCATACTCTAAATCTAAGAATATTAAAGACTATAACATTCATTGTTACTCCCTTCTTTTAAAATTATAGTTACATATATTTTTTTAAATTCTTTTTAAAATTAAAAATATATTTTTTAATTTTATATTATAAAATGACATGAAAATTTTAATATGTCATTACCTATTATCTATAAATTGAATATTTTAACAAATATTAAAAATATGTCTGAAAATATAATTTTTATATCAAAGTAACCGCGCTTTTGGGCTGGCTGCAATTTTAGTTGGGCCTCAGACCCTCTGTTATAGTTTTGTAATTGTACTTGAAATTTGGGCCAACGGTACTGCACCCACGTACTGGCCGACAACATTTGGGTTTGCGCTATCAAGTTGTATGTACTATCTTTATGTGGACCAAGTTCTGATCATTTGTTAAGACTAAATTATGAAAAAATTTGTTTCAGTTTTTGGAATTCTTATTTATACCGGTCCATGGTTATGGACCCCACCAAAACGTTTTGTTTTTCAAGCAAAATTCCCTATTGTATGAAAGGGTGAAACTAATGACATGATACACAGTGATGTCATTTTCATGTCATCACTTTGACAAAATAAAATAAATAGAAAAAAATATTACCTTTTATAAGACTAAAGTACTCTTTAAATTTCAAAACACAAGTCTTATTTTATTTTCTTTAATATACAAATTAAGATTTGTTATCTCTTAAAGTCGGTAGTTCGAACAAAGAACTCAATAGTTCGTAATTACAGAAAGGGTAAAATCTTGTTCTGTTGTTTATTAGAAATAGTAGCTTTCGTTAAAACGGATAGACTTTTCCCCCTATTACACTTTCCTCTTGGGGGTTTAATATTTCACGAATATTACTCACATAAAAATGAGTCACATTTACCATTAATATGAGTCCATTTATTATACCCATCCATTAATAAATTACGTTAGGACGGCTTTCTTGTACCGCGTATGGATTTCTTTTGAGCAAACAAAGGTGAAAAGGAATAACTTCATGCCCAAGTAAGTTTATCTTATTTCCTTGTTTGTTCCTCTTCCCTTTCCGCCCTACAAAAGCTCCTTTCCCTCATGATAACTTTTAAATTCAAATAGCCTTTTTAATATCGGCCCAACCAAAAAAGTCAACTGCTATATATAAAAGCCTTCTGCAGAGACAGGAAGAGTGAGAGAATTGAATCAACGTTTGATCAAAAATGGTGAAGCTAACAATAGTTGGAAGGGTGAGCGATCGATGGACTGCCACTTGCATAAGGTCCAAGATACATAAATGAAGAAGAGAGACTAGCTCAGCTCCTCCCCCTCAATTTCTCAACTTACAAGCAAAAAGCTGAGTTTATTATACTCCAAGAAATCGATCTCCAGAAAAGCCTTGCCACTTTCCAAGATGATCATACCCATCGATCACCATTCCTTCAAGTATCCCCTTTCAATTCTTTTTTGTCATGCATATTTTATATCTTTCATTGTTTTGCGATGGAGGGATTATTATTATTTTTTAATTTTTTTCCTACTCATTTGTCCTATATATATTTGTCTTGTTGGGTCGAATTTGGTCATGACTCATGATTCATGAACCAGATGAAGCTCTATGCATGGCGCCATATAAGTAATTTCACTCAATTTTTTCGGCGATAATATTGATTAAAGCTACATGGTTGAGAATTAATGGAGTTTGCTTCATCACATTGTGTGATTCTTCATATCCAAGAAAGCTTGCTTTTCATTATCTGCAAGATTTAAGTTAAGGAGGGAGTTTGAAAAGTTTGATACCAGCCTGATCATCCAAAAAGTGACAAAACCATACGTACACCTTCCTTAGATTTGGTACTAATTCCATTAAATACTTGCTCTGCAATACTTTAGGCAACATTATTATTTTTATTTTATTTTTTATAAAAAATTTGTGACCTTTTAATACGATTTCCAATTTTATTATCAGTTTAATGATTTTATTGGACTCTAAGTTATATATGTTCTGTTCATGTGGTGCGTCATGCAGATAGTATAATTGGAAATACTAGAAGGCAATATGTACGTAGATACAAGGACACAGTCAAATTTCTAATTTCTAAACATTGTCTGCCTTTAATCAAATTTATTTTTCCTTTTTCTACACATGCAGGTCATTGCACTGAAATGGACACCATTTACAATGATCCTCATTGTTGCGTCAATAGTTTTATGGGCCAGCTTAATCATTAAAGATGACTTCATGGTACCCAGTTTCTAAAATCAATGCAATCAAGGGAGTATATATGTTCATAACTTTACAGTCGAGATCAGAAGATTAATTTACACAGCTTGGGATTTATGGAAAAGATCTTTTTGGCATACATGGACCTTGAAATTATTAAGAAAATTGGAAAAGAAATATTTATTAATTCCAATAATTAATTGTAGCTTTGTGTATCAGCTTAAAGGCATATGCTTCAAGCACATTCTTGGTTTCAAATTTTATAAATTATTTCGACCTTCAAGCCATCTTGCTAGCTAAGTGTTACACTTATTTCTAAATGGGAATAAAGTTCAAATACAAAGAGCAAAGGATAGGGCTCCTCGGCCGAGAGAGAAAGACAGCCTTTCAAGTAGCGTCGAAAACAAGAAATATAACCGAATTTAAGGCACAGAAGATAAAGAACCCCAAAAACTAAGGCGATGAATAGTAAAATAAGAGAAATGCGTTTCCAAATAGGAGGGGACTTTGTTCATGTAAAATCGGATATTCTTTTGCTTCTTCTTTATCAGAGAGCTTAGATATTTGATATGTGTTAAAAGGAACGAAGAAAAGAGTGGATGCATTCTTTCGCGATCTTTTGTTTCCGATTTCCCAGTTTCATCGGCCAAGGACTAGAAATTCTCCTTTCCAGCTTTAAGACATGACAGGACCCAGACGAAACTTCATATTTTAAGAATTATTTATGCCACCTCTCCTGTTTTCTATATTTCTCTAATTAACAAAACAATAAGTCTACACGGACATGTTTTTGAGATATGAAAATTGGACATTTTCATGTTCCCTTGGTTTTTTTTTTGGTATTTATTCCAAACATATTTATATTATGGATTTAAAAAAAAACAAAAAAATTCAAAAAAAATTAGGTGTAATTTAGATATATATCAAAAAAATAGTTGTAAAAATGGTTATATGGGCCCATACAACTATTTTTTTGATATATATCTAAATTACACCTAATTTTTTTTGGATTTTTTTGTTTTTTTTTTAAATCCATAATATAAATATATTTGGAATAAATACCAAAAAAAAAACCAAGAGAACATGGACATTTACATGGACCAGTCCATTTTTCCTGTCAAATTGGTCGGTCCGTGTAGACGGACTCTTAACAAAATCTTATGGGCTAGCCCGCCTACATTTTATCTATTTTTTTTATTAAAAAGAAAATTTCTAAAAAACATGAATTGAGATTTATTCATCATGTCATTAATTCCATAGGATTCAACACATACACTAGAATTAAATAGCTAAATCCCGTAAAATAAACCATAGAGTTGACACTGAATACAATCGACACAAGAAGTATCTAATTTGAAAGAACTTCATGAAAACAATAACGTCTGAGGGGAGGATGCATCAGCAAGGAGCCAAGGAAAAGAATCTACATGTCCTGTTTTATTAATGCAATAAATATAACTTATTATTTCTTGAAAAGGCTTCCCTTATACTATATATACATTACATCATTCATGTCGAAATTATCACTACACATGTTGTTATTCCCAGAGATGATATCAATCAACTCACTTTCCAAAGTTTGATCCTCAAACTTCAACTGCGGCTGAAAAATCATGTTGTCAGCTGCTGAGCCATCGCTTAAACCTTGGTAAATATTGTCATCACTGCCAAATAATTGTTGGTGCACGAATTCGAAAGAATCCTGGAATTCGGTGTTAGATTCATTAGCAAGTACTGTTTGTTGACTTGAATTGCTCAACTCCTGGCAATGAAATTGATCAAGGGAAAACCAGTCAGCAAATAAGATCTTTGGTAAGTTGCTACATTTTGGGACTAATTGATTTGCTGCATAGGTGGACGATCCTTCCATGTGTCCCAATGAATTTAAGGAAGACGAAGAAGAAGATTCTACATTATTTGTCTTCAAACTGGTGTAGTCATGATCAGTTGATCTTGTCTGATCTTGAACGTTTTCAGTTTTTGCCAATTTCTTTTTCAGATAAGAATGCCAATAGTTCTTGATCTCATTATCAGTCCTTCCAGGCAAATGTTGTACTATTTGAGACCACCTGAAAAAAGTGAGATCGACACATGCATGCATAACCTTTGTTAATTAGTGTCTTATATATCTTCTCTAATACACAAATGATGAGACGCTTGAACCATGCACAAGAGTACTATTGTACTCAAGGAGCTAGGCTGATAAATTTTATTGATCATTAAAAACCAAATAGAGATCGAGTATATATATATATATAGCCGAAAAAAGAATTAAAAAGAAAGAAACCTTCAAACAAGGTTCTTTTGAAGGTTTTTGCTTATAGAAAATTAAGGGATATATGCACCACAACCTTATTTAAAGAAAAAGGGAAGTCTAGTGCTTACTTGTTGCCTAGCTTTCCATGAAGGGTGAGGACAGTCTCCTCCTCTTGTAGCGTAAAATTTCCTCGCCTCAATCCTGGCCTTAGATAATTAATCCACCTTAATCTGCAACTCTTTCCATTCCTTTGTAAACCTTCGTGTCGCAAAATAATTAAACAAGATTAACCAAAAATGTCAACAACTACTACTCTCTGGTATTGTATCTAATTCAAGAAAAAGAAAAGAAATAAATAACACACAACTAGTCAATATTTTTTGCTTGAACATCTCTAATTAACGTACATAATGTACATATAGTCCTTGATATATACAAGCTCCAACATCAATTAATATATATATATATAACGTTATAGTTTTCAAACAGTATGCACTTTATCTTTGATGTAGTCGTGTATATGGAGTAACAATTATGAAAAAGAATGCAACATTGTGATATAAATATAATCCCATAGTGGATGCTCAATTAATGTGCTAATAATAATCAGCAGATGTATGAGAAAGTTAATTAGTAACACACCAGCGTTGATGGGGAGGGAGCTCCAGGAGCCATGACCATGGTTCATGATGTAATCTCTAAGCTTCTGATCTTCATCTGGTGACCATAACCCCTTCTTCTGCTTTATTTTTGACTTTTCCAATGGCTTGCACCCCATTATTATATTATGCAGATCACAAAACTTAGTTCAAGAGAACAATGAGCTAGTATTATTAGTAGTTAGCTAAATGAGATACGAGCTTCACGGGCTATCACTGTAGATGCCTTGGAAATATAAAGGGAAGATTAGTTGTCCTCTCTGCTAGTTTTTTCTCTTTTTTTATTATTATTTAAAAAACAATTAATAATTTAATGAACTTTTGATTGGCTAAAGTGAATTAGAATTGTCATCAAAAAATGTCAATTCATTTGCGGACTTCTAGACATTGCTTATGCGATTAAGTGATTGACTTTGTGATAAAAACTAATAGAGTAGGTGTCCCCACTTCCCATTACAGAATTCTTAGTTGTACTCAGAACCACCAACTCCAGCCAATTTGTCATTCATTTAACAGCCTAAAAAGTACTCCCACCTTTCTATTATATAAATCTTTTAAACATAATTATACATATTAAAAAATTTCATTAATATTAGTTAACTAATATTAATTTAAAATTTTATTACTATTCATTCACTAATTAATTAATCTTCTTCATTTCTCTCAATTACTTTATTTTTTAGGAATAAAGAAAGAGATGATTAGTTCAACTATAAATACAAAATTTTGTAGGTAAAATAAAACTAAAAATTTTGTAACATTTTATCAAACTGGCTTTGAAATTAATTAGCCCTTTTTGTAAACACGTACAACGTAATTATGATAAACCCATGATAATTTTCAAAGGAGGAGTGAGCATAAGGACGAGTTGTTTCACTATTCAAAAACATGTTTCTCGCAATTTATAGTTTAATGAGTCTCGAGACAATTTATATATATATATATATATATATATATATATATATATATATATATATATATATATATGCTTGATCATATTTCATTCCAACTTATTTGGAAATCTCAACAGCTGATAGAAAGGGAAATTAATCTTCCCGAATCAGCTACCTACTGAATTCTTATTTAGTGAGCTAACATGAAATTAATTACCCTCTCTGTTGGAAATGCATATTGACCTTTTGAAACTAATTTAATTACAATACAAAACTTAACATGAATTCGCTAGAGGTTTAAAAACAATAAGTATAGTAATTTGTAGTAATTTTAGTTTTTTTTTACAATAATTACAAATAACTATATTAAATTTAAATAAATTTATATTGAATTTGAATTTTAGAGTTTGGTCCTTGGTCTCTAGTATGATACTAGAATTTAACCGCTACTAAAACACTTTTTAAAATCACCTAATTTTATTTTATTAACTACTACTTGAACACTTTTTAAACCTAGAATTTAATTAGAACTAAAGCACTTTTATGATCTTAAAAAACTTCAGAGTAACTTATTATTTTATAATAATTTTATTTCTTATAAAAGTCTTTTATTAATATTGATTCTCATGAGCCAAAATAAAAACACATATGGATCATTATTAAATATATAATTAGATTATATATTTAACAATGATCTATCGTATAACAAATTATTCTCCTTCTAATTTTATTTTATTAACTATTATTAGAATACTTCTTAAACCTAAAATTTAACTAGAACCAAAATACTATTTCCGATCTTAAAAAACTTAGAGTAACTTATTATTTTATTATTGTTTTGCAGCAATTTGAATTAGTATTTATAACATAAATGGCAAAATTATTATAATATAGCTTATAAAGAGATAAACTTATAAAGAGACATAATAATAGTGTTTTATGAGTGTTTAATATTTTAGTTTTTTTAAAGAATGTAAAATATAGGTTTATTTTATTTTTTGGTCCTTAATCTTTGGTATGGAACTAGAATTTAATTACTACTAAAACACTTTTTAAAGCCTTCTGATTTTATTTTATTAACTACTAATATTAAAATACTTTTTAAACCTAGAATTTAATTAGAACCAATACATTATTTATGATTCTCAAAAACTTTAGAGTAACTTATTATTTTATAATAATTTTATTTCTTATAAAAGTCTTTTACTAATATTAATTCTCATGAACTTAAATTAAAACACCAACAGATCAATTAAATATATAATTAAATTATATATTTAACAATGATCTATCATATAACAAATTATTCTCCTCATAATTTTATTTTATCACCTACTACTAAAACACTTTTTAAACCTAAAATTTAACTATAATTAAAACACTATTTATGATTTTAAAAAACTTTAGAATAACTTATTATTTTATTATTATTTTGGAGCAATTTGAATTAGTATTTATAACATGAATGATAGAATTATTATAATATAGCTTATAAAGAGATTAACTTATAAAGAGACATAATGATATTGTTTAATGAGTGCTTAGTATTTTAGTTTTTTTTTTAAAGAATGCAAAACACATGTTTACTTTATAAATAGCATTTTTTTAATATTTTATTTGTTTTACATATGATGTTTATAAAAAAAAATTGAATGTCACAAATTAAGTTACTATAGGTATTAGAATGATTATAATATTTTCTTAAAAAAATAAATAAATACAAACCATATACAATTGTCTACTATAATTAATGTTATATTATTTTATGAATAATTTTATTATTTACAAAATTCTTTTAGCTCATTAATCTTACATTTTCGATCAAAGTTTGTAAACATTGTCATAACAATAGTAAGTTAATTTATGAAAATTTAAAAAATATTTCATAATCATTAAATATAAAATGAATAAGAAATTAAAAATTATGTTATTTGAAAAATAAACTCAGTGCAAAACCCGTGTTTCGCACTTGGTTTTTTGGTCTTTGGTATAGGCATAAAATTTAACTAGAACTAAAACACTTTTTAAAGTCTCCCTAAATTTATTTTAAAACAATCTAAATAATTACTAATAAAATCAAAACTTAATAGGACTTATTTGTATATGTTCCATGAAGATTTTGGTTGATTCCCATAATTGTCTTTCAACTCAAAAGAATATGACCATAGCGTAACATTATATGATTTTAGTAATAAATAATAAAATAAAACTAAATTATATGCAATTAGTAAGTTAAGTTGTGAAATTAGTAATTAATAGTTAATGTTAGAGAACCAAAACTTTTTATGGTCCTACAAACTTTAATGTTAACTTATTCTCCTAAAATAATTTTATTTTGTAGTACTTTAATTACTTAGTGATACAATAAATTTTTAACTTTAAAAACCTGTTTAGAATTTTACTTTACTCAACTTTATACTCTAAATAACTAAATATTAAAAATATAGAAAAAATATTATGATTACATAATAACTAATATAAGAAACATTTAGTTAATTAATGTTAAAATTAATTATGACTTATATATTGTGATTAAACTTTAATTAATTTTTAAAACTAAAAGTCGTAATGGTAACTTATTATTGTACAACAATTTTATTCCTAAATAACTATATATTAAAAATATAGAAAAAATATTATGTGAAAATAATAATTAATATTAAAATGTGTAATATATATTATAAAATATATTAATGATTAAACTTTAATTACTAATTTTATTTCAGATAGGAGATCTTTGGTTAATCAATATTAGAAAAAAATCTCATTTATATATAGTTATTAAAATTTAAGTTACCATTAAAAACAAAAAACCATGATGATAACTTTTTAATGTACAATAATTTAATGTCAAACGATTAAAAATAAAAACTAAATATTAATTTTAAAACTATATAAACTGAATATTAAATTAAAAACAAAAAAATAAAATAAACATATGACTAACATTGAATTGCAAACTTTTTATAATTGTTTGTTTGAATAAAGTTTGTAGTTATTATATAATAAGTTAAATTAAAATTCAGAAAAATATTTTATAATCATTATATATAGAATAATTAAGGAACTAAAAATAATTTATTTAAAAAATAAACTCCTATTTTACACGGGACACTTAACTAGTTGACTTTAAAAAAATAAAATATATATTTAAAACACTTAGTTAATTGTTTTTAGAAAATCAAAATATATATTTTATTTTGAACGGAGAGAGCAGTAATAAAAATTCAACACGATACATGCGGAACACTTTAAAATCGCGATTGATATGATTTTGTTTAAAGAGATGGACAAACTTTATACAATCGTTTTCAATCATGCTCTCTGTAGCTATTAGTCTGCGGTTGTTCCAAGGAGAGAAGAATAAAACATTGGAACTAATATTTAAGGTACTTACATGTTTTTATCGATAGTATAATCAAAACGGAAAGATAATATATATATATATATATATATATATATATATATATATATATATTAAACCCTTATAATTTTGTCAACGTAGCTATCAATCTCATTTGTAGGTGAAGAGGAATTTGTTGGTAAAATGTATACTCCAAACCATGTCAGAATTCAATTTTGGTAAATTAAAGTAAGTGTAGAAAATATAGAAAAATGATTGTAGTACGTCAAGACTATTACTTGGTCCTATATTTTTAAGATAATTACTGCCTTTGGTGTTTAGAGTTATTAGCGTTTGTCTCTCAGAATACAATGACCACGTTTACTATAGCAGCACTATAAATAGCACATTCAACGAAGCAGGTAATGCTTTGATCTCTCTCAAACGGACTCTGAATATGACTGAAAAGTTAATGTAAGAATTGATGTTCAAATGCCTGAATTCCTAAGATGTTTATCGATGATTAATGACCCTTAGATCCGACTGAACACATATGTTCAGTTTTAAATAAAAAGGCATGGTTGTTCAAGTTGAACGAACAGATGCACGCGCATGGACAAAACAAGAGCAGCATGCAGAAGTAATTAGTGGTGCGATTCCGGATGATAGCGCAGCAGCGCCAGACTTGCATTAAGTTAGCGCTGTCGGCACTGTGCGATAGCGCAGCAGCGCCAGACTTGCAGTAAATCAGCGTTGCGGCGCTGTGTTCCCAAAACGACACAGTTTCACCTACTGATAATAAATAAAATTAACGGAACTAAGCAAAACAAAAATTAAAAAAAACATTTATTTATCATATTCAAGTAATGATTTTTTGGAGTAAATTTCACATTCATTACTCAATGAATTTGAACTTCTTAATACTTGATTTTAATTTATTCATGAAATAGAACACATTTATATATAGACTCATCTCAAATTATTAATGAAACCTATTTAAATTCTAACTTAAAACTCATGATTAAAAGATTCATTTAAACTCAAATTCTAACGGAATTAACAAAACATTTCTCATCAACTAATTTGCCATAGTCAAAGAACGTAACTTCAACTTGTACATTCGTAGTTGTTATTAAAATAATCAGAAACTATTAAGGAAAATCTTCTTCTTTTTTTATAATAATTAAATGTTCTGGATATTTTGATGTTTGGTTAAAAATTTCATAATCCAAATTTGATGCATCCATCATAACTGTACAATAAAGAATTGGTGATTTTCCTTTAGAAATTAGAAAAACAACCACGCCTTCTGAGGCAGCAACTCTATATAGTCTATACTTCTATTAATGTAGCATATGCTTTAATGAACTTATGATATCTTTTTATTAACAATGGGAAGAATATTTCTCAATTATATACTCCTTTCATTTTAAAATTCAAAATTAACATGAATTCAATTAATTTTAATCATAATAATGATAAATATTACAAATTCTCTAAAAATTACTATTTATTATAAAACTGATTATTACTTAATTTTAAATAAATCATATTAATTTTAAATTTAAAAATATTTTAAATTAATCTTTAATAACCATTAATAATTTTAGAATTTGAAACGGATGGGAATTATTCTTTTTATACCCGGTCTTCTATAAAATAAAAATTAATAATAATATAAATTTGGTGAGAAAGAGGTTGAGGGTTTGAACAGCTAGAGTTTAAAGTAAATAAACCACCTAAAATCTCTGACTTCCAAGGGAGAGATTTCTCTAGGCTTTGGTAAAGTTATTATACGTGGAAGAAGGTGAAGAAGTTTGACGCAGTGCTCCAAAATTGTAAAAAGTTAAGGGTTCGTTTAGCTAGTAAATATTTTTATTTTTTGTTTTCGTATATTTTTATTTCCACTTGTTCTTATTATTAGTGAAAGTAGAAATCAGAAAATACTATTTGGTAACCGCGTGATGCTATAAATAAATGAAAAAAAAATAAAAAAAATAAAAACATTGTTTTGTAAAATAGAATTTTTTCTACCTCACATTGTAGTGTTTAATAATTTTAAACGTAATCTATTTGCTTAGTATAATACGATTATTAAAGTTCAAATAAATTCTTATAGGTGTTTAATTACCACATGCATCATTAATAAATGCTACAAGAAATTAAAAAAAGAAAAAGAAAAAAGAACAATGTAGGGTAAAACAGAATTGTTGCCACCCCATTTTATAGTTTTTCATTTATCTAAATGTCATCTATTTGATTAGTATAATACAATAAATTTTTAAGTTCAAATATTATTTTTTTTTAATATTAATTGACTTAGGTCTCTAACATATCAACCAATAGGAAACGACAAACTAATAATATAATACCAGAATATTCTCACTAAAGCCATCTCAAGAAAACAAATCAAAATTAAAAGAAGAACAAATTAAGAGATGAAGAAGATTTGGTTTTAGAGGACTTGATTTCGTAAAAGTGATAATTTATTTTATTTGATGAGAATTTAAAAAAAGAATATGTTGTTAAGAGGACCCATGGCTTCAGTGGTAGCTACAATCCCGCAGCCTGCAACAATTAAATAAATATTAACAACAGCAACGTTGTTGTTACATACTTACATTAATCTCAACCGAATAAATAAATTCGGAGCTAAATAACTTTGCGTAGTCTTACAATTATAACTAATCTTCTGGAAATTATGAAATGCCACTATGACGTCATCAACAAAAGTAACCTTAAATTAATCAAGGATGTAGTAAGTAATTATTTTAATATATCAATTAGATTCTTCTCCTCATAAAAAAACAGAAAAGAAAAAGAGTAACTCCTATATTAGAGTACTTTAGAATTCCACCGAGCATATATTATATTACAAACAGTTAGGTGGCATACATATTTTATATTCCTCTGTAGACTTTGAAATCATGCGGAATGTGGGTTCAGAAAGTTTAGTATATTCATTCGAATGATTCATCAGGATTCGATAATTAATGATAATAAAAAAAATAAAATAAAATTAAGGACAAGGATCATTTGGATGGAGAGTGTGACACATGCGCGCAGAATGTATTAGTAGTACTAGTACTATTAAAGAAGCAAAGCAATCTGTTGGCCGTTGGTATTACACAAGGATTTGATATATTCCGTGTTTATCAAATCATATTGTAAACTGATATGTTAAGTCGTCCCTCATCTTAACTAACCCATCAGTCAGCAGAACCATAACATTAATTAATTTGGTATGTGATGAGACTAAACCGACAAACCGTAACGTATGTACCAACCCTCTTTCTTTAACTAAACTGATTACTACATTACTACTACTAGAATAGACTAGATTCTTCAACAACAACAACTGAAGAAAATTTCAAAGAAGCATGGCTATAAAGGTCAATATGTGATGAACATAAATAAAATACCACTATACCAGCAGCCTCAATACAATATTATTATTGCTTTCATGAACTACAATTAATATGTGCCTTTTGTAAGAGTCGCTTTATCTTGCTACATTATTACCGGTACATAGTAAGCATGTCAGCTGTTACCATAATATTACTCTTATTAACCGCCGCGTATTCTCCAAATACGGTATTCTTACGTACCAAACATCATAAATATTAATATTGTAACTTATTATCGGACGCCCAAACATCAGATCAGATTTGTACTAAATTATATTGCATATAGAACAATCAACTTGTAATTCAACTAAGAATCTTCTATTATAAAATATAAGTTTAATTTATTGCATCAACATTTTAAAAGAATATTCAACTATAAGTACTGATATAAAACTGTTGAACATATGTAACTTATCGGGTGCCCTTATTTATCCACTCTACAAACCAAAACAAATTGCATTCCAAGTAACATTGGACACGGTACTTCCACTATATCTGTTTTGCGTCTAGTTTTTCTCCTTTGATACCAGATCAAGTATCAGATTCTAACTAGTTATATTCAATGAAATGATTGCCATTGAAGATTCTTTTTCTATTTTATTTATTTATTTAAAAAAAGAAAGAATATAAACGAGTTCAACAACTACCTTATAACAGAATCTTCCAACTCTCTAATTTAAACCAATGGTAACAATCCTCCAATTATAGACGAACACTTTCTGTCTTAAGACTAAAAAACTGTTGCATTATTCAAATCAAACTATCAATTTTTGCAGCTAATCCTTCCTTAATTTATACTCCATACAAAATGATTAACTAAACTCGACCATGATCAGGTTTAATCAGTATTCTTCATCGGCCTTGCGCAAGCTCAACTTAGGTCAATATTCTTTAACTAAATCTAAACCTAATCTGAATTTTGATATTTGTATCCGTGAATTAATCTTGCGAGTAGGGAAACTTAGACGATTGTGCGTGATGTGATAATATATGCACTGGCTGTAGCAAGTACTTGATCACATAAGGATATACTATATATAGTCTTCTAAGAAAGAGTACTGATACATTCAATTACAAGTTGTTTAGATGGTTTAAACTTTAACGAATACTTACACATAACATATGCCTTATCCTTTAGAAGCCAAAGTTTCGTACTTTCTGCAACAATGCACCTTCAAGCAGTTGAAACAGATTCATGCCTTCATTGTCACAACTTCCCTGCTCCATGAAAATATACAGATTCGATTAAAGTTTCTTCGCCGGAGCACCGAATTCGGGGGAATGGAGTATTCCACTCTGATTTTCTCTCAAATGGGTGGGCTTTGTTTTAATAATGAGATCACCCTTTGGAATGCTATGATTAGAGGCTTCGCTTATAATGGTCCCTTTGACAGATGCATATCAATGTACCATGAAATGCGTCAAAGAGGACTGCAATCCAATAATTTCACATTCCCGTATGTTATAAATTCATGCACTGCATTGCGATGGTTTAGAACCGGGGAGAAGGTGCAGTGTCAAATTATAAAAGCTGGGTTTGAGTCTGCTTTTCCAGTTGCCAATTCACTTTTTAATTTGTACTTGAAGATGGTCGAAGCTTTTCAATTGGGTGTACCAGAAAACGATAGAATGAATGATGTTCGAAAGATTTTCAGTGATATGTGCAATAAGCCGGTTGAATTATGGAACCGTTTAATTACTGGGTATACTGTTGTTGGTGACATTAAGCGTGCGAGACAGCTGTTTGATAATATGCCTGAAAGAGATATTGTTTCCTGGAATTCGGTTATTTCTGGTTATGCCCGAGTCGGGGATGTGGCAAATGCAAGAGATTTGTTTGACCTAATGCCAGAAAAGAATGTTGTGTCTTGGACTTCAATGATTGGAGCATATGCCGATTGTGGAGATCTTGAAAGGGCTAGAATTTTTTTCGAGGAAATGCCTGAGAGGAATGTGGTTTCCTGGAATTCCATGATTTCAAGTTATACCCGTTACGGGAAATTTGAAGAAGCATTGGATCTTTTTACTCGAATGAAGTTTGAAGGTGTTGATTCAGATGGGTACACTTATGTTTCAGCTCTCTCGGCTTGCTCTCACTTAGGTGCTTTAGAGTTTGGGAGTTGGGTACATTCTCTAATTGAAGATTGGCTGAATTTGGCAGTTACAGTAGGGACTGCTCTTGTAGAAATGTATGCTAAATGTGGAGATGTTAATAGAGCCTTCACAGTTTTTATAAAAATCCAAAATAAGGATGTGTTTTCCTATAACGTTATGATCAGATCACTAGCAATTCATGGTAGAACACAAGATGC
Source organism: Aralia elata (assembly GCA_034770075.1). NCBI lineage: Eukaryota > Viridiplantae > Streptophyta > Magnoliopsida > Apiales > Araliaceae > Aralia > Aralia elata. The sequence goes on along the minus strand of CM068385.1, from coordinate 109,250,260 downwards.
CATCAAAATTTTCTATTTGATGCAGGAGAAAGGTTTGGAGCCAAATGACTTCACATTTACAAGTGCTTTGTTTGCGTGTAGTCATGGAGGCCTGGTAGACGAAGGTCGTGAAATCTTTTCTAGTATTAAGAAAAAATTCGGGGCAAGTCCAAAATTAGAGCACTATGGATCCATGATAGATTTACTAAGCCGAAATGATAAGGTCGAGGAAGCACTGGTTATGGTTAAGGAGATGCCATTAGAGCCTGATATTGCTATTTGGGGAGCATTACTTGGCGGTTGCAAGGTCAGAGGTGATCTTAAATTGGCGGAGCTTGTGATAGAGACGGCTCATGGGGTGAATGTAAATGAATCTGGAGTATTCGTGCTCTTGTCTAACATTCATGCTTCTATGGGTCAGTGGAAAGAGGCCATAGATGCAAGAGACAAGATGGAACAAAAGAATATATGGAAGAGAACAGGGTGCAGTAATGTCCTATGAGATTCACCCGAAGAAACTTTTGATGTCGTAGAAAAAAGAGATGTAGGAATTTATTGAAATGAATATTTATTTGAACCGTTATTTGAAATTTAACATATTTCAAAAATGTGGAATTGCATTTCTATCAAAACTGGTTCAAAAATATGAGAGTATCGGTCTTTAATATGAAATTGTCAGCACTCCTGGATTCGGTGTCCTGCCTGTTCTGTTTGCCTCATCCCTTTGACAACACCAAGTATCTAAGCTAAGAACCTAAAATGATCCGAACAACTACTTTAATTTTTCTTTATAAAAAAAATCATGTATAATTTTATTGTTTATAATACAAAATTTTATTCAGAGGGGTAGAAAAATGTTGTTGATGGGTAAAATTATTTGACACTAGTGGGAACTGGCACCTTAACAGGCGGGATGCCACATCCATAACACAAGTAACTATTGTCTATAGGGCCATAGGCAAACAATAGTTGCAGCAAAATTTGTCCAAAAAGAGCACTGTAACAAAAACCCATCTCGTCGTAGCAACCAAGAAGTCATAAAATATCGGAGAACTACTTTTTGTTCATAACATCAATGTGATTACTCAAATGACAGAGTAGCACAGTAAAGAACAGACCTTGTTCCAGTAAAAAGTTAACATCACACAATTACACAGAGAAATGAGAAGCTAAAAATTCAGCCTAGAAGGATAGAATATGTCATAAGGCCTAGTCAAACTCTTAGTTATCTGCAAAATTAAGGACCTGCAAACCTACCAAATCAAATGTCTCCTATACTTCCTATCTGGGTATGAGCTTTTGAAGTTCATCATTATTTATGTCTGCATCATGTTAAACTGGAATCTAGACAACTGCTGCGGAATGGTGGATATAACGGGCCCATATCTCTGCCAGCAGAAGTGAATAAGAATTACTATAAGAACCACATAGAACAATAAGCTTATAAAATATGGGAAGAAACATGCATGGTCTTGCCATTTCTAAGACAACATATTGATAGAGAAACAAAATCAAAGATGAGCACAAAAGCTTTCCATATGATATAATTTAAGAGAGGACATAATACGCCTATGCAAGACCTTGACTGTATAATTGCCTTTTTTAAGTATACCACCTGTTGGTATTCATGTAATCATGTTAAGTAATGCAATCCAACACCAATTTACCTTTGAGAAGAAAAGTGTTGTATTCAACATACCTGAACATTATCATAGAGTTCAAACAATGGAACCGCAAGAAGTTTCAAATTCTTTGGCACAGCAAAATACTCTCTCTCAGACAAATGAACAAGGAAAAGCTTCTTACACTCCTGCATTACCAGAAAGGTGCCAGCTAATAACATTAGCTAAAGAAGAGGATGGGAAGAGAAGAAGATGTGCAGAGAGCAGGGAAATTCAAAATACATACAGGTAAAAATATGCTATCCGTGTTAATATGATTTCCATTTGTAGTTTACCTTGGGTTTTGTTATATGGGGAGGGCAGTATGGGTACATTATGGTTTCAAAATTTGGCCTCCACCAAATACCCACGCATTCACCTATCTACAATGACATAAGTAAAGATTAATGAAGCCTTCAGAAATAAATTCATAGACACAGAGAATGAATATGTGATCCTTGAAAAAACAGGTACGAAGTGAGAAAGATAACATCTGGATAAGTTTCACATCTCAGCATAAATTTATGGGATCTCAGTCCAGCAAATATAGTATTCTGTTGCACTTTTCCTCACTAATTTTTATTTGTATCCCACTAGTCACAGACAAGCTACAGATCATGCTTTAGCATACATTTATCAGAATTTTGTCCCCTAAACTAATTCTGAAACTCTTAATTACAACAGTACATAGGAAGTAGTACCTGCCATTCAGGCTGAAAACCAGCAGAAGCAGCAGCAAGTTTGCTAGAGAGTTTTCTTTTCAAGCCCTCAATTTCTGAAGCATCAAGAGAAAAGCATAGCTATTAATAATCTTTTTTTAAAAAAAAAAATTGAACTGCCCTCAGAAAGTTTAGACCATTAAATTTAATGAGAACCCCATAAGTAAAGCATAATACCATTCTCTCCTGGCTTGAGGCGCCCACCAGGAAGTTTGCAAAAAGTGTTTCCAATTTGCAGGAGAAGAATATGGGGGTGATTATGTTCCTGCACCTGCAAAGCCAAAACCATGTATAATGTATGTGCATTGAAAAAGACTACTAGATATGTGCCATATTCTGCCTCTTCATCATGTAATAAAATATTATAAAATTTAGAAAGAGATGGTAGAGATATAATTATCAGAAGAAAAAAAAAGGTGCCAGCAGAGGGATGCATATTAGTATTGACTGCACACAGACATGTACATACACTCCAATTAAATTAGTTTATGGGTACACTAAATAGGAAATGACATGTCCACAACAAAAACAAAGAGCTAATACTATTAGATTTACTAGAATAATCAAATAATCTCATCTATCAGGGCTCAAGATTTGAACTAGATGGAACTCAAATTCGGACAAAGGGGCTATATGTCAGTGAAGGATTGAGAATGAGAGTAGGCAAGTCCTTACTGTCTATGAACTTCTCCATCTTACAATAGTTCTGGTCATATAATCAGAGAGAATGCATTTCTACAAAGTCATCACTTTGACAAATTGCGGTGCACTATAGTGTTTATTTAATATGCATGCTAACATAGACAGTCACAGAACACTTTCAACTGTAAGAAAACTAATTACAATGGAACTTAGTAGATGATTCAATTAACTAAGCAAGGCACTGTTTTATAGCCTATTTATTAGCAATAATCCAATGACTTGATCTAGGATTCTATCTATTCAGATGGCCTGTGCTCATATAGTATTTGTCAACATTTGTTTAATGAAAGAAATGCAATATCAGTAATGCTTTGATCATTAATGAACCTTGCACTATCCACATAATTAATCTTTCATGGTTTGAGCTTTGATTACACCCCTCCAAATTAACTCATTCTATTATGATGCTGTGAGTTTAATATATTTACCAATTAAATATTTATTTAAAATTGGGAATGATCCATAACATGTATTTGCTATGAATCCTTATAGGTCATACATCATCTATACCATTGAAAACAAGAAGGAATGGCTAAGATTAAAAACTGAAAATCGAAATTCGCTACTATTAGTAGCGGATAGTAAAAACAACACACACTATCTGCCACTAATAGTAACGGACGCTAATCAGAATATGAGTTTGGCTTTATTAATTAGGGTTTGTAGTTTATTAATTAAGGTTTAAAGTTTATTAACTCCTTTTTTAACTGGACGTAGGGTTTATTAACTTTTTTTTTAAAGGGGTTCAGGGTTTATTAACTTTATTAACCCTAAACCCTAATTAATAACCCCTAAACTCCGATTAATAAATCTTAAACCTTGATTTATAAACTCTAAACTCGGATTAATAACCCCTAAACCCATGTTAATAACTCCTAAATCCAGTTAATAAAGTTAAACCCTAGTTAATAAAGTTAAACTTATTTAATAAACTTAAACCCTAATTAATAAAGTCAAACTTTTATTTTGATTAGCGGCGTAGATTTTCAATTTCAATTTCTAATCCTGACGGTTCCTTCCTCTTTTTGAAATGGCTATGCCCTAAAAAAGATCCATAGCACTTCTCACCATACAACTGTTTAATGAAATGCACAAATAATTTCATGTGTGCTTGTGTGAGAAAGAGGAGTACCAATAAGATTCCTTCGACGCTGGTCCTCATGCCCTCTTTCGTATAACTGCAAAAACAAATTAAGTTCAAGAATTATCGCTCGGAAACAAAAGGAAAATAAGGGAAAATGTGAATAATCAACAAGAAAATCTAATATTAGTTGTTTCGATCTAGGGTTTCGCCATAAAACCAGTAAAGCTTTATCCAGGGTTTTGGACAATCAATTTAGGTTTCAAAAGAAAAGAAAATTTTCAAAAGAAAAGAAAAAAGAAACTAACTTGACTTTCATGCGAGCAAGGCGATCAGCGACGGAAGTGTCTTTCTCCATCTTGGGCTCCTTCGTTCCAAAAGTGTAACTCGACAGTGGGTATGTATTTACCACAGGCCATGACACCATCGTCACTCTCTATTCAAATTCTTTCTCTCTCCTCTAACCGGAGGCCGCCGGTCTGACACCGGAGCTATGAAGAAAGATGGGAGATGATCTTCTTGAAGAGCGAAAGGTTTTAGAAGAGGGAGCTATTTGTAATTCCGTTTCATGTGAATAACTAAGAGGGAGTTGGATTCAATTCGATTAAATCATACTCGAATTCGAATTCTACTCGAATTTAAATTATATTATTGTATTTAAAAAAATACTTAAATTTGACTCAATTTAAATATTAATTATTTAAAAATATATAATTATAAATTAAATTTATTAATTTGTTTAAAAATAAAAAAAATTATAATGATACTCTATAAAAATAAAATCACAATAAAAATTAAAAATAAAACAAAAAAAATAATATCTAACTATCCTAATTTTATTAAACTTTGTACATATTATAAAAAAATCTATCGAATATTTATTCGAATATATCAACCGAGTATGTATCGAGTTACAAACGAAAATTCGAGTAGTTTAAATTTTAAATGAGTCGAATATAATTTTACTCAGATTCTACTCGTATTTTTATTCGAATTATTTTTTGTACTCAGATTTAAATCATATTATTAAAGAATTCAATTCTCGTTTGTTTTTTTCGAGTCGAACCTGAATCAAGCCGGTTCAAATAGTTGATATTGATTATGAAATTTAATTTGTATAAATATTATTAATGTAATTAGACATACTTTTTTAATAAAAAAAGTAATACTAATTTTTATTATAATAACATTTTTAAAAATTATTTCAAAAACTTCTATACCTAACCTTAGTAAATTTTAAAAACCAAAAAAAAACCTCAAATTTTAATTTATAATATGATTCTTAATTGCAAAAAACTCTTTTACTTAAATTATCTTGTACAATTACCGTAATGTGATGGTCCTCACTTTGTTTGGGAAGAGAAGAAAATAAAAGAATTTAAAATTTTTGAGAGAAAAAGAGAGTGAAAGAAAGAAAATTTATTTTCTTTTTTTGTGTTTGTGAGTTTTGGAAGGAAATTTTAATTTAAAATAACCTATTGCTATTTTATCCTTATGAGATTATATTTTAGAAATTATTATAAAGATAGTTTTGATATTTTAGCTTGAAAGATACGTATTGACCAAATTTTCTTCCAAATTTTTTCAATTTTGGAAGGAAATTTTTTAAAAAAAATCTTTTTCTTTTCTCTTTTCTCTCATCTAAAAACTCATAAACAATAGATTTTAATTCTCTTTCTTAAATTTTCTTCTTTTTTTCTTTTCTTTGTTCTCTATTTTAAAACTCACAAACACAGTGTTAGAGAATCAAACTGAGTGGCAGATATCCTAGCTAAAATGTCCATCATCAACAAGTTGTTTTTGTTAATTTGATGGTTTCTTTTATATAATATGTTGGTTATGGTTTGCTAAAAAAAAGAAGCATGAAAAGGGTACAATCAAGTAAAAAAAGTTATTACACTCAACCAAGGGAAAAGAAGAGATAAAAATGTTCATTATGCGGTGTTTGTTACATTTATATAAAAAAAAGTTTACAAAATAATGTGTCAAAATTTAATTAGTAAATGTTTTACTATACACGAGTGAGTTCAATAATTGTAACCAATCAAAAATATACACATCATTTTATATCTCTTTTTTGTAACAATTCTTTAATCATCGTAATATTATTGATTGCAAAATATAAGTAAACCTACTACTAAGATCATGATCAAGTTTGAGATTCTAAATTAAAATCAAAAATTTTAAAGTTTTAGTCTAGTCTTAACGACTAATTGAATTATTAATTTTTGAATAATATTAGGGATTTCAATTTTATTTTATTTTATTTCAAATGAATTTCAAATAATATGATATTAAATATTTTAATAATAATTTATGATATAATCAATTACATAAAATTTATTCAACTAATATTACATGACACTTAAATTTAATACGGTGCATGATAGTTTGTTTGTTTTTTTGAGAACATGTACTTGAAGCTTGATATTTAAATAAAGAGTCCGCCTACGGAGACAGGAAAAAGGGGACCGGAAATTGGACATTTCTAATTTCCTTTGCTTTTTTTTTTTGGGTTGAGTCCAAATATATTTATACTGGCCATACAACCATTTTTTTGATATATATCCAAATTGGACCTAATTTTTTATGTTTTTTTCTATTTTTTTTTTAAATCCATAGTATAAATATATTTGGACTCAACCCAAAAAAAAAAAAAACAAAGAAAATTGGAAATGTTTAATTTTTAGGTCCTTTTTTCATGTCCTCCTAAACTTATTCTTAAATAAAGATTATCAAAAACGGATTCTTTTTAACATGGTTGGGTCCATTTCTTGGTACAGGTCGGGGGGTTGTTTTGATTCCTCTCTTTCGATTATAGCTCGCTCCATTATTTAGTGAGGTGGCGGTGGGGTGGCATATTGGGCCTACTTTTGGGAAGCGTGTATGTTTCTTGCCCATTACATAATTACATAGTTTCATTCTTAAATGAGACGGTTCTAGGCCCAAAAAGATAAGTTCTCTGACTCTACATACTGTCTTTTGATTATAATTCATCTGTCCCCTAATAAGTTACTCCATTCGTTTTAAATTAATTGCTCAATTTTAACTTTTTAAAATTAAATTGACCATTTTTAAAACTAATCTTTTTATTATTTTTGCTAAAATATAGGTGAAGAGATTATAACCAAAAGAAAGTATATACAATTTATTACTAACCACACTTTTTATAATTTTAGAAATATATTTATATATGCTTAATTATTAATTCTAAAAATAGTCAATTTGACTTAAAAAAGTCAAAACTGAACAATTAATTTGGGACGGAGAGAGTATTTTAGTATTGTGTACAAGTATTAAAGAAATAATTGTATAGTATTAAATATAATATTAACTGTTTATATTGTCTTTGTATTGAAAAAAATTTATTATTTATTGGGTAAAAAATAGTGAGAAAACTAAAGTTATATTTAATACTTAGGGTGATATTAGAAACTAAACAATTAATACTTACTTGAAATTCTTAAATATCATATATTAAGAGACAAAAATATTTCTCTAAAATGACTTATATAAAAGGATGGAGGGAGTAGTACGCTCCAAACAAATAAGAGTAATGATAGAGACACAAACTATTTTACAAACATTTTACAAACTGGCTGATGTGGCACTGTTGTATTGGTGATAGTTAAAAAAAACACCTCCCTACTACAACACTATCACCAATACTTCTTCCTCCGAAAATGATAAAGCCCTATTTTTATGTGTGTGTGTGTATATATATATATATATAATTAAGATTTATGTTTAAAATATTAGGAATTCTTCATTACTAAATTTTAGTTTTAAATTTAGTATTGAAAAATGCTAAAAGGTTATATAACTGTCTTCAATAGAAGTTCTACCTTGGTATTTCAAATATGATCAACAAAAACAAAAGAGTAGAGCATAGATGGAGAGTATGATAAAAGAATAGAAGAAAATAAATACATAATGCTTTTTTTGTCCTAACATTAAATTAACTGGTCCTAGTATGTAGATTTTTTTATGAAAAAATAGGGTTTGAATAATACCCATTAATTGTTTATGATGCTTTAATATTATAATTTGTAATTAAATTTCTTTCTAATCAATCTTAATATTCCAAACCAAAAAATTAAACAGACAAAAGAATGACAAAGAAAGTAACACTTTAGTTTTAGCCTTTTAGGGAGAGAGAGTATAATGAGGCTGTTTGGATTCATTATGAATTTTCTTATTTGAATTTTAATAAAATAATCGGATTATATGGTAGTAAATAATTCATAGTTTATTTGGATTTGCTTATTCAAATTTTATGAAACAAAGTACGAAGAAGTCAAACACTACTTATTAGAATTCACATGCTTATACCATTTTTATTTTGTTTTTTTAAACTAAAATGCTGAAATCCAATATATTGTAATCTATAAATCCCAAAAATAAAGCAACTCGCTTCCTACTTTTTTTGAATTTTATTAAAACTTAATTATTAGACTAAATAAGTTTATTTAAAAGTTTAAATTTTATTTTTTATAGCTAAATTAAAGATTTGTTGATGAATTAATGGGTATGGAAAATTAAATATTATGGTAGTTTCCCAGACAAAGTATAATAATTAAATACAAATGGTAATGGTAATGGAAATGGAGTTTTTATTAGGAGATTCAGGTCTTCCAAGGATCTCTCTATACATTTTCGACACGTGCAATGAACCATACATAATTAATACAAACTGACCCCCACATGTTATGGGCTATTGGTTAAAAAAACAATTATTGTACACGTGTCGAAAATGTATAAAAAAGTTCTTTTCATAATTGGAAGAGCTGGACTTCCTAATAAAAACTCCTGGAAATGTGATTGCTACTTGCTAATTCGACCATACAGAGGCCGATCGAGCTTGGGCCATTCCAAATTATATGGCTACGTACTCTTATAATATAGTAATATACTAGTAAAAGGGAAGCCGATTGGCATTACTGATGCGGCCATGCCCTTGCAAAAACTTGCATGATCAATATTCAGGTTTTGCTTCTTGTTATTTTTCCTCTGTTACTACTTCAACTTTTGAAGACAAAAATTGACACAGTTTCCGAGGTTACGTACATACTCTATTTTTTTTCTAAAAACTAGTTAGGGACGCATTTGAAACACTTTTTAGAAATTAATTTTATTCATGTTAAAAATATAGTAGTGACATTATATACTTAATTAAAAATAAAAATAATTAACGACATGTCAAGAACTTTATAAGATTTTGTATTTAAAATTAAATATCAATCTTTAATTTTAAAATAGATTAAAAAAATTTCTCTAATTTTAAAATAGATAAAAATTAATCCGAGTCCAATCTAAAATCAGACCAATCTACTGCTTCACGTTCTAGAGTAAATCACTAATATATAAACATGCATACATACATTTTAATGGCCTAGCAATCATATGTGATTACTTTATGCAACTTTCATCAAATGATTGGCAGAGGACATCTCTCACATATAAGTGCTGAAGTATCCATGTAATAAAAGCTGGCTTAGCGAGCCAGCCAGCTAATTAATAGCTAGCCCAAAAGGTTTACATGTATAAGAAACATGCATCAATGGCAGAGTACAATTTGTTTGTACATATAACTTAAGTCGCAAATTAAACCTCTTTTGTTAGTGAAATAGATCAAGGCTATAATTATATTAAGAAAAAGAAAGAGAAAAATTAATTGGCCTCTTTTTTCTCTTCTTTCTTAGTGTGTGTATATATATATACACACACATACATACAAACCTACCTTGTCATGAAAATGGCCTAGCTTCTCTTACCCTCAAAAACATACAGTACACCATCTGATCCACCAGCCACTAGTGTACACTCATCTTCTCCCACTTGCCTCCAGCCCACGCTACTGACGAAGCCGCCACCATCACACCCCACCGGTTCGAACCCATGCACCCATATAGGTTCGCCCCACCGTGTATCATACACAAATACTTGATTACTTTCAGACCCGCAACTAATCAGTCCACCACTCCTCCGTACCGATAACCCAATAAATCTCCTCCGGTTCGTGTGCCCTCGGTACGTACGGACAAGCCGCTGTTCATCCGTGTCCCACATTTTTAGACACCCATCCGTCCCCGATGTCACAATGGTGCGGTGATCCAGGTACCGGCCATATGTCACGGTTTTCTGATGCCCGTCCAACACCATTACCGGGTCAAGCATCATCCTGACATCGTAGCCGTACACTCTCCCGTCAGCGCATCCAACGACTACGGATGAGCCACCAAACGGATTAAACTCTACACAGCAAACCGGACTGCGTGACATGCTGGGATGTACCTTAGCCACACACTTCCCACCTTCGCATCGCGGGTCCCACATATGCATGGAACCATCATCCGACCCGGATGCACCTACTACCGGATCCAAATGCGAGTAATCCATGCTCCAAACCCGCCTCCCACCGTGCTCATCACGCTCAAATACAGGGGTTCTCTTTTCAAGATCATACTCCATAACAACCCCATCGTAATCGCCCGACCCAAGAATCCGTCCGCTGGATCCGGGTTTCCATCTGAGGCTGCTAAGCTTAGCTGGGGTGCATATGTAGTAGTCACATGCACTAGCATGATCCAGAAAAGTAACATTGCCACGAGTTTGACCATGGGGTAACAAAGAGGTCAAATTATAAATCCGGATTTTTCTAGCAATTCCTCCGGTGGCCAAGAGGGTATCGGAGGGGTCGAATTCTGTGACGCCAAGGGTGTCAGAGGCGACGGAGGTGGATGATACGAGAGTAGAGAGATTGAAGTCCCATTCAGACCGGGGTTTAGGGTCAAATTGATCATCTTCTTGTTGGGACGTTTGTAATAAAGGTAGGAGGAGGTCTGGGTTTTGTGAAGTAGAGAAGTTTTTCATTTCCCATTCGTATCAGTGATATACGGACGTAGAGGGTGAGGTGATTGGTGATTGGTTATTGGTATTTTGGGTGGTAGTGGTGGAGATCGCTGCGGTGCTCTCAACCAACCAATGAAAGGGTTCCTGATGAAACCAACTCATATTTCCATATTCCATACGGATAAATATTTGCTGCCTATGTTTCTCATTCATTTATTGTTTTTCCCTTATTTTACCTTTTTTTCAATCAAAATGACACCATACTTTTTATTAACCACAATAATATATATAGTTTCCATGTTCTAACAACTGGTAAAGTATATATGCTCTCCCACCTTTTTATTATGATTTTTTTCTATGGGGAATTAGAATCTTAGTAGAATAATATATGTGCGCGCACCGAATAAAGGTACTAGCTTAATTTTATACTTAAGTGTAAATTTTATTTTATTTTACGAAGGGATAGAGTTTAAACTTTTGTTAGTGACAAGAATCAATAGTTGAATTTTAGTAGAGTTGAAATGGCTCTTTGTATTATCAAAATTGAATAAACAACTTTTTTGGTTTGCTTCCACTTTTTTCAAAGCAGAAATTAAACAGTTACAAAAAAATATTTTTTGCTTATGATTTTAAAAAAGTGAAAGCAGAAACAAAAATTTGAAAGCAAAAACAATTGCTAAACGTACCCTTAGAATTATAAAATCATCTTTAAAACCTTGATTATAGACCGGTTTAGATGCTAAAAATATCTGTGTATGCACATATCTATTTTATAAAAGGAGAGGGAAAAAAATAATCATTCCTTGAAGTTGTGTCACTAATTTTTTTCTTTTTCTTTTTCACTCTCTTCTTCGTATTTTTACTCCCCCACTCAAATAACTTTGTTTTCTTCAACTCTTATTTTTATTTTTATTTTCTTACTCTTTTTTTTGCAAACACGTAGTGTGTGTCAAATGACTAGTCTATTTTATAAAGGAAGAGCGGTGAGTGAAAATGATTGTGACATCTAAGTTCTAACTTTCTTTATTTTCTCACCTTTTATCCCCTACAACCTCTCCTATATATATTTTGTCATTCATATTTTACATTTTTTATAGAAAATTTATTTATTTATTTTAGTTTCACACAATGTATATTTTATACTTTTTATTTAAAATGTATTTTATTTTAATTGCATTTGTGCCACAAATATAAAGCACGAAGTCACCTTAAATCCTAATTAATTGAGAGCATTTGGTATATTTCCCATTTATACAATAATATAGGGGTGGCTAATCTAGGTATTTCCAACCTAATAAGGAAATATGGAGTATAAATAGACTATACGTGCATTTATACAAAACTAAACTGATAGATAAATGTTGGGTAGATAATGAGAATATTTTGGATACGAGTGGAGGAGGGAGGGACAAAAAGATAATATATAAGGTGGTCGCTTTTGTGCCTCATTTCAAGATTGGATGATGTGGTGACAGTGGAGCGGTGTGGTGTGGATACAGGCTGTTTTCACACATTTTTCCTTATGTGGCCTAAACCAAGCCTCTTGTCTCCTCAACCCACCCCTTGTTTTACCATTTCTATCTTAATTCATTTTGCATGAGAATGACCCCAAACTTTTTTAATCAAAATTGAATTTTAAGGAAACACCGAAAATATATAATTTAGTTAATTGTATCTTGTTCGATAAATTTTAAGTATTTTAGGATCCAACTTATTCGTTCTAAAATTAGAAATATATATTTTAAATGATGATTTTTAAAAATAATGAGATATTCTTAAATATATCCATTTTATTAATTAATTGTAGTTTAGGAATTGTAGTATGATGCTAAAACTGATACTCTGTAGTAACAAATTAAAAATATTATGTAATTTTTTATTTTTAAGATAAAAATGTATTCATAATTTTGAAATAATGATATGATACGATATGAATAAAGGTAGGTGAGCTTCCTGGATATATCTTCAGATGGAAAGAGGACCACAACGATTGCGATGTAATGCTACAGCTTTAAATGGGTGGACTAAAATGACAGTTATTGCAGTTATTGTATATTCCTTACTTTTCGTTTTCTTTTCTTGACTGGGTAATCAGTATCGAGCCAGCTGGATTTTCAGTTGTCTCTCTACGCACTTCCCATTTTAAATCAACGCTCTCGGCCTCTTGCATGATAGTTTGCTTTATAATCGTAATCACTTTTCTAATTATTATATATATAAGAACGGTATCTGTCCAAGATAAGGACAAATATATAAAATAATTGATAAAAGTATAAATTTATTAGCCAACAACTTAATATATATACACTAGTATATCTACAAAATTATAATTTAGATCATTAGAATTATTATTGTTTAGAGAACATATAACTAATTCGGGATCGAATTTGTAACCATACAATAAAATAATATAACATAATATAGATTTTATTTAATATAAAATTAATATTTTAATGTTGAAATTACAAATAAATTACATGACAATTTAAATTCAAAATTTTCACAAATGAATTCATAAAAAATGTAATCTTTTTTAGAACAAAAAAAATATTCACCTATATTAAATATTAAAAAAAAACAAAGAACAAAAAAAGAAAAAAGACACTCACTCTCTGTTTCTCATCCATACCTTCCTTGTTTCACCTCCCTATCTCCAGTTATGTTGCCCTTCCATCGCATCCCATTTTTTCCCTTCCCCTTCCCCTTCCCCTTCCCCTTTCCCTTGTTCTTGTTACAATCAACCAAAACCAACGCCAACCAAAACTTCATAACACAACATTTTAAGTTAATATTATATTATTAATAAGGTGGACTAACTTAGGTATTAAGAAGTCTGATAAAGTTGGATAAATTATTGTGCTTGAAATAGATCGGAAATAAAAGTCGAGAAAACTCCAGTGAATTCTATACCACAAAGTTGTTTTCGTTGAGCTCCAAGTCATCAAAAACGACGTTGTTGCCTCTATCTCTTCCATCGCCGACCACCATAGCTCCGTCCATATTCATCTTCAATTTGCTATCATCAATTTCAATTGATAGTCATAACTAATCTTTTCCCCCTTCTTTCTTACTTCTTCCGATCTAATTTTTATCATTCTTATTTTTTTGATATGATTCTCTCATATGTCATAGCGGTAAAGATCAGTGCGTGTATAAATATATATACAGGTGAATTGAAGAGAATAATGAGCTTTCTGAGAGAAGAAAGAGATTTTTAGGAAAAGAAGATACAGTTTTTTGGGAGAAGAAGATTATGAAACTCTTCGATTTTACAATCCAAATCAAAAAAAAGGATTTGTTATGAAGGAGCAACTCTTCTATTTCTCAATCCAAATTCGACAGTATGGCTCGTATGAACGAAAATGACCCAGTCATATTTTAACATATTTAACGTAATTGAACTTTTAGCCAAAGTCAAATTAGTTTATTTTTATCGTTAACTTGATAGTAACTCGGTAAAATTCAGCCAAATTAATTTTTTTCCACACATTTAACTCATTTGACAAATCGGCTTATGACTTGTTATAGATAGGTATTGATATATATATATATATATATATATATAAAGATAATCTAAAGTATGTCTTAGCGATTTAGCTAAGTTTGACTAAAGTTACTTAATAAAATTTTAATATAACGACATAATTTTGTATAAAAATTATAATTAAAATTTTTATTTTATGAAATCCAAAATTAGAAAATTTAACTCTAAAAGTAAAATTATGTTGTTCTACTAAGTAGCATTAGTTAAATTTGGTTAAAATATGTCTTAAATTATTTTTTCCGTATAAATATACTCCGTCCCAAATTAAATATCCACTTAAATATTTAACTTGAAACGGAAAGAGTGTATATATTGCGATTTTATCACCTATGCTTTCTAGATCATTAGTTTAATGGTATTCAAGAAAGTTTCAATAATCTTTTAAATTTTATTTATTTTCTTTTTTTTCTAGAAGTTTTTCAAGTTTTAAACATTACTCCCAAGTAATGTTAGAAATTTCAAAATGCGTATTAAATAATGTGTCATTATTATATTAATTAGTTTAATCTCTTATAATTAACTATGTCTTAAATTATTACTCCCAACATCATTTGTGACCCATTTGAGACTTTAGCATTATGCGAATCTATTAGGTCATTAGACCTCTCAACGAGTTTCAAAACACATTTGAAACAGAGTGTACCTTAAAGTAGGTAAAATTATTCAAAATATAATTGAGCAAGCGCTAGAATCATCTTATTAATTATATATGCTCCCAAAGGTGGAAGTTCAAGAAAGCAAATTATAAGCAGAATCACATCCTTGAAATACATGAATTCTTACAATTCACTACAAAAGGCAAGACAATTCATTGCCTAACAGAAAACTTACAAAGATACCCACAAATTAATGAACCTCAGTATTCCTTCTTTCCAAAATTCTTGCACCAGAGCTGTGAGGGAATTGGACGAACGGGAAGATGGGGTCGTTCCTGCAAGAAAAATAGTTCCGTCGGTACATGAAAGCATTATCAGTACAATCCATATATTATATAGGATAAATACATATCAATGTTAATTGAAATTCTAAGGGGGAAACTGTAATAAGAACTGTTCATGGATATTCTTGTTTGTATAAAAACCCAAATAAAGCTACATATGCAAGATGTTTACATTGTTTACAGAAGATGAGAGGAAGGAAGGAATTCAGAAAAGTCCTTAGAAAGCCAATGTACAATTCAATCATTATGTACAATTCAATCATTTTGTATAGAACATTCAGAATATTTCAAAGTCCTTGGTTTCGGGAGAAAATAGTGGAGTTAATCCCCAATCCCTTAAGAGGCGCAACGCAAACCAAAAGTGCATGTAGTTAGTACTTTGTATTCAAAAACTAGCAATATGATTCAGTAACAAAGTGATTATTGTTTCAGAAGTGTAGGCATTACCTCAGTCAGTTATAAGCAAATTAGACTCGTTACGAACTTGGGGCCTAGAATTGGTTTGCAGAGCAACCATATACATATTTTTGAGACTCTCATGTCTAGAAAGAAAAGAATTTGTTTCAAGAAACTTGTCAGGTGACAGCTCTGATGCCATATAGTCACTAATGACTAATGTACTGGTAAGTTTAGATGAAGAGACTAGGGAGCAAAACAAAAGGCTAGGAAGATTTTCTGCAAACTCAGACCTCAGTCATAACAGAGAGACGGAAACTACAGGCTCTTGTTTTTGGACTAGTCTATCCTACACTGGTGACATAAATCATAAATGTATGATTTGGCCATATGCAGCACTGCGGGGTTTATTCCAACACTTAAACCATCTATTAAGCTGGGATAAAATTGATCGGGTAAATTTCATGGCTAAAATTAAAGGGAACACAGTTTTGCAGAATCAAAAGTAGCTTTGTTTGTGTTTATATGTTCATAAAGTTTGAAGTATACCATGCCCTTTAGACATATTCAGGCTTTGTAATTTCAGCTCTAGTTTGATTGGAGATGGATATTGGACAAATGCTGGAGCTCTTACGAACAAATGCTCATCAGACTTTAAGCATTGCTTGCTCAATACTGTAAAGCCACAATGCTTGCATTTGTAGCTGCACAAAATTTAGCTACATAGGATTTTATATTTCGTCCTAAACTTGGGCAATAAATTCAAACATAGAACCTTATGCTGGACTGTTAGAAACAGTTTTCAGTACTTCAATTGGTGAAGTCAATTTATGGAGTATTACGGAATTGAATTCAAATAAATTTATCGACGAGACAAGACAAAAACCAACAACAAGAAATGTAATTATAAAATAGATGATAAATTTTTTTTTTCTATATTTTCAATGCGAAATTCAGTTATTTTTGGATACAGTTATTTCTGGATATGAATTCATGTTAACCAAATACTGGTACCTGAGGCTTTGAAAACTCACCAATTAACTCGTCCAAATTAATTGGAGCTTGTCATTTCTTTTTTCAGTTTCTAACTTCTCAATATTTCGTACTTGATCAAGAAAATGAAAATTAATGTGTTTCTTCAAATGTAAACAGGAGGCAGATTACCAAACTTCACAGTGAAAGCTCTCGTCATTTATTAACTAGTAACTTCATTCATTGCATACTCCCGTAACTCCCCCAGGCATTGACTTAATCGCACTTAAAAGGAGAGAGAGAGTAGAACAGATTTACAAAAAAAAAACACACTTTGAAATGTTATGACTAGTGAAACAAGCGCATGAACCAAAACAATAGAGTTTTCATCATGTCTCACAATCTCTGCAAAGGTAGAAGAAAGATGTGTGTAAGAATAGGGGAAGTCACCTTGTATGGTTTTCTGAGGCAACATAACATTAAAAACTTGCATAAGGTTAACTGATTTAATCAAATAAATGATGGATTAGACGAATGACAAAGCAAAAAGAAATACATAACGATCACTTATGAGTTAAGCCCATAATGGGGACACTACCCATGATAATCCAGATGATGCTTGAATAAGTATATCAGGTAATTTAATCAGAATACAACCCATATAGTTCACAAAAACTCGTTATATAAATTTGCAGAATAATAATCAACTTGTGTTAAGCTCCTTTTGAATGAAATTTTGCTGCATTATATCAGAGATTTATATAACACAACTTCTACAGGAAATGGTTTATATTTGCATATGTACACTCTTTTGATCCAATAATGAAAAACCAATTTAAAGAGCTTCCCTGACAATGGCTTTTTATATCCCCTTGAGTTCTCTATGTGTACCGTGTACGTGTATTGTAGGGGTCACCATTTTTGCAAGGGGTATGTTTTTATAATTTTACCACATTGAACAAAACGTGACATACCTAAATCTCCAAAACATCTAATGTACTATCATCAAACTAAGCAAAACATTATAGTATATAAATTCATAATTGGTCATTAATAGTCTTTGACACATATGAAGCCCAATTGTAACTGAGTAGTTCCCATTTAATTAGATCGTGTCCTACTTATAATTCAAACAAAGAAACCAGCATAAAGATGGATATCCAATATCATTGAGCAACTACAACATCCTGGAAAATCATCAAGTATGGTAGAATAATATGCCCCAGTAAAATGGATTGATATTCAAACAAAGAGAAATTAAAAGAACAAAATCAAAGTCCTAATCAATTGATGAAATAAATAAAGAATTGACCTCGAGTTTGACTGAAATCATGGCGATGGGAATACAGGTGAGAATGATTCCGGCCATGGCAAAGGCAGTGTTGCGCTTCCAGTGCTTGGGGCGACAATTGGGTCCACCAGGCATACTCCAAACTTTGGTTCTGAAATCCCCGGCGTGAGCCGCATCTGCGTGGTGTCCTCCGTGATCTCCACCCATCTTTCTCTGGTTGACTCTTTCCTCTCTCCTCCTGTTCAACAACTAGCAGTGAAGTATAGATAAGAGTAGAGAAGTTTTAGACGACAATAATCGGATTGTTGGTTTCAGAGAATGCCCTAATTAGCTGATTCGATCAAGGGTCGGAGCTTTTGACCCACCAATGTTTCTGAGAATCAGGGAGAGATTTTGAACGACGTCGCAGTACTATTAATTCCCACTTCGTTCCCGTTGTTTTCTAGTATAAAATCTTGATCACCTTAAAACCGTCAAAAAGTCTACTTTCTATTTTGATTCAGTAGTAATTTGATATTTCATCCATTCTATAAATAAAATTCTATTTATGTTTGATTTTAATTAATTTCTAAAATTTAAATTGTAATAAAAATTATTTTAGGAAGATAATTTACAGAGCAACCGGCAACCGGTTTTTGTGAACTGCACCTTATTATTTTAATTCTTATTTTATATGTAATAATATTCTTAAATAATTTATAATAGTAAAAATTACGTTATTACAATCAAATAAAATTTTCTTAATCCTAAAATTAGTATCAAGTGAGGTTGTTTTGATAGAACCGAAAATATAGTAATTTGATACTTATTGTTATAAAGAATCTAATTAGGAGTAATGACAATTTTTATTGAGCTTCCAAAACCTTATTATACTCTCTCTGTTTTAAAATATAAAATTAATATTAATTTATAAATATTTGAATTTAAATATTACTAAATTAACATGTATTTATTTAATTTTATTAATTCAATTTAATTTTTTTGATGTGTAATAATTTCTCATAAATCATTGATAACATGTATATTTGTGACCCTAAAATTTAATACCTCTAATATTACTATATATATATCTTAAAGGGCTATTAGGGTCATCAAAACTAAAATAATGACAATAATATAAATCAAATAGGTAGAATATGGAATTAAAAACTATCAAATGTTTGATACTAGTGAGAGCAAGTACTCCCTCTATTTTTTAATATAAGTCGTTTTAAAAAAATATTTTTATTTTTTAATATATGACGATTGAGAATTTTAAGTAAGCATTAATTACTTAGTTTTTAATATTACCCAAAGTATTAAATATAATTTTGGTTCTCTTACTATTTTTTGTCTGATAAATAATATTTTTTTAATACAAGGACAATATAAACAATTGATATTATATTTAATACTATACAATCATTTTCTTAATATTTATACGCAACTCTAAAACGACTTGTGTTAAAGGATAAAGAAAGTACTAAAGAACAGGAGAAAAAAAAGGCAAGAATTTATGTCACTTACCTTAACTTCCGTTTTCAAATTTTTTATTTCAAAAGTGTCTCAAAATAATGCATTATTATTATGTTAGTTAATTAAATTTGATGTGATTAGTTTTATGGTACAAAATTATTAAAATATTTAATATTTTATCATTTGAAACTGAGATTAAAAAAATAAATTAATTAAAACCTCTACCAATACTTAAATTTAAATTTTAACAACGGACGATTTGATTAGCTGTCCTAATAATTAATTTATCCAGCAAATCTAATTGCAACCCAATAGGAAAAAAGATTGAAGGAAATATATTAAATCCCAAAATTTCCGGTTAAAAAATTAAAAGCTTGAGTCAAAAAAGTACGGAGGAAGACCAGACCATGAAATTTTGAGTAGGTGAGAAGATAAATAAGTACCCATAAGTTGAATAATTCTCAAGAAAAGAGGCCACTCCCTTTGTTTCTTTCGCCTCTGCTCTCTTTCTCTCTCTCTCCTCAGATTTTGTCTCTCCTTCTTCATCCCGATCAGCCATGGCCCTTGAACTTTGGGAGACTTTGAAGGAATCTATCACGGTGTACACCGGACTTTCTCCGGCAACCTTTTTTACAGTGTTAGCTTTGGGTATTGCCGTATACTACGTCGTATCGGGAATTTTTGGGTCTTCGAGTCAGCCACAGTATCAGAGTTCTAGGGATTATGAAGAAGACGTGCAGCCTTTGCCTCCACCTGTTCAGCTTGGAGAGATCTCTGAAGAGGAATTGAAGGCTTATGATGGCGCTGATCCCAAGAAGCCTCTGCTCATGGCGATTAAGGGTCAGATATATGATGTGTCGCAGAGCAGGTATATATTATCTGTATTTAGGTATATTCAGGTGTATTAGCTTCAGTTGGATTAATTTGGCATGATTTTGACTTTTGTGGATTCTGAAATCAACCCGTTTTGTCAATTGACTGCGAGTTTTGGTTTTTTAAGCTTCTGGTTATAAAGGAAGTTTGTGAGAGAATATTTGAAATGTTTTTTTTTAGCAAATTAATTCTTTTTTAGCTTTATCAGCCTGCTGATTTATTGACCTTATGCTTTATTGTCTGAAAAAGCTCATCTTTCTGGGGTTTTTTTTGGGTCTTCAGTATATATGCATAATTTTGATTACTTACCTACTAGGTTTTGATAGATTTAATTTGTTGTTGGACTTTTTCTTGACTCCACGTGCTATAAGATAGCATAAATATTTATTGAGGAGTGCAGGAGAGGGGTGGGATCATCCATGCGTTCTAGGTTGAATCTATTATCTTTCTAAACACTTGAGGGAGGTAGTTATGAAAACCCTACCTGTTTTTGATTTCTTCTTATCTTTAATCAACTAACTGAAGCTTAAGTAATTTATGTGTATCAGTCCTGCTAAATCTGATGTGTCTTAAAAATGCTTTTCAGGAGTGGTTTAGATTCAGGGACTCACTTACATAGTTAGAACAAAGGAATTAGATTACTTGGAGTGTGGCTTATCATGTATAGTTCTACTTGTTTTGTTTTTTTATTCAAAATAATTAATTTATTACTGTCCTCTGCTGATCATAATTTTCAGTTTACGATTTATGATTTTTTGAAGTTAATTTATGGATTTGCTTAGTTAAATTTTTGGAGAAGTATTCTAAATGTTGGCTTTCTGCATAATTTTATTGTCTCCTAGTCTTGGATGTTTGGTTTGTACCTTAATATCGCCGAACTATACCCTTGTGTAACATTTCTCAACATAATTGATTAGGTAGTTGTCCAAGTTATTCTCAGTCTTTCAGATGATAGTTTTAGGAGTGTACTTATACATAACTTTTTTCATTACTATTTTTCTAGATACGTTTGGTAGGTGATGCTAGTGCTTGTAGATCAAACATGAATGTAAAATAACATATTGTGAAAGTTCTGCACCCACTAATAATTCTTCAAGCTAATGTTGCTCAGTTTTGAAGTTTTATATTTGTTATATTTGAATCGATGCAGTACAATTGCCTAATGCATTACATTTTTTTGTACTTGAAACTGTTCTTGCAGGATGTTTTATGGACCTGGTGGGCCTTATGCACTATTTGCTGGAAAGGATGCTAGCAGAGCACTTGCAAAGATGTCATTTGAGGACAAAGATCTCAACGGGGATCTCTCTGGTCTTGGTGTATTCGAGCTCGAGGCCTTGCAGGATTGGGAATACAAGTTTATGAGCAAGTATGTCAAGGTTGGAACCATCAAGCGGACAGTACCAGTGACCGATGACTCAACTACCAGTGAAACTGCTGAAGCTACTGACCACAATGCTAAGCCTGTGGAAGATGCTCCATCAGAGAGTGCTGCCATAGAACCAAAAGAGACCACAACTGGGGGTGAAGCTGACAAAGAGTAATGCGGTTGATGTTCCTAGCAGTGCAATTGGAAGGCGGTGAAACATGTTGCAGTGACTTTGTGATGGTGATCCGTATGAAGGCGTGCTATTTGCGTGCCCGTGTTTATCTTATTCAACATACATGTTATTGTATTTTCCTAGCCTAGGGCATAAACAAAACTTGAATTAGTTTGTTGTATTAAATAATGAATCCATCATAGAGTTTATGTTATTATTAATATTACAGGTACTCAAAATTCTGAATGGCCTTTGAACCTTTTCAAAGGATCGCTATAAATAATGGTTTGTTGTTTTTTCACCATTGAAAACACTGAAGGATAACATTATTTTATAGTCAGCAAGTGTACAATATACAGTAAGAATAATGTTGGGGTTATCAAAATTTTGGTCTTCAATATGCGTCAAATGAATGATATGGCATTGAATAAAATAGAATGTACTTTATAGCCTAGCCAACAAGAGATTTATCCGATTAATATAACGATGTCATATTATTTGAGACATTATTTGAGTCTCCTAGTATTATCCTGTAAGTAATGTTCGATCTTAGAAGAAAGGTGGACAATTAAATTGTTATAGAGGTGATGATAATATAAGCATTATGGGGATGGCACTTTTTGAAGTGATGGCAGAGCTTGTGGCAGGTGTTGTGGGCTGGATGCTGCTGCTGGTGGATTGGAAGTTGAGCTTGAGAAGAGGTTGTTGGAGGTTGACATTATGGATAGTAATGGCCGAAAGGAAAGTAAAAATTGAGAGGATAAGTTAACAGAAACATTCTGAATTTGATACTATAATTAGAAATTAAATGTGAAATGAGGCCAATAATTCTTGCACCAACACTCGTAAAGTTAGCACATTTATTTGATGACTTTATTAACCATCAAAACTGGGTTTAAAGCTAACATATACGGCTGGAGGAATCTTCGTTATATGGATTACTTTCAAATTGAAGTTTCCTGAAGGACCTGCACAATTGATGGGATATCATGGTCTGTCTTTTCAGAAAAATATTTGCCATTCTAGTGTCTTTATATGATCCTCATCCGGGAAATGGTAGTTATATGATTTTTTAGCCGAGTACAACAGGTCATATCAGTCCAAGTGTCCAACTCAGTCTCTTCTCGGTTTTAAAAATAAAGATACATTTTTTTTTTATTTGTTTCAAAATTAAATATACATTTTTATTTCTGAACTCTATTCTAGACTTGGGGAGACTGCTTGTTCGGTTGGGTTTAAGGCCCAAATATAAGTAGTGTCTAAATTAAATTCTTTGGTCCATACGTGCAGCTTCACATTGATCAGAATGCAATTTTCTGCTGCAGCTGCTTAGACCGACGAATGAAGTTCTTAGAATACTCACCGTGTGATTAATCTAATCGATGTACAATGATGATCAATCGTAGTTTTCAACTCCTGCCCTGCCCTGCCCTGCCCTACAAGTTTAGACTAAAACTTGATTATTTGACATGCTACCTACCACACTGATCGTGTATACCCTCGTCCACTAACCTTGTTATCCCCAACACATCAGATAAGCCACAACCATATCATAAAGCAGTACGAACTCTCTGGCCAATTTCACAGTGGTTGGAATATATTTCTATTTTCGGCTGTTTTGAATTTTCTGACTGATTGATGATACAAGATTAACATACATAAATGTAATTGATGGGAAGATAGATGAATAGGTGATGAGTGGTTAATATAATTGCTAGATGATTAATTCTTGCTTTTGGCACTATCTACTGAGTTCACTAAAAGTTGCCTCATTCCTTTTAAATAAATAGCCTTCCTCCAAGTTCCAGCCAACCACCATCACATACAAACAACCCAAAACACTCCTATTTTTCTGACCCTTAAAACTTGCTTTTTCCCAACATCTTAAATTATGAGACTTCAAAGTTCTGCGCTTCGAGCTCTCATCTTCATTACCATATTGACAACTTTACATATGGTAAATTGCCGGTTCATCAGCCCAACTATCTTTGAAGATGATCAGGCAACACAACGCGTATTGACTTTCTCATTATCGCGTCGTTTAAGCAGCAGCATATCTCGGTTTGAAGAGTTGAGCAACTACAAGGTTGGTGATCCAGTGTATGGTGTTTCAGATGAAGTTGTCCCAGGAGGACCAAATCCCCTGCACAACTGATAGGAATCATAATACAATCCTATATTCCTGTCCAGTGAAAAGGAATGCAAAGTTTCTGAATATGTAGCAGCAAATATATGTAATGTCAATTAGCAAGTATATACATGTATGTATAGTAGATATGGTTTTAAAGGAGTTGCATCTTTGTGCTGTATCCTATATTAACTTCATCAAATTATAGGAGTATTACATGTTGTAATCCAGGAAAACATAAATCAATACCGTCAGAAGTAAGCTTTTCCAGTGGAATAGAATTATGTATTTGGAGAACTAGAGATCGAATACTATATATCAAACAACTTCTTATCATTGTCTAAGTAATGCTGTTCTTCGATACTATCAGCCAAGTTTTAGTTACCCTTTGAACAATGTCATGTAACTTTGTTTCTGGTCATCTCAAAGCTAGTTGTTACTTGGAAAATACTGACTCAGTTCCACAAAAAGAATCTCATTTACAAAATTTGTAAATATTTAGGTTGTATGTTTAGTCCATGTTTACCCCTGATATAGTGAGTATTTAGTTTAGTAGTAGTGGTAGAATGGAACTTGCGCATTTTATACTGATAACAATAATAAGAGGAAACCAGTTTTGAAACAAAAAATAAATAAATAAATAGTGCATGAGATTATGTTTGTGGAACAGGGGAGTATATGATAGGGAAGAAGTGTAATGCGGTCAAAACCAGAAAAGAGCACGTATGCATTTCATGCGGCAAGATGCTAAAAAGATTTGACAGGACACTAACCACCATCAGCAGACCCTGTTACCAATATTGGGAGTTTGTAAAAGTCTCCCAATTTTTTCATTAATTTCATTTTCTTCTCCTCTTCTTACGCGCATGGGGGGCCGGCGGCCACACACACAATGAATTGTCAACAACCACAATGCTGGAAAGGCACACATATATATATATATATATATATATATATATATATATCTAAGTTATTGCTTCCTATTTTGGATTGATTACTGGTGACTGATCACTGGTGGTGTACAAGTAATAGAGGGTGGACCAGTTTGAGGTGAATAATTGAAGCAAATTTTGAATTAATGGAAGTAAGATGATGAGACTAATTGATAATAGTTAAATCTCTTTCCAGGAAGACCAGTTATTGGATGCAAATTATAAAAAAATAAAAAAAAAAGAGTTGATCAATTCTGTAAAAATTTCAGACTAGATACCATGATTAGAACGTTGGGACAGCATAATGGACTTGTAAGGCTACTAGTCATTAATTTTGTGCAGTTGAAATTTATAAGATGACAATAATCACTTTGAAAAATAAATAAATAAATAAAATGGGGGATTAAGTCAAATCTCATTAATATTCACAACAAAAGGGAAGTTTCTAGTGTTAGGATTCTGCTCCTATTCGCATCGTTTTTTTTGTTTTATAAATATTAGTATGTGCATGTGCAGCCTGCCTGCCTGCCTGCACCAAGACATCAGATATTGGCTTTTCTTAAGGTTTGACCATTATTACAAATTTTAAAAACATTACCTGTTATATTCTCCTCTCCTGTAATTGGAGTGGTCCAATCAATTTGGAAACACTGAATACTGCTGCCTCCATAAGATAAAATAATACAAATGAAGAATTCAAATTCTCACGGGAACACTATCCTAATTCCTAGCTAGCTAGCAACACTTGTATTTATTTACTAATCATGTCCTAGAGGTCCTAGACCATTTACTAGAGGATTTTTGACACCCATTATTAAGTCGTGTGAAAATAAATTTATATACTATGCATGGTTTTTATAGTTGAGAATATAAAATACAACCAATATATATACACACACACACATATATCAAAGAAAACCTTAAAATAAATAAAAAAGATGTATTTCTGCAAGATGAAACTTGAAAGTACCGGTATTTAGTTTAGTATTTGAAGGATAATACTCCCTCCGTCCTAAATTAATTGCTTTTCTAGGACTTTTTAAAGTCAAATTGACTATTTTTAAAATTAATAATTAAGCATATATAAATATATTTCTAAAATTATAAAAATTGAAATTAGTAATAAATTGTATATACTTTCTTTTGGTTATAATATATTCACCTATATGTTAGCAAAAATAGTAAAAAGATTAGTTTTAAAAATAGTCAATTTGACTTTAAAAAGTCCTAGAAATGCAATTAATTTGGGACAGAGGGAATATTAATTAATAAATACAGTAATAAAAAATGAAAGGAATCAAAATCAGTACGGCAATTAGGTTAGAAAAGAGTGCCAAAATTTAATAATAAGAACGAGCGCATGCTTAGCTAAACTGCTGTAGTGTGGGCTTCCCAAGTCGTCTGCTGATAGATATGACGATGGAGGACCTCTTTAAAAAAATAATCCATACCATACAATACAATACAATCAATATACATGAATAACCTTGGGCAATACTATATTTTAAACCGGCTAAATACTGGGTATGAGGTGTATGTGTATGGTAAGGTTCTTTCTTCCACGTAAGCTAAAGAAAAAGGAAAAAGGAAAAATAAGTCAACCCTCTGACTTTTCATAAGATGTGTTTGCTCAACCTTTCATTTTCTCTCTATATATTAGTATATAGATAATTGTTCTTTTTTGGCTCTGACTTTTTTAATCGGATCGGCAGTTTCCCTTATAAAACCAATTCTATTCAAATACACAGAACAACTCGTCCTCCAGTCCAGCCCCAGAGAATTGTTTCTCTAATCTTTTGCTACTTATATCTATATATATATATATATATATATATATCTCCTTAATTATTATTTGAAATAATGAGAGTTAAAGCCTGTTCTAATCTATCCCATTCATAATTTTGGTCATAATCCTAGTTGATCATATGTCTAGTTGCCGGTACATAAACATTGGCCACCACTGGCACCGCAGTCCCGCTAATAAAATAGAATTAGCAGGGTTGGCAGATAGATCAGCAGAAGCAAATTCATTCATTTCAACATTTTACCCCTACTTCTCAACCATATTTGAATTCCTCCTCGTCGTCACTCCAACAATCAATAACAATAGAAAACTGATATTTTCAAATAACATTTTGATATTTTCACACGTATGGCCCACAATAGAATGGTTCAAATATTTTAAAACAATTTATGGATTCACTATTAAAAAAGAGGATTACTGTCCCTCAATGTGTATTTGTTCTATTAGTATAAATAATATTTTGACATTAATTAATATAATCATAAACAAGGGAATACTTACTTTGAGATCCACAATTAGATAAAGAAAATCAACTTTCTTGACTTATCTAAAAGTATATTTAAATTACTGTTTTGAGAACAAGAGAAATACTAATAAATTTGTTGAACTTTCAAGAAAATTATATCCTCTATAATCTCATTGTCATAATTAATTTGTTACATTGATGCAGGTGGCATTAGGAATGAAGTGAATAATTAAGATGAGTTCGATACGTGTATACGGGTGGCAGGCAGGCAGGCAGGCAGGTGTTTGGTTATGGAAAGTGTCGGATAACTCCAGATAGATGTGATTTAATTTTATTGGCGCTGTTGAATTAATAAATACTCCTACCAACTACTTGGAGTCTTAAAGGTAGTAAAGTATTTCAAATCCTCTTTATAATTTTTTGAATAATAAGTAACCGGCCAGAGACTTATAAAATAGATAGCATACCGGTGTCTCTATGATGCTTACATGTAATTGAATCCCCAAGATTTATTTTATCTATTGTTGTTGATCCAAAAACTATAGGAGGTGATGATAACTTAAAGATTTCACAAGTAGTCGTATCAGAACTTATACGTTGTAGAATTCACAAGTTTTTACTTATTATAGCATGGGCTTAGAGTTGTTTATTTCTTTCTGAATTTGACTGAATAAGTCATTCAGACTGTTTTTTTAACAAATTTTAAATTCTGAATGTGTCTGAACGATTAATTCAAAAAATTATGGTTAAATGATATTTTTACTTACATACTCTCACAGATGATTAAAATGTACATTCAATATCTATCTTGTTTACTATTATAAATAAATTTTGCTATGTACAAATTATTTGTCATTTTATAGAGAAACTTTTATTCTTTTTTATTTGTCGTTTGTAAATTTCAAAAAAATATTAAATGTTTAATTTTTCATAATATTCTTTATAATTATAGGTTAATAAATTTCTTTTTCATCTTTTCAATAAATTTTAGAAGGTTACTATTAAAATTTTATATCTAATTTAGTTAATTAAACAAAATATTAATTATATTTCTTAATCTATATATATAATCTTAAAACGTTAATTAATTAAAAAAAATGGAGAGAGAGTTATAGTTAGGTAAAATACTGATTAGAGGGCCGTAATTAAATTGACAAGGGTGTTAGGGGCGGTGAAGTGTAGTTGTAGAAAAAACTAAAAACCAACAAAAAGCATTTAAATACTTGGTTGGATCGGTTGGGTACATGATATATACTCCATATGATATGAGTTAGGTCATGTCAACTTCAATTTTTGTAAAACACTTCTTTTAAAGGACCTTATCCACACACACACACACACACACATATATATATATATATATATATATATATCCAAATTCATCCAACACACCTTTTGTGTGGGGCCTATTTTATTAAATAAACTGATATGTATATCTCCCCCCGCCCCCCAGAACCCTCCTATACCATTAGGTGGTGGTGTCTCATCAATCTTTGCTCGTCTCAAGTCACGCTAGCTTGATTTCTCTCATATATAGATATAGATATAGATATATCACAACGTTTTCAAGAAAATGAAGCACAATAAAGATGTATGTAGTGTGTATGTATGGTCAATGGTGTACCAATCAATTTTTATTTTGGTCAACTACAGAGAAAAAGCAAAAATAAAAAGGAAAAGGAAAATGAGAGAAAGATAAAGATTGGAAACCCAAAATAATGTATGTATGTATGTATGTATGTATGTATGTATGTATGTATGTGTATGTATGTGCATGTGCGTATCACGCTTGGGAGGGTGTCTCTCGATTTTGCTACACCAACCAGAAAGTTTGGCCAACACGTGGGTGTTTTGTTTCTCCGCTTGCCCTCTTCCACTTCCAAATTCCTTCATTTTTACTACAATTAAGTCCTCACCTTTCACTGTCTAGAGAGAGAGAGAGAGAGATCAGGGAGAGATGCTTCGATTAGGTTGATCTCAGCTCTTTTTTCAAATATTCCCGGAGGACCTACCTCAGATTCCGGTGGATGGCGGAAGATAACTCCTGGCTTCCGCTTGGTTGGACCACGGAAGTCAAACTCTGCAGAAATGGTAGAAAATACAAGGTGAATCTATTAATCACATCCCTTGCTCACTTTTTTCTCTATCTCTTCATCTTTATCGCTCTTCTCTACTCTCAATATTTTCCCTGATTATGTTGTTAGGTATTCATACTTTAGCTTTCCAACCATTATGGGTACTACTCCATTCATACTCTTATTGAACCTCATATTCTTACATATAATCAGATCATTGGATTTAAGTTTAGTAATATTCTGTGTCGTATGCTAAATTTTTAAAGCCAATTCTACCCGAAGAACAATGGGGCTCCACAACTTTGTTGTGAAAGGGGATTATTATTAGGTCACTCTGCATTACTACATACTGGGTAAAATTATAACTAGTAAAGGTATAGTTATCTAAAAAACTGAACTTCTCTTGCACCATAGGCCCTTTTATAGCTTTCAACTTGTATTGTTACGGTGTATATTTTTTATAAAAAAAAATCAAAATAAATAAATAAAAGGATAGATCTTAGTTAGAAAAAGGACCTTTTTTGTAGGAAACTGCAATATCATTGCCACTTAGGTAAATAAGCAAACCTATTTTAGCAGGGTTTATGTTGTTGACCTTCATATCCCGCTGCATATGATTAGATTAGATGAATGGAACGCTTACTTATTCACCTTCTTAACCTTATTGCTCCACACCATTTCTCCACCTTTTTGCGGATACTCCACGTTTATATTGGATTAGCATTCTGTAAACTTCTGTTGCTGTTGCAAAAAAATGGATAGCTGATTCACTGCAAAAAATCTATAAGATGTCAATCTCTTTCTTAATTGAGAAGTATATGGACTGTGCTCCATTTTCCTGGTGCTTTTAGTGCTGTTTTTACCTATAACTTTGTAGAAAGAAAAAAGTATATATAAACCTTTCTCAGATGAAAATAGTCATATTTTTAGTAAATGTTTTGACAACTGTGAAAGTTTGAGACTGAAAATTGTGAATTTATCTTCTTCCTTTCCTTTTATTAAATGCAAGACATGGAAACTTGACACTTTAACTATGATTCTTTGTGTTCAATGCAGTGTTATGTTGATCCATCACATGAACTCAAATTCCATTCGAAGCCAGAGGTGCTTCGCTATCTCAACAACGAAGAACTCAACAATCCTAAATCACAAGAGAAGAATGACAATTCCATCAAACCTAAATCACAAGACAAGAACAAGTTAAATGCCAATCGCGCTGGAAAAAATGTTTGTAAATATATCCTTTCTACTCGTACTTATCAAAACAAAAATATCTATATTTATTAACTTAGTTGTAGCATTATTGATAAAATGAGTTATAAAAAAATTGTTGATATTATATTGCTCTGAGATTAGAAATTTTTTAATTTCTTCGAGAATTTAGTTCGTAGTTGAGAAGGCTACAGCGGAAGGGCTACCTCCTGGGTGGATTAAGGAAGTGAGAGTAACAAAGAAGGGTCGTAGCATCAGAAAAGACCCGGTACTGATTCTTTAGATACACTCTGGTCAATTTTTTTTATGTTTATGTGCTTATAGACAAACATTTAGATTTCAATAGAATGGTCGTCTTGGTACTTGCTTACAGTCGTAACAATACAACATGCATCTTTTATGAATTATATGTTAGTATAGTTTGATTGATATCTATTTTCTGCAGTATTACACCGACCCTGTCAGTGGGCATATCTTCCGTTCTCTGAAGGACGTTGAACGCTATCTCAAAACTGGAGAACTGGGAAGGCATGCTTACAAGCCCAAGGACAAAGTACCAATTACTGTGGAACTTGGAGATGATAAATTATCTGTTAGTTTTCTCATTATCTTCTTCTTTTTTACTTATGCTGTTTTTCATCACTTTAAATTATATATTTTATTTGAGTTGGTACTCTAGAGAGCTCATTTGAAATAATATTTGTCAATCAAACTTGACAAAATGAGGGAAGAATAATGATACGAGTACTCTTGTGAAAATAGCCTGGGTATTTACTTTTGTTTTGAGTTCATAATAACTTTGCTAATACTCCTTCCGTCCCATAAAGTTGTCCTAAGTACTTCTTTCACACAAATTAAGAAAATGAAATAAGTGGCGAGAGGTAGTCAAAAGTTCCAATTCTACCCACAATGGAGTAAGTACAAAACGATTCTTTTTTAAAGGTGTGGCCCTTTTGAGGATAAAATAGTCTTTATGTAATATGTTGAATTTGTTGTGCGACGGAGGGAGTACTATTTATTCCATATAACTTTGCCTGGGTGAATCACTTTACTAGTGGTGCCTGAAGTTCAAGGGATAAACCTTAGACATTTTCCGGCTTATATAAATAACTTTGTGTGGATTATTATCTACCAGATCCTTTTTTTCTTTGGTCTTGGAGTTACTGACCTGCTTCAAGTATGTGGTACCTCTTATTCCTGTTCCACATAATATTGATTGTCTAGGTCTTGGTATTGTTTTGTCTGATGCAGGTGTTGGTTGTTGAATTGTTAAAGTAGGGTTAGATGAATCTGCACTTAATGATTGATCTCGAATGCTGGTTTAGTTGGATTTCTGTTTTTCATGTTGCATGTGCTTAATATGAATCTTTTCCTTAATTTTTTAACATGAATTTTGTTCTTTAATGGCACTCATTTTTGGTGTTATTCTCATCTGAGCAACTGCAATTTTTTGTGCCCTACTGTTTGAACAAGGGCAGGAACTATCAGACAATGGAACAAACGGACAGATTAGTATGAACCAGTGCTCAAAGTTGGCTGAAATAGTGAAGGATGAAGAAATCCTTGGTTTAACCAGCAGAGATGATCACGTAGGCCTCACCAAACATGATTCTGATCAGTGTAAGAACAAATTTTCAGCTTCATATGGAGCTAGGTTTAGAGTAAATTTATTGTTATAATATTAGCCCTGCCTTAGTGGGTGGTTGTATGGGCAACATCTTCCATTTAAGGTCTATTGGGGTTGTCCTCCTACTGGATACCGTGATTGAATCATGTCCTTCTTTGGGTTGGTGTATTTTTTTTTTTGGTTACTGTAGAGCCCAACTACTGCTTTGAGTGCTTTCCTTCTCCACCCTACACCCAAATCATTATTTCCCCATGCCTCCCAAAGATCGGAATATCACCCAAATACACGAGGATTCATCTGTTTTGTCATTGATAAGAAGACCAGTCCTACTGGTATGAAATATTTTCATGCTATGTAAATAGGATATTTCATAGGAAGTGAAGAAACAAATGTTAATGTGGGTGCATAGATTGGGTTGCCATCCTCACTCTGCTGGTTTGCTAGCCTTTGCTTCTGATTTGAGTTTATTGCATGTGACAGGTTGCGACGGTGCAGCAACGAGTATTAACCAACCACAAACCAAGAGTTTGGAGCAAATAGAAGGGAAAGGTGAATCCAACTTGCATTCACCTGTTTCTGCCCCTGTAGTTGGGGCTTGTCCAGGGAAGATATTGGAAAATGGGGTGGAAAGCCAGGGGAGTAACGGAAGTCAGCGCAGAACAAACAAATCAAATGACAAGAAAGCACCTGACTTTCCTCGTCGAGCTTCAAAACGCCTGGCTGGCATTGAATTAGATCCAGCACCAGAGTTGAAAACCAATAATCGAACTCGTCGACTTGCAGCTAGACGGTCAGATGATGCAGAAACCAATTCCAGCGATAAATTCCATGACTTGGCTACTCCAGAAGAGCATTCTGGAAAGCTAGTGCTAGAGCCTACGACTAATGAGAAGTCAGGATTATCTATTGTTTTGCCTCTAGCCAGCTTGCCTGTTTCTGAAAAGCATGCTGGAGAGGAAGAACCTCTACCAATTTCTGAAGAGCAAGCTGGAGAGGAGGAACCACTACAAATTTCTAAAAATCAAACTGGAGACGAAGAACGTTTACCAATTTCTGAAGAGCAAGCTAGAGTCGAGGAACCTGCTAGTGAGGCCGATGTGAAGCCTGGATCACCTTTAAACTTATCTTTGACAGATTTATGGACGGACCCATGCATTGAATTTGCCATAAAAACTCTCACAGGTGCAATCCCAGTTGGGGATGAGAACAAGGCTGATGAGAATCCTGTGTCATCTCTGGATTTACCTTTTGGGGAGTTATGGACGGATCCATGTATTGAATTTGCAGTGAAGACCCTTACTGGTGCAATACCTGTGGGGGAGGATCTGGGCGTTCAGAATTTTTTCCAGCAGCATGTCAGCTCATCAGACAGCCAAGGAGTCGGTGGTGGTATGCTACCAAATGTAGATAACTTCAGCCAAACTGATTATTTATCCCAGCATTTTGATGGTGTTGAAAATAAACAACAGGCTCCTGTAGCATCTAAGTTACTTCACACCGGCAATAGAAGCTTCCAGAATACAGCTGGTACTGGTCTTCACCTACATGTTGAGGGGAGAAGTTCTGGGGAACGCCCATAATCGACAGTCATCTATTAGAAATTTGTCTAACTCAGTAGGCCATGTAGAAAATTAATTTAAGGTCTTGCGGCCTTTCCTTCTTTGATTTGTTTCCACTTCAGCTGATCACATCTCTGTTGTTGTTGTTTGTCTTAACATTAAGTGACCCTGTATTCTTAGTTTCTGGTTGGCTTCATTGCTCACCTTGTACATCTTTAATTTCTCTTCATAAATTTTATGCCTTGATCATCCCTTGTTTCCAATTGCAGTCTGTGCTTTAGCTTTTAAGCAACTAGACCGCCTAAAGTTGGGCCCTTTTTATCGTTGTGAATGTTGTCAAGTTTAATTTACTTGATAGTTGCTTGCTGCCCCTTCTAATATTTTTGCACCGATAGATGATTGTAGGTATACTGTGTAAAGTAACAGATCAATGAAATTCTTAGAAGCTAACTTTACGGAGATTACAAAAGATCCCTCACTATCATCATAACTGGATTAAGTCATGCCTAAACAAAAGGCATTATAGGTCAGCTTACATCAAAGACGTAGGTGTGTTTCTTGTTGTACGCGGCATAACATAAAAACGGCATAAGCTTCTCAAATAAGTTTTTCCTCCATCTACTTGTCAGTTTTTGATGCCATGAATAAAACTTCTGAGAATCATAGTCACCTGTTGTGTTTCCGACAATTATAGGTGACCTTGACGAGGCTAATGTCCTGCCTCACCAATTTTTTTCTAGTTCAAATCTGCATCTTCCTTTGAACGAGTTCTTGCACGGCATTGTGAAACGAAATTATCAAGAATCATTCAAGACATTGCATAGATTAGAAACGTGAGATGGTGTTAACAGGAGGGCAGACATTACATACAGAAAACAACCAATTCAAGTTCCCAACAACCATCACCGCCACAAACAAATTTTCTCGAATGCATTACACATTATGTAAGTACCATAAACACATCAGTTTTTCTGTGTATGAACACCCTCTTCTTTTTCTTATAATATTACATCAAACTCAAAATATGATATTCAAATATTGCCCTTTCGATTGTCATGTTGTGGCAATTAAAAAAGCACCACCAGTATAAAAGATGTAATCCATTGATAAAGTATCAATCATGTAAGATCCAGGTTGAACTTTTAAATTACTTACAAAAGCAGGTAGAGTAAAACTAAATTAATATAAGCTCTTCTAAGCAGACCCCGAGTTTGTCAGGCCTGCACGAATTCTCAACATCTCAGTTCTTTT
This sequence comes from Aralia elata, assembly GCA_034770075.1. Taxonomy (NCBI): domain Eukaryota; kingdom Viridiplantae; phylum Streptophyta; class Magnoliopsida; order Apiales; family Araliaceae; genus Aralia; species Aralia elata. Next base: position 109,215,200 of record CM068385.1, on the reverse strand, counting down.
ACTTCTCTCCATAACCTCAACTAGCCAGTCTACACTTTCTTTGATTCCCAACCTGCAATAAAATACCAGGAACAACATTTTAATGCTTTCTACATGTGCCCATATATTAAGATGGAATCAAAAAATAAATGCCTATATTATGAACACTATTTCATTCCAAATTGATACATGGTTTCAAACATTTTCTTAATAAAGAACGTGATATGGACCACACTATCGACTCACCCATCATATGCCGAAACAGCTTCAAATGAATATGCCCTTTCATCCAATTTTTTGAGATCCAGATATCGTGCAAGTTCTTCCCCCGATAAGGCTTCAGCAAGATCCTGTTATAAAGACGGTACGTACAAAATCAAGTGTTGATTGTCATTTGAATTACAAAAGAATTCAGACTCTCTCTTAGTAGCTGGATAAAAGTGCAAGAGCTTGGCTTACACACACCTGCTTGTTTGCTAATATCAAAAGAGGGGCTCCTTGCAGATCCTCATGCCGAAGGACCTTCTCTGCAATGAATTTTAAATTTAATGGGCAGGACTATTTACTGATGATATAACGGATAGTCATCCTGGTTTCATGATAAACCTGTACAATCAATAAGCTAAACAACCTCAAAATTACTCACCAAGTGCAGATTTTGAATCTTCAAAGCGTGATGGGCAAGCAGCATCTACTACATATATTACAGCATGTGCCTCTTCATAATATTTCTCCCATATCGAGCGAAGACCAGGCTGACATGACAGTTAACAGTCTTACATCAATGATGAAATTCCAAAAACTACTAAAAATATATACATGACAGATAACTAGCTTCTACTAGATAATAATACAATCTAGCAGATAATTCTACCAGAAAACACGGGGGAAACACATCTGATTTATCATCCCTTTTAAAAGATTTACATTTTCTGGTGAAAGGAGCTTAATCAGGAAAGAATAATGAATGTATGAGAGCTCAAAACGGATAAAAAAAGAAACAAAACTTGGAAGCACGTGAACTGCCCCAGTTAATTTTAAGAACTATTCAACTCAATTCGGACATCGTACTTGGTCTTTTGCCATTTATGTTGAAAAACTAGTCTTAGGTTAATGAAAGCTGATGGAGTGTGCATCTGTTTTGCAACAATATTTCACTATGCCAAAAGCAGTTTAAATCTTCTATTCATACGATACCCACATTATGTTGCAATTTAAGGTAAATCAACCATGTCTGTGAATTTGGGAGTAATGGGAATTTCACAACATGCACATATCACCAATAAAAATAGCCTTCCAGTAAATCTTCTTTATAATTAGTGTATTTTCTGAGCACGCAACATGTGCAACAGGATTCCTATGAAGTCATGTGATTATCTGTCTGGACTCTCTCTGGTAAGATGGTGAGTTCACACTCATTATGTCAAAACAATTACACTTGTAATATCTCACATACAGAGAGATCTAGTAAGTAGCAGCAACTTTGGAATTTTAAAAATAAAAAAAAAAAATCTACAGGATCCAGTATCAAATTATTTAACATTACACATTAACGTAAAAGGAAAATATCCACAGATGCAAGTTGTAACAATCACATCAATCATCTGTTGGAAGTCCAATTTACATACCTGGCCTCCCAGGTCCCAGAATACAACTTTCGTGTTTGACACTTCAATACGACCAATATTAAGTCCCACGGTTGGAACAATTCGATCAGGAGGAAGGCCTTCTAAATTTGAGTATTGTGTTTTCAACTTCTCAAGCAATGTCTACAATAAAAGTTGAGCACATAAATAGCTTTTAGATATAAGCTCAATATTTCTTGCATGCTTGCATATTTAAAGTAGCAAACATTGTCTTAATGCTGCACCAATGAGAGATTGAGAGGTTAATAATTTCTATAAACATTTTTCTTTCAAAATTGATGTTCGTTTAACTGCCAATAATAAACTATATTTTTCTTGGCACAAATGATACATATTACAAGTCAAAAGAACCCAATACTTCAAGTTTAATCCCAACTCTTGTGGATCATGTATCCTATGGACAAGTAATCAAATTTAGTGATTAACAATGAACTTAAACATCTCAGTTGTTGCCAAAAGAAACATTATTGGCATGATGAAAACACCAAAGTTAAGCTCAACTACAATATTATGAAATTGTGCTGCAGCAAATCTGTCCTTCCTATCAATTTCATCACAATGAGTCACAAATTTATTATGTAAAGACTTTCTTTTTTTAAAGAAAGTAAAGGCATATAAAACATTTCGGATATGGATAAAATCACGTATCAGCTCAAATAATTCCGACGCTTGGAAAAATTATCACTTCGCTCACACCTATTTATGAAATTTAAGACTTTCTTTTTTTAAAGAAAGTAAAGGAGCTGCAGCCATGTCAATAAACAAAATATTGACAAGAACAAATATACAACATAGTTACTACATGCATTAAGTTGGAGGCTTAATAGGCAGAGAAACAAGTTTGTGCGTGCGTGCGTGTGTGTGCGTGTGTGCGTTTGTGCGTGTGCTAGAGTGTATTGTACATAAGATTAGGAACAAAGAGCATGATAAACAGTTGAACAATGAACTGAAAAAGAAAAATAAATGACTACCAAAAAACGCCATAGAGTGGCCTGACAAGGGGGAAAAACTATCTAAATAATAAAAGTAAACATATTACTGTTTTCCCAGCCTTGTCGATTCCAAGAATAAGAACATGAAACTCTGTCTTACTGAACATATACTTCCAGAATCCATAAAACAACGAAAACATCACTGTCTTTTTTTAATATTCTCTTTTATTTGTCTCTGCAATCTTCAAAGGGAAAAGCAAGACTTCAGTCTTCTTAGTAGATTTCCCCAATCAAATCAAAACCCTGAAACACACCCAAAAAAATGATCAAGATTTTAAGGCAGCAAGAAACACAGAACATCTGGTGTCCTCTCAATCTTTTCCAATGCAACCAAAGTATTTCATGTATTTTCTTCCTACCATCTTCAAAACTCTGAAATGGCATGCATCAGATGGTGAAATTTTTACTAGTTTAAGATAAGAGCCATCGTTGAGTTGAATTGTAAGAAGTCAAAACATAGACAAAATAATACTCCCCTGTTCCACAAAAAGAGTCCAATTAGCCTATAAAATTTGTTCCGCAAAGAAGAGGCCTCTTTATGATAATAATATAACCACAAGTTCGCATTCTAATAACTAAAGCTAACAACTTATTATTTTTAGAGGTAAACATGAAACAAATTCATCCTTAATATTTGCAAATGGGGACTCTTTTTGTGGAACGAAATTATTTACGAAGTTGTCTTTACTACATTGCAGCTCAATGAACTTTTGCTTACCTTTTCACTAGTAAACTTGTTGTTCAATAAATTATTGTGATGCCTTTAAAATTCTAGAGGCTATGATAATACAAAGGTCTAAAACTTTGCTTCACATGATCTATTAATGGAAACCCATGAAACATTATAATAAAGTAAACTAATAATTGAAAACGTATGGACAAATAGTCGTATATGCAATCACAATCAAATTTCAATAAACGAAAACAAAGGGATCAAACTAGAAGAAGAATATAGGTTCCAGATCTCAATTTAATATTAATATCATATAAAACAGACCCACAATCCAACAAATTCCGGATCACTCAAGAATGTAATTGTTTCGGTATCTGGAAGACCCAGATCAAGAAAGGATAATAAGAATTCGATAGCGTCAACAAATAAAGAGAAAACGAAGGGGCTAAGAAAATTCTCACACTTTGCACAAAAGGGTTCAGTAGATACTGAAGCAGAAAAATTGAAGAGGAGAGGTCTTCGCTCTTTTTTGGCCAGCGAAAAGAAGCTCCTTGAGTTGCGAAACAGTCTTGCCTGCCTTCTTCAATTTTGTTCCCTGTTTTGCCATTCCTTTCTTTCTTTTGAGAGTTATATTTCAAACTTACCCTTTTGACCCGCAATTAATTTCCCTTAACCCGACCATAACCGGGAAGGAATAGATCTACAATCTACAAGATATCAACGTAATCGAGTATGAGGTGAAAATTACGAATTTACATAATCATTATTTTTAAATCATAAAACTTTGATAAAATATTAATTTAAAAAAGATCTCACAAAAACTTCAAATCTTGATGTTTCAGCAATTTAATATTATTTTGTCCAAAATAAAAATTTTTCAACTTAATCTCTAAATATGTGTAATACCGTACAAGATACTATAAAAAGTCCAAGTTGTTGTCATCAAAACTAAAAACATATAAACCAACAATATATACACCATCAATGTATTAAATTTTATTCTAAATATAACTTATGATGATCTAACCGTTTATATATACAACATTAGTGTATCAAATTTTACTCTAGATATATATTTTATCTCATTTTTTTAAAGATAAAATAATTTATATTTTTAATCATTTTTTGAGATTAAAAGACTTCTCAAAAATAACTTACAAATTAATTTATAAGTCAAAAAAATAAGTTATAATTAATCAGGTGAATAGTGAAAAACAGCTCTTAAGTTCGCAATGGAACCAAAATACCAGCAAACAAAATAAAAAGAAAAGAAAAGAAAAAGGGAAGTTCTAACCCTAACAGCATTGCAATGGACGACTTCAGCTCTCCCGCCTCTGTTCTATAATTTTATATATCACACTCATCTTTCGGCGATTATCCAAAGGCCATCGTCCGCTCCACGACTTTACAAGTACTATCAAATCACTCACTCTCCTTCCGCTCTTGAAAATTAATTTCATTAAATTATTTATGTTTACTGTCCGATCCCCTATGCTTCTTCATTTCTTAAGCGGAATTACAATTGTCTTACTGTTTTTAGCCTATGGATTGGTTTCTTGAGAGTTTCTGACTCAATCATCATAATCCCCTAAACCAACCAGTCAAAGGAAAATACTTCGCGACCCATGAATGTGATTATTATATATGATGGAGAATTAGGTGCCCTTTTTTTTTGCTACTTTTTTGAACTGAAATTTAACATTTTGCCTTGGGCAAGAATGGATTCCAAGACCTCATGCATTAGATGCCCTTTTTTCCTTTTTTTTTTTCAAATGAGTTTTAAATATTGTTCTAGTTGTGTTCTTTTTCGTCATGACCAGTTGTTTCTTAATGATTTAGTTGAAAATATGCTGATTGTTGTTTTTAATTTGAATGAAAGGTGCTGGTATAGTTTTTACTTTGGATAGAAATTTATGTAGAATGACTATTTTTGTTTAGAGTTTTAGTCAACTGTCCTCTATAGTTTTGAATTTTACATGTTTATTTGATTGTTTAAACCGATCAACCCAAACCAAAGTAAACTGTTGATGAATGCTCTGTTGGTTTGGTTTGGACTCATCTACTCTCAAACCAATGACATTGGTTTAGATGAAAAAATCTCCAAGAATGAAGAACAACCCTACTGCATACCAATGTTTGAAATGCAAAACTGACCCTCTAGTTTGTACCATTTTTGCAAAACTCACCAACTTTTATTTTTACAAAACTCTCCCTCCAAGATGTATTAATTGTGCAAAACTCACCCTTTATGTATTTTTTTTTGTTAAAAATCTTCACATAGTCAAATTATTTCATCTAACTCATCACTTCAAATTTTTAACTTTAGAATAATCTTTTTATTTCACTCAAACGACTTCCAATTAGCAAAAGAAATTCACAATACCGTCAGATTTGGAACCCTATATTGCTTAATGCATATATCTCATTCTCTACATTTGTTATATGTCAATTGATTATTATTTTGTTTTAATAAATATCTCATACACAAGACCCATATCAAAATGTTAATCTTCCTTTTGATTTTTAACATGTACCGTCATCATTAAATATTTTGTTCAACACTACAAGAAAATAAATTATATGAATTATATAAACATGTGTCGATCAATTTTCTTTGTTACTAACATTGCAAGAAAATTTATCAAGGGCAATGAACCCAAAATAAAAAAAAAAATCAATTAACATATAGCAGAGGCAGAGAGTGAGATGTATGAATTAGGCGATCTAATGTTGCAAATATATTTATTGGTATTGTGTGACTTTTTTTTTTTGATAATTGAAAGTTGTTTAAATGAAATAAAAGGAGTATTCTAAATGTAAGATTCTTAAGTGATGAATTGGAGTGAAATAATGTGAGTATATGTGGGTTTTTAACAAAAAAAAAAGTACATAAAGGGTGAGTTTTTGCACAATTCATATATCTTGGAGGGAGTGTTTTATAAAAATAAAAGTTGGAGGGTGAGTTTTGCAAAAGAGGTACAAATAGGAGGGTTACTTTTGCATTTCAATTAGATACCAATGTATCGTGTTCTCTGTGCTGCTGTATTTTTGTTTTTTATTGCTTGGCCTTACTGTTTGATTTTGCTTTAGGTTTGTGCTTCTTTGTCTATTTATATTAATGTATGCAGTTTCTTTTCTGCTTCTCCAATTAACTTTCAGATATTTAGTCACCTTTCAATTTTATTTTTTTCATTTTCATTAAAAATATCAAAAATTCAATTTCATGTTTTTATTTTTATTTTTGTTTCAACAATCAGGCTTCTCAACTACTTCAGGGAACCTAGTGACTTTACAAAGTCCACCACAGAGTACTGAAATGAGGTAATTCATGTGCCTTAAAAGGTCTGATTAATAACACTGTTGTTTTTCTTGATGTCAATTGCTTATGCTCATGTTTTCTTTTTTTTTTCTTATTCTTTTCTTCCCCCCCAAAAAAAAACACTGTTTTTGAAGACTAATAAGATTCAAAAAACTACTGTTGATGGGGTTATGCTGTTTCCTAGTCACTAATTATTCAACCATAGCACCAAGTACAATAACGCTAACCATTTTCTCAGTTTTCTGCTTTGAGGACCAAAACTTGTGCTTCTATCCTTTATAATGTTGAGTACGTAGTTAGGAGTCATCATTTCCTAGTTCCCATTTTTGTGCTTCCTGGTGCAATACGGACTTCTATTTTGTGATATAAACTGTTGAAATACGATTATACGAGCAAGCATTACATTCCTTATTGCATGCCTCATTTGTAAATGCTGCTATTTAAGTTGGCAGTTATATTATTTATAGGCAAAACTAATGATTTAGCCATTGTAGTTGGCATGATTTACCGAATAGCCGATTGAACTTTTAATTTTTCAGATTACCCCATTAAACTAATTAAAATAGTGAAATTGGACCATTCCGTTAAAAAAAATTGGATGGACGTTAAATTGCTTCAGTTTTTTCCTACGTGGCAACAAAGAAATAAAGCTAAAAGAAAATATAAACTGACATGAAAATTCCTTTGTGGCTGTGTAAAAAAAACAAAAATTAAAGAAATGACATGGAAAATAAAAGGCAACACAAAAAATTTTATTTTTTGACTCATTTTTAACATTTTAATGTTTTAAAAAGGGCAAAAACATAATAAAACACAACAAAAACTAATAAAATTAAAACATTTTTTCATTCATTAAATCAAATTTATTTATCAAGATAAATTAAATTTAAATCAATTAAATATACTCACTGTCAAACTAAACATATTTTCCTGAATATAAAGACAACATTAATAACTAAACATTAAAAAAAATCAAAACAAAATCAAATACTTGTTTTCTGCGTGCTTTTTCCATCTTCGTCTTTTATTTCTTCTGGGAAAAAAATCCCAAAATCAAAACCCTAACTTTAAATTTTCTCTCACAACTCATCCATCCAAATGAACTTATCATCTTCTTCATCTCAAGTCTTGATTCATCATCTTAAAATTACAAACCTAAAACTATCAGAGAAAGATGAAGTGATTGGGTAATTCCGCCATTGCCGCAGAGGAGATAACAAGAAAATGATAGGCGTAAATTTTTTTTATATTTTTTTTGCTAATTTGTTTATGTAAAATTAAAATAAACATATTACAATGACAAAGGGGCATAACCCAGATCATTACAATATTTGAAAATCAAATACCTAAACAAACTCAGCTCAATAAATGAGAAACAGACATGCTCAGGTGACTTCTGCAACACGCACTAGGCCCACGTGAAAAACAACAATCTTGCAAATCAGACTGCATAAACGCGCCCTTACCAAACCAAGCCGCGCGTGTAGAACAAGGAAATATGAAACAACCCAAATGAACTTATCATCTTCTTCATCTCAAGTCTTGATTCATCATCTTAAAATTACAAACCTAAAACTATCAGAGAAAGATGAAGTGATTGGGTAATTCCGCCATTGCCGCAGAGGAGATAACAAGAAAATGATAGGCGCAAATTTATTTTTTATTTTTTTTGCTAATTTGTTTATGTAAAATTAAAATAAACATATTACAATGACAAAGGGGCATAACCCAGATCATTACAATATTTGAAAATCAAATACCTAAACAAACTCAGCTCAATAAATGAGAAACAGACATGCTCAGGTGACTTCTGCAACATGCACTAGGCCCACGTGAAAAACAGCAATCTTGCAAATCAGACTGCATAAACGCGCCCTTACCAAACCAAGCCGCGCGTGTAGAACAAGGAAATCTGAAACAGCCGTAGTCTTACGGAAAACTCCATGAATCACGATCATAATCTCATGACTAACCCAGACGGACTAATCATACAGTTTGAGACATGATGAATCAATCCAGCACAACGAAACAAAAGAGCGAAACCATTAATCAAAACGCATTAAAAGGCCAAAAATCTCAGCCGGCGATAGCAGAATCAAAACCAGATCAAACCTCATATGGAGGCAACAGCGCTAACATAAACTCAAAACCATCGGAACCCAAAACCAAAAACGATAAAACAAAGACAGAACATGCAAACGATTGTAGAAAGATTGCTCAAACAGCAGAAAAACAAATCAAATTAAATTTTGGCAGACAGAAAACAAAGTAAGAAAGGATCTAATCTCAAACCAAATACCGACACACTCAAAAGGAGAAACGAGCAGCCCTCCCAATCAGCCCAGAATCACCCTTGAAGACTAGGGAAAGAAGAAAGAAAAGGAACCCAAGATGCAATGGTTCCGCCCACCAAGAAAATTTGATTAAAAAACAACAAGGCCAGAAATCACCTCAGGAAAGACATGAAGCAGGGAAAGAAGATGATCAGAGTTCATTTGGATGGATGAGTTGTAGTGAGAGAAAATTTAAAGTTAGAATTCATTTGGATTTCTTTTATTTTTTGTTTTTTTACACAGTCACGAAGGAATTTCCACATCAGTATATATTTTCTTTTAACTTTATTTCTTTGCTGCCACGTAGGAAAAAACTGAAACAATTTAACGTCCATCCAATTTTTCGGAATGGTCCAATTTCACTATTTTAATTAGTTTAATGGGATAATCTGAAAAATTAAAAGTTCAATCAGGTATTCGATAAAACGTGCCAACTACGATGGCTAAATCATTAGTTTTGCCATTATTTATATATCTCTTTTCTGAAGTGTTAATCTTGTCAGATGACATAATTCTCTAATACTGTATTTTATGATTATTAATCTCATGCTACAAGCCTAAGATTTTTTGCACGACAGTTGGAAACTATTCTAATGTGATAACTTTGTTGGTGCAGCAGGGGCAGGGTAAGATGGGATGAAGCAAATTTGGGTGAAATTGAAGCAAATAAACCTGTGAGGCAGAAAATAACAGAGCCAAAGACTCCATATCACCCCATGATCGATGATGAAGGTATGTTGATCTAATATCTTTCCTGTTCACATCTGTCCTCAATAAACAAATACTATGTTGTTTTTAAAGACAAGTCTCTGATAGAAGGTTAAAGGTGTTCTGCCATCCCACCTCATTTTTATAGAACTAGAACTAGAACTAGTGGAAGTATTGTCATATTAGAGAGTTCATGGTTTCAATATTTCTTGTGAACCAAACCCTTGGTAGGGTTGGATGCCCACTTTTAGCAGATTGTAAATGACACATATGTATAGGTGTTATTTACAAATCAACATTGTTGTTCAATTTCGAGTCTCCAGCTCACTGTCCAGATTCCAGATCTGTAACGACTCTATCCCCTGGTCTGCCTCTCTATCTTCTTTCTCTCTTCCGTCTCTCTGTGTTCTCTCGGTTTCTCTCTCTCTCTCTCCCTCTCCCTCACCTACAGGAGCAAACTCGTGTCTAGCTTACTCCTTTCTTGTTCTCTTATCACACTCATCACTCTCTATCTTTATATCTATCGGTTAGGAGATGATTGTGATAAAAAGTGAGATGTTAGGCACTTCTACACCCCACCCTCCCCCCCCGGTCCGGGGGTGGGGGGTGGGAGAGGAGCATGATAGGGTATAGTTAAGCTTTCTAGAATTTTATAATTTTCTTTAAAATCTGTATATTGGAATGTTCTAGAAGTATAACAGAAACACACAGTGTGTGTATATATGTTATTGCATTAACTTCTAGATTTAAAATTCTTCTCAGAATATTACTTTGTTATCCAAACTAGAAATTTGCAACCTATATAGCAGAAAATACAAGTATTTTAAATATATACTTACAAATGTATGACAATTATTAATTATATAAATAATAATAACTTTTTTATAATTATATAATATAAAAACTATAATTATAAAAAAAACACTTAAAAATATATAGGTATTAGAAATATTTATTATATAATCATTAAAATATAAGTATTTTAAAATTATATATATATATATATATATTATTAAGGGAAACCAAAAGGAGTGGTTATTTTTTTGAACTCTTGTTCTCTCAAGTTTTTTAATTTTTTTACCTTAATGTTTGTAGCCCTATTTTTTCTATCCACTCCCATTATTCACCACCTTTTAATTTCTCTCACCCATTAATTCTATATTTCTACTTTGTAAATTTGCACACACAATTAATTGTAAAAATAATTATAACATTTATATACCGGGTGGCTGTGGGAAGCATAACCTGCCCCCGGTTTTTTGCCTTGGGGTTTCCCCGATCCTAAACCCAAACCCTGATTAATGGTCAAAAAACTCATATGTTAGGATCGGAGTCGGATGGGAAGAAAATTGCCATCCCTTAACACTCCCCCCCCGGGTCCCGATATGCTTTTTGGAAATCGCATTACCCATGCCATATACTGATTTGTTGAAAACAGCTCTCATATATTCAAGGAGATCAGGTGCCGCCATTGCTTGAAGTGCAAAGAAAAAATTAAAATTCTACTTTGCTGTTGTACAGCAAATCTATGCACTAATTTCTACATAACACTTCACTTATTAAAAGAATTAACATCTATATATGCACTTTGCAACAGCTACCCTTGCAAATTGTTTTACTGAAATTGCAAAAACAAGAATGTATTTCATGGGGTAAAATTGAAGGGAACTGCAAGTCTATTATGTTTTCTTGGTTGGGAACTAAGTTATGTTGTTCGTTGAGCTCTTGTTAGCTATTATGTTTGTCAAGTTTGTATGTTGCAACCAGTACGAATTGAAACTTTCTGATTATTGCAGGATTGCCATCTCCTACGCGCAGTAGTTTTGAAGAAGGTACTGGTGATACTGTGCACACAGAAGCAATATTTTCTGCGTTGAATGATGTGGCGTCTTCTAATGTGGCGTCTTCTAGTAGAAATAATTCTCGGCGCTCTGGGTGGACATCATCAGAAGATGAGGCAGATGCCATGGATGAAGATGTTGAAGGTTCATTACTTATCTATCCCTTCAGTTGTACTCGTAGAAACCACCATTTTTTTGGCTCACTTTATAATTGTATTGAACTTTTCTGCACGTCTCGGCTATATTTTATTTTATTTTTGTTCCTTTTGTCCATTGTTGGAAAAGTTACCAGGTTCAATAGAACTATAGAAGTTACTAATTTTGTGTCCTATTTTTTTGGGTTTTTTGAGATAGACACTAGATGGTTCTAATAAAATGTGGCTCTTAATCCCGGCTTAATGTTTGTTGAACTAGTTACGCACATATTCAACATTGTAGGTTTTCTCTAATCTATAATTCATTGTAGTCAAAATTTAATTCTCTCGCTTTTTTGAATTTTATTTATTTATTTATTTTAATGTAACTTCTGACGCCTGGTTTGTCAAAATTTGTTAGATTCTGATTCAGAGAAGAGAGAGAACTTCAGGGTGCAGAGGCAAACCCACTATGATGAGTTTCGGAAAGTGAAAGAACTCAGGCGAAAGGGCTCCTTACTTGAAGATGCATCTGATGAGGATGAGAATGGAACTGCTGGGGTAAAAGAGGAAGGCAGCCAAGATATTCAACAAACTTCACGGTTGGCTAATGGAAATTAATAAGGAGCTATCAAAGCAAACACTTAATAATAATTTTTATTTTTATTTTTTCGCTTCTTATCCATGATTGAATTTTTTTCCACCTTTTTTTGTTTTTTTGAAACAGTCCAAGAATGGACTGGAATATTTTTTCCACCTTGAGTGATCGTTTATCTTGTAAATATTGAAAGTCTTCCTGGATCTTGTGTTATATTATATATATATATATATATATATCTATCTTTTGGGGGGCGAGGATAAGGTCTATTAATATAGTTACACTACGCATGTCTCACCTAAATATCCGCAAATGGTGTAGAAGCTTGTGAGGACAATATCTATTTATATAGTACTATTGTATGCACGCGTGTATGATATGCATACGTTATGTATTTAAAAAAAATGAAAGTAATTAATTAATTAATTAAAGAAGAAGAAGAAGAAGAAGAGTAATTAATTAAAGAAGAATTTATAAAAGAGTAGGAGAATAAAAATAGGGATAAAAGATTAATGTGTGATATACACAGTTAGTATCATATGCACATACTACATGTTTTAAAAAATATGTAAAAAATATAAAAATAATAATAATTAAAGAAGAAGAGTTTACGAAAGAGTAGGAAAATAAAAATAAGAATAAAAAGTTGAAAGGTAAAAAGTAAACAATAATGACACAAAGTGAAGCAGTTAAAATTCTTTCATCCCTTTTCCTTTTATTATGATAAGAAGAGATGTGAAAACTGTACACACACAATCTCAGTCGTTCATGTACGAGAGACGGAGAGAGAGAGAAAAAAAATTATCAATGGGCGAAGCGGACAGTCCAATGGGCAGTTATGCTTTTGAGATATGCAGCCAGATAAGCTCCGTCTTCGCCAAACCCAGCGGGTCAAAGCCACCGGCACTGGACGTCATGGTCAAAGAAATCACGGAGGCAGCTGGTCGGCGGGGCAAGATATTCGTGTTCGGAGTGGGCCGAGAGGGTCTAATGATGAAAGGGCTGTGCATGAGGCTAGCCCACCTGGGACTCTCGGCCCACTGCGTATTCGACATGACCACACCACCAATTTCCTCTTCGGACCTCCTCATCGTCTCAGCTGGGCCGGGTGGCTTTCCCACCGTGAACGCCATATGCGGGATTGCCAGATCAAACAAAGCGCGCGTCGTGTTTGTGACGGCTCAGCCGGAGTCCGTGTCAGCTCAGGAGTATGCGAGTGTGGTTGCTTATATTCCGGCCCAGACAATGGCGGATGATGAAGATGGTGGTAAGTTGTCGAGTCGGGAGTTGCTTCCGATGGGAAGTGTGTTTGAAGGAGCCATGTTTGTGCTGTTTGAGATGGTGGTTTACAGGCTGGGCGAGAGTTTGGGCCAGACCCCAGATGCCATCCGCTCTCGCCATACCAATTTAGAGTGAATTAAGTAGCTAGTCAACAACATCATCCATCTCTTAATTACTTACTATATATCAAACTTGTTTGATGTAATATATATATATATATATATATATAAGGTTAACTAATTGCTATCAAAATAAGACAGCTTTTGTTCTGTAGTTGTTCTTATTGCTGTTCTTGAGTTTCAGTTAATTAATTCTGCAGTCTGTCTGTCTGTCTGTCTACTGATCATTAGACGCTCAATTGTTATCTATATATTACTATTACATTAGATAAATTAGAAGTTTGTTCTTCTGGAGTCCATATCTAAATTACATCCCCAAAAAGCTATTGGGGTAATTAATTAGTAATAAATCACATTAGTAGTTAAGGTTTATTTGGCTATTAACATTTGTGACAATAACTTTGCAACTTTTGGATTCAAAAATACACAACATTAATTTAATTTTTTTTAGCCCCAAACGTTGTTAAAATGAGTTAATAAATTATTTTTGAAACATAAAATACCCGTGCCAAACGACTATATATGTAACTAAAGATGTACTTAAAGGTTTGAGGTGATAGCCCGACAGACACCACCAACAAATTTATCGGGGAAAAAAAATCTATAACCGCATAATGAAGACAAATACTCTCAAATTATAAATTATAAAGACTTGGTTGGTGGTTGTCCTCGTCAATTTATTCTAAGAGACAAATACATACATACATACATACATACACATTATGATGGTGACAGACAATTAATAGCAGAGTCGTGGTCTTGATCAAAAGATCTAAATGGTTGAAAATATCTACCATTACCATACCATCTAAATAGGAATATCTAGTCCAATAATAGAACGCGAATCTCTTCTCAAACTACTTTTAATCACGCTATCTGCGGTACCCAATTAATTCCATCGATTGATGATAAATTTATACATATATACAAATCTATAGAATAATTAAAAACTAATCATAATAATCATAATTTAAAGGAAGGACGACCAACTTTGCTTTCACTTCCAACCCAAGCAGCTCATGGTTTATAATAATGCTCCCGCCTTATAATAGAGAGACTAAATTATTTAATTACATGAACAATACATGTCAAACTTGTTTAGATATATAAATAGATAAATCGATCACCAAATACTTTCGTAATAATAATAATAATAAATTTTTGTTAAGAGTCTTGTTATGTATTGCGATAAATTTACGCAAACTTACTATTGTGAAGCTTAATTATCAATATATAAGATTGAAAGAAATTATAAGAGGGTCCTGATTATTACATATATTTTCAAAAAAATTACTACTAATACTTATCTACGTAACTAGTAATCAAAAAATCAACATAAAACATCAATATGTATCATTTTTCCTAGGGCTATAAGTGGTAACCAAAAAATAGGATATTCGTCCGTGTTTATATTCGTTTAAAGCGGATATTATTCGTATTCGACTTAAACAGATATTATTCGTATTCGATTAGAGATATTCACAAATAAACGAATACATGCATATTTGTATCCGTTTAACATCCGTCTGCCAACATATATATCAAATCAGATATGCGCTATCATAATCCCAAGCAAAGAACGAGTCTTATTATAAAATTATAATATTTTTTAATATCTTTCATAACGATATTTTATTAAATAGTGATTAATTTTATTCTTTTTCTGAATTTTATAATTTAATCATATGGTTGATAATTGTGTTATGTTATATTAATATCACAATAGTAATTTTTTAATATTTAAATTATTTATTTACTAATTTTAATTAATTATGCTAATGAATTCGGATAGTTATTCAGAAACGGATAATATTCAAATTTGAATAGTTTTTCGAATATTGAATTCAAATGGTATCTTAAGAAATTCGTCGAATATCGAACACGAATATAGATCATAATATATATTTATTTATTTTTTCAAATAAAAATACGAATATCATTATTCGAATTGAAATATGTCCAATAACCATCGGATAACGGTTATACAAGAGACGTATGATAAGCATATAACGTAAATTGGTGGACGCGAATTCAGGCAAGTTCTTTCAGTATAATTTACAAATTTGTGGTTATGTGTAAAATGTGTTACACTGTTGTGTTAAATTGTTGATATGCAGTAGATAATGAAATTCGTTGTTGGGTGTGAATATGATAAGCACGATTACATGTGGAACATATATTAGTTGTTGAAACTTAAATGCATTACATGAGAAGCATCATGCATGCATAAGAAGTATGATTTTACGACCTATTTTTCCCCATGTTAATTCTAGCCATTGCAACACTTTCATCTCATTAATACTCTAATAATGATATATCTAATGTCTCTCGTATCCGTTCACATTTAAATCAACTAAATCAAACCACAAACTTAACATAAAAAAAAATTTTAAATAAAGGACAATGGATAAGGATAGTCGAGGAGAGAATAACTAGCTACGACTACTGGAAGAATAATTATTGTAACAATCGATCTATCGGGTGGGTGGTGTGACATCAAGTTGGTGATCTTTCTCATCCGCATCAGTATCATCATCATCATCATCATCAACAGCTCTTCTGTTTTCAAACTGTGGAACCACCTGCATTTACGGGACCACATTATTACATGCATGTATATCATATGCTATAACTCTCTATTTACACAAAATATCTCACTAATTCCATTTAATTGCTGATTTTTTGTTAATCAAACTTTTAGTCTAGGAATGCCAAAAACTGAAAATTAACAATATATTTGTAAAATGGAATTAAGAATTAGCCGGTGTTATATATATTAGTAGTTTATTAATTAAAAATATAGGTCTCCAGCAAGGTACCACTTGATTTTCTTTTTGATGCCCATCCATAGTGATCGATCTTGATGATGAGGCCATGTCCAGTAGTATAAATTCTCGTATTTTATTTGACATTTGATTAATTTTTAAAATTTTATATTAGACACATTAAATCATAGTTTTTAGATATATTTTTATCAACATTAAAAGTTAAAAGTGAAATTAATTACTGAGAATAATATATTAGAAAAGGTCGTGTGTGTGTGTGTGTGTTGTGTGTGTATATATATATATATATATATATACGGGGGAGGGTTAATTAATACTCCTTCCGTTTCAAAATTAGACATACATTTATAAAACGACGACTTTTAAAGATAATTTTATGTTCTCAAATATAGCTTTAATATTGTTAATAATTCGATTGTGATGATGTGATATTAAAAATGATAGTGAAAAAATAATGATAAATTAAGAACATTATGTCACTTAATATAAATTTAATTTTAAAATTAATAAAAAAAATATATCTTTGATTTTAAAACAGATAAAATACATATGTAAGTACCAGATCTTGAGGTGAAATATTGCAAGGCTGGTATAATAATCTTCCGATTCTCTTATCTGTTCTGATTCTTGTTGAGCCCAAAATATCTGCAACAGTAATTATTAAAGAAGAAAATTGAGATCACTTACGTATGGTTGAGATAATGATAGAAATCCATAACATGAATTCAGAAATTGAGTATTAATTAATTTAATATGATTATAAATAAAGCTATAAATAAATATCTTTAAGCATATTCCGCATTTTCATATTCTTTAGATGTTGTTTGTCCGGTGGTTCATACGCATGCTATAAACGTTAAAACTGATCATCAACATTTATAGTCAACAAATACATGCACTTGCTCAGCTCTATAAATTAATAAAAGGGGTCGCAATTATCAATTTTCCTGGTTTTTTTTTTTTTAACTCCATTTAAGCAGTTCAAAATCCTTTTTAAGGAGTTGCTATTAAATGGTAATCCAATATAAATGTATGCAATATATACCGTCATGTGTATTCGATATTCTACATTGCTTTGAGAATCCTCAGGGCTGAAAATATTATTTAGGAGACAAAAACAATTATTTCATTTAATGAAAAATCACATACTAGTTAGTTATTTTAAATTTAGTAATGTCACAGTGACAAAATTTAATTACAAGAAAAAATAGATATAAAATGATCCGTCAAATATTCTTATGTTTCATGATTACATTAATATTTAATATTTGTATGATTATTGTGGACCCTAATATTATTCTTTAAACATATGGTACACTGTGATCTGTTCTTTTTTCACAAAGATGGTAGAGAATTTGTTGACAGTAGACATAGACATAGTCATAGATATGCTTAACTAGAAAAAAATAATAATCTTATATTTCAGTCGTAATTATAAAATATTTTACTCAAAAATTGGTATTAAAAAAATTATGTTCTAACTGTCTCATGATCCACAACCTATGACCAATGGAAAAGAGTCGAAGCATACTAAGTACAGTACATACTACATACTTACTATTCTAGAACTATCAATATTTTATCAATATACAACGTCGAAAGTCCGGCAGAACAAAAGTGATAAGTCTAGTAATGATAAAGATCTTTCCATTTACAGCTTAAGGTTACATGTTTTGAGTTTATATAACCCTTTTTCATACAAGTCAGGATAAGTCAGAATTAAGTCAGTATAAGTCAGAATTAAGTAAGATGTTATATGAAAATGGTGATTAATTTCCTCTAAACTCCCCCAAGTCCCCTCCTGGGCCATAGGATGAAACGAACTGTTATTGACTCGGTAATATAAAAACTCATTGCAAATGACTGATCAGCTAAAATTGATTTGAAATACCAACCAACTAAAACGCCAAGTAAAGAAGACTAGCCTAAATCGATCATAATCTAAATTTCAATAATTTAATTTGAATGAGGTAGATTTAAAGAAATAATCTACCATTCCGTACAATTTTACTTAAGAATTAATTAATTAATTAATGCATTTAATTGTTGTTTCCACTAGAATTACATTAAATAATTATAATGTTAAGGTTACCTGAGGTAGAATGTCTTCTAGCCGGTTTTGTTGGTTGGGTATCCAAGTCAAGGGTTGAGTCGGAGGCATCGGGTAAGTAACGGTCGAGAGGAGGAGGAGGAGGAGGAGAGAAGGTATTATTAAGCATTGTTCGAACGAAGGAGGCCTCCATGGAGTTCAAGAATTCCACGTGCCTCTTGTTTGTCCATGTCCAACCACTACTACTACTGCTACTGCTACTACTGCTTTTTCTTCTTCTTCTTGTTGATGATCCCCTACTACTACTACTACCCATTGATCGCCACCGGTATTCCGATTTATTCTCCATTATTTCTGTCGCCGGAACTGAGGTGTAGTAGAAGTAGTAATTTCTGTTGTGACAGTTTTGACAAGTTCCAACTTCTACTGCACCTTTTTATAGACGAGCGAAAGGTGGTGCTTCATTTATTTATTTTTTTGGCCCAAAATTTTAATGTGATACCCGAAGAGAGTATCGGGTGCGACATACTCGCTGCTGTTGAAGGACACGCGTAATTAAATAGTTTTAATTTATTATTTTTAAATAGTTTTAATTAACTAAATTAGGAAAAAAAAAATTAATCAAAACTATTTAAAGAATAATAAATTTTATTCTAATTTATAATCCAATTTTTTATTCTAATTTTTTTTCTGAAAATAATAATAAATTTTAAAACTTTTTAGTTTTTTTTTTTAAAAAAATGAATTATTATTTTTTATCTATCTAAAGAAACTTTACTCATTGCTTAAATAATAGAAAATTCCTACTTTTTTCTAAAAATAATAATTAATTTTAAATCTTTTTTTAAAAAAAATTGAATTTTTTTATCTTTTATTATTTTTTGTATTTTAATTTCTATTTTATGAAACTCTACCCATTATTTTTTTTAAAAAAAATACTAAAGAAACTTTTAATCTAGAAATATAATTCCAATAGTTAATCTCATACATATACAGAGAAAGAGAGATCATTCTACAAATGAAAATGTAAGTTCATGGGCATTTCCTCAAAAAAGGGCTAACAACTTCATGCATGCATATTCCTCTCCTACCGCAATAGCTTGTTGCAGTACATGCAATGCATTTCCTCTCCGGCCGCTTGTTGCGGCATATGCAAAAGCTCTTTTACTATCGCAAGAGCTTGTTGCGGTAAAGGAAAAAATGAGTTTAATTTCAGTCATTCATTATCGAGATCAACGACTAGGATCATGGTTGCTGAAATAGTGCACATAACAACTGATTACTATAGATGAGGACCCATATATATATAAGGTGCATTGCTACATTCTAAAAAAAAAAATTTTAAAAAATCTTAAATTGTGGGGTGCATTTATTACTTCCACTAATACATTTCACCTAAACTACACACAAAGGTTTGTAAAATAACAACATGTTTATTACCCTTCTTTATTTACGTATATTTTTTTTTATATAAATATCATCCTCATTTAGTCATTTTAGTAGACAACATTCTTCATTGTGAGATTGTTTTTTTAAATGTGGAAACCGTATTATGATGGGTTTTGTTGTCATTTGTTATATTTACGACAAAAATTTTCTTTAATCTAAAAAAAGAGTATCATTTTTTACATGTTATTTTATATATAAATTAAAAATTCATTATATAGAATTTACATACATATTAAGTATGAAAAGTAAAATTTATTGTTGGTAAAAAGATTATCAAAAATATACATGGTAAGAAAAATGAGCCAAATCTGACAAATAATATCATCACTAGACAAACAATTTAGGTAAGAAAAATGTCAACAAGTAATTATATTTTTATACTAAAAATAATAATATAAAGGATATTTTAGGAAAATTATTGATATGATTAACTTATTATATATTAATTATTAAAGTATAAACTGTATTATAATAAATAAATAAATAAATAAAAAATACAGATGGAGTGTCGAGGGTTAGAAAGAAAAATGAATGAGGCCATTATTTTTGTTAAAAGAGGAAAGGTATAGTGGTAGTTTAACTTAGCATGGGGTAGTAGCAGAGGAGTGTATTGTATTTTTGGAGAGGGTAAAGCGAGTAGGAACCAGCTATTGTACAAAAGCGAGTATATATGTGGTGAAAATATCTAGACGTTGCGAGAGAAATTTTGATAGATATTTTGACGGGTCACGGAAGAATCCTCTTTCGTCCAACTCGAAGCTACTCGTCCTCCCGAGTCCTACTCACAAAGATCTCTGCACATATTAACTTTATATTTTAATAGTATAATAATAGGAAAGATGTTGATTTTTATTCTGTCTTGGGTTTGATTTTTTCTTCTCTCTTTGTTGTTGCCAAATTGGCCTCCTCATCACCTTCAATTTACAAATGTACCAAATAAGTTGTCAAAAGTTAGATAAAGTAGTTCTTAATGAAGTGCATTTTACTTAAATTCTTCATTTTTTGATCCATGACAAAAATCTATTATTTGCTATCCCAACAAAAAATAAAGTAATGGTTTACAGGAATAATAAAATCAAAGAAAAACTTAGCTAGAAGTAATTTGGGTAACAACCAACCAAAATGCACCATCTTGACTAAATGTGGTGAGTAAAACCGTATGTTACGTTCGGATGGTAGGAACGAATGGAAGAATGAAATGTTTCATTCTTATGGAATAAAAAAAAATTATATTTGATTGTTTCATTGAGATAAAATCAATTATTTTTATTTTTGCCAAATTAATGAAATTTATTATTTGAAAAGAGTATGAAAATGACTCATTCTAATCAAAAATATAATAAATTATTTCAATCTTAATTTCATTCCTTCAGTAATTTTATTCCTCTAATCGTGACATTAAGTAATTTGGAGTAACTAACTTTCCTTTTTATCCATACCCTTCTCCCAAATTAGAACTCACAAATAGGCCACAAATTAGTATGAGGTATTAGCTGGTGCATTTTTAAGGCTACCCAAATTCAATGTTTAGGCTGCTTCATAATGATTGTACTACGTCCAATAAACGGGGTCTCTGGCCCCTCAATTGGCCCATAGATTTGTTTTGGGATGGAATTATACGGAAAGCCCACAAATTCCAAAGACCCCCTACCTGACGGCCCTTCAGACCGAAGCGAAAGTCACGTCTAATGACTAATCACCTTACAGTTACAGATTCACCAAGCCACGGAGACACGAGAGAGAATGCTCAACCCCTTCATCTAATCTAATAGGAGTAGTAAAAAGGAGCTGATATATATATATATATATGTATATATATATATATTAAAAGTGCAAGTGATGTAATATAAAATTATTGTGTGAAATGTGATGTAAATATTGTATATTTTTATCGGAAGAAAAAAAATAACTTTTACATCCCTAAAATACTCCAACAAAACTGATTCTCAAAGAGCTCATATTATATAATTGTTCTAAACTCTAAAGAGAGTTTAGCTTTGCTGGTATATTATTGTTAGTTATATGTATATTTTTTTTTATATCAAAGTTATATGTATATGTGTGTGTATATTTCTTCTTTTGTTTGACTTAGAAAAATCTATTTGATTGATCCTACTTCATTTACGAGATTTTAAAATTAAAATTGTAATGTGAATTTATTTTAATTTTAAAATAACAAATTTATATTTAATAGTATTTTTTTTGTTTTTTTTTCAAGTCTCAATATATTATAATCTTATAATTAAGTTATATCATTTTTTTTTGCTACTTACAAGTTAAGTTCATTCACTATTACAATAATAAAAATCAATCAACTTCAACTACCTAATACTCGTAGGTGATACATAAATCTTAACCACTAAAACACATAAATTTGTTCTACTAACTACTATTATACTAATTAAAGTAAAAGAAATTATTTCAATTTGAATTTAAATTTATCAAAAATTAACTAATAAGAAAAACAAAATAATTGAAATGAGTCTTTTTTTGTTGTGCAATGCGAGAGTGAAACCATCTCAATAGTCATTCACGTTCCCATTCAGCAGCCTATGGTCATAGATTTTTTCCTTTTTAAAAAAAATAAAAATAAAAATAAAAAATACTATAATCCTATAAGTGACGTTCTTAAATAGAGATTCGATCTGGTGAACAGTGCTTCAAAAATCAGACAATGCTATCATCTGTAGTTGTGTCCTCAGTGAATTCTTCAATCTCGACCCTCGATATCTGAGTCTCATGAATTTGTAAGCTACAGTTTGATGAGATGGTACCATCTGTAGTTGTGTCCTCCAGCAATCTGATACTCCACGCTTCTCTGTCTCTCCTCCTCACTCTACTCCTCTCCCTCCTCAACATCCCATCTTTATTCCTTTATGGCCTCCACACCTACATCCACCCAGATGATGTCAATCCCAACAGCAACAACAATTCACAACAGGGTATCAGAGCTGCGATTCGAAGACCAGGCGCATCCGAAGCCGAACTCAAACCCCGAAAGAAATCCAAAGAAAAGTTTGAATTCGATGAAAACAAAGCCCAGATCTTTAGACTGAAGCTCAATGATGCTCACCTTCAAACCCGCCTTCATTTCAAACAATTTCGCGGGGCTTTCAATTCAACGATTGTGGCCGCGTCTTGCTTGTTGCTTCACAAATTTTTATCGGTATCAAAAGATTCTGGGGTCTTAGAAAATGCTACTTTTCTTCCTGTTTTATTGGGTTTTGTGGGGGTGTGTAGGGTGTCTTTCTTTATTGCTCGGGTTTCGTTTGAGCGGTCTGCTTCGAAGAGATTGGATAAGCAATGTAGTGTTCTATTTGGGATTCTAGGGTTTCTGTTGGGGCTTATGATTGTTTTTGGTGTTTTCCCTAATTGGGTTCTTGATTTTGGATTTGAATTTTTGGATGGATTTGGGAAGTTTGCTGTTTCAGCTTTCATGGGATGTTTAGCAGGTTTCTTGTATATGCCTGCTACTAAGAATGCCCGGGCATTTTGGCTTGGAACGGATCAGAGTCGTAGTTATTTGTCCATAATTTCGTGTGGATGGACTGCAAGACTGCTTCTTTATGCCAACTATTTATTGACTATATTCACTGCATTGCTTTGGCTTAATCCATTGGCTGAATTACTAGTTAACAAGAACATGAATGGTAGGAAGGGATCAATCTTGGTTGGTAACATTGGAGATGCTGACGAGTTGGTTGGAAATGTGGGTATGTCAAGATTGGACTTTGACAAGTTCAGGCTATGGTGTTTGTTGGTTTCGGGCGTTTTGCAAATGGTGACTTTGCGTTCAAATTTGCAGATATTTTTGAATGAAGCAGTGTTATCTTGGTACCAGAGATTGCATGCTAGCAAGGTTCCAGACTTGGATTTCAGCAGGGCAAAGGTTTTCCTGCACAACCACTACTTGTGCCTTGTAGCTTTGCAGTTTTTTGCGCCGTCAGCATTGTTAGTTCTCTTTCTAGGCTTATCTCAAATTGATGATAACTTGCTTGAAAATTTCCAAATGGTATGTGGTCTATTGCCTTGCTCAGCTTTAATCAAAGAAGTGGCTTTGTTTATGGCTTGGTGGATTGTCTTTATTTGGTCTATATTTACTGCAGGAAGTCTTGCTCTATATAGGCGTGGCATTTTGTATGTATCATGATGAGTTTGCCTATTATGTCGTTCACTTCTAAATTTAGCCTTCAACTTGGATTTTTGTCTTGTTTTGGATTCTGAGTGTTGTTCTTGTAACAAAGCTCATCCTTCATCTTCATTGGTGAGTTCAATTGTAAGAGCTGACATACGCATTTTTCCAGGGTTTTACTCGATATCTCCTGTGTTTTGTGTTTAAGCTTTAACTTGCTCATGCAATATCTTTGAGCATATACATCATATCTAAAACATAATATAGAATTCAAGTTGATGGGTCTAAATATCATGTCATGTTTATTAGGTATGGATCTTATATACTCTTCAGTAAAATACTGTGCATCAAAGAAGATATTTTACTCTTTTTGGAACTAAGGCTTGGCCACTTTTATTTGGGTATGTATGTATACAATTTTAGCTACAAAAAATAGGTTAGAGATAACAGAACTGATAGTAGTACAATGGTGGGTTTCATATTTGAAATCCTTGTTAATAAAAAAATCAATTAAACCTATCTACAACTCAAAAAAAATACGATTAAGGACAACACCTTGATTAGTCTAGACTCAACTCAAAATGGACAATTTTGCATTCTCAAAATCCCTTTATTTCTTTCCTTCCATACATCACAATAGACATAAATGGCTGCCTCCCGAATGATATTCTTTCTTGACCTATATCCTCAGTACATATGTGACCAAGTACTTCTCTCTGTGTAGGCTAACATAATTCAAACCTATAGTTATTGGACTTCAGAAGCACGGATCATATTGATACTATCACACTAAAGTTTCTACTGTTGATTGGGACAAGACCCATCCTTCCTACCTATTTTATTTCTACAACTTTTTATACACAGAGTACTGCTTGATTTTTTGATTGAGATCTGTGTTACATGGGCTCTTCTAAATGAGTTGAAGTATATGTGTTGGACACTCACTCGGATAAGCATATATGATATGTGTCCTTGCATTTCTAAAAACTATACCTAGATGTAATGGTGCAAGTTAAAGTGAAATTTCATATTAAGCTATGTAGAATAATATTTGCTTCTTGAATGAAGAAAGAGGTAGAAAACACTCTTCCTCAGTCCTCACCAAATCGCGTATAATATAAAGCTTACTAATGTATATACTTGAACATTAGTAGTACTGAATTATACTATAAAATATATTAAATTAATTAAAGACGTGTCCGCTGATCGGTATTCATATTTATACATTCTTTCTTGATGAGTAAATTTTATTCAAAAGAGTCAAAAGTGGGAGAAGGTGAACCCATATACACACAAAGTCAGAGCATGGGGAGAACAAAACACCTATTCAAATAACTTGGATCAATCCCTAACAGCTCAAATAACCAAAAGAATACAGCAAATGCAAATTTATCCAAAACTTCAACCACAGAAGACACCACTACAACCCTGGAACTTCAAAGATAAGAGACTCAAAAGTAAATAACGCTGCTGTAAAATTGATCTCTCTTTGTTTTCAAAATACAGTCCACTACAGCTAATGAGGTTTCGAGTCCCACTTGTTTCTAACTTGTTTATGGACTGAGGACCCTCTTCACACCCTAAGAAACTCAACCACGGACCTTGGCATAGTCCATGCTATCCCAAAGATTGAGAAGACTGCATGCCACAAATATTTGGATGGTTGGACCATTTTGAAGCTTGTAAATTTTTGGGTTTTAGGAAGGCCTAACACTCACCTGGACCTTCTCCCACACTCAACACCTGGACCACATAACTTGAGTAAAGTGGGGAGAGAAAATAAGGAGACAAGAGAAGGAAAAAGGACTACAACCTTCAGACCTAGCAGGGATTAAATGGTCCTCCCCTGGTCTTGTTTGTTTTACTGACCCCATATGCTGAAAGGTTGTACTTATCAAATCCTTTTCTCTTAGAACTAATACTGTGTGTGCACAAGAAATATATATATATATATATATATATATATATATATATATCATAATCACCTTATCTGCACTTAATTAGAGCTTTTCTATTGCTTGGTTGATTGTAATTTTTTCAAGCAATTGTACTTTTTTTTTTAGGTCTTCAAACATTAAAATTCACTAACATCAGTTGAACATAGCTACTCTTTTAACTGCTACATACAATGTGATTGGCATTAATGTCATGTTCAATAATGGTACATGGGGTAAAATATATGAGGATCAGAGTATTAGAAGTGGATAACATAGACGAGTCCTTTTCAATATTGTAGAACTGATAAGTCGTTTGTATTGATATAACCATTTAATCATATTTTTATTTAATTCTGTTTTGAATAAAGCAGGGCACTGATCTGTGTAATTGGGTCTATGCTCTTCATGTTGTTCCTTAAAATAAAAACCAACGGCTGGAAGAATGTGTTCAATCAAAGTGAAGTTCTGCTCGGAACGTGTCGTATGATGTTTACTTCTCACAACTTATAGCATAATTTCCTGCATCATAATGGGTCTTGCTTGTACAGTGCAATTTTGAACCTTCTATGTCAAGAAGATTAATGCTTGAAGGTGTTACATATTTCTTTAGGATCTTAACATCTGCAGTTTAAGGAAGGTAGGTAGGTTTGGAGTGTATCATCATGTAGGAGCTAATAAGAATAGATGGTATGGAGTATAGACTATAGAACATGGTAAATGAATACAAGTCCAACAATGACCGATGATACTATGGCAGTGGTTTGGCGGAGACTGGAGAGTCTATTTACAGGTATGTTGTCTATTCCTGAATTGGTTGGCCCAGGTTTGATAAATCTAGTTAAGTTTTTATGCAATTTTGAATTCCATGGCTGAATTTTTGTGGACATAGCAGTGATATTATTCCATAACAGTATTTTTTGCGGAAAATATACTATTGTATTATAATGTATTATCCCTCTCTGTCTCTCTTAAAAGAGAGTCGTACTGTTTGGATAAATTATTGAATTGAAACATCTTCGTTCGCGAAGAACGAGTTTATTTTTAATTTTTTATTTATTCTATCTATAATAATTATACAATATTTTTTCAAATTTTAATTTAATTTATTATAAAATGACCGTAAACTTTGCTCAAACAAATAATTGTCAAAGACTTGCAATTGAATGTTAGTAATATGTTTATTTTTTTGTTGTTTTTAACTTAATATTAAGCTTATATGGTTTTTAAATTTAATATTTAGTTTTTATTTTTAATCTTTTAAATTTATACATAGTTATTTGGAGTTCAAAAATTAAATGAGTGAAATTTAAAAGTTTAAACTTGGTGTTTAAGTAATTTTATATAACATAAAATTATTATAAATTAATAAGTTATATTTTTTGTTTTTAATGGTAACTTAAATTTTAATAACTATATATAAGTGAGATTTGTTTGATTAAGTAAAGATTATTAAAGTTTAATCATTAATATATTTTGTAATATATATTACACTTTTTAATATTAATGATTATTGTATCATAATATTTTTTTCTATATTTTTAATATATAATTATTTAGGAATAAAATTATTGTAAACGACTTTTAGTTTTAAAAATTAACTAAAGTTTAATCACAATATACAAGTCACAATTATTTTTAACATTAATTAACTTAATGTCTCTTATATTAGTTATTATGTAATTATAATATTTTTCTTATATTTTTAATATTTAGTTATTTAGAGTTTAAAGTTGAATAAAGTAAAATTCTAAACATGTTTTTTAAGTTCAAATTTATTGTATGACTAAATAATTAAAGAATTATAGAATAAAATTATTGTATAATAATAAGTTAACACTAAAATTTATAGAACCATAAAAAGATTTTTTGTTCTATAACATTAACTATTAATTTTTTTAATAGTGAATAATTTCAAAACTTAACTTACTATTGCATATAATTTAGTTTAATTTTATTATTTTATTGTTTATTATTAAAATCTTATGATGTTACGCCATGATTATATTCTATTGGAGTTGGAAAACAATTATCTCTTCTGAATAAGATAAATTCATATTTGAAAGAATTTCATCAAATAATATAATATTAATTATAGTATATAATTGAATGCGGTTTGTATTTTTTTTTAAGCAAATGTTGGAATCATTTTGATACTAATAGTCAGTTAATTTGTGAAATTTAAATTTATTTTTTTTATAAACATCATATATAAAATAAATAAAATATTGAAAATAATGTTATTTATAAAATAAATTTGTGTTTTGCTTTCTTTAAAAAAAAACTGAAAAACTAAGCACTCATAAAACACTATCATTATGTGTATTTATAAGTTAATTCTAGTTAATTATTATGATTGTATATTTTAGTATAGCTATATTATAATAATTTTGTCGTTTATATTATAAATACTAATTCTAATTGCTCCAACTTAATATAGATTATTTAGGTTACAATATTCTAGTTTGTAGATAATTATGATAGAATAGTAGAATAATTTGTCACTATATGATATATGATTGTTAAATATATTAACAATGATCTGTAAATATTTTAATTTAGGTTCATGAGAATCAATATTAGTAAATATTTTTTCTAAAAAATAAAATTCTTATAAAATAATAAGTTACTCTAAAATTTTTCAGAATCATAAATAGTATTTTTGGTTCTAGTTACATTATCGGTTTAAAAAGTGTTTTAATAGTAGTTAAATTCTAGTTTTGTTTTAAAATTTAGTTTTGTTTTAAAATTGTTATAAAATAATAAGTTATTCTAAAGTTTTACAGGATTAGGTTCTAGTTAAATTTTAGATTTAAAAAGTGTTTTAATAATAGTTAATAAAATAAAATTAGATAATTTTAAAAAATATTTTAGTAACTTATTAAATTTTAGTCTCATTCTAAAAATGGTCAATTTTTTTTTTTAATTTTATCTTATTATATGTGTATAATGATATAGATGTAGATATAGATTTTTTGTGAATGGCCGTAGACAAACATAGACATATGCGGATATTATGGGGGACCAGGTTGGCTATTTGGATAAGAATGATTGTGTGCACCACGCCACCACTTCTGGGAAAATACACAGATATTGTTTATCTTCGTGTATCTTCTTCATTAGTTTGTATAAAAATGCTGTTAGAAAATTTAGTACCAAGACATAAAATTTAAATTTGTTAAACTACTAAACATATTTATTTATTTTTTTGTAGTCATTTTTGGTATAATATATGTTCTCCATCCTATTTAATTTATTCTACCTTTTATTTAGACATCACAAAATGTCACAGTTTATTATCTCTTACAAATCAAAGAATAAAATTATGGGGACTGCTTCTTAAATGTATTGCTGTTGCACCTATATTAAGAATATTTATGGAATAAGTTGGTTAAGTTTATTTTTATATTTAAATATCATAGTACATGAAATGGTATTAGTACCTCTCTTCACATAAAGAGTTCGACATTTTCAAATTATTTTGTATATTTCTAAAATTTAAAATAAATATGGTTTATTTAAGTTTAATGATGAACTTAGTATTGTTATTTTATATATAATTATAGTATTTATGGCTGAATTGATTAAAATCAAATGAATTACTTTAATTGTAAGTAACTGTCCTTCTAATTTTGGTTCTGAAACAATTCTAAAGGTTATATTGTGGGAGTAACAAAGAATAAGAACTAAATATATTTTTTTTCAACTTCTAAAAGTCCTTAAATTAATTTAACTATATATATTTTTTAAAAATGATATATATTGTGAATATTTATGTTGACTTTTGATTGTCAGTCACGTACATAAGTATTAGTAGTAACTTTTTTGAAAATATGTGTAATAAATGAAGTTCTCTTATAATTCTTATTAATCATATGTATCGATAAGTTTTACAATTGTAATTCGGTGTAAATCATTCATTTTAACAAAATAAGTTATTTTGAATTGAATTAATTTAACAATTTATCACATTTAATTGTAAACTATGAATACAAAGGGTTAAGAAATAGAGAATAAATTATATAAAGATAGTTTGTAAAACTAATATTTTACACCATCTAATAATAATATGTCACGTAAAAAATTTAGGAGAACATCAAAAATTTAAAATTTAATATGATTGACTAAACAGTTTTATCATTATAAATAGTAATTAAACAATATGGTAATTCATTTTAAATTATTTGATCTTCTCTTAAATTCCCTGTATGACATATTAGTATTGAATGATGTAAAACACTAATTTTACGAGTAATTCTTAAATAATTTATTCTCTAAAAAATAATATTTGTCCGGTTCCCAATTTTGTTTTGGTTTTGATTCTGGTTCTAACTGATTCCCGTATCTGTTCGGGTCGGGTCGGGTCGGCCCGTCTCAGAAGTTGCAAAGTAGGAGAATCAGACCGGATTTTCCTATGTCCGGTTTTGAACTGATTTGATCTGCTTTGGGTTCACGCGTAGATTTTCTTATTCACACAATTTAATTAACAGTATTTATTAATTTAAACAAAGTCGTCCTATTTTAGTGCGGCAGAGACGTAAGACCAAGAATGAGATGTAATCCTCTTATCCTTTGACATGTATCAAAATTAAAGGAAGGGAGAAAGTTCTCGAAAAAGCGTAAGGTAGTAGTACCTTCTGGTTCTTTCCTCTTTTTTTTTCGCTTTTCACCTTTCCTTTTTTGCTTTTTTCCACTTCTTCAATTTCCAATTTAATTTTTATTGTTTTTGCCTCCATCCCTGTATTTCTCACACAGAACCTTCTAGAATTACCAAAATTATGCACCGAGCCTGGACGGAAACAGACGCTCTCGCCGTTCTCTATTCCTCTACTTTTCAATCAGATCAGATCTGCTTTGAGACCTTGCCTTGAATTGAAATCGTTTCAGGTATGTTTTGTTTTTCATTTCTATTCCTTTTTTTTTTGTTTTTTTTTTTTCTAATAACTCTTATGATTATGGTTTGATTTAGGTAAGAGGTGATGGTTCCGCCGCCGGTCGGCGAATCAACGGGCAGTGATGCTACGAGATCTCTTCCCACGCCGTTTTTGACCAAAACGTACCAGCTCGTCGATGACAGCACGATCGACGACGTGATCTCATGGAACGAAGATGGATCGACGTTCATCGTATGGAATCCAACCGAATTTGCAAGAGATTTGCTCCCAAAGTATTTTAAGCATAATAATTTTTCCAGTTTTGTTCGACAGCTTAACACCTACGTAAGTATGTTTTAGCATAATTTTTTTTTTTTTTCACCTTATGAAATCCAACCGAATGTTGTTTCCCCGAATAAATAGGGATTTCGCAAGGTTGTTCCGGACCGATGGGAGTTCTCCAACGAATGCTTTCGTAAAGGAGAAAAACGTCTTTTGGGCGATATACAGCGTCGAAAAATTGCAAATCCTATTGCTGCTGCAACTACGCCGCCGGCTGTGGCGATTACTGTTGCGGCAGTCTCACCGGTTCCGCCGGTACGGACGACATCTCCGACCGATTCAGGCGAGGAACAAGTGATTTCTTCAAATTCATCTCCTTTATGTCGGGATTCCACCTCCGGAAGTAACTCCGAGCTTATGGGTGAGAACGAGCGGTTGAGGAAAGAGAATGTGCAGCTGAATAAGGAATTAAGTGAAATGAAGAGTTTATGGAATAACATATACGTTATGATGTCAAATTACTCTACGAATCAGCCAGAAAGTAGTTCTCAGTCCACCGCCGTGAAACCGCTCGATCTGTTGCCGCTGAAGCGGTTTTGCGATGATTTGGCTATGGGTAATAACAGGGCGGAATCGGTGGAGGAACCGAGTGCCAGATTATTTGGTGTTTCGATTGGGATGAAGCGTGTGAGGGAAGGTGAAGATGAGGGGACGGAGCAGCGTCAAGAGCTACATCTTCAACAGCCCGGGACGGAGGTGGAGGTGAAATCAGAGCCCTTGGATCATGAGAATGGTGGAGATAATGAAGACAACCGGTGGGCGCCGTGTCAACAGCAGACTAATTGTAATTGATTTTGATTAGGTTCAGACCAACGTTTAGAAGCACGTGCCGGATGGGTCTCGTGCGTAGCTAGGGAAGCTTCTAGCTAGGGCGTTTGTTTTTGTTTTTCAAATTTAATGTTGGGAATCTTTTCCCTATTTTTTGGTTCCAAACTTTTTATCCTTTTACCTTAATATATTTATTTAGAATTATTATACTAATAATCTAGTGTTGCCAAAAAAAAAAAAAATAGAAGGAATCGATGCACTATTTATCACTTATATGGAGTAGCCTAAACACAAACGCATTATTATTCTCATGTAGCATAAGTTCGTCCACTTTATAATAGGTTAGCTGAATTTTTATGTCGTTTAGTAATGCTGGTGTTATTATTTATCAAAGAGAGCATTATTATAGTTATGGCCTCACGATTCTTTGGACGGAAGATCTTATGTGAGTTTATTAACGTGAGCTGAAAGTGAACAAATTGAGGCACAAAGGAATTTGAGAACAATAGAGTTCTATTTACTGTTTTTTTAAATTTTAAAAAAAAAGGAGTTTTATTTTTTAATAATAACATAAAATGAAATAATGTTTTTAAAGTTATTATCTTAATTTAATTAGCACATAATTATTATACAATCATTTATATTAAAAAATTAGACTTAATGACTGGGGAAAAAAATCCCTTAAACTTTACATTTTTTTTAATATAATCCACGAAATTATTTTATTTCACAAAAAAAACTTTTTAACTCTAATAATCAAGTAAAAAGTATCATTGTCAATATTAAGTTGAAGTAGCATGACACACGGTGTGTTCAGCCGTCGAGACAGTTGACATGTGGCACTAAAACTAAATTTCTAGCAAATTATAAGTATAAAATATAAATTGCTACTCTGGGCAAAATTATAATAACAATTTTAAAATAATCTATAAATCAATCTAAATAATCAAAGCTCCTCCCCAATTCTCTCTCCATAAAATCCTTCACCGTCGATGCAAGTCCTCCGATCAAAGTTTGCCTGTCTCAAATCACCATCTCCAAAATCTCCGATTCACCTCACCAGTGAAAACTCCCTCCTCCAAACTCTCCTTCTAAACTCATCATCACCTTCCACCGTGCCCACGTACCGACCCATCTTCCCCGCCAGCAAACAAATTGCTCATTCAAATCCATCTCAAAATCATCCCCACATATTGACACCTTCAAGTTTTGGAGGAGAATTGGACGCAACTTCAAGTTTCGAATCAAGATGGGTCAACCGTTGGTTAAATGGTTTGGGAAGGGTCTAGGTTTGGCATTTGAAGAATTTTTTTAGGGAGGATCAAAATTAGGGTTTGAATTGCAATAGATGAAAATGACACAAGGTTATATGAGCGTCGCAACAATTCTCCCAATTGTCACTGCGATTATTTGCGAGATATATTATTAGTGGTGGAGAATTATAAAACATATAGATCGTAACAGCGCGGATTTTTTTTTTTTGTTAATAATTAAATATTAATTTTATTTTTTAAAAAAATATAATTGAATTAAAAAGATAAGTTATTAACTTTGTTTTTTCTTTCTTGTTTCGTTTAAAAAATTAAATATTTTTAGTAGATAATTAAGCAAAAATCAAATATTAATTCTATTTTTCTTAAAAGCACAATTGAATTAAAAAGGTAAATTATTAATTTTGTTTTTCCTTCCTTGTTTCGTTTGAAAAATTAAATTGTTTTAGTAGATATATTTAAATAATTGATTTAATTAAAATTGAGGAGTCCATTAGGGCTTTGGTAATTCCTATATTATTTTCTAATTATATTTAAAGAGTGAAGATGTAATCTTAATCGTATTCTAATTTGGTTAGTTGAATTTCTAACCATTAAAAAAATCATAATTAATTCATCCGATGTTGGAATTGAGTGAATTCAAAACTTATTTTTTAGTTTTTCGTCCTCCACAATTATAAAATAAAAAAAAAAGTTATTTGACGTCATCTTCATGCCCTAAAATTCTGAATATCGTAACCTATCATGATTCTCGTCACTATTTTCAGTCATATTTTTGAAAATTCAATACTCACTTAATTGTTTCGTTTTTAGTCAAATTCTTATTTTGCTTTGGTTTGATCTAGATATTCCGAACTTCATATTTTGTAATATTTTGAATTTGTTCTTCATGCATAGATTTTTATTGATCTTTATAGAACGATACATGTTATTACATTACTTTAGTGGTATTTTGTTTATTATTTGATTTGGTTCAACATGTACGTTTAGAACCTTTTTGTTGGTATTGTATCACATGTGTTGTGACACCATATCTTTGATAGAATGTACTGTAGGGTATACTTGAGATATAATCACATGTGGGGATACCATAAACATATCCTTTTGACACCGAGACATGACACCTTCTATGGCGATGCGATCAGTCCATATCCTTTTGTATGTTGATCTTGGTTTGAGATTTGACCATTTGATATGTTTGTTCAAGATACGTATAGGTCGATCCTAGATTTTGTTCTGTTTTATGGATTTGTGATATTTGTACTAGACACCTTTCGATTTGCGGTCCGATGTGTGATTTTTGCTTGTGTGACATTATTTTGATTTGTTTGTGTGCCAAGGCATATTTTTGTTTTGTTCTGAGCTCGATATGAAATAACCACTTAGCCAATTTAATTTAGCCTTCTGTTTGTTTCACAAATTTTGTTAATTCAGTTATATTATGTTCAGACTTTGAAGATTATATTTTCGTCAGGATTTATGCTTGAAACCTTACTTAGTATTTTGTGTAGTTGATTTCATATTTCAATTGTGCCTCTTTTGTATATCTTTATCCGTATTGGACATTTGGCTCATACTGCATTTTTCTTCTAGCAGGTTTGTAGGGGTAATTCAGAATTATGTGAAGAGAGAGTTTGTCTTTGACCGCGTAAGTTGATTTAGATTTTAAGTATTGATCAATTTTGATTATTCTGTTAATTTTTGGAGAACTATATTTAATTCAACATCTATTTTATTTTATTTTATTGCTGCTTTGGTTTCATAGTTAAAACATACATATTTTATGTAATTTAATACAAGAAAAACATATTTTTCACAAAGTTTATAACTTCCGCAAGATTTTATACTTAATAGTTGTCTTCGGTAAATAGATATCAAGAACATCCTAGGTAAGGGCTTGGGCTTATCAAACAGAAGTAGTTATTTCATAAATTAAATTCGACTCATTGAAGGATGGACTCTCTAATCATAATCCATTTGCATACCCACCCACCCACCCAAACAAGTAATCCACCGCTCCACGCCAAGAGGTAGGTATTTGGGCCAATAGAAAATAATAAAACATTCGTGTTGCCTGTTCCATGTTCATAAAGATTCTTTAACTACAGGATCTAAGAACAGAAAGCATCTCTGATTTTTTGAAAGTCGGAAAAAAAGAAAAAAGAAAAAAAGAATTGTCATCTTGATTAAAAAGTTTTGAACTTTTATTCTATTTGGCCCATTTGTTCTTTTAAATACTATACTAGTATTTGACTAGGATAAGTGCTAAATATAGTGAGGAGATTAGCACATGCATGTTTGCACTTTTGCGCATTGCATGTGCATCTCCAAGAAAAGCCCAAAACTGCTGGGGGCAAAATTTATAGACTACATTCTCTGAATTATATATCTTTTACAATC
The DNA here is from genome assembly GCA_034770075.1 of Aralia elata. Taxonomy (NCBI): domain Eukaryota; kingdom Viridiplantae; phylum Streptophyta; class Magnoliopsida; order Apiales; family Araliaceae; genus Aralia; species Aralia elata. The sequence continues at coordinate 109,179,571 of CM068385.1, read as the reverse complement.
ATTTGCTCAATTATATATGTTTGAAATTGAATAAATTCGTAGTCGAACAATATACTCTGACAGATACACAACCACAGAGAATAGAAACAGATCCACAATAAGCAGGCAGAATATTCATAAGAGCTTTAAGTTAATGAAACATATTAGAAGACCTCATTTTTCAGCTTGGCTTTACTGAACTATGTTACATGCTAAATCACTTTGAAAATTGTTTCAAATGAGAGGTCAAGAAGTTAAAATTACAGTAACTCACTTTCGGGCATGTTAACATAAAAATGAATTCAAATTGAGCTTTGGAATGACTTGATTACAAGTTGAACACAAGGAACAATTTATAACAAGGCACAACAATATGATTAGGATTTAGGCCGTAATGGTTATATGTACCACTCTTAACCATAAGATAAACAAACTAGATTAGCAAGCTTAAACTGTTACGCTACATTTCTGGCTTAAAACAACCGACTATTTTACAAAGTTATTTAAACAAGATACGTAGAAAGGTAATTGAGGATTAAATATTTTTACTCATCTTTGATTCCTTTCAAGACCTTCAACACATTAAGCATCGTGGGCCGGTGAGCCGGATTATCGGAGAGGCATACAGCAGCAATCTGCAACAACTGAAGCATCATTGGCTTTGAATCTGCATCAAGAATTGTTGAATCAAGTACATCAACAGCCTGACCCTTCTTGATCTTCTGAAACACCCAACCAACCAAATTCCCACCTTCAATGTCTTTAAACTCGGGACCTGTTGGTTCTTTTCCTGTAACCAATTCAAGCAGAATCACACCAAAGCTGTAAACATCACCCTTAGTTGTTGATCTCCAGCTCTGTCCGTACTCAGGTGGAATGTAACCAAATGTGCCAGCAATATCGGTACTCACATGAGTCTCGCAAGCACTAATTAATCTTGCCAATCCAAAGTCAGCAACTTTTGGCTCAAAATCTTCATTCAGTAAAATGTTACTGGCCTTGATATCCCTGTGAATAATGTGTGGAATGAATCCATGATGAAGAAATGCTATACCACGAGCAGCACCCACAGCAATTTTCAGGCGTTTGCTCCAACCCAAGACATCAAGCGCTCCACTTTTATTTCTCAGCCAAAGATCCAAGCTCCCATTGACCATATATTCATAAACAAGCAGCTTCTCCTCGCCAAAAGAGCAGTAACCAAGCAACGGGACAAGATTCCTATGCTTCACCTTACCAAGAGTTTCCATTTCTGCCAAGAATTCTCGGTGACCCTGTGTTTTGGATTGGTTCAGCTTCTTGACTGCTACCGTTTTACCATCAGGCAATGTGGCTTTGTAGACTGTTCCAAACCCTCCGTCCCCAATTATGTTCGTCTTGCAGAAGTTGTTCATTGCTTTAAGAACATCTACCAAAGTTAGTTTTAGAAGGGGCTGCTCGAACATTGCCACATTGATGCTTAGAGGCTCTTTCGATCTGCTGCTACTCAAGAAATAGAGATTCTGATCAATAGAACTGTTCAGCTTGCTATCTTCGCTTTCCTCCAGATCACTCTGCCTGGTGCTTCTGTTAACCCATATGCGTAGGAAAATAGCTGCTGAAAGAGTGAACAATGCAGCCCCAACCACAATTGATGCCAAACCCCAAACATTTATCAACCTTGATCTTTTATGAAAACTCTTCAGTGGGCATCTTAGACCAACTATTCCCCCGCAGAGATCTTTGTTACCAGCGACCGAAATTTTTGTTAGGTTTTGGCAAATTCCAGCCCTGGGAATAGGCCCCTCTAACCTATTTTCTGCCAAATTGAAAGTAATTATGTTGACAAGGCTGCATAACTTCTTGGGAATCTCCCCCGAGAGCCTGTTCCTAGAAACATCCAAATATTGGAGTTGCATTAGGTTTCCAAGCTCAGAGGGGATCTCACCGCTGAAGCTGTTACCATGGAGATCCAATGACATCAAATAAGACATATTGCCCAAAGACTCTGGCAAGCTCCCCAAAAAAGAATTATCACTCAAATCCACAATTTCAATCCTCCAAACCATTGAATTAAGAAAGAGCTCATCAATGTGACCCGAAAGCTTATTCTGCTGAACATAAAATCCAACCAAGTTCACCATGCCTGAAAGAGTCGAAGGAAGCTCACCGCTGAGCTCATTATAACTTAAATCAATATGTGTAAGACCATTCAGGTTCCCAAGGGCATATGGGATTGATCCTGAAAGCTTATTACCAGTCAGATTCAGTTTTACCAAACTACTTAATTTTCCTAAGCTTTCTGGTATTGTTCCTGTAAGCTGGTTCTTCCCCAAGTACAAGCCTTGTAGCTTAAGTGAGTTGCCAAGTTCTGCGGGAATACCACCTGTAAATTGATTACTAGATAAATCCAAGGTGGTGAGATTACTTAACCTAGCAAGTGTTTTTGGAATCTCTCCAGAGAGCATATTGTCACTGATTAGAAGATCCACAACCACCAAACAGCCCCCCAGTTCCTCAGGTATTGAGCCAGACAATTTGTTGTGTGAAAGATCATACACTCCGTGATGCTGAACAAAGCTTGAATCCGGTATACTAATCTGCCTGAAATACTTGGACTGCTTTGAAGGAATTGAGCCAGAAAGATTGTTGTAAGAGAGAACCAGGCATTGTAACTGAGCCAAGCCTGTGAGTTCCTCCGGAATGGACCCATTGAGCCAGTTGTCTCCAAGGTCCAATGTGGTGAGAGAAATACAATTCCCAAGCTCAACAGGGATAGTCCCTTCAAGTAAATTGGAATTCAGATTGAGGACAGAGAGGGAAGTGAGATTCCCAATGTCCTTAGGAATTTTCCCACTCAACTGATTGTTACTTAGAACAAGCCTCTCCAGTAAAACAGCATTGCCAATCTCAAATGGTAGAGTACCTTCTAAGTGATTATTTGCAGCTGAAAACTCCATCAAATTCGTAGAATTCCACAAACTCGCGGGAATAGAACCTGTGAAATTGTTTGAATCAAGATCAAGCACCATCAGAGGAAGCTTTGAAAAGTATTCCGGAATCGAACCAACAATATGGTTATCGACCAACACCAATTGAGTAAGATTGCTACAGTTGATGAAAGTGTCCTCAATCGTCCCCGTAAGGAAGTTACTATCAAGATCAATCTCTGTAAGAGCAACAGCATTACATAATTCTTTAGGTATAGTCCCTGTCAACAAGTTGTTGCTTAGACTAATGTGATCAAGCAGTGAGCAATTCCCAATCTCCGGAGGAATTTCCCCAGAAAACCGATTGCTTGACAACAAAATTGAATCAATTTGGTCCCATTTTCCAAGCCAAGAAGGCAATGGTCCTGAAAGTTGATTCTTTTCTGCTGAAAATGACAGCATTGGCAGCTCCCCAAGCTCCTCCGGCAATGACCCAGATAACGAATTGAAAGAAAGCATTAGAGTTTTCAAATTTCGACAACGTCCAAGCTCAGAGGGTACTGAACCATTGAGCTCGGCGTAAACAAGATTCAATATTGTCAAATTCTGCAACTTTCCTATCGATTTTGGGATTGAGCACCTTAATGGGTTGTATGAAAGGTCGAGCTTGCTTAAAGATTTGAGCTTTGAAATCGTGTCTGGAATCGGACCCCTGATTGAACAAGAAGGAGAAAAGAAGTTTTGAAGACTCGAAAGTTGGCCTATTTCCGGGGGCAACTCGCCGGAAAAATGGTTTATTCCGATATAAAGATCAGCGAGGTTTTTTAAGCTCTTAATTTCTGGCGGAATGCGGCCGGAGAGAGTGTTGTTTGATATATCCAAGAAAGTTAAAGACTGAAGCTTTGTGAAAAGAATAGGAGAGAGAGAACCTGATAGGAAATTGTTGCCAAGGCCAATAAATTGGAGGTGGGACAAGTTTCCTATATCGGCGGGGATGTTTCCTGTGAGTGCGTTGCCCGAGAGGTCGAGTGAACGGAGAAGAACTATATTTCCGATCTCCGGCGGGATTTTCCCGGTGAAAAAATTGGGACCGAGTTTTAAAGTTTCAAGTCGAGTCAAGTCCCCGAGTTGACTCGGTAAATCGCCGGACAACTGATTGTCACCCAAATTTAACACCTTGAGACTCCGAAGTGATGCTATCTTGGGTGAGATTTGGTCGTAAAGAAGGTTTGAAGAAAGGTCGAGGGTAACAAGGTTAGTGAGGGAGAATAGGGACTGAGCGAGTGGGCCTTTGAGCGACTGAGTTGAGAGAACGAGTGAGATGACTCGGTTGTTTTCGCAGAACACACCGGACCAGCGACAATGAGGGGTAGTAGGGGTCCATGAAGAAAGAAGTTGTGGGTTTTGGAGTGAGTCCTTGAAGGAAAGCAGGTAATCTCTTTCAGAGCCTGGAATCTGTGTTTGCTCTGTAATAATGGCGCCGTTGGAGATCAAAAACAAGAGCTGAAACACAACGAGGAAGAGATACAGAAGCCCAATGGCCATACCCATTAGCCTCAATTTGTTTGTGAAGAGAGAGAGAGAGAATGATTTCTACGGAGTATATTAGTATTAGTAGTATATTTCAAATGGAGCCTCAGTGTCCTATTCTTCAAAAGTAGTGTGATATCCTCTGACCCATTTGCTTATATAGAGAAATTAATTCTGTATTGAATGCTGAAAACTTGATAGTTGGAAGCTGTACTACTATTTAACAAGAGAGAGGGGGGGGGGGGAGTGAATGGAGTGTTTTGGTACAAAATTCGAAACTCAAAAGTCTTCAACAATGGCGAAATTCCAAAACTCCCTTGTAAAATGAAACGTGACAATACAAAACGATGGCGTTTCATTAGGGCCCTGGCCCCTACTAAATCTCTTGATGTTTACTACTACCACTACTTACTACTAAAAGTGGGCCCCCATGAATAGGGAAAGGTATAAAGACTTGGTCAGACACACAGGAAAACAAACCAACTTGAATGATGGTTTGACGAAAATGCCCTCATTGTTTGAGGATACTGATGTCAACCTTAACTTGAATGTCTTCTTGTGTTTTTGTTTTAAGTTGTAATTAGTGGGAAAATATATTTTGATGGGACTGGGACTGGGACTGGGGACGAGAGAGTGAAAGGGTAGGTGGAGGCCGGAGGGGGAGGTACGTGGAAAAGGGCAGTCCAAGAAGGGAGGGTTGTCTCTTCAAAGGCAGCAAACTAAAACATGGAATTTGTTTCTTCCTTCTTCTATGTACTTTAAACCATTCTTTATGTTGTGCTTAATTTGTTTTTTTATCAAACTTCCCATAAATGGCATAAAAAATGATTATAAAAATATAAAAAAAACTAATTCAAAATTCACTTACTAAACTATAGTCAGTGTTTTTTTATATAAATTTTTTTTTTTACTATTTTCTATTGTATTTGTGATGATTCACAAATTAAGTACTTTTTAGGGTTAGATTAATCTAATATAAAATATATGTACTCAAATTAAGTACTGCTACTTTTGAAAATAATTTAAAAAGCAATATTGGGCCAACTTTTTTGCTGATAGTCCATTTTGACTTATTGTTAACCCAATAAGCCAGAACTAATATTCTAAAATTACTTATAATGTGTTTAAATCGGAGGAACGAACTATATGAGTTAAGAATGTAATAAAGATTTAATTGGAAGGGACTGAAATGATTTATTAACTAACTAGATATAACCTTCTTCTTTTTTTTTCCTTTTAATTTACTATTAGTGTATATTTATTTGTTCCTTATGATCCAAAATCCTAACTCCAGCGGTGCAAAATATAGCATCATTTAAGATCAGCTTTTTCGTTCCAGTTATTAGCGATATTTTTACTTGGTTAGTGCCATTATAGATAACTACTCCAGTATTTATGGCACACATTATATGTGTATAATAAAAAAAATAAAATAAAAATTATAAAATATGTGTGAAAAAAGGTTAGAGAGATTTTAGGGGAATAAATTTAAAATGTGGGTGAGAAAAAAAGTTACATGCCACACACTGACACAGTCTCAAATGCTGTTATTTTTCACCCTCTCCCGCTATATAATAAATTTATGTGAGAGTAATAAATTTCCTTTTCCTATTAGGAGACATTTTGTCTCAATTTAGCGGACTAGTAGTAGTGTATATAATTATTAGGTTTTGTAGCAGAAAATAAAGGATTAGCAAGACATGTGGTGCCAGGCTGCCAGTCAGTACTTGGTAGTAAAAGTAAAAAATAAAAATAAAAATAAAAAATGGATGGCAGATATGTACTTTTACAGATGATCAATAAATTTGTCGAGTAACCAAAAATCACAACTCTCTTATTTGATACCAAAAACCAGAAACAATGATAACTTTACTACAGATGTCCCTTTTTCATGAGTTGAAGTAATTACATTTGCATTTATTGCTCTTAAATATATATAAATAAATGAATAGTAGGATGCTTTCTTTTTGTTTTTCTAAGTACATATACATTTTATATTTCATTATTAAAAAAGATTACATTTACCACTTGTTCTAACTAGACTCGAATATCGCATCAAGCATGTAAAAAAAAAATTTAATTCTCATTTTATTCACAATAAACTTTATATCACTGCATTTAAAAAAATTCTCTCTGAAAACAATATATAAATTAACCATATATATAGATATTTTTGAGGATAATGTGGACTTTCTATAATATTTTGTTTTTAGATTGTATCTTTAAACATATTGTATGGGACAAAAATTTTTGCTACTTGAATAGTACTTGGTTTTTTTGTGGGTTAGTGGAGTACATATATAAATATATATGTATATATATTAGAAGTACTTGAATTAGGACTAGTACTTAACAAGGACTTATCCTAGCCATGGAGTATGAGTGATAGGTTTATTGGTTTCCGTTTCTATATAAAAAGAGACGTACAGCACGTAAATATAGAATACGAGTAGTCTAGTAGTACTATTAAACGTGGAAGTTTGCTTTCAATACAGTACTTAAGTATAATATATATATATATATATATATATAGGATATATAGTGAGTGAGTGAGTGAGTGGCAGAAAAAGAGAGTGAAAGATTCTCTTTTAATTTGTTTGCTTGTCTGTCTTCGGGAGGGAGTATAGCTAGTAGGGTGCTTATCGAGGGAGAAAGTAAGTTCGATTGATTGACACCACCGGGCGGAAAACAGAATAGCTTGTTTTAAATACTTATCCAAAAATTTATATATATATATGAATTTTGGTACACAATTTTGTCTTTCAACGCAAGCGGAAATTATACATTAATTCACATTAGCTTCAAATTAAAGAATTTTGAAATTTTGATTCGAAAAGGTGAAAATGGAGTGGTTAATTAATTCTGTGTGCTGCTGGTTTTTGGCACTGCATTTATTCAGGTAAGGTCATAATTTACGATGGGAGAGGGAAGGAGGGAGGATCGGATATATATATATATATATATATATATGCTGCTGTACAGTAATTCTTTCGTCCTAAATTAATTGCTTAATTTTAATTTTTTAAAATTAAATTGATTATTTTTAAAACTAATCTTTTTATTATTTCTGTTAAAATATAGGTGAAGAGATTATAACCAAAAGAAAGTATATACAATTTATTACTAATTCCAATTTTTATAATTTTAGAAATATATTTATATATGCTTAATTATTAATTTTAAAAATAGTCAATTTGACTTAAAAATGTCAAAACTGAGCAATTAATTTGGGACGAAAAGAATAGTATATAATATAATCTACTGTATACAAATTACAAACATAAAAAGCTGGCTTCAGCGTGACATCTTTACGTCACAATGTGCACAATTACAAGATTTCAATCGACTAAAAGATATTGACATATTTTGTTTTCAGTTCGAATGAGTAGGATTTATAATCATTAGTGTTGTAACTTTTTTCCCCCCTTGTTTGGTCTTGGAGGAAACGAAAATGTGTATTTTTAGCAGATGGTATTAACTTGGGTCATATTTATTTTATATATTCTATTGTAATCTAAAAACCGCGTATTTCATTATAAGGACCAAGGTTATGTTTATTTATAAAAATATATATTTTGAGATTGAAATATTTGTCTTAATTTAATACTATTTTAAATTATTTAATCATTTGATAAGAGATTATTAGTCTTTTAATGTAATACTATTAATCACATTTGATAGCTTAAAATGAAAAGACTATTAATCTCGCATTCATCATGAAATTATATAATCTCTCATAAATGCACTTAAAAATGACAAAAAATAGTCTATAAGACTATTTAAAAGAATATTAATTCCTTATAATGAGATAAAATAATACGAAATAGTGTTAAATTAATACAAATAGTCCAATCTCAAACATATATTTTATAAACAAACATAGCCTAAGAGAAAAAGTAAAGGATTGATATATTAACCCTAATACATCTCATTTCTAAATTTTATTTAGAAAAGAAGGGGAGAAAAAATGAATGTAATAATTAAACTCTCAATGTTTTACTTAATGTTATTGATTATTGTAAAATTTTCTTCAATAGTGTGAGTTTAATAATTGTAATTCAGTACAAAAAAAAGTTAATTGATGTTGATTATAAATTTCTATTTTATGTATCATCCAACTTGATGGATTTCAGACATTCAAGAAAATCTAAAACGAATCTTTCATGTGAGCTTCTGATTGGATCACCATTTAGTTACTGTTATATAAGCTGGTACTCCCTCCTTTATTTTTTAGCTGCCGTTTTAGGAGAAAATTCACGTATTAAGAAATATAATTAATATTTTATTTAATTATTTAAATTAGATATATAATTTTAATATTATTTTTTAAAAGTTTTTTTTTGAAAAAAATAAAATAAAAATAAATTAGTATAATATGAAAAATTAACTTTCAAAAGAACCTTTAGGTTTTCGGGGCATTGAATTCTTACCAATGTTTGTGTTACTTAAGTCAATATTTTGATTTTCGTTTTGGCCACTACCGTTCGCTCGGGTACTTCCTTCTAATTAAGGCGGAACGCTCCCCTACTAATGTACTTTTATATTCCACTACTTCGGTAGATTGCTTAGTTCTGTTCATCTTCAACGCAAGAGCGCTTGATCAGTGAACTATTACACACTCTTTTATTAAAAAAAATATTTGTTGCACTCTAATTAAAAAGGCAAATAAAATTAAACGGAGGGAGGGAGTATGAAAAACACAATTAAACAGAGGTCCTTGCAAATTGCTGCATGATATCCTACCATTTTTTGGCTTTCACTTATTTATTTATTGAATTTTAGTCGACATGCATGTATCCAGTACTAGTAGATCAATAATTGTAAATCTGGTAATTGTCTCAATACGTACAAGCCCATTACTACAATGTAAGCATATTAATGAATTCTGTATCATAAATCTGGTAAGTGTCTCCATACGTACAAGCCCATACCTACAATGTAAGCGTATTAATTAATTCTGTATCATAATGTATGAGTGGTAGCAATTGAATACGCGACTCCCCTTCGATGAAACATTCGCCTGCGAAAAATCTGGGAAAATCGAAGGAAAAAGGGGGTAATTTTATTACGCAAGCAATTTTGTCATAGACGTCATCTTCCCAGCTGCAGATATAATTAAATGCAAGTGTAAGCTCACTGAATACACTAGCTCTGGATATAGTACTAGTACTGTATACTCCATATATATATATATATATATATATATATATATATATGTGTGTGTGTGTGTGTGTGTGTGTGTGTATATATATGTATGTATGTATATATATATCTATATATATATATATATGTATGTATAAAACAGGCACTTTAAGTTTTGCGTGACAGCATTCGATTGAATTGAATGGTCTTTAATTAATTTGTCATATAAGTATCAGGTAGTATAAGTTTGTGAGTAGATATCTTGTGAAGTTTTTAATACTCCACTCCTGTACTACTACTGCTAAAAGCATTGAATATTTATTGTACGTTACTGCATGCATGCATGCATGCATGTGTTTATTGTTTTCCTGTCAGCTGGTCCACAAAATAACATCCATTTTTGGCTGCATGCATCACAAGGCTCGGCCTAACTTAAGAGATTATTTTCGTCTCACCAAAAATTAATAAAAATTAATTTCACTTTAATTTTAGTTAATTTATAAAATCTTAAAATTTAAATTATGATGTGAATATTTTTATATTTCTCAAAATAACAATTGTGTACTTAATAATACTTTTTTTAAGTAATTTATAATATTAACAATAACATTAGTCAAAATTAAATAAATTAACAGTAATTTTTTATTTTAGAATTTTACAAATTGACAAGGAAATAAAAATCATTAGAACAGTGTAAGTATAAAAGGTAAAAAAAACTAAAGAGAATATCACTTCTAACTTTTTATTTTCTATGGAATTTAACTTGCTATGTTTGTTTATAATAATTATGGAAGAGATATGTTTATTTATATTATATTAATATTTATAGACACTATTTGTCCTTTATTTAATCATGTGTTATTTACTTTTAAACCATTTGTCAATGGACTGACAATAATTGTATAATAGGAGTACCTCTTTTCTATAACTTAAAACTGATAATAAATAGTCTATAAAATTAATCATCAAATAAAATAGTATCTAAAAGTATTTATTTAGTTGTCCTATCTATTGCTACGGCAAACAAACATGACCTAAAATATATCAACAGATTGATTCAATAGAACCCTTTCGGCAAAAATAAATCACAATATTGATGAAATTTCTATCAATTTAGTTTCTAATTTTTTAGAATTAAAAGAAAACATATATTAAATGAAAAGTGGCGATGATTAATTAAACAACTCAATCTTAAACTTGATCATTTATGTTTTTAATCGCAATTTATAGAAAGACTTATATTGCTAAGGTTTGTTTGGACGATTATATAAGTGTTTTTCTTGATTGAGTAATTAAATCTTGGTCATTTATTTCTTTAATCGCACTTAATTTATAGAAAGGCTTGTATTATTTGGGTTTGTTTGAACGATTATATAATTGTTTTTCTTGATTGAATAATTAAATCTTTTGTTCTTTTTATGGAACAATTTTTATTTTTATTTTTATAATAATAGAAGTTGTTTTTAGAACTAAGAGGGTATCAAAATGACATATTAAAAAATAGTATACCTTAAATAAACCACAATATATGAACGTATATAAAAAAATCAAATTACACTATCAATTTTAAGTTGTGAAAATAATATTTTTTTGATAATCAGTCATCCTGTCTTAATTATCCTGAGAATATTTTTTACAAATTTTCATTTATTTATTATTAAAAAAATATTTTGGAGTAGGAAATTTACTTATTTTTTGATAAATTTTACCCCAAGAAACAAACAAGAAAGGGTTTAAGTGTCCAGGCTGAGTATTAAGCAATATAAATATAAGAGAAAAGTTGGCCCAGAAACTTATACCTGTTGTTGGGCCTAGAGTTGGATATGTTCCGTGTAAGTTATATACTTCACCCTTTGGACCAAAAAAAACATAGGGATTTAGTTTCAACATCAAAACTTTAGGAATATTTAATTTCGGCCCTATTTTGTTGTTGGGATGATCAAGTAACGAAATGAAATGGGAATGAGGGGAAAAACTTTTCTTGTATTATCATTATTAATATATTACAATTATTATACTATTACTCTTTCTATACTAAAAATATAACATCATTTATCTTTATATATATATATATATATAGAGAACTAATTTTATATTTTAAAATAAAGAATTAATATTAACATACCAGAAATCGATGAAGCAATTGTATTTTTTATCTATACACCTATTAATATGAATTCCCTTTGAAATAGATATAGATAGTACGACCTTGAAACTGAACCCAAGACGTGTCGACCCAAGAAAATTTGTTCCAAGTATTGCGCATATATCATATCATATCATATACTACAAATTGTTTATAAATAGGTGACATGGGTAAAAATAATACACTGATAATAATTAATTGCGTGTAGTCTTAGTATTCTCATTGCAGTAATTTGGTTTCATTGAGTAATCTGCACAATCTTATAAGAATTAGAAGTCATTGATGCTTAATCAATTAAGAATTAACAATTTAGTTAGTCTTTAAATTTAAAGAGGACTCTTATTTCTAACTCTTAAAAATAAGATCATGCTATAAATAAGGGATGTTCTAGCAAATAATTTGAGGTACACAATTCTAGATCATGCTATAAATAAGGGATGTTCCAACAAATAATTTGAGGTACACAATTCTGACACCAGGGTGTTTACGTGAAGGTCAAAGTTCGTGAATTGACCAAAACTCTAATTTGAAAGTTGTTTATTAATGCATCAATAGTTCGTGAATTGACCAAAACTCTAATTTGAAAGTTGTTTATTAATGCATCAATAGGGATGACAATCCAAACCGCAATTGATTGAACCGCATCGAATTGATTGTATTTGAACCGTTGGCCTTGCTAGTGCGATTTTGGTGTAAATGTTTTGAACCGGGACTGATGCGGTGCAGTTTTCATATTTGTCTCTGAATTGTCGATGCACCGCACTGCTTCTTGAACTGGTGGTGCACTGTCGTTGAACCGCTCTGTACATACTTATTTATTTTAATTATATCTATTTTATAAAATTATTATTTTTATATAGGATTATATATATTCACAGAGTTACTCAAACATATATTTTTATTATTTTTTGTTTTTGCATATCAAAAGTTAATATATAAATATTTTTATTTATAGTTGATATATATTAAAACTATAATAATGTTAAAATTATAACAAATGTTATAGTAATATTAATTGAACATATATTTATATGGTACTTATTTATATTTCTTGAGTTATTTTAATGTGTTATTATAACGTGGATCGTAAACACATTAAACTAATTTAATAATGATTAACATTAAACTAATTTAATAATGATTAAGCTAAAAATATTATTAACTTTTGATTGCTGCAAACCAGTGCGATGCAATTTAAAATATAAAAATCGACCGTTGCGCGGGTTGTGGTCGGATTTTATTTTTCTCTTCTTCTTTTTGGCCCTTGTTGCTGTATTGGATTGTATAACTATTTGTTAATTCTGTACTTTGTGTAACGAGTACTGTGAGTGTGAGTGGTACCGTTTAATAAAAAACCCAAAATGGTGGTGGAAAACTAATAACTGCCCATTTAGATATAAGTGGGCTTCTATACATTGCCCGAAAGTTGTAATATGCATTGTAATTTGCTAATATATTCGGGATACAAAGTGGTAAAAACCAATCCTTCGATATTCGTAGCTCTGAATATCTTTTTCCATTTTAAATACAGTCCAGAACTATTGACACAGAAAATCAAAACCATAACGATAAAAAGAAACGTCAGCCATGTGATGACATTCTCTTTTTAATTCTATTCTGTTATAATCAAACACCATACAAGTTCGTCCTCAGATATCTTACAAGGAACAATCATGTCAATCCCATACCTGGATCCATCGACATGCGAGAAAACAAGTAGGTGGAAAAATATGGGAGTTTGGGTTGGTGGCATCCAACATGAATAAAAATGGAATGCTCTGCATTTCACAAAATTTCATCCACAAGGATAAAAACTGGGAAGAGGTAGTGGCCAAGGCATTTAAGCATTTATTTCCGAATTGCACTGCTGCTCTCTGCTGCAGCTTCTTCTGCTCCAAAACATGCTTGAGCAACTAGTTTTCTCCAATCTCTCTCCCGACAATTTATCTTGGTCTACTGATGTGGGTTGTGAACGAGGAGATTCAACTTGTGTTTCACCATCTCTAGGTTCAAAAGAGGGGCATGTTCCCTCATTGCAGGTGCACAACGGAATGCCAACTGAAGGAAATGGGCTACAAGTAACTGGGCAGAAAATATCTGAAGAAACTGAAGCTACACGATTCTTGCGAATCTCAGGGGTGCAGGCTGGTGTTGACCGGTCTGATTCCCGAGTGTGAAGCATGCATGGGGTACATAGGCTAAGGGACAGATGTAATTTGATTTCCTTAACTGGAGAACCAGGCAATTTGGCAAAAGAAATGATTCCGTGTCGGCATAGAGGACATGGAATGGCTCCAGGAGGACCTAACAATTCAGAAGAGATGTTGCTTGTCGAGCAAAGGTAGAGTGCACATCTTACACAAAGTTCATGCCCGCAACCTGAAAGTATACACCAAATTATGGATCGTTTAGAGAATGCTATGTGATTACCACATAACGGTAGCTGTATATATCTCAGTAAATAGAGGCTTAATTTTTAATTTTTTCCAAAAAGATAGGTCAATGTATAGTTTACTTAAGCGAAGAACAGGAACATTATAGAAACAACCAAACATTAAATATAAAAACAGTACAAGTTCCAAAATGCCAACTAATAGCCTAAAAGAAACTTAGTCGCGATATATTGTAGAAAAGATGAAATGACAATGGAAAGAGAAAAAAAAAAGGCTTTTCAATGGTCCAACCCTTTTCAGAAAGAAAAGCCATAAGGCAAGAGGATCTGAAGCAAATGAATGATTACAAGGTAACTACTAGGGAAGTTCCTATGGCAGTTAGGGGCCGGCCAGCTGCCATGTACCTAAAGTGTATACATACATTACACGAATTGATCTTCAAATCAGGAGTTTTCTCAAGGACTTCCCAACTTGGACTTCAGTTTCAGGACTCCAATACGGTCAAATATAATTATTTGATAAGATTTCAAAATATTATGGAAAGCCTGATTTTGGACTTGTGTCTATTTAGGTATATAAAGCTTTTTGATTTGAATAATTACAGCGAAGGTTTGAGGTTTATTTTAATTACTGTACCAGGCCATCTATGATTTCTGTTATTCTATAGATGCCTTATTTATTAATCTTCTGATATATATTACACTAACAAAACGGAATTGTAACAGTCTTCATAAAGGTAAATTGTTCCATAGTTCTATCCCTATCCTTAATTTTTAAAACAATGAAAATTGATCTGAATCCACCAGGAAATCGGAAACATTAAGAAGGCCTTATCCTAGAGTTCTTTACAAAAACTTCATTGCTGAAAGTTTTAGTTTGAAAATTAAACTTGACCTTGCAGTGCAATAGTAGAATAACAAATTCTTTTGTAAGTAGATGAAGGAAATTTATCTCTGGTGAGTAGGTATAAGGAAACCTTGAAATGAAAGAGAAGGAAAATAACAAAAAGAGAAAGAGCAGACCTTCAGAAGCTACAGTACATGCTCTCTCCAAGCAAACAGCACAAAGATCCGTGTCATCAGAGGTTGCTGAAGACTGCAAACCAAACTCTCTGAAGAGGATATAACATTAACAACAGTGATTATTCTTATTATTTCATAAAAGTAAGGTTCATGCATGCCAAAATTCTCATCTGCTCGAACAACGTGCAAGATACAGCTTTGCAACCTTCCAAAATATTCAAACCTCAGTGTATAACAGAAAAATGATGACAGCACAATACAACTAACATAAATCCACACTGAAAGAGGAAACTAGAAGCAGGGTACTAGCAGACCACCTGGTCAAAGGTAAAATCAACTACCTGAAGCAGCTCCATAATTGGCTTCCATACCATGATTTCTTCTCAATTTTCATTCAAATTATTTCAATTTAAAATTATGACCAAATAGTATTTGGAAAAACTTAGGATAGAAACCTGTTTAGCATTATTAAATGACTCAAAAGATTAGTGTTCAAGCATCCATACCAGAGACATATTGCATGTCTGCAATAATTATTCTGTTATTCTAATTATCATGATCGCATTCACCTTTCATCACAACTTGATAGACTCTAATTTGTTGATATTTAACAAAAACAAATTCAAAACCATCAGGATTATAAGTTTCCGTAGTGATCTTCTCCTTTGTTAGGAAGAGGAATGGGCCATATGGCAATACAGACAAAATTTAAATGTGAACCAAGCCCATCCTTACAGCTTTCAAAACAATCTACATATTAAAACTATTACATTGTAGTAAAAGGCTTCTTCATCACTAAGAATAACCTACAAGGGCAAAAAATACACAACTCTGTAGAAGGTTTACCTCCTTTCTCAAAGTTGTTGATATTAATTTATAGAGAAACACTTATGTAAGACATCCAATAGTCACTGAATGGATACAGCAAACTACATTTCTTCTGCATAATTTATTAAAAATCCAATCTTTCATGCTTCAGTAATCAGAAGCTTCATCAAAACGCAAATCAGCTTGGATAATCAACTAATTTAAAATGTAGCCCCATTAATTTCTTATTAGTACTAAGAATAGACACTTTAGCACACCCTTCCCTTGAGACACCAAGCCATAACTTTTACATATATGCTACAACTGACATGAAGAAGTCGTTCAAATCAACAAGCTCCTGATTTCACACACCTAACCATAGGCAACAAATCTGAGGAGGCAAACACCATTACAAGTTCAGTCTTGAACGACAATCTTACTTGACTTCATTATCATTTTTTATTCTTTTGCCAATGCTAATAACATGAGCTTCCGATTTCAGTTTTTATTTTATTATTTTTTTTGGAACAAGTCCAACATGAGACCAGGAGCGGACCCAAACAAATTTCTTCAGACGGTCAAAATAAGGGAGTCAAACTAAAACACCATAAAGGTATGAAAAGCTGCTTGCTTTTAGAGTTAGAAACCCAGTTTTTTTTTTTTGTTTAAAAACAAAAATAAAAGTTATGCCTGGTATATCCAAATCCAAGGGGGTCACTTGCCAACATTCGAATACAGGTGAAGCACCCCTGCGGTAAGTTATCATTATAGCTAAATGAAGTATTTTGACAACAAAATTTTGCACAAACACTCTTTATTGAAAATAATGCAACTCAGGTGGCAAAATCCAGAGAATCTAATCAATCTATTAAGATAAGGTTAATAGCAAATTACCTTGCTATATTAAGAACACTCATGAGAGGTAATGATAAATAATTAGAAGGGGGGAATACTGGAATTATCAACTCAGAATTGGGTGCTAACAACGGCTCAAGCCAATGTCGGCCCCACATCCTCGCAACATCAAGAGGGAGCCACCTGAAAAGGTGTACAAAATTCTGTGAAGAATGTGACATGCAGAGACAAAAAAACAACAAGTGCACTAAACAATGGTTGAACACCGGAAAAACCAAGTTGAAATAAATCACCCATTGCAGTTTAACGTCAACCGGCTGGCACCACTTGCTAGGAGGATCTGCAGAAATAAGAAGCCATGTCAAACTAAATAGAATTTGCCAATCTCAAGGAAATCAGAAAAATATAACTAATTCTTGCCTGACAGCATTTCAAGTTTCCCCCACAAGCAGCATAGTGCAAAGGAGTGCTCCCCGCTCCTACAAAATGATGCACTTAATCTTTACAACTCAAAAGCATGAAATGGCTACCACAAAAATCATATTACTAAGTTCCAGGGGAAAAAAATGTACCTATCAAATCCATTGAAGTTCCATAGTGAAATGTGACAACTGAAACATTGGCGTGAAGATTTAGAAGTAGCTGTACACAATCAAAATAGCCATTCAATGCAGCCATATGAAGAGCAGTGATACCACCATCAGCAGCCTTATTTACAAACTTTGCCAGTGCACTGCAATAAGATATAGAATCAGTCATATTGGGAAAGTAATATTCCCGGTTCTCATTTGATGGATATATACACCTACAGCTTGGCCCCTTAACCATAATGGGCTCTGCCGCAGCAGCATAGAATTGGATATCAACTGTTCAAACAAGAAAATCAATTGAAAACTTGCATAGCACTTGCGCAATCCTATTCTTGGTTACATTCTATCTGGCGTCATACTTCGTCTTCAACATACCCCAACATTTAATACCTCAATACACACTAACTATGGTTTCCTCCCATCCTCATTATCATTCAACTTTGGTCATATTATTCCTATTCCAGTGGGGTAAATATTGGTACAAGTTGAACATGGCTGGCAATCCTTATTTACTGCAAGCATATTCATAAACTTCATGCTATTGCCAAAATTTTATAGTCTGAACTAAATTGTAAAGGACAAAAAGAAAGAGAAAATAAGTGAGTTGCAAACCTTTGGTCATGTTTGTGTCTAATATTAGAACCATCAGCCTTATCGCCATTCATTTGACCATTTACAAATTCAAAAGGGGAACTTGGAACAAAATCAGCCACTACAAGTCTTATGCATCTAACGTGTCCATTAACTGCCGCAAAATGGAGAGCTGTCCTCCCACTAAGATAGTCTGCTCTTGTAACCTGAATTATTTATGCATTACAATGTGATAATTTTCTACTGTACATATAACAAGAAAATAAATACTATTAAACTAACTGCTGTCCTAAGGTGAAAGAAATATAAATCCTGAAAGGAAAACTCACATTGCATTTATACAGCAAAAGAGTTTGAACAACCTCCCAGTGCCCATATCGACAAGCTTGCATCAATGCTGTCTATTTCACAATAAGTAAAAAGATTTAAAACAGATCCATCAATTTGCTCTCTAGTATATAATCAAATACACATAATTGAGCTGATCTTAGAAAAATAGATCAAATCAACTTGCGAATCAGTAAAATCAATTCAAAAATCAAATTTTGTACCTGACCACAATAATTTCTGCAATTCACATCGGCTCCAGTCTCAAGCAACAGCGCAACAATCTAATACATAAATCAACATTACATAAGTCCCACGAGCACAAATATATATAAATGGATCAAGATATAAAAAGGAAAATGAGGGAGTTAAAGAAAAAGAGAAGGTAGGTAGAAATGGGGGTAGACCTCATTATGGCCTTTCGCAGAGGCGAAGTGAAGAGGAGAGTTAAGACCGCCAAAGGTGGAGTATTTGGCGAGGCAAGGGTTGCAATCAAGCAGCATCTTTGCTTCCACCAAATCTCCATCTCTCGCCGCCGAGACCAATCGTTCTCCCGACGCCGAGCACCCAAAAGAATTCCCCATTTTCACTCTCTCGCTCTAGAAAGAAAAAAAAAATAGTATACTATTATCTTTCTCTCTCTAAAATTAATCTATACTTGTATATCTTGCTTGCTTGCTTGCCGTGTGTGAAATTGTATTGTATGAGGAGGTTACTTGTAAATTGTAATGATGGGGGAGTAAATTAGGTCAACTGTCGTTAAACAAATTTTCAAATATAAAAGCAGGGGAGAATATAAATGGGAAGAAGATGACACCCATTGCAGCATATGGGTTTGGCGTGCATTAAATTTTTGGGTTTTGGCGTAAACCAATCATATATGAGGGGCATCTTTGGAAATGACTTAATTTAAAATAATTTATAAATTATATTAAATGATAATTTATAAATAAAAGTGTTTAATATCCTTTTAATTTATAAGTCAATAATTAAATTAAAATAAAATGCGAAGGTGTTTGACTAAAGTGATTTATAAATTAAAATGAGATGTGAAGACTATTAAAATAAGGGTAAAATAACTTTTTAAATTTAGTCAAACATATTTATTTTAAAATAATTTATAAGTCTTTTTTTAATAACTCAAAATTTGTTACTTATCAAAAATGACTTGTAAGTCAGAATAAGTCACACCCAAATACTTTAACAATAAAAAATAACTTATAAATCGATTTGACTAACTTAGAAGTTGTTGTCGAACAGACCGTAATTAATACATAAATAATATGTTTGGTTTTTGATAAAAAAACATAGTTACAAAAATAAAATATAAAATAAGATGTATAATTGTATTCTAGTTGATTACAATTCTGAGTTCCATTCGTACATAGTAAACATTATAAATTGACATGTTATTTTATATTTATATTTTTATCATCACATTTTATTACTATAATATTATTCTATATAAATATACTTTTTTTACACAAAAAAAAATTTATTTATAAAAAACAAGATATTATATAAGAAAAATACTGATAATAATATAAATCGCGCGTTTTAAATTTGTTATTATAATTTATTATGATATTTAACATTATTATACTAATAATTTATTATTTTTATGTTTATACACTATAAACAAATATTTTCTTTAGAACGAAAAGAGTGGAATTTGATTTGATTTGATTATTTGGAGTAAGAATAGACTTAGAGGGAGGGAAGGAATTTCTCTCTAAGTGGAATTTTGGATTTTAGCCTGAGGATTGGGTTGGAGTTTTCGTTAGTTTTTGGTTCGAGGAAATAGTGGAGAAGAATCGGGAGGAGTGTCAAGTGTGGTTAGCCATTGTCAAGACAACTTTGTGTCCATTTCTTTCTTTAGTCACTTTTTATTATTGGTCTTAATATGTATTTTCTTAAATTTATGTTATTTATAATTATAAAATTTATCAATATATTAAATTGATAAAAATTATAAAAAATTCTATTTATTATATATTTTAAAAAAATTATCATTAATATTTATTCATATAACTGATAATTAAATAATCGATATAAATATTTATAATATATATTATTTTTCTCTAAACTCTTTAATACCGCTTTTTATCCATTTAAACCTCAGTACTAACTTTGATTATTAAAATACTAGTAAGATAGAGCAGGAGTCACTGACAAAAGAATGTCAACATGTACAAATATATTTTATTTTTTTACATTTAGTACAATTAATATATACAAAACATAATTTAAATTACAGAATTGCTCAATTCCGTATACATTTTATCTAAATATTACTCTTTTCATTTCAAAAAGGAACCCTATTTATAAAATTTAGAGATTTTTTTGATATTTCTAACTGATTTAATAATTATTTATTTGAGCAGATATGACATAAAAAATTAAATTATCATGATGTTTTTGACTTTTGAGAATATTCCGTCATTAAATGACTCTTTTTAAAATAATTTTTTTTTTTTTTACAAATGAACTACCATCGTTGAACTATTGTAGTATTTGCATAAACTATACAAGAAAGTTAGTAATTAACTTAGTATTAAATTATAAATTAAAAGGTACTAAAATATATACATCAAAGTATTTTCCATAAATTCAATTTTTTTTGTTTTATTTTCCTCCTCTTTTTACCATCCGATGGTGAGTGGAATTGAAAGAAGTGAATCTGCATAAAAGCCTCTCCTAGTCCCACTTGGGACAAGTAACAGTACAACGCGTGGACTCTTTTCTCCAGACAATAGTAATAAAATAAAATGAGATATTCATACATTAATCGTAACAAATTGCCAAATACTGACCGTCGGATTTTACGACACGATTCCCAACACAAATAACTGAAGATAAGTGTGGATCATAACTCAATAATTAATCACCAGTCAACTCCCTCCCAAGGACTCCTCCATTTTCCACTTGCCGACTTTATTTATTGAATAAATTTATGTATACATTTAAATGTAAAATAGTTATAAATGAAGAGAGAGAAACAAAATTATTATAAAGAAACGAGACAGAAACATTTTATTATATTATTTTATATTTAAATATATTTTTGAATATACAATTTGAATATTTATATAAATGTGTCCTTATTTATTCGACCCATTTTCTAAATTTTGAAATGCTTCCGGTTCCAACTATGCAATTACCCTCTTTATTTATTCTCACTTTAATTTGACATATAAAGCAAAATCAAAGTCTTTACTCAATATCCTTTGTATCTTGATCTATTTCTCCGTGCAACACTTTATTTATTTATTTTTTTTATTATAAGTATATTCTTTAACAAATGAAGAAGGTCAATAAAATTGAAACAATGTTAAAAGTAGGGCCTTTGTTGCAAGTGAGATAAAATATGAGAGATTAATTAGTCACGTGAAATAAAAAAATAAAATTTTCATTTTCACGCATAAATTTTCAAAAACAAAATATTATTATCACCACTAATCTGTCTTGTGAGATTGTATTTTCTTTTAATGTAAGAATTTATTTCTGGACTTGAGTTATTATGCAAGTTTACTGGTATTCATGTTACTCTAAATTATGTAAGGGTAATCTTAAAATTTTGGAATTTCTAACTATATAGTACGTTTTCTAATTAATGCGCCACATTCTAATTGAAGAGGTATATATACAAGTCAAGGACAAATAGTAGACTTAATATTACACGAGAGAGAGAGTTGGGTAAACTTTATGAGCCCTTCTACAGCGACATTGCCCAGCTGACATCTCTAGCGACATTTTTTTTTTTTTTTTTTGGTTTTTTTTTTTGTTATGTCTCCCAAATAATTTATATGATTTATTGGAACAAAAATTTTGAAAAAAAAACAGTGATTTAGGTGTGATTTGGATACATATACAAAACAGTGTACAGAGAAATCCTGTACAAAATTAATATGAGATGCAAGGAGTAATAAAACGGCAACCAACAATAAAAAGCTAATTTGCTTTAAAATGAGAGACGACTTTCACCTTTTAATTTGGGAAAGAGAAGCTTAATTTTTAGAATCATTTTACTACTATATATATATATATATATATATATATATATGCATTTAACTAAGCGAGGGAAAAAGGATTCTTCAGGTCCAATTGAGACATATAGAAGGAAAAATATATATACTCGCGGACGGATAAATAAGTAACATTACTCTTAAGGCTTGTTTGGAAACTCCTTATTTTAAATGATTTATAAGTTGATTTATAAGTTATTTTAAATTGTGACTTATAAGTAAAAGTGTTCTGTATCAATTTGACTTATAAGTCAAAAATTAAGTTAAAACAAATTATGAAGGTGTTCGGCTCATAATGACTTATAAGTTAAAATAATATAAAGATTACTAAAAAGGACATTAATAAAAAGATGGACAAAATAGAAGAAGGCAAAATAAACATTACATTTGATCAAACTAACTTATTTTAAAATAACTTATAAGTCATTTTAAAATAAGTTATAAATAGTTACTAATTTTTTTTGACTTAAAATTTAACTTATAAGTAAAAAAAATAAATCATTCTCGAACACTTAAATAATAACAAATTATTTATAAATTAAATTTTATCAACTTACTTCTCGAACAAACCCTTAGTGCGGTGGTAGAAAGAAACAATTTATTTTCCTGTCTACATCATGTTCAGTTCTTTTCTTTTATGATAAGCCAATGGAGTAGTATCATATATACTTTTCTCTTTTGAAGTATGAAGAAAGGAATAATTATTTATTGCCCCTCAAAAAATAGCACCTACAAATACAAGTAGTGAAAACCAAGTGAAATATTTAAAAAGCCCAAATAATAAATAAAAGAAAAGAAAAGAAGAAGAGCAGTTTTCATGTTTGTGCCTTTCTTGCGTCCTATATTCAAACAGATTAAAGGAGAGACAGAGAAAGATGGTGCTTTTCTTCTTTGAATCCCAGTTTCTTCCCTTATGACAGTACTCCTTTCTTTTTCATGAGTATTATTATGGGTTGTTGAAAGATTGTGGTTGGGCCAGTTAGGTTGGTGAAGACCTCTCTCTCACATAAATATAAAAAATCTTCCAAAGCTATCACTGAATCAAACTGGAAAAGCTTTCCATGATTCAACAGAAAAAGTTTACTCATTTCCTCTCCTATTATATATATATATATACACGGTTCTCATCCGTGGTAATCAGTTGTCGCAGACACTATTCTAACAACCATCTTCTCAACCGTTGATCATAATAATAAATAATTGAGATTAGGCTGAATATATCTCCTGCTGTTAGAAAGAGTAGCGGCATGCAACCAAAATGCCCCTAATATGACATATCCTTGCCCGACGCTAAAATGAGTAGTGATAGAAGGTAATTGAAACATACATATATATATATATATATATTATTAAATCTTATCACAATTAGAAAGGTAATTAAAATTATCTAACATACTTACGCATATCAACTTTTGAATCTCTTTATGAATTTCCATAGCCCACCCCGCCACTATGTAGTTTCGCCATTGCGAGGGAGTGAGGGACTACATGGGCAATGATTTTAGCAATTTGAGCACTGTGCTGACTGTAAGTTTGCAAAATCACAATCTAATTGTAATACGCAACGAAAAATGGAAATTAAAATTTTTGCAACTTATCCATGAATCACCTTATACATAACTATTAATTGATGAAGATTAACAAGAGATAATACCTTTGATGATTCAACTCTTGAACCGCTACAAGATCTACTCCTCTCTTGATTTCTTCAAGATCTTCCAATCTACAACCCTTTGTTGATTTCTTCAAGCTCCTCCAATTTGTTGTTCCTTGGATTAAACACTAGCTACAAAGTGTATGTAGCACTCTAGAGGTAATCCACCAAGAACAATTATACAAGAAACAATATTTTGATTTCCTAGAAATCTTGGATGGCTAATCCCATTAATTTTATTCCTAACTCTTAAGAATAACAAGAACACTATTTCTCTCTTAACTCTTAAGATGGAGGCTAATGAATATCTTAGGTTAATTAGGAAACCCTAATCTTATTAGGATACTTACAAAAATAATACTTACACAAAATGTAAGTATACATTTTCTCCTAACCCACATGTTATTCATTTAAGCAATTAACATGTGTTACTTGCTTAATCAACATTAAGCAAGTATACTACCATTTTATTTAATTTGCATTTTCATTTAATTTAATTCTCAATCTAATTAAGAATTAAATAATAATAATAATAAGATTTCTCTCATTAATTTATAATTCAATATTTCTCCAAATATATCATTATAAATATTAAGCATTTCAATTTATTCAAATAATAAATTAAATAATTAATTTATTATTATTTAGCCAATTGTTTCCAATACAAAATTATTCTTTTGCGGTGTGACCCTTTAGGTTCAATATTATGCCGGTCGTAGAATAAATAAATTAGAACTATTCTAATATTATTTATAATGAATTAAACTCCTTTAATTCATATATAAATAAATAATATTTATTTTACATCATGAGGGACACCTTACGATAATGTATCATGACTATCCGTATAATATGAAATCAACGTTTAATCACATTGAACCTA
This sequence comes from Aralia elata, assembly GCA_034770075.1. Taxonomy (NCBI): domain Eukaryota; kingdom Viridiplantae; phylum Streptophyta; class Magnoliopsida; order Apiales; family Araliaceae; genus Aralia; species Aralia elata. The sequence goes on along the minus strand of CM068385.1, from coordinate 109,154,718 downwards.
TTCAGCAGTAGTTACCGTACAATTCAATCCTTCTACCATACAATGTCCCGATTAAATATAAGACATGGAATTACTGACAAGTCTTATTTTATTTAATCATATGCATTTCGATTTAAAAATGCACAACTCCGATTAATGTAAATTAGAAACTCCTTTCTAATTTTCATTTAACCCTGGCCAGGGAATTTTTGAGCTGTCATTTATCAAATCGCATAGGACATTCTCTCCCTTTATCAGAAGTGGTAGATCCTTTGTCGATCATTCACCTACCTCCGTGTATACTTTATTATACCCGTACATACCCTATGACATACCCTAAGGTATTAAGGAATATGACAAAGTATAACTTAACATACACAAGGTACTATGATGATCTCAAGTCCAAGGATCACTTGTACAACTATCACTTAAGAACTTTCCTATTGACAGGTGAATAAAACTCCATTAGGGTTCTTTAAGCGAGTCACGTTCAGTGAACTTATTCTCTAATAAGCACCTACATACTTGCTTTAGTGTCTTCACACAAATGATTATGAGATCAATCATTATCTTCTAAAGATCAAGCATAGTATGTATGAATCTATCCGGATCAGTAATCCCAATATTAGTGATCCAACGATTAGGAACATTTTAGTTTTGAGCTTTTTTGAATTTAGATCTCACTAGCATGATCTCATCATGATTCTAAAAGTATTGCTCGAAAACTATGGGTTCATCACATTTATTAATTCAACCAATTAACATGGATAAAATATGCCTTTTATTCTATTATTAATATTTGAATAAGATTACAAAGTAAATACTTATTACATCAAATATAATTAACTTGAGGGCATATTACTTTCACTGACTGTGCAGGTTGAGTTGATCTAAGTCTATGCTTGCATTACAAACAATATCAAATTAACACTGCAATTTGTTTTACTTGTGAAAGCAAGCTTCTTGTGTCAGCCAATAGCGCAACCACTCGTCAGAATATATTGACTTTCTTTCCAAATATAAGATCAATTTAGTTGATACATTTTTAAATTTAAAATTAATATGACACTTTTAGATAATTTATAATATTTATTATTGTATAAAAAAATAAATTCTTATTAATTTTAAATTTAAAAATATATTAAATTGATTTTAAAAAAATCAATCTTTATCTTATATTATGGACAGATTATATATATATATATATATAGTTATATAGTTATATACTCACGCACACTTAATGGTAGATGAGAATAAAGCTTAAAGCTTAAAACATGCAGCTTATTTTCAACTTGCAACTAATTAGGCCTTCTGAAAGCAACTGTAAAAGCTTATATTTTTTATAGTCCCGTAGACAAACAATCAACTCTCTCTCTCTCTCCTAAATAATACTACTAGTTAGATTGTTGAGAGTTTACCACCTAATTAATATTCTTGTTTTTGGCTCCCAAATTATAAAATGTCCTCCAAATTATAGATGTTTTAAGATTAAAATTTTTTAGGGACAGTACTCGAGGGGTTTAGTGCAATAGGCCTCAATGTAGCACATGCAGTAGCAGTAGTTTTAGCCATATATTTTAGCTAGCCCAAAAAAAAGGTGTGTCCATGCACGAATTAAGTTGCGGAATAGAGAAGAAAGGTTTCTAATTAGCTACTTTATGATTGTATGCCAAGATTTTATACCCACCGAGGATAAATACAGATCATCTCGCTAACACATGTCAACATCATTGGTTGGTTCTACTATCAGTTAATTCTTTATAAACTTCCAAAAGGGTATTAACATAGATCAAATAAAATACTAAAAAAAAATATAGGATCAAATAAGTAGGTTTGATACAGTTATGTCACTCACATAAATGCAGCACATATATCTTATTAATACTGAAACAAAATATTGACAACTTAATTTCCCATTCTTAATTAATTAGCAGTATATACATATGCTGTAACAAGGGGACCAGCAAGCAAATCTATGAAGATATTAATCATCATCGATCTCATTTAAAATTAGCATATACATATTATATATATTGTATTTGATAGGCAAATTTCAAATTAGCATATATTATCGTTGACCAAGCTTAGCTAGCTAGCTAGCTGCTTAAGAGTGGTTAATTTCCAGACGTGATAATATCATTGGATTTGGGCTCACAATGCTGCTTGCTAATATTTTATTGGATGTAAGATAATTAAAACTAACAGCTTCATCCACGGTTTTGATCACAAAGACATCACTTGTTTGCAGGTTTGGATTGGAATTAAAGAGGTGGTTCGTTGGCGGTATGGGAGGGGGAGGAGGAGAAGGGTTATCCCATCCAAATTTTAAACCAAGTCATGTGTTTTCCGTGATATATATATATTGCTGCATGTGTCCTTCATTTATCTTAAAATTGAGCCCACAAAATATGAAACAAAAAGAGACATGAATTTTATCATCATTCCGGGCTATCCGAACATGCTCCAGCCGAAGCCGGCCCGTAATTGACAGCAATAGAAGTAAGAATGTAAATAAATTGAGTCGAGCCGAGTATTGAATTGCTCAGATTTAGTTCACAAAATTTATCGAGTATAAAATAAAGTTTGATTGAGGCTCATTTAACTACTGAGTCGAGCACGATCTTGATTCAAGCCCGAACAGTTTGAACTTTTCAAACGAATATGATCCGAGTATCAATAAAAAATTGTAATTTAAGAAGGTTCGAGTAATTTATCGAACTTTAAAATTTACTCATATTTGAATCATTTATATTTCGAGTCGAGCTTGAATCGAACTTTTACTCGAGCTAGTACGAATTGAACCCGAATTGTTTGCTCATTTTACAGATTTAAATAGAAACTTCAAGAGTCAGGTTATTTTCTTGATCAATTTGGAGCGAGCTAGGACTTACCGGGTAGGTAGGTAAGTCTACAGAAAATAATTCATTGAACTGGATGCTCAAAATTTTCAAAAACGTGTGGGAATTTGAAGATGAATTAATTTGCCGGTTTCGAAGAATTAAATATTATCAAGTCGAGAGCTTGAAATTATGGAATTGAGAATTAGGTGTTGGATTGTGACAACAAGAGTCTAGTTTGGTGAAAAGGAAGTAGTAACGCACGAATTGGTGGAATGGTTTTGGGTTTTGAGATTAAGGTTATGGTTGAATAAGCTAAGAAAGTACGCTTGCATTTTTTCCCGGGTGTGTGTGTGTGTATATATATATATATATATATGGGGTTTTGCTTACAGGGAAAGTTAATTTTGAGGAATCTTGTCGAGGTACCTGGAATATTCAAAAGTGGGCCTAAGAAAGACAATTTTATGTGCTCAAGCCCAATTAAAATTCCCATGGTCCATCACATCAAGCCTGCTAATTGAGGAAATATTACATACATGCATGATGCACCCAACGTAATTATGTCCAATAGAAGGATTTGTTGGGGAGAAAATAATTTTCGAAGAAAATTAAAGAGAATCTCGCATGTGTATATACTCCCTTTGTTCCTAAAAGATTGTCGTTTTAGGAAGTAATTTTTGTTCCAAAAAGATTGACGTTTTAAGTTTATCAATGCAAATGGAGTAATTTTTTCCAACTTTACCCTTATTTAAAGTTCTCCTACTTAATGATTTTTTTCTCAAAAAAATACAAAACCCTTCTTGGTTGTTGAAATATCTTTACAAATCTCTTCCCTTCCCAATACTTCTTCTTCATAATCTCATGGTTGGTAGTATACTCCTTTTTGGAATCTACAACGTTAATAATTAGTTGAGATAATTAAAACAAGGGTAATATAGTATTTTTCATAAGCAGTAGTTGCATTCCTTAATCTACGTGAATTAACCTTAAACGACAATCTTTTAGGAACATAGGGAGTATATATATATGGAATTTCTTAACATGTGCCCTTAGGGCACATGCTAAATACACGGTTCAAGAAAATATTCTCTTAAACTGGGTGCATATTCCCTTAAACTTGGTGCAAATGCAGAAATCAAAGGAATATGCACATAGTTCAAGAGAATATTCTCTTGAATCGTGTGCTTAGCATGTGCCCTTATGACACATGTTAAGAGGACCTTATATATATAGGGTCCTTCTCATGTGTGCCATAAGGGCACACACTATACACAGGAATCGAGAGAATATTCACTTGATTATTGTGCATATTCCTTTGATTTCTGCGTTTACACACAGATCAAGGGAATATGTACAGAAATCAAGAGAATATTCTCTCGATTCATGTGTATAGTGTGTGCCCTTAGGGCACACATTAAGAAAATCCATATATATATATATATATATATATCCAATGGAATTTATGAAATTAGAAAGCAAAAGCAGTCAAATCATCCTTAAGCACCTGACACAAAAAAGCATGGATTAACCACCGTCGCGTTCGACTCAAAACCCTTTTACGCATCCTTCCAACTAAAGCTCCTTATATTCCCCTTCTCTTTTCTATTTCTATATACTTCTAAGAAAACACCAAAATATATATTTTATGAAACTAGATACTCATCCATAGCTCCCTTCTGTTTAAGTGCACTGAAGCGCCTGTTTCATTCCCCAAATTGTGCTAGAGAGAAGAGTGTTCATAGTGTCAATTGACTCCACTGTAAGCTTAGTTGTAGGAAGGTCATTCACCAATTAATGGCATGCTCGCTCGAAGGCACCAACATGATGCAAAGCATTTGAAACCCAATGCTAATATCAAGTCAGTCTCATGGGCAAAATGTTTCATGCGTCTAGAGGGCCTAAACCACCGAAGGCATTTTTTTTTTATATTTTTTTTTTGCCAATTAACCACCGAAGACATTTCTTCCTACAGCATGTTCCAAGTTAAGAGTTTGACAATGGAGGGGAGAAGCTTGGGCCAGCTAAAGACGATAAAGGTCTGCCCAAGAATTTGTTAATTAATTTGCCAGGATAGATAAACGATTGAGCTCATCTTCCAACCGTGCATTCGCAATCCTAAGATGATGTTGCTCAATAGATAATCTCCCTAAGAATTACTGCTCCACCGCAACCGCTGCAAACCAGCCTCCTTATCGCTTTCTTGATTGCAATATTCTCAATTCGGAGTCATTTTAATTTCTTGTTGAAGAATTTGATTCTCGTGCCGCTCCAATTGAGTCTAATTGTCGCTTGACTAAATTTAGTTCCATGAATAATCAAACTTTTCACGGTTATCAGCATAGAAAACCCATATACCAAATTACCTTCATCTGTGTTTGTCTATTCTGAAACCAAAATTTGCCTTGCTTGATTTCCAAGCTTAACTTCTGCGCAAGGTCCAACCTTTGTTTGTCATCTGGATTAGGATTCTCCCTAAATGAACTAATAATACAGCAAAAGAGCATCCAAAAAAAAACCTAAAATTATTAATTAAGTATACAAGGATTGATACCGTATTTTTTGCCAAGTAAGATGTCGCCGTATCCCTCATCTTCACCATATCCTAATAAGGAAGTAAAATATATTACACAAAATGTGGAAATACTTGCGCTTCAAGCTCTTGAATTTGATAGGGAGTGTGTGTTGGGAATAATCACCTCCCAAAAACTATTGTCTTTGATAAATTAAAGCCTTGCTCCTTTCGCTTAGTCTCCTCATTATGAAGACTGTCTTTGACCGACTGCATGATTATTTTCCCTGCAAGAGCTGAATTGCTTAGAGACACCATCAAAGTTTCCCAGCTGTTCGGCAATGAACTGAGAAGTAAAAGAGCCTGAATCTCATCATCAAGATTCAACTCCATGGTAGACAACTGGTTCACCAAACCTTGAAATTCACTCATATGCTCCGACACACTGTTCCCGTCTTTGTACTTCAAGTTCACAATTTTTCGAATCACAAAAGTTTTATTTTGTGCATTCTTCTTCTCGTACATGGACTTTAGTGTTGTCCATAGAGCATGAGCATCCGTCTCCTGCGAAACATGGTGGAACACACTTTGATCAATCCATTGCCGGATGTGACCAATAGTCTTCCTGTTCATTTTTTTCCAATCAGCCTCAGATTTATCCGCGGGCTTCTTTCCCTCGAGCTCCAACGGTTCATATAAATACTTACAGTAAAGGATATCATCCATTCTGGACTTCCAGATCGAAATATTTGAAGAGGTCAATTTAATCATGGCTCCACCTGATTCCTCCATAGAATTTATCAGAAACAACTGAGCAAAATAACCTTAGCTCTGATACCAATTGTTGGAAAAAATCACCTCCCAAATACTGTTGTCTTTGATAAATTAAATGGCCAAAAATCTCATTACATGCCAGACAGATTAAATTTGCAGTTCCACCAAAATAATAACCACTGCAGGAAAAATGAGAAGAAATAACCAAGCACGAGACACCAAGATTTTTACGTGGAAAATCCTCTATAACTAAGAGGTAAAAACCACGGGACGATCTCCGAAAAATCCACTAGAATAAACAGAAAGATTACAATGATATCCTAATTTGAGTACACACTCAAATTACATCGCCACAATAACTATGTGATAGATCCCAAACAACACCCCTAGTTGTTTAATCTTTATCTCTCTATTTTTCTCTCCTAACTCACCCTGATTTTTCTTATCTCTTTCTTGCTCTCATCCATCCTCCCCGGATGGGATTTCTCTCAGATGGAATACTTGGCTACTCCATAAAGTTAACATAATGGAGGAAACACATATATATAGGCAAACAGCCTATACCAATTCTCTCTCTGCACATGCACACTTTTTCTCTTTCCTTCATTATCTTCCGCCAACTTCATTTCATTAGTGGGTGGGCTCTTCCACTTTTTATAGAAAACATGGAAACATGTTTCCTCTTTTTCATGTCACTAATACACTTTTCTTTCTTTTCTTTTTCCAAAGCTCCCATTAGCTTTGTCTGCCAAGAAAACAAATTCTTATGTGTGAGAAAACCCAATAGTGTGTCTTATGGTATTTTTTCTTCCTCCCGGATTCATCCCTTGGAGTTTCCTGATCTTATCATGATGCAGCTTCCAAATTGTTAGTGGCCAGACTTGCTCTAATCCTTATATTCCCTGGCCCCTCCCATATGCTAGTATAGGATATTAGTATGGGTTTGATCCTACATCGCTAGTATAGGATACTAGTATGGGTTTGATATAGCCTTAACGTCTCCCTCTCGGATAGCTAAATTTTGCAAGATAGACTCTCTCATGCTTATATATGTTACTATCATGTCTTAGTAAATAGGAACGGGAGCAGGGAAAATGTTTATGTTTTTGGATTATCAACGTGCATATGTAGTGACTTACAAGTGAGCTACAACATGTAGATTCTATGAGGAGTATTTGTGGTAGATATGCCTACATTTATGGATATGTTTATTTGAATTGCTTGGTTCGTATGAGAATCTTCTTTTATATATTATAATTTTTAATATAATGCTCTAGATTGTGATTATTAAATGTTGTAAATATTATTAACATTACATGAAGATTCTAGATAAATGATCTTAGATTCCATTAAATTAGATCTTAGTCATCGGTTGTATGACCCAACAACTATATAAAGAATATATATTCTTTTTTTATTATTCATTAAACAAGTTGTAATCATGTTTGCGTAATAGAAGTTTAAGTCAATACTGAAAAACTTTAAAATTTTCATAATTAATATTTAGAAACAAAAGTGTGTCATATTTTGGAACTTTCACACTAAAAACGCGATTCTCGGGCAAATATTCTATTTGGCATTCAAAAAAATTGGAATTGTTGGCTGGTTAATGTGAAATGGTCAAAAAATATTTGGTGGAGAATACAGTATATAATGTATACATTGATTTTCTAAAGAAAGTGGAGTGAGTCACCCGGACATACACTCCGCACTAGGAATATCCTCCACAATGACAAGAAAATCAAAATAAGAATATATATATATATATATATACATATATATATATATATTTAAAGAAACAAGATAAAAGAAAAAAAAATCTTTTCATTATAAGTAAGCATCTAGTGTAATTATTTGATTGTTAATGTCCTTTCTTATCGTCTTTTGTTATTTTTTGTTTATGTTGGGTCTATTCATAGGAAAAAAAAACAAAAAGAGGCTGTGTTCTAAATAAAGTTTGATCTAATAAAATTTTTAGTTTGACAGTTGATGTCCTTTATTCTTTTTTATTTATGTTGGGTCTATTCATAAGGTAAAAAAAACAAAAGACCTTGTAAATAAAGTTTGATCTAATATAATTTTTAGTTTGACAACGGAAATTTTAGAATTGTGTACTATTGGCATTTTACCAACAATGATAATAAGCACACGATAATGTTATTATATTATTTGATACAAAGAATTGAGACCAGTAATATCCTAACGTTTATATCTTAGGAACATATGCATTTTGGTAATCTATATCGCATCAGCTTCATTCAAAGAAAGGATTCCACTCGAAAATAGTAGTTACGAAATGAGAATAAACTTTCGCAAGTAACTGATAAGATTATAATATATATATATAGAGTCCGGATCTTAAGCATACCCTCTTAAATGACATACCAAACATACCCCTTTAGCGACAGATCGGGCGACGGTTTGGTCCGTCGCCATAGGTATGGTCTGTCGCTAAAGTCTTTAGCGACGGGTCGGTCGTTAAAAGTTGTTCGTCGCTAAAGGATTTAGCGACGGACCGGACCTATGGCAACGGACCAAATCGTCGCCCGGTCCGTCGCTAAAGAGGGTATGCTTAGTATGTCATTTAAGGGGGTATGCTTAAGATCCGTTTTATAGATCATAATAACAAAAGATAATTATTTCAAGCAAGAGGCCCAAGCATAAGTCAACAGGTGTTTTTGTGCATGCATAAAACATGAGGAGGTATTTAAAATATTTGTATCCTTACTACTAGGATATTGAAAGAGAACTCATTGATTGCCTACGATGGTGAAGATGAGGGAGACGGAGGTTCAAAATCAATACCGGACAGATTCATAGATGAGGAGGTGATGGCTTAATTTCTCTTTCTCTCTCCTCTTTCAAATCAGTTAGATGAAGAGTGAGATGGGTAGAGTGCCCTTGTTGATGATGATTTGTCGACAAAATAATGGGTTGATTACTTTGGGATAAAAATAGACTATACCTACGACGCAGCCATATATAGAATTATACTATTCTATAACTACGACCATTAAGAAACCCCCACTATATAACCATCAGTGCACCGTTTTACCTACGGTCGAGACAGAACCGTTGCTATGCTGAACCGTCACTATAGGTCCCGATTAAGAGCGCCGACGGTTGGTATAACTCGCTGTCTTAGCCTTAAATTTTTGATGTGACCGTAAATCAAGCACCATGAATGATCAAATTTTTCTCCCACCACCTCACCATATATTGTCATCCTGGTGCTTAATTTCATTTTTAGGATGTTCCACAATAAATGTTATATTTTTATATTTATAACTACTTTTATCTTATGTTTTTACTTATACTCTCATAATATTTTTTCTCATATTACTAGTATAATATGTCTTCTATTTAATGGCTTTCTAGATCTTTTTCTCTATTCATTCTAGTTTTTAGTACTTATTGAGAATGTGTAAATAACAAAAAGAATGATCTTAAGAACTAATTCACATAAAAAGAAGTAATACTTTATAGAAAAGTGAAGAAATACTTCAATTAATAAGTAATTCAAAAGGACAATTTAGGCAAAAAAAAAAATACTAATCAGCATGTCAAAACCAATTAAGACGTTTATTTCGGGACGAAGAGAGTAAGAGACTTAGATTAATAATTCAATTTCAAATGTAATCTTTGAAAACAAACATAACCAAAATGAATTCTTAACTATGAATTTTTCTTAGACTGGTGAAAAACCCAATGAAGAAAAATTAATCATTTTCCACTATTTCCACACCTTCCTCCTCCTCCCAACCCCCAAAACCCAAAATCCCATTATTACTATTATAAAATTCTTATGCTGCGCTGGAGTAATAAAGGTGGGAATGTAATGACTCATTCTTATACAATTAAAAAATTGTATTTAGTTGCGATTAGAATGAAAAAAATTGTGTTTGATTCTTTGAGAGAGAGAGAGCATGTGAAATAACTCATTCTAACTAGAATAGAATTAATCATTTCACTCTTCATTCTATTCAATCTAAAGGTAACATTAGTCCCTCCTATTTATCTTGTTGCCTAATAATTAGGGTAAAAATGGTATTTACCAATCTTTAAGGGACTTAAGAGAATATGAAAACTTGATGCGCCCAAGGAGTCAAGGACTATATATCGACCGAAAATTCTTGCATCTAGGGTTTCTTCAACAAGTGACCAGCAGCAGCCGCCATGGTTCTCAAGTACGTTATTCTTTCTTCTGTAATTAGTCTGTAATTCGTCATATGTTCTCCTTTAACTTTGCCCATTTTATGATTATGAATTAATGATCTTGAATAATTTGTTTAGTTGGCGAGAAATGAATGGATTGGATATTAAACATTTTAGATAGGAAGGATTTTATTTTTGAAGTTAATTCCAATAAAAATCTGAGTGATTTAAGACTTAACATATCTCAATCAAGTATGTTTTGTTAACGTTATCTTCTAATTCGTCATTTGGTTACTGTGTAAGAGCTAGGTTAATGAAGGTGTTATATTTTTAGGCTCTGTTCATTTTTTTTTTTTTTAAGATTCCGTCAAATAAATCTAGCCTTTTTTATTGTACAATATCTCATTCAGGCTTTACTGAATCATACACATGTTTAAATAAAGAAAATTTCAATCCTGGTATATGTGGGAGTGCAATTATTCTATTTTCTTCTAAACTTTTGGTATTTCAGGACTGAACTCTGCCGCTTTAGTGGTGCAAAAATTTATCCTGGCAGGGGTATTAGATTTATTCGTTCAGATTCTCAGGTAGTCACTAGTGATTTATCAAACTTCTTTCTGTACTAAAATCTTGATGGGCATGCTTTAGTAGATCATTTGCTAGTTTATAATTCCTCTTTTAGGATTGTTAATTTATTACTCACTGACATGAAAATTTTTGGGTTGATCAAAGGTTTTCCTTTTCGCCAATTCCAAATGCAAGAGGTACTTTCATAACCGATTGAAGCCCTCCAAGCTCACTTGGACAGCAATGTACCGGAAGCAGCATAAGAAGGTGAGAAGAATTTCTTATATTTTCATAATTTATAGGCCTTGACATTGCAAGTAAACTCATTTGTGTGTTCCCGTATGTATACACATTCTAGTTTATTTGATTGGAACCAACTTTGTCTCCTATAAACACTTGCAGGACAGTGCTCAAGAAGTTGTTAAGAAGAGGCGTCGTGCAACCAAGAAACCATATTCGAGGTCTATTGTGGGTGCTACTTTGGAGGTTATACAGAAGAGAAGAACTGAGAAACCTGAAGTTCGTGATGCAGCTCGAGAGGCAGCTCTCCGGTAGGATTACTTCCCATCTCGAGAATTCATATAATTGTTTTAGTTATAAGAGCGGAATAACTCATATTATTTTTGTCAACTGCAGTGAAATTAAAGAGAGGATTAAGAAAACTAAGGATGAAAAGAAAGCCAAGAAAGCTGAGGTGACGGCCAAGAAGAGTCAAGGTGGTAAGGGTAATGTGCCCAAGGGTAGCAAGGGCCCCAAGCTTGGAGGAGGTGGTGGGAAGCGCTGAACTCCTATTGGTGTTCCCTTTCACTATCTAGGTACTATTTAAGTTGGAAATATTGTCATTTTTGTATGATTGATGACTATTTTGTTGAGAGGCACACTCTTTGAGTTGGATATTTCTTTTTTCTGGTTAATTTGTGTAAGTTCAAGACCTTAATTCAATATATTGCTCCAATGATTCTAACATGTGAGTTAAAGGAAGAGGAAGGAGATGCTACAATCCTTTGCGGATCTCCACAAATATGTAATCAAGTATGGTTTGTGTTTTCTTGGTACATTGATTTATTACATTTGATCATTTTCAATGGTAAGAGAAGACCCCCTTACTTGACAAAGGGATTATTTATTTATTTTTCTATTTCACTCGAGAAATAGAATAAGGGTTCTCAAGATGTACCGGAAGGGACTCCTATGTTATAAGTTAGCTGCATTCTTTTATGTTGAGCAGTAGTTCTCGGCACCTAGGCCTGGTCTCTATGTATGCCCGCATTCTTTATTAAAATTTGAAATCTAGCTAGTGTTGCATTAGCTGGATTGGCTGGCTGGGTAGAGAGAGGAAGAGCCACGCGGGCGGTTTGGAAGTGGGGATTAGTTATTAGCTAGAATAAAGTAGTAACCCAGCCCATATCCGAGAGGCTTGCGTTATGCAAAGAGAAAATAGTCTGTTTGTTGGCCTAACAGGACAGTCGGAGTGATGACGTTAGAAATTGGTATATCATTTGGTCCTTTGGCAGCAAACACCATCAACTTGAAATGACATCTGTCTTCGCTGTGGATGTTGGTTGGATAAACTACAATCAATCTATTTCGCTGGAGTGACATATATATGCCATCATCCGGCCTTTTGCGTAGCTGAATGTCCCAAGTGTTTTCATCTTATTCATTTCTTGGAGTTGATGATGGGAATATCGAAACTGTGAAGTCGGCCTTATGTATTTCTTTTTTCAATCATTTCACGGTAGTCCCTTGGTCTATCAGAGGCTTATCTGGCTCGTGGAATGGATTACAACATGAAACTATTTATCCTTCTTGGATCGGTTCGACGCGGTTTTATGTTTTATTTTCAAAATTTCGTTTATGGTTAATATTGACTTTTTGAACAAGTTGAGATATTTTTAAATTTAAAATTAAAATAAATTAATTTTTTTAAAATTTAAAACTAAAATAAATTAATTCAGTCTTAGACAATACAGTTCTAGACTTTTAAATTATCTAAATAGTAGAATTCATTATAAGATTTTATCAAAGTTTAAAATCTAAATGACTTGCATCGAATATTATATCATAAATTTGCTTTGAAAATTATATTTTAAAGAAATAAGTGATTTTTAAAAAGTATGCATATGGTACGAGACAAAAGTTAATTCGGAATATTATTAAAATCAAAATTAATACTATGATATTACTTATAAAACTAAACTCTAAAACTTATAAATTTAATAGAAGTTGGTAGTAATTAAAATTAAATGCAAGTAATAAGTAGTATATCTTAAATTGACATTTAAAAAAATCAGTAAATGATAGTAATAAATTTAAAAAGGCTCATAAGTCGGTTTATAATTCAGATTAAACACGGCACGATTATTTAAAGTCACCCCTGATCGATCGCCCGGTCGGTCTGTTGAGTACGCAAATAGTAGTAGTAAGTAGTAACCGCGAAGGAAGCAATTCAACCGATTCACATGTTGTAACGCCAACGCTACATGACAACTCACCAAACGTATGCGTTTGGATCTTACGCGGCAACTTACCACTACTCCTTCTCCTTGCATTGCAAAGGAAAAATACCGTCCGCCCGCACCTGATAAAAACCCAACGCGGGTAACTCTCTCTGCTTACGACCGCCACAACTCTCCACGTTCTCGCTCTCTCTCTCTCTCTCTCTCTCTCTCTCTCTCTCTCATAACTCATAACAAATACATAATAGACTTGTTCAGTAAACCTCTTTCTTCCACCCCAACAACTCGAAAACTTGTGAATCCTTTCTTTATACAAACAATTGTGAGTAGATAAAGAAGAGAGAGAATATCATGCCAGGTGAAGAAGATATCGAAAGCAGGGGAGATAAAAACAGGAGGGTGAACAATTACTCATCATCATCCTATGCGGTTGAGGACAGAGACAGCCAATGGACATCATGGTTGATTCCTATGTTTGTTGTCGCAAACATTGCTATGTTTATTGTTGTTATGTACATCAATAATTGCCCCAAACATGTTATTTCTGGCGCTCACAAGTGCGTCGCTAGGTTTCTCGGCAGGTTTTCCTTTCAGCCCCTCAGGGAGAATCCTCTTTTTGGTCCTTCCTCCTCCACGTAATATACCCTTTCTCTTTAATACCTTCTTTCTCAATTTCATTTATTTATATTTTTTTAATTTCTCTCAATTCCATCGTTTTTTGCTTCAGTTATAATATATGAGAATTGGGATTGTTGTGACATGACATGATGATCATCTTAACAATTTTTTTTTACCTAGGTTATTGATATTTTTTATGTGCTGCAATAGTGGTTGTTCTATATGATTGAATTGTTATTACTCTATTCACTTCCAGCTCCTGGGTGTTCTACTAATGTTTTATGGGCCGAGTCTGTGTTTGTTTGAAAGGTTGTGAATTTTGTGGATAAAGGGAACACTTGCAATTTATTCATAATTGAAATATGAGCTGCTTTTAGTCACGTATAATGAGATTAGTTTAAAATCTCATAGGTCAGTGATGAGGTAGATAACACCACCATCGGTTAGACATACTAAAACTTTCCTATTAAAATGCTAAGGCAGCTACCAAACTATTATAGACTGCTCTATGTACGGCACAGTTTTTATGCTAAATATCTGCACGGTTGCCAGAGTTTCAAGAAATTCTGATACAATTTATGTACCCAATCACAGACTTCATTGTTTCTACAGGACTGAAGTCGGGAAAAACCTTGGATGGGGGTAACTTGCAAAACCTTTTATGGTATATAATGTGATATCTTCAAAGTTCATAGGTCTCTGACATGGTAGATAAGAACAACATCAATCAATCATGCTAAAACTTTCCTTTTGAATTTGATAAAACAGCTATTAATATATTCATAAAATGCATACATTTGTGGCTTGAGATGTAGCAATTTGTGAGTTTGGGAAACTGATATAAATCAATGATAGACAGCTGGAGAAAGATTGGTTCATGATACTAAATGTCTGTGCAGTTTCAAGAACAATATAATTCTGTGACAAACCATTTCTTACAGTTGTTTTTTTCATTGGTACTGCTGTAAAAGGTTGAAATTTCTATTTTAATATGTATGCATTAGAAGTAGTCGACCTCAAACTGATTAATTCATTTATTTCTATCCGCTGCTTTCCTTCCTTGAATATATCAATGAGTTTTCAAATGTCGCTGACATAAGTATCTTTGTGGACTTACTTTTGTTATTTCTATTTAAGCATATGTTATTTTAGGTAAGTTGATTATGGGTGATGGTTTTTTACGAGCAACATAGTATAAATTAGATAAGATGCTGTCTCTACTTGTGCATTTAAAGAAAAATGTTGAGAAGATTGGATGTTACTGACAAATTGTTGCAATTCTAAATTCTATATTATTTTGAAGATTGGAGAAGTTGGGAGCACTTGAGTGGACAAAAGTGGTGCATAAGGATCAAGGATGGAGGCTTGTCACTTGTATGTGGTTACATGCTGGAATTATTCATCTCCTTGCAAATATGTTGAGCCTTATCTTTATTGGCATTCGCCTGGAACAACAGTTTGGTTTTGGTATGTTATTTTTGTCTTGTCTCTGATATTAATTAACAATTTGGCAAAACTTCAGCTTTGATATTGATTGAGTAATAGGGTTTTCACTATTTCAGGTTGGTTTT
This sequence comes from Aralia elata, assembly GCA_034770075.1. NCBI lineage: Eukaryota > Viridiplantae > Streptophyta > Magnoliopsida > Apiales > Araliaceae > Aralia > Aralia elata. Next base: position 109,139,246 of record CM068385.1, on the reverse strand, counting down.
GTTATGTTATTAGTAATGTTTAGATTACTGTAATATAATTAGTAGATTGGTTTAAGTTTGTTTTCTCTTTCCACATTCGACTGCATACATGTAGATGAACTCTCGATAAAGGTTAAACAGACTTTTTTCTAATCTACCCTCTCATTGACTTGTTATACTTGCATATTTGCAGTGCGGATCGGAATTGTCTATCTGTTGTCAGGATTTGGTGGGAGCATACTTTCTGCTTTATTTATTCAAAAGAACATCTCCGTTGGTGCTTCCGGGGCTTTATTTGGTCTACTTGGAGCCATGCTTTCAGAGCTTATAACAAATTGGACCATTTATACCAACAAGGTGAGCGATGGTTAGTCATCTTTTTCAGATCTTAGGATTCTTTTTTTTTATATCTGCTCTGTAGTTGTCTTAAAGTGATCCCACTGGTGTTCACATTCTGTTTACAGAATGAACCTTTATAGTTTGTTGACAAAAGGCTACAATAGGATGGATGGTTGCATTTGATTTATATAAGCCATTCATGGACTTTTGCTTCTTTTTCTAATTTCCCTCCCTCTGTTGATCTTAGGCTGCAGCAATAATTACACTTCTGGTCATAGTGATAATAAACCTAGCTGTTGGAATCCTCCCACATGTTGATAATTATGCCCATATTGGTGGATTCTTGGCGGGGTTCCTCCTTGGCTTTGTTTTTCTGCTCCGTCCTCAGTTCGGCTGGGTAGAGCGTCATAATCTTCCAGCTGATGTTCGTGTTAAATCCAAATACAAGGCTTATCAGTATGTGTTGTGGTTGCTTTCTCTGATGCTACTGATTGCAGGGTAAGTGTACTTAAATAATTATTTTAATCCCGTCATCTATTGTTTGTTGATGTATATTTTGTGCATACTGAAATATCGACCTGTTTTAAGTGCATGTGAAACAAAACAAAATTATCTTGATTTTATGTATTTTTGGAATGCCGCCCAATGTATGTATGTTGTTGTTACTTGACAATATTGGGAGCTTAGGGATAGGGCTATCCCTTGTTTCATTTGAAAGTGAATGAAGACTGATTTAATTGAACCTTCCTCAATTATTTCCTTCGTGTTAGTCCCGTTATGAACTTATGTAAGAGAGATTTTTCAGGAATTATCATTCAGTGAATTATCTGTCGCACGTTAAATTCTGCTATAGATCAGTAATGAGTGTTAACAATATTAATGCTCTCCTTGCATTAATTTAAATAATGCAGGTATTCGGTAGGACTGGTGATGCTGTTTCGAGGAGTAAATGGAAATGACCATTGTAGCTGGTGTCACTATTTGAGCTGTGTACGTACCTCCAAGTGGAAGTGTGATGGAGCTTGATCCCTACGGTCTCCTCCCTCATCAGGCTTATTCTCGATTAGTGTGTAAATGCATACTTTTTTAGCGTAGGATCCATGTTGGATTGGTTTATTCACTTACATCTTGTTCTTATGACATGAATGAAAGAAAGAGTGTTGTGTCATGTGTGTGTTTTAATTTTACCCTACCCTGTATATTCTAACTTTGCAAATAGATATATAGCTTTAGTTCATTATTACCTGTTATCATTATTGTTGTTTTCTATGGATTTCACGCACTCTTTATGGGCCTGTTCGGGAATGACTTATTTTTTTGACTTAAAGTTAAAATTTTAGTAGATTTATAAGTTAAAATTTTAGTAGATTTATAAGTAAAAGTGTTCGGCATTATTTTTACTTATAAGTTAGGAATTATAAGTAATAATTGTGGATGTGTTCGGCTAATAATGACTTATAAGTTAAAATAAAATAAGAAGATTACTAAAATGTCCTTCAATAAGAAGAACATTAAAAATAAAAGAGAGTATTTTTGTCATTTCATACTTGTTGACTAACTTAAAAAAAATGACTTATAAGTCATTTTTTTAAGTAACTAAATGTTACTTATTTTTTTTGACTTTTTTTTTGACTTATAAGTAAAAAAAAAGTTGTTCCCAAATACCTTTTTTACTTAAACTACTTATAAGTTGATTTGCCAACTTATAAGTAGGTGCGGAATAGGCCCTATGTGTGTTAATTTATATTAGTCCGAACAAAGCTTTGTTCAGTTCCATAAAACTTTGTTGAATTGTTCCCTTGCAATGAGCATGGAGCATGGAGCATGGAGCATGGAGCATGGAGCATGGAGCATTGTCGTCGAGTGATTCAACTTAAATTGGTTGGCGTACGTTCATCACCACTAGGCCCGTTTTTTAAAATTAGATATATAATTTAATTTTTAAAAGTTATTCATTCTAAAATATATATATATATAATTTTGAAAGCGAAGAAGTAATTAACTCAGCCAAATCGTATTATAAACAAATAAAATGGGTGGTGGAAAATATTGTTAACTCTTTAAAACTTATAAACAACATGATCTTATTGACTGAATTTGAAAAAATAAAATAAAAAACCATATTGACTAGTAGTCTAGTACTACGGTAGTAGTGGTAGTAATAAACAAAGGTACTCCTATAAAAAGCAGAGACTTAGATATGGAATATCTGGAAACGTGATGATTACTTTCTACGGAGTAGTAAGTGGTAATAGTGTATATATTTGGTAATCTGTGAGCTGTGAAACTATTCGGATTTAAAACACGCGGGTCCCAAGTTTAAACAACCTCCACAAAACTCAAAAATTTCTCTCCAACCCTCAACACATACATACATACATTCCCACATCAAATTAACAATGGCAGATGGGTAAGACAACTAGGTGGTTCCGCTCATTACTGGGCGCCAAGAAATCCTCCTCCCCCTCCCCGCCGTCCGCCGCCGCCCCTGAATCTCGTCCGGCTAAGGATAAGAAGAGTAAGTGGGATCTTGTCAGATCCTTCAATGGTAATGTCCATTTCACTGGTGGGCCCAAAGGCTCCATTACGGAGCCCACCTCCAGCCCATATGTCCAATCACTGGACGCCAACAACCACGCCATAGCAGTGGCGGCGGCTACGGCTGCTGTGGCTGAGGCAGCTCTTGCAGCTGCGCAGGCGGCCGCCGAAGTCGTTAGGCTAACGAGTGCTGGGAGCAGAGCTACTTACGTCGGTGACCGGCGGCTCGAGTTGGCGGCCGTAAAGATTCAATCGGCCTTCAGAGCTTATCTGGTTAGTAACACATGCTTCCGTTTTTTTTTTCTCCCCTGAAATCCTGAATCCCCCTTGGATTTCGTAAGAATTGCATAATTTGGTGGGTAGTCTTTGCTTCTTGCTTCTTTAATTATGCTTATGGGCGTGTGTTTGTTTTTGGGGTTTTCAAATTTTGTGAAGCGTTTTTCTTGTTTTCTCAAATAGGATTCATCCTTTGGTTCAAATCATATGGATGGAAGCTATTGCTTATATTTAGATTTGTTAAAAAGTACTACTCCATATGTTCTACAGTCCCATTTGAAAAAAAAAAATATTTAATAATTAGGCCAATCATGATAGCTGCTCCTACTTCATAACAATTAATAATAAATGGATATAGGACTGTTCTATACTATCATATCATTATTCAGAAGAACCTGTGTGCTCTATCATTTTATAATTCTTGTTTGTCACTGCTGTTCATTGGTAATTTGGTCTTAGAATATCACCCATTACTTTCTCGATGCTTTGTTCTTTGTTCAACATGATAGTAATGTGTGCCACCTCCTGGTGCAGGGACTTAATGCTGGCCTTATTATTTAAGCGGAAATATAATATTTTCATCCGCCCGCTGCCTTTAGTGTGTTTATGGGCTTTGTACAACTGTGTGTCATCATTTCAATGTTTGAGAATCCCTACTCTTTCATGTGATGTATCAATTAGAAAAATGAAATTTTTTGAGAAAAACAAAATTTTCATATTGTATTATACTGGATGGTACTAAGTAGCATGTATTGATCTTATTATTTGTGTCATGGTGGGCACTTTAGGCTAGGAAGGCATTAAAGGCGCTGAAAGGATTGGTGAAGCTTCAAGCTCTCGTGAGAGGCCACATTGTAAGAAAGCAAAGTACACATATGCTCCAGAGGATGCAGGCAATGGCCCGAATCCAGGCTCGAGCCTGTGCTCATCGGGCTTACATGTCAGAGTCACCACATTCTAGCAGCAAGTCTTCCCACTCCCACCAACCTGTATGTACACTTACTCATTTAAAATAATAATTAATAAATCACTTTCTTTAGTGTATAAGCACTCATTAATTGACACAGTTTTTCCTTTAAAGTTTAAACTAGCACTGCCTGTTTTTTGGGTGTGCTGTTGTTGTTATTGTGACTATCAAACTCTTATCGGTGGCTGATTATGTTGTTATGCTATGGGCAACCTCAGTGCCTTGCATCTCCCAAAAAGTTTGACCACCAACTTCATACATATGGTACCAAAATTAATGGGTCAGCTCTCAAGGTATCCACTACACTCAGTGCTATATATAGTGATCCTATAGTATATCGACATCTGAGTGCAGCCCAAAAAGCAATCTATGATAGATTTGAAGTTGTAATATGGATCTTGAAACTTTTAATACTATTTGAAAGTTCTGTCCTGAATAATGCAGAGAAGTGGTTCAAAATCCAACATCAAGGACAATATTGGACAACAGAGGACGCCTATGGGCTCAAATTGGCTGGACCATTGGATGGAAGAGAATTCGTGGAACAGACATAGAGACACCTCACTGAAAAATGGGTATGCTGATGATGAGAAGAGTGACAAGATCCTTGAAGTAGATACCTGGAAGCCTCACATGAATCTCAAGCAAGGTGACAAAGCCTTTCATAGTTCACAGCATGTTTCTGCTTGGAATCACAATGAACAGATCTGTACACCATTTGACTCCCTATCAAGGCACTCAACAAAATCTCAGAGATCAAACCCCGGTCCTTCTCCTCAAGATCTCCTAAATTTGAGCTCACTGAAAATAAATCAAGAAGTTGATCAGGCAGCAGTATGGGCTGCTGAGAACAGTCCAGGAGTGTGCTCGGCATCGTCTAGACCTGGGAGTAGTAGTAGAAGAGGATCCTTCACCCCTGCTAAGAGTGAGTGCTCACGAAGCTTCTTTAGCAGTTACATGGGTCACTCAAATTACATGGCTTACACGGAATCAGCTCGGGCTAAAGTTAGGTCCCAGAGTGCCCCCAGGCAGAGGATGGCCTTTGAGAAACCTGGTTCAACCAAGAGGTTTGTTCGTGGATATTGGGATGAAGATACCAGCTCTGAGAGGGGTTGGCCTATACATGGTAACTTCAGGAGTACAGCTTATTCCGGTTCTGGTCGCTCGGGTAAACTTGGAACGTCTGTCCAAGCTGATGCAACGGTTTATAGTTCCACTAATCGCGGTAGATGATAAAGTAGTGGGGTGGTGGCACTGATGAGGTACAATTTTAACATGACATCAGCATAGCGGACAGTATCAGAAACTCGTCATCGGAATTTCTTTGATCTCAGAGAATTGTAAATTTATAGTTGTGGATAATTTTATTTCTGTGGTGGTTTTGTAACTGTGTGCTGTTTAAGAATCGGTGTTTGCTTGTAAAAAAGATGTTATTGAGATGGACAAGTGGTAGAAAAATGTCGATGTTGCTTGTAAAAATGTTAATATTGCATGAACAGTTTTGATCTAGATACCTACCATTGCATGAATTTATTGATCGAGTTTCAAAAGCTACTTATGCAATGATGTTGATCCCATCTAACAATGGGAGCACCATCTGTGACTGAAGACTGATAATACTGTTCCAGTTCTGCATAGAGTAAGTTATTTTTACTGGCAATATTGTTAAGAAAATGATCATTTATAGGTTGATTCGTAAATTCAACCCACAGATGAACAGGAGATTTTTACATAGCTCAGGAAAATGTAAAGTAATGATAGTCAAATTAGGCCCGCAGAGGATTTGAAACAGATCAAAGGACTTTTAATTTATTCCCTAATCATTAAAGTTGAAGTTAGTTTTGGACATAACGTACAAACATACATGCATACATTTGCATTCCATTTCTGCATACTAATCTTTAGTATGTATGTACACTATGCATTCACGGAGTAACATAGTAAGTAGCACTTTTGGTGGTCTGCCGTTATCCCCCGTTTGCCTTGCCGAGAATGATATGATGTGACACACACCAATAATCATTCAAGGATTTGGTCTCATTTACTCGCATAAAAAACGAAATTCAACCTTGGATGCTCATTAATCATCACCATCGTGTAATTAATTACACTAGTTGATACTGTTACTGTAAATTTAACAACTATTTATTTGAATTATTGAAAAAGCCTTTGAGCTACCTTCCAGCTGCCTCCTCCTCTCATGGAATGCTGCACCAAAATACATACAAATAATTATATGTGTGTGTGTATATATATATATATATGTATATATATAGGAAAATTTCCTTACTAGTTGCAATCAGTGTTGGGATCAATGGTAAAGCCAAGTGAAACTCCACAGAAACCAGGGACGGTAGCAATAGCAGTGGCATTAGGATTGTATGTGGTAATGAGTCCCATTATGCACCTACACACGTATTGCCGATTATAAATTGTGTCGGCTGCCAGATTATTGAGGCTGGCCATTGCTTGGCAGCATAGGGATCCCGGGTACGGGTCAGGTGACCCGTAAATCACAAACGACGAGCAAGAAGAGATGAGGGAGGTCACGGTGGTGCAGTCTGCAGCAGTGGCTCTTGGTGCACCCCTTATCATCATCATCAATAGCAACACTACCGATCCAATGCCCACCATCACTATTGATGATTTCTCATTCCCCATTAAATTATTATAATTAACTTAAAATACTTAATGATACCAAATATATATTTATGGAGTTGGATTAGTGGAAGATCAATGAAATAAAGTACTACTCTTGTAGAATTAGTGAGGCATGGGTTGGTGTTTAACGAGGAACGTATGCTTGCTATATTCATTCATATAGGTCGCATGATGAGCCATTTAGCTATGATAATCGCATTTTTATACTCCCTCCGTATTAGAGATGCATTCTTAAAAGGATAATACTTTTTTTTTCAATAATTATTTTTTGAAATATATTCCTAATATATTTGTTAGAAATATAACACTTGTGACAAACTAACATGATAGTTAGTACTTAATCGAATAAAAATTGTTCGGATATAAATCCTAACAGGCTGGATTGGGCTTCTTATGTTGGGCTCGGCCCAAAGGCCAATTACACCTAGTGGATTATATGAGGACTCTCCAGTCCAAACAGGCTTAGGCCAGTATTCTAAGCCCTTGTGGTTCCTTACTGGATTATACTTCTATCGGATCAAGGTAGTTGAATCCGAGTCTAATAAGGATTCTGGGCAGAACACTTCTAATAGGAGTAGAAAGTAGCCAAGTGAATCCTTATAAATACCCAAGTAACAATGAAGGCCAGGTACAACACTTTGACCATACTAAATATTTGACCTCCATTGTTAGCGCACCTTGAGCCTGTTACTTACTCTTACACCCGATGAGTCTCCACGCGGCCCAAGCCGTTGGGACTTTTGTGCAGGTACACGCGCGGAGAGTGGATTGGACGCGCGGACAAAATCAAGCGTTAACATTGGCGCTAGAAGGAGGGCCCTTTTAGTAGCAATTTGTTTGGCTAATTGGAACGAGTTCGTATGACAACTTCACGTTCACAACGAAGCCAACATGATAACAACGGGCTAGCTCGGTCTCGATCCCACCGTGAGACGGCAACAGAGAGGGAACAGCGTCTCCAGCAAATCCTCGACCGTAAAAAAGCTCTCGATCTCCAGCAAGAAGAGCTTGACAAACAATACATGGAATTAAACGAGGCTGGACAGGACCTGTTGAGCGAGAGAGGCTCGACCTCCCGCTCCATACCCCACCGACGTAGAGATGACCGATCTAGGAGACGGCATCGGGACGACAGTCTGGTCCAATCTGACACAAACAATACCAGGGATCTAAGAAAGCGAGCCCGGTCACCATCACAAAGAGACCGTCGCGAAGGTCCCCGACGAAGCCCTGGAAGGAGTCGCACCGGAGAATCATCTCCCCGAAGGGCACACAACCAACCCTCGGGGACAAATAAGCCTCGGGCTTCTCCTTTCACCAGAGATCTTGCTAACGCAAAGATCGATAGAAGGAATAAGGTCCCCTCGAACCTGGAGATGTACGACGGAACGGGAGACCCCCATGACCATACCTTCACTTTTGTGCAGGCCATGCTCTTCCATGGTCACAATGAGGCAGCCATGTGCCATCTATTCCTTTCCACCTTGAAGAAAACTGCTCGAGAGTGGGTCATCTCCCTTCCTTCCTCATCTATAAGTTCATGGGGCGATTTGCAAGAGCAATTCCATACCCGCTTCGGAAGCAACAAGAGGCGGGCTAAGATGATCACGTCCCTAATGTAGGTTAATCAGAGACCTAACGAGACACTTCGACAGTATATCAAGAGGTTCCGGGAAGCTGTAGCCGAAGTCAACGACATAGACCCAAAGCAGGTTATCCACTTCCTGACCATGGGACTAAACGTAGACAAGTCCAGCAGGTTGATCGAGGAAATCATCTCAAAAGCTCCCGAGTCTCTGCCCGAAGCATATGAAAAAGTGGATAAGTTTGTTGAGTTGGAAGAGGCGCTTGCTAACCTTCGGGGAACTTCGAAAAATATAGGTGATTTTCACCAGAGAGATTCCCGAGGGGAAGACGCCGATAAAAAACACGACGACAATAAAAGCAGAATTGCAAGAAGACGAGATCTCTGGGAGGGTATTTCTCTCTCTGTAAAAACGAGTGCACTGGTAAAAAATGGTGGCTAGGTTAACTTTCTCTATAAAAGGGGATATCCGACGACCGAAATTGATCATATCCAACGGACGAGGCCAGAGGCGGGAGAAGTTATTGCTGATAAGCTATAGTGCCCAACAGTTGTACCCAACTGTAACGTTTCGAATTTCAAACAATAACTATTGGGCTGCTTGTGCTGGGATATTACTATTGGGCTTCAAAAACAAAAACAACTGGGCCCAAATACACATTTGTGTGCAGGACTTACCAATCAGAGAGGCCCGATACCGTGGCCAGATTCTTCATCCTCGGGACGACATTACTAGGGATCCCAAGGGGCATTATCCTCGGTTCTCCTGCTTTCGAGCATCCGAGGGCATTATCCTTGGTCGGACGCCCTTGAGAATTCCTATCTTCGGGCTTACCCTTGAAGACACCTGGAGGAGGGATATTCTCGGTCTGACGCCTTCGGGTTCCCGAGGGCATATACCCTCTTCCCTTGTTATTAATATCCGGCTGATTAAATCCTCTGACTCACTCCCCCAGTACATATTATATACTAAGGGAGTAGGGGGCAATGTTCGGATATAAATCCTAACAGCCTGGATTGGGCTTCTTATGTTGGGTTCGGCCCAAAGGCCAATTACACTTAGTGGATTATATGAGGACTCTCCGGTCCAAACAGGCTTGGGCCAGTATTCTAAGCCCTTGTGGTTCCTTACTGGATTATACTTCTATCGGATCAAGGTAGTTGAATCCGGGTCTAATAAGGATTCTGGGCAGAACACTCCTAATAGGAGTAGAAAGTAGTCAAGTGAATCCTTATAAATACCCAAGTAACAATGAAGGCCAGGTACAACACTTTGACCCTACTAAATATTTGACCTCCATTGTTAGCGCACCTTGAGCCTGTTACTTACTCTTACACCCGAGGAGTCTCCACGCGGCCCAAGCCGTTGGGACTTTTGTGCAGGTACACGGGCAGAGAGTGGATTGGACGCGCGGACAAAATCAAGCGTTAACAAAAATAAAAGTAATTTGATATTAGTAACTTTAAATCACTTCATAATCTAAAAAATAAAAATGTAACATTTAATTTTAAAACGAAAAGAGTAATAAATAAATTTATTGTTTCTGACATCCAAAGGTTGAGTTTTCTTAAAATAAACAGCCTCGAAGTATTTGGGTGTATTCATTTGATTATCACTACATTCATAGAGTGATGAAGGTCTTCGGTCGTACTGTAGTCGCCATTAATTAACATTTATTGTTTTTCGGCTGGTACATTACATTTACATTTACACGAATCAACACATTATATATATTAGGCGATTGGGCCTTCATATGGGCCTGTCTGGGTTTTAATAATTTTAGTCTGTCAGATATTGATGGAACGCCAGTTGATCGACAAGTACAATAGCTGCTAATATTGGCTTGAAGCAAATTGAGTTTGATTTTCATGCATGTTAATATATATAACTGAAGCTGAACAAATTAAATAATAGGTTAAAATTTAATTAATTGCCGTTAATGAAGTTGGATTACAGCAGCAACTGCATGAGGATTAAACATTACTACTATTTAAATTGTAAATTCATTGTAGTTGGTGAAGAAGAGATAGATAGATCACGCCAATAGTCTTAAAATAGTGTTTCCTTGCATTATGCTAGACTGGATTAATCTAATTCTAATCCTAATTCTAATTCTAATCCTAATTCTAATTCTAATGCCAACATATTCTCTTTATTTCATCATTATTTATTTAATAGCCACAACCACCCCCATCGGCTCTACATTACATAACATATAGGAGTATCGCTCAGTTGCAGATCAGGAGACATGATCTCAAGAGACAGCCGCGCCAAACAAAAATTTAAATTTAAAAGTTACAAATAAATAAACAAATAAAAATCTGACGAGAGATGCAAATGAAAGATGGCAAATGAAGCTTTCCCACATTAATTATATCTTGATCATCCTTTCTCGCCCACCTCAGTTAATCAGCAGCATCATAAAATAGAATGTGTGTGTGTGTGTGAATAAAGTAATGAAATTACCATGTGTATATGTGCAAGTGATGTGTGAGCTAAGAAGAGATACAGACTTCAAAAAGTGTACTCAAGTTTACGCCAAAAATCAAAATATATCTCTAATTTTAGAATGGAATTTCTTAATATGTGCCCTTAGGGCACATGCTAAGCACACGGTTCAAGAGAATATTCTCTTGAACTGTGTGCATATTCCCTTGAACTTAGTGCAAATGCAGAAATCAAAGGAATATGCACACAATTCAAGAGAATATTCTCTTGAACCGTGTGCTTAGCATGTGCCCTAAGGGCACATGTTAAGAGAACCCTTTTAGAATTACGAGAGACAGGGCAAGAGAGGGGAGGGAGGTTGCACCGAGAAGGAGTCCTGAGAATATTGCAAATGCAGTCATGGTCTATGGATTGGAGGGCTGCACAGCACTCGTGACTAGGGTTGGTCTTTGCCGCACCAGGCACCACATAGGGTGCACACATGTTCAGATTCCCAACTGCAGCCGAGCATGTACCCCCTTGTCCCTGTGCCTGGACATTATCAGTTTGCACCACAACCACCCCAATAACAACATCAGCAATGAGGTTCGTGATCGAGCTCAAAGTAGATATTACACACTTTTTGCCTCCCATTAATTTTCTTCAAAATTTCTACCTCTTTTTCTTGGTGATCTATACTGCACAGGTTAACTATACCTCTTCATATAGTTGCAAAAAAAAAACAAGAGAGAAAAAGAAAAAAAGACCGACATAAATACAAGTACTAATCAACATTTGCATGATATATATATATATATACACACACACACACACACACACACACATATATATATATATATATATATATATATATATATATATATCTATTATTCTCTCCGTCCCAAATTAATTGTTCAATTTTGACCTTTTTAAGTCAAATTGACTATTTTTAGAATTAATAATTAAGCATATATAAATATATTTCTAAAATTATAAAAATTGGAGTTAGTAATAAATTATATATATACTCTCTTTTGGTTATAGTCTCTTCACCTATATTTTAGTAAAAATAGTAAAAAGATTAATTCTAAAAATAGTAACGGATGGAGTATCAACTACCGGTAGCCAGCGTAATTGCTTGCTTGCCTGCCTGGAGCCAACATAACTTAAAAGTTGGTTACGTTTAAATTCAGACTTTACGAAACTTTAATGTGGTTACAGATTTGCCTCGTACGTTGTTAAGAAATTTAAGACTTGCGCGGGTATTATACTACAATCATATATGAGTTCGTGCGGCCAGCCTGAGCCTAGTAATCACACGCTACATCTATATTTGGGACTACGTGATTCAGATCTATTGGCTTGATCGGTTGGCAAGCACGATTCCCCAGCGTGGTTTATTAATTGCTATATTTAGACAGAAAAGTACTACCTCCATTCCGTAATAAGTGATTTTTAGAAAAAAAATTTTGTTCTAATTTATTTGTCGTTTACAACTTTCTAAGAGAATAAATTATTTACTTTCCAATATCACCCCTAACTTCTCTCATTGTCCCAAGAAATTTTCTCCCTTATATTAATAGTTTTCAACTTCCCATAAAAGAATAGTGATGGAATTTCATACAAATTTTAATTATTAAATGATAATATTAAATGACTTTCTTAATTCATGTGTATGAAACTAAAACGACACTTAATATGGAACCGAGAGAGTACTAAAAAGAATGGAGCTCTATTAATATTACACAATACTATGGCAAATGAAACATTAGTTTGAGTAAAACCATAACTTAGCTACGGCCAGTTTCAAAAAAGCACCCTTTTCATTAAATTATTCTGCATTTATATAGGAATAGTGGCTAAACACAAAAGAATTTGCAAAAATAGGACTAAGAAACCGATCAAAAAATTAAAAAAAGGAAAATGTAACAAGAATTAAAGCAGATATACTATATAATTCAATTAAGAAAGAGAAGGGGGGAAAGGGGTCTAAGAAGAATTAGGTCCTTCAGCTTGATCAGAGGAGGTAGATGGAGCTGTCCAATATGTCTTCACTCCAAAGAGAAGCTTCTCCCTCTCAAGAGGTCCATCTTCATGGTCAACAATCTGACTTTCCCAGTTCATTCCATCAGCTATTCTCTTCACCTTCACCAAAATATCCACATCGTCTCGGAAGATTATGCTTCCTTCTGGCCTCAGGATTCTATCCATTTCTAGCAAAATATCTTCCATCTCACACCTGTATCGCAATATGCATGCAGATTCAATTATGAGAATAAATGCCATATATGTACATACATACGTATCTGTTATTGCTCAAAAAAATTGTCATGTATAGATACTCTTTTGTGAACCTAAATTGATCTCCTCAAATGGCATTGAAGAAAAATAACTAAAGTTTACCTGTCCTTATAGAGAGTAAAAACCGAATCAGCATGAAGGAGATCATACGTTCTGGGATACGTAGACATTGCTTCACACCTGCAACCAAACAAATATGGATAAGACGCAGTACAAAAAGTCTTAAAACAATAGTTAGAAGTCTTATGTATATTAATTTACCAGCTTTGATATGTTCCAATCAATCCGCGCTCGTATATAACACCAAGTGTATTAACATTAGCCTCAACAGGAACTACATTCATCACCCACAATGGATCTTTAATTAGAGCAGCAGCAAATCCTCCCAAGTATGCGTTCATGTCTAAAAGATTTCGGTATCTTCCAGCTTGCCCAAGTTGATTGTTCACATTTTTGTAATATGAAACTCTCCGTTTCCATAGTTCCATATCTTTCTGGAAAATCTCGGCAGTAACTCCTTCAACAGTTCCCTCACTAATCCTAGGTGGGATAGCATTTAATCTAGCCGGCCACTTTTCCAATTTACCACCAGCTACTTCTTGATTATCAGAAACCTCAGGCAAGGGAGTTAAACAAGTCTCTATATTGGTATACCTGAAAGTAATCCATGGTGTTAATTAGTCTTAACGTTTGCTTATGCATAATTGAAAAATAATCACTTGACATGGAGCACAAACCAGGCCTCGTCAGGATTCTGGGCTGGGCAGAAAGGTGGATTCTTGATAATCTTCCTGTTGACCTTGCACTGCAAATGATTCATGGGTTTTTGCCATATAGCAATATCACCTTTTTCCACGAATTTTTTCCAGCAAAGGCTCTTAGCTACATTTTCAATACCAGTCTGCTCAGCATTCAAATCCTCCTTTGTTCTTTCCCATCCTCTCCAGTACCTCTTCCAGTTTATAGGTGGCCCAGAGAGAATCCAAAATCCACCAGGCCTAAGAACTCGATCAACTTCAATCAAGTAGGCACCATCTATTCCACAATACATCCAAGCACAATAGCAAGTGAACTTTCAACATTGAATAAACATTATACTATCAGTACCAAGCTTACCTTTATTTCTTATGTAGAAATGCATTTTTCAACAAATATGGCATTGAATATAATCTATAATGCTACTAATTCTAAACATGCCATTCGGAATAGCAATACTATGTAATATTAGTATATAGTACAGTAATGAATTAGTTCATCAGAACATATATTGATCAACTTGTAAAAGAAAATGTCAACTTGGTATTATGGCCTAGTGAAATTACCATGCTGACCCCAAGGGATGAGGCAGCGAGAGCAATGAGCCATGTCGAAAGCTCTTGAAGGGTAAGGAAGCCTTTTGGAAGCAAGAACTCCAATCAAAGCAGGAACTCCGCGCTCTAGAGCGAATTGGACCTGCGCTTCATGGGTATCCCTGGGCGCAAAGGACAGCGGAAGGATGTCTCTTGACATAAGATAGGCTCCCCAACTTGCAACCTGCATGATCAAATTTCCAAAACAGAACATAATTAGGAAAAAAAACAGGGTTGCCAACTTTCCCACATAAATTTGGCTTTGCAATTTTGCTATACATTTTTTAATATAGATATAGGTATGTAGGTAATGTAACTTCAACTCTGATTATCTTTCCAACATTAGAAAAAGATACCAACTACTAATCAATCAACCCATTAGCCATCCAGCAAGTCTACATTTCTCCCCTGTTCTTCTTCTACCCTGTGCTCTGTGAATGGGTAAAAGATGTGTAATAAAGAAAAATCAAGGTTGCTCCTGTGTGTTGATAGTTCTACACCCTAGGGCCATGTTTGTTTGCAAAGATTATAATCCCGAGATTATAATCCCATGAATTATAATCCCAAGACTATTAATCCTAGGATTAAATAAGCCTAATCACATGTTTGTTTTTCATGGGATTATTCATGGGATAACTTAAAATAATTTCATGTTATGTTTTAATCCTTCATGATGGGATTATAATACCTAGCTAGACATGGTATTAAATAATCCCTCATCTTAAGCTATTTTATAATCTTTGGACTAATAGTCCCAAGCTCAAATTTAAAAACAAACAAGACACTTGGGATTAATAGTCCTATCCCAAGTGTAATCCTTGCAAACAAACATAGCCTAGATGTATTTTGATGTGTGCATAATAATACATTATAATGGTACGCAGTTAATGCATATTAAGGTGTAAAACAACTACTAATTTAGATCAGATGTCTTAAAACCCAAAATGAAAAACCTATATAGGGCCCACAAACAATTGATTTTACACAAGGATGGGGCATGGGGCCCAACGAAGAGATGTCTTTTACCAAATTACATAAGATCCAAAGCTCACGTCTTTTACTCCTTCCTTCTGACCTCACCATCCGGGCCACCAGTTCACCAGCGCCACTTGTTAAGAAACTTATCAAATATCTGACTTGTCGTTAATCCCACAAATCTTGCTCAAACGTCTATCTGAACTAACATCAGTCTACTCTACTACACATTTCTCACCAAATTACCGCACCCTTAAATTTCATTTTAATTAAGTATTCGTGCTAAAACTCAATATATTTATCTCCACCACTAATTGAAATAATATTAGATTCAAGATTTGCTAGTATATAGGAGTATTATTATCACCCAAACTAAGTGGGCTGGCTGGTCAACTTATATATCTGACTGAGACAAATTTAGCCGTAAAAATAGTCCATGTTAATTAAGTAAATAATTCCATAGGAAAAATAAGAAAGGTAATTGAGATTGAGCTTACCCCGCAGCCGGTGTCAATGGCAGTCCGGATAGAACCGTCCTTGAGATTGATTAATTTGCCAATATCATCAATGTAGGCACCGGCACCATTGGGGAACATGGTCCCACCGCCAGGGAATCTGAAGCGCTCACCTTCGAACCTGATCCAATTCTGAACCGCTTTCTCCACTGTCAGTTCCTTGTGCGGAACATTGGCGTACCACACCAGATCCCTGCTCAGCGGCCACTTGAAGGGGGTCTTGTAACCGTACGGCGCGGGCACACGGCATTTCAGCAGCTCCCTTTTCTCCGGGCAGTGTCTCTCCCTGTATATCAAACGGTCTCTGCTGAATTTTAACGATCTTTTGGCGTCCTGGCAGGGGGTGTACTCGCTGTACTTGATGTCACAGGGTGGGTAAGTTCTGATAGTTTGATTGGGAAGCGTGACGGATGTGCTGTCGTCAGCCGCGTGGTGGGCGGTGAAATCTAGAGGAGCGGAGGTGGAGGTGGAGGTGGTGATTTTGGTGGTAATGCAAGGGTTAGTGGTGCCGAGTTTGAAGGAGGTGGCGGTTGTAGTGATGGCGCCGCCGTTACGCTGCCATGCGCCGAGGATGTAAGAGAGAGAACAGAGGAGGGTAATGAGAAGAAATGGATAAAGGTGGGGTTTTTTCCAGTAAGGAGGAGGTGGGTTGTGGTTGTTGTTGGGTTTGGAGGTAGGGGTGTAGTAGTCATGTTGTGGATTTGAGCTTGGACCTGCCATGGCCTAAAACCAGGACTGCTCTACTGCTATATACCGTACTAATCCACGATGTATGTCATATATTTGTATAAAGTACTCTGTTTCTCGCTCTATATATCTATATATTTGATGGAGGGATAGAGATGGGAGAATTGGGGTTTGAGGAGAGACGCAGGTACATGATTATTAGTCAAGTTGGACATATATATATATATATATATATTATATTATATATTATGGAGGAGAGGAAGGGGGTTTATGAATCTGCATGAATTTTTTTGAATTTTCAATTAATTGAATATTATATAATACTTATTTGACAAAAATATTAGTTGTAAATGACCCATCAGTAACGAAGATTTGAGTTTTGGGTGTTATTCGAGATGAGAGAGAGAGAAGGGGGGGGGGGATATAAATATAATATACACACAATGTAGTTTTTTGGGTGTGAGCTCAACTGGTGGAGAGTAAGTTGAGTAGGCAAGAGAGAGTAGAGTGGAAATAGGAAGGAGACACGGAGAGATAGAGACGGTGAAGGAGAGAATATTATTATTAGTATAAGGTTGATGGTGATGAGGGTTTACTAGTAGTACTTTATTATAATACTATTTTGAAGCCTCGTAGTTGGAGTTCCGGTGGGGTTGGGTCATGGCTGCAGTCTCTAGTAGCATCACTACTACTACTTTATTAAATTTATTTATTTTAGTTGTCAATTAAAGAGTAGGAGTACAAAATAATCGTCTACGGCCAACAAGTTGTGGGGATCAGTGCATATGTTGGGATCCACTAATCACTAACGAGTATGCTGCCTATGGGTTGTAATATATGGTGGAATTATATAAAAAAAATTATTTATTAGTTATTTTTTTAAAAAAATTTATTATTATTATTTATATGTATAATTTTTAATTAAAAAATAGACATAAATAATCATACTGTATACTCCCTCCGTCCCAAATTAATTACATTTCTAAAACTTTTTTAAGTCAAATTGACTATTTTTAAAATTAATAATTAAGCATATATAAATATATTTCTAAAATTATAAAAATTGAAATTAGTAATAAATTGTATATACTTTCTTTTGGTTATAATATCTTCACATATATGTTAGCAAAAATAATAAAAAGATTAATTTTAAAAATAGTCAATTTGACTTTAAAAAGTTCTAGAAACATAATTAATTTGGGACGCAGGGAATATCTCTTATTAACAAACTTTCTTTTTTGATGGGTGGCCCAATATTCTTATTCCCATGATCAATATCATCATCAACGGTGCAAGATATAATTTATGACGCTGTAAGAACATCTCTCTTGTTGGACAATTCTAAAAATCACCTAAAGAAACAGAGAAAGTTGGATGCAATTGAGACCAATAAATCGTATTTTAAATTATATTCTAAAAAATATTCCCTCCGTCCCAAATTAATTGCATTTCTAGGACTTTTTAAAGTCAAATTGACTATTTTTAAAACTATTTTTTTTTACTATTTTTGCTAACATATAGGTAAAGATATTATAACCAAAAGAAAGTATATACAATTTATTACTAATTTCAATTTTTATAATTTTAGAAATATATTTATATATGTTTAATTATTAATTTTAAAAATAGTAAATTTGACTTTAAAAAGTCCTAAAAAAGCAATTAATTTGGGATGGAGGGAGTATCATATTTATTTAGGGTCGTATCATATTTTGCAAAAAAATATTAGTATAACTATTATTGTAGTCAAATATAATGTCATATTATATAAATAACTCATGAATACTTTATTTACATGTTTACTCGCAACTAAAGTCTTCATTTTCATCACAAAATACATCACTTTTCATCTATTTATACTATACGCAACCAGACTTTCATTTAGCAACCCAACCATTTACATGTTTTAATTCGAGCTAGTAATTTATTTAAATTATATTTATGTTGACTTAGTGAGTTAATTCAATAATAATCACATAATTTTTTCAATAGGTTCTACATTTAAGAAAATAGATAAATTCTTCTTACAAATTACATGATTATCCAAAAGAATAATGAATATGAGAGAGAAATTTCCATACAATCTTTAGCAAGACATAACATAATAATTTTTTTTTTTAAAAAAAAGAATAAATTACATGAGAGTTGTTTGTAAAATTATTGTTTTACATTATTCAATAATAATATGTCATTTAGATAATTTAGGAGAAAATCAAGTGATTTGAATTGTATTAATAAACTAAGTAATTGTTATTTAGCACAATAAAACTAATTAATTAATTATATTAGATTTGTTAATACAATTCAAATTCTTTAATTTTTTCTCTAAAATTATTTACATAACATATTACTATTTAATGATGTAAAATAATAATTTTATAGATAGTTCTTATATAATGTATTCTCTTAAAAAAATTATGCCAAATGTATTACTCCAACTTATAAAAATAAGTTGCTTAAATAAATTAGTAAATAAGTTATAAACTATTTTTAAAAATGAGTTGTGACACATATTGCCTTAATTGAGTGATGGCCTTTTAGTTTAACGGGCCCGGTGAGAATTGGGAACCGTTTTTAAATCCGGCCCACAAAATGAAATTAGGTTGAGAAAAGAAATAGCCGATCCATAAGAAAGACCTGGAAGTATTTTTTTTTCTTTTTTTCTCTCGGTCGACATTCCACAGAGAGAGAGAGGGAGGGAGAGAGAGAGAAGGTGTTGATTTTGTGAAAATGGCCGACGAAGACTATGAGATGGACGGAGGGTTCGTTTTACTTTTCATTCCTCTCTCCGAGTTTGATGTTTTGTCTATTTGCTTTGGTATTTTCATCATGCCTAATAATATTCATTAGTTTATTTCGTTTTTTAGAAGAAAATTAATTGTAATCTGTAGGCATGATTTCAGATGAAATTTTGTTATGATTATGGTACCGATTTGTGGTTTGATATAGGTGTTAATCATTAAACAAAATTGCTAATGGCCTTATGGGTTATGGTTTAGGCTTAGGGTTTAGAATTCTTTATTTGATTTGCAATTCTATCACAATTCTAATGCTCTCAAATAATCACGCAGCTGCATTACATTCATTAATTCACTTATTGACATACATATTTTTTAAGTAGTATTTCAAGTTCAGTTTATAATGTTCTCATTAATATTGGGTATGTCACACTCACTGTCTCATTAAAAAACAATAAAATCTTTTATGGCCAAAATCTTTTCAAGGCAAGCATATATTTCACCGATGTTATGACTCTTTTTACATGCACACAGATTGTTATTAATAATTATGATGTTTGTCACACAAGTCCTTGATTGTTTATGAAATCTGATATTGAAACAATTTGATGTGTGTAGATATGACGATGAGCCGATTGAACCAGAGCCTGATGTAAGAAGTTTCTACTTGAAGTCCTTATATTATTGTTAATACATTTCAAAAACTTCATTTCTTCTGTTTAACAATGTTTGTTTGAATTGTTGCTGGAGTAATTTTCAGGAAGGAGCAGAGGAGGAACTGGATGCAGACGCAACTAAAGAGGATGATGTTGCTGATCCTCTTTTAGCTGATGGTGAAGATAAACAGGAGCAGGAACAAGTTGAACGAGCTAGAAAGACATCGAAATATATGACTAAATATGAACGTGCAAGAATCTTGGGGACACGTGCCCTGCAGATAAGGTTTTTATGTTTTCAAGTTTATAGTTCTACAATCTTGCTGACTCGAATTAGCAATTAATGACAATAATTGTACTTTTTCCTGACCAGCATGAATGCTCCTGTGATGGTTGAGTTGGAGGGTGAAACTGATCCACTTGAGGTAACTTCCTCGTTTAAATGCTTTGTATCCGCATTTTTTAATTTAGAAATTCCATCCTGAACTCATCAAAGGCTACTCTCCAAACTTCCAACCATGTCACTTATTTGTCATGGGATGGTCCTAGTTCATTTTTAAAACTGTTAGTGCTTGTACTTGGCTAATTAACGTTAAACGGTTAAAACATAATCAATGACTAAATATAAGATTGTTCGTGCCATGCTAGCCCTAATAATCCAGTTACTCCAATTGGTTGTGTAGTGAGTTGGAACTTTTGTCTTCATTGTTAGTTGTCTATTGCCCTGGCCGCACAACTTTGCTTAGTGCTAGATATCTAATTCAGTCTTTCCACACCCATAATCAAGTTACGTCGGTTGGCTGTTTAGAATGTTGGAACTTTTCCTTTGCAATTGATTGTCAGTTTCCCTGCCTACACGACTTTGCTTAATGCAAGAAAGCCTATTCAGACTATGTGTGTTCTTACATGAACTTCTTTTATTCTTTTGCTGCATCTACTACCTTTTGTCTGTTCGCTGTGCATTACTTTTGCTCCCTCAACCTATACAAGTTTTTTTTTTTTTTTTTTTTTTTAAGTCATATCAGCACATCAGGCTTAAGCCATATTTCTTCTTCCTTATGGTACTATATTTGGTGGTTGAGTCTTGTCAACTTGTATCGTATGCATCTTTAGTATTGGTATTTGATATTTAGGATAAAACTTGTTTAGGGAGGAGTCCATAGAAGCAATTATTAAGGATTCAAATCTCTCACTGATAAACAAAACAAACTAAGAGTCTGTTTCCATGCCTTGTTAAATAATCTCTGACATCATTGCAACCAAACTATCATCAACGACGAAAGCATAACTTTATAATAACGGTTCAATTATAAAATAAAATTGGAAGATCATTAAGATCTTTATTGACTTCTGGTAACACCTTACATTAGGCACATTACATAACTAGATTATGTTTATGTACTTCTCCTAGTTCATCCTGCACTTCTTTTAAGTGTTAGCAAAGAGTTTAGATAAATGCGTGAAAGTTAGCTCCATCTTATATACTATATATTTCATTGAAATATTTCATGTATTCCCATGCCTGATTCAATGTTAAGTATTTGTCATGGTGGGGTATGACCATAGTTATCAAATTGTGAATCGTATCGTATATTGAAGACCCTCATATCGTGTTTCATGTATCGTATCGTGAATTGTACCGTACGATATGGAAACGAAATGAAAAATGTGGTAATATATATTTAAACATATAAAATACACAATTTATTGGAGAAGCATATTAGCTTGACTATACATAAAAGTAGTCAAGTAAATATTATTATAGACTAAAAATAAATATTATAGTTAGGTAGTAGCCAAAATACTCTAAATTGATTTATTAGATTTTATTTTAGTAATCTTTATAGAATAACAAGAGAAAACGAAAATTCAGATTCATTTTTTATTTATAAAACAAAAGAGAATAATTCAGATTAACAAGTGGAGATTTATATATCTAGTTTTAGAAAGTGACTTGAGAAAAATCGAGCGGCATTCTGAAGAAGATATAAAACTCTAAAAAGTGATTAAAGGTTCATCAAGCGATATGGAATATGTTTGTACTAAAAAACCTCTTATTTGAAATGTTAGAAGGCTTAAAATTTTTGTTTTTACTCTTTTGGTTCAACTTAAAAAAAAATCAAGCCTATTGCTAACTTTAAAAAGTATCGTGCATTGTATCATTTTGTAAGAATCGTATTGAATCATACGATGACGATGTCTTTCTGTGCTACAAAGAACTCAGGTGAGAGTCAGTTGGTGCAAGCCTGCTGCATAGAATATTGTTTATAAAATTTCCTTATAGTTTCTTTTCAGCAGCATAGTATATTGTTTATAACTTTTTATAGATCATATTGACTAAGGAACGGAATCTTGTACCGACTTAACATTTCTGGCTAAAAAAGAAAAGTGGTCATAATTTGTTATTCAATTGATTTGGGTTGTACATCATTTACATAAAAGGATTTTCCTCCTTGTAATTGATTTCATAAATTTGTTCTATCTCTTTGTTTTAGATTGCAATGAAGGAACTGCGACAGCGGAAAATACCCTTCACCATTCGCCGTTACCTGCCCGATGGAAGGTGATGCTGTTTTATAAGTTCTTAATCCATAAATACTATTTCTTCATTCTTCCCTGTCTCAGTCCTGAAACTTTTTTCTGTCGGTTATATGTCACTTTCTGCAGCTATGAAGACTGGGGAGTAGATGAATTGATTGTGGAAGATTCTTGGAAGAGACAAGTTGGGGGTGATTAATGTGGATTTGCCTGTTCTTTGAAATGGTTCGGTAAAGGAGTATCTATTGTAAGTTTGGGGAGATCTGATACTGAAGATGTCAATGGTGTACTGTAACCATTGACATGATAACCTCTTGATGTAGGTTGTATATGCTGTGTTTTGATTACTGGTGCACTAGTATTATTATCTTGAGTTAAGAAGCATTTCGTAACGTGGCTTTTATGTAATTGTTAATTATGTTTATGTGATGTTTCTTCATTATGTTTTTGTGATGTCTCTTTGGGTTGTCCAATTACGTCGGTAATTACTAACGACATAATGTCCCAACTGTCGTAATGGTTATATATGCAAGGCATGCTAATTGTAATAATTACTCAAAATTTGAAACTTAATTTTCTAACATTTACTGTGTCACAACTTAGTTTGTCATTCTCATGAAACCAATGGACAAATTAATATATATATATATATAAGAGCATTGCTGTTGTATTCAGGCTACCTTAGCGTTTCATTTAAATTATGTTATATTATAGAGTTTTATAAATTACGCTATTGGTGATCCAGGATGGGTTTAATAGTTTAAATTTTTTTATAATCATGATTTGGCAAGCAATTGATTTTATCCAAGAAAGTATTGCTGACGATAATTTTAAATTTTAGTTGTCCGTATACAGCTTTAGCCTTGGAGGCCTATTTTGCAGTCTAGTTGTCCGTATAACAGCTTTAGCCTTGGAGGCTTATTTTGCAGTACATCGGGGGTGCAGTATTTTCTCCCTTCCAAAATTAAATATATAATTTAATTTTTAAAATCAAATGAGAATATATTAAATTTTAAATTAATATAAATTTATTTAATTTTAATTGATACAATTATTATAATTGTATAGTATATAACAAAAATTATTAATTACAAAATTTATTTTATTCTAAAATTTTATGAATTATACTAATTTAGAAGTTTAATATGTCATCGTTTGATTTCAAAAATCAAATTGTATCTCTAATTTTAAAACGGATGGAGTATTTATTAACGGAAATCCCTTTCCTTTTTTTTTCACCCTTTTAACCTTGAATGCCTAAATCGCTCTAACACATTGTTTGTGAGTTTTAAAATTAAGGAAAGGGGAGGAAAGCTAAGGAAAATTGAGCTCCCATATTTGTGAGTTTTTTTAGTTAAGAAAGGTAAGGAAAATAAAGGATAATTGTGACCCATTTTTCTTAGATATTTTCTTGACTAAAGCGGTAGGAAAGCTGAGAAAAAGAAAATAAGTTTAATGAATTTATTTTAATTCTGTAGTTACCCTTATTTGCAACCCATATACATTAAGCATGTTATACTCCCTCCGTCCCAAATTAATTACTTTTCTAGGATTTTTAAAGTCAAATTGACTATTTTTAAAATTAATAATTAAGCATATATAAATATATTTCTAAAATTATAAAAATTGAAATTAGTAATAAATTGTATATACTTTCTTTTGGTTATAATATCTTCACCTATATGTTAGCAAAAATAGTAAAAAAATTAGTTTTTAAATAGTCAATTTGACTTTAAAAGGTCCTAGAAATGCAATTAATTTGGGACGGAGGGAATATTAAATATGTAAGGGCACAACACTAATAATATATCACAGTTTTTTTTTCTTAGTAACTCACAAACGTGAGATAGAAAAATTGTTATCTTTTATTTACTAAATTCACAAACAGAAATATAGAAAATTACTTTTCTATTTGAGTTTAAAATCCTTATGAACCTAGAATGAAGAACTCACAAATGGAGCGTAAAACAGTTGCATTCTATTCTATGTTTAACATGACAACCCCATATCTCAACATCTATATTATATTATGGGTCTACCAAGGGCTTTGTTAAGTTATATTGGTCGTCATCTATACTTGGAGTGTATTTTATACTACTACTAGTACAAGTAGATGGTCCATAGCTTTGGAGAACTGAGCAACCAATCAAAGAGAAGTGATAATGGAAACAAGAATAATTCTTTGCCCCATTCATATATGGAAAAAAGACATTTTCTGAACCCCAAGATTGAGAAAGAGACTTGCCCTTCAAATAAAATGTTAAAAAACAAACGAAATAAAGAAAGAAAAGATATAAGAGAGAGATTATATTATACTACTAACTACAATAATTTAGAGGAGAAAGATTATTATATTAAGTAGAGGTTTTATACAGTGGGTCCCCATTATTATTGGTTGTTACTTGTACTTGGTAAAGTAGGCCTCTCTTTTCCCGACACTTTCCAAAAAAAAAAATTATTTAATAATTAAAATTTATATAAAATTTTACCACTAACTCTTCATGGAAAGTTAAAAATTATTAATATAAGAGAGAAAATTTTTTGAAACAATAAAAAAAGTTTAGAGTGATATGAGAAAATAAATAATTTATTCTATTAAAAAATTATAAATGACAAATAAATTGAAACAATTTTTTTTTTATAAAAAAAGTCAGTTTTTATGAAATGGGGGTAGTTCATCATTACTATGGAGTATAACAAGAAGAGAAGAAAAGAAAAAATTAAACACTTATTCTTCTACTTTGCTACCTTTTCTTCACTACACTTGCCTCCCGTCTGTCATCTGAGAGTGAAGGAAACACACAAGACACATACAGAGAGAGAGACAGAGAGAGAGAGTCTGTTCTCATTCCTTTACCCAATGTACTCTTCATCACTATTGTCTATATATTTCAAAAAATAAATTTCATGAATTTAGCGGAGTAATTTTATTTGAAGAAGAACCCATTGCTATTCTCTTCTGTAATTTCTTCTGATTTTTAATGCTTGTTATTATCGGATGTTCTTATAAATGCTATTCTCCATTATTTTCCTTTTACTGAAAAATAAAATAGTTTTCCTAATCTTTGATTCTCTCCAGAAGACCACTCATGGTTTAATGGGTATATTGAATTTCACTGTCTGCATCAGTTTGTGAGACAAGAGTCGGTACCAACTACGATTTCGACCCTAGTTCCCTACATGATAAGACCTAACTGTCAACAAAAATGGAGTTAAATAATGAATGGGTGAATAGCTTTCTATGTTGCTTCCTGATTTGTTAATCTAGTCAATATACCCCAATTTGCAATCTTCATTGTGTTCTTATTACAATACAATGTTAAACAAATTCCCAATGGTCAATGGAAAATTTTCTGGCCTGCTTCCTCGTCACAATTCGACAAGGTGAAAATCTTATTTATGCGTTGTCGCCGTTTTGTTCCCTTTGTCTTTATTTCTAGTTGTACTTAATTGATGATAATCGAAAGAGATACACAGAGAAGTAGTAGTAGGGAGAGAGGATAGAAACAATTGACATCCCAATCTAGTTTTCTCTGTATATAGTACACAACTTTTATATTTGTATTACAAGGTCTGTTCTTGGTTTTCATATTCTCTCTTATATAATAATTCATTCCTACATAATAAGTGGGATTTATGCAATTAGCTACTACATACATCAGAATGCTCTTTTGAGAAGCTAATTAACTAAATTTACAATTTTTTTCTTCAGAAAAATAAAAAAGAATGGTTTGTTTGATTATGAGTGATCCATTATTGTGGTTTCTACACTAGTATATTTGTAGTTCTCATTGACAGTAATATATGCATTAGTTAATTTAAGACTTTGTCAACTTCCAAGTGTCCGGGGAAAAGGATAAACAAGCCCGAAAATTAATTGTTAAAAAGGCATCAGGTGTTATATCTGCTTCATGGTCGATGACTTTATGCCTTCTTTAAAACTTTTGCCTGCTTGATTTTACTTAACCCCTTGTTAATGATAGGTATATAATATCTTAGTGGACAGTGAGAAGAGGTTCTTCCGGTCTGGATAAAAAGAGCTTCTTTTGCTGTTCTATCTGAAACATTTATGATGAAGAACATGGATTTGCATGACCATTATTTGAATGGAGAAATCCCAATTGAAATTGCTGAGAATTTGAAAGAATTTTTTCCCGAACATGATGATCTTAGTTATGAAGAGGTTCTCATGCAGCAGGTAATTTGTAATTTAAACCGGATTTCCTTTTAATCAGAGATTTTCTTCTAGAGATGTTTCTTCTCTTTAGGTTTTGCATTCAAGTAATATTCTTGTTGTAATTCCCTTGTCATCTTGCAGGAAAGTGTTTTTCTATCGATTCGGGAAAATGGCAAGAACCGGGATAGAACCTCTGGTCATGGTCATAGCAGTGACTGGAGTCCGTTGTCGGGGCAAGAGGGTGAATCTTCACGTGGTGGAAATACCAACTCGCAAGTAGCTCTGGATGAAGCTTTAGCTAGATCCTTGCAGGAGTTAGGTGACGACTTTGAGGATTTCTATATACATGAACACAGTGGTGCTGAATCTGGTAAAAATGAATTTTCAACCTTTCGCTTGGATATGATGCTAATACAGTTGCAATCTCATTGGTAACTAAACAATGTTTTTACTTTCTTTTCCATGGTGTGATTATATTATTGCTTCGAAATACTAGCATTTATCTGATGAATTTATCAGTTGGAATTGTCAATCAGAAATATGCTGAATTTATCGAAATTGTCATTTTCTGGGGAAAACATTGGAAATTTTTGCTTAATTGACAAAGTAAGCTAATATTAAATTGTTGTAAAGACAACTAAGTTCTAGTTATAAAGGTCTACTTTCAAAGTACATTACTTTACCGGATAGTTTAGGAGTATCGAACTATAAAGATCTGATTAAGATAGCCACTGGAAGAGCAGAGTTACATTTATTCTTAACAGAACGAGTGCAGGAAAGAATATATCAGGGTATACGAAGTTGCATCAGGGAAAACCTTAGGAAGATAAATCTGGTCTTATCTTTTACCCAATTGGACCAGTCTTCTGGTGTATAAAATTAACATTATGCGTATGCAAAACACATCACACCTGCATGCGTGTGTACGTGCTTATAAATATGAAAGAGAATCCTAAACATGTAAAGTCTCTGGTCTATGACAAGTCTATGTCATCAGCTGAACCTTTGTAGTTTACAGTACAATTAATTATATTGATGTGGTCTTGTAGAAATTTCTAACTATTCAAATACTTCTGTTGTTACTATATGTATGCTGTTTATCTATGTTTCTCATAATGAATATGATGTTATTATTGCAGGGACTGGGACTGGGAGTACTGAAGCTAGTCCTACAGAAACTCCAGTAAGGGTAACTATTCAAACTCTTGGACATTTCAGTTAATTTTTTTTCGCATCCGAGGTTGATCCAATATGATTCTAGGTTCTCTAACTCGTGCAGGTTATGATTCCAACTCTGAGGCAAGATGACATTGATCCTGATAATATGACTTATGAGGTAGGAGGGTAGACTATCTTTAGCATATTCTGGTGTGAATTTTAACTGGAACGGTGGAACCTTGGGGTTATGCATATAAATTTGTACTCCTGCCTGTTATTTGTAGTGTATGTGTCTATTAGTGAACTTGCTGGACATATAGTACTCCATATTTGATTTTGCTTATTGAATCAGCCTGGATGTAAATTGGTCTTCTAGGCTCATCAAACAACTGGCTCGACTGGGCTGAGAAAATCATTTAAAAAAGAAAATGATCATTTAATTTTAATTTAGGATGTCAAGAAATGATTATATTTCAATGCTATTAAGTTTGTTGGACTTTAGCATGTGTACATAGTTTCACTACCTGCCGTGGATCATTTCTGGATATGCAAATAATTTGGTAATGATGTTAAAGTATGTAGTTTTTATTTCAAGAAATTAAAAGAAGTTCACTTGCCATGAAATACAATGTAGTCCCCCAATTTCATAAACTGCCCACTTTTCGCAAGGATATATTTAGTTCAACAGCTAAAACTGCACAATGGGGCCGCTCAAATTTTAACTGTTAAAGTTTTTTGTATTCATTCTCCTTTTTAGTCATGAACTTGAGCATCAATATTCTATGAAAACCAATATGGGATTGTAGTCTATTCAAAATCACTTGGAATATTAAGTTTATCAGAGCATGACACGGCCTTGCTGTGTTACATCTTATATGCATTTTCATCCTTTGCAGTGTAACTTTGTGTTGTTTACTTGTGTTAGCAATTACAATCGTTAGGTGAAAGGATTGGAAATGAGAATAAAGGACTCCCAGAAGAGCTGATTTCCCAGCTGCCTAGTTTCAAGTACAAAAGTGGAATGTTCACAAAGAAGAAGAACAAAGAAGAGTAAGAAATATTTTATCTAAATTCTTTCTAGCAGACATCTCCTGTATACAGATATAAAAATTCGTAAACTTGTAGAATAGAAGATCACATATCTACATGCTTTTGTGCCTACATAAAACACCTATACCCCACGGGTATCCTTACGCAATGGCATCCTCCTACCTGTATGGACCATTAACTGTCACTCCAAGCGTGAATAACCTGATGGGGACAGTATATAGGTGAGTGTATTGCCAAATTAAAAGGAAAGGAGAGTTTTGAGGCCACTACATACGTCCACAAATACTTAATAGTCTGTCTTGTAATGTCAAGAAAACTATTTATTGCACTTACTAATTAGTATTGACCCTCTTTTCCTTTTTTGCTTGAAACATTAATATATATATATATATATATCACCACTATTCTTTGTTCCCCTTATTAAAAGCTACTTACATTTTTGTTTTGTACATGTATCTCACTACAATCAAACAATAATGAATAAATAATAAGGTGGATATGGAGGTAGATGTTTGAAGGAAAAACTCCACTTCCCTATGAGGGAAGAGAAGGGGGGGGGGGGGGGGGGCTACAGTGGTTTAAGTATATTTTAAATTGAGTCCGCCAGTGTTATAAGAGTGATCAAGCAAGATTACTTGATTCTATAATATAAGACAATGATTTGGTTGCTCCTATCATGAATTTATGATCAAGGGGATACCACAGGCTACAGTTGTCTTTACAAGTTTCCATAGGTTTTTTAAAAAAAAAAAATTTAGAAGTTTGATAAGTTCCAGTTTCCCCTAGTTTTAAAGGATCTTCATCTTATCAGTAACTTAGAAGACAATTTATAACAATTGTGTAAGTGTAAAAGATGCATAGGATAGGACAGAGCAGTTAAAAAGCTAAGATCTATAATGGAAAAAGGCTACATGGATTGTTTGTAGAAAAGAAAATAATGTGGGCAGTGTTTTATTCTAACTTCCCATTGATTCTGCATCCAGGTGTGTGATATGTTGCATGGTGTACAGCAGCGGAGAAAGGTTGACCACTTTGCGGTGTGCACACCAATATCATTCAGAATGCATTAAACCTTGGTTGAAACTTAAAAAGGTAAGCTTTTCTTCCATTCAAATATTTTCTTGTTATCTCGAGAGTTGCTGTGAATCTCTTCTCTTCGTGTGTCTCACAGCACTGCCCTGTCTGTCAAACGGAGGTGCAAGATGAATAATTTAAGAGAAGCCTGCATGGAAAGAAGGCGACCAGTGGATCCTCAAATTGCTTATAGATAATAGTTCTTTAGAATTTTTTTTAAAATTTTTATGAGGTGGTACCAAGTTGAAGCTTTGACAATTCTTCTGCTATGTTTATTCCCAAGGATTATATTTCGAATAGGATTATTAATTTTAAGTGTCTTGTTTGTTTTCAAATTTGGACTTAAGACTATTAGTCTAGAGATTATAAAATGACTTAATATGAAGAATTATTTAATATCATGTTCAACCAAGTAATATAATCTCGGGATTATAATTCATAAATTATTTTTGCAAATAAATATCGCCCTGAAGTAGGATACCAGCTTTTTTATAATTTTTTGGTTTTCAATGTAAAGTAAGTTTTTCAATGACAACAGAAAATGTAAAGTGCTTGGTACTCACGTAACAGGGGATCCTCCTCCATTATGAAATAAGCAACTTTCTTGGTTTTTGCTTCTTTCTTCCCTTTTTTTTGTTAATACATAAAACTGTTGATGGTGTGTATATATATACACACACACACCCGGGGACGGAATCCATCTATAATGAGCTCAAATTTCTATGTAGGATAGGATATTTTCTGACTATAATTATGTTTGCTTGCTGTAAAGTTGTATCATAGGAGTATTAGCCAACTGATAAAAATAAAATAATAATAATAATAATAATAATAATGATAATAAAAGGTATTTAGCGAACCATATAAACATTAAACTGAAAAGAAATGAGGCTGATATATCTATTAGTACCAAATAATCATTGCAGCTGTTTAGGCTATAAATTCAATGAAAAACTATTCTTATAATTTAAATCCCTTCAACTTAAATATTATATGAACATTTTTCATTTATATTTTTTTTGGTATCTTTCATGCTAACATATGTGACCATATTATAATTCGTATCTCTTAATTATTTTTCAAAAATTTAAGTTCACTTTACCCAAGATTCATACTCACACAAATTGATTTACCTTTTGATGCACTTTGTTTTGAAAGTAAAATAGAATGCCCTTTTGATACACTTTATTTGAAAGCGAGCTCTTAGTCATTATATATCCTAACTTGGCACGTCCTGCAAACACACAATCAGTGGCGAAGCTAGGTAGGGTGTTTTGGGGTCAATTGACCCCACTGAAAAAAAAAATTGTTTTATAATGTAAGGTAAATTTTAAAATTTTTAAGTATTATATATAAATTGACCCCACTAAAATTTTATAAATTTTCTACTATACGGGGTCAAATTAAAAATTTATAACTTTGTCAATCAAATTTTAACCACATATAACTCATATCCTCTCAATATATGTATATCTCTTTATAATATTTTAAACTAAATAATAATCTAATTTATATTATTTTTAGAAATAATTAATGAATTAATTACTTATGAACAGTTGTGATTAAAAAAAATCTATTATAAGTCAATATAGTGTATATATACTATATATTATTACTTATTATATTGTCATTATCATATAGTATATATATATATGTGTGTGTGTGTGTGTGAGACCCGAAAGTATCAAATTATTTATAACTTAGTAATAATTTTGACCCCACTGACAAAAAATTCTAGCTTCACCACTGCACACAATAGTTTGTAAGTTTGAAACATGGCGCAAAGTTCTTTTTTAAAGTTAACTTTAAGATATTTTCATATTTCTTACAAAATAAATCTTAAAATTAATAATATTTTTTAAATAATTTATAATATATCGGCATATATCAAACAAAACAGAAATGAATTACATCAAATTTATAAATATTTAAAATTAATTTTAAAAAGATAACACTAATATTATACTTTGAACAGCCATGTGAATCATGTGACCATTATATATATATATATATATATTGTGGTGTCCTTTTCTGCATATTAATTTATTTCTTTTTATGTGAATTAGGCCTGCATGATTAGCCAACTTGCTTCAAATTTGTCTATTTTTCTCACCCTGGATTTCTGAGTGTTCGGAAATGACTTATAAGTTGGTCAAACTAACTTATAAATCATTTGTTACTATTTGAGTGTTCGAAAATAACTTATTTTTTTATTTATAAGTTGACTTTTTAGTAAAAAAAAAATAAGTAAGTATTTTTAACTTATTTTAAACTGACTTTAAAGTCATTTTAAAATAAACCGAATACCTTCATAACTTGTTTTAAAATAAGTCATTTTAAAATAAGTTAAAAATAAGTAAGTATTTTTAACTTATTTTAAAATAACTTATAAGTCAGTTTAAAATAAGTTAGTTTGACCAAATATAATGTCTATTTTGTCCCTCTTCTATTTTGCTCCTCATTTTATTAATGTCATGTTTAGTAATCTTTATATTATTTTAACTTATAAGTTATTATAAGTTGAACACCTTCCTAACTTGTTTTAACTTAATTTTTGACTTATAAATCAAATTGATACCGAACACTTTTACTTATAAGTCATAACATAAAATAACTTATAAATTAACTTATATTTTAATTTATAAATTATTTAAAGTAAGTCGTTTCGGAACATACCCCAAATCCGAGTGTGTTGGGGACGTAATGAAGAGATTTATATGAAATAAATATGGGGTACGTACGGGTTTTGCTAACTCACTGCCATATCCTGCATGATCAACATCAGAATGTGCGATACTCCATCATTGCTCGCAAGTCGCAAGTGCAATTAAATAAATATTTTTCTGATTAAGTTTATTTTTTTTATTTATAGCAAATCAGTTTAATTAATCTTTTGATTCGATCAATTAGCATTATTTAATCCATAATCCAGTTGGTCAAGGGAGACAAATTACTACTAAGTCAATACGTTCAATTGCCAGAAAACAAGGAAAGCATAGGGACCGCGCCAATATTGTACTCCCTCTGTTCCTAAAAGATTGTCGTTTTAGGAAGTAATTTTTGTTCCAAAAAGATTGACGTTTTGAGTTTATCAATGCAGATGGAGTAATTTTTTCCAACTTTACCCTTATTTAAAGTTCTCCTACTTAATGATTTTTCTCAAAAAAATACAAAACCCTTCTTGGTTGTTGAAATGTCTTTACAAATCTCTTCCCTTCCCAATACTTCTTCTTCATAATCTCATGGTTGGTAGTATACTCCTTTTTGGAATCTACAAAGTTAATAATTAGTTGAGATAATTAAAACAAGGGTAATATAGTATTTTTCATAAGGAGTAATTGTATTTCTTAATCTACGTGAATTAACCTTAAACGACAATTTTTTAGGAACAGAGAGAGTAACACGCTAGTCTGATGTTGTGTTAACATGCAAGATAGTTTGACATGTTTTCAATAATATCTTTAATTATGACTCCTGACTTTTGGGATGAGTCTGGAGTGAATTAAGATGATTCAAAAAAATAATATTAAAATAATATATTGAGCATTGATATATTATAATTTTATTCAGGTTCAGAGTTTATTCGAATTGGTACAAATATGTTATTCCCTACCTTTCTAACGCCACTATCTAAAATTAATTGACGTTGTTATGGCTTACAATATTTGGTACTAGCTTTTAAATGCTCAAATTAAATAGATAATTAAGAAGTAATCGTATTATGAGTATTAAGATTTTATATTTATTTTATGTCAAAAATATGGACAACTAAACTTACTTTAAAAGCACAGTGTCATCAGTCATGTCTAGTAAATAATTTAAGTTTTAACAAAAGAAAATTTATTGTATCTAATCAGTTAAAAATTTATATATTTTTGTAGAAATATTATACTCTTTTCGTCCTTTAATATATATTGTTTTAAAGTTGTGCACAAATATTAAAGAAATGATTGTATAGCATTAAATATAGTATCAATTGTCTATATTGTCTTTTGTATTGAAAAAAGAAGGTGTTATTTATTGGGCAGAAAATAGTGAGAGAACCAAAGTTATGTTTAATACTTGAAATAATATTAACAACTAAGCAATTAATATTTAATTAAAATTTTTAAACGATAAATATTAAGAGACAAAAATAACTTTTTAAGACAATATTTAAAAAGGGAGGGAGAAAGTAGAAATTAAGGAGGGAGCATTATACATTGTTGACTTTAACATTAAATATTGAATATTTTAACTTAATACATACAAGCATGTTACAACGGATGGTTGATATATAAATTAATTCCCAACATTGTTGACTTATTGTAACCTTCTTTTATGCATCAACGTATGAAATTAATAAATGAAATATCTGATTGGAATAGTGTCAAGATATCAATGACATTATTAGAAATTAACGACCAACTAATGCATTAATGCACCTCAGGAAATTAACAAGTAGTATCCTCTTGTAATCTTCCATCTACAAAATGAATTAGTTATAAAAATCACACAATAAATGGATACTCTTTTGGAAATGAATCTTCTCCCGTCTTTATTCCGTTTATCAAAGGGTTAATATTATTAAAATGATGTTATGAGAGCAATAAGTATCATTTAATTAGAGTAATTTTTAAAAAAAATATTGTACTAAGTAATTTCCTCTGTCAATATCTTTTTGTCTGAAAAATTAATTCAACCGTCTTTATAATGAATTAGGATCCTTTTTATTTTAAATAAAATGAAAAGTTTCTATTTTATGATCCAAATTTAAAATGTAAAATGATAATAATAAAAAAGATAGATGATAAAAAATATATTAAAATAAAGACTCTTTGTATTATTTAAAATAGAGAGAATTCTAATCCATTTATAATACTATTCCCTCTCATTGAAGATTGTAGGATTTTGTTAGGAGCCTTGGAACACTAGGCTCGTGCACACTAAAAGAGAAGGAAACAAATGCGCCGACAAACTTGCTACCTCCTTCTGGACTCCCAGCTCTGCTAGCTGCTGATTGTACTAATTTAATTATTAATGTTAGTTGGGCCTTTTTGGCCTCCTTTGCACCACAAAAAAAAATTAAAAAAAGAAAAGAGAGTATTAACTAGAATAGGGGCATTTTAGTCATATAACCAGATTGTCCAAAAAATACTCTACTTATAAATTAAGAAACTAACGCGTGATATGCATGCAGCATGTCTCGGTCGTAACCTACGTACACACTCGTATGACCAACAAATATTCATATTTACTTGCTACTACTATTATTTTATGTATGTATGTATGTACGTATGTATGTACTCTTGTAATTGGTTCGATCCTATAGCCTATAACCAACAAAAAGCAATTAAATTCTTCCAGAGAAGAAAAGGAAAGAAACACGCATTCATTCATTCAGCCATGACCCATATATTTTTTTTCTCTCATATTCTTCTCTCTCCACTTTTCTTTTTCTCTCTCTCTTTCTCTCTCCCCAGGCCTAGAGTACTGAGGGTTCACACTTTGTTTATCCACCAAATTTAAAGAATATATTTACAGAAATGTAGATACCATGTATATTTATCTATACAGATATGGTACTACTCTTATATTGTTCTTCCAAGTTGATGATATATATATATATATATATTCCTTCCATCGGAATTGTATTAAACTAACTAACTAGATAGCTGCTCCTAGCCTCTTCTTTGATTCTTGATCAGTTTCTTAATTTTGGGTTGCTCTTAATTATACGTATATGGGAAGTGGTTTTTCTGGTATAGGCGGTGGTGGACCTGGTGGTGGTGGTGGTGAGATCAGTAATTCTAATTCAAAGCTTGGGCCTGGTCTAGAAGACATACCAGAGAGGTGCTTGGCTTTGGTTCTCACGTATTTGGAGCCCCCTCACATCTGCCGTTTAGCCGGTTTGAATCGAGCCTTTCACCGGGCTTCGTCCGCGGATTTTGTATGGGAATCAAAGTTGCCCGAAAACTATCACATTCTTCTCAACAAACTCTTTAATATTAAAGATATTCAGATCAGGGCCGATCAGAATTTGGTACTCAAGAAAGATATATATGCTATGTTGCGTGGTCCTAATCGCTTTGCCGGTGCCACTAAGGTAATATGTACTAACTAATTATCTAGGTGTCTTTCTCTCTTCCGATCAACTATATATTTAATTTACAAAAAAGTATCTAATTACATAAAAATCCATGTTTTTTTATAAGAAAAATAAATTAAATAATTTTTGTCTAGTTACCTAACATCATTACTCTTAAATTAATTATTTTATTTCGACAGGAGGTTTGGTTGGAGAAGAATATAGGGGGAACTGGAGTGTGTGTTTCTATATCTTGGAAGGGATTGAAAATAACGGGTATTAATGATCGGAGGTACTGGAATTACATCTCAACCAATGAATCCAGGTAATTAATTAGATTAAATAATTTATTTATCAAACTTTTATCTTCTAGCTTGTTTAGATTTGGAGTGATTCTTGTTGTTAAATATGGCACCAAAAAATGAAGTATTAGGCAGACAGCACTAAATTATTAAAATAAGTAAGAGCAAGAGCAGAAAGTAGCTAGAAAACTGAATAACTTATCAGTGAACGGAGACATGCTATATATGGCCAATGTGGGTCTTTGAGAAAACTCATTTTGTTATATAAGAAAAATGAAGAGACAACAAATTGAGGTTTAAATTAGCACAACTTTGAGATACTATACATACACAATATATACAACAATGGTAGGGTCTCACATTTTTAATTATCAATATATACATCGACTCTGATCTGAATTAATTTCGGTTGATTTTAACTGCACGGTTCCGAAAATGAAATGGAATTAATCAAGCAGTACTCTTGCAATTAAGTGGAGTAGTTTTCATTTTTATTACTAGTAGTTAAATTTTTTTTATTAACCCAAAGTCAATTGAATATTTGAATTGGATGTTAATAATTGCAAAGGAGTGTCTTTATCCTTTTGATATTGCCCCAACATCAGACTGCTGGTCCATACCATATAAGTATTCAATAATAGTATCCTCGATGGTGCAATATGCAACGTTTTTTAAAAAGTAGTAGTACTACTACTTCTACAGTTCATTACGAGTTTCAAATAATATGACAGTTGGTCCATCCAATTAATATCCTCAGTTCACACTTTATATATATGCCCCCTATTCACTTTCCTAAAGTGGATATAAATATCTTATTGGACCAAATAAAATATCGAAACAGTTGCCTGATTCCATTCACAAACAATGACAGATAAAGAATCTTGGAAAAACTTGTTCCCTACAACTTGCGTCAAGCAGGTGGTGTCCTTACCGGTTACCACTAGCCACTAGGCTATTCACACAAGTTATTAAATTTTCACATCATTTTACGTTAATTACAACCTGTTGAATCTAATTTAACATGTCTATCTATGACCAATGTGTAGATTCCATACAACTTGTATCCATACAGCTTGCACTACTTTCAGACCAAATTATGGTCAAGCAGGTGGCATCCTTAACACTAGGCTAGGCTAGGCTAGGCTAGGCTAGCTATTTACAGAACCTGCAGATACGTACAATTTATTGATTATTTACATCCATTGACATTAATTAATTGAATTTAACTTTTCTATGACCAATATGTAGATTTCATTCAATTGCATATCTTCAACAAACATGGTGGTTGGAAGTAGCCGGAGACTTGGAATTCGAATTTCCGGCAGGAACTTATAGCCTATTCTTTCGACTCCAGCTCGGAAGATCCACAAAATGGCACGATGGACGGGGCACTAGCCCCAAACAAGTGCACGGCTGGGACATTAAACCGGTCCGCTTCCAATTATCAACATCAAATGGTCAGCATGCCATATCGCAGTACTGTTATTTAAGCCAACAACGCAAGTGGGTACACTATCATGTTGGAGATTTTCTAGTACAGAACTCAAATGTGCCAACAAAGATCAAGTTCTCAATGTCCCAGATTGATTGCACACACACTAAAGGAGGGTTGTGCTTAGACTCTGTGTTGATTTGCCCAAGTGAGCTTGGAGAGGGATTGAAGCAGTCTTGATTAATCATTAGGCACACAAAAATCAGCAATTTATTTGGCAGTTGGTTTGGAAAAAGAGAGGGAGGTGTTAGTTAGGTTAGATCCATACAGAAAGCAATTAAGTTGTAGTACTACATATATATTTTTTGATTGCCATTGGTTAGTTTTTAGGCAAAGTAATTTGCTTTTCTTCGGGTAATATTGTCTTGCGAGCAAATTTTTTATTTTTTTTCCCAACTCGTTGTCTTTCTTGTGTAATAACAAGTGTAAGCAATGTTGGTTGCTCTGTATTTAAAATTGTACAAGGCTTGTTACGACTTCTCTGTGTTTGGATGATAGTCTTAATCTTGTGCTAAAATAAAATAAATTAAAATGTTTATAGTATAAAGTGAAATAGTTTATTCCTAAAACACTTGTAATGATCGATCATAATGAATGAATCATCTGTGTCATCTAATTCAGTATTTGCGCTGGATGGGATGAACGGAATGTATACAAACTTACAAATTAAGTAAAAGTTAAGTTCCAAACATGTGTATTATGACTTTAATTACATGTGTTTAAGCATGAGTTTGGTTGCACTGCCTAACAACTTGCTCCATACGGGAGCAAGTTGATGAATGTTTTATGTGTCTCTACTCTCTAGTCAGTCTCTAAAGAACACAAAATCATATCGCGAGGGAGGGAGTTGTACACGATTAATGGTACTGACAGAGTAAGCTCCAAGTTCTTAGCTCCATATATGAGACATTTTCTTGATATGGACGAATATGACTAAACCACAACTAATTTTAATTTGACCCCAAGGGGTAGTGGTAGTTTGTGAAAATTTATTAAGAGAGGAAGTGTGCACTAAATAAAGAGGAGTAGTTACCGTAGTAGACCTACAACCATGTCCAAAGAAAAATTTGAAAGAAATTGTAGTTACAATCACAAATGTGAAAGAGATTATTGAAAGGAAAGTAATTTGTCTTGCAATAAAAATATAGATTATTGTTGCAAAGTGACATATTAATTAATCATATATATATATATATATATGTATATTAATTTATAAATTACGTGATTATGTCTATTTACAATAAAATTTTATTGAATATTTTTTTTCACAAAATATATTTAAGGACTCTTATTGAAATTGGCTAGTTTGAGTGAGCATAGAAAAAAAGAAAAAAAAAAGGGATTGAACTACAATCACTCAAAATAAAAGGGACTGGATGGATTAAGTCATTAAGACTGCCTAATCATCAAATTTTTATAAGTATTTTCCAAATCTTATCTTATATAATAAAGTTGCGTATTGGAGTGTAAAATTGAGTGTGATGTCACGTGAGATCACCGAAAGGCTAAAACCATATACTCCCTTCGTCCCAAATTAATTGCTTTTCTAGGACTTTTTTAAGTTAAATTGACTGTTTTTAAAATTAATAATTAAGCATATATAAATATATTTCTAAAATTATAAAAATTGAAATTAGTAATAAATTGTATATACTTTCTTTTGGTTATAATATTTTCACCTATATGTTAGCAAAAATAGTAAAAAGATTAATTTTAAAAATAGTCAATTTAACTTTAAAAAGTCCTAAAAATACAATTAATTTGGGACGGAGGGAATACTATATACTATATAAGTAACCCTGTACCAAACACTATGTGGTGGTCGTTAATATAAACGTGTAGATCACAAAATGACGATTACTAAACTTTTTAATCAGGTACCTTTTCCTTTTCCGCTTCCACTTCCGCTTCCGCTTCCACTTCCGCTTCCACGTGCGCTGTGCCATTATTATCGCCGGTTTGTCACTCTCTCGACCATGTTTGTGAAAGAATAAGAATTATAACCGTGATAATCCGTGCAAACGATGAGTAAATTTTAAAACAGACTTTATCAGTTTTTTTTTACAGAGTATTATGTATAATTTTAATATTTATATTAATTTGTTGTTCTAATTATATATATATAATAAAATATTATTAATTTATTATATTTTTTAGTGGATTATTTGACGAATTATCACGAGGCACAATTTTTATATTTGATTATATATTTAGTATAGAAAAGACAAGTTTAATAACATGTGCAAAACACGGGATAACTTAAAAATAACTTATTAAATAAATTTTAAATATAACATATTTGAACGATAATTTTATAATAATTATTATTTGTTTAATTTTAAATGATTTCATTACAATACATCATTTTAATTGAAATAAGAATAAAAAAAAGTGATACTACAATGCATTTGATTTATGAATTTAAGAAGTCATTCACTATAAATTTATGAATTTTAGAAGTCATTGTAAATGAATTTATGATATTTAAAAATAGAAAAATCAAAAATGTATATCCAAATACACCTCAAAATGTAAACGAATTAAAAATTAATTAAAATTTTAATTTCTAATAAATAAAAAAAATAAAAGAATAAATCTATGTACACACTCAAAATGTATATCTAAAGACACCTCTAAATGTAAAATAATACTCTCTCCGTCCTAAATTAATTGCGTTTTTTTGACTTTTTATAGTCAAATTGACCATTTTTGAAACTAAATTTTTTACTATTTTTGCTAAAATATAGGTGAAGAAATTATAACCAAAAGAAAGTATATACAATTTATTACTAACTCCAATTTTTATAATTTTAGAAATATATTTATATATGCTTAATTATTAATTCTAAAAATAGTCAATTTGACTTAAAAAAGTTAAAACTGAATAATTAATTTGGAACTGAAGAAATAATAAATAAGAAGAGAGAAAATGTTATAAAGAGATGAGAGAGAAATATTTTACTATTATTTTATATTTGGGTGCGTTGATGTGTCCAAAATAAAATTTGGAAGGGAAAAAAATTATAAAAAGTGAAGTTTCATTAAATAATGTAATTAATATGAATCATTAAATATTAATGTGTTGAAGTAGCGTAGTAATTAAGAGTAATTAATTGTTGAAGAACCGGTTGGTTGCTTCTATTTTTCAGCTTTCACGCTTTTATGATTATTATATCCACACAGTCTTCGTCACCAGGAACTATCTATGTCGGTGTAACCACCACCACCACCTCCTCCTCCTCCTCCTCCTCCCCCTCAAGCAGCTTCAACGCTCCCTTTTATCTCTCCAAGGATTTCCTTAGATCCCTCTCTACTTTCTAAAAGCCTGAAAAAACTTTTCTCCGTTCCTTTTTTTTCCCGTGTTCATGTATGTTTTCTCGAAAGGTTTTCTTATTTATTGTAGATTCTGATCACTGTATTTATTTATTGTTTTCTTTTTCCTTTAAGCCTCTGATTTTAGAAATCGGATCACTACGTTTATAATTGTGATTAGAATCGTTTACAATTGTGGGTATAAGAGTGCATATTCTTATTCAATTGTGGATATTATGAAAGGATGGAAATGTCTTTCCTTTACTTTGCGCGTAAAAGAACTCGCGTAATTGTTCTTTTACATGTGTTAGTTTACTTGATTATTCGGCGTATTGTTTGTTTGTTTTCCTTAATTGTGTTTCTGGAATTGCAGCTAGGTCTTTAAGGATAGGGTAGCAAATTTGCGCAATAATGGAGGGTTGCAGTGATTTTATACAATGGCTTGGACCTGACATGTCCATAAAGGTTCTCATGTACTTGGAAGACCCCTCTGATCTTGTCCGTATTAGTGCGGTTTCCACTTCTTGGCGTCAATTTGGTGAGCGCAAACACTCACATCTTAAGCTTTGTGTATCAATATATGACTGAATATTTTACTCTAGTTTGTAACAACAGAGATGGACTTCTGTTAATAATGGTTTCTAGGAAACAAATGTAGAATAGAAAGTGATTGACGATTGAGAAGAAGAATGTGATTAGTGATGATGTTACAACAGAAGTACAGAACAATATGAGGTTTGTGTACTAGGATTTAATCTTGATGAATCTAATTGGCTACCATTGAATAAAGGATTCTAACTAACTTACTCTGTTTTAACTACTACTAACTGACTTTACCCTACCCTTACAGCTGATAGGCTATATCAGTAACTAACTAACTAACACGTGTTTCAGGTCAATTACCAAATGAGTACTTCCTTCAAATTGGCATTAACCTGTTATAAGATTTTGTGCTCTGTTTCTTGTTCTACTTTTTATTTCAACGGTTGTGGCATCACTTTGATTGTCTTCCTGCAAGTTCTAATAGAAACCCTATTCTGATGGTTTTGATGTTGTTCTAAAAAAAATTGTTAGAGGAGTCGATCATATCAGGTTTACAACAAGGCTATTTTTTTTTATTATTATTTACGTAAACTTCTATTTTACTTTGTTAATTGAATAGGTTTTATATTCTGTTTGATTATGTGCAGTGATTTGGAATGGCCTTTGTAAGCAGCTCTGTTTGAGAATGTACCCTGAAATATCAAGTTTTGTTCATGTTATTGAAGTGAACAACATGATAGAACCTGTTGAAGTCAGGCCTGACAATTCGATGGAATGGTCATGCCTGAAGAGGGATCATAGAGTATATGCCTTTCTAGCACAAGGTTTTACATCTTTTATGAGAAGAGATTGCTTGTTAGAGGCTATTAGTGCATCAAGTACCGATAACTATCCTGAGGAAAGCATTCAGAATACATTGGAGCCAAGTGATAGGGTTGAACAAAGAGCTTCATACTGGTCGAGTGAAGGTGAAAGTGACCCTGCAGTTCCTGAGACGTTATTGTACAAGTTGACTTCAAATCTGTGTGTGATTACTGAAATTCATGTACAACCATTTCAAGGTGGTTTCTAAAACTTCTTTGCATTTCTTTCTAATGATTCGGTACAGACTATATATTTTGTTCTTTCACTGATTGAGGAATTATGTTTGCGTATCAGCATATTTTCAGTTCGGCTTTCCTATATATTCAGCAAAGGCTGTGCGATTTCGGATGGGGCGTCCTAAGTCTCTAGTGGAAGTTGAAGGTAATGCGACTGGTGAGTCTGAATCTGTTCAGGGGCTTACCAACAAGTTTGTGTGGACGTATACCTCTCCAGAATTTCCAATGATTCAAGTAAGGTGCACAATCTATATGTAGGTATTTGAATTTTTCCTTTTTTCTGAGTCCAAACTAGATCCATATTTGTGTTTTGCGTTTGATGTTCTATCTTGATAACCTGAAATTATGAAGTTTCAAAGTGTGTATGCTATCCTGTCCTTCATAGATGTTTTTCATCTTCTTGTTCAAGAGGAAAGAGAATTATTGGACATATGTAGAATATGCAATAATGCTAATGAGGGTATAAATGCTTTATGAATATATTCTAGAATGGCTGTAGATAAAGGTCTAAGGATCATATCATGTCATCAATTCTTTTGACAAAATATAGTCCCTTTTCTTTATTTTTTTGTCTTTCTATATATTTGATATTGTTCAATGCTTCTTCTTGATTGATGTAAACAGGAGAACCGTTCACAAAAGTTTAAGCTTCCAGAACCTGCTATATGCATTGGGGGAATCCTGCTAATAGAGCTATTAGGCAGGGTTCAGAGACAAGAAATGGATGGTTTATTCTACATATGGTTAGTCAACTTAGTTTCTTGCGGTCCTTGTTCTTATGATTGCTCATGTAGTTAAGCGTTTCTGTG
Source organism: Aralia elata (assembly GCA_034770075.1). Taxonomy (NCBI): domain Eukaryota; kingdom Viridiplantae; phylum Streptophyta; class Magnoliopsida; order Apiales; family Araliaceae; genus Aralia; species Aralia elata. The sequence goes on along the minus strand of CM068385.1, from coordinate 109,095,630 downwards.
AAACCGTTGATGTGGTAAATCAATGGCACAGAACACATCCTTGCCATGCATATGCTAAAAAATCTCGATTCTGATTGTATCTGTTATCCTCGTAACTGTAGTTGGAGAGATCTGAAATCTAGTAGATTCTAGTGAAGAGAAAATGTTAAGGATACACGCAGAAATATAATCCATTTGGGTGTCATTAGTTTTTGTGCAGGGAGTTGGACTTATAGTCTTAAGACTAAGGGTAAGATGAATCTATCACTACAAAACTAAGGAGATCAAAGTCTCGAAATTTGGAAGCTTTATCATTATGCTGCACTTGGTCCTCTTTTACCCTGGAAGTGCATATGTTGGAAGAAGCAGTTGGTGGTACTTAATTACATTTTCGTAGTAGGGTGTGACTTTGGTGATGCATATATTTATATATTTGTCTTTCTTTTGTGCTCCTCATAAGAAGAGTCGAGTTGCAGTAATTTCTGATTTAAGGAACCTGCACTGTCTCGTAATGGCATGAACATACTGTTACATCATGCCCTTGGTATCTCTGAAATCTTGTTGATATGTTGCAGCATCTCAAATGTTCAAGTTGTGGGACGGCCACTCTCGCCCGCATTTGATGTCGAGATACTTGATTCTTCAGGAAAGTGCAACCTGAAGTACTACCCAGAAGCAAATTTTTGCCGGTCACCAACAAAATCTGGTGAAGCAGAAATGAATAGCCCCAGTCGTTTCCGGTTGTTTACTGCAAGCATAAGGGGTTGGGAGCAAATGATACTTGATACATTACTTGGAGGTGGAGCTGTTGCTGTAGGTGGTAGTGATTCAGATGAGGAGCTCTTCGCTTAGGTTTTCCCAACAGCAACCTTCTCCCGTGTAATTGTATAGACCTTATTCAGTAATGACAGTTCTTGTATCTAGTAATTCTAGTTATCCCCCTTGCTGGCAGGCTTCAAGATGTTTCATTAGTTTCATTATTTTTTGTTGCTAAGTCATCACTAGACAGCACTCGGGCATTGAGTATGCAATTCATTTCCGAATTTTGTGATTTGATAATGTATTTCCTGTTTTATTATGTTCCCCGGACTTCTGATCTGTGGAACTATTTTTGTTAGCCATCCAGGCCTGAAATCGTAAGTGTACAAGCCAGAAAGGTAGGTGTGTGTGTGTGTGTGTGTGTGTGTGTGTGTGTGTGTGTATATATATATATATATATATATATATATATATATATATATATATATATTATGTTCATATATATGGGTTCTTCCCATTAGTCTTCGGACTAGAAACTGAAGATGTAGTAAAGGATCAGGCAATTTCACTAAAGAGTCCAGGGGAAACTACAGTTCACACATTGTTTATCTAATGCTATGCTGCAAAAAGGACATTTTTCCACCGAAGGACATGCCAAATTGCCTAATGGTGACCTGACGGTCCAAGTAATTGTGTAATACTCAGCTCCATCCATGAATTAGAACTAGCGTGCTAAACATCAATTACAGTCTAGTAACTCTATAATTACTCCCCACACTGCCATAGGCGTATAGTTGTTGTAGTTGGTCAATCTATTACTATGTGCTAATGCTACTGCATCTCTCTCAGTGGTGAATGTGTCGTCAACACCACCTGGGAAAAAGTAAAGGATAATCTTCAAATGTTAATTGGTCAATCTATTACTATGTGCTAATGCTACTGCATCTCTCTCAGTGGTGAATGTGTCGTCAACACCACCTGGGAAAAAGTAAAGGATAATCTTCAAATGTTAATGCAGGAAAACCCCATTGCATCGCAGAATTGTCGATTATTCTGCAAATTCAGGTGGATCTCACACATTTTTTAAGAAATGGAATTACTGTGGCTGTCGTCCATCTTCATCAAGTAGTCCCAGCAATGAGAATAGTTTCTACAGAGAGTGGAGAATCGCTACAGAATTTACTAGCAATAAGAACAGAACATTCTTAGGCATTCTTGTCAAATCATCCTTCAACTCAAATGACTTGGTAGCCTATATGGAGGTTGACAGAAAAACCATCCACAATAGCAATAAGAACAGAACATTCTTAGGCAATCTTGTCAAATCATCCTTCAACTCAAATGACTTGGTAGACTATATGGAGGATGACAGAAAAACCATCCACAAAATGAAGAAAATCATCGCACGATCTGGAGTACAATGGAATCAAGAACAGGAGCAACCCCATAAAGGCGAGTACAATGGGATCAAGAACAGGAGCAACCCCATAAAACAAAACTGACGTCAAAGATGTAAATATCATATTGATACAGAAAATGGATAAGTTTTAAACTGTCCATAGATTACACTTGCAAGATTTTGTAGGCATAAACACCATAAGGGAAAGGGAAAGATCAATGACAAAAACATAAAGACCAGTTTCCTAACTCCTCGACATCAAAGAAACTCTATTTTTTTTTTTGTTCCAACCAAAGAAACCGACAGAAATCAAGAAACTAATTCAAATGAACATGTACAGTGGATATGTTTTGGAAAGAGCTGATCACGTGAAAGCCAATAAGAGGGTCAATTTAGGTCCGTCATCCTTTCCAGCCATACGGCATACTATCCTCGAGATCACTGCTAAAAAACCCACTTTCAGTGAACTCGTGTGCTATATCCTGAACCAATTCCTCCGATAACTGAAGATTCTGCAGTAGATCAGGTGCTTTCTGGCTGCTCCCATTATTACCACCAGCTGCAGAAGACTCGCTGTTTGATGCAGCTTTAAAACTGTTGCTCCTTGTTGGCACAGGTCCATTAGCACCTCCCGACTTATTGATATGGGCTGTTGTTGCAGCTGAATGATTGTTTCCAAACCCAAGTCCATCCCTCGCCCCACTCCCATTAGCACTCTGCGCAGTAGGTGATTGATGCTGTAGTAACCCCCCTGCATTGCTATTGTTGTTCATATCCTGCAGCAGTTGCTGGATCATATGCTGTTGCAAAGCCTGACTGCTGTGGGAGGATTGTGGATGGTTCTGTTGGAGAAAGCCATTACCATTTACCGACCGCTGCTGAGGCTGCAAGAGATGGGAATTTGAGAAGCCACTGACTGGTACGTTCTGCAAGGTCCCTGGAAGTACAGAAGCAGAACCTTGAAATGAGGATGATGAACGCTGGTTAGAATTGTTGAAAGAAGAAGTTGCTTCCTGTTGAAGTGAATTGGAGTTTGAATTAATTGAATTTTGTCTCATCAGCATATTCTGGTAGTTTGGAAGAGCTCGAGCAGCTTGATCAACCGTTTGATGATTACTGCTCATTTGATTGTTAAGTGCAGGATGCTGTGCTACTAGCTTGTCGAGTGTGCTGCGATCGGTCGGCAAACCCTGAATACCTGCCAGTTTTTCCAACTCCTGCATCTTTTGCAGCTGAAGCTTGGCGGGATTGGCAAGTGGAGGAAATTTTTTTAAACCCTCTGCAAATGAGTAGGGCCAGAACAGTATCAAATATTTGGGGGTAATGGCTTCAAAATTCAGAAAGATCCAACGCACTAAGAACTTAGAAACTACACCAACATAAGTGAACACCACTCAAGGAAAAGTAATGTGAAAACCTTTGGATAACAATAACGTTCATATTCCACATGGGAGATGGATCTAACCATTTCTAAAATAATTTAATGCGATGCATGTTTCACAAAGTAACAGTTGTACTCAGAAGACAAACGACCAAAAGACCAACACTGCAAACTCAGAAAGATCAACTGACAAACCCGGAACTAAATCATAAATCAAAATAGTTACCAATAGGCCCAACTTTTGGGTCTCTGCAGAAATCCATAAGATCTTTCATGCTATTGACAACCTCAGAGATCTGTTACAAAGTAGTGTATGCAAATGCAAGAAACCTTATAAGAAACAAAACAGTAGGTCAAATTTTTACTCAAAAGCAGAACCAAATTTAGGAATCTACCTGTAAGCACCGTACATATCTTTTGGAAAATCCCAAGTCATTCAAAGACTGTAACTCCAAACTCCTCGCAAGTTGACGCCCAGCTGTCACAACCCTGAAGTAGATAAGCGGTCAGCTACAACCATACTGCATTAGGCCCATTGCAACCAAATATTTAGGTCTAGAGCAGTCAACTAAATCTCAACTACAAGATTCACAATATTAGGATTCAACCAACTGGAATAACATGCAGCTAAAAATATCTCATCGAAATTGTAAGTCATTGATAATGCAAATGAATAAGAGCTTATATCATGGTAACCAAACTCAAATCTCTCATCAGAATTTAAGGCGCAAAACATGGCAGGCTTACAAAAAATATTTCCAACATGGCCTTTTCAAGCTACTTTGCTGAATAGGTAGGTGCATCAGAAATGAAATAGAAGACACCCCCTACTTGCACCTGTAGAATCGCTTGGTAATTGGATTAGTCTTGCATTAGGGAATAACTCTTCTTTTAGAAACAGTTATCAACAGATTCAATCATACCTAGATCATTGAGAAACTGGAATGAACATATGCTTAAATCATTTCAAGAACAACTACAATAATAATATCATATATATATTTTTAAATGCTAATATTGATAATATTCTAACAACCTTTTCTTATAGTGGAGAAAATAAAAGATACAAGCTTGTTTCAGAAAGTAGACCCAAACTAGTTGATAAAATGTTCAGTTTCATGTAGCTGAAAGAGGCAATTTGTGTTACTAGTTTAAAGTTGAGATCAACTTGTAAACATATACAGACAATTGTAAGATCAAAGCCGTCTCCACAATCAAATTAAGATCAATTGATTAGATTTTAGAAACTCAGATAGATATTATTCCCAAAAAAAGGGGGGGAGGAGGGAGGGAGGGAGAGAGAGAGAGACCTACACAAAGGAAATCATTCATGTTTTTAGAAGTACTTAATTTCATCTGATGATTTGAAATCCACAATGTGTGTACAAAAAGCAACATAGGGATAATTAGACATGTTTGACTAAGGAATACTGAATGGATCCATTTCATTAGCATCAGAATGATTTGATATAAGCGAATTGAGAGAAGACAGGAAGCTGAGTAGTCATGATAACTAACATTAGGTACTTGACAACTACATTCCTCTCATGAAATTTAACAAATAAAGTCAAACATATATTAACATGGCCACTCCCAGAAGCTTACAAATAACAAAGGTTGGGAACTTAAATCAGTTAATTATAATCAGGACACATGCTTTGCATTGGCAACTGAAAAAAGCTCAATCAAAAGGCAAAACACCACAATAATAATAATAATAATAATAATAAAAAAAAAATTTAATTCACTCACATATTGCTATTGTTCTGCAAATCTTGTTGAGAAACCCCGTCCGATCCGCTCTCAGCAATTGTGCTTTGGCATTTCTGTGCAACCTGTAACAACTGATTCACCTGCAAAGAAATTTTTCTACAGATTTCAGTTATAATTTTCAAATTGAGAATTCGTCTTATTCGTAGTAGTTAAATGATTCAACACACTTTCACTTTATAATATCTTAAAAGATAAACCAAAAAATCTATTGAATCAGTATTGCAGACAGAATGTATTTGAAAAAGCTTCAAGAGAGCAGCGGAAGAGCTAATTCACGAAGATGCATAATGAGGATCATTCCCATAGATGCATGTAACCAGTTTTATTTGGTGTACAGCCTGAGCTTTTAACCTCACTGTCCCCACAGGATAAAAGCACAACTGTTCTGTTCCCAGTTTATTAGACTTGTCACTTTCAATATACCTTTTTTTTTCTTTATCCTTTTTTGGGATCAGTTGTCACTTTCAGTATACAAGTCCACTGTTCTTGCAGTTATTTCCAGACTTAATTCTTATAGAAGCTTCACATATCTGTGCATCTCCAGAACTCGTTTGTGTGAGCATGTCTTGTTGTACCTGCTTGTGCGCATAGAGAAAGATAGGGAAAGGTCCCTTCATTGGATTCTTTGCATTCTACTAGTTCTTGTGCTCATAATGAGTCGTCTTTGTCATTTCAATTCAATATACTGTCCCAGAAAAATTAAAAATGAAAACCTAATAAAAAAATATTATATTTGATTTAATCTATTAACTAAATGAGAAAAAGAAAGAACATCTACATACTTGATGGATGCACAGATAGATTAGATACAATAAACAACCAAATTCAACTTAAAGGAGCGGAATATAACTAATAACATGGCCAGTAACAGAAGCTAGTGGAGGAATATTATCCACACGGCAAGGTCGAGTACGGAGTGCCACCTTTTTGTTGTGTTTTCTGTTTTTCTCATATTTCTTTCCTTTTCTCTCTGTTTACTATGTTTATATATTAGTACGTATGTATTTTTCTTTACGTAGGTGTGTTCTTATTTTACTTTAACTCCATTTATTTCCATTATTTTATTTTAAATTATTTATTTTATTCTTTTCTTATTTAATTTGTTTATTCTTTTAATTTTCTTCTAGCCTTTCTACTTTTACACTTACATATGATATAAATTCCTAGACTATCCAAACTAGTTTGGGATAAAAGAAGTTGGTGAGTTAAGTGGAGATAATAAACATTCAAGTCAAAGAAAGTGGCTAACCTGTGGTGCAACCAATCTACGAGGAAGAAGTTCTTCATGTCGCCGCGCACAAAATTCCCAAGATAATATCTGAAAGACACACATGTACACAATAGCTCAGATGTTCCTACGTTGAAGAGGAAAGACCAAAAAAAAAAACAAAAAAAACATTACGGATATCAATATGAAAGTAAAATATTAACCTTTAGATCAGGTGTGAATATTACGCGCAGCTGACCCTCACGAACCACCCGAAGTTGCTCATATACACTTTCCTGAACTGCTTTTCCATATTCCAACATCATTATTCCAGAGGGAAATCTACTTTCGCGGGGCAAATCCAAAAACAAAAGCTCATCAATGACACCACTGCCAAATTTGATTTCATTAAGTCGAGGAAGTACTTCAAAAGTTGCCTCTGTTGAAACCCCCATCAAAGAGTAAAATGAGTTAGACCATACTGTTTAATCTAACCAATACATCCCCTTGAGCAACTAATGCAATTAACTGTCAAGTCAAAGGTGGTGCCAAAGCAGGCCCATGAATCTCACTATGATCATTTATAATAACATGCCTATTTCCATTTAATGACAGCTGAATGTAAGGCTTCTTTCTTAATAAGTTATTATTAGTTACAAGCTATGCACCAAAGTCTTCGTTCAATAGGAACTTAAACTGGAAAAATTATAAGTAATATTTATTCAAAACCTGATTATAATTTCATTAAAAATTAACAAGCAACTGGATAGGTATGATGAAGTATGTAAACACATGTTACCACAAACACATGATACTGAGGTGCTACTTTAAGTCTATACTATAACAGGGTTAATTGATGTTTTGGTTATTGTACTGGAGGTCCATTTACATTTTGGTTACTGAAGTGAAAAAATTATCGAGTTACAAGACTTAAAAGAAAATCTCAATCGAATGACTTTAGTCATTTCCATCCAATTAATGTAACAGACATGCTTACTTGACTAACATTTTGTACACATGGAAGATGAGCTGGACTATTGGGTCCACATGTTAGTGAGAAAAGAGTAAAATGCTCACGTAGACAAATCTCCCAAAAGTTAAAAAAACAAAAGGAAGAAAAAAAAAGTCTCTCTCTCTCTTCTTTTTCTCTCAGTCATCTGCATCCTTACAACCGGTAATCAATTAGAAAATTTAAAATAGGAAGGAATTCCAGTTTCTTCTTCTAAGGTTGTCACCTTTACCGTGGAAAATCCATTTGAATCTTAAAAAAACCAATGCATATTAAATTTTTTATTTTATTTTTAATGGAGCTCATCAACAGCTTCATGTTTTGTTTTCATGGATATAGAACCAACTAGAAATTATGTGTACAACAACATAAAATCAGAACACAACAAGCTCAAATTTAGTGATAGTTTCAATGGGGGATCAACCCAGATCCGTAGATTCCTCTCGTCCAAAAAATCAAAGATAGAGAGAAAGAGCAAATAGATCTGCCATCTCTAATCTAAACTCTAACCCCATAAGCTTGTCGCCAGCAATGCAAAAGTTCATCAAGAGTAGATCAGAAAAAGTAGAAGACGAAAAAGATCAAAATCGTTTAATTATTGGACGCATCCCAGCCATCTCCGATCCAAAAATAAAAACAGAGAAGAATAATAGATGGGGTTGAACAAGAAAGAGGAGAGAGAAAGCTGTCAATTTATTTTCTTTAAAAAAAATTACAAAGAGATATTCATGTAAGCAATTTTACATTTTTCCTCTTAAAGATGTGGGCCAAATTTCCACCTCATATACCATGTGTACAAACCGTTAGTCCCATAAACATCTCTGTTAGATTAATTGGACGGAAGTGACCAAAGTCACTTGATTGAAAATTTATTTTTAGTTTAGTAACTCAAATTGACCTCTAGTACAGTAACTAAAACATCAATTAACCCCTCTATAACGGCACACGCATATGTATGTATGGAATTAAATACGTTTAACAAATTCTTGCCTCACCTTAAGTTCTGTGGTATATGGATGACAAAGGTAATCACCCGACATCAGAAAAATGGTACTCAACCATGTATGTGGAACGACATCAATAAAAGCATGGTTGTTTGGGTGAAACCAGCATTGGTACAATATGTCCTAAAAATCACTACTATTATACATGAGTTGGACACTGGCTTTTGACTTTGAGACAATCTGAGCGTCACATTAATCATCAGCATCCATTCCTGAGGTAAACTAATTTTAACATTTTACACTTGCCTTGTGTCTTAGCTCTAAAACTTGTTGTAGGATCTTTGATAAATAATTCAACAAGCCAAGAAAGGATGCTATGAATTTTCATATAGTGAAACCAACTACTCTAAATTGACTAGTCCCTGGTCATAAACCATTTTCACTAACAAACTTTTTTCCCTTCTAATATTTTATGACCAGCAGTTAGGCCGCAGGAAGAAGGGATCTGTTTTCCTGGCTTACCCTTGACTCCTTTTCACAGAGAATTCAACTATCTTGCTACATTAATGGGCCGTAGAAGATGCAACTCCTGTCTCAATTCAAGACTAGTCTTTAAAGTACAGTATACGGTTGGGATTGAACTTCAGAACCTCACAAGTCAAACCTACCAACTTTACACCCACTGAAGAACATTTAACTAAAATGACATTTATGTTAAGTAGCAGCAGATGGCAGATCCATATTCTTGGAAACCTTTATTATTTCCCACAACACAATTTGTATCAACAAACAACACTAGTATCTTGACTATGTGAGTCGCATAAATAAATACATATAGTTTGACACCTTTTTTCACACCCTAAAAGTGGCTTGTTGTAGAGTAAATTGCAATTGCTTTTCTGGGCTAACCAATGTCTGGAAGTTCCAGAAATTAAAATTAATGCAACAGACCTTAAGTTAAGAGCCTTCAATTGATTAACTTTTATGGTATGAGTCCAAAGATGATGATGATATAAAGGTCAAAAGACCCAAAAGCTACTAGCAATAGAAAAACACGAAGACAAATTCACTCACCAAATCCCCGTCCTGATTTTGAACCACAAATATCGCACTGCCATGCATCCTTTTCACAAGAATGAAAGCCAAAACAGAAAAATTAGTTAGCGAGGTTCACCAACCAACTGCTTAATGCAGACAGGAAAATATAATTTAAAGAAAGGGAAAGAACAAGGTTCTAAAAGGCGCTAGGCGGGAGGCGGGCGGCCGGAGGGGGCCTAGCGCCTAGGGGGCCTAGGCGGGGCTTAGGCGGGGCCTAGGCGGGATTTTCATTTTAAGTCAATTTTAATATTTTATCTTATATTTATCCAAACAAAACAATAATATAAAGCAAAATAATCTATAATAAAGATAATAAAGGCATTTGCTTAAAGTTCAAACACATATCCATATTGCTAATGTCAAAGTTCAAACACAAACATGTAATTGTTCAAAGTTTAAACACAAACAAATAATCAAAAATACAAACTAATAGTCCTCATCTCCATATCTCCATATCTCTCTATATCTCTAACTCTTCTTCTCCATATCCTCCAAGATAATGTCTCCATCGGACTCAAACTCATACTCCTTCAAGATAATGATCCACGACATTATTTTGTAGCTTAGTTATTAAAATAAAAATAAAAATAAAAATAAAAAACAATTGCAGCTCTAATTTCTTCGCCTAGGCCACGCATAAAGGCTTAATTTCTCCGCCTTGTTCGTCTAGGCCCCGTCTAGTCCTACCTAATCTCCTAGAGGGATTTTTTTGCCGCCTTGGGTCTAGACGAGGCGCCTAGACGAGACGCCTAGGCGTGGCGGGAGGGGGGGGCCTAGCGCCTAGGCGGGGCCTAGGCGGACCTAGGCGGGGATTTTTAGAACAGTGGGAAAGAATACAAATTATCTAGCATCCATATATATACATGTATGTGAGCATATGCATCATATGAGCGAAAACTTCTTAGAAGTATGCAGAACTGATGTTAACATAGGCAATCAAGTAGACAAGAGAGATCAATGTATCACATCAGTTGAAAGTTCAACTTGATCACATAACTTTCCGTCTCTTTCATAGAATTTCAAATCGACAATCAAAAGCTAACCATGGCTGCCTGGGGAAATACGCCTAGTGAGTGATGCCCAACATTGTCATATAATGACAAGCACCACCTTTTTTTTGCACGTGGAGAGTAGTACTCGGCAACAAACTTCCTCCAGTAGGCAATAGTATTGTCCTGTTGAAATTAAGTGATGCGGACAATAATCAAAATAAAACAGCAAGTTTCAAATATAACTGAAACAGGAAATGAAATTGATACTTAGTGTAGTGAGACAAGATTCACCGTGCTACTCCCAAAGCAAAAGATGAATGGATTAAAAGTGTAAAGGAAGACTTGTACAAAAATTGGTCCATAAGAAATTACTCACAGGTGGCCGCTGCCGCTGATGATATAAGTATTGCATTAGCCGACGAGAACAAACACCGCCATCATTGGGGCGCTTCACACCACATGCAGACTGCACGCCCTGTTGTTGAAGCTGTTGTCTCAACTGCAGCTGTTGCTGCTGCAACAAATGGGCTCGCTGCACTGGTGGCATAGACTGCAACAATTGTTGCTGTTGTTGCCTCAGTCTCTGCTGCTGAATTAAAGCTTGCAGCTGAGGATTAGGGGATTGTAATTGCATGGAATCTTGTCTTTGCAATATCTGTTGTATAACCTGCTGATGCAAAATGTCTTCCTGCTTAATATCCAATCGAGGTTTCTTCTGCAAGTGGGAAATATTAGTGGGATCCTGAATGAAAGGCCCAGGAACCCTTGGACCAGTAGGAAGTGAAACTTGCCCAATTCTTACTGCAGGAAAAGATGTAGCACTAGAAGTCCCTTGATGTTGCTGAGTCTGGTGCATTTGCTGAGAATTTGGGTCTTGATTGGAGGTCTGCTGCACTACAGAAGACCCATCCATGACCGAAGATCCTGAAATGCTTATATTATTAGACGAAAAGGACATGGGTGAAGCTGGTAAGCGCATGTACGGGTCCGTATTGATGCTGGCACTTCTCTGGAGATGTGGACCTCCAGAAAGTCCAGAGTTTGCATCAGTAACTAATGAACTTGCTCCAACACTGGCCCCAGAGCTTGCCACACTGTTTAAGAGTGTATTACTTACATCCCCAGAAACCGGCCCCAAGTTAGAGCGCATGTGACCAGGAAGTGAGTTCGATGAGTTTCCAAAAGAACTCAAGTGTGAGTTTCCCGCAATGTGAGACCGCTGATCCCCTTGGAAGAAAATTCCAGAACTCATAGAAGAATGTGCCATTCCTCCGGCCACCCGAGAAGGCGCCATTGGTCGCCCTGCTACCTGGTGCAAGTAGCTCTCCAGCTCCTGCCCTTTAAGCTCTCTAAGTCAATTACTAAACTTCCACTAACGTATTAACATCATACAAAACCCCAGTATATACAACTTCCGGATCAAATTACAAAAAATTTATAAAACATATCTTCTTCAGATTCTAACGAACAAATATGTTCAAAACTAGCTCTTTGCATCATCAAACTCACTGACTGAAAAAAAAATCCAAAGGTTAAGATAAACTAAAAAAAAACTTGAGAAAATTTGCAACACAATAAGTAAAGCAGCCAGAAACAATTTCTGCTGGAGCTAAAAAAAACACAGCTTAAAGAACACCGGCAACTTAAACCCAATTAAACCTATCTTCCCATCCATAGAACATGGCCAATATCCAACTAGAAACAAAAAATAAGGCTCAAACATACCCTCACACAGTAATCCTTAAATTTTGTAACAGAACCCTAACTTTTACATGGATAGCTAGCAAAAGCTGGAAATTTTCTACACAGAGAGCATACTAACAAAGAAAATCATTCAATTAGGTAACAGGAGCCATTAAATCCACCATTTTATGAAATCAAATAAAAATTAAACACGGTAAGATTAACTAAAAACATGTTGTGATCGATTATGCAATTGCTTGTATCTATAATAGTAGCACTCAATACATTCTAATGCTAACATTATTATAAAAGTATAACTAGCAACTCAAGATCCAAGAATATAAAATTAGAACATCAGGCAAATAAAAAATAAAATAAAAACGGAATCTTTCCAGTTCAAAGAGAATTGATCGGAACACTACCACTAAAAGCCCTAAAATTAAAATTTCAAGAAGCAAAAGTAATGAAGTGCTACTAAGATCGAAGAATATAAAATCAAAACATCAGGCAAATTCAAAAAAAAAATGAAAAATAAAATCTTTCCAATTTAAGGAAAATTGATCAGAGCACTACCATTAAAAGCCCTAAAATTAAAATTTCAAGAAGCAAGAGTAATGAAGTGCTACTAACCTCAAGCAACAATCTGGAGAGTATAGATTTCGTAACGGGTTCTTGGAGATTGTGGCTGAAAGGAGAGTTGGAACGCGCTTATATACCTAGCGGGAATTACAGAAATCAGTGACTGGATGTGCCGGTGGATAACCCTACGGCACTGCCTGTAACCGGTGAAGTTACGGACACGTGTCCTGATGATAGTTCTTATGATGATTAGAGTAAATAGTCGGTGTTTGATCGCGCGGTGGCGACGCGAGGTAGTAGGGCTTTAGGTATACGTGGCATAAATCTGGAGTTGTGATGATTTTACAGGGTAGGTTTCGCTGAGGAAATACATTCCCTTCGCCGAGACTCATCTTTAACTACTCCCATATATTAGTGTTTCTTATTATATACTCCAACAATTACTCTTTTTTCTATAATAGAGTTTCGTTTGATGAATTTATAAATATTAAGAATATATATTTATGTATTTATTTTAAATTTTACTGAGTATTTAATTTAATAATAATAACATAATAATAAAAAAAAAAAAATAGAGTGTGTGTCTTAGACACACAAGATTGTGTATGTCATGCACATAATACGACATAATTTTAATTAATAAAATGATAAAATGTCAAAACAAAATTAATAAAAATAATAAAATGTCAAAACTGTTATTAATAAAAATCTTAAAATAATATAACGCACACAAATTTGTGTGCCTAAGATATAAACTCTTTTTTCTCATAATAAAATTATTTATTATATTATTTTATAATTTCAACTAAACATATGATCGGAGAAAATTTATGTATCAGGACAAAATAAGTTTAATGGATTGTTTAAGACTTGAAATATTTTTAATTGATGTGAAACATGAGTTAATTTTTTTTTTTTTTTGACAAATGTCATGTGAAGAGGTGGATAACATGTTTATAATTGGTTACTTAGCATTTGTAGTACTCACTTAAAAAATTTGTTCGTCTAATATTAATTTATATTTTATATAACTTATTTAATTCACAAATATAATTTTTGAACTTTAAATGTAATACGAAAAAATTGATTCGGTGCGGTTATAGATTTAAACCTTGATAGTCAAACAATCCCTATGCACCCAATTCATGAAGGACATTAAATATAGACAATACAAATTTCCCTTCCATCTTAGAGAAAGTCCAGCTCTTTTTTTTTTTTGTCGATTTTCAATTAATTGTTTACATAGATACAACTCAACGCAATTTTGTTAAATTTTCAATAACAAAATTTAACTTCAAAAACTAAAAAAACAATATATATAATAGGATTATTAAGTGTACATAAAAAGCCTATTTCTTTACCAAATCCAACCACCCGAATCTTATTTTCACGGTGACAGTGTGATCAGCACATTGCCTATAAAAAAGCAAGCTTTCAGAATCTTAAATTTGACTCAATATCTATACAATACAATACAATTTTAAAGTAAAGGACATAGATAGTCTGTCAAATTGCACGTGAGAAACAAGCCCCATGAAAGAAATCACACGTGTTTGTCCTACGATTAATACCACCAAAATCTTTGTTCTATTTGAGTTGATACGAGGAAAAACACAAATACGTTGAATATGTATTTATGTATTCGGTTTTCACCAACTGAATTGGAAAAAATAATCAGAGAATTGGCTAAATACACTCTGTTTTTTTTTTCTTTAAAATTTGATAAAATGTAATTATTTGGACTAAAAATAAAATTCAAAAAATCAGATTTTGTTTTCTATTTTATTCTTAAAAAAAAACCAACAATATAACTTTAAACAACAAACAGGATGATTTAGTATGAATTCAATTTGCTTATCTGAGTTGCTATTATCAAGTTCGAATATTTTATTAAGATTCTAATAAGACGTTGTTTATTTTATTACTGAAAAAAGTAATAGCCCATGAAAACTTACTCATCTGCTCTTGACATCTTGAACAGAGAAACTTGATAATAGGCCCGTTATTTGATGAGCCTGCTGCTCCAAAATAGATCAAACAAACATCCCATTTACACGCTTTCTCACATAATCACCTCAGTTTTAAAAATTGACAATTAAACACCTGAAGTATTGAGGTGAAGTAAAAAAGTACTTTCCGTGTAAACTTCGTTAAGAATGTGCACAAGGACAATTTTGCCCTTCATATATATATAGTCCCCAAAGGGGAAAAAACTTATACCTCATCATCATCATATGAGACTATAGTGCAGAGAGAGCATGGAGAGGTGATTTAGGGTTTCGTTTTTTCTTCTCTAAAATCTTTCGCTAATCTAAGAAAAATTAGGGTCTGATATTTCTGAAATCAAAGTAAATTTACTCTTCCTCTTTCTGGGCTTTGTCTTTTAACGAGTAGAGAGGGAGTCAGGGTTTTCAGAAACTAAGCACAAGTGGTGGAAGAGGCGGTTAAGGGTTTTCAAACACAAATCACAAGTGGTAGAAAGGAAAGAAGTTGTTGAATTTATACCTGACATAGAACAATGACAAGGTAAACCCTAACCATATCTATTATTTTTGTCAATTTATGTACTTGGTGCACTACTTTATATGATAAAACAGATGTTATTATTGAGAAATTTTTGTCCACTTTTCATAAAAAATGATAAATTATGCCTCTTCCCCATGCATGTTTAATTGTTGTCCTAACATGTCTACATATAATATACATGCCCTACCACTTTATATGTTTGTATATATAATACATGTTAAGCTATGATATTGATGGTGTCAGCCTCTGTTACTAAAATAAATGGCACTAAATACAAGTAAATTTGTAAAATGAAAATAGTATCATTGTTTAATCTCTTCTGCACCATTGATGTATGGTTGAAAAAATGATTTTTTGAACGGAAAAAGGAATGATAAAACAAGAATAGTGACAAAAATTTCAACTTCAATCAACTATTAATTAAAGTATAGTACTTGCTCCATCTTAATAGTTTAATCTTATTTTTAGTTATTGTATATAAGTTTGACTTATTCTTCAAATAATTAGTCTCTTAATTAATAGGACTAATATTCCAATATCATTTTTACTTGCATAGCTGCAAAATAATGCTTCATGTAATTGATAAGCCAATCAGTGTTTAAGTATACATTTCAAATGAAAATTACACTTTCTTTTACCCTCCATCTCAAAATGAGAATTCCTTTATTTTGACCATTTACCACAGATAAAAAAGAAATTGATAAACATGAATTGTGACAAAAGTTTTGTCAAAGCATGAATCGTAAAATTTCAACTTCAATCAATTATTGATTAAAGTACTGTACATGTTTCCTATATCGAGTTATTTTAATGATTTAATTCACTACTTCAGTCATTTGAGTACTGTAGTTGTTTTTAGTTTGTGTTTAGTACTTGTTTAGTAATTAATGGTAGTAATTAATGGTAAGTGTTGTTTTGAATTACAGGAAGTCGGTCACAATTAAGCTATATTATGGGGTAGTGTTTGTTCATGAACCAAGAACAGAGTACATAGGGGGGAAGATAGATATATTGGAGGATGTACTTTTGGATTATCTTTCACTTCTAGATCTACACCAGTGCTACAATGAATTGCATCAGGTACCCAATCTAAACCTCTACTATCCAGCACCTGGGTATGAACTATGGGAGGGGGGTGCAATATTTCTGAGAAATGACAATGATGTCGTGGAAATGATTGATTTTTTGATTAATAATGAAAGTGAGGAGCTAATTTTGTATAGAGAAGAATGTGAGGGCCCAATTAATATGGTTGATGACAATTTTTGTGTTTTCAAATGAGGAACCCAATAGGAGTGCTACTGAAACAAATGAAGGACCACATGGGATGAAAATGAAGAATTAAATCAGCTGGAAAAACTGAGAACAAGCACACTGAGAACAAAAATACAAAGAACAAAAAGTCTGAACAAAACTTCAAAAGGTAAAAGGCCAAAAAAAGAGGGTGTTTCAAAAAAGACAAAAAAAGAAGGTAAAAAAGTGGTTGTAGAAGAGAATGAAGACTCAGATCATGCTTCTTGGATGTATAAGGATTTAGAGGGAGCTGGGGATGACAACATATTCAGCGAGGGCCCGAAAAAGAAAGTAGATGAAAAAAATAAAAGATGTTTTGGTAGAAGACTGGTGGTCGGATGACGAGGGAGATGGGAAGGATGCATTAAGGAGTAAATTTGTGTTGTCAGATGATGAGGATCATTTAGATGGGGATGTTTGTACTGAATTTAATGAGGAAACTGTCATGAAGAATATACACTTTGAGATTGAGATGAAGTTTACTAATCTTGCTGTTTTTAGGAGAGCATTAATTGAGTGGTCTGTTAGAGGAAGGTTTGACTTTAAATACATACAAAATGATAAAAAGAGAATAACAGCAAAATGTATAGATGAAGACTGTCTTTGGAGAATTCATGCATCAGTGAAACATGGGGAACAAATATTTAAAATCAGGTTTATGGGTGGGGATCACACTTGTGTTAACTTGAGTTCAAATCATTTAGTTGATAGCAGATATTTAGCAAAGAGATATATGGATGACTTTAGAGACAATCCTAAGTGGAGTTTATAAGCTTGGCAGAAGAAAGCTCAAAAAGAATGCCAAACAAATCTTAGTAAGTCTAAGTTATATAGGACAAAAAGAAAGGCATTGGCAGAGATAGCTGGAGACATGGGGAGAGCAATACAATAGGCTGCTAGATTATGTTGAGACCGTTAAGAAACTAAATCCAGGAACAATTTTTAAATCTTCAAGTGAGGGGATTGATGAGGGTGTACATGAGGCTTGAAGCATCTAAGAGTGGATTTTTGGCTGGCTGCAGACCTATTATAGGTCTTTATGGATGCTTTTTAAAGGGTGTGTACGACGGTCAGATTTTAAGTGCTATTGCCAGGGATGGGAATGATAACATTTTCCCTATTGCCATAGCTGTGGTTGAAATTGAGTGTAGAGATGTTAGTACTCTAGTTTATGCATATTTTTGATTTGATGATGAAATGAGAATTTAATGTATATTTGTAAAACCAGTAGTTTTTGTAAAGTCCTTACAAAGACAATTGATGTAAAAAGACTTAGTATAGGGATCAAATTTGTTAGCTTGATCAATTTCTTAATGTAATTGTATTGTTCAAAAGCTAAGTCTGAAGACTGTTCGTAGAGTCGAATACTAGGAAGTATTATGAGATCATAGAACATTCAGATCGTAGAGCATGGAGACCAATCGTAGAGTCAAGCTTTTAGGGCAAGGTACTCTACTATCAGATATATAACTCTGCGACGTAGAGTTCATCTCTTCTAATAGCTTACGACAATGTCGTACACCTAGGACTGAAGATTTAAGGATGATCTTCTCAAAGGTTGTCGATAAGAATAAGGCATTTTTGAAGTTGTGTCTAACAGCTATATCTGTTAAGGACAAAAACACGCGGCTACATCTGCATCTGAGTACGATGAAAGTGACTTGAAGTGGTCATAGCTAAACAACATTTCAAAGTCAAACAATTAGAAATCGATATGTGTCCAAGTCAGAATGGAATAACGGTCAAATCACAACAGGAAGATTCTAAGTTGAATCTATAAAAGGCGAGCAACCTCAATCCAAGAAGATATAGAGAAAAATTGATCAAGTCGAAGTGTTGTATGTCTGAGCTAAAAGTCTACTCACTCTACGATTTGATTTAGAAATCTCAACTGTTGCTAAGTCCTGTGATCAAGAAGCTTAACGTTACTTGGCAGTGTCTCAAATCGTTCAATTTCTTTGTGATTTAATCTTAGTGATCTGTGTATATTGTAAGTTTGTGTGACTTGAAGGATTATTAGTAAATTAGTTGTAAATCAGTTCTTAATGAACTATAATCTGAGTGATTACATTTTCTTAGTGGAAAATTCTTACTCTCGAAGTAGAAGAGAAGACTAGGAGACTTTTGTGCTCCGAATTTCTTAAAAATCTCTGTGTCATGTACTTTTATGCACTTACTTTCTGCACTCTACGTTTTGCATTCAAGTCTATCTTCGTTTTATCCCCGTGACTTGTCAACACTCTCTTACACTAATATTAGAACTGTGATTTCTTATTAATCTTTGAAGGGGTTTTTCTAAATATCATTCCGTTGTGCATCATCAATAAATTAATTTGTTTAATTTAACATTGGTAATAATTCTCTAAACCAAAAGTTTTAAAAGATCTATTCAACCCCTCCCCCTCCCCCTTTAGATCTATTTGTACCTTTGGGGATAACAAGACATTGTTGGCAGTGGTTTTTAACTGAGTTGCTAGATGACATTGGTGAAAATGAGATTAGGAAGTATGTGTTTATATCAGATAGACAGAAGGGGTTGGTTGAATGCTTCAATTCCATGTTACCAGATAATGAGCTAAGATATTGTTTGAAGCATTATACAATAATTTCAAGGTGAAGCACAAAGGGAAAGGGTTAAGAGATATGTTCTGGAATGCAGCAAGCTGTGGAGACATGTACACATTTAACAAATCCATGAAAGAATTGCACCAATCAGATCCAGCAGTAGCAAAATGGTTGATGGTAGTTGGGCCGAAATTTTGGGCCAGATCTCACTTTACTCCACATTGTAGATCAGATGTGTTGGTAAACAACCTTAATGAGTCTTGGAATAACTACATTTTAGAAGCAAGAGACGAAGGTATAGTAAATATGTTAGAATGGATTAGGAGGAAGTTGATGAAAAGGTTTCAGATTAAGAAGGAAAGAATGGAAAAGTATGCAGGGCCAATTGGGCCCAGAATTCAGAAAAAAAAGGAAAAAACAAGAAATATACAAGGGGCTGCACTCCACATAATTCTGGAACTGGTGACTATGAGATTGACTGTGATGACAGAACTTGGATGGTGAATTTGAAGGAAAAGATGTGGCTGCAGGATGTGGCAGCTTAGTGGCATTCCTTGCAAGCTTTCTGTTTGTGCTATATGGGCCAATAGGGAACATCCAAAAGCATTTTTTCACCCATGCTATAGTAGAGAGGTATATCTTGCTACATACAACTACAAAATCAATCCAGTGCCAACTCACCATGAGTGGGTGGAAAGCAAGTCTCCTAAAATCCAACCACCCAAGTATCACAAACAGACAGGCAGGCAAGTAAGCAAAGAAGAAAGGCAGTTGATGAGCCTAAAAATCCATACAAGGCCTCTAGAAAAGGTGGAACTGTTACATGTGCAAGGTGTTTGACAATAGGGCTCAATAGCAGATCATGCAGAAAGCCATATCATCCAAATTCAAAAATGTTCAAGGTATGCCTTTTCATTATTTTTTTATATAAAAACTGTAATTTTCCTTCCAAGTACAGTTTTACTTATTTTATGTTTATGTATGCAGTCCGAGTCTAAGAATGCTGAAACTGGCATTTCTTCGCAGGTTAATTGAACCCTTTTAGTATTCATTGAATTGAGTTGTGTTATTTAAATGCTTTTTGGAATATTGAAAATTGCTATGTACTCTGCAGGCAGCTCAAGGACCACCAAAACTGCGACCATAATCAAATGCCAAGGGGAAAAGTACTTCAAAACCATTTGAGGTGAATGTACACTTGTTTATATACTTATTAATTACTAGTTATTGGTTATGATTTATTAGTTTTACCAATTCATTTATATTTGATCTTGTACCATAGGCATCCTCTTCTCAGCCTAAGGCAACATGCAAGCTAAGTCAAGCTCTCAGTTTAATCCTACTCCAAGATGGGTCATCCCAGGTGCTTTCTTATCATCTCTGTGGAGTGGTCAAATTGAGGGGTTGAATGTATCTACTTCTCAGCCTGCAACAAATAAGTTCAAGAGTAAGTGCAGCAGCAAGAAGTTAACTGCCAAGTGTAAATTGCCATCCCCCAAAAAGGCTGGTAGGGGGGTTAAGGCTGTAAATCCATTTTCTCTAAGTAGGTTAACATGTCATAATTTTGCTTGGGATGATGTTATGAACATGTTCTGCTATATTTGTTTTTGGTTGGATACAAGGTTCATTTTTTGGGAAAAGTTTTTATTGTGTAATTGGTATATTTTGGTATAGTCACTGGGTTGCAAGTGGTTGGTATTGTAATTGACATTATTGATGAATGGAAGTTGTCGAATTCATCTAAGTTTTTGTGGTTTTTAACATAGTATGTTGAAAGATTTTGATGTGTACATGGTCAATGGGTTGTTCACAGGATTCCAAATTGATGGTGGTTTAATTTGAATGCATTGGTTTTTAACTGAATGTACTGTAACATAGATATATGTTGAATAAAGTTGTACTCAATTTATAGGGAAATGAAATAACTCCAAGCACGATTACTTGCCTCTTCCTTTTTGGGCAGAGAATTGAAAGGTAGATGTTAGTCTCTCTTTTATCCTAGGTTGAAACCATAGAAAGTGAGATAAAATGGCAAGAAAAATTGAAAATATGTAAAGAAAGTGACGAGTTGGTTTTATATAACAAAACATGAGTCCAAGGGCATTTTGGACATTATTTGAAACAATATAACTGTATTTTCTTAGGTTCGCACACTTTTAGAGAGTGATTGACAAGTTCGGTTAAAATAGATGAAAACTATAACATTTTAGTTTTACCTAAATACCTAGTGTTTGACAAGTTCGGTTAAAATAGATGAAAATTATAACATTTTAGTTTTACCTAAATACCTAGTGTGTTTAGTTACTTTTAAAATTGAGGTGGTTACCTGATAAAGCGTGCAAGTGTTTAGTTGTTGACTTTTAAAATTAAAGTGGTTACGTGATAAAGTGTGTAAATTCTAGGTGATTACGTGAAATTTACTCATGTTTTATTTATAT
This sequence comes from Aralia elata, assembly GCA_034770075.1. Taxonomy (NCBI): domain Eukaryota; kingdom Viridiplantae; phylum Streptophyta; class Magnoliopsida; order Apiales; family Araliaceae; genus Aralia; species Aralia elata. The sequence goes on along the minus strand of CM068385.1, from coordinate 109,074,005 downwards.
TACGCATGGTAACTAAATTTTAGTTATTTATTTTAATTCACTTGAATAAAAAAAGTGAAAAGGATCAATAAGAAATAACCTGGCTCAAGTTTTATTTATTTAAACTTTTTAAAGCTGTTAGTTGTTTTAGTGCCAACCCTTTAAATTCAGTTAATGTAGGCGTTAAAATTCCGCGCCAATAGTAGTTGTCTTCGTATCATCTTCCAATCTCCAAAATTGAAATCACCAAAGTAAGATGCAGAAAAATCAATAATGTCTTGTACTCGTTCCGGTAACTCTGAAATCAAGACCAGAAGCAACTCAATCTCTCCGTTCTTCGATTCACTTCGGTAATAATTTACCCCAATTCCTTCTCTATAATTATTATTGCTTCTCTCTCTAAAAGGCTAAAACTATGGCGTGTGTGTGATTTTTAGGGTTACCTGGCTAAAACTGTAATTATCTGGACTTCTAGGGATACGAGTTTGGTTTGCTTCTTTTACCGGATCGTTTTGTGAGTTCGAATTCAAGCACTATTTCGCTTGCTCAGCTTGTGAGCAAACCCTATATCTAAGAACAACTTCTATTCCTGAAATTTTGTTAGTTTTTATTTATTTATATTTTTTTTGTTAATATGTTTAATTTTAATTTGCGTGGCAGAGAACAGAGGCTTTAGGTCTTTCTCTGGCGGCATTCTTTGTTGTTGTTCCTTCTCTTGGAAAGTTTCTCAAGGTTAAATTCTTTTTATCCTCTCTGATAATGCTCTGATTTGTAATGTATTATGTATTAATCTCTAGCTCATTTTCCGGGTCGACGTTTCAATAGCTTCTGGAATTTTTGGAACTATTGTTAGAGGATTCAAGATTAAGTTGGAGTATAATACATTTGAGGCTACTGAATATCTTGCCTGCAACACCCAAGCTAAGCTAAATTAAAAGAGTCCATTAAAATGTATCGAAGTCATGTATTCAAGCATGCTCCCAGCAAAACTAATATAATCCCTCCATTCCACAAAAAGAGTCTCATTTGAAATTTTTTCCTAGTAATTATGAAATCCTAAAATTGAAAATTAATTTTGAATATATTTGATTCTGATTAATGCAATAGTTAATTCTGACTAGTCGTGAAATTCTATATGCTCTTTTAAGAAGAAGTTGCCTGTAGTTTTCAGTTTTCCCTCTGAAAATAAACCTCCTACAAAAGGTTCTCATTCAAAAGTCGATATTTGTTTAGATTGGCGATGGCTTAAAGGTAGCAATCCAAAGCTGATTTCTTCTTCATTTGCAAGCCTTGATATTTAGAAATATTATCTGATAAAGACATACGTGAATTACCAATAAACAGTACAAGGATTTTAAACTTTCAGAAGCTCACCAGTTCAGATTGATGTTTAGAAAAATGCTGAGTGCATATCTCAATGGATAGCTGTTTTGAGATGATGTTTTCTTATTCATCGTTATCTCACTTAACCGTTTCCCGATGTATTTTATTCTCTGGATAACTTGGTGTCTTCGAACAGCCATCAAATAATACCAGAATCTAAGTTCCAAGATGTACATACTGAGAAGCGTTTGGGTTTCTACAAGAATTTCTCCAAGCCATACACCAGATTCTGCAAAAGGAGATTATTTTTTATTAAGGGTCGAAGAAAAAGTATTGAAGAAACCAACATAAAAATTTTCAATCTCAACTACCTTAAGACGTACAACTTTTCTGATGGCAAGGATTAGCCCTGGCATGAGACACTGAACATCTATGACATCATGTCTGAGGGAGTATACCTGTAATCGACATATCATAAATACGAGATTAAGATTACCATATTACATGAGAAACTATATGTGTATGTGATTATTTTCTATAGCACAGGATGGATAGAATCAACAAATGCACCTCTCCTGGTCCAGAGAAGTATAGTGTTGTACTGGATGGGAGACCCGGCAGAACCAAGCTGTGGACACGGACTCCATCTTCCCCCAGAACTAGACCCCTTGCCTTACATGGAAAAGAAGTTACATATATCAGTTATAATTCCTGAAACAAAAAGATTCTCAAATTCCAGTTTTCTCCTTCGGAATTTCTCCTTTGATTCCATCATTCAGTGATAAAAGGGGATTGTCCTAATGTGTAATGTTATTTACAGGTAGTATGATCAAATATCCTATATCTTGATTTTCCTTGGTTCAGTTACTAACTCAACTATTTTCTGTGCTTCATGCTCGCAGCATTATGAATATATGATTCAGTTTTGACTTGCTTCGTACCGTATTGTCTGTTGAAAGATCGTCTCTGTTATAGATCTGACCAAGGTTGGAGAGGTTGTTGGCAATCTGTATTGCATCCTGTGATGGAAAATCCTGCCCCAATAGACAATATCAGTTCCTGATACTTACAAGGTATTAGCTTCTATCTACTTCACCATTTTTTTATTGTTATTCTAAAGTAGCAGAAACATATGCACAAAATTGTTTATTTTACCTGTTGTAAACACATAGCATATGTTGATGTAAAGATAGTAAACCCAACCTATGTATTAACTACTTATGGTACCTAGGCACTTGAAATTGAGAAATTACAACTTCAATATTCTTCAAAAAATATATGCAAGGGTGAAAGTTCGTAAATAAATGATTTATCAGAGATTCTTGTGTATTTGGGCAGAAAAGACGGTAAAATGATATATCTTATTTGATAAGTAAACAAGTTATAATTATATTTTCAGATGAATTACTAAATTCGACTCCGGTACTAAAAGATACAAAAAAAAAGGATTAAAAGAAGAGAAGTCAATTCTAAATTATAACTTGACCCGATGTAGAGAAGCTTATCAATCCAAAAGCCTATTCTAAAAATTAGTGTGACAAGCAGAACAATCTCATTTTCACTTGTGTTCTAAAAACCCTACAAAAAATTAAATAAACTAAAATTTCGAAGATTAATGTGTTACAAAGATTTGAACAAAAGGCTGAAAAGGAGCAGCATAAATGCAATGCTATACCACATGCACGAATAGAAAGAAAATGAGGAAAATTTATGAGAATGACTTAAAATTAAGTTCCTTCCAAAACATGCTAAAGATTTCCAGACTGGATCCAGCTTGGAGATGGGTCCGTTTGAAAAGTTCTTGGACAAGAATGATCTATGTGATTGTTTTAAGGATCAAAAAGCTATTGCAAGGTGTTAGAACCACTAGATGTGCGAGCCTTTTAGGATTACCATCGTACCTTAAGCTTAGAATGTTGAAGATTATATGAGGAGTCTAGAAGTTACAGAAGTTAGACTTTATGATTAGATTGACATCGAAAATCAATATTTTAATGTTTTCAACATTGACTGTTCTTATTTGCCTTACTCCTGGATTTGCCCTTGATTCAACAATCTCCACATTTTTGTAATGGAAGGAAGCTGAAATTGCAGCTTGCTGGAGTAAAATAGATCCTATTGACAGAGTTGGTGCAACCAGACAACCCTGAAATTAATACCAGACAAAATAAATGCTTACATTATTATGTGGTTCACAAAGTTACTCTGATCTGAGAAACAGGAGCGCAGAAGTTATTGTGAAAAAAATATAAAACAGGAGGAAAAGCATTTTAAACAGGAATGAATGAGTGAAATTAATTTAACATCTCACCCTGCGCTCACCATGCTGGCCTTCTCACAGAATGCGGATAATGCCATAACTGTATCCTGTTTAATGCGAGGAACATAGACCACACTGTTCATGCCGAATGCTGTTGCCTATTAGTAGAAGAAAAGGTAACCAAGTTACTTTCCAAATATTGCTGATAACAAGTCGGGAATCCTCAGTTATCTTTTTAATTCTTGTATGTTTATATGGATTTGGGAGGTTCAAGAAAATATCATTAGGGGAGGACTAAACCTGTTTCACATTGTCATAAACTGTAGAAGGGTCGGTGAAATCCACGACGACAGCAGTTGCCTTTGACTATCAGGAATTTCATTTATAGCTAGTTAATGTTGTAGCTAAAAGGGATTAAAAGCTCATAAACCATAGAGGAAATTTGGGTTGTAATTATTATGTTACCTGAGATATAGAGCCTAACACCATAGTGAGATCATTAACTATGGGTATCTCCAGAGCTTCTTCCATGTCACATACCTAATTTTAAGAATACAAACATTAGGAGGAAGAAAAATTGCCACTATTAGAAAAAATACGATGTGTGTGTGTGTGTGTGTGTGTGTGTATATATATAGAGAGAGAGAGGAACCTTTCCTATATCATGTCCTACAAGTTGTGAATCTACTGCTCCAGCTACTTCCATTCCTCTAGCAACTGTCACTGCAACTACAGCTGCCCTTCCTATTTCCTTGGCGGCTCCATTTATAACTACCTCTATTCCATAAGAGAGAGAGAAAGGAGAGAAATCTTAGTTCTCGATATAAGTAATACATATCTAGTTAGTCATATATACTATAGAAAATGGCAGCAGCATTGAAGTGTTGTGTTACCTTGATATTGTTTTGAGAAGGCTGCATTGAGCAAGAGATACATGGCCTGGTTTTGACCTTTTGAAAACTCTTGTAGCTTGTGGCATGAATTTGGCAGCTTAAGGCTACCATGGCTGCTCAACTGCTAAATTAGCTCTATGCAGAAGGTGGAACTTAAGTTTCTTAGACTAGCTGTTCTATTCAATCCAGATAAGGTTATTGTGTATTTGCTAGACCAGAATGTGTAATAGTGAGATTGGTGCATGCTTGTTGGATTATTACCCAAAGGAGTTTGCCTATTGGGGCCTTTAACAGCAGAGTTCGGCCTTTGGACCCGCTGAATTGGGCCCAGTTTGTTTACTATATTGGAAAGTCCTTTTATAGACTTCAATAGCAATATGTACTCTATCCTTTTCTTTTTCTCTTATTCTAAAAAAGATAACATAAACAAGAAACTTGAAATGCTAGACTAAATTAGCTTTAGCATTACATATAGGTTTAGAAAAGCATTTTACAATTAATTTACTGAAAAAGCTGAAAATAGGTTTTGAATAGGCTATAGCCTAACCTTCTTTTTTTGGGAGGTGATAACTCCCTTCTTTTTCATGAAAAAATTATGGAATTCCTAACGGAATGTTTAATGAACGCAATAAATTCAGTTCAGTGTTGATCAAGAATGGTTCAGTTGTTGATTAAAAAATTATGGGAGCCATTATGGAAAATAATATATATTGCAACTTTACATGTCGACTGTTTTATTGTGAGTTACATGGATAAATTTAATTGGTAATATTTTTATGATGTATTTGATACAGTGGATCAATTTTATAATCTTATCCAATCTCATGTATTAATATATGTCTGGTAATTCGATAGAAATCTTTTGCAATATATAGCATGACTCTATTATAGTGTTCTAAAAAACGTTAAGCAGACATAGGTGGCGGGGGGAGTTTCAAGCGTCGAGGCCTTGTAGACGGTGCCTAGGCGGTTTTTTAGGCAGGTCCTAGGCGGGCACTTTAGGCGGTGTTGATTTAATTATATTTTAATTTTATTAATAAAAGTATATGGTGAAGTTTGAAACATATAAAACTTTAGGACTACAAGTATAATTAATAAGAAACTTTGAGGTACGTTTATGTAATATAACAAAATTAATTCTAACGTACAAAACTGCAGGTGGGTTTACATGGGACCAAATATTTGTTTAAGTCGGAATAAGAAATTGGAGACTTTGGGACCACACAAATAAAGATAAGGAGAGAGAACAATAATATTACGTTTAGATCGAGAGAATAAGAGAATAAATATAAGAATGAATGACATAAAAAATAAAAATAGTGTATTTGATGATTATTTTAGAGGATAAAATATTTCAATGGAATGAAAATTCATTCTATTTCTTTATTTTTTTTATTCCATGTGAAAAAGGTAAAATAAAATTTATTTTAATAAAATAGATATATGTGATAATTTTGTCATTATATGACAATATCCATTACTACCAACAACCAAACATACATTTAAAATATCTTAAAATCATTCTATTTCTTTCTTTCTTACGTTTAGCATAAGACAAGGATTCAAAGAGAGGGAAAAGAGGGGAGAGAGAAGAAATAACGCAGTTGCAGATAAAAAGAAGGAAGAGAAGAAAGATAACGAAGCACGTACTGTTCATGCCGATCATCGTCCTCCGATGAAGTCGTCGACCACCTCCGCTTCGTTGAAGTCCCCCGACTATTGCCTCCCCTGTTTCAATCGAAGTTGCTGACTTTAGGGATCAAAAAAACTTCTCTTTGGATGTCAATGTTAATTTTGAATAGGTGAGGACAACCGCCTAAGGTCGCCCAACCCGCCTATCTACTCCCAACATGTCTATTCGTTTTTCAAGCGTCCAAAAGGAAATCGGAAAGGTTGGGCTGGCGCCTACGCCTAGGCGGCCGTCCAGTCTGTTTTTTTGGAACGGCTGCTCTCGTCCATTACATATGGACGTTGACCACTCTACTACTGAATGAAATACGATCAATTTCTGATCCAAACCAAGTATCAAAAAATGATCGGTTTGACTTGATTAATACTGCTATACTTTTAAATACGACTATAAAATAAAGGGTTAATATTGCTGATTTTGTTTTTCTTTTGATCACTATAACGTTGAATATTGAGTCAAAATTTTACCATGGGAGATGAACTTTTTTCTTTGCTATGCTCTCACAGTCCCACGTCAATTTTTTAATCTTTTTATTCTGGGAAGTAGGAGATGAATGTTCAGAATCAAGAATTCAAAACACTTTTTATTGTCGAGTAGAAGTTATATGTAAAGGGTAATAATGGTATTATAATATTAAGGTATACAGTTCTCTTTTATGAAGTGGACGGTTAATTTGGGACGGGTAAATTATTGCTCATCCTCACACTGTACAGTTAGTACATCATTAGGAAATCTTAAATTGATAAAGAGAAAATTATATAAGTTGAGATGTTCATCGGTAATAGTATTAAGTAATTCTAGTAACTTATACGTAATTCAATTGAATTAAAATTGACAATTGTCATCAACTGATGACAGAGATATGTAATGTAATAATGAGTAAAGAATAGGTACTAGTATTAAAGAGATACAAAAAGGCATCATCACACATTTGTACTTGTGGCCTCATACTTTATTGTTATAGAAAGTAGTAGCCAAGGGACGCCTGTTGCGCCTTTATGGCTTTATTAGCAAGTATAATAATACAATAATAAAAGAGAAAGAAAAAACACCAATTATACTGTCATTTTTCACATTCCCATCATAACTACATGATTTTCTTTTTCCAAATCATCTTCAGGTGCCAGTAGATGGGGATATATGTGGCATATATATATTGAACAAGTTTTAGGTGGTCTTGGCTTCAATTCAAATAGAAGAAGCATTATTACGAGGTTTGTTTTTCTTGTCCCTAGAGTAACACCCTTTTTAAACTTAATTTAATAGTGTCAGTTTTGGGAATAATTTTAATGTTGTTTTATATTTAAAATTAAAAAAAAAAAACTCCATTGTTAGTGGGAGCACCATTTATTTGCGTTTTTTTTGGGACATTTGTCCCTTCCCATTACCAAAATATAATCAAAACTTTGCATATGTTGCAAGAGCATTATTCCTTAAAGAAAAATAAAAAAAAATGACATACAATAAAAAGGCTAGTGCTACTTTCTTGTCCATAAATGAGAATCTTAATCATATTTTAATCTATTTGATACATAGTATATAATAATAACAATAATAATAATAATAATAATAATAATAATAATATATTATTATTATTATTATTGTTGTTGTTGTTGTTGTTGAATGCATTGATTTTGCCTAGATCAATCAATGTATGACATCATCACAACGTTGCGCTCTATCTTTTAGAACCAAAATTTGGAGTATATTAACATAGGTTTTGGACCACAATAGGCAATAAGCCCGATTGCGCTATAGATAAAAGTTAACTCATGTCCTATTGTTGTAGGAGTAGTTATCTAAATATTGTGCAGCTAAACTCTAATCTAAGAATATAATAAGTACATTAACTTCAATATAAATTAATACATGATGTATATTTTTTATCTAATGATTTATTTACTTTATTTTTATTTTAAAATTTTACTCCATAGTTATTCAAATGAGAGAGATTATATACTGCAGACTTATGACTTAATAGTAATATAATCTTAAATTTAAAGAGTTAAGTAGTTTATTGCATCCAAAATGCCTTGCTCAATTATAAAGTGTACACGATCTGGAAGATAGAATTAACACCAAATAATCTCCTCTTCTTAAACATGATATTTATGTTGTTTTACTACTATGACGTGAGGGCCTTTAATTTTGTGTTGAAAAACTGCTTAAACAGGTATATTCTATTGACATTGTTAGAATTTGATTGTTTTTTAAGAATTTTTTTAATGTCCATTAACTATTGTTATGATAAATCTCTCTTAATTTATTATTTATTTGAAAGAATTATCATTTGAATTCTTGATACCATCATAATTTTATTATTATATTTTTTAATCATTTGTAATAGTTTAGAGTTTGAATATATTTTAGTCCATTGGATTGTTTAAAGCGAGTCGAATTATGATCATTTGCTTTTTTTAAAATGTAATTAATTTTATCATACCAATCTAGGTTTTATGATTTCTATCGTCTAACAATCTCTTTATAAATAAGGTGGAAACAGTTAAAACAAATAAGTATAACTGCTATAAATCAACTAAGAAATTTACTAATTATCATATTTATCACTATTAAAATTTAAATGAGTTTATATCAATTTTAAAATTTAAAATTTATGAATTTACTTCAATATATTAAAAATTAAAATTTTAATTTTGAAACGGAGTATTGATTTTGGTATCTTACAATAACTAGGTATATCTAATTAGATGGGTTAGAAGCTCAGAAATATACTCCAATTTTTGTATTATTTTATTTATTTTTGTGAGAAATACAACATTAAATATGAATAACAAATTAATTAGTGAATTAACTAGTCCATTATTCTAATCGATCCAATACTAGTCAAGATCAAGAGACAAGCAGCCCAACATCACAACCTCCCTCCTTTACCTAGAATTTAAATTAAAGTAAATTCCAAATAAACACTAAAAAAAGGTAGGTTGTAGCGTCTCTATCGGACTACGTGTGCACAGAATTTTATCCTTACTGACGTGATCGCCACGTGGTAGTTCTGATCCACGACCCCGAGTTATCCACGCGTGAGGTCTTCAGTTCATCCTCCAGTACATCGTCTGACGTCAAACTGTCGGTGGCATCTGTCTTGGTCTTGGAACATTTTCATTTTATTATATAAGGGATAAGGGATATGAAAATACATTTTCACATTAATCTTGTTGACAACAAGTTTTAGAAAAAAAAGTTCGATAAATAGGTTCAGAAGGTAACAAGCGATGAAGATTGAATTAGTTATTTTCTTTTTCATTTAGACACCTGTCTCTTAAATTAGAATAAATTATTATTATAATAAATAAATATTAATCTTCTTTTCTTTTCTTTTGTAGTTGGGTGAGAGAGGCTCGCCCTATTATTAGTACTAGTACGAAAAGTAGTAGTAACATGTTCATTAACTGATGACTTGTAACCAGCATTTACCAGTCGCTTAACTTAACAATGAAACACAAGCAAGCACCCAACAAATCTAACGTACAATGCACACCGGTTCCTTCCTTTGATATTAATTAAACGAGGTTCTAAGATTTATTTATTTATATTTTTTTCCCCCGAAATTACCCTCCCACTCCGACACATTTAACTAGTGATAGCAAAGTCACACTCACACCTTGGGACTAATCCATCCATTAATCAGCGTGTAACATGAACAGTAACCTCAATTTGGTGAAAGTAGAAGTTTCCTTTCCTCTTCTAGGGTTTTCCACACAGCTTTGGCGGCTAAGTATTAGAGTACCATTTTTTTTATATATATAAAAGAGAGAAATATTTTTATTTAGGATGAAGATTATATGCTATTTTGTATTCTCTGGTCATTGTTCTGTTCGCTGTCCATTTATTTATTTCCGCTGTTTCCTTCTCTCTTCCGACTCTTCTCCAGAAGAACCAAAAGAGAAAATCAATATTTCCCCTCCTTCTAATATGGATTTTTGCGGTGGATAAATCGGATAATGAGAATTATCCTAGTTTTCTACACTTTTGGTAGATAATTGATTGCCCACATTAGTGTACAAGGAAAGAGATCTGAAGCAATTCAAACAGGCCAAGAAAAAGCAGCTCCCATCTTACTGTCATTTGCACGGGTGGGTGCGCCAGAAATCTTTCCGGTATCCTTTTACCGTTGATGTTCCAAGATTTACTGGGTTATATTTCACGGTTGTTAGAAGTCTTGAGTGTTTCTCACTCTTCAAGGTCGTGCGAATAGTTTCTCTCTCCTGTACAACGCGTGGCTGTTGGGGTTGGACTCGTGTAACTACTCTGGCTTTCTCTCGGATAAGTATCTGTATCTATCTATATGGTTGATTCCTCTCTACAGATCGGAACAGAGTCAATGCTTTGATCTGTCTCTCTCTCTTCAACCAACCAACTGTTTCTGACGCCTCAGTTTTCCGGCCTACGCACAAATTTAAAGAGAAACTATAATGCGGATGAAGACTCAAACGACAGAAGTGAATGGCAGCTCCGGCGGTGTAGCGGAGAATGAATGGGAAATGAGACCCGGAGGAATGCTGGTCCAAAAGCGGACCCCAGATTCAGATCAAAACCGTCTCCCACCTCCACCAATCATTAGACTTCGGGTCAAGTACGGGTCTATCTACCATGAAATCAATATCAACTCACAAGCCACCTTTGGTAAAATTCTCCCCAAACAGTTTTTTCTTTCTTTCTTCAATTATCGTTCGTGTTCGTGTTCAGGGTTAGTTTCTTTCTTTCTTTGTTCAGGGTTAATTTATTTGGTTGGTTTTTTTTGGTAAATTTGCAGGGGAGTTGAAGAAGATGTTATCAGGGCCTACCGGATTGCATCATGAGGATCAAAAGATATTGTTTAAAGATAAGGAGAGAGATTCTAAAACATTCTTGGATGTTGTGGGTGTAAAAGATAGGTCAAAGATTGTGTTAGTTCAGGACCCGATTAGCCAAGAGAAGAGGTACCTTGAGATGAGAAAAAATGCCAAGATGGAGAAGGCTGCCAAATTAATTTCCGAAATCAGCTTGGAGGTTGATAGGCTAGCAGGGCAGGTAACTTCCATATAATCAGTTTGGACTGGGATTTCTTTCCTCTTTTTTTTCCTTCTTTTTTTCTTAGAGAGGAGAAAGATGAGTTTGATTAATTGAGGCTATTGAATTGAATTCCGATTGGAATCAAGCAGGTGTCAGCACTTGAATCTGTAATATCTAAAGGAGGCAAAGTTGCTGAGAAGCAAGTGTTGACTTTAATTGAGCTGTTGATGAATCAACTGCTCAGATTAGATGGAATTATTGCCGATGGAGATGTGAAACTTCAGAGAAGAATGCAGGTACTTTTTTCTTTAATTGGTGGCAGATGTTTTTAATTTCCATAGATTCAAAGATTAAGTTCATATTTTCTATCAATTTGAAGGTAAAAAGAGTGCAGAAGTGCGTTGAAACTCTAGATATGTTAAAGGTGAAAAATTCAATGCCGAGCAGCAATGGAACTCATAATAGTCCAATGCAGCAGCAGCAGCAGCAGCAGAAGCAGCAATCACCAATTCAAAAGCATCAACAACAAAGATATTCAGATGGGCAAATTGCATCCCCAACTCAACAGCAACAATCAAGGCGTTCAGTTGAGCATTTACCGATACAAATGCTGCAGCAGCGACAGCAACCACCAAGGCACGCAGCATCAGGCTCAGTTGTCATAACCACTCAATGGGAGACTTTTGATCCTGTTCCGGCACCATTGCCACTACCCCCTACGGCATCAAAGGCCGCGCCAAACACCAATGATACAATGCATCCTAAATTCAATTGGGATTTGCTGTAAGTGGTAAAGTGTATGTTTTAGCGTGTGAATGTTTGTTTTGAATTTCTCTCGAGTTGGTTTTGGTGTCTATTCTCCATTCTTTTCTGTATTTAGAGATTTGTTAGCATCCTTTGATCTGTCATTTACTTCAGAAAATAAATGGGGATACTTTAAACTATTAATATTACATTCTCCTTTTATTTTCTTTGTTCAAGTCATTCTTCACACTTGTAATGTTTCCGATATTGATAGTGGTGCTTGTCACAGAATGTAGAACATATTTTTTGCTTGAGAATTAGATTTTAAATTAAGAAGAGATCGTACCTCAATATCGGTGCCTGTTTCTGTGTCTCCAGACTCCAAGGCAATCCTACTCTCAATTTTGATTAAAAATAAAATAAAAAAATAGTGGTTTATGACTGTTGATTAATCTTTTTTGTTCTTTGCTTCCCGTGGAGGATACAAAATGACAAAAAGGGAGGATGAATGAAAAGGATTTTTATAATCATATAACCCTTAATTTATACAAAGATAGGTCTGATTACAGTGTGGTGCAGAAAATGATGACAATAAAATAGTTAAATCCTCAAAACAGAAATGTTTTGGCAGATGTAATAATCTTCCAAAAAAACTTTTTTTCTGGATTTGGAAAATTTGCATAGGTTTATGCAGGACAAGAAAGGAAAAAGGAAACAAATATGGGGCATACAGATACAGGTGGTATGTTGGAAAGAGAGAAAATTCAGTGGCGTTACCTCCCAGCGAAAGTAAAGTTGCTATGATTGTTTGTGGTCATGATTAGGTGGATGTTTAATTTAACTGAGATGCCCGGAGCTCTAGCCTCAATATGAACGAACTCTGTTTGATTGGGGTTGAATGAGTTATGCATCTGATTGGGAGATTGGGATTGGGGTTGGGATTGGATGAGCTCTGTATCTGACTGAAGTTGGATAATTTCCAGCCCTATCGACTACTAAAGCAGCTAAAAATTAACCCTCTCCCCGATGAACCGGACTAACAGTCTTCTTACTATATAGGGTCTATTTTCCTGGAAAAAAATAATATGCTTCACTATGTTGGACTGGTGATATTTTATAGCTTAAAAATAATGCATTACATGAGACTGATGATAAATATTTTTGTAGATAAAACGTGAGAATGATAAATTAAAAGTATAATCCGGGGCCGCCGCATTCAAGAAATAATGCAGAAAAGTTATATTACTTCTTTTGTGATTCTTCAGGCGCAACCAATTTTCTTGTGGTCCAATAACATTTTGAGGAGTGTTAGCCATATGTGGTGTAAATCTTTTTCATAAAGATAATCCATTCTCCACTTATCAGGTCTTCGATGAAGCTTGGATCAAATGTCCAGTTGATCATAAATAAAACTGTTATAGTCCTTGACAATCCGTCTTGGTTAGGTACAAGTAATTGCTTTTTTGTTTAGGCTCGGGATTCTGCTTTATTTATAATGGCTCAATTCAAAAAAGGTTATAAACTACAATGATTCAAAGCAACAGTGGGAAAATAAACCAAGAAGAAAGCCGTGTGATGATCAATATAGTGAGGGAACAAATACAACAATAATTGCAGTAATCAACAATTAAAATAACTTATAAACACATATAAAGTTATTGATGCAACTTTTAATTAGAAAATGTCAGTGGTTGCACAAAAAGCACACGTGTCATTCTTTCAGAATAAAATATCTTAAAATCCGATGACGCCTTAACTTGGATGTAAATGGTATTAGGATTATCATTAGGAAAAGAGAAAGTAATGGTTGATTAAAGTAAAGAAAGATCTAAAGCACTTTACTAACTTTGCTTCAGCATCTCAAACGAGTACACACTGTAACAAACTTCAAAAAAACAAATCACAAGAGCCTAAAGAAAAGTGTAGCTCATCATAAATTTTATGTTGCTTCAGAGGAAGTTGACACTAGCCAAATATATAAATCCACTACACAAATATGCTTCAATACACGTATGAAGTTAATCATGTGATTTCCAAGAACGGATATCTTTGTAAGCAAGCAACTTCAAAATATCACTAATTCTAGATAAAGTCGCAATCAAGTTTTTGCTAAGTTCCTAAAGAATGTTTCAGTAATATTCATGTCTATAAGACTACAGAGGCCTCTTGATCAGGGTATTAGGACTGCTGCAAGTTGGTGACCATAAGTTCTATTGGTTAATTTACTACGAGACACTGCCTTAGGTCTCGTTTCCTACTACACCTTGTTTTCTACATTGAAAGTGAGTAAATGACACGATAATCCAAGAAAATTATGTGTATTAGTTCTTGCTAGGGAAGATGAATGAGGGGTTGATCTTGAGAGCACCAGCTAGGTACCAACAGATAGTAAGCAGTTCAGTAGCCAAAGGTTCAAGCATAAACAAAATAAAGACTAAATGAAAAACTAGGGGGACAAAAATAAAGAGAGAACTAGAGATGCATTAATCATTACTCATTAGTTTTGTGGGAAAGCAAGGATAGAGAACTTAAGCACTAGTGGCACTTCTCATGTATAATGAGATTAAAGAAAGTGTGAGAATAGAGGGTTTGGGGGACTAGGGAATACAAAATGGAATGGTAACTGTTAACTGTTAGTGGTGAGCTTCGAATAATGTAAATTACTAGAAGGCTGGAGAAATTAGCAAGAATTGGTATCTACGTTGCTAGAAGACAACTTGGAAGGCTAGGTGAATACTTTCTCTAATTGTTTGCAATAGGGCTGTGAAATTTTTTTAGAAATTCACATAATGTGCATTTGTCCACATTGGTTTGGTGACTGGTCATTGAGAAGGATCAAAGAGGACGTAGAAGGCTATGCAAAAACCTTTTGTAATTGTTAGCAGACAGGACCATAAGGAAAAGATAAATAATTTTCTGTGCGCTTGTAGCAGAAAGATCTAATCTTCACATTTTCACAATGTATTGATTCCATAAAGATGAAGCTCTCCACAGCAAACTAATGTTCGTCTGTATGTCAAGAGAGGGCAGGCAGATATAGATGCAAAAACATATTTCAACTTCAACCAGAAAGGTAGAGTTTTTAGCCAAACCATAAAGTTGATCATTTTGATGTTTTTTCCCTAAGTCGTCTGCTATTACCTTGCTTCAGCTAGAAAATTAGTCCAAGTATTATTGCGTTCCCATTAACTTTATTATGTGAAGACTGGATTTGAATTTTTCTGAGTCTTAGCTTTTGAGGCACCCTGCAGCCAAAAAATTTGCATTATCTTCCTCTGATACCCTCGCTGCCATCAATCATTATCAACTTTCAATAGCACATCAGTTCATTGCTTTTATGCTTTGGTGCTTGAGCATTTCACATTTACTACATACTATGCTCTTTGATTTTTAATTCCATTTATTTTCTTCACAATCCAAAGGATGAATCTATAAACTCATAATAATCTAGAGTCTAGACCTCAAATTCTATACACTGCTTATTCATTCATATCTTTGAGACTCTAATATCCTTGACGAATTGCTGTTTCTTAATTCTTCTTCAAGTGCTTATTCCAAATATTCCTGTCCAATGAATTATCTTAGCCTAAGTTGTCTTCATTATAATTCCATACCAGTTATTAAAACTTTAAGCCAGTAATCATCAATCTCCAGTTGAGGATCTTAACTTTCCATATCAGCAATTCAGCACCATACCATGATTCTTGAAAATTTTGACATTTTTTTACGGACTTTATTCAACAAAGGAGTGAAAAGCCAGAACATTGTCATTTAATGCGCAGTTATTTGAAGTATTATTAAGTTAACAGGTTTACCAGTGACAAAGGATTCTTTTCTTTTACTATTTTAGCCATATCAAAACCACCAAGATGCCAAAAGCTAGAGCTCCTACCCAGTATAAACTTTCTACTGGCTTCTATGGTCTTTATTTTCAAGAACAACCCTCATCATAAACACAATATTGATCCTTAAGACCTTAACCAACCATCTAGAGTCCTAGACAAATGAATATGTTTGAATACCTTTGATTCTTTCAAAGCTTATTCTGTATTTTACATAACAATTCCTTATACGGTAGGCTTTGCTACAAATCGACCTACCTTAACCTATGCTCATACAACTAACTAAAACATCAGTCTCAACTCTTATTTCCGTAGGTTTTACATCTGAACAACACATGATTCCATCTTTACCTTCAATTTGGGACAGAACAAACTTTTAGGACTGGTTTAAAATGTTAATGTCATTATGCATTTTCATCAATTTTTGTTCATAATCAGCAGTTTCAACTTTTTTAAACTACTTATAGTAGTGACTTTTTTTTTCCAAGCCAAACTCCACGTACTTTTGATCATGAGCTGGAGGAGGTCAATGGACCCTCATTTTGTACAATCTATCTACCTGGCAAAGAGTTTCTCACTTAAATGAAAGCTATTATGTTACTAGTAGCAAATTAGGAAAGTGTGTTGGAATAGAATGCAGCAAAAGAACATGTCATTGCATTAACATCTCAATCCAAATTCTTAGCTTCAAATTTTCAAATTCATGATACAACTCAACCCAGAGAAAGCTTAAAGAAACAGATTAAACAAATACTCATAAAAAAATTGAGTTCGCAGTAAAAGATGAAATTCAACTGTAATAGGCACAATAGCATAAAAATGAAACAATAGTAATTTCTTGGCTGAAAAAAATGGTCATAGCGATATTACCTGATTAAAATTAGCAGATCCATTGGCGGTGTAATGATTATGATCTTTATTCTGAAACCCTAACGTCCGAGATGATGGGTGAGACTGAGAGAGAGTTTCGGATTTTAGTTTTGAAAATGAATGGCGTCAACCCTCGAGTAAAATAAATAAAAATACATAGGACTATAGGAGCTCTTTTTTATTTTTCGCGGGAATGGTGGGTACGGAAATTCAATAATTTATGGGCCGGGCCTTCTTTGGGGAAGCAAGGTCGTTGAGAAGTATCTTGGATTCGGCCTACCATAATATTGGCGTGCTTGGGCCAAATTTAATTGAAATCTGTTTATTTCTAAATCATGAATTGGTTGCATTTGTTGGCATGGTGTTAGAACAAAAAAAAACAAATTTTATAAAAATAATTTAAAATAGTGTTTGGCTACACAATTATAAATTTGTTTTTACAAAAAGTAAAAGACAAAATTATACAAAAGTATTTGGTATAGACACAATTTAAGGGCAATTTTTTTTTAATTATTATTTCCCATCCGTTTACAAAACTGATACTAGTGGGCTGTGATTTGGATACACTGAATCAAATATTGTAACTTTATCAAGCAGGCAGTAGAAGAAAAAGAGAAAAAGCAGAAACATATATAATTAATTCAGAAATTTAATTGGGCACTGGAAATTGACTGAACTTTCCAAAATGAAGGCTCAAGTTATGAACTCGAAATTCGAGTCCAAGTTAAGTTGATGGAAGTTATTAGTTAAATGAAAAGAAGTGTAGTATTTCTAAACTTTGGCACATTAGTTTTGAAAGCGTGTCCAAAATTGGTTTGGTCTTTAAGTGGCAAGTCAAGAAGTTACAACTAAATTGGACATATATGTGTAGGCTATTTAATTTAAATGCCGGGTCAAGTGGAAAAAAAGCCGCATAAACTTACTTTCTTAATTAGCTCGTCAATATAATAGTAGTGTATTATCCAACGGTGAATGGGGATCTAGAGAAAGTGAGAATTAGTAATTTACTTTGTTGAAGTTGAAAAATCCATGAGGATCACAAGATATGATGATCATATCAATCGATCGATCTTAATAATCATGCATATCAAAGCTACTTAATTACTCCTCCTATTACTTTTTACTATTTACTACTACTCCACTATATATATATATATATATATATATAGACACACACACACTCCCTTCAATGTGGATACTTGTCATAAATGGCTACTGCCTGCTGATGAAGACTACAACTACAAAATGTCTAGAAGTAGAACTATAAAAATTAAAAAAAAGAAAAAAAAGAGGCGTTCTTCTGCACCCATTTTCAAATTTCAATCTTATTTTGTCACCTCCTCCTTCAACGGCCACTCAACTTTTTTTACAGGTCAAAAAAGTGAGGATTCTCTGTTATCTTCACATTATTTTATTTTAGGCTTGTTTTAAATTATAAGATTGATTATTATTTACTTTTGAATGTTAATTTGAGGTATTTTTTAAGTTTAAAATTGAGAGGATTTAAATTTTAAACTATTAATTATTTTTAAATAATTTATAATATTCGTTATTGTATTAACTAAAATTAAAAGAATACATGTTTGTAAATTTTAAATTTAAAAAACGTCTTAAGCAGAAATCAAAAAGTTAATAATGATATTACATTTGGAATGGAAAGGGTAATTTAATAACATTGTTATTAATATTAGATTTTTTTTAAGATGCACTTAGTTAGATTTATTCTCATTTAAATATATAGTTTTTTTTCACGCTTTTTTTTTAAAAAATATTTTTATTTTCCTTTCCTTTTCAAGATTTGTGGTGATCGATTGATGTTTTGGGTGAATATATTTAAGACTCACGACGCGTGTGTGCCTTGTACTCATATTTAAGTTGTTTTTACAAGAACGATTTATTATTGTTTTATGAAAAATAGTATTTATAACATAGTTAATTAATTAGTTTATGATTTTATATTATAATAAGTTTGCAATAAGAATACATGTTGCCTTGCCTACTTATTTTTCCAGAGAAAACGGTGAGATCGAGGAAGTCTGATACTGGTCCCACTCAGATTGCTTACCCGTATATATAAAAAAAAAAAGAGTAAAAGATAAGTAAACATTTAAATAGAAATTAGGGGGAAAGAAAAAAGAATAAAAAAAAATATGTGGGGTGGGGTGGGATGTATCCGTCCGATGAACAGTCCTAGTGTCTCCAGAAGAGGGCGCGAGTTGCCTATATTGTCGGCATGATTCCGTTTATTGTTCACGAGGCAATTAGGCGAAAGGCATTAATTCTCTCTCCTACCTTCACAGATAGGAGTAGTACTACATGACTATGACCTCATTATTATCCTCTTCCTCCCTCAAAATTCCATCCATCCATCCTAATCGTATTAAGTGCATACCCGTCTTTATCTATCTTACACGCATGATCGATTTATGAATCAATCTACTAGTCTAGTAGTGTACAGTAGTAATTAAAAAGTTAGTATGCAAGTAGGCTAGCTACCTAAACAAATATAAGTACCTCTAGCTATTTGAATACATGGTTTTTATGTGTTGCTTTCCAAAATTAGTATATATATTAATGCACTTTTAAGGAGGAGGGGAGGTTATCGGTGTCTGCTCAATGGTGGTAGGGTAGCTATATATATATAATATATATTTGTAGTCATTCCATGTGCGTGCTGACGTTATTTTAAAATATGGAGTAATGACTTAAGATAAGACATTTCTCTCCCTTTAATTTACGGTAAGTTTGTCATCATCATGAGACATACTCTTACGTCTATTAGGTAATTACTACTTTATAATATAATATGAAAAATAACTTAATTTGTATATATTAAATAGAGGCGGTTGATATTATAAGCATATAGTTTATGGACAAATTAAGGATTATAAAATTAAGTAAAGAAATTACGAAAAGAAGAGAGGTGATTATATATATATATATATATATATACACACACACTGGCTTCTTCAATTCACCATCATAAAGATGACTACTATGATCACGTTATATATATCCTTCTTTTTGCCTAATCTCTGCATGGTTGTCACGAGCCGACGCTCGATCCCCCGAACCTGTTGGCTTTGACTACCGAGCCTATATGTATAGCTGTTTAGTTCCGTAAGCTGTGTTGTCTCCTGGAGGGATGCCATTGCCCCCTCTGACTCACTTCCTCTCTCTGTCTCTCTGTGCGTGTGGATTTGGTCCATTAATTGGTTAAGAGGCCAAACAAATTAACTATATATCACCCTTTCTTTGAATTTAATTAACTTTTTTAATTAGTCTTAGTCTTAGTCTATGCATGATATATGGAGGAGATCATGAAGTGTAAAGTATACAAATTATGAAAGCTAGGCTAGCTAAGCCTAAGCTAAAGCTAGAAAAAGAGGCTAAAGAGATACTTATATATATATATATATATATATATATATATATATATATATATATATATATATATATATATGATCGATGGGCGGGCGGGCGTGCATTCAACTTTAATTTGGGTATCCGAATCAATCTTGATTTCATGATGATGCAATATGAATGCCTTAATTCTTATCCTCATTTTAGACCACTCTTGTCTCTTCTACATCTACATCTAGATTCCCATCACTTTGGGTCAATTTTATATATCATCATCATCATCATCATTTTACGAATATCAAGCTTTTCACATATACTCCTACCTTGTCCCACAAAAGAGTGACATTTGCCCCCTCTATTTTTTTTTTCTTTCTTTCTTTTTTTTTTATTATAAAAAAAATCAAAGAAAAAAAGTCTCATTTTTTTTACTATTAATCTATATAAAGTTAATGACATAATCTATTTAACTTTATCAAAATCTCATGATAACCATCACTAATTAATAAACTAAATACTTAATACATTTTATTGATAGATAAATATGATACAAGTATACACCCTTAATATAAATATTTTCAGTTTCCTCCTTTCCTTGGGTGAATTCAACATGAAATAATGCGATAGTTAATTAAAACATGGGATCATGGATGTGATAAATATATTTGGAGATTACCCTTTTCTAAAATTATGTGTCATATCAACCCTGACGATCTGGATCAGACAGAATAGTATCAACAATAAAGTTCTTGATTAGGGTTATACTTAATTTAAGAAAACCCAATTGCTAAGATCTGAGTTTATTATTTGAATAGAATGAAATCGGGTATATTTATATTTGGAAAAATATGCATTTTTTAGACAGTCTTCAAAAAAAAAAATTGGTCTCCTAATTTGGGATCTGGGAGTAGCAACCATGACCACAATATAATATCACCTAAATGGTAGGTTATTAAGTCAGAAATTAAAGATTGCATGAGTGACATATAATTGGCAATTATAATTTAAAATTAAAGATATCATGTCGTCGAGATCCATAAAATGACTTATGGGGTGTAGAAAGGCCGATAGAACATGAGGTGTTTATCATTAAAGTAACCCTCAATTTTCTAATTTAATTTGGGGTCAACTAATCATGTTCTTGCTTAATATATAGTCCTAATTTAGTCTATAATTCTGTTATTGTAATATAACTTTGGTTTTGAAAAAACAAACAAAAAACCAAAAAAGAACAAGACACCTAGCTAGATGATTTTATTGATTAATAAAAAAAAGTAAGAACCCGAAGGAAGAACATTAAACTGATTGATATATCGAGATCTCCCATATATATGCTAAAATTTTGCCTTTCCGTTTAACTTAAAAGGTTTGGGTGAACTTAATGTCCTCGCCCCGTGTCTTTTCAAATTTTAAGAAGTCTAATCATGAACTAATCCAATTAGTATTATATTAGTTCCTAATGACAATGCTTGCCTAAGTTTATGATATAATTAATCTTTACGCCCCGATCAAGATAAAACATACTATATGGGATATATATGGCTGTGGTTCTCACGATTAATTATTTGATTGTGGCTCAAACTAACATAATTTTGGGGATTGATTTAGTAAAAATGATTAGACTATCATTAATAAAATTAGTTAAATGACAAAATTAATAGTCTAATACTAATGTAGTTTCTAATTTATGTCATTTTGAACCATCGCGGCATAATCTTTATTAAGGCAACAACAATTATGTTATTCCTTGTATATTTATACACTTATAGCTAGTACAATTAAGTTCCCATACTGGAAATATATGTCCGGAGGTTTATATATATATATATATATATATACACACACACACACACACACTTCCGGACCTGATCAAAATACGGACCTCAAATTTTATTTTTTTTTGCACTTTTTTTTTTCAAAACAACTAAAAAAAAATATATAGGTATTTTTGGTATTGAAAAAATTTGTTAAGACACTGTTTTGGGTATGATTTGGATACATATAACAAAAAATGTTGTACCGATTATATAACACTGTTTGTTATATGTATCCAAATCATACCCAAAACATTGTATTAACAAATTTTTTCAGTACCAAAAATAACTATACATTTTTTATTAGTTGTTTTAAAAAAAAAGTGCAAAAAAAAAAAAAAATTGGGGTCCGGATTTTATCAAGTCCGGGAGTCCGGACCTGATCCGGCCTATATATATATATATATATATGGGAAGCTTTCTAAAGCGAACCTTAACAAGCGAATCAAAGACGAACCGTCGTCTTTGGTGTCTATGGCGACGATTCGACTCGTCGCCGTAGCCATGCAATCTTTGGCGACGGGTCGAATCGTCGCCCTATACAACCAATACGACGATTCGTCTTTAGTTCGCTTTTTAAGGGTTCGCTTGCCTTTAATTTATATATATATATATATATATATATATATATATATATATATATTAAAGGCAAGGCACGTGTTTCTCATTAATTTAACGTAAACACTTTAGCTACCCATTGTGAGCAAGGGCCAAAAAAAATTTGCCATGCCCAGGGTATTATTGTAATTGATGTTTCCTTTATTTTATAAAAAGAATTACGTTTGTCAATATTTTTTATTATATAAAAAGAGTCATCTTTCTATTCTATTGATAGAAATGTAAACTAATGTTGTGTTTGGTTGGTGGGAATGGAATGGAATGAGCTGGGAATGGAATGCCCATTCTTTCTAGAATGACTAAAAACATGTTTGGTTAGTCAGTTAGAATGAGCATTTCATTCCTTTAGTTATTTCATTCCTATCTGAAATATTATTTTTCATTCCTTCCTAAATAGGTGAGTTTATTTCATTCCCTCCTGCTTCGTTCATTTTATTATTGGTAAACAGCTTATCTGAAATATAATAGGCTTATTAGTAAACAACTTATTATTGATAAACAACTTATTATTTAAACAACTTATTATTCAAAGAGCTTATTATTGGTAAACAACTTATTTAAACAACTTATTATTGGTAAACAACTTATTATTCAAACAGCTTATTATTGATAAACAACTTATTATTCAAACAGTTTATTATTAGTAAACAACTTATTATTCAAACAGCTTATTATTGGTAAATAACTTATTTAAACAGTTTATTGGTAACAACTTATTATTTAAACAGTTTATTGGTAAACAACTTATTATTTAAATAGCTTATTATTGGTAAACAACTTATTGGTAAATAACTTATTAATAATTAACAACTGATTATTTAAACAGCTTATTGGCAAACAACTTATTATTTAAACAGCTTATTAGTAAACAAGTTATTATTGGTAAACAACTTATTGTTGGCAAACAACTTATTGGTAACCAACTTATTATTTAAACAGTTTATTGGTAAACAACTTATTATTTAAATAGCTTATTATTGATAAATAGTTTATTAATAGTAAACAACTTATTATTTAAACAACTTATTGGTAAATAGCTTATTATTGGTAAATAGCTTATTATTTGAACAACTTATTGGTAAACGACTTATTTAACCAGCTTATTGGTAAATAACTTATTGTTTATTATTGGTAAACGGCTTATTGAAATAACTTATTGGTAAACAACTTATTGTTTATTATTAGTCCTTATTCTTGTTCATCAAGGCTTTTTTTAAAAAAAAAATTCATGCATGAAAGTGTTTATTTGAATTTTAAATGCATAAAAATATAAAAAAAATATTTTTCTAGCGAAGATGTTCTTTTAGTTCTATTTAATTTATTTTTTTTCATTTATTTTTATAAGTTAGTAGTATATAAAAAAAGAAAAAAAAATCATTTCACATTATATTCATAATGTAATTCATGTAAAGCAAACACCTAAAGTAAAATGGTGATTCTATTCCTGACGGAATAAATGAACAAACCAAACATAAAACTGAGAATGACCATTCCATTCCCATTCCCATTCCATTCCTTAAGTCATTTCATTCCTTAAGTCATTCCATTCCATACATGCCAAGGAATGAGAACCAAACACAGTATACATGAATGAAAGAGTATCCTTAGTTTTGTCTTTATTATTATGTTGTTATTATTATATTGATAATTTATTTTTTAAGAGTAAATATGAAACTAAATACATTTTTAATATTTATAAATTTTGTAAAAATGGCCCACTTTTTGTGGAATAGATAAGGAAAACCTTCCTTTCGTTTATTTAATAAATAATAACCTTAATCCTATTCAAGCCCCCCTCCATAGTTATACGACCTTATCCTCCTTTTAACTGATCTATTTGTGGCTGCTATGGATATTGTATAGTGCTAATATATTTATGTTGTATATTATATGATACTTGGACGGCATCGGAAGGTCGCATCTTATTTGCTTAAAAAGACATTTCATAATTCATGATGCATTATTTTCTTATATCCTAATTACTTCAACTCTTTTTAATTTTTTAACTTTGGAAAACAGGTTGTTCACGAGTTATGTTATATATTCCCTAAACTAATATAGCTCAAAAAATGATACTTCTCATATTGGCTATAAACTAATTTCTGAAACAATGTTTTTTTTTTAAAAAAAAAAAATATTTTTTCATATGTATCCCTATATCATTATATAGTTAGAAATGTAGTATTTCTGGCATGATTATTCTCAATCCACCAACTATGAGTAAGAAAATGTTTGAAATTGCATAAATTAAAAAAAAATGTTTATCTAAATTTAGAAGGAGGGAGTAGTAAGGAAAATTGTTTGCTTAATTCAACATCTTAGCCATAATTAATATATGTGGCCTATGTCCAAAAATGATAGTTACATGTGACTTTTAACCATTTCTTAGGCATCTTAATTAAGGTTTGGCACGTGACTAATTTCAATATTTAAGTTTGTGGAGGCCTCCTAGACCGCCTAGCTAGACAAACACATTAATATGTATAAAAAATAAAGGTTAAAAGTAAAATTAAAACAGTCTAATTTTGGATGTGAGGGAGTATATTAATTTCTACAATTAAGAATATATAGTAGTTGATATTATATTGGGCATCATGCATCCAGATATGATTGAGCTGTACTTACTGGCTGACTAAAAGATCCATCCAAATTAAAGAAGTTGATATCTAGCTCTAAAATATTCGGAGGAAATCGTTCTAGGAACCTAACCTTTAATTTGAGGAGATAACACCAGATGCATGGGCCCTTCATTTCATATTGTAAATAATCTCTTAAGTAAGCATATGATTTAAGCGATGTCAATATATAATGTATCATTAATTTCATTAGGCGCCGGCGCCGCTACATTCTGGACTTGCATGCTGTTTGGCAGATTCTTTCAGATTAATATCATGACTTTAGCATGAATGATTCTGCTTGCATCAAAATATAAACAAGCTACTAGTTTAAATTAATGGGTTAAATCTATTATTTATCTCGATTTACAAATGGAAATTTTTAACAATCAACTCATTGAACTCTATTATATTTACAAAACCTTACAAAAACCCAATGAATAAAAATATTAAGGTGATGTATGATGAGGATAGAGAAAAAGAGATATATAAGATTTGTCTGAATTGACTCGATTGAGTTAACTCGCCTTCATCTTCCCTATTTGAAACTCCACCGATGACCACCTCAATCAGCCATAGGGGCGGATTAAAGATCTGCTCCTAGCAGGGGTGGATTTTTTTGGGTTAAAGTATAGCGAGTTAGAGAGCGAGAATTTGGATACATTATACACCGTGTGTTTAGTTTATTTTAGAGTAATAGTAGTTAATTTTTTTTTTCTCCTCTAAATTTAACTTTTTTCATAAATTTGCCCCCTTAAGTTTATTAAGTTTAATTTTTACCATTATCCCTATACCTAAAATAAAAAAATAAAAAAATAATTGAGCATAGACACTACCCATTTTGCCCTCCACATAGATCCACCACTGACCAGCCATAACTACCACTAGCTTCCAACCAAAATTAACTAACCAAAATCAACCTAGATCCAAACTTCCAAACTTATTTCTCCGCCTCCGTCTCTCTTTCTCCCTTCCATCTCTCTTTCATTCTTTCTCACATGTATTTGTATAAAAAAAAGATATCAAGCCACTATTCACCACCAACCGAAAGCCATTGTTATTGGCAATCGACAACAACAAAATAAGCACCATCGAAGCCCCAAAAATAAACCAAATCTATAGAAAAATGAAAACCCTATAATCTAAAAATTGACCTAAATGCATAACTCTGAGATATGGATTACTTATAGAAAGATTGTGATATGTAGGGGCGAAGTTAGAAACTTTATTCAGTGGGGTCAAAAAATTGTGATCCTATAAATAATTTGGCGAGGATTCGGGGGCCGCGTCCCCGAATCAATTTTTTTAGATAATTTTGTGCTTTTCGGCTGATTGCATATGTAAAATATGTATTTAGTTAAAATATTATTAATATAACAAGTAATAACATTATATATATACACACACACCCCTTGTTGACCCCTAATACTCTTTTCTAATCACAAAATTGTTAATAAATATTTAAATTCTTTATGTTATGAAAATAATCTAAATTAGATTATTATTTATTTTAAAAATATTAGAGAAAAATGCATACATAAAGGCGTAGAAGTAATATGAAATTGAGAAAGTTATAAAAAATTTAATTTGACCCTGTATATTAAAAATTTTATAAAATTTTAATAGGGTCAATTTATTCATTACACTTAAATTTTTTTCAAAATTTATCATATATCATAAAATAATTTTTTTTCCAATGAGGTCAATTGACCCCATAACCTTCAACGTGGCTTCGCCACTGGTGATATGGTACCTTTAAATTTAATGTTTTGTGTTCTCTAATTTCAAAGCTTTTAACATGTTTGTCTTTTTATTCATGGTGGTAAAAGCTTTAGCTATGACGATGGTGTAGTGGTGGCACCGGTGGTTTAACGTTGTTCTTCCGGTTCATGATGAAGAAAATCTGGATATATTTTTAGTTAAGTAATCTTTTACGGATGTGTTGTATTTTGTGGGTGGATAATTACCCGAATAAATAGACATTTAAATTGGAATAAAGTGTCAGATGTTTGTTTTGTTTTAATTTATTCTGATTTGTTCACGTATACATTGCCACGTCTTCCACTGTTAAAAATTTAACAGAGTTAGATGTCTTTTTCATTTTTTATAAAAATTTATAGTCTAATGAGTTGACAGTAAAATAATTTAGTTCAATGATAAAAATATAAATAAGATGTTAATTTAGTGATTAAAAAAATATTTAACCCTTAAATTAATTACTAATGCATGAACGTCGATCATACGTGGTTTATATGTTTGTTTAATTATTTTATGACTTTGTGACTGATTACTTAATTAGATCGATCGTTATGTCAAAGGTTAGTAGCAAAACCAGATAATATCCCACATAATATATAGATTAATTTATCAAGAAATTTATATATATATATATATATATATATATATGTCACAGTCTTCCTAGCTCTTGTTCCTCGCAAGGGAAATGCATCGACCACTCTAATTAATTCTAATGTGTTCTCTCTCGATCGATCCTAGAGCTAACCTCCTTTGATTCCATCATTTTCAGTTTTTATGCTATATTTTCTTAGATTATATCTTCCCATATTATATATAGAATGAGAAAGATTTAATTATATATATATACACATGCCCCTAGATTTAGCATATAATATAACTAGTTAGTACAAGGCATGTGTTTCACGATATATATATATAGTCACTTTTTGAGGTAGATGATTCTCTTGTAAAATCTTAATACAAGGACTAGATCTCGTTACACTCTTAGTTGTTTAATTCATAATTTTATTGTGATGGAACAACTCAAATCCAGCACATTAATTTGAGGATTTCTTTAAATTGAATTGTTGATCCGTCAACAATAATACTACTAATTTCCAATTATGTTGGGTTCATGGGTATCTTGGCTATTTAATTTAATTTAATTTAATGAAATAGAATTTATAGGAACATGGGATTAATTCTTCAATTGGCCATCAAATAGTTGTCTAACCACGTGAGCTACTGGTTGACACGGTTTTTACCGTGTGGGGTCTTGGTGACTAATTGACTAAGAATTTTAGTCAGGATTATGTATTCATATGTGATACATGAATATTAAAGCCAAATAAGAAAATGAATCTAGTGGGCTGCTCGATTGAAAGTATTTCCGAAAGCAACTCGGAATTGGAGTTTTACCAATAGGGTAGATATACATGCATTGGCATGAGGAAAAACGAGAAGAAAAAAAGTATTATAATTAGTTTGTTACATATTATTCTGCAGTTACATATTACTCGACAGTAACAAAAGCAACAGTGAAAGTTAGGGATTTGTCGAAAGAGAAATTGAGAATTGGAAAAATTACGCAGGGAGCATAACAACGTGTTTTGTTCGTGATTCCGCCATAGTACTCAATTAATTGTGGTGAAATTAATTTGAGTTTTCACTCAAATTAAAATATTCTTGTACTATCCCAATTTTGTAATATTTTTAGTTTTTAGTTAAAAAATTTAGAAGGACTATTTGTACTCACAATTTATTATAGTGAAATTATTCGGAGCACGACCCGTGATTTTTACCTCTTAGTTTTAGAAGATTTTCCACATAAGATTTGGTGTCTTGTATTTAGTTTATTTTTTCTACTATATATTATTTTATGTGGCTGTTATTTATTTGATAGAATTGCATTACTTATTTGACATGATTTGGCATGATTTATTATTTAATTTACGGTTCTAATTGAAGAAGTTTTCCCAACAAATTAAGGACTATTGGATTTGACTTCTTCCATTACGCTTCTCTCCAATTCTTCTCAATTATGTTTTATATATATGAACTTTTGGATATAATAAAGAAAAACAATACCTATATATCCTACATTATTTATATTATTGAGTTGCATCATTTTACAAAAGCTGAAACCAATTTGACATTTTTTTAACATTTGATGAACAAATTACATTTTTAATAAAAAAAAATTGAATGATTAGTAAGTCTTATGAATTTTAACGATAATTGGTAAGTATACTATTAACATAGTTTATTTATTTTTTTGCACAATTAATCACATTATTGTGATATATCTATTCATCAATTTGAATCTTAACAAAGATATTACCATAAATATTATATAGAATTAAAGGAAATTGAGAAGATAAATATAATGGAGAGAAGTCAAATCCAATGTAGAAGATGCCTTTGATTCTCATTTTTCAAATGATCAAAAAAAAAATGAAATCCTGATAGAAAGGACTAAAAGAATTAAAATTTTAAATCGATGCAGTACAACTATTTAAAAAAAAAAACTAATTAAGTCTTGCTTTTCTCAGTGATTCTTATCTAAAATCTTAATTGGATACTCGAAAGGGTACTTGAAATGGAATCTCACCTTTCGGGATATGCTTAGGGTTAGATAATTAAACAAGTACTACATCAACGCATAGACGAGTGACCTAATAGTTTTTGGTGATTTTTAAAAAAAATATCATCTGGATATAATTCTTTATGTAGTTTTCTAATATAATAACCTAGTCTAATATTTAAAAATATTGATGTTACAAGCAAATCTTAACCTTAGAAATATAAAATCAACAAAGAAACTACTACGCTTATTGTCGGATTTGGATCCCTTCCATTACACATTTTCTTCAATTCTATCAAATACATTATATTTTTGTAGTTGTGAATAGTATAATTGAAATCGATATTGGTCAACTAATTTATTATATTGAATAGCATAATTATTTCAAAAATTAAAGTAATCCGACACTTTTTTACTATTTGATGAACATGTGAATTTTTCATCAATTAGATTTGAAGAAAATGTGTAATGGAAGGGATCTAAATTCCTCGTTTCAAGAAGCTAGGAAGGAGTGCTAATTTTCATGAAGTCTATTTATTTGTACTTATCTCGTCTTAATAATGTTTGCAACTGTATTTATATGTAGTTTTTGGATGGAGGACTGGATTGAAATATAATTTCATTATTAGGAATGAAAATTTTCAATAATTTTTTTCTTCTGGCGTTTGGGGTATCTTAGTAACAATATTTATTTAATAATCTTAATGATCTTTTTACTTTTTATGCGCATTTATTATTTTTAAGTGGTAGAAAAAAAGGCTCCCCTATTTCTAGATTTGATAGTCTTCTTTATTTTGTTGTTTTTATTTTATTATTATTATTTTTAAAAAAATTAAGTTTGTATAAGACATGGTTGGACATAAAATTTTTGAACAATTTTTTTTATTGCTAAACTAATAAATTATATATGTCCGAGTATTAAAAAAAAATCAACAAACGAAATATAGTCTCATTTCAGTCACCCACTGTGTTTCATTGGTGATGAAATTATATTTTCATCAACAATTATGTATGCCTTTATATTAAATTAAATTGTTGGACGTACGTCAAACATAAGTTGGTTATAAAAATCAAAATTCAAGGCGGTGTTGACCAAATTTCCCAAGAAAATGAACTCTATATTAATGAATCCTTGCGCATGATTTGTGGTATTGGTCCACTGACAAATCTTTTTCCATGTCTGACTTTTCAGAAATTATAGTATTAGTTTATCATTCCTAAGCAAACAAAAATATAGTAGTAGTAGTAGTATATAACAAGCATAAAAATGTTTTAACATATTCTAATTTCGTCAATCAACAGCCATCTTAGGCGTAACTAAGGCCGTGTTAATGGTCAGCTCTAAAAATATTCTCAAGTGTTACGTAGTTTAGGACTTTTTTAAGTCAAATTGACTATTTTTAAAATTAATAATTAAGCGTATATAAATATATTTCTAAAATTATAAAAATTGAAATTAGTAATAAATTATATATACTTTCTTTTGGTTATAATATCTTCACCTATATGTTAGTAAAAATAGTAAAAAGATTAGTTTTAAAAATAGTCAATTTGACTTTAAAAAATCCTAGAAATGCAATTAATTTAGGACGGAGGGAATACCAACTAAATTAAGCAGTTGTCTTAGTTCCAATGCCAAGAAACTAAAACTAGGTAGATCCAACTTAATTCCTTTGATTGTTTTAAGGATTTTCCTAAGCGGTATTAAACAGTATCTTAGACAATGTAAAATCATAAAATTTTGAAGGTGACACCCAATTTTGTCTCCTCTTCTTTAGTAACATGCATGTCTGAGCTGTACTTCACTAGTTAACATCTCGAGTTAGTTATTTTTAAATTAATTAAAATATTTAATGTGATTATATATATTAACTAGG
This sequence comes from Aralia elata, assembly GCA_034770075.1. Lineage (NCBI taxonomy): Eukaryota > Viridiplantae > Streptophyta > Magnoliopsida > Apiales > Araliaceae > Aralia > Aralia elata. The sequence continues at coordinate 109,042,786 of CM068385.1, read as the reverse complement.
TGTAGCATTACTCTTTTTTTAATATAATTTTTATTAATTAATTATTAGAAGAATTAATATTGGCTTCACAATTTCTGGCGGTTTGGTTGCATGGAATTAATCTCCCACCTTTTTCCATTTGGTTATTCTTATTCTCTTTGCCTCGTAGGTTAGCTAATTTAATTGGGTATATAGTAGCCTACAAAACATATATTGGTGTTGTCACTTTAAATGAAATTTAATCTCCTTGTGGGTACGGAAAATACTATTGTATAATTTGTATTGGGATGGTAAGATTTGTCTGATTGAGTTAAGTGAGGACAAAGTCATAAAATTGTGAATAATTTATACATAAATCTTATTGTATTAACGTGAAAAGGTTTGTTTACAATTGGAGGAAAAAGTAACAAAAAAAAAAAAACTATTTTTTTTTGTATTTTTTATACTCCTCGGCCCAAAAAAGATCACTTGGCATTCGTTCTTTCTTAATAATTAATAGCCTGATTCAGGTGGTTTAAATTTTGTGTTATGGAATCCAAGACTAAATTTTCTATCCCACGATAATGGAAGCAAAACAACAGAAAGAAGCATTAAAAAAAAGGGTGATTAAATTTAAGGAGGATGAAGATCTTCTTGGAATTTTGAACGCACGTTGTTTATAAGGAACTTAGCAAGTTGTTAGTGCAACTTGCTGTGTATTCTGACCATAGTGAGCCACCGTAATATTGCATCTGTACGTACAATATATGGTATTATGGTTATACGTTAATGATTCATAGCACCATTCATATTATTAAAAATAAAAAGGAACGATCAAGATTAAAAATTGAAAATCGACGTCCGCTGTTATTAGTAGTGAGCGATAAAAAAAACATATATCATCCGTTACTAATAGTAACAAACGTCGATCAAAATAAATGTTTGACTTTATTTTAGGGTTTAAAGTTTATAAAGTAGGGTTTATGATTTATTAACTAGAGTTTAAGTTTATTAACTAGAGATTAATAAGATTAATAAACCTTAAATCGAATTAAAAAGTAGTTAATAAATTCTAAACTTTAGAATAAAGTTTAATTCTTATTTTGATAGACGTCAGCTACTATTAATAGCGGATGGTAATTTATCTCAGGTTAGATGGTCTGAATTAATATCACAAAAATGGCGAAATACAATCAATCTGATCGGGCAAAGCTTTGATCAGCATAACTGGTATCCTCTACTCAGAGCCGGTCTTGGGTTTTTAAGGCCCAGGGCGAAATTTCTCGAGCGTGCCCAATGGCGGGGGTTCGAGGGCAGCGCCCCCGTGCCAATTTTTTTTAATACTTTTGTACTTTTATATTTTTTTTAATTTGACGGGAGTTCGTAGTGTGTCGAGATGAAACATTTTTTTTTAATATAAAGGTTTGACAAAAAAAATTTTCACAACATAATTAAAACAATGTTTTATATCAACAATTGTAAAAGTGTTTTTTAAAAAAAAAATTAAAAAAATAGTAAGGTTGCCTTTGTAGTCAATATTGTGCCACATTTAAGGTCATTGTGTGAAATTAATCATATGGTTGGTCATTTGTCATATTAGGCTATTTCTTTTTCTTTTCCCTTAAAATTTAAGTATTGAAAAATTATGTCAGTAGAGTAGAGTAATATTGGAGTTTCATGTACACTTGAAATATAAGGTTAATAACTGACTGCACAGATAGGAGTTTGATATTTGAAGGCTTTTTTTGGACTGTTAGTGAAAAAAAATAGAAATCAATTTGATATTTGAAGGCTTTTTTTGGATTGTTAGTGAAAAAAATAGCAGAGAACTATTTTACCGCTGGACCATTGAAGCTTTAGAAATATGTACACATACTAGCGGTAACCCGTGTCTTCGACACTAAATTTTTTTTTGGAGAGGAAGAAGAAGGTATTGGGATAGGGTTTGGAGAGGAAGAAAAAGGTAGAAGAAGAGAGGAAATAAAGAAGGAGAAATAATGAACGGTCAGATTTATGTCAAACTTTGGACGGCTCAGATGATTTATTAGATGAGCGAAAAATTCAAAATCATTTGTATTTTGTTATATAGATATACACATATATACACAGGCTTATAATTAATTTTTGGCCCGAGCTTTGGGCCCTGGGCGGTCGCCCTGGTTGCCCTGGGCGGTCGCCCTGGTTGCCCTGCGCCAGGGCCGGCCCTGCCTCTACTAATAGTAATGAATGTCGATTTTTAGTTTCTAATCTTGATTGTTCCTTTTTTTTAATGATATAAATATTGTATGTCTTATAAGAATTATTTTCCATATATATACTCTTATTATTAGAAGTCTTAATTATTTTATAATTTTACAAATTCTCTATTAAATTATATAATTGTGAGACTCAATTACTACACTACTCAAATTTGGTTATTATTCATGTAAGAGATCTTTTGTGACGGAATCAAAAAGCTTGTAAAAATAATACATACCCAATATATATAAGCTATATATTCTTTGCTTGATATCAACATTTAGATTACATTAAAATATTATATATATATATATATATATATAATTCGCTTTTCCATGCACGCACAATCGTCTGTTTATTAACTATGAAAATGATTAGTGGTATTGCTATGCACATACAAGAAAAACAAATTAAAATTCATAGAGAGAGAGACCAGGTCAGTCGGGCGGGCAGCCGGCACCTAATTCATTACAGTGCAATGACTAACGCGTGCTCTAAAATTGGAGTCAAAAGAATAATATTACGTTTGGATAGAAAGAATAGAATGAACAATAGAATAAAATAATTTTAAAATATTTTAAGTGTATATTTAATTATTGATGGTAATGAGTATTGTCATATAATGATAAAATTATCACATATATATTCATTTCATTGGAATAAATTTTATTCCACTTTCTCCACATAAAATAAAAAAACAAAAGGATTAAATAAATTTTTATTGTATTAGAATAATTTATCCTCTAATATGATCATCAAATAAACTATTTTTATTTTATTTCCTCAATTAAAACGTAGCATAAGAAAATAAATTTGGACACAAATACTCTAAAAATAGAAGAGAAGTTTTAAATTTCTCAAGAATGATAGTATTAAAACTGCCTCCGTCCTTAAAAAGATGAGTTAAGTACATATTAAAGTGGATGAAAGATAATAAAAAAATATTTTAAATTTATCTTTAATAGACTCACAAGATTACATGATAAGTCCTTTTATTTTACTTACCATTTACATTATGTATCTTACCATTTACTTTATGTGATGAAATACTTATTATTTATTTTATGTATCTTAGTTTATCCTACAAAAAAAAATAATATATATATATATATATATATATTAACTCATTTTTTTAAGGGGAGAAGGAGTAAATACTAAAAAAAATTGGCTACACCTGATTAATAATTAGCTTTAATGTGTTTAAACCAATTTTGCAATAAAGTTTGGGATGCGATTGCTGAAATCGTATTAATTAATAAGTTGACTACAAGATTCTTTATTTATGTGTTCATTATTTGATTTTTCTAATGCAACTAGTGACTGAATTAGAATTGTATTATAATTTGGACTTCTAGGGATCTGTTTTAATTAGCATATGCTGATGTGGGTAGACTAGGAATAAAATAATTTCAAACGAGTTTGTTGATCAAGTTTACAAGTCTAATCATAAACAAAGCCACCTACAAAGAAGTACACTAGTATTTTATTAAATAATTGGCAGATGGGAGCTGTATGTATAGTCTATCTGAAATGTCAATGCCACTACTACAGATCCCTGATAACAAGAGAGAAATGTACTCACAAGTATATCTTCATGCCCCCACATGACCACTTTAATAAATTGGTATTTATGCGAATAATACTAGTACTAGGTAATTAGACAATTTCGGTCTTCAAGTTCAAGTTGATAAGTTTCATAGACTACTCTGGAAATTGTATAAATGCATTGGATACTAGGGTGGCAAGCTTGGAATTCAGTACGCATGACAAAATATGGTTATGAATTAATTTTAATTTATAAAATATAGTTATGATTTTATTTAAAAATTATATTATCTATTTTTAATATGAGTTGTGTGGGTTAGAACCATATAATTATGGGTCAAATATAGATCAATCTATATTTTAAATTTCAAGCTTACCATTATTATGCTCCAATTAAATAAATTATTTATAATATATTAATTTCTATATTCCTCCACCGTCTATCTCTAATGTTTTATACGTTCTTTCTCTCTCTCTAAAAATTTTTATACACTCTCTCTAAAAATTTTAAACTTTCTCTCTAAAAGTTTTGTACCAGTTGTGTCTAAATTTCTTTCTTAATTATAGGTGGAATCAGATCATTGATCATGGTACCAGCCATTTGTCCATTGCAGATAGTGACCGGAATGCTGTTTCCGTGACTAATACTATAACTCATATTTTGGCTCACAAATTCTTATATATTAGTATATATAAGCACTATACAAATTTATAATAATTAAACATATACTATTCAAATTTGTAAAGTTTTTAAAAGTATCCAAATTTGTAAAGTTTTCAAAACTTAAAATTATACCAAATCACGCGATTAATTGTACTAATAATATATGTGAATTTTTTTTAAAACATAATAATTGTAAAATTAGTTGAAAAATTATAATGAATTCATTACTAACTAATTGTCATAACTAAACTAAAACTTTTTAGAACTTGAGTTTCACATTTCTATTCAAATTAGAATTTCAAATAAATCTTATCAATATAAACATGAATATAAAATTCTATTAAACTTAAATAAAATTAAACTATTGGTGAAGTTTTTGCTTCTTGGATACACAACTCCAACTGACACACATTAATCGATTGTTCTTTATTATGTAGTATTTTTTATGGGGTCATTTTAATGTGTCCTAAGGGCACATGCTAAGCACACAATTGAAGGGTATAATCCTTTGAACCGTGTGTATATTCTCTTGAACTTAACATGTGTCCTAAGGGAAAATGTTAAGAAATTCCTTTTTTATGAGCGTGTAACCAGCAACCATTGTCTTAAATTGTGCATCGAATAAATTAGAAGGCGTACACAACATCCTATCAACCACGCACATTAAATAATCTCAAAAAAGATTAACTATCCTTAAAGCGTGCATCCAATAAATTAGAAAGTGCGCGCAGTATCCCATTAAGCACGCACATTGAGTAATCTCGTAATAAACTACATTTCAAGAAGAATATAGCATTTGCGGAGTATTTTTTCTTTTTTATGTAATTACTTGCTCTGTATTTATCTATCACAAGAGTACAACAATAAAATCTGGCAACTGGTTCCCCCAGGCTAAATGATATTTCCTGTGATATTCAAAATTATTCGAGTAAAATTTTGAGTTTCACAGGAAGCAGCAAAAATTCCTTGGGAATTAGCTTGCCTTGATCTGTCCACCCTATCTGCTTCAGAACTAGGAAAAAATGAATTAAACTAGTGAATGATTAGTTTAAACTAAGTCACCTACTTAACATAAAGACTCTCCCTTATTTTCAGCTTTGAGTGGCTTCTCTTCCTCAATCTCATCAACCACCACTATAGCTCCTGCAGTCAGCTCTTTGGCTCTCTGGGCTTGAACCTCCCAATCCGTTCGAGCCAGAACCACCAACATGGTCACCACACACGAGCCCTGTGCGGCCAATAGACCCAACCACAGCCCTTGGAAATCAAACCCGGCGAAGAATCCTAATCCAACTGCCACCGGCATTCCCACCGAGTAAAAGCAACCCAAGTTAATATTTGCTCCAACTTTAGGCCTAGCTGTTCCTCTCAACACCCCACAACCTGTTGTTTGTGGGCAGTTTCCAAGCTCACAAAGCCCAATTATGGGCAAGACAAGCGATGTCAATGCTATGATCTCTTTATCTTGTGTGAACATACCAGCCCAAACATTCCTCACGCTCACCGCAAAAAACAGGGCTGAAAATCCCAACACAAAGCTGCAAGAAAGGCCCACGATGGCAGCCAGCTTCGCTTTTGCAGGCTGGCTGGCACCCAATTCATTACCAACTCTGGTTGATACACTGAAGCTTAGAGAAGATGGGAATATATAAATAAGTGATGTGGTTTGAATTAGAATTCCCATGGAAGCCACTGTTGCTCTTGGATTCAACAACAGTCCACAGAGCAAAATCATGATTTCGTACCACCACCATTCAAGGCACACTGAAATGCAGCTTGGAATGGCTAAATTCAATAAAGATTCCCATCCTTTTAAGCATTCAGTGGACAATCCTCCCCATGTTTTCTTGTATACGCCAGAGGCGAATATGTAAATTATTAACGAGGCTACAAGATTGAAATTAGTCCAAACACCACTCAGCGCAACGCCTTTAATTCCTAGGCCAAGTTTTGAAACAAGTAAATAATTTATGGGAATGTGCAGAATAATTGATAGAGTAGCGCAAAATGTTAGAGGTGAAGTTATGGATTGTGATCTGAGATAGATTCTTAACGGGTGTAGTAAAGATTGAGCTAATAGGTCCGGAAGAGAATACAAAAGGTAAGATTGAGCTTCCACGGCTATAGCTTCATCTTGTCCGCAGAGCAATAGAATTTTCCTCATATTAAGCCATAAAATGGCTATTGGAAATGAAGTAAGAAGTAGCAAAAGCACCGTTCGTTGCAGAGAAAGGCCGAGGAGGGTGTGTTTTTTGGCTCCAAAAGCTTGACCGCAAATGGGTTCCATTCCCATAGCAAGGCCGGAGAGAATTGAGTAGCCAGTGATGTTGGCGAATCCGACGGCTAGCGAGCCGCCAGCAAGCACAAGTTCGCCGAGGCGGCCGAGGAAGAGCATGGATATCATTGAACGAGAGTAGAGAAGAAGGCCAGTGAGTATCATGGGCAGAGCTATTTTGGCTATGGAAAATGCTTCTATAATGGCCACAGAGAGATGGGTTTTGTGGGGTTTCTGCCCATTTTGGTATAGTTGTTGCTTAGATGTTGGGCTTTTGGGTATCATAGGGGTGAACATGTCGGGTTCTGGGTTTTTATTACCGGGTATGATAAGGTAAGGTTTGTTTGGTTTGCATTTGCAACAGAGAGGAGAAGAAGTTAGTTGGCACATTCTTGTCTCTGTTTTTAAGAGGGAGAGAGTGAGAAATCTAGAGAGAGAGAGATGGTGATTTTAGGGAGGGGGGTTTGGAAGGAATTGGAGGTGGGGGTATTTAAAGGGGTTTTTGCTTGCGGGCGGGCGGGCGGGAGGGAGGGACTTGGTAAAAGACTTTTTGGTATTGAGAAGCTTGAAATCTTTTTTAAAGTAACACTCTAGCTAACTTATTTTTTGGATTAGTGTAAATGTCGTTTGTGACCGGCCCGTAACATGTTTTGGTCCAACTAAGATTCGAGATTCATAATAATTTGTAATCATTTTGCCAAACACAAGTTGAAGCTGCTTGAAAAATAAAAACCCCTTCTACTATTTGATTTGGGAGTTGGAGTTGAAACATAACTAACACACACTATATACTCCATTAGAATATGAGAGTCAAAGGTACAGTAAAACGTTTTTGGGTAGGGCCATAAGCAACCACCAATGACAATTAGCCGAAGACAAACCTCAATTTTGGACACAACCCCTTCTAAATGATCCATCGATAGAGGGAGAGAGAGAGGATGGAAGGTCCATAGATAAAGGCCCATGATGCTGTCTTTTGTTACGTCATACCTTAACACGCACTGGATTTGATTTGATTATATAATGCATTTGTTAGTAAGGAAAGGATTAAGATTTCTGCCAGCCCCAAATGTTTGTTAATTTTGTCCCCAGACGGCTCGCTCGGCGGAACTGCCGCTTAAAGTTTTAACCCCTGTTTAAAATCCATCCATATAAATAAATAAATGAACATTAATTAGCTGCCTCCTCCTATTCACGTTTGGTTTGGCTCCCCCGAGGAATAAAGAGAAGAACCATTCAACCCTGTCCAAGTTAAGTTACGAACTAATTTGGGAGGTTGTCTAATAATCACGTTTTGGATATTATGCTTTTCGGTGGGTTCACACTTTTCTTTTTAAAGAGCATATAAGCTGGCTAATATAATGGACCAAGTTTACACTACTTTTATTTTGAAGTGTTCAATTTCTTTTTTCAAATCATTATTTGTTTGTGACATCCATTTTGCAATCAAGCTAGTGTGTTAGAAGTGTACCTTGGTTAGTTCGAACAAAATAGGGAATTTAAATTAATTTTTGAGGTTAAAAATGGAAAAATAAAGTTGGGGCTAGTTGTATAATACTCTAGTAGATAGTAATAGGAATAATACTGGTGTACAAGTCAATGTTGGAACAGTGGGAGGGAGGAGAACACACACACACTAATGCCAAGTGGACGGCAGTCATGGTTCACAACTATGAGTGGGTTGGTCTTTTTGTCAAGAGTCTCCGGCCCTTTTTGATAAGGGCATATGAGCACACCGGAAATAATTAGGACCCCAGATTTTAAATACAGACAAAATGCCTGCCTTCTTTCACTCCCCCATAAATCCAAACCAAAATTTGCAACTTTTTTAATTATACGCATAATCCTATATATACGTATACACACACACACACACACACATATATATATATATATATGACTTTCTCCCGTTCATAATACTTTACTTGACCCCTGGATTATGAATTCCTTATTCAACTTTTTTTTAATTATATATAGATATACAAAATCATAAATATGTCGTACTAATAAAGAGGACTTTCTCCCGTTCATAATTCTTTTAACTTGACCTCCAGTTATGAATTCCTCGTGCATTATCTTGTGTTTCCATTTACTTTTATTATTTAGGGTGCAGTCCTTTAATTTGTATAATTCGAACTGGGTCTGGAGAGATGTTATTTTGTTCCTTATGATTTCAAGACAACAAATGTGCCAATTAGCAAATTCCACTCTTAAGCAAAAAATTCTCGTTTAAAAATTAAGAATGATAGGGTTCACACAGTGTCTTTTAATTACTACTTCCTCCGTCTCAGGATAAAAGTCCCTATTACTATTTTAGGTAGTCTCAAGTTAAATGTCTACTTACCTTAAATAATCTATTTTTTACAATAATTTGCCTATAATACCCTTAGTATTAATTTTTATATTTCTATTCTCTATGCATATTTATGGAGCATCACTAGTCATGTGCATATGTACTTAAATGAGAATTTAAATATGGACAATTTTGTCATTTTATCTTTTTTCTTAATATGCGCAAAAAGTCAATCAGAACTTTTATCCTGAGACGGTGGGAGTACTAATTTTTTTTAAACTAGAGTGACAGTCGCGTGACTACAATGATAAGCCAGTAAAAAAAATAACCAGTACATAACAAGAGAATTAAGAGAAATGATAAAGAGGAGTGAGACATATATATATATATATATATATATATATATATATATGTCATTAAGGTTGTTTATTTTGTTGAATTTATTTTGTTAGAATGACAATAATCTAGTCCGGCCGGTTAAACATATATTTCCTATCAGAAGTGTACATGACTAGAAATGTGATAGGACTGAATCGATCTAGCTAGGCCATTTGACTTGCGCTTGTTATAAGATATGAACTTATTAGTAGCTTTTCACATGTTAATTAATAAGCACAATGGTAAATATGTGGTGCATGGGTTGAAATGGATCATAATTCTGTTTCCTGCATGTGTACTGGTTCAGGTTGAAAGAGGTTTTTAGTTTTATTCTTCCAGTAGGCTTAATAAAATTCAGCATTTCTCGATCGGCTGTTACGTTAAAAAAAAATCACTCATCTGATACTTGAAGTTAGGATGTACTTGGAAAACCTGAAAGAGCAGTAAAATAGGAAGAGAAATGGAACGGGAAAATAAGCATATTACCGATCGATCATGCTATTTCCGTTATTTCCCATCCAAAAAGAAGTTACTACTTATAGTCGTGGATGCAGAACCACCCAGTCCCACTACCCCTAGATCTATCTATATGTAGCGGGTATCAAAACTAGGACCTTCCCATAACACTTTATATGATATGCATGCGCACAGACATTGGATCGATGGAACACCATTATAACTTGTGGGCTTCCAATTTTTCAAAAGTTTTTCAAACACCAAACCTTTTTCTTTTTGTGTCCAATTTAAACTGCAAGCTTAATTGGAGTTGATTACGGGAACTAAAATTTTTACTTGGTAGAAAACCATGAGTCATGATTCGATTAAAAATATAAGATTTTCAAACTCAAAACCGACATAATTTATTTAAATTAATTTAAAAATAATAATTTTTAGCTAGCAAAATTATAGTTTTTATATTTAAGTATAAAACTTAATTTTATATTTTGGAATGGGAGAGTTCTCGTACCTGGTAACTGGCTTGTTATTAAGGAGGATCTAGTATTTGTCTGTTGAGGCCTACTATCTATCTCCCACGTGTAACGCAATTATAGCATATAATATATGATGATTATATATCTTGTTAAAACCGAAAGTCCAAACAAATCCACTCCTTACTCTTATATCTCCAAGACTCTAGGTTGTCGGTCGGTTGGTTGTCCCAAATTAGTAGTATTTTGTAAACAAAGGCGTATAAACTTGTAGCAATGATTTAGCATATAAGTCGTACATTATCAAGCTAGCTCGACCAACAGCACTCTATTCTCGAAGGAATGACCAAATCAACGTCTATATGTGACATAACAGACAAATATATACATGTAATCTTGTAGTAATCACATTTTAATTTCGTTAATCTCGTGTGTACCTAAATAATTAATAAAACAAAGAATGTTTTAACAAGACAAGACAAGACAAATCCTCATTGTCTTAGTCCTCGTCAATGAATACATTGATCATGCTAAGAATCTTAAAGCTAAGTCGGGGCTATGTTTGAACTAAGCATTTGGAATGAGGGATCATCTAAGAATTTAAGACTATTTTTATTTATTTCTTTTTGACTTGGTCTTAATTCTTCAACAATGACCTATGTGGTTTGATTTTTATAGTTTCTATTATTACTCCCGCAGTTACAAAGTTCAAAATTAATTTTTCTAAAATGATGGTTTTTTAAATTATTATTTTTTTCATATATATATATATATATATATATATATATGTCCATATCATTAATTTGCTATAAATATAGTAATAACTATATAAAACTATTTAATCTACCTAAAATAAAAGTGAACAGTTTACAGTTTAAAAGAAAAAAATATATATATTTAGTTTTGAAACAAGCTAAAAGAGAAAATAAATATCTAATTTCAATTATTATCCCCTACCCACTTAAATCAAATTCCCATTTGGGTTGTTGTTGAAACGAGAGTCATAGGTAAGGTGTGAAAATGGAAAGAACGCAGATGGACTCTCTAGGTTGGTGCCATAGATGGACGCTCAAGTTGATAATTAATGGAAAGAAATGATTTCTCACCACACGTCAAAATTGCCTTTCAACCCCAAAAAGCCGTAGGTTGAATCAAATAATCTTGAGAGTTGTTATTTCTCACCATATGAGTGTAGTCTCAATTTATTGTTATTCATAACTTGTGAAATTATCACTTTTACGTATAAAAATATTAATTCTCATAATCTTTTTTCCATTGTCTAGACTAATTTATATTCCTTCTTATCTAAATCTTTTATGGAGGGAAAAAAACCCATAGGTCATTACATCCCAAAATTAAGAATTATTAGACACAAGTATAGTTGGTTTTATAGTGTCCTTTATAATAATAGATAGAATGAGATAATATTTGAGACAAGATAATTATAGCCTAAAAAGAAATTAGCTAATGGTGGCATGTCGCTAGTTGTGCCGTACAAACCGGTTGATTTATTGAGAGACTTGGGAGTTGATTGATTGATTGACCGACCGACTGACTTGGGAATTAGAGGATTTGGAGGAGGCTAGCCAGCCACGTCGACTGCGAACCAAATTTAGTGCGGGCAAGGGAGTGTTTGTTTAGAGCTGAACCATTCAGTGCGTTCGTTTTGAATAAAAATCGTCTGAATGATTGAATCGGTCAGATTTTTGGGTTGAATGACTAAGTGTAATTTTTTTGCCTGAATGACTGCTGAATGAAGTATTTAATGTTTTTTTTTTTACAAATATTAACTATTATATTAAGTAATATTAAATAAATTTACAACAATTTTAAATTTTTTCAGAGGGGTAAAATAATAAAAAATTATTATTCAGATGTTTCAGACATGTCAATTATCAAATAACTTTTTTCATTAAATATTTAGGATTCTGGTTCATTCAACTCATTCAAATTACTTAAACATTCAGAATTATTTCATTCAATTTTATCAAATACCCCTAAATTGCTTATTACACGGCCTTATGGCTGTTCAAGTGCCGCATGCGTACGCACGTACTTTGGGAGCGGGACGGAAGGGCTCATAATCAAATTCCATTTGGCACATATGGGGTGCCGCCACGTACCTCGACTACTATCCTCCCATCCCTTGATTCAAGGCTCCCAATCCCATAGCATAGCATATGGCTACAGTTACTACTTCCATTTGTAAAAGTAATAACAATAATTATATATGCATTATAAAATTATATATAAAATACAAATTTCTACTAAGAAAACTAACAAATACCGAAGAGAAAATCGATTCCCGTTTTAAAATATAAAATTAATTTAATAAAAAAAACGATCTTATATTTTGAAATAAGAGAGAATAATAAATTAATAAATTATTAAATGAGAAAGCAAAAGAAAAAGAACTAAAGCCTAAAGGCCGGTGCCATTTACCAAGATGCCGGTCGGTTCAAAAGTTTTACCCAGTTCAATTATTTATTCAGTCTTTTTAGAGAACTGGATCATTTTAGAATCCACTTCCTGGTTCAACTGGTCGCAACAAGTGAACTTTATTGATTTTATCAAATCTATTCTAAAAGTTTATATGTTTATGTTACGGTTAAAATAGTAGTAAAACTCGAAGAAAACAAGTAATATTACAAACTATTATAGTGTTTAGCTCTGAAAGTAGGGTTACTTCTGTGGGGCACTTAAACTTGAGGACATTTATATTGTTTAGCCATGAAAGTACATTTGTCCTCCATACTTCATAGTAGGAATGTAGGATGGACCAACAACTCAATAAATCGAAACGTGTGACCAAGCTTTCAGTCCGAGAGAAAGAGAAAGATATGCCCCCCTCCCCTCTCTCTTCTCCTGAGTCACTCGACTGCAGACTTTTTGCAGTAGAATGTAATGCCATAGAGGGACAGGGACGGCAGTACTATGTAGGTGTAGGTATCATTGTTATCCATATCTCTTGGTTTCCAATCCCATTTCCTACTACTACAATTACCCTGCGTCTGAAATTTCCGACAAACTTGAAAGGTTTCAACACCCAATTTCCATCTCAATACTTCATTGCTGCAATATCAAAGCCTGCAGCCTTTCCTTTGAGTTCTAGGTGTGATTATTTAAAGAAAATTCCTTGAAAAATTCTTGTTATGTTTTCAAACTAATTTCAGTATTAGCTGTCAAATACCAAACTAAAAACCCAATTTGTCTGTTCAAAATGCTAACATTGCTCAAATATACATTGCTTAGTTCCACCACCCAAGTATTATCATGTCCAACTCCAGAAGAGTACCTACCGGCCTGAATTGCATCAGTTCAGAAACTTCAAACTAAGCTGGTAGGTACCTTCACCTCCAACACAGCAATGACATTGCTACCGGTAACCCGTGAAAATATGACAGACAATTAAACATCAACAGTACCAGAACATCACAATAGATATATTATGAAAAGAAAATGTATAAAGACATGCAGTTAAATATAAACTATCTTGACTTATAGATTCCAAGACAATAATAACAAGGTACTGAATACAAGCTAAAGAAGCTACTACTATATTAAAAATGGCCTGTTCAAACCAAATGATGAAGTCCACAACATTGATAACAAAGAGTGAAACGAAATGCCCAATATGATTAGGGACAAGACTGGGATATCCCACCATCAGTATCTCAAGATGCTTTGTCATGGCTTTCTCAAGCTAGTTTTAATAGGAAATCTCTAAACTGTAAGATGTTTGCATCCATCCAACCAAGACAAAACAGTTGCAAGTCTATCCGCTAATCAAGATCGTGATCTCTCCCGTGCCAGTGGCGACGGACTGCATCAACAGAGGACAGAATTGAATATTATACCATTGCAGAACCAAATTCAGTTCAATATTTGAAGGACACATAAAACAAAAGCAGACAGATAGACTAAATTTTAAAACTTAGACATACCTCCCAAATCTGTCAGGTATGGGGCTTTCTCCTCCACTGTATCCTGGGCTGTCCCTCAGTTCAGGCTTAGAATCTGGGCTAGCTTCAAGACGGTAATCATCAGTCACCCTCTCTGTTTGCGAGATTGGACTGCCACCATGATCATACTCAGGAGTACGCCTCTCTGTCGGGCTGGAGCCGCGAACAGGGTCAGGACTAGGCAACTCTCTTTGAGGACTCGGGCTGTTTCCACGACCATAATCAGAATTTATCTCCCTTCCATTAGGAATTGGACTGGGGCCACGACCATAGTCAGATTTCCTCTCCCTCTCATTAGAACCACTAGCGCCACAGGCAAGGTCAGTTCTCTCCTTTCCATTACGACTCTCACTACCTCCATGGCCATAGTCCAATTTTCTCTCCCTTCCATTGGGACTCTTGCTACCTCCTCGACCATAGTCAGATTTCCTCTCCCTTCCATTAGGACTTGCGCTAGGACCACGGCCATAGTCAGATTTCCTCTCCCTTCTGTTAGGACTCGCGCTAGGGCCACGACCATAATAAGGACTGGCCCGTTCTCTTCGATAGGAGCTAGGGCTATGACCACGTCCACGGCCGTAATCAGGACTTGCCCTCTCTCTCCTGAAGGGACTTGGAGATCTCCCCCTATCATTACTTCTCCTCCGAGGAGACCTATCACGAATCCTATCAGGACTATATCCATTTCTCCTTTCATCATCGTCTTTGATAGCATATTCCACCGAAATAACTCGATCCATCAGCTTGCTGAAAAATTAAAATATATGAATGCAGAGATAATGACTAGCTGCTATATATTACAGGTGGCCATTTTGAACTCTAAATAGTAATGTTAAAGAAGTTGAAGCAAAAAACACATAGAGGCGAGCAAACCTCATGTTTGTTGCATCCAGAGCTTTGCTGGCCTCCTCCTGTGATTCAAACTGGATAAATGCAAAATTCCTTCTAATCCTTATGTTCAATATCTTTCCATATGGATCAAAATGCCTCTCCAAATCCCTTGTCCTAGTATGGTACGGATCGAAATTAATAACAAACAGAGTCTTCGAGGGCCTCAAATTAGACGAGGATCTCCTAGAACTCTCAGGCCTCCTAACACTACGTTCTTGCTGCAGCGCACGGGTAACTAAGGTAAGATAAATAGAAAATTAATGAAGAAATTGCAAAAAGATAAAATCATCAAAACATAATCGTTACCTTTGTCCACTCAACACGCAGCGGACGCCCTTTCCTACCAAACTCATGTTGATCAAGTTTTCGAATTGCATCCTCTGCATCTCTCTCATCCTCCATGTAAACAAAAGCAAACCCTACAACAAGTAAAAGCATCAAAATCAAATCAGACCTTATCCATCAAAGACATAAGAAAGTAAAACCAAGTTAAGAATGTCCTGCTGAAAGGGTTTTTTTTCATAAGAAAGCATTTTTTCTCTGAAAATATGCAAGCCATCAACAATTCCACACAAATAATAGACCACTCTATGAAATCTAGAAATCATTGACCAGTAAAATCAGCAACAGACCTTGGGCGATGAACTAAGTGATGTCAAGGAACAAGAATCCAAATGTGGATATCTCATGGTAGAATAATAGAAAGAGTGTGTCTTCTCCATTTATTCTGTTGCCTCTGCTTCTAGGTCGGCATGTGTCTGAAAATGAAGGCTGGGCAAAAGACATGAGGAATGAAAAGCAAGTGTCTGAGGATAATGTGTGATGGTGATGCCATAGTGGATCAGAGTGGCTCTTCTTGAAAACAAGAAGAGGAAGCACGTCATGGCAAGGAAATATAATGCAGAAGAATTCATCCATCAGCCAGGAATTGTAGGACATTTCGAATGTAATCCTGCGTCAAAGAATTATTTGAGTATGGGGGTTTTACACTTCAAAAAACATACTTTTTCTCTTAAACATATCTTGACACCCCACTATAACTCAACGAGGAAGGACAGCTGCCGCAGTGTTGCATGATCTGGATGATGTTGTACCCGTAAATGATCATTAGCTGATGCCTCACTAGCTGAATGGCCTTGCTGTTGAAGAATCCCGGCATAAATTGAATATAATGACTCTTTTAGGCATTTTGATTTAGCAGATGGCATATTAGAACACCCGCATATAGAAACACTATTAGATTCTCTCAAGAGGGTGACTTCATGCAACCAAAAGACTGATTTAAAATCATATGTTAAAGAAGCTTCATGCTTATCTCCCAAGTCAATTACATATAGTAGCAATTGCCTCTAAATTTCTCAATCTACTCTTTGCTCACTACATCATCTTCATTCTTCTATGTTTACAAAATAGATCCCTTACCTTCATAACTAGAATTTCATCAGAATTCAAGACTGCAACAAGTGCACAGAACCTATGCTTGCTTAAACGTGGTATACTCCCGTTACTCGAATAAAAATTACTAAAGTTGATGCTAAAAAAACAAAAGGTTAATTGTTTAGGCACTTCACAAAAAGGAGGCAAGTAAGTTTGTTTGACCTGGTTGCAAGTAATTGTTTTATGATAGCTTTAACTAGCAATAGAAGATCCCATAAAAAGAGAAAATGCATGAACCTAATCAACACAGTAAAAGTAGCACCAACAAATAAAAAAGGTAAGAAGAGAGGAAGTAATTACCAGACTTCATATCAACTCTATCAACCTTTCCGTATCTTCGAAAAAGTCTCTCCAGATCAGACTGCCGTGCATCATATTCAAAGTTCCCGCAGAAAATGGGCTTCATGTCACCTAAAGAATGACAGAATTTAACTTATTGTAAGCTTCATAATTACACTAAAAGAAAAAAAATTAAAGCAAAAGTGTGACCGTGCTTCACAAGTCTTTAGTCCATACACTAATTTAGCTAGTGCATTGGCAACAAATTAATCAATTAAAACTGTTAGTACTCATATTAGAAGAAAAGAATTACTAACATCAGAAAACATTGATTTGGTACATCATTACATCACTTATTCCAGTTTCCAACAAAATTGATACACCAAGTTTCCAACAAACTACAAAATTTGGATAATAGAAGTTAACCCAATTTACACGGCAATTCACACATACAAAATGCAATTAGTTTTCATGTGTTTCCCATTCTCACAAAATCTGAAATTCTTTTAGATGATTAACCAAACAAATACAATAGTTAACCAAATCACCTATCCATGGCATCATCTAAACCAAAAATCATTTCTTCCTAATGTCGTAAACAGTAAACCGAAAATGAACCTCATATTTAATACCTGTGTAGATAAGAAAAGAAGATAAAATTGAAGTTTCGCACAGGAACAATCATTATGAGTAACAGATCGAGTCAAATAACAACTGGATCTAACTGATTACGGAAACAAACCTCAGACCGAAAAGCAGTGATCTATTTTAACGCGACAGCAGTATTATAAATCTCAATTCAGTTATTAGGTCTCAAAATTATCCTTACTTCCATAATATTCTCCAACAGATCTGCAAAAAGTGGTGCTTGAATTTGAGAGGAAATTGAGTGCGGTATTACCTTTCTTAATTGCAACCGGAGAAACCCTAACTGAGGCTACAGTCTGAAAGCAGCAGCTCGATGAGATAAAAAGTATTTTCTCAAACTGACCGCAACATAGAAATTTATGATTCTCGATGATATATTATTTAATATCTGGAATTCTGAATATTATACTATGACCCATTTAGTTTCACTAATTTAGAAAAGTCACCCTATCTTCCTACCTTTTTTTTGGGGGGGGGGGCGGATTTTATTTATATATATATATATATATATATATAAGAGTCGACATAATATTAAGCCAAAAATACAATAATAGCACAAAAATATCATGACCTATTTTAAAATTTTATAATGTTTAGTTCTTCGAAAGAATCTCCTCTAACATTTTTAATTAACTAAAAATAAATAAATTATTACTATTTTAACTTTATTGTTTCTAAAACTTATATGATCATATCAATATTATATGTTAGTAGTATTAATTTTAAAAAGTTAAAATGATATTCTTTTTAAAGTATAATAGAGTTTTTTGTATGGAATAAAAATACTAACTCTATATATATTTCACTATTTGGCTTTTTATGAGAAAAAGAAAAAGAACACCACTATTTGAAGCTTGCATGACAAATTGAATCCTCATCAAATTGAGTATCAATTGTGAAGGGGAACACATTCCTTCCTATATATAGATTGCTCTTTCTAGGATATCTAGTTTTTAATTTGGCTTCTATATTCTACCCTTCGAGCAAAGAAAAATTAACTTACTCAAAAGTACTAGTATTTGTTTGTTTAAATAGTAATCTTGAATTCCATTTAGATAAGGTAAACAAAAGTTACTCTTTCCGTTTTAAAATTAGAGATACATTTTGACTTTTTAGAATAATTCGCGAAACAAATAAAATTCAAAATTGATATAAAATTATTTAGTTTTAGTACAAACAAATATAACAATTGTAAACTAACTATAAAATACTATTAATTATCATTTTTGTTGTTTTCAAAACTTGAAAAAAATTATATCAATTTTGAATTTTAGAATTTTATAAATTAATTTTAAAAAATAAAAATGTATATCTAATTTTAGAACAGATGTAGTAATTTGGAACAATTATGATGGTACCATTGTGCGTGAATATCAAACAATTGTTAGTAATGCTAATCGAATTTAAGATCCTCACTCTTTTGAATATTGATTCTCTTAAGACGCAAAAAAGAAAAAATAAAAAAATATTACCTAAAATTAAATTTGTATTCAAAATTTTATTTAACTTTTCTGTATGTGTAACTGTCTCCCTCTAGGATTTTAAAACAAATCACTTTTCCTGTGAATTCGCTAAAATATCATTTGAAATGAGCGCCAAAAATACGCAAGTCAAGGTTGACACTTTTTTTGAGTTTGTTAACCAAACGAATGCAATTAAGTTGTTTAAAACAATAAATTTAAAAATAATATAACATATAAAATTTGCAAGTTCAATTAATCTCATGACATGTTCCATATATATCAGCTCCTTTTTAAAAAATAAAAACACGTTGAAGCTGAGCAACTTTAGCTCGGTAGTTGCACTCCTAATTCATCTTTTCAACGCCATTAGTAATTATTTTTTCTGTAATTCTCTCATCTCTGACCATATATTAAGTTGGAGAAATTAAACACCCTAGAACACAAGTGGACTGTCTCTGGCTTATCTCCATGTATAAGATCGAGTGTTATATAAATCAAACCAAAAAAATCTTTTTGAGTATATACAATCATAACATTAATTATGACCATGCAAGATTTTTGTGCGTAATGCAATATTAATTACAAGTCCTCCATGAGTAAGAGATGTTGATTGTTTACGATTTGAGAATTGATATTTTCACTGGATGAATTGATATTTTCGTATGCGGTCCTCACCTTTTAAGTAAAATTTATTTTTCATGCCTAATTTGTCCCAATTCGATAGATATCCAATTGTCCTCTATCTTCCTCTTCCTTCTGCAATTTATTTTCTCTCTCTATCCTCTATCATCATCTCTCAATTCTGCACTCCAACTACTAAAATCACCAAGACCTATTACTAAATCTATTCTTTGTTAAACACTTTTTGAGAGAGTTGATTGAATCTATTTTAATTTCAAGGCTTTCCTACTGGGTTTCGGTTACACGGCTCCTGAAAGTTGAGATTGTAGTTTCTATAGTCCAAAACTTAGCTTAAAATTTCCGAGTTAGTGTTATTAGAGCTTTAGTTTAGGTTCTCAACTGGATATTTTATTTTTAATGAACTCAATTGCAACTTTGAGTTCTGTGTATGTACATCAAAGTTCATAACAAATCAATTCAACCCATGTAAGGTAATCGGAATTTCAGTTGCACAAATTTTTTGAACACGGGATCGGCGCATCGATAAGTTGATGACATGGAAGCTCAAAACAAGTTGATGACTTCAATGGTAGAGTTTTCGTCTGGATCTACAACTTCACGATGCCATTATTGGAACATGATATGATCCACCAAATTAGCTTTTTAGTGTTGCTTTCTTCTCGGCAATCTTCTTAAAGTGAATTGTGTGGTTCGATTGCAAAGTTTGATTGTATGTTCCTTTGTTCAATATTGTTTTCCAGATCTTATGTGTTGAAATAGGCACTTGCTAGAGTACTCCACAGAGAGCGAGTTGCAGGAGAAGAGAGAGGATACTTAAGTATTGTTTTAAGTAGGGATAAATTAGACATAAAAATTAATTTACTTTATAAATGAAGAGCACTTGTGGAAGTATCACATAACCATGCAGAAATATCAATTTCCTATAATTTTATGCCATCTTTCAAATTATTCGTACATATAAGTTTTTAAAATGAAAGGGAAGAACTGATTAAAAGAGTACTTAAACCAACCAAAGTCTTGAATATATATATATATATATATATAAAATAAGATTATTCACAAAGCAAGACAATTTTTTAATTAAACAAATATGCAGACAAACTTGAAGTATCAATACAAATTGGTTAATTTCAAACTCAGAAAACTTCAGGAACCATATAGCTGGCTTTTATGTATGTTGGCTACCAATTAAATTAATTAATTAATATGGTTTGTTTGTTTATTTCTAAATGGAATTAGGACTGATCATCAATTAAAGTTGTGCTCCAAGGTTAATGTATCCCTCTCCATCTGAGTCAAGGACAAGTAAAGATGCCAAAAAAGTCTTCGTCTTCTGCAAGCTGTTCCAAAATAAAACCAAAATGATCTATTTAATTTTGACTTCACATGGTTTTAATTGAAATTAATATATACATTAACTTTAGTTGGTTGAGCTAACTATATATGTAAGGAAAAAGGCAATGAGACATTTCTAAAGTAAGACATGCCAGCTCACTACAGATGTATCAAAGGAGTCCTTGGAGTTGACGACTATATATCCATCCATGATAGTGTTGCTATATTAAGATCAAAAAGATGAACAGAATAAGAAAATGGTATTTATTTATTTTTAATAGGAAGACGACCTTTTTCAAGTTTTCATTGGCATTGAAACCTCTGAACCCTCAAGAAAACTAAATGAGAACAAAAGATACTAGTAGATAGAGTTCAATGTATACTTGCCTGGTTAGGGTTTCGATCAAACCATGAGAGAATAACATTGTTGTGGAAGCTTGTCGCAGTCGCTTCTTCACTACCAAGTTGCTGCACACATATGGATCATGTTTCATCGTTACAACTGATGAAATTCCATCTCTAATATATCTAGAGATAAATGGCGACTATCTATCTAATTAAGAAATTAATTCCTAGCAATAATGTGCATGCGGAGTGTGTGTGTGTGTGTATATATATATAATATACACGTGTCTGTCTATCGACTAGAGTAATTAAAACATTAGAGCATCCAACTCAAAAGCAGTTAATTTGAGGAGTGTATGTATTGATTTCAATGCTTAACTTGTTGGATATAGGACTGTATTAATCATCATAAATTATATGTTCATGAGTGCAATCAATATTCATGAATGCTTTTAAGTGGAGTAAGTGTAAGGCATGCCTTTCTACTGGACTGTCCATTCATTATTGGGGTATTTCCAACATGATTTGAACCAATTGAGGTGCCGAAATTTGGATCTTCTAGCTCATTTTGCTGCTATAGAAAGTATAGAAACAAAAAATAGTTTGCTAGAGCAAAAGTCAGATTTATGAAAGCAATGTACGTGGATAAAAATGAATATATAATTTTATGTGGACAAAGAATTAATTTGAAAGAGTTTTAGAAAAATGAAAGATATCTAGACAAAACTTTCTTGTTACCTAGACAAAGTATTGATAGGTTGTACAGTACAACTCATCATCAGTGTTTTGTTTGTTAAAGTAAAGTAAACGATTTTTGTACTATACTTAAGTTACACCCAACATAACATTATATACTCATAAAAGAACTATAATTAATTAAGATTTACATTACCCTCTCATTCAAAGATTGTATGTTGCTTAGATCGCCCGGGTCACATGGTTGTTGAGAGTGTGAATCATAACAGATGGAAGGAGATTTATTCATTGAACGAACTTCATTTTGTCCTGCTGGAGTTCGATTATAACCTATATGATTTCTTCTATTGAAGCTGCTCAGATTCTGCATGGGACTCGAAATACTGGAATTTCCCATGGTTTCATTAGCTGCAGTCGAAACACTACCAATAAGGCCTTCAACTCCACAAGTTGACAGGCCATCGCTGAGAAAATTCTGTCTTGGTGGTTGGTACGTTAGCATTGAATTGGTACCATTCATACCACCCCTTGACATACCTACACCATACGGTAAACCAAATGATTCCAGAATAATTAAGACGACTCAATTACATAACTTACATCATAAAAGGAATTTTTAGTTATTTTCCAGTAATTTGTTTAACTACTAATTAAACTACGTACGTACCTTGATTACGCAGAAGTTGAAATTGGCCCTTGCTCTTCGGAGCTTCCTGATTGAGACATGACACGCTAGAATTAAGGTTTGAGGAATTAAACGCTAGATTAATATAATTGTAATTGTGACGTCGTCCCCCAATTCTTTGATGCAGAGATAATGACGACCTCATTTGCCGTTGTTTGGGTTTATCAAGTATCAATGCACCATGGTTTCCAGACACAAAGCTTGATTGGCCAGCCATGACCGAAAGTTGAACTTTACAGCTTGCATCGGAAACTCGTTTTAAGAAGATTTTATATTTCTGCAATGCTCACACGTACGCACAACCATGTATTGATTCATAAGAAACTTCAAATTAAAATTTTAATGAAAAAATGTCAACAAGTATTCATACATATATATATATATATATATATATATATATATATAAAAAGATAATAGTACTTCTGAGCTAAAACACGTTAGCATTTCTTTTTTTGGTTTAAAAAATATTGCATTCGTTTCAATATTAGCATTTCTAAATCAACACCTTGTAAGGATAATTTTATGTTCTTAGATATACCCTTAATACTGTTAATTAAAGATTTTAGTATTGGTGGTATATATGATGATAGAAAATTATATTTAAAAAAATAATAACAAATTAAGAATATTATGGCACCTTATAGTTCAGAAATATAAATGTATCTTTGTTTTGAAATAAACTAAAGAGGAGAAATATATACATATATATATATATATATATATATATATATATATATATATATCTAATTTTAGAATTAGCAATAATAATACCGTCACAATTCACACACCTTGTAAAAGAAAAGAAGCATATGTTTGCAGTTTGCACTATCTCTTCGTGTGTCAATTCAAAAGAAGCATTTAATCAGAGAAATAATGCATGTTGATGAAAATTTTAGATTTAAATTTCTTTCCATTTTCTTCTGGTTTCCTCTCAAGTTTTTGATGCTCCAACATATATCTGAGAAAATAAATTTCTAGCAGATCGATGAAACCATTCTAAAATAGCAACTTCTTCAATGAAAGTTTATCGTGAAGATGATTATACTATAATATACATATATATATATATATGTATATATATATATATACATATACATATATATATATATATATATATTTCAAAACCTGAGGAAAACAAACCTGCAAATGACTGGCTATTTGTTCCCTAGTCAATCCCGGAACTTTCATGACTTCTAAAATGGTACTTGGAACAGCTAATTCTGCATAAAGTTTTAAAAGAAAAAATATATAGAGAGATAAAAGATGGAAGTGTATAAATATATATAGCATTCATAAATACAATGTAAATAGAGGAGAAAAATTATGAATTGGGACTCATTAAGAGATGTGCTATAAATTAAAGCCGACTAGTCACACATAACAAGCTCCATATATATATAATTACTGTCATATTCATGGACATTTATTAATTATATGTGTCTAGTGGCATACGGCCAATTTAGCATATAAATCATTTCAGCTCTACTAAATATTAGTAGCATGTATATAAATTACTATATATTTCAGTTAAGACTAATTATTAATTGATTTATTATGATCAGAAAGATCGATGGATCTGATCTTACTCTGATCATTCCCTAAAATTCTGATGGCTTCCAAGAAACGGTGATGGAGGGCATTTGTCCAAACAACTTTTGCCTTTTTTGTTGTGGCTGAATCAACATTGTAATCTGATCTTTTTCTGTCATTATCATTTCTCGGCGACGTTCTCTTAGAATCATTTTGGCTATCTCCTTTTGCAGATGATACAGGTTCTAAAGCTTCTTTGCAACTTTTATCAGCTATTGATTTGTCTCCAATTTCCTCGATGATCAGAGTAGCAGCTTTATCGCCTGATGATTTCTTCTTCAAGGTAGTTGTAGTAGTAGTAGTAGTAGTTGCATATTGCCATAAATCTTTTAAATCTTCCGAGGATATGGGCTTCACTATGAAAAATGCAGCCCCATTCTCAATCCCCTTTACTATAACACCTTCTTCATTATCAGCCGACATTACTGAGAATCACATATATATATATATATATATCAAAGGAAAGTTAAGTGTCTAGAATTTAGGTCTTTCTAATTCCTTGGGAAGGGATTTTAAAAACAAAACATTAATTGGACAATATTTTTAGCTAGCGGGATAGATAGAAAAGGATTACATAAAGTGTCCAAAAAATTTATGTCTGAATTGCTCGGAAATAATGTTTTAAAGTATTGTATTGTACAACAGTTTCGGGCATATATAAATTTTTTGGGTACCATAGTATTACTCCAAAAATAATACTAATAAAGTAAAATGAGAATATTTAAGAAATGTCAAATCCAATTAAATCGAGACTCACAAACTACAGGTAAGTTGAATTCATGATTGATTTGCTGTTGTAATTCAAAACCATTCATATCCGGCATGTGCACATCTGCTACAACAAGATCAAATGACACACCCTTGATTCGAAGAGTGCATAGAGCATCCCTTGGATGTTTTACAGTCATAACTGAAATTGGCAACAAAACCCTAGTACTGTTAGATGCATGTGTGAATATTCCATTAACAAACATATATATATATATATATATATATATATATAATGAACCAAGTACGTAACTTTTATCAAATTAAGTTTACACAAAAATTAATTACTAGTCAAGAGTTTGAAATATTATTAGGCGCATTGAATTAAATAAGAAGAAAAGCTTGTCAGATCTAATCTAATATTTGGTTGGATGGAAATGGATCAAATTAAGAGATCTCTTGGAATAACCATACAACATTAATCAAGCAAGCAAAACCTCTTAATTAAAACCAGTTCTAAATTTTATATATATATATATATATATATATATGTACAAAGAAAAAGAGAAAGAAAGAAGGCATAGACGCCATGTATATATATCTTAACAAAGATGGTCAACAAATTAAATAATTTACATGCATGGGGCCGGGTACGTACCTTGATAATTCCATCTCTTAAGAAGAGTAGAAACAATTGCTAAGCAGGTTGTATCGTCGTCCACCACCAAAATGCTCATCATTTTTAATTCCAAGAATTAATTCAATTTCGTAATTGGTTGTCTGAGAATTAGCGGCTCAATTAATCAACTCTTTTCAGTTTTCAGTACCTCTCTAGCTATCTCAGTACGTAAACTTGACGCATAGCAAGAATGAGAGGAGTATGAGTCAACCGTATAATACTATATATATATATATATATATATATATATATATATATATATATATATAACATGAAGAAGAACACCAATGTACGTCTCAACAGTGTTTAGCCAAGAATGGAAGATAATTAAGGTTTTATGTTTCTTTTCCTTTTTTGGACATTTGAATTATAAGTATATGTTCACTTTTTTATTCTTTTCTATCTCATTAAGGTGAAAAAATCTAGTAAAGAAATTTGCGTTTAATACAGTGCACCACATATTAAGGTTCATTAGCGAATTTATTTATTATTAAGATTGTATTAACCGCCAAATCTTTCATTCTACTGATTGCTTTCACAAAAAATTCCTTCCCAGAATTCTATGAATTAAATGGAATAATAATTTGTTTTAGCAATTTGTGGAAATAGTTTCCTTTTTCTGACAAAAATCCGAATTTACTGACAAGGACCCCACACCTATATTTAAAACTGAAAATCTACCTTTATTATAATTTTATTGATTGCATACATTTTTATTAGATTTTGTATTAAGAATTACTAGTTTAATTATCAAGCCCTACAATTTTTATTACATTATGTATATAACATTGTAACTATATTCATTACATTATGTGCATATAAATTAATTTAATTTTATATAATATAATTATAAAAATTATTAATACTATTAATTACAAGATTTATTGTTTTCAAAAATTAAATAAGTCATATATCAATCTTAAATCTGAAAAAATCTCAAATTGATTTTTTAAAATCGAGCTTGATCCGCCAAAAACATGCATGATCAGGAACAATAACAATGATGCAGCTGTAGGATTTGTAATTAATGAAAATAATTCAGAGGGTTGCTCGAGGGATAATATTAATTTAGTAGTAAGGTCTCTCTCTTAATAAAAGAATAATAAAGAGTATGAATCAATTAGTTATTATGACCTCATTAATTTATTATTATGATAGAATGGTAAATATATATACCCTCGCATACTCTTTCATGACAATCATGAAACCTTTCTCCCTTATAAAAAAAAGGAATAATATGTTGACATGAATGTTGCTCTCCCCTTCTTATAGAGCCCATCTTTCATCAAAAATTTGAGACCAGGAAGCAAAGTCAATATTCCATAAACCATTATTCATCTGTTCAAATAATGCCCACAATAGGATCCCAATGACGGTGTCTCTCACCAAGTTCTTGAGGAGTGAATCAACCCAGCCACCAGAGTTATTCCCAGTAGACCTTTGCCCAACAAGGTCTCGAAACCTCAAGTCTCCCGAATCTGACACTAGAGCGTATATCACTCCATTCATATGGCCCTTTCCAATAACTCCCACAACTCTCTTACTGCTATTCACAGCTTTACTACGCTTCAGAGACCAAGCAAGATACTGAGAAAATGGCAGCAAGTCAGTAGGTAAGAAGAGCCTAGTGTAGGCCACAGAGCAAAAGAAAGGAGAGCAATATAGTTTGTAATATTGTCACCGCTGTATTAAGACTAATTGTATTTATCAATGCAATGTGACAGGCAGCTATATTATAGAATCTTCAGACATAAATTTCCCTCTAGTAAATTTGACAGCATAGGCATTAGGCACTTAAACCAGTTCATGGAGCCTGCCTACTCCTCGTTTGCACTATTTTAGGATGTAATTGTGGGGTTCAATCAAGGTCTTAAAGTACTGGTGATTTTCTGTGAGGAAGCAACTTACTGTGTCACGTTCATGGATAAGAGGCTGCAGCAGGGATGGGAATGAAAAGCTCAGTTGCTCATAGAGTTGGAAGTTGCTGTTATCATTGCTTGATTCCTGCATCACAAAGTGGAAGAGAAATTTGAGAACATTGTCAATACCAAGTGAGAGCTACGCAGTTTGATCTTTAAATACTGTTGATATATTGTCAATTTGTCAAATGAAAGTTATCGACACAAAACACGAGAATAAAATTTTACAGTACGCTTCCAATTTATGTCTCATCAAAATCCTTTTTAACTGCAGAAGGCAGAGATACATTGCAACTGGCCAAGATACATGTAGATATATATGCATAAGATTTCAAACACAAACTTGGTAATCTGAGAGCAATGAACAATTTGAGGAAAAAACCATTATAGTTGACATTCAAAGGCAAAGACTTTCCTCACTAGATCAGAAATCATTATCAGTTTATCCCTTCAACATCCTTCACAGACTAGATTAGCTTAGGCAGCCCTCATGAATCATGATGTCATTAATTTTACCAAATAACATTCTTTAGATTTCTCAATACTTTTATATATTATATTCTTAGCTTAGGCTGCCCTCATGAGTCATGATATCATTAGTTATTACTAACTTACAGACAGATTAGATATGGCTAAGTTACCAGTGTATAGGTTGCCTACAGCTACATTGACTGTTGAATAGAAATTTTAGAGGGAAACCTTCAAAGTATTTCTCGAAAGATCAGATGCTGCTGTTATCCCACGAACAACAGAGACCACAAGGCTCAGTTTCTCACGCAATTTGAGTGAACTCCAAGCCCTTTCAAGCTGAAAAAACATCATAAATATGTAGAATAAATTATTCCCTCAGTTGCAACAAAAGAGTCTCATTCAACTTTGGATCCTAGTTAATTTGCGAAATACTAAAACTCAAATTGTGATGTGAATTTATTTTTATTTACAAAATAACAGTTTTGTACTTAGCACTACTATTTAAGAAGTCTACAATATTAACCATTGCATTAATCAAAATAAAAATAATTCACATTAATTTTGAATTTTAGGATTTCACAATTTGACTATGAAAAAAATCAGTCAAATGGGACTCTTTTGTTGAAGAGAGGGAATATTCTTTTGAGTTGCATACCAAATAATTCAGTCATCCATCTACAGACCAAGATAAAACCTTAGAATAGTAGACTAATAGATCAGAAGTGATACTTGTTTAGGACATTAAGTAGAAAATCTGAAAAAGTCATTCCCAGAAAATTAAATTTCTCCCAGTTGTACATGACCAAAAAGGTACTTACAGTTATTTCAATTGGCCGATCCCCCAAAACTATTTGAGCACCAACTTCTTCAGCCGTCTTTCGAGCAGCACGAAACTGAATATTAGCATAGCCATTTAAGTGTATTGAAATGGTTTCAGTAAGCATAATTATTGCTTTGTATTTCATTAGTATTTTAAGGAGATATTGGAAGTCCAACTACCTCATCCCCGAAAGGATGGCTGACATCTGACGATACTTTTGAGGATAGAACTGCCAACAGTAGACGTAGTGCAAGAGCGGTTTGACCCCCTAGCATTCACACAGTTTTTTTTTTTAGCTTTTATTCATATAGGCATTAATTACACAAGGAATTTATACTCACCCAAGTTTATGCTACGACCAACAGCACCAAAAAACCCAGTCCCAGTTAAAGAAAACATATTCGACTTTATTTGTGGACCGAGCTCATCATCATTAGATGTGTACATGATCCCAGCTCTGAAAAAGAACTCTGCAACAAGTGAAATTAAGCCGTGGATACAAACCCCAAAAAAGAAATGAACGGAAGATTAACAATCACGTGATAAATATTAAATTCAGTAGCAAAAATATTTTTCAATAGACAACACAACAAAGCACGTAGAATTCTAACGTCGTCTCCTGTCAAATTTCCTGGCATAAGAAAATACTAAATAATCTATTTTAAGGTTTTAGCATTAGAGTAGACCAACTACCAAAACCAACTCAGATTGAAGAAGGCCTTGGGGTGCCAAAATGGATCTTTCTTCTTTCCCAGGTTCTATGACATACAAATAAATGCCTATAACCAATTTGGCCCCCCTCCCCCAGTCACTGGAAATTTTAAGAGGGGTAGAACAGCTGGTCCTGAACTTGAACAAACAACAGTTGGTACTCCTATTTATCTTTGGACAAATCAATGCCTCTACTTTACTGTACTCAATGCACATTAATGGAGTATGTTCAAAATATACACCATTAGATGCATCCTGATTGTTACTGAACCATGGAGTCCATTTTGTTTATGTTATGCATGCCATATAGTAGTGCTCTCTGTATATTGTTGTTTTATTGGAAATCCCAATTGAACTATAGAAGTGTCCTATTGATTTGACTATCAAGTTATAGAATTTCTAAATATTCAAATGTCTGACTCCTTCTGTTGATTTTGTTAATCCACTGTTCTATAAAAAGTTTGAGGTTTCTTAGTGCATTAAGTTATGTGACAGATGGAGCACAGTGACAAAGATATGAACCAAAACTGCAACAAATAATAATAATAATAAATCAAAAGATGGACTAAAACAAAACAAACATGCCTGCTTCTACAAAGCTCCACAACAACATTATCCGGCTTCACTACCCGGACGACTCTTTCAACATCAATGGCCGATTCAGTAGAGATGTGAGTGGTGCCAATTAACCATATTAACTCGGGCTCAACGAAGTCGGTTCGCCAAATTGGGACGGGACCAAATTGACTCTTTTTGATAAGAACCAAGCTTCCATTATCGGCCAAATCGAGCAATTCTGGATGCGTTTCGGCTATTGTGGCTCGAGAGTCGCGGAGAAATTCAGTTCGGAAGTCGAATTCCGGTGGGGGAGGCTTAATTGAAACCATACATGGTGTGAAAGCTGTAGTTGTGAGATGGGGTTTAAAGGGAAATTGATTATGGTGTTTAGGGTTTGGATTGGAGATTGAGAATGCTGCAGCAGGAGCAGCTGATGTTAAGATTTTCATTATGATCAGAAAGAACCAAAGAAAGAAAGAAACAGAGAGTTGTGTTTTAAGTATAAATTGAAATTGGGATAACGATAATTGAATTCAACGGCTACCAACAGCTATACGTATCAACGCTTTGGGTCTTTAATAAATATACGTGGTTGCAAACTTTTTATTTTTTATTTTTTATTTTATGCAGTTAGTCATATGATTTTGTATCATATATTTTTCTTATTTTTGGAGAATCTATATTTTTACGATTCAATTATTTGATTCAAATTTTTTGTTTTAAAAAATATCTCAAATTCAGTATTATATTGGTTATTATATTATTAAAATATCATCAAAATATTTAATATTTTATCAATTTAAAATCAAAAATTTAAGATCACGTCATGATCCCAAAAAAATAAAATTAGGAATACTTAGAGAAAATTTACTTTAACTTTATATGATCCTAATTTTACTAAGCGATTAAGTCAAACATCTAACATTATACCGTGAAAAAAAAAAGGGGGCATTAAGTACTAGTACTTATTAGAGTATCCGGTTTGATTTACTAACTAATAACTATACATCTCGATGTCTCATAAAACTCTCTCTCTCCTGATAACAAAGTGGGCACGTGATCTGTAATAGAAATGATAAATAACCATATTAAAATATCGCATTTTTAATACATGAAATTAGGGGAGAGGAGACAAAACAAAAACAAACGCAAATGTATTCGATTATACTTATAAAGTTAATTCGAGTTTAGCACTTAGCAGAAATCATATTTTCAAGTAGGATATTCCTTAGTACTTCCATCCGAAAGGTTTAAAAAAACAAAATTAAAACATTTTCCTAGATACGTGTAAGAAACATGAATTTTTAATGAAAATTACTTATTTTTCAGTACAATAATTAATTATCTCAGAAATAATACACTAGTATCGAATATGTAATATACACATATTGAGTTATATTTTTACAAGACTTTTATATTTTCATATTAATAGCAATAAGTGTACACACCCATTTCGAAAATAACTTTGTGAACATAATAAAAAGATATGTAAAATATATAATATGGTGGACGAAGAGTTTGACATATGCTTAAACAGGAAAGATTGAATATTCCTGACTGCAACAGTTAGTAATAAGATAATGAGATGAAATGTTTTAATCATATAATAATACATTTATATATTCAAAAGATAAAAAGTGTTGACTAGCTAGCAAATTAAGAAATGGAAGCAAAAGAGGAACGTGCTAGCAAGTAGGTAACAGCTAACTGCTAGCTTAAGCTTGTTACGTGTGCGCGCCATAGCCTCATCTCCAAACTTTAAACAAATCTTGAAATTGAATTATCAATTCCACACTTTCTAAGTGCTAAACACACACCCCATCAAACAGATCCGCGAATTGGCCACGCTATTTCAACTTTTCCAATCCAGTTTTTATCCTCTTTAATAACACCTACAATCTTTGCTTATCTAGCTACCAACTATATATATATCCCGACATCAACACATTATACATATATTGGTACGTATTGCTAAAAGCTAAGTCATTTTTCATTTAGAATGCATGGCTGATCCCGCCAACGTGCGCAAAAATGGCCAAGCAAACAACCCTTTATTATCACTAGTCCCTCTTGAATCCGAATCTGAATCTTCAAATCATCATATACTCTCCATTTTGCCCGACCAACCCCCACCCACCACTAATTCTGGTTTATCAAACACCTCCCCTAAACCTAAACCTAAACAACCACAATTAGGGCCACCTGTAGCTGTCCCACCCTCCAGCACCTCCTCGGGCCGACATCCGGTCTATCGAGGAATCCGGTGCCGGAGCGGAAAATGGGTATCGGAGATACGAGAGCCTCGCAAGACTAGACGTATATGGCTTGGTACGTATCCAACACCAGAAATGGCAGCAGCAGCATATGATGTGGCTGCCTTGGCACTCAAAGGCCCTGATGCCGCTCTCAACTTCCCTGATTCTCTTCTTCCTTATTCCGTTCCGGCATCTCCCACGGCTGCTGATATACGTTCCGCAGCAGCAAATGCGGCTGCTTCCAGAGCAACTAAGCTGGAAAATACTACTTGCGGATCAATCGTGGCACCACCTGTTGATATGGCAGCTCAACAAACATATACTATTTGTTGTACTAGTAGTAGTAGGTCAGCAGGGGAAGAATTTATAGACGAGGAGGCACTATTTGATATGCCTAATTTGCTAGCGGACATGGCTGAGGGAATGCTTGTTAGCCCTCCAAGGTTAAAGTCCGACGACTCACCGGAGAATTCCGATGGAGAAAGCCTATGGAGCTATCCACGTTAATTAATTATTAACAAATTCAGGTTTATTTTCTTGTATATATATTTCCATGCATCAATATCCAAGATGATTATGAGATAATATTATAATGTGATAATGGTGAAAGCAATAGTGTTACCATTACATATATTGTTGCAATTGGACTGTTCAATTAAATAAAACTCCAAGTACTTCAACAAAAAACAAAAAAATAAATAATATTTTCCTATGTTTTTATCTTTAAATAGAATGAGAGCCTAGTTTAGTATATGGTATTGATAGAATGATACTGATAGTTTTGTTGTTTTTAAACTATTATTGGTAAAAATGACTACTTACTTTTTGGAACAAATTTGATTCAAATGAGATGAAACGGAGAGAGAGAGAGAGTACTAATTGGAGTACTGACAAGATGTTGCTTTGTAGCTTTTCCTTATATTTTTGGCTGTTTCTTCTTCTCCTTTTTTGAAGGTGATCGATTGAGTTTGTTTCTGCAGGGTGCAGTAGATAGTTGTGGGTAGGGAGGGAGTAGCGATCGAGTATATGAATGGGAATGCGTAGATAACTGAGAATGTTTGGAATTGTAGTGAACATGATCACGTGATAGTATCATTTCCTAATCTGATTTCGTTATGTTGTTTGTTCTCTTGTCTGTGGACTGTGTGGCTTGGACTCGTATCAATTAAGCTTTTACCTGCACAAAACCATCTGTCGTTTTCTCTTATTTCTCTCTCTGTTCTTTACCATCTTTAGAATCAAACGCTATTTCCTTTATTACCCTAATTAGTAGTACTTCTACTATTAGGCTCCAAGATCGAGGATTAAAAGTTATTCTCTCCGTCCCAAATTAATTGCATTTCTATGACTTTTTAAAGTCAAATTGACTATTTTTAAAACTAATCTTTTTACTATTTTTGCTAACATATAGGTGAAGATATTATAACCAAAAGAAAGTATATACAATTTATTACTAATTTCAATTTTTATAATTTTAGAAATATATTTATATATGCTTAATTATTAATTTTAAAAATAGTTAATTTAACTTAAAAAAGTCATAGAAAAACAATTAATTTGGGACGGAGGAAGTATTCACTAACTTGTGACCTTTCTTCTCTTTTATCTTCTTGGGCAGGAGTCAAACTTCTAAATTAAAATTGTTCAATGTGATAGATAGATTAGATATTACTCCTTCCGTCTCCAAATTAACGTCTTAATTAGTTTTGACAGGTTAATTAATAATATATTTTTTTATTTAAATTATTTTTTAAATTACTTATTAATTGAAATATATGTCTTCACTTTTTATGAAATACTATTACTTTTTCCTATATAAATTAGTTCTCTAGATCATTCTTTTTGTTATTCACACATTTCCAATAAATACTAAAAGCTAGAATGAATAGAGAAAAAGAGTTTAGAAAGACATTAAATAAAAAACATGTTATTCTAGTAATATGTGAGAGAAAGAGGTATAATAATTCATCAGTTCCCAATGTAAACCTTTTTTAATTTCTTCAATTTCTAGCAAAAGTTGAATAAAAAGATTATGAGGGTATAAGTAGAAAAATAGGATAAAAGTAATTACAAATATATAAATAAGACATTTATTGTGGGATCCTATAAAAGAAATTATGACGTTTAATACGGGACGGAGGGAGTAAAAGATAACCTTAAGGGATTGGCCTAGTAATTAAGGAGGTTTGTTCTCTTTTTTGATTTTTTGAGTTCTAACCTTAAGGGTCAGCACTTAGAAGAATTCGCCGATGTGGGAGGTGCGTCCTTAAGATCGTTAAGAAATAGATTTAGTCTCAATTGACGCGTAAGTTGACACGAAGATACCATTAACGTTGTAACCAAAAAATAAAAAAAGAGATTAGACATTAAAAGATTAATGCAATAAAGTATACGTGGTATGGTGTGCGCCAGCCAAGATTACTAGTACGT
Source organism: Aralia elata (assembly GCA_034770075.1). Lineage (NCBI taxonomy): Eukaryota > Viridiplantae > Streptophyta > Magnoliopsida > Apiales > Araliaceae > Aralia > Aralia elata. Next base: position 109,007,982 of record CM068385.1, on the reverse strand, counting down.
ACATATTTTTAAACACGGATAATAACCGAATGAGGATTAGTAGTAAATACTCCCTCCGTCCCAAATTAATTATTTTTCTAGGATTTTTTTAAGTCAAATTGACTATTTTTAAAATTAATAATTAAGCATATATAAATATATTTTTAAAATTATAAAAATTGAAATTAGTAATAAATTGTATATACTTTCTTTTGGTTATAATATCTTCACCTATATGTTAGCAAAAATAGTAAAAAGATTAGTTTTAAAAATAGTCAATTTGACTTTAAAAAATTCTAGAAATGCAATTAATTTGGGACGGAGGGAATATTTGATAACAATTCGTAAGTACTTATACTTCTTTTATACATAGAAAAAACTCCAAAGTGTTCTTAAAATTGGTTGGCCTTTTATAAATGGAACTATTTTTTTAAGGCTTAAATATGGATTAATACCCTGAACTTTTAATGTTTTTCCACTTTGGGGATTGTCTTTTTCAATTTTTTCAATTAGGAGATTAAACTTTTAATTTTTTTTCCACTTTGGGGATTGTATTCTCAATTTTTTCAATTAGGGGATTAAACTTTTATTTTTTTTCCATTTTGGAGATTGTCTTCTCAATTTTTTTCATTAGAGAATTAAACTCTTAAAAAAAATTTATTACGTATAAATTGATAGTGTAACATTAAAAAATTGATGACATGACATCGAAATGTGAATAAAAAATACTTGTGTAATATTGAGTCTCATTTTAATATTTATTTGATTAATTTTTTGTACCAAAAATGATAAATATAAGATCATTATTAATTTTACTTTAAAAAATTGTCATTAAATTTACTTTAAAACATTAAATTTATCAAAAAAAATAAAATTAAAAATTAATAATTTACCAAAAGAGTAAAATTATCATTAAATTTACTTAAAAAATTAATAATGGTTTTATATTAAAATTATAATAATAATAATTTACTTTAAAATTAATAATGATCTTATATTTACCCTTTTTGGTATAAAAAATTAATTGAATAAATATTAAAATGAGACTTAATATTACACATAAGTATTTTTTTAGTCACGTGTCGCTGCCATGTCGAAAAAAATTTAAAGTTTAATCCTCTAATTGAAAAAATTGAGAAGACGATCCCCAAAATGGAAACAAAATAAAAGTTTAATCCCCTAATTGAAAAAATTGAGAAGACAATCCCCAAAGTGGAAAAAAATTAAAAGTTTAATCCCCTAATTGAAAAAAATAAGAATACAATCCCCAAAGTGGAAAAATATTAAAAGTTCAGGGTATTATTCTATATTTAAGCCTTTTTTTAATAACAGATTTATGGACTAGTAACTAATAAAATGCATGTGTTAATTAGTACTAATATGGTTTCCGGTTTCCACTGCGAATTAATGAGGAATTGAAGGAGATCCATGCCCAGAATTAGTTTAATTTAGAGTAGTAATCAAAATAGTGGAGTATTTAATTGGATTTCCGAAGGACTGTGGATAAAAAAAACAAAACCAATCATATATTATGTGGGTCTTTCGGCCGTATTCAGTACAATACCCAATTCCTTTTAGTTTCTTTTGGTCTTTGAAAGAGAGAGGGAGGGAGGGAGACTTACCAAATTAAGTCCTACGCTATATATAAATTTATATGATCACTAGTGATTTGGCCACCCAGTCAAAAATGTTGGAAGATGCTTTAATTAGTACGTGGAAGGAACTATTCATGGAAATTAAACTAATATAATGGAGAGAGAGAGAGGCTCACTCATCAAAATATATATTAACAACCCTAAATTAATTGACGAGGATTTAATTAATGGAGTAGTAGATGCTTCATTAAGTATAAAGCTAGCTAGTTTCCCCTTATGGTAAAGGAGACTTACTTAATTGCTTGGCCAGTGGCCGCCCGTTTAAAACTCCCATAAAGATACTTTAATTAGTCTGTCGGAACAATATCCACAACTTTTGCTGAAAGACATGGGAAAAGTAGTAGTAGTAACCTATTAGGGTTTATTGTTTCAATAAAGTTCAGGATTTTGGATTGGAAAAGCAATTTTTTATCAAGAAATTCTTAACTTTTCCTATTTTTTTACTAAGGAACGAAATTCATTTCGAGCACTTGATATATGGTACATTTTTAATATATACCCAATGTAGTGACTTGGTCCGCACCTTAATTATATACTAGGTCTGTTTCTTTTTATTTATCTTTTTAGAGAATAAAATTTATTTTTTTTATTTGTCATTTGTAAATTTTAAAGAAACATTAACGACTTAATTTTTCGTAATATTCTTACATTAAATACGTACTAACTTGTTTCTCTTTCATCTTTTCCAATATTTTTAAAAATCATTTTAGTTTATCAGACAAAGCATTTATTGCATTTCTTAATCTTTGTATTTTCTCTTAAAATGTCAATTAAAAAAGAATGCAAGGAGTACACCATATATATATATATATATATGTCTACCCTTTAGTATATATGAACTTGAATTATGCTACATACACTTAATTCATGTATAAGACGATGCTTATTCCAGATTAGGGGTGAGCAATTCGGTTATATCCGAACCGAATAGCTTATTCGGATATAACCGAATACCGAAATATTCTTAATTCTACTATCCGAACAAATAACCGAATTTGGCAATAACCGAATTACCGAATACCGAATATCCGAATTGTAAATTCGGGTATTTCGGTTAATAACCGAACTTATGCTCCATTTTATCAAACATAAAAAAATTAATTTCAAATCCACAATACTAGATCAACATGCAGCTTAAGTGTGTTATGTGTGTTTAAGTGTGTAATGTGAGAGAATATCATAAGCCTTGTCGCTTGTGCACTTGCAGACTTGCAGTTTCCATTGTTATGAATTATTTTTTCCAATAGTTGCAAGAAACAAATGTTGTAAGTTGTCAAAAATCATTACTGTCCATTGGTGAATGGAAGTAGATGCTAGATTCCATACCCTTTTTTAGTTGCTGATTTTCATACCTATCATTTGAAATGCATTTACATTTGAGTAAACCACTTTAGTTGCTTAAGTTTTTTTTTTTTTTTTAAATCTATTCGGTTAACCGAATACCAATATTTCAATAACCGTATCCAAACCCGAATACCGAAATATTAAAACGGTTATAACCGAATTAACGAAAATAACCGAATAACTGAAATAATTCGGTTAAAAAAATTCGGTTATGTTCGGTTATTCGGTTATAACCGATTTTTGCTCAGTCCTATTCCAGATGTTGGTACATAAATATATTCTATGGGGTGAAATTTCCCTTGTGAATAAAATTAGTTTTGTCACGGTCTCCTTAAATGTTGACCTAGAAGAAGTTTTATTCCCCTTGAATTAAAATGTAATTAAGTTATAACCAACAAAAATCGATATATGATTTGTTATGAAGAATTTTTGCGTGCATATACTATAATCAATTCATCATATTTATCCACATTACACTGTTACATACAAATATTCATGCCAAACTAATAACTAACTACTTTACAGAAGCAAAATTAAGAGAGAAATGAGAGTCATTTAGCATTTTTGACATTGTTTAGTAATTCTTTTGTTATTTTTTTTCTCATTATTATTTTTTAGAAAGTATTGAGGAACTGGGTGAACGTCCTTCCCCTATAATTAATGGCCCAAGGACCCAAACAGTACCATCTCATCTTTAGGCCTGTTTTTATGATCATAATTTTGGCTTATATTATGGTGATACAGTCAATTCTGGTTTGGAATTATGCTCAAGTTTTAACAAACTAAATATTATCTTCGTTCTAAAATTAGAGATACATTTTAATTTTTTAAAATCAATTCACGAAATCCTAAAACTTAAAATTGATATAATTTTGTTCAAGTTTTGGAAACAACAAAGATGGTAATTATTAATACTTTATATTTAGTTTACAACTGTTATATTTGTTTATATTGAAACTAAATAAATTTATATCAATTTTGAATTTTAAAATTTCGCAAATTGACTTTAAAAAGTCAAAATATATCTCTAATTTTAAAACGGAGAGAGTACCATACATAGATGGAAAATGCTAAATGGCACTCGTGTTAGCTATTAGAAGGCTACGTGGCATTTTCCATCCAATATTTAGCCGGCAAGCTCTTAAAATTTGAAATTTTTGTAAGGAATGGTTATTTCTTTCATGTAAAATGGAAGGTTGTTTTGTGATGGAGGGAATATTTTTGAGGACATTTTGATATTCGTCCAAGAACACTCCCTCCGTCCCATAAAAACCGCCTCAATTTTGAATTATTTATCTTTTAAAAATTTAATTTTTTATGATAATATAAAAATGTTTATCACCACAATTTTAGTAGCATATAATAGATAAATACTAAATCAAACAGTCTAAAAATTTATGGGTAAATGTATAATGAAAAAAATATGGTTCAAAAATATACAAATTTTGTGGATATGGGAGTCTTTTGTTAAATGGATCACTAAAACGATGGGTGATGATGATCACAAATATATAAGGGTACGAGTCCATATGATAAAACTGGCCGAGATGGAAGTTTCCAATTATGTGTACACCCGAAGTGAGTTGACTAATAACGGAGAAAAAAAATAAATGATGAATATAATTGACCTGATATATATATATATATATATATATATATTATGACCAACCCACATTTGACTCTCAGAAACTCTATCAAGTTATTAAGCGACAGAGTCAGTGGACACATCATTATTTAAATGCATTAATTGTATAATAATTAATCTAATCAATCAAAACAAAGTTGATGTTTATCCGAGCTAGTACGTGAGTTGTAGGAATGCGCACGTGTTCCACGCGTTTCCGTGGGTAAACCGCAAACCCCCTGACAGACGGACGGCTGGCTGGCTGGCTCCTGCTTTACTTGGCAGCTATTATTCCGTGTGTGCATACTGACGTCATCTCACTTCAACCAAAAGATTTTTTTGGTTGCTTCCCTGCCATGTCTCCTACCTGGCTAGCAAAAATATGGACTGTTTGAAGATTTTGGGCCCATGCTTTATAATGTTATAAAATAATTGGAGATATAATTTGGCTATTTAATATATATTTTAAAAATTAAATTATATTTTTAATTTTAGATCGGATGAAGTACTTGTTTTGCGAAGCAGTGTAGTATATAGTACACTTAGATTAAACACATTTAAATATAGTGTTTTTGGAAGAAAAAAATTATATTTAGTTACATAAGTAATAAAGTGATTTCAAAAGGCCAAAAATAAAATTATATCAAAAGTGTCTCAGAGTTTTTTTTTTCTTCAACAATTGAAGATAAGTGTAAAAGTTTTATTTCGCCAAAAAGTATTATAAAAAAATTTACTTTTATTAGAATTGTTGTTTAGTCAAAATTTCTGTCAGTACAAATACTTTTGAATGATCAACAGATAACAAAATATTTTTAGAGTAGAAAATTCCCATCTCGCCAAGGAGACGTGATCAAATAGTCTAAAGTCTGAAAGTGGGGCATTTGACTCGGACAGCTCGATATTCATACATTGAACTTTATTCTAAAGAAAGATTACACACCCATCAGTCAAGATAAGTAGACAGATTCTCAAATCCCTGAGTCAACATCAAGTTGCCACATCACTAAAAGATTAAAGTCACACGTGTTAGACAACATCAACGAACAGCTTGATTCTAAAGACAGCTGGCAACTGCTACTACATACGGCATACCCAACATCAAATTACATGCTACTTTCCACTCCTAGAAAGGGCCGGGCCGGGCCGGGCCCGCCAACCTGTTTCCTTAACATAATTCCGTGTTCGCGTCCCAAACGTAAAACCTAACCCACAAACAATCCACTACATACATAAATAAGCACTAACATTGACCCCTTGAACCACAAAACCAAACTGATCAGCTCAACACTCGCTTCTTCACTCTACTACTAATACTACTACTACTACTACTAAATCATTATCTGGATAATGAATATCTTCTCTTATTATTCGGACCCACTTCAAACTGGGTCGTCACCCCATTTTTGGTCAGCTGAATTAGCTCCAGATTGCTCATCCACCTCGGAAGGAGCTGGCAGTAGTGCTCAGCCTGCCAATTATTCGGATGAAGAGGTGATAATGTTAGCTTCTAGTCATCCCAAGAAACGCGCCGGGAGGAAGAAGTTTCGGGAAACTCGGCACCCGGTGTACCGGGGAGTTAGAAGAAGGAATTCCGGCAAATGGGTGTGCGAGGTGAGAGAACCAAACAAGAAATCGAGAATATGGCTCGGCACGTTTCCCACAGCCGAGATGGCCGCTAGAGCTCATGATGTCGCTGCCATTGCCCTTCGAGGCCGGACCGCTTGTCTCAACTTTGCCGATTCCTCCTGGAGATTGCCGATTCCGGCGTCCGCAGATGCCAAGGACATTCAGAAGGCGGCTGCAGAGGCGGCAGAGGCGTTCAGACAACCACCTAATGATGTGGTGGAGGAAAGGGAAGCGGAAAATCATGTGTTGTACTTTGACGAGGAGGCAATTTTTGGGATGCCAGGGTTTCTTGCAGATATGGCGAAAGGCATGATGCTACCTCCACCTCAATGTGTGGGACATGGGGAACGGATGGAATTTGATGCTGACGTATCTTTATGGAGTTATTCTTTTTAAGTTTTAGGTTTTATATATACTAAATATTCTAGCCTTGTATAATTATTAATACCAGCCCCCCACGCCCACCCATATAAAAGTAGCCGCTGATGTATATTAGTGTGACTTTATTAAGAGAGTTTAGTCCGTCTTAATTTTTTTGGGAAGTACGGATTAGTAATAAGGATTTCCGAAGATGAGTAAATTCTACTAGGAAATTGGTTAGAATTTTGTATAAATTGAATTTTCTAATATATTTCTAAAGTTTGTTATTACAAATTATGTTTAACTTAGTTTCAAACATTTAATTATTAATTACACCATGAAGTTTATACAAGTAATTTAACCCATCAGTCATTAGCATGTGCTTTTAGAAAGTCAAGATCAGTCTCATGGTTCATTCAAATTATATATACTACTTGTCTTCGCGCACATATATTGCGTGTGATTTAAAATTGAAGAAAAAAACACTGCAAGAGAAGAAATAAGAATCGAAAGCTAAAAAAATTATCCAATAATTAAAGAGACCAAAAATTAACTCTATACGTAATCAATGTTGAAATAAAAAGTGACGTACATGTGTAAGAGAATTAATAGAGATGAAATTTTGATAGATCCAATCCTAACAAATTTTAAGGGTAAAAATTAACGAAAAACAAAAAGATTTCACTTTTGGTGTTAACACCAAAATTAATTACTGCCCAATTTCCTCCCACTTTATTAAATATTGAATATTGTACAAGTAATAGTATAAAAAACAAACTTACTCTTGGTGGGTTTATATTTAATAAACAGATAAATTAGTTAATAACATATTAAAGATTATATTATCCTAACATGTGCAGGTTGGATATAAAAAAAAGATTATTCTATTTCTTTTTTGGTATAAATTTATATTTAAAAAATAAAAAAGTTTTATAGAACAGAACAGATAGACAAGAATCAGAATATTAATTCCTCCCTTCTATTCCTCCGATAGTTTCATGTCTGAGAAAATAATCCTCTTCCTATCTAGCTAGCTCCCACAGTCATTGAAGTAGTCAAATTAGCCATCCAACTTGAATAAAGTCTAAATAATTAATTCAGTCAAAATAAATGTACTCATACCCCAGTCTGACCTTCCGGTATCCTGATCCTGGTCCCCGTCCCCCTCAATTCTTTGATATGGACACTGGCTTTCCTTGCTAACTTTCCTTTGCATGATTGATGATATATATAAACATAATATATTTCATTCATTTTTATAAAATGAGTGATCTCAATATATATATTTGAGTATTTTATATAATAATAGTGACACGATAACATAATTGCGATGATAAATTTAATTACATATTATTTATTTATGAAACTCTTATTAATTATAGAATAAAGAGGATTTTGCTTTAATATTACATTTAACAATTAAAATTAATCATTATAAATAACTTTATCACACCATGTCTTATAATAACCTTAATATTTTGTATATAAATCGATGAAACTATAAAGGCTTTCTCCTCCAAATGAAGCAGCAGCTATTACATTATTGTTCAAAAAAAAAAAAGGTGTTACTCCCGCTGTCTTAGGATAAATGCTTATATAATTATTTTAACATGTTTCATGCATGTGAAATGTTTACTATCTTTTATTATCAATTTATATAAAAAAAGTCTCAATATATGTATAAAAAAATATTTTAATCTGTCTCATGCGTGTGAAATGATCTCCATTTCTTCAAAGAAATGGGTTTTATTTATAAAATTTATATTTATTAAAAATATAATTATTTGTTATTTTTATCTTCTAAATAATAAATTATTAATTAATTAGCGGTGAGATGATTATTAAATTCTGATGGTGACCATGACGATGGTATAAAACTTGATATACTGTTGAACACAAAAATTACTCCCTCCGTCCCAAATTAATTACTTTTTTAGGACTTTTTTAAATCAAATTGACTATTTTTAAAATTAATAATTAAGCATATATAAATATATTTTTAAAATTATAAAAATTGAAATTAGTAATAAATTGTACATACTTTCTTTTGGTTATAATATTTTCACCTATATGTTAGTAAAAATAGTAAAAACATTAATTTTAAAAATAGTCAATTTGATTTTAAAAAATTTTAGAAATATAATTAATTTGGGACAAAGGGAGTAATAAATACTTTCAACGTATCCTTACAATTATTACATGGGGGATAACTAACAACTAACAAAACGGAAAACAACTGGATTAAAGTCATTGAAGTAGGACCCACGCGAACTTTCTAGGAAATCTGCATGTGTTCCACGCGCAAACCTTCTTATAGTACTTAGTAGGATTTTAACTGTCGAACCCGTGTGTGGATAGCGGGATGATGATGTCATTAGAAAAAGCTGTTTTTGTTTTCTTCTCCGCCACGTGGGGCCCACGTCAGTCCAGTTAGGATAGTTCAAGCTTTTGCAAGACTGTTCTCCATCACAACCGCCTTCACGCGCAGCTTCCGTTTGAAGATTCTATACCTACTCGCCCATTTTTTTAATTTCCTATATTCTGATGTTTAAATAATTTGGCATTCAAAAATAAACCATACAGTAGAATCTTTATAAATTAATATTCGATAAATTAATAATTTTTTTAAAATAATATTTTTTTCTTAGTCCCGACTTAAGTTAATGGGATAAATTAATAATTTCGATAAAATAATAAAATAATAATTTTTAAAAAGACCCTTATATAAATATATGGTCTCATCAAAATCATAAATTAATATTTGTTTTAAATTACAAATATATCTAGGGTATTTTATAAAATATGATTCTATTCTCGTTTGTTTTGTCTTGAAATTTAAATCTAATTGAATTTCATTCTTAATTTTTCTCATTGCGTCTAAAAGTTCAGGTGTTGCATTCTCGAATTGTAATAAAAACTTGTGAAGAGTTGTTGACGCTATGAGTGCTTCCTTTTGCGTTATTGGCTCCAAAAGTATTGTATCATCCTCAACTTCATGTAAGGTGATCTCTCTTATACTCGCATAATTCCTTGCGTATTTGATCTGTCATGTGGATTTATGGACACATTTTAGATGAGAAGTCATTGTTGAGTATGATTTGAAGAATTTTTGTTGATGTTTATATAGTAGTTTTCTTTATCATCATACATGGAATGTATTAAATTCTAGTACAATGAACTTATATATACAAATTAATTAAACTTAATGTGAATATAATTTTTTTTTGTAATAAAATGTGAATTTAATTTGAAAAGTCGATACAATGAACATTATTTAATTATTAAAAATAAGTAATATCACTTACAATAAATTCTATTATTACATTAATTTAATAAGTATGATACATTGCGTCAAAAAAAAGTATGATATAAACATCAATAAAATGCAATAATTTTATTGTAATTAAATTTATGTTCACCGAATAGAAAAATACTCTTTAAATTAATAAATCATTAATTTATCGATTAAATAATAATTCTCTAAATTAATAAAAAATTTCAGTTCCAACAGTATTAATTTATAGAGGTTCTATTATATATACTCCAACTCTCTCACAACTTTGACTTGTAAATCAAAATTTCAATTAATTAATGCCAAATATGTACGTAGTTGGTGAAATAGTCAATGTTTATCGGGTTTTTTTTTATACCAAAGTAGTCTAATGGGGTCTCATTATAAAAAATTACAACTATTAATGATATAGTTTTGTTTAACATTTACTTCTTAAATTAATAAGTTGTTAATTTAACAACGATAATATAGTAATAAATAATAATTTAGAAATTTAGAGTATTGTGTCATTTATTATTATATTATATATATTAAAAATAAAAGAGAGCATTGTGTCTTATATCTTTTTGTTTACAAATTAAGAGCATTTCGGGTGCCATACCCAAGTTTCTAGACCAAAAGTGATATTTCTAGTGATAAAAGACTTTTTTTTTACTATGCAAAGTAGCAGGGTTAATCGAAAATTGAAGATTTTAAAATTCACCAGGACGTTACATGAAAAAGATAAGTTTTCCATAATTTCCCTCCCCTTTCTCATGTTCCCTTTAAACCCTAGAATGAAATGTAATCTTAAAATCGAATTGTAATAGAATAGATTCATCAAATAATAATAATAATAATACTCATGCCTCTTGTTTTCTCAAAAAACCCAACTTTTTCATTCTTATTACTCTTAGAGATGTATTTTAAAATAATGACTTTAAAAAAAAATTATTATTTCAAATATATTCTTAACATTTAGTTAGGAGAAATATATTACTTGTGACATGTTAATACTCAATCTATTTAGTATTTAAATATTAATATGTAAAAACCTTTATTTTACTTTATAATTTCAATCGACAAAAAGAAAGGTAAGAAATACCATATATAATTATGTGAGTTATTATACAAAAATTACGTTATTTCATATAACTGAATACACTTTCTTCCATGTCGATATACTTAATGATATTTAGTAATTTTCTAAAATGGTATTGTTATAATAAATAGCTCACGCGAAACTATGAGACGTACCTCAGTACTTTTCGTGCTCTTATTTTAATTATAAGACTAAAAAGTGTTCTTATTTTAATTTCGAAACTAATACTAATATAATAAGGGCATAAAGATATAAAGAGTCATAATCTATATTTCGCAACAAAAAAGAAAAAGAAAAGTCATAGTCTATTTTTACACGTATATTGCGTGTAATTTAAAATTGAAGAACAAAATAGTGCGAGAGAAGAAATAAGAATAGAAAGCTAAAAAATTATCTAATAATTAAAGAGACCAAAAATTAACTCCATAAGTAATTAGTGTTGAAATAAAAAGTAACGTACTGTGTGTAAGAGAATTAATAGAGATGAGATTTTGGTAGATCCAGTCCTAACAAATTTTAAAGGTAAAAATTAACGAAAAACAAAAAAACAAACTTACTCTTGCTGGGTTTATATTTAGTAAACAGATAAATCAGTTAATAACATATTAAAGATTATATTATCCTAACATGTGTAGGCTGGATATAAAAAAAGATTATTTTATTTCCTTTTTTTGGTATAAATTTATATTTAAAAAATAAAAAAGTTTTATAGAACATAACAGATAGAAAAGAATCAGAATATTCCTCCCTTCTATTCCTCTGATAGTTTCATGTCTGAGAAAATAATCCTCTTCCTACCTAGCTAGCTCCCACAGTCGTTGAAGTAATCAAATTAGCCATCCAACTTGATTAAAGTCTAAATAATTAATTCAGTCAAAATAAATGTACTCATACCCAGTCTGACCTTTCGGTATCCTGATCCTGATCTCCCTCCCCCTCAATTCTTTGAATGGAAACTGAGCCTGTACCAAGATAGTGGTAGGGATAATGCTCTGATTCTCTGCAGACTATAGTTATTTGCTCCCCACTGATTTGTTTAATATTCAGCAACTGTCTTGGACAGGTCATTATACTGTTTAATCGTTATGGGCAACTTAGAGTATTCATTCTATATCTGAGTTGCTCGTCTAGCGTGTTGACTCTATAATTTTGCTAGTCATAGTGTTGCCAATATGTTTGTAAGAGTTGCAGCTCTACGACCGTTTGATGTCTGCTGTCGTTCACTGAGATCTTAGCCTTTATGTTCTTCTTCAGAGGTGCTGATTTAGTCTGTGAGTACTGGTAGATACTACTCTACAATTCTGAGAGTTTGTCTTGAGATGAAGAGACATTCCTACGTTCTGCAGAGAGGGCGCTCTACGTCCTGCCGAGAGCTCTCTACGATCTGCCGAGGAAACTCTTCGTCCTGTCAAGGAAGCTCTACGACCTGCCAAGAAAACTCTTCGTCCTGTCGAGGAAGCTCTACGACCTTCCGAGGAGGCTCTACGTCCTGCCGAAGAAGCTCTACGTCCTGCCGAAGAAGCTCTACGTCCTGCCGAGAAAGCTCTACGTCCTGCCGAGGAAGCTCTACGACCGTATGGCAAAACTTGCAATGACATACTTTGACTCTGCGAAGTTGGCTGATTGTTCTACGATCCTTTACTGGGATTATGGTAGTACTCTACGATCAACACACAAGATCAACCTAACAAGTTTGATCTTTTCTATGCTAAGTCCTTTGTACATCACCTTCAATAAAGGACTTTACAATGCTTTACGAATATGCTTAGATCTGATAGATATTCAATACAGCTTAGATCATCCTAACACATTTGATCTTCTCTATTCTAAGTCCTTATACAAATTTTTCATTAAGAACTTTACAATTCAGCTACCGATACACGTATTAATTAAGGACACAACATCAAATTTAAACCATAATTCCTAACAATTGATTACATATTATTTATGAAACTCTTATTAATTATAGAATAAAGAGGATTTTGCTTTAATATTACATTTAACAATTAAAATTAATCATTATAAATAACTTTATCACACCATGTCTTATAATAACCTTAATATTTTGTATATAAATCAATGAAACTATAAAGGCTTTCTCCTCCAAATGAAGCAGCAGCTATTACATTATTGTTCCAAAAAAAAAAGTGTTACTCCCGCCATCTTAGGATAAATACTTATATAATTATTTTAACTTGTTTCATGCATGTGAAATGTCTACTATCTTTTATTATCAATTTATATAAAAAAAGTCTCAATATATGTATAAAAAAATATTTTAACTGTCTCATGCGTGTGAAATGATCTCCATTTCTTCAAAGAAATGGGTTTTATTTATAAAATTTATATTTATTAAAAATATAATTATTTGTTCGGTTTATCTTCTAAATAATAAATTATTAATTAATTAGCGGTGAGATGATTATTAAATTCTGATGGTGACCATGACGATAGTATAAAACTTGATATACTGTTGAACACAAAAATTAATAAATACTTTCAACGTATCCTTACAATTATTACATGGGGGATAACTAACAACTAACAAAACGGAAAACAACTGGATTAAAGTCATTGAAGTAGGACCCACGCGAACTTTCTTGGAAATCTGCATGTGTTCCACGCGCAAACCTTCTTAGTACTAGGATTTTAACTGTCGAACCCGTGTGTGGATAGTCGGATGATGATGTCATTAGAAAAAGCTGTTTTTGTTTTCTTCTCCGCCACGTGGGGCCCACGTCAGCCCAGTTAGGATAGTTCAAGCTTTTGCAGGACTGTTCTCCATCACTCCCGCCTTCACGCGCAGCTTCCGTTTGAAGATTCTATAATATAATAGTACGATACCTACTCGCCCATTTTTTTTTCATTTCCTATATTCTAATGTTTAAATAATTTGGCATCCAAAGATAAACCATATATACTCCAACTGTATCACCGCTTTGACTTGTAAATCAAAATTTCAATTAATTAATGCCAAATATGTACATAGTTGGTGAAATAGTCAATGTTTATCCGTTTTTTTTGGTTATACCAAAAAAGTCTTATGGGAGTCTTATTATAAAAAATTACAACTATTAATGATATAGTTTTGTTTTACATTTACTTCTTAAATTAATAAGTTACTCCTTCCGTCCCAAATTAATTGCTTTTTTAGGACTTTTTTAAGTCAAATTGACTATTTTTAAAATTAATAATTAAGCATATATAAATATATTTTTAAAATTATAAAAATTGAAATTAGTAATAAATTGTATATACTTTCTTTTGGTTATAATATCTTCATCTATATGTTAGCAAAAATAGTAAAAAGATTAGTTTTAAAAATAGTCAATTTGACTTTAAAAAGTCCTAGAAATGTAATTAATTTGGGACGGAGGGAATATTAATTTAACAATGATGATATAGTAATAAATATTAATTTAGAAATTTAGAGTATTGTGTCATTTTTTATTATATTATATATATTAAAAATAAAAGAGAGCATCGTGTCTTATATCTTTTTGTTTACAAATTGAGAGCATTTCGGGTGCCTAATACCCAAGTTTCTATACCAGAAGTGATATTTCTAGTGATAAAAGACATTTTTTTTTCTTACTGTGCAAGGTCACAGGTTCAATCGAAATTTGAAGATTTTAAAATTAACCAGGACGCTACATGAAAAAGATAAGTTTCTCATAATTTCCCTCCCCTTTCTCATGTTCTTTAAACCCTAGAATGAAGTATATTCTTAAAATTGAATTGTAATAAAATAGATTTATCAAATAATAATAATAATAATAATAATAATACTCATGGCTCTGGTTTTGTCAAAAAATCAACTTTCTCATTATTATTACTCTTAGAGATATATTTTAAAATAATGACTTTTAAAAAAAATTATTATTTCAAATATATTCTTAACATTTAGCTAGGAGAAATATATTACTTGTGACATGTTAATACTCAATCTATTTAGTATTTAAATATTAACATGTAAAAACTTTTATTATACTTTATAATTTCAATCGGCAAAAAAAAGGTAAGAAATATCATATATAATTATGTGAGTTATCATATAAAAATTACGTTGTTTCATATAACTGAATATACTTTCTTCCATGTCGATGTACATAATGATATTTAGTAATTTTCTAAAATAATATTGTTATAATAAATTGCTCACGCAAAAACGTGAGATGTACCTCACTTTTCGTGTTTTTATTTTAATTATAAGACTAAAAAGTGATTTATTTTAATTATAAGACTAAAAATATGTTTTTAATTTCGAAACTAATACTAATATAACAGGGGCATAAAGATATAAAGAGTCATAGTTTATATTTAGCAAAAAAAAAAAAAAAAAGAGAGAGAGAGAAGAGTCATGGTCTATTTTTATACGTGCGCCGCCATCAAAGAGGTCACTGTCACAAACCCGCAACAACTTTCAGCTAAAATCGTGTTTGGATAGCAGGGAAATTAAAAGGAAACTGTAGCCACTGATCTAACACGGAATGGCATTTATTATCGCTTCTCTCTTTTTTTACGTACACCATGACAAGGATATGCTTTTTTTTTTCTTTTTTTTTTAAATTTAAACCTCCTTTGGTTGATATACCACTAATGGTAATATTTTTATGAAAAGGAGTAGTATTAAATTATGGAATTTAAATATGCATGTTATTACATAAAATATTTATTTTTTTATATTTATTAATTAAAATCTATTACTAAATTATAATAATACTTCATCCGCTAGACTTTTGAAATATTTTTCAAACTCAAAATTATATTTTGTCACCATAATATTATTTTATTTTTGATGAGGTTGGCTAAAATTCAATATATTATATTAAATTATTTAAATTTAAAAATGTCTTATTCTTGTGTTTAAAAAGTCAAACTTAATATGGGAATAAGTAATAACTAGTGTCCCAAAATATAAACTACTCATTTTGTTGCAAAATTTGAGATACAATTGAACTTTTGAGGTCAAATGACGACATATTAAATTTTAAATTAATGTGAATTTATTTAATTTTAGTTGATACAATTATTATAATGATATATTATATAACAAAAATTACTAATCACAAAAATTTATTTAATTCTAAATTTTTAAGAGTTATATTAGTTTTAAAAATTTAATATATCATCGTTTAATTCAAATTATATATCTAATTTTAGAAGGGAGGGATACGTAGCCAAGCATTATGATCTGCTCCTAAACAAATCAGACACACTTATGAGGTTTGCCTACTTATCAGTCAGACAGAACAAATAAAACAAAAGGTAAAAAATCGAGTTGCGGCGCACACTCATGTTAGACTAAGTACTACTAACATACACGTAAGCAAACAAGTTGTCCCAAAAGACAGCTGGTTGCTGGTTAAACTCCACTTGTAGGCAAGTTATAGCAACCGTGGGCCGCCAGCCTGTTTCCTTACATACAATTCCGTGTTTGCCAACAACAATTCAATACTACTGTTACTCCACTACTTTTTAGTTTTTATTATTGCCTATAAATAAACATGATTCATTCACCCCAAAACCAAATCTCACTGCTTCACTTCACTCTACTACTGCTGCTGCTGCTACTACTACTACTTAATCATTATTATATATCTGGATTATGGATATCTTCTCGTATTATTCGGACCCACTTCAATCCGGGTCACCCGAGTTTTGGTCAGCTCCAGATTGCTCGTCCGCCTCGGAGGGAGCTGGCAGCTGTAGTGCTCAGCCTGCCAATTATTCGGATGAAGAGGTGATAATGCTAGCTTCCAGTCATCCCAAAAAACGCGCCGGGAGAAAGAAGTTTCGGGAAACTCGGCACCCAGTGTACCGGGGAGTTAGAAGCAGGAATTCCGGCAAGTGGGTATGCGAGGTTAGAGAACCAAACAAGAAATCGAGGATATGGCTTGGCACTTTTCCCACTGCTGAGATGGCCGCTAGAGCTCATGATGTCGCCGCCATTGCCCTTAGAGGACGGACTGCTTGTCTCAATTTTGCGGATTCCTCGTGGAGATTGCCTATTCCGGCATCCGCAGATGCCAAGGACATTCAGAAGGCCGCTGCAGAGGCGGCAGAGGCGTTTAGGCCACCCACTAATGATGGGGTTTTCGGTGATGATGCCTCGGAGGAAAGAGCAGCAGCATCGCCGGAAGATGTGTTCTACTTGGACGACGAGGCGGTTTTTGGGATGCCCGACTTGCTTGCAAATATGGCAGAAGGGATGATGCTACCTCCACCTCAATGTGTGGGAGATGGATATATTGGGGATGAGATGGAATTTGGTCTTGACGTCTCTTTGTGGAGTTATTCTATTTAATTTAATCTTGGTATGTTGACCGGTTTGTTTTTAGCTAAGTAGTGATTTACTGTGTTTTTATTAGGAAAGTTTGTCCGTACTTAATTTTTTTCCCGCAAGTACGGAATAGGTAAGAGGGATTTGGGAAGAAGTCCTTTAGGAAAGCTGTGCATAAAACAGAGCATGTGTTTTGTGCTTTAAATGTATATAAATAATATATATAGCCTGTGTACCTGTAAGGGTAAACCTTCATCTTAAAAATGAATGAAATAGGAGTATTTCTATGACCGAGTATTTCTCTGACTACTCCACGTAAAAAAATGATGTGAAAAGTTGATAAATCTTGTTATTACGGCTCATTCTATTTTTTTCATGTTTGTATATAATTTGTGCACATAAAACCACTAATGAAATAAAGTATATCTACATTGTAAGTTGTTGAGCATTAAACTCTAACCAAATAGTTGAAGAAAAAGCTATGCATGTCTAGTTTACTTTCAATCAAACTATAAAAGGATTTATCATTCATTCCAATGAAGATCTCTACAAACAGTTGCATAATGAGATCCAGAAATACGAATTGGTAACATAAAATTCTTAGCACCATCAGAGTACACTCGACCATTTGCTAGTTTACATGGTCCCAATGGCAAGAACCAGAAAATAATAATAAAAAAGAAAAGAAAATGAGTTTCATTTCCTGATGATTCTGCTGCAATTTCTTGTTCCAATCGCTGGGTGGCATCTTCACATGTAGATAGTTTTGCACGACTGTGTCAAGCTCATCTTGATCCTTTTCACGAATACTGTGTGAAACATTCTTGTGATAACCTGAATCACTAGGTCTTTTTCTTCAGGGCATCCAGTTTCCTGCAAAAGCGAAACTCAATCGCAATACAGTCGAGAGGACCATAAAAGTAAAATTTGGTATTTTAAAAAAGTGTATATAGATATAATTATCTTATTAAAATATTACTCTTTGTACATGATAGAGGATATTTTCTTTAAGAAAACTGTCAATAAGTATAATCTTTTGAAATATGCTGGATAATAGCTTATTTCCCTCCAACAGGAAAATGGCTCAAGATGGACCAAAAAATATCAATGTAGGCCCTGCAACGATGCAACTATCTATTAAGCTTTACTTAAAATACTAATATGATTCTTTAATATTTTTTGAAATGACAATTTTGATTTTAGTCCTTTGGGAGAATATGTTTATTTTTGATATTTTGTCTGAAACATTATTATGCTTATTTTTGCTACTTGAGTTGGGTTTATATCAAGGAAAGTTTGATATTTTGGCTTTGTTCATATAGTATCAATTCGCTCCATGTCTCACTCTACAAATTCCTGTTACATTTGACCAAACTCAACTATGCTTTAAACTTTTCTATATAATTTTTTTTTGGTTATGTTCGTACTGTTTCATGATCCACCGAAAAAAAAACCACTATGGTGTAAAAATTTCCTTCTTCAGTTGTACTTAACTTTTATAATCATATCTATTGCTTTTTCAGTTTAGGGAAGGCACTCACTTCTGTAACTCCTCCTTCGTTCTCTTGAGCTTTCCACGTTCAGCTTCAACATCAATATTTCCTCGAAGCTTTACATAAATAGAAAGGTTTTCATTTACAATAGATACAGAACATCCAGCTGGGGGATCATCTTTCGCAGGCAATACCTGGCGAATATAACTTCATGGATGAGGAAAAATGCAATGTGAATCAAAGAATGTAACTTAACAAACAAACAGGCAAATCTCGGTTTAAAAGTAGAGCATCAAGAACTTCAACTTGATCAGTGCCCTATTTTTCTTTACATAAAGACAATTGATAAACAAATTGATAGACAGAGTTACAAAAAGAAATGGAAACAAACAATCAGAGGCAAAATAATATGTCAAACTCTGGCTTCACATAGAGAATGAGACAAAGGAAAGATCTAAATCACAGGTGACATTGTGACCCTGGGAATAGCCATAGAGAAGTTTCTTGAAGCCTTCATCAGTCACCATATCAATTTTGGTGTTGACACTTTCCAAAAATGTCTTATGATCTGGTATCACAAGTGACCTTGTCCCTACCCCATGAGTTAGCCATTTACATGTCTTGAGACCTCATATTGACCCCAATATTTATAATGATCTCCTTTGAGGTAACTCTAACATAGTTTCCTAAAGGCTTACCCAGTGTGTGTGGTTTGTGTGTTATAGGGTGCACTTGGTGGTTTTGCAGCACACATGAAGGGTAGTGGCTGCGGGTATCACCTAATAAAAGAAGTCTTGGGACTTCAAATAGACCTAATATTCATAAAAGTAAGCATCTAAATAATTTTTATTTTTTCAAAATGTTACTTTGACTAAAAAAATAAAAACATCATCCCAATCTCAGTGAAAATAGAGTATATTACATTGAGATTTTTAATAGATATATACATATAAAAAAATTAAAAAATAACTTACAATAAAAGCAATATAATATACTACCTCCATTTCAAATTATAAGATCATTATTGACTTTTGAAAGTCAATTTGAGACATTTTCAAAAACAAAATTGAGATGATTCATTAAAAAATATGAAACAGTAAATCTTACAATGTCTTTTTCGATAGTTTATAGTATTCACTATTGTATTGACTAAAATTAAAAGAATCCATGTCAATTTTGACTTTGAAGATATCCTAAGTTTGAATATATATATATATATATATATATATATATATATAGTTAGCCTTGAAAAAAGTACTACAACCCTTCCGTGAGAAAACAAATTTCCAGACTTTAAAAAAGCTTCCAGGGTCGGGGACTGAAACTTCGCCCTCACAAAAATAATATGAACTGCACAACAAAAGTAGCCGTGTATAATGCACAACTAGTAGCTGATTATAAGCCTAGTTCTGGATGCTTTAGTGCTAACCACATTAAAGACAATATTCCTCTTAGATGGAAGGCAGTTCTCTAGATGAAAAAGGAAGAACTTCTCAAGTATACGAAAGCCTTACAAAAGCATTTGTCACGTCCCTTGATCTTTTTTCATCCATTGTAAAAGGGTTCAGATATTGACAAAGAGCAAGAATGAGCAACAAAGAGGAGAAGGATTCAGTAAACCAACCAAGTCAATGCTTACCTCACACGTCCAATCAAGAGAAGCACCTAGGCAACGTAATTGCTTCAAAATGGTTCCCCCATGCTCATCCTTCCACCTCCATACCTTTCACCAAAATTTAAAAAATCCCAAAGATTAATGCATCGGTTTAGCTAATAAACCTGAAACAAGTTTATGAGAGATCAAACTCACTTCTGATACAAAGCTTTCCCGCCCCAAATCATGTCGGGTTAATCTCCTTTCCGTCATGATCTTCTTTTCCACAACCAACTGCCATGAGCATTTAAATAAACATCTTTTAGAAACTCCAGAGTCCAGATTCACCAGTTTTTAAAAGCAAACATGGATCCAAGTATGAAACACGTAACAAACAGGGGAATGCATAATTGCATATGTGTGATGTCATTTCATGTCAATGGATATTGGATGTGAATCTAGGTTGATCAGCCACCCAGCACAGATATGACCAATATACCACCAAAATAAGGCCAAAGGCACTTCGAATTCATTGATTTTTCATTTGTTTTACCTTTTTTTTATTCAAGTGATATTTAACATCTCACAGTATAAGGTGATACAGCCAACACCTTCTCATTTGTGTGTACCACATCTGGAAAACATTAGTGCCTTGACATATGTATGACAGCTACCAGTCTATCACATATATGCATGGCACATGGCAGGTAAAATCTTAGAAGATCCACTCTTCTCTTTGGTGCAGCCTCACCATCACATATATAGATATCATATACAATAAATTAACAAGTTAAATAGGTGTTCTAACTACAACCTGTGCTGCTATCCCAGCATGGTCCATCCCAACAAACCACAAGGTATTGTATCCCAACAATCTCCACCAGCAAATAATTGTATCCTGTTTGCAACGAAATCAGCAAAAGAGTGAGATAAATAAACTATAAATTTTATTCAGATAAAGAAAGAAATAAGCAATAAATTAAAAAGTGATTAGAGGAAGATATGCATAATCACGAGACCTGGATACCAACAATAAGAGCATGGCCAATATGTAGTGCCCCACTCACATTAGGAGGTGGCAGAATCTGTACTCAACAGGAAAATGAAACTTAGAGGGAACCATAAGCCCTGAGGAATATATATTATCTAAAATATAAATATAACAGAGTCAAACCCATATTCCCACCAAGTAAAACAAGAAAAATATTACACAATCAAAAAGTGATGATCATATTCCTGAGAGAAGCTCACAATCACAAAGAGGGGTTTGGAACTGCTAGAACCTGCCACAAAAAAGTTTGATTAATCCCACCATTAATACCACCTAGATGAGCAGTTAGGACATTAGAACTGTAGTAGTATCAAATTTGGCCTCTATTATAATGACAAAAGCTAACAATGTACAAACTCACGAATTCTCTACAGCAACATGATTATACTGCTTTGCCATTGAGAAGATAGCTATTTCTTCTCACTGAAAGGAGTCTTTGGGTCAATATAATCTTCAGGGTTTTCTTCCCCTGCCACCCTCTTTACATTCTACTCGCTTTAGGAGCTTGTGTTACCTTGATCGCATATATACCAATTGAATCGAGAGCTGGCAATGCCGTGGGAACAACAAGGTAAAAGTTATAAATGTTTCTGCAGTAAAATTAACGAACCACAACCATAACATGAATAACAATTATATTACTCCAATTGTTCCACAAAAGAGTCTCATTTGATATTTTTCCTAGTCAAATTGCAAAATCCTAAAATGCAAAATTGATGTGAATTTATTTGATTTAGACTAACGCAATAGTTAATATGTAAACTACTTAAAAAGTATAAGTAAAGAATTATTATTTCAGAAATTAAAATGAATTCTCGTCACAATTTAAATTTTTAGGATTTCACAGTAGGATCAAACTCAAACGGAACTCACGGAGGGAGTAATATCCATATACCTGAAGTTTAGCTGCTTCAGCTTTTTGTGAGGCCTCGAGTTTTTTCAACTCCTCCTCTCTTGCCCATCATACATATGAGAAAAAGTTATAATTAATTCTACAGCTTATAGCATAATGGTATAACATTATTGAAACTACAAAAAAATCTCTCTGTCAGGTATAATTCTGATGCCGTATTTACATTGTAAAATTGCATGATATATAACTTTCCAAGTCAGTTTTCTGTTTTCAGATAATTAGACAATACCAAGCCTAGGGTTTAGATTGCAAAATTTTTAAGGACGACACGCGAACTAAAACAATGACCGGAAAATGAGCACTAAGTTATAGTAGTAGGAGTAGAAGAAGATATTGAGAGAGTTGGTACCTTTTCTTCTTTCTTTTTCTTCTCCTCTGGATCTTCCATTAGCGGTTTTACCTCCTTTATTGATGGATCAAATCAAGCAAATCAAAAAATTCAAATAAACCTTAATTTGAAGTTTTGAAACTGACACAATGAACTACCTTGACCTGGGCGAGTGAACGCGCCGAGTGGAAACAGTGAAGAAGAGCGGCGAGCGAGGAAGGAGATAGAGCTATTAAAGCCTATTATTATACACAATATACTAATAATAATCTGACATTATTAGGATAACAGCGTATTCCTTTCGTCCCATTACCATTACCGTCTCAAAACACTAATCACTGTTACATGTTACTTTCCATGACTAAAAATACAAAAAAAAAAATTCCTGTGAAATAAAGACATAAAAATATATAAAATAAAGGACAGTGAAATATGCACCTAGATATAAGTAAACGATTAATTCGTCTTTAATAAATGAGATTCAATTTATCTATTTATCATGTTTTAATTTTATTCTTTATTCTATTACTCGTAATAATTATAAAATAAAAATAACTTAAACAAATATATAAGATGTTTAGACAATATATAACGTCTATAAAAAAATGACAAACTTAACCTTATAACTGTCTTTTTGGGAAATATAAAATATTTATACATGTCTTAAAAATAATTAGCTTAAATAAAATTATTCTATTTTTCGATAATAATATAAGACAAACTATTATTCATCAGACAGTCATTATTCAGTTTAGCTATTTAATATCAAATAATTAGTTTATTTAGTATGATTTTTGTAAAATTGGATGACTTTTTTTTTGTCTAATTTTCTTTTAAGATTAATTTATATTTCTAGGCAAATACTCCCTCCGTCCCAAATTAATTGCTCAATTTTAACCTTTTAAAGTCAAATTGACTATTTTTAAAACTAATCTTTGTACTATTGTTGCTAACATATAGGTGAAGATATTATAACCAAAAGAAAGTATATACAATTTATTACTAATTTCAATTTTTATAATTTTAGAAATATATTTATATATGCTTAATTATTAATTTTAAAAATAGTCAATTTGACTTAAAAAAAAGTCCTACAAAAGCAATTAATTTGGGACGGAGGGAGTAACTATGAGGTTTTATTTGTCTTTTTTTTACAAGCGATATATTGTGTTTAATTCCATTTTATATAATTGTTGTATTTGTTTAAAGTATTTTATTTTAGGATTATTAAGTGTAATAAGATAAAAGATAAAATTGAAAGATGGTAAATAAATGAGATTATATTTCATTTATTAAGGGCAAATTAATCACTTAATTAAATTTGGGTGTGCAATTAGTAATCTTGAGTGTGCATATATCACCACCCAAAATAAAGGTTAAATATATCATTTAATGAGATTCATTAATATAAAAAAAATAAAAATATTTATTATTTTATATAATCTTGTGGGGTCACTAAGGATAAATTTGAAACTTTTTTCTTTACTTTTCTTCTAATTTTACTTTTCTTAATATGTGTGTAAATTGTATTTTGCTCATTTTTTTAGGGACGGACGGAGTATATAGCTACGTGAATTAAAGAATAGTTCCACGTTAATTTATTTTCTAATTTTAAGGTAGTTACATTTTAATTTTGCGTCATAGATTTCTCTTTTTAGGGTACTTTTCTTTTCAAAGATAAATTTATATCGATTGTAAATATCGATATTATGTGGATACATGAGATATAAAGTAATTAAGAATGGTCTTATCTTAATTTATTTTAAAAAAATGGTATATCTTGCGACTTTATATGTATATTTTTTTATTTTTTTATTTTGTTACGAGTTACATGAATAACTATAGTTGGTAATATTTTAACAATATATTTGATGTAGTGAGCCAATTTTATAATTCTACTCAATTTCATGTATTGATATATGTTACGGTCATAATTCGACAAAAATAAAATAAAATTGCAATACATAGCGGGATTTTTATTTTGATTTTTATCGCTTAGAATTCCACTTAAATTGCAATATAATTTTATTATAGATTTGTGAACATATATATATAATATGGATGTTCAAATTTGTATTTTTATATTATCTAACCCTTTAACCCGTGCAAGGTACGGATTCTGTGAGCCTAAATTGGTTCCCGTAATATTTTATTATAGTATATTTTTAGCTAGTAAGATAAGAATATATTTACTATTTTTATATTTTATTGTAAAAGTATCATTTTTATAATAAATAAAAAGATGATGAATAATAAGCCGATACACCACTATTTTCTATTCAACTATTAAAAAATCAACATATATATATATATTGATTTAACATTATATTTGTTTTTTTATACAACATAGAAAGATAATGAATACTAAGTCAATACATCATGAATTCCTATAACACATCGTATTAATTAGTTTCATAAAAAATCACATTATGAGTTTATCTTTTCGGGTGTTATTGCTATTGAGTTTTTAATTATAAAAAAAGAGCTTAAATAAATGGACCTTGTAAATTTAGAATAAAAAAAATCAAACACCGTAAATTTCTTACACTATTTAAGCGATATAAGCAAATGCATGTATAAACTACCACATTATTGCATACCCACACTCATGTTAGCAAGAGAAAACATCCTGTAGACACCCGATTTTTGCATTTCCTATACTAACCCTGACAGGAGGGCAAAATCGTCAATTGACCAGGCACACGAGAATAAAGGGTGGACATAAAGACGAACCCTCAAAACCACCACGACGGGATGATATTGAAGCCGACACGACAACAAGCGAATGTCGAGAGTCAGTTACTGATCACTGTGCTTGCCCGGATGACGTGGCACGTTTCCCGACGGGTTCCGGACTGCCGAGCGCAAACCCGTCAGCGGAAACCAACGGTACGACACGAAAATCGAGACGAGGCACGGAAAACGAGAAAATCAGCACAGTTAGCCGCAGATCAATTCGCGGCCAAGGACGGAACTCGAGGCAGCACAGGACTCGAAGCGCACGGGACTCGAGCGCGGCTGGGGGGAGAACCAAGGGCCAGCCGCAGATAGATCTGCGGCTGCCCTTGGCAGTGCTATATTAGGCCAGTTCGCATACAGAAAAAAAAGAGGAGGAATTCAGCAGCAGCAGCAGCTCGGAAATAAGGAGAAAACAGCAGCAAAACAAGAGCCATTAGGAGAGAAAAAGAGTGAAAAGAGTGAGGAATTGTACTAATTTTGTGAGATTATATCTCATATTTTCTACTCTACTCAATACACAAATTCATACATATTGTGGGGATTAATTGCAAGGTGAAAACCCTTTGTTCTTAGCATTTTGTTATACCATTTTGTTGATCTTTTGGTCATCCGAATCACCTTAAATGTAGTTTTTTCTTATATGTTATTGTGAAGCCATGGGTGAGGGACTATTAGTGAGGGTCTCATCGGAATGAAATTCCCCCTAATAGCCCGATGATATCCGTTTGGTGCAAATCTTAGCTATTATGGTATGGTATCATTCATAGTGTATTTCGATCGTCATTGTAAGATATCCTAGAGTGTTAGGCATCCCGTTGTTGTTTATTTTCGTTATATCCATTTGGTGGTTGTGCAATAAGTTCGGATGTGAGCCTAGGAATGCGACCCCGTGGTCCAAATCCGACGATGGACATTTTTGAATGTATGTAATCGGGTGGATGTATCCGTTATTGTAAATATGTAATCGTCGGGCCTTAAAACGACGCCAAGGCGATAATCGTGTTTAAGGCCCCGGAATAGTGAAACTTGTGATTGTGGGCGTTTGGGGTTATTTTGATGGCTTACATGCCCATGAATAGCCCCGACGCGTGTTTATGCTTGATTGGATTTTATGATACGAAAAAATGATTTCAAAGATTAAACGATGAAGGTTTTTCCTTAAAATCAAGCAAACTAGGAGGTTAGCATCACGTAGCTAAAAATTTGGAGGTGTTAATGAATGTCGATTTCTATTAAACGAGAAGGCTAAAGAAAGTCGTTTTCAAATGTCACAAAAAAATGGTTTTATAAAAATAAAACAACGTTTTATTAAATCTTGGTGCGTAGGGTGAAAGATATCCTAGAAGTTGCCCATCATTTTATGAAAGCAATGTATAGATTTCGATTCCTATTTTTACGAAGGTTTAAAACTCTTGTTTTGCCAAAACGACGCTTAATGAAAATCTCATAGTTTTTGCTAATTAAAATCAATCCTTTTCTCATAAAAGCTTTCTCGTTTAAGCCGATGGACGTTCTAAGACATGCTCAAATTAGAACACAATTTTCCCTAAATAATCCAAATGATTCTTTTATGCAAGCTCACCACAACATTTACATAGGCACACACACACACACACGCACACACACATTTCATGAATTAAAGGATAGGAAAGCATCAAGATTGCGGTAACCGTGCTTCACGGAAGTCGAGGGGTGCCTAACACCTTCCCCTCACTTAAGCAAGCCCCCGAACTCTATGAATCTCGATTCGCAGACCAATTAATTCGGAGTCACATATGAGCCAGCGATTTATAAAAATGAAAACTCGGATGAGTTGGTACATCCATTTCAAATATACCAACTGGCGACTCTGGTTAAATTGGCTCATCATAAAAAACAATCTTTAAAAAAACCCGTCGACATTAATGCCGACCTTTTCCAAAAAAATCATCTAATGAAAAGGCAAAAATCGGAAAAGGGTTACAACCCCCGCGTAAGCGATTCCTCCCGGCGTCGACACATCCATAAACACATGCACACATTGAAATAATAATAAAATAAATAAATAAATAAATTTCAAGCTAACACCTAGAACGTCTCTTCCGTCGTCATCAACACTTTCTAACTCCTGCAAATATATATACTAAAATAGTCATATTGGCATATCTCAATGAGGGAAAAGATTCAAAATCAGAATAAAAAAAAATCAAAGATATCAACTACAATTCACACACACACACCAAAAAAAAGAGGGAACAATTACAAACACGAACACATATTATTACATCCTTCTCACATTAATCGCATCTTTCTATAATTCAAAAACATAAAATCATGAATAAGTAACACAAACAATATTTTTTATACATAACGATATACCACAACGACAATTAAAAAATATTATGACATAGAATTCAAATGACAAATTATATACTTGCACATGAGTTTACAACAGAACTTATCTTGATACATGTTTTGATAGCGCTCCATACTTTTTACGTTTCTGGTTCCTCCTCATATGTGCACTATCATATTGCATTGGTAAATTTTTTTCATGTTTTAATTAGTGTATATTTACTATCTTAGCTACCAAACCAAAAAGATGTTAAAAGTTTTCTACTTTGATTTGTAATACATACATATTAACTTCAAGTACGTACAATAAAAAGTTCATCGAAAACAAACAAATACCAAACAAAATATTGAAACATCAAAGCACAATGATTCTATAGAACTAAAGATTTTCCTTTTTTATTTTTGTTATTTATACTTATAACAAACACATATATTATTGAATTTCAACTAAAAATATCAATTACTGTGTGCACCATATTTTTCCTTGCAACAAGCACCAATTTCTAATATTTAGTTTTGCTATAAATATGGAGTTACAACTATGGAACAAAAATATGGTAAAAAGAAATAAGGAATAGAAGTTGGGTATAACCAATAAACAGAAAGGGAATATTATACTTATGAGAACTTATAATAAAAAGAGCATATATGTAAGACAATAGCAAATCAACATACTCGATAATGCTTTTGGTTTTGATATTTAGTTACGGTCCTTGATAACTTATACGACATGCAATGCTTTGGATCTAATCTATCAATAAAGGATTTACATCTTCGCTAGGTCTTTTGAATTATTTGTCAACCTCTGTCACACTTCATTCACATAAATTCACATATAGAGTAAACGAAAAGAGAAGACAATAGAGATTGGAATCAATAGATGAATTATAATATTATATTCATACTACAATCAAGTTTTATAAAATTTTAAATTATGTAATTCATAAATTTATGTTGTTTAATGCTCATCATGATCTCATTTAATTTTACACAATAAATACATAATAATTATTTAATAACCGTTAGAGTATATATATACTAATCGTTACATTCTTATAACTGTTATTATTAATATAGTTTCAATTTTATGTCATATTCAATATGTGACCGCTTATTATTTAAGTATAATAAATAGGTATATCAATTTTTATTTCATTATGTGTGCCTATTTAGTACTCACAATATACTCTAATTGAAATCGATAATAGTATGTAATAATATTTGTCAGAAGAAATTTATTGCGGCCAAATTTTTTTTATCGCGGTCCTAAAAAGACTATCAAACCAACGATTTACTCTATTTTGTGTCTTTATACACAGTAATAGATGTTAGGGATGAACACATTTTTCAATCCTTAGATTTCCTATGATTTTATAGAGGAGAGTTTTTAAGAAAAATTATACTCCCTCCATTCCAAATTATATCATTGACTTTTGAAAATCAATTTGAAATATTTTTAAACTTAAAATTGAGATTACTCATTAGAAATTATGAAATAATAAAGTTACAATGAGTAATAATTTTTAAATCGTTTACAATATTCATCATTGTATTGATTAAAATAAAAAAATATATTAATTTTAAAATTAAAAATCTCTTCAATTAATTTTAAAAAGTCAACAATAATTGATTAATATGAAACGATGAAGTATCGAATATTTTTTCAGCTTTCTAAAGTTTTCTCAAGTTTAAAAAAAAAAAAATACAAACAAGGAATTCCTCTGTTTTTTAAACTTCCAAACAAGGTGATAGAGTTGGACTCGTAAATAGGAGTGAGCAAAAATCGGTTATAACCGAAAAACCGAACCGAACCAAATTTTTTTAACCGGATTTTTTCGGTTATTCGGTTATTTTTAGAAATTCGGTTATATCCGATTTAATATACGATTTTCGGGTTCGGGTTTGGTTTTAGAAATTTTGTTATTCGGTTAACCGAATAACCGAATAAGAAAATAAAATAAAATAAAAATATTTATTGATAAAATTTTGTGATTGGAAACTCTTGTATTGAAAATTTGAAATAACTTTTCTTTGTTGGAGAAATATAAACCTTAATTTCGGTTATTATCCGAATAACCGAATAGTAAATTCGGTTATTCGGTTTTCGGTAATTCGGTTATTTGTTAATTCGGATAGTATTTCGGATAGTAAAAATAAGTTCGGTTCGGTATTCGGTTATAACCGAATAAGCTATTCGGTTCGGTTATAACTGAATGCACAGTCCTACTCGTGAATCTCTAGTGAATTAGAAGCAAGCGTATCAAGTTTGAATTTTTTCGTAAAATATATATAATTGTATTTTACCCATTAAATTTTCAGAAATAATTTTAGCTTCCCAAACATGAAAATATTCAAAATGTCCAAAGATAAAGGTTTTTTTTTTTTACATATAAAAGTTTATAAAGCGAATTATTCTTTCTGAAATATAAGATTAACTTTAATTTTATGTAGTCAACTAGAGGTATTTAAATTTACAAAAAAAAAAACTTTCAACTTAAAAAAATAACTCATAATATGCAGAATATTTATAGTATTAGTTTTTTTTTTTTAAAAAAAATTCCTATAATTTTGTATTTACTATTTTAGAGGCGCGTGAATATTTAAATACTATAAAAAAGTGTTCGTCTGGTTCCGAATCCACGAGTACTAGTACTAGTACTCCTACTAGAGTAGAAGTAGAATGGAGGATAGGATTAGGATTAGGGCATGGAGCGTGGGGGATTTGGTGTGATTTTTGTTTTTACAGTGCGTCCAAGACCAAGACAAGAGCATCGAATTTAGGAAACTCCCCCAATTCATTCATTCATTCCCACATGACTTTCACGCAACAACCTCCTCCTCCTCCTCAATAATCCAATACACCCCAGTCATCAATCAGGTTGTGGTGCTAAGTGGAATAGCAGCTGTATCTTTCATTCTACTGATATCATAAACTTATCAAGCTCCGTCGCCGTCGCCGTTGCCGATGGCCTCTGCAACTTTTTCGCTGATACCCTCTCTCAACCTTCCAACTCCAAGAAAGCACTATTACTACACTCGAAAAACATCGTCCTACACCCCTCCCTCACACTCTCTCTCTTTCTCTATTTCCTCTCCCCAAAAACAATCTTTTTGTTGGCTGCCCCAACGAATTCCTCGAATCCCAAAGCCCTCCCCAACTCCACCGCGTTCCGCTTACATAACCGGCCCAGCTTCCGATCCCATTATCTCCACAGATGACACCAATGTCGACGACGATCATGATTCCAAAATCGTAGTACAACCATCCACTGCTATTAGTTCGGGCCTCTTGTGGACCCTTCTGGCCCGCCATAAACTCAGACTCACGGCTTCCATTCTCAGCCTCATCTGTTGTTCCACTTGCACTCTCTCCATGCCCATCTTTTCTGGTAACGTTCAATTCACTTTTTAGTCGCTCATATATTTGAAAACTGGAAAATTGAAGGACGGCTGTTTACCCAACACTTTCGGTGATGTCCTTCTGTTTATAGGACCGTAGAAAAAGTGCCGCTTGTTTAGGACTCTTAATTTCTCTATCGCCTTAAAAACATATTTTGAATTTATTTAAGCAATTTCTTAAATCAGAACACAAAAATAGTTCGAGAAGCTTAAAAAGTGCAGCTGTACTGCTAAACACACTTTTACATGTTACCCTGTACCCTTAAATTCTTAATTTCAAAATATTACTTCCTCTATTCCACCAAAAAGATTCTTACTTGTAAAATTTGCAATTATTAAGGCTGTATTTTTGTTCCATGTTTATCCTAAAAAATAATAAGTTGCTAGTTTAGTGGTTGTGACATGATAATAAAATTTTTGATGGCAAACTTGACATCATATCAGTGAAAAGAGGAATATTTTGTGGGAATAGATTAGGCAAATGGGACTCTTTTTGTGGAACAAAGGGAGTACTAATGTTTCTTTTGCCAACACATCATTATTGTCAGTTTCATGTTATATACTTATAAGTTTATATGGGGTTTTATAGGGAGATTTTTTGAAGTGCTAATTGGGGCGAGGCCAGAGCCTCTGTGGAAGCTGCTAAGTAAGGTGGCGGTCTTATATACATTAGAGCCAATTTTCACTGTTATTTATGTTGTAAATATGAACACTATATGGGAAAACGTCATGTCCAGCTTAAGAGCTCAGATATTTAGCAGTGTATTGATTCGAAAGGTAAAACACTCACTTCTTTTATTGTTATACTTGTTCCATACGAGTACTTGTATTCATTAAAGTTTTAACTCGGAGTATCGTTTTAGTTACTTCTCTGTGAAATTCTATCCTGAGAAATCATTACTTCAGTGTTTTAATATTTACTACTGTTTATGTTTGCAGGTGGAGTTTTTTGACCGCTACAAGGTATAGAAATTGGATTTTCTTTATTGTGTTTGTCAGTGCTGCGATATGCTCCATGTTATTCAAATTTATTAGTTTTTTCTCGTACTACATCATCTGTCTAAACGTTTGATGCCTTACGTGTTTGTTATAATGTCTACAATGTCTTTGTGGAGATAAAACAGTTATTTTGTGATAGTGTTGCTTGTAATATTAATTAGCGGTGTTGAAATTTTCCTGGCAGACATTTAATTTTATGCAAGCAGTAGTTATCATGAATGGCTAATGTGCTAATTGGGTATTTGGGTTTCCACTTTTGTAGCCTAGTAAACTATTTTCCATTCTGGCTCAAGGTTTGCATCTTTATTCGGTGTAAAAGGTAATATAATAAAATAAAAAGGCACACATATTTGATATTTAATCTTAGAATTTCAGTAATTGTCTCACCACAATGCTCAACTTTATGAACTTGAACTGACTTTTGGAGATGTTTGCACTTGAAAATGTTTATGATGAGAGCATTTTTTAGATAATATGCCTTGTATTTATTTGCTTTCCCAAAGTTAATGAACAACAATTAGAATTAATGCTTCCCCAAAGTTTCTGTGTTTTGAAACTTAGCTTTATTGCAAACACAAAATCACTGGGCACATGATACAAGATGGATGCAGTGAAAGACAAAAAGAAAGAATGAAAAATGCAACATTTATTCTGATTGTAATTTGAACGACAAATGACATACAAGTTATTGATGTAACCATGAAAGTGCTCGCAATTCTAAACAAGCTCAATAAGGTTGTGGAAGTGAAAACATCAGTTTCTGCTTACATTTGAATGAGTTGTTTGCCTCCATAAGTATTCAGATTCTGATGAGTACTGTTTTTGCATTTGTTTTGTTTATCATGCTAGACCCTTTTCCTTTTTCCCTATCATAGACTTACAACTAAACTTTTGTAATCCATTCACTTTAGTTTTGCTTCTACATTTACTTCGCCTTTCTTTTACTTTTGTCTCTTTTTTGCTCGTTAAGGAACACTCTTTGCCACTACTATTGATTTGAGGTTTTGTGTTTTGTCATTTGCTTCTTATAGGTGGGTGAACTCACTGCTTTGTTGACATCTGATTTAGGTTCACTCAAAAATATTGTGAGTGAAAACATTTCAAGGGATCGTGGTTTCAGGGCACTATCCGAGGCAAGCTACTCTACACTAAGTAAAAGTGAGCTTTTGTGTTGATTATTTTCTCTCTCATTTCGTGTGAAAAGTGAGCATTTTGAGAATCCACATGAGCATGATATAACTTGCACTTCAAAGTCCCAATGAATTATGTTCCTGAGTCTACCCCTTTTATTCCCAATTTTACGTTATGCTCGACAATTGCTGATTAGAATAGTGGCAAGAAGGCTTTCGTGAGCTTAAAAGAGAATGTACGTAGTCATGAGATTTTTCCTTTTCTTGCAGGTTGTTGGAACAATATGCCTACTGTTTGTTCTAGCCCCCCAGCTCGCACCAATATTGGCTATACTTATGCTCGTCGTATCTGTTTTAGTTGGTAATATCTTATTCATTATTTTGCTATATGTTAAACTCCGCAATGTTTTATTTTGTCAGGAAAGTGTGATAGGGGTAGATTCAATTTTTCTGAAGTTCTTTCCCATTTTCTTCTTGGAATTCTCTCTTATCCTATAAAGTTTCAAATATACTAAATCAATCATCTTGGTATCTACAATTTATTTTAAAAGCAAGTTGTTAATTTATTGTGTTATGAATTTCTAGTATTTTGTTCAATATATATATATATGTATATAAATATGTAACTTTGTGCAAGGTGAAGGAATAAGATAAGACACTATCACAAAAAATTCTATGGGCACAAAAAATCTCTCTTCCATACTTTTGGAGCTGCCAAAATATTCTAACAATGGTATGCAAAGGTGTAGGAATAAGATAAGACAATATATCGCAAAAAATTCTATGGGCACGAAAAGTCTCGATTTCATTCTGCTCTCTTTCATACTTTTGGAGCCGCCAAAGTATTCTAACAATGGTTATAAATTGTTTTGGATATTTTCTGGAACTTCCCATTGTGCTCACATTTTCATACATGCCGGTGACTATTACATTCTCAGCTATATACAAGCGGTCAACTGTGAATGTTTTTAAAGCTCATGGGGCGGCCCAAGCATACATCGCAGATTGTGTAACTGAAACTTTTTCTGCTATACGTACTGTAAGATCTTTATACTTTATTTATTTATTATCTTTTTTTAATTAAGGTCATGCTATTCCGTCTCATCCTTTCCCATTTATACAGTGGTTTCACCATCTGAAGTAAATACTATGCACACGATATATAAGGTTTATCGACTTTAGTATGGTATCAAGTGACATAACAAAGAAGCTTGTTTCTGCATGCAGGTAAGATCATTTGGTGGAGAAAAACGTCAAATGTCAATGTTTGGCAGCCAGGTCAGATACTTGCTATCTGTAGATTTCATGTCCCATAATAACTAATACATACTATTGCCTTATATGTGCACTTGGCATCTATTTCTGTGGAGATTGGCAGGTTCATGCTTATCAGAATAGTGGAATAAAGCTCGGGATTTTTAAATCCTTAAATGAATCGCTGACTAGAGTTGCAGTTTATGTATCTTTGATGGCTTTATATTGTCTTGGAGGAAGCAAAGTAAAAGCTGTAAGAACTTCAAGTTGGAACCTTTTTTTTATTTTTTATATATCTTCTTTAATTGTATTCTCCCTCTGTCCAGGATAAAAGTCCTGGTTGACTCTTTGCGCATATTAAGAAAGAGAATAAAATGACAAAATTGTCCATATTTAAATTCTCATTTAATTGCATAGTTTTTTGCGTATGGCTATTGATGCTCCATAAATATGCATAGAGAATAGAAATATGACAATTAATACTAAGGGTATTATAGACAAATTATCGTAAAAAATAGATTATTTAAGGCAAGTAGACATTTAACTTGGGACTATCTAAAATAGTAATAAGGACTTTTATCTTGGGACAAATGGAGTATTATATATGTGATCTAGTGAGTGCTCTTCACACTAAAATTATTTGATCATGCAATTTTCATTGGTGAATGTTTTTGTGGTTTTATCAAGAAGTTCAGATTTTTACTTGTTTGCAGGCGTTTCCATTTATAGATCTACTTTTAGTTTCAAATTAGCTAAATCAGATAACATATTACAAATTGGTGCATATAGGGTGAGCTATCTGTGGGAACTGTGGCTTCCTTTATTGGATACACTTTCACCTTGACTTTTGCTGTGAGTCCCTTTTTTTTCCTTTGTTCTCCTTTTGCTATTTCCACCTTCCATATGCTAATTTGCACCACGAGTTTTTTAGGTTCAAGGGCTGGTTAACACATTTGGAGATCTTCGTGGAGCTTTTGCTGCTACAGAGAGAATTAATACTGTTCTATCTGGGGCTGAAGTTGATGAAGCCCTTGCTTATGGTTTGAAAAAAGATATAAAACAAAAAGAAGCCCTTGAAAAAAATTTTGGAATGTTTTTCATCAATGGTTCAGATGGAGATAATAGATCTAAGAATATGGGCTACATGTCATCCCTGAAAGGAGATAGCAATGTACGTAGTCTTGCAGGATCTGGTGATATATATCTTGAAGGTATCTTCTGTGCAGCAGTTTATAGTTTATACTGATTTTGTGAACCAGAAATACATAATGTATTTCACTTCAAAAATTCAATTATATTTCACTTTTCAAGAGCATGTATGAGATAAAACAGTAATATGCACTGCAACTCGTAAGAGGAACTATCTTTGAGAGGAAGGACGTATCTATGATACCTTTCTATTCCTTACTAAATTTGTGAGTAAGAATAGTATGGTTGGATGCTTGGCCTCGAGATATTGTATTTTATATTCTACATTCCTTTGATATCTTGTTTCCTTTCTTAAAGATAAGCCTTCAACTTAAAATACCAAATAAACCCTGAATTTACCCTGTTGTAGCCTTTAAAGCGTAAATTTAACTTGTTATACTAAATCATGAAGTAACTAATTTTATTCCGATAGAACATTCATGAAACTTATTCTGGTAGAATTGGATTGAAAACATGTATGATGCACATGCCATGCTAGTAGAGGTATATTAAGAACCTTGTTGTTGAGGTGTTCTTAATACACTGATCTGCATCAAACATGCTGTTTTCCATGCTAACAAAAATGAAATGGAAGGTTTCACTGAGAAAGTTGTGTTACCTCAGGTCCAATATATAGAGAAGAGATCTTCAAAGTAAAAGCTAAAATGGGGTAAAGTTCAGGGTTTATTTGGTTATTTTGCTTAAACTACCTCTAAATTACTGTGTAGTTGTATACATGTAATGATCAGAATGCATTTCTATCATCTCTGCACTGATACAAACCATCTCCTTTTATTTTTTCTGCAGATGTGTACTTCTCTTATCCCTTGAGGCCTGATGTGGAAATCCTGAAGGGTCTTAATCTGACACTAAAATGTGGAACTGTAACTGCTCTAGTGGGACCAAGCGGTGCAGGGAAAAGTACAATAGTACAGTTATTGGCACGATTTTATGAGGTTTGTTCTAACTTTTTTTATGGCTATTGGTGAAGTCATGTTTTTCCTGTAATGGATTGGTAAAGTTGATGTGCAATATTTTGCAGCCAACCAGAGGTCGAATCACAGTAGCTGGAGAGGATTTACGAACATTTGATAAGAGTGAATGGGCTCGGGTTGTCTCTATAGTGAATCAAGTATTTTTTTGAACTTTGCTAATTAAATTCTAAACACTTCATGCATGAGCCTTGGTTTATGATTGTTTCAATCTTTTCAAAGAAGCAACTTGGACAGTTTGGAGTTGTAGCCAAGCAACTAGACGTACACTAGACTTTTACCTTGTAGTTATCTTTATGGAGACCAACTTTCATAAACCAATGCAAATATAGTCCTCAGAAGCTAATCAAATAGAACACAATTAACTTCCTTAAACATAGTCATAACAGAATCTATAATAACCTTAACAAAACAGGAACAGCATAATGAAAATTTTAAAATGAGTAGACATATATATGTGAAAAAAAATACTCAGCTTTATTTATTATTATCACCTGGCTCAGGACAGATGAGAATTTATTAGTCTATTGGTTATAGGATAAGAAGTAGTTGGGTTGTGTCCGCCTTGAATCAAATTTCATCCAAAGTCGGTTCAGATGTACTTCTTTTACTTCATTCAAATAACTTGTTCTATTAACATTTCATAGGAGCCTGTTCTTTTTTCGGTCTCTGTGGGAGAGAACATTGCATATGGCCTCCCAGATGACTATGTATCCAAGGAAGATGTGATAAAGGCAGCCAAAGCTGCAAATGCTCATGATTTCATAGTTTCACTCCCACAGGTTTGTTGTCTCTAACATGTACCTGCATTATTTTTTTCTCCTACTTTTCCTATTATTTACTGAATGCTGTTAAATGGAAGGGCTATGACACACTTGTTGGGGAGCGAGGAGGTTTGTTAAGTGGAGGACAGAGGCAGGTACTACTAGAGCAATACTCAGCGTGTGTGTGTGGGGGGTGAGAGAAATATATTGATACTGAACCTTCTTCCAATTGGCAGAGAATTGCTATTGCTAGGGCTTTACTCAAGAATGCCCCAATCCTGATACTTGATGAGGTATGCTTTTAGTTTGATTCTCAATGTGTATGTTAGATTGTAATTTGACAGAACGGACCCTATGAGTAAGCCAGATGGAACAAATACAATGTTAAGACTTAAAGAGTACTTGCCATGTATTTTCAAAGATGGTCTTGCTCAGGGTTGAGATTTTAATGAACTCATGGCTGTACGACTCAACAAATAGTAAAACAATTGTGATATAATGAAAATGAAGTCAATATCATAACTGATTCAGTTATATCAATAACTAACACCACCTTGTCATCTTGATGTTACTACAGGCCACCAGTGCTTTGGACACGGTCAGTGAGCGTCTGGTTCAGGGGGCGCTGAACCACCTGATGAAGGGAAGAACTACATTGGTGATCGCTCACAGGTTAAGCACAGTCCAGAATGCAGATCAAATTGCTCTGTGTTCTGATGGAAGTATTGCAGAGCTTGGGACCCATTTTGAGTTATTGGACAGGAAGGGTCAATATGCTGCTCTAGTTGGCACGCAAAGGCTTGCATTCGAATAAACCGAATAACTGATAATTGCTGAATATCTCCACTTGCTGTAATCCGTTTGGGAGGCAGCATGTACGTGAGTATGCAAAGTTAGTAATGTTGGTCCTTTCTAAAATCCAGAAAGCAAATGTTTACCTCCATTGTGATATTTTTTTATTTTTTTTTCCTTCTTTCATGCAGGTGTTTTCTTCTGCCATAATTGAAAGTAGGTGACGAGGAGATTTCTCAAAAAGAGTTTAGATGAGATACTTGGTTGAAAACAAACACAAACTCTTCTTTTAACATTTATACCAAATGTTAACCATAACAGCTTTAGGAAGGTTGCTCTACATTATGTTGTAAATTATTTGCTTCTATGGACAGTATTGTCGCTACAGGGGTGGTGTTCAAATCTGTAAAATTTATTGATTTTATATAATATATATACACTTTTGGTTATGTAATATTACAGAATACAGATATTATATGTATATTGCATATTTTTTTTGGGTTGCTTCCTAGAGATGATACCATTACGTTTATCCCTGGCTTGCTTTTCTTTAATTCAGTAACCTAAACTAGACCAAGTTATCTAGTTGCCTGCAAGTAGTCAAAGAAAAATATAGATGATGATGATGATGATATTATTGCTTTCTTGGCAATACAGCGGATGAGAATATAGTTTCTATTGAATAGGCATATCTATTTTAATGCAGCTTATAAAACATGTGATTTTATAACCTAAATCTTTGCAGTACTTTCTTAACTCAATTTAAGAGACCAATGTGTTTCTCTTTCTCTCCCTCATATTATGACTTAATTTGTGGTTCACAAAAAAAAATATAAAATAATAACATACCCCGTGGAATTATTTTTCAATAGAGGAAACATCGGAATTGATTCCCTTTTATTTACATTAATAAGAATAAATGTTTAGCATTATTCCTATTGAACTTTTTACAATTCACGGCAATTATCACATGAAAACTAACAGAATCACTAAGAATACTGCAACAGAGCTCTTAAACGAGGCAAAATATCCCAAAACTACATACATCTCCATTATCCAGTTTTGCTCAAAAGATATAGAGGCCTCTAAAACTCTCTTTTTTCCTGGCAAGTGCTTATAGAATATACGTTCTTTCTTCACTTTTGTTTCCTAAGGAGAGGTAGACGGAAAGGAGATTATAGCATTCAGGTTGGCAAGGCATTCTGTAGGAAGAGCAAGGAAGGAATCCATAAGAAAGTCGTTAATGGGCTCAACTGTCGCCACCCCAACCAGTCTGCACCTCCCTTGTGCATCCAGCCTCTCTCCTCTTCCATTTCTCAGTGTTCCCTTTGATTCCTCCGATGTCAACACTGTCTCCACCAGCAGCGCCGGAGCTTTATAAATACTCCCGATAGAAAACCAGAATTTTGCTTTAAACCCTAAATCAACCTGAAAAGAACATATATCAATTATTAGCATTCAGCAAGTTGGTTACAGTGCAGCAAATTAGAGAATTTTTGGACCATCAAGAACAGTACAATCTGATGTTATTATCAAGTATAGTCTACCTTTCCAGATTCTTGGTTGATGCTTCCTTTAAACAACTGAGGAACAATATCAATTTTCAGAAAAGGTGGCAAAGGCAACCCCAAGAATTTTGTTGTTGCTGTTGTCAATGGTGGAATATAGAGCGTTTTCACATCAAAATCAACCGCAGTTTCACCATTGAATTCCTCATCTGTGATGCTTGTACCTGTTCCAGTACCCTTACCCCCTTCGGCGTTGTATTCAAAATCCGGATATCTAGAAATACCGAGTTTGCAAGCTCCCAGAGTCTTGAATTCAACAACACAGACATCAGGCTTTGGCAGTTGGGTTTGAGTGACACTTGTGGCGGAATAAGAGGAAGATAAGGCTGTAGTTTTAGTCCTTAGCTTTGGTTGAATTTTAGCAGTTGAAAATGAAGCTAATTCTGTTAATCTTTTTTCTGAAATTCTGCAAAGAATTTGAGGATTCGAGGAGTGAATTTGGCACCCCATTTGGCGAGTAGTTTGTGATGAAGAAAACTAAGAAGAGAGTTGGGAATTCTGTTGGCGGATTCTATATATTTATATCAACAAATTAATCTGGCAAAATTTTGTGGCTTACATGCAACCAAGCACATCAGAATAGGAGGTTGGGTTTTTTCCGCCAATAATTAGATTCTTCTCAATACCCATAAAGGGGACCTTATCATTAAAAGAAAGTTTTAATGATATTTGTGGTTAAAAATAAGAGTGAACTTTTGCTTAGGAATATATATATATATATATATATATATATATATATATATATATATATTTATTTGTTTATCAGAATTGAGGTCCAAAATGAAAATTTTAAAATCTTTATTAAATGATTAAATCCTAACTGACGTGGTCAATCAATATGGTACTGACCCATCATTTGATACCTTAAAATTGATAAAAACAAAGGATAATACCATGAGCAGGGGAATGACACAAAAAATATCTAATAATTGTGAATATTAGAACTCTTTTCAACTGTCAAAATCGACCCAACTATACACAAATGGCACGGCATTGAAATTTCTCGCCCTACTACTTCACTACAAGTAATAAAAAGCTAAAATAAGTAAAATGAAATAAATAAATAACCGCCTTCGTTAAACTAACTGGAACCAAAAAACAAATGCCTGGATTCAGCACTTGAGCTAAATTACATTTCTAGTAAATTACATCAACCTGCATTAGCCTTATGGGGAGAAGAAGGATTTGGATAGAACTTCGGTCAGAAGTTTCAAGTAGGATGTTAGTAGATGGACTTTGATCCCTCATCAGCTGCCTCTCGGTTATCCTATTCTCTCAGCCAGTCCACACTTTCAACAAACAAGAGATGACCTAAGTGACGCAGGAGTAGGGAGATGCGTGCATGACGCCCACCGAATAACCGATTCGGTCGCCATAAGATTTACCTGCTCGAACTCACCAAGACTGATCGTACGGTTCCTCTTGCTGGGGATGCTTGACATTCTAGACCCACTTGTTCCTCCTGTACTTTTACTATCTCTTGCCTCGTGCCCAAAGAATGGAGAAGAACCGGGTAACAC
Organism: Aralia elata; assembly: GCA_034770075.1. NCBI lineage: Eukaryota > Viridiplantae > Streptophyta > Magnoliopsida > Apiales > Araliaceae > Aralia > Aralia elata. The sequence goes on along the minus strand of CM068385.1, from coordinate 108,966,680 downwards.
GAACAGTTTCTTTGAGCTTCCCTCTGCAGGATAAGTTAGATAGTTATAAATCACAGGGTGTTTTTAGACAGTATATATTATTGAAGTTGAAATAAACAACATACCTCTATGAACTGAATCTACTCTACATATGTTGGCTGAGAATTCCATTTCAAAATTTCCTTGCTCAGACACCGGATCTGGGCTGAAGAATGCAAAGCTTGGCAGTGAGAGGACAGTGGTGGAGAATTCCAGTGTGTTTGATCCGCCACTGCTACTATGGAAGGAAAACCCACCAGACTCGGAGAGAGGCATTGATGGCTCCACAATGAAAGAAGACAATAATGATGATTTGCATGTCTGTGCAGGCGATTTGGAGTTGAAAATAACAGGTGCTGCAGTGCCAAAACTAATGTCCTCATTCCTGGTCATAAATGAAGCAGAAAAAGAGCCTCCGCCAGCATCTAATCCTCCAAAACTTTGTTTGTCATTTATAAATGGTTCTTCAGATACTGTAAGATCCTTAGACCATGCATGATCTGCAAGACGAGAAATAACGAGCAAGTATTCAGAAGCAAAGACATGGAAAATATTTCTCTACAGTCCTACATATAAGGATATAAATCAAATCTGTTACCTATTAAGCAATTGTTAGTATAGTAAAAATCATGGCAAGCATTCATTGTCAGAGAAAAGTATGGTGTTTCCTTCACATAGTGAGATAACTTATTCAAGGACGACACACCTGAAACATCACCGAATCTACTACGTGTATGAAACTATCTATGCATGTTCATTAAGATGCTTGAAAGCATTGCAAAAATAAGACAGAAAGAAAGGGCGAGTGTAAAGTAACTGTACCAAGTAAAACAATAATTTAAGATGGGATACTCATTAATAATCATTTACTCTAATCCAATATACTATATATAAACTGAAACTTTTAAGTAGTTAGTCCCAGATTCTTTTCAATTTTACATCATCTGCAGAGGAGGGTGGAAATCTATTAATGTTATAGATATAGTCATTTTACTCGCGAATCACTAGTAAAATAATAAAACTAAATCTAATACGTTAACATTTCTTCAGCATAGTATGCCTGACAAAAAGCTTAATTAGGACATCTATAAAAAGATGCAAGAGCAAACCATATCTAGAACAAGAAGTGGGCAGCCAACCTACCTAGAACTTGCTGAGCTGTAAGCCTCTGTGATGGGTCTGTACAGAGCATTTCCCTAATCAATTTCTTGGCAGAATCAGATATATTATCCCAGGGGTCAGACCAAAAACGCAAATCAGCTGCCCTAACAGCATCAAAAATTCGTGACTTAGTCTTCCCCCAAAACGGCGGCCTTCCACTGAGAAGAATGTAAAGAATAACCCCTGCACTCCAGACATCAGCTGCCTGGTTGTAGCCTCCAGCCAGAACCTCAGGAGCTATATAGAATGGACTACCAACCGTGCCATGCAATTTCTGTCCTGTTGGAACAAAACCGAAATGCTTAAACACTATGGCATTTATATTCTACAAGGACATTGATGCTAGGAACATCAGATGAACATGAGTATTTACCTGGCTTGATGTAGGTTGCAAGACCAAAATCAGCCAATTTAATTGGTGAAGAGGAAGCTTTTGTAGCTAGGAGGATGTTCTCTGGTTTCAAGTCTCTATGAATAACACCCTTGTCATGACAATACTTAACCACTTGCATCAGTTGCCTGAATATAACCCTGGCCTCACCCTCAGAAAATTTCCCATTCTTCTCCAATTGATGGAAAAGCTCCCCACCAGCACATAGCTCCATAACCAGATGAACAAAATCTTCCTCTTCATAAACTGCCTTGAGATCTACAACATTTGGGTGTCCAGACAGCCTAGACATTATTTCAATCTCAAGCTTGATACTTCGAACATCATCCTCTGTAACCAATCTATCTTTAGAGATTGATTTGCAAGCCAGTACTTCTCCAGTAAACTTATCTGAGCATGCCCTGATAACGCCAAACTGACCCCAGCCCAACTGATCTCCAAGAACATATTGATCTTTCAAATTCGAGGTCTGAGTTGAGCCCAAAATGGTTTCTGTCAAACTTGCAACTTTGTAGCAATTGCATGGTTTAAAAGATGATTCACAGTTGCTGTCGTTCCAAGCAACAGCCATACGAAATTCGGAAAAGACTAATCACGATCTCGGCTTATATCTCTTTTCAAATTAAAGGCTAGCTCTTAGTGATGGCCTTTTCTACGAAGTGGGTATGATGAATTTTCAAGTCAAAGTTTTTGATTAGTTGTTGAAGCCAACATACTAGGTTCACACTTGGGTCAAAGTACTGATGAAGCTTCAACGGAGAGTGGTTAAATTGTTGAAGTTTGACAACCATGATGAGTACAATGTACCTGAACAACAATCTCAAAGATAAACCTCAAAATAACTGAAGATCTGTCCCAACTGACTAACCTTGACCTGACATACAGACGAAATGTGCCACATTAGATTCATACATGAATGCCAGATACACACATGGGGTATTTCTTTTCCTTAAATAACCTGGAAAATAGCTAGTACAAAAAAAAAAAGAAAAATCTGAAGTTGGATTTTGTTGACAAGAAAATTTGATAATGCAAAATCAAATTTAAAAAATCATCTGGAGAACAGTTTTACCAAAACAAAATCCAACTTCAGATCACTACTTGGAACCGTAAACATAAAGTTCCAATCTTGACCAAAATGATCCACAAAAAACACATAATTTGAAAACCTAGTAACTCCAACTAAAACCCTGTCCATAGAACCCCTTGAACATTCAAAAAGAACAAGAAAAAAATTGACACACCCATCGAAATTTGACCTTAAAGAAAAGAATACCAGATCCAAAATCTTGTTGACAAACATAAAGAAACCTAAGATAGGAAAATTACAGTTCCCTAAACACACATATACAAGGAGAGAGATGGGAACTAACCTAGTGGAGGAAGAAAAAGCATCAGGAGGGGAAGAAACAGAAGCACAGCAAATATGGATTGAGTAGGAGGAGCTGTTATTGAGTTCCCCACGAGAGAGAACCCCACTTGCGTTCTTTGCTGTCTAATGATGTATTATTCTCCTCATTTTGCCTTGCTGTTTCATCTGTTTCTTCCTTGTTTTTTTAAAAATAAAAAATGAAAAACGGTCTCCGAAATAGTTTTAAACTTACTAAAGAGAAGAAGACACGACAAAACATGGACGAGAAACAAACCGTATGAAATGCGATAAATTTGTGTGTAATTACAATTATAAAATATAATAATATGTAAAATATAAGAAAATTTTATTTATTATATATTTTTAAAAAATATTATTATTAATATTTATGCACGTAATTTATAATAAAAAAATTAATGTAAAAATTCATAATTATCTTATTTTTGTAAGGAAAATACTTCCTCCGTTCTAAATTAATTGCTCAATTTTGACTTTTTAAAGTCAAATTGACCATTTTTAAAACTAATTTTTTTACTATTTTTGCTAAAATATAAGTGAAGAGATTATAACCAAAAGAAAGTATATACAATTTATTACTAACCCCAATTTTTATAATTTTAGAAATATATTTATATATGCTTAATTATTAATTTTAAAAATAGTCAATTTGACTTAAAAAAATCAAAACTGAGCAATTAATTTGGGACGGAGGGAGTACATAAATAACTAATTATAAAAGAATTATTTGGTATTTAGCTAATTCACATCAGCACAAGTGGTATGACTATCTTCCTCAAATTCTCTAATTTTATTTCTTGACGATTTTTTCAGTAAAATTGATTCTTTATAATTGTTTAATATTTTTTAGTAAAATTGATTTTTTTTAGTATTGAAATTTACCAGCATATTATGATTTTCTTTGAATTGTTTCTTTTGTTAGTTAAATATTTTTCACTAGTGAGTAGCAACAATTATAAAATTTAAGGATATACTATTATGATAGTTTAACACTTAGATTCAATTGTTGAATGCATGTATAAAAGTTAAGGACAAATAGGAGTACTTATTATGATAGATAGTCCTGGTTTAAATGAACTGTTATTTTTAATAATTTGTTATTTAACTAATGAAATTGATTGTGGTGACTATTTAAAAAATATTTCTAGTTTAAATGAACTATTATTTTTAATAATTTGTTATTTAACTAATGAAATTGATTGTGGTGACTATTTAAAAAATATTTCGTTTGAATAATAGAATAATTATAAATGACAAAATATTATTAATAAAATTAAAAAATTGTCAAAAGTACATGTAAACTATAAAAGGTGGACTATTCTTATCCCATGTTATAATTATGATGTATGTAAAATTTAATTAAAACTAAATAACTGAAAAAAAAACTCTTTTATAATGGTGTCAAAATTAATTTGTAAAATGGAATAGAATATATGTAAATTGGTAGTTATGGTTCCCAAAATATTATTACAGAAAAACACCCTTTCATCTTAAAATAGTATTATTTTTTTTCTTCCAATATTTGGGAGGAATATTTAAAAATATTAGTATTTTTTTGTTGAAATATCCAATTTAAATAGTAACCATATTTTTCAACTAAAAATCTTAGTTTAAAATAAAATATTAAATATGATTATCAAAATTATTATATAATCTCTATGTTGTCAAACAAAGTCTCATATATAAAAAATTATAAAAATGTATTTTTATTTTATGTTTATCTTTAAATTAATAAGTAGTTAGTTTATCTTTAAATTAAGTGGTTAGGGGTGTTTGTTTATATCTGAATGAGTCTGAATTTGACCGAATAAGTCATTTCAGACCGTTTGTTTTATAATTTTTAAACTCTGAATGCCTCTGAATGTGTTTGAACGACTGATCTAGAAAATTGTGGCTGAATCATAATGTTATTTTTACCTACATACCCTCATAGACAATTAAAAATTATATTTAATATCCATTGTGACGCCCCCAAAATAGGTCCACACAAACCCATTTTGAGTCGCCAATAACATTCTACAAAATACAAATACAAATACGAATTTTCCCATTTACAACTAGTATTTGTCGTGCAAAATACGACCACACACATACTGTGACTTCCATACAAATATCGTACCGTATGGTACCACAGTATCCAAACCCAAATTATTACAATGCCGTAAAAAGACGGCAACACATGTTTAAAGTCTTCAGTACAGTTATTATTAAACTATGCCATCACTTGATGAGGACAACCACTAACTTGAACCATCACTCCACTCCCCGGCTAGTCCCAGCTACATTTTCCTTTCCTGAGAATGGGACAAAACTGAAAAGGGTGAGCTTAAATAGCCCAGTAAGAAATATCATGACTAAGATAATGAAGAATAAAAATTTATCTTTAGTCTTCAACAATAATAAATCAGAGATTTAAAGATATTATAATTGTTCAACAACAACAATTGCAGCGGAAACAAACAATCCATTAGAAGAGTCAAGTAGATTATAATATCTACCATCTTCTATAAATTAAAGGATCACCACCAATATTTTATCCCTGTAACACCAATCAACAATTCCTGTTTATGAACATCCAAATCAACAGTTTATATTCAACAGCCTCTCTTTGCACTACGTGCCAAAAGATATTTATTTGTAACATCACGGGTCATGATCATGCCAAACGCCAGTTCATCTTTGCACTACGACCAAAGAGAATTTTCACCATACGCCTTTGTTTGTAACACAAAAAGTCATGATTATACCAATACACAGTTTGGTCAAAATCATGTCACGCCAGTTCATCTTTGCACTACGGGCCAAAGAGAACTATCACCACAATTTAAGTATGAGGATGAGGATGAGGATGATGACAATGATACAGTGAGATTAAGGATAAGAAAAACTTTATAATTTAATCAGTATCAAAGATTGACCAAATTGCCAACACGATAACTAAATTGTGGAGTCAAATTCAAGAATGATATTCAAGAAATTATTTCATGCTTCAACTATAACGTATAGAAAGATTCAAGTGAAAAGATATTAGATGAAACACAAACTATTAAGGATATTCTACTAATTTTCAGGGATTTTCTCCATTTAAAAATAAGGTTTTGGAAACAAATAAGGATTTCTTATCATAAATGGAGAAATGTGAAAGAAAAAGATATCCCTTAAAGAGTACAAAAGAAATGATAAGTTATATGAGTATAACAGAATATATGAAACTGCAAATGGATTTTCACCTGTCATGCGATAATTCGCGTAGACAGATTATTTCCACCACAGATTAATAAATAATGAATACGACGGGTTATTCACCAGGTATGCGTCAATCCGCACGAACAGGTTATACCCACAGATTAATAAGGAATGAATACAGAAGGGTATTCACCAGGTACGACACTCGTACTTACAGGTTATTCCCATAGAATAATAAGGGTTGAATACAAAAGGATATATTCACCAGACATGCGTCATACCGCACGGCCAGGTTATCCCCACAAATTAATACCGAATGAATAACAACCTTTATGAGTATAATATCACTTACGAACATGAAAGCAAATGATATTATATATGAGTATGAAAGAAATGATATTCCCTACCTTCGTTAACTGGATGTTACTTTCTATGAAGTTTACTAACTTCGGATAATACTAGTATTCTCACAAATACTCACAATAGCCTAGCACACTAAGAGAACTTCAGAAATTTAGAGAGAGAGGAAGTATAAGCAATGAAGGTGTGAAAATTTCTTAAGCAAACTCTCCCTATTTATAGGAAAATCAAGGTGAGGGCATTTTGGTCTTTTCCCCATATTCTTTTAATATCATCCATCCATTTTTTCTTCCATTAATATCATCCATCCATTTTTTCTTCCATTAATATCATCCATCCATTTTTCTTCCATTAATATCATCCATCCATTTATTCAAAAAATTAATCCATTATCAAAAGATAATTCCATTATCAAAAGATAAAACCATTAAAAAAACTCCATTATCACAATAAATCCATTTTTCTGTATTATTGTATTAAATATATTAATATCACAGATAGCATATACTCGCAATACTGACAACCAGATTATTTCCAGGAAAGAGGGGGCCTTCCATAAAAATGGCGCGCAATTAAATAACCCCTTTCCTTGACAGAATTTCTAGACATTGTCGATAATGCTAAAATATCCTATCAAATGATATAAGTTACAATGTCGTGACAAATAGTAAAATATATTATGCAGATGCTAATTAACAATTATTGAATCAAGATACTATGCAATTGCTACTTTATCAATTATTGAATCAATAATATAAAACACTGTGCAACATCGTGAGCTACTGTGGAATACCGTGTGCTACTGTGGAATAACGCGTTTTACTGTTCTTTTTATCACGGGTATTTTAACAGTTTATCGGTTAAAGTTTTGCCGCTAATTTTCTATCACTTTCTATATCTGACAGTTAACCCGTTGTGGGGCCCACTATCATTGACAATATTGCCATTTCGGCGCCGTCGTACGGTACCGAATATAATATTCCCCGACAGAAAGAATATTTCTCGACAAAAGGAATATTCCCCGACATACTATTTATCAGATAATTTGCATATAACACCCTTAACTATCATTTATAACAATTAAGCACTTCACTATTTAGAAAAAAATAATCATAAAGAAAATAATAAATTTTTATTTCATAAATTCGGGGTCTTACATCCATCATTTTTTTACTATTGTAAACAAATTTTATTATGTGTTGATAGAATGTTATTAAAAAATTTAGTGTTTATTTCTAAAATTATACTACTAATAGTATATTCCATCAAAGATTGTTCACAAATTTATATTTAATTTTTCTTAGATAACATTGTTTATTTATAATTACATAATAAATTTGTTCAGAATGGTCAATAAGATTAAAATAGGAAAAATAAACGTATTCAAATGTTTTAGTAAGGACGAGCATGATGCGATGCGATTACAAGTACTATCCACAACCGTAATCGTAATATGCGGTTATTAAATTTGACAACCACACTTGCGATTGCGGTGTGGTTGTGGTGCAGATACTGTTATAAAATCACTTTCAAGTATAAATAAATAATTATAACATACATCATAAATAAATTATTAAGCTTGCCATAAAGATATAAAATTATGTAATAAGATAGAGAAATTAGATTTCTATTCAATTTAATAACAAATAAAATGTTGCATAATCATGTCAAAAATTAAACTAAACGATTTCTATATAAATGAATCATCTTTCAAGTATCATTTATTTTGCATTTTAAAACAAAAATTCAATACCTTTGTGGAAACTATATTAAAATAATTAGAATGTTACTTAACTCGGGGGGCTTGCAATGACTATAGTTTAAGGAAATTGATAAATTCACAATAGAAAAAGATATTTTTATAATAAAATAGTTGTTATAGATCCTATAATGACAATTTTCACCGTCGTTATACATGTATATCGACATATTTTTGTCGCAGAAATAATGAACTATACAATAATAATTAGTTTGGATGAAAATTAGAAAACTGGTACTAGCGGTCATATTTGACCGGTTAAATGTTCGGTGGGCACTTTAACATGTAGCGAGTATCATAGGCATGCAAGAAAATACCTTTTAAAGGCTATAAAGTATGTCTGCTCATTAACTTTAAGTTTCAAACTGTATTTTTAGTTCAAATTAAATGTTTAGGAAAAACCCTCAATAAATCACATGAGGGTTAAAATTTGAAAGAAAATACTCCACAGAGGTAACACAATTACGGATTACCTACGTACAAGCGTACAGCAGACGCAGACGCAGACGCAGGGAGTCGTAAATACCTTCTTTCAACAACTCTGCAAATAAAGAAATTAGGGTTTCTGATTCGATCATTCAAAACCCTAACACCAAGATCATACAACATGAAAATCCCGTAATCTTTCAACAAATCAAAGGAATTGCTTAATCTTACCAGTTCCTCTGCAGCCTCCAACTCGGTCAGCAGAGCTTTTCTCTTTTGATGATCACATTCAATTCACGTACTCCATCTGATTCTTCGCATTCAAAAACTCCAAGAATCAACTGAGTTTTCTTATTTTATTTTTATCTTTATACACATACTGATTAGAGTTATAAGTTTAATGGATGCTGATGGAAGTAAGCGTGTATTTCAAAGACTTGGGTATTCGAATTCGACCAATTCCAATTCTAGTTCTAACAACAACAATAAACATCAAAAGGTATGTTTTCATTGGAGGGCAGGCAAGTGTAGCAGATTTCCATGTCCTTACCTACACAGAGAATTACCGCCGCCGCAACAGCCTCATATGGGCAATGGTACAGCCGCATCTTCAAAGAGGCCGCTTGGATTTTCGGACGATCATTCAAATTTACCGCGGCGGGATTCCAATTTTAGTAACACGTGGGGCCGAGTTACGGGTGGGGTAAGGGGCGGTGGAGTTGTGAGGAAGACTGAGAAAGTTTGTAATTTTTGGATACAGGGGAACTGTAGTTATGGGGAGAAGTGTAGATATATACATTGTTGGTGTACTGGGCCTTTTTCTTTGTTGACACAGCTTGAAGGCCACCAGAAGGTAAATTTGCTTCTTTCTCAATGAAATGTAGTGTTAAGACTTAGCAAAAAAATAAAAAAAATAAAAAAATGTAGTGTTAAGCTTGAATATGAGCCCCTTAAACATTTGTATAGGTAGTTACTCATTTCGTGCTATCCAACTCTTATTATTTTGGAATTTTTTGTGGGTTATTCTTATTACATTAATCTGAAAGATAAAAGCACCTCATGTATAGACAATGCATACGAGATCAATACAATTGAATACCTGCTACACCTACCAGCCATTTCCTGTAAAGCCACTGATCCATTGTAGGAATATGATATATTATTCTAGATCTCAAGGGGCGGGAGAAATTTGTCGCTGGTTCCAATACCCATACGTGGGTCCAAAATTTCCTACAAAAATAAAAGGTTATATTATTTTAACTGATCCTGTTTCTTGAAAATATATTAACAATGTCAACTAGGTATTGATCTATGCACTTAAGAGTAAGCTGCTAACACCTTCACCCTTGCATTGTTTTTTATAGGGGATGAAGTGCTAGAAGCTTTATTTTGGATGCGCGAGATTGTGATAGTTCACATATACACATTACAAACTTATTTCTGTCCTAAAAATTGAATTCTTTAGCTCGAGTCCGTTAGGTTGTATTGGCTGAATTGTTTGTTTTCATCTTAATCCATTATTGTTGATAGCTAAACATATATCAAGATCTATTGTGGTCTATTTTTTCAAATTCTTATCTATTTAATATTTACTGTCTTCCTTGTTGAAAATTTGATTTTAGTAACTTGCACTTTGTTAAGATTGAATTACTTGATTTTTACATCAATACAATTTTGTTAATATCCAAGTTTTTCTTTTAAATATAGTAGTGGTTTATTAGTCACTTTGTTTTTGTTTCCCAAAGCCCAAAGGATGTTAGTTACTGTAATAAAATAATGACACTTGCCCTCCCTTCTCTTATGCTTAAGGAGACGAGAGTGCTTATCCTTTCCTTTTTGATTAGGCTAGTATAGGTATCTTATGGTCTTCATATTGATTTGGATACTTGTACTAATTAAGGAATATTGGAACAGGTCGTTAACGGAATAGCTCTGCCTTCTGGGTCTGATAAGCTTTACACAGGGAGTAAAGATGAGACTGTGAGGGTCTGGGACTGCCAATCTGGTCAGGTTGACATATATATATATATATATAAATTAATTTACTGTTAGCATATATTGAAATAATTGTTCATATTATCTCTTTTTGTTTTATCTTCTCTCTAGCGTTATAGTGCATATTCAACAACCCCAATGCATATCAAATACTTTGAAAAAAGATATAAAGGCTGAGCTTTTATATGTCTGCAATTTGATAATATTTGGTAATTGGTAAAGCAACAATGTGTAATGACGTAACAATGCTTTCAGTTTGTACAAGTGTTTGAAAATGTGATTAATGCCAAGAAAACCATGTAATGGAGTAAAATAAAATTAGCTATTAGAATTGTGAAGGGTAAAAATAATAAAAAAAATAAAATAAAAGAATCATATAGTACCCAAGAAGGATTTCTAAACGATAATGTAAAATACCTTTTGGGGGAAGGAGTAGCAGAAGGTGGCTACTCAGACACCGATGCTATGTGTGTGTGTGTGTATATATATATATTATATAATTCTTTTCTTTCATTTATTTGCAGACCAAATCAAAGTTGTAATCTTTTGTCGTTTTCTATAGTGTGCAGGGGTGATTAATTTAGCCGGTGAAGTTGGTTGTATGCTCAGTGAAGGACCGTGGATATTTGTGGGTCTACCAAATGCAGTCAAGGTAAAGTGGAAGTCAAAATATTCATTTACTTTTGTTTCCTCGTGAGGTAGACTATCTCAATAATTTTTACATTTAGGGTTTTGTAATTAAGCAAGTTAAATTTTTATTTTGCCTGTCTGGACTTCTTATGTTTTTGGCAGGCATGGAATGTCCAAACTGCTACTGATCTGAGTCTTAGCGGACCTGTTGGCCAAGTGTATGCCCTCGTTGTGGGTAATGATTTACTCTTTGCCGGTACTCAGGTAAAATCTTATAATGGTGAATAAATTTTGTAATGGGTACTATGACTTTCTGTTTTCATAGTCTACTTCTAGTACTGGCTTTCACCTAATTTTGTAATGACTCCATCGCTAAATCCCGTTGACTTCTGCATTTCCCCGTTCCTGGGAATGATTTCTGATGATCATTTGTTAAACGGTGATCACTGTGCCTACAATGACTATTTAGGCTTCTAGGGTATATAATATCCGGTCTTTGAAGTAATGGGTTGTAGTCTAGCTGCAATTAGTTATAAGCTATTATTAGAAGGTCAGGGGTTCCATTCTTCGTTAACATAGTTTTACTTACAAAAAAATAATAATAATTCTTTCATTGAAAATTCACGGGAATCAGAGTGGTGCTTTAGGGTTTCAAGGGAATTAAAAATTGTTGGCTGTGAACTTGGACTCACTTCTTAAAAATCCATACATATCTGTATTCAGTTTTGCTCCTATATTTCTCTTTTGTTTTTTGGCACAAATACACACACACACATAATATGTGTATATGTGTGTGTCTGTGTATATATATTGAAAATGAACTCCTTGCACAGGGTGGGACTATTTTGGCATGGAAATTTAATGCAGTTGCGAACTCCTTTGAACCAGCTGCTTCACTTAAGGGTCACAATCTCGCTGTTGTCACACTTGTTGTTGGTGCTAACAGACTGTACTCTGGTTCTATGGACAATTCTATACGAGTAAGTTGGTTGTAGTTGATTTGCGACCTTCTGCACATATTTCTGATTGTTGATGAAGATACTTGGAGGAATTTCGGCGTCATGATATCGGGCCTTTGCATTCTTTTGAAAATTCTAGTTTTTAGTTCCCATTGTATGATGCTTTTTAGGTATGGAGCCTTGAAACTTTGCAGTGTGTACAGACTCTGACAGAGCATACATCAGTCGTGATGTCTGTTCTTTGCTGGGATCAGTTTCTTTTATCTTGTTCACTTGACAAAACAATAAAGGTTTTGAGCCCTGGGCCCTCTTTTATGGTTAACTGCAACATACTTATGCCTTTAATATATTCTAATTTAGTTGTTCCTGTTATCGAAGGTGTGGGTTGCTGCTGAGAGTGGAAACTTGGAAGTAACATATACACACAATGAAGAACATGTAAGTTCTAGTAGAGTATATTCTTGGTCATCTATATAATGTGTATGCTTGTCTTTGTATCTATGTTACTTGGATCATAGTTCGATATAGTACGTGGAGCGAAAACGGGAATGGGAAAGGGAAACATCACTTTTCGTTATACGGAATACGGTAGGGGTAGGTTTCTTTAGATCTCTTAGTTGGTACGAATATTTTTTATTCCGAATGTGATTCGCTTTACCAGCGTTCTTAAAGATATAGAGTTGGTTGAGATATAATGTTACATGGACTTAAATGTAACGTCTGTTGAACACGGGTAATTCTCAATTTTGTCAATTTTTTACACTAAATGAAGTGTTTAGCACCCGTATTGTCAAAGTGTCAAGTGGCAAACACGTGTACTTCAAGACAAAATGAAGAGTACATGTAACATAGAGTGTAGTATCACAACATGCACATTTTCAAGAAGAGTACATTAACACGTATTTCATGACAAAGTGAAGAGTACATGTAATACATGTATTTTTTTTTTCCTAAAAAAAAACTCGGGCTGGCTGTGTTTCTATGAAATATTCTAGTCCTCTAATATATCAAGTACTGTAGTTTTAATTCTTTCATCACTCTTTCTTTCTTCTAATTGTCTTTGAAACGAGTAGGAATGTGATTTAATTGTATCACCTGTTTCCGCAGGGTCTGCTCACCTTCTGTGGAATGCACGATGCAGAAGCCAAGCCGGTGTTGTTGTGCTCTGGCAATGATAACTCTATTCGTGTCTATGACTTACCATCGTAAGTTTAAATGTAATGACTTCTATTTACTTGATTTTTTATCTTCCAGTTATTTAAAAGAAATCTTTCTTTTATTTTGGTTTAGTTTCTCTGAGAGGGGGAAGATATATTCGAAACAGGAGGTTCGATCCATACAAATAGGTCCAGGTGGTCTGTTTTTCACCGGCGATGGAACTGGTGAAGTGAGAGTATGGAAGTGGTTGACCGAACCAACAGCAACTGCTTGATGAGGGTATTCAATCATCATAATGTATCCTTTCGGTGATGGTTTGAATGATTCTTTATTCTTTGCTGCAAGATTTGTGATAAACCATGAGATGACTGGATGCAGTTTGGATTCCGTAGTGGTAGTGTCAGACCCATTATCATTAGTTTACCATGTACCATAATTTAGAGAGATTTGCTAGTCAGTGAGGGCTTGTGCCCTATATGTTGGTGTCAACTACGAGCTTTTAACAGAAAGCCGAGTTTTGTTGTACGTACGTTTGTTTATTTATGAAGCTTGTAAAAGTTTATTATGGTCATAGTTCCTTATAATGACTGGACTCTGGTTAGCATATTCATTTCTTATGATGATTTTATATGCAGAAACCTATCTTTCTCATTATCATAGCCATGGATTACAAATTTGCAATAACCTATCATTGTTCTCAGAATTTAATTCACGTTTGGTTGGAGGATGATGTTATCATTGTTGTAATTCCTCCATTTTCCCCGTCCCAAAATATAATATAAAAATGATTTTTAATTTTGTTCTAAGATAAATGACCGTGACCATTAATTTATTATTATACAAGTGCCTGTTTCGTTTACCAAGACGATATACTGTATTTTTAATTTATATATTTTTTGGTAGGATTATTTTATATTTAGGAATGGTGATAGTATTAATCAATTAGTATTTATTTTCTTATAAAGTAGGAACAAACAAAGAAACTGACACAAAATAAATAGTTTTCCCCACTTCGTCCAGTGGTTGGGTGCAGCGAGGATCGATCCATGTGAGCGTTCAATCTGCATATTAGTATTGCTAGAGGATCATTCTGATGATCTTTTTATTTTTATTTTTCATTTCTTTCCAACTACATTTTAAATCCTTAATTTTTTGGAGGATTGTCCTAAACTCAAATTGGTACATTGAGGATCGAAATTTTAAAGGCCAGAAGTGGAGAAAATCATCCACAACATATATCACTTTGAAAGAAAAACCCATAACCAACAAAAGCTACACAGAGACTTCAAATGAAAACCATGACAACAGCTTTTGATAGGCCATAGTAGTAAGATTTCATTTTACAGGATTCTCTCTCTCCTCTCTTATTATATATAACACGGAGACTGTACTAATCACTTCTTCACCAGTCTTCTCTCTTAACTCAAGATGAGGACTACACTTGGGACTTCTTCAATTCTCTCTCTTAACGTACGTAACACAGAAAGTCATGCTTGCGACATCTTTAGCAATTGACACTACAAATTAAACATGACCTTAATGGCACTACCACCTTGAGCACTGGTTTCAAAGCCTTCCTCAACCTCCTTCTGGGAGAACCCAAATCTATGGGTTATTAGAGGCTTCACATCAATCTTACCACTTGTGAGAAACTCGAGACACAGAGGCCATGTGTTCTTGTAGCGGAAGATGCCAATCACATCAACCTCCCTGAATTTATTCAAAAGCAAAGTATCATCACTATCACCATGAGAAGAAAATTTCAAAAACACAAGAGAATGATGGAAAGAGTTAATGCAAGCATGTTTTGGAGAAGGCAAATGTATGACCATGGTCTCAAGCTATTATAAACAAAAGGACACAATACCTAGCGGCAGCTGGGGTAAGAGGAACAGTCATCTCGCTATGACCCATTCCCACAAGGCAAACCTTTCCACCTGCTCGAGTGGCACCTAAAGCTGTTGACATGGTTTTGTTGAAGCCAGCACAATCAAAACTTACATCCACTCCAGCCCCCATAGATTTGTGAATCTGTTCAACTTCTGCAGTTACATCCTGTAGAAAGATTTTCTGTTAGAACATCTATGCAATCGAGATAAGTTTAGACAATCTCAAATAGGACAAGTAGCAAATACACACTAATAAACACCAGACATGCATCATTTTATTCATAGAATGGCAAGAGATACCTATCAGTAGCAGAACTATCAAGTTATAAAAATGTTTCCAAGCCCTCAGATATTAAACTTTCTGAAGGAAAGCATAGGAGAGGTCCAGTGATTAATACTTTGAAAAAATTAAACAAGGTAGACAAGTACACCGTCTCATACATTACACTTTTCTTTAACATTTATCTCAAAAGTTTTTCTCTGGTCATGCCAAGTGGAGGGATTATGTCAAAATCTTTCTTTGGAAAAAACTAGTGCTCCTCAATAGAATGGGAAGGATTACATAAAAACCTGAATATTAGTTGAAACTTTGACAACTGCATCAGCACCAAGCTCCTTTGCAACAGATAGACGGTAGTCATCCACATCCACGACTACGATTCTGGGGGCACCAAAAGCACGTGCTGCAAGCATTGTAACAAGGCCGATTGGTCCTGCTCCCATTATCAATACATATGTCTCGGGACCAATGTTAGCACGCCGGCAGGCATGCACACCAACACTTAAGGGCTCACACATTGCCCCTTCTTCCAAACTCACAGTATCAGGGAGTTTGAAACATAATTCTGCGGGATGCACCACCTGTTACAAGGGGAAAATAAGGATTTAATGTTGCCTTAGCTCCAAAAAGATTGATCCAAGAAGAAATTACCTACCCATGTTGCAATCAATTTTACACAATCCAATACATTAAGGTCTAACAGCTACAGGGTGCATGTTGCATTTGTAGATGCAATTGTAAATTTGTTACTAAATTCAGTTTTTAAACAAACTTACGTTTTCCAGATGATATGACATCTAGTTGGACACTGATGTTTTACATACCATCTAGCTTTCTGTTGAGGTAATTATGTTGTCTTTGCTGTGGAATGTATTGTACAACCTAGAGAAACTAATGATACATTTAGTAGGAAAAGATGGCACAGGCCACCAGATGACAAAACTTATTATCCAATTACCTCCTAGAGACCTTGACTAGGCATTCTGCACATTCTAACTTCTTAGGGAGTTTCTTCAACCTAGTATTGGATCACGTCTGTTAGTCCTTATAATGCGTGTCATCGATATGTAGCTGGTTGCACACATCTCAGTAATTTTCCCTCAAGTACTAGAGACTGTGTTTAAGCAATTTTATTAATAAAAGCTGAAAAGGGGTCGAACGAAAAGAAAAATAGTCCTCTTTTGGAATTTGAGATGAGATCTGATAGTGGAACATCATGACATAAATAACATAGATAGCATAATCGATCTAATCAGAACTATGAAAATCAAAAAAACAATTTAATGCTTGTTATTTGCTACTACTATAGTTAAGAGGAGAATGATGTAATGCTTAAATAGAGAAAGTCAATGCATTTGGGAGCATGGGTCTGCAGACTCTGCATTTTGTAATTGGTATTAGAGAGAAAAAAAAAACTACTTGAATTTCAAATAGCATGCCCAAAAATTTGAATTAAAAACAAACATAAGTTAGAACGAAACCCAAAGATCTTACTAGTGCTATGTATGTGAATATACCTGATTGGCAAGAGAACCATGAACTGGTGGCGTAGCAAAAAACTTCATCTCAGGGCATAGATTATATCTACCTTCTTTGCAAAGATCACATCTCCAGCAACTAATACCGGGTTCTAGAGCTACACGATCACCCGACACCAGATTCTTCACTTCACTACCAACTTTTTCTATGACCCCAGCACACTCATGGCCAATTACCATTGGTTCTTTAACTACAAAATCTGCACATCTCATAGTCTGAAGTTGTGCAAAAGAATAGCTGGTCAAAAACCAAACTCATGAAATTTCCCTTTTTCCAATGTAATTTACCCAAACATATATGTACTAGAAAAATAGAATAAAAGAGAGGGATTGACCTTGAGGTAGTGAACATCACTCCCACATATACCAACTGCTTTCATCCTAACTCTAACATCATGGGGGCCTAAAAAATCATGGGAATTTAAACAAAGAAGGATAAATCATATTGAAACACAAAATTAAAGCAGCAACAAAACTCATCATTACACTGAGAAATTAGACAAAGTGTTGGGTGTATAAGGAAAGAAATAAGGAATTACCAAGAGTAGGGAGCTTAAAAGGCTGAATCTTGAGGGTATTGATGCCAACAAGCCAAGCTGCCATGTTCTCTTCTTCTCCCACACCATCAGCGCCATGGGACGACTTTCCTCCCTTACCCATCTTCTCTTTCTTCTTCCTACAGTCTTCAATTGAAGACTGGAATTATATGGGGTTTATATTTAATTATAATTTCGTGTACTTATTTGTCGTATGGATAAATGTGAAGAAGATTCGGTGATGAATCAGTACCGACTAGGCGACTACGAGTGATATATATTATCTCTAATTTTCTCTGCGGAGTGGAGGATAAGCATCCGTGTCGGTAAGAAATGGACTCTCTTGTAATTTTATTTAATTTCATGTTTTAATATGTTTTGTAATTAAAATTCGAAAAATGATATAAATATATTATCATGATAAACCATATTCCAACCCGAACTTAACTAAATCCATTAATTTGAATATTTATAATTTATAATCCAGATTAGACACAATTTAAAAATATATTTGATTGTCCAAATATAATTCTAAACTAGTTAACTATTATTTGACCTAAATTTATTAAAATTATCCCTTACTTTATTTTACTCTCCGTAGACTCCTCTCCCCCAAATCTGAAATCGTTCGACGGCATTAGAAAATTGAAGCAGAGATATTACAGGAAAGTCACAAAAAATTCTGTTTTTTGTAACCTTCGTTTTGGATGATTTCAACTTTTTTTCTTTTCTTTTTTATCTTACCGTTTTCTACGACCCAATTGCTTTTAATTTTAAAATTATTGAACTTTATGTTGACCATTTTTGGAACAATGAAAAGGTTTACAACTTTACATAAGTATATACATATATATTCCACAATTAGATATATATTTTGACTTTTTAGAATTAATTCATGAAATTCTAAAATTTAAAATTCATATAAAGTTATTTAGTTTTAGTACAAATAAATATAATAATTGTAAACTAGCTATAAAATACTATTAATTATCATATTTGTTGTTTTCAAAACTTGAATAAAATTATAATAATTTTGAGTTTTAAAATTTTGCAAATTGACTTTAAAAAGTCAAAATATATATCTAATTTTGGAACGGAGATAGTATATACTCCATTCGTTCCAAAATTAGAGAATAGATATACAATTTGATTTTAGAGATCAAACGACGGTATATTAAACTTCAAAATTAGTATGGCTCATAAATATTTAGAATGAAATAAATTTTGCGATTAATAGTTTTTGTTATATATTATATAATTATAATAATTGTATCAACTAAAATTAAATAAATTCACATTAATTTAAAATTTAATATGCCGTCATTTGACTTTAAAAGTCAAATTATATTTTTAATTTTGGAACAAGTACACAGATACTTAAATTTCTTTGCTTTATATATACTAGTCGGTAGCCCGTGCAATGCACGGGCTAGTTTAAATAATGAATTTAATAATTTGTCAAATATTTATGTCAAAAAAAAAATTGAAGTACACAATCCATGCAATTACTTATATATGTGCTATTTTGAAGGGACATAAATGTCATTTAGCCTGTTTTAAAATCATGTAAATTAGTTGAATTACCGTAACATAAAATTAAGATATTTCCATCAACAACATTCAAAAAACAATACAATTTGAAACAACAATCAATACAATAGCTATAAATTAAGAAGTAAAACAATGCATAATTCAGTAATTAGTTTTACACGCAAGTGCATTTGCCAATCTGCTCTAATTTCTCGAACCAAAGAAGTATAGAGCATGCGCTTAACGATTGAATAAAAATTACATAATTGACAATTGAAACCTCCAGAAGAGAAGAAAACTTCCCCTGTATGTAAAATTTCAACTCACATATAGCTAATAACATACACACTCAATATGTTTCATATAAATCAATTATTGACGAATTTGAAGGACAGAAGTGTCATTCAACTTGCTTTAAAATCATGTAAATTAGTTGAATTACCGTAACATAAAATTAAGAAATTGACGAATCCCATCAACAACATTCAGAAAACAATGCAATTTGATTACTTATCATCTCTCTCATACACACACACACTCTACTGTTGTACATACAATAAACTAATTGCAAATTTAAGTTAGGGATCTTCTAATGTAAAATAATTAGCTGTGTTAAGTTGCTGCAAAATAATTCATCCCATGTTGTTCTAAAATTTTATTTTAAAAAATGGAAACAATAAATGTTATAATCAAGGGACCTCTCTTTAATTCCTTGTATCTAATTTAAACCTCATTTGTAGTTGAATTCTTCATTTACAGATAGACTCATTGTATTTATGGTGTATTCCATACTCCTGTAAATTAAAATGATGCAGAAACATTACTAAAACAGAACAATATATACATAGAGAGAGAGAGGAGGAGGTGGAGGAGATACATATTCTTTGGTGGCTCATTCTCTAAAATTCTATGTCTTACCACTCAAAACCAAAATTATTAAAATTGCATATAAATAAATTATATTTATGAATGTGTACATAATCACAATGAAACAAAAGAGAAACTTACAATTTTAGCGGACCAAAATTATCAGTCGTTAGCTTAGCCAGGATCCAAACTCTAGACTGATTACAGTCCAAAAATTGTCGATCCAAACTCTAGACTGATTACAGTCCAAAAATTGTCGATCAATTATAGGTTATCGGAATATAAATTTGTGGTGACATGATGAAGTGTTAAATGAGGCTGAAGAGACCTGAACATACACGTATATTGTTAAAGGACATGCCCTCTTTGGTGGAGCCATAAATAATAATCTGTAAAACTAAAATAGAAGAAGAGCATATTACTTCCATAGCTATTTCAAACACAATTAAAATGCATGTGAATAATAAATGCAAATCCATAGTCTTCAACTCCACATTCAAGGACTATTTATTCTTATGAAGAAATAAGCATACAAACTAATTGTCTGCAGTCTATTGTTCTAGAACCAAGAAAACATTCCATCAAATAAATTAATTTACACTTGACATATTCAACCAAAATATAGGTCTATAACTAAATCATACTCCCTCCATTCCACAAAAATAATCTAATTTATTATTAACAAATAAATAAATAGTCCACCAAAAGAGTTCTATTTTATTGATGATCATATAAAATGGAGTTTTTACTCATAGTCCCAATTCAAAATATTAGGAGTTTTCCCTGGTCATGACATGGTGTAGTGGAAGATTACGGTAATTGCACCAATGAAAAATGGTACGCACATGAAAATCTATCAAACCTAAACAACCACAAAACGGATAATAAATTCATTGCCCAACAAAATGAAGAATGCTATATCATTTCAAACTCCAAACAAAAGCAACTCAATCATTCATCAGTAAAGGTAAAAATTTTAACAGATTACCAAACTATTATGCACATATTGAAATTGAGCTGGTAAATTTTTTAATTTAATCAAATATTCAAACAATCAACAACTCTAATATACATATACTATATATCAAACAATAACAGAAAACCAAAAATTACTGCCCCATTCGGTAACTGCTAAACTATAAAATTTATAAACTACTGGCAACAAATCAGGGAAGGATTTCAATTGAATTCATTGCAAAGACCATGAATTTGAAATTTTGAATATATTAATCATTTCCTCTTGTTCCTAACCAAAGCCATTCTCAATCTATATTTCTACATCTGAATCAAAATTCTACATCCAAATTCTCATCATTATGCATATCATTAAGATGGACTGATACATACCTGTAATCACATGGCAGCCTCTAGAGTGTTTCGTACGCAAGTCAAATACAATTGCAACATGTTTGCCTGGAAATTTCAAAAGGCAAAAAATACTTATACTCGTGAGGAAGGCTACTAACATTGAAAATTTGAAACACATAACAACCAAGAAGAATATACGTGTACAGTACAAAACTGTATCTGTTAGATTAGGGAGAGGGGAAAAAATCAAAACTCTGAATCATAAGGAACTCTTCACTCAACTTTTAAAATAGTATAAACCGTGTCTAAAAAATTTACAACTAAAACTGAAACCAAGGGGAAAATTTTTGATACTCTATATTTTTATTTTTCTAGTTGAAATTACAAATATAAACCACTCCAAAGTAATAACGCTCCACCAAGAGGAAAGAAATTTCTGAATTTCGAAATGCTCCATATATCATTTCAGTTTTAGTAAGATATATTCAGCTAACATTAACTATATAAATAATAATACCGGAGTGAAACTGAGTCTGATAATTTCAATTTCAACCAATGAAATAAATTTCCTCAGTAAATTCAATGGGCGCGCGCGCGCGCGCACACACACACATATATATATATATGCATATATATCTAGAGAGAGAGGAGGGAAAATGAATAAATACCATTGATTAAAGGAGTAAACAGACACGAATCGACCTCAGAAAACTGCAAAGAACTTCGCCTAAGTTTCGCAGAGCACATTTAAAAGCCTTTTACAAAAATGAAAATTTTGACATAAACAGGATCAATAAATGTGTGGCTAACGTCAGACTCCAAAAGGTAGTAGAAGCACGACAACAAATGGCTTTTGAAACACAATTCATAAACCATAACAAAAATACTTCTTTTGCAGCAAGTTTGAGCTTTGTCAAAACATAAATTTAAGATTTCTTTTCTTCATTTTACTACCAGCAAATAAACAGATTGCAGAAATTAATTCCGAAAATAAAAAAACAAAAGAAGAATTCATATAAAAAAGCTCACCTAGAATTGACAAAATCACTGAATTTGAATGTGAGTGCTAGCTCGAATAGTAACCGTGATTTTTCCATATTCACATGAACCTATAAATACATATAAAATAAAAAATATTAGGATTTATTGTTCACAGATGATATAAAAGCTATATAGGGAGAGATATATAAATGAATAAAGGGAAAATCGCAATAAAATCATATCAAGCTCTTCAGTTAAGACTTTTATCAAGCACTTGCTGAGCATTTTTTGCCTTCTTCAATGACATAAGTTTTCTTCATATTTAGAGGCTAGAAATGAGGAACATTGAATTATAAAGGACAGTCCAGAAATAAAAGCACAAAAAGCAGTCATTTGGAAAAAAAAGAAAAGAAAAAGAGGTAGATATGTATACTATATGCAAAAGATAGAATTTTATAATATATATGTGCATGCATAGGGATTTACCTGATAATTGCGAGATCGGACTACGGGAAAGAGTTCAAGACTTCGTCGAAATTCAAATTCGTCCATGGCTTATGCTTCTGTACTTAATTTTTAGGTTAACAGTCCAGTTGCCTTATAACCAAACGATTTTTTTTTCCTTAAAGACAGAAAGAAAACAAATTGGGACAAAAACCCAAAATCTATGGTAACAAATTTTACATCAGCAATATTCAATATTGTTAAATCAAATATTACATAATCTATTATTATATATTTCAGCAGTTGGTGTTGCATTTATATCTCACCTCTAGCGGTTCAATAACATCAACACCGACGATTGAATCCATAAACGTCGTCTACTCGCCGTTTTAGGAAGAAAATGGCCAGAAAACCCTAGAGATTGGTGGAGAACCCTGCACAGAGGACAAAAATTGGGGAAATTGATAGAGAAGAGAGAGATTTGGGATGGTAGAAGAAACCCAAAAAGTTAAAGCGATTGAGACTGAAGAAGAGAAGGAAGAAAAGCATCAATTTAATCATCAAGATTATAATCCCATTGAGGTAAAACAATGAAATTTTGAGTATAGCTTACATTGGTTAACATTGTTTACTTGATGAATCACGTCTTTTTCAAAGCATTATAATTTCCTACGTCCAAATTCGATGATTCATGCCATGTCGGATGAGCAAAATTTGTTTTCTCTAATCAGAGTAATCACTACATCTACTAAATGTACAAAATTCTAATGGAGTTATAGCATAGAGGTAAGCATGTTAACATATCATCAAAAGGAGAGACCACTGAATACACTTGTAGTCTAGTCTATTGAAATCAAGTAACTAATCTACCATGCACATTCCGAAATTCAAGATCATTAAATTGAAGATTAGTATAGTTCACTTACCTTTCATCGTCTTTAATTTCTACTACCTAAATACACACAAAGAATCAGATATGAGGTATATATTCTCACTTGTATTTTGACATGCATATATACAATCATTTCCCTGAATTCTTTCAATGTTTTTGTAAAGGAAATGAATTAAAACTCCCGTCCTCTCTCCAATTCGCCTTTATTATATAAACCTGAATTCATTTTTAGTAGAAGTGATAAAACAGTTAGCTTTCTACATATTGTCAATATTCAATAATACATAAATTGCTAACATAGAAAGTGAGAGCAGAAATACATGCATATACGATATTTCATGCAAGACAGTAAAACAACTGAAGTACTAAATTCATTAATGAACTGAAAATGTAAAGGAAATATTTGAACTTAAAGGTTGACCAATGATCCAGCATTCATGTTCCTGACCATAACGAACTCGACAGTCCAATGACAAAGATGGAAACTGAAAGAGCAATATCTAAGGTATAAGGGCCATGGAGACAAATGTCAATTTGATGGCTGGGGTTAAGTATCTATATCTAGTTATGTGTAACTCGTAAGACTTCAATCACTTCACTACTTCACAGGTCATCATCAGGCATCTTATACCGTATGTAACTCACATAAGACTTCACAAATTCACAGTTTATCGCCAGGACATCTTAACGCATTTCTCCAAGGCAAAATTTAGCTCTCCCAAAACTAAAATAAGTTAAACAGAACAATATATTACCCAAAAAAAAACATCAAGTCAGCATATCGAATACTGGGTGCATATCGAAAGAATGTCATTTTATAGTGTTTTGGCATTTAATCATTTCAGTTGCATACTTGCATATATTATCCCCAAAAAAATACATCAAGTCAGCAGAAATTAATATTATCTACAGATTCAGAGTCCTCCAATTTTGGAATACCAAAATGTCAACTCTTGGCCCATGTATACACTTACACATATTTACACCTCAACGAAGTTAACAAATTTAAAGGATATATAAAATTGATAATAATCCAATCAAATGAAGCACCGAGTAAACACTTAACAGTGAACAATGACTATGAGTCATTTCCCAACCATGATGCAAGTTGAAACTCCTTGCAATAAGTTTTGCACCGAAACCCACCGAATGTAAAAACCAACTGAATTCACTAACAGTCTAACACTTCACAAAATATCGACGACGTAAGTCAATCCTTTCAATTTGAAAAATCGGTGAGTGAAATTGATTCATAGTTCATTTGCTACATATATCTAATAGTATAATACTCCAAAATTAGATACATATATCTGCTGTTAGGTTCCATTCAAATTCGAAACCTAAAAACGGTTGTGCAATTTAAGCCTCTTCAACTCCTATTATAATAATTCTTCGAAAAACCCCTCCAATGATGATAACAATAGTAGCAGTAGATTTTATAACTGAGATGATGAAAAGACGAAAAAGGGGAAATACCTTGATGTAATAAGCTTTTTTAATCCCGGCTTCAATGGCGACAGGACTAACCCCAAGAACATCGCAGTATTCCGTCTCCTTCACCATGGATCTCAGAGGTGATTAGCTTTCTGTCTCTCTCTTTCCAAAGTTTAGAGATTGTGTGGTGGAGAGTGGTTGCCGGAATTTGAAGTTTCTTAAACCCTGTGGCCACATTTAATATTTGAAAAGTCAACATTCTTTCCAAATTGCAGCAATCAGAACAAACACCAATTAGCTAAAACCATGGATAAGAATCAAGTCTTCAATAGTCACGTAATCATGTAAGCCAGTGTGGTATACTTCTGGTATTGTTAGTCTTGCTGGACTGATATCTGTTCTTGGCTTTTAAGCTTTGCCCTTGGGGTGGAATTCCTAGGCTATTCCCCTTGTAGGAAATATATACTCTAAATTTCAAATGCTTTATTACCATTTTTTTACTTCTTTTTTGTGTCAAGAAATCTGTTCAAATTTAATGCAAGCTGCAGAAGACAAACTATTCCAGAAATAGATGTTCCATTTAGAATATTCTAAAGGGAGTGCAAGAAAAACTATTATGTGATGAACAAAATTGGGGGCAATACTCAAATAAATCAGGTACACAACAACATATGAAAAATAACCCAATATTCGAAATCCATACAACAAATTGATGCTACATTAAAGAGAGAGGAAATAGACAATAATCCATAAACACAAATTATTAACACAACACGATAATATGGTGTTAAATCGGTGAAATGAATTCACAAACCTGTTGCACTGTTGACAAAACCTCTGCATCTGCTTCCCCCACTAAGGCTCTTCCTAGGGTAGCAGACGAATTGAAGAAGATGATGGCTGAAATTGAGATGCAGATGAAACGCAGCAAATTGGAGATCGTAAAATTAGGGATGCGAGAATCGCGAGATTGTGAAATTGGGGAGAGGGAGGACGCTCTGGTTCTCAGCAAAGGCAATTGAACAATGAGAAGAGAGGAAGAGTCTATTGAATTTATTAAGCCAGAAGTAAACCGAAGATGAAACGGAACGGAGGAAAACAAATCGGAAAGGAATCGATTTAGTTAACTGAGAAGATGGAAGAGCCGATGCATTAAAGGAGAAAAGGATGGACTCAATTCAAAACTCGCCTGAGTTTTTCAATTGACCGAGTTAACTCTTAATTAATTAAGAGTTGACTCAACGAATTTTTTAATTGATTAAAGATAAGATCGTTTTTCTTACTTTTATATATAATAGTTGATAGTTGATATATATATCCACAAAGCAAAGCAAGAGAGACACAGTACGGAGAAAAGCAAACAAACAGGAAATTGAGTGTAAAAAACATTTTAAGAGTAAAACTTTTAGAGAGAGAAAGTATTAGAAAATTGAACGTATAAATTTTTTTTAGAGAGAGAAAGAATGTATACAAAAAAAATAAGAGAGAAGTTAAAGGAAGATAAGAACAAATGTACCCAAAAGAAAAGGAAGATAAAAAATCAAAATCAATATATTAAGTAATTTATTTTATTGGATCATAATAATAGTAAGGTTGAAATTTAAAATATGAGTTAATTTATATTGGACCCATAACTGTTTGGGTTCAACTCATAACTCATATTAAAAATAGATAATATGATTTTAGTTCTTAATAAAACCACAATTATATTTTATAAACTATAACCAAACTAAATTCATTTTTCTGTCAGGTTTACTTCTATGTATTGATAAGTTTCATAATTATAATTTGACATAAATTTATCGCAATACATAACAAGACTCTTAAAATTCAATACAAATTTATGTAACATTTAGCAAGAGTCTTTGTCTATAAAAATTACTACTCCCTAATCCCTCCGTTACAAATTACAATAAATAAAGAAATACATATTAAATAAATAAAAAATCCTATTATTGAATTGAGTTAAACACCCAATTAATTTTTAAAACAGAAAATTTGAACATATATATATATATATATATAGTTTATAAATTTAGCAAATGAGATTTTTTTTATAGTCAAGAAAGGTACTTAATTACTTGTGGATTCTTACTCTACAATTAACACCACAAATACAAAGTTATAAATTTCAGATAAGCTGTCACTATTAACGGGCGGCAACAATTGCTGCTCCTCTTTTGTTTTTAGTTTCCTGGACTGGACATTCAATAAATATAAATAAGGGTCCCACCCATTATCGTCTTACTAACGTTGGATAAATTATCTAAACTCGATTCATTCAGATTAATGAGTACCGCATCTTTATGTAAAATTAATGAGTACCGCATCTTTATAATAAAATTACAAGTTATTTATTTTTTAATATTCATTATTTGAATTCGATTCCATTAAGATTAAATTATATTTAAATTATTCACGAGTTTTGAATTTAAATTTAAATTTTCAATTAGTGACTATTTTTATAATATATATAATTATAAATTCAACTTATTAGTTTACTTAGAAATAAAAAAATAAATTTTCAATTATACTTTACAAATATAAAATCACAATAAAAAAAAATAATAACTAATTATCCTAAGAGTATCGATTCGAATATGAATAGTTTAGATATTCGAATATGAATAGTTTAAATTTTAAACGAGTTAAATATAATTTTACTAAATTATACTCGTAATTTTTTATATTCAAATTTAAATTATATTATTAATAAATTCGAATTTCGTTTGTATTTTTTTAATCAAACCCGAACCGGTCCGAACAGTTTGATTCGGGATAGAGCCTTAATTCTACCCGCAGGTGCATGTAAAGCCAAACCAAATGTTACATATGCACCCCCTAAAAAATGAAAAAATGACAAAAGTTCCAAGAGTGTTGTGACTCTTCGCATTTCATGTCTATAAACTTTATTATAATAATGATAATGAAGCTCTAAGAAAGAGAAAAAGGGAGAGAGAGATGGGAAGAGGAGGTACGAGAGTTGGTGGTGATCATGGAGATGAAATTAAGGATGATGGAGAATCAGAGAACAACAACAACAAGGCAGCTTGGCTTCTTGGTGTCAAAAATCTTCAAATTCAACCCTATCATCTCCCTCCTCTTGGTTCGATCGATCTTCTACATCTACTTATCCATCCATCCACATACTGTTTTTCTTCAAATAATTTCATACCTTTCTTCTTCCTTAAAATCAAAGTACTGCAATTTTCATACATGAACAATCGACCAGGATTACATACAGTTTAATGCTTCCTTATTGTGCAAATATTCAAATTGCGATCTGATGTGGGTAAAATTTTGGTCGTATCACGATCAAAACAGTCTACCAATGTTTTGCCAAATTTAATCATCTGATTTGAAGTATCAGTCTAATTGAAATAATACCCATTATTATCCTTTGAATCCATGTACTGTATGAGGCGGGCCGCGGGGGTACTAGTATTAATTACTAGGACAAAGCTGTAGTGCCCGGATTGTGTATAATAAAATACTTCAAAACATGCTCGACTAATCTAGGCACCTAGCGTTGCTCTTTATATTCCTTCTTTTTCACAAAAAGAGTATCATTTGCAAATATACTTCCCATCTTTATCCTTAAAATTATTTAGTATTTAGTTTTGAATTTATGACATATTGATGGATTTGTAATGATAAACCTAAGAATATTGAGATTTTTTTTTTTGGTTTTTTGGCCTCACGTAGTTTCTTTTTTGGTGACATTAGGCCCTCATGATGTTAAGGTGAGGATGAAAGCTGTTGGCATCTGTGGAAGTGATGTTCATCACTTCAAGGTAAAATGCTCCTGAACAAATATTTTACCCATCAATTATTACACTTTCCTATACTTCTAAACTACTACAAGAATAATATAAATTTTTTTTTTAATGTTTTTCTTGTGGGGTTCTTGAAATTCTCTTACTTATTTGATATCTTTGAATCCAGCACATGAGGTGTGGAAATTTTGTTGTTAAAAAGCCAATGGTAATCGGGCATGAGTGTGCTGGTCTCGTTGAAGAGGTTGGTAGCGAAGTGAAGTCTTTGGAAGTGGGTGACCGTGTTGCATTGGAGCCCGGTATAAGCTGCCAGAGTTGCCATCTTTGCAAAAATGGTCGCTACAATCTGTGCCGAGAAATGAAGTTTTTCGGCTCACCTCCAACTAATGGTTCTTTGGCTCATCAGGTAATTCAAAATATAATAGAGTACATGGATGATAAGACATTACAAAAGAAATCATGTTCTCTGTTCAATTATCGTGATTCTACCTATTGCTTATAAATATGTTCTTATTCTCTTTGTTGTCAGAGTGAAGAAACTAAGATTTAAAAAATCATCTTATTTGATATTTATTCTATTGACATGTTATGCTCCTTTCTACCGGCTTAGCTCTAATGAAATCAGGTGGTACATCCTGCAAATCTATGTTTCAAACTACCAGAAAATGTGAGCTTGGAAGAAGGGGCTATGTGTGAACCCCTCAGTGTTGGAGTCCATGCTTGTCGTCGTGCCAATATCAGTCCAGAGACAAAAGTGCTGATCATAGGAGCAGGACCGATAGGACTAGTAACTATGCTGGCTGCTCGTGCTTTTGGAGCCCCTAAAATTGTTATGGTTGATGTTGATGATCTCCGTCTATCATTTGCAAAAGATCTTGGTGCAGATGAAATTGTCAAGGGATCTACAAATATTCAGGTTCTTATATCAGTACAAAATTAATTGAACAACATTTTTTTATGATAATCTATCAAACAGTTGGCAAGTCGTAATCTTAACAGGACATAGGCGAGGAAGTATTACAAATACATAAAGTCATGAATAGCTCTGTGGATGTGAGCTTTGACTGTGTTGGCTTTACAAAAACCATGTCAACGGCTTTGAATGCAACTCGGTCTGGTGGTAAAGTATGTCTGGTGGGATTGGGGCAGATTGATATGAAGATTCCTCTCACTGCTGCTGCTGCAAGGTAGTATATATATTTTCTGAATCTCCGTTTGGGAGGTACTTTGATAGATACTCAAAGTTTCCTATAGACTTTTTAAGTTTTGAATTTTAACTTTCTTCTATGGTGATAGGGAGGTTGATGTGGTCGGCATATTCCGATATAGGAACACATGGCCCCTCTGCATTGAGCTTCTGAGGACCGGTAAGATAGATGTGAAGCCCCTCATAACTCACAGGTTTAAGTTTACCAAGGAAGGGGTCGAAGAAGCTTTTGAAACCAGTGCTCGCGGTGGTAATGCCATAAAGGTCATGTTTAACCTGTAGGAAATGTATTTCCAGAGGACTATCACAGATGGTGCAGGCATATCAAAACTAATAATAGTGTTCCTTTGGATTAAATTGTGTGTCAATAATTTGGAAACTGTATGGTAATTTGTGCAAATGGAAGATAATTAAGTAAATAGATAATGAATATTATTTAGCAGTTGTCACGCTAATACAGGTTTTGGTTTATTTAAGTCGCTAAGGCGAAAATTCATTGATATTGCTAAACTACATCAAGTAAAATATTCTGCCTTGTTACAAAATCTACCACCATTTTCCAAAATCTAAAGCGAATTTACAAATAGCTTCTGCAAGTTATAAAAATACATTTAAATTCAATTAAAAGGTGAAAAAAATTAACTTAGCTGATTTAAATCTGTGTACCTCGGAGAATTTCATGAGCTACAATTCAGCTGTTAACGTTGTTCGCGACATGTTTGGTTTCTACATATGTATCAGCATCACTGGTCTCTGATCAGATCACCAAACCTCAAATATTCCATACCATGTACATCTCCATTTTGCACAACAACAATGATCAAACCCAACAATTCAATTTTCAACGGTAGTTGAAGATAGTAACTTGGTGTCTGGCTTTAGTTCTAGCTCAGTTCAATATCTTGATGGCAACATCAACAACATATAAAATGCCTTCTGCTAGGAACTTGTATAAATGTTAATGTCTTTATCCTGTGAACAAGGTGTTCAATCTTTGTTGATGGAGACTGGAAAGCATATCAGACCATTCACTCTTCAACAGTTAATCAAGAAGGGATTGGTATACTATAACCTGTAGTCTGCAAAATGTAGAATAATCGACTCAAGCATATTTTTGCGGGACTCCTGCAGTTCATTCCATTCCATATAACCAAAAAGAAAGCATCCTTCATAAATTTGTATTGTCTTGGGTGATTGCCATGCAAGAGCCTTTCTTTTCTGAATGCAGCAAAATTGCAGAGCTCAATGAAAAGTTGCAATAAGATCCAAAAGCTATTCAATGTCCAGCATTTCATATTGCCTAAAAGTCATCTGGTACTCTTCTACCTAGCTAGCTCTATATGATTATTCCTCCAGAAGAGTATATGATTCCCAAGGTCCACCAATTTCCTAACCAAGGGGAACTGAAACACCGTCATGAGTGAAGAAGCCATTCTTTAACGCATGCATTTGCACAATTTGTTCAAATTATACATGATCGCAAAATCCCCACCAGTTCCTTAATTAAGAAAACTGGAATTCTGCCATGAGCAAATGCTCATATCACTTCAATAAATACTACAATAATCCATATAGCAAATGTCTTGATGAACAGAAATTCCAATATTGTACTCAACCATTCCCAATAGCAGTTATTAGCAGTTTAGACATGTTTTTCTAAAGAACTCCAACCAGACGGCTTCAGGACATCACCTTTCTCCATTAATTCTCTTATTTTTTCAGCATCATCCCATCTATCTGCACCGGCATAAGTGTTTGATGACAAAACATAACTCCCACTATCACAAGGATCAAATTTGAGAAGTTTTTTAGCGGCAATCTCAGCTAGGACCACATTACAATGAAGCTTACAAGCACTCAATAACATCCTCCATACTACAACATCTGGAACTACAGGCATTCTCTTTATGAAGTCATATGCCCTTTCTAGATGGCCTGAGCGACTCAAGAGATCAACCACACATCCATAATGTTTCATTTCTGGCACTAATCCATAAACTTTTTCCATATTCTCAAAATAATCCAATCCTTTGTCTACCAAACCAGCATGAGCACAAGCTAGTAATACCCCAACAAATGTTCCATGAGTTGGCTCAAAACCTTCAGCTATCATTTCAGAGAAGAGCTCAAGGGCATAACAAGCACTACCATTCACAGCTAGGCCCGAGATGACTGAAGTCCACGAGACAGAGTCCTTCTCTTTCATCCCTTGAAACACTTCCAATGCCTTTTCTACCGATCCGCATTTGCAGTACATATCAATCAGAGAGTTCCCGACATAAATATCCGCTTTTACATTGTATTCGTGAATATAGTCATGTACTGCCTTGCCAATGTCAAGCCTGCCTAAATGTGCGGAAGCAGAAATAACAGAAGCAATAGTAATTTCATCAGGTTTAACCTTAGCCACCATCATGTCTTGAAAAAGTCCCAACGCATCAGAAAATTGGTTAGCTTGAGAGTAACCTGTGATCATAGAAGTCCATGAAATCACATCCCTCTTTGGCATCTCATCAAAAAGTTTCCTTGCTGCAACTAAATTTCCCACTTTCACATACCCAGTTATCATGGCATTCCAAGAAACTATATTTCTCTCAGCCATCAGATCAAAAACTTCCCGTGCCAACTTGGCCGAGCCAAACCGTCCATACATGTCTATCAAAGTATTTCCCAAGTAAACATCAATCTGAATATGATTATCCTCAATGTAATTAACCATAGACTCTGCCATATCCTCATCACCTAGGTGGCTACAAGCTAATATAACTTTGACCATCGTCACAGCATCAGCCTTCACATTTGCCGCTCGCATGGCATTAAAAATACTCAAAACCTCCTTAAATCTATTACACTGACTATACCCACAAATCAATGAATTCCAGGAAACTAAGTCTCTGCCAGACATTTTGTCAAACATATCCCGAGCAGAACGCAAATCATTACATGAGGAATACATATGAATTAAAGCATTACAAACATAAAGATACGATTCAAACCCAAGTTTCAGAACATGAACGTGAACCTTCCGTCCGTGCACAATACCTGAAACTCGAGCACACGCCTTGAAGACGAATATAAAGGTCAGATTATTGCCATGGAATCCTTGGTCACGCATTCTGTCAAACATATTGATTGCTTCAATGGGGTGATTGCTCTGTGACAAACCACGGATCATAATGTTCCAAATTAACAATGTGGGTCGTTCAATTTGATCGAAAACGAAGCGGG
This sequence comes from Aralia elata, assembly GCA_034770075.1. NCBI lineage: Eukaryota > Viridiplantae > Streptophyta > Magnoliopsida > Apiales > Araliaceae > Aralia > Aralia elata. The sequence goes on along the minus strand of CM068385.1, from coordinate 108,933,337 downwards.
CTTTATTCAGACTGGTTGAAGATAGAGCGTAAGATCGAATAACATCTGATATAGAAAATGGGTCAGTGTGTAATTGGGTTTTGATGAGGCGTGCGTGGAGCTCTTTAATTGAGTCATTGGACAGCGAATTCTTGGTTAGTCGCTCTGAATGTGGGCTCCCTGTGAAGGTATTGAATAGACGAGAAATGGATCTCGCGAGTTTCATAATTACATTGGAAGTGAATGTGGTTTATAAGGGTTTATGGAATATGATGATTAGAGCGGAAAACTTGTTGGCGGAAGGAGCTGTGGCATAATCCATATTACTTTCCTACGAGAAACAAGTTTTTGGTCACTCTCGATGTATTTTTTTACAGCGGCATAATTTGACTATTTTTTTTTCTTCTTTCAAAGGAGTGAAATTAGAGATTTTTATAAAATTTGTTAAAAGCTAAACTAGCCAAATTGAATTTTAACCAAGTTTTTACTTTGTTGTTGCTGGTTTAATAAGGAACTGCATTTTTAAAAAAAGAAATAATATATTTTGTAATTTTATATATACCGGCTCTTTTATTAGATATTTATGAGTGATAACTCTAGTGAGCAAATTTATAATGTTATTTAATCTCATGTATTGATATACGTTGTAATTATAATTTGTTACAAAAATTTCTCAATACATAATAGAATACCTTTACAAAAATATAAATTAAAAGAATTTATTTAAGACAAATAAAAATTAAATTAATTTTATTTGTATGATTAATTATTTGTTGTTGCGAAGTTTGAATTTGTTTTTGGAAACCACCACCTTCCTAAAAACTGTTTTCACTTTTAGCACTGTGTCGAATATTTTCTGCTTAGCTTTTAGCACTGTGTTCTTATTATGTTCCCTCCGGACAGCTAAAACACTATTACAAAGCTTATAAAGGAAATCATTAATTGTCTTGAGTAATCTGACTTACTAACTAAGCTACCGTATTTATACTAACTATTTTCCTAACTAACTGAACTTAAAAGACATAAAAGCCCTTATAAATAATGAGCTTATTACAATATCAGTCCTGTACAATTATTACAAATAGCAACCTGACTTCTCAAGCTATTAATTAGTCTATGTATCTAAGCTTGTAGAACAGCTGTGAACTTGTTTATGAACTTGTAATCAAGGTTTTCAGATTCGGACCGATTATCGAATCGAAAAAAGTATCGGGTGAATGAGTTATAATATTACTAAAAGTGGTTAATTTTAATATTAAAATTTTTTTTGTTCAAAAAAATAAAATAAAAATAAAAACCGGATCACTAGTCAATTAACAGGTTTTACCACCGGTTCGACCGGTGGATCAACCGGTTTTTAATCAAAAATAATTTTTTTTTATTTAAATTGGACCGAAATGTCGATCGGTTTCAATTTTGATCGGCTGAACCGCGCGATTTGGTCCGATTTTAAAACCATGCTTATGATGCTGCATTAGATACACTATTTGTGATATTACCATTTTTTCTAAATAAATGACAGTTGCTTCAGTATGTTTGAAATCTGAATGCATTAATCATAAAACAAAGCTCACCATCATTAGTTTGAAATATCACTTGCATGCACTTACAATATACTAATTTGAGTCCATTTGGTCGATTACTGAGCAGTACGTAGTACTCATTAAGTTAGTGGTATCTATTCATTCATGAGTAAATCTACACATACATACAACTTACATACAATATTCCTAATATATTTATTTTTGACAAAAAAAAGTACATAGGTTTTTATTTTTTTACCAACACAAAAACCCATGCACTCTTTTTTGTCAAAAATAAATATATTAAAGATGTTGTATATAAGTTATATGTATGTGTAGATTTATTCTTCATTTAATTTTGCAATATCAACCTTGTAAAATGGACTTGGTCCAAATATATCTAGTTTAAGTGCGCCATGCAACAACGGACTTGCTTTTCAGTCAACTAAAAACCTTTTTTTTCTCACACGCGAGTTCCGAGTTCCAAAGGTACACAGAAGAACGGAAAATGCTATATGTAATGACCTTCGTAAAATTATGGTGGGTCTCAAAAAAAAATGATCGGATTCATCACAATTTTACAATTGTAATTTATAGTACTCATTCCGTCCCAAATTAATTGCTTAATTTTCATCTTTTAAAGTTAAATTGACCATTTTTAAAATTAATATTTTTATTATTTTTGCTAAAATATAGGTGAAAAGATTATAACCAAAAGAAAGTATATACAATTTATTACTAACCTCAATTTTTATAATTTTAGAAATATATTTATATATGCTTAATTATTAATTCTAAAAATAGTTAATTTGACTTAAAAAAGTCAAAACTGAGCAATTAATTTAGAACGGAAGAAGTAGTATTTAATTAATTATTTAGACCTTCCACCTTAACACACGCGTCGTCGCATGGTCCATACTGTATTAAGCATAGGCTATCTATCTCTCTCCTCACATTAAGATCTGGTTAAATAGAGTCAAATTATTAACCGGTATAATTCAATGTGAATACAAACATAAATGAAGAGTTCAAGTTAAGAAAATTTGTCCCTCTGGGACCATATTTATCCAACTTTTCCTCTTGTTACTTCTCGGTGGGGGGAAGACTCAGAAAACGACCATATTGGTTGAATATCCAGAAATCAGCCCTGCTTAAATTTATTTTTTTCTTTCAATTTTGTCGTTTTCATGACTAGTGAGATAATTAGTAATTAAAACATGGAATACTATATAAATATGTACACGATCACCGTGCATTAGACTATTTTGTCACTAAAATTATTATTGATTCTCCAATACTTTTGTCATCTAGTTTTGTTTTAATTTTTTAAAATTAATTTAATAATTTTTTATACTTTAAAATTAATAAGATATGATCAATTCATTTGATAAAACATCAAACAAGACTGTGTGTAAAATTTAAAATGCTTCAAACTCAAACTTAAATGAAATTACGAGGTTGAGTCCACCAAAGTGTTTAAGGCTACGCACGCGACCGAAGAGGCAAACCTAGAATTGTCAAATAGTATACGTATAATTAGAGGTATGGTCCCATCCCGTCCCGTTGAGAACGATTAATTAAATTTTCCACAACTCAAGTGCTTAATATATTCCACAAGGTGGGTTGGTTTGTTGAAATTTGTTTTTGATGGTGTTAGTTTTTCGGTGGGAACCCCACAATTATATTCTCCTTTTCCACAATTACACCACGCCACTCCTATCCTCCCACTTCTTCTTATAGACTTCCTAATTCACCCATATCTAATTATATTCTCCCCCCAAAAAAGAAAAAGAAAACTCTCGAATTATATACCCTTTGTGTACGATGAGTCACCGAATTCTGAAGATTTATAGGGACGATAAATAAAGCTACACAAGATGAATAATCTTAGTTTTAATTAACGACAGTTAATTTTGGAGATATCTCCAATTAAGTATGTAAATATTTAATGAAGGAAAATAAAGCTCACAATATATGCATGATAAGAAAATTAAATCTATATTACAAAATTAGACACGTAGAGAGAGTACACATACATATTCTGTTATAGTCTCTAGCTCGTCCGCCACGTATTAGCTTATTAGGACATCACGGGATAGATATTAAGTTAATTGGACACTAAATTAAGCATTTGACGCCAAGCACACGTCCTCCTCATCCTCTCTCCATCACTAGCTAGGTTAACATCCTCATATATATATATATATATATCATGTGTATCAATTATTATATATCACCAACGCTCTCTCCCTAGATCTCTCTCATTTATATAGGAGTATATTTTATATATACATATATGCACGCGCATGCATGACTAATGGCTTCTCATGTCAAAGCCAAAACTTATCTAAAGGCATCATCATCAACATCAATTGCCATAGCAGCTGATAGAATTTCAAGATACTGTTTTACTGGTCTAGTTGTGCTCATGTTAATAAGCTCTTTCAGAGGGATAAATTCTACCACTACTATTTCTCATCTGATCACAAGTACCACAAGCAGCTGGGATCAATCATCAGTCGGAAACCAGCTGGCGCCGCCGTGTGACGAAATATATGTAGTTAGGGAGGGGGAAACCCTCCATTCAATAAGTGATAAGTGTGGTGACCCTTTTATTGTTGAAAGAAATCCCCACATACAAGACCCAGATGATGTTTTCCCTGGACTAGTCATCAAGATCATCCCCTACAATATTAATTAATTAATACTCTTTAATTAGCCAGGTGGTTAATATTGTTACTTATCAAGGTTCGAGCATGCATATATGCCAGTTCTTTTTTCCTTCAATTTTTCTTTTTATAATTCTCTAAATGTAATAAGAAAGATTTTGTTCCACATACGGTTCAAAAGAAAATAGGGGTATATGTCTTCCTTTATATATCCTCTATGTATTTTGGTAAGTTACGAGTGTTTTTACTGACACGAGGTCTGTGCGTAATCTATCCGAATAAGAGGGGATGTATGTGTAACAAATACTAACCTCAGGAGAAGTCCATGTAATTTACCAGTATTTTTAATTGTATGCTCCCATAAAGTTAATTTGTATATGATTTTGGGTGGTTATATATATATATATATATATATTGGGGTGTATATATATCATATCTTTCTTTAATACGTACACCACTCACCTTTTTGGCTGTAGTTTTCTTTATTTGTGGGCTTGTAAGAAGAATATTAACCTTTTCACCTTTTATTTCGCCACTCTAGAAATTTAATTATGATTATTGTTGGTTTTAGAAGACAAACGTCTATTAATTGTATCTAATTAAACTACAGAATGAAGCTGAAAACATGTTTATTTCACCCCAAATTCAGTATTTATTTTCTGATCGATCTACTAGTTAAGATACTAGTATATATTAGAACGGCAAGCAGCTCCAAGGGTTGTCTGGGTCGTTGGAACCATCCACAGCACTTACCCGTAATTAATTATCATATGCTACTAGTCATCATCAAAGGTCGTCTATTTCTCTAATAATCATATATATCAACTCGGTAGATATAAAAATTTGTCATATGATCCACGTGTCAATAGAGTTACTGTAACATTCTCTTCCCGAATAGGAAAGAGAGATCACATGCAAAACACAATAAATTTTAAAATAATTAACAGAGCATTAATAACTTCAAAATATTTAATAGTTGATATTCATTAATGACGAATTAAATACAATTCTCCAAAAATTGGCACAATAATCAAAACCTAAAATTAAATAAACTTATTCAGTCAAAGGTCTCTCTTCACACGAAATCCTAAACTGCCCCTGCAAACCTGCCGAAAGAAAAACACAGCATGAGCCAAATGTCCAATACGGATATAAAGATGTACAAATATACCACAATGTATAACATAACCAAATGAGTCGAATGAACGAATAAATGTGAATTACGAACGAATTACGAACATATCAAAATTAGTGAGACCAGATACAAATGATGAACACTGTCGAACAGAACTATAGTCAAAAGAATTTTCAAACAAAATAAGGCTGAATCATATGGTTATAAGGTAACAATTTCATACTGAGTTTAAATACAAATAACCAAAGACTAACAAAATACATCTGTACCATGATGTATGCAAATCAAATCGGATAGTACGCACGACACATACGTCACTAATCTGCCAAACAAATCAAATCAAATACTGGGTCAACTCATACGTATCCTTAACAAACAAATAAAATGGCCAAAACTCACACCCAGAGCATACAAAAGGATACGACATGAACTGATCACACCGTCACGGAAGGTGTCATGCCCTTGTGTCAAGAGTACATGCATGTGGTACTCCCACAGGTGGTTAACTCAAGTATACCCTAAATATCAAACAACAAAATGTAAGCCAAAAGGGGTTCAAATCACAAGGCTTACATGACCATCTGCAAATGACATCGAATTATTTCAAATACAAACATACTTAATTATCACAAGATACCAACGATCAAAATAACTTTCTGAATTTGACTGAAAATATACGAAGAATGATACAAATGAATAAGGTCTCCAAAACAAAGAGTACATATACGATTTCTACGTATCAACGCCAAAATAAAATTATTATATAAATTTAAGAAGGAACAATCATGTGAAACAATAACTAACTTCTAAATGAAAAGCAAAACGAACAATTCAAAATTGAAAGTATTATCGCTGAATAAGTACGGAATCCGTATCTGAATATAATACCGAAATAATTCACCGAACCCAAATATCACATCGCTAGACCTCAATCTGATCTATATAATCACCAAATTAATACAATACCGTTAATTAAACTACTAAACTGTAAAATTTATGTATTTTTTTATAAATTTAATAGCTTAAATATTAGTTCATATACCCTCTAGAGTTAGGAATACGTTCTGTATATATTCGATAACTCAAAAATATCATTTTAATTTAGTATAGTTAATGTTATAATAATATAAATGTAGCTTTATTAATTCTTAAACCCATGTACATTAATACAAAGTTCAATTTTCCAGTCCCATATGAATCAACAATATCAAAGAGGTGGATACCATTAATAACAAGGTTAATTATCTGTTAAAGCTCACCATCTATGGATTCCTGATAACCCCACCGAAGCTGTTCTCCCCAAGCCTAAGTTTCAAAACCCATTAGAGATACAATGGCTTAACCTTTTGCCATGGCCAGAAAAGAGGTTCGAATTTTATAATCTAAATAATTTAAATACATAAATTCAAAGCCTATTCAATCATGAATTTACTGACTATACTTCTATCATGGAATATATAGATTAAAGCCAATATTATATTATAATAGAATAATGCCAATGTCCTCCTCCCATATCAGTATTCCGTTCACGAACACAATGTCGTACTAACGGCACAGAGCTTTATATATATACACTGATTACACCCCAAACCCACAATAACGATTATATCTCTTAATAACAAAATAAGTTTAATAATTACCATTTGGAGATACGATTATGTTGAATATAGTCTTATAATCTTCTTCCCTAAATTTTTCTTTCTATTCTTCTTCGTTTCTCGTTGAGTCAAAACCCTCTCTTTCCTTCGTTTAGTAGTTAATGTCAGTATATGTATTAGGAAGGGTTTAACCTAATATATTAGTGTTACTCGTATTCCAATTTGGTTTTTAAACCCAACACTTAAAATTGGGCTCAAATAATTTGACAAGCCCAAACTTAAATACTTAGAAATTAGTTTGACCCAATTAGTTAAAAGGCCCAAATTAATGTAATCACATACTGATTATAGTCCACATAAATTAAATAAAATTTTGACCCAAATAAAAGACAAAGTCCAAACAATAAACTTAAAAATATATATAATTTTATTTATTTATTATTATTATCATTTTTTTTGGTATTACAGTTACATCACAGATTAATATATACAAATGAAAAAACCTGATTATTTTTAAGTTTATTGTGATTAATTTATAACTTAACCAAATGAAGTTGCCACCAAATCCCACCGTCAATTAATTTTCCTCATGTTAATTTAACCAGATTATTTTTAGGTTTGTGTGTAAATTTAGTGTGAGCCATATGTCATTGATTTCTTTGTGGTAAGCATGCTATGACTGAACCTTCAACATTTAGTTCTTCCTTGACCAATAAACTACGTAAACTGATCAGGACTGAGAGGAAGACTTTCTTGTGTGGTCTACATATTTTATTTATTTTTAATTTATAAATAATCTTCTTTGATTTATTTTTGAACTAAAAATAATTTAAATAGACACAGATAGAAATCTTAATTAGCCGTTCCGTATTATAATTGTACTACGTCAGCAGCAGCAGCAGCAGCAGCTCTTGAACTGGCGGCCTTGCGATGAAATATACATGTCGGAGAAGGAAAAACACTCCATACCATCAGTGACAAGTGCGGTGACCTTTATAGTTGAGCAAAATCCACATATTCATGATCCTGATGATGTTTTTCCCGGACTTGTCATCAAGATCACTCCTTCAATCCCAAGCCTGTAGTATAATTAAAGGTTAACTATCACTCATAAATATAGACTATAGCAAATTAGAGGAAAGTAGTCATATATAGATAATGATAGTCTTTTTGTTTTTACATTTCCTTTCTCTTTGGGCGTTAAGATCATACATATACTCTTATCCTTAATGGCTTAGACTATATTTATTTGCAAAAAATATACTTAAAATTAAACTATTAAATTATTGTATGTGTGCATAATTTCGTAATTCAAATGAAATGTGTAATACCCCTCGTCGGAAAAATTGACGAGTCCTTTGTTGTTGTTGTTGTAATTATAATTTCAATAGCAATTAAAGTTGGTGGTACTAGCTCGAGCTAAAATTGGAAATTTCTTTAATTGAAATTTCATCCCCAGACTAAGGCCATTTATGTTATGTTATTTATTCCTTTAATTTCTCCCTTGTTGATGGTTAACAAAAGAAGACTAAGAAGCTGGTAGAGGCAGCACAACAAGAGATAATACATATAATAGCAGTTGCGGAAGAGTGAGGTCACAAGTTTTTGTCTCAAATTAAAGTGAATATCTGCAACCATCTTATAAGTGATGAAAAGAATGCGTCAACTAATATCTTTGAATGCGAGTCTATTTTAATTAGGCAGACTACGTACATTGATACTAACTACTATTGTTAATTATTGCTTTTTGATCGATGTAACGTTTCACCCCATGCGCTGCACTTCCATGTTTTTAATTTTTTCCTACCAAATTGTTTAACTTGACCTTTTTAATCCACCATCTTGAAAAGATATTAGGATAATTAATGGCACGCGTTTAGGTTGAATATCTACTTCAAAAAAAAAAAAAAAAAAAAATCTCTTTCGCCTGTATCATTAAATCCTACCTTTAATTTCTCCTCTTTCTAATATTTTAATTAATCTTTTTCTTTTTTATTTCTAAATACTGGAGTATATTCTTTCACCAACCACCTTTTTTAGCTAAGACGACCTTAATTAATTCCTAGACAAACGATCATGATCATATGTGTATATAGTTTAAGTTGACCCATTGGATTAATTATTTCATGCAAAGCATTGGTAGTTCGTAGTTAATTGTAAATGGTTGGTGAGACTTAATTTGAAGCAGTACCAATTTTCTAGATTAATTAATTCTGCTCTCAAGTCTCAACCACTGCATGACATACAAGTTCCAGTTAACACTTTTTGTAATCACCTTAATTAGAAGTTGAGTACTGACAGGAGACGCATTCAGCAAACTAATTTCTTAGTTTTTTTCACTTCTACAAAAGGTTTATATATGTGTGTATATATATATATTAAATTGTGTATGAGATGAGAACCAATGAACTAAAGTTCAAATGGGATCATAAATACTGTAGATGAGATTGTTCATGGGCGCGAACCTTAGCGGAGAACTGGAGACACTATTTTATAGCCGTCCCGTTATGCCCTTATTACGCTCTTCCTCATATGAAGGTTATAAATGAGCTTAAGTTTTACATTCTTCTTTATTCACTATAAAAATAATGAATAATTAAAAATAATAATATAAGATTGCTACATAATTACGACTTACAAGTTAACACCCCCAAACCATCAACCAAGATTGATGCAGCTTCATCTGCTAATAGACTATGAATGCAATCGCATTGCAAGCATGTCTTGCTACAACAATTAAATAAAGAGTAATGTTAGAGACACAAACTATTTTACAATATAAATTGACTGATGCGACACTGTTGTATTGGTGATAGTTAAAAAAAACACCTCCCCACTACAACACTATCACCAATATAACAGTGTCACATCAGCAAGTTTGTAAAATGTTTGTAAAATAGTTTGTGTCTTTAGCATTATTCTTCCATGATAATGGGACGAGATAAGCCTTAATTTGATAAACCGGCATAACTCAACACTCTAATTGGATCAAGTGTGTGGACTAGGATACTCGGAACCATTTTTTGAATTTATTTAAGAATAATGCTAGAGACACAAACTATTTACAAACATTTTACAAACTTGTTGATGTGACATTGTTGTATTGGTTATAGTGTTGTAGTGGGGAGGTGTTTTTTTTAACTATCACCAATACAACAGTGCCACATCAGCCAGTTTGTAAAATGTTTGTAAAATAGTTTGTGTCTCTAGCATTACTCTATCATGAAATTGGAACAGAATCAAAATCTATACTCTCTTCTTTTTCGCCAAGGACATGATCCCCAACCACCCAGCCCAATACTTGACTAGTCTTTTTCGGCAAGGACATGATCTCCAACTACCCAGCCCAATACTTGATTACTTTGAAGGGTGACAATCGTGTCGTGTTAAGTGAATTTGTATCGTGTCCAAACTTATTTCTGACATGTGTTTATGACACAAACCCGTTAAATTATCGCGTCGTGTCAAAAATTAATATGTATTTATGACACGTGTATATAACACGAACCCGTTCATAAATTCATGTCGTGTCAAAAATTGATGTCTTTTAATTTCCATACTTTTTTAATGAAGCAACAAGCTACTCGCCAGAAGCATCTCTGGTCTAGGTTGAATTTGGGCCCTCGTGTGAGCTAATTTTCTTACGGAAAAAAATAGGCCATCTTTGGAAAGGTGTTTTTTATAATATTAATCATTTTTTTTAATGTTTATTAGCTTATCTTTTATTCTCTCTATTCTCAAAATGATGAACAAAAGTATAATTATTTTTGTTCTTAAAAAAAATGAGATAAAGTATATAAAATAAAAGGTAATTATGTCATTTAGTAGGGTTTATTAGTGTAAAAAAATAAAATTATTCATCATTTTATGAATCTTGTGAGATCACTAAGAATAAATTTGGAATTTTATTTACTCTCTTTCCTCTACTTTTGTTTTTCTAAATATACGTAAAATTTATACTTTGCTCATCCTTTTGATAACGGAGGAAATAATAATTAATGCTCTTTTACTTTTTAATATTTGAAAAATATAAGTTTTTAATAAATTTTTGAATACTTAATATTTTTTTAAAACTGAATTTATATTTTTAATAATAAATAATTTTAGAATTTAAAATTAATATCATAAATTTTAAGTGGAATTTAAATTCTGAATTTTTAAATAAACATTTATTTGAAAATATTTGTACTTTGAACACAAAGATACTAAATCTAGCAAATGAACAATTATAGTCAGAGTTAGAATTAATTTATTGTCCAAACAAGCCCAAACCGCTCCCTTTCGAGTTTCGGGTGTGTACTGAATTATACTCCATAGTAACACCAAAGTACTTCTATTTTATATAGATTTCAAACTCATGATATTTATATACATATATGTAGCTACCACAAGCTTTTATCAAGAAACGCAAAACCACATCTTTAATTCATACTCCCTCTCTGATAGAATAAAAATGTCTTAATTTGAATTTCATAGTCAGATTGACTATTTTCAGAAAAGTATATTTATTTAGATTTTTAAAATCATGAACTTAGTTAGTAAAAAATTTTACGCAATTTATTTTGATAATGGTAAATATATATATGTGTGTGTGTGTATGTATGTGTGTGCGCTCTCTCTCTCTCTCTGGTGTGGTGTGTGTGGGTGTTTTGTTAGTAATCATTTTTTGACTTATTTTTTTTTTTAATTTAACAATAAAGTCAAACTATAAGATATTTATTCTAAGATAGATTGTAAAAGAAATATGATTGAAAATAAATCAGAGAGAAATGTAATGGTAAGTGGTAAGATTCTTGTTTAAGCAAATTAAACTTAAGTTAATACTGGTCAGCTTTATGTAGTTCATCTAAATATCGAAGCTCTTTGAATCCTATTAATTTGTCTTCAGAAGCTAACCTAGATAATTATATACGGAGTATAAGATAAGATCAGTCGTATGAGGTGAGAGAAATAATACATGGCAAGGCAGTTTGGTGTCTATACGGTATACGTGGAGTGTGGGTTGATCGGGTTAGCCGAGTAGATGGACCTTACCATTTGTCTTAATTCTGGGATGGACCCTTACCATTTGTCTTAATTCTGGGATGGACCCTTACCATTGAGATCGATTTAATACTTCCTCCTTTCTTTAATTTTTTTTTTAAAAAAATAAGGAAAATATTTCATAAAAATAATTTTTATTGATGATACTATAAAATGACATAATGTCCTTAAATATAATAACACAGTTTTACTATCATGTCACTATTTATTAAATTAAAAATTAATTATATATGACCAAATATGTATTGACAGATATTATGAATGAATATTATCAGATTTTTCCAACCTACTTCTTTCACTCCAATAATTCTCTTATCTTTCTTATTATATAATTATTTGACTCCCTTTGTTACAATAATGTTCATTAAGTTAGCGTTATGACATTGTTGGGGGTTGCAACTTTCTGTGGAAGACTTTCTTACTAGTAGACCTTCTAAATTTCGTATAGTACGTACTATTATTAATAATTCTAAAATTCAAAAATCATTTACGTGTCTGATGATTAAGTTTTTTATGCAGAAATTAAACATTGACGAAGCTATACATTGACACAACCTCTATTGAATTGGGGGATGGAGTACCAAAAAAACCTGACAAAACTTTTCTATACATCTATCCAAGCTATCCTATCGCCATATATAGGTAGAATGTTCGTAGGTATTACAAATTTACAATCAATACCTTATACATATCATAGGCTGACAAGACATCCTAATTTAAAATAGTTATAAGTTAACTCGAGTAGTTCCTAAATTAACTCGGATAGTCACATTGACAATTATAAATCCATTAAGTCTATGATGATTAATAATTATAGTCATATTGATAATAACAAATTTTTGTCTTCAATTAACGCATACATACATATATAGGTCAAGATAAAATGACTTTTGATGTATATGCATGTATTCATATTAAATTTACAAGTTAACATATTCAAGTGTACTCATGCAATTTTGTTTCTGTGCATGTTTTTGGTGTATGCATGTATTCATATATAACAATCAATAATTGGATGTGTTTCGATATGCAATTGTGAATTCCCAACAATTGCAATTATTCCCTCCGTCCCAAATTAATTGCATTTCTAGGACTTTTTAAAGTCAATTTGACTATTTTTAAAACTAATTTTTTTACTATTTTTGCTAACATATAGGTGAAGATATTATAACCAAAAGAAAGTATATACAATTTATTACTAATTTCAATTTTTATAATTTTAGAAATATATTTATATATGCTTAATTATTAATTTTAAAAATAGTCAATTTGACTTTAAAAAGTCCTAGAAAAGCAATTAATTGGGGACGGAGGGAGTAATACTTATCAATATTGGATTACCTATATAATTGAGCAAATAAAAATAAATAATTCTAATTATCTTTGTTTCCAGGCTTTATTAACAACGAACATAGTACTAACTTAGTTTCAACCCAAGTTTTATAAAACCTCCCAATTCCATCGGTTGTAAATGATGTTTTCATATGAATAATTATTACGTCGTTCATTTTATTTGGTCACATAAATATCTTAATCAAATATTATTATTAATAAATAAAGTCCGTATCTTGTACAGACTATTACACTAGTACGAGTAATAAGACAAAGACTGAATTATATTTATTCATATATACGAATATTAAATTCTATAATCTCATTACTACATCTAGGTCTGTCAATAAATTAGATCAGAACAAATTATACCCTGATTCACTATGCTTTATTAAATGTGATAATGAATCACTGATCTGTTTCATAATTCACTTAATCCAACGATATGAATTATTATCCAAATCGATTCATTTCAAAAAAATAAAAAAATATTTGTATAATTATTAATTTATATAATATTATTATTTATGAAATTATATTAAGTTATGAAAGAGTATCAGTTCGTGTGACCAATTACATTAATTAAAGTCAATTTAAAAAAAATTAAAATATTTATTACATTACGAATACATACTTTTTTTCTTGAGTTATTTCTACTGCCATAGCATTATATAAATTTAGAAACAGAAATAATATGTAGTGCGACTTTTGTATTGTAACTTCACTGACTTAATTGGGTGTATGATTAACCTGGCAGTAGTGAAACATACGGGATTGCACTGCCATATTGCTGTTTGGCCTGTCATTGACGTGTCACGTATGTTTGCCACATGGATTTTTGTATTGGCTTATAATACTGCTGTTTGGATTAGCACCGAAACATGTGATTTTTTTGGTTTTTTTTTGGTAGGTGAGCGAGTCAAATTAAATTTGATTTATGATTTGTATTTATTTAAAATATTGATGCATTCAATTAAATTATTATAGATTAATGAATAAATAAGTTAGAATTTTAATTCAATAAATTATGTTAAAATAAATTAAATTAAAATCAAAATTTAGTTCGTTAACAGTACTTACTCCATCAGATTAACAAATTCTTTGAATTGATTTCAGCGGGCGCTGTTTCCTACATATTCATCATCATAGTATAGCCAGTAGATCGAACGTTATTCTCTAACAATAGGATCCATATAGTACTAATTAAAATAGTAGTATAGGCTTTCTTAATTTCCACTAATCTCGTGTTGTCTCTGTACGTAGTGGAGTATCTACTACTCCTATCGTATATATGTATGTATTAAAAAAACGTGTCCGTAGGCATTTATCGTTTTCGTTTCTTTATCTGTTAAAAAAATCGATTTAATTGAGTAATTCATTTATAGCCTGGCCCGTCCATCTGGCTAATTAATACTTAATAATTGGCTTCCATATTTCAGCCAGAAAAGCACCTACTCATTTAGCAACCACATTAATATTGTCACCCATCTGTTTCTTTGTCGTGTGGCACATCATATAGCATGCATAGCTTGAGGAGATAAAAGTGCCACATCTTTGTAATTTTCTTTTTAAAGGAAAAAAATTGCCAAGTATTTATAGCAACCGCGATTGTTGTCTCATCAATTGTTGAAACTTTTTTCCAAATCATATCCTAATTTATTATTGCAGATACTAGCACATTTATATATATATATATATATATATATATATATATATATATGCGCGCGCGCGCATTAAAGTAGTAATTACTCCTAACAAGAAGGGAGTTGTTTGTTGATCTCGACCCTACTCTCGCTATCCCCTCAGTTTATTTTAGTTGACGTTTTAGAAAAAAAGTACATTAATTGAAAAATGTGATCAATATTTTGTTTAAGTGATTTAGTTGAATATATATTTTTTAATATTATCTTTAATAAATTCATTAAAAAGATTCATAGTTAAAATATGATACTATGAAAAATTAAGTCATTAATTATTTCTTAAAGCATACAAGCGCCAAATTAAAAGAAAAAAATTGTATTAAAAAAAACACATGAAAAAGGAATAGATGGAGCATCTAATTAAGGGCATGAACAGAAATTTATGTATTTAGGAGGCTGTTTGATAACTGAATGAAAAGTTCTGAATGTATAACAGAATCTGAATGAACTGAATAGAGTAGAAATTCTGAATACGGATGAAATAATGTGTTTAATCATGATATTTGTCTGTCTAGAATATCTGAATATGTGTATTTTTCTATTTAAACTTTTTAAGTTGTTATGAACAAATTTATTATGTAATTATAAATAAATAAAATTATCTAAAAAAATTAAAGACAAACTTTTTGACCAATCTTTAATTATGGTGTATACTATTAGTAATATAATTTTAGGAATAAATTAATAAGGATATTAATAATAGAGTCCTTCTAGGGCGACATTGTTTGCTGACATTGTTTGGCGACATTTTTTTTTTGTATATTTTTTTTGTTTTGACTCTCAAATAATTTATATGATTTATTGGAACTAAAATTTTTTTAAAAATAAAAACAGTGATTTAGGTGTAATTTGAATACATATACAAAAAAAAAATTACAAAAAAAAAAATGTCGCCAAACAATGTCAGCAAACAATGTCGCTCTAGACTTATTGTTAATAATATTCTATCATTTCATAAAATCAAAACAAAAAACTACAACAAAATTCATTAAATTGGTTATTGACCAATTTGTTAAAGAAAAATCAAAAATAATTTGCACATAACTTAATTTGTTTATAATAGTAAAACAAGACGGATATTGAATGTAATTTTTAATTGTCAATGAGGGAATAAAAATATCATTTAGCTATATTTCTTACCTATTCAGCTACAATTTTTTGGATGAATAGTTCATACATTCAGAGTTTAAAAATTATAAAACAAATGGTTGAATGACTTATATTCAAACTCATTTTGAATCATTTAAAAGTAAACAAATAGTTCCTAAGCACGATTAGAGATAAGGGGCCACGGTATTATGTAATGTCGATTTTCAATTAGGGTTCTTGTTTTGGGAAAAAAATGTCTAAAAGGTTTGACTAAATGAAACGTATGCATTAATTACATACTAACTGTCACTATATATTACTGTACTGTATTATATTCCCTCCGTCCCAAATTAATTATATTTTTAGGATTTTTTAAAGTCAAATTGACTATTTTTAAAACTAATCTTTTTACTATTTTTGCTAACATATAGGTGAAGATATTATAACCAAAAGAAAGTATATACAATTTATTACTAATTTCAATTTTTATAATTTTAAAAATATATTTATATATGCTTAATTATTAATTTTAAAAATAGTCAATTTGACTTAAAAAAATCCTAGAAAAGCAATTAATTTGGGACGGAGGGAGTAATTACTATACATGCTCTGAAGATTACAGAACAGCGAAATCTAATTATGGATGGGGTCAGTGGCTACCTGTAAGTTGTCCCTTATTCATACATCCAATCGTGAGTGAGTTTATCTACCTATATCCATCTATATAAATATTGGATCTACATATATATAGAACAGGAGTATGTAGTTATAGTTATATGCTAGCTACTAGCACGCTAGAATTCCTGAACTTCTCCGTGGCACAAAAATCTTTGTGCCTCGATTGGTGCAATAAGATTCAGATCATCCGAGATTATGGCTTCAGGGTGGTGGGGATTCGTTGCTTCTGCTGTCTCTGCAATTATCTTCCTTCAATTATCATGTTACTCAGAGAAAGGTATGTGTGTGTGTGTATATATATATATATATGTATATATATATATGTATATATATATATACACACACATACACACATACATATGTTGCATACTCTCATTCTCTCTCTCACCAAATATTTTCCATTAATTGTTATGTGCTTTGACTTTCTTAATTGATTGTCTTGTGAATACTAAATTTAGTATCGACCAGTGCAGCTTACGTATAAGTGGTGCAGGTGGTTTACCAAATATTAATTGTACGTTCTATTGAAAATTTTTATTTAATACATTTATTAATTATGAATTTTCTGTGAGTCCAGCCCCATATCATAGTTTCGCCAAAGATGCAACATCGGCTCCACCCGTGGCATACTATGACTACATCATAATTGGAGGAGGAACTTCGGGCTGCGGATTAGCCGCAACTCTCTCCCAAGGCGCAAAAGTTTTGTTGCTTGAAAGAGGTGGTTTACCCTACGGTGACCCTAGCATCTCCAACATAGCTGGTTTTCCGGTCACTCTTGCCAATATCTCACCCTCATCGCCTTCCCAGTTATTCATCTCAACCGACGGAGTCATTAACCACCGTGCCCGTGTCTTGGGTGGCGGCTCCGCCTTGAACGCCGGTTTTTTCACCCGGGCCAGCGCCGAGTTTGTGGCCACGGCCGGGTGGGACCCGAATCTTGTGAAAGAGTCATACGAATGGGTTGAAAAGAAGGTGGCGTTTGAGCCATCTATTAAGCAGTGGCAATCCGCGGTGAGGGACGGGTTGCTTGAAGCGGGCGTGTTGCCGAATAATGGTTTTACGTATGACCATTTAGTTGGGACAAAAGTTGGTGGTTCAATCTTTGATAAAGATGGTCATAGACACACTGCTGCTGATTTGTTGGAGTATGCTAATCCCACATCAATTACTCTTCACCTTCATGCAACCGTGCAACAGATTTTGTTCAAGGTTCAAGGTACGTTACTTACATGCAATATTCCTTTCAAAATTAAAAATACATTTATATATATATATATTGAAACTATTTAATTTTCATTTTATATATTCCCTGATACGTACTAATTATATATGAGAAGTTGGTAATGGGCCTGTTGGTGGGAATGCGATGATATATTTAATTGTAAAAGGATAATGACATATTAGATATATTATTTTATCCTAATTCTTCGATTCTAAATTCATCTTTAATTTTAGAATGAATTAGAGTATAAAAAAATGTAATTTTAGAAGATGTTTTAATTTACTGCTTTTATAGAAAAAACTTAAAAACACCAGCGATCAAGGCTTTGGATTCTGAGTTAATTACACTTACTTTTATTGATTAATTGATGAAGTATAGGTGTAAAGCTGGTCCTAAAGTTGAAACTGTACATTTGATCCAATTAAAAACCCGTGACTTTTTTACCTATACTTAGCTATGAATCTGGTCGATATATATATATATATATATATATATATATATATATATATATTATGTTGACAATTCTACCGTTTAACTCTCCTCGAAAGACAAACTCGTCTTTAATATTAATGTTGTTCTGGACGACATTGGTTACAACCTCACGCTGAATTTGTCTCCACTTAAATTCTTGAAATTTTTCAGGACTCTACTTCTTTTAAATTTTCCTTTTCTTCTCCTTTTTGAAACTTATTATAAAAAGTTGGTTTGAAAGATTCCAATATCCATTAATTTATTGCATTTATTTCCCCTTAATAACTAAAGGTTCTAGATGCAATTGCAAAATGGACAAGTGGCCTGACGATGCAACTATAATTTATATCAGCGAAATATTCACAATTACGCTAATATATTCTATCGGTCACAAATTATAAAATTAATATTAGTTTTTTAAAAATTAATTTTTATAATATTTTTAAAATTAAAATTGACACAATTCATAGAAGTTAAATAAAAAATCTTATATTTTTGTAGTATTTTTTAGACAATTTATGATATTTATTGACAAATACTAAATGAATTTATGTTAATTTTAAATTTGAAAATATTTGTAATTGATTTTTAGAAACTCAATATTGGTATTATATTTTGAAACTGAGGTTATATAACTGAATAGATTTATGAATTACAAGTAAAATTGAAAATAATACTACATATTAGATTTCTCGTACAGGTGAGTTAACCTCAACATCAAAGCTGCGCTCAACGTTCTTTTAAGATACAAATGATTAAAATTTTCTATTGATTGTGTTTATATTGCATTAAAGTCCTTGTTTAAGTTATAAAATACTCTCTTCTTTCTATTGTATAAATCATTTTAGAATAAATTTTTTTCATAAAATAATAGTTTTGTATATATTTAGGAGAACAAATTAAACTAATCATTTTCTACTTTGCTCTTAAAAAAATAGAGTAATTGAGAAAGAGGAGGAAGAGTAATTAATAATTGCATGGGTAGTAATAAAATTTCAAATTAACATTAATTACCTAATATTAAAACTAAATTTTTTTTTAATATATATGATTACGTTTCAAACGACTTATATAATGAAAATGAGGGAGTATCATGACTTGATATATGCTAACATATATAACTGTATCATTAACATAAAAATAGCTCTATGTACAAACAACTAGATGACAGACAAATGTCATAAATGGTACTGCTAATGAGATGATGTAAATTCACAAACTCATTAATTAATAATTAAATAACAGGATCCACAAATTATTTACTCTTTCTTAATTGTTTGTTCATAAATTCAGTTTATGCAAATACAAGTACCCCTAATATAAATTTATAATAAAATTTAATTAAATCTCAGGGAACTTTAATATATACACTATTATTTATGATGATATCAAATACAGGAAAACTTAAACCAAGAGCTTATGGAGTTGCGTTTAAAGATTCAAAAGGCGCGACTCACATGGCATATTTGAACAAGGGTTCGAAAAATGAAATAATATTGTCAGCCGGTGCACTTGGGAGCCCTCAGCTGTTGATGTTGAGTGGCGTTGGACCTGCCGAACACCTTTTATCAAAGGGGATCAAGCTAGTGTTACACCTGCCGATGGTCGGCCAAGGTATGGCCGATAATCCAATGAACGCACTCGTCATTCCTTCTCCCCAGCCCCTTGAAATCTCTCTCATTCAAACCGTGGGCATTACCCCCTTCGGTAGCTACGTCGAAGCAGCTAGTGGGACCCTCGAGTTGGCTTGGGCCCGTAATTTACCTGCAGAATTATTAAATCAGGTTTGTTGTCCTTTTCGTATCGACAACATATTAAAAGACTTTAATTTATAAATCCTGTATTATGATAAATTTGTGTTGAACTGTAATATCGAAATTTAAAAATACATGAGATTAGAGACAAATACAAGAAAGTCTTACTTATTATACATTTCTTCAAAATGAATACTATTAATATTTATCTACGTAATTGTCATTCAAAAAATTAACGTAAATATTCACAATATATATTATCAGTTTTCTTAATTTATTATTTTGACCTAGAGTTTGACATAAATTTGAAATGCTTCATGTAGACTGGGCGCCAAGTGACTCCACAAAAACTCACCCCAGAAGCCAAAGAATACCTGGCATCTAGCCTTCAAGCCGGAATCATCCTTGAGAAGATTCAGGGTCCTCTTTCTTCCGGCCATCTCGAGCTCGATACTACGGATGTAAATGATAACCCTAAAGTTACTTTTAATTACTTTCAACACCCTCAAGACTTGCAAAGGTGTGTTCAAGGCATGGAAACTGTTATAAAGGTCATAGAATCCAAGTCCCTCTCCGCATTTCGATTTCCTCTCGTGGCCGTTCAAGCTTATATTAGTGCCATGGTTGCCCTTCCTATTAACTTGAGGCCTAAACACCTTGATTCAAGTTTGTCGCTTGAACAGTTTTGCATGGACACAGTAATGACCATATGGCATTATCATGGGGGATGTCAAGTTGATAGGGTTGTGGATCATGATTACAAAGTTATTGGCGCGGATGCATTGCGTGTTATCGATGGATCTACATTTTATTTTGATTCTCCTGGAACAAACCCTCAAGCTACTGTCATGATGCTGGGAAGGTATATTTGTGATAATTAATTTTTATTTTGAGTTCATTGTTATTTTAATTTATAATTGATGATTAATTGTGGTCATTTAATCTTAAGTAATCTTTATAATTAACCAGATTTTTACGATGTGTTTTTTTCTTTTGGTTTGTGATGCAGGTACATGGGACTAAGGATTCTGCAGGAGAGGTCTTCTCCACATGGAAGAAAATAGAAGATTATGTTGTAAAAGAAAAACACTATTATATATATATATATATATATAATATAATATGATATAAGATTATGTATTGTATGATTTGACCATTGGTGTCATAAGTTGTTTTGGGCAAACAGTCTAACAAGATTAGATTGCTCCTTAATTCATTTGTTGGAAAAAAATATCCAATAAAAGTATTGGTACGTGTTTATTTAATTCCTTCTTCACGGGACATCTTCCTTTTAGATCTCAAGTGAAAGCGTGCGCACATAAATAAACTCACTCTTACACTATCGATCAACACATGAGCACTCTCTCAAATTACATAACATCATATCCCGTAGAGTAATCCATCAATGTTTATAGATCATGTTCAAATTATTTTCAATCGCATTTTCAAGTAAAAGTAATAGAGTGCTACAAGAAAATAAATAAATTACAATGCAAAGATATAAGGATAAAAATATTCTTATTGCAAAATATTTGGCATGTGATTGTACTATAAGACCGAGTTCTTAAAAATATGTCAGGTTGAATTTAATTTTTAATGATTTCTTAATAATTATTCATCAATGAGTGTTAGATCAAATGTGATAAGCCTAGTGACAAAATCTTTTCTTTTTTTTAAAGACCTTAGGATTAATTATATTCTTAGAATTGAATTGTAATAAAATGAATTCTCAAATAAAATAAAAAATCAACAATGTGTTTTAGATTTAGTTGAACAAAATTAGAATATTCAAGATATTGTATATGTAACCATAAAATATTATTTTTGTGTGTGTATATATATATATATATATATATATATATATATATATATATTATACAAAAAATATAGTTACATATGTTAACTGGCATAATTTGAAAGTATCCTCATATTTTTCCGTTTTACTTCTAAATGGGTCTGAATATGATTGATTATCATATATATATATATATATATACGCATGTGAAGTTGTTTCTCCATTCTAGTTATCAGTCTCCCTCTAAATTAAAGAAACTGGCATGCACCAATTAATTTTGTATAAGCCTTTTTATCAGTTAGGACGTGTTGTCTAAGTTGACAATTAATTGGCCGTAAATATTTATGACAATTAATAAACCCTCAAGCTCAATTATGTCGGCTACCACGCAAATATATTTATTTGTTAGCCATTCTGAATTTGAAAATGAGATAATGAATCTTGAATTTCTATACCGTATATGTTTGTTTATTTGTGAAATGGTTGATGCAGGACTTTCCTGCTCAGTTAAGTTTATTGATATTCATTGGTTCTGGAAATCACTGATGATGTAAAATTGTAAGAGCTTGCCAAGAAGAAGCAAAATCTTGTTGGTGTTGGACAAGCCCATGGTTGTTTGGCTTAATATGTCTGATAATTCATTAAAGCTATGTTTGGCAATTTCTCAATAATGTTTGGAATTGGAGTTGAGCCCCAAATGTTTGCTAAATTTAAATTCTATAAAATTGTATATGTGCTTTAGTCCGGGGCTACAAACCATTCGAACCGAACATTGACGAACTCGAATTGAACTCAATACTATTAGTTGAACTCGAACATGTTCGTTTAACATGATCGAAGCAACACGCATGTGTAAATTCGAATCGTTAAATGTTCGAAAACATATTCGAGTTCGCGAACATAGTCGGACAATATCATGTTTGTGAACACAACTCGCTCTTGAATGTCATCATGCTCGTGAATACATTTGAATCATGTAGTTGTTAGCGAATACATTTGAATCACATACTTGTTCAAGATCACATTTAAATCACAAATTTGTTCACAGACATGATTATTGAATCAATGATTCTAGCTAGAATCTGAAGTTACTGTCTAAAATCTAAAATTTGTTAATTTTGTTTCTAGATGTGAAAACAAAACTATTAATTTGGACTATTAAAATCATTGAATATAATTTTGACTACTCAAAGCGTATTCCCATATTTTAGCAAGAAAAAACATGATATTAATTATGAAAATGTTCAAATTATTTATTAAATTAGGGGTGAAGAAGTACACATTGTGTCTATTGTATTGCAATTAAGTTGTCTCTTTTTTTTGACAATACATTGAAATAAGGACAGAGTAATTTTCATTGATAAGTAAATCGAATTACAAAAACACTAGTCCTGATGTAGGACAAATGGCGTTGGATCGTTTGAAGAATAACTTGATAGAAAGAAAGGTTCGAAGAAACGAGCATAGTTCTTCGGGATCGAGTGAGTTTTGTCTTCGGAGTTCGGGCGTAGGCTTCGGGTTCAAAAGTGGTGTCATGACTTCGGGAGATCGACGAATTGATTTTATTATTAATTTTATTATTATTAGGGAATAACTATGTTTATGGTATTAGCATGTTATTAGGAAACAAATTCTTTTATGTTAGTAGAAGTTTAATAGGAAGTTAAATATTGTTTAGGATTTGATTTCCATAATTCTAGGAATTCTATTGTGATTTGAAAAGAAAGTCTGTTAGCTATAAAACCCGATTTGTAAGTTTGCAACAAAGGAGCATTATTATTAACTTTTGATTAATAAAATTGAATTATTTCTCTGATGGAATCCAATTTGTATTCTTAAAATTTACGATAATAAATTTTTATACTTCCGTTCTGCGTCAAGTCCCTTCCCAAATGTCATTCTCATTGCATTGTGTCTATTGAATCAATGCGTGGTCCTTTAATGTGGATAGGCCTTCGGGCGCATAGGCTGCCTCAACTTGGATAATTGTAAAATCAGGTATGGAAAGTCGTTGCCGAGAACATTAATGTTAGGCCTTAGATACATAGCCCAATGAACTTTAATCGTTGTATGGTTAGCAAATCAATATCAATACTATATGCTACGATTAAACCTAAAAATGCAAAATAATACACTAACAAATGCTACGATTAAAGATTAATAGATATCTGAATTTATGAATAATAATACACAGTGGATTTGGTTAACTTTATATGTTGAATTTGTTTACTCGTGTATTAGGTTCTATTAGGTATGGAGGGAGTAAATTATTAGAACTACGTGGTTGGATTAATATTAATATTAATAAGAATAATAATAATACTAGTATTAATATTCATATTAGTTATTACTATTATTAATATAAATATTATTAATATTAATATTAGCATTAATAATATTACAAAATATTAATATCAATATGTTGAAGTTGTAGTCCTTTTTTAATTGCCGCTTATTAATTGTCCTAGCCGCTACAAGTTATAGCATCATGTCCCTTCTTCTTTTTTTGTTGGAATAATAACCTGACAACCGGTTGCCATTCTTAGCATCATGTCAATCTGTATATAACATCGCAAGACTCGAACCTCATCTGAGTCGATTGAATTGAATTTAATTGAATTGTCCTTAAATTTCTGCATTAAATTTTCGATCTCCTATTGGTTGGGAATCAAATTAGAGTCCTAATTAGTTACAATTAAATTGAGTCAATTATATTACGTAAAAAAACCAAGAGTTAAAAACGAAAAGTTGCTACCAACACAAAAACGTTACTACTTCTTGAAATATATTATGCTCATTCTCCTGAGTTTTTAGTTTAAGACCGAGTTCTTAAAGATACTTCGTGTTGAATTTAATTTTTAATGATTTCTTAATAATTATTCGTCAACGAGTGTTAGTTCAAATGTGATAAGTCTAGTGACAGAATTTTCCATTTTTTCCTAGAGACCTTAGGATTAATTATATCCTTAGAATTGAATCGTAATAAAACAGATTCTCAAATAATGTGTTTTAGATTTAGTTAAACAAAATTAGGATATTCAAGATATTGTACATGTAACCATAAAATATTATATATATATATATATATATATATATATATATATTCCAAAAAATATCGTTACACATGTCAACTGTCATAATTTGAAAGGATCCTCATATTTTTACGTCTTCCTCCGGAAAAATTCTCTGCTCTTTGGTTTCGCTCTCCTATTGATATAGTGAAAGTGAATGTTGATGCTTCTCTGTCTCGTTCTAGTAAAACAGGTTTTGGTATAGTTGTTCGGGATTCTTATGGTGAAATTCTGGGTTCTGCCATGGAATTACGAGACTGAAGCATGACAGTTGAGTGTGGTGAGGCCATCCCATGGTCATTCTCCGTGGTATGTCTTCTGTCAAAGATTTGGGTTTTAAAAAGTCATGATGGAAGGCGATTGCGAGATATAGTTATTCATCATCTTCGCAATTTTAACTCAGAATTTTCGTATTTCGGTTATATCTTGGATGATTGCTTGCTTCTTAGAAATTGTTTTGAGTCTACATGCTTCTCTCATGTTCCACGTATCGTAAATTAGCTAGATTAAGGGCCTGTTCGGGAACTCTTTATTTTAAATGACTTATAAGTTTAAAATATAAGTGGACTTATAAGTTGTTTTAAGTTGTGATTTATAAGTAAAAGTATTTGGCATCAATTTGACTTATAAGTCAAAAATTAAGTTAAAACAAGTTATGAAGGTGTTCGGCTCATAATGACTTATAAGTTAAAATAATGTAAAGATTACTAAAAAGGACATTAATAAAAAGAGGGGCAAAATAGAAGAAGGGCAAAATAGACATTGTATTTGGTCAAACTAACTTATTTTAAAATGACTTATAAGTCATTTTAAAATAAATCACAATTAGTTACTTATTTTTTTTGACTTAAAATTCAACTTATAAGTAAAAAAAATAAGTCATTCCCGAACACTTAAATAGTAGCAAATAACTTATAAATTGGTTTGACTAACTTATAAGTCACTCCAGAACACCCCCTAAGTCATTCTTTTGAGTTTTCAGTTTTTTTATACTTAACGGAAGAAGTTATCGTTTCTAGTCCATTCTTTCTTTTGTACTATCTGATTTGCAAGCTTAATATATTTCCCAATAGGCGGGCCGTTGTGCATTAATTCAAGTTGACTTTTAGATTGTGGAAAAGGGCGTTAATTACAAACAGCATAAAAGCTTAAGATTCAATTATTTATCTTAATTACTACCGGCTAGTAGTTGACTAATTAGCCCCCTGTTTAATGCATGTCTTAGTTAATTGGTTCGTTGAGAGAGACGTTCTGAATTTTGGGAAACATCTTTCAACCGTTAGATTTTGCCATTAATTACAACAATATCGTCACCCGTAATATAACAAAGGTTATTATCAAAATTATACTACCCTGTTCCACATAAGTTTACTATTTATTTTTTATCAGTTAATATAAATATTATTTAATTTAAAATTGACTAATAAAATCATCGTATATAATTTTGACTACTCAAAGCGTATTCTCATATTTTGGCAAGAAAAAACATGATATTAATTATGAAAATGTTAAAATTATTTATTAAATTAGGGGTACATTATGTCTATTGTATTGCAATTAAGTTGTTGTTTTTTTCTGACAAAACCTTTGAACAAGAACATAATAAATTTTTATTGATAAGTAAATCAAATTACAAAAACACTAGAGTCAAGGTAATATTTTCTCGGTTTCTCCCCTCCCAAATGTTATTCTCGTTGCATTGTGTCCGGGGATGAAGCCACGTGTATGATTGTGGGGTCAATTGACCCTATTGATTTTTTTTATATATATGATGTAATAGCTTTTTTTATATGTAATTTAATAATTTGACCTCACTGAAATTAGTAATTTGACCCCATTGAAATTATACTAGTTATTTTTTGTGGATAAGTTTGATGGCTACAACAATGACACATATTATATTTTTTTAGTTATATATTTGAGTCATTTTTTGTTACTGTAATTATCAATTTTCTGATATTTTTACAACACTTTTAGATATTTTCACAAAAAAAAGTTTCGCTATAAATGTATAGCGACGGTGAAATTTTTTGCCGTCGTTATAAAATCTATAATTACATTTTTGTTGTAGAAATATCATTTTCTATTATGAAAATTGTGGTTCCCTTGATTTATTATTTCATACTCTAATATTTGACCTCATTGTCTACGATTTCTGGCTTTGCCACTGATTGTGTCTATTGAATCAATGGGTGGTCCTTAAATGTGGATAGGCCTTTGGGCGCATAGGCGCCTCAACTTGGATAATTGTAAAATCAGGTATGGAAAGTCGTTGCCGAGAACATTAATGTTAGGCCTTAGATACATAGCTCAATGAACTTTAATGGTTGTATGGTTAGCAAATCAATATCAATATCAATATCAATACTACTCTATACTACTACCGGTAATATACTAGTACTCTATATAACATCGCAAGACCCGATCCTCATCTGAGTCAATTGGGTTTAATTTAATTGAGTTGGCCTTAAATTTCTTTTTTTTTGCTAAATTTTTTTGTACATAACAACGGATCAAAATTACATTGGCAAAAAGGCATACCCCAGAAACTATAGCTATGTCATCTAGTGACAAATCAAAAGATGAGAAGGCTATAAGACCAACCTAGACCACCAGTCATCTAATTACAAAAGCCAATTACAATAAAATTGGTCAGTGTTAGTAGCTTTCACAAAAGAAGGATCCTGCGCTAAATTTAATGATATGTACCACATCCTTCGCCAACCTAGCCGGAGGAGCTAGCTCATTCTGATGTATCTTTTTGTTTCTTGCCTTATATTTCTGCATTAAATTTCCGAGTTGGGTTTAATTTAATTGAGTTGGCCTTAAATTTCTGCATTAAATTTCCGAGTTTAGCATCATGTCAATCTCCTATTAGTTGGGGAATCAAATTAGAGTCCTACATATAACATCGCAAGACTCGAATCATCTGAGTCGATTGAATTAAATTTAATTGAATTGTCCTTAAATTTCTGCATTAAATTTCCGACTTTAGCATCATGCCCAATCTCCTATTGGTTGGGGAATCAAATTAGAGTCCTAATTAGTTACAATTAAATTGAGTCAATTATATTACAGAAAAAAACCAAGACTTAAAAACGAAAAGTTGCTCAAATTGAATGTTCGGATCATTGTATTTTACTACCAAACTGTTCAGATTTTGAGTTGCCTGGCTCTTCATATTTGCTGGCAACAAATCACTACAAATCCATCCATATATATAAAAAAAGCAAAAGAAGAAGATCAGATGTCAATATGGGAGAAAGAGGAAAAAAAGAAAAGCGAAAGAGTAGAACATACTTTTATGCTTCTTTTTTTTGCCCGTAATCGCCGCTATTTGGTGAGATTTAAAATTAAAAAATATGAATCTTCTAAGATGAATAATAACTCGTGGCTTCGCATGTTAGGGGCAAAATTAAAGTTTTGAAATTGGAGTTTTGAAGAAGATATCGCCGATGACGGTGGATATTTTGACGTCTTTAGAGGTAGAGAGAAGGTGAGATGAAGAGTGACTTGGTGGAGTATAAAGTGGGGGAGGCTCAACAACATAAAAAAAACAAGGTCAACTATTTTTCTATATAATATAATATTATAGAAAACTGATATTTTCACGTGTAATTTTTGTTTTTGATATTTTCACACAGTCTTTATCTCACATAAGAAAAAAATAGATCACACTTTCATGTGAGAGAGGATCGTGTAAAAATATCAAAAACTCATGTGAAAATAGTATTCCCCAATATTATATTATATAGAATATTACTTGTTCTTAATTACTATTTTTATTATTATTATTATTATTTACTTACTTACTAGTCTTTTCTTATGATAAATTATATATAAAATTATCTCAAACACAAATTATAACACAAAAGTTAAAATTAAATAGTAATATGTTTTATTTATTTACTTATGATGTGACACATTCACAATATAAAATATATAATATTATCACAGTTAATACAGATAAATATTTATATTAAACAAATAGAATATAATATATAAGAAATTAGCAAAATAAAAATATTTATATAAAAAAAAAAAAAGAACTCACAAACTAGCTCATGCTTTTGCACGAGTTCTATATAACAACGTCTCAACTGGTTGCAAGTCTTAGTGACAACTTGGACTGTATTCAATAATCAATAATCAATAATCAATAATCAATAATCATATAATCAATAAAGAAGAAAGAAAAGAGGGGAGCGATAGTGGGTGTGCGCTGTTCCTGCAGACTGCCACAGCCAGATGGTGTCCAGTGTCCAGTGTCCAGTGTCCAGTGTCCACACACAAATACAAGAACGGACATCTTTTTTTAGTTCTATAGACTCGAGGTTCAATTGGGCCAACCAACTACAACTAATATATATATACCGCAATTTACTTGTACGGAGAAGAGGCAATAACTCGTATTATTTTTTGCTTCCTTATTTTTCGGGATTGCCGTGTTAAGTATAATAAATTGTGATAATTAATAGTACAAAGAATACCCCTATATTATTATTATAATAATATTTGTGAATTCACAATATTAGTGAAAAAGTATAATAATAAATTCACATAATAAAGAAGAAATAAACTTCACAGAATTAAATTTAAAAAGAAAGATTATTATGCACTCACTAATCAGATTAATAATGGATTAGTGTCGCATGCTTGCAAAAGTGAGGCGAGGTGTGGGGTTTGACACTTTGGCATCTCTCTTAAGAACATTCACAAACTCCCTATCTTCTCGATGTGTCGGCTTCAATTAATTTTTATAATTTTTCTTTTTAGATATATTAAGACTTGTGTGACATTATTATTTGTTTGAAAAAATATGTTGAATCATGTTCTGGACAAACTTTAATACTCTCCTATGGAATAATTTTTTTTAATAATACTCCAATCCAATGGGACTACGATTTGTCTACTTTTAGAGAGCCTTTTAAAATTATTAACGAAGACGACTTAATGGGCCGGTCTTTATACGTTTCTTCCAACTAAGCCCACCTCTTTTTCAAACTTACAACTAGAAATAACCCCGTAGAGTGGTAATAATGGGCCGGCCTTTATGCGTTTCTTCCTACTAAGCCCACCTCTTTTTCAAACTTATGACTAGAAATAACCCCGTGGATGTACCCCTAATGCATAAATTAAAGATGATAAAGACCTGGATAATATTATAATAATAGTTTAATGCTGGGATGTAGACTTTTACTTAAAATTTATTTAGAATTATGACCAAGAAAATGATGGCCCGTCCAACTCCTTCAAATTGACTTGAATGGTCGAAACAGATTTTCACCGGTCATTCTTTAAAAGAAATAAATAACCTTATATGGTACTTAATTATCAGAATAGTTTGTCACACAAGCAACAACTTCTTATAATTATAATATTAATATTAATATAAGAAGTTCTGAAAGGACACCATACCAACAGCAACAGGCAACAACTCCTGTGCTTGTGTTGTGTAATATCCCTCCGTCCTAAATTAATTGTTTTTTTAAGATTTTTTTAAGTCAAATTGACTATTTTTAAAATTAATAATTAAGCATATATAAATATATTTCTAAAATTATAAAAATTGAAATTAGTAATAAATTGTATATACTTTCTTTTGGTTATAATCTCTTCACCTATATTTTAACAAAAATAATAAAAAGATTAATTCTAAAAAAAGTCAATTTGACTTAAAATAGTCAAAATTGAGCAATTAATTTGGGACGGAGGGAGCAACAAAAAATAAAAATAAAATCTGGCTTTCTGAACTGCGATAAACAAACACCATACACAGGCTACTCGAAAACCGTCAAATCTATGTAACAAAATTATTGAATTACCAAGAGGCAGAGAAGATATCAGCAACATAGACCTAGATAATCAGGAGACAACCACTTTAATTGGCTCCTTTATACACCCAATAAATACTAGTAGAGCCTCGTTCTACTAAAGAAGCTTATTTGGGCAACAGCAATCTTCATTAATTGATAAACTCTCTCAAATACAGAAACCATAAGATCAATGGACATGATCACTAAGGTCAACAGATTTGCTAGCTGCCATGGTCTTCTTTATGGGTTCAATTTAGTGTATCCAACAGCTAAAATCAAGCAATCCAGTAAATAATCATACCTGGTGGGATTGGATGGTGGAGAACTGGGGATATAGTTGGTGGGGATCGTTAGCAGTTCTGCTTTTATTTTAAGCGTATAACAAAGCAACGTCAATCGTGTTAAACATCAAAGAAAAGGTCAACACAGTTACCTGACCTGTTCAATACAATCATTAATGTATACTTTAGACTTTCTTAACCAATTAGAATGCCCTTTATAATAACATGAAAGATAATTGAGGAAACAAAAAAACAGAAGCAGCAACACAGCCAGAGTGAAAATCCAGTGAAGAAAAAAACATAAATTCAAGTATTGTTAAGGAAGAGATACCAGAAAATATGCAGTCACCTCGCTTGAAGGAGATAACACAAGCATGCGTTCAGGGTTGTTGCCCAAGCCCTTTCCTGGATTTGCCTCCGCCGTTGAACACCACTTCCAAGCCCACCAGCACTCTGTCAACTTGTCGACGCGACTTTGTGGCATCAACATCTTCCTCTTTCTTCCCAAATACCCAGTTCACCAACCACGAGTCTCTCCCTTCTCTGAAGGAATCATTCACTCAATTCAAAAAAGCATTCCCACTATACTCTGAAACTACCAGAGTTGACCAAATCCGAGCTCAAGAATACAACCATCTCTCCCTCTCCAACCATATTTGCCTTGATTACAACGGCATAGGTCTCTTCTCCCACTCACAGACCACTCCAAATGGCTCCTCTTCTTCTTCACCACCTCAATATTCGGATTTTCCATTCTTTAGTACATTGTACAAGTCGGTCAATCTCAAGTCACAGCTACTTCATGGTGGCCCAGGTTCAGAATTGGAATCTGCAATCAAGAAAAGAATTATGGATTTTCTTAATATCTCTGAAAATGATTACTGCATGGTTTTTACTGCGAATAGATCATCAGCTTTTAAGCTTGTGGCAGAGTCTTATCCCTTCCAGTCAAGTCAAAAGCTTCTGACAGTTTATGACTACGAGAGTGAGGCAGTGGAAGGTATGGCGAGTATCTCAGAGAAAAGAGGAGCACGAGTCATGTTAACTGAATTTAAATGGCCAAGATTTAGGATTCACTCGGAGAAATTGAGGAAGATGTTGGTGCGGAAGAAGAAAAAGAAGAGACATAAGGGATTGTTTGTGTTCCCTCTTCAGTCTAGAATGACTGGAGCCAGTTATTCTTTTCAATGGATGACCACCGCACAGGAAAATGGGTGGCATGTTTTGCTTGATGCTTGTGCATTGGGGCCAAAGGACATGAACAGCTTTGGGCTCTCCCTCATCCACCCTGACTTCCTAGTTTGCTCCTTCTACAAGGTTTTTGGGGAAAACCCAACTGGATTTGGATGTCTATTTGTCAAGAAATCCACTGTATCAGTCTTGGAAGACTCCACATCCACAGGTATGGTTAATCTTGTCCCAGCAAAGAAATTGTTTGTGTTACCTGAAGATTCTTCTGGCACGGACACAGAACTCGAACAAGCATCCAGATTATGGGAACAAGAAGATGACTTGGCTACGACAAGCTCTTTCTCGGCTGCTACCTATGTTCAAAGGAAACAATCTGCAGAATTTGAAGTAAAAGACATCTACGAGATTCAAAAAAAAGAAATTACTCTAAATGAGAATGAAGAAACTTCAGATCGTAGAAAATCAGTGTCACCCACTAGTCTAGTCCAAGAGAAGAAACCTAAACTTGGTGAGCATGGAAGCTTAGGAATTAAATGTAGGGGCTTGGATCATGTCGATTCATTGGGGCTGGCAAAGATCAGTAACAGGGTGAGGTGCTTGATCAATTGGCTGATAAACGCATTAATGAAACTCCAGCATCCTTATGATGAGAAAAAGATTTCCTTGGTCAGAATCTATGGGCCAAGGGTAAAATTTGACAGGGGACCAGCATTGTCATTCAATGTGTATGACTGGAAAGGAGAGAAGGTTGAACCTGCTCTCGTGCAGAAGCTTGCTGATCGAAGCAATATTTCTCTCAGCAATGGGTTCTTATACCAAATGTGGTTCTCAGACAAGTATGAGGAAGAGAAGGAGAGAGTCATAGAGAGATGTGAAGAGAAAGACGGAACTGGAAACAGGAAAAAAGCTCACCAGGGTGTAACAGTGGTCACAGCTGCACTTGGGTTTGTGACCAATTTCGAAGACACTTATAGGCTTTGGGCTTTCATTGCTCGGTTCCTGGACGCAGACTTTGTGGAGAAGGAAAGATGGAGATATACAGCTCTGAACCAGAAGACAGTTGAAGTGTAAACATATCATCATATAAGCATTCATTATAATGAATTTGCAAAGCATATAATCTGCACCTCTGCAGAGTGGAATCCCTCTCAAATTGTAAGCTAACTGATGCAAAATATTAAAACAATAATAAATAAAGGTTTATACCGAAAACAGAAAATGTAAAGGTATATCATAAATTCTTCTGGATAATAATGTTAAAAAATAAATATTCCTCGAAGAAACTTTGCAGTTTGCACATGTATGTTCTGGTGGATATCAAAATCAGTCAATTCTGTAATTACAGTAATTAGACATATGCTTGATGTATGTGTACAATGTTCCAAAGTGTCAAATTAGCAACAAACTCATCCTTGCTTCCAAATGTGTACACTTCAATATTTGAAAGCCTTGTGCATAAAATGATGGTTTTATACTGGAGGTTTATATATGTTACTACAAGAGACTGTAAAACTATAACAACTACAATTACAAGAAACACTTTGCTTGTAAGTTCATCAGTTCTGTTGTCAATGATAAAGACCAAAGTACATGTCCATGGGCTACAGCCCAGTAAAGATCTCTGCATCCAAGCATAATATGAACAGACATATTTTTCACCAACTCAACTCAACTCCGCCTTTTATCCCAAACTACTTCGAGTAGGCTGCATATGAAGTCTATATGATGGCAAAAGTAGACAGATAGAAAGAACAAAAAAATAAAAATAAAAATATAAGATAAAGCTAGAAAAAAAAAGGAAGGAAAAGAGGTATACAAAATAATAATAATAATAATAATAATAATAATAACAACAACAACAACCTACTTGGCCTCCAAAATTTGAATCGCATTCCGCCACTCAATCTATCACAGGCCAAGTCCACGCTATATTCCGCTCCATCAAGTTTCAAAAAACATATTTTTCACTACTTTAAAAATATTTAAGCTTTAGATACATTTCATAAGGCTATGTTTTTTGCAACTATATAAATCATATTTGCTAAAGAAGATCTAGAATTATGCCTATACTCAAAGTGATTGTATTTACTTTCTTGAATAATAACATGATTATCAAGGAAAACTAGACACCAAAAGAAAGAGCTAGGTTGACACATTAACAAACAGTACACTGAGACTTAGGTTGATATAGAAATAATCACATACATATCTTCCAGAAGATTAAACACCTTAAATGTTCAAAGAAATGAAATTCCATTAATCCAATTACCAAGGATCTAGTGATGAAAACATACACAATATTTTTCCAATCACAATCACTTAGAGCACTTGGGGGAAAACAAATGAATACATGTTCATTATTACTCAAATTAATATACAACCCAAGGAGCAGCATTCACACCTTCAACTGCAAAAAATAGGCATAACTCATAAAAAATAGGCTAAACATGCTTTCAAATCCTATTCTTAGAGGACCAACCCAACATCACTTCTTAAGAAAGAAGATGAAGACAACTTTTTGAATATTAACAAAGTGCAGAAAGGCTCAGCTCCTCATGGTAGAGGGGAGAGGAAAAATAGTATTATACCAGGACAGGATCAACTTAATTTATAGGACAACAGACCAGCTAATATTTCAAATGTGTGTGATTAGAAGAAAACATTCATGTAAAGCCCAATGCAATAACTACTAGAAGCCACAGTGAAACAGTTTGAGAATGACAGTGGACTTTTTAATTTTAGAAATACAAAACATAGTGAAAAAGGTTCCTAAAATTTCTTGCCTTTTGTATATTATCCCACCTAGTTGAATGCACATGATAATCCTCTTTGCATCACTTTAGTCATAGGAGTTACGACTATGTCATCATTTGAAGCACACTAATTTACATCATTCTTTTTCCAAATATGAAATGGCAAACCTGTATTGGTTCTGTCCTAAGATTTTAGTTTTAAAACTAAAGGACCCAAATAATGATACACTATGACTTTGGCAAGAACCACCACTTGTTCAGCCCTATCTGGGCAGAGAGTATTGTCTATCAATATTATGTAATCCACGCTATGTTAAGAGATGTTGTATGCAGAGGAGAACAAACCTAAAACATACCAGAACTCTGGCCCGGTCACATGAGGATGTTCAACACCTCAATGTTTTGATCAGGATGATTCTGATTAGGCTAGCTCACATGAAGACTGAAAGTAGCCATTAGATGTATGTCAACATTGCTGTATTCCACCACCTGTGCCCACGTGTAGTAACTTAGTTTCTCATATATTTTAAATTCGAAACTGAATTAATTTGTCATTCAATCTCTGAAGTACTAAGCATCACGAGACTCAGTAAACAGTAACACTTAATGAAATCATTCCTCACTATAAACAGTTAATAACCGTAACATGGAATGCTGCTCCCATGTTAAATAGCTATAGAATTTTTTATTTTTATTTTTTCAGAATACAAATTTTATAAAAACAAATCAACAAAGTTCTTTTACTCAATTATTTGGGGTTGGTTGGATGAAGAGGAACCAAACAAGTGATGACAGCTAACCGACTAAATCTTACCACTGGATTGCTTTTTACATGTTTACAAGGGATCTGACAAGATTTTAGCCCTCTGAATATTTCCCAAATTAGTAGTCTTAACAGAATGGCCGAGGAAAAGAACTTCAGAATGGACTTGATTAGCAATAATGCTCAAACTCAACAGCATATGGATGTTCTTGTCGTGAGGTGGCTTGTATCCAACTTAAATTCATGATCAATGCCACTGACCTCAATACCACTTGACCCGGGGGCCCTTTTTATACCTTTATCTTTCATCAATCTCCTTGCCCTTGTTACATCATCCCATCTTTCATGAATAGCATATATGTTGGACAAAAGCACATAAACCCCACTATCTTTAGACTCAAACATGCGGATTCGGTCTACTATATCTTGGGAGAGTTGCACGTGTCCATTGGCTTTGCAGGCACTAAGAAGAGTTCCCCATATGAGTACATCTGGTGGCATGGGCATACTCCTAATGACATCCTGTGCTTCATCCAGAAGGTCAGCCTTACAAAGTAGATCAACCATACATCCATAATGTTCTAACCTAGGAGAGATACTATGACTTTGCATTTGATAGAAGCGCCTACGACCTTCATCAACCATGCCAAAATGGCAACAAGCTGTTAGAATCGCAAGAAAAGTAACATCATTGGGCTTCATCCCAGATCTCACCATTTTCTCAAAATGTTTTAGTGCCTCATGGCCATATCCATGCAATGCTAAACCACCTAGCAAGGCATTCCATGTGTAGAGATTCCTGCTAGACAAACCATGGAAAGTTTGCAAAGCCATCTCTATACAACCACATTTTGAATACATATCAATCATGGCAGTTCCAATATGAACATCCCATATGATGCTTTTACGATCAATGTACTCATGGATCCATCTTCCGTACTCAAAAGCTCCAACACTAGCACAAGCTGAGAGTACACTGGTCAGAATTACCTTATCAGGTTCCACACCTAACATTAGCATGGCATTAAACAGTTCTAGTGACTCGTTCGGAGAATTGCATTGCACCAACCCACTTATCATGGAAGTCCAAGTAACAACATCTCTCTCTGGGAGATTGTTGAAAAGCTGTTTTGCCTCACACAGACACCCACACTTGACATACATATCCAATAGTGCATTCGTTACCACTAAATCCTTTTCAAATCCATGCTTCAAGACTAACCCATGGATACCCTTCCCCCTATTCACATACCCAAGTCGCCCACAAGCTACAAGCACGCTAACAAAAGCGGCGATATTTGGCTTCACATCCATTTTTAGAAAAAGAATTACGGCCTCGTGAAACGAGCCTGCTCTGACATATCCTGATATCAAACCAGCCCAGGAGACTATATCTCTCAGAAGCATTTCATCAAACACCCTAGTTGCATCAATACATTCACCACAAGCACCATAAAAATGAAGGAGCGAGTTTTGAACATAGAGATCACACCCAAACCCCATCTTAACAATCACCCCATGAATCTGTTTACCTTCACCTATTCCAAGAAACTTACTGCAAGATTTCAAAACCACCGGAAAAGAAAACATATCGGGACAAAACCCGCATTGTATTAACCGTCTATAAGTCAAAACCGCAGCTTGTGGTCTTCTACTACCAGCGTAACCAGCAATTATGGCGTTAAATGAGTACGGATTGGATCTAGAACCATCTTGATTCAAAAATGCACAAGCATAATCTACAAAGCCAACAGATTTGCCAAAAAATTCAGCAACTTTACTACTCACAAATTCATCACGAACGATACAGGATGTAATTAGTTGAGCATGAATTTGTTCAAAGGACCTAAGGTTGTTGCATCTATAAATTAAGTCTACAAATGTCCATTTTAAATAACGCATGTTCTTGTTCAAATTCTCGAGAACCAAATTTTCGGAATGTAAATAAACATGTATACATGTGTAGTATCTGTTTTTGCTGTTTGAGTAAAAAATATGGAGTATGAACCGCAGTAATAAATCAGATACTTACTACCCCCAATAGCAAATATGAAAGGGTATATATGTCTAACTGGAGTAACTTAAAACAAACACGGTCGAAATGGTATCCAGGAAAAGAAGAAGGGATTCTTTTTTGACGAACTGCGACGATCGTCACTGGCCCACCGTTACCCCCGATCAAGGCTGCCGCGGCGAAATCGCAGTGAACACCCTGAGACCACCGTCAATCGATCGTAGAACTCTCGTCTTCACGGTATTGAACTCTTTTTGTTAGTTTTCTGCTAAATTAATGTTCTAAATTTCAGTATCTACTGGATTGCATCTGATTGCATTCACATGATGCATGTTTAATGAAATTATACATGTTAGTGTATTTTGATGCTACTTCTGCTTTGTTAATTTCAGGTGACTTGATTAAAAACTAATCAATTCAATCAAACTGTTTCATCTTTTCAATCTGTACAAGGCATTTTAATCCAGTTGATGACTTGCATTTGATACTTTTATATAGAGTTAATTACACCATCAACCTCTGTGGTAGAGGTCTAAAACACTATGACTCTATATGCAAGAAAACCGGTCACTAACAATAAAAGTGACTGGCGCCACTTTCTACCATGTGTGTCAAACTCTCGTATGCGGCGAGTGAAGTAATGAAGAGAAGTGTGGAAAACTTGCGCCATATCTCCAACGTTTGCTCCTACTGTTTAGGATAAGGAGATTATCCATGCAAAAAAAAATCATCCCTTTCTATATAGATTACCAGAAAATCATCCTTCTAATCTAAAATACAGAAAAGTCATTTGTGCCATCTTTTTTAATCGAAACTAATATTTTACACCACATATATACAATATCCCCCAAATAATAGCTTAGTTGCCCAAAATATTGAGAGAAGAAAAAGAAGAGAAATAATTTGCTCCCCAACTTTATATCTGCGGCTGCTTCTGCATGTTATGAGAGGTATTTCTCAGAATCTCTCATTCACTAGAGATCATCATCTTCATATGAGGAACTGGTACATCTCACTCTTGCATGCACCTCCTAATTTTAGACATGCGATCTAGGAAAAATTTAAAAAGCCCTAATTTTAAATTATGCAGAAAAATTGAAGAAATCTAATATTTTATACATATAATTAAGCAATATATTGAAAATGGCCTAGTTTTCTTCTTCACCTCAAAATACCTCTTTTCTTATCTAAAAATTCGTACAAAATTGTTGTTGTAATTTAACTTGATGCTTGTTGAAGACATGCATCTTCAAATTTTTGAAACAAAGAGACGATCGATTAGAATGAAAATTGCTTAGACAGAGAGATGAGTCATGAGAGGAACTAAAGACCAAGTAATCTATCACGACGAGATTTGAGTTCAGAAAATTGAGGAAAATTGAGCGAGACATGAGAGAGAAAATTGAGCGAAAGATGAGAGAGAATCGAGCAAGAGATCTAATTTTCTGTAACTAATCTTTTTTGTTTTTTAAATCTCACACGCACATTAAAAGAAGTTGCTTTAAAAAGGTAAAAAATGGACCGGTCACTATTGGGTTTTTACCACAGGGGCCATTAATGACCAACTTTTTAACACAGGGGTGATAGTGTTTTATACCTCTACCATAGGGAATGATGGTGTATTTAGCCCTTTTGTATACTATTGGAAGATTGGAAGTTACAAACAAATATAGAATGCAAGTTAAATTAAAAAAAGAAAAAGCAAATTGTAGTTGATAATGAACTTATTCTAGGATGGACTTATAGATGGATCGAATGTAACTTCTTAACTACGAATCTCATTCTTTAAAAGAAATATTACTGTTGTTGACGGTGCTACCTTTGGGAGTTCTAATCACGGATGGAGGTATGAATGTTTTAAGTATTGAATATATAGTGTGCTTACCTTTTTTTTTTGTTAAACATGCATTAGTATTTATAAGGTTCTTCTCATAGGCTCGACACATGCCTATAGTAATGAAGTATCGTCATTTTAGTGGTTGAGATCCCCATTCACATGTAAAGTAGTATCTTTTACTTGGGGTGAAGTAGCTCAGCTCATCTAACTGATTTTTGGTGAGTGAAGAGTGCTCATGCTTTCATCATTGAACTTTTAGGACCATTGGACAGGTGTTACCTTGAGAGCACTTCGGACCTGTCTGGGTATTTCAGGTCGAGTCATTGGCCATGTTGGATGATACCCATGTCCATGTGGGTTTATAAGGTGTCTTTAGAGAAAGAGTGATTGTGTTTTTCTTGTCGCTAGCTTTTCGGTTTCCACTTGACAAAGTCGTTCATGATCCCAAGGACTATGAGCACGTAAGAATCATGCGGAACCTCGAAGCCTACTTACCTTAAAATAAGGTTCAGCTGTACTAGTACACTCCACAGTCTTCCAAAATAATCTTGGAAGACTGTGAGGGTTAATATTTAATTGCAACTTCTACTAATAAAATATTTTCTTATAATTACTATTCATATTAAATTTTTATTTTTTTATAAATCTAACATATAAAAATTTAGTTTAAAAAATTTTTAAAAAAAAAGAGTGGAATGAAAACAATAATTACTTACATTTATTAGTCATCACGACACACAGAGATCAAGAAAATATTAAAAAATAATTTAATTCATTTTAAGTATCTCACAAAATGTTTTAATATATGTAGACTGTATATTATGTTACACTATTAAATATACATTATAAAGTTGTACTATATAAATCTCTAATGTAACTATAATATACTACCTCCGTTTCGTTTCAAATTATAAGATCATTGTTGAGTTTCGAAAATGAATTTGAGACAATTTCAAACTTTAAATTGAAATAATTCATCAGAAGTTATGAAATAATAAATAGATTGGAAGTTACAAACAAATTTAGAATATGAGTTGAATTTAAAAAGAAAAATCAAACTGTATTTGATAGCGAATTTCTTCTAGGATGGACTTATAGATGGATATAATGTAACTTCTTAACTAGGAATCTCATTCTTTAGAAGAAATATTACGAGAATGCGAATACTTTTGGTAATGTGTTTGGAAAAAAGCTTTTTGGTTGCAAAGCTAGTGTTCAGAAACAAATGTACCATATTCTGGAATATTTCTATATTAGGGAATGTTTTTACAGAAATATCATTAACCATCATGATACTGTTTTGTTGTAACTCTGTTTGAAGGACTTGCACCAAACCTTATTTCTAATGTTGATCAATTGTGAGTTTGTATTACTGATTTTGTTTGATGTTGACAAACTGTAGTGCTAATATATTTTAAGATTCAGTCCTTTTAGTTGTTTAGGTCGAAAGTAGTAGCAAATTTATTCTCGAAGTCCATGCTTTGAAGGGATTTGTCTACATCAATTAAGGCATGGTTTTTTTATTGTCTCTTTCAAGAACCTCAAACTTTAAGTTATTGATTTTGAAATTGGGATGGCTAAATAATCTTAAATTTGAGTATAGTATAACTGTTCTGCTTTTTCACTTTTTCCTTTATAACTGTTCTGCTTTTTCACTTGTTCAAGTTGTTGAGTCTTGCGACTTACGAGTGCAGCATTTTCAAAGCAGTGTGCATGTTCTGCTGTTTGAATTGTTTCATATCCATCCTTGCTCCATATATGACAGAGTGCTTGTCTGGTTCCCATGGAGGGTGAGGTGGAGAAAAATGATGCTACCAAAGTGTCTGCATCCACAGACTCTCTTCTGCACTGGAGCCAATGGCAATTGATCGACTCCATTCTTCCTACAGGTGGCTTCGCTCATTCTTCTGGTCTTGAGGCAGCAATTCAAGCTCGCTTAATATCTGGGCCTGAAGAGCTTCGAAATTATGCGGTCCGTGTATTGGAGAATACAGGAAGCCTACTTCTTCCTTTTGTTTATTGTGCAACCATCTCTCCTAATATTCAAACATGGTATAAGCTTGATAAGATGTTGAATGCAACACTCACAAACGAAGTAAGCCGTAAGGCATCAATAGCACAAGGATCAGCTCTAATGAGAGTAGCTGCATCTGTTTTTACAGAAGTCCCTTCCCTCAAAATAATGAGAGATGCATCTTTAGGCACTGGGACGGTTTATTTCCACCATGCTCCCGTCTTTGGGTTGATATGCGGACTTCTTGGGTTTGATGGTGGAATATCTCAGAGGGCATACATGTTTGTAACGATGAGAGATGTTATATCTGCTGCAACTAGGCTGAATGTAGTAGGACCCTTAGGTGCAGCTGTATTGCAGCATCAGGTTGCTATTGTTGCAGAAGATTTATCAAAAAAATGGATGGATCGAGCAGTTGAGGAAGCATGCCAGACGAGTCCTTTGCTTGATACGGTGCAGGGTTGCCATGGCTACTTATTTTCAAGACTGTTCTGCTCTTAAATGCTAGAAATGAAGACTCAGAGCACATATGGCAAATGCAGGTAGCCGTTTTAAATATAAATGTGAATCCCTTGAGGCGCATAATAAAAACCATGTGGATGGTCACCCTTCTATTTAGATGAAGCTACTCCCGGAGGTTATAGTTGTACACTACAGCATGTCCTTTGTGTATTACGTGTATTTTAAGGAGTAAACATCTGGAGTCCGAGTCATATATTGAAAGATAATCTAGCCGCCGCTTGAATTTCCTCTTTATAATGTGATTTTATTACGTTCTTACTACGAGATTAGTTTATTTGATATTAACACTCGTAAATCAGAAATTTAATGATAATATATTTGAATAATTAATTTGGGATTGTAATGATATGATATCCCACGTTTACCAAAAAAAAATGTGAGCTACATATTTTTTGTTAGTAGTATACTATATTTTGTTTTTGTGGGACTCAAAAAGGTTGAAGTGAAGAGGATGCGGAATCCAAATCGCCAAATCGGTGACCCTTTATACGCTGAAATTTGGATCCACGAGACTATTGTACGTGTCGAAAATGTATAGAAAAATTTTAAAAAAATCGGTCCTTCTAACAAAAATTCTTGTACTTGACACGGAAGCATGCCAAGTGGTGGTAGAAGGGGTCCACCACTACCATCTGTGGACACTAGACACTATTCAGACACGTAAATCTTCTCTCCTCTTCTCTTTACCTTACTGACTGAAAATGGTACGTTTACCTAGGCGCTCGGCCCACCAAAATACTAAAGCTCAATGATTAGGTTTATAAAATCTGTCCATCAGATCATAGAACCGAGAACTCTATGAACGTAAACTATAAATAATTATCACTTTAAAATACTCAAAAATAGTGGTTTTAATATAAGAGAAGGGAATTCGTATACGTGCTTACTAAAAAGACGTAGTATTTAATTATAAAATAATAAAATATTTATAGTGCTATTAATAAAAATAATAAAAGAATAAAAATATTATTAATAAATAAGTATATTTATAATTAAGTTTACTTGTAACAAGTTACGTATTTCTTTTCCTCTATAATTATAATATTGTTGAATTATAATTATAAAAGACCA
Source organism: Aralia elata (assembly GCA_034770075.1). Classification (NCBI taxonomy): domain Eukaryota; kingdom Viridiplantae; phylum Streptophyta; class Magnoliopsida; order Apiales; family Araliaceae; genus Aralia; species Aralia elata. The sequence continues at coordinate 108,890,013 of CM068385.1, read as the reverse complement.
ATACATAGAATATTTATAAAATAAAATATAAAAATGATAATACATGACATTTATAAAATAGAATATGAGAGTGATTCATAACATTCAATATCTTCTCCTAAGAGTTATTGCTTATATTTAATCATGTAATTGACATTAAAAAATTGATACATAAAATTATAAGATATATCGTTTTATTAATATTTTTTCTTTTAAATTATATTTTTCCTTGGAAGGATTAATCTTACTTATAATTTCATGGAATATAACTTTGAGATTAATAATTGTTATTACTATTTATTTTGTTAGAAAAATAATCATAAATTTATTTGGAGTGAAATAATTTGTTGGGCTCCTCATGCTTTGTAGGATTCTGAAATGTTGCGTTTCGGTTGAAGATGGAATAAAAGAAGGAATGAAATAATTTTAAGGTATTTTAAGTGTATGTTTAGTTGTTGATGATGGTAGGTGTTGTCATATAATAACAAAATTATCACATATATTCATTCTATTGGAATGCATTTTATTTCACCTTCTTTACATGGAATAAAAAAACAAAGGGATGGAATAAATTTCCATTATATTTGAATAGCTTATCCTCAAAAATGATCATCAAATACATTATTTTTATTTTATTTCTTTTTCTATTCTATTCCTTCAATTCAAACGTAGCAAATGATAAGTGGAGCTCTCTTTCTAGTCTTTCCTTTTTAGGGATACTTGATACTCCTAAGTTTTTCTTGTAAATATATTACTTAATATTAATAAATTTATATATTCATATCTCTTAATTAGTGATGATAATGGTACGATGCGGTGCAATTTTAATTTTTCAATAATTTGAAATTATATCGATATTAAAAAATCTTCAACCGAAACCGCATCGGTAGCGAGTTAAGATTTTTCAATAACCAAATCGCACCAGGCAATTTATATTTTGAACCGCACAGACTTGTACGGGTCAAAATTACTAATATTTTTTATTTATTAAATTAGTTTAATATTTTTACAACGCACATTATAAATAACATTCATTAAATTAACTCAAGAAATATTAACAAGTAATATAAAAATATATGTTCAATTAAAATTTCGATAATATTATTATAATTTTAACCATATTAACTATATATAAAAATATTCATTAATTAACTTTTGATATGCAAAATTAAAAAAATAATTAAAATATATGTTTGAGTATTATATAAAAAGATTTGAATGCACCCTCAAGTTTATCTTATTTTACACATTACATCATATACTTTAAATCGTGACACTTTGCATCTCATATTTTTAGTGAACCGACACATAATTCCTTCTAACCCAAAATCTGTCACTTTAAGCACTAATCATATCACTTTTAGCGACGGATTTTGGATCGAAGAGTGTTATGTGCCGATTCGCTAAAAGTATGAGATATAAAGTGTCACATTTTGTAGTATAAGATACAATGTGCAAAATAAGATAAATTAGAGAATGCAAAATATATTTAACTCTATATAAAAATAATAATACTAAAAAATATAAAGATAAATTTAAAATAAACAAGTATATATAGAACGGTTTAAAGATCGTTTCACCATCGATTCTAGAGTGATGCAGTATACCGATAGTTTAAAAACAAATGTATTGATTCTGATTTAAAAAAATTTATATTAAAATTACACTGACAATATTAAATGTTCGAATAAAAATCGACCAATTCGATATGCTTCGACCGGTTTAAATTGCCATTCCTACACTTAATTCTCCTTTACATGCACACTTCACAAACAATTTAAAATTCTAATCAAAATCTTACAAAACTTAATTGATTTCGAAAGAAAAATCAAAATACTCTCTTTAATTATCAAATGAGGTCATAGCATCATAAATTTATTACACTCTAACCAACAAACTACTATTCTGCCCGGTTCAAGATTTACTTCCCAAATGGCATCCTCTATTGAAAACCAAAATATTGAATCTGATGAAGACGAGATTAAGAACAACACTACTACCCATCATCATCTTCCCTCTGATCTGTTATATACCATCGCCGCCGTGGAGTCGCCGGCTCCAGAGCCGTCTGGTATAGTTCCAATACTGAAGGAAGAACCAACGGATAATGAACTCGAGGGTTCAATACTGGTCAGCGCCATGTCGATATTGCCTCTGCAACAAACCAACAAATCCATGGCCGTGGAGGCGCCGAAGAGAGCATCAAAAGATCGTCATACCAAGGTTGAGGGCCGCGGCCGGAGAATCCGCATGCCGGCCGCTTGCGCCGCCAGAGTCTTTCAGTTAACAAGGGAGCTAGGCCACAAAACCGATGGTGAAACAGTTAGGTGGATCCTTGAGCATGCGGAGGCGGCGATAATTGAGGCTACCGGAACTGGCACCGTTCCGGCGATTGCTGTGAACATGAACGGGACTTTAAAAATACCCACCACGCCTACGGTGGCGACGGAGGAGGAGGAGACGGCCAAGAAGGGGCGAAAGAGGGCTTGTGACGGTGACTTTTATGAAGGGTTTAAGGATTCGGTTTCTTCCTCTAATTTTGCCCCGGCAGCACCCATTGCACCTCAGGGGCTCGGGCCGGTGTGGACCATGGGAAGTGCGCCCGCCGGCATGGTGGGGTCCAGTGGAATTCCTGGTCGAGCCTTCTGTATGATTCCACCAGCTGCAGGTGCCACCATAACTGGGCCTTCTAAGCAGCGTCAATTGTGGGCCATTTCGGCGGGGGCGACACCTGTTTTTGATGTAACCGCGAGGCCCATACCGAATTTCGTGTCAGCAATGCAACCGAAGGTGATTGGTTTTGGTGGTGGTGAAGTTCAAGGTCCGGCTGGGTCAGTTTGGAGTGAAGAGAAGTCTGGTAAGGTGTCTTCTTCAGCTATGGCTCCAAGTTCTAGCACTACAACGACTGCACCACCACAAATGTCAAGGAAGGAAACTGAGCGAACACCACCCCTAGACCTTAATTAGCCAGCAGAAAAGGTTTTTCCTCTTTCCTTTCTTTTGAGGGTTTAGAACACGTTTCTCTTTCCCCTTTTTTTCTCTATCCACTTCTTTTTGGTTATCTGGGGATTTTGTTGCCAAAACTCATTTTGTCACTGTATTTAGCCATCCAACCAATATCCTTTTCTCCGTGTAAATAGACTGGGTAATAGAGTTTAATGGAATTTGCAACTATTTCTTGCAATGTTTTTGCCCTGGTATACGTACGTAGTTGGAAATGTTAACGCGTACGGGGCTGGTATAATGTGGTTATTAATGATCACCATAAACCAGTTAAGGTGAGTTTAGGCCACGAACGTTGAAGGTGGGGTCCATAAGAAGCGGCAGTCCACCACGCACAAGTTAAGTTGGGTTGGGTTAAACAAAGTAAAAGAAAAATGTAACAAGGACCAAACTTATCACTTAAAGTCTGTTATTGGAATCAAATTGCAGACTATGAATAACATGATCCATTTGTTCAATATTCAGTATTCAAAATAAAAACAACCAAACAAACAAAGTTCCAATGCTGCAAAGCTGGCCCAATGATATCTTAAATGGTTAATATCGAGGTCATTTGAGTTTTAAGTGTAATTTTCATATTTTTGTGATTTTATTTCTTTTTTAATATGAAATTTGCCTTTTCTTTTCTTTTCTTGATTAGTTATTATAACTTTTCAAAGTTCCGTCAGTGTGAATGAATTTATTGATAATATAATTGTGATCGTGTACTTAATTAAAAAATTCATTGCAATTCTACTGTATTCAGTTCCAAATTGAGACTTCACAGTTAATGAAAAACATTTTGTTTGATTCCTGACCACTTTCTTCACTGATCAACATAAGAGGCAATTCAAGATGAGTAACAGAATGAAAAGATATACGAGACAAGCAAGTAGCGATGGAAACCCAAGGAAAATAGGACTAATAACTCTTTAGATTTTCCTGCAAGTGTCTGCAAGTGTAACCCTAAATGGATAAATTTAATAATCGAATTTCTTCGTAGTAGAGTTATGTAGCAGTTTCATTGACATCAAAACATCTTATTCCAGAAACTTAATGAATGGTCGATTTAAAAACTTCAAGAAAAAGTAACAGTTGAACAAAGAAATTAATCAAGACTTCAAAGATATTTTCAATTTTAATTTATAAATATTTTTAGCGTTGATCTTAGATTCTCCTTGCCGTTATAGTCTTAGCTGTCTTGTCTCACTCTTGACATTTACAGGTGAAGCCCCCAAAGAACCACTAACGGCAGATGCAAAAATATATATATAGACAGTAGTGCTAAGCTAGATTTGTTGTGTGTGTGTGTGTGTGAGAGAGAGAGAGAGAGACAAGTTAATTACACCAAAACCAAGAAATAGCTTATGAATCATCCCCCTACTAGTTTGTGAACAAAGTCTGCATATAAATTTCTTACAAACTAAGGTCAGCTAGTACGTCAAACTTTAAACTCAAATTCATAATTTCATGGCCAGGCCAAGGCTGCTTTATTTTCTCTACCTCGTATATCTTTCAGCTTTTGTTTGCCATTGTCATGAAGACAAGAAGGTTTAGCCACTCTTTTCTTTTCTTTCTTTATTTTTTTTTTTTGAGTTTTTCTTATATCAAGTATATCGCCTTCTTCACATGTATTATATCCCGAGCTGAATAATATGCGTAGGTTCACATTGTATACATGGGAGATCTTCCGGAAGGAGGAGCATCAGTTCAGTCGATGCACTACAAAATCCTTACGGACATCCTAGGAAGGTCGAATAACTATAGTACTAATAATAATGTCAAGAAATATTTATGATGCAAGATGCTTCAAGAAATTTTATGTTTCTGGTGTTTTAAGCATTCCGTCAATGTCTAATTAAGATAATTAATGAATACTATACTGCAAAGGGTGGTTTTGGAACTGAACCTTTTAATCTTACTGTGAACATACATAGTTTTAAATTTTGATAAATATTCATTTTCGATATTATGAGGACTAAAACAAATGGCCTCACTCCGATTCTGTCGAAGGTAAGGTAATCCGGTGGTTTAGTTTTCTAGACTGAAATGTTTTCAAATAAATGAACAGGAAACGTATTGCAGTAGTTCTACTTTTTTCTATTTAAGAAAGTTTAATTTTCATGTTACTGCAAAGATCAAAGAACCATTCTCCTGATAAAATATGAATATTTTCCAATTTCTTGAAGTTCAGCTCTTCTTTGGCAAAAGAATCACTACTCCACAGTTACGGGAGGAGTTTCAATGGATTCGTGGCCAAGCTCGCAGATTCTGAAGTAGCAAAGCTCACAGGTAATATGATGGCACTTTTGTAACCAACTTTATAATATGCAGCTATTTGTGCCATGTACTTAAAAAGACTGCTGTATTCCTGGGACCTTAGCTATGGAGGGAGTGGTGTCTGTGTTTCCTAACACCAGGCTCCAGATTCATACGACAAGATCATGGGATTTCATGGGTTTTGATAGATCCCATCCTATAAAGTCTACTGAAGGAGATGTTATTATCGGGATGCTCGATACAGGTAATTAGCTTACAAAAACTAAATTCATTTTCTTTTGCAACGAGCTAATATAAGTTCACAATAAAACTTGAAACATTGCATTTTGTGTCAGGTATTTGGCCAGAAAGTAAGAGTTTTGCGGACGAAGGCTTTGGCGCACCACCCACAAAATGGAAGGGAACTTGCCAGATTGCAAATAACTTCACCTGCAACAAGTGCTTTCTTTATATCGATCAATCTATCTATATCTATATCTACATCTAAATATATACACGCACCATTTCTTGTTCAACTTGTTAGTAAGCTAATAAAACAATGTCCTTTCACAGCAAGATCATTGGAGCACGATACTTCGATGTTGCTAACATTGCTGATCCTTACTATGATATCAAGTCGCCAAGGGACTCAGAAGGACACGGAAGCCACACCGCTTCAACTGTGGCAGGCCGAGAAGTGCAAAACACAAGTTACTTTGGGATAGGCGAAGGTGTGGCAAGAGGCGGAGTTCCGAATGCAAGGATTGCAGTGTACAAAGTATGCTGGGCCAAAGGTTGTAATGCTGCAGATATCTTAGCTGCTTTCGATGATGCAATTGCTGATGGGGTTGACATTATATCCGTATCACTTGGGAGTCTTATACCAACACCATACCACAAAGATTCAATTTCTATCGGGTCTTTCCACGCAATGAAAAAGGGTATCTTAACCTCTTGTTCTGCTGGAAACAGTGGTCCATTCCGGAGACAGGTCTCAAACTACTTTCCTTGGGTACTAACTGTAGCTGCTAGCACCATTGACAGGAAGTTTGTTACCAAAGTGGTGCTTGGAAATGGGCAAATCTTTCTTGTAAGCTTTCTCCATTTATCTCCCTCTTCTTTTGTTCGCTCTTCTTTTTTCTCTGATATATTCTCCTAAAAAACACATTTTAGGGAACTTCACTAAACGGCTTCACTCTCAATGGCACTACATTCCCCTTGGTGTATGCGGGAGACGTGGGCAATGTGACTTTTGGTGTTGGCCCCGAGGTTGCAAAACTCTGTTTGCGTGGAACTCTTAGTAGAACTAAAGCCAAAGGAGGAGTCGTGCTCTGTGACTTCACCTATGATGGTACCGCAGCTATTGATGCTCAAGCCGCGGGTATTATTATGCCCTTTTCATATGATGAAATTGCATTTGCTTTCTCCGTGCCAGCAGTTTTGCTCAATTTCGAAGACCACGACAAATTATTTGATTACATAAAAACAACAGAGTAACCATCATCAAACTTATTTTCCACTTGATTAAATGATATTTTTGGTCTCATAAATTAAGAATTGTGACCCTTCTTTCTAGAACACCAACTGCCACAATTCTTCATACCGAGGCATACAAAGATATCATGGCTCCACTTGTAGTGGAATTCTCATCAAGAGGACCAAACCCTATCAGTCCAGAGGTTCTCAAGGTAAACAACAATGTCATTTTTAGCAGATAGTCTATCTTCTCAACGCACAACTAAGGGTGCGCCTTTAGCAGTTGCTTTAATAGTTTGATTCTGTACTTTTGCAATTCTAAATGCCCCACAAACAGCCTGATATAACTGCACCTGGCGCAAACATCCTCGCAGCGTGGTCTCCCCTTGGACTCACTTCAGCAGACGCATTTGATAAGCGGCAAACTGATTACAACATTATTTCTGGCACATCCATGTCCTGTCCTCATGCTACTGCTGCTGCCGCATATGTTAAGGCTTCCCACCCTATATGGTCTCCCGCTGCTGTCAAGTCTGCCCTAATGACTACTGGTAAGCTGCTACCTAACTGATCAACTTAGCATGTTGAAAATCCCAAAAATAGGTGTTCGTATTCATTTCTAAATAGAATTGTAAAACTGCTAATACCGACCGAGACTTCATTCATTTCATTGTTGTAGCAACTGTTATAAGACTTCATGCATTTCATTGTTGCAGCAACTGTTATGGACCCAAGGAAGAATGAAGATGCAGAATTTGCATATGGCTCAGGCCAAATTGACCCATTGAAGGCAGTTGACCCTGGCCTAGTCTTTAATGCATCAGAAGCAGATTATGTAGATCTTTTATGCAACGAGGGTTACAATACCAGTCTAATAAGACTCATCACAGGTGACTCCAGCAGTTGTTCCAGTGAAGCCCCTGGCAAAACATGGGACCTGAACTATCCATCTTTTGCGCTCTCCTTATTAGATGGAGGGCAAGTAAATGCCACTTACACAAGGACTGTCACCAATGTCGGCTCCTCTCCCAATTCCACTTACTACTCCTTAGTCTCAATGCCACCAGCATTTACGGTGTCTGTGGTGCCCCCAGTTCTAACGTTTTCAAAAGTTGGAGAGAAGAAATCTTTTACAGTGAAGTTGACCGGATCGCCAATAGTACAAGTACCAATTATCCCAGGGTCGCTAGTGTGGACAGATGGGAATCATATTGTTAGAAGTCCGATTGTGGTTTTCAATAACATGCCTTCTAGCTTTGCATCTTTGGATGAAAACACACAGAAGAGGAACTCATTAATGGAAAAGTTCCAACATCTACCACAAGGGCGGGATAATTTGAGGAAATTATACCCTGTACCAATGGCTAAAACTGTTGCTCCAGGCCGATAACGAGTTTAGAATAGTTTGGATTGAGATCTAAGATGATAAAACGTCTCAAGATGATAAAACAGCAAGTGAATAACTTACAAGGTCAGAGTACAACAATGGCCACTGGGCAACCCCAACTACTAGAGAGAAAATTGGGGCTTTTCCTCATTAAATAATTGTATTTCATTTTAAAAGTTCCTACTGAATACTACATTTTCTCTATCCTTCCCAAGAAAATGTGTAATACTAAAATCAACTCAACCAACTTCTAACCTAAAGTACTCCAGGATAGTTGCATGAATACTTTTTCCATTCCTTCAAGATTCTGATTGAAAACTTCGAACTCTGTTCAAAGCGACAGATATTTATAAATTTATGGTTTTGAAATCATTCTTTGACCTTAAATTCCTCAGTAACACCTCATTCTAAACTACATTATAAAGGGATAAAGTAGCTTGAGCTAGATGTCAATTTATCTTAAATATTCAGCAGAATCTTCATCTCCACTCCCTCCTTTCTGTCCAAATCTAATTCCACATAACCTCAACCCATAGTTCAAGCCGAAGCACATCACTAATCACCAATAAAGTTGTAAATGATGAGAAACAGAGATGAGGGTGAAGGTTTGAGTGCAATCTTATCAGCTAGATAATGAAAGTGATCAATATGCTATGTTTACCATCCAACCTCGTTCACTATAACAATATAAAAGGGTGACAAAAAGAGAAGAAAGCTACTTACGGATTTGTTAACGAGATTTTTGTCTTACATCATGCAAACCAAAATATAACTGTAATCAGTGACAAGCAACAAGCCATGAAAGTTCAGACTATTTTAATAGTAAGCTAATACATACAGTGAGCAGGAGAAACTTGCTGCCCCTATAATGAGGCAAAGGTGACTCAAGTTAACATATTTCACAAAGTTTTCAAAGACTTAATGCCTAAAATTATACCTAAAATGGAAGGTGAACAAGCTACTCTTCTTGAATATTGTCATTTGACATGTGATGAAACATAGCAAGCTGTCATGAGAATAGAAATTTTGGAAGTAAAACGTTATGTAAAATGCCTATTAAAAATGCGCACACCCATCCCTCAGGTGCTTCAAGAAAGGGGTCACCTCAAATTTTGGTAAGTCCACAAAGGATTAACTGGATGAGCATAGATGAAACTAAAACGTACACAATTATTGCTATCAAACAGATTGAAGCAACAGAGTTCCACCTACAAAATCATCTAATAAAAGAGGTTCAATCTGAAACATTATTTATATCAAAAAGCATATATTCATATCAACCAGATATTACCATCACTCTTGGTTTGTCACAAATGAGGTTTTACCGGAACAAGCATTTTAGCCATTGTCCTTTCTAAATTAAAAGAAAAGGAAAAATAATCACACTCACAAACACACACATAGAGAGAGAGAGAGAGAGTATGGCAGCAAGCGGAAGAAACATAGAGCATTCAATTTAGGTAAGTGACACAGCATGCTCTTTCTTAGCAGGAATTCAAGTATAAAATGCAAACAACTTTCAAAAACAAGAACTCTATCCATTACTTGTCATGAAAACAACCATGTACTTGAATGTGATTCTTTATTTCACGGGTTACTACCAAATTTTTCAAAAGTAGCAATACCAATGTCTAGTAATAAATGAAGAAGAGACTGAAGAGTACAATATCGTTCGCAATACCAGATATTTCTATAGATCTATGAAACATAACTGTTGGTACAATTTACATACCAGGATTTAGGACCATCAACTCATGGTAATGAAGTAAAATTCAAATGTGTTGTCACTATTAAGCAACACAAGAATGAAAAACATAGTCTGGAAAATTCTATAAAATTGTCTCATCCAAGCAGCAGCAGCATCTGGTAGTGGTAAAAAATAAATAAAATAATTAATATTTACTTGAGTTGCGTGAATACAAACAAGTCCGTATACTAGAAGTTATTTCCAACTGATATGCAAATGATGATAAAATTTGAGCACTTCTATTTCTTAAAAGGATTATCAATAAATAGTTGTATGTTCATGAAAAGACTTGCATTTATTAATCAAATCAAAAACTTTAACTAGGTTCAGAATTATGTTGAATTTTATGTAGAAGTTACGCAACTAAAGTTGGTCCAACTACTACATTATTAATCTAATCCTTGCACATCTTATCAGTACTTCAGCTAATATAGCAATTTAGAAAAACACGAAAAGAAGGCTGCAGAATCAATAATCATATCTGTGATCCAAAATTAATGAGACTGTGTAATAGAAGCTTAAATTTGGTACAAAATTAAACAGATAACAGCAAAAAGGTCCCCATATATTAGTGAAGCAGCATATATAGTTAATCTTTTGGAACTCTATTTCCGCTTGTAAGATGGTATTGTACAAAAGCAATGAGAGTGTTGACTAGGATAGAAAATTTAAAGATGGGTTACATGCTTTCAAATAAGGATTCAGAGGTGGTCAGTGGGGGAGATTTCATGTGCACACCGCATGCTTGGGACTTTTTTTAGAAGCATAAAGTGGTATGCCGGGTAAGCATCTGAATGCACATAAAAGATTCTGACATGTTCGTCACAATAACGGAGATTAAGTATTATCAGTGGCCACTGGCCAGTGATTGGTGTATGCGTCACGGAAAGGTTAAGTCTGTCCACAAGCAGGGTTTGCCTTCCCAAACCCCTTGGTTCTAGCCACCAAGTCATATACACAATCGACCTTATTAAAAGGTGGAGTGAAGAACAACTTGACTTATAGTAGCAATTGCAAAACTAAGCCTGGTCGTCCCTCTAGAGTGCCATACTTCAGGCTGTCATAGCAAGAATTCAAGGACAAGCCATGCTTTGTAACGGGAGCATCGCTCACGAAGCCCACAAAACACCCCTTCTTGTGGGGGGGTCAGGAAGATGTTTACACCAAAAAATTTAGTGGGTCAGGGGAAGTTAAAAGTTTTGAATAAACTTGCAATACATCATTAAAGTGAACACATTCTCTCACTTAGGTTAATTGCTACTTTCAAATGTAATACTTAATTAGTATTCTTTGAGCTACCATTCAAATATCATTTCAACACAGGCTTTTGTTTTTCAAGATAAAAATAAACTGGACTTCTTATCAAAATATAATTTCCTTTTCAATTGCATACTCTAGAACTACCACTGCCATCAAAGCAACTCCCAAATCACGAATATTCACTGTATTTTCCCAAATATTTATAAGTACAAAATGGATGATAATGGTGATCGATCAGCCAGAAAGAGCATGGCCAAAAGAAGCAGCAACTCAGGGATGAAATAAGAGAGTCACATATGAGAGGCAACTGGAAATTTATGGCAGTTAAAAGTGATAATGGGATGTAGACTTACCAAAATTCATACAGCTGCTGGCACACATCAAGCAAAAGCTACATCTGACCGTAAGACATACTTGACACCCTTCGTAACGTTCCGTGCTTCATGCAGCATACACATGGCCCCATGAATGTGAAGCAGAGCCATCCCTTCAGTAGGAGCCACCTACAGAAATCAAATCATTTGTGTCAGTGAACACTGCTTAATCCGCATTATGCAACTTACTGTAAACCTATATATTAGAATGCAGAATTATCAGGGGGGGAGAAGATAATATGGCTGAAAATATTGTAAGAAACAAGACAAAGAGTGTGTCGTGTGTGAGAGAGAGAGAAAGAATGCAAATCCTAGAAACAGAAATACAAAGCTACATATATGACTGATAGGAAAAACAAATAGAAGAATGGAGGTTCACCTCAGCCACAAGATTATTTCTTGGACCATAAAAGACAGTCTCTCCTCCAACCAGAGGCTCACAGAAAGAGTCTCGAGTGTTGTTCGACTCGTTTTTAGAATTTGATTTGGATTTGGATCCAACACCACTAAGATATATCAACAAAGTGTAATATGTGCGCTTCCCATCTCCAAGATCAGCACTTTCATCGATGTGTCGTCCAAATCGCTGACCAACATTGTACCTGAAGTGAAACAAAATTTTCAAGGTGCACTGGAGGTTTAGAGCAGATGATAATTTCAGTCGCACTGAAGAAGCAATAAAGTCAAGATTTGTATAATAAAAGTCTTGAAGTTTGCAGTACAAACTAAGACGGGTACATATAACTGACCTGTAAAATCTAATATTTGGATTTAAGCCAACAGCAACTTTGCCTCGAATCTTAAAATCAGAGAATAATTTGTCAAGTCCAGATTCCCATATCGCATCTGCAAGAACAGGATCATTAACAGAAATTCGATCATTGTCTCTATAAGCTTCGCCTTTAGTGGGGCCAAGGCTTCCTTGGTGAACAAAACCAATCGACTCTGCAGCTCTGACGAATGCCTTTGATTCAGCAGATGTAAAAAGATTCTGCACCTGAAAACCTTAAACAAAGTAGGCACCATTACTAACAGAAAAACCCAAAAGAGTAAAGTTAGATAGCTTAAGGATTGCGATTATTTAACTGTTACCAACCAAAATTATCCATCGACTAGAATTTTGCTATCCTATTTAGTCATAAATTAGAGGAGATAATTTGAATAACTGAGCATAAAACTTTAACATCTGGAACAGCTAAAGAAGTCATCTTTGCAATTAATAATCGGCCACCATGTCTAGTCATTATTTCAGTTGGCAAGTAGTTTTGGTCTTTTCCCCATCTTGATAACACAATGAGTTTATGAAAAATCATCCCTCACCAATGAAATAATATATGTACCAAAGAAGCTCAGTTTCAACAGAATTTCCTTGTTGTTTACCAAATAGTTATCTCTACGCTACCACATCTTTGTAAAACAATCTGTATTAATATCCCTGGCATTACTTGTCTATCAGTTCATCCAACTAACAATTTGCATATCATCTTCTCTGACCAAAATATTATCCCACGCGTTATGAAAAATGTGAAGTGACCTTTTCTTAACTTTGATAGATATGCATCAATCATAAACAGTCAAATTTGTCCCTTTTCTCTAACAATCCAGTCATTCAATGAGCAATCAAAAGAATAAAGCTGTTTTCAGTGGATAAAATAAAGTATCCAAATCAAACAAGGAAGTTCATGCTAGTGACGTAGATCAATTAGATTATATCAAATATGGCTCACCCGACTCAAAATCGTGCAATTAGTGCCTTATAACAGAAACAAAACCTTCTAAGAGTAAAAGCAATCAAAGTACCAAACTATGGAACATTCCCCGACAATTATTCACATTTTTCAAAAGTCCTATGGTTAAGCACAAAATTGCAGACCGAAGAATCAAAATGACATACTACTATAATTTGCACAAATATAAAAGAAAAGCTTAAATAAACACAACTGAGAGTTTGAATGAAATAAACCGTACAGTGAAGAGATCGATATCCTTCAGGCGAGTAATTCGGAGATTTGTCTTGGGTTTGATGAGAGGCCATTCCGTTCTTGTTTTCTTGCCATCATCTCCTCCTTTCTTTCTCTCCCCCATTTTTCTCTTCATTTATTAATTTTCTAACTCATTTTCTGTTCAGTTGTTGTGTACGCATCATATAATCTAATGGGCCTCATCATGTACTTCTTTCTTGGGCTTCTTCTTAAATCCAATTTAACTTCCTTTTGGGCTAAATATAACCTTAAATTTGTCTGGGAGACGAAGTTACCTTAAATTCCTTATGGGCCTAATTTAATCTTAAATTGTAGAGGTTGTATAAGTGTCCCTCTGTCCAAAAGAGAAGGAAACAAAAACAACGCAATACACAAAATAAAATGGAACAATTACATTTATTAGTACATTTTTAAAAAATATTACAACAAAAGTGCATACATAAAATATTTATAAAATTAGTGCATCTTCAATATTTAATTTACAAATTAGTGCATTCGTATCCCTTTAATTTAGTTGGGTGGTTTAATGAGTTGCTGATGTGGCCCATGTTTCTATTTAATTGCACATTTCAAAATTCAAATTACTTTCTTATTCAAATTACTTCTGTTCAAAACCATGGCCGTTCTCAAGCCTGATATGTCCGAAGATGAGCGTCTTTCTCTTACCCAGAAATATGAAGAGGTATATACATACATACATATATGCTCTCCTTTGTATTTGAGTTGATTTACTGTTGGGTTAAGAATTCCCAATTAGAAATTGAGCCCCTGTATTTTGATTTTGGAGCATTGAGAGAATTGGGATTTTAATTTTACTATTACTTTCTTAGTATTCAATTTCTTCATGCAATTTGGAAATTTAATTTGATACGCAACTACAGTATCCAAATTTAGACGACAGTAGAACTTAAATTCTTATTTATTTGGCAAAAATCGATTTTAGTCTGTTCTAAGATTACAATGGACTGGGAGTGATAGGTTGATGAATGTGTATATTATGTATGTTTGATTAGTATGGTGTATGCACCTTTGCCATATGTAAATTCAACTAAATATAAACTTATGTTCATCTGAGAATTCACAAAGTATGGTGTATGCACATTTGATTAGTATGGTGTATGTACATATGTTCTAAGATTACATCTTTGATTATATTACCAATAGTTTGACATTGTTTGTTTGTTCATATTTGGTGTTTTGGACTCGTTTCTTTAGAGGTAACCAAATGCGTATTAGTATGGTGTATGCACAATTTTTTTTTTCATAGTGCACTTGGTAGTCAAATCTTAATACAAAGGTAACTAATTTAGTTTTATTGGGTTACCAATTAATTTTAAATAATCTATTATACATTTTTTTTCATAATGCAGTTGGTAGCCAAAACTTCATATAAAGGTAACCAATTCAGTTTTATTGGGATACCAGTTAATTATTAAAAAATCTATTATAGATTTTATAGATTTTTTTTTCATAGTGCAGTTGGTAGCCAAATCTTTATATAAAGGTAACCAATTCAGTTTTATTGGGTTACCAATTAATTAAAAAAAATCTATTATAGATTTTTTTTTCATAATGCAGTTGGTAGCCAAACATTAACACAAAGGTAATCAATTCAGTTTTATTGGGTTACCAATTAATTAAAAAAAAATCTATTATAGAATTTTTTTTTGTCATAATGCAGTTGGTATCCAAACCTTACCGATTCAGTTTTATTGGGTTACCAATTAATTAAAAAAAAATTATTATAGAATTTTTTTTTTCATAATGCAGTTGGTAGCCAAACCTTAACACAAAGGTAACCAATTCAGTTTTATTGGGTTACCAATTAATTATAAAAAAAAATTTAGAATTTTTTTTTTCATAATGCAGTTGGTAGCCAAACCTTAACACAATGTTAACCAATTCAGTTTTATTGGGTTACCAATTAATTAAAAAAACTTTATTATAGAATTTTTTTTTTCATAATGAAGTCGGTAACCAAACCTTAACACAAACGTAACCAATTCAGTTTTATTGAGTTACCAATTAATTATAAAAAATCTATTATAGAAATTTTTTTTTTCAAAGTGCAGTTGGTAGCCAAACATTTATACAAAGGTAACTAATTCAGTTTTTGTGGGTTACTAATTAATTATAAAAAAATCTATTATAAATTTTTTTTCATAGTGCAGTTTGGTAGCCAAACTTTTATACAAAGGTAACCAATTCAGTTTTATTGGGTTACCAAATAATTAAAAAAAAATCTATTATAGAATTTTTTTTTCATAGTGCAGTTGGTAGACAAACCTTTATGCAAGGGTAACCAATTCAGTTTTATTGGGTTACCAATTAATTAAAAAAAATCTAGGCTTCATTAGAAGAGACCTTGGAGAATCTATTATAAAAAAAATCTATTATCTAATACCACTCGAGAATCTCCAGCATTGGCAACATACAGGAGTCCATAATCTTCTCCCACCTCATTGTCACATCATTCGGAAACGCCTTTAAAGCATTAAGCAAAGCAATATCCTCCTTGTGCCTCCTTTACTGCTCCTCTTTTTTTTTCTCTCTCTTTCTCTCTCTTCACATGCTCCCACGTTCTTATTTTCTTTTGGACTTGGAATTTCCGGACATGAAGAAATTATGCAAAAATCCAATATCCACCTCCCATCGACCATTTTGTGGTTGGCTCTTGCTCAGTCTCACCGGAGAATGGGGGGAGGGATTATTAATATCATCATCTGAATTCTGATTCTGAATCTACTAGTTAGTTCCGACCATCACCACTTAATCATGACGGATCTGTTCTCTCGCAATCGTCGCTCTCTCTCCATTCCTCCTCCTAATTCCTTTGACGATTTCTCTCAAGGTACTATTCTGTTTGTAGCATTGCTTCATCTCATCTATTGTTACGTTGGATTGGATCGGCGGCGGGGTTAGTTTCTTCATTTTGGGGCGACGACGGGGTTGGAGGGATCTGAGATTGCGCAATCGATCTCTCCATCGGATATAACTGTATTACCTTTTTTTTAGGGCTTAAAAGACACGTGTTTGTAATTATTTTGTCCTTTTTGCACTTTTGTTGTAATTATTTTTTTTGTGCACTAATGTTGTAATTTTTTATTAATTGTTGTATATTACTGTAAAGAACCCAAATAAAATTGCCACGAGTATTACCCGAAAGAAACCTGGATTGGGCCTTTTAGAATTAATAAAAAAATCTTCAGTTAAATTATACTCCTTCCCTCCCAAATTAAATGCACACTTTTGATTTTTTTTGAGTCAAATAGACTATTTTTAATATTAATTTTTATACTATATTTATCAATATATAGCTAAAGAGATTATATTTATAACGAAAAAAATATATATACAATTTACTACTAATCTTAATTTTTATAATTTTAAAAATGAATTTTTATATGTTTAATTATTAATTTCTAAAAAATAGGCAATTTTATCAACAACAACAACAACAAAAAAGTCAAAAGTGGACATTTAATTTAAAACGGAGGTAGTATCAAGTTAGTCTCAGCTTGATTCCCATTTCCCATATTAGACAGATTTTTCTTTTCCTAGAATTATTATTTTTGCCGAACCATATATGAACAAAAATATTTTAACAAAGTCTGGGGAAGACACAAGAAGGGCTTTAGTTGGAGGCAGAGGATGCTACTAAAATCTTTCCAAAATTTTATATTTTGGAACAGTGTAAGTATAATTATTTGAAGCTTTTAATGGTCAAAGTAAAATAATTTAAAAGTATATATATTTTGATATCCTATCCTGTTACATCTAAAAATATTTTCAATTATTGATGAATTTCTAAAACTTTTGAAAGATATTTCGAGTCTCCTCAGTTAAGTTTTTATTTTTATTTTTTATGAGTCACCCTCTTTAGTTGCAATAATAAAAAGAAAATTGAGTTTTTGCATTTTATTTGCAACAACAGCAAGATCATAAAAAAATAAAAAAAGGGTCGACCAAGTTGTATGGGGTTGAAAGCCCCTCAAACACGCGCGCGAGGACACCATCCTTGTTAGTGAGAGTGAGTAGTGAGTACTACTACTACTCAGGTCTCAGGTATATTAGATTAGATTATTTTCACGAGGCAGCCGGCAGTGCCAGAGAAACAACTCATTAACCCATCGCCTGATCATGTCTACCAGACGCTCCCTTGTCAATAACCATTACAACACAGACAGAACAAACTCAAAACGCCCCCATACCATCTGTCATACCTGCGTTTTGTCTGCTCATGTCATATATAATTACATGTATAATAATATAATGCTCGATTCTTCATTTTAACTAGTACTAGTACTAGGACTAGGAGGAGTATTAATTTATTTTGCTTTCTGTGACTTAGGCGACCCTTTGAATATAAAAACTATTTGAATTCAAAATACTACTCTTTCTCCTCTCTCTGAAACAAACAGAGAGATGATGTAATAGTGTTCAGGAATATAGTGTGCACTGATTGGTATCTACATTTTTTATTTTGAACCGCAAGGATATTTATTGACCAGGTGCATTTAAAAGATTTTTTTTTTGAGTACTGGTCCCAAAATTTGAACTTACAAAATCAAGGTACGGATCAAACCACCTTAACCAACGACCCAAGCTACGTCTGAATTGGTGAAATAGGAGGGAGAATGGAATGACCCATTCCTATGGAATGAAAAAAATTGTGTTTGGTTGCGATTGGATTGAAAAAAATTGTGTTTGGTTCCTTGAGGGAGGGAGAGCATATGAAATAACTCATTCCAACTAGAATGTAATAAATCATTCCACTCTTCATTCCATTCCTTCAATCCAAACGTAGCAAGGGTTAATAAGTATCTACACGTACAAAATACGATCAATCTACATAAAGTCCCTAGAGATCAATTACTTACTATTATGAAATTGAATATTTGTACTATAATATATTATTCTTTTCATTTCAGGAATAATAATTGTATCAATTAAAATTAAATAAATTTACATCAATTTAAAATTTAATATATTGTAATTTAATTTTAAAAATTAAATTATATCTTTAATTTTAAAACTATAGAAATACCGGTTAATAAAATATTAGTTGCGATATGATTGTGTGTTTCGCCATATGGTAGGGCTCAGGGCACCTATCTCTAACATCTAAAATTGGCGTAGAGCTCCTTTATTATTTGGAGCCTTGCAATCTTACATATATCCCTAGCTACTTATACTTCTTCCTTTGTACAAAAAAAAAAAAGAGAGAAAGAAATAAAAAGAAAAAAAAGAAGGGTGCACAATCTATGTAAAGATAGACTGTTATTACTTTTCAGGTAATTTATTATTTTTATAATTATATTATTTAAAATTAAATGAATATCAATTTTGAAATTTGATATCTTTCAACTTAATTTTAAAAAATTAAATTAATTCTATATTCTGGAAGGTTCCTTATCATAGGAATTAGGATAACACTAATACTAAAGATTGGTCACATATTCACACATGACTAATGCTGATGATTTTGAAATTGTTTATTTGTAGCCAGTCGCCATGAAAGTCTGCTCAACTTTCATTGGGGTATTAATTTTTTCGCTAGGCGATACTAGTGATAACGCGGTCCCCTGCCTTGAGGGTGTCCGCCTCTGTCTGTCTCTCTTAAGAAATGGAGTGGCTAATTTATTACTCCACTATTTAGTAGTATTAAATTATGAGAAATTAAACTGAATATTTTAAGTTGAAGTACTCCTAGTATTCAAAATATATTTGCTTTTTCCTTCTAACATAATTAGTTAGAAGTGACAAAATGGTGTAAAGCCTTTGCAGTCCATGGCTACAAATAACATCCATGAAAACAAAGAAATCATGACGCAGGGAAGATACAAGAAATTTAAGGTCTAATAACCACGATTACAAATATATACACATATATAAAGTTGGATCAAACACAGTCAAATAATATGTCTATGTAATTAGTAATAGGTTAAATTATTTTTATCTTGTGCTAAAAGAAAAAAAAATGTTCGTTTTATTACTATTTACTATATATATCAAGCAAGAAAATAGCTAGACATTTGAAAGTTGAAAACTTAATGCAAACTTAGAAAGTGGTAGGGACGACAATACCAATTTATCAAGATTAATTTCTCAGTCTTATAAAAAAAATCTCATTTATTTTAAATAATAATTTTATTCTTATTAATAGCAATATAGTACAGTGATACAATGTCATTAGTTTCTATCGAGTGTTGTGGAGTTTTTATTTTTATTAAAGTGTCTGCTTTAGTATCATATAAATCACTCAACTTATAAAATTAATAACTTTTCGATGTTATTATATAGTTAACTCAAGGCTTAATATACTGATGTGAAATTTTGGTAATCTCAATCAACATGTCCCCTTCATGTGTATATATTTAGGGCGACGTTTAGTCTTGCATATAAATAAAATTGTTTATTCTGATATTATATTAATGTACATTTGTGTACTAGGATATCATATTAAAGCATACTATCAACTTGAACATTTACAAACAAGTTCACCCAAAAAAAAAAATTATAATTTATAAAATTTGCAAGCGAAACTTATTTTGTAGGGTAATGAAATAAGTATTGGTTAGAAAGGCCGACAAGATTAAATTTGATGATATTTATAAATTTTAACAGTACAGCTAGTGTCGCATCATTTCAATAAAATAATCATAACGCTCTGTGGTCCCTTTGAATTTTAAGTTTTTAACTGATAGTCTTTCGTCTTTCGCCTAGATACTTTATAGAAGCTGCTTTAGGCCAGTCACAAGCGGGATTTACGATTGGTAAACGGCAGTAATGGGCCTTGCCTGGGCCTGAGCCCATAGTAATTTTGTCCGAAGAGGGCTACCATTGTCGGATATCATACAAACAAGCCCGCAGAGGACAGCCGTTTTTATTTCTCACGTCCATGTCTTTAAATAAGTACTGTAGGAGTATTCAGAATTTTAATTTATAAATATAAAATAAATATATGTCGAAAAAATTTATAATAAAGTTAAATTGTGACAAATATGTGGGGTATTTTTTAATTTCTTCCTATTTCATATATAAACATATGACAACATTTAATATGAACATAATGAGTCATTATATGTATTGCAATAAATTTGTGCCGAATTACGGTCGTGAAACTTATTCATACATAAGATTGGATAAAATTATAAAAGTATCCCACTTATTACACATATCTCTAAAAAGATTACCACTAATATTAATTTGTTAAATTTGCAGACTTGAATGATAATTTTTTATTCTATGTTTACCCTTAGTAAATTAAATTTATTAAATTTTTAGTGTATATTGATGGTATGATAATGAAATTGTAATAATGAATTTAATTACATTTTTGGAGTTTTATACTACTAACATCAAAAGAAAAGGAACTTTTTTACTAATTTTTTTTATTTGTAATATAAAAAGGATCTTGTAAAAATCTTATACTCCCTCCGTCCCAAATTAATTGTTCAGTTTTGACTTTTTTAAGTCAAATTAACTATTTTTAGAATTAATAATTAAGCATATATAAATATATTTCTAAAATTATAAAAATTAGGGTTAGTAATAAATTGTATATACTTTTTTTTTGTTATAATCTCTTCACCTATATTTTAATAAAAATAATAAAAAGATTAATTTTAAAAATGGTTAATTTAATTTTAAAAAATTAAAATTAAACAATTGATTTGGGACGAAGGGAGTATATAAACATAGACTGAGGCCAAAGGGTCGGTCAAGATGAGTCTAAAAGAAAGAGAGAGCATGGTTGGAGTGAGATTCCAATTAGAGATGGGGAGAGCATTAATGGAGAAAAATATTATTCCCTCCGTTTTATAATAATAATAATAATAATTTTTTTTACTTTTATGAATTAAAAATATCACTTAATATTATTATTTAACAGTTAAAATTTATGTAAAATTTTATTATTATTCCTTTATAAAAAGTTAAAAATTATTAATACTTGAAATAATAAAAAAAAAAGTTAAGAATAATACAAAAAAGTTAAATAATTTTTTTCTTTAATAATTTTTTTTATTATTATGAAATGGACGGAGAACTACTACTGCTTGGTCTAGTAGATGACGGTAATTAAGATTGCGGATCCCTATCCAATTGCTTCGTCATCCTACCTTTAATAAGTCCATCCTTCCCTTCCCTGAAGAAGAAGAGAGAGAAAGAACAAGAGAGAGAGACAGAAAGGGAGTTGGTCATATACATACGTATATCTCTGATCTGGTCGTCATATGTACTGGTATTTCAATTCCCAATAAAATAGTGAGAGAGAGAGAGATAAGAGTTGGTTATCTCATCTGGTACTAAACCTTGGAGCGAGTGAGAGAAGGGAATAGGCACTGTAGAATCAGATCCTCCTCCGATATATGATCGTCACTTCATCTTCAATTCTTCATATAACTTGACACATCCCATTTGTCACTACTCACTACTATTACCAGAACTTCAATTCGAACCAAAACTTTAAAGCCGTTGAGTTAAATGGATCCGCTTTTTCCGCATCCTTATTAATTAATGTCATCACCTTATATATATATATATCCTGTTTTCTCTTTTCTCACTTTCTAGTAGATCTCTTTCTTTTTTTTGGGCGGTTAAATAAACAGTACTGCTATATTCTAGTCTAGTGTTGTCTAATAAAGTGAATTAAATTGGAGTCGCACCGTGTCATTTTTGTTCCGATCTTATTCCGTCTGTTAGGAACTGAATTGAAGCTTTCTATACCGGCCGGCCAACTTGTTATTTCTAATTGTTTCCCCTACCAGAAAATTGAGCCACTATCAGCAGCCAGCAGCAATTATGGGGAAAGAATGGCTGTATCATTTGGGTAGCAAGAGTAATAGTAGTAGTAGTAGTAGTAAATCGTCCACAAAGAGAGGTAAAACATCCTCCTCACGAGGAGAGCTCAGAGACAGTAGCAGAAGTACTAGTACTAGTACTAGCAGTACATCTTTTTCTGGGTGCATGAATGCCATCTTTCAACTATTTGATTTACATCAATTTCACTTCCCTAATTTGCATCCCCAACAACCGCCCTCTTCCTCCTTCAACCCACCTGATGACTTTTTCCTTCCACAATTACAACCAACCATTCATCTCAAAGGTCATCTCTCTCTCTCTCTCTCTCTCTATATATATATATATATATATATATACATATATATATCTAATTGAAATTCTTGGGATTAATGGAGGTTAATCCTTAATTAATTTATGATGGCAGGAGTTGAAGCACCAAGGAACAGCTTGGAGATGGAGGACACCAGCTTCATGGGAGCTCCTGCTTCAATATCATCTAATTCAACCATGAAACAACAAGATACTTTTAAAATTCCAGTAAGTTATGAAGTTTATTTATTACTCTACACTACATTATTTTTTATGTCTTTCATATATATTATACTCCACTATACTATAGTTGTCTCTTCAAAAAATATTACTGGAGTATTAATTATTCTTGGTTTGTAAAGTGAGTCATTATGATCCATGATAAAGTTAGATCTTTGAGTAATTAATTAATTAATAGTCTTAATTATTCTGACGATACATTATTCTGACGATACATTTTGAAAATTTTATCCAGATGGGTGGCATACAAATCAAGACAAGTGGCCATACAAGATCATCAAGAAGAACGACAGATTTTCATGATATATCTTCATCTGAATCATGTGTATATAGAAGCAGCAGCAGCTCCTCTAATTCTCCAGCAGGGACTACTCCAACATTAGTAGCTAGGTTAATGGGTCTTGATCATCTTCCTGAAACCTCCTCTCCCCGCCCTTCTTCATCATCATCCGTCTCAAATCTTTCATCATCAAAATCACAATTACAACATCAACGTCAAGCACAAAATCCTAGAAAAAAACAAAAAAATGATGATGTGATGACGGGAAGCCGTTCGTTACCAAATACACCAAGAACATCATCAGCCAGAAGATCAGATGTTGTTGGTCAAAGGTTTTCTCTCCAGATCAACAAGGAAAACAACAATAATGAATTTGCTACTAGTCAAGAATTCGAGTTCTCAAAGTTTTTGACCACTAAGATTGCAGCAGCAGCAGATAGAAGTAAAGGAGACGAGAATATGAGCCCCGGTCACTATGCAAAACAGATTGTCAAGCAATTTAAAGAAAATGTTAGCAGGAGAGTCGGTCGAGATATTACAAACACGGTCGAGAATAATAGATCAGAGAAAAGAAGAGATCAGCATGTTGTTCTACTCAAATCAAAGAAACCACCATTATCAAATATTGGAGATTGTCATGATCATGATCATGATCCATTCACCGCACCAAATTCTTGTTCTCCAAGGCTCAAATTCTTGGAGATTAAGAATAAAACCTCTCATTCCCCAAAGCTCTCAACATCACCATTATCCCCGTTTACTCAAACAGCTCAATCCAAAAGTCCAACAGTAGCGACGTCAAAGCCTAAGGCTCAATCTATACCACTGAAAGAAGAGCAACAACAGATCATGACACAGCAAAGCTCGAGTCAAAAGTGCAATAAAATTGATAGTGGGAAGCTGTATGGCGCACGGCTGAAAAAGCCTTCAGTTCGGAGCAAGAAAGAAGAGTCATTTGTTCGGTCATCCTCAGCAACATCAAGTACCAGAGCAAATGCAAACCATCTTTCGGAGAGGAAGAAATGCAAGCAAACTCCACTGTCAAATGTCTCCACAATTCTTAATTCGGTCAAAAAAGACCCTTCCCCTCCGGCCACAAGGTTACCTCAACAACAGGTAATTAATTAACTATCTATGCAGTACGTACGTAGTATATATTAAATAATTTGTTTTGTTCAATTTTTACGGATCGGTAAAAACCGGAGCGCATTTATCAACTGTCCTTTTTTATTTGCTAATTTATCATTGTGGATGTTTTTTTTAGGAGAAGCGAAAGCAGTATGATCAGTCATCAAAAAACAGTAGAGAGTTGTCTAGTTGTTCGAGTCATGAGTCGTACAAACAAGAACCAAATAGCATCATCACCGTGACCGACATCAATTCTAAGGGTGGTACCTCAACCACCGTATCAGCTGAACTAGTTGAGTACATTTCAAGAATATTAGAATGTACGGGCATACATGAATTTACGCCCGTGTCCTTCACCAAATGGTACTCTCCTTCCCACCCTCTTGATCCCTCGTTATTTCATAACCTCCGTTTTTCCCATTCCAAATTGGAATTAAACGAAGAGAAGTTAGTATTCGACGTTGTGGATGAACTTTTGGGCGAAATTTTGAGACCTTATATGAATTTGAAACCATGGGTTAATTGGATTGCCAGAAATGATCAAATATTAATATTAATGTTTGGGTGGCAACTGATTGACACATTGTATGCGAGAATTCGAAGCTTCCCGTCAGCGGATTGTCGGGTTCTGGAAGACATTGATGCGGTGGTAGAGAAAGATTTGGGTAGTGGAAGAGAAAGATCAGCAGCAGCAGCAGTATTAGCATTAGCATTTGAAGAGGAAGGTGATGGAATAGTAATAGAGATTGAAGGTGACATTTTGGACACTCTAGTGCATGAAATGGTGGTGGCCATGCTAGTTTTTGGTGTCCGCGGTACACGGTGAAAAAAAAAAGAGAGGAAAAACAGGATCTGACTTGCGTCACATGCATGGGGTCTGTGATTCACGTGATGGGATGGGATGTGATGCTATTCGTAGGGTTCGGGTCCTTCATTTTTATATTTATTTGAATTTGTAAAGGCCAAAAGGAGGGAGGGGTGTTATGATAAACTAGTAGCATCAAGGGGACACGTGAAGGTGTAAGATAACGAACGTGGCCAGTCTTATGTACTCACTTTCTCTTTAAATTTTTGTCTCTCCTCTATTTTACGCTCTACTCATAAAGTGTATCTAAATGTTGCATTCACTCAAAAATAAAAGTTATATATTTTAAAAACTTTTAAATTTAATAGTATAAATTTATTTAATTTTGGTCCATATTATTATGAATCATATAAATTATAATATTTATTTTTAAAAAAATTGAAATGAATTACATCAATTTAAAATTTAAAATATTTACATTTTAATTTTTTTTTTTAAATCAAAATGACTTATTTGGATAGAAAGAAGTAAATAACAACTGTTTACATAAATTTTTGGTTTTAGTTTGTATTCTAAGTTGGGGTTTACATTTACTACTAATAAAATTAATTTACCAATAATTAATATTTTTTTCTCATTAATACTATATAGTAGCAATAAAAGATGACGGTTGAAAGATTTTATGAGTTTCTGCATGACATAATTTCCAAACCAAACGAATCAGTGGCACATGCAATCATCAAACGAATATGAAAAGTAGTTTGTCATCATCTCTCATCTCATGTCATCTCAATCTCTTCTAAAAGTAAGTGATTCAAAATAGGGATAAAAGTGGAATCATAAGGATTTGATTCCAGGGTTATGGTTATGTGAGCCGCTCCAATAAAATACTACTTATTCTGTTTTTAAAAGGTTGTCTTTTTAAAGGGTAATTTTTGTTTCAAAAAAATTGGCGTATTGAGTTTATGAATACAGATGAAGTAATTTTTTCCAACTTACCCTTATTTAAAGTTTTCTACTACTTAATAGTTTTCTTCAAAAAAAAACAAAACCCTTCTTAGTTGTTGAAACGTCCTTACAAATCCCTTCTCTTCTCAATGCTTCTTCTTCATAATCTCTTGGCTGATAGTATACTCTTTTTTAGAATCTACAAAGTTAATAATTGGTTGAGATAATTAAAGCAAGTGTAATATACTACTCCCTCTGTTCCTAAAAGATTGTCGTTTAAGGTTAATTCACGTAGATTAAGAAATGCAACTACTTCTTATGAAAAATACTATATTACCCTTGTTTTAATTATCTCAACTAATTATTAACTTTGTAGATTCCAAAAAGGAGTATACTACCAACCATGAGATTATGAAGAATAAGTATTGGGAAGGGAAGAGATTTGTAAAGACATTTCAACAACCAATAAGGGTTTTGTTTTTTTTGAAAAAAAACATTAAGTAGGAGAACTTTAAATAAGGGTAAAGTTGGAAAAAATTACTCCATCTGCATTGATAAACTCAAAACGTCAATCTTTTTAGAACAAAAATTACTTCCTAAAACGACAATCTTTTAGGAACAGAGGGAGTATTATTTTTTATAAAGGGTAATTGCATTCCTTAATTTACGTGAATTAACTTTAAACGATAATCTTTTAAGAAGAATAATACCTAGCAAAAGTAGTTAATTTGGATTAATCGAATCATAATTATATTACTAGTCTTGCAGTCTGCCTTCCTTCTTATGTTCTCTCAACTTCTTGTAGAGCTGCCGCTGAATGGAGTAGTAAAATAAACTCAATTGTATGTTTATATAAAATCGTAAAGAGAACAAAAGCAATAATGACTTCACCCAAACAAGGTTGAAGAATTCAGAATGAAGCAGTCAATTAAAATTGAAGTTAAATTGCGATTAATATATCATTTTAAAAAAATTAATAAAATAATAATATCCAAATTTATTTTTAATTTTTAATTATTTTATGTATTTATATAAGTCGATATTTTTTATCAAGTCTAACACCCTCCCGTCTTCTTGGTATATATATACATCGATCTCACATCATACTTATTATAATATGTTATGTGGAATCACCTGAATCTTTCTGATTTGAATTGAAAGCACACAGCCAAGGCTAAAAAGATCAATAAATCTCCATTGAATTATTTTATACATCAATCTCAGTGGATAGCTGTCAGTGCAGCAGGTATTGAATACTTACTCCGTTTCATAATAAATATTTTAATTTAATTTAAGTGATCAAATTAATTATTTTTTAAATAAATAATAAAAATATTTATATAGAAATTTTAAATTATAAAACTTGACATTAATAATATATTTTTGTAATTTATTATAAATATAATTTCTAAGTCTATTGTTCATGAAAATTATTACGGTTACCGAATATTTGACCATGAGAAAATTTGAGACCGAGACTGGCTTTTATCCCAAAAAGAATGGATGTTAAGAGGAGCCAACAAAAATTGTCAGTCTCAGTCATGTCATGTCATATGAAGAGAGGGAACAATACAGAATATATAGGAGTATCACAATTATTAATTTACTAGGATTCTAACATTATCTTCTTTTTTTTATGTCTGAACATCATAGCCATGAATTTTATTAGATTATATTCCCTCCGTCCCAAATTAATTGTTCAATTTTGACTTTTTAAAATCAAATTGACCATTTTTAAAACTAATCTTTTTACTATGTTTGTCAAAATATAAGTGAAGAGATTATAACCAAAAGAAAGTATATATAATTTATTACTAACCCCAATTTTTATAATTTTAGAAATATATTTATATATGCTTAATTATTAATTCTAAAAATAGTCAATTTGATTTTAAAAAGTCAAAACTGAGCAATTAATTTGGGACGGAAGGAGTATATTGTCTACAAAACTTTATATGGACATATTGATACAGTATATATGGTTGGTGGCGGTCCAAACCTCAAAATTCAAATGTTCACTGCAAATGCAACGTATTCATGTATAAATGAAATATAGTCATAGACGCCGGCATGGGTCCATTCAGTTGTACATATGACAAACGAAGGGAGAGAGAGAGAGAGAGAGAGAGAGAGAGAGAGAGAGAGTCAGATAACAGACGGGGTTTGTTAGATTGACCATCAACATTTAATGGATGTTGGAGTTACCTGGGGCAAGATTGGCGATTCCAGATTTGTCTTTATATTGGCTTTGTACCTGTGCGTTGTTTTCCATGCACGGGTTGTGAGCTACTCCATGGTGAAAAGAATAAAGATGGGTCAATTTTTTTGACAATGATATTTGAGGAGAATTTAAGCAAGGCTCAAGCAATGATAGTGTTTGTTTAAAAGTACAGACCCCACCCCACCACAAATGGGAGATACAAGGGCTATTGGAAGTAGGTTGGGTTCATTGAATTCTCTCTCATATTCAAAGTTTATGTGTTCAGTTTATAGAAATGAGTTGGTATATTTGTACAATAGAGAGTTGTAAGTGTTGTTCAGATGGATTATCTAATTTGAACGGCTTGGAATTCAAATCCATAAATAGTACTACTACTTGCGATGAAATTCAAAGAGTAAAAAATTTGAAACATGCTACCTACTGCGAATTGAATTCTATGCCTGCATATATGTGATGTATTCTAATGCACCAGACTTCTATAGTACCTTTCATGCGAGGTCTATTTTAGCTTTCTTATAGTTATTGTAAAATGTACAATACTGAATTCCCAGGTTGGATTTACCACCAACCAAATAAATGCCAAAAACAACTCAATAAATACCACTGAATTCCCAGGTTTTAGAAATAATTGCATAATAAACAATATATAGTGTCATAATTCAGAAACTACTTATGAAAAAAAACAAATAATAAAACATATGTTATACATATGGTGAGTAAAGCATATGCTTGCAGACGATTGCGATTGCAGGTAAGCAAGCATATGCACACTGCCCACATGCACAGAGACCAGTCACCAGCCTATGCCCTTTTGTAACTGGTAGTTTAAATCCGAATTGACAACCTGATTACCCAGAGTTTTCAGCATCTACCCTGTAACTAACGGATCCCAAGTAGCATTATTCACATCAAGTGATACATAGATCATTAAATTTTACAACTTTTTTTTAATGGTTAAACTGCCATAGACTTTAAACTACAAAATTCCTTGAAGGAAGTTGAATGAAAACAACTTCTGGAGAACCGGATGAGAGGAAAGTGAAATGGAACTATTTTATGTTCATAATTAAAGAGAAGATGGTCATAAACATATGGTATTTTAAGGAACTGAAAAAATGATCCAATTTCCATTTTGTCTTTCCATTCTTCTCCACAAATCAACATGAGAAACGATATTAGCTCTCCACGTCTTACGTGACCTAAGCCCATCTAAAGAGAACCATATATGTTCGCCAAACAGTTTTGAAAAGCATCACAGCAAAGTCATTTGGAAAACTTGTTTTGTTGAGGAACGCTGAGGTGAAATTTCTAAGAACAACAAAACAATCATGGGCAAGATCCTTCAACTGCTAAAACTTTTCCCTTCCAATTGTTTGTCCGTAGTTGTAATCATTTAAAAAACTTGTTTTGTTCACGAACAGAATTCTTAATTCTGAAGTAGAAAAGCTCAGGATGAACAAAGAAGTTAAAGGTCATGGATCTATTTTTCTCTTAGATAAAAAGAAATTTATGAATCGAAAGTAGTAATGCACAGGAATGCCAATTACTGAGTTGTCAAACTTTTTACAATTATCTATAGTTAATAGCAAAAAATACAATAAAAGAGAAAACACGGGTTAATAAAAGAATGAAGAGAACATGGACCAAACAATATACCTGGAACTTCAGGAAGTCTTTCATCTCATAGTTCCACGATAGGGAAGTCATTCTAGAAAGGTATTCTCAATTTCTATCATCCACATCAAACCCAGACCCTGTCCAGCCTCGTCCAGCAGATCCTCTACCCTTAGGTATTGCTCCGATTCCCTTTCCTCTTCCTTGGATTAGATTTTTCTTCTTCCTTCCTTCACCGTCAACTTGAGGATGTTGACTGATGCCATTCACTACCGGAACATTTCCGACATTTCCTTGATTGAATACATTTCCAGGTGATCCACCAGAGCTTTCCAATGAACTAGGAACTGATGCTACAACAGAAGTTGTCGCACTCTGTACAGGTACCACTGGATTCCCATCCTAAAAATGATATTAAGTTCAATATTATAGCACTTTCTAATGTATATTTATGGTCATGCGCATTCCGCACAACTGAACATGTTAACAAATGCATAATCAAAAGGTGTCGTTTGTGACCCCACTCATGAGATGAAGTGTGCATTCAGTTCGCAAGCAGCATTAAAAAAAAAAAAACACCCTTGGCAATCAGGTACAATTTTTCTATGCATAGGTCAATAAAGCTTCAGTAATGTTCTACAATCCACTGCAGAGAGTAAACGAAATAGTCCAAACTATATAGACAATTACATAATTAATGCCTCCATATTCTGCATGTAGCATTTGGATACTTCTTCACCAGCCAAAGAAAGCAACAGTGGAAGTTATGCTATTCTATGAGCCGATAAATCTCCATGCTAGTTTTTCAATATAAGATACACGAAACTTCAACTTGTTTGTCTATTGTTTGATGATTACTGCTTATATCATATTTTCAACAACGAAAGTACACAAATGATTTTGACTGGACAACATACTGTCGTTATGATACCAATCTCCCCCCCCCCCAAACAAACAAATAAAAAATAAAATAACTGCTCCTTCCTTTCCTCACCCTCTCTCACACAATGCTCTAGTCCATGCACATAAACAGATGATCAAATGACTGCAGAGGAAATTTGGAACACCAAATTTGCAAGTCCAGCAACTCTTGTGTTCTTCTAAAACCCTTCAGTTACTTATCAATACATCATTCTATCTGTGTGTGTACACATACACAGTTTTGATAAGTCATCAAAAGAGACAGAAAAATTAATTGATAAGAATTGCTCAAACCAACTCTATTATCCTGAAATAATCATACTATAGAGTCCCCATAAGCTCTGATAAACTATCAAATGTCAGTCTCTTATATTCAACGAGTTAGTAAGAGCCTATAAGTACACCAATAGGTCCACTTGCA
This sequence comes from Aralia elata, assembly GCA_034770075.1. Lineage (NCBI taxonomy): Eukaryota > Viridiplantae > Streptophyta > Magnoliopsida > Apiales > Araliaceae > Aralia > Aralia elata. Next base: position 108,858,875 of record CM068385.1, on the reverse strand, counting down.
AGGGATGAAGTAGAGAAGATGAAAGCCTGTTTACCATTTATTCATTAAATCTCCTCTCTTGGGGGTAAAAATATGTATTCCGAGAAGTTATGGACTCAGGGCTAAGGTCAATAATTAAAGAAGTTGTGGAGGGCAAAATTTCAATAATGGTGTATACTTCCATATTGTACAGCAACAAAGGTAAGAGTTTGTTTGTCCGAGGTAATTTAATAATATCACCTTTTGATTTTCGAAAAAGCATGCAAGTGAGAACTTCTTTGAATCTAGAGCTCTGTGATAATTTTCCTTATTTTGTAATCTCAACTTCAAGTGTTTTTTGATAAAAGAAGAATTTTTATTAGATTAAAAAAGAGAATACAAGCATAGGGGAAACAAGTCGTCCGCCCACCCACCCTACAGGAAATGGGAAAAAGAAAAGAGAGCAACTTTCCAATCTCTACAAAGATCAAAAACAGAAATTCCACTAAAGGCACGCATAGCACAGGCCCATACAGAGGCAAAGAAAAGGATCCTATCTCGAAACAAATATAAAGATTGAGTATATTATTCACATGCAAGAACTGAATAAGAGCTTACATAAGGAAAAGAGGTGGATGATCTGATTGGATTTAAAGCCTCCAGTCTCCTTTTTAGTTCCTCCAGTCTTGCAAACTGTGCATTGTTGCTTTCTTGAACCTACAAAGGATGATTATGTCAAGAGAAAAGAAGATAACATTTAGCTAGACATTGGTACTTCAAAATTATTTCTATTAAAAATATGTACCAGACAGTTTAAGTCTTCACACAGCTTCTGCTTGATTGCTTCCTCATCCTTTACAGCCTTTGATGTCTCTTCCCATGCCTAGAATGAAAGCAAAACTTTCCATTAGATGAAAGAGTGAGACAATTTCTGCACTACCAACATAGTTTGAGTATATCTCCCAGATGTTGAAAATTGAGAACATTGTGATTCTAAGCACTGGAAGAAAAGGACCCAAAAAATTGAAAACGAAGAATAAAATAAGAAGTTAGTTTCTATTTGCAGTAGTTAAAATATAAGTTTTGTACTTGATTCCTGATAGAAATAAGCATATTTTTTGTAATATAAAACTGAAAAATTGTTGGCCAATTATACCATTTTGAAAAGTTGCCTTTCCTTCTAGCTTGCACCCTGTTTGGCAAGAAATGTAAAACCTTACACCCGGATCAGATGAGAAACATGTCTAGATAACACCATGGTTCTTATAGTTTCCCTCACACCTTGCGCTTACACCTATCGCCCAAATGGTGGTTCCCAATGTTGTTTGAGCATTAAATAATGTAGCGCGAATGTGTATCTACAGGTTCCAGTGTCGAAACTTTAAAATTAAACTAAGACTAGAATTCAGATATGAATAATCTAAAAACAACACCATGGCGGTTACCAAGCTGTGGGTGGCGGTGGTGACTGGTTGTTGAGGGGGGGGGTGCCATTTTCACAGAAAAACAAATAATTCAAAGGTGTATATAAGGTTTTAACCTGAAACTTCAAAACAAATCTAAGACAAAAATTATGTTTTCTGTTGGCTTTCAGATAAAATAATATTACTGATGTTTATTTAAAATTTAAAGGTCTAAGTCTTTTCAAAAGAGATGAAATAGCTGCACTGATTTTGCAGTAATTAACTGAATATAATAGCAGCCCATTTACTTCCACGAGACACCGAGAAGATACAACACAAATACGCTAATCATTTGACAATGGTATTCAAAACTCAAAAAGTGAAGAAATCAATAACTTCAGCAAGCACAATAAAAAGGCAACAAGATGTATAATCTGATTTCTGAAGCATGTTCCATGATGATTGGATTGAATGCTGTAGAAATATTAGACAAGTATTCTTGAGTCTGATGAAGAAGACAAACCTTTCGTGCTTGTTCTTCCTTCAGCTTAGCAAGGCATATTTTCTCAGTTGCCATTTCAATTTTCTTTCTCATGTGTTCAAGTGCTGAGGTGTATTCATGCATGAGAGGAATGGAAACACAACCATAATTATTAGAAAATAAAACATCACAAGATTTCAAGTTTAGAAAGATCTTGTTATGACAACACACCTACCCGCTTTCTTTGGTCCGGCTGTAAGTTTCATCTCCAAATTAAGATTTGCAAGCTCTTTTTCAACATCACGGATCTTGGAATAATTTTCTTGAATATATCTGAGAGGAAGTATCAAAAGAAGATCAGGCTAAACGCCAGGTAAAAAGAATCTGACATTAGAGAACGAAAAATATATTCATTAGAAAGAAACCATTGCAATAGTAAATACTTGTCGATGTCTTAATAAGCACAAGTAGAAGCCAAGAACAAAGATTTAACTACAAAATGTAACAGACCAAATCTGATTGGCTGATTAATCTACTCAAACTGGAAGCCTAGATTTAAGCACCATAAGGAAGAGAGAAAGAGAGAAAGAGGGAGCGGGGGATTTTAATATATTAACAAACTATGTGCACTCTCAAACACAATCAATCCGTAATGCTTCATATTTGAGGTGCTAGCAGCATAGCCTCGAGTAAATTAAAACCTTTCATCCAGTATCTAAAGGCGCTTACCCTCAGACACTTCCATAACACTTAATGCAAAACACAGGGCGATTATGCACAGAACCAAACCCCATAAACGCCAAGTGGCACTAAAGACCCAAATTCCACTTAGAAATATTTGTTGTCTCCTCACTTAGATTACTACAAACCACAGCAATCCTGTCATGTTCTTTAGGCTCTGAGCCAAGATCTCTCTCTTAGTTCATTATTTGGTCCATAAATTCATTGACCAACAAAAATATTACAACTAATCTTTCTTTAACTGTTTTCAGTATCTTAAGATAAGAAAATTTATTTTTAAGCCAAATAGATAAACTAGGATAAGAATAGAAAAAAGATTAGTTGCGGAACCTCATTATTTCCCTTCTCTACATTTTCACACTCTAAAAAACAGAATTTATGATTTTAATTTTGAGAGAAAGCAATCATCAAATTTAATTCAGCATTAGACATGGGAAACAAGGATTCAAAAGATGAGTTCAAACAAATTTTAATAAAGAAAAATGAAAGTAACAACAGATCAAAATGCAAAATAAATGGAACATACTTCCTCAATTGGAGTTGCTCTTCCTCAATTATCTGACATAACAACAAACAAAAAAAAATACAGCAAAAATATTCAGTAAAAATTCACCAACACTCGGAAACACGCTAGTGAGAGAGGGGGGGACCTTCTCAGTGTAGGAGATAACAGAAGACTCCCTTGGTAGACCGTCTGGTCCGATCTCAGGAAGCAACAAAGGCATCGGATTATTATTGTTGGCATTGTCGCTATTAGAAGCCATTTTTGGGCCTTTGAACGGATTTCCTCTCCCTAGTTTTGCAATTGAATTCTGATAGAAATAAAGGGATGAATTCGCCGGCCGGAAAATCTGTTGTATTAGATATCATCACTTGTTGGCGTTCGTGGAGGATCAAGTTCAACACTCTTCCCCGTTCGGCAATGACTTGTAAGTTGGATTGGTGATGACTTATTTTTTCTAAGTTGATTTATAAATTAAAATAAATTATTACTAATTTGGTATTTATTTAAAAATAATTTATTAGTTTTGATCATTTTACACTTCTTCTATTTTTCTAAATTACATTTTTATTCTTCTAACTTAATATGTATTTCTTCTATAGAGTAAATAAATATGTAATAAAAAATATTAAGACAAAAATATTGTCATCTATATAAATAAATATATATAATTGATACAATACAATATAATATATTATAATATATATATATATATATATATATATATATTAGTAAGTACTATATTTATTTTGTATTATGTATATATATACATATATATTATATATACATGTATATATATATATATATAAATATATAATATCATAGCATATAATATAATATGTATTATAATATAAATTAAATATAAAATATTATAAAACATAATATAATGTATGCATATATAATATAATATATTATTAATATGTATTATATTTATTTTATATTATATTTATAATATAATATATTTATTTGTTTAATATTTTATTTAATAAAAAAATAGTGATTCGTATGATGTGATATTGAATTAATGTATTTTTTTAGTAATTTTTATATTTTATTTTAACTTATAAGTCGTTATCAGCCGAACATTTTCACAACTTGTTTAAACTTAATTTTTGACTTATAAATCAATTTAGTGTTTAACACTTTTATTTATAAGTCACAGCTTGAAATAACTTATAACTCAACTTAAATTTTAACTGTAAATTATTTTAAAATAAATCGTTGTCGAACGAGTGTGAAATTTACCCTCGAATTTCAAACTTATTTTTGGGTATCAAATTACAAGATTGCCATTACTTCTCATTTGTTTATGACTTTGATATTTTTTTTATTAGAATAATATTTTAAATTGAATTATTAATCTCAAATCTTTTATTTGTTTTAAATTTAAACTTTGAACTATTAATTCATGGATAATAAAATAACTTACTACTATTTTTAATTAAGTATCGTAATCCCATCAAGAGAAATTAAAAAATTTATCGACACAATTAACCTTTACCTTTTCTAATATAACTAGTGTATCTTTAATCTGCCTTTTTCAATTCAATTCCGAAGTACTGCTATAGTTTAATGCTCCAACTAGTACTGTTCAGCCATTCAGGTATTTGACTTATTGAAATTAAATATATATAAAAATATTTATTTCTCATTTTTGTTTGGTGTAAGTTTTGATTTTAGTGTATAACATAATCTACTTTTTTTTCCTTCCTTTTTTTAGTCTATTAAATATAACGAATACATTCTGAATTGTTTTGTCATTTTTTAATGTCCAAGCAAGTTTAAATTATAATTTATAATATATTATTATTATTATTATTATTATTGATAAGGGTATAAGAGTATTATGATAATAGTTTCTTTATTTCTATCCCTACTATGCAGTGCTATTAGGTCATTCTATAGGATATGAATTTAATTTTTTCACCATTTACCCAACAAGTTCCTTATATTGATTCCTAAACAAATTTAGTAAACTGTAACATATACACGCTTTCTTAAATCAAAATAGTCACAAAATCAGATACTCATCGATAGATAAAATGTTGAGAATCAAATAAATAATGAAACTAACTGAGGTCAAAATATGAGACAAACAAAGTTTGAAATCCCGAAACAAACAAAGGTCAAAATCAAACAAAAAAAGAAGATCGAAATTGGAACCCTAAATTTTGTTTTCCTACAAAATGCCTTCGAATTAAATGATTTGAGATGCCGCAAATGAGATTTTGGAGAAGAAGATAGTCAGTGAATAGGACAATCGGTGAAGAATATTGTCGAAATAATTTTGGAGAATAAAATCGTCGGTTAAAGAAGCTCCGGAAAAGACGAGATTTGCGATGTTGCAAATGACGCTAAATTCTTTTATCCCTTTCTAAAGCTGACGCGTCCACTTAAATGAGGGTGAAAAATGTCATTTGCATACATAGAGAACAGTCTTCTGACTCCCTCACCCTGAAGAGTAAAATCTTATATAGAGATTAAAATAAATAGTTAAATAAGGATAAATAAATTGTTGGATAATGATTTATTGATGTGTTATTCAACGTTGGAGATAAAGAGTTTGTTGGGGAAACTATTGTGAATGCTCTACTAGTTCAAATAATATGTTTTTTTTATCTAATCTCTTAAATAGTTTTAGACAAAACAACTATGAAAGTAGAACTATGTAATCAATTATTAATTTTAGAATTATAATATATGAGATTATAGTTACGAAATTATAATCCTTATAAATAAACATGACCTTCAAATTTTGTGCTATAAGTTTCACCTTTTAATGATAATAAATTTTCTAAATTAATACTCACTTCGTCCCAAAAGAAAAATAATACTCACTTTCACATTTACATTTAGGAATTTTTTCTCTCATTTTTAAAATATATTTAAATTAGAATGATTTGAATGGTACAACTAATATATTGGCGTCGTAAACTCAAAACTGTAATGTACAACCGTACAATATAACAAGTTATTTGTTATTTTCACAATTACAAAAACTTTCTTACTATTTTTTCTAAATTACTAACGTAAGTATATATAAGCAAGTTTTGATGTGTAAAAGAATTCAATAAATAAGTTTTAGAACCCTTGCTTTTGGATTAAAAGAATATGTGAGACACTATGTAAGGTGTAAATGAATCGAGCCTAGTTGAGTAGTGAGTTGTTCAAATTTGGTTCATAAAAATTATTGAGTATAAAATAAGATTTGATTGAACACGATCTTAAATCGAACTCGAGTAGTTTGAACTTTTCAAGTGAATATAATTCGAGTATTAATAGAAAATTACAATTTAAAAAAATTTGAATAATTTATCAAATTTTAAAATTTATTCATATTTAAATTATTTATATTTTGAGTATAACTTGAATCAAATTTTTAACCAAACAAGTACGAATTAAACTCGAACTATTTGATTTATTTTAATATTAGGTGCCAACACATATCTAAGTCTATGTGCCGAAAACCAAGTCCATTAAACATATGTGTTTTGTTAGCCCATTGGATTAGAGGTGAAAAGAGCCGTTCACGTGACGACGTGAAGCGCAAGCTTAGGAAAGACTCTGGGATATGGGCTCAGGGAAATTTTACAGGGTCAATCACATGCTCTCTGAGTTCTGCCCTTTCTCAATTATTTATGCGAGTAGCATGAATGACACACAGTACAGTAGTAGTACATACTGCTCCTACTTCACTATTTCTTCAAACTTTCAACACACACACGCATTCATTCTTTCCTCTTTCTATACCCTTATATAATTGGTTGCAGAAGAGAGTATATATAGTAAAACTGGGAACAGCTAGCATCCCCAAAATCAATGGCGTTCTGTGCAAGCATAGAAACTCCAAACCGTCTTCTCTCGTCAACTCATCACCTCCTTTTCCAATCATCTTCTCTCGTAAACTACATCTCAAAAATCATAATTTCTCTCTCTCTCCCTCTCTCTTACGCCTTGTCTTCTTCTTCTTCTTCTTCCCCTTCCAAAACTTTCACCGAATCCGAAGCTCGATCAAGGTCCTATATCCCTCTCTATATAATTAAAATACGTATTTTTTATAATCAGTGTCTCATTATTGTTTTTTTAATTTAATTTTATTATTATTAGATTAATTCAGTTTCAACGAAGCCAATTGAAGGTCAAAAATCTGGAACTAGTGGTCTTCGAAAGAAGGTATATTTTGTTTTGTTTAATAGGCTTTTGTTTTGCTTTATCCGAGGTTTGGTTTTTTTTTTTTGTTTTTTTTTTTTAAAACTGAATGTCAAGTGGTGTTTTTACCGTAGGTTAAAGTGTTTATGGAAGAAAATTACCTTGACAATTGGATTCAGGTTTGCTATTTTTACATGTTTAAGCGGCAAATATCGTATTTGAATGTTAGGGTTTATATACTTATGAAGGACTAATATGGATAGGCACTGTTTGATCCATTGCCACAGGAAGATTTTAAGAATGGCTTTTTTGTGTTAGGACGTGATTGTCGGTATTTTAACAAAGAAGCTGCACAGGTCTTTTCCATAATGTGGCACATCTAATTATGTGTTTTTTAATTTTAGAATTTGTTAGTCTTTCTTCTTATTGTGAATTGGATTTGGAATGCAGATAATTATTAAAATTGCTGTTGGGAATGGCGTTGGTAAAATATTGGTTGGCAAGTGAGTGTTTCTATTTGTAGTTGATGTTATTGATTTGTATTGCTCAGTTGCTCTTTTGTTGCGTCAATATCATTTGAATATAAGCTGTTTCTGAGTATAACATATTGCGTTTTAAAGTTATTCCTTATGTTTCAATTTTTAAGTTGGTTTTTAGATGTATGATCAGATGATTATGGGCCTTGAAAGTTGGAAACATGTTTGTTTGTCAGACAACATTTATTTCAATTTGGAAGTCTACATTCCCCCCAAGGAGAGTAGCAATGTTATTCCCTGGACTAGTAAAGCATTATTGCTTTATACTTGTAAGTTTGTATAATGTGAACGAGGTGAAATGATCCTGATATATAGGGTCGAAAGTATTATATTAAGCTTTCACATGGAAAATTGCAGATCCTTGATAAAGGAGCCCATTCAGAAATCAGTTTGTTTATTAAATCTGCGTGTTTGTAACTATGTATAAGAGAGAGACAAACTTAATCCCTTACATGGAGCAGAGAGAAAGAGAGCCACCACAGCCACATGGTTATTAGTGTATAGAAACCATATTCTATAAACATGAATGTGTTTGGATCATGCAAGATCAAAGGAGGGATGTTTTATATGTACCAGTAAGGTGGATGTGTAGGCATACAAGGTTGGTTAAGATTGGAAATAAATTTTTTTTGAAAGAAAGGTTGGAGTGGCATTGATCGAGCAGAAGATTAATGAATATCGGTTGAGATGGTTTTGTACTTTGGTTATTTTCAACGTCGACCTTTAGAAACACCTATGAGAAGATGAATCATGTCTGGGGAGTTATATATAATAAAAGGGAGTGAGAGATCAAGAATTACTTTGGATAAAGTGGTACAAAGAGACATTTAGGAGTGAAATATGACTAAGAACATGGCCTATAATAGGGGAGTGAGTCGAGGAGGGTAATTTACATATTAGAGGCCAAGTAGGTTGGAACCTTTTTTTTGATGTTTATTATTATTATTTTAATTAATATTATTGCATTTTTTTATGTTTTTAATTTTTTAGTTTATTATTATTATTATTATTTCATTTCATATCTTTTATTTTAGTTTGTTTTTCTGATCATTAGAAGCACAACTGATGAAGGACAAGCCCATGAAGTTGGTTGGAACAATATAAGAGGTTTTAGAAGCCCATGGAATAGAAGTTGTATTTTAATTAGTTTCTTTTTAGTTTCTTTTATTTGCAGTTATCTTATTTAATTTGTGGTTATTTTAGTAGAGTCCAATTTAAGTTAGGACAGTTGTTTAGGAATATTATAAATAGGGATGTACTTCATTATTTTGATATTATTGAATTATTAGAATTGTTTTGAGTTTGCGTGGATATTCTTTGTGTGAGATATAACCTTGTCCCCAAAACTCCCGTTCCCATCATTTTTGGTATCGGAGCCAAATTCAATCCATCCTCAGCCGTCCCAAAATCAGTGTCATCACCTTAAGCCATAAACTGCCCAATATAACCAAACCCTAGCCGTTACACCTAGACTAATTATATTCCTAGCAATTACAAATCTATTGCCCAGTCACAATTCCACAACCAACCGCTGTCCGGAAAATTAAAAAAATAAAATAAAAAATTACTTGCTGCCCAACCTTTAACGTCACTACGAAAACCTTAGTTGCACCAAATCTTACCCAAACACAACCAAAATCAACCCCCAGTAAACTATACATACACCAACCACCCTAATTTCAGCCAGAAACCTAGCCAAACACAGCCCAAGTCGCAGCCCCAAATCGCAGCCAACACAGGCATAAAAAAAACAGAAAAGGAGTAGAAGAAGCGTTCACCACCATCAACGGCCGTTGCGTCCCGCCACCACCATCCTCATTTTTGTCACCACCATCCTCATTTTTGTCGAGAAAATTCTAAACCTTTAGCCTCCTCAAGCTTGCTGCTCTCCTTGCACTTACGTGAAACAGTGAAGCCATACAGAGACAAGACCGCCGTTGCGTCCCGCCACCACCATCCTCATTTTTGTCGAGAAAATTCTAAGCCTTTAGCTTCCTCAAGCGAGTTGCTCTCCTTGGACTTACGCGAAATAGTGAAGCCATACAGAGAAGTGAGATATCCTGGCAAATTATATTTAGGTCCCCTTTAGTTTTTATAGTTTTCTAGTTTAGTCCCCCAAGTTTTCTTAAATTTTAAAATACCTTTAAAATTTACATATGAGCCCCTATACTTTCACCTGTTACACTTTCAGCCCTTGAAGTTTTATTATATTCAGTTCAAACCCTATTTCTTGAGATTTTCTGCACTTAAGTCCTTAGAAAAAAAGAAAAGAAAAAAGAAGGGGTTATATTTTTATTTGCAGGAACCATGGTAAATGCGGGAGAAATCAACGCCAAACTTGATATTTTTATGTTACAACAAGATGAACGTCTCAAAAGAATTGAAGACAACACTGATTGCAAATGTAACAAATGTTCAAGCTTCTCTTACAACTCTCACAGTAAGAGTTGATGTACTCATGGAACGCGTAGATAAGGGACAGGAAGATGCTCATAAGAATTTTGAAGACCCCATCTTGGATCTTAATCATTTGAGGCTACAACAACATGACCCTAATCCACGAGTTAATCATCATGTTCCAGATCCTAGGATGAATGCAATAGATAGAGGAGCAAAATTAGATGTTGGAGATTTCAATGACGATAATGGTCCCGAAACATTCTTTGATTGGATTCACAACAGTTTTTTTCGACGGTATGAATTATCGGATGACAGAAAACTGTTCTTTGCTGAAGCGAAATTGAAAGGGACAACTTGTATTTAGTGGGATCAATATCAGTGAAATTTATATATAGTTACGAGAAGATGGGAAGATATAAAAGCTGCATTGACACGACGTTTTGTACCTTTAAATTATAAGCAGCGAGCATACTTGCAGTTAACTGAGTTTGTACAAGGAAGTAAATATGCAACCGAATATATTTCAAAGTTTTGCAGTTTGGTTACACGGTCTGAATTCCCTTGGGTTGAAGAAGTGTTAATCTCCATGTACCGTTAAGGATTGAATCTGGAGATTGCAGGTGGTGTAACTTCAGGTAAACTCTTGCTCTTGGATGATGCTGTTCAAGTTGCCACCCAAGTAGAGGATAATTTGAAAAGGAATTCTGTTAGGCCTCCAATACAATTCCAAACTCTGAGGGAGCGTACTTTTGTGGAGCCTATTATTTTAAATAGGCCAGTGGAAAGATCGTCATCAAGCCCTTCAACTACTAGCAAACCTAATTGTATCCCAAGTTCTTCTAATGTTAACCATATGTCTAGGTGCTATAACTATCGTGGTTTTGGTCACATGTCTTTTGAGTGTCCTTCACTGAAGATGAATGTTACCTCTTCTTCCTCTAGGCAACTTGCTATTGTTGACAAAGAGTGTGGGAAACACGACTTAAACGAAGAGGTTTGCAAGCCGTTAGATGTCGAATATGAGGCTGATGAGCAAGATTTGGAAGCTAATGCTCATTTACAAGGATGTTGAGGTGTTCTTCGACCTTTATTTGTTGTTCAGAAACATAAGGATGATCCTGAAATCCATCGTGGGCGAATTTTTCAGACGAGTCATATGTGCGGGACAAGTGTGCTCTCTTGTGATTGATACTAGGAGTTGTACGGATGTTATCTCTGAGGAAGCAGTTAAGAAATTTAGGTTAAAAGTTGAGCCTCACCCGGAGACGTATGATGTTGCATGGGTTACCAATACAAAGTTGTGGGTTGCCCAGAGGTGTTTGGTTACATTTTCCTTTGGCAAGCTTAAGGATATCGTTATGTGTGATGTTTTAAGGTGTCACATTATCTTAGGGCGTAAATGGCTATGGGATCGTTATGTGCAACATGATGCTCGTGCTAATATCTATTCGATTATCAAAGGCAATACCAAATTCACTCTTTCTTGTGCTCTCGACATGCCAAATTTGAAGCTTGCAAATACTTCCTTGGTGATCCGATATGATTGTTCTTGTGTTGATATTCATAACTTGACAGAGTCGAGTTTTTTTTCAGTGGAGGATAAATGATGTAGGACGAGCTTGTGAAAGTTGGTAAGTTGGTTGGAACAATATAAGAGGCTTTGGAAGTCCATGGAATAGAAGTTGTATTTTAATTAGTTTTTTTTTTAGTTTCTTTTATTTGCAGTTATCTTATTTAATTTGTGGTTATCTTATTAGAGTCCAATTTAAGTTAGGAGAGTTGTCTAGGAATATTATAAATAGGGATGTACCTCATTATTTTGATATTATTGAATTATTAGAATTGTTTTGAGTTTGCGTAGATATTCTTTGTGTGAGATATAACCTTGTCCCAAAACCCCCGTCCCCATCAACAACCATACTTCTTTTTTCTCTTCTTTCTCTCTTCTATTTTATTATTCCAAGAAAGATTGATTAATTAAAACAAAAAAAGATGATAATAGAGTAGTTAAGATGAGTAATTTGGAGATAATTTTTTTCTTAATAGTCGTGTATAGAGTTATCAAATACTCTTATTGACCAAGCGAACCGAGTATTGATACTTGCATACTCAAACATGATACTATTACGTACCAATACTCTAAATTTAGCGTATCAAAAAATTCCTTTGTTATTTACTTATAATTGCACAAATATCAATATTCTACTTAGTTTTAGATACTCAAACAATACATTTGTACGAAGTTATTTGTAAAACAATTAACTTATTGATTCAACTAAAAAACTTCTATGAAACTTAGGTTTATTACATTTAGATTCTAGGAGAATTTCTATCAATAAGAACTTATATAAAGATACCCTAGCATATCACGTTTAAACTATGTAGCATACCACGTACCCGTATTCGTATTGCATACTGAAACGAACCACATTTCAGGTAACACTGGACGTATATTTTCAAATTAGGACTAGTAAACTTGGACGGAGGGAGTATAATATTAATTTTTTCTTTCTCTTTGTCCTTTTTTTATTTTCTTATTTTAAATTTTATTAAGTTATGAGTGGGTAAGCTTTTCTTGTATAGGTTGATGTGTTTTAACCTCACACATCTATTCTAAATTATATGTGGGATTCTTATTTTTAGCCTACGCCAAATTACTTGGGATAAAAAATGGTTTGTTGAGTTGAATACTATCCGAGACACATGCATCAGTTTATGTAATTTATTTAATAATCTCTTCTGATTTTTGTTACTAATTTATCATCATGATATTTTCCCTTTAACTATGAGTTGTATCACATAAATTATTGTAACTATTCATTTACACAAATCCATTTTTGACTGCATAATCAACTTTTTTTTGTGTTTTTGGTTGGGTAAACTAATTGTGAAATCTCATCATTGAAATCATTGAAGGGAAGGTATCATGTCAACACCTGTTGTTTCTGCAGTAATAAGGAAGAGAAAGGCAAGAACATATATGTTTCTTGCTATTAGGATTTGTTCATCTTATCTACGAAACTTTTTTCTTTACCTTTTACTCTTTTTTTTGCCTGATAAAAATTAATTTCTCAGGCCAATGGTGAGTTTATTATGCGCGCAAGCCACAATCTTAGTGGGCCTGAGTACGATTGGGGCATCAAGGTGTGATGTAGGACGAGAATGGAGGAAAGAAGAAAAGGGATTCAAAGGAGATAATTAGGCTAAAAGTCACAAACACAAGTTTTAAAATTTAATAATAATCAATCATTCATAATGATTTATTACAAGTGTTTATATAGGAATAGGAAAAACCCTAATACTTGGAGGCTAAGTAAAATATTAAGTAACCTAATTAAATTAAATAAGGAAATAAAATCCTTGTAATTATCTATTACTTTAAATAATTAATATTATAGAGTATTCTACTAATATAATTAAATATATTCTAATATTATCTACTAAATAAACTAATTACATTAAAATCATCCGTAAATAATAATACATAATAATAACCTAATAATATTAAATTTCTTTTGCCTCCATCCTCGTCATTTTCCTCTCATTTGAAAAAAACTCGTCCTCGAGTTTTGAAGTATAGAAGAATCCACAGTCCACGAAACGAACTTCAAACATGCAAGAAATTTTGGTCCTCCTTATAGACATATTGAGAAGTAGAAAACAATAATGAGTGAATTTCTTTGTATTGCAGGAGCTTTCGTTGATAACGAAATCAATGACTTGATCATTGGTTTCTTCATATAGATTATCAAGTTGCTTTGAGAATGCATAATCGACTTTCTGCTCGTTATCACTCGTTGTATCCTTAACTTCAACTTTATCTTCATGTGACTTGTTATTGAGTTGCAGAATTTCTTCATTCGGCACATTCGCTGCATCTTGTTGAACTTCCTTCTTAGGCTTGAATGGAATTAATTTGATAGTACAATGCTCATGTTTAAAAGAGTATATATCAGAAATATGTGCATCTGGATCGGAACTAAATATCTTTCTGTAACATGAAAAGAAGAATTACCTAGCCAAGGAATAGTGTAAGGTCTCGAATGCAGTTCAGCAACAAAGTTTAATTTTTCCATCGCACGTGGAGACACAACATTGATTGCACATTCTTCTTCGATGATAATTTTATAGCGTTTTCCTCCACAATGAAGAAAAGTATGAAAAGTAGTCATACTTTGAAGAATCCTTTGTACGAAGTTTCAGGATATCTAGTTCCATGCATGGTTATCAAGTCGTCGCCTAGGCGACGACTAGGCGTCAAGGCGGTACAAAATGGCAAGTCGTCGGGGCGACTTGGGTGCAGAGCAGAAAGGCGAGCGCTTAGTTCTCAATTTGGACGACTTCGACGACTTGAGGGCGCCTTGGGCAACTATATAGTTATGCGAGTGACTTGGTTCGACCCGATGCTTAACTGGGTTTTAAAAAAAAAAAGAAGAAGTAAAGTTCGACTGAACAGACCTAATCGATCGATCGCAACTTCGGAAGATTGGAGAGGGAGAAACGAAGCGAGTTGCAACAGCAAAGAGGGAGAAACGAAGCGATGAGACGACTCCGACGAGGCGGCGACCTGTAGCGACTCCGGCAGCGGCGGCTTGAAGTATTCTTCTGATCTTCTCTTTTTCTTGGCTTCAGTTCTTCACTTCTTCGCCTCTTTTTCTTCGTTGCTTGTGTTGTGTGTGTGCTGCCGTTGTTGCCTATACTGCTATATTATATTATATATATTATATTATATATATAGTACATAATTTTTAACTTTATTACTTGTGTTGCGTGTGCTGCCTATTCTGCTATATTATATATGTTGTGTGTTGTGTTATGTGTGCTGCTGTCGTTGATGCCTATACTGCTATATTATATTATATATAGTACATAATTTTTAACTTTATTACTTGTGTTGCGTGTGCAGCCTTAGTACTGCTATATTATATATATTTTTAACTTTATTACTTGTGTTGCATGTGCTGCCTATACTGCTAATCTGCTATATTATATTATATATATAGTACAAAAATTTTAACTTTATTACTTGTGTTGCATGTGCTGCCTGTACTGCTATTATATATATATATATATATATATATTACATATAAATAGGCTGCCTAATGTGCAGCATGTTATAAAAATTGCAGCATGTAAGTTGTAACATCTTAATAAAAAAACATTGCAGCATGTAAATCTTAATAAAAAAAATTGTTTTACTATTACAAATTACAATGACTTTATAATATCTATGTTTACTAATTTTATTATTGCAAATTACAATGTAATAATAATAAGTGTAATAAAAACTAAGTGTCCAATAAATTAATACAAATTACAATATAATAAAAACTAAGTGTCCAGTAAATTATAAATGAGCAAGACCAACAAGTGCAATATCAACCTTCAAGAATTATAAATAGTTGATATATTTTATCAAGACATTTTATATAATTTATTATTTTCCCGCATAATAAACAACATTGATATGTCTTGCGCTTATTAAATAATTACAGATTACTTTATTTACTTTATAATATCTATGTTTACTTGTTTTATTATTACAAATTACAATATCTTGTTTGTGTAATTATATTTTGAAGTTAGTACAAGTTCAAAAAATTCCAAGTTTACAACTATAATAAAATTATTCATTTTGATTGTTCACTTCTTGTTGTGATTTGATATACTACAACCTGCATTATGAATATGGTAAATTATTAGAAAAATAAATATATCAATATTCACATAAATATTAAATATATATAATTTTATTCATATAAAATTTACATTGTTAACGACTTATCTGACTTATGGACGACTAGTCGGGCGCCTTGTCGCCTAAGCGCTTAAGCTCTCGGCTGTCGCCTCGCCTCGCCTTGATAACTATGGGTCCATGACAAAATTTAATTGAGGGTTGAACTGAAAATTTCAGAAACTTTGGGGACTGAACTGAAAATTTCAGAAACTTTGGGGACTGAACTGAAAATTTCAGAAACTTTGGAGGCTGAATTGAAAATTTCAGAAACGTTGGGTTACCAATCTGTAATTTTACCATGGATGGACAATACCACTGTAGCAGAATTTTTATTTATTTATTTTTGGATAAAAATTTGGGATAGATTTGAGACTACGTTGTTGTCTCGGATATTGTTGTTGACTTTCGAGCGAACTTTGACAATTGATGGTGGCTAGAAAATTAGGATATGAAGAAATTGAGTGAAATCAAAATATATCATGAACTTTTGACTTTTGATATCATTATGATATAGGACAAAAATGGAGAAAAGAATAAAGGAGATTCAAAGCCACAAGCACAAGGCTTAAAATTCAATAATAATAATCAATCATTCAATAATTCATAATGATTGATTACAAGTGTTTATATGGGAATAGGAAAAAATTCTAATACTTGGAGGCTAAGTAAAATATTAAGTAACCTAATTAAATAAGGGAATAAAATTCTAGTAATTATCCACTGCTTTAAATAATTAATATTCTAGATTATTCTATTAATATAATTAAATATATCCTAATATTATCTACTAGATAAACTAATTACATTAACATCATCCATAAATTAATAATAGATAATAAAAACCTAAAAATATTAAATTTCTTTTGCTTCCATCCTCATGAAGGTGGCATTCTGTTGCTCATATAGTTTCTAACATGATACGATAAAAGTTTTCGTTTTTTTAATACTTATATATATATATATATATATATATTCATCAACTATCTCTACGTCGAACACTTTCCTACTTTATTCAAGTTTTAGAATATCACTTGTGTTTGTGATGTTAACAAGAAAGTCATGATTTGTAAGGATAAAACTATATGAGTTAGTGCCAGATCTTGAAGATCTTGTTTAGTTTGCATGTCAAGACCAACTTTCAAAGTATAGTCTTTTTGTAATAGATGGCTGTGTTTTACAATGGTTGTACAAAACTATTTTCAATTTCACTACTTGACATTCTTCATGCATAATATAATATTTTCCTTCTTTGTTAATGATCCAGTTTAATTACTGCATGGGCAACAAACACCTGAATCCATTACTGTATTTATGGGCACACACTTTCTGTACGTACACCATTCAATAGTTTTGCCTGGGAATCTGACATTTATATTCATTCAAATTTTATTTGTCTCATAAGGTTTTAAGTTTTGAATAACCAATGTAATGCGTATTTTTCTTACACCTCTTAATAACTTAATGCAAGTCATTTTGGACAAGATCACAAGACAACTGTTGGATTGGATTCATTCCTCATCCCATGACCATAATGCTTACCAAGTTTGAACTCAATCAAAGGTCAGTATATCTAATTAAGATGTAGTTATTTGTTTTGATATCGTAGTATTATTTACTCGTTAAAATAAGTTTGTGCAAGCCTTGTCAATAATGTGCACAAGAGGTTAGAAGGCACCATTATATTATTCTAGATAGTTAAATATGCAAGCAAGATAGAACTTTAGGGCTTAGGCTATGGTTCATTGGCATGCGTTTAAAAATTTAAGGGCACATTATAATGCTCATTAATTAATAGGGCGGTGTTTATAATTGTCCTGAAGTAAGTATTCTAATGAAAAATAATAAAATAAATTGGTCGTCCAGAAGTAGCTATAGGCATCAAAAGACGTTTTTTTTTTCATTTCACACTTGTTATACTTAATCTAGGTTAGTTTCTTACTTCATGTCTGTCTAATTGTTGCTTGTTCCTAAAAGTATTCTCGGCATTCATTTATTGTAAGTTTTTGTTTTATGTGTCGAAAAGTTGTAGGCAACAAGATGACATCAACTAGCTCGTGTGGCAGTACTATAGTCTAAGCATTTAATTTAATAATTTTTACATCTAAATTATGCATTGCGTAAGTACTATGCAGATCTCTCAAATAAAGATGGTGGACATTCCAGATGTTGACCTCTCATGTCTTGGAGTAACAAAATATGGAAAATTTAGTGTTGAAGTAGTTGACCCAGTTTCTGACTGTTTGGAGCTTATGGAGGTGAGGAATACAATTAATGCATTTTTGGAATTTTAATATGATAATGTGTGGATTGAAGATCATCAACTGTATGGTGTTTTGTGCAGAATGTATTTGATTTTTCGCTAATCAGAAGTCATTAATTATATTTTATTTTATGCCTTGTCGTTTACATGCGTTTGATTCTGCATGTTTTCCGATATGCATGCGATTACAAATATATGTGATTTAAATGAATATAGATTATCATAGTAAGATGTATGCTGCATATTTGCTGTTATACCATGTCTCTCCAGCTGAAATTTGTTTCAGTTCAACTACGTCACTATATAGATGAACAGAAAAGGAAACAGAGAAACAAAATATTGCCTTTCCTCTGTTGTAGTCAGCTATTAAAAACTAGTTTGACCATGCCACTCTATCGAGGGTCTTGATTTGTTTTAGTTTGATGGGTCTTTCAGTTCTCTACCTCAACCCACATTCGTTGGCCCTTTTAAATGTACAAATTGTCTCTCTAACTAATGTTGAAAACATGTAAAATTATTAAACTAACTTTACACTTTGACCATCCTGTTTGATTTGGACAAAGCGAACCACATTAATAATAATAACTGCTGGAATTTTGCTTATATAACAAGTATGTGGCCTAGTGGAGTATTGCCAACTACCATGACTGATATGGGCCTGCATATATTGGTACATACTTGATAACTGCTGTTGCATCAGAATTCCTGTTCTACTCGATCCATATATTTGGTTTCATATTGTGTTTTTTATATCTCTGTTTCCAGTTCTTGCCTTCCAAATGTTATAAAACCAGTATGTGCTTGGTTGCTGTTTTAGAAAATCATTTTACTCCCTCAGTCCCACATTAAGTGAGTTCATATTCATCTCTCCATCAAATAATTGTAAAAAACATCTATATCCAATGGTTGTAAGGAAAAGTAAAGCACTCATTACACCTGTCCAGAAACTATGTGCCGGTCAACTGAGCTCACTTAAATTTGACCGGAAGTAGTAATTCTTTTTAGTGGGCTACACCTATCTCAAAACTATCTGCTGGCAAAACGAGCTAAATTAAATTGGGACAAGAATTTTTCAGTGGGTAGATGAGAATAAATATTTCGTGGGCAGATGGGAGTATATTTTAATATATGCACATATATAACCTGCATCTTAACTGGACATTTTTTTTCACCACTATACGCAGTACTACGTTTTGGGTTATTGTTAGGCATATTATTTCTTATTCTGATTTGGAAAAGCTGAAATGCCATTACAGTGTTTTATGCTTTGGTGATGTTTTAATTTATTTATTTTTACCTTTTGAAGATAGAAAATGGTTTCGCAAAATACAATAGAAAGCGGTTTAAAAAAGACATTCCAAACAGACAAAAGTTTGCACAGAAGGGATCTGTCGAAGGTTAGGGGAGCCGTTGTCATGTGTTTGCTTGTGGGAGAAGTTTTTCCTCCTCAAATTGTCTTGAAATGCTTCTTTGAGATAATTTATGTTGTTAAATTTTCATCCCTTTAGTTCATGGTTTACAACATTCATAATTACTAACAAGTTCGTAGAACAACCATATTTTATAATCATTTAACTGGAGAGACTTATTTCCATCCTTTCATGCTTATTTTATTTCATGGATAGCTTTTATAACTATTATCATCAAGATTCAGTTTATTTAGAAACATGATTACTTTTCTTGCCTTACTATGGTTCGCTATGAAGAGCCTTTAGGGCACTTCTGTCCCCCCATATTTTTTCTTTTACTGGATCTATTACTCTCCCCGTTCCCCGTTCCAAAATTAGAGATACATTTCGACCTTTTGAATTCAATTTGCGAAATCCAAAAATTCAAAATTGATTTGATTTTTTAATTTATAATTATAGTTAGTTTACAATTGTTATAAATGTTTGTATTCAAATTAAATAATTTTGTATTGATTTTGGTTTTTAGGATTTTGCGTATTTTGTCCAAAAAGTCAAAATATATCTCCATTTTTGGAATGGATGGAGTATATTAATGGATCTTACTTTTCTATTTAAAGAATGAAGATCAACATGTGGAGCTAATATATCCACACTGCTTCTTAAATTTCCTTAACACCTTCTCTTTTCAAAATTCCGCCAAAGTCGATCTACTGATATTTCCTTATCTACACGTCCCGGGCTTCAAATCCTTCATTTAAGTCTAGTAGTTTGCTGTTAACTAAAAAAGATAAAACGGAAAATAGATCTCATGTCAAGCATAACTTGAATATTATTATTGGTAGATATATTATCCTAGTAATCATTTGATGATGTTACATTCAGGTTGATATTTGATGCAATGCATGCAGCACGGGTGCTTATGCTGAACCCATCTTTGTAGACAAGCTTGGAGCTAATCCGGTATATGTCGCATCTCTAATAATTTGTAGATGGCTGAATTTTAACTATTCTCAAAGTTCTTCATTGAGAATGTTTGTTGGTTGTATAGGATTCAATTTCAAATGGAGTGCCTCTTGAAGATTTTGGGCGTGGTCATCCGGATCCTAATCTTACGTAAGATGGTGATAGTTTTGATGTAGATTCATTGAACTTCACCATTATTGAAAAGCATTATTGATGCTTTCACTTGTTTGGGAAAAGATATGCTAAGGATTTGGTCAACATTATGTATGGAGAGAATGGACCAGACTTTGGAGCTGCAAGCGATGGTAAGCGAAGAGTATATTTTATGTGTCATTGATTCTATTTCCACAATTTTACCAGTTGCATAAAATAAACGTTAATATTCTTGCATATCTTAAAGAAGGTTTTGGGTCTGGTTGATTTTTTACCCTACCAAAAATGTAATGCTATTGAAGAAATATATAAAAGTGGGTATATATATATATATATATATATATATATATATCATTTGAGTTGGTGCGATTTGCTTGGTAGTCTTATTCATGTCAGTTTGGGTAGGGTATCTCTGCTTAACCACATCTCTAATGTCGTTGCGTTGATGGTTATTCAGGAGATGGTGATAGAAACATGATTCTCGGTAGAGGATTTTTTGTTACACCTTCGGACTCTGTTGCAATTATTGCAGCCAATGCACAAGATGCCATTCCATACTTCCAGAGTGGCCCCTAGGTAGGAAACTTTCGCAGCTTTTTTTCCCCTTAAAAATCGAAATATTTTTCATGCTTTTGCATTTGCAGGGTTTAGCTCGATCTATGCCAACAAGTGGTGCTCTTGATCGCGTTGCTCAAAAATTGAATCTTCCTCTTTGTCGAGGTTTGGCATTCAATTTTATTTTCCAAGTACTATTGGATAACTGGCTTACTAAGGACTAAAGAACATTTATGGTGACTCAGTGATCCATACGAACTATGGTTTTTTTTAAAGAATGGATGTTTTTGTTTCAGGTTCCCTCTGGTTGGAAATTCTTTGGGAACTTAATGGATGCTGGAAAGTTGTCAATTTGCAGCGAAGAAAGTTTTGGAACAGGTTCTGACCACATTTGCGAGAAGGATGGCATATGGTATATGCTTACACTATATTGACCAGAAGTTTTTTTTTTTTATCTAACAGAAAGTTATTGACAAACAATTTCCATTCTAAATTGTTTGTCAACTGCTTATATAAGTTCCAACAGAATTTGCTTTGAAAGTTGTTTCCATGCCTTGTTAAAGCTAAATATTGAAATCTCTTCGCTGGTGGATGTTGTGGTTGTGTCATATTGACATTCTAATCTTCATCACAAACAAGTTTTTAGTTAATTTCTGTTTTATAAATCTCCCCCTCGTGTGATTCCACTAGCATATCACTCCAAGCCTCGTTTGCTCTTCCACAAAGAAGCATTTGTTTTTCCAATGACATGCACTTCACATTCTTCCACAGGCCCCACACCCTTGTTCCACTTAGCCTGCGTCTCTTATTCTCTTAACCTTGTTTATTAAGCTTCAACTTCACGCTTGAATATTGATGTTAAATTTCAACTCGCATGTTACCTTAATAATTCCCTCCTCCACATGTGTCTGTACTTTGACAAACTGCTCCCGCTCGAGTGTAATTGCTGAAGAAGCCAGTAATACGCAAGCCTCAGCATGTTGAGAGTTCTCTAGTAATTGCTCATGTAATGCACAGGCCTCTGCGTTTGAGGGCTGAGAATATATGCTCATACTTAAGGGGGAGTAGTTCAATGATGTTAGGACTCACATGTGAAGGAGAAGATTTGTTTAGGTAACATGTTAATTGACTTAGTCCCAAATCTTGTGTTCGAGAGGTTGAAAGCCCAAGACATATTGTTTAAGATTCTAGATGTTGTGCGTTAGGGTCTTTGTGATTTCTCTCTTATTCTCAGCATATCACTGCAAGTGCTGAACCCCATGTGGGCTGTCTTCAATATTTGTTATTGACAGGGCTGTGTTAGCTTGGCTTTCAATTATAGCATATAGAAACAAGGGCAAGAAACCTGGGGAGCAATTGATTTCTGTCTCTGATGTCGTAAAGGAGCATCGGGCCACTTATGGAAGGAACTACTTCTCCAGGTATGACTTTGAGTTAAGCATCATTCTATGATGTACTACAATATAGTTATTTGTAGTTCTTACAATTTATTTGGAATTGAATTTACTTGCATTCTGTTGAAGTGCAAAGTTCTGACATCACTTTTCAAACAGGAATGCGAGTCAGAAGGAGCCAATAAAATGGTAGAATCTCTTAAGAGATTTAATTTCAAAGAGCAAGGCAGGCGACAATTATGGTAAGATTACAGTCTGGTAGTATATCGAGATTTTTCACCCTTTACTATAATTTATGTACTAAAAGAGTCCTTTTGTAGAAAATTATGTCCTTCAATTTGCCAATGACTTCACATATACTGATCCTGTAAGTTAATGTCTTTGCTCTCTCGTAATTAACTCATATCTTACTTCTATGCAGGTAGACGGAAGTGTGGCATCCAAGCAAGGTGTTTGGTTTGTTTTCACTGATGGATCTAGGATCATATTTCGATTATCAGTCTGGATCAATCTATATCCCTCTCTCAGTTTTCCCAGGATTTTATATTCTTTTCGACTGGAACTAACTCAGTAAAATTATTTTGCAGGGAACTGGCTCTGCAGGTGCAACCGTCAGAGTGTATATTGAGCAGTATGAGCTCGATGTCTCCAAACATGACATGGATGCCCAGATTGCTCTGAAACCCTTGATAGGTTCGTTCATTGTTATTTCACTAGCTGTCTTCTGTTATTTTCTTATTTCAGATCTGGCACTGTCTGTTTCAAAACTCAAGGACTTCATTGGGAGGGAACAACCTACAGTCATCACATAGGACAGAGTTTTATTAACCTCGCATAATGGAAGGCTCATCAGTAGTGATGTTGTTGCAGGTTTGGTATTTCATCTCTTTTTCTGTTTTTTCATCACACATGTTCTTTTCGTTTTAGTTTCAACTGTGCATACGATATTGTGTTACGAGGAACAATAAGTAGCAACACGTATAATATTTGTAACTTGTGTAATGAAAATAAAATATCCACATTTATAGTAGTAATATTCCATTGCTGCTCACTTGATAATTCAGTACCTGAAAGCATGGTTGTTCATAAAGTCGAGTCGGTGGCTCGGAGCTTAAGCGACTAGTCGACTAGGTGCCCAACTAGTCATCTATAAGTTGACAAGTCATTTTCAATGTACAATTTATACATATAAACTTATATATATGTATATATACTAATATACACATGTACATTTGACATTATTATTTCACAATATTCAGCAGTATCAAATACTATTAGAACACATATATATTAATATTGCCACAACCAAAGTCATTTGGTATTAAAAAAAAGAAAGAAACTACTGAAGCATGTCATTAAATATACAAATATACAATATTAATTATTATACATTTCTACTTAATATATTATCTCATAATACGTGGAGGATGATCCAAAGCAAAATACATGCATCATTAAAATATACATTAAACAAAATACATGCATGGAAATTAGAAAAGGAATTGGCCAAAAAAAAAGACCAAAAAACAAAAACCACATAAACTGATACTTGTTGGTGGAATTTTTTTTAAAAAAAAAAGAAAAGAAAAAAAAGTAAACAATAACCACATGATACTCTACATTAAACAGAATGCATGCATGGAAATTAGAAAGGGATTGATAAAAAAAGGCCAAAAAATAACAACCGCCAATGCCGATGTTCGAGACTCACCTGTGATTTGCACTGATGCCAATGTCGTAGGTACTTGTCGATGTCGCTGTTGGTGCTCGCCGAAGTCATCGTCTGTTACTCCTTTCTCTCGACTTTAGGTTTAGCAAATTGGGGATTTAGTTACGACTTTTGCCTTCTTCTTCATTTTTTTTTTAAAAATACTAAATTGTTGTTTGGGTCAACTTGGGTAGTTAGAAACCGACCGGTACAAAGTTGATTGACTTAGGCCCAAGTCGTCCTTGTCGTCCCCCCCCCCAAGTCGCCTAAGGCGACGAACTGCCGAGTTGAGCGCGCGACTTGGAAGCCTGCTAGTAAAGTGTCGCTATGACTTGCACTATCCCGAGCGACTCAATGACTAAGCGTCGCCTAGGCGACGACTTGATAACCATGCCTGAAAGTACTTGTCAGTTTGTTAAGCTGATGGGATTTTGGACCCAGATATACACTTCCAAGTCAAATCTAGTTTTCTATTTTGTTATCTTTGCTACTTTGGAAATTTTGCCTTGTTAAATACACGTCTTTCGAACCAGATTTTGGGCATTACATCTGATGTGGGACAAAATAGTTATATTTTTGTATTTTGGATTTTATTCAATTATGGAGGAATATATGATGTTTTGTTGTATCAAATTGTAATTTTTAGATTTTTAGTTGTTAGGATTTTCTAGCCTTAAATTAATTTTGTTTAGACATGAATAAGGGGCTTTAAGTAGGTATATTAATTAGGAATATTTTAGGTGTGATTTTAGCGATTTGGTTATGTCATTTAATTTCTGGTTGACTTTCCTTTTCACATGTAATCCTCCCTTATTATTAAAGGGAATCAAATATTGGATTGTAAGGAAGACTGATTATTAAAATTTTATTGAGATTATTTTTCTCTCTTGTGGATTCAAGGTCCCTTGTGGATTCAAGGAATCCTCGTGGATTCGAGATTTATCAATTTGTCAACCTAGAACCTAGAACGAAATACTCCATCCTACGTCAACATCCTACGGATGTAAATAATGCTATGGACTAACAGGAGCTTATTTAATTTGCACCGTCCACTGACTGATCCTAGTTGCTTCCAAATTTATATGGTGGATTCTCCTTATTGATCTTTTTGTCAACTCTTATCGGTTTTCCATTTGAATTTAATCAATTGATATTTGTCACTCTCTAGTTAAGATATTAAGCTGCATTCAGAAATCTCACTCTGTTCCAATTGCACCAACCTGGCATTTAGAAAATCCTTCACCAAACCCTTCTTCCACTACGAGTTTCTATTTAATACAACAGGTGTATTGGTAGATTATGTTTCCTTGTGATCTTTAAAGTTTAATTGAAGACTTGTTCAGAAGCAAATAAACAGTCTCTGAAAC
Source organism: Aralia elata (assembly GCA_034770075.1). Taxonomy (NCBI): domain Eukaryota; kingdom Viridiplantae; phylum Streptophyta; class Magnoliopsida; order Apiales; family Araliaceae; genus Aralia; species Aralia elata. The sequence goes on along the minus strand of CM068385.1, from coordinate 108,833,159 downwards.
CCCACACATGAAGGATGAGTTGACATTGAGAATTGAGACCATTGAGACCCTCTCTAGGTGGATGAGTGAACATTATTCAACATCAGTTGCAGTTGCTTTCCAGATCAAACAGGACTTTACTGGACTAGTCTTAATTGTGAAAGCCATAGGATTTCAGAGTATCTCAGCTTGCCATGGGCCCATACTGCTATAGATATCATTTTCTGACTTCATTTGTGCACTTAATTTATGAGAAGTAGAATATACTCTAGGATGCATGTATGTAATGTAGTTGAACTGTACAGAAAATGTAATCCATTAATTAAACGTCACATTGGTATGTATCCTAGTTTGCAATCCTTGATTAGTGTTCTGTCCTTTGGATAATGATCCATGTAGGACATCACCCCTCTTTGTGCTGGAACCTTATGTTTCACTATATAGTGTTTCTTTGGACTACCTGGCCATCTCTTGGGCCATTTCACCTGTTGTCTTTAGCTAACAATATTTTTATGATCGAATCCATCCAGTTGTAGGCCCCAACTTCTAGGACAAGAACTTGCCCCATCTTGACTTTGAACAAGATTTATCTGCACATGTAATAGAATCCTCCATTAGCAACAGCCCCAAGTGACATCTTGGTGCAACATGCACTCGAAATGAGATGGGCCAGTGACACTTCTTTTGTCTTGTACCTTGAAGTTTACTTTTCTTTGGAAGTGACATGGTATATTTTTCCCAGTTTTCAATCCTTTTTCTCAAAGCAATATGTTTTGCACAGATCCAATACCCTTTTGACATGTCTAATGAAGTCTTTACGTCTTTATAATATCTTTGTTTTTCTTCTAATTAAATAAATTAACAAGCTTATCCATAAATTTGATCTCCGAATCACCAAAAATGTTTTGATTAATCAGGAAGCTTATATTAAGCAGAATGAGGTGTAAGCAGAATGAGGTGCGTCTTGTTTGTGATGTTTTGTTAGTTATCCAACCCAGTAGAGAATGATATATGTTGTTTTCAGCCACTTATTTCTTAGGGAAATGTTTGAAATAAAAAAAAACTTATATGATAGCACATTGTGACATTTGGCATTCCCAAGGAAAGTAGTATTGATTCTTTTAAGTCCATTTATACTAACCTTACTGTTACTTTTAGTTACTATTAGATTGGTGCTGCAGCAGCAGAAGGTAAAGAATGAGAAGTAATAGTGAAAACCGTCGGTTCTGGGGCAGCTTTAGCATGTAGCCTGAAATTGTTTGGTAGATTCTTATTGTATTTCTATTTTCTTTCGAAAGGGTTTACTGCTATAACTGTAGTGCACTGAGATGGACCAGGTTCCGTGGTATTTGCCTAGCAAAGAGTAAACGTTTTAGGGTGTGGACTACCGTCTTAGGCTGTGAGTGTTGAGCATTTCAATTTGGTTTCATGTGATTGTTCAAATTGAGCTTTTCTGCTAATTTGGCCTTTTTGTTGAAATTGAAGTTTTATGCAGATTCTTGAACAGTTTATATTATCCATCAGTAGGGTGTCTGTGTGCAAATTGAGGTTGGACCGGGTCAAGAGAACGGGTATTAGCATTCGGGTTCTAGTGGTTAGGCCAAAATGTAGCAGGAAACTTGTCAGGGTTAAAGATGAGGCCAGATTCTATGTATGCATTTCTATAGCAAGGGCAACATACTTTGGAGACAATTCCCCTCCTACCGACCTCTTTTCCTCAAAAATATCTAAAGCCAAAATCAAAAGGGGGATCGTCTTTGATCCCCTGAATTGCTAATAGGATTGAATCCCTTACCATGTCGAGACCCACCAACAAATAATGAAGGGTACAGGTGGGAAAGTAAACACTCTATTAGTTGGATAAAGAAAACTGTGTTTGTCCTAAGACTCTTAACCCTATTACAAGAGCATCCAACTTTGCTGGTCTGTCCATTTCATTGGATTTGCTGTTTGAGAGAAAACTCATTTTGTCCCATCTTTTATCCGCATAACATTGTGACCATCCACTCCATTCCACCATCATGTTAGTTGCCTCTAGTGATGATTGACCTTCATGTTCCCTCCCTCTTCCCCACCTGCTCCTGTCTTGTACTTTAGAACTTGCAACTCCTGCAATTATTGTTATTATTATTCAGTGAATATGGAACAATTAGGTGGATTTGTATTAGGAACAGAAGTAGTAGTGTTGGAAACTTTAGGCAAAAAGTAATTTCCAACACATGATCTGGAATTTTTGTACTGTTATAGCCTTTTCATCTTTAGCCTGTCATTTCTTTCCGCTGATTGATTAGTGGTTAATCAGCGGGTGGAAAATGCCCAAAAACACATCTTAAGCCGACAAAAAAATGAATGTAAAAGACAATCCATTACTTGACCAGGAATTACAAATTGACCTTGCGTGGAGCGGCTCCATATGAGCAACTTGGTGCTCTTGTTGATAGGCATCCGTTGGTGTAGCAGACGTATGCTGGGTTGTTGCGTCATATTTTGGGCTGAACATTGAAACGCACAAGTTCGTGAACATTATTGACTCATTGAGTTTGTTATGTACAGTTTTTTATTTATTTTTCCTTCTTATAGCTAAAGTTTTACACATTTTTATATGTTTTTATTTTAGCATTAGTTTAAATGATGTTATTACAGTTGAATATAGTTTTGTATCTGAATTATAGTTTGCAGTTAGATAGGAGGGAAACGGTACGTATATATGTAGGTATGTATTTTGCAGTTATTTGTATATAATTTATTCTCAATGAAAAATATAGCGCAGCTAGCCATTTAAATCTCTCATTTAACCAAGCTGGTTTTCTGATTCGTACAGGTTGTGATGAAAAATATAGCACATTTAATATTGTTATTTGTTTGAAAATATATGATTTGTGTTCTTTTGACCACATAATGTTTTATTTTTTTTGTAACCGATTACAGTTTAAATATATTTTAATATTTTGGACAGTTGGTTCCAAAAAATAAAATAAAAATAAAATTGAATTCTGGGCATCTTGTCCGACTTGAACAAAGTAATATCCTAAAGTAACGCTCTTTTACCTACATTTGATTTCCAATGCAGACAAATAGAATTTGAAAATTAAAAAAAAAATGATATATCATCGTTGGCATTTTACCAAATTAAACGCAGTCATAGGCATATATTTTACTACACAATCGTATCGCGTGCATTATATATTTCTATTATATTGTACTAAAAGTATCATTTCTGTATATATATTTTTTTGGTAAATATAACAAGACTCTTTAGATATTAGTGGGGATATATAACAACGGTTGTCTCCCTTCACAGGTGCACATGTGGAACGCCCTCTAGTTTTTAAAAGATAAAGAGGTGGTGACAGTGGGATAGAACAGAAGTTAAAAGTTCCATAAAAAGTTTAGAATTTTAAAATAGATTTGTATCGTATTGGAATATTATGTTTTAATAACCAATGAAACAATATAGCAACTAATGTGTATTTTTTGGAAGAAATTATTTATAATATTAACCTTAAGTTTTGTCTTTGCCATCGACTCCACCAGATCTTGTGGTTGGTTAATTTACAACTAATTTGAGATTAATGCTTTAAGATTCGGAAAGATCCATTCAGAAATTTTGTCCTGATTATTACAACTATCTTCCCATTGTAGTATCTCTATTAATATTAATGCACTTACTGTCAAAATTTTGTTCCCCGACTTTATGGGGGCCAGCGATGCGCTCCGGACGGATGTGGAACAGTGATAAATACTATAAATATTTATTAATAGGGTCTCAGAATGCTAAAAGGTGAGGGAACAAGAGTTTTCACGATAGAAAAGAGAAATAAATGACTATAAGGAACCAAGAGGAAAAGAACAATTATATTGGAGTTAACCATTTTGTGAAATCATCCCTATTAAGTATCCCAAACAGACAGTCATCTCTCTAATACCTTTTATCACACAATTATCCCTTTTAATTTTTCTTGTTCCCCTACATAAGTATGATTTCAGGTTTGTAAATGACTTTTTCTGAAATTTCTCTCGTTGTTATTTCACCACCACGGTAAAACGGCAAACAGCGTTCTTCGCCACTGTACTGTTTAAATTTTTTGTATTGGATCACTAATTTTCAGTTTGCTCTACTGATATGCTAAATTTACAAAATAATAATTCTATGTGCATAAATACACAAAAAGATTATACACAAACAATATTACAAACGAGAGAGATTAGGAAGTGAGGCCTAGCATTTAGATTTTTATACTATATCTTTATTGGTATTATTAACCCTAAGGGGTAGGGCTGGTGGTCAAAGAGGTTTGTTTCGATTTCTTGAGTCTTCTAATTACACTAGGACGATATAAGATCGTTCGAAAAAAAATTTAGTTTACATTATGACGTAAATTGGTCTGAAGATACCCTTGAAATATTCTAGACTAAAAGAGAGTTACTAATTCAGTTAAAAATACTAAGGACATCAGTAAAATGTTTACTGAGAGAGAGAGAGAAAAAAGAGAAATAAAATAGGAAATGGGTAGTCCAATGCCAGTATGCCACTAGGGTTTTGGTGACAATGGAGAGGGACCTCCCTCGCACGTGACTTCACATTAGGAGAAAAAGACATTAATGTTTCCTCTCCCCTTCCCATTCTACACAAAATGGGCCAGCTCGACATATCCAAGTTGACATTTTCATAAGTAAAATAATATCTATATAAGATTTTCTTGATTCGGATATTAAATTGATGTCATTATGAGATAGACTGACCGGTGAAAAAATGATTTGCAAATGTGAAAATATAATTACTTCCCTGTATGTTAATGGTAGTTGGGGGGGGGGGGGGAAGAGAGAACAATGTAAATAGGATTGAATTTGTTCTTGAGAATGGCACATAACTGGAGGGAGACGAGATGACTTACAATTTAATTTTCCTATTTTGCCCCAATAATTAAACCCATACCAATAGCTTAACAAAATCATCAAAGAAGTTTGACTATGAGCAAATGGTACGTACTGTTGTGGGTCTTAATTGGAATTGTGACTGCTATGAACCAATTAGATCAAAACTAGGAACCAATTTTGACTGCTTAATCTAGCAGAGGTGCATGCAACAACCTTGGGCTGGGTGTTCCACCAAGAGACAGCCGATCCCATATTTAACAACAACATTTGTAGTTCCGTTTATGCTAAATATGGATGCTTGTGTCGAGTTTGACTGAGGAGGGGCCGATGCACTTGGCCTTTTCTCTTGACAAGTTTCTTGTGATATTTACTGATATTGTAAATGAGATAAATTATTGATATTTATTATGAAATTCATTTATACTTGTATAATCTTTCTTTATTTCAAACACACACACACACCCCTATATGTGTGTGTGTATATATATATATCCAATTCATTTTGGAAACTGATATTTCCACAACACTTTTTGATATTTCCACATGAAAAGTGTCGCTATAGTTGTATAGCGACGGAGAAAACCGTCGCTATAGGATCTACAACGACACTTTTCATGTGGAAATATCATTTTCTGTTGTGAAAATATCAGTTTCTTTCATTTTATTTCTAATTCCCTTCCCCCTCTGGCCCTCCATGTCAAAATAAACCTTATTTTTATTTATAAATGCTTGTTAAATAAAGTCAATAATTGAGATTTTTTTCAAGAAAAAAATTAACGTGTCAACAAATAAAAGCTTAATAGGTGAATGCCAAACGAGTTCATGAGTGAGCCTTAGTTAGCGTTTTGCCATTGTAGCTATATATATATATATATATATATATATATATATATATATATATATATATATATATATATATATATATATTTATACGGAGAGGCTCTAAAAGCGAACCGGTTCGCTGACGAACCGGGCTTTAGCGACGGTTTTTACCGTCGCTAAAAGCTAAGACGACGGTTTGTTTAAATGCGACCCGTCGTCTTAGCCTTTAGCGACGGTAAAAACCGTCGCTAAAGCCGGTTCGTCAGCGAACCGGTTCGCTGGAGAGCCTCTCCCTATATATATATATATATATATCTTTAATTACTTTCTTTGTTTTTGCAATTACCATATAATAATTGTGGCATTGCCGACTCTCGATCTCTCTCTTCTGTAATTTTGCACATTAGTAAAAGCTAGTGTATACAAGGCACTAATATACATGTTTGGAATTCAACTTGACCCAAGAACTTAAGCCATAGGTCTTGGACTCATTCATGTATATTAATCGTTCACTCTTTCATTATTTATCTGATGTGAAATTTTAACTTACTTGTGATATCTTAACAATCTCCCATCTAAAGTAAGTTCATCATTTGAACAAACTTCTCTTTAATCACCACACACCAATTCTTGGCTAACTATATTCTGAGTCCTTTTTCTCCATCGAGACAACTTGCATCAAGAATTAAATATCTTGTCTTCAATTATCGTGGATCACCAATTCTCGGCTAACCACTCTCGAAACCTATTCTTGGCTAACCCATCAAGAATTCACACCATCGAGAGCACCTTAAGTGAAGCACCAACCCTTCATCGAGAATTTACCACCATTTATTCTTTTGAAGAGGTTGTTCGGGATTTTAATTTTTGAACCAACATCTTAAGTGAAACATCAACCCTTTATCGAGAATTCACTACCATCGTGTGTTCTTTTGAAGAGACTGTTCGGGATTTTAATTTTCGAACCAGCATCGCGTATCTTTTGAAAAGGTTTACCAACCCAAAATTAATCTTTCGGTAGCTCTGATACCAGTTGTAGGGGAGAACCGGAGAGTCCGCGCTTCGCGTGTGTGTACACAAGACACTACATACATGTTTGTAACACAACTTGACCCAAAAGCTTAAGTTATTAGATCTTTAACCTATTCATCTATATTAATTTTTCAGTCTTTCATTATTTATCTGATGTAAAACTCCTACTTACTCCTGATCATATCCTAACGGATTAAACCAACCATCGCGCTGTTACATGAGAATATATTATATGCATTAACCCCACCTTATTGCTCATTATATATATATGCTGTTGATACGGGCCATTATTACATGAAGATTCCAATGCTTTATATACAATGTTTTGCTTTAATTAGAGGATTAAATACTGATCATGACAACATTGTTTAAAATCATTGTGCCCCTCCCTCCTTTGTGGGGTCGTATCATGTTACACAAATTAGGAAGACAAAGAGGAGATGAACTGCCAGTTGATCACTAAGTTTTGTCTTTCGATCTATGAGTTCTAGGTTCTAGATTGGATGGAGTGCTAACTAGAATTATAGCAGTATAAGATTCTACCACTATTACTTGTGGATTTTGATAAGACTGACTGGTGGTTTCAACCATTCTTTTGCGTGATATCCTCCAAAGTAAATAGTAGTATTATGTTAAACCTAAAATGAAGGTACAACTTTAGGTTTTATAATTTTATTTTATTTCGTAGAAAAAAAAATTACAAATCAAAATCACCCGTTGTCGATTGAGAGATTTCATATTTTCATATATAGATCAGGTAGTTTCATTTCGTTTGGTTATAAACATTACGAAAAATAGGGCCGTTTGATTAGTTGAGTCCCGTTTTATCAATAAATTATCCACCCCGATGGAACCATGCATCCCATGACCACGCCTACAATCACCATCTAAAAAAGGTAAAGATACCAATAAAATGGGCGGCGTGGCGATGGAGACCACTAGTCTACTAAATTGGATGACATTGATTTATTTTGTTCCTTCTATTATCTTTTGTGTGGCCACTTCTTTAAAACCAGTCTTTGTTACTTGTGTAATATATATACATATATCACAATCATTATCTACTAGGCCGGTATATATGTCCATTTTCTTATAACCTCAGCTCTAGGTTGTTCGCAGTTTAGTACTATCTTACGAATTTAGACCCACCAGGGTCAGGCCACCACCAAATTATATATTATCGATGGTGCGCCCATATAAATACAGAATACTCCTGATCCCTTTTAGTCCATTCGTAAAATATTTATCGATTTTATATTTAAAAATATTTTAAATTAAAGTCAATATTTATTTATATTTTGATACATAGTAAGTTATATGGATTTATTTTATTTTTTTCATGTTTACCTTTAAAATAATACTCCCTTCGTCCTAAGATAAAAGTCTTTCATTGACTTTTGTGGTTAAATTGACCATTTTTAAAATTAACAATTAAACATATATATTTAGATTTTCGAAAAAGCAAACATTGAGATTAATACTAAATTATATGTAGTTTATAATGTTTTTTACATATATATAAAAGAATAATAAGATATATTGATTTGAAAAATGGTCAATTTAACCATAAAAGTCAATAGAGAACTTTTATCCAAGGACGGAGGGAGTAAGTTAGTTATTTAGCAACGGTGACATGATATGATAATATAATTATAATTTCAACTTAATTGAGAATATTGTGACATTTTACGTTACTATTGATAAAAAAGAAGATTGATTTTGTAAGACCCCGACTTTCAATAAATAGAACTTAACTTTCTTATAATTTTTATCTTAAACAGTAAATTGCTAAATTGATGAAATGATAAGTTAAGGGTGATATGTGCAAATTATAAGACAAAACGTATGTCAGGAAATATTCGTTCTTTCGGAAAATACTCATTCTGTTGGAAAGTACGACGGCGTCAAAATAACCGCTCATTGGTGGGCCCCATAACGACTAATTGTCGGATACCGAAAACGACAGAAATAACTTTTTTAATAAAAAAAAATTTTCAACGGTACTATCATCTTCAACTGTTAAAATACTCGGTGATAAAAGTACAGTAACACGCGCTATACTTTACAGTAGCACGCAGTATTCCACAGTAGCACATGGTATTGCATAATATTTCATATTATTGATTCAATAATTGTTACAGTAGCAATTGCATAGTATTTTAACTCAATAATTGCACAGTATTTTATATTATTAACTCAAAAATTGTTACAACAACATCTGCACAGTATTTTATATTATTGATTCAATAATTGCTACGATAATATATGCACAATATTTCATATTATTTCATCAATAATTGTCACGATACAGTAACTCATATTATTTGATATGATATAATTGGACCAATTAACATTATTGGGAATGTCTAGAAATTCTGTCGAGAAAAGAGGTTATTTAATTGTGCGCCGTTTATACGGAAGTCCCCCTCTTTTCTGGGAACCGAAAATGAGAGTGTAGCTGGTACTAACCGGGTGTAGAGTAATGGTCAGAGATAGTTACTATATTAGTCTTCACCATGTTGTAAAATAGTGAAGCAATAATTATAGTAAAAACTTAGAGTTACTTATTGTGTTTAGGACTGTATTGTAATAAGTTGATTATTTGTATTTTTGGCGACTCAAAATTAGTTGTATGGACTTTATTTTGGAGGCGTCACAGTTTTTGTGAAACAATTCTATTATTTGTATAAGAAAGACTCTTATTATGAAAGATGGAGTGTGTGTGTGTGTGTGTATATATATATATATATATATATATATATATATATATAAGTACATGTAAACAAAAATGAAAAAAAAGGTGATGAGGAAAACAATCTCGGTAGTGGATTATGAAAGCAAATGTATATATACTACCAAATACGTCCGTCCCCAACATGTTGTAGACATTTCGAACTACGGTTAGGCATATCCAACCTAGTTGTGTCCATCTATTCCTGTCTCATAAAGAACTGATCTATATATTGGCCCCTTTGATTTCCGTTGGAGACTGAAGTTGTGACATACTACATTAGTACTTAGTAGGTTAGTAAGTTGCCCTCATCTCCTGTCTCCTCCCCCTACATGCATGTTGTATGTATATAAAATATATTTTTATATTTGGCTAACCTTGTTTTCATTATTTAATTACATATCGTGTTATTAATATTATTTTAAATTTTTTTTTTTTTTTTTGGTTTGGTTTGGGATTTAATTGCATGAATCAAGAGTGAGCTACTGAGATTAATGAAATGGTTCATTTGGTGAACCATGAATTTTAACGGAAAACCATGTACGCCCAACTATATATGATCTAAGCTAGCGGTAAATTAAATTACTTGAAATGAAGGTTTTTATACAACATTTTAGATAATATCCGAAACAAATGAACAAGAGTAGCGAGATTGAAAATGGCATCCCAATAATCTCGCTCCAGGTAAACAAGATTACATTCCTTATCAATCTATTGTTCCATCCAAAAGGGGGCTTTCCGATATATATAAAGAAGATTTTATAAAGTGCATCATATTAAATACTATAATTATAATTAAATTGACATATTCTGTAAAAATTCTTCAAGAGTTTTCCTTAGGAGTAACATAATTAGGGATTTAGTACAAATTATCCAGGAGGTTTATGTTCCCTTCCACATTATATTCTTCCTCCAAAGAATGCAGAGAGAAGTGAACTGCCTAATTAAGTAAAGTTGACTTAATTGATGGAGTAATATATTACATATATAGGCCTCTTGAGCATTACCACATAAGTATATACCTAGGTTGCACCCATCACAGTGACCCGCACCACTCTCTCTCACACAACAGTACATGCATGTACTTGCAGCATTTTAATATTCAAATCATAAAATACAATTTTTTTTTTAAGATAACACTCGAGCATTGTAAAGTTTATCATCATGTACGAATTTTCTCCACTCAATTACCAATTCCATTATTTCAGTTTATTTAGGTATGTTAGAATAATATATTAAATTATAATTTAACGTAAACTGATATTGTAGTGGTGGTTGCTGTTTATAGGAATATGTTACAATTAGATTATAATAGCTTCTCCCAAAAAAAAAAACAGACTATTACTGTAAATATGTTAGATATTATAATTTGGTTACTAATAATATGGTTATAGTCTGTACAAGAGTGCCATAAGATTATAAATACTCTCTCCGTCCCAAATTATTTGCTCAATTTTGACCTTTTGAAGTCAAATTGACTATTTTTAAAATTAATCTTTTTACTATTTTTGCTAAAATATAGGTGAAGAGATTATAACCAAAAAAAAGTATATACAATTTATTACTAACTCCAATTTTTATAATTTTAGAAATATATTTATATATGCTTAATTATTAATTCTAAAAATAGTCAATTTGACTTAAAAAAGTCAAAACTGAGCAATTAATTTGGGACGAAAGGAGTACAAGGTAATTTTTTTTAAGAAAAAAACAGAATTTTCAAAAGAACCTCGATCAAGTGAATCATTAAAATTTGTTATTATTTATAATTTGACTGTTAATAATATGATTAAATTCTGTTTATAAAAATCAGAGTATAAGAGAAAATATTTTACAGATTATAAAATACAGGAATTTAATGAATTTCCATAACTTTCAATACAAGAATTCACAAAAACCCGTAATACTTTATATATTTGAATCTTTACAAGTCAATTATCTAACATATGATTGAATTAGAGTATAAAAATCAGAATATAATTGAAAATGGGAAGAAATAGTTGGTGATCAGGTCCGGCGTGGCAATCATATTGCAAAAATACAATTGACACTGAATGGATTTTTTTTTTTTATATATAAAAAAATCGTGGGTCATTTGCGAGTTGCGACAGCCTTGACGAGGTCATTTCTTGAAGTAATGCGTAAACTTTCCCAAGGAACTCTACGAATTGACATACAATTTATCACCATTTTTTTAAAAATATTATTTTTACCAATTTCATTATTTATGATTGCTTTAGAGACATCGGAAAATTAATCGTTATATATATATATATATATATATATATATATATATATTGTTATTAATTTAGCAAATATATACATGTAACTTGTTTGCATGATTTATTTATATATCTTTAGCAGAGATACATGTGTCTTTGTTGCATGAGTTGTTTACATCTTAGACAGACACATGTAAGTTTTTTAGATTACTAAAAGTATCCAATTTCTATCTATACTACTCTCTTCCGTTTTAGATTTGTACACAAATTCTGTTGTGTGTGTCTATATCTATCTATATATATAGGGAAGCTTTGTAAAGCGAACCTTAATAAGCGAACCAAAGACGAACCGTCGTCTTTGGTGTCTATGGCGACGATTCGACCCGTCGCCGTAGTCATGCAATCTTTGGCAACGGGTCGAATCGTCGTCATATATACCAAAGATGACGGTTCGTCTTTAGTTCGCTTTTTAAGAGTTCGCTTTTAAAAATTTTCCTATATATATATATATTGAATCAAAAACTCTTTCTCAATAAGTAGGTGCTATCTTCTTAAGAAGGACCTTGGTGAGTTGTTCATTCAATTAGCTTCAGCTTGTCTCTGATTTGTAAGAAATATTTTTCTCTCTTCACTTTTAGTTTATAATCTCTTAAATTAATTTACCATATTTAATTAGTTATTGGTATTGAAATGAATGTTATTGTTGTTCAGTACTTTTGTTAATGTTTTCTCAAAATTAACATTCTAACTCCTTTAACACAGTAATTATGACCACTTAGTGCTTGTTTGTCTATCAGTGTTTTGAAGTTCCAAACGCAGTTGAGAGTCTTGTTCGATTGCGAATAATTTATTTTAAACGCAACTTATTTAATTCACAAACATTACATTTAAGGTCCAAACGCAATTTTTAAAAAATGATACGGTACATTTAGAACTCAAAACACATCAAACACAACCGCAGAAAACGGTAAAATGCCTCCAAACACCCGTAATTGAAGATACCTTTAGCAGGTGTATATAGATTCAGGCAATAGAGGTGCCGTGGTTCAATAGTCTCTCGTTTCAATCATATATATATATATATATATATATATATAATAAGTAACAAATATGGTAATCAACTTTCTAATTGGTTTAGGATAGTTTTAATTGTTTGTACAAAAATAACGCAAATTCATATCGATTTTAAATTTTAAAATTTTGTGAACCGATTTAAAAAGTACGAATTTATGTTTAATGTTAGGATAGATGGATTATAATTTAATGAAAAGATATTTCCAACCTCTGAACTTACCATTTCACACATAATTTTATCATATTAATTGTTGATGTTAGATTTCTTGTTTCCCCGTATAGTTGGAGGTTAATTAGAATAATATTTCTCTTCGTAAAGGAAATGCCAAATGTCACCAATGCCATCGGGAGTTGTTTCCTGGCAAACACTATGAAAGAGACAGTTGAGCGATTGCATAATTTAATTTGTCTATTAATGAGACACCATCTTGTAATTATGGACCACGTCGCAGGTCCTCTTTTGCAAATAATCTCTTAGTTTGTATCTGTTCGTGCTATTATATTTTATTTATGTTCTTCTTTTCGAATTATAAGATTAATATTAATTTTTTAAAAATCAATTTGAATCTTTTTAAAATTTAAAATTAACATGATACATTTTAAAATTAACATAATTTATTTAAATTTTAAAAATAATAAATCTTATAATTAGTACTAATTTTTAAATAATTTATTATATTTATAATTATATTGACATAAAATAAATAAATTAATATTAATTTTAAATTTAGAAATATTTAAAATTGATTTTTAGAAAAATTAATAGTGATCCTATAATTAAAAAATGGATGTAATGGCTATAGAGAGGGAGACCTAGCTACTATAAAGATTCCAATTTTCGTTCTCCGATTTCCCCAATAAACGGCCTTGGCTTTTCTTTCATCCCACCTCCCAAACTTATTCTCTGTTTTTTAGGTTCTATTATAATTATTATTATTATTCAGTACTCATCTTCTTCTCCACAATTCGAGCTAAACTCTTTAATTAATTTTGTATTTACAACTAACTCTTTTGAATGCAATGGTTATCGACTAGCTATACGATCACTAAAAATAGCAGCGGCAATATCCATGTCTCCAGCACCCAAAGACGAGGAGTCACTAGTCTTCGACGCCTCGATGCTTCGAAATGAAACCAACATACCTAAGCAGTTCATATGGCCCAACCACGAAAGGCCATGCTCGAATCCTCGAGAGCTACCCGTCCCTCTCATTGACTTAAGCGGCTTCCTTTCTGGAGATCCTGTTGCCGCCAAAGAAGCATCCAATCTTGTTGGACAAGCGTGCCGAGAGCATGGCTTTTTTCTTGTAGCGAATCATGGGGTTGATGCCAATCTCGTATCGGATGCTCATAAGTTTATGGACTTGTTTTTTGAGCTCCCGCTTTCTGAAAAGCAGAAGGCACAGAGAAAATTGGGTGAACATTGTGGCTACGCTAGTAGCTTCACCGGGAGGTTTTCGTCCAAGCTGCCGTGGAAAGAAACACTTTCATTTCAGTATTCCGCCGAGAAGAGCTCCTCCACAGTAGTTGAGGATTATTTTACAAACAAAATGGGCGAAGATTTTGCCAAACTTGGGTACTTGCTAAAACCTCAAGTACCATTTGATATTGCAATTGTGTGTACGTTTTTTTGTCACCGTATATAGTATGTACGTGACATATACATATATATATATATGTGTGTGTGTGTGTGTGTGTGTGGTTTTAAATATGTATGTTAATTTTATTTGGCTTGTGTATATATATTATATATATATAGGAGGGTGTACCAAGAGTATAGTAATGCCATGAGTAGACTCTCTCTTGGGATCATGGAGCTATTGGGGATAAGCCTGGGAGTAAGCCGAGGACATTTTAAGGAATTCTTTGTAGAAAACAATTCGATAATGAGGCTGAATTATTACCCCCCGTGCCAAAAACCAGACCTGACTTTAGGAACGGGGCCTCATTGTGATCCAACTTCTTTAACCATCCTTCACCAAGATACCGTTGGTGGCCTTCAAGTGTTTGTGGACAACGAATGGCGGTCCATTCGCCCTAATTTCAGCGCATTTGTTGTTAACCTAGGCGACACATTCATGGTAAGAAATATACTCCATCCATTCGTTCTAAAACATAAAATCATTTTTAACTTTTGTATCTAGTTTCCGTGTGTATATATATATATATATATATATATATATATATATATATATTGAAATTACAGAAAATATTAGAGAATTTTACTAATTATTTTATATTAGTAATTTGGATAAAGTTATTTATGGAATATATATATATATATATATTTAATTTATTTATTAATTTTTTTTTATTGCAGGCTCTATCAAATGGAAAATACAAAAGTTGCTTACACAGAGCAGTGGTAAACAACAAAATTCCTAGGAAATCTCTGGCTTTCTTTCTATGCCCAAAGAAGGATAAGGTGGTGAGGCCACCAGCAGAATTGGTGGACCATAATAGCCCTAGAATATATCCGGATTTCACATGGCCGATGCTGCTGGAGTTTACACAGAAGCATTACAGAGCTGACATGAATACCCTCCAAGCTTTCTCTACCTGGCTACCTACCCACTGATCCATCCATCCATCCATCCTTGTACTTTCTTGTCCTTTCATCCGATTTATTCATCGGCGGAAAAGTTCACTGCGCCCGGTACGATGGATCGAAGATCGAGTTTTAAATTAAAGAGGAAATATTTGAGATAACTTAATTTCGTGATCAATTGTTTGAAAGAAACACGGCCCCGTGCTCTAAGGAGTTAGGGAGTTAAAGTCAAGATCACATAATTAATATTTTATATATATATATGAGGATCGATCGACATCTTACTTAATTGGCTGATATAATATGCAATACGGCATCCAATGTTCATTTTCCCTTATTAATTTTTCTTAATTGTTTCTTTTCTTTCCTTTCCCTTCATCCTTTTCAATCACACCCCTCCATGTATCTATATATATGCATGTTTTCTCTAGCTTGGATCTCTAAGGAAAGCAAATTACATTTAGCTCCATGTACATACAACGCCAACCAATTTGAACAAAACATTAAAACATTGAAATGTTATAAACTGTTTAAAGTTAAACTTTAATTTTGAGTACGTAGCTAGACTTTTGATCGATCCATATTTATATGTGTAAAAGCAAAATTTTATTTTATTTTTCCCTTTCAATTCAATAAAATAAAATAAAATATAAAGATTCAGTCCTCAATGTTGATCGGACGTCACGTCTTGCATCAACCAATTATAAATCTTTGTTAACGTTGAAGTTCTTGGATCTACTATGAGTGTTGGGTGAAGTGCATCAAATACTTCCAAACGAAGAGGGGGAAATCTGTGGCCCACTCCACTTGAATCATTC
Source organism: Aralia elata (assembly GCA_034770075.1). NCBI lineage: Eukaryota > Viridiplantae > Streptophyta > Magnoliopsida > Apiales > Araliaceae > Aralia > Aralia elata. The sequence continues at coordinate 108,817,055 of CM068385.1, read as the reverse complement.
AAGAGAGAATCCATTGAGGATTGACAGAGCTTTCTTTGTAATGGATTCTTCTGCTGCGAGTGTTTTGTTTTTATTATTAATTGAATTTTTATATTATATCTGCATATATTTATTATATAATATATGTATATATCTGGGGGAGGGATGATTTGGAGGGTTGTGACAATATAGAAAATGCCAAAGTAGCTCTTCCGACATTGTCCTTGTGTTTGTCCATTTTATGCTAGTTGCAACATTCTTCCTATGATATTCTAATATTAGATAAATTAAAATTAATAATAACCAATTTATTTGAGTATTTTTGTGTGTCGAACCATTTATCTCATCAGTATTCATGTCGCTATTCTTAGTTTATATTAATGTTTTTAACTAATTAACAACTCCAGATGTGTTTACATGATACTAAGTTTACTTAATTATAGGGTTAGATACCTTGTTTCACTTGGTTAAAACCAGACAAATGTTATAAGAACCCGCTAATATTTTATAAGGATCAAGTATTATATTTAATACAAGAACCTTTTTAGGTTAAGTTTTTAATTGTCTTCTGAAATGACTTTATTGGTTCAACGAATCACATGAAGTGAAGAAAATAGTTAATATGTTCATTTGATACATAATCATATTGTACAGACCTTTAGGTTTTAAATTTGAGATTGTAATAAATAAATAAAAACGAGGGTGTTGATTATTGATTAAACTGTATTGTTACTATATATATATATATATATATATATATATGTGTGTGTGTGTGTGTGTGTGTGTGTGTATAAAAATAAAATAGAAAGGCAAGTCGCTTTATACAGCAAAATTACAGAATCCGACTTCCTTCCACGGTTATTCTTTGCCGTACCCAAGCAAAAAAAGGTAAGAGGTTAAAAGTGCAAATTAAAGGAAGAAATCAAGAAATTTTTCTTTGTGTGATTATTTTATAGGAGTATATAAAAACAAAACAAAATGATCTCCTAGGATTCCAACTACCAATTGCCTGGTACTCATTTCATCCCACAAAGAATATATGTCACATTTGGTTATTACGAGCAAAATTAAATTTCCTCTATTTTGATTTCTGAAGAGTGACTATTATAACTTTGAGCTAAAAATCAAATTTGTGACAACCTTAGTGGGACAGCGGGATTATTAAGATGTTGAACACTTAACTTTAATCTTTTCTAGTTTAAACAACATTAAATATAATACATATATACAAAATATGGTGCATAAGCTATATATATCTATATATAGAGTCCGGATATTAAACATACCCTTTTAAATGACATACCAAGCATACCTCCTTTAGCGATGGACCGAGCGACGGTTTGATCCGTCGCCATAGGTCCGGTTCGTCGCTAAAGCCTTTAGTGATTGGTCCGTCGCTAAAAGTTATCCATCACTAAAAGCTTTAGAGACGGACCAGACCTATGGCAACGGATCAAATCGTCGTCCCGTCCGTCGCTAAAGGAGGTATGCTTGGTCTGTCATTTAAGGGTCGATACCTCCTTTGCTATAGATTTGGTGAGCCCATCAGGAGTGCGCATCGTCTGGACCTCTTTTCGGGGAAGAATTCCATTTCTAGAAGTTCCCTCTCGTATGTCAACTACCGGCATGGCATGACCTTACTCATTCTAACAAACGAGTTCTCTCAACTCCCTGAGATCTATGACATTGACTGGCCAAGGAAGCGAAGCTTGCTTGACCAAAGGGGGAGCTCACTGCCTTAACCAGAGAATAAGGCAAGGGCCTCTATGTATGGCTTTACTTTACAGTTTAATTGAAGATCTAGCTTCTGACCTCTCCTCATATCAATCAAAAGATAGCAATCGAATATCAAGAGCCCTGAGAAAGGAGAGGTATGCTTAAGATTCGTTTTGTATATATATATATATATATATATATATATATATAAACATAAACATGTTATACTACTAATTATTAGTCCATATAATTAATACTACTTGTAATATATAATCACGCATGCAGCGGTAACCAATAAGGCAGGCCAGGGGGAGTACGGAACAGAAGAGGAGGAATTAAGTGGTGGGAAGGAAACAGCCGCCAAAGGTTAGGACAATGATAGTCCCTTTCTTATACTCGATCGCTTCCAACCGCTTCACGTGGCATATATGCAACATTTTGTTCTATCCTCTGTCTCTCTGTTTCCCCCCTGTGCTTTGATTTAATTTTAGCTCCAACAACTTATAATATTATTAGTGCAAGCATGTTTGTTTGTTTACATTTTTCATCTATATCTATATATTTGTAGTACTGTTTTCTCTCTTTCAAGTTTCATCAACACAAAACGACATGTCTTTGGATTGTTTCATGGATTCCTTTCCCCACCTGTCCTATCCCCCCGCCCTTTCCCTTCACTTCTCATTAATTTGTTTTCTTGGTGTAACCTTTATTTCATATTAGTTCTGTTTGTTAAAGAATAACAACGTAGCGAAAATAGTAATAAAAAAAATAATTGCACACAACATAAAATGTATGTGCTTCATCAAATGTTGAGTTAGTACAACATTTTGTACAACATACAGTGCAGAATCCCCTTCTTATATATATAACAAGCCAACTCAATTACTTTTTAGGTAATTTTACAATCATATCTGAATTATTAAAATTCGAATCAGATTTCATCAATATTACTACTTGCACACACAATGTGTGCAAGTAAAAAACTTTAAAGTAATTAGTGGCAAGATAGCCTAGAAATAAAGGTAATTAGTAGGAAGATATTGATCTAGGAATGAGAGAAAAAGTATGACACAAAATAGGAATAAAAAGATAAACATTGTTTGTTAATTCTCAAGAAGAAAAATGTTATCACTCCGTCCTAAATTAATTGCATTTCTAGGACTTTTTAAAGTCAAATTGACTATTTTTAAAACTAATTTTTTTACTATTTTTGCTAACATATAGGTGAAGATATTATAACCAAAAGAAAGTATATACAATTTATTACTAATTTCAATTTTTATAATTTTAGAAATATATTTATATATGCTTAATTATTAATTTTAAAAATAGTCAATTTGACTTAAAAAAGTCCTAGAAAAGCAATTAATTTGGGACGGAGGGAGTACAATGCTTCAAAAAATAATTATTTTTCTTACTCTCCCTTTATTATTATTATTATTATTATTATTATTATTATTATTATTATTATTATTATTAGTATTATTATTATTACCTAAACAGGCTACCCTCTCTTCTACTTTATGGCTGCGCATGGACTTGTTCAACAAAGTTAGTTCGCATAATCTCCCTTATCCGAAAAATTTTAAGAAGTGAACCGCCAAAACTTTAATAGACTGATCATTGCAACCCATTTTGCTTCAAAAAGGAAATGGAAACAAAGCTCCATAGGCCAAGCCGAAGGAACCTTACTTGTATAGGTTGATCCGACGTCGTCACCCTCCTCAATCCAATTCCTAATAGGGAACCCGATCGTTATCTTATAATGTCACATTAAAGGTGCATAATATAATGGCTGAAAAGTTTAAAAGAAAATAAAAATAGTTTATCTAGCCAAAATATGGGATAAGTATTAGTTATAAAATATATCAACTTTAATGTATAGTTTTATGTGGTGGGCTGTGGATTCAGTGACAGTTTATTCTTATATCCAAATTTAAAATTTTGATTTCAATATTAATTTTTTATTTTGCTTTTTGCAACAAAAGAAAACGTGCAAAATATCCTATGGTCCCAATTTTTTTTTATTTAAAAAATGTACATTATACCGACACTGTTAAAAGTTGGTGTGGCATTTGTGACGAAAATTTAAGATAGATCTTAGTAACTGCCGAATTAATTCAAGTGTCACTGGTTGGTTAGGTGGCACCTCTGGATAGGTGCAAATGTAGGCCACCCCACATACCCCCTATATATAATTAATTATATCCAATTGGAACAACAATATTATCTTTCTAATATAATAATATAACTAGTAATTTAAAATCTGAAAATACTTGGCTTCCTTAACTAACATAGTGCGAGTGGACACAGCAAAGCAGTGAGCAAAATGCCAACAGCTGTAGAGGATTTTGGGGCACAAGAGATTTTCTTTCTTCATAGTGGCCTAGGCTTTCGTTAAACTTGTCCAATGCACATGAAGGGTTTGTGCGGTTGTTTTCTCCCTCCACTTTTATTTTATATTATTTCAGACATAAATTGTTTTATTTTTATTCAAAAACGACAACTTACCCTTATTTTTATTGATAATTGTGCCACCATTATTCTATTTCATTTTCCCCCACAACAAATTAGCTACATTATATATATGTGTGTATTTTACATAATATTTTAGCCATTCCTAAAAAAAATTATTTGGACTTTTCAAAGTCAATTTTGTTATATTTTAAATTTTAAAAATTTATCTGATGAAATTTTCAAAATAATAAAAAAAAATTGGTTACTATTACAATAATTTATAGTAATAAGTATGATTGTATTAATTAAATAAATTAGCTATATTAATTATAAATTTTAATTTTTTTACAAATGGAGACCTTTCTTGGAGGGAGTACTATTATTAATATGTATGCTGTAGCCTGTAGCCCGTATGCATCCGCCCAAAGTAATTCCTCATAATTAACAAATGGTGAAACACCAAAGCTACATTTGAAATGGCCGTCTAGCTCCATGTTAAAAAAACACTCAAATCCATCCAATCAGTACTAACTTTAACGACAGATCTACTAGAATTATTATATGTTTAATAATTTATATATATAATTCCAAAGAACACTCGTAAGATTAGGTCACCCATGGTTCGGTCTAAGTTGGCAATTCATAGGCCACGCCAAAGAGCTCGATCAGATTGAGTTGGGTTACCTCGTGTCTTTTGATTAATTAACAATATAAACTTAATTTCCCTAAGATCCTATTCCCTAATTAGGTGCCATGCACGATCTTGAATACAAGTAAAGTTAATTAATTAATCTTACAAAATCTTATTTCTTCTATTAACTTGTCGTTTCTTCGAGCCGTTTCCTTGAAAGAATGAGATGGAGTTATAATATTCTCACAGGAAGACGACTGACGCATTATTATTGCTAATAAATTAAACATGTACTTATATATTATTCATACTTCTTATCATCTCTAAAAATGGTAATCACTAGTGCAACTAAATATTTTATACATCAATTTTCTAAAATGACTAGGTTTTGAGAATGACACGTAAACGTGATATAAAATGATTTATAAAAATATTCAAGATTTTAAATTGTAGTAATAAAGCCATCCAGATAAGTATATATATATATCTTGAATGTATAATATTTTTACTTTTGTCCTTCCTGTTTTATATCGCAATACATGATTATGACTTAAGTTGTCTAAAGTTGCATGTTAGTACGTGTAAGCTCTGATCTCAAACAAAAGCTAGCAATTGGGTTTGTTATTTAATTATTTTATTTATATTATTTAATGGAATTGCTAGATGGGGTCTTGTTTGGAATGTTGTGAAGCGTATCAATCATGTATAGTAACACTTAATGGTTGATACCTTTTTTAATATGTACTAGTATCAAGTATCAAGGGATACATACATTCTCTGCGTAAATTATGTGAATAAAATAAAAATTTTATAAAATTTAGTAGATTAAATAAAAAAAAATTAAATTAAAAAAGATAAAATAATAATATATTTAAAGTTGTAAAGTTAAAAAAGAGAAAAAAAAATATGACATAAAATTACCAAAACCTTCACGGAGGCTTTACAATATAAATAGATATAGATATTATAGATATATGCAGGTTTGTGATTAATACCAAATTATGGTAAATATGAAGGGTTAATATGCTAACTTTAAAAACTATAATATTCACAAGTATGAAAATCAGCTGCTTTGTGTTTAATAGTAGTAATCAAGCAGACAAGCACTACTTATTTGAAAAAGAAGTCCAACAAAATTTATAATTAGGGGGCTCGGCTCCACACAAACTGGATTTGCCACAAAATTGGATTTTTTTTCTTATCGGAATCTAGATTTTTTGCTTCTTTTAAAATGATAAGAATTCCAATTCATCAGTCAAAAAGATATATAAAAGTAAGTAAGAAAATATTTGACCAACAAATATATGCATTAAATTAAATTTAGTTTTTAAAATGACAAACCGCCTCCAACACTTGTGTAATTAATTGTGTTTTATTTTATTTTGCAAATTAATTCATCAGGCTCGGTTTGGTTTTCAACGATGAAATCTCATTTGATATTTAATTACTCATCGAGATGACTGTAATTATTTTACCCTATAAAAAAAATGTGAATCCAATAATACACCAAACAAGCCTAAAAACCCTATTGAGAAACACAAACCACCAAACCAACACTAATTAAAGTAAAAAAATAAAAAAAATTAAAGAAAATAGTTAAATGTACGTACTACCCACAAATAAGTAAACAAAGACACAAAACAAGAGAAACACCCAAGTAAAATTAGAGTGGCCCATACATAAACAAAAAAACAAACAAACAAACAAACCAACAAAACAGAAAGCATCCTCTAAGAAGCCCAAACCACTCCAAGTTTTAAGTCCAATACTGACCTCAAAGTGAGAAGCTTATCGCCTTGGCTTATCCTACGAGTAACGTACAACCAAATGCAAATTGTTACGTCTTTTTTATTTTTATTTTTTTTGGTTACATCATCTCTTCAACGATGTATAAAATAAAACAACGAGTATCCGAAATTAATGCATTTTTAAACATTTAAAGTAGGTTGTATTATTAAATAATATATATATATATAGAATTGCACTCTTGTTTATTTAATTATGAAGACTATGTATGATATATGATAAATTGTCTTGTTTTGATATACTCCATGTATATTTGACTTTAAAGAGTATTTGATTAATATATTAAAATATAACATTCCGTGTAAAAGATTATGTTTGTGAAAAAGTCATGAAATTCAATTTTTGATGAAAATATTTTTTAAGGCATTTGTTTCGGTTTACCAACCAAACAAACAATCAAAAATATTCTATTTTGCTAAAAATAATTTCTCAAAAGTTACTACTCCCTCCGTCCCAAATTAATTGCACAATTTTGACCTTTTTAAGTCAAATTGACTATTTTTAAAACTAATTTTTTTACTATTTTTACAAAAATATAGGTGAAGAGATCATAACCAAAAGAAAGTATATACAATTTATTACTAATTTCAATTTTTATAATTTTAGAAATATATTTATATATGCTTAATTATTAATTCTAAAAATAGTCAATTTGACTTAAAATGGTCAAAATTGTGCAATTAATTTGGGACGGAGTGCTATTTCCTTAAAACAAACAAAACTAAACTAAGAAGAATCACGTTCGTAATTTGTTAGGAAAATGTAATTCTTAAAAATCTGTGTCTGGTCTAAATTTGTTCATCGAGCACCAACCAACCACTCCACATGTTTGACCACTCATCTTCAAAATTACTTTTTACTCTCTGAATCCAATGTTATACTTAATTCGTCCAAAAATAAGGATTTTTCTTATTTTATTGAACTCTTTGTTCATTCATATTTTAAAAAGTTAGCATTAATTTTTATACAAAATACTCATAATATTAAATTTTAGACTTAACTTTTGTCAATGAGAATTTATTGAAAAACTCTACAGGATGTTCGAATACAATTGTTCTAGTGCTTTTTATATAGAAACAAAACAAAGCTAATACAATTGTTTCAGATTAAGTTCAGGAAATAATAATGAAGAAGAAGGAAGGAGGAAGGAAGGAAGAAGAAGCTAAACAAAAACCAAACCAACATGCAATAGCTGCAGTATCGTGAATTTTCATTTCACTTACTTCTCATGACTTTATGCCTTTTTGGTACTATATGTCTTTATGACTTTAGCACAAAAATAAGTAAAGGAGGGTTATATATTATTTAAAAAGATACTTAAGATATGGTCACTTAAAAAGTGAAGTGACCATTCTTTTCTTTTCTTTTCTTTTCTTTTCATTTCTACTGGTACTTTTTTTTTCCCCTTTGATTGATGACGTCACTGCCCATTTGGATGCCAAAAGGGATCAAAATGCAGACCAACTGAAGATATTAAAGGTATTCCCCGTGACCCAGTGATTCTGATCTTCACACGATACCCCTCAACCACTCCCTTTTCAAGCCTGTGAAGCTTCTTATACCCTACTGTACTCCCATTCGCAACAGGATTCCCGTCTACATAAATTTCATGCCGTCCGATCCTTTGGCCAAGCCCGATCGCCTCTTGAATCCGGATCACATTGAATCTCACCCCTTCATCCCTACCTCTAAGCTCAATCCAGTGGTCCTTGTATTTATCACTCGGTGCCCAATATGTCCACACATGGTCACTGTCTAGCACATTTTCGGGCCCAAAACCGCCGTTTTTACCTCCCCTTTGGCTACTCACTTTAATGGAACATTTTTCGGCTAAATTGGTAGAAAAAATTGTGTCAATTGCTCCTTTGAACTCTTTTAGTCGTTGCACATCACTATCGGATATTAATCCGGTGGTATTAGGGGGCACGTTAAGTAGTAACAGGCAATTTCGCCCCACGGAATTGTAATAAATCTCAAGGAGTTCACTTAGCTTCTTGGGTTGTTGTGACTTGTGCCAAAACCATCCTCTTCGGATTGAGACGTCGCATTCTGCTGGCAGCCAATCAGTCCCTTTGGGATCACCAGTCTTGAGATAGCTGCACAATTATTGTGTACCATTAGATGATCATATACATATTGTACTACTAATAATAGAGTGTTTACATTATTAAGACATTTAACCATATTGGTCATATGTTAAAACCTAAAATGCATATACGTATATCTTAACATATCTGTTCTGCATGTGAAATTTCTGAATATATATATATATAAAAAAATAAAACCTTATACAGCAGCATCCATTCAAAACCTTGTTAGATTGACCTTAATCAAAAGTGGGCTCATAGGCCCTGCCGACTGCCAAAGCTCATGTCGTGGAGTGAAATGGGCATGTGGCTAGCTAGTTACATACGTCCCCATCAATCTACCTATGATTACAACAATTAAGATGAAATTTGCACCAAAGCCATTCTAGATATCCTTATCCCAAATTCGGTAACTGGTACTGAGACCAGTGAAACAAAACTAACTATTATATGAGCATAACCGCACAACTAAGAATAGTAGTTGTGGGTCCTTTGTCGTCGGAATATAACGTGAAAAATAAAATAGAATTGATTATGAAAAATTTAAAGTGCGCGATTAGTGTCTAAATTATTCACAACAGGGGCATATCATTGGGCCCCACATGAGTATATCATTGGGCCACATTGCTATGAGTGGTCCCAAACGCACCATCCACAACATAAATCACCATAGCACTGCTCGATTGATAACATTGTGTCACTCAATTTACATTAATAAAGGTACTCAACCAATAATGCATTGCTACCCAACTAAATTTAATAAAAGCAAAAGGTGCCAAACTATGCAAGTATATATTATTATCATAATAATAATAATAATAATAATAATAATAATAATAATAGTGACTGGTGTTAGGATGCTTTCTACATTACTTACTCAACTATGCTTCCATTTCCGATTGATAATGAAGTCCGATTGATGGTGGACCAACATGTGCTTCCGGCAGATCCATTTTCATTTCCGGCCCACCTAACGTCCGGTCCAGCGTCAGAGAATATGTTAATTGTGCTCTGCAATTCTTTCACCATTGAGAACCAGTCATTAAAATAATATGACATGTTTGGCGCGTTCTTACCCTTTGCTCCATCAAACCATATCTCTTTAACATTCCCATATCTACAAACAAACACTAATCTCGTCAAATTCAATTACTCCAAACAAACATAAAATAGCGTACGTCCATCGTAGTAAAATAATAATTTAAACGAAAAAAAGTCAAAACTGAACAGGAGTACTTTGTGACTTACTTATTGAGAAGTTCTTGTAATTGAGCTAAATAGTATTCATTATACTGTTGTATGCGCCCATATCTTCGATCATGACGATCCCACGGTGATAAATACAAGCCCACGTCTACGCCACGGGGCTTGGCCGCACTGACAAGCTCTTGAATTACGTCGCCATGCCCGTTTTTCCATGGGCTTTGTATAACAGAATGGTCAGTGTATTTAGAAGGCCACAAGCAAAATCCATCATGATGTTTAGCAGTGAGGATCATGAGAGAAATGCCTCCTTGGACCGCGGCATCAACCCATTGGTTGGCGTTGAGGCCCACTGGATTGAAGATGGCCGGATTTTCCTTTCCGGTGCCCCATTCGGAATCCGTGAATGTGTTGACACCAAAATGAAGGAACATAATAACTTCCCTTTGCTGCCATTTTAGCTGAGAATACGATGGGAGGGGAAGAACTGGTAATGGCGGTGTTGTTTCTAATTCGGGTTTGGAAAATGTGAATTGGAAGCTTATTAATATTAGAAGAGTGACAATAGATAAAATATTGTTGTGTAGATTAGCCATAAAATGATAGCTATCAAGCTAGTGTTTTGGTTTAATTTGTGGCTGGCGACAAGCGAAGATAAGAAAGGGGACGAAATATTAAAGGGTGACAGTGCAGTGGGGTGGGGGGGAAAGGGGAATGGAAGAGATTCTTGGGGTGGAACAAAGACAAACGGGAAGGAGATATATATATATATATATATATATATATATATATATATGTGAATAAATGAGATATGGAATTTTTGTTTGATTCTTGATTTCTAGTACTGCTATATGTTGGTATTGTTGTTTTATACACTGGATGATAGTATGGAGTAGCAGGAGGCAATCAATCATTCACGGGTTAATTGGGTTGAATTCCACAGTCTCTAACGAATAAAACCTAGGTACTTTAATTTCGTGGAGACTTTGACAATCAATCTTGCTGAAATATTACTATAAATTTTCTTTCAAAGGTTCCTTAATTACTGCGCGTGAGGTGGTGAGAGAAATCACTTACTAAAAAGAGAATCCAAACTTTACTATAGGGTATTACTATTGTTCACGTGGGGTTTGTGCAACATGCCAAGAATAATTTGTTTGAATATCACATGAAAATTAATGTAGTAGTAATTTGCTTTATTGTTTTCTTCCTTTTGAGTTTACGTTACTTCTCTGCTTTTATTTATTATTTCAATAATTTTCTAGGAGATTTCTTTATCGCCATCACCGACCGACCGACCGATCCCTTTGAAAATCTGTTGGGATCGCCTCCTTGGTTTACTCGATTCCGTTATCTACATTTATTGGCGATTTTATATATATTCATAACTTAAACATAATCTATTTTTAATACTCAATCTGTTCTTAATCAAAGGGAAAAAAATTTTGTTCGCCTTCTAATATCATTACTATTATTCTTGATTAATTAAGTATTATCATGTCGCTATTATTTTTGATTGATTAAGTATTATCATATCACTATTGCAATATTCCGAAATAATATTAGTGATATGTCTAGAAATATAAAATTTTATTTAAAAATTACCGTTTTTATAAATAAATTTTTAATTTTGGAATAGAGGGAGTAAAAAATTATAATCTTAAAATTTAGTTTTAAAAAATTAAATCAAGTTATGTTGTAGAATTTTTTATTTTTTGCAATGAAGGGAGTTGAAAGCCAAAACAACATGTTTTTTTTTAGTACAAGTACACCGAATTATTATATAATCAATTTCTGATAGCAAAATTAAGTAAATTCATATTTTATAGGTCAAAATACAAGTCTCATAAATAAAAAGAAAATAAAATTTCACAATAAAAAAGAAATAACATTTTATAACAAAAAAATAATAAAAATAAGAATTGAATCGGGAACTTAATAATTTCAGAGTCTCGGCCTTAAACAGCGTGCTGGGACATCATTGACGCCAAAATTAGTATGAGAAGTTAGGTTGTCCCTAGGTGAGTCCAGCAGTTAGTTTGTATTCAGGCCCATAGATTCTGTATTTGTTTAACTACTCTCTTTATCCTTAACCCAAGGTTCATATTATTACATAGGCGGCCCCAGGCCCAGTTGATGGTGCGTGGAAGTGAATAGCTAGCTAGATAATTAGTTGAGGCGGGCCATAACTTGGGCTCATAACTGAAATAGGCTGGTCTGGTCCATTTGTAATGTCGTGCTTTGGTTTTTTCCTCTCCAAATTAAACAAAAGCCCATCCCCAACCCTCCTCAAGCAAACCAAACCGACTCACTTATTTATTGTTCATAATATAATACTCCTTCCGCATCACTCAAAAGTTTCATTTGTATAAAAAAAATTCTAAAAAAAATATATTATTTTTTCATGTCAGTATAATATGACATAATATCTTAAAATAAATCATCACGATTATATTATTACTATCACTATTAAACTAAAAAATCAATAGATTTAAAGATAAATATAAAATAAAAATATAAAGTTTATAAATTTTACAAATAAAAATTTACTGTGAAGGAAAGAGAATATATATATATATATATATATATATATATATATATATATATATATATATATATATATATATATATATATATATAAGAAGGGATTGTTGTTTTAGACAACATCGGTCTATTATAGAGACCGTAAGAGGAAGATTACACTAATCTGCCTATTGAAAAATTGTTTCCATTAGCAATATGCATTCATAATGATAATGATATTGATAGCCAGTTTCTATTAATAGGGTTTTCTTTCGCTATTTCCCTAATCCCTTACAAAGTTAATTCATATTGTCCCTCGAGGGCATCTATCTATTTTTTGAATATTTTAACTACTCCGGTACTCCCTCCATCCATTTTTATCTTTCTTTCTAGAGAGTAAATTTGTTCTTTTTAGTTTATAGATTTCAAAGAATTATTAATGATTTACTTTTTCGTATATTTGTACATTAAATATTAATTTATTTCTCTTTCACCCTTTTCATAAATTTTGAAATAATAATATTAAAATTTTATATCCGATTTAATCAATAAAACAAAGTGTTAATTACAATTACTAATATTTGTGTTTTTACTTAAAACGTTAATTAAAAATAAATGTAGAGGAAGAGTATGATGTATCAAGCCCATCGGTATTATTAATTACTCCCACCGTCTCTTTTTACTTAACGTTTTACTAAAAAATACAAAGATTAAGATATGAAATTAATGTTTTATCTAATTGACCAAAATAGTTATAAAATGTCAATATTGCCCTTCTAAAATTTATTAAGAAAGATGAAAGAGGAACAAAATGGTGTTCAATATAAGGATAATATGAAAAATTAAGTTAACAATATTTTTATGAAATCTATAAAAAAATAAGTAAAAATAAACAAATTTTACCTTATAAAACGATAAGTAAAAAAGAATGGGAAAATATAAAAAAAAACGGTTAGTATAAAGTTTGTTGGTAATTCGTATACCCCATTACGCATTTAAGACCTTGAAGTTGAACCAGAGAAGAAGGTAGCAGTAATTAAAGAGGGAGGGGCCTCTGGTTTGCAGCTGTAAATACACCAAACCCATTGGAATTGATTATTGAATGCTGAAATCTATCACAGCGTTGAACCACTTCGAGGAAAAAGTAAATAAGAAAGAGAATAATCCCTCCGTCCGTTCCACACCAAAAACAAAAATCTCATTTATAAAATTTATAGTTATTAAATATGTAAGCTAACTAGTGGTAAAAAATAATACTCCCTTCTTCTCAAATTAATTACTCAGTTTTGACCTTTTTAAGTCAAATTAACTATTTTTTGAATTAATAATTAAGCATATATAAATATATTTCTAAAATTATAAAAATTAGAGTTAGTAATAAATTGTATATACTTTCTTTTGGTTATAATCTCTTTACTTATATTTTAACAAAAATAATAAAAAGATTAGTTTTAAAAATGGTCAATTTGATTTTAAAATGTCAAAATTGAGCAATTAATTTGGGACGGAGGGAATAATAAAATTAAGATGACAAACTTTAAGAATATTGTATCCCTTGATACTACTACTAGTTAAGTGTCATGTGTAAAGTATTATTTTCTAAATAAAATTATTTTTTATTTGTTTGATATATAGGATGTTTATAAAATATTTTTTTTTAATTTCAATTTAATTTAGTATGACTATTAGAATGAGTCCGAACTTTGCTCAAATAAATAGTTATCAAAGACTCGCAATTGAGTATAAATAATGTATTTTATGTTTTTAATTTAATATTCAGTCTGATATAATTTTTAAATTTAATATATATATTTTTCAATCTTTTGAATTTATATATTGTTTTCAAAAGTTCAACAATGAGTACAACTTAAAAGTCTAAACTTAATTTTTAAGGAATTTGATATTGAATAGAATTACCATCCCAAGATAAAAGTCTTGGTTAACTTTTTACGTATATTAAGAAAAAAGATAAAATGACAAAATTATTCATATTTAAATTCTCATTTAATTACATAATTTTCTGTATATAACTAGTGATGTTCCATAAATATGTATAAAGAATAGAAGTGTGACAATTAATACAAAAATTATTATATAAGGTAAGTAAACATTTAATTTAAAACTACCTAAAATAGTAATAAGAACTTTTTTCCTAGGACAAAGGGAGTAATAAGTTATCATCATAATTTATAATTTTTAGTTTTAAAAGGTAACTAAATTTTAATAACTAATATATAAGTGAGAATTATTTTTATAACATTACTTAACTAAAGATCTCATATTTCAAATAAAATTGGTAACTAAAATTTAATCATTAATATATTTTGTAATATATAATATGCTTTTTAATATTATTTATTTTTCTCACACAATAATTTTTCTATGTTTTTAATATATAGTGATTTAGGTATAAAATTGTTATAAAATAATAAGTTACACTGACTTCTAGTTTTAAAAATAACAAAAGTTTAATCATAATATATAGGTCACAATTATTTTTAATATTAATTAACTAAATGTCTCCTGTATTAATTATTATATAATCATAATATTTTTTTCTATAGAGTCCAAAGTTGAGTAAGGTAAAATACTAAACATATTTTTAAAATTATTAAAGGATTCTTTTATAGAATAGACAATTACAAGAATCAATCAAAATTGTCATAAAGCATGTATAAGAAAAAGAGTCCTAATTTGGGATGTATTTAATAGTTATTTGGATTGCTTTAAAATAAATTTACTTTAAAAAGTGTTTAAAGTGTAGTTAAATTCCAGGCCTAGACCAAAAACCAAAGACGAAGATAAAAAAAAATCCAATTTTGTCTTTTTATATATACATTCCTTTTATTTGTCTCAAATTAAATATCCAATTTTGATTCTTTTTTTAAAGTCAAATTAACTATTTTAAGAATTAATAGTTAAGTATATATAAATTTATTTTTAAAACTATAAAAATTAGAGATAGTAAATATTTCTTTTACCTATAATCTCTTCACCTACCGTTGGTAAAAATAGCACAAAAAATAGTTTTAAAAAATAATCAATTTGACTTTAAAAAGTTAAAATTGGACATTTAATTTGGAAATTATCACTAAAAAGAAGACTATTTTTGGGAGAAAAATTAATAAATAGAAGGGAAAAAATTATGAAAAAGAGAGTAATAACTAATAAGTAGGTAACATCACATTTCTAGTGTAACGGTTGCCCAGCAATAAATCAAGCAGTGGGAGTAGGGCCAATAGCCTTAACACGCAGAAGGTAAGAGTTGTTGAAAGCGGTGGTTGATATTTTCCTCATCCATTGTTTCCCATGTTCATTAAACTTGGTATTTATTCCAGCATCCGACAAGGTGTTACTGGTAAACTTGGTAGCTAAATATTTACTGCATAAAACAGTATCCACTACATACCCCGTTTTTACTTTTTATACCAGGTCGTAAATTTTGTCACCAAAAGTAAAAGTCATCTGTCAAAAGCATTTGAAAAGCTTCAAAGCTATACAACCACCAACCTTTTCTAATAGTCTTGCACAATGCACATAACTAAGCACATAAAAATATTTCAAAGATCAACCAAATAAAAGTTGGTGCATAGAATTAATGGATCGAAGGGTTTTGGCATAAAATCTTTTTAAAAAGTTATATTAGTGCTTTACTGCTTTTAGATATGAGTTTACAAATGAACTTACCAAAATATCTTCATTAACTAATATTGAAATTTATTTATCAAAAACTATTATGAAACACTTTTTCCTACAACTCAACTAAGTAAAAAATGTTTCATCTTACCGCACTGCTCCGGGCTCCACCAAGCAGCACCACTAAAATCTCACTGCTGTAACATGGAATAAGCATCATCATGTGGAACACAAAATCGATCAGATACGTAGCTTTAGCTTTTTATCTCTTGTAGTACGCTACAAGATGAATAGTAAAGATCAATTAGTTCACTATATAGCAGTTTCATATTAAATACTTCCTAGCTCATAATAAAAGAAAAACAATGACCAAAGGATCTTTTTGAAGTAAAAAATAAATAGTACTTTACTCACAAGCAACATTTTTCTCCCTAGAAATAAAGACTAGGGTTATGGACCTTGTTCAAGAGTTAATCTAGAAGGGATGACCATCCTGCAATGTGACTGAACAACCAGAATATTCAGGGGCAAAATTGATAATAACCAATTAGCTACAAGTTTATGCTAAATACAGGTAGGTAGTGAGAGACATCAAAGTAATTAGACACGCCGACCTCATTTATCACATCGAATAACGGTGCTTAGTTATGAAATACATGCAACCTGTGAAAAACAGAGAGGATCATAAGAATATATACTACTATCACACGCAACAGACAAGTACCTCACTAGCATTTAAAGAAAATGTGTAACAGATTAAAATTCTGAAGAGATGATGCTCATGATTTTAATTTTAAGCGACCAATTCACCGTTGATTCCTGCATTTCTGGGACCCAATTTGATGGTGATGTGCCATAGTTAGTCCGTTGTGCTACTGGATTTAAAATGGTACCAGGAACACTGAATCAGTGTACGGGACTGAGGACCATAACCAATAACTTCTTAGACCACCAGTCAGCTGAGCTCTTCAAAACACAATACAGAACTGACATTCATGAAACAACCACCAACTTTATCACCTACACAAGAAGACAGCTAGGTCCCTCATATTTAATGGATATTTTAAGTCTTAAATACCACCACAAAGGACACTTACTCGCTTGCCGCCTCCTCTCATCTTCTTCACTCAAGTACTTCACTTCTTTTCTTCATCTCTCTCACTTTCAGTATTTCTCAAGAAATGACTGAAATTCCAGTAAAATGGCTATTTCTCTTTCTATCAAGCTATCTTACCATCAGCCATGTCCTGTCTACAACCAACAGCCCATTGACAAAGAAGACCTATATTGTCCAAATGGATAGATCGGCAATGCCAGAAACCTTCACTGACCATGTTGAATGGTATGCCTCAATGATACAATCTGTAGCTTCTGAACCACATAAAGAAGATGCTACCGATGAAGATAGAATAATTTATAGTTACCAAACCGCTTTTCATGGTGTTGCTGTCAGGCTTAGTGAAGAAGAAGTGGAGAGACTACAGGAACATCATGCTGTGGTGGCTGTATTTCCTGAGACTCTATATCACCTACACACCACAAGGAGTCCCTTTTTCCTTGGGCTCGAACCCGAAGATAGCACAAGTGTCTGGTCTGAAAAATTAGCCGACCACGACGTTGTAGTGGGAGTACTTGATACCGGAATATGGCCAGAGAGCCAGAGCTTCAATGATACTGGCTTGACACCCGTTCCGGTTCACTGGAAGGGTACATGCCAAACAGGCCGTGGTTTTGCTAAGCATCACTGTAGTAGAAAAATTATTGGTGCTAGAGTATTCTACCATGGATATGAGGCATTTTCAGGCAAAATCAATGAGCAAGAGGAGTACAAATCGCCACGAGATCAAGATGGCCATGGTACACACACTGCAGCAACAGTTGCAGGATCTCCAGTTCGCGGGGCAAACCTTTTAGGTTATGCTTATGGTACTGCCCGAGGGATGGCCCCTGGTGCAAGAGTTGCAGCTTACAAAGTTTGCTGGGCTGGTGGATGCTTTAGCTCTGATATTCTTTCTGCAGTTGACCAAGCTGTGGCCGATGGGGTGAATGTCTTGTCCATCTCTTTAGGTGGTGGAATTTCACCTTATTATCGCGACAGTTTGTCCATAGCAGCTTTTGGGGCTATGGAAATGGGAGTTTTTATTTCATGCTCGGCAGGTAATGGGGGGCCTGACCCAGTTAGCCTCACAAATGTATCACCATGGATCACTACTGTAGGAGCCAGCACAATGGATAGAGATTTTCCATCTACTGTAAAGCTGGGAACTGGTCAAAAAGTGACTGGAGCTTCACTTTACAAAGGCCGAAGGAACCTATCCGCAAGAAAGCAGTATCCTCTGGTATATACAGGGAGTAATTTCAGTAGCCCTGATCCAAGTTCATTATGTTTGGAAGGCACTTTGGATAGGCACACTGTTTCTGGAAAGATTGTGATATGTGATCGTGGCATTAGTCCTCGAGTTCAGAAGGGTCAAGTGGTGAAAGACGCAGGCGGAATCGGAATGATTTTATCAAACACCGATGCTAATGGAGAAGAGCTGGTGGCAGACAGTCACCTTCTTCCAGCCGTTGCTGTTGGTGAAAAGGCAGGGAAAGCAATTAAGCGTTATGCTTTAACAAATTCACATGCAACGGCAACTCTGTCATTTCAGGCAACCAGGTTAGGAATAAGGCCGTCTCCCATGGTGGCGGCATTTTCATCCAGAGGGCCTAATTTCCTCAGTTTAGAGATTCTGAAGCCCGATATGGTTGCACCAGGAGTGAACATACTTGCTGCTTGGACTGGAGCTATCGGTCCATCAAGTCTGCCAACAGATCATCGAAGAATTAAGTTCAATATCCTCTCTGGAACTTCCATGTCCTGCCCACATGTGAGTGGCATTGCCGCTTTGATAAAGGCAAGGCACCCGGACTGGAGCCCTGCAGCTATAAAATCTGCTCTGATGACAACAGCTTATATTCATGATAAAAATTATAATCCTCTTAGAGATGCATCATCAGGTGCACCTTCAAGCCCATTTGACCATGGTGCTGGACATATAAACCCCTCAAAAGCTCTTGACCCAGGTTTGATTTATGACGTTGAGGCACAGGATTACTTTGAATTCTTGTGCACCCAAGGTCTAACCCCCAACGAGCTGGTAGTTTTCGGTAAGTTTTCCAACAGATCTTGCCGACACACCCTTGCCAATCCAGGGGATTTGAACTACCCAGCTCTCTCAGCTGTTTTCCCAGAAAAGACAAATGGTTCTGTTTTAACCCTTCATAGAACAGTCACAAATGTTGGAACTCCTGTTTCAAAATACCATGTCAGGATTTCACCATTCAAAGGTGTGGTCATTAAGGTAGAGCCAGCAACCCTGCATTTCACCAAGATACACCAGAAATTATCATACAAGGTTACATTCACAGGTAGAAAACACCAAACAGAACCCGAGTTTGGACATTTGATGTGGAAGGATGGGTTACACCGGGTAAGAACCCCAATTATAGTCACATGGCTGCCACCAATATAGTTGATGTGGTCAAATATACAACATGAATCTAGATGGTCCACAATAAGCAGATGTCCTGTTACGAGCAGCGTGGCTCACTTTTGTTTTACAAACTTAAATGCTCTTCTTCCATATTTCTTGCAATGATATTTGATAGCTTATAGCTATTATTATAAGAACGTCTTCTAAATATCTTGAGTTGTATTTTAAAATTGTGTACAAAATACAAGAGCAGTGTCATAACTTGTTGACAAAAGGTCACACGTTACTCAACTCTTGCCAACTAAGGCACTTCTCAGGATGACTATAGCTATGAGGATTATACTCCCTCCATCTAGAAAAGTGAGTCCTAATTTTTTATTAACATGTTTTTTACAAAACTTAAGATGTGAATAGTACACAGTTGGGCATAACATTTGCCCAAACAAAAATTCAATATGAAAATTTGAAGCTAAAATTATTATTTGAGAACAAAAAATTGAAATGAATTTAAGCTAACCTTAATACTTATAATTAAAATTATATATATATATATAAGAAGAAAAAATGTCGACAAAATAGTAGGGCAGTAATAAATTAGGAAAAATGCTCTATCTGTTTGACTGGAAACCAGATTTCAGTGAAGATTCACCCAGAATTTGCCTATCTCTAGACACTATATCATACCTCATCAACGCACAAGTAGGAGAAAAGAACTTAAATTAGTTTCTGGTCAAAAAGTTATTACCTCTCGGATTATATATTATTAGAATCTTGAACATGGTCATTCATATCAATTCCCAACCCTAAAACTGCATCAGACAAATTAAAAACTCGATAAAGTCATAAAGGTGTCCTTCAACTATCCAAAGGTCCTAGGTAGAATGTTAGAAGCATAATCAACCACATTCTCCAAACATACATGGACCAGGTTAAGATTAATTTAAAAAAAATGATAATTTTATCTTTTTCATCCTTCCTTCATACTCTCTTGTACTGAAAAACCTGCGCCACCCTTCTTTAACCCTTTCATATGTTACATTAAGACTTGAACTACTGATAACTCAAAATGTCAACAGCAACTGATGGTGATCTGAACAAGGATATGTTGATGTAACAGCTGAACAACTTCTTTCTCATTTAGTTCCTAAATGACATAGGTTGTAAAGGTGTATCAATATCCAAGATATCAAATGAAACAGTTTGGCGCACTTTTAGTGTTTTAAGGCATTCAATATTTAATGGTCATCCAGGTTAATATAGAGGTGCTACTAAGTTTCACTCTACAAATTAACTAAAAGATAACGTATCAGAAGCTTAGAACACCATATATCTAAAGCTTTGAATTTTAAAACAACAGAATTCCCAAAATAATTTCATAGTCTATTGGATTTACTAAATAAATTAACGTGACATCAAAATTCTTTTTCCACCGACGTTTCACACATTGTTCATCCTTGGTACCTACTAATGAAGCCTCGTAGTGCATTAACCAATCAAATTATCAACGTGAACCCTTAAAATAATGAGAACTCAATACATCTTTCAATACTGTTAACCAAAATCGCTAGGAGTTAAAAATCAGCCCTTCTTTCTGTTTATCAATACACTTATACACATACAAACAGTTATATATATGTAATATTATATATAGTAATATTATATATATACACACACATACACGACTGTATTATCATGCAAAAAGTTGAAATTATAATCCACATATTTAAGAATCAGTCAAATTCAACAGCGCGTAGCTAAAAAGAAACATGAAGAGATTAACGAGCTCCATGGATACTTACCTCGGGCTCGCTGTGAGACAAGAAAAAGTATAATTATGGAAGAATTGAAAATTATCTTGCCCTAGAGCATCGACATTGAACACGGAAATAGAGTTATAGGGTTTTTCTTGGGGTATTGAATCGAATCAGCCGTTAAGTTAGAAATTTATTAATACCCGCCTATTTCCAGCCGCGTGACTTCGAAAAGATCTTTCTTTTATTCTTTTATTGTAAAATTATAGAATCACCGTAAAATTATTTTTTTAATAATATAAAATGACACAATAAAAACTTCCATACATCTAAAAAAAATTATACGAAGACTGACAAAAAAAATACTCCCTTCGTTTCAAAAAGATAATTAAAAATATTAATTGTTTTTCCTAAAAAGATAAAATTAAAGTATACAAAATAAAAGATAAATATGTCATTTAATAGAGTCTATTAATATAAAAAAATAAAAGTACTCATCACTTTGTATAATCTTATATGACTACTAAAAATAAATTTAAAAATAAATTATTCTCTTTTCTCTACTTTTATTTTTTTTAATATGTATAAATTATTCTTTACTCATCTTTTTGAGACGTTAAGAGTACCAGAGTAACTCAATATATAATAGCCCCGATCTTATACAAAAGTAGCCCAATAATGCAATTGATAGACATGCCTTCATTCCCTAACATAAATAAATTTTAATAAAACTAAGAATTATATATGTATATATAATGAAGTAAAATATTTATTATTAGTAATAAAATTATTTTATTTATGAGTTTTGAATGAGCTTATCAATCGAGTCTATTTAAACATAAACAAGTCAAATATTATGAGTTTTAAACGAGTTATACATGAACTTACACACAAAACGACATATAAATTTTGTTCGCTTGCTTGATTTGTTTTTAAATTTGATTGGTTTAACAAACAAATCTTAAATATTATCATATTTGGCTAGTTAATAAATGAATTTAAAGTGAATTTATGATAAGCAAGCTCAAGTTCGAGTTCAAATCAGCTCAACTCAAATTACAACTCTTATTGTTCTATTTGTTATCACTGCCGATTGAGAAATGTTGAATCACTATCTTTTTTAGATAAAAACGAAAAAAATATAGTCATTTTATGTAACTTGTAGACTTAGATGTGTTTAAATGAGTGTATGTTATCATGGAAGCCATAAGCCGGATGATAGCACTACTCCTTTGCATAGCAAAGGGTGTGGGATCAAATCCCCCTTTCTCCAAATATTGCAATGAATCTCAGGTACCCAAAGAAAAAGAAAAGAAAAAAGGAATGTATATTATTATCAATTAAAGACTTAATTGTTAAAGTATAATTTATTGTAAGTCACATATATAATTGAAGGATATACCTTTCTTTTCAAGACATTCTCTGAATTTAAGGTAATCTTTCTGAATATGTCATTACTTCTTATAAAAGCGGCATTTAAGATTTATTTGTTACCTGAATAATTTGTCTTATTTGTTTTGGTAGAAATTAACTTATCCTTCTTCTTCTTTTTATGGGATCCAATGATAGTCAAATGAGCAACATTAGGTTTTTCAACCTAAAACATTTCTTCCTCTTGGATGTACATGGCGATCAACTCGCTCATCTTCCACTCTTCTTTCTACGTGTTATAATTGATCTTAAATGGATCAAATTATGCAAAAAGAGAAGTCATCATGAAGTGAACAAGAAAACCCTCAGAAATCTCTATGTCCATACCCTTTAATTAAAAGGCAATATCAAGCTTCATCCAAAAAGTACTTTTTCGAAACTTAAAACATAACAGTTCGATTACAACATAATATATAATAATACATTCGTTGAAAGATTCTTTTTCTAGTATTTTTAGAGACAAAATCTTCAATCACATGTTCACATATATATATATATATATATATATATATATATATATATAATATTTGGGGCCCTCCTGACCGGGGGCCCAGTGCGGTCGACCATCCCGTTCGTGCTCAGGAACAACCTTAGATCCACTCAGGAACAACCTTAGTCTCATTCAATGCTTCAATTCCAGAGAGATACCCAGAAATAATAGTATGAGTCAATGCTGAAACATAATCAAGCTCATAAACATGCTTCAAAAAAATTAAAAGAAATCCATAATGTATAACAATAATGAATAGTTAATCATAATAAAAAAAAAATAACTGTAGGGCAAGCAGTTATTTACAACACCCAGAAATAGATTTTAATGAGATATTGGTGCATAATTATCAATCTTTCGTTGGTCCAATTAATAATATACTAATAACATCCCCATAAAATAATGCACAACATATTTATCCACGCATCACTTTTGGGCAAAAACGAAATAAACATGTTACTTATGCAATAAAATTCTATTTAATAAATTCTAATTTTTTCCGTAGGGTAAAATTAAAATCTTCATTTATTAAATGTAACATTATGTGACCTTTTTAATTTTTAATTGTTTCAACTAATAACCCTCCGTTGGGCTGATTATTAATTTTAACCATAAAAGAGTCACATATACATGTAAATTATTATGGTCAAACTCAATTTTTTCTTTACAACATATTAATCAAGTTTGAAAATTAATACTATTTATAACTTACATGTAACAACTTAAAAATCCTAATATAATAATATATCACATTATACTAAAACAAATTACGTTCCGTTCGGAAAAACTTTTTTATAGAACATACTGAATAATTTGATATCATACCAATAAATTAATAACTTTTGTGGAATTAAAATTTCTAGCTTAAGACATAATTAATTTATCCTATGTAATAGCGTAACTTAGCTCTGATACCAGATGTTAAATAATTATATTGGAACGTTGCTATTTTATAGAATAAAATCAATTAAATTAATCATTGCATTAGGTACTTACATGAATTAAGAGAAGACATATTGTATATATCACGCTTCCGTTGCGCTTAAGGTGAAAGTTTTCAATTGTCTCTCTTAATCTTAGAATGAATATATAAGTGTGTATAAAATTTTTAAAACGATAATCGAGACCAAACCCTAATTGTTTTATTTATAAAATAACTAAGAGTCAAAATCGTCCATCAAGATTATGAAACCCTAGGGCCCATTATGCCAAATATTATTAATAATATTATTTATAAACCACATAATTATCAAACTCATAAATAAAGTAATTAAATTAATGCAATATATAAATCCAATAATTTTATAAATAATAGAGGTCACCGTAAAGAAATATATTAAAATAAAATATTTTAACATGTAGCACTCTTGATCAGAAGGTACGTAAAAATTAAAACCTTTGTACTGGAGTACTAGATTATCTTACTATATTTTTCTAAAAAATAAAGTAAACAGGTAAACCTTACTCTTTATCTCTCCCATACGAAAAATTCTTATTCCAATATTAAAAAATATGTTCCATTAAATAAACTCAAATACAATACTTGTATAATACAGTGTCATATCATCACTATTAAAATAAATACTCGTTTTATCTAAAGAATAAACATAAAAAAAAATATAATTTTAAAGTTTGTAAATTTTACAAATAGCTAGATCTCAGTTTTTATTATTATTTGGGACGGAGGTTGTATTAAATAGTTACTGATTGATGTAGATTTTATTTCTGTTTTCTAATTTATCTATTGTTGATATTAATTATATATGAAAAAGGACTCTACATATGCATCTTGTATGCTTACATATTGGTCAATCTTGAGCTAGCTTGATTAAACCCTCGGCTTTTTAAATATGGCATTAGGGACAGACTAATTATGTATATATAAAGCATCTTTGAATTTTTCCTTGTGCCTCTTCTGCTAAGCAACAATATTTTGGTGTTTTTCTGAAACCATGCATTAAATGAAAAACCCAGAGCTGTGATATATATATATATATATATATATATATATATGCGTGCGTGCGTGTGTGTGTGTGTGATTTTTCATTCAAAAACTTAATTATAATTATAACCATTTTTACTTTTGCTTGCAACCGGACAGAGCAGATGAATTTGCTAGGATTGAGTCTTTTGGAGGGCGAGTTATCTTTTTAAATGGAGCGCGAGTTGAAGGAGTCCTGGCCATGTCCCGTGTAATAGGTAATTTTTGTGAAATTTTATTTGCATGAAATTAAATGATATTTGGTGTGCTATTCTGGTCTTGCCAAGATGACAGTAAATAATATAAATGGAGCATAATTCATAGGAAAATTATCAATAGTATTTTGTAATCATCTCTCTGCATATTAAAAACATGCATATATATATATATATGTATGTATATTCGTTTAGTGGGCTGATCGTATAATTTCGTGTTGTCTCGAACAAGCTGTCATTGGTGATATCAGAGCCGAGCCACCTGAGATTTCCTTCACAAGAATAGATCCAGAAGATGAGTGCATGCTTGATATGATTCTTGCAAGCGAATCATGTCTTCCAGAAGGAAGGAATTAAATCCTCCTCCTTTTATCTTAATTTTGCTTCAGATGATCATCCTTGGCCTAGCTCGGATAACAAATGAAGGGGCAGCTGGAACATATATATATTAATTGTACCCATCTCGATCGAAGTGCATCAGCAGCTGCACTTAATTCTCCTTAATTGGGCCGATAACATTAGCTAGCATCATAGTTGTTGATCTCAAGTGCATGTTAACCTAGTTAATTAATGTAGTCTGCATGCACAATTAAGGTAAACTTTTGTTGTTGGTAGTGAACTTAATTAATTTGTACATATATGTTTCGTGTTGGAGAGAAAACATACACAGATAATAGGATCTCAGATTGGGCTTTCATTTGTGCAATTATTAATGTTATGTTAAACATAGAGATTCTGCTATATTACTCTATTCGCTAGTCTTCTTCTTTAGTACCTGGACTGGATTAATTTCTAGTAGAGAATATCATCTAACATGTGGCTTCGTGAAGCTCGATATTAGAGTGTACTTTAATTCAAAGAAATGGACCATATTAAGCACTACTCCCTCCGTCCCAAATTAATTATTTTTCTAAATTTTTTTTAAGTCAAATTGACTATTTTTAAAATTAATAATTAAGCATATATAAATATATTTCTAAAATTATAAAAATTAAAATTAGTAATAAATTGTATATACTTTCTTTTGGTTATAATATTTTCACCTATATGTTAGCAAAAATAGTAAAAAGATTAGTTTTAAAAATAGTCAATTTGACTTTAAAAAGTCTTAGATTTGTAATTAATTTAGGACGGAGGGAATAGTATTTATTTATGTCTTAGTGAGCGAAATCCCCCACTTGCCTCATCAACTACCAGGAGATTCTCTTATACTTTTCCTCTAATTTATTAAATAATATTCTTTTATTACTTTATTTAACGCGTGGCTTTACAATCACACACCTAGATACTCCTTATAACTTTGACGTGTACCGATAAGTTAAGCCAGTTCATTCGGTCTGGTTAAATTTAGAAACTATTATATATATATATATATATAATTAATATTATAGTTTTCAAAAATTTACAGTATTCATAATTAATTGTAGTGATAAAATAAACTAATTTATTCCTTTATCCAACAAAAATACAGATATGTGCAGAGTTCTTTAATTACGAGCAATGCGAAAATGGATCGAGTAATTTATTCCTTTACCCAACAAAAATTACCTATCAAAGTTATGGAGGTCTTGGTGGGCAGATGTTGGTCAACAAAGACTACAATTTATATAGTATTGTAATTAAGGAGACTACAGCTATAGCTGCAATTTTAGCCTAATAGGAAAAGGTTTATTCAAACTCTAGAGATCATCAGTTTAACGTCAAAAATAATCTGACCTGAAGATTATTAACAATAAAGGAAAAAATTCCACTAAAAATCTAGTCTTTAGATCGATGTCAGACAGAGGCGGGAGAGTGGCTGATTGAGGGAGCTGTTGTAGTTTCTGATTTCTTTTAGCTGTTGGTAACTTTTTAATTGCCCAAGTTGAAACACAATCATGTTCTCAATTTCCAACATTAAAAGGTCAGCAGCAGGTAAAAAGGAAGGGCTTCCCACATATGTTCAGAGTTTAGAAGGCTTAAAGCCAAGGCATCTAGATCTAGTTCCTTTAGCTAGCTTTTCCTTTTTCTTTTTCTTTTTCTTACTCCTGTTTAAATTTCTACCTGTAATTTATTTCGAATTTTAAATTCTAGAGTTGGTGAGATATATCTAGTATTTATATGATTGTGATCCAGCGATGGTACTGTGTGTGTGTGTGTGTGTGTGTATATATATATATATGTATGTCTTGTATGATCAATAGTGTCTACTTGTTTAGCAACAAAGTCAATTGCTGATACATGATAACAGGCAGGCATGCTTAATTGGTTGGTGAAAATTATATAGCGAAACTAGCTACTAATTGACTGCTTGAAAGTAATATTTGGCCAATGAGCTCCAAAGGAACAATACTAATTTGGAAATTCGATGGGTGGAAAACTGCTGTCTCCGTTAAGTACTTGGCACGCTATATACTACTTTTCAATGAACTTGTCAAACCAACCAAATCAAACTGATGTTTGTACACTAAAGAAACAAACAAAAAGAGCCAAAGTATAATGACCTTAATTACATTACTAATACTACTATGAAATACGAGAATTGTTGTTTTGTTATATGAGCAGTCATATGGTGAAATTTAATTTAACGGAGAAAGGGTATGGTCACCAAAAAAAAACCCTGTTTCTTTAACTTTTCCAATTTTTTTTCTCTAAAAATTTTCCTAAAGTCATTACAAGTTTATTTAGAATTATGAAATTTAAACAATAATATTAGTTTGACTAAATGCAAATTATTATTATTATTATTTTTGTGAAAATTGTCGAAAAGTTTTTGCCACATTTAAAATGGTAAAAATTGTGCATGCAAAATGATCAAAATTAAATAATATTATATGATTTAAAACTCGAAACTTTATCCACATCTCACTACTTTCTAACCAATACATAAAACTTAAAGTCTGAACTTTGCAACTTATATACCCAACTCTACTCTGGGACTATACATAAATTCATTTCTCAGAAGGATAATTAATTAGTTGATAAATAATTTAAAAAATAAATTATACAAGATTATGCAAGAAATTTTAAATGAAGAATAATTGATATTTTAGTATGGTCGAAGTTTTGAACAAATCAAATAAGGAGAGATCGATTGAACTCAATTTGATTTCTCAAAAGAGTAAGATAATGAATTAACTTATACATTCACATAAAAATTTGATGTTTTTATATAAGCATCTCTTACATGAATATAGATTCTATTAATTATTATTATTAATAATATTAATGTGAAAAGAATCATTAAAAAAGTAAAAATATTAATTTCCATAATTAATTACATACCGAGTGATCCATAAGATAGATACTCCGTCCGTTCCAAATTAATTGCTTTTCTAGGACTTTTTTAAGTCAAATTGACTATTTTTAAAATTAATAATTAAGCATATATAAATATATTTCTAAAATTATAAAAATTGAAATTAGTAATAAATTGTATATACTTTCTTTTGGTTATAATATTTTCACCTATATGTTAGCAAAAATAGTAAAAAGATTAGTTTTAAAAATAGTCAATTTGACTTTAAAAAGTCCTAGAAATGCAATTAATTTGGGACGGAGTGATATAATCTAACGGTTTAAAAGGCGCAATCAACTACTAATACTAATACTAGAGTGGGAGATCCACGTTAGATAGAGTACGCATATAGAACAACATATCATCTATATGAACAAGTTATAGTAGTCCTACTGGTGGCTACTAGTAACATTGATTTCTTCCTTGTTTAATTTTATAATTCTTCTATACATCTCATCTCAATTATGTATCGTCCTCATCACTCCTTCTGTTAATCCTTCTCTCTCATCATGCCATCTCGTCAGATTCCACCTCCAGGCCCACCACCACCTGCACAAAATCCCACCACCCCTCTCCACCACCATATCGCTCCTCCACTCGCCGCTGGGGTTGCTGCCGCTTTCTTACTTCTTGTAGCCCTAGCCCTCTACTTCCACAAGCTCACTCACAGGCGCACTGTCCCTTCCCTCGACTCCAAGCCACCTCACCGCTTCTCCTACTCCGCCCTTCGACGCGCCACCTCCTCCTTCTCCCCTTCCCACCGGCTTGGCCAAGGCGGCTTTGGTTCCGTCTACCGCGGAACCCTAAACTACAATAACAACCACCAAGGCGTGGCCGTGAAGGTCATGCACGCCGGCTCTCTCCAAGGCGAGCGCGAATTCCAAAACGAACTCTTTTTGGCCGCTAAATTCGACTCCAATTACATCCTGTCTCTGATCGGCTTCTCATCTGATCGAAAGCGACGCCGTATGTTACTTGTCTACGAGCTCATGACTAACGGAAGCTTACAACACTGCCTTCTGCATTGTAAGTCTATACAACTTAAAAACTGGAGAAATCGATTTTCAATTGCTATAGATATTGCCAAAGGATTAGAGTATTTGCATCATTACTGCGATCCTCCTGTGATTCACGGCGACATCAAGCCCAGTAATATACTACTGGACAGTAATTTTAATGCAAAAATTGGTGATTTTGGCCTCGCAACATTAAAATCCGAGGACCCATGTATAGTTGAGGTGAAAAAGGAGTTAAATAATGAGGATAACGGATCCGTGATGGAATACACAGAGAGTGTGATCACGGCTAATGTTTTTGAAGAATTGAATGTCGGTACGGACCAGTCACCAGAGAGTTTTGTTAGAGTTATGATAGGGGAGGCATCCCCAGAGGCATTAGTGGATGCCTCGGTGGCATCCCCATCTGAAGGTTTGGATAAATCAAGTGTATCTGAAGGGAATTTTGATCACGTTAGTGTGGCCAGTGGGAGGGAAATGCTGAATGGAAAAGGAAAGAAGAGTAGTTCGGGGAAAGATTGGTGGCAGAAGCAAGATAATGGTGGGGGAGAGTCGGGGCGTGTGAAGGATTATGTAATGGAGTGGATTGGAAATGAGATTAAGAAGGAACGACCCAAGAGTGATTGGGTTGGAGGCTCGTCAAGCTCTAGGGCGATTGGGAAAGCAGAGAGGAAGAAGAATCGGAGAAGATTGGATTGGTGGGTGTCGTTGGAAGAGGAGAAGAATGTGAAGAGAGAAAAGAGAAGGCCTGCCAGGGAGTGGTGGAAGGAGGAATATTGTGAGGAACTTGCCAGAAAGAAAAAGAAGAAGAAGAAACAGGGGAATAATGTGTCTACGAATAATGACGTGAATTGGGAAAATTGGTGGCCAAGGGATGATGCAGATCTGTATGTGGATAGAAAGAAAATGAGGAGTAGGAGCAAGGGTAGTCGGGGTAGTGTAGATTGGTGGTTGGATGGATTAAATGGCGAGCTCTGGAGAGCTCGGCACAATAGTCAAGATTCTGTGAGTGGAGAGATACCTAAAAGTGGTGGTATTAGTAGCACGCCAAGTATGAGGGGAACTGTTTGTTATATAGCCCCTGAATACTGCGGTGGTGCCGGTATCACAGAAAAGTGTGATGTTTATAGCTTCGGGGTGTTGTTGTTAGTTCTTATCTCAGGGCGTAGGCCACTTCAAGTTACAGGATCACCCATGTCGGAATTCCATCGTGCTAATCTATTATCTTGGGCACGCCACCTTGCGCGTGCAGGGAAGCTTCTTGATCTGGTTGATCAGTCAATTCAATCTTTAGACAAAGAGCAAGCTTTACTATGCATCACACTGGCACTTCTCTGTCTGCAAAAGTCACCTGCACACCGGCCTTCTATGAAAGAGGTTGTGGCAATGCTTTCTGGAGATTTGGAACCTCCACGATTACCAGTTGAGCTTTCCTCTTTGCCACCCTCTCCTTTCCCATCAAAGTCTCATAGGAAGGCCCGGTGAGATTCCGATGTTATGTGTTAATTTAATGAACAGTCTTATACTGATGTAAATCACTGTTTGAATTTTCTTTTTTATTATATATTTTGGATCTAAACAACAAAAATTTACATATTCAATGGAATCCGGCTTTTTTTGCATGCTCTTGTTTGATACTAGTGTTTCTAGTAGATCTCAAACTGATCTTTTTGTAGTACCATGATTGAATGGAAAAACATGTGGCCCACTTTCTTTTTATCTTGCGCTGATTTAGGAATGCTAGGAATAATAATTGGATACCTTTTATGGTCTCACATACTTTTAGTGGTGTGGCCACCTTAATGAGTAAATCTGATAAGTATCCTAATTGACTGAGTGGCTTTTATGTTTGAGGAGAGTTACTGGGCTACTAAAGCCATCCTTATACCTACCTGTTGGTTACTTTCTTAGGTTAAACTTTGTACCGACACAAGTGTATTTCCTGCCTAGAGAATATGTAGATTGGAATTGTCTGCAATTGTTGTACGCTATTGGTCATTTTTTGACTGTTAGGTAGACTATTGAAATACCATTTTGTGACAAAATACAGGTAGGGATGATACAAGTATCTGCAAGACAGGTTGCATATCAATTTTAAAACAATGTTGGGCCTTGTGTGGCACTTTTTCCTTGAGCATTGCCAATATGTTTCTGACTTAGTACTGGACTTTTCTTTTGGCATTAGATGGACTAATTGCCCAATACAATAAAGATAGTTCTCATTTTCCAATGCTCACACACACACACACACAGGGGTATGATCCATAACCAGCATTGGCTATGGACACTATTAGGGTCAACCATCTCTCACTGACATCATGAGATATAACGGTTAGAATTTAGAAAATTACAGACCGATTTTTTCCATCTCCCTATGGACGATAGGCGGAGGGAGATGGGTTGGTAAAAAATGGTCCATAACAGTGTTGGTTATGGATCATTTCCCTATATATATATATATTGCATGGTTGAAGACAGATGGAAGTGAAATACAGGAAGTATAACTTATCGAAAATACCACGCTAAGTTTCTATTATTGCATTAATTTTATTTGCGCAGAGTAGTAAAGAAAATGCGATCATGGTGATTTATTGAAGAAATGTTGTTTATGGGAATGGCTCTGTGCCCCTTGTGCTTAGGTATTTGGTCTTTGCTGATCTATTATGTCAAGGGCCTATAGCTTCTTAGTCATTGAACATATATAAGCAAGAGCTTTTCACTTGTAGGGTTATGAAAGTTCAAGTAGAGGGTGTTCCTATAATTTTTGATAAATGCAAGTCCAGTTATCATTTAAACAGCATACCAACTTTATGCTACTAACATTATGGCAACATTGCTATGTCAAATGTATTAACCTAATATATAATATAAGTTAGTTGCCATGTGGTACTACTCGATGTAGGAATGGGTGCTGCAGGTCAAAGAGGAATATCCCTACTTCATCATATTTGTGACTTGTGAGTATCTTGATCTGTTAACTACTTAACTAGTTAACTGAGAAGTATGTACTGTGCAGGTATGTTTCCTTTCATTTAAATATACTTTTATTGTTATCCCTCTCTGGCTATGTTTTTATTTATGTGCATGGATATATACACTTCTGTGGCCAGAGGTAATAACATCGGACAAAAGTAGAAGTTATACTGTAGAAACAGCTTGATTCTATTCTCTGCGTACCCGAGTTACACAGAAACCTTATTCATCACAAGCATCCCTCTACTCTTTGTCCCACTATCAAGTCATGTTTATTGCTTGTATTGGAATATTTTGAAATCCTGGAAACAGTGATGTTATGGAAACATTCTGGGTGGGTCATTCTTAAAATTCATAACTGTAGTCCCCGCGCCCGGGGGCCGGGGGGGGGGGGGTGTTTGTAACATGTATATGGGAATATTACTTCAAAAAGTACCCTTGCAAGATTTCTTGGAACCATCATTCGCGGGTTGGAGGAAACTGAAAACGGATGCAAGTGTGAAGCAAGCCAAAGCCAGTTTGATGAGAGATGATGAAGGAAAGGTGACTGGATTCGCAGCAAGCTGGTTCCGGTTCAGTCAATATTTTCTATCCGGGATGGCCTTAAAATGCTTGGAACAGAGGAAAAGAAAGAAATCATTATAGAAACTTACTTGGAGAATGCGATAGCTCTCATCGTAGAATCTGATCTGAGGGCTCATCCAGCTGGAATTGTAATTGAGGACAGCAGGAGGCTCTTTGCCTATACATTAAGATGCTAAGTCCAACACAGTGAGGCAAGAGATGTGTTCATTTACTTGCCACTTTAGGCAGGCATTTACATGAACTGTGATGTATTCTTGTTAATCCTCTTGATGAGTGGTGTAGTCTCCCAGACGAGGACATCACTTGTACTACTTCGAAAAAATTTAGGTTCTTCCGATGGCCATAAGTGCACCAATTTTGTTTTTTTGTTGTTTCAGAAATTTAAAATTAATTAGTATAATGGAGGTTCTTGGCATATCCACCAGTGTTCACGTGGATGTGCTTCTTGCTAGATTTCACTTGGTCAGGAAAAAAAACATTGTTGTCCCAAGCTCTTTGGAAATACTATAAACCATCAGTTTTTTCATTTCTAAATTTTGAACTATCAATTATTTGAACTTTTTGTTCTCCTCTCAAATAGTAAATATTTTTTAATATTATTTTGTTACATAATCTTGAAAATTGAAATCTCTAATAACTTTAATATAAAAATAATATTCACTTTTTATTTAATTAGTCTAGCTAGTCATACCCGCACTAGAAAATTTAGCTACATGACGTAAGTAGAATAATATTTGTTTTATTAGTTGTCATCTTGTGAGTGGTGACAGACGGATAGGGTTCCCTATTTGTTTTGGTCCAATGCTAAAAGATTAGGCCCAAATGTCCTATATATGGATCTGAGTTAAATAAAAGGGCTAATGGTAAAGAAAGCCCTGCAAAGAAAGCCCAATAAATCCCACAATTTTGCTATCTATATATAGGATCATATACATCAGTATTCACTACATAAGGAAAAGACAACTCTCAAAACTCTCTATAACTAAAATGACCCTCGCCGGTTACTAAAATTTCCGCCATAGTAATACTGCTCGCTCCATAAATTCCTGTTGCTTGATATATTATTCCTTCTCTTTCACAAAAAGTCTTATTTCACCATTTTGGAATCAATTTGCAAAATTTAAAACTTAATTGATGTGAACTTCACTTCTATAAGTTTAAAAATTCTAAAAATTGTAATTATTTTTTCAGGTAGTTTACAATAATAATAATAATTATTATTTTAATTAAAATCAAATAAATATACTCCCTCCGTCCCAAATTAATTGCTCAGTTTTGACTTTTTTTTAAGTCAAATTGACTATTTTTAGAATTAATAATTAAGCATATATAAATATATTTCTAAAATTATAAAAATTGGGGTTAGTAATAAATTGTATATACTTTCTTTTGGTTATAATCTCTTCACCTATATTTTAGCAAAAATAGTAAAAAGATTAGTTTTAAAAATGGTCAATTTGACTTTAAAAAGTCAAAACTGATCAATTAATTTGGGACGGAGGGACTATTTTAATCGTAAAATTTTACATTTCGTAAATTAATTTTAATTTTTTTAAAAAAAATTGTGAAAAGGGTGGAGTAAGTAATCTCTTAGAACAACGTGTTTTTGATAATTTAAATAATTGAAGGAAAAAAGAAGATGGATGGAACAGAGGAGAGTGATGATATCCACCTTCTTCACTATGTTTTTTAATTTAAAAAAAGGAGAAAAAAGAAAGGAGAAAAAGAGAAATTAAGGTAAGGGATTAAAGATTTTTTGTTTATGGGTTTTTTGAGTAGAGAAAAGAAAAGAAAAGGAGAGATTTTTTAAAAATTTCCTCATTGGGAAGATTTAAAAAGAAATCTGTCAAAAACTTAGATGACATACTAAAAAAAATCAAAACTATTTCAAATGTAATTTTATAAAAGTAAAATTTTAATATATTCTTTTAAGTCAAAATATTTTTTCAAAATTCACAAACACAAGTAAAGAAAATAATATTTTTTTTTTGTTTTACACCTTTTTCTCTCAAAATTTTTAAATTTTTTCCTTTTCTTTTCTCTTCAAACTCAAATACAGTGTTAATTTTTTTCATATGAGCTTTCATAATGGAAGGCAAGATTTAAAGATTTTCTAATCCGGAGATAATATTGTAAAAGAAATTAATTTATTATGGTGGTAGAGCTGTAAATCTTCATCACCTTATAAGAGAGGGACTGCATGAGCACGTGGCCTTAATAAAGGTGACTTGAAGAAAATTTTCTATCCGACGAAGGGAAACGTACAATGAAGCAACGAAAACTATCTCCTAGGTGTAAGCTTGGAGACTAACATTCATGTACTCTCTCCCTCTCAAATTAATTGTTTAATTTTAATTTTTTAGTCAAATTGATTATTTTTAAAATTAATTTTTGTATCATTTTTATCAAAATATAAGTGAAGAGATTATAACCAAAAGAAAGTATATATAATTTACTGCTAATACCAATTTTTATAATGTTAAAAAATATATTTATATATGCTTAATTATTAATTTTAAAAATAGTCAATTTGACTAAAAAAAATCAAAACTAAGCAGTTAATTTGGGACGGAAGGAGTATTAATTAAGGGTCCTCCTAACATGTGCCCTAAGGGCACATGCTAAACACAGAAAATAAGAGATGGGGTCCGCTAAATATTATTTGTTTATGCATTTGTACTGAATTCAATGCATGAGTCCACTAACATATTACTACCTCCATTCCATAATAAGTGACTTTTTAGAAGAAAAAATTTGTTCCAATTTATTTGTTGTTTACAACTTTCTAGGAGAATAAATTATTTACTTTTTCATATCACCCCTAAGTTCTCTCATTGTCCCAAGAAATTTTCACTCTTGTATTAATAGTTTTCAACTTCCCATAAAGGGGTAGTGATGGAATTTCATACAAATTTTAATTATTAAATGATAGTATTAAATGATTTTCTTAATTCATGTGCATGAAACTAAAACAACACTTAATATGGAACGGAGAGAGTATTTTTTTATACATTAAATTCAGTGTAAATGCATAAATAAATAATATTTAGTGAATTTCATCTCTTGTTTTCAGTGTTTTGTGCCCGAAGAGCGCATGCTAAGAAAACTCACTAATTAATGATCAGTTGAATATATATATCCTCGACCTAGTTTCTCCTAAAAATATTAATACCTCTGTCTAATTGAGTTTCATATTATATTGTGAAATATATTTAAATAATTAAGCTCGCTCATTCTATTTTAACCATTTATTTCACTATTAGGTCTTGTAAAACATAAAATTAAGATTAAAAATAAATAAAACATTCATTACACCTTCTTTTTTTTTTATAAAAATAAATAAATAAATAACAGCGGGTTTGTATATGTAAAATCACCTCACTTTGGGACGAGGAGTACAATATATATCCCCTCTGGGCCAGGTTTGGTACAAAGAAGTCTTCGTCCTCGTTCATGACCCTCCCACTCCCACAAAAATGGTTGGGTGTCTATAGAAGAAGCTATACATTAATTCAGATTTCGGACCCCACCCGCAATTGTTGAGTCCTCAGCTTAGGGTACAAATGCCACTAAATTTCTCAAAAGTATTTATACATAATTACATTACAGCTATATATATATATATGGAACACATCCCCATGAACAACTATATGTATGTTTTGCATGTTTGGTCTCTATCCAATACTTCCACAAGTGATTAATAAATAATGTGTTCTGAATTAGTATAATTAATTTGTCAGGCAAGAAGATTAGAAGATGCTAAGCAAATCTCTTTTATTAGTGTTTTTATATTTCTTCATAACTATACACAATTTTTTTTAAAAAAAATCTGTCTATCCAACTCGAGTACTGGTAATATAATACAAGGCCGAATCTGTTTTCCTCTTGATATTGTTGGTGCTACTTTTTTCCTCTTTCTTCTTGCCAACTACCAAAATGGTGTATGCGCCAGCAAGGCAGGCAGGGTAATTAATTACTTTGACATAATACAGCCGAGCATAAGATTATTTTGCCTTCACTTATTATTTTTCCACACTAGTAAAATTGCTACTTCTTGCGTTCCACAAAAAGAATTATATTTAATTTTTTTAAATTAATTTGCAAAATTCTAAAATTTAATATTAATGTAAATTTATTTAATTTTAATTAATGCAATTGTTAATATTAATTATAAACTACTTAAAAAGTATCCTTAAATACACAATTATTATTTCAAAACTAAATAAAGTACATCATAATTTGTAGTTTGGGATTTTGCAAATTAACTAGGATCGATCAAAGCCAAATGAAAATTCTTTTTATGGAACAGAATGAATATTTTTTTTCTTTCATATGCAAAATGGTTATATAATTTACTTCATATATGTCTGAAGGGAATTGCGTAGGTTTATTAGATTAAAATTCGATGATATATACCATGGATCTTATTTAATTTGTCTTTAGGTTTTCAAGTTACTTCAGACATAGTGGCCAGAAAATTTTTTGCCTTCAAATATATGTAAAAACTGAGTCGACCTTCCTATTTATTTGTAAAACTTCCACTTTCAAGTCAATTTGTAAGATTTGATAGTAGTAACAAAACTAGACCTCAGGAATATATAGGATGTGACAAAGGAACAAACAAGCTAGATCAAATTATTGGGTCAACATTTTTTTTTCTGCATATGGAATTCGTACTAACTTGATGTACTCAAAACGAATCCTATGATGATTAGATAGCATACTAAAAATATGGTAACCAAATCATGGGGTTGTAATTGAATAATGGTAACCAAATCATGGGGTTGTAAAGTATTGTCAGCCTTAAAGATCCTGTAGGTAGGATCTTTGGTCCACCAGGCCAAGTCCTGTATCATGGGGTTATAAATGGATGGGATATATTGCATTTGTACATATGTACAATGCCCATATATATAATTAAGCATGCTTTTTAAAATAATATATCTATGTATACATCTAAATTATACATTCAAAGACACACCCAAATATAAAATATTAGTAAAATATTTCTATTTCTTCACTCCACAATTAACACTTTATTTCTCTTTATTTATTATTATTTTACACTTGTGTGTATTTTTAAATGTATAATTTGAATATATAGAGATATATATCTTTTTAAAATTATTGCTATTGAAGTCGGTTGTTGTTTTTCTCATTGACCCAAAAAGAACAAAAAAGAAGTCAGTTGTTTTATATTATAAAGCTATTTATCAGCTTGTTTATGAAAAGATTGCAAGGGATCTTGGCTATTGTGAGTCCCCATTGAAGATCTGAAACCCTAACAAACGTATCTCTCCTTTCTTTATCACCAACTCCATAAATACACAAAAGAGAAAGCTTAGCTTAATTATGCTAGGATCGATATCGAATCTTTGAGCTATGTTTTCTTTAAGCCAAAGCGATGAGCTGGTTTTCCAGATCCACTACCCTTTTCCTGAACAACAACAACAACAACAACAAGGGACAATTATCCAACAAGATCTTGTTACGGATCAGGCTTCAACTGTCCCTACGAACCTCAACAACTTAAAAAGGCATCGGAACAAGTCATCATTAAGTACCGGAGACGACATTAAAGATGAGAGTACTGGAAATGGTAACAAGCAGAAAAAGGTGATGCATAGAGAAATCGAAAGGTTAAGAAGGCAAGAAATGAGCAAACTTTATGGATCGCTACGATCACTACTTCCTCTTGAATTCATCAAGGTCAAGTAATTGTTTTAATTCTTCAATTCTCTTATAGGGCAAAATTTTCATCCGGATCGAGATATGTTATATTTGGCAACTTAATTCCAATCTCTGAAATTGGAATTGATTTTTATTTTATTTTATTTTTAAGATTTACAAATTGTTAAAATTTAGTTTAAATCTTGAAATTAAGTTGTCAAACATTGCTTGAGCAGTAATTATGTCTCTAGGGATTAATTAAATATATATATGTTGATGGGGTTTCAGGGAAAGCGTTCAATATCCGATCACATGCAGCAGGCTGTAAGTTATATAAATCACCTCCAGGGAAGGATCAAAGAACTAAATATCAAGAAAAATAAGCTCGACGATAAATGTGTTATCAGCCCCGGGGATGGATGTTCAAATAATTGTTTGGCTATAATTAATAATATTAATGTTACAGTCACCCCATGCTGCTGTGGTGTTGAGATATTAATAAGTAGTGGGTTGATGGAGGAAGGATTCCCCTTATCAAGGGTGATGGAATTACTACTTGAAGATGGGCTCAATGTTATTAGCTGTGTTTCTACGAGAGTAAATGAACGGTTACTGCACACTATCAAATCTGAGGTACCCCTCTTGAAAAAGTGATAATTCTTCAAGCTAGCTAGGGTTTATTTAGAATTTTGTGTAGAACATTTTTACCCCGTTTTATGAATCATCCTTGCAGGCAAGCAATCCGACATGCATTTATATATCTGGGCTGCAACAAAAACTGAGTGATGTAATTCGTGGTTAAATTTCAAGTAAGTTTGCATTTGTCTGTCGAAATGCTTGAGGATTAAATAATTAGAGAGATCCTTTTAGATGTTATGTTTGTGGAATTTAGAAGTATATGGATTGAAGTTTGAGCTTCTCCCAATTGGTATAGTTAATGTATTTGGATTTAACATATATTGCTGGAGTTTCTACTTAACTAGCTACTCGATATTTTACCTGATTTCCTCTATTATTGTAATTCAAGTTTTCTATGTGTTAAGGCTCTATGTTGGAGTCAGCTGAGTCAAGTTTTCTATGTTTTGGAATTGAGAATATTAAGGTGTATGTGTGGTTATATAATATAAAGGTTTAGAAATTAACTAGTATATCTAAAAGAATGTTGGGCTGGTACTTATTGAAGAGAAGATGAAAGAAGATGGATTGAGATATTTTGTTTATATATGCAACGATGCTATCTGAAGTAAGATATACTAAGAAGAAGGGAGAGGGTGAAAATTAAGAAGCTTAATGCGTTGACAAGGCACAAATAGTATTAAGATCATGATATATTATTAATGAAGTACATATGTTAGACAAAATTAACTTTATTTTGATAACTTGTCATGATCTTAACACCGCTCGTGTATATATATTCACCGTCAGTATATCAAATTTTAATTCAAAAATTAATTGAAGTAATTATAAAAAAAAAAACTCGAAGAAGCTGAGTACAAGGTTTGTGATAAAGAGTGAGTGCAGAAATATAACTCAGATATTGAAGATTGAGTATAAGGGTGTTCCACCTTTTTATTGTGTTTAATGTTTCTCCCTCTTCTTTCCTTTCCTTTTTTTTTTCCTCTTCTTGTTTTCATTTTAGCTTTTAATATCTGTGTTTGTATTTTTCTTACATATTGACGGAGTTTCTACTTAACTAGCCGAGATTTGATCTGATATCTTTTATTTGTGTAATGCAAGTTTTCTCTTTGTTAAGGCTCTATGTTGGAGTCAGCTGAGGCAAATTTTCTATGTTTTTGAAATGAGAATATTAAGGTGTTATGGTGTATGTGTGAATAAAGCTTTAGAAATTAACTAGTATATCTAAAAATATGTTGGGCTGGTACTTACTGAAGAGAAGATGAATGAAGATGGATAGAGATATTTTGAATGTTTCACTCTTTTCTTTTTTGTTTTATTCTTGTTTTCATTTTAGCTTTTCATATCGCATGTTTGTATTTTTTTTTCTAGTATGTGGGCGTGTATTTATTTTTCTTATGATCTCCATTCATTTTTATTAAATTAGAAATATATTTTTAAAATGTTAATTTTTGATTTTTTAATTTTTAAATATTTCTTTAATATTTTTAGAAATATAATAATAGTGGCATAACACTCCCTCCTTTTTAAAATATAAACTTATATTACTATATAAAAGTTAACTTGAGATATTTTTTAATTTAAAATCGACACGATTAGTTTAAATTTTAAAAATAATAAATATCATAATTTGTATTATATTTAGATAGTTTATAATATTTGAAATTGTATTAGCAAAAATTAAATAAACTTATATCGATTTTGTATTCGAAAAATACTTTAAATTGATTTTTAAAAGTCATTGTTGATCGATTTTATGTTTTGAAACGGATGGAGTAGTGTTTAATCTAGCTATAATATAAATAGTAACATGCGACTTCAACTTTAAAGTTAAAAATATATCTCTAATTTTAAAATAATTAATTTGAACGGATTAAAAATAAAATTGTATATAATCTAATCTCGTGTTGTGTATAATTTTTGAAAATCTTAAATCCATGCAACACTATTATATAATACTCAAAACAACCTACTTAATTAGCTGCTAAAAATTACTCCCTATGTCCAGGATAAAAGTTTTATATTGATTTTTATAGTTAAATTGACCATTTTTTAAATCAATATATCATGTCATTTTTTTATATATATGCAAAAAGCCTATAGACATTATAAACTACATACAATTTAATGTTAATCGCAATGTTTTATTTTTTAAAAATCTAAATATATATGTTTAATTATTAATCTTAAAAATGATTAATTTGACCAAAAAATCAATAGAGAATTTTTATCTGGAGGTGGAGGGAATGTTAAACAGATGTATAAGCATCACCTTTGCTCATTCGTTGATCAGTGGCTATTAAAACGATATGTTATGATGGAATATTAGAATCGCAATGATGATAAAAAAATCCTCCAACTTCTTCTGACAGGATATTATGCTTTCATTTTATTTTGATATATTTGTTTTAAGGAAGAAGTACCGGAGTTGTAGTGAAACTTTACAGGTTGTCATGTTAGCATGCATGCACCAAGCAGAATAGTGCATGGAAGATATTATTGATTGCAAGCGAGAGAATTTCTTAACAACTTTGGCATCTATTATATATATATATATATATATATATATATATATATATATATATATATATATATATATATGCTAGGCTTCAAAGTTAGTCCGCGCTCTAGCTAGTTATAATTATTTAACCAGCTAGTTAAGAACATGATGGATAGTGATGTAAGCCGAACGCATTACAGATTTTCAGTTTTTGATGCACTTTCTCTCTCTTTCTTTTATTTTTATTTTTAGTTTTTTACAAGTTAGTTAATGGCTGAAAAAACGTACGTCCAGTGATCAATTTACTGTGGAGAGTTGATTACTGAAGACACTTGTCAATCTATAATTAATTTTTTTCCAGGAGTACGGATCATCCAAGTTTGTGAAGAAAGAAAAGATGAAACACAACCACCATTATGACGTACATTAATCCTGTTCCTTTCAATATTATTATGGATCTTATGTAGTTTCAGTAATATAGACATTACGAAGCTAGAACGAATGTGCATCATTTTGGGGCCCAAGTTATAAATTTCTTAGCTAATTAAGACAATCACTGTCGTCAATTTGTTAAGCTTTCAGATTTAGGGCTGCTGATGGACTCGGAATTCCAAGCAAAGGTTAATCCTGATTTTGGTTTCGCGAATTAAGCTGGTACCGGAGGGAGTTACTGATATCAAAGGATGACGGGGACAGTACTAGGGTAGTTAAGGTCAGTTTGGAACTGGAAAATCTGCACCAAGAATGGTGGTACGAGGGGGATCGGATCGGATAGGATCAAGATTAACATGAACTTAAAGCGAGTTAATTTTTTTGGTGCATTAGCTAGCAAGATTTGAACTGTGCGCTTCTTGATTTGTTTGGTAACAAAAAATTGGCAAGAAAACTTAGACCGGCCATCAAGGGAGCTAGGGTTGGGAATTAATTAATTAAGAGGTTCATATTTCACTGACTTAATCCATTGATTATATTAATCTTGCATACTACTATATGATACGTATTTATGAGGTACGCTTGTCCATTCAGTAAGCTGATGTCAATAGCTTTCGAAGGAATGAAAGAGAAATATTCAACGACTTGATCTAAATATAGTTCTCCTAGATATTAAATAAATTGAGCTTGAGCTTGATCTTAATCTTTTTGAGTATTTAACAAAACAAGTTCAACTTAAACAACAACAAGAAACTCACTCACATGTGTGATTTTATTTCTTATGATCTTTACGTGAAGTGTGTTTACTCTTTTTTTTGAGATTTGATTTGATTATTGATACTGTAATACTGATTACATGCTTGAAATTATATTGTACTCCCAAAAAAACTTGAAAATTATGTATATTTAAAAAAAATTAAAAAAAAGAAGAAGAAGGAAATTTCACTTGGTTAGATTTTTCTGCATTATTTTGAACAGTCGGTACTTTCTTAGATTTGATTCAACATAAATATTAAGAGATTGAAGTTGCGCGTACGCGTAATGCAATTATCAACAATTGGATTTGAAAATAGCTGGGCCCAAACATGCCTGCATTATTAAAACAACTTGGGTTTGGAAAGGACGGTCCAAATTT
Organism: Aralia elata; assembly: GCA_034770075.1. Lineage (NCBI taxonomy): Eukaryota > Viridiplantae > Streptophyta > Magnoliopsida > Apiales > Araliaceae > Aralia > Aralia elata. The sequence continues at coordinate 108,773,449 of CM068385.1, read as the reverse complement.
AGTTTATAAAGCTTGTCCTTGTTATAAGCCAATCGATCATTTGTTAATGGGCTTTTGCAAAATCAAATTTATGTATTATTGTATTTTTATTATGATAGCAGCTGAATTGAGAGTATATGTTATGAACTCAAAAATAAATAGTTTTTAAATCATTTGAATAGGCAGTTCTACTTCAAGTTATTGCTTAATGGCAATTTTCACTTCTTTTATATAAATAAGTTAAAAACAAACAGCTCAAGATACTGGTTGAAATCAGCACAATCAAATTTGCATAGTTGGACCCATGATTGTGGTAGTGCACAGATAACCGAATGAATATACATATATGACTAGCAATAGCATGCATGCGTTGAACACAAAAATGATAGCAACTGATCAAGGATGGTCCTAGGAGTATATTGATGGTCGTATCATCTGTCACAATCACTATGATGCCAAAATTTCATTTCTTTTTTATAAACACGAATAAAAAATAATAAAAAAAAACCCTTAAACTTGTCAAAAGGATGGAGTACATACATAAACACATGCATTTTATCAGGAATTTATTTGTGATACATTTAGAATTATTATCATTATTTGTATTATATATATTAATTTTAGATTATAAATATAATACTCCTATATGTAATTCTAAAAAAAAAAAACCTTAAATATGTCTAAGTAAATTATAATACCCATAAAAAATTAATATTGCAATTAGGAGCAGTAAAAGTTACTAATGGAAATAGTTTTCTATCATTTTATTTTAATTTTCTCAAATCCCAATGTGCATTTAATTAATTTGTTCGAGTATAGATCCTCGATGGTAAAGGGAGCCGAACCTAGCTAGATTTCTTACTCGGCTAACATATCCCGTAGGAAGGACCCCCTATACATGATCATATATATATATATATATATATATATATATATGTATGTATGATGATGATGATGAAGGAAGCGGTCTCTTTTTACTCATGCATGGGTTTGTTCATTCAATCAAAGGCTCAAACATAATACAGAAAAGGAAAAAGCAGTGAGATCTGTTAAAAGCTAGCATTTTGTATGTAGCATCTATATGTATGTATATATTTTACAATTAATTGTATACATATAGAGATCTCTTCATAACTTGTACTCTCGGCTTCTCCTATATATTTAATAAACATGAAGTGTATGTGTATATATATATAGAGAGAGAGAGAGGGAGAGAGAGAGAGAGAGCTGGAGAAGCTATATATGCATGCAAAAAGGAGAAGGCGCCGTGCTAGAAGAAATATATAGCTAGGGTATTATATAAGTAGGTAAGTAGATGCCATTTACTTGTCATTCCGTGTCTCCCTACTAACGGTTCGACAAAATTAAGGGACGCTGCATGTGACAATCAAACATACAAACGATCAAAGAAAGAAAGAAGACAAAAAAAAAGGCGAGTTTGGTCCAAATTATACTACTAGTCGTATTTATTAGATTCATGCAGTGTTATTACTAGTAGTAATATATTAAAGCTAGAGCAGCAGCCAGCAGGTGCAATGGCCATTCAGGAAGAGAGAGAGAGTGCTTTACTTTTTGTGTCCAGGCATCCATATCAGTCACGAGCGGCCGGCCGGCCGGCCAGAGCATCTTTTCTTAGTTTCCTATACTAAAAATTTATGCACGCTCATACATGGTGTTTAATTTTCGGAACATTGTATCAACATTAATATTACCTTTTCAGGATAAATTATCGATCGCCAGGGATTTGTTATTTCAACTAATTGTTTGGCTAATGTACTAGGGTCTATTCAACATAAAAATAATTTGTGAAAATAATCATCTCAAAGCTTTGCTATGTATATACTTTATGCTCAAAAAAGAGTATTACTTACAATTCATATAAATTTTAAGGATATATATTTATTTCATGTTTATCTCTATATATGATTATTAAGTGCTTAATTTAGTAACGAGGATATGGAAGTAAAAATGTAATGATGGTCGGGAAAATACTGTATAGATCATTTTATATCACCAAAACAGCAATACACATAATCTTTTATTCAATTTTAATATTCATTATTGGTCACCAAAACAATATTCCAATGGCATAAACAACATCATGTTGAAAGGAGATTTTCATGGTTATTATAAATAGTATTAATAATTTATTGAAAATATTTTAGCTGGTATTTAATTATAGAAAACTTTTTTGTTTTAATTTTAGAAAGAAACAACAAGGAAATTTCCATCAAGTCTCAATGTATGTCCCTTCATTTTATATTACTATTTTCATTGCGCAAAAAAAAGTCTCATTTGTAATATTTATAAATTTTAAAAATGTAATTAAGAATATGTAGTATTTAGAAAAACTTTTAAACATGTATTAACAAACAAAATAAACAATTATTATTTCTATATATTAAAATTAATGCATTAATGCATATAACATGATCAACTCAATAAAGTAGAATATTGCGCAATTAAAACTAAAAAACCTATAAACATAAAAAAGCTGAGTAATAAGATAATATTAAGACAAGTAATCTATAATAAATATGATTGACGAAAAGATAAGGACTTTACTAGCTAGGTTTCAAACTAATCCTCATACAAATTAAGAAGAAAAAAGATAACCATTTTTTTACTAAGCATGGTTATGTTGATCGATGGTAAACTTTATTCCTTATAAAATTTCAAATTAATTTGAGAAATCATAAAATTTAAACAACGGTATGAATTAATTTAAAATTTAAAAATAACAAATATGATAATTAATAATATAATTTTATTAACTTACGATAATTATAGTTGTTTATACTAAAATCAAATCAAATAATTTCATATTAACTTTGAATTTTAGGTTTTGGGTCTTAAAACTAGCACAACTAAGGTGGTGTTTGATTGCATCTTAATATATCTTAACAACTCACCTCTTAATACATTTTAACAACTCATATTTTTATATTAAGAGATTCTCTGAATAGTTTAGATTCATATTTGTATCTTAATGATTTAGAGGCATTCAGAGGGAATTTTTTTATCTCAATTTCAAATATTAAAATGCATTAAAAGGTAGATTGTTAAGATCCAATCAAACATTATCGAAGGCATCACACTAACGTTAACACACAATGTTGTACCCGACAAAAACTTTTTCGGCATCAAATAGCTTTTAATTTCTAATAATAATAATAATAAGTAAAAAAATCAAATCGTAGGAATAGATTTGTTTGGAGTATATATCAAACAATAAATTTTAATTTAGCACTGTTTCGTGTGGAGTTTTTATTATAAAAGAAGAAGAAAAAAAAAGAAAAAGAAAAAGAAAAAGAGAAGAAGATTGTGTACTGCGTATTAATGCAGAATATTAAATGATAAAAGTTAAGCATGCGAGTGAGATTGGTGTAATGTTAGACAATATACATCCTTGCGATTTAATTAGCTGCGTCCGTCCAGAAAAAGGAAGCTCCGTATTAATGAAAGAGAAAGAGATTATTGAATTCCACGCCAGAACGTATGACCTGGAGCTAGTAGAGATGCATAACTAAACAGTCAAAAGTTTGCGGGCGGGAGCGTCCATACGTACCTTTTTGGAACCCAGCCATATGTTTTTGGTGTGGTGTGGTGTGGTAGTAGTAGAACTTCTTCTCTGACTCGTGACCCTGACCAGGCCTGCCTGCATGCCTGCTGCCCTGCATCTCTCTTCTGTTTAGAGTCCTTAGACAGATCAGTGTGTTTGTTTGTGAAAATATTGCATAAAACATTATTATGCAAACTAATTTAATGTTTTATGGAGTACTATATATTTTTATGTCGTTTATATTGTCAATAAAAATGATACTATAAACTAATTACATTTAACAATACTTTTATAATTTAATTTGGACAATATCAGCCGCCCTATTTACGTCAATCTTACGAGTGGTCATTTATTTAATTTTACGGACTATTTATTAATTTAAGTAATGTTATGGTGACAAAAGATGACTACAAAAAAATGAATACAAAATAATGTGTCAGATTATAATTTGTGAATGTTTCACAATACATGAGTGAGTCCAATAATTATAACCAATCACTATTGTACATAACATTTTGTATCTGATCTTTTGTCATCAAAATATTATTGTGTTAATTTTTAAGGTCATTTGCTTTCTCAAAAAAAGATTATATAATACCAACTCTTCGCTTGGGATTATAATTCATCATCAATTGATATTAAAAATAAAAAAAGTATAGTTATGAAAATTAAATAAAGAATTAATCATATAATAAAATAGTTTCACAAGACATTAAATTACTACAAATTCTCCTATCTTGTATCAGTTTTGCAAGCAAACCTACCCATAGAGTATACATACATATATTGAGAGAGAGAGAGAGAAGATACATTTTTAAAGCAATTTTATGTCCCTAATATTATTTAAGAATTTAGTACTGCTGACACAATTCTAAAAGCAATAATAAAAAAATGGTAAACAAATAATACTATGTCTTTTTATAGTTCTGAAACAGAAATATAACTCTAATTTTAAAACAAATTTAAAAAATACATCTATAATTTTGAAATTGACTTAAAGAATACTCCTTGTGTCCCCATAAGATGCATTAAGTACATATTTAAAACAAATAAAAAAAACTCAAAGTAGATAAGAGAGTATTAATAAGATACAATTTTACCCCACGTAAATACATAATGATTTTTTTTAAATAGCCTTATATTTGAGGGCCGAATAGTCCCTCTCTCTCTATATATATAGTTGTATAGGTATGTAGATAGAGAAAGAGTGATGAGATGGTGGGGGTAGTTTAAGAAGATAGAAAATCCATATATTGGCAATAGTGATGGGTGAGATTGAGGAGGAGCAGAGCCATTGATTCGAAGCGTCCACATCATTCCATCTGAAGCCAACACAAACACAAACACAAACACTCTTCTTTTTTTTTCTCTCTCTCTCTAATTTCATTTTCTTCCAAAAAACACAATGTCCAGTGGCCACTCGCGAGAAGTCGGACGCTCTGTCTCTCTACTTTGCAACAAACATCTAAACATTAATTAAATGCATGCTCCAAGGCCACAAATCAAAAACAAAGGAATGAATGAGTGAGTGAATGATAGTAAGTTTTTAGAGCCGCGTTCTCAGAACCTACAATCATTATACTCTCCTCTTAACTCTAAAACAATCTCTCTCTCTCTCTAATAATAAAGTAGAGTACTATCCCCTCTCTTTTTAACTGTTAAATTGAAAAGTCCTAATCACAGCAGGTTCCACAATCTCTCGACTTTTTATTTTGCTGCTCCTGCTGCTGCTTTATGCAACTTCTTATTAGTTTTGGCTTTTGCTTTCAATGTCCAAACAACCATCAGCATAGACTTTTCTTTCTTTTCAACTTTCCTTTCAATTTAATTATGGATGAATTAATTAATTACACTTGGATGATGAATCTTTTGGTGTTCCAAAATATATATATATATATATATATATATATATTGTCACACATCAAATACTTCTATGTCTAATATATAATATCTAGTATTTACCTCAATTTTTTTGGGATAATAATGAAGAATTAAATGGTATTTATTGTGCAAATATTACTTTTTCCATGCAGTTGCTTCATTATACCTACACTTAATGTGCACCTGTAACACCCCCTTCCCGACTAGGAAAGAAAGGTCACGTACAAAGTATAACAAACCTCAAAATAATAAATACAATTCTCCAAAAATTTACAGAATAATCAAAACCTAAAATTAAATCAACTTAGTTGACCTAAAATTCACACGAAATCCTAAATCGCCCCTACAAACCTGCCGGAAGAAAAATACAGCATGACCCAAATGTTCAGTACAGATAAAGATATACAAAAGAAGCATAACTGACAAATAGAACTAACCGAATGGAATACGAAAGATAACCCCAAATATAAGCATTAACGATAATAAATTTTTTTAACAAGATATAATTAAATCTAACAGAACTAACGAACCAAAATAAAAAGCTGAATCAAAATGGCTAGGTGGTTATTTCATACCGAGCTCAGAACAAAACACATATTTTCATTGTCACACAGACAAGTCAAAATAATATCACACAGGCAAATCACACATTGGACTGCGAATTCAAATGCATACAAATCGAAAGGTATGTCTAACACAAATATCACTAATCCGCAAAACAGAACAGAAACTTCGACGACCCATACGCACCCAATGTACAAAGTATAACAAACTTCAAAATAATAAATATAGTTCTCCAAAAATTTACAGAATAATTAAAACCTAAAATCAAATCAACTTAACTGGCCAAAGGTAGTTCTCTTCACACGAAACCCTAAATCGCCCCTACAAACCTGCCGGAAGAAAAACACAACATGAGCTAAATGTCTAGTATGAATAAAGATATACAAAAGAAACATAACTGACAAATAGAACTAACTGAACGGAATATGAAAGAGAACCCTAAATATAAGCACTAACAATAAAAAAATCAAAATCTAAACAAGATATAACTGAATCTAACAGAACTAACAAACCAAAATAGAAGGCTGAATTAAAATGGCTAGGTGGTTATTTCATATCGAGCTCAAAACAAAATACAAATATGCATTGCTACACAGACAAGTCAAAATAATGTCACACAGGCAAATCATACATTGGACCGCGAATCTAAATGCATGCAAATCGAATGGTATGTCTAACACAAATATCACAAATCCGCAAAACAGAACAGAAACTAGGGTCGACGCATACGCATCATCCTGAACAAATATATCAAATAGCCAAAGCTCACACCCAGAGCAGTATACAAAAGGATACGCCGTGAACTGATTACATCGCCACAGAAAATGTCATGTCATGGTATTAATTAATAGGACATTGGTATCCTCACATGTGGTTATAACTTAGGTATACCATACCGCTTATTATATAATGTCACAACATATGCGATATAATATCAACAAAGGGTTCTAAATGTACATGTTGAACAAAATCAAATCATAAGCACAATATCTCGAAAAGAATGTAATAACATGTATCGTTCTACAAAGATCAATAAAGTTCTATATATGAAGAACAAATTCAAAAGATTACAAAATATGAATTTTGAAACATCTAGACCAAACCAAAGCAAAACAAAGATTTGATCAAAAACGAAACAATTAATTGAGTACAAAAATTCTTAACGATTAGCAGTATAAACAAATCAAAATAATGATAGTATCGCTGAAGAAATATGGAATATTTTCAAATTATAATAGAAGGAAAAGAGTTCAAACTATAGAATAAAGTCAAATTATCAAAGATCAAAATTTTATTCAATAGTGCTAACAGAAATATAAGAAAAATGTAACGAATGACGATATATCACGAGATATAAAGAATAAAACAATAATAAAAGGAGTGGAATACGGAATCCGTACCTGATACTCAAAACCACTTATAGCACACTCTACGAAATCTTACCCTCAAATGCCAACTATATCAATACGAATTGTTATTCATCACCTAAACATATTCACCTTGAATTAAATATAATTCAAACTAATAATTCGTAATTCATTCAAGGTGTCTTTAATTATCGTCTTAAATCACTATTAATACTCCCAAACTTAAAAGTCAATAACAAAACTTAAGAAATCTTAAAACCCTAATATGATAAATTACTATTAAGACGCCAGTCCACTATTTTGGTCTTATCACTATTAATTAAAATTTATTTGTCAAATTAATTAATTTTGACAGAAACTAGACGTCAAATACTTCGATTTAGCCTCAAGAATCACCCAAATCGGATTTAAAATTATTAAATTATATATTTTTAAATATTAGAATTTGTTGTTGAAAATTCTGCTACAAAAATTCTAGATCAGCCCCTTCTTAAAATTCATAACAAATCATACGTTAATCTTTAACGATTCAAAATTGATGAACATATTTTCAGCTTATATATGTATAACATATTCAAAAATTATAACGATCCAACGGTCGAATTAAGAGATATAACTCACGCAATAGACCTTAAAATATAGAAACTGATTTTCAGATTTTAACGTTTACATTCTATCAAATTATATTGGTTAATATAAATTTATCTCCTCCTTTTCAATTATCATGATATCTAATTCCATATCTATATTTTATTTAAAAATAATCTTTAATTTAAAAACCCTCACAACTAAACTTAAAATCAAAATACGAAATAATATTTACCTTCCTTGTTCGCCTTTTTTCAATACGCAGTAGTAAAGAATCTGACTTTCGGGTCTTCTACAGTCTTTAAAATCTTTTTATGTCTTCACAAAAATTATACCTCTCAAAATACTACACGAAATAGGTATAAGAACCACTCGATTTGGAGTTAATGTGACTGAGTTACGAAAATAATGACGAAAATCAGGACAGGTTACGATTTTCAGCAATTTAAGGCATGAAGATGACGTCAAATAACTTCTCTTCCTCTTCAAAATTGTAGAGAACGAAAAAACTGAAGAAATAGGTTTTGGATTCACTCAATTTCGACATTGGATGAATTAATTATGATTTTTTTAAAGTGCTACAGTGCATATAAGTATTCTACTCGGAAATTCAACTAATCAAATTGGTATAGGATTAGGGTTTCATCTCCACTCTTTAAATATAAAAAGAAAACAATATAGGAGTTATCAAAATCCTAATAGACTCCTCAATTTTAATAAAATCAATTATTAAATTATCTACTAAAAAAATTTAACTTTCCAAATGAAATAATTAGGAAGAAAGAAAAAAAATTAGTAACTTACTTTTTTAATTTAATTGTGTTTTTTTAAAAATTAAATCAACACTTAATTATTAAAAAAAATTTGAATAATTTTATCAATATTTAATTAATTAAATAAAAAAAATCAGGTTATTACAGCACCGAATATTGTACATTTGAACTAGAAAAAAAAACGAGGAGTTCAAACAACAACAACAACAACGAATTTATCAAAATTACATGGCTAATTACAAGTGATTCCATTTGATGACCTATATTTGAGACTCTAGTTACTATTAAGTTCTCATAATATATCTACCGGACAATATTTTGGACACAATTATTTTATTTATGTCATAACAATATTTTTTGAGAACTGAGACGCGTCAGTATTTAACGCCAATTCTTTTAATATTTTTGATAGAATCAGTGATGGAATGCCTTAATTCCAACGAATTTATTTTTGATGGCTATTCTGTCGAGAATAACTTAATTTTGACGGAATTTAATTCGTCAAAAATAATTCTATCAAAATTATGCGTTTTTCTTGTAGTAATATAATCCTAGAACTTTGCCTCTTAAAATATAAATTTTTAGATCATTAAGAAACATTTTGTCCGAAATAAAATAGGACTTCACGAAGTACAAATATAACAAATGTTCCATGATACCCTCGTCTAAATTAGATTGTGTCCATTTGATGCATCCGTACAATGAGATTAATCACTTCTTAGAAGGTGTTTAAAATTATTTATAAACGATCAAACTTACTTATAATTAATTTTAAAAAGCAAAAAGATAGTCTTTTCATTAAAATGTATCGCCAGACAGCTTAACTGCTCTTCTTTTGTATTTTCTTGTCCCCTGGGAATACAAATAGTTGTTTCATCTCACTTGGGTGGGGCTGCTATATATCTCTCGATGGTGTGACGTGCTTGGGTAAACTTATATATTTTAAAATTATTTTCAATCATTTTTTATAAAAATAATCAGCAACTTTAATTTAAAAATTTTAATTATTTGTCAAATCTAATAAGATAATCGTGTTTGAATAAGTATATTACGAATCTATCTCTATTTATTTTAACAATTTCATCCATTACTTATCAATATTTCTTCTCAAAACATTTTTTTTAATAATTTCATTTAAAATAAGTGATTAACAAATTTTGTTATACCAACTCTTTCATCCATTAGCTATCAATTTTTACTACTGCAAGTATTTTTTATTTATCAAATAAAAATTACTTCTTTAAACTAATTATAATCAAAAATAATAATCAAAACCAGTAAACAAACCCAAACATATTCTTAAATTAGAATTTTTAACAAAAGTACTTTATACTGAAATTTAAAAAGTGTTTAGACATACATAGTAACTTAAATGGTCTCCACGAGATGTTGGTGTGGTATATAAAAATTGAGGGACTTTGGATGTAATTTACCAGGCCTAAAATTCTGCAGGAGTACTTTTATATTAAAAAAAATCAATTAATCTGGAATGAGTTGGTAGAAAAAAGAGATCGAAGAATGTGGGTATAAAATGAACCAAGCTAGTCCGAGAGTAATGGTGGTTGTTAAACTCTAGGGTTTTGTCTGTCAAATCTGGCTCTTGCAAATTCGGGCCCATCCATCCATCCAAGAAATGGGGGGTGAAAACAAAGGAGGTGGAGGAGAATCTAGAAAGAATCAACAACATTTAACAGCTTCTTCATCTTCTTCTTCTCCTAAAGACCACCCAGCAGCAGCAGTATTAGTTCAAGAATCCACTACAGATTCACCAGTTGTAGTTGTTGGGGTCACTGCAGGACCTCCTTCCTTTCTCTCTCCTCCTCCTCCTCCTCTTTATATTCCCACTCATGTACCAACTACAGCTTCTTCCTTTGAACAACAACAACAACAATTTGAATTAGGCGGTACTGGTACTGGTGTGAGTAATCCAAAGAGACCAAGATACACAGCAGGTCAATGGAAACTCTTGCCATCTCCACCTCAAAAACAGACTCATCATCATCAAATTAATATCGTAATGAGCAGCGAGTCAACCCCTTCTCCTTCACCACACACCACTGCAGCAACAATAGCAGCAGCAGCAGCAGCTTCATCGTCGGACACTGCCGCCTCATCTCCTTCTCACCCTTCTCTCTCCGGCTCTGCTGCCTCAGCCGGTCAAGAGTACACCAACAAGCCCACTTTGGATTCCGGAGGAGGAGATCAACAACAGCACCACCACCTTCAGTTCAGAAAAGGGAAATATGTGAGCCCTGTTTGGAAACCTAACGAGATGTTGTGCTTAGCTAGGGCTTGGAGGGTTCAGTACCAAGGTGGTGGTGGCGGCTCCTCCTCGGATCAGCCACCACAAGCGCAGGAGGAGGGGGGAGCTGAGGTACTGGCAGCACCTCCGTCGTCACATGGGAGGGGAACCAAGACTAGGGCCGATAAAGATAGAGAAGTAGCCGAGTTTCTAAACAGGCATGGTGTGAATAGAGATGCCAAGACTGCCGGTACTAAATGGGACAATATGTTGGGCGAATTCCGAAAAGTTTATGAGTGGGAGAGAGGTGGAGAGCGAGACCAAATTGGTAAGAGTTATTTTAGACTTTCCCCTTATGAAAGGAAGCTCCATAGATTGCCGGCTTCATTCGACGAGGAGGTGTTTGAAGAGTTGTCCCAATTCATGGGTTCCAGAATGAGAACTCCTCATACCAGACCCGGAGGTGGAGCTTCTTCAGCCGCTGCCTTTATTTCCGCCGTCGGTGATGATACCCGATCATCTCTCATGCCCAGCAAGCCTTTGCCCCCTCCTCCCCCTTTTCGTGAAGACCATGACCTACATCTCACTGGTAAATACTACGGACGTTTATATATATACATAAATAAATTATATTTGTGTACCTTTCATTAAAGAACAAATTAAACTCTACATCACACTGAAACGCAGATGGAGAAATTTGTAGCTCAAATACCATTTTATTACTCTCTTAATTTGATGAATAAAGAATAAATCTTTACTAGAATTGTGTATATATTTTTGATATTTGTGTGCAGGAAGAGGTAAACAAGTGGTGCTGACTAGTGGAGGTGAGGCTTATCTCCATGGAGGAAGAGGGAGTAATTTGTTGGGGTTTGATAGTGGTTCTTCATTGGACGTTACACCTTCAAAAGAGCTGCGTAGGATAGGTAAAGTGAGAATGATATGGGAAGAATCGGTAAGTTTATGGGCAGAAGAAGGGGAGCATCACAGAGGGAGGGTGAAGGTTCAAGGGTCCAGTTTTTTGAATGCAGATGAGCTTGCTTTTCTGGATGATTCAATGGTGGCATGCACTATGGAAGCATTTGAAGAAGCTACTAATTCCCTTAAAGGATTCTCTGTCGATAGATTCGTTTGTGGACAACAAGTCAAAGTCTTCGGAAGAAGAAAGTCTTCCTCCTCTGCTCCTCTTCCTCCTACTCCTACTGCTCCTTCTGTTTCTGGTATGTATAGTCTACATACGCTGGTCAACTTTCATGTTCTAAATAAATATTATATTCACAAATTTATACACCAGTCCAACTAATTGTGCATAACGGTCTGCAATATATTACCCAGGTTTCCACGAAAGAATCCAGCTTCCATCTACAGAACCCTCCATCAGATGTAAGTACCTTTTTCCAACATATATTATTGCTACTATACTCTCTCCGGTCAATTTTATTTGTACTATTTATACCAATTGACTTTTTATTATCAAATTGATCATATTTAAAATAAAAAATTATTCTTATATTTATTTGCTATAGTCACAAAATTATTATCATAAAAAATTACATTCAGTATACTATCAAAGTTAACTTATTTAATTTTAAAATTTCTCATACATTTGTTTAATTATTAATCTTAAAATTGGTCAATTTAACCTTAGAGTGAATATAATATATAGTACATTTTTTTCACCAAATAGTACTCCCACTTTCTTAATTAAGGAAATTCACTTTCATTTTCATTTATACGAGATTAAGGTTTTCTCTAAAACTCATTTTGACATAATATATTCCATTTATTATACAAAAAATCTCTCATTTATTTTTTAACATTCTATAAATTTTAGAATAAACATGAAACATCATACTCCTTCCGTTCCAAATTACTTGATCATTATTGATTTTTTAAGTCAATTTGATATATTTTCAAATTTAAAATTGACATGACTCGTTAAAAATTATAAAACAATAAAACTTACGATGAGTAATACTTTTTAGATAGTTATAATATTCATCATTGTATTGATTAAAATTAAAAGAATTTATGTCAATTTTGAGTTTAAAAAATTCTTGAGTTGACTTTAAAAAGACAACAATGATCAAATAATATAAAATAGATGTGAAGATTATATATTCTTACAAATTTGTAAATTTTGCTAATGCAACCCTTTTCATGAGACAGTAATATTTTATGTCAGAAGATGGAGTCAATACATTATAAGGACTTAAATGTATTATCAAAGACATCAACTTAATTGAAACAAGGAAGTTGGATACTTTTGATTTCAAAATTAACAATGCTTGATGCATGTTTGGCATCTTAATTAAATTCATGTTGATTACAATAGTATCACTATTTCATGTACGTTACATTGTGATCTCCGCCGATTTAGTTTATATATGTTTTTATATGTATATATGTGATATGCATCTAATGCAGCTATTCCTCCATGGGAGTTTCAAGATCCAACCGAGTACTACGTGGGTTGTCTGAGAATTCCACCACCAACAATACCAAGCTTGGTTGAGCTCCCTTGGCACTTGCAAGAGCCACCACCCGAAGAGCTACGATTCCCTCTTCGAAAAGACGTGTACCGAGACTTACCACTAGGGAAAGAACTCTTTTTTACCACCTCTAATGAACTCTTAGATTGTAGAGCCATCACATTCGATATTCTAAGCCCAATCATTCGATCAAACCCTAGTCTCACTGCATCTACCGCAACCTCTAGAGACTCTTTCATTGGCCTTTGGGACGATTGCATCAATCGTATAATATCCAAATTCTGTCCTGTTGAAATAGTCTTTCTTCGTAAACCAACCTCACCTTCATCCGATGCAATACAAGATCAATGGCCTAATGTAACGGCTTTTGTGCGAAATTTCTGTTTGTGGAGAGGAGAAGAAACTGATCAGCTAAGGGAAGGTCATGTTGATCCATCTAATTCAATAGCTGACAAGCTTTCTTGGACATACATGGATCTTCCTTACATATTAGGCTACTATGCAGTTGGCTACATTGTTACATTTTGTGCATTTAGTAGATCACACGATGGAATCTCCCGAACCGATCTTTATACTGTAGACCTATCCACACCGGGAGAAAGACTGAAAGCCCTAATCCCTTGTTGGAGAATTGCCGGATTGTTACCTCTATTAGCTGATCGATGCTTCAACTGGATTAACAATATTGGGAACAATTTTAAGCTCTTCCCTTATAGCGATTTCGAAAGAACGGATTTGGGTAATGGTAACATTGTGGAAATGACACCAAATATGGTAACTAGGTATTTCTCTAGCAAAAGAAGATGGGGTGCAGTTAAAGAAATTTACGACTTTCTTGATCATCGGATCCCCCATTCCGAATTCGTGGTCCGATTTTCAGAGAAAGATTTGGCACTTACATTTAAGCCCAGAGGGTGCAAATTCAAGCCAGTAAATTGTGATCAATTGATTGAGGCTTTAAAGTACGTGACGAAGGCATTGGTTGCGCTTCATGACCTTTCTTTCATGCACAGAGACTTGGGTTGGGACAAAGTAATGAGGAGAAGTCAGAGGGAGAACGAGTGGTTTGTGACCGGGTTTGACGAGGCAGTGGGGGCCCCGCAGATATACCCGCATGTGCCGGCGGCCGGTGCTGCGGCTAGTGGGAGCCACGCGCCGGAGATGGGGAGGGGTTTGCATGGGGTGAAAGTGGACGTATGGGGTGTTGGCCAGCTGGTGAAGAGCTGTGGACTGGTGGGCATTCCGAAGCTGCTGAGAGAATTGCAGAATAGGTGTTTGGACCAGAACCCGGAGCAGCGGCCAACGGCGGCGGACTGCTATCACCACCTGCTGCAGTTGCAGTCTTCGATGTCAGCCGCCGGAGGGTATTGATGTGTGATTGATAGGTACGTTATATTCTGTCAGGTATTTCTACATTTTTATTGGGAGCTCGTGCTATAATGCGCTGCTCCTTAGTTGGGGCGTAAGGTAGCCTTCTATATCTAACTTTTAACCCGTATATTATTATTAATTTTTGAAGAGATCGATCAATGGTTTAGTATTTGCATTTAAAATTTGACTAGGGTAACGAGGAAAATTTTATTACTTGTTGGTGCTGTCTAATTTAATTTCCGGAATTGCATTAGCTGCTTATTTGGGATTTATATCAATTTAATTTATCATAATTAAATCATCATCGTTAAGTAGAGTATATAAGTTGATTAATAGGATGTTGCGTTAAATATATTTTACTTGATTTATAAGATTTAATCAGCATTTGATTTCATGTGCGTGTATAATTCGGCATTATGATGATATGATTATTAGCTTAGCAGCCTGGGGGGGGGGGAATTGAGGGAACTTAAATTTTAAAAATTAGTACTCCTGCACCACCCATTGTTCTAAATTATAGAATAAATATGAATTTTCTAGAGTAAGTTTTAAGATATTTTTAAATTGATATAAATAAATTTGCCTGCAGACAGAATAATTATTAAAAATTATAAACTATCTAATCAATATTGCGAATTACAAAAAAAAAATCTCTTAAATTAATTTTTTTTTTTTTAAAAACATTCAAGAGACTGAGATATATTATTGTGTCAAATTGTCTGAAATAATTAAGGGAGGTACACTGAGGTGTGCCTCTTTCAACCAAAAAATCGAAAGTCAAACTACTAATATGCTAAAATTTAACAGACTCAAAAAACCTACCAATGCATCACAACCTCCAATAATCGATAATTAGTATAAATTTTATCAATTTTAAATTTAAAAATTTATGGAATATATTTTGTAAGAAATGAAGTACTAACCATCTGTTTTTTTAATCAACATAACGCAAGGTATAACATAAAGCAACGATATTTTTAATTAATATTCAAGTTCAAACATCATCATCATCATCTTGTAAATTAATAGTGCTATCATTTTTATGTATGTGCAAATTGTAGAGTCTAGCACGTACAAATACAATGCTAGTACATAAATAATTAACCTTATAATTAAGTACGTTTATTTTTTGATCATGAAGCACTTCAGAATCCAGAATCATATGAATGACATTGTGACATCTCCTTTACGCAAGAAAACCTGCATAGCTCGTTTCCTAACACGTGGCCACGTGAGCCTTCTTGTTTCTGATGTGCCACTGGTCTGTAGTTACTGCCCAAAATATGCCTACGCAACTTCAGCTAATTTCTAAATTAGAAACCTCTGGTTTGCCAATAAAGTTTGGTAAAGCTAATTTCCGTTTCATGTTTTTCCGTAAAGATTTGGAATAGCAGCTACCTCAGGACAATATTTAAGGATAAATGAATTGAATAGTACTTCAAACTAGTAGCCATAAAAAAATGATTGTCCTAGTTTATATTTCAATATTTCATTTCCTTTTGAAATATAAGATTAAGTTTTATTTTTTAAAATTAATTTTAAGATATTTTTGAATTTAAAATTGATGTAATTTATTCAACGTTTGAAACAATAAATTTTGTAATTAATAGTACTAAATTTAACACTTTACAATTTGTAATTGTATTGTTTGAAACTAATTTAATTCATATCAATTTTAAATATCTCATATTTACTTCAAAAAATTCACATTTATTCTATGTTTTAGAACGGAGGGAGGGAGTGTCTTTTACACTGCATTTAGGAATTTTTAATGAGAGAAAAAAAAAAGTTAGAGAAAGTGGAATAATTTTCTTTAGTTTTGTCGGAGAGTTTGTGAAGAGAAAATAAAGTGAGTTGATATATTTTCTTCAATCTTGTTTAGGAGTTGAGAGGGAAAAAAAAACAATGTTAGTACCCCTAGCTAGGATATGAATGAAAATAAACTGTGTTTTGTTAAAATTTTAAGGAAAAAATTACTATTATGAAACTATTATTAAATCAAGTTTTCTATTCACTCCCAATCTTTTCTGTATTTTGTGAAGAAACTTTAAGGAGGAAGTGAGCCAATGTTTTTCTTAACTTGCTTTTTTCTATTTATTTATTTTGTGTAAAGAGAATTAAAGTCCAGACTACGAACAATACCTAAGGATCGAAACCCTAGTTATATCTCTACTTAGGGGCGGACGTGAGAAATTTACCAAGGGGGCCACCCGTTATAATAAAATATAAATAATAAACAGTAATGATTATATTTTTATTTGTTATACAAAAATAGTTTCATTATTTTTATTTCATATTTATCATTGAATATAATAACTTGTTTGTTTAATAATGGTGAGCTTTAATAAAATTATGATGACAAATATAAAGATATTGTGTCATTTTATATTACTATTAATAAAATCGAAATCTTTTTATAGACCAAAACAATTGACAAATGTGACATGTTTATTGTGAAACATAAGAAATAATAAAATTTACCAAATATAGATTTCACAAGTAAATAATAAAAATACTTCTTACTTTTCAATTTATAAGATGATTTTTTACTTTTGAAATTCAATTTTAGATAGTCTTAGACTCAAAATTAATGAGATTTATTAAATACTATAATTAATAAATTTTATAATTGTTAGTATTTTGTAGATAGTTTATAATATTTATCGGTCTTGACTAAAATTAAATAAATTTATGTCAATTTTGGGTTTAAAAATATCTCAAATTAATTTTAAAAAATAAAAAATGATCTTATATTTTGGAATGTAATGAATATATAAAAGTTACTACAAAATTATTTTCAAAAACTTTATTTTTTGAAGTTATTAAATTGTTAGTTTTTTTAAATAAAAAAAAAGAGAGGTCAATTTACTTAAATACCCTTACACTAGTCAAAAAAATTACAAAAATCAAGAGGGGGGCACTTCCCCCCGTCCCATCCCATTCCATTAGGGCTGTAAATGGTAATCGAAAAATTCGTATTCGTCCGCATTTGTATTCGAAAAAAAGCGGATATTATTCGTATTCGAAAAAAAAACGGATATATCCGTATTCGGTTTATTGGTATCCGTAAATAAAGGGATACGAATACGGATATAAGCATATTCGTATTCGTTTAACATCCGACCGTAAATATATCCGGCAGATAGCGGATATCCGGATTCGGATCCGTATCCGAAATTCGTATCTAAATAACTTATATAGTTATATATATATATAACTATATATATCATTATATAATAAGCAAAATAATTTTTTTTAAGTGGTCTTCCTTATATAATAATTAGTTTTCATTATTATACGAAAATTATTTTAAAATTGTCACTTCACTTCTAAAAAGTAGGAAATAACACTTTTATTATAATATTAATAAACTAAAATAAATTGATTTAAGTATAGTTAATGTATTTTTACTATTATAAAGTTAAAATATCTAAAATGTATCATTTAACAAGAAAATTATATACTACAAGAGCAAAATTATAGTTATTAGCCTGTTATAAGTTTTTTATTTTCAAAACTTACTTCCAATGCTGGGAGGCAGGAACAATGAACAATATAATTTTATTGTTAAATTGTGTTAAGTCCGAATTAATTTAGAATTAATCTATAAAGAGGTTGAATAATTAATTCACGTTTATGAATTTTCGAGTGGAGGAAGTATTTATCACTTTCATTTGCCCAATTATTTAAAAATTAGAAGTCCAAATATTTTAAGTAAGTCCAAGGTAAATTTTGGATCAAGTTGAATTAACTAGTTGTCAGTTGTCACACATACATTATAATTCGCACTCTCCATAAATATAATGAAACAAAATAAATTTTTTATAACTATGTAAATTGTAATCTATATATTGAGGATAAATTATAAATAAAAGTCCCCATAAACATATTATTTAAGTTTTAATCAAGTATTTGAGAAAAAAATAATTAAATATTTAATGTAAACTTTTGAATCTAATTATAAATTATAAATATTCATGCACACTACAGTATTACTCCACACACATAAAATGAATATCTACTTATTAATGGACATCTAAACATTAATTAATAAGTAAAGCATTCATTTTAAAATTTAGGATTTCAAAAATGATGAAAACTTATTTGAATGGTAATTTAGAACATTAATTATTGTATTTAACTATTTATTATAAATAAATAAATTAACATTCATTCATTAATAAACAGTACTTTAAAATTCATTATTTTTTTTCCTTATTCTAGTTATAGATAGGGATGTAAATGGTAACCGAAAAATTCGTATTCGTCCGCATCCGTATTCGGGAAAAA
Organism: Aralia elata; assembly: GCA_034770075.1. Classification (NCBI taxonomy): domain Eukaryota; kingdom Viridiplantae; phylum Streptophyta; class Magnoliopsida; order Apiales; family Araliaceae; genus Aralia; species Aralia elata. The sequence continues at coordinate 108,754,340 of CM068385.1, read as the reverse complement.
AACGGATATTATTCGTATTCGAAAAAAACCCGGATATTATCCTTATTCGGTTTAAATATATTCACAAATAAACGGATACGGATACTACTGTATCCAGATCCGTATATATCCGTTTACACCCCTACATCCCATAGTGAATCCGACCCGTCTCTACTAAGAAGGTCCCTTAAAGCAATGGGAGGTTGCTTTTCTTTTCTCTCATAAAAAAAAAATAATAAAAAAAAGCTTCAAGTCATCCACCAAATTTTATTTCCCACCTATGTCAGCAGCTAGGCTCAGCTCGGAACTGTTGGACTTTTGTTGATTTGTGAATGGCCTTGTTGTTGGCAGTCCAAAGCTGGTCAATTGCAATTTGTGCAATTTGCAATGCATGAGAAAAAGAGGAAGTGAATATATATAGTCAGGAGGTTCCAAGCCGAAAGTGTCCTAAGAATTTAAGAGTAGCTTTAACAAATCATTTAGTCCAAAGGCTTTGTGGATAAATCATAAAGTTACACCATGAAGTAAATTAGATGCTTAATACTATGAGAACCGGAGTACTTGCACTCTATTACTGAATTTTAAAATGGAAGAAGAAAAAATGAACAGAAAATTTAAGGTTTTTTTTAAAATTTAAATTTCCTTTGTTATTGAATTTTTTAATGAATGGAAAAACAAAAAAATAGACAAAAAACTTAACCACTTTTCTTGTCAAACTTTTCCGTCCAAAAATGGATAAACTTAGATAGAAAACTAAATAACGTAAGATCATCTTTCATAATCTCTATTATACCTTCTAAATTATAAGTATAATAAAACTAATATAAAAATTTTTTAGTAATTTAATTGTGAAACTGAAGTATAATATTCTTTTTCTTTATAAATTCAATAACAACATAAAAATAAAAACATACAATTTTTTATTTTTTATTTTTTTGTCTTAAACTCAGAAACATACTGTTTGGTGTCATTTAATTACCAATGTAAACTCCATTAATTTAAGGTCCCACATGACAGAAGGATTATGTCACAGTTAACAGCATCCAGCCAGCCATCCATGGATTAGACGAAGTCAAAGCGGTTGAAATACCACAAAAGGCACATTAGATAGGGTTAGCCGATAGTATCCCTGGCATTCCATAACGAACAAGGAGGCTCTATGTATTCATAAATCATAACAGCTGGCCATACGTAAAAAGCAAGGCGAAATGTCTTCTTATATACTCTCCCTTCCTTTCATTGATATAAAATTAAGTTTGATTTTTGAAATTAATTTAAGATATTTAAAAAATAAATTTTAATATAAATTCATTTAATTTTAAATTATGAAAACCATAAAACATCTACAAATTACAGTACTAAATTATTAATTGTTTTAAGAAATTAAATAAATTACATCAATTTCAAAATTAAAATTAGATTATTTTTTAAAAATCAATATAGATATTTTGGAACTTAAGGGTAGGTAGTATATATAAATCAAATATTAACCAACACTCTCAAGTCTCAACCTCCAATCTTATGAGCCAAAAGAAAATGTCAGATAGTCAAAGTCCCCCGACTAGTAACACCGATGCCACGGCAACGGCCACCGCTCTTCCTACTAACCAGTTCGGAATAGTACGCAACCCTGAAGGCACGTACACGCGATTCTTTCAAGTACCATGCACAGCTGCCACACCGGATGATGATGGACACTCTCCTGTTCTTAGTAAAGACATTCCTATAAACCCTAAAAATCAAACTTGGATCCGAATATTCCTGCCACGACGACTAATAGACAATTCCTTTGATAAAAAACTCCCTGTTGTGTTCTACTTTCACGGCGGTGGTTTTGTTTACATGAGCCCAGCTTCTAGCATGATACATGATTTTTGCGTCAAAATGGCAGCGCAACTCCATGTGGTGGTTGTTTCCGTTGAGTATCGTCTGGCCCCCGAACACCGCCTTCCGGCCGCCTACGACGACGCCGTAGAGGCCTTGCTGTGTATCAAGAATACTAAAGAGATATGGTTAAGTGAATATGCTGATTTGTCTAACTGTTTTGTTATGGGGTCTAGTGCAGGGGGAAATATAGCCTACCATGCGGGTCTACGCGCAGCTGAGATAGTTGATGATCTTGAGCCATTGAACATCAGAGGGTTGATTTTGCAGCAACCGTTTTTTGGCGGGTTGGGAAGGACGGAGTCGGACTTGAGACTTGGAAATGGGCCGGTTTTGACCCTTTCGGGAAGTGATCATATGTGGGAGTTGTCACTCCCGGTTGATGCGGATCGTGACCATGAATATTGCAATCCTACGGTTGGTGGTGGATCAGAAAAATTGGGGCGGGTCCGGGTTCTGGGTTGGCGGGTATTGATATGCGGTGTTTACGGGGACCATTTGATTGATAGGCAGATGGATCTGGCGCGGATGTTGAAGGAGAAGGGTGTACGGACCGTGGTCTACTTTGAAGAGGGTTATCATGGCATGGAGATAATGGAACCTTCAAAAGCTGAGGGACTGTTTGGGACACTTGTGAATTTTATTTCTTAATTTAGCTTGAAATTCTGAACTCTGCAATTGATTGTATCTGATTTCAACAGGATATTAGTTTGTTCCGGATCGATGATAACAGATTGACCGAGTATTCCCCGGTTTTACTATTGAAATGTTTGCTAGTTTTTTTAAATTATTTTATTGAAAGATTCATTTTAGAAAGTACAATATAAGAAACAAACGAAAAAATAAGCTTCACAAATTATAATATCAATAATCAATCAAACCTCATATAATAAAGAAGGAAGAAAATGAAACAAATTTTTATAAAAGAGGAAAATAAACTACCTACCATGAAATTGTGAGTTATTTTGTGCTGTACGAAACAAAATTATGAATATTATTTAAAAATATAAAAAAGAATAAAGGATAACACAAGCACAAAAAGGTTTTAATGTATGACACAAATACAAAATTATAAAACTATTTTAACTTCATAAATTATACTACCTCCATTCCATATTATTTGATAATTGTTGATTTTTTAAAATCAACTTGAGAGTTTTTTAAATTTAAAATTGACATAGATTTTTTTTAATTTTAATCAATAAAATCCAATGATGAATAGCGCAAACTATTAAAAAGTATTGCTTATTGTATCATAACTTTTAATGAGTCGTATTAATTTTAAGTTTGAAAATGTACTTTCAAAAGTCAATAATGATCAAATAAATTGGAATTAATATATAAAAGAAGTTAAAATAGAGTTCACTACTTTAGTGGAATTTACTTTGGATAAAAATAAAACTCATTTTACAACTCTGTTCTAATTTAATTTTCTTAATATGTGAAAACTAAACTTGTCACAACTTTTGAATATGTTAGGGGAAATTTTATTTTATTTTTAAGCGATTGAAATGCTTTTGTTTGTTGTTACATAATTGAAATTTTTTAAAAGTTCTTAATTTGTATTTATCCTAATAAAATCAATTTGCTTGCAATCAAAGGTTGACATTTTTAAATCATCCTATGGATCATACAAATTAAATATAGCAGCATACTTGTTTTGTTTTCTTGTTTTGCGTTCTTTTTTAATATACCGCTGTTCTTTTTGTCGTCTTCTCTGATTTGCAGATTCTCCCAACTATATAGGGGATCTTAATTTGGCCCATTTTGGTTTCAAGAATAATTAAGCTTCATATAGAATGGCATCATCAAAAGAGGAGTGTACTACTGCTGCAGTTCTACCCAATCCCAATCCCAATCCCAATTCCCCCGTTGACCCCTTTGCCCAACTTGGCATCGTATTCAACTCCGATGGCTGCATCACTCGCCAGCAGGCCGGAGCCGGAATCCTAATAGCCGCATCTGATCCTAGCCACAATTCCCCAGTCCTCACCAAAGACATTACTATCAACAAATCAAACAATACGTGGCTCCGTATGTACGTACCAAAGGAAACACTTGATTCCTCCGACGACGACAAGCTACCTCTCATCGTTTACTTCCATGGTGGCGGCTTCATCGTAGGAACTGTATCCTTTCCAATTTTCCACAACTTCTGCGAAACCATGGCCGTTGAAATCCCCGCCGTCGTCGTATCAGTCGAGTATCGTCTGGCCCCGTTTAACCGTCTTCCCGCGGCCTACCATGACGCCGTGGAAGCGTTGCATGGGATCAAAACCACCAATGAAGAGTGGCTATTAAAATGTGCTGATTTTTCCAAGTGTTTCCTCATGGGCGGCAGTGCAGGCGCCAACATAGCTTATCATGCAGCTGCCTTCTTGGGTGATGAGGATCTTGGGCATTTGAAGATCCAAGGGTTGATACTGCACCAACCATATTTTGGTGGGACCGAGAGGACACAATCAGAACGAAGGCTGATTGATGATAAGGTGTTGCCACTAGTTGTCAATGATCTCATGTGGGAACTAGCGTTGCCAATTGGCACTGACCGTGATCACAAGTATTCCAATCTGACGGTTGGGGGTGGATGGCGGGTTTGTGATGAGATTAAAAGGCTGGGGTGGAAGGTTTTGGTGACGGGCTGTGACGGAGACCCGTTGGTGGACCGTCAGGTTGAGTTGGTGAAAATATTGGAAGAGAAGGGTGTGGAAACGGTGAGCAAGTTTGATGAGGGTGATTGTCATGGGATTGAGCTGTTGGACCCCTCGAAAGCTAAGACACTGTATTTGGTTATACAAGAATTCATTTAATTAATTTCATGTTCAACAACTCCTTCAAAAACAATTCTGCAGGAGATTTTATTTGTTAAGGGCTGAATTATTGATTGTCGTGTTTGTTTTGTTGATTCAATGCAATTGCATGAATTACTGAGTACATTTTTTTTTATCAAACAGTCCAAAAGACTAAAATATATTTAAATTATAATCTGTTACAAAAGATGAAAAGATTGCAAAAAATAAACTCAAAGAGTAATTCTTTCAAATAAAATAACAGATAATCAGGAAAAATGGTAACAACGCTAATGGACATCAAATAAATTCCTGAAATACAGTCTTATTCCTAAAATAATAATAGAAGAATACGTAGATCTGAACCGTTTTTCAGCGTGGCAATGAAAAAATAACCCGCAATAAAAAAGCCACATCCAAATCTGAATAATCCATCTTCAACAATTCATGCACTGAAAAAAAGCTCACGAACAAAAAAAAAATCTCCCAACCGGAGAAAGCAAAATCTCTCAAGAAATGATAATAAAATCTCCTCACAAAAGAGAAAGAAATCAGTCATTTCATGGAGAAAACAAGTCCCGCAAAAGGGAAAAACAAACTTCACAAGAAGGGAGAATAATTATTAGATCAAAATAAGAGAGATCTAGGTGATGGTATCTCCAAAAGAAGAGCCCTCCCCTAAATCTGAGAAGAAAGCTAGAGTTCTTGATTAGAGAGGGAAAAAAAGAGAAGAGAGGTGGTTAAGTACTGACTACATTAAAAATACGCTATGTTTTAGATTATATAATTATAAAATTATAAATTATTTTAAATAATATTGCTAATTAAAAGATTTATTATTTTTAAAAGTGAAATAAGTTATCAATTTGTGAATTTGAAAATAATAACTTTAAAAAGTCAAATTTGATATTATATTTTAAAACAAAGGGAATATTATGCAAATTCATACCCAAAAATCTAGATATTATACTTCCAGCAATATTAAAAAGTTGTGATTAAGAAGTGTTGGTAAGAAGTCAGCGTTCGTGTTCGTTTGTATGACGAAATTGAGCAAAGAGAGAAAACATGAAGAACTCATCGGTCTTCATTTTGGTTTATATTTTTATTTTCATTTTAAATCATAATACAATCTCAAAAAGACGCACATCACGTGAAAACATGTTTTCTATAAATCAAACTTTCAAACATTTTCTATAACTGTCTCATCTATCTATCTGTATCTCCTCTGATTATTCAATAAAACTAATCATATCCAGTTCTGCCTTCATCTCATCAGTTAAGCGGTACAGGGTACATTTTATTTCCCCTATCACAACTTCAGACGATCCTCTCACTGAGAATTCGTAGACAACTCCGTCGACTTCAATCATGCTGCTGCCTGGAACTGCCTTTTTAATCCCTTTGTCATTCATGAAAGCTCTAGTACTCTTCACATCATCAAATCTACCAGCTTTGGCATATATATCACATAAAGTAACATAAAAAGCATGATTTAGAGGTTGCATATCCATCAAGCGTTTCGCAACCCTTTCTCCTAGCTCAGTGTTTCCATGCATTTGACATCCTCCAAGCAGAGCACCCCAAACAAACACATCTGGCTCCATGGGCATGTCTCTGATAAGCCCTAGAGCCTCGTCAAATAGCCCCGCTCTACTAAGTACATCAACCATGCAAGCATAATGTTGGATTTGTGGCTCAATCAAGTAAACGCTTCTCATCATGTTGAAAAAACAGCGGCCTTTCTCTACTAAACCAGAATGAGCACAAGCAGACAATAGCCCAACAAATGTCACAGAATTAGGCTTCACCCCAATTGCAACCATCCTTCTGAAGAGATCAAATGCCTCTGCACCATACCCATGAAGTGCAAACACTGAAATCATAGCCGTCCACGATAAAATATCCTTGTTAGGCATTTCCTTAAAAACCTCTACCGCTCTTTCCACACTCCCGCACTTGCCATACATGTCAACCAGTGCTGTTCCAATTACCATATCACATTCTAGACCACTTCTCACCAAGTAATTGTGCACCCACCAACCATGATCAAGAGCCCCAAGTGAAGCACAAGCTGAAAGGGCACTAGCAACAGTAATCTTATCCGGGTTCACCATATCATCGCTTAAAATCTGCATTTCATGGAAACACTCTAGAGCCTCCTTTGGCCGACCCCCTTGAACAAACCCCGTAATAATTGAGTTCCAAGTAATTATATTTCTCTTCTTCATCCTCCTAAACAAACCCAATGCCAAATCAAGCTCCCCACTTCTCAAACATCCAATAATCAAGGAATTCCAAGTAACAATATCCCTTTTCAACATTTCATCAAACACCCTCCTTGCATTACTCAATGACCCACATGCTGAATACAAACTAATCATTGAATTTTGTACAAAAATGTCGCTATGAAGTCCAAATCTTACAATTTGGCTATGAATGCATCGACCCGTGTCTCCATCTAGCCTCCTCACACATTCTTTTAGGAGAAATGGGAAAGTGATGCAATCAGCTGCAATACCATTACAAAGCATCTGCTTATATAGAACCAAGGATTTGTACGAATTGGGTCCATCACTATCATTGATTTTAGAGGCGTAAGCTCTGATCATGACGTTGTAAACAAAGAGATTAGGGTTCTTAATGGATCGAAAAACATCAGCTGCATAACTGAGAGAACCTGAATCGGAAATTGCGCAGAAGAAGAGGAGACGAGAGATGAGAATATAATGCTCAGTTTTGGATAAGAGAGGTGATGTTATGAATTGGGTATGAATTTGTTTGAGCTCTTTCATGTTCTTGCATTCTTCTAATAAGCGTACAATTGTGTTCCTAAAAAATAGTCGTTGGGATTCAATCATCTCTCACTCATCTTTAATACAAATTAAGGCGGGAAATTTCAATACTAGGTGACAAACTTTTGAGATGAACTACACCTAACTAAGGGCTGGTGTTCCTGCACTGATCCTTTTTAGCAGCAGCACCAACCGACTCTGTTATTTATGTCAGCACTATTTTAAGTAAATTTTTCCCTTTATTTTAAGTTTAAACATAATTATGCTTTACTACAAATTAAAGAATCATAAACGTTTTAATAATCTTCATAATTTAGTTTATAATTTTTCCTCTTGTAATCATCGGAGTATGTCTGTAAAAATAAAACTGAATCTATCAGACAATCAGGTAGCGCCAAGATGGCCGATGGAATCAAGCTCAATTTGACAGCGTATTCTTTGGAATGATGTTAGGAAAAAAAAAATGAGATAGCTGATGTATGTGAAATAACAGGAACGATTGAAAATGCTAAAATTTATGGAGATTACTGTAATTAATTAATTAATTGTTGTCCTAATAATAGGAGACAGGAGAATCCGCACAGCTCAGCTTCCAATTATTTATCTGAAAAAGAGACGGGGCAAGTGTAATACCCTTGTGATGGCCTAAAGCTCACAAAGTTTTGCAGCCTAGTTGAAGGTTCTCAAAGTAAGCAGCGAGACACAAATAATACACTTAGCAAAAGCTCTGCTATGAAAATGGAAGGGTTGAAAAATAAGAGAGACACGAGTAAGAGGGAATATTGGTGATACGAAATAATGCTTCTTAATTTTAATCTTAAAAGCAATATAAGTAATTATTTACAACCATTTGCAAAATCCAGAGTCAAAGCCGAGGAATTGCATATATATGGAGCCCTTTATTCATGTGTAGGGTGAACATGGTTCGATATGTAGCCTCCTCACCCTCATTCATGAGTTTGAATTTGAAAAAGAAAAGAAGAACAGCTGCCAAAATCTTCATTTGTCTCTAAGCAAAGCAAATTCCTTCCCTAGGCATATCCGAGGCCCAGCCTGCAGGGTAAGCATACAAATCATCAAAAAACATTTGATTATGATGATAAAGAAAAGCTGTGTGGGAGATGGATGACAGTTTCCAACCTGAAAGGCAGTAAATTTGAATGGACTTTCAGGTTGAAATACACCATTAATAAGCCATCTTTCGGGTAGGAATTCCTAAGCATCCTCTCCCCAAATCTATGTCATCCTTCTCATGGCATAAGCCATGTAGTTCACGCCATCTCCTCTCTTTATTTTAAAGCCATCAGGTAGAATATCATCTTCATCAGCACGCTTACCATCCTACAATTGCAGTTAAAATCCTTAGCCAGTGCTCCTTGTTAATCAACATCCTTTTTACATATTCAAAAATAAATCTCAGAAGCAAAAAACCAAACCATAAAATAAACAAGTAGCTTCTTTCATGAGAATGAAGTAACCATTGTAGTTATGCAGTTGTATAATTCTGGATTACAGAAATATGTGAAATCAGGTATTGAACTCTTAAGAGCGAATGATCATAAAGGGTTTTAAACTGAAACTAGAAAAACAGATAACCTTCTTTGGGTTTGAAAGGTGCAACAATTCACTTCTTTTGTAAAATATTAGACTGCATAAGAAACTAATAAACTATGACTTCCAGGTTGTGGTGAAAATAAAAGATCCATAGGTAAGAGCAAAGGGGTGCAAACCATTACCACGGGAACTGCAGGATAGAGTCTGAGCGTCTCTGTTAGAACTGCATGAAGATATTGCATTTAATCTAGGGCAGCTTCAGTTAATTTGTTGGGAAATTCATCAGTAGATAAGCTTTTCTCGGCTTCAGTTGCTTCCCTCACTTCTTATGCCACCTTTTCTTGAACCAAAGGATGTTTACACAGCATGTAAAAGAACCAACTGAGCGTGTTTGCTGAAGTGTCCTTGCCAGCAATGATGAAACTGAGTGTTATATCTCGCAAATATTTATCAGTCATGTTCTGTGGATCTGTTTCACTCTCAATCAGAAACCTTGACAATGTATCTTCTTTCCCTCTCTGTTTGCAGGAGAGAGAAGTATCAATAAGTTCGAAACTCAGACCAAATTTTCTTTATAAATTTAGTTAGTAAGATAGTTGCGTTCACATCAAGCTTTCCATTTTTTATCTGCTCCCACTTGCGTCGGATCAACTCATATACAAAGTTGTCAATGACTTTAATATTTTTGCTTTAGAGCTGCCTCCAATCCAACATTAAGAAACCTTTTAATCCTCCACAACAAATCAGCAAATCGCCAGTACACAAGAACATTGGAGTCATCAAAGGCTTTCATAAATTGGTTACTCAATTCATCTGAACCAGACAACGTATCAAGATCAACCCCAAATCCCACCTTAAATATTGAATCTAAAGTTGATTTCAACAATAAATCCTGTGAACAAACAGCAAATTTAAAATAAAATTAACAACATAACCCCTCTACTCATAAGGAAACTCTAAATATATGGTGCTTATTATAATATTTGTTTCTACACAAAATTTGCTTTTATGTTAAAGAGCTGAAATCCATTTACTAGATGCTTATAATACAATATTTTCTTGGCCTGTCAAGAACAAACCTGCAAGTCAATCACCTCCTTAGCCATGGATGCTGCAGCAATCTTAGACGCTAGTTTAGCAGAATTAGTTCGAACACAGCCGTACTAAAAACCCTTGGTTAAAACTTTAGTCGAAAACTCATAACTTGTGAGCTTCCGTTGGTGGTGCCATTTATCTCCATCCACATTAAAAATCCCATCCCCAAAAAGATCACTCATTATCCCAATATTATACAACCCCTGAAAACCCATTTACATAACTAACCATATTCAATTGAATCAACTAACAGTGTGTGTGTATATATATATATATATATATATATATATGTATATATACATATATATATATATACACATATATATGTATATATATATATATGTATATATATATATATATATGTATATATGCTATTATTAAATATAATAAATCCGAGTCACACCAAAATCACCGATCCAAACCAGCTTTGGCAATATTATTTGCGAAATAAAAAAGAATTAAGATTAAACAAAATTTGATATTCCCTATTCTAATGACCCCAATGAGAGAAAATGTCATGGTGCCGATGTTTGAAATGGTCAAGAATCACAACATACCAACTCTGTAAACGTTATATTAACTTTAAGAAGAAGATTTCATATCGATAACAATAAAAACAAAAAAAACAACAGGAAAAGAAAAAAAAAAGAAAAAAAAGGAATATTAAATGATTAGCATAACTTTAGCCTGCTGTTGGTCCTGATGCTGAATACAAGTAGTTCCATGGAGCCTTTAGTACTTCACCTATAGGAAACCCTCAATCCCTCGTCCCAATCTTGCTTCTAGATATATGGACAATGCTTCTTCCATCACTTTTGCCTGGGCTAGCAACTTGGCTCTCTTCTTTCCAGAGGGATGTGTAGAAAGATAATCTTTCAGTGCTGATTCACCGGTGACTTTGTCCAACTTTTCATACACCTTGGGTGCAACTCGAGGATCGTAGCCAGCAGCAGCAAGTAAAAGCAGCCCAATGTAATCTGCTTCAATCTCCATCCTAATCACAAAGTCAATTGTTTAACTGAACAAAATCAGAAGATGAGTTCTAGGAAAGCTATAGATTCAGTCACCAACAAATATTAAGTATCCAAGGAAACAAACCAAAAAAAAAAAAAAAACCTTGGATTCCTATGAAACCATAATAGACAGAAATACTTAATCAGTAATTTCAAACATGAATAGCAAAATTCAAATGACAATTTAGTGACATTATCAAACTGATATTTAGTCTAGAGATACCAATATCGACAAGTGGAATAGCCGAAGAAAGAGCTTCCTAGCCCGGGGAAGGTAAAGAAAGCAGTATCGAAGGTCAGAGTGTCAGAGTTTCAACTATCCCTGCACCCTCCAAGATGGTTATGGTTATTGTTCATATCCTATGGCAAAACCCAAGTGTGACTTAGTCGATTAATTTCTCCATATTCCAGCTACAATTGTTACTACTATCTGAAGAATTCCAATTATCAAATGAGAAACTTCTTACACCTAAGATCTTCTCAACTGTTCATGCAACTCCATTTCAGCTCGACATAATAACAGTGTCCATGATTATGATCCAATAATGTGTATGAATCCTCAAGCACCAAATTTAATGACCAATTCTACCGCTCGTTCTTTTAAGGGTAAACGATTATTCGAGAAACTTATCATAGAAATGATGAACTCACATATTCGATAAACTTATCATAGAAATGATGAACTCACATATTGAACCAATATCTACCTGTAGATGTTCAGAAGATTGATCACTTAAACCCTCTTGAAAATGAAACACCCCTATGCATTACATTTCAAAATCTACAGACTGATTTGAGTAAATTAACCTAATAACCAGCCTAGTACATCTTGAATATCAATTTCAAAGCAGCACTTGCATCACACATGGTCACAAACCAAAGAGAGGAGATTTTCTCTCTACGTTTAGCAAGTAAATGTGATCTGTCCTGCTAGCTCAGTTAACCTAAATACGATGGGAAGGGAATATGTTGAGAAAACACAAGGCAACACGAAAAATCATACGCACCACCTTTTGGACCGAGCTTCTTTGTCAAGACTCATGAGGGGGCAGGATGCTGTTAGTTTCAGAAGCTATTACAAGGAGTATTTCATAACAAGGCATCAATATTATCATATGGTGATCTTTCCACACGTGATTCTGGACAAATTCAAGACAAAGATAATTACAGCAGCAATTAATGTTTGAACGAAATTGAGTACAAAGTAATTTGAGAGCTTCAGACTTGCTGCCAACATCCAAAGGTGTTCCTCAACTATAAGATAACAGCTCACCAATGAAGTAGAAGAACGAGGACTCTCCAAAAATACCACAAGATAATTCTAACATGTGAATTATTAGTTGTCGCCCCCCTTACTCAACCTCTCTCTCTATAAAAAGCCCCTTCTCCACATTTTGGCTACCATCCACTCTCAAGTAAGTCAAGCTTGCAAAGAAACACATCCTATTTTGAGCCCTTCTAAACTGTCATTGGATTTTTCCAATTGTATCTTAATACTCACCACCATTTAACCTCAATCTGGCATTAGGTTATACAAAAGCATTTATGGGTGTGTCAAACCCCTCTTTTAAGTCTCATTCTCAAAAGGTAGAATTGCAACTCCCTGCCGTCATTTGTGACAAAGCTTCAGCAGAAACATAACCTGCTGCATCTCCAAAAGCTGGCACCATTAACAATGCCACCAATGACTAACATCTAAGTTATTAAGAAGTTTGAAGTGAGACTTTACTACGTAACACCAAGACTAAATAAGATCACCAATTATGATACATAAATGGGCACAAGGTAAAAACAGGGAATAATATTCCAAGCGATACGACTAGAACTGATGTGAAAAGGCTGCAGAAGAGGCGATACCGTGATAACAAGAATCAAACAGTATCAATTTTTAAGGTCTAATACTTTGTCCTTGCAAAGGTAAAGGTTGTTCCAACAAACAACAAAGGATCTCTATTGCTATACAAATGTTGATGCTCCAAATGCATCAAGGATCAATCTAACTCAAGATCCGGAAGGCAAACCAAGACTTGAATGCATAAAAAATACTTCGACTAAAACTTACAAAAACTTTTGTTTTTAAGACTTTGCAGAGCATTGTTTTTGTTTATGACCAAGGTAACTTGAAGTAACACTATTACTTTGAGTTACAAAATCCAATACACCAATAGACGCAAAGATTTTCCTTTGTCCCAAAGTTAGAGATCTCTAAGAAGGACGTCTTAGTGATGTCCACTAAGTAAGACAAATGCCAACAGCTGTCTTTGGTCCATACTCCAACCTTTTAAGTAAGAAAACCCCGTGTCAACTATGAACTTACAAACTAGGTCTCCTCACCAGGTAGGCAATGTAAACTAGTTTCAAGTTTCAACATGTCCATTAGATATGCTGAGTATCAAGGCCTCTTATATTATCTTAGGCCCTTAGGGAGATTTATTGGCTCTGCATCCAACAGTTTACTATAAGAAATGAAACTGACATTGCAAAAGCAGTACCCGCAAGGCCAAAAGGTAATTCATTGAGCAGGTCAATAACTGCCATGATATCCTCAAGGATATAAATAATGAGGCAAGGTAACCAATGCACATGATAAAACATTAAAAAATCTCCTTAAGAAGTCTGCAAGGCCTAAAAACCATGAATATCTACTTAAGAAAACATAATTAGCATGAACACGATCTACTACAGAAACAAATCAACAATCACTAATTTAAGTAAAACCAGGCCTTTTACTATACCTCCGTGAAAAGGGTAGCTTTAGGAAAAGAGTTGACATTGAGTAGACAACGTCAGGCATAACAAACTGATAAAGAACCAACTGTATAACGGCAAACCACAGATTCTTTGTAATCCCTTCAGCTGCATGTCGAGCAACAACATGCCCAACCTATTCAAACATACATACAAACAACAACTATTAATCACACTGAAGTGACTGAACAAACTTTCGCTAATGTCGGAACAATATCTACTAAATTAAGAAAACAAAACTCATCATATACCTCATGCCCAATTATGGTTGCAATCTCTTCATCCATTTTAAAATGATCAAGCAAACCCGTAAACACAACAATCTTCCCACCCGGTAGGCAAAATGCATTAACAACAGGCTCATTCACCACCAAAATCTCCCAATTTATACCCTCCAAATGCGCGGTTGAGGACTGTACCCTTCTCTCTTGGCCCTTCTTCCTACTCTGCTGAACCCATTTATCATCAAGAACCTCATCCTCTTTATGCCATTTTCCTTCAGAACTCTGAGTCAGTGCCGTCAAAGCCTCATACCCACCACTCTCATGGGGCTCCGAGGCATAATCCAAATCAGTCCACACCTCTTCTTTCTTCAACCCTCTTTGTAATGCCCCAATAATATCTTTAGCAATCAACCTGACCCGAATACTATCCGGGTGAATTGCAGGCAGTATTTTTCCCTGAAATCCAGCCTTTATTTGCTTAAATTGGGAATCACCAATCTGTTTGTCGAGACTTGGTGATAAAAGTACAAAATGGGTTCTTTTTGTGTAAGGTATTGTCTCCAAATTCCCATAATATACAGTGATAACAACAGCAGAACCCACTACAGTAACAATGAACAGATACCTTGGATTTTGAAACCACTTTCGAGGTCCTCGTGGCCGAAAGTGACGAACTTGGTATCTATCAACGTAATAATGCCTTAGTCCAAGTGAAAGACTGAACGAATTCTGTTTGGATCCAAATTGAAAACCCAAGTTTTTGGAAGTCGGAGAAGTTCCAAATCCAGAAATTCTAATTTTATTCAAAATGGGTACAGAAGAATTAGGCTGATTGATTCTTGAAATGGACTCTGGAATTTGGCTTTTGGGTACAATCTTGGAAGCGAATCTCCGAATCGTATCGAAAGCGAGCTTTGATCTTCTGGTCCAACCCATGATTTTTGGACAAGAATCAATTACAGTTGAAATACCTATAATAGAAAATCATCAGGCGAAAGAGGGAACAAGAGAAGTATTTCGAAAACTAACGGACAGAGCGAGCGACAGGTGAGAAAGTTAGCAAGCCTGGCCTGGTTATCATTTGTGATTTGATGCATACAATTCTCAATCTTTTGTTTTTGATCGGTGGCGGCCCTAGAAGATGCTGGACTCTGAAATCTGGAAGCTGTGTTACCAATTTGTAAAAAAAATATATTTTATTTTATATTTATTCTTAAATTTGTTGACAGTATAATTCTATTGTAATGTTATAATATTAAAATTTTAATGATTTATTTAAGGACATTGTACAATTTTATAACATCATCATAGAATTGAGACTACTTTTCAACAAAAATAAATAATAAATAAAATTGTGAGAGGAGTAATTATTAAGATTTTCTTTTTTTACTTAAACTGACGGAATAATATCATCTCTGTATAGTGTATATGCAAGAAGAAGAAAGAAAGAAAAATAAATAAAATGAGGGAGAGAGACTCCCATCCCAGCTTTATCAAAGTTTCATATCATAGTATCACTAGGTCTGAGTTTTTATTTTATTTTTGCTAATAATAATTAGAATTTCATTACATTGTAACAATTAAAGATTCTGCAAGAACCATACTCCCTCCGTCCCAAATTAATTGCTTTTCTAGGACCTTTTTAAGTCAAATTGACTATTTTTTTTTACTATTTTTGTTAACATATATGTGAAGATATTATAACCAAAAGAAAGTATATATAATTTATTACTAATTTCAATTTTTATAATTTTAGAAATATATTTATATATGCTTAATTATTAATTTTAAAAATAATCAATTTGACTTAAAAAGGTCCTAAAAAGCAATTAATTTAGGACGGAGGGAGTAACAATTAAAGATTCTGCAAGAACCATATTAATTAAGCAGAGCATCATGCATCCCTGTTCTTAAGCTACGTGGCATGTTCTGTTCGTAACCACCAAGGTTTGTATTGACTACTGACTTTTGAAAACGTCCCCAGTTGAATTTAGTCTTCATTTAAAAAATATTCTATCCTTTTTAAAATTAAAAATACAATTTAATTTTTATAATTAAACGACGACATATTAAACTTTAAATTAATTATAAATTTATTTTATTTCAATTAATACAATTATTATAATTATATAACATATAACAAAAATATCAATCACAAAATTTATTCATTTTAAACTTTTGAGTTATACCAATTTTAAAATTTAATATACCGTTATTTAACCTCAAAAGCCAAATTATATTTCTAATTTTAAAATGAAAAAAGTACAATATATGGATAAACAGTAAACAAACAAAATTAAGCATCAATTCAAGTTCTCTCCAAATAACACATAAAACCAACATATTTAAATAGCATTCCCAACCTGTAAGTGTAAGTTTAAAAGGACCAAACATATTGCCACATATATATGCTGCAATATACCGTAACACTACTCAAGTAACAAATCTACGAATCCTAAACAATGTTATTCCTCTTTTTGCGTCAAATTTTAATACAAAAACTGGGTGTGTAAAGTATAGAACCCCAGCATAAATATAAATATTGAAATAGACTACTAAACATAAAATGCAAAATATGCTGTCTTTACATATAAGCATATTCACTTTTTAATTACTTAGATAAGAGTTGGTGAATGAAATATTTTCTTCATTGTCACAAAATTGCTATGCCTCTATGGCATCACCAAATGCATTGTCTAAACAGTTGCAGAGCTCTTCACCATCTGTTGTTTCGCGAAAATCTGTCATTTCTCCTATCAGAAAATCCACCTCTACCACCACGTCCCCCAGAAAACCTACCACCACTTCTCCGATCAGCAAAGCCGCCACCACGACCACCGCCAAATCTTCCACCTCTTGACTGGTCCCTCTCTTGCAATGGTGGCAATTCTTTCACCACCTCTAAACTAACATTGGCTGCATTCTCCTGGCCTGCAACCACCCCCAAAAAAAAATTTAAAACAAAAGTATTATTTCTTAAAAGTCAGGTACACCATTTAAATGATGCAATAGCTCAAGCCTAACAGTCATAAAAAGCTAAATAGTAAGATTATAATACGGAACCAGTGAATTTATATTTTTGCTGTTATTTAACAATTTTTCAGAAATATATTAGATGTGAAGACAACAGTCCTACATTATTATTTATACCAGCATTCTATAGCATTCCATGCAAACTATTCATGCATATAATACCCGTCCCTTATTATTTGTCTTTTTAGAAGTATACGCACATATTAAGAAAAACAATTAATACTATGTTTCTTAGCTAAAAATAACTTTAAATGTCAATATTTCCTTACATTAGAAAAAGAGTATTACTTATTGGATAGAAAGTAGTGAGAAACCAAAATTATATTAAATATTTGGGGTAATATTGGAAACTAAGCAATTAATGCTTAATTGAAATTCTCAAACGACAAATATTAAGAGATAAAAACACTTCTCTAAAACGACATTTAAAAAGGGACGGAGGGAGTACTCATTAAGAACATACCAGCAAGGAACATGTCCAAATCGTCTGCAGACACATCAAACACAGCTCCCCTCCCATCAGCTGTCAGAGCAAGACCCTTAACAGTCTCAACTTTCTCTTCAGGTAAAAACCTCCTCAAGATACTATAAGCAACACTGGAACATCATGAGAAAGAAAAACAGTAAGGAAGTAAAAAAGTGGGTGACTTAGACCGCCAGAGATCATTAAATCTGCAAACACAATTTTCTCTACTTCATCATTTATTCATTTTACATATCTCCAAAGGTAAAAATACATCTGACAAGGTAAAAAAAATGCACAACGTTTTTCATAATGCAGGTTACGGACTAGGAAGCAGGGATGCGGCAAGTAGGAGACGCACCCCGTCTATTGCTGTATCCCAAAAATTTATTATGGAATTATCCCGTCTATTGCTGTATCCCCAAAATTTATTATGGAATTCGCAGCTTAGGCGTCTTAGGGTTTATTTCCAGTTAGGAAATGGCGACTGAAGAAGATACTTGCTGCGACAGTCGATCGCACAACATTGGTAGTTGCCGACATCGATCCTTAAGGAGAAGAAGAAAATACACTTGCTGCGACGTGGCTGCCGACATCGATCCCTTCTCCGTCGATCTCTTCTTTTCTCTTTTCTTTCTCCTCTCCTCTCTCTTTTCTCCTGGTAGCGTGACATTGATCTCTGTCGTTGTGTGAATGTGTGAAGGAACAGAGCCCTATCTTTAAATATTTAGCCAAATTACAGTCAACTGCACATAGTTTGGTACAATTCAGTATATAGTCCCCCAAGTCAGTAATTATACATATACAAATAAGTCTCTGGACTTTAGATATATGAAAATCTTGTTTTGAAAAGCCTAAATAAATAATTATATACATATGTATTAATTAAATATGTGACATATCCCCACCACACCTGAGTCCCCATTTTTTAAGATTTGACGAACCCCCGTATCCCTGTGTCACGCACCCGTATCCTTGCTTCTTAGGTTACGAAAGTATATCTTTCCAACAAAAAAACAGGTCACAGAAAAAATGCAGTCAAACTGATCTTTCTTCCAGGGTACAACATATGCTAAAGATGACACATCTCAAGAAAATGAGCTAACAAACTGAGATATTTATAAACATCTTAAGCCTCATGGTCAAGCAAGTGTTCTTACCTTTTCTGGACACTACTACTCCCAATGAATGAGTTGGATATCATTCCAACAAAATAAGCTTACAGCAAAAGTCCAGGCGAGCAATGAGCAGGATTTCTTGGAGGGTATAAGACGTGCTAATAAGTACATTTCTCAAGATGCATACTAGAAATACATTGCTCAAACAAACTGAGATACTTGTCAACAACTTGAGCCTTCATAATCAAAGCAATAATCCTTGCCTTTGCATGGGGATTCAACCCCCCCCCCCTTCTCTCTTTCTCTCTCTTTTCTTTCTTTCTGTCTCTCTTCCAATCGATTACAATCACAGGATTTCCAGACAAGGACTTGTAACAATATGGTTTAACAATCTAATCTGTCTTGGACAGAATCTATAGAAGGACTTAAATTTCATTTACTCAATTTAACTTGAGTATTTGATCAACAAGTTGAACTCATACTGTCATACATGAAGCAAGGATTCTTTACAACTTTCATGCATTGGACCAAACCTTCAATGTCCCTCTCACACAATTGTCAATTGGGAAACATCAAAACATTAAAATTAGCCAATTTGGAGGTTTTTGGTGGAAACAATATTCCATAACCTCAACAAAATCAATTTTAGATATGTATGCATTAGTTGTGTGAAGAGTAAGCTTAACTAACAGCAGGAGTTTGGCTTATTTCATGCTCATGGTGGCATATAGGACAACATAAAACCCTTCTCATCAAAACTTTCCCTCCTTTTATTCTTCTCCCTTATATTTTGGTGATAGGGTTAGATCGGATAGCACATGTTGGCTACCGTTTCAAGGCATCTTACTTACGTTGCAGTTAAAAAAACTCCAAAACCATCAAAACAAGACAGCGGATCACATAGGAAGCAAACACCATTATGCATGTTGCTACATAGACTTGTTCAGTTTCTCATCATATGTTGTAAAATGATGAGTTCGCCCACACATAAAAAATGAAATGAAAGGGTAAACAGGCACTCACGATGGTGTGTGGATGGGTCTTCCAGCCTCAAGCAGAACTGTGGCGAAGTTCTCCATGGAAGTCAGAAGTGACCTACTCTTAATCTCAGTATAACCCTGCACCACGCAAATAGGCTCAAGTATTACAATCATACCAAGATATCAAAGTTTCGAATCCAAACAGTACAAAACAATATAACTCACAGTGGTCTTGGCAAGTGCCTTTGCCAGCAGTTCTACTGGTGATAGACCAGATGTATTTAGTAGCTCCTCAGCGGCAGACTTGAAGACCGGAATTACACTAAGAAAATTTGATATGTAAATGTTATCGTCATGAAAACACATTAGAGAATCCATAGAAATTTACCGAGAGAAAAAAATACCTGTCAGAGACTTCGGTGATCGTTTCTGCTGCTTCTAGGCCAGCAGCTTTAGCAATATCAGCAGGCTGAGGAGCAGCTATGTGCTCGAATTTCACACCAGACTCTCTTTCTATCCTAGAAAAATTTGACCTCCTTGGATCATAAAGCATAACAGCAACACCCGTGTTTCCTGAAGAAAATTGAAAAAATAAGTAATTTGAATTCAACATATAAAGACAAGACAACTCAAAAAATATATCATTTAAGATTTACCTGCTCTCCCCGTCCGTCCAGATCGATGAATGTAAGCTTCAACATCCCGTGGTGGTTCACACTATAGCATAAAAACTATAGTCAGTAAAGTAATACATACACGAAAGAGACAGAGAGAGTGCAAATAGAAAGAGGAAAGGAAAGACCTGGATGATCAACTGGACGTCGTTAATGTCTAGTCCCCGTGCTGCTACATTTGTAGCCACTAAAGTCATGAACTTGCCTGATCTGAATCCAGAAAGAGTGACCTGGAAGCATCGCAAATAGTTTAGAAACAAGGTTAACATAATGGTCTACATAACCCTATGTAGACAACTAAATAACCATATGACATAGGAAATCAAGACAACTTCAGTTCATTAAAAGGTAATACAAACAAGCTATGTTACACGGACTCTTCACTTTCACTTTATTCTAAAGTACCCGTGTCCGACACTCAACAATCAGACAAGGACATGGGTACCAGACACTTCACTTAAGTGTAAAAAATTGACAAAACTGAAATGTCAAACTCTTCAAAATACTGTATCCAACCGAGCACTCTATCCTAGCCCGTGTAACATAGCAAACAAGGGTTGGTATGATAAAATATTTTTCTTGTAAAGTTCAATAAAATATGATACTAAACTTCAACTCAAGTTGAATGGATATTATCAAATTTGAAGGAACCCTTTCATGTAAATTGAAATATATATATACACACACACACACACGAGGTCAATATTACGAATTCCGCCTAAAAAAGAAGCATCATAGTTTGTTATTAGACAAATTATTTCACATATAGTGTGAAGCCATCAATATCAATGCATAGTCCCAGAAATAGTTCTTTTTTTAGCTGAAGGAATTATTGCAACATTCCTTGTTTTGTATTTTCTTTTATTTCCCCATAGCGCAATATATTTAGGGGCTCCAAGCTCCATATAGGTTCTCCAATTCTGCATATGGTGGGGATGAACTCGAAGCCTTTTCATTCCCAAAAGATATTTTAGCTAGGGAACCCCAAAAATCAAATATTTACAACCAAAAAAAAATCACATGGAACATCAGGTTTACAAATTTAGAAGAATGACGTAAGACAAAACCTTTGGGTCAATGATATTTTACCTCACGTGTGGCCTGTTGTATGTCCCCATGCAAAGCACGTGATCCAGGCAATATCCCAGCTAGTTGAGAAGCAGAATCTTTTGTCTCCGTGAAAATGATTGTACGACCCCCACTGAAACAACACAGCCCATGAGATAAGAAATTGAGAGAAGTATTAACTATGTACAAAATGTCAGAAGATCATAATTCACAAGTTTCAAGGTCTAAAAAGATTAACCTGCTATAACAGCGAATAATATCAGGAATAAGCTGTGCTCTGGCAGAACCAGAGCAGGGAATAACAATATGTCTCACATTTATACTGGCCTTCATTTTCTCATTACCAACAAGATCTGCAGTTTTCTTGTCTGGCTTCAGAAACCTAGAAGCAATCTAACCACGCAAAACATATGTTTATGCCAGACCAGAGAACAGGAGGGTTTGACAAGGGGATACAGGAACAGTTTTGACAGATAAAATCTGAAGGTTAACTATTAGATGGGGGAAAGGGGGAAGGGAATAGTATCAACAAAGTTAATGGGTCACAAAATGAACCTGCTTCACCCAAGCTGGTAAGGTTGCACTGAAGAGAAGAGTTTGAACTTTGCTTGCATCTTCTACCTTGCCTTCAGAGTTTAAAAAGGGGCAAGTTAATCAACCCACATGTAGTTACCGAAGTAATTAAAGACCCACATAGAAAACACAGCCACTTCCATTTTCTCATCTATACCAGCTTGGATTTTATTCTTCCAATATAGAACACCATCAAAGGTAAATTAATAATTGATGACACACATTGAAGATACTGAGATACATGATACAATAATCGTTCCATATGATATGGTACAAGAAAATCAGTCAACAAAAGCCTAAGCACATGCTTGTGTCTATCAAATCACCTAGAATAAGTTCCACATCTTCAACGAAACCCATCCTCAGCATTTCATCAGCTTCATCAAGAACGCGAAACTTCAATGAGCTGAAATCAATATTTCCTCTCTCTATGTGATCCTACAACAAGATTTTCACAAAAGACAGTTTATTAATTAACTTTATTTGTAAAATGCTAGGTACAAATTTTAGTTCAGCAAAGTATACCTTAATTCGACCAGGTGTTCCCACGACTATATCAACCCCTCTTTTAAGCTGATTGTGTTGAGACTGGTAGGGAGCTCCCCCATATAAACAGCATGATGCTAGCCCCAAAGCCCTGCCATAGACTTCAAATTCAGCAAACACCTATGACAAAAATAAAAGGTGAAATAACAATAAGTTAAATCAAAAGACTCAGAATTAGTGCTCAATAAAAGTTCTTTGACGTAAGTTATTGCATAATACCTGTGTGGCCAGTTCCCTAGTTGGTAATAGCACAAGAACACTTGGTGACCTCCCATAACCAGTGTTCCGAGATGCTTTTGAGGGTCCATTTGTTAAGGATTCCAATATGGGTAACACAAAGGCCAAGGTTTTACCCTGCATGATCACAAAGCACACAAAGGCAGACTAGTTATCCAATCTTGTAACAGGTTAACTAGTAATGCTTCTCCAGACTAGTAAGTTTTACAATGGCACTCAACATAAATGTGATACAAGGTTTCTCAATTCTGAGCTACTATAAGGAGTAAGGCTACATCAGTGTATTTAGCACTTTCCATTATAAAGGTTAGCACTTTCCATTATAAAGGTGAAAAATCTCACTCACAAAAATGTGAATTATCATATTTCTAGCATCGTCGACAATATCCTTCATGTAGTTTTAACTAATAACCATAATCATACTTAAAAGTCATTAGAATCCTTAGTTACCTGACCAGTTCGAGCTCGACCAACCAAATCTGCACCTTCAAGGATAGTATTAAAAGTCATAGCTTGAATTGGAAACAGCGCTTCAATCCCCTTCGACTTCAATGTGTTTCTCAAAGACTCCGAAATCCTAAAATTCGACACCGCATTAGGATTCACTTCCTCTTCTTTTTCTTCAGTCTCCATTAACTTTATCTTCTTCTTCTTATCCTTCAAATTCATCGGTTCCCCGAGCTCGGAGCTAGTTTCGCTCCTCTCTTCGTCGTCATCCTCCAAAACTTTACGCTTTTTCTCTTTCTTCTTACTCTTCTTCTTCTCCAGAAAATTCTCTTCCGAATCATTGAAGGTAAATTCATTAGAATCAGATGAATTCTTTTTACTCTTCTTCTCTTTCTTGCTCTTCTTTTCAACAGAAGAGTCAAGTTCTAGGGCTTCAGTGATTGTGGTGCTGTTCTTCATCTTCTTCTCCTTCTTCTCTTTGTGACCGTCGGGGGAGATAGGTTCAGAAATAGATAGAGACGGCATAATTATGTGAAACTTTTAGAGGGAAAATTAGGTCTCTCCTGCTATAAAAGGAATGTGGCACTGAATTGCAGAAGCAGGAGAGAGAGAGGGTTTTAGGGTTAGTGTTTTTATTCCGTTTTGACAAGTGGAGGTCCTTGAAGTGGAGGCGGAGGTTTTGCGCACCGTTGGATAGTAAAACCTTAGGACATTGCGGAGTTGCCGTTAGATCGGAAATTAATTGTCTCGTTTAGACGTACATCAAAATTATACATTAGTATATTTAAATTTTATTTATTTATATTTTTATTTATTATTAAAAATCAAAATATAAATAAATAAAATTCAAATACGTTAATATCTAATTTTCATGTCACATAAAATTTTTATTGTCAAAAAATTCCTGCAAAAGATTTTGTTAAATTTCATCCAGACCCCTGTGTCTTAATAAATTAACACATGATACCACTACAACTTTCGAAAATAGCAGACCACCCCAATTTGGAAGAGATGTTATATCACGTTTATATTGAGTTCACAGCGAAAGAATAAGGAGTTATTTGTTTATTTTTGAATAAGTTTAAATTTGACCGAATAAGTTATTTAGACTATTTGTTTAACAATTTTTTAAATGCGTCTAAATGTGTTTTAACGATTCATCCAAAAATTTGTGGCTGAATAAGTAAAAATAGTGTTGAATGATATTTTTACTTACATTTTATCATAGACAATTAAAATTTACATTCAATATCCATCTTGTTTACTATTTTAAACAAAGTTTATTATGTACAAATTATTTTTGATTTTTGTTTAACAAATTAGATAACCAATTTAATAAATGTTGTTGTAGTCTTTTGTTTTAATTTTATGTACTATATAATGTTTTAATATTTTTTAGTATTTTATTCTTAAAATTATATTTTTAATACTCTCTCCGTCCCAAATTAATTGCTCAGTTTTGACTTTTTTAAGTCAAATTGACTATTTTTAGAATTAATAATTAAGCATATATAAATATATTTCTAAAATTATAAAAATTGGGGTTAGTAATAAATTGTATATACTTTCTTTTGGTTATAATCTCTTCACCTATATTTTAGCAAAAATAGTAAAAAGATTAGTTTTAAAAATAGTCAATTTGAAAAATCAAAACTGAGCAATTAATTTGGGACGGAGGGAGTAGTATACTTCATTAAAGATTGTTCAAAAGTTTATATTTAATTTTTCTTAGATATAAGATAACATTATTTATTTATAATTATATAATAAATTTATTGATAACATCTCAAAAGGTTAAAATAAGATAATACACATATTCAGATGGTTTAGACAAATAATTATCAAATACATTATTTAATTTCGTATTCAAATCTTCAACTTCATTCAGCTCATTTAGATTTTTTTATATATTCAAAAAAATTCATTCAATTTTATCAAATAACTCCTAAGTTCTCTTATCTATTTGTTTCTCACCCTACATTTTTTTGTTGCTTCTTTCTTTAATTTTTTTCCCCTCTCTAATTTTAGTTCGTTGCCAAGTGTGATGTACACGTTAGTAAATTAAACTAAATTAGAATAAACTGGGAGTTGAATCCTTTAATTGAAAAAAAGAAAAGAAAAAACATGTATCAAAGTGGAATGGGAAGCATAGTTCAAGGTAACAATATTTAATTAAGTCTATTTTAAATAAATCAATATTCCTTCCGTCCTAAATTAATTGCATTTCTAGGACTTTTTAAAGTCAAATTGACTATTTTTAAAACCAATCTTTTTACTATTTTTGTTAACATATAGGTGAAGATATTATAGCCAAAAGAAAATATATACAATTTATTACTAATTTTAATTTTTATAATTTTAAAAATATATTTATATATGCTTAATTATTAATTTTAAAAATAGTCAATTTGATTTTAAAAAGTCTTAGAAAAACAATTAATTTGGGACGGAGGGAGTATAACATATTTGTATCGTGTTGAAAGTAGAGTTATAAGCATAACAAGCATTTATCAAATATATATGTATTTAAAAATTTATCAAATATAATTATAATAATATAATTACGGTACATGATAATTAAATATATACAACCGTGGGATAAAAAAATAGCATTGCCCCGATCTTAAACCTCACCAACGATCATGTTACGATGGGACATGGGTCGAGTTAACTGCGTGTATTAAGGTGTAAATTAGCATCGGTACGATAGAGGTAGTTAATTTATATGTTACTTTCCTCCTTTCAAATATTGTATAAGGGACATGTAATTATGTGAATCTGGAGTTATTAGGATATCTAGGTTAGTTTCATATGGTTAACAAATTTATTTAAAAAATATATTCGATCTTATGGATGCAAAAGGTATACAAAAATATAAGAACATAAGAATTTTCATTTGGTTTGATGATGTATATCATGAGACTTTATAGTAACAAAAGAAATAAATAAATTTGAATTGTCGAAAAGCAAACTTGTTTTACACAACTATTAACATAGTACTCAAATCAAATGTAGTTTTATATATGTTGATAATTTTGTATTACTATCTTTATTTGTACAGTTGAATTTTCTTCTAAGAATATACCCGAGCAGGGTATCTAACTTAGTACCCGATTGATTTAACTCTACAGATGTAAAAACATTAACAAATATAAAAAAATGTATTAAAAAAATCACTGATGTATGGCAATAGCCTTATAATAATGAAATTAAACAAATTAAAATAATTGAAAACTTATTTATTTTTGTAGGAGTATAATAAAAACTCCACATTTCCAAATAAATTTATGTATTGTCGTAATTTTGCATTGCTCTCCCTGCCTACATAATTAGATTTTCTAAATCAAAATATATTTAAAATAATTTTTAGGAAAAGGAAATAAATATAACGGTCACTTGGTCTGTATCACCAATACTAGATTAAAGCTACTACATTTGTATAAAAATTAGAATATTACATTTTTTTAGTATAAATTTTAAAATATTAAGATTTGCATTATTTTTTATGCGACTTTAGTAGGTGCGAATTGATATTTTTACAATAAAAAATGACGATTTTTATCGGTTGAACACCCCTAGTTATTATGTGATTTCATTTATGCGATCTTCTATTAAGAGGACGATTTTAATTTTTTTTGTTTGCATTTGACATGTTTAAACATGTCAAATGCAAACAAAATTATATATAAGTATGTACATCCCAAATGTTAATATTAAAAATTAAAGTTAAATATTGAAAAAAGTCAACAAAGTTAATAATAATTTTGTTGACTTTTTTCAATATTTAACTTTTTTTAATAATAGTCATTAAAGTTAAATATTGAAAAAAGTCAACAAAATTATATATAAGTATGTACATCCCAAATGTTAATATTAAAAATTCTCATTTCAAGACAACAATACAAAATAAAATAGAATAATATTAGATATTTCAAATTTTTGATCTTAAATAATATGAAATTGAATATTTTATTAATGATTTATAACATAATCAATCATTTAAAATTTATCCAACTAATATTATAATGACAAATAAATTAAAATACTTTTTGAGATTAAAATTTTGAGTCTTTTACCTCGCCCAATAAAATATACTGGTAGGTTCTTACATTTTTATTCTGTAGTCGAATCCCATTTTATGGGCTATGGAAGTCCAAATCACTGAAAAATCTATCATTTGATGGGCTATGGTAGTCCAGATGAGTGAAAATCCTATCATTTGATGGGCTATGAAAGTTACGTGGATGGTCTAAGTGCATTATGGGCCACCTACTGACAGGTAGGAGTTGAAACTCATAGTAAATTACCAATCAACGTGTTCCTAATCTCATGTGCCCTCCGATATTGCCATTCACATTTAATAATTGTGCATCACTTGTAAAATTAAAAAAATACATATTTTTATATACGTTATAAGTATATTTATTTATATAATATAAAAGTTGTTTTAAAATTTTAACACGTTATCTCTAATTTTGATACTAAGAGAGTAATATATACTTCCTCCGTCTTAAATTAATGGCTCAGTTTTGACTTTTTTAAGTCAAATTGACTATTTTTAAAATTAATAATTAAGCATATATAAATATATTTCTAAAATTATAAAAATTGGGGTTAGTAATAAATTGTATATACTTTCTTTTGGTTATAATCTCTTCACCTATGTTTTAGTAGAAATAGTAAAAAAAATTAGTTTTAAAAATGGTCAATTTGACTTTAAAAAGTCAAAACTGAACAATTAATTTGGGACGGAGGGAGTACTATTTTGTTTTACAAGAAAAAGGTTATTTTTAAGAATAATAAAATAAAATTACACAATATTCTTAAATTTATCATTATAATTTTATCATTATACTACACTATTAAATTAATTATTTATTAATTTTAGTAGTATACATGAAATATATTTATATTTGTAAAGTTTATACTCCGTTAATAAACTTTGCAAATATAAACTTTGTTATTTATAAACTAAAATTAATATATTAATTAATAAATTATTTATTTATTAATTTTAGTTTAGATAAATAAAATTATTTTTATGAAATGAATGAAATATAAAATAGAGTCAAAATTGGGAAGTACATACTTGTTCAATTTTATACATGAAAAACTCCGTTAATCTAATGGCATGTTATACAATATAATTACTACCCCATTGTAAGCCATTAGATTAGGAACTAACAATATAATTTTCAATTACTACAATGCACGTGCTCTCGGTCTGACCGCTAGGCTAGATTGCAGCCCAATTTGTGACTAATTTTGTACATTTGGAAGAACAAAATTAAATTCTTATCGTTCTGACAAATAATTAAAGGTCAACTCTTCATTCATAAATGGTAGCTTTGTTTTTCATCCATTTTTATCATTTGGTTCTAATCTGAACCCTAAAGTGTTGCTCGCACCGACACAGTTAGTTACGATTTCTTTTATCATGGACTATGAGTTTGGGCAAGATTTGCAATAGTTGACAAGTTTAACGTTCAATTTTAAAATTTGGTACCTCCTTCCCGATGCTATAAAATTAAATAAAAATGTAAATCTTAGCATTAATGTATTTTTTGAATACTTACATTTCAATATTAAAGTAAGAGAATTTAATTTCATGATACAGATGTGTGGTGCTACCATCTTACTAAAACTCGATCTCAGTATTATTAGTTTTGATGGTAAACTATTTTATTTTGTGTTTTGACCTATTAAATTATAAAGATTGGAAATACTGTTCTTTAATTCTAAAAAAAAAACTACAATAAAACTAGATTAACGGAAGGATAATCAGACTAAGGTGAAAACAATACTAAGCCACAACACAAAGTAGTAGTAGTAGTAGTAGTATATTTCACATTTACTATTTTGTTGTGTTCCAAAAAGATTGTTAGAAGCTAGAACAATCTCTGTACGTTGGACCACCAATTTGATGATTGCCCAGTGGCCTAGCGGTCCACTAAGCCACAGGCCCACAAGTACGATAAGCCTCCATCACCTTACGGTTGATTTGGTCCCCTGCATATTTAATTATTGTACTTGGGACTATCAGACCTTACTCCTTAGGCTAAGCTAGCAACCAAAAACATATCCTCATGCGTGCTTCTCATGATATGTTTGCAACTTTGCATATGTTTTTGTTGGTATAATTTCGACTTTTTTACATAATAATACTCCCCTCGTTTACTCTAGGGACTCTTTTGACTTTCATATACTCCGATCTAAAATAAAGTGTTAATATTGATTTTTCCAGAATTAATTTATAATATTTTTAAATTAAAATTGATATTACCTTATTTAATTTTAAACAATAAGATTATAAAAATTGTAAATCATCTAAAAAATAAATCTGATTACAAAACTGAATTTGAAAGCATCTTCAATTAACTTTTTTTTTATAAAAAAATAATCATATTTTGAATATCCAAACACTAAATTTTTGAATATCAGCCTAAAGTTTAGCCCAAAATAAAAGTGAATTATAAATTTCGTAAGTTTTAAAAGCAGAAAAGCTTGATTCTAAGTATGAGAACAGTAATCCACGACCTTTATGGGACCTTAAAAATAAATAAAAAGACGAGAGAATAAAGTTTTGGGACATCAAAAAGAAGAAAAGAGAACCTAAGTTATATATTGGGCTTAGGAGCCAAAAAAAAAAAAATTGTTTAAAAAAGGAATTCATTCTTTTCATGTTAGTATAAAAATAATAAAATTTTATCATTACGATCTTATTAAAATGTCGTTACTATAACTTAATTAAACTAAACTCATAAGATAAATATGAAATAAAAATATATCATTAAAAGATACTTATAAATTTTATTAATGTGACTTTTTGTGAAAAGGAACAAATATGATTTGTAGTATCTCAGTGTCACATCAAAAAATATGATAAAAAATTATTTATATATAAAAAAATAAATTATTAACAATAATATATTCGGTCATTATTTTTTAATAAGCTTGTGGTAAGTCAAAATTAACCCAAAATTTGTATCAAACTCTCTAGAAGGGATCTAGCTTCTTTATTGCTTAACAAGCCCTTTAAAATTTAAACTGTCAAAGTATCCCATACTTCTTAAAGTTGTACCCCACTTATATTTGGCTATTTTCTTACCCATCCACTTTTTTCGCCTCAAATTTTATGTCCCATCTTACTTTTATATTTGTGTTATTCTTGTATAAAAACAATTCAAAATTAGCTTTAGCAGAAAATTCATAATTACTAATTAACCAACAAATACCACGGGAACACTCATTGTGCTCAGCCTTAAATCAAATTTTTTGAATCACAAACAAACTTACAATTTCCATTAATATTATGCCTGATGCCCTCTTTAGCAATATAACAATTCCTATTACATTTGGGCATGTCTTATTTATTAAGACCAAATGTGATGATTCAATAAAGATCTCTCCCAAGTCCAAGTTTAAATTCAACAATATAGGAGACTAAAAGGGTAAATTTCTCCTAATTCTCCTCTCTTGATTTTTTTTTAAAAAAATTAAATTATAATAGTATAAATTCTCAAAATTAAATAAATAAATAAAAAGTTACCTATTTATACACACTCCAGTGCCCTAAGAATCTACTACATAGTTCAATCAAACAGAAAGATTTTTTTTTAATTTTTTTTGAAAAGCTTATGATTTGATTAAATCAAACCCTAAGTTTATTAAAACAATTATTCTCTACTCTACATTAGGCCTAATATAATTTCCGGGAAAAGGCCACCATTATTATTTCGGCACAACAATATAATATTTTAGTTGAAAACAAGAAATTCTTAAAATAATACTACAACTCAACTAGGTAGAGCTCAAACCATCAAACTGAATTTTCTCTTCCTTTTTTTTTTTTTTTGTGGATAGAAAACTGAATTTTCTCAACCCCAAAGAATGCAACTGTTTATAAGGAGTATAAACTGAAATTGTAATTTTATAGGAAGGGATAATATATACTAATTACAACATGAAATCTATAAAAAATGATACAAGTATACCACAAGAATCAAATAATACCATTACCACCCCTTCATTTCCACCTAAACTTACATTACTTCTGCTGCATCCCTATAACCTAAGTATATTGATTTATTTCACATTCAAAACCAACTTTTATCCCCAAAATACCCCCATCTCTCTTCTTATTTCCACTTATATCCTCCCTCTTGTTCCTTGATTCTCCTCAGAACTCCATCCACAGCAACATCAAATGCATCCTTAATACCCTTTAAACCCTCATTGGGTTTTGCATACACAAGTTTTGGTATATACTCCACCACTTTCTCTCTCATCCTCCTCACTTCTTCTTTACTAATTTTCCCAAGTACCCCTCTTATGGAGGTTCCATTTTTGACCTCATTCCGGTCTATAAAAACAGAATAACTCCCCGGTTCACCCGGTAAAAACCACTCGTATTGATAGTAAGCCGTCCTTTTCCAGAAAAAAACCGGAATCGAACCGGCCACCATGCAATCAAATATAGACCGGCGAGTAAAGCTATCACCTCTGGGCTGTAAACAAAAGTCCGAGTCCAGAAACGTTTCTAGAATAGCTGACGTACCGTTTGAGCACTTCGACCCGCCACAGTCCACGACTCGGCACGAGCCGGAATCGTTGTAACACTGCTTTAGTAACAAGCCTCGAAAATCGTTCTTGATGAATCCACGTGTGGCGCCGGCGAAGCAGTAGAGGATGGGGCGACGTCGTTTGTTGACAAAATCCTGCCAAAGCGACACATCGGAAGGGGAATTGGGGTGGAATCCGGTGGGGTATGGAACACCAATATCAAAATAGTCCCACGAGTTCCGTTCAATCAGAAGGCGGGTGATGTTTCTCATCCCGGGGAGGTAAATACATTTTGACCCCCAGTCTTCATCATTTGAACGGCGAAAATCCCATGTGATGCGGCCCATGGTGATGAAGTGATCCCAGCCGTTGGATCTGTTCCAGTAGGGTTGATCCTGAACCCACTTCAGAATCATCTCGCAATGGCGATCACGGTCCCTGAATGTGTAATTCGACGTCCATAAATACTTGCCCACCGCGAGTCCAGCGTAGAATGGAATGTAGAACGCCGTAGCGGATTCTGGCTCTAGGGTTCTGCAATGATAATTCATCATACGGTTGTGGTAAATAATCTCCAAAGCAAACTGATCTGTCCAGTACCATGCATCGGTGAGATTCTCCGGCACGACTCCGGCGACTCCTGCTGCTTTCCGGCCGAACCCATTGTTGGAAAACGTGTCACAACTGGAGGCCCAGGGGTTTAACTCATCGCATTTTTGTAATAAGTCGGTGTTAAATTCTGATGGGATGTCGTAGATGTAGACCTTACCGGAGAGGCATTGAGTGGTTTTGCCGCTGCGGACGTCGGAGGCGGAGAGGCCAGGGGATATGGGAGCCGGGAATTGGGGGGAGGGAGTGGAGATGGGAAGAGAGCGGGAGGCCAGGAGGATAAGGATCTGGAGGATGAAGATGAAGAGAATGAGCCATGAGCGAGGGTGGTGAATTAGGGTTTGGAGGTAGGTGAATGAAAATTTGCGATGTAAGGTTGGGGTTTTGGGTTTCTCTGGAGAAGGATAATCGGAAAGGGGAAGCATGAGAACCAGGTAAGTTGGGCGGTTTCCGGCGGAATATGGCCAGATAATTAGTAGGTGCTTTGAACGTTTTGATTCTTTTGAGTTTTGTGTGGTGGTGTGGGTGGCACCTGTTCCAAGAACGTCAAAGACGGTACACAGAGATTATAAAGTGGAAGGGCTTATTTAGTTAGTTCGAGTCTTTTAAACTGTTGTTTATACGCGTGTCCGGTTACCTAAATGACAACCGACAACAAATAACTGATACGTGTCAGTTTTTCTATAAAAAAAATTAATAATCTACAAATAAAAATTGATATTTCCCTAAAATCATAAGCGTGGGGACTCATTTATTAATTGTGTAACACAAAATTTGTGTAATAATCACTTTTAGTTATGAAAATATCAATTCTTAAAAATAATACTACATTCCTAATACATTTACATTTATAATAAAAAATAATATGCATATGTTAATAAATATTTGACGAAATTGGATTACGACGTACCAACATGAAAATGTATGTAATAATATAGAATAAATTAAAGTAAGATCATTCTTAATTTTTATTTATCTCATATATGCATATACATCGTAATTATAATTCGGCTGAAATTAGTTAAAAATAAACTTTCGTAATGTATAAGAAGACTCTTTGTAATAATTAACAAATTTTGAATATAAATGTGTCCTAAATATATTTATACATAATGTACTCCTTGTTGATACCATATTTATTATTTCTACAAATATAATTATAAAAATTACTCTAAACTATCTAAGTAATACTCGTTGATCCAATATTTATTATTTTAAAAAATTAATAAATCACATCAATTTTAAATTTATAAATATTTTAAATTAAATTCATAAAATTAAATTTGATTTTGTATTTAAAACAAAAGAAACGGT
The DNA here is from genome assembly GCA_034770075.1 of Aralia elata. Classification (NCBI taxonomy): domain Eukaryota; kingdom Viridiplantae; phylum Streptophyta; class Magnoliopsida; order Apiales; family Araliaceae; genus Aralia; species Aralia elata. The sequence continues at coordinate 108,720,638 of CM068385.1, read as the reverse complement.
AAACTCTACGATATTAATATATGTATTTAAGACACATTTAATATCAATTTCGAGATTCCTAAGTCCTACCATTTAGAAAAAGTGAACAAAAATATACTATCGGAGCATGATATTTCCAAGAAAATTTATCATCATCAGCACAAACTAATGCATTGGCCCAACTTATATCACGTATATAAAATTTTATATTATATTGAAAATAATTAAAATTACGGGAAAACATTATTTCTCAAAATATGAGGGAAAATTATGGATCTACCGTTTAGTTTAGATTACCATGACAGACCACTTTACTAAAATCAGTTGGTCGGATTTGGTCCATCCTGCTGCTGTGAGTAATATTCCCTACTTTCTTAAATAAGATTTTTTTTTTCTTTTTTGTTCAATCTAATATTAACGATACATTTTTTATTGTACAATATTAAATGACATAATTTGTTTTAAACGCCGTATATTTAATTATGAAATGGATAGAGTTTGAGATTAATACTTATAAGAGAAAAAAAAGTTAAATATTTGGTGCATTCTTATTTTATTTTTCCCTTGCTATTATCTCTCATCTCTTGTAGAAACAGAAAACATATACACCTAATGAATTTTTCAACCAATTGACACATGAATTGGGAACAGAAAATAAAACTAGTCCTTTTCAGTTTTTGAGTAGCCACAGGCCCACAGCCCACATGGAGATGGGCCAACTTGACAAGCTATATAATAATGTTGCTAAGCCACCATGCATCCAGATGAATGAATCCGACGGGAGTGATGAGCACTGGACGTCATGCATGGTCTACTAATCTAAGCATGAACAAACCGTGTACCGTCGTACATATTAGCTACTACCTAGCTGTTATAATATGCATGTGCTTGCATGCATACGAGAACCGCTTACGACTTTTGGCGGTGGATGGCACATGAGAATTGAGAAGGGTCCATCACCCTAAATTTGGCTTGTGTCCACATAATAAGTTTGTTTTTTAGACTCTTCTGTTGGTTCTATTAGACAAGATGAACACATCCACATCCACATCCACATCCACATCCAGCAGGGGGCTAGCTAGTATTCTAAACATAACAACTACTTTGTCAAGCTGAACAGATAAGGAGAGTAAAAAAAAAAAATTACCTTTTTAAGATTCGAATAAACATAATCATTAAGTTCACGACTTTTAAGAACCATATGAATTGAATATATATACTACTCCTTAAAAGTCTTTCCAGTGCTTGTTATCAGTACATTACATATGAAACATGATCAAAATAACAGAAACTTCTTTCTACATATTCAACGGATAGCATCCTTGCTCATCAAAAACTGTTCCAAATATATATATAGGCATGGCATTTATAGGGAAATAGTAAACAGGGGCGGACGAAAATTTTTATCAAGAGGGGACACACTTATAATTAAGTAAAAATAATAAAATTATTTTTTTTATTATACAAAAAAAAAATATTTGTAATGTCTGCAAATATTAATGTATATTTATCATTAAATATATTGAGTTGTTAGTTTAATAGTAGTGACCTATAATAAAATTATGATAACAAATTTAAAAATATTATGTCATTTAATTTTTTCTCCTATATATATGTAAAAAAAAAAATTCCTTCTAAAACGACTTACATAATGGAAAGAGGGAGTAGATTTTAAAAGAAATACTTCACTCTAATTTATAAGATCAATTTTGACTTTTGAAAATTATTAGACAAGATGAACACATCCACATCCAGTAGGGGCTAGTAAGTATTCTAAACATAACAACTACTTTGTCAAGCTGAACAGATAATTAGGAGAGTAAAAAAAAAAATACTCCTACCTTTTTAAGATTCGACTAAACATAATCATTAAGTTCACGACTTTTAAGAACCATATGAATTGAATACTACTCCTTAAAAGTCTTTCCAGTGCTTGTTATCAGTACATTACATATGAAACATGATCAAAATAACATAAACTTCTTTCTACATATTCAACGGATAGCATCCTTCTCATCAAAACCTGTTCCAAATATGGAAATGGATCCTCTCCGTTTCACTTCCCTCCGTTCACCAATTTAGATTAATAAAGATTTTGTTAGTAACGATCTAAATATGTTAATAGATAATTAATGATATTAAGATTAATCCTAAAAAAAAATAGTAATTCGACATTTTTTTACCGTTAAAAGTCTAAAAGAATTTTCACCGTTGAAATTAACGATGAAACTTCTTTTAGACTTTTAACGGTGAAAAAATATCGGATTACTAATTTTTTTTTTTAGGATTGATCTTAATATCATTAACTATCTACTAACATATTTGGATCATTACTAACAATTTTGTTAGTAAGTCAAATTAGTGAACTTGACCGAAATGGAGGGAGAATGAAATGGAGGGGATCCTTGTCCTCCAAATATAGGCATGACATTTATAGGGAAATAGTAAACAGGGGCGGACAAAAATTTTTATCAAGAGGGGACACACTTATAATTAAATAAAAAATAATAAAATTACTTTCTCCATTATACAAAAAAGAGTCTTATTTGTAATGTCTGCAAATATTAATGATGTATTTTAATTACATATTTACCGTAAAATATATTGAGTTGTTAGTTTAATAGTAGTGACTTGTAATGAAAGTATGATAACAAATTTAAAAATATTATGTTATTTTGTACTACTAGCAATAAATAAATAAAAAAGGAATTTTTTTGTGGGAAAAAATCACAAATGAAACTCTTTTATTGTGAACAAGAGGAAATAACAAAATTCATCAAATATACCCCCTCCTTTCTATTATATATGACTTTTAAGACACAGAATAAGAAATCTCATTAATTCTAATGTTAAGTAATTAATATTGGTTTGAAATTTTATTACTACCCATGCACTAATTAATTACTCCTCCTCTCTCTCAATTACTCTATTTTTTTAGAGGCAAAGTCGGAAAAGATTAATTTTTTCTCCTAGATATATGTAAAAAAAATATTCTTCTAAAACGACTTACATAATGGAAAAGAGGGAGTAAATTTTAAAAGAAATACTTCATTCTAATTTATAGGATCAATTTTGACTTTTAAAAATCAATTTTAGACATTTTCAAACTTAAAATTAATGAGATTCATTGAAAATTACAAAATAATAAATCTTATAATTAGTAGTATTTTTTAGATAATTTATAATATTTATCATTGTATTGATTAAAATTAAATAAACCTATGTTAATTTTGATTTTAAAAATATCTCAAATTAATTTTAAAAAGTCAATAACAATCTTATATTTTAAAACGGATGTGACATAAAAATCATCACAAAATTATTTCTTAAAATTAGTAAATATTTTTCTCTACTTTTAAGAAGGGCACTTTATCTAAATACCCTTATACTAACAAAAAATTACAAAAATCAAGAGGGCCTTGCCCTAGTGTGCATCCCTCCCTGATTTTTTTCGCTATCTTTTTTAGAGAACTGCCTAAAATTCCAACTAAAAAGTAAAATTCCAACTAAAAAGATGAAATGATTTTTCATTATCTCAATTGAAGTAACGAGCCCCCAAGTAAACCCTAAACCCCAAGTCTAAATATAAGCCAACTAGTACAAACATTGTACTCTGTTCAGTCATGATCCCTGCCATCCAATGGAGATCTGCTACATTCTAGTATATACTTGGAAAGTATTATCCTCTAATTAAGTAACCTAAAAAATCTTAAAAAACAACTCCAACTGCACAATTACGTTGGTGTACCTCTACCATAAAGCTAAAAAATTATTCATGAAAATTCAGAAAAACTTTTAAGCTGAAACCATTTGGCAAGAGAACAATACATGAAAAAATTCAAAGAGCAAAATTCTTCTCCAGTAGAGACATCCTGTGTTGACAGGGATTATCATTACACCATAAGCATAAACATATGGTTTCCTTGTCATGACTCATATTAGAATGATATATTCCTTGTTTTATGCCCAAAAGGAAGACCCTTACTGAGCGAGCTATGTTGTAAATTTCTAAATAAAGTGATGGTCAAATGTATTCAAGTTATAGACAACCTATATATGGATCAAAACAGTATTGAATATAATATACTCCATCCGTTTCAAATTATAAAATTAATATTGACTTTTTAAAAGTCAATTTGAGACATTTAAAATTTTTAAATTGACATAATTCATTTAAGCTTTAAAAACAATAAGTATTGTAACTAGTAGTATTTTTTAGGTACTTTATGATATTCATAATTGTATTGACATAAACTAAAAAAAATCATGTCAAATTTAACTTTTGTGGTGGAGTGAAAAGTAATTCCCCTTCAGTTTAACCTTTGTGGTGGAGTGAAAAGTAGGGTGTATTAAAATCATCACCCTGTGACAAATATTAATGAGTTCTTCTATGCGGACATAATAATTGGACATGAGCTCTTTATAATTTTATCTATTTGTATTTTGACCCCCCTATTTTTTATAATGGGAGGTCAAAATACAAATAGGTAGGGGGGTCAAAATACAAATAGATAAAATTGTAAAGAGTTCATGTCCAATTATCATGTTCGCATAGAGTTTTTAAATACTAATACATTAAGAAAGTATCTTTTAAGACTTCTCATTTGTGCTCATCAATAAATTTTCCTCTGTTTAAGCCTTCTCTTCAGTTGAAGATATAAGTTCGATTCCCGGATCATATAGATATCAATCATGATACACTCAAAAAAGGAAAGGACAAGCTTTCCATCACTCTCCACAGTCCTACAGAATATAATTTTTACTCATACACAACAGGGAATGTGTTTTCTTTGTTTAAAAAATAGTTGGGGTGCCACACTGCATGCTATGCACCAGTTGCACACAAAATTGCTTCTTCTTTTAATTTTGCCCCCTTTTCCACAGGGAGTTACTTTCCTATCCATGTGTGAACTAAGGAGGTTAGCATGCTATGTATAACACAACAAAACTGCTCAATGCTCATATACCAATCAGCTTCATATCATGTACTAGATTATTCCAATCCCTGGTCTGAGGGAGAAGGGAAGTTTGGGGACAAAGAAAGCAACAATGGGCTACTTTTGGGTATCTATCAATGCCAGATTTGTACAGCAAAACTATCTCAAAACAAAATTATGAGGCATAAATACCTCCAACATGAAACAAGTTTGTGAAACTGACTTATTTATCTACTTTATGCTCGAAACTCTAACAAAGAAAGGAAAATGTTCAAAGATCCATTCATTGGATTTGATTATTTTAGATCTTATTAAACAATTTACTTTTCCTCCCATTTCAAGTTTAAAAACAAAATCTTAATGATAAGTTAACAACTCAACTTTACACAACTTAAGTACACATAAATTGGGTTCAAACTTCAAAGTAACATTTCCTCTCCTAGATCCCACCACTTCGGTAACAAAGAAACTAAAATGTGTTTTGATCCTTATTTTACCATGTAAAACATAGTTTAAATTCGCAAGCCTAGCAGGATGGTGTAACAATACTTAGTTTGACATATAACGGTTTATCCATTCAAATAAAAGTATAGATACAAGGTGATATCAGCATAATGAGAGATGAAATCTTACATATACACTAAAAATATTAATATAAAAGTAACGATTACCTGCAACAGGGAACCATAGTATAAAATTCGTTATAGTACATAGTCATACAATAAACAAGCAACAATAAGCAAAACCAACTGCTCTAATTAATCAAAAAGTAGCACCCAATAAAATGATAAAAAAAGAAGAAGCAAATCTTGAGCAGAATACACATTTGCATTATCAATTTACTATCTCAAGGTGCATATTCAAACAGTAAATAAATGAAAATTTCCAGTTCATTCCATTCCATTACCGTTACTGCTTCTTCAAGAGCAGAGGTCCAACATTATCCCCAGTAGCCTTATTGTGCTTCACATGGCTCCCATCACATAGGGGAAAAGTCTTAGACCTCCAACACCTACACACCCACAAAAAGCCCTTCGTTCATTAAATTATCATGTGACTTCAAAACGAAACAACGTGGACATATGTCAGCTAGATTAACACAACAAAAAAAAGTATTTATTTAACAGTAAAAGCAGTCAAATATATACATATATATTGTATATATGTAGAGTAATTGATAACAGAGCGAAAATTGGGGAACCTGCAGTAAGCGGTGAGGGGCTTGGAGAGTTCAGTAACGACGACAGAGTCGACAACTTTCTCTTCGGTCTTTCTGATTTCTGGGTTTATAGATTCTGCTCTCACTGTCACCGTCCGCCTTGACATCTGGTTAGTCCCAATTCTTCTTCGGTTGAGTTGCTCCGGTGGGGATACACCGAATGATAACCCTGCTGCACCCATCACACTTGAAATCAACGCCATGAATTTTCACTATTTTTTCTCTCTGGTGGGGTTTCAGTTTGGGAGGGAAGGGGGGAGTTTGGTGAAATCTGTTTTAGGGGTAGGTGGTGCGGAACTTGAGGAGAACACGCTCCTTTTAAATTTTGATGATATGATTTATCGATTATACAGATTACAGTTACATTGGGTGGCGATTGCATATCCACGTCATTTTCAAGCTCAAATATAGGTATTTATATGAAAACAAATACAAGTATATTTTGATTAAAAAAATAATACTATATATTTAGTCATTTGGATTAGCTTGTACAAATGTAATCGAGGTAAAATTAAATGGGCTGAGCCCAAATTATCTTGTTTAATATTGGTCCAAAATCAGCCATTTTGTATAACAATCTAACCAAAATTTTGACAATTTGGGCTTAGAGCTAAACCATGTCCAGACATTTATGTTTAATTATTAGCTACTAGTCATCTGACATGAACACTTTGTGTATGTGAAAAAAATAAAAAATAAAATTAAAATAAAAGAAGTTATAAGAGTAAAAATCAGATACGAGAAATAAAATGACAAAAAATAATGATACATACAATTATTTTCGTCTCTCTCCCTTAATAAAATATTATATATATATATATATAAAGATATTATATAACAATATACATTATTCATATATACTTTTAACTATAACTAAATAAAATCTATAGACCAAAATATTGAAAAGCTAAATAAACATCAAAGAATTTTTAATTATTACTGAAATAGTAGCTTGATAAGTTAGACCAAATGTGGATGATAGCTTAATAACAAGACATCTCCTTCTATTATAGGTTTGAGAGACAACTTAAATTTCTTCTAATTACCTAGTGAGTTGTGACCCCTAGGCCCATAAAATTAGAATGTATTTCCATAGTTCAATCGTAATAGCTCTAAAAAAAACAAACAGGAAAAGACTTCATAAAATTAAAGTAAAATCAACTTCCCTATCTTACTTGACAAAAATCAGACTTCATATAATTAGTTGGAATCGGGTGTCAAAATTAATTGAGTTCAAGTAGAGCGGTTGCCGAGTTAGAAACACAACTTTTGAATAAAATGATGGGCTTCAGTTGGTCCAACCCGGTCCACATATCAAATACTAGTTCTTTCATCAACACTAGGGGTGTTCAAAAAATTCGGTTTTTTCGGTTTTTTACCGAACCGGTTGATACCGGTACCGGCGGTACCGGTTTTTTTCGGTACCGGTTTTTTCGGTATCGGTTTTTCGGTATTTTAACACTTTTCGGTACCGGTAGCGGTAAGAAATTTTTTGAATTCGGTACAAACCGAAATACCGAAATACCGAAATATATAATTATTATTAATAATTATATATATAAATATAAATTTTAATTATTATTAAATAATAATTATTGTTAATTATATATTTATTTATTGTTAATATATATAAAAAAATTATTTAATTATTATTAATAATTATATATATTACCATGCGGTATTACCGACAACCGAACCGAAAAAATCGGTACCGATTTTGTACCGAACCGGTACCGAAACCGGTAATTCGGTACCGGTACCGGTTCTTAGTTTTTCGGTATTTTTGGATCGGTACCGGTTCGGTATTTTCGGTACCGGTTCGGTTTTTTACCGATGAGCACCCCTAATCAACATAGAAAAACCCAACAAAAAGCCGATACTATAGAATCAGTTGGATTTTCCCAGCTGATATAATACGTGAAGAAGTTGTTTTAGATACGTGCACGACAAGCACGTACTTCAATTTTTATAACCTACAATGTAGCACTTCCCAATTAATATAGATTTTTTTTCTTTTTTTTTTTGTTTGAAACGCAATCAGGGCGAAGCTACATGTACCATTGTGGGGGTCAATAGACTCTACTGAAAAAAAAAATTACTTTATAATGTAAGGTAAATTTTAAAAATTTTAAGTATTATATATAAATTGACCCCACTAAAATTTTAAAAATTTTCTACTATACGACTCACATTCTCTCAATATATGTATATCTCTCTATAATATTTTAAACTAAATAATAATCTAATTTATATTATTTTTAAAAATAAATATTTATTTATTTATTTATGAACAACTGTGATTAAAAAGTCTATTACGAGTCAATATAGTGTATATATACCATATATTATTACTTACTATATACACACACACACACGTGTGTGTAGGGCTGCAAACGAACTGAACTGTTCGCGAACCGGTTCGGTTCGGTTCGAGTTCGACTTGCTCGCCTAGTCGAGTTCGCACATAATGTTCCGTTCGATTGCTCGATCGAACATGTTCGCGAACCATGTGGTTCGGTTCGTCTTTGTTCGCGAATAGTTCGAGTTCGGTTCGATTTGGTATGCTCGAGTTCGGTTCGATAAGTTCGAGATCGGTTCGAGTAGTTCGATTTCTTAATTACATGTTTAAATTGTTTCTAAAATTCTAAATAAAAATAATTGGTTCGATAAGTTCGAGCTCGGTTCGATAAGTTTGGTTCGATAATGTGTTCGTAAACTGTTCATGTTCGCGAACAACCTTATGTTCGACTTGTTCGCGAATTGTTCGCGAACACCAAACGATCCGAACTCGTACATAACTATTGGTTTGATCAAGTTACTCGAACATGTTCGAGTTCGACAAAGTTCGGTTCAGTTCGTTTGCAGCTCTACGTGTGTGTGACCCAAAAGTACAAAAATATTACAAAAAATTGGTTCGGGGGCGCTGACCCTAAACTCACGTCAAATTATTTATAGCTTAGTAATAATTTTGACCTCGCTCAAAATTTTCCCAGGCTTCGCCACTAAACGCAATTAATATATAAATCTAATAGGACTTTAATGTATTCACACTTTAGGGGTGCAATTTGTATTGCGCAATTCATGTATAATTTAAATCTGTCCATGATTTTATTATATTTAAATAAATTTTTTTTATATTTTTAAGAACCCGTCCAACCCATGGCCCGTCTAAATTTAATTTGGGTGGATTTGAATTTATATTTTTATAAACTCACAAAATCCGAGTCCATCCAATACTAGATATATATATTTGTATTATCTTTTAAAATTACTTACCGTTTATCAATATACTTTTAACATCTCTTAGATTTTCATTGCATTTTTTTATTTATTATTATTATAAAAAAAGAAGTTACCTTGTCTAAGAAACAAATAATAAGAACTCTTTTTTATATTTTTTTGTTAAAAAAAATTAAAGAGAGAAAAATTCAAAACTTGTCTCATTCATCATTATGTTATTTCTATTTTTTTAAAAGTACTTATTAAATTAGTCAATAAATTATAATCTCTCAACAATTTATAATTATCAACTATTATTTTTTAACGAACTAAATTTATTATAATTTTAATTATTTTCGGTTTAAACTCGCCCAACTCTACTCAAACTTGATATTTACCCGGGTTGATATTTGGGTAATAAAAATCATTTATAAGTTTTAAACCCGCCCAACTTATGCCCAATAAATTTTGTGTGGGTATGACCCTAAAGCCGCTCAAGTTGCACGCTGTCACACTTCAATCCCGCTCGAACAATTTAACAAACCCAACCAACCAACCAACCCAACACCTTTCTTTTCTTTTCTTTTCTTTGCCTTCGATCTACCACCATACCGTTTATGATATTTTTCTCTCCCTAAATTCATCACTTGATAATTAATTCCATCCCCACTAATTATTTATTTTATTTTTGATTTTTGATGAGAATTGCACTATAGCTCCTTCTTCCCTCTCATTCTCCAATGGCGAGGGTTTGCGGTAAAGGAGGCACCGGTGGTGGACTATGGATTTGCCTTGTTTTGATGACTTTTTGTGCAAGATTTTCCCTTTCTGCGAGATCTGAGCAGGAAATTCGAGAAAGATTTTACGGTAACCTGGTTAATACTTCGTCGTCGGACTCCGGCGAGGGCAGCATCGCTAAAATGTTTGATCGTGTCCTTGAGAAAGAATTCTCCGAGAACGATCAGCCCGAAGGTTAGAGTTTCTCCTCTTTCCTTTGTGGCAATGCACCATTTGTTGATTTGTTTAGTATTCATTCACCAAAGTCCTTAAATAATCCATTATTGTCAATTTTATGTTTTATTTTTCACACAATTCCACAAAAAGTCCTTAAATAATCGAGAATGGTCAATTTTATTTTTTATTTTTCACACAATAAATCAAAGCTAACAATTCGTTATGTATGGTGAATTTGCTGACTGAGGTTCTGTTGAATTTGAGTGGACTTGCCCGTAGCAAAGGAACATGAGACTGAGTTCTTCCTGCCTCAATGTTTTTTCACAACACAACAATTAACAACAAATAGAAAAATAGCTTAGAAAACATTCCCTATGAATTTTAGTTGTGTTAATGGAAAAGCTGTCTTTGCGTGCTTTGTGATCATGAAGAGTAAAACCTTGGCCTTTGTGTTACCCATATCAGGCTTCTGCAAAGCCATTATGTATGAAGATGTGAACTCAATTCAATTTCATAAATGTAGCTTTTGTTGGCCCTATTTTCTAGTAGTACCATTATTTTTTGCTATACCATAATTTCCCAGGAAGTTATATGGGACATAGAGTGCAATTTCTTGGTCACTTTTTTAAGAGATCTTTTTATTTTTGTTTTCTTAAAAAATTATTTTTAGTTAAGTTGTGATGATTTAAATTCAGCTAAGCATGTCCTACGGTGTTTACTGATCACATTTCTTATTTGATCAAAATATGCATACCAATTTGCCATTTTTAGGTTAAAGTTTGTTTGACTTGTTCTGATTTTACATCATACATAAGAAAAGAGTTTATCTATTGAAACCATGAAACTAAGTTCAGTCATTTGGTTGTAACATCATTGATTTTTTGAGCACTATCAAGTTGATATTTGATGCTGCTGTCTTCTTTTACTAGGTAAAGATGGAAGCAGTTTCAACAGCAGTGTTGCTGATCAAGAAGTAGGTTCGGTTTTCATTTCAGATCTGTTGAAGTGCAAGTATCAGAGTCTATTTCATCTAATATTATAGGGTCTAATCTGTTTAGATGTGTTGTGATTGCTTTTTATAAATTTCAAACTTGAAAAATTAGTCATTTAGTTTTATCCTTTCTCTGACTGGCACTTTCAACTCAGTTTGCATTATTTTCTAGTGAGCGAGCATTAGTGGTTTTCGCAATTATGCAGCTGCCCTATGTATTCTTGGAAATAACGATGCATAAAAAGATTTGGGGTAAATATAACTGGAAACGAAATCCATCGAGGGATATTGTATAATTGTTCCTTTGGCACAAGCAACTTCTTCAGAGTTTAGCTGTTCCCTGCATCAATCACATCCAGTCAGGAACTTTGACTTCTCTATATTGCAGTTGCCTTGATATAAGGAACATTATACTAAACTAGAATCCAACTTGTCAACATTTATATATATATATATATATATGTACAATATTATGTATATCTAGGAGTTAGGACTCCATACTACATGGAAAGTTTTGGTTGCACAAATGCAACTTAGCTAATTAGATTTACTCCAATATAACTTTTTAACGCAGCTGACTTCTACTGTTTTCAGTTGTTTGGCATTTGTTCTTTCTTTCTGAAGATGACTTATCTGATCACTTATACAGGCTGTATTGGAGACGGTAGCTAAAATCACCCATGAGAAAATGAAGAAGAATGAAACTCAAGAGACAAAGTAAGGGAATGTCCACCATTTCTTTTTGGCATTCAAGCGTGATGCATGATTATAACAGATAACATTTACTAAATATCAGCATGAACATGGTCTATAACATAATTAATTTTCACAAAATTATGTTAAACTTTACTTAACACATCAATTTGTATAATATGAATTTGCCAGTGGTACTAGATCATTCCAGTTTCAAGATGTTTTTTCCCTGGACAGTGAAGGTTCTGAGGACATGACAACCTTGATAGACAAAAAGGTGATTTGAGACTTACTAGGAAATTCATTTAAATTTTTTTTTTGGTTGAGTTGGTTGAAACTGTCATCCTTTCTCGTTTTCGCGCCTGCTGACTTGGTTCACTTATTGGCAGGACAATATGTTTGTGATGTCAAATAAAAAATCGCCATATCCAGTACTTCAAGTTGATTTAAGGTCCATCCCTTCCATGTCTGTTACGAATAACTTATTTGACTCCCTGGGATATCAATCACTCTCTCTCTCTCTCTCTCCTTTTTATTTTTAATCTAGTGTTTCGAGGTACGAGTTTGACCATGTTGCTTTTGTGTAGGCTAATTTCAGACTTGGTGGTGGTTATAGTTTCTGCTGCAATTGGTGGAATCGTTTTCTCCTGTCTGGGTCAACCGGTTTGTACACTGCAATTTTTATTTTGATTTCTTTAGAATAGTTGTTTTTAGCTCTACTTTCATCTTTATTGACCTTTAGGTTTAAAACTAAAGGTGCCACTATCTCCTTATTGGTAGGTAATTGTTGGATATCTTCTTGCGGGCTCACTTATCGGACCTGGTGGCTTGAAGTTCATCAGTGAAATGGTACAGGTATGTTGTCATGAGTATCCAGATGCAACTTCATCTTGGCTTTTACCTTTTGGTATTGTTTAATTGAAATTGTATTATTGGATACCTTCTAAGAGATGCAAATATGAAGAATATAAAGTAATAGTGTTGTAGAGAAGGTTTTTGATAACAAGGTACTTTTGGTGTTTGCCTCCATGTGCCTTTTAAATACAATTTGGCGTTTGGTAGCCAGGCTGGAGTGTTATGTGGTTATCTTCATGGAAGGAACATTCGAAAATCTAACAGACTCAAGATAGCTCTAGTAGTAGCACTGTATCCTAAGTTGCTTTGTTGCTTTCTCTTTACATATTAATTCTTATCGGAATTGCTAATAATGTGTAGAGTTGCAAAGTTTTTTTGGAAAGGGTGGATTATTTGAGTTTTATTTCACTGAACTGGAATGTTTTTGTAGTTTTCCATTTAGCTGCAAATAAATCTTTTGGGTAGTATAACTTATTCCAGAATTGGGGGAGATCATTTGTAGGGGGAGTGGCCATAGAAATTGTTAATTTCCTACTAGATGCTGACTGTTATTGCACAGGTACATTTAGAACAGGGTAAGTTGTGATATATGTGAATTGCTTGGATGATGTATGTACCATCTTTGTCATAAGGATCTTCCTTATTTTATATGTTAGTTCTCATATTGTGTGATGTACCAGCTCATTCACATTTGTGAGTGTGAAATATTTTCCATCAAGGGCTTTCCACTCACTTATCTTAGAAGGTATTTTTTAAAGCCATTTGGTGGTATTACATGTCATCATGTGACATTGACAAACTTCTATTGGTTGGATGGTTAAGTTGGAAATTGAATTTTTGCATGCTTGATTCCTGGCCCTTTTAGGAGCCTGTTGATCTATTCCAGGATTTGTCTGTATTTGAACATCCATTATAGTCAGGATCCCAACCAAGAGTGATCATGTATGTAGATATGCAGCTATCTTATAGTTATAGTAGCTCTACGGCTTTGACATTCGATGTGTTGGTTGAGAAAATGTGTAGGATGATGTGCTCACACTCTAAGGGATGGAGAAGATCAGATTTTATATTTAGTGAAGGTTGTTGAAAGATACGGTAGCTTGTTGGTTGGCAGAGAGTATGGTTCTAGATAGAAGAGATGGAGAGAAAAGTTCCATGTAAGGCTGTAAAATGAATCAAACAGTTTGGGCTTGATTCGTACTCACTCGATTAAAAGTTCGATTCGAGCTCGACTCGAAATATAAATGATTCAAGTATGAGCAAATTTTAAAATTCGATAAATTACTCGAACTTCTTCAAATTATAATTTTCTATTGATGCTCGGATCACATTCGCTCGAAAAATTCAAACTGCTCGAGCTCGATTCGAGATCGTGCTCGACTCGATAACTAAATGAGCCTCAATCAAATCTTATTTCATACTCGATAAATTTTATGAACCATATATGAGCAACTCAATACTCGGTTTAACTCGGTTCATTTACACCCCTAGTTCCATGTAGCTGATCCCAATTAATATGAATAAGGCTTCCCTATTGGGTTACGTATATTTCTAGTTTAGTAATAGTTTCTTCTCGATTTTGGCCCAAGAGTTTCAATCCTTGTTACTTAACAGGCTTTTTTTTAGAGTGTCTCTAGTTCTACAAATACAGTATGTATATACTTCTATTTCTTATCTTCAAACTATATTTATGTGTCTCTTGGCACAGCTATCCGTTTAAAATATATTCTTCAGTGCATATTTTTACTTTTGTTATTAAATGACACAATATTATATAGAAATACTATGTGGTAACTTTAATGTTTGTTTCTTTATCATTACAGGTTGAGACTGTTGCTCAATTTGGTGTTGTCTTCCTTCTATTTGCTTTAGGACTGGAGTTTTCTTTGACAAAGGTTTACTGTTATCTGCTCGATGTTGTCATTTGACAATTCCTGCTTGTCTAGTAACAAAAATATTTTGCATATATATGTTGACATCTCTTTCTTCATCTACAAACACCGTGTTAACTTTTTAGCTATTCCTGATGCAGCTAAAAGCTGTGGGTCCTGTTGCTGTTCTTGGAGGGCTGCTTCAAATAGTTATTTTTATGTTCTTGTGTGGCGTGATTGCCATGGTACAGTGTTGACCTTTCAGATTCTGTTTGTATTTCAAATAAATGCATCCATTGTTTATGCCTTAGTTAGAAATTAAGAATTGATTAGAATGGCCAATGAGTTTCACAATCTGTTCACTGTGCTACAGTTTTGTGGAGCAAAGTTGTCAGAGGGTATATTTGTCGGGTGCTTCCTATCGATGTCATCAACGGCAGTGGTATAGACTTTTACCATTTGCTGTTACAATTATTCTTTTCTGCATTTATATTTATTTTTATGTTTGCCCTTTTCTGACTGAGATTCTTGTATCTATTTTTCTTTCGACAGGTGGTGAAGTTTCTTGTTGAAAAGAATAGCAATAATGCTCTTCATGGTCAAGTGACAATTGGGACTCTTATCTTTCAGGTAATCCTGATTCCTAAGGATTTTTACTTTTATTTTCCTGGTGGAATGCCTACAACAATTGATGTAAAAATTTGCCTGTATTGGGTGCATATCCATTTGTTCCTTCACTATGTCGTATTCCAGGATTGTGCTGTTGGTTTACTATTTGCTTTGCTCCCAGTTCTGGGTGGTGACAGTGGCATTTTGAAGGGAATGGCCTCGATGGGGAAAGTGTAAGTTCATCTTTTGCTTAACTTATTTGTTTTTTACTTTTAATGTCATGTACTGTATTCTCTTTCTTATGTTTAATAACTTCTTGTGCTGCTAATACAAGCTGCAAGTATTTTAATGGTAAATTACATTATCATCAAATGATACACTTCTCTTCAGTCGATTTGATAATTTTATTCTGTGCACATACAAAATCACTTTTTCTCAGCTAATGTCCTTACTGACTTCATCAGGCTGCTGGTCTTGTCCACATACCTCTTTGCTGCATCTGTATTGACTTGGTCAATCGTTCCTCGCTTCCTAAAGCTAATGATACAAATATCGTCTCAGGTGATTTCATACCGTTATTTGTGTATATTCAATTTCTCTCTTATATATGCATATGCCTAGGACATTCTTGTGATTTAATTTTCTTGATCTTGTTTGGTAGGTTTCAGGAGTGTAAGTGCTATGAAGTCGTAGTCATTTAACTTTGCTGGCATCAATTATTAAACACTGGGATAATCCTAAACCTTAGGATATTCTTAAAATTTGGTTGCTTCCATTAATAAATTATTGATTTAGCTAAATTTCCAGTTTTCCATTTAGTAATCGACCTTAGAAGCATCAAAGCTCATCAGTTAAGTTCGCTGTTCACCTTGTACCAGATTGTTTTTGGTAAACATTCACTCAAATCCAGTCATCTAAATCAACAGAATGTTGGTATCCAAATCCAGTCATCTAAATCAATGTTGTATTTTTAGTAATCGACCTTAGAAGCATCAAACCTCATCACTGAGGTGTGATTCATTCGTGACCTAACATGTTGTCACTGAACTGGATTGAGCTGACTTAGCTTGGTAGTTATTTTGGTGCCATGAATTTCTTAATTAAATATGAATTTGTTTACAATTATGGCTCATTTAATATTTGCTCTTTTGCTGTGAGCATCTTTGTTTAGCTTACTTAAAGAAAATTGTCTGGCCTACTTGATTTTGGCTAAAATTTTCTTCTAAATTTGTATTTTCATTGATCTCCAGACAAATGAGCTTTACCAGCTAGCAGTGGTGGCTTTTTGCTTATTATCTGCTTCGGTGAGTGCAGTATATTATATTTCTCTTTTCTCCTCTCCCTTGTGTATGATGGTTGGTTAACAGTGCATATTTTGTAATAACTGATCAAATGTGTCTTGCTGGCCTGCATATTTTAATAGAGCTGTACAATAATATGATTTTCTCTGCTGAGTTTAGGAAGTTACAATCAACTCAAAAGTCTTTTATCTCAAACTAGTTGGTTAGGCTGAAAATGAGCATATAAGCAGAAAGACAAGGAGAAAAATAAAAACATATATCATAAAAAAGGGATAATATAAATAAAAGAATAAAAATAGATGGAAATAAATATATAAAAAATAGACACCCACATATAGAAACATGCATACATATACATATATATATATATATATAAAGGCTAAAATGAAAACAAAAGGGAGAGGAAATAGAGAAACAGAAAACAAAACAAAAAGGTGGAACAAGTGAAAGTTTCAAGATCACAAAACTATAGTTATATTAACAATAATGTTATTTCACTAAAGGCATATATTAACAATAATGTTATTTCACTAAATGCCTTGGACGAGCACAGGCTTAGTCAAGTAGAACTGGGTTGCAAGTAATTGTCCATTTTTTCATCAAAAGGGGTAGGAAGAGAAACAGAATCGGACCAAACTCAACAAGGCCATTAGCACTCATGATGTTACAATAAACTGTTTTACAAGAACACGTTTGTATATATTGGTACAGTTTATTGATAGTTATCGAAAAAGCTTTGGGTGAGTATGTATTTGTGTGTAAAGGTGTGTGTAATAAGGTCAGCCCATGTTGTTCTGTGTTAACTACAATGGTGAAGAAGATGGCAGATAATGGGGAGAAAGAATTAGAGGAACAGGAAAATTAAAATAGGACAAAGAGCATGATCAGTCTCCTTAAGACAGTGGGGTGAAAGATTAATGGAGGTAGAGAATGTTTTGAATTTTCTTGTACCTGAGAAATGTTGGAATATGATGGATAAAAATGATGTAGTACATGCACCAATGCATAGTTGTCAAATTGTGAATCGTATTGTGTACTGAAAACTCCTGAATCATGAGTCATGTATCGTATCGTGAATTGTATCGTAAGATATGAAAAGACATGCAAAACAAAATATTTATATATTTAGACATATAGAGAACTTATTCTAGTGGACAAGAAAGTATATTAGCTTAAGTATGATGTAATAGTAATCAAATGAGCCTATAAACATTTTAAATATTAAAATTAGAGTTTGAAGAGTTTAAACTAGAAGTTTAATCAATAGTCAATATTGTTTAAGTAATACTTATTAAGGAACAAGAGAAAGAAAATAGCTTATTTAACTTACAAGTATAAAATTAAGCCCAAAATTGGAAATGGTAGAGTAAAGAAAACTCCAAAACTATGTATTTGTGCCTCCATATAAGTATGAGACATGAAAAAAGAAAGTGGAACAAAGTCCTTTGAAAAAGGCAAGAAATCATAGAAAGCCTTTTCAAGAATTATTGTCTCGATTCCGTGAACACCTTTTCTAATAGAAAAAAGGTTTTAATGTATTATTTGCTATTATCAAGTCCATCTCTAACTTAAAAATGTATCGACGATATCGTAAATCGTATCCTATTGTAAGATACGTCTAACTTTCTGATTCACTAGCGATTCTGTATCGAAATGATGGTAAGACGGCTATGCATCCATGATCCTAGAGCTATTTTCAGTAGAAGACTAAAATGCACTTTAATGCGAACATATGTTAATACCAGATCCTAGTATAATGTACTTGCTGAGTTTAACCAGTTTGACTGATGACTGTTTATAGTTTCATTAATGACTTCACAATACTCTGGTATGCCTTTTAACTTTTCAGTGCAGTGATAAGCTGGGCTTAAGTCTTGAGTTGGGCTCTTTTGTTGCTGGAGTTATGATATCCACCACTGACTTTGCACAGCATACTTTAGACCAGGTGCTTCTTTCTTGGTAACTAATAGTGCTTCAAGTTATGTCATTGATCTTAGTTATACATCATGCTAGTTAAATCTCTCTCTCTCTATATATATATATATATATATAACGTACATTTGATTCTGGAAGATGTTTATATACTATAAATCCAATGATATATTCCTTCTGTCCTAAAATACATTACTCTTTTTCTTAATAATGGAGGGACTCAAAAAACTTTTTGTGCTATTTTGTTTTAGTACTATCTTATGAAGTATTCTGTCAAATTCAAGTGATATGCTACTCCATCAGTTGTCAATACATTTTTTATTGTATGCCCACATACAAATGTTTACCCGAACCCTTTTTTTTAATTTTTTTTTATATTCTTTTGGTAAAAGTATTTCACTAGAGAATTGCAAGAGTTGGTATGAAGTGTACAAATGTCAAGTGGATGTTTTTGGGAGAGTGACTGCTTCGGGAGATATGGTGACGCCAATTGTTTTTCTTCCAGCTAAGCAAAATGCTGAGTTCAGACTTTCCACCTAAACCTATCATCTTAGATATATTGGTGGAGACTACTATAGCCTTAGCACTGGGTGAAAAACATGGAACAAGCCAAGAATAATGAAACATGAACTGAATTAGATGATATCTAAAGGATATCATTTTTAATTTAATACACTGATTGAAGATAATTGTTACTAATCTTTATTGCCCTTGCTTGGACTATGTAATAGTTATTGTAACCTAGGTTATTAATAGCAACAGCTGACAGCGTAAGGAATGGGTATTGGAAGCTCTCTTTTTAACATTGTTAGCTACCTTCACCTCTCCTACTCCTACCAGTAACCATTGCGATCCGAGTCATTTGACCCGCTGCTTCACCTGCTGAGCTTTGATTACTTAAATTGTCAAACCATTGAAATTAAATCTATAAATTGAGAACTACCAATGACACACACAAATGGGAGACCTTGAAGGTCAATTTATTTTGGACTATATATTTAGGACTTCTTTTTGGTGTGTGGTTGTAATTGTGGCTTTTCACATGTGGTGTGGTTAATATTTCCAACAAGCCTATTTTTAATGTTGTAGGTGGAGCCAATTCGAAACTTATTTGCTGCTCTATTCCTTTCTAGTATCGGAATGCTCATACATGTACACTTCTTGTGGACTCATGTGGATATATTGCTAGCATCTGTCATTTTGGTTGTAGTTGTTAAGACAACTGTTGCTGCTATAATCACAAAGGCCTTCAGATATGGCACTAGGACATCCTTTCTTGTAAGTCAACTTGCTGATGTCGAATCAAGTAAATATGCAAATTTTTATTTATTCTTTTGAGAAATATCACAGGTTGGGGTGATGCTTGCTCAAATTGGGGAATTTGCTTTTGTTCTTTTAAGTCGTGCCTCAAATCTTCATCTTGTTGAGGTTCTCTCTCTTTCTCTCTCACACACACGCACGCACGCACACGCCTGCACACACAAACACATATGCTGATGGTTGATACCTGCCTTTGTTATATATCTCCATGCATGTTACATATTTGGCATACATATAATGTAGTTGACACTTAGACTGTGGTTTAAAATTTGAGGGAAACCATGTGTACATTTTTTATGGTCAAAATTCTATCTCGAAAAAGCACAGGTCATGAGTTCAATATTCTGCAACCTTTTGTTGCTCATTCCAATCCTTGGAAATTCATTTTCAAGGTTACAATTCCTTTCAGTTTTTTGATCATTTTCTAGTAGGTAATAACATGCATATTCATTTTTGGGAGGATATTTGGTTGGGATACTCCTTTCTCTCATTTAGTTCCTCGTTTTATTATCTCTCCTCTTACCATTTCGTATTATAATATATTTGAGAAGGTGAGACATTCTTAAATTTCTATTTTTTTGCAATTTGACAGGGAACCAAAGGAATTTTCTTTATTTATTCAGATTTTTAATTCATCTATATTTCTCAATCCTTGGATAGGTGTGTTTGTTGTTGTGATCATTTGAAATCTTCTCCTGTTGATCTCTGTTGCTTACTTGTGAGGATATCCTCCACATCATTTTCCTCTAGCTTCTTATATTTTGAAAGCAAAGGTTCCCTCGAAATTTAAAATTTGTGTTGAATTTGACCCTTGATCAACTTTACACTAATGATATTTCGCCATCTGTGGGGAGTTTGGATTATGATGCTTATTTCTCCATTTTGTGGGGAGTTCAGATCATGAGGAATGCTAGAATTTTTTGTGGTCAGCAACAATTATTGATTAATTTGGGAGAGTCTTTGTTTTCTTCTCTTTGGACTCATGCATTGGGAGCTTTTCAAAAAGTTTCTTGGTCAGATCTTCATAGGGATTGACAAGCGGTGTTTTGCCAAGTTTTGGATGGCTTTCTCACTTGCTTTCTTTGTTTTCTTTTGGGTGGACTTTTTGTTCGCAACAACATGCATTGTAGTTTCTTTTCTCTTCATCAATAAAATTTGGAAAATGATATATATATATATATATATGTCTACAAATCTTATGACGAAGTTAAATTGTGACTAATATGGAACTCTAAGCGATAAGATAGAATAATAATGTGCGGATCATTTCTTAATTCCTTCTTATCTCATGTATTCACATACGTCAACATTTAATATCAACATAAATTTGTCGTCACATATGTAGCAGAACTTAAAATAAATTCTTCTTTCACCTAAAAAAAATTAAGTGATGATTAGAGGCCTTTAGGTGACATGCATTGGTTCTGTTAGTTAACTCTTCAGTTTTTTTGTAGTAATTCACCGAAAATGCTGTTATTGTTTTGCTAACTAAGTTTCTCTCAATCATATAGGGGAAGATGTACCTCCTCCTCCTTGGAACAACAGCTCTCAGTTTGGTAAGCTTCCTTGTAATACAAAGTTGCTTCCAGATACCCCCCCCCCCCCCCCTCCTCACATTCTCATAACATCTTTAATTTGGATGAGCTATAGTTAGCAACTCCGGTCCTGTTCAAATTGATATGTCTCTCCCTCTCTCTTGTATAACATCTTTAATTTGGATGAGCTACAGGTTACAACTCCTGTCCTGTTCAAATTGATACCTGCAATGGTGCACTTGGGAGTTCTCATGCACTGGTTTCCTTCAGAAAGCAACACAGAGAGTGAGGTTGGTCATTCTCCCACTATGGCGCACACAAATTAATCCATTATTTTCCCTCAGAAAGTATAACAGAGAGTGAGGTTGGTTGCCCTCCCCCACTATCTATGGGGAGCCACGCACACATGCACTCCCCTTAATGCATTACATCCTTCAATATGAAATCTCTATTCTTCTTGTCATTAGGGTTATACAAGTAAATGCACACATTACTGCACTATTGCCTCCAATATCAAATCAGCTCTTCTTGTTGATATAACGGTTATATAAGTAAAATAATTTGTTCTACTCCCTCCGTTCGACAAATAGAGTCCCATTGGTATAATTTGCAAATGTTTACCCTATAATAATGGGTTATTGTTAGTTTATTAGTGGTGGCATGGTAATGAAATTAGGATAACAAACTTGAGGACATAGTGTCATTTTACACATTACCTTCAATATAGACAAGGCTTAAATATAATTTCAATTTGAAATCAATGGTACAGTGTATAAGTTCAAAGTTAAAAAGAGGCTCCCTTTGTTCCAAAAACAGAGCCCCGTTTGCAAAAAAAAATTGTTCCCTATTCTTGCTAACTATCTTAGATGAAGTAGCGAAACAAATAAAGAGAAACATAGAAAGAGAATAACATTGTCTTTCTGTTCCCACTATCTTTTTGTTAGCTTTGGAGTAAATACCCCTTAAACCTACCATGTTAGAGAAGGCAATAAATCACATGCAGACAGACTCTAATAATGATGGTAATAGATTATTCTTATCATTTTCTTAGTCGTGAAAATAAACAAATGTCCATATTATTACAAAATGTCAATTTTATATATATCTTATCAAACAATATGAACAGAATATTTCATTTATCTGAAAACAAATGAAGCATTGCCAATTACCCACCTGAGATAACACTAGAAAATTGGAAGGGAGAGCCAAAAAACCCAGTTCAGGAAGACGATGAAATGTCTAATGAACTAAGGGAACAATATAGAATAATGTCGAGTATGTTTTGGAAATTTTGTGGCATCTTTGAAAGAAGTATACAACGTTTCTTAAATTTTATTTGTCATGCTTTTCTTCCTTACGGTATGGTGTTTGTTCTGGTAAGCCTGGTAAGTGAATTTTTATATCAATGTTCAGTGATACAATGAGCATAAGAATCTTGCCTTTCTTTATTCATTCATTCCTTCTTCTCCCTTTTGTTTTCATCATCTCCCCCTTGCAGGAGAAAGTATCAATGATTGAAGCACAAAACAAACTATTGATGTGATTATGTCAAATTATACAAAGGCTCTTAGAGAAATGTGAACTACAAGAAGCCATAGCCGAGCTACTTGCTGCACGTTGAAATACAAAATCTACTAGTTGTTTGGCTTCCAATTGCTAGGTAGGATATACCACCAAAACTTAGCTCCAGATTCTTGTGTACAGAACTATTCTAGAGTTTAACAGTGTATGCAATTGTATATACCATCTTTCCCCAATATTTTGTAAATTTTGACACCTAACAATCCGATAAAATTATTCCATAATTCTCTCTCTCTCTTATAAATGTGTTTAGTAGATCAGAAAATTGTTAAATTTTTTACATCTAACAAATGCTATAAAACTACACTCCATAAACTCTCCCTCTTAGAAGAGAACTAGTGAAGGCATCGACTCTCCCAAGAATGTTGTAATGGTAGTTGTGTAAGATTGTGCAGTATCCTTGTTGGTTATATATAATTTTCTTAATATGTTGTTTTTTTGTCGAAGTAAATAAGTAATGCATAGAAATCAACAAGTAATTAAACCATTGAATGTTAAAACATTATTGTCTTAGTTGTCTGACACAATATAATCTTCTGGAAAAGAAAAGACTTTTATCTGTAATTTTTAGATATATTCCTGTATAATTGTTTGAAATATAACAAAATTTATTGTGTTACTTTGGAAAATCAGACTCTTATTTAAAGAGAGCTAAAAAGCAATTAACAAGTTTCACCGTTTTGGTAAAAAATAGAAAAGGGTTATTCTTTCTTAAGCGGAACGTAATGCATTTCAAAACAACTTTTTATTGGAATATTTGATTTCTATGAAAAGAATCACATTAGTTTCTGAAAAAACAATTCAACTTGGGGGAATTTCACTTTTGCTTTAAGAAAGAAAGAATCCAACATTATTTTCTTTCAGTTGTTCCTTATAAAGAAATACTCCTCCAGTCCTCTGAAATTAAAAAAACACTCTTTCATATAAACCCAAAAAAAAAAAAAACCTCGTTGAATTTTAATTTTAGTTAATATATAAAATTTAATTGAAACGCGTAGTTATTTTAATTTTTTAAATGAAATTTTGTATTTAATAATAATTTTTAAATAGTTTATAGTATTAATTATTATGATAATTAAAATTAAATAAATTTATTTTATTTTTAAATTTTAAGGACCTGTAAAAAAAATAAACTCTTTTTGTGTGACAAAAAGAGTATTATTTTGTGTTCATTTATAAATTGGTATCCACGAATAAAAAATGAAATACATGTAAGACAACAATTAAGCTATCGAAGAATTTTTGATACGGAATTTAATAAAAATGGGTACTAATTATTCCCGCTCTCCGTTTTTCACAAAAAGAACAGAAAAAAATAAATTATTAAGAGAAAAGGGAAAATTATTGTAGATTTTGGAACAGGAATGGACCCTGCGGTTCGAAGACGAAGACTAAGGGCCTGTTCGTTTGCTACTTATAAGTTGGTCAACCCAACTTATAAGTAGTTAAGCCAAAAAAGTCGTTCGTTTGCTACTTATAATTCTACTTATAAGTTAAAATATAAGTCAAAAAGAATAAGTAAGTTTTAGTTACTTAAAAAAAATGACTTATCAGTCATTTTTTTTAAGTTGGTCAAAGGCTATGAAATGACATGAATGCCCTCTTTTATTTTTCTTATGTTCTTTTTATTGAAGGACATTTTAGTAATCTTTACATTTTATTTTAACTTATAAGTCATTATTAGCCGAACACATCCACAACTATTACTTATAATTTCCGACTTATAAGTAAAAATAATGCCGAACACTTTTACTTATAAATCTACTAAAATTTTAACTTATAAATCTACTTAAATTTTAACTTTAAGTCAAAAAAAATAAGTCATTCCCGAACAGGCCCCAAGTACTCGTGCTTCCACTTGTAACAAGCAAAATAGTGCGTGTTCATAGCGTTGGTTCAAATAGATGATTGTTGTAATTTATGCATGCTTAGCACAGAGAGGAGGTTATAGGTAGAAAGATACTCCCTCCTCCTCCTCCTGCTGCTGCTATAATAAAATCTGAGAATGGAGAAACTTCGATGCCAGAGGATCGGGTGCGATGCAACTTTCACCCAAGACGATAACCCTGAGGACTCTTGTACTTTTCACGATTCGGTCTGTCTCTTCAATTCAATTTTATTACTCTCTCTGGTTCACTCTCTCTCTCTCTCTCTTTGATACTAATACTTGCTGAAAGATGATTCATCCGTTATAAAAAAAAAAAAAAAATAGAGTAACTTTAGATTTGATTTTTATTTTTATCTACTTGTCTATGTGTTCATGCGTTTTTCTGAAGCTTACTAAATGTAAATTAGTTAATTGGCAACTAACCCCAAATTTCATCGCACATACTTTCGGATTGACATGTTTCAATGTTGAATTAACTTTCGGAATTTAATTTCAAGCATATGCTGTGCAGCCTATATTTCATGATGGGATGAAAGAGTGGAGTTGCTGCAAGAAAAGAAGTCATGATTTCAGTTTATTTCTACAAATCCCAGGGTATGTTTTGTTCTTTCTGCATCTCTTTAGAATTTTACTAAAGCAAGCTTACCTTGTGTGGATTATTTCCTCTGCAATGGTAGATAGCATGACTAGAGACTAGAAATATATAACAGTTGTATGCTTATTGTATTCAGTGTTTGAAGTCATTCCACTCTTATTTAGTGCCATCTGGATGACATCATGACACTATTCGATGTTTACTTTAAATAAGTTCATGGACCATGGAAAGATGTTTGAATGTTACATATTAATCAAAAAGCTTTTGGCACTCTAGAAATTTAAGTATCTCCCACCCAAAATCAAACTCGAGCTTTTGACATTTTCTCTCTTGAATTCTAACAAAATGTTCATGCCCCCCACCCATTGCCCAAAGGTGTTAGCATAGAGTGTCAATGTCAAATTCAATATGCTTCATCATTCTTTCATCTTTCATGGGAATTTTCCTCTTGAGGGTAAGTTGCTGCATCAACAATCCTGTTAATTTCCTTGGTGGAAGCTAAAGGCGGATCACTTGTTTGTGAAGGTGGTCTAGAATATTTCGTCTTCTATTTTAGAAGGCCAAATAGGCAACTCTAGAGATACGGAACTTTTCCCACCTTTGGATAAGAGTAAACATAATATTGTTTAAATTTGACACTCCTTATTTTTCACAAATAAATATTGTAGCAAAAACCTTAACACATCTAATTTTGTGACCCCCTTAAGGAAAAGTTCTGGTTCCGCAACAAATGAAGCGTCCAATAGTTACTTCTTCATCGATTTTTTTGCTGGTTTCAGCTGATGAGTTTTCTTTCTTCAATAAAAGATGCAAGACAGGAAAGCATACTACTGAAAAACCAGTGGTAACAACGGCAGCTGCTACTCCAAAGGAATCAACTCCTGTGCCGGTACCTGTAACTACCGCATCATCCAAAGAAGCTTGCTCGAGGTGCCGCCAGGGATTCTTTTGCTCAGACCATAGTATTATTCTTATTTTCACCCAAGTGGCTTTGCTTTTCTACCTTTTGTCATACCGGGAGTTTTACCGACCTGTAAGCTAATCCAAGTCTCTCTCTCTCTATATATATATATATAAAATAGGTTCAGCCCGAGAAATGACCCCGAAACTGCCAAATGGAGAAGCAGTTACATCCACAGGATGCAATACAGAATTGCAGGGAGGTCTTCCTGCTCCAGCAAAGAAGACGGTTAATATAAATGAGCCTCAAACCTGCAAAAACAACGGCTGTGGCCAAACTTTCAAAGAAAAGGATAATCATGACACTGCGTGCAATTATCACCCGGAGCCTCCTGTCTTTCATGACAGGATGAGAGGGGTGAGAGACATATATATATATATATATATATATATATAGCATCATTTTCTATCTTTTTCTGAAAAGTTATTCAATTCTACTTAGAATTTAATTTACAGTTAAAGAACATCACATCACATGGTGAGTAGAGTAATGGAGTATTAAGATTTTTTTTATAGTGACAACAGAACTTGAACTTGTCCCTTTGTAAACACTGTTATCTGATCAAATTTTCTAGAAAATCCTCAAATTTTGGTAATATTATGGCAAGCATTCACATAAAAGGGTACTACTAAAGAAACACTAGGGGTGAAAAAGATGGACATGCCTCAGTTCATATCTTTTTATCAAATTCTGTGGTGCCATTTGCAGTGGTGGAGGTAGTCAGGGGCCTCAGGGCTATTGTTGCTGTTGGTTGTTGTCGTGGCTAGGGCTCAGTACTTGGTCATGGCTGTGACTTTAGTGATTACGACAAAGTGATACTGTTTCTTTATGGGTTTTTTATTTTATTTATATGCACTCTCTATAATGCTGGATTCCTAAGTCCTAACACATTATTGCTTTATACCTGATTCTGCAGTGGAAATGCTGTGACATTCATGTAAAGGAATTTGATGAGTTCATGAGCATACCGCCCTGCACAAAGGGATGGCACAATGCAGACCCATAATAAAGAGCACAAACCAGCAAGATGAGGTGTTTTACTTGGTTATTTCCGCCATTAAGTTACGTGGATCAGGCCTATAAGGCCGCTGATTTTTATAAACAGTCGGACTAGTAATTTTCTTTCTCCAGTGATCACTGAACTATTGGCATGTTTGGATATTATACCTCTTTTTTCTGGTCAATGAAAAACAAACCTGATATGCCCCTTTTTCGGTCAATGTAAAACAAACCTCTTTACTCTTTGAAAATTTGGATAAATAAACCAAAAAACTTGTATTTGCTCAGATTTGAGCTCATCAACTCAATCTCGTAACGGTAGCCATATTACCATTTACAACAGAAGAAACCAAGTTGGCTTTTTAAATTTGAGCCCAAAAATATATTTATCACAAATGAACCAAGACCTAGACTTACTGATTACAAAAAGTAATTATTGAAACACCATGGTTCTTTTATAATGGTAATTTCTTATTTTCAATATAAAATAAAGATAAAAATAATTAATTAATTAAACATTGATCCACGTGATTAATATAGTGAGTTAGAATATTCAGTTTGATCATTCATTTTCAGATACTGAATCATTTGAGAAATTAGCTTTTATATATATATATATATATAACTTTAATATTTGACCTTAAAATTTTAATGTGTATCCTAATAGTCATTTTTTACTGCTAACTAAGATAGCTGGATAATTATTTGTTATTAGGTGATTAAATATTAGAATTTATAAAACAATTATTAATCAAAAGTAGGTGAAACTAAAAGACATTTTTAGAAGTTCTCATCGACCAGTGGTTGTTGAATTATGAATTTGTCATATCAATTGTTCTTTAAAATTAATTAATATAGAATAAAGTGAAGGAAAGTTGTTATTTTAAACGCGAATAATCATTTCTTTGATAGCTACTTAATTATGTTTAATATCCCGGGAATGATATCTATAACAATACATTTTCTTATACCAAACAAATAATTAAGGTATTTAAATACCTTTAATTATCTGTTAGATTATAAAAATATTATGTTGAAAAAATAAATTGTCTTATTTAACTGTCCTCAATCTTTATAGGGAATAAAATTAACTTTTTAATTTATTTATTTTTGGGTTGAATGGTTCATTTGTGTTGGATATACAATACATTTTTGGACTTGATAGTAATAGGATAAGTGTAAAAGGTGGAGGGAGGTTTTGAGTTCAAATATGAGCAAATTGTAAGTTTTTTAGCTCAAAATGTGTTAAGCTCCACATCATCGCACCACATAGGATGGTCAACGCCACTTGTCATCAAAGGATTCATTATCCAAATTTTTAAAAAGTAAAAGATTTGTTTTGCATTGACAAAAAAAAAAGTACACAATATTAAAATGTACCAATAATACATTGACGACTTTTGCATTTTACTCGTGAGTCAAAGTTACCTATCAGCCATCACGACTTCAAAGTAGTGTTGTGATTTTTTTTTTTCCTGTACCATGAGATGATCTAATTATATTTCCATGGTCATATTGATAACTTCTAGTCCTGTACATAACAGTGATGAGAAAAAGGTCATAATTTCTCTTTTCATCTAAAAAGGGTGTTAACGTATCTTCCACCATTTAACTATTTCCTCTTCATTTTAAACGTCCTGGGCTGGCCCTATATTAGACATGGTGCAGGAGGCCCAATATGCGTTACCATGAAAACTAAGAAAGTTTAAGTTTCATTCTTTTTTTACTCATAAAATGGAGCAGGAAAAAGTGAAACTTTATTCAAGTTAGTGCCTCCGTAAAGTTACAAGGTTTTGCAGGATTACTTACGGTACAAGTCCACGCAGTTTGAGGGACTCAGCCCAGCCCAGCCCAACCCAACCTTTTGATTTCTACTGCTACTTCGGGTATAATATGTAGTTGACCATAATTAATATGGTACGATGAATTATTAGAACACATGGAGTGGAGGAGTATTTAATGGAGTGTATTATATTATTGTTACCCCTACACAGCTACGCCTACTCGTAAATAAAATAGTAAATGAAAAAGGGAATGCTTACATTATTGCTCACGGGTCCTATGATGTGTATAATCAATCCCATCTTCAATTTCTCAACTAAACCAGAATAATAAACCAACCTTCCTTCATCTAGTTCTGGTTTGGGTCCCATTCCCTATTTCCTATTTCCTACTAATGGTGTAGGAATAACTGTCGTACCTCTTCGTCTTATAAAAAATTCTTTAGTTCAATTTATTTTTTCTTTAATTAATAATTAATTATATATTATTTTTAAAAAAAAAAATTAATATTATTTGAAGGAACCAACAGCCATTATTTTAAACTCATGATTATCATCAAGATATTCATCATTATGTGAAACTGTTTGTCAAATCCAATCATCAACTATAATTACAACGAAGAAGAATCAATCGCAAGGCAACCGATATTTATGATTTCGTTGAACTGTTAAGTTTGAATCTCTGTTGACGTCAATATTAGTATAAAACTTGGTTCGCTTCTAATTTACCTTCTTTCAATTACCTGCGGTTACACTGATATTAACATTTATAAATATAGTAATTAGAATCAACATTAATGGCTTAATTCATAATCTACTTTACCAAATGAATTTTATCAATTTTTAATTAATTTACAAAATTTATATAAATTTATTTTATTTTAATTAGTTAAATAATTTAAAGTTTAAAAGATATTAATAAATACAAATTTATTATTTCAAAAGTGAAAAAAAAAATTGTATCATTATTTGAATTTTAAGATTTTATAAATTAACTACCATAAAAGTCAAGCAAAATTCTTTCTATAAATCATGAGAATTATTATAGAATTGTATTGTCACACTCAAACCAACTTTAAGAGTAATTTGATACTTTTTTACAATTTGTTGAATATGGGTACAATTATCAAAATTATTAATAGTTACTTTTTTTAATGAATTTTTAACGGTTAAATTATTTTTTAACTTTTAAAGACAATTTTACTTTAGAATAATTACTCACTAGCTAGTAACAAGATTAACGTAAAACACTACTCTACGGAGCATATATATGAGCGGAATGAACCCCCCCACCCTCTGTCAATCATCAGACACAAGTTTCAACCTCAAAACACTACTCTACGGAGGAGTATTTGCTAAACAAACACGTTTACCACTCTACTTAACTTGGCATTTACTTACCCATGCGAAAAAAAAAAAAAAAGTAAATATGGAAAGGGAAATCACATTATATCAAAACCAAAACTGGACTATCTTTATCATCAGACAGAGGAGATCAGATCAGAAGACCCTCCTTTCTCTCTCTCTCTCTCTCTCTCTCTCTCTATATATATATATATATATGCTCTCTCTCACACACAAGCGCACACAGTAGTAGGGGTAGGACCGCAGGGAGGGTAACTGCTTAGATATAGCTGACGGCGGGGCACGGGTTACCGGCGGATAAGACGCTGGTATCTGTCGTATTATTATGAATACGCTTGCCTTTTTTCTTTTTTTTACATTGACTACTGTCTACGCATCAGATCACCACTCTCTTTCACTCTCTGTAAAAAGTTTATTGGGTAGCTGTATGCATCTACCCAAGTACTACTACGCTAATTACAACTATTTTGAAGACAAAGTCCGACGGTGACACGTGTAAGAAATTTTTTCACTTCACCCACTTCTTTTTTCACATTTACTACTTCTTACTGCGTTTTTCAAAACTGAGAATGTTAAAAAAAAAAAAAAAAAAAAAACCTTAGTAGTTTGAATAATTATTAATTTTTTTAAAACAAATTATAACAATTATTATATTATATGCATTATTTGTATTTACTTTTAAAATATTAAATGGATGAGATTAAATTAGATTAGACCAGCTTTATACGAATCAATACGGTGTTCCTATTCAATGCTGCGGCTCTCCCTTACATGCAACGCTTTTAGTAGTAGTACTTGATAAGATATGAAATGATGGTGATTTCTCCGACACTACGTTTAAAAATGGATCTACATCCGTGCATATACATATATATATATATATATATATATATATATGAATATTTGTTGATTTGCAAAAACATTTATGTCAAATGTGGGATTCAATCTTAGGACCTATGGGTCAGTTAACAAAGACCCTACCACTGCGGCATTCTTGTTTTTTGTTTTTTTACACTGCCGCTACAACGTGTGTAGCGACAGGCTGTGTAGCATATGGGTAAATGAGGGGCAAATGAGTAATTTCTCTTGCCACTATAAGCTTTGGTACTGCCGCTACAGCCTGTAGCGGCAGGAAAAAAAAATCAAATCCTAGCCATTCAATGTCGAGATCAACGGTAGAGATTATGGTTGCTGGAATAGTGTTCGTGGCAACCGGTTGCCACGGATTGGTACCCATATATATATATATATAATGGAGTTATATGTTAGTATAATTTGAGTCTTCCTACAGGGACCCGAAAATGAGACCCAAAAAATGGACATTTTCTATTTCCCTTGCTTTTTTTTTTTTTTGGATTTAGTCCAAACATATTTCTACTATGGATTTAAAAAAAATAGAAAAAAACATAAAAAATTAGGTCCAATTTGGATATATATAAAAAAAAATGATAGTATGGGCCCCAAACTATCATTTTTTTGATATATATCCAAATTGGACCTAATTTTTTATGTTTTTTCCTATTTTTTTTTAAATCTATAATAAAAATATGTTTGGACTCAATCCAAAAAAAAAGCAAGGGAACATGGAAAAATAAGGGGACCGGTCCAATTTTCCGGGCCAATTGGCCGGTCCGCCTATCTTTACTGGTATAATTTACTCCTCCCACAGGCCACAATTCATATTTTAACCTTTATTAGATACATCACGTTCATGCATTTCATATTTTTATTAATTGTAACGAACTGTTACTGGCATCGGAACATATAATCACTCCTTTCTTTTTCTTCTTTTTTTTCCTTTCTATACTCGGTGTAGAGAAGAAATGTCAAATAAATTTTACTGTTAATATTATTATATATGAATAAAAATATATATAGTTTTTTTCAGAAAAATTGCAACTAATTGATCAGTTATTAAATAATTTAATAAAACATACAAATGTAGTCTTAAATAACTTATTAAATATTTGATATTCTTAAAATAATTTACTGTGATATTTTCTAACTAAGTTAAATGAAACATATGTTGAATTAAAATTTAATAAACTAACAGTGTATACACAAACGATATTAGAATGGTGACAAATTATTAAAACAAGAGTAATTTTGTCGTCTAACTCACCTACTTAATGAATGATGTATCATAAATTTTAACACTGATCGTATATACATTGTCAGTATATTATATTTTAATTCACATAAGTGTTCTTTAAATTATAATTTTGAGAAATTTTAACACAAATATAAATGAACAAATACAAACACAACTAATGAAATCGAACCTTACACACACATAGGCAAACATATATATATATATATAAAATAAGTATCTGTGTACAGAGATTAATTCAAAAATATTTTTAAAAAAATAAATGAGTTGATTCAATTGACCACCCGAAAGGTCATAGTCATATTGAAAGTAAAAAAAGATATATTTTACAGTCAAGTTAGAGTAATTAGAATTTGAGACGAAATGAATCTTAGCATAATATACCAATAGCAATATAATATTGTTTGATGAAAATATACTCACTTTATTATTTTATAATTAACTTAATTTTTAATATAAATTAATTTAAAATATTATCAAGTTAATCACAATATATTATACTTTATGTCATAAGCCGATCACATGTTACGGATTAAATTATACCATTTTTAGAACTAGCAAAACGTGCCTCGAATTATCAATTTAAGTAATAGAAACTAGACGGGTTAAATATTTTTTTATCACTGTATTTTAAGTCAACTTACAAATTGATAATTGAACTTTTTTTCTTACCGTCAACTCACTGTACTTTATTTTTTTAACAAACCGTTAGAAAAACTGTTAAATCCTTTGACTTTAAACGGAAATAGACACATAAGCTGTTTAGTTGTAAAAAAAAACTGATGTAACAATGATAATCCGACGTGGCAGTGATTACGTGGATCTGGAGAAAAAAGTTTATGAAGAAAATGAATTTTTTTTAAAGTATAATATAAATTTAAAAAGTTAGCCAAAAAAACAAATAAAAAATGTATTTAATTATTTTTGTAATTAATATCAAATTAATTTTTATTTATAATTAAGCCATTTATAAAACATAAAAACTAAAAATATGCTAATTAAAATTAAGGGGAATATGAAAGAAAATTATAATAAAATCAAAAAATTTAGCAAAACATACATGGAAGAAATTAAAAAATAAAAAGAGTTATTTAGTTATTTTTGTAATTAATAGCAAATGGTTTTTTTATATAATTAATAACGAATATAATTAAGGAAATTATAAAAATTATAAAATTAAAAATATTTTAAAATTAAAAAACTTTTCAAAATAAATTTCTATTTACATGAATGTTTATATATATTAGGCAAAGAATTATTAATTATTGAAAGCAAATATTATGGTATATTAACAATTTATTAATATATTATACTTAAACAAATTCATCTTCACTTTTAATATTCTTCTCTTCCACTACCACTGCCGCTCCCACCCTTCCACCACCGCTACCAGGCTACTACCATCAACACGAGTGATGGTAGTAAAAAACTAGCACCATCATCATTATTCATCATTTTCCTCATCCAATTTAGTGCAGGAAATTCAGATACTAAAAAACTAGCAATCGACAACCAAAAAGGGATAGTCAACCTATAAATCACTAGAATACATAACCAACAAGATTGAAATATAAAAAGTTGTCTTGAAATTGAAAAAATCGCTGCTCGATTTGAGGTACTCTTCCTCTTTTTCTTCATCTTCATCTTGTTTTCGTTTTTTGGTGTAGTTTTAGAGTTTTATCTAACAGAACAGTTTTTGGCATTTGATCATGTCATTTTCCTTGCATGCTTATGAGAAATTGGGCTTCAACTTAGGGAAGAAATAAAAATACTCCTTGTTTGTCAATTTTGGGTAGATTGATTATTGCTAAAAACCCTTATGTTTAATTTTGAAAATCATAATAAAAGCCATCAACAACGATTCCGCTCGAAAAAGAAGAAAAGAATAAGAGATTATAGAGATATATAGTTGTGTGCTGCCATGGCTGTTTCAATTTCAATCACTTTCTATTGTTTTGATAGATGGGTTTTCCTCTGTTGAATTGAGTCTCAACCCACTGATGAAGAAAGAGAGGGTGGGTTTTGGTTAGATTGTGGGTTATGGATTAGGTATTTATGGATGGGTGGATCTTATTGGGCGGGTTAAAGCTGACGTGCTAAAAAAATCTTACAGTTAGAATTATGTGCCTACATGACATTGCCATGTCAATTTGTTGTTAAAAAACTTAACAGTCAAGACAGTTTTTCTAACGGTTTGTTAGAAAAATAAATTACAGTGAGTTAACAGTAAGAAGAAAAAAAATTCAGTTATTTATTTGTAAGTTGACCTAAAGTACAGTGATTAAAAAAAAATATTTCACCCAAAATTAGACCTAAGTTAGTAAGTTTAAACTTGGTAAAATTAACTAAAATTTAAATTTAAATTTACAATTGTCAAATATTAAAGGAAGAAAACAATCGATTCCACTAGTATTTACTGCAGTCACATAGGCGGCTTTAAAAATTCTCCCACTGTCCTTGTATCCCACAATCATATAAGTTGATTGCAACCCAAGTACTATAAAAATGGTTATTTTATTGGGAAGGAGGAAGTTTGGCTTTTTTTCTTTACAAGGAGTGAGGTTCCCATTCTCCACCACTCCGTTTTAATTTAAGATAAATAGATACTATTACGTGTCTAAATTTTTATTTTTATTTTAAAATATTCTCAAATAATGTGATTGAATAAAAAAATAATATTTTATGACATAATTAATTATAAAAAATATAATCAATAAACTTAATGCATGACACCGTATTATTTAGGACAAAAACTGACACCCCTATTATTATCTTTTAGTATGTTCGTTACATAATTAATGTGCAGTATATAGATATTTATAACATGTATTATTCATGTTGAATTTGTGGGTATTTTTATTTATTTATATTTTTTTGGGAGTGGCTCGACTTTTACACTATGGTCATGTTTGTTTGCAAGGATTATAGTCTCAGGATTATAATCCCATAGATTATAATCCCAAGATTATTAATCCTAGGATTAAATAGTCCTAGTTACATGTTTGTTTTTTATGGGATAATTCATAGGATAACTTAAAATAATCCTATGTTATGTTTGTTTTTTCTAGGATTAATTAAAGGATTAGATAAAAAAATATCGTTTAGACTATTATACCCTTATTAATAATAACATATTAAACAATAGAATGAAATTTATATACTTTCAATAAATTTACATACTACAAAAAAAAATATATTGCATGTGTGTATTATTTAAATATACATACGTACTGCAAAAAAAGGTGTGTACTGCATGTATGTATTATTTAAATGTACGTACGTACTGCAAAACAAAAAAAAAGTATCTACTGTATGTATTATTTAAATGTACTTGCGTACTGCAAAAAAGAAAAAGATACATACTGCATGTATGTATTATTTTAATGTATACTGCAAAACAAAAAAAAGGTACGTACTGGATGTCTATATTATTTACGTACTACATGTATATATTATTTAAATGTACGTACTGCAAAAAAAAAACAACATTAGGTAAAACATTATTTTTGGACGGAGAGATATTATGATTAATTTTTACAATCAATATTTTTTTTAAACGTATTACGAAAGTTATGTTCAAACTTTTTAGTTTTAGAATTTTAATTTAATTTTTTAATATTAATTTTTTTTGAATTACTGCTATACTTATTTTTTGTTTTATGTATGTACCTCATTCTTGATTAACTTCGAAATCGCCACTTGGTCATCCAGTTTTCTATCCAAGTTCTCAATTTGCTGAGTCAAATGCTTCTTAATAAAAAAAAAAGACAAGGGTTAATTTTGTCCATAAATTTTTAATCCCTCATAATGGGATTATAATACCAAGTTAGACATGGTATTAATAATCCCTCATTCTAAGTTATT
The DNA here is from genome assembly GCA_034770075.1 of Aralia elata. NCBI lineage: Eukaryota > Viridiplantae > Streptophyta > Magnoliopsida > Apiales > Araliaceae > Aralia > Aralia elata. The sequence continues at coordinate 108,684,079 of CM068385.1, read as the reverse complement.
TTTTTATTCAGGGATTAATAGTTCGGAGTATAATTTAAAAAACAAACAAAGGATTAAAGATTATTAGTCCAATCCCAAGTGTTATCCTAGTAAACAAACATGGCCTATGTTCATTAGTTTTGAGAAAAAGCATTAAAAAGCTTGAATTATGATTAAAAAATATATTTTATATATTGTTATTTGTATCTTTTTGTGAGATTATTAGGGAAGAAATAAAGATGTAACTTTTAACACTATCCTTTTATTATTTGTAAATAGAAGGTAAAATAGTAATTAAATTTTATTCCTTCTGTTTTAAAATTTAAAATATAATTTATTTTTTGAAGTCAAACGGCGGTATATTAAACTTCAAAATTTGTATGATTTATAAAAATTTATAATGAAATAAATTTTGTGATTAATAGTTTTTGTCATATACTAAGTGTAATACTTGTATTAATTAAACTTAAATAAATTTACGTCCATTTAAAATTTAATATGACATCGTTTAATCTTAAAAACTAAATTATATTTCTAATTTTGGAACAAAAGAAGTAATAAAGATGAACTTTTTTTACTTTAAAAATAATTTTTTTACATAAACATTAAAATACTTCAATACATATAAAGTATGTTCGGTTACTGACGTTTAGAGCATTGGTTCAAACAAACCGTACCACTTTTAAAATATACTCTAAACATAATATTTATAAGTTAAATAAATTACGTTTAAATTAAACTATTTATAAATATGAAAGATTCTTAATTACATTTAAAACTTTTAAACAAACCAAATATTATGAAGTTAACCTTTAAACACAAAATATTCCAAATATCAGTAGATAAACAAACACTTTTATGAAGTTAAGAGAACATATTTTGGACACATTTGAGTGAAGTTAGAAGACAAGGAGAAAGTTGTTGAAGTAGCAATAACGAGGGTGGCGATAGCTTTTCCCTCCGAACCAACAAACCAACCAACCCATCCACCTGTTGGTTCCCCTTATCAGTAATTCTCAGTATCAGAGGACAGAGAGTATTAAGCACGCCCCTTCTCTCTCTTCCAAGTAATCCACCTATCAACCCACTCGCTGATAAACATCGTGAGACCTTCAGAACTATTATTTCACCGTCCGATCATACCATTAGCAGATAATATCCGTAAGATTTAATCACGTGATCTCCCGACATTAAAATAACGCGTGGAGATTAAGAACAAAGGAGCGAAGTAATAGCTTAGCTGTAAAAAAAATTGTAAGCACTTGGGGAAACGGTAGGGGTACGGGTGACGGCCGCTGCCAGTAAACACTATTCTCTTTTTCTCTCTCTCTGTCATCTGTCAAATTAATTCTCTCTCTTCATAACACACAAACATTAACACACACCTTCTCTCTTCCTTATAGTTCACGCCAAACGCCTGCCCTCTCTGTGCCTTCTCACTCTCTCCCTACAATTCCACTTCCGTCTGAGAGACAGCGAGAGCTTATCTTCTTCAGCTAGCGGAATCACAAAACTCAAACCTCTTCTCTGAGTTTTTTAGTAAAAAAATTCAGTTTATAGTCATTGTACACTGCACTTCTCATGATCAGCGCGAGAATGAAGAGGAAGGAAACAGAGCATTTGCTTTGTACTGCTATGGCGTTTGTTATGCTTCTGCTGCCTCTTGCTTCGCCGCTCAACGACGAAGGTTTGTCTCTTCCTGTCTGTATACATATACATGCGCTTATTGGTCCTTTGAGCTTCTGTATCTAATGATTCAGGCTCAATATATTTTTTTTAATTATAATTTTTCTTTCTATTTTGTTATTTTACCGTTTCGGAAAGGTTAAGTTCTGTTCTGCAGCGGAAAAGATATTGAAGAGTTTAAAATGTGGAGATTTTTTGATTCTCCTATTTATCCACCGGAAGAACGAATAGTTTTTTTTCTTTTTTGGGTCTAGTTCAGCTGTTTGGCTTAGTAAAAAATGTGACGTTTTAGTAAAACACATTATGAACATATATCTTCGCACAACTTTCACCGCTGTATAGCCGTTTCCTTTTATTATTCTAATATATACATTTTGAAAACTCGTTAACAATAAAATAACGAACGACGTTCTTCTTTTAAATGTGGAGTAGTAGTGTAGTACTTATGTTTCCTTTTATTTACTAGCTTTCATTGGGTATTAAACAACTTCTAATTTTGTGATTTCGATTGTCAAGCCTCAGGAAGAAGTAGTAGCTTCTAAGCGAAATTCATGTGACAGTTCCTTATTTAATCAATTTAGGCAGTTTGCCTCTTTGGCCGTCTATAATTAAATGTTTAAGGGCGATATTCTATCTAAAATGGTTCTCTGTAATTGATAAATGGTGTTTGAAATGTGTTGTGCAGGAAAAGCATTGATGTCTATCAAAGCTTCGTTCAAAAACGTAGCAAATCTGTTACTGGACTGGGATGATGTTCACAATGCTGACTTCTGCTCGTGGAAAGGCATACTCTGTGGTGACAATTTCACCACATCGGTTGTTTCTCTGTAGGTTTTTGACTCTACACTCATCTGTTTGCTTCATCGAGCTAATCTAGGCTATTTAACAATTTTTGAGCTTTCAATTAGGCCAGCGAGGCTAACTATCTCACGGGTGTTTTTGTTGTTTTTAGGAATTTGTCTAATTTGAACTTGGGTGGAGAAATTTCTCCTGCCATTGGAGACTTGAGGAATCTGCAATCCATGTATGTTTCTTTATTCACAAGGCCGCTTATACTTGATTACTAAATTCTTAATTGAATTCCTATCTGGTCTTTGATTGATTGCAGAGACCTGCAGGGAAACAAGTTGACTGGTCAAATTCCAGATGAGATAGGCAACTGTGTTTTTCTTGTACTTGTGTAAAAATTTCACCCACTCTTTCTTGTATATTGCTGATAATAAATATACATCCATTCTCTTCTGTTTATTAAGGATATAGGCATATAGCTGTTCAAAATATTTAGTGTGAAGCTTCTTTCTTTGGATGATGCAGGGATTTGTCTGATAACTTGCTCTATGGGGACATACCCTTTTCAATATCTAAACTAAAGCAGCTCGAGTTGTTGTAAGTTGTAACCATGCAATATTTTTATCTGCTGCGAAATATACGCCAATTTTTATTCTGGTAACTTGTCCTTTATTTCTGTCATTTAAATACAGGAACTTGAAGAACAACCAGTTAACTGGTCCTATTCCGTCAACACTGACACAAATTCCTAACCTTAAAACTCTGTGAGTTCTCCCCCTGTTCTAAATTCATAGATGATGAATTAATTTGCTGTAATTCAAGTACAGCATTTAATCTTCTTATGACTCTTTTTAAAGTTGTTTTGCGTGGTTTCATTTTGTGTTACATTGAAATACATAAGTTTCGTATCTTATAATTTTATTTGTTTAGTGATCTCGCTCAAAACCAGCTCACTGGTGAGATACCACGTTTAATCTACTGGAATGAAGTGCTCCAGTATTTGTAAGTTGTAAAGCTCAAATGACTTAAGTTTATTTGTTGAATGAACTTCAGCATTTTTCTGGTAACTATATTTGAATGGCTGCTTAATCCATGAACTGGTTGTAATTACATATGCAGAGGCCTCCGCGGAAATTATTTAACAGGATCGCTTTCCCCTGATATGTGCCAGTTGACTGGCCTGTGGTATTTGTATGTGCCCTATGCCTTCTCTTTTTGATTTTTCTTGTTCTAAGTTTTTTATTTTTTATTTTTTTTGTCCATGGATTTTCATTTAAGTTTCTTACAGCGATGTACGCCGGAATAACCTGACTGGACCCATACCAAACAGCATTGGTAACTGTACAAGCTTTGAAATCTTGTAAGTTTCTTAATATTAATTACTGTTTTTCTCGTCTTCTTTGTCTCTCTTCATTGTTTATAAGATGGTGTTTGTGGTCAATGTCAGGGATATCTCATACAATGGGCTTACTGGAGAGATTCCATACAACATTGGTTTTCTACAAGTGGCTACTTTGTAAGCTAGTCATTTTAGGTTCAATATACTACTGGTAGATTTAGGAATTCAATAAAGTGCAAATGATGCACCATGTTCTAAATCAATCAACTGTAGAGTAGTATTCTCGTGTCTTCGATGCTCAGACCATTCAATGTGCCAATTTTGTACTACAGATGATGGAATTAATTGTTCAATTTCGCTTTGCCAGGTCTCTGCAAGGCAACAAGTTAACAGGAAAGATACCGGAAGTGATAGGTCTAATGCAAGCCCTAGCTGTTTTGTAAGTATTTATTTCTATATGCTTGTCTGATTATGTTGTCTGCGAAAAATATTCTTCGCACTTATCAGATGTCATTAAAGGGATTGAGTTAGAGGCTGATGTATATTAATCTCGTCCCTTTCAGAGATTTAAGTGAGAATGAACTAATTGGATCAATTCCCCCAATTCTTGGCAATTTATCTTACACCGGGAAACTGTAAGTGTCTTGACTCAATGATTGCATAATTTATTTTTGCTCCTGTTCAGTGCTTTGATAACATTTTTATGCCACTCCAGATACCTCCATGGCAACAAGCTTACTGGACCAATTCCACCTGAGCTTGGAAATATGTCAAAACTTAGCTATTTGTAAGAAAGATGCATCCTAGAACAGAAATATCATGGATGTAAAATTATGTTTTTGGTTGGATGTAATTTAAGAGCCTAACTTTATTTGCAGGCAGTTGAATGACAATCAACTAGTTGGTGGGATTCCAGCTGAACTTGGTAAATTGGAGCAGCTTTTTGAACTGTGAGTCTTGACATCTTGATTTTCTCTCGTATAATAATTTTGTTTAATCCTTTATTTATTTATAGTTTGTTGGTCATTCTTCTGTAGGAATCTTGCTAATAACAAACTGGAAGGGCCAATTCCTAAGAACATTAGTTCCTGCACTGCATTGAATCAGTTGTAAGAAACCTGAATTCCAGCAACAGATGTACTCTATTTTTTCTTTTATATGACCACTTGTATTAGTTGTTGCTCAGTTTACTCTTCTGGATTTGTTGTTTCTACCTTTTAGCAACGTGCATGGTAACCGTTTGAATGGATCTATTCCTTTGAGTTTCCGCAATCTGGAGAGCCTAACTTATCTGTATGTTCTTATCATCTCTGATACTAATTTCTGATTTACATTTATTTATGCATCAGAATTGTACCTTTCTCTTGTACTTTGGTGAATTAATTTCTGTATAACACCTCAGGAATCTTTCTTCTAATGAATTTAAGGGAGGCATACCTGTTGAGTTGGGGAGAATTATCAATCTTGATACACTGTAAGTTTCTTATTGAAAATGGCTATTGTTGTGCTTGTTTCACACCCCTCTAGACTAACAGTATCTTATTTTGTATAGGGATCTTTCCAACAATGATTTCTCTGGACATGTACCTGCTTCTATTGGTGATCTTGAGCACCTTCTTACACTGTAATAGATGAGTTGACCTTAAAGCTCCCCCTACGTGTTCTTGTTGATGGTTATATACAGCGTTTCTAACTCTTGGTCATCATTATTATAGGAACTTGAGCTGCAATCATCTTAATGGGCCAGTACCCGTGGAATTTGGAAATCTCAGAAGTATACTAATAATGTGAGTTTCTGAGGAGAATTTTCTGTCATGAACAAAAAATATATTTTTCTTATATAGTAATATTATGATGATATACTCTTCTCTGTGTTTGTTCTTGTAGTGATATGTCACTCAACAAAATATCTGGTGGTATACCTGAGGAGTTGGGCCAGTTACAAAACATTGTCTCTCTGTAAGCTGTCATTTACTGTTGTTCTCTTTCCAGGCTCGGTTATTGTTTGTAGTTCATCACATGCTACCATATATTGACTTGAACCTTTTGCAGTATTTTGAACAACAACAATCTGGATGGAGAAATTCCTGATCAATTAACTAAATGTCTAAGTCTTACCACTATGTGAGATCTCTTTTCCGTTTTCCGTCTAGTTAGTCAGCCTTTATGTCTAGCTGATCCTTTTTTTGCTGTAGGAATATCTCTTTCAACAACTTCTCCGGGGTTATACCTCCAAGCAGAAACTTCTCTCGGTTTTCTCCCAACAGGTACAGTGTAAAACTTTACTCTTCTCACGATTTCTCTTGTAAATTACCATGTTTTATGTGCTCCAGTGACCATTTATGTAATTTGTCCTATCAGCTTCATTGGAAATCCATTTTTATGTGGCAACTGGTTAGGTTCAATTTGTGGCCCGTATGCAGCAAAATCCAAAGGTAGCTGTTAATTTTTGTTGTGCAGCTCTCTCTTTCTACCTTGTGGCCTGTGCAATCATATACCTTTAACCAACTACCATATATGATTTTCTGTAGCTATGTTTCCTAGAGCTGCAGTTGTCTGCATGACATTGGGCTTGATCGCTTTGTTATCCATGGTGATTGTTGCTTTATACAAGTCTAACAAACCAAAGCAGTTTATGAAAGGTTCTAACAAGAGTCTTCAAGGTATGTACAGTTCTTGGCCTTTTTTTCCATATTTTATGTTTGGTTTTCTTCCTTTTAGTTTATGCTGCTTTTCCTTTCAGGTCCACCAAAACTTGTAATTCTTCACATGGATATGGCAATTCACACTTACGATGATATTATGAGAATCACTGAGAATTTGAGTGAGAAGTACATTATAGGATATGGTGCTTCAAGCACGGTATACAAGTGTGTATTAAAAAGTTCTCGACCAGTTGCAATTAAAAGAATTTACACACAGTATCCACACAACATGCAAGAGTTCGAAACAGAGCTTGGGACAGTTGGAAGTATCAGGCACCGAAACCTTGTCAGCTTGCATGGTTACTCACTTTCCCCACATGGAAACCTCTTATTCTATGACTACATGGAGAATGGCTCTCTTTGGGATCTTCTTCATGGTTAGCATTCTTGCTGTCTTTGTAATCTTAAGATTTATTTCAACTTCAATTTTCTTTTATACTGCTTCCAAAATTAAGGTTGCCATGCTGGAAGTTTATGTGATGAGACTGAATTAATAATATCTTGTTGTAACAGCACATTTCTATATGAATTGGGTGGTGGGAGTATAACCTAAATATTCAAAGAGAACTTCAATCACTAATATCCTTCTGGTTAATGTGATGACAGGACCATCGAAGAAAGTTAAACTTGACTGGGAAACACGGCTGAAAATTGCAGTTGGATCTGCTCAAGGGCTTGCTTATCTTCACCATGATTGTGACCCTAGAATTATACACAGGGACGTGAAGTCCTCCAACATTCTGCTGGATGAGAATTTTGAGGCTCATCTTTCTGATTTCGGGATTGCAAAATGTATCCCGACTACAAATAGTCATACATTGACTTATGTTATGGGCACTATTGGCTACATTGACCCTGAATATGCCCGAACTTCTAGGCTAACTGAAAAGTCGGATGTTTACAGCTTTGGTATTGTTCTTCTGGAGCTACTAACAGGAAAGAAGGCTGTGGACAATGAGGCTAATTTGCATCAGCTGGTATCGTCTCGTATAGTTGCAATGTTATTTTCCTCCTTTAATATCTGAATAGTTACAGTAGATAAAAGTTTGTTTTTAAGGTTTAATTGAAGTTGCTAGGCTATGTACTAATCAGTTAAAGCGCGCACAACTTGGTTTCATGTTTTTCAGATATTGTCGAAGGCAGATGATAATACAGTGATGGAGGCTGTGGATCCTGAGGTTTTTGTTACATGCGTGGATATATCCCACGTTAGAAAGACCTTTCAACTTGCCTTGCTGTGCACAAAGCAAAACCCTTCCGAGCGACCCACAATGCATGAAGTTGCAAGGGTTTTAGTCTCCTTGCTTCCAGCTTCACTGCCAAAAACTTGTCATCCAAAAACTGTAGACTATGCACAATTTGTGATAGGAAAAAGACAACCTCAATTACAAACACAGCAGCTCCAAGTACAGCCTGACAATGTTTCCTCTGATGCCCAGTGGTTTGTTAGATTCCGAGAACTTGTATCAAGTAACACACTGTAAGTTTCTCGGGTTACTAGTTTTGGACCGCCAAAAATGGTTTGTGGAGGGAGGGAGGGATATATGAAGAGTCCCAATTTTTGTTTCAGCAAAATATTAACTTGTTACTCTGAAGTCTAGTATAGGCCCTATTAATTTAGTCGTATACATTTAGGTAGCAAGTTTGTCTCTACTCTCTTGCACCAGTTGTTATGGGAGTCTTGAGGTGGTGGTATCTATATTTAACAAAATTTCTATGTTTTTGTTATACTTGTCTATGTAAATGAATTAGTCTAGTTCTTTCCCATGTTGGTTAATGAGTTGGTTTTTTTAATTTCGTCATTTGCCTTTATATCTATTATACAGATTCACCTATATTTTGCTAGTAATATGTTTCATTGTATTCTCTTGCGGAAGCAAAAATGTTAAATGATATTGATTCTCTTTTATTTGTGTTTTTTCAAACTCTAAAATTTCGAGATTTTTCCTTGGCCAACCCATACGAAAGATAAGCGTTCGGCTCTTTCTAAATTTATCAACTTATTCCTACTACCTTTTTGGGAGGAAATTAAAGTTTGTGCTGGATGTCTTCCCAATTTTTAACGCTGCATTTCTGTTCCATTCTGAACACCTAAAACCTCCAAGGCTCCAACCGCTAGAAAATATTTGAGAAAAAACTGACTTTTATTGTCCTGATTTGAAAATGCAAATTAAATTCTACAAAATAAATTGTATCAGTGCATTTGTGTAATTATAAACTACTTTTTTTTAAAAAAAAAAATTGGTCTTGATAAAAACTGAGTATTTTAAGTTGAAAGAAAACTCCTTGGAACGGATGTAGGCAAGTCGGTAATATTCTATCGATGTCTCATTAAATTAAAATTCATGCTCTAGTTTACATTTGTTGTGCTCCATGTAACATATGAATGTATAAATTAGTCGGAAGAATAAAATAAAAGAAAAACTAGAAAACGTTGAAAGGGTTTTATACTATACAATGCTTTTCTAGATTTTTATTCAGGTAATTTGACGCCTCAAATCTCCTGTAATTAAGGCCTGATATAACACGAAAACTGCTGCCAAAGGATCCAATTTGTAGTGACAAGCTTCCACCAAACTGGGATAATTTCCCAGTCACGGAGAATAAATAATAAGAGATATTTGTCTTGCATTTTCAGCGAATGTCCAAACTCCTGAAAAAGATTAAGGTCGAGTTATTGTAAAACAACTTGATACATAAAGCATATATGCTCAGGTAACCATCGAAAATAAATTGATCCGTCATTTTTAAAGGTGAAGTCAATGCAGACTAAAAACACATATGATAAGCAGGGTACAATATCTTACACACAAAATAAGAGCAAATAATATTTTATCAATCGCTAACTTCAGTTGCCAAAATAGATTATAGTCATCATATAGCTGTGGTGGTACCTGTTCATGTTGGGTCCGTGCGCAAATTCAGGGATCCTCCTGATACTCCCACACTTGTTAGACTTCCCAACACACCTCTGCATTTTCATGTTTTACAGATTTGAAGATCTTCATTGCGAGATTCATTATTCAAAAAAGTAATTCAAAGTTCTACCTGAAATTCAAGTTGTAAAGAACTAGGTGCATTCTCCTTTGAGCCCTATGATTCATCAAGAAAAAAGAGTTACCATGACCACAAAGAACGCGGGGTACAAATACCAGGGGTTTAAAACTACGGGATTCAACATGTCTAAGAAACTAACCTTCATGGACTTATGTGGTTTTGAATGAGATACTGTATAATTCTCGAATTCAGATTTCAGGGAGAGCTGGAAAATCATGAGAGAGACGGAGAGCATCAAATATGTTGTCTATAGTTCAAATTCTACCTAGCAGAATGCTAAAGCAGCCAAGCCTGTCCGGAAAAGATTGATTTTACCCGAAACATGTAATACCTTGTTGAATAATTCTATTGGTGGATTCTCTGAGAGCTGCTTCTCAGTTGTCCCCTTCAATTCCTGTAGAAGTATAAATTTTGAGGGTTTCTATAGATAATCTGGAAACTGATCATAAAATCATTTTTTTCACCGACTTACTGTTTGGTCAGTTGGTTTCTGTTGGATATTCAGAACTGCACCCGTATCTCCTTTACTTGAGATTAACTGTGTCAAACCATAAGATTTCAAGGACAGTCTCTACCATAACAAACTCAATAAAAAAGCTCACTTATATTTGGGAGTCCATGTCACCTTCTTATTGAAGGAGCGAGCTTTAAGTTTGTCTAATGTTTCATAGTTCTGCTTTATAACACCTTCAAAATTTGGCCTGAGAAACATAGCTAGAACAGGTAAGGATAAACTATAATCACCTAAACAAATAAAAAATGATTAAAGAATGGCTAAATATAGAACTAGCCCTTGGAAACCTTCTTTAGTATAAAATTACAAATGTCAAACTCGAGACAAATGACATTGGTAGATATAACACAAATTCCGTTCCAAAATATACGATCAACATAAATAGCTTATCCTCTTGAGAAATGAAACGCTCACATGTATATCATGTATATTTATACCTCCAAAAGTCATTCTGTTATTTATTCTGGAACAAAACTCAAAACCATTTTGATCTTATATTTTGGAATGGAGGGAGTATTTAATATAAAAGAAACTGAACAAGAGATGGCCGATTTTATAAATGAGTGCCGAAGTTGAAATTTAAAAGAGAGAGTTATAGATCCAAGTACTCTAACCCTTTGAAGTCTATGTCTTCACTTGATAAAACTGAATCAAGATCATGTGCGCTAAATACCTGTAAAAACAAAATATCAGCTTTTGAAGACTGAAACCATATTTGCAACATTAATAACGATTTTGGCACTTTGATATAATAGTTACACCTAGAAAAAGGAGGGAAAGTTCAAATATCAAAATTCAGTTATAAATCAGGACTCACGAAAGAATGACCTACACTAGCAGATGAATGTTGCATGGCCCTTTCCATTGTCTTCAACTGAAACATCTGCGGATCATTGTGATGAAAAAAATAGAGGTTTTAAAATTAGGGTGCCCTAAGAAAGTGGATGATAACATCCTTTAACTTAAAAAGTGAAAATAGTAGTCCCTCCATCCTAAAAAAGAGTAGAAGTACCTTTTTTTGACGTTGATTTTTTCTTCAAATATTAAGATTCTTTGACATTATTTTTTAAATATTTTTTTCTACTAATAAATTTTAGTAAGTTAATACTGAAAAAGATCAACAAAAAAAATTATATACAAAGTGTCATAGGCAAACCTAAAATTTGGTGAGGGAAAGTCAACAAAATAGGAGTGAGTACAATTTTTTAGGATGAAGGTAGTACAAAACTGTCATGCTTATATTACCTGAAATACTGGCAATTGTGGCTTGCTCTTTCTAGGAGGGGCCAAAGAAGGGGCTTCCAGAATCTACGAAACCCATAAATGTCTTAGGAAGCTATAAGAATGATATAAACTGCCAAACTAAATATTCTAGTTCCCCTCTCCAAATAAGCTTTACGGGGGAAAATATATTTAAAAATTGCATGTACCAACCTTTCTGTTCAATGGTCGTGCTTTAAAGGTATGGCAATTTAGATTTTTTTGTTGACCTGATTCGGATGCATTCTTCGATCTGAAACTTAAAATAAACAAGAATATGATCAGCAGCTAGTTAGAGTGTTAGACAATGGTTGCAGTTTCTACATCTAGAAGTCATATAAAAGTAAAGAATAATCTGACAAGAAGTTGATATACCTACGCCTTTGCGCTCTCTGTGCTGTTTCCAAGTCAGGCTCTCTTGGAATAGTAACTTTAGCTCTAGAATGTAGTGAATTTGTGTCAACAGGTCCAACCTTTAATATAAAAAACCGAAAGTGTTCGGTCATTCATAGATTTTCATAAATGTAACCTGAATACTCTATTTATAAGAACAATAATATATATTAATCTACGGGACAGGTTCCATAATGACTAACCTTTTTAGCTAATTTGTGTAATAAAAGAGTCTGGTGCTTCAGATGAGCAACCTGGTCGACAAAATAAAAGGACATTTCCATGGGTTATACATAAAATTATCAATATTACGGATAAAATTCAATTTCTAATTCACACCAACTAATCCGTGTAACCAACTTATGCATGCATATTTTAGAAAGAATAAAATCCATGAGAAATAAAGTTAAAAAGCAACCAAAAAATTTAATATCACTTGTACTAACTCATGACAATTTATAAGCAACCAAAAAATTTAATAGCACTTGTACTAACTCATGACAATTTATCCAATATTTTGAACTAAACTACTTAGAACTAACTTTTCCATATCCTTGATTATACTAGCATTAAAGGTAGCTCTATACTTCATCACCAATTCAACGTATCACATTATAACCTTTCGCTTTTCTCAGGCATATTACAGTTGGATTAAATAACACCTTAACGCAACAGAGTATGTTGTCTAAATAACAGGTTTATATGTATTCAGATTTTACTGACAACTTAGTTCTGTTCAATAATTCAAGATACCAGCATAGTTGAAAATAGTCACTCGAGTTGAGTCAGCTGTATTTCTACAATCTTCCGGATTGTCCAAATTCACACATCTCAAGTGTTTTAGAGGAATTCTAAGTTTGGAAGAGTTGTTTCAAGTTTGACTATGGTATTCTTGCTTCAAATCTGAATTCAAGCCAGCTAATATTTATTTTGGTACTCGTAGAAACAGGTGCAAAAGAACAGAATATACAAGCTCGTGCGAAGTGGTTTAAAGTACCATGTGTCCATCTACAACAGCTATATCACATCAGCTAGATACAATGAAGGAGACAGGAAATTTCTTAGGTTCTCTCTCTCACTCTCTATGTATAGCAGCACTGGAGAAGGAGAAATCACTGAATTTGCAGATAACATCTCAAAGTGCTGGTTCAGAGAAAGGGGGGGGGGGGAAGAAGAAAAACTTTTACAGTTCATCCATGTCAGTCGACTTGAAGCAAAAGCAATGTGAAACAATAAATATTGAAAGCGAAGAAGACATTCATGACCAAAGTTACCAAATACTCTCGTTGACCTAGCGAACCACATATTGGTATAGCCAAATATTCCTCACCTAGCAAACTATGTATTGGTATACCCAAATATGGTTGACCTAGCAAACCACGTATTGGTATTTGGTATACCCAAATATGGTAAACTTACATACCAATACACTGGTCTCTCTTTAGTTTATTTTCTCAATGCTCTAGCTAAAGATATGGTATGAGTATTACCAACCACATAAGCAAACATCCCACATGTATTCACTCACTAGAAGATGAAAATATCTGGCTTCAGGCACATGATAACATCAAAATTTTCAAACTCAAATTCCTATATTAATACCATGAAAACAAGATGCCTTAGGAACTCACTCATTTAAATATCAAAAAAACTAACAGAAGTTCTGGCTTTTAAATTATATTCACATTCTTTCTTTTACCTTTAGGTCATGACCAAATAAGCATTCTGATATATTTGGGCTTTCATCCCAATAGAGCATGTATATATAATAAATATTTAAATAGCTGACTCACTGCACCTTACGCAAGTAACCACTTTCTAACTTCTGTCTTTTGGTAGCTTCCCTTTCAAATCCAGGAAGAATATGCAAACTTCTCTCATTGACTTTGGTTAGTGGTTTCTGTGACCTAGAAACAAAAATCGCAAAAGTGATGAGACAAAACTAAGAAGTTGCAGTATCAAATAATGAAATGAAGAAAAAATCATGAAAAAGTAAACTAGAAGCAACTAAAATGGAAGCAAACAAAAATTACAGGAGGCTAGTAAACAAGAAGTTCAGAATTAGGACATCTAATATATGGTCTAATTTAGCTAATAGTTTGATACTTAAAATAATAAGTTATGTGGACATAAATAGTCAAAAGGAACTTCGGATCATAATTAAGAAGAGCAATGATACCACCTGCAAACTTGCTTGGAATTTACATCTCGTACTTTACTTTGCTTGGCCAAATGACTAGCTGTAGGTTTCATTAAAGTTGAACTCTTCAGTTTGGATGATTTAGCCAATGACTTAGTTTTTGCTTTCATAATATCTGGAGCAATGTCAGTTTGATAATCCATTCCTGAAAAAGATAACAACTTTGAATTGTTAGAGATATATAAAAGAAAAAATTAGCAAAAAAAGATGGTTAAAAGGCACTGTTAATTATGTCCTATCCTCTTCAGTCACCTAGATTGGTCTGAAATGAAATATATATGGCACCTCTGACATAAATCAGGATACACAAAGCCATTGTCAGGAAAGTTAATCTTATTGAGAATATGCAGCACAGCAACAGCACTCACTAACAAATATATATATACCTAATATGTAACATAGATAAAGTCTTTATGTCTTTATTTCACAAAAATTATGGAGCGTAGAAATGTTTGAACACTTCAAACTTTTAGAGTGGACAATATGGACAACATTTGCATACTAAATTTACTGCAACAGCACTCTCTCCCCTCTCTCTTCCCCTACAAGTAAGACATCATAATAATATTGTTTAGTAAGTAGTAAGCTGTAAGCATTGGGTCATATTTGGTAGAATGTAAGTAGTAAGTAGTAACCATGCTACTGTTTGGTTAGTGTAGATGCAGGAGTATGCCCCAGAATTACAAGTAGTTCTTCGGGAATAGAAGGCTAAAAGTTTTTACCAAAAAGTGTATATAGATAGATAGATATCTAAACAGATCAAAAACATCAGAAATTATTATAGAAAATAAAAAATAAGATATGATGCCATGGCATTATGATAGAACTTCTAGTTATAAATAAATCCATCTTTCTCATCCAGTCACATTGTGAAGGTGCAATAGGTTAAGAGTGGTGATATATGCCAGTGTTACCTAGAACGTGATACGTTTCGGTACGCGGTACGAATACAGGTACGCTACATAGCTAAAATGCAGTATGTTAGGGTATCTTTATATAAGTTCTTATAGTTAGGAATTCTCTTAGGATCTAAATGAAATAAACCTAAGTTTTATAGAAAATTTTTAGTTGAATCAACAAGTTTGTTGTTTTATAAAAAGTTTAGGACAAATGTAATGTTTAAGCGTCCATTGCTAAGTTAGAATATTAATATTTGTGCAATTATAGGTAAACAATAAAAAAAAATTTCGGTACGCTAAATTTGGAGTATTGATACGTAAGATTATTGTATTTGGATACGTAAGTACCATTACGTTGTTCGCTACGTCAATAGAGTATCTGGTAACTCTGATATATGCACACCCTAAATTGATTGTTGCACACCCTTTTATGCTAAAGTGATAAGTATTCTTAACAAATAGAAAACTTATTAATACATTCATCAGTTCATCAGTTGTCCATTTAAGCCTTAAACTTATTATTCTCAAAAAAAAAAAAATCCAAATCTCTATCAACTATATTCATGAAATATAAATTATTATTATTACAATATATTTTATTAATCATGGTAGTAATAAATTTGAGAATTTCTAAAATTTATATATATCAATCTTAGAATTAATAAATTTATAATTGATAGCTCTTGTTAAATACTTTAGAATATTTGAAATTTTATTGACAAAATAATTTTCAAATAGACTTTAAATTTTAAAATTCCAAGAACTGATTTGAAGGCAACATAATTTTTTTTAATTAGATGGACCGATTAACTATATTTTGGAGTATCACTTTAATAAGATAACAAACTAAATTACATATCATGTCTTAAAATATACAAACAAGAATGTTTACCATTTAAAAATATTTTTCTAGTATTTAATTTATTATTTATGTATTCTACTCTTTAATTTAATTTTTTAATAAATTATAATATAAAATATTTCAAATTGAAAAGAATGTTATCCGTTAAGAAAATAACTGACTAAGTGTAAACACATTTTGTCTTGTAATATATGATGCATGATATTAAATTTAAAGGAAAAATAAAAAGATAGTAAATGTGTTAATTGGTTTTATATAAATTAAGGGTAATATAGTCTTTTTAACGTACTTGGTTGTGCAACTATCATCTTAGGGTGTGCATATATCAACACCCTAGGTTAATCCATGAGATTGTTTCTCTCTATTTAGATAAAACAACCCTACTAAAATACCATGCCACATCATGATTTCTTATGGAAATGCTCTGAATTCCACATACATGCAGTACAAAGCATAACAAAATATAATAAACAATATACAAACAGGCACTAAGTTCATAAGGGTGAGAACATTTTGCTTCTAAGTATTGCAGATAAAGTAACTCGCACCTCCATTCTTGGTCTCCCTTAATGAAGCAACTTCTGAGTTGTTGATAGAATTCATGTGTTCACCACCATCTGAGTTTGGATAACCAGCTGCTTCTAGCACCGCAATGTTTGTACTCCAATTTAACTTCACGATAAAAGCTAAGAAGATTGTGTTGGGGGAAGAAGGGGATCCCAAAAAAAAAATCAGAAGGTCAAGCGTCAATTAGTTGAGCTATACAAACAAGTGTAGACAGAGTATTATTTTTCTCTTCAAGTTACATAATTGAAGATCTGAAACTATTATTTGTAATAAATGAGCCATTAAAACACATAACAAACCAATGCCATATTCTATTAAAAAAAACAGACTTGCTCCGTATACAATTTTAACTTCAATAGTATGCCAATTAAGTTCCAACTACCAAATCAAAAGAATCAAACCTTCGTATACACTTCTTAATGTACTCTACTGCAATTGTAATCATTCAGCTACTACCATAATCAATTCCAAATTCAAATATACTACTTAAAAAGCACTAAACATTTCAAATTAGCGTCATCGCAAAATAACTACGCATAATCAAAACCAAACGAATTACAGGCACAAACATTTGTATATTGTTTTTTTAAAAAAAAAACATTGATCGAATTAGAAAGAAGCTTACGAGAAGGCGGATAACTTCCGGCAGATTCGAACCAGTGCTCGGCTTCATCTGTTTCAGAAATTGATTCTGGTCGAGTAAAATCGAAGAATCGAGCAGCATCGAACTCGTAATCGAGATCGATTTCAGAAGCCACAAAATCTACTTCAATGAAATCCTCCATTTCTTCGTCCATTTTCTCTGTTACAACGCAGGTTAGGTTATAGAGAACCTATAAATTTAGACGAATAATGAAGAGGAGGCCATTGAAAGGCCTTGCCTCCTCTCTCCTACAGGTTTTTATCTCTCTGTCTCTCTCTATCTCTATCAATATACCTTATTAGTTCGAGGGTTTTCGATTTTGAAACCCTAGTTTGTTTAATCGGAAATAAACGAGCGAACGAGATTTGTCCGGCGAATTTTTCGCTTGGATACAGTGGTAAGACTTTGGATGGAAAATAAACGATGAGATATACCGGTCATCTATATATATAGCGCCGAGGCTACTGAATTTTTTGAATATGTGGGTCCCTCCCCTTGGGACACTTGTTTACCATTCACCAGTTTTTATGACTAAAATACCCTTCATGTCTGGATTTTCAGATTGTATAAAACAAAAATTACGGTTTGCCAATTTAACCGTGAAAATTACGCTTTGCCAAGTCAGAATTTAACCGTGTTTGTTTGGGGTGAAAAATGGATAATGTCTGTTTTTACACAGCAGTTGAATCTCTGAGCATTAGTACTTCTGACAGTAGAGCGATGGAAATTTATTTTTCACATTTATTGGTTTAAATAAATTTTGTTCCATCTTTTTCCTTTTTTTAGTTTGGACAGGAATCTTTTTGTTTTTTGAAATTGACGATTGTAACTTGTGAGTGTCTAGGCTAGGCCGAAAGGAGTATCTTCTTAGTGGGGTGTCGTTTCCATTTATTTAATATTACACGGAACTAATCTTATTAATTACTAATAAAAGATGGTTTTATATTTTGGTGACCCAATAAGATCCAAGGTTTAAACAGGAATGTGAATTATAGAGCTCATTATATAATGCAACTTAACTCGATTTTATGACTTGACTTAGATTTATATTCAAACTAATTTTTTGAAAATTATTTTAAATTCTTTCATATACTCAATTTATTTTCAAAAGGACGATTCTTCTTTTTCATATAAAATTATTTAAATCGTATGACATAAATTTTTCAATAAATTTTAATCTTCAAAATGCTATATTAAAAGTATATGAAAAAATGTTTTAGCGAGTTTCATGTAATCGTTAATATTTAAAAGAAAAATCATATGGTCACCTTAGCATCCATTTGGTGTTCTCAAAAAATAGCATTCATTTGATACATATGTATTCTTTTAATCTTTAATATTTAAATGGCACTCTTTAATCTTTAATCCTAAATGTTTACATGCTTTGTACGTCATACTCATATGGTCACCATAGCATTCATTTGGTGTTCTGAAAAAAATAGCATTCATTTGGTAACTAACATTGTCAGAAGTTAGGTTTGCTGCCTACGACCATTTAGGATTAACAAAGACTTTTGTCACAATATTAAAAACAAATATTTTTATTCTTGACGTGGGTAAAAATATTTACCTATAGGATGTCTTTACATATACGCAACTCAGGCCCCACTTGCTGAATTGATACAAACAATGATCTCTTTGCGAGGACGCAAATTCTCTAAACGCCTTGGACACCTCCTAGAGGATTTTAGATTAACTAAAAATCCTAGGTAGACTCTACAAAATGATGTATTTTTAATTGAGTACGACTTAGGGATACAGCTCTAGGTCGACTCTAGTACATAATCTCCTTTCTTGAAGGGTACTCTATTAGGGGAGACGTCCTTATAAATATCCCTTGGTTCACGCTTCTATAAAGCTAATGGATCTTAAGGTATTTTACTAACTATCTCAAATGTGGTTGTCTCAACTCGAATATTTTCAACACAGCTGGTTCAGCTCTACAGTTTTTAACCACATCAATTCCTTTAGATCTTGTTAAATATCATAATAAGAGATTAAAAATGAGAATCTCGTTATAAGTTCTGAATTTTTGAAGTGTATAATTAATTATATAAGTATGTTTAAGTGCTTGAAATGTGTCAATAGTATTATTGAAATATTTTGATTTCAAGTTGATTGAACTGACATCTTATACTTGTTAATTTCATAAGGCCAATCAAAAATCTTATAGTATGAGTGCCAATTTATTGAAACACTATAAACATATTAAGTTTGGCAAATTTAATTTTCTCAACTCTTGTAACTATTTTAACCAAGAAATCATCATACTTTTTATGCACCTTAAAAGACAATAACAGTTATACATATCTTAAATTGTAATTTCAAATGGAGTTTTTGTCAATTAATTATTAATTTTTATTTTCTTTTTTGACGTCTTCTTGAATAGTAAACAAAAAGGAAAAAAATAATAATTTGTACGTCACAGGTCACATGTGAAGTTAAATTTTATCATGGCCGTGATTGAATATGTTTTGAAATTTAAATTAGAGGATGACAAACAAAATTATACAGTTGTAATAGTTGTGTTGGAATAAGGATGCTGTACATGATTGGAACTTGTTTATCCTTGTCCGGAGTAACACCTTTGAATATGAGGCCATAGCTTGTCAAATGTCAAGCCTATGCCTATGCCTCTTTTCTGATGGATTTTGACGTTTGGCGAATCCATCGATTTTCCAAACAGGCTGTTTTGGTATGTTTGCTACTATGAAGGGACTGTTCGGAAATGATTTATTTTTTTTGACTTAAAATTAAAATTTTAGTAGATTTATAAGTTAAAATTTTAGTAGATTTATAAGTAATAGTGTTCGACATTATTTTTACTTATAAGTCAGGAATTATAAGTAATAATTGTGGATGTGTTCGGTTAATAATGACTTAAAAGTTAAAATAAAATAAGAAGATTATTAAAATGTCTTTCAATAAGAAAAACATTAAAAATAAAAGAGGGTATTTTTGTGATTTCATAGTCGTTGACCAACTTAAAAAAAATGACTTATAAGTCATTTTTTTTAAGCAACTAAAGGTTACTTATTTTTTTTGATTTTTTTTTCGACTTATAAGTAAAAAAAAAGTTATTCCCAAACACTTTTTTTGCCTAAACTATTTATAAATTAGTCAACCCAGCTTATAAGTAGCCCCCAAAAAGGCTCGTAGTCTCCTTGTACTATTCAAGTGGAACGCTCCTGCAGTCACTTTCACACGAGAACCTCAAAAAAGAGTTTTTATTATTTTATATATAGTTAATTTTTATGAAACTTTAAAATTATTTTTTTAATTTATTTAACTTTGATTAGTTTCATAACAAATATTAAAAATTACATGAAGATTATTACTAAGTTAAAAATATTATTTTATAATTTTAAATAAATTTATATTATAATTTAAATTTTAAATTTTTATAAATTAATTAAAAGGGGAGAGCTTTATTATACAAAAGAAGACAAACGGTGACAAAGAATTTCCTATTGGGCAATGGCCATTTGTTAAATTAGGATGGATGACCGAAATATCCCTTAAGAAAGTGAGAGAGATGAGTTTTGATCAACTTCTTCCACGAGGTAAGTTTGGTGATTGCGTCTTTGGCGTGGGATGAGAATTTTGTTTTAAAAAACATAATGGACGAGAATTTTGTTTTTTAAAAAATAATATATATTGTAAATGTTTATGTTAATTTTTTAATTATATAGATAATTATTAATATTAATCTTTTTAAATAAATTTATAATAAGTAAGATCTTTTTATAATTTTATCCAATCACACGTATTAATATGTTTAACAATTATAATTTAATATAAATTTATCACATTAATTATATGAGCTCTTCTGAGGCGACATTGCACTTAGTGACATTCTAGCGACATTTTTTTTTTGGTTTTTTTTTTGTTATGACTTCCAAATAATTTATATGATTTATTGGAACAAAAATTTTAAAAAAACAGTGATTTAAGTGTGATTTGGATACATATACAAAACAGTGTTGTACTAAAAGGACTAAAAATGAATTAGGGATAATATAAGAAAACTTATTTTCATCATATGAGATATTTAACACTGGACTATCACCATTGGTCCCATGATAGTATACTTAATACTAATAATATTTTAATTTCATATTAATATATTCATATTTAATGAGTAAAAATATTATAAGTACAATTGGTATCACAATAAAATAATAAATATAAATTACACAGGTGAGGTGAGTGTCCATTATGGCAACCTACTTGGTTCCAAAAATTCCAAACACTACCTTAAATTGCTTAAAGATACAAAAGAAAATTTCCTCAAAATTACATTTTCTTACCTACACAAGATCAAACACAAATGAA
The DNA here is from genome assembly GCA_034770075.1 of Aralia elata. Taxonomy (NCBI): domain Eukaryota; kingdom Viridiplantae; phylum Streptophyta; class Magnoliopsida; order Apiales; family Araliaceae; genus Aralia; species Aralia elata. Next base: position 108,662,851 of record CM068385.1, on the reverse strand, counting down.
GGGCATATCAGTCATACCATCACATCGCCAAAACTGAAAAGATTCCTATCTTCCCTCTCTTCCTCTTCAGCCAAGCAACCTCAGAACTGCTGTCGCCACTTTCTCCTACACATACAAATCTTCACACTTCCACAGTTCTACTCCCAATTTCCCCTCTGCAATAAGCCCTACCTTCCGGCGAGTTTACCGCCGGCAATATTTACATGACCCGAACCCGTTTTGGTCCGAAATCGGAATCCGAAGACGAAACCCGAAATCAACCATCCACAGGAATGAGACTCATTGTGCCCTTACAAGGAATAGTGCATGGCAGAGGTGGCATAGTCTTGGGCTCATTAATCCCTTGTGCCCTATTCTATTTTCTTCAGTTCTACCTCAAACGGCACCGTTCCCCTCCTTCGAATCCTCCGTCGCCGTCTGCTTCTTCATCGAACCTCGCCGACTTGCCCCGTTCGTCTTCCCGGTCTAATTTAGCTTCGCGTGGGTCAATCGGCCGTGCCCACGTGTCATCTAGGGCCAGCTTAATTGCAAAACCGGATGATTCGCCGTATTACATTGGAATTGACAGGGTACGAGCGGATCCGTTTCACGAATTGGATAACCCAGAAGGTATGATTGATCTCGGAATCGCCGAAAATAAGGTATGAATCTTTCCCTTGTCATATATAGATATATTACCTTTTTTATTTATGTAAATTGTACATTAAGACATCCATATTTTGGCAAAATATTTCCAATACATGATTATAACTCAATATTAAATCAGAAATATGTGTAATTTTAGTGTAACCAAACACTCAAAATTTGATTAGTTTATATTTTTGTTTGGTGTTTGTAGTTATCCTTGGATTTGATTGAGAATTGGCTTTCTCAAAATTCGAATGATTCCATATTGCGAGGAGGTTTAAGTATCAGTGGTATTGCTACCTACCAGCCATTTGATGGACTGACAGATTTGAAAGTGGTAATGTTTTGATATTTGTTCTGATAGACTGAATATCATAGTTCAATTATATTGATTTTATGAGTTTGATTTCAAGTCTAACTCGGTAGTTATAATTTTAGGAATTATTTCTGTCGGTGTGATTTTGCTTCTTTAGGGGTTTAGGTGTATGTTCTATTGAAAAAATATTTTTGTCTTCTTACAAAATAATAGTGTTAGTTGATAGGTCATGATCTCCATTGGTAGTCATTCTTTACTTATTAAAGATACTGTGGCATCTATGGATTAAAGTTAATAACTTTGTCAAAAAATACTACATCCTCATTTAAATTAACTTAGTGACATATGTGTTCATTTCTGTGATGTGATTAATAGGCTTGTATTTGATCATCAATCTATTTACACATTGATGCATCTGGATGTTTTATGAGAGAAGTGTGTAATTTGTTGTTGTTTGTAGATATGTACCTTAACTTGACATTATCGAATATATCACTGAATGAAGAAGCAGCAACATGAGCTACAATTTCAGTGACAAGCTCGGTTGATATAACGAAAGGATGGAACCTTAGGCCTTTTGTTTTTGTTCTTCTTCTTTTTTGGGCTAATCATTATCATAGTTTCACATAAATATGAGAGGGAGAGAGAGAGTTAGTTAGTTAGTTTAGAGCTGCAAACTACAATCACTAAGAGATCAAGTTCTTAAATTGCCTTGAATTGAGCAGAATGCCAAAAGTCAATTCATGTAAAAGGCTCCAGTTTGATGGATAATTCGTTGTTGGTTTGAGTTGGACGTAGTGGCAATTAATGGCTATGGTTTTTCTAGATTCCTTTCCAGTAATCTTTATAAGTTCCTATTTTCACTTTACCTTTCTTAAAACTTGAACTATAAACTATATCATTGTTTCAGTGTGTGCAAATGGCCAGCTGATTATTTTTGAATCTATTCTGTAGGCCATGGCAGGTTTTATGTCTCAGGTCATGGGAAGAACAGTATCATTCAACCCATCACAACTAGTATTAACATCTGGTGCAACCCCTGCAGTTGAAATACTATGTTTCTGTTTGGCAGACCAAGGGAACGCATTTCTTGTTCCTGCACCATATTACCCTGGGTAATGCTTATGCCTGTAAATTTTAAGATATTCCCAGTTATATTCCTTTCCATACCTGTCAATTTAGCTACAAATTTAATCATGTCATTTCACGCTTAGGAATCTATTTATTTATGATTTTTTTTATGGAACTTATAATCAGAAAAGCATTCTGCAGGTTTGATAGAGATATCAGATGGAGGACGGGTGTGGAGTTAATACCCATTCACTGTCGTAGCTCTGACAACTTCACTTTCAGCATCACTGCTCTTGATCAAGCATTCACTCTGGCAAGAAAGCGAGGGCAAAAAGTCCGCGGGATTTTGATTTCAAACCCTTCTAACCCCGTTGGGAATCTACTAACTAGAGAGACACTATACAGTCTCTTAGCATTTGCCAGAGAGAAGAACATTCATATTATATCAGATGAAGTATTTGCAGGGTCTATCTATGGAAATGAGGAGTTTGTAAGCATGGCAGAAATTCTCGAGTCAGAAGATTCTGATAAGGACAGGGTTCATATAATATATGGTCTGTCCAAAGACTTGTCTCTTCCAGGCTATAGAGTAGGGATTATATATTCCTTCAACGAGAATGTTTTGGCTGCTTCTAAAAGGTTGACAAGATTTTGTTCAATTTCAACTCCAACCCAGCAGCTACTGATTTCAATGCTTTCAGATACAAAGTTCACCCAGGATTATATTGAGCTCAATAGAGAAAGGATAAGGAAAATGTATGAATTTTTTGTGGCAGGATTGAAACAATTGGGGATCGAGTGCACAAAGAGCAGTGGAGGTTTATACTGTTGGGTTGATATGAGTGGATTAATCCGTCCTTATAATGAGAAAGGGGAGCTTGACCTTTGGGATAAACTCATAAATATAGCTAAGATCAATGCAACTCCGGGTTCAGCTTGCCACTGCATTGAACCTGGATGGTTCAGGTGTTGTTTCACTGCATTACATGAAAAGGATATTCCTATTGTTATAGACAGGATACGTGAAGTTGTTGAAACATGTAAATCTCCTAATGAAAAGTCGTGAATATATTGAACTATTTATTTCATTGGATTGAATACTGTGAATTTATTGAACTATTTATTTCATTGGATTGAAAACTGATGGCTTTGCTTTAAAAGAAAACACATACAGTGCATGATTAACACATGATCTGCTTTGGATTGGAGAAGTTCCAATCTATCTGTCTCGAGGTTCTTACATAATTGCGAAACTCAACTGCATTAGGGAACTCATATAAATTTCGAAACTTAACTGCATTAGGGAACTCATATTTTTGACATGTTCGTGTTTCAGAAGTGAAAAGAAATTTGATCTAAATAGAGCAATATGATGGAGACATCTGATTTGGAGTTGCATCAACTGAAAGTGCAAAGGGCTTTCCCTAGGTCAGCTTTAGTTGCAGCTGCCTCTTCCACTTCCCCCGTAATCCTTTGATTTTGTCGCTACTTCCAACTATGCAGCATCCAAGCGCACTTCTCTTCATAAATTCCTGCCAGTGGGATGATCAGGCAAGAGTAGATCTATTTTCTTGTGAAAATATAGTAGAGGACTAGGTACTTGTGATTTCATTATCATTCACGGCAATTATGATGTATAAAGAAACTGAAGGAAATGTAAATTGCTATTTTGTTTTGTTGAAAAGAGATTTATCCACTGTTCATGCATTATGCTATCAAGTTAAGTGTGAAGACTATTGTTTGTGTTACTAAACAAGCCATGATAAATAACTGCGAAAAAAAACCATGGTAGAGAATTGAGAACTTTGAGAATTACCAGAGAGAGATTCTGGTCCCGCATTAGAACAGCTTTTCTGCAGTAGCTTCTTCTTCGGCTCATTAGTATCAGCTCTCCAAGTGTTAATGGCCTCTTTACTGCAAGACTGCAGTTACTTTCACGATCCAAATCCTTACTGGGTATTACCATCTGTGGAGTAAGAGTATTCTTTTCTGAGCATCCAACCTTTTCAAGGATACTTGACTTGGGCGATAACAATGGAAAGAGACGTTCCAAGAAAGGTGCTCCAACTAGGCTTGTGGTTCCTGTTGCATAGCTGCTTGTGCTACTGTCACTATCAGAAGTTGGTGAAGAAGGCGCTTGTAGCTGGGCACTGGTACTATCCATCAGAAAATTTTCCTGCACTGGAATAGCATTGGAAATTGCTGCAGTTGGTATTAGGCGATTGGCTACAAGAGATGGAGCAGGGTTGAAGGAGTCGTCTGTTTCAAAACCCCATGCATCAAGGTATGACTCAAACATTTCATCTTCTTCATCATCACCATCACATTCGTAGTCATCATCAGCATCATTATCATCATCATCAATAGCAGAAGCAACATCCCATTTATCATCATTTTCTTGATAATAGACTGTAGATGAGTGGGAATTTAGTAGCATAGGTGGTGGTAGGAGTAGCAATGGCAACTCTTGTGGTGCCGGTGGGAAGCAAGGAAGCGGCTTTCCAGGCATTTCTTCCCATTTGAATGGAACCGAGGCAACAAGCTTGACTGGAGGTGGTGCAATTGGATTAACTGGTGTAACGGGGCTTGGCTTCCAGTCTTTTTTTGGTGTACCTGGTTTTTCTTCCCAAAGAAATGGAACGGAAACTGGCTGTTTGATTCGCTTCCTGTTTGAATTTTGGGACAAATACTCGTTCTCTACCATTGTGATTTGTGGAGTAAATTCTTTCAACTTGAACAGTGCATATACATATTTTAGAAATTAGAACATACATATAATTGGGGGAGAAAGTGGGTTAGAAATGCTTGCTTTTAGTTCTAAATGCCAACTGCACCATTCATATGCCTTGAAGATTAGGCTCACCTGCTCTTTTGATCTTCTTTCTCGGTAGAAGACTAGTAAGTAGAAGAACATCACCTTTCAATAAGAAACGTTTGCAGTGGCTATTATGGTTTTGTAACTAATCCATAACCTACATGGGTTGTCCTCTTTTAGCAACAGGTGTTTGTGATGCCTAAGACTATTGTCAATGCGCTTTGTTTTTGGAGTTGGTGGAAAGACGTATTTTAACATTATTTTGGACCTCAAGGATACCTTAATCAAAGCTTTTGACCGAAGAAATTTTACTTCAATTTTATTTTCTTCTCTTGACAAGTGAGGGTTATGCCCAACTGTTTGTATGTGGAATTGGGAAGGAAATATAATGAAAATGAAAAATACAAATAGAACACTCCTGTTACTGAATATAGGCTAAGGTGCTCTATGGGACTAAGGTGGTGCTCTCCTGTGCTTAGGTATTGTTTGATAAAACTGAATAAAAAGTTTTGAATGTACGAGATAATCTGAATGAGCTGAATGAAGTAGAAGATTTGAATATAGAATGAAATAATGTGTTTGATAAATGTCTGTCGAAAACATTTGAATACATGTATTTCTCTATTTTAACCTTCTGGATTATTATAAACAAATTTATTATATAATTATAAATAAACAATGTTATCTAAGAAAAATTAAATATAAACTTGTGAACGATTTTTAAGAGTGTATACTATTAGTAATATAATTTTAAGAATAAACACTAATTTGTTTTAATAACATTAGCCTATAAAATCAAAACAAAAGACTACAACAACATTAATTAAATTGGTTATTTACCAATTTATTAAAGAAAAAAAATCAAAAAATAATTTGTGCATAGCAAAATTTGTTTGCAATAGTAAAAAAAGATGGATATTAAATGTAATTTATAATTGTCTATGATGGTAGGTAGATAAAAATATCATTCATCATTATTCAGCCACAAATTTCTGAATGAATCGTTTAGACACATTCAAACGCATTCAGAGTTTAAAAATTATAAAACAAACTATCTGAATGACTTATTCGGTCAGATTCAAACTCATTTAGATGTAAACAAACAGTCCTTAAGATGGTGTTTGATAAAATTGAGTAATTAAGATCTGAATGATTAATATATTTTAAGAAATTAGATCATCTGAATGAAATAATATCTAAATTTAAAAAGTTGTTTTATAACTAATATGTATAAAACATTTGAATGACATTATTTTATCATTTTAACCCTCTTAGTTGTTTAAAAATTTTATTTGGCAATTCTAAATATGCAATTTAACAAAAACAGTGAGCCAATAATGTTGTTGAATAAATTTATATAAAAATATTCATACTCTAGGGAATAAATATTATACAAATCAATTAAAAAAATAGCAACAATTTATAATATGATAACTATTACATTCGATAAAAAAATGTATCAAATTGAATAGAACAACAATATAACGTAATAGTTCAAAAGAAGAATTATATTTTTTTCGTTTCAAAATATAAGATTATTATTGATTTCTTAAAATCAATTTAAAATATTTTCAAACTCATAATTGATGAATTTCTTTGATTTTAGTTCATACAATAATGAATATTAAAAAATATATAAAAAAAGTAACACTCATTATAAGAATTTATGGTTTCATAATTTTTAATCATCTCAATTTTAATTTTAAAAATATTTCAAATTGACTTTTTAAAAATCAATAATGATTTTAGAATTTAGAATTGAGTGAATATAATATTTATTGAGGCTATTTTTGTCCATAAATTTAAAATTTTTGGTAAGAAACAGTTTTTAATGGTTTGAATTTGATTTCATCTCTTACCAATTTAGAGGCGCTAAGAGGAATAATCATCTTTTATCAAACAATTTGAGCTTCTTATCGAATTTGATGGAAACAAACACCATCTAAGGTTAAAGCTGGTCTGGGCTCAAACGAGCTGGACCTTACTCGTGGGCATTTTTGTGCATCTCAGGATCTTTAAAAAATATAAGATTTGTTGAGTGATAAAAATGTCAACTGTTTTAAGTCTTTATTGTGCTTCATTACTTTTAGGAGGAGTTCCATTTGAATGCATAGCATTTATGGAGTCTTCTTGGGTCAGTGGGGGGGGTGTGGTGGGGGGGGTGGGGGGGGGGGTGGGGGGGTGGGGGGGTGGGGGGGGGTGGGGGGGTGGGGGGTTTAATGTGGGTTATACTATTGTCACTGTTTTTGAGGCTTTATTGGGCTCATTACTTTTTGGAGGTGTTCCATATGAGTGCATAACTGCATATCATTTACGTAGTGTTGGTCGGGGAGCCCACTTGGGCCGGTGAGTAGTTTAATGGGTTTCCTTACTACACGAGTAAATATTATTGGGAACAGATTTACGTTTAATAGAGCAGGCGAATCTAAAACTTATTTTAAGTCAAGGCGGGGTTATAAAATCTAAGTAAATAAAATTTGAGAAATTTGGTCTAGAGAAATTCTTCCCCTTGTGTTTCCCTATGTGGAAGATATAGTTTTGTGTTGATTTTGGTAGGGTGTCGTGTCGGTTCATCAAAATTGATTTCGGATTAATCTACACTTAATTTTTGTCATGGGTTCATAGTCTACACATAGCACGAATAATACTATGCGCACAAATTGTATATAAAAAATTGTGTATAAAGAATAAAATTCATGTATTACTTATTAATAAAAATGTGTAAAGTATATAATCGTAGGTCTCACCTCTTATTTTTCTCTCTTTTTTTTATATTATTTGTGCATAATTTTTGTGTATAATTTGTGTCCCTAACATTATTTCACCTGGCAGAGGATTAATCGGTGAATAGAGAGAAAATTTGAGAACGATGTGAAATCTAATGAAGGGGATGATCACTAGCACATAGGCTGCCCCAATATTCTCATTGCTTTATCCCACCAAAAGAACAAGTGACCCTCTCACTCTCGATTGACCAACTCATAAAGTGGTTCATCAAGGGAAACGAAAATTCTATAATGTAGGGCTTCTTAGTTCTTTGAATATGTTTTTCTTACGTATTACTCCCTCTATTCCAAAATTTAGGTCAGATGTCGAAATATCAAATTTCAAATTAATGTGAATTTATCATATTTTAATTGATACAACTATTATAATTATATAGTATATAACAAAAACTATTAATCACATAATTTATTTTATTCTAAACTTTTATAATTCATACCAATTTTAAAATTTAATATATCATCGTTTGGCTTTAAAAGTCAAATTATACCTCTAATTTTAAAACGAAAGAAGTACTACTACTTTCAAACTAATAATTGTATGGCACTCATTGTATGTCACATTTGTAGCGGAGGTGAAATAAGTTATACTAAAGCATACTCCTTTTGACTCATAATTGAAGTACCTTTTTTTAAATCAAAATTTTTGAGGAAGAACTTGTACTTTAAAGCTAAAATGATATTTAATTTGATTTTTAAAGGGAAATAATTTATATCTTAGACAAAATCGAGATTATATTACAGCTAATATGAAACTATAAGGGATAAACCCACTCATTATTACAACTAAGGCCCCAACCAGTATGATCTCTTATCCGATATTAATTTAATTCTTATGTATGGATAAAATAATTGAGTTAATTCATAACTACCCTAAGCTAGAACGATTTGTAGAACCTACCGAATCTGAATCCAATGTTGCCACAGTACTGCCATGTACTATATAATAACAACCAATAGGCTAGAAGAATATGTTCACATGACATGTAGATGAAACATTGCTATGAATATTGATTCAATCATATCATATATAAATATTATATTACGATAGACAGATCAGATTAGGAAGCAAAACAACACCTCACAGATCTGAAGCTCAGCTCGAACTATAATTTTAAAAAGAAAAAAAAAAGAAAAAATATGATATTAATTATACCGATTAGGGACAAAATTGGAACCAAGAGAAAATCTATTTATATAGGGAGGAAAAAGGGCAAAAAAAAAAGAGGAAAAAATAAAAGAAAGGAAAAGGAAAAGGAAAAGCAAGCAACATTTGCTTAACCAGAATTCTGCAAATTCAAGAACCCACTGAAGTTGGAGCAATCAAACAAGGCCTTAGCATTCATTTCCCTTTCAAATCTCCAAATATAATTTAGACCTACTAGCAGCTCAGTTATGGCAGCTTCAGTCTTCTCTTGGTTTGCAAAATATAGCGTTTGTAACAAAAGAACATTAGTTTTGGGCGTCATATTTTGCTGCTCAAAACTCCTTTCGCTTTGCCATTTTATCATGTTATGCGCCAAAGGTGACAGCCACCCCAATATCTTCCCCAATGCATCTCTCCATTCTCCGGCAAGAACCGGATCACTAGCCGAAAACCCTACTCCTTTCAATCTACCCCTAAGCGACCATCGAATACTTTGTGGCAACATAGCATAAAGATCATCCCTTGCATCAAACCCTACCAACTGTGGTGTCCTTATCATTTTCTCTATGACAATTATCAAATTTGCATAATGTAGAGCTAGAGCAGCCGCGCCTAATGTACTTGCAGGCGGTTTTAGAATCTTCGAGTTCAACTCGAAGAATCCACAAGACAACCCTTTTAAATCTTGATCTTTCGTGCTCTTCATCAATGGCCCTGATACCATGATAACAGAATCGGCTGGATGGTTTTCAGAAGGATAGACGGCTGCAGAAGCCGAGAGACTACGAGGTAGAGAATTTGGATATCCAGCTTGGCCAACCCCAAAAACAAGCTTAATCCTTGCAAGAACAGTGAAAACTGATCTTGAAAGTAGTGTAGTAACCGTATCAAAACTTCGAATCCATAAGGACTTTTCTTTTCTATACTTGACTTCCTGTCGTTGCCAAAGTAGCTTTTGTTGCTTACCCATGATCTTGTGTTCGTGTTCCTTACACACTAATGATTTCTTAAGGCTGTTTTCCAGTACGGAAAGCTCTTCTATCTGTCTATAAAGGGACGCCGTTGTAGTCACATACCGATCCATTTTCTTGATTTTGGCTTCCATTTCCTTCCAGCTCAAAACCCAATTGTAAGGATCCCGGCCCGTGTTGGAAAACTCGTTAAACAAACGATCAAAATTGCGAAGATTTGAGTCGTGGCATTTTTTGCTTAATCGAGACACAGAGTTGGCCACAAGTCTAAGATTTTCGACCATTTCGGCGCAGGCGAGGCTGAGAAGGAAAGATTCGTCAGTGGAGACGATTTTTTGGACGCCTTGGAGGGAAATGGATTCGTTGCGGAGGCGAATTATGTTGTTATCGGAGAGGGATTGCCATAGATGTAGGAGCTTGGACATGAGGCCAGCTGTCTCGAAAGCTAGGACTCCAAGGGTACTGGATTTCTTGATGACGATGGCATGCTTATTTGTGCTTGGTGGTGTGGCACGTACTGAATCAAAACTGCTGGATATGGTTTTCTTTACCTTGACTAACCATGTTTCGAGTGCCATGGATATATTTTTTTTGACAATAAAATTGAATGAGACGAGTTGAGAAAGATGAGTGAAGTGAAGAAATGATGGACAGAGAATTAAGAAGTTAATGCATATTGGTGTAGGGTTGGGAAGGGAAGGGAAGGGATGGGGTTTTGGGAGAGAGGGTAAGTGAAGGGGGGAACAAGGGGTGAGAGAGAGAGAGGGAGGAAGAAATAATTGAAGTGTGGAATTGCAGAGAGATGAGGATAGAGAAGGTGGAGTTTTGAAGATGCAGCAGGTGCTAGGCTCGTGGGATGTTTGAAGCCCATTACATTTAATTTAAATAATATTCGTGGGAGTAAGGGAAAAACCTGAGTGAGAAACTTGTGTTACGTGAATGTGACTACTTCTTTCGGAAAAAGAGTTCCATTCTAATTTTAATAAGTCAATACGAGAAAACTTGGCTTGATATATATTTTTGGCTTCTTTTTTTAACCGTAGTGTAAGGTTTTAGAGGATTTATTTTTTCTCATGTCCAAAAAAAAAATTTTAAAAAATTTAGATGAGTTGTTTAATTAACAAAAAATTTTAAAATTTTAAATTTAATGCGAGTCCATTTAATTTAATTTCTCTAAGAATAAATTTTGTAATGCATAGTTCGTAATTTTCAGATAATTATAATGTCTAATAACGTATTAATTAAAGTAAATGAATTTATCTAAATTTTAAATAAAAACTTTACAACGTCAAAAGTAGTATGTTATGGCCATGTGCTATGGAGGAGTGTAATGGAAAAAATAGTTAGGAGAAATGGGGGTCATTTGTCTCATGTGTTTTGTTCTTCAAAATTGCTTTGGTGCGAGTGGTCAATCTCGAGCATCTTAATTTGATCTTCTTAAAATACTAATATACTAATATAATTGGTGGTGGTTCAGTTTCAATCTTATACCTTAGTCGGTAAAAGGTTCTTTTCCGGTTTGTTTGGATCATACATATATATATATATGTGTGTGTGTGTGTGTAAACACACTTTTGCTCTTAATTAATTACTTTTGTTTTCTTTTCGGTAATTAATTAACTAGTATTGTTTTCTTCTGTCTACAAATATTAATGAAAGAAACTTCATGAACATTCTTCCCTTTGACCTCCTAATTTTTATATTTAACATCTAAATATCTCGTTTGCTTGTTTATTTTGGTAATATACAATTCGGAAAGATCAACTGTTAATCTCTGAGGCCACAGCTATAACCGATTGGAAATAAAGTTAAAATGGCATCATTCTCTTTATTTCTTTTGTCTTTTGTATTTTGGCATGCATGAAGAACATTATATTTAATTACATGTAGAATATTAATCATTTTTGTTTTGTGCCAGCTAGATTTGAATTATACAGCAAATATAGATCTAATCTAGAGTTGTTATTATCCAAAATAGTATTCTTACGTTTATATATATATATATATGTAATTTAATGTAATGTGCAGTTGTGTATCTAAATTTTTTTATCAAATATAATCACTCTTATAATTAAAGATAATTAAAAAAAATTAAATGATAAAAATAGCAATTAATATAATTTATTAAATATAAAGTTCATTACAAATATATTAAAATCATTACAAAATTATTCTTCAAGACCCAATTCCTTGAAATTTTCTACAACCGTCTCATTTTCAATGGTAGCAAATACCTCTTTTTTAGTGTAAATCATCATTTACCGACTCTTAAACATAATAGGATTGAGGACATTTGTTAAGCTTTTTTTCTCGCTTGTTTTTTTATTTTTATTTTTTTTAAAATGGTTAACACTTTACCATAGTACCCTTACTAATTGAAGTTTTTACAAATTATATATATATATACACACACAACCAAAGTGACCGTCTATTACTTGTTTCAAAATATAAGATCATTTATTTTTATATTATATTTAGTAATATAAAATTTAATAATCTTATATAATATTCTGGAATGGATGAAGTTTGTTTGTTGTTTTTTTTTTGACAATTGAAAATTTATAGTGATGTGCATAATACGTAGATTATAATTTGGTAAAGCATGCGTTTAAAGACAAGCATTAGCGGCTGAGAAGAAAAGGTTTATATATATATAGCCACGGGGGAAATTAATCAAAGCCCCCACCTCACTCATTTCAATCACATGGTTAGTGGGTGGGTAGATAGAGCGTTGCCTTCAATCCAATAGCATGGCATAGCATTTGGAATAGATCATCAGTCCATATATATGTGGGTGAGATATAAAGAAAGAAAGGTTAATTTGTCTATAGAGGGAGAGAGAGAGACTAATGAAACTGACTGACAGAGTTTCTTGAAATACATCTAATAATAATAATAATGAGGGCTAAATTTATTTAATTAAGGGTATCATCACACACCCACTGATCTGCAGAGGGGCGATCATTTTAAAATCTACCTTTTGCCTACCAAATCTAGGGCATTATGTCGGTAAACATATAGGCAACTATAGTACATTTCCATGTCTTGATTTAAGTGTTTTTATCTTGATATTCTTGTAGTAATTATAAGTAGTATATCTTTTCCTTGATACAAGTGTTTTCACATAACAAAATTTTAATATATATATATATATATATATATATATATATATATATATATATATATATATATCAGTTCAGACCCTTGCCACCCTAAATTCAAGTTCATTATTCAATCTCGTCTTATCCACCGTTTTAATTTATAAAATTAATTATAAGTAATTAAATAAGTAACATATGACAATGATATATATATATATATATATGAAACGACATAATAGATAAAACTGTAAATAGAGGTTAATTATTAATACTAGTAAGAAAAAAAAGGTGGGACGAAATAGGATCCATATAACAAATCTTAGTATATACCGATGAAAGGATATCCATTTTGCTCAAAGCCCGGGGGCACCGGGATTTGCATGAGAAGATCGCATGTATATTTTTCTATAAACTAAACTTGCATCGACACAGCTCTTCCATGAAATTAGTTAGGCAAACAATTCTCTATAAATGTGTGATTTAATTTGTTCGAAGTAATTCATGCAATTTGCTCAAAATGGCATGCAACAAGGATAAACAATGTGGTATATATGTAGGAGACAAAGTGATTTTATTATAATAATATTGCATGTTGGAAAATGCATGGTATACGTACCAATTTCCGTCCTTCAGATCTCAGGACTGAATATCATCTACAAACAGGGACAGGGTTGATTAAAGAAGATCTAGCTGAAGGAATCAAAATTTGGAGCATTGACTTTCCTCTACATATATATACTAATATATATAATTGCCTTGCTTTTTTTTATAATTGGCCGCATTCATTAACGATGAAGCATTCGATTAGATTATTGTTGGTTTATACTTAATTAAAAGAATAGAAACTACATGCAATATAATTAAAGGATCAGGAAGTAATTAAATAATAATATCAAGAAATGTCAATGAAATTAAGTGAATGGCCCTAATTTACAAAGTTATAGCCTTGATTTTCGTTTAATTAATTTAGAGGCAAATCATAAATCATCATGATTTAAAAAATAAAATTAAAAGCGTTTGACGCACATGGATAACGCGACTAATCTAAATATATATGTTCATAATTTGAACAAAATGATGAATAAGATAGTATAATAACTCTGATATCATATTAAAACATTCAAATGTTCACATTTTATTTTTTTTGATACAAAATTTTAAATTTCAACATATCCCTCATGTAAACCAACATAAAAAAATAACGGGCCTAAATATTTCCATAGCTCGCAGTTCCCACGTTATGAAAGAGATAATCAGTCTTTGAACCAAGCTCGGGTTAAGTTGTGTGGTGGCCTCGCCCTCATGTATGAGGTTTGACTCTGTGGATTGTTCTTCTGCCCCACTAGATAACAGGTGGAGCTTTCTAATTGGCCGACATAATCAAAACTCGCCATCAATTGTCTCCAGAGCAGTTGTATCCAATTTCCCTTGGTTTTTTTTTTTTTTTTTTTTTGGGTTTAGTCAAAATATATTTATACTATGGATTTAAAAAAAAAAATTAGAAAAAAATGTAAAAAATTAGGTCCAATTTGGATATATATCAAAAAAATGGTTGTATGGGCCCATACAACCATTTTTTTGATATATATCCAAATTGGACCTAATTTTTTACAAAAAAAAAAAAAAAAAAAACCAAGGGAAATTGGAAATGTCCAATTTCCATGTCATTTTTCCATGTCCGCGTAGGAGGACTCGTTGTACTTGTAAAGGTAGGACCCAACGAAAAGAAACTAGGAGTAAAATAAAAAGAAGTCCATGAAGCTTGTTAATTAGTCAACCAACTGTGCTCTCAAGTTATCTTTTCATGTGACTAAATTTGTTCAATGGGAAAACCATATATGGAACTCCCACGCGATCACCAATCATCACTACTACGAAAATCATTATCTCAGAGTTAATGGATTCAATGTTTGTATATATAATGACGTAACGCCATCATCAATCATCAATACATATACAGGAGAGTGCCATAGCTAGTATCTCTAGAACCTTCAATATATATGCATATTTGACTTCCATAATTCAGGCCTTGGGGGAGTAATAAAATCAAAAGTAGTATGATGAATAAACTATATATATATATAGCTAGATTTCACAGAATTATTTTATTAAGTTTTAATTAATTTGTATTAATGTTGTACTTAATTTACCAATTTGAACTCACATGCATATCCACAAAATTGAAAATAATATATATACACACAATTAGTCATGAACACTGTAACTTGTATCATTATTTAAAAATATTTTTATGTATACTAACAATTATGTACTAACACAAAAAAAATACATAAATTTATTTTAAAAAATAAAACTCACGTACTTTTCTGTGTGTGCGCGCTAGTGTGATGATATTGATAATCTCCTCACGCCAATTTAGGTCATGCAACTAGCTAGCTCCCATTTGTTGAACGTAATTAGAGTACAGACAGAGAGATGATATATATATATATATATATATATATATATATATATATATATAATATATATAGAACAATAAATATTTTGTCACTTGAAATGTGAAAGGAAAGGAAAGGAAAAGAAGAGGTCGAAATGACGTCCACCATAAGACACTACAATCATATTCATACCGGAGCACTATAAATTATTTTAACGGTTAATATCCAAATTCAATAATTGTGTACATTAATGCATTTACTTTTAAGGACTCAAATCCAACCAATTGTAGATATTTAGTTCACTATCACCTCAACGTAATCGTTAGCATGAGATGAACTTCTGTGTATTTCTATAAATTGTACAAAGTACATAAGAATTACTGCTACTATGGATACCAAATTGGAACTATCGTTTCACCGATAATAGTGTAATACAAAATTGTACGATGCGTATTAAAATGTGCATATTTGAATTAAAATATATAAAATAATTTCAGGGTTGAAAATATTAATTTCTTAATAAATAAAAAAGTTAAAAATAATACGTGATAGCCGTCTACTTTACTAAAGCACAGAAGAAAATATATACTACGTGCGTAGAGAACATTGACCATCCCATATTCCTTGAGCTCTTTACTTAGGAAGAGCAGAAAAAAAAAACTCGACTTGGTGGGACTTTTAATACTAGCAACTTTGGTAAGATAGAAACGACTCTGCTGAGTTACCAAAAATGACACACTGAGTTACCAACATGAATTAGACTATTCTCGATGGAATGTGTTCCGTCGGAATTAAAAAAAATTCTTGTGCCTTTTTTCGTGTCAAAACCACACTCATTTTACCTTTGGCCATCTCAAGCTTAGTTCATTTTTCTGTACTCTTTTTCTCTTTTCCCTTCACTAAAAGGAAGTCAAGCAAGTGTCCTCTATACAGGGTTTCCCACTTTAATATATAGGTGCTTTTGTAATTAAAGAGTCCAAAAAAGGAATTTGTAATATGTGAACTAATTGAAAAGTGGAAATACGCGTGAGAGCATTACATTAATGCATATATATATATATATATATATATATATATATATATATATATATATATATGGCCCTCTAATATTAATATTCAAAGGAGTTGATGAGTTTTGTTCCACTTTCGCAAGACATTCTTTGAGGGGTATGGTCCCAACTTAAACACTCCACTTCGAAACATCCCTAAACATGACCGCACCATGCACTACTAACACACCCCCAACCCCTTAATTCCCTTGTGTATATACATCCAAGTAAACCCCCCTCCCCCCTCCCTCTCTCTCATTACCTATCCCCACGTGTGTCATCATTGTTCATCGACCTATTCATAGAGAAACCAATGTAATGATTCAATCGCACGCACGTGCATACAACCCGAGCATGCACGTGCCAAGATAGAGGCTAATGGCCATCATATGAACCCGTTCAACTTCATGTTTGTGCAGAAAATACTCGAGTCTAAAGTTATGTACATTTTCAAAACAATGATTTTTTTTTAAATTAAAAAAAAATAGTTTTTTCAAATATATCCTTAACATTTGTTAGAAATGTAGTTATGATATCATGATAATACTCATTCTATCAAAAATATAAGTAATATCCTGTTAGAAATTTCATGTAATTTATAGTTTAAAAATATAAATATATTTTTAATTTTGAAACGGATTAAAAAATAAATAGTAGATTTAATTTTGGTATGGAGGGAGCACTTGATGGAACATTGATGATTATATAATGTCGTGATGGCTATTATAATCTTCTCCTTTATTTTTTTCTTATCTGTAGAAATCGCTCCATTATCACCATTGTAACTTGTGAATTATTGTTAAATAGCTCCCAAAAACTGAATTTCGCCTTAAATTGCCACCGGGAGTGCACATGACAATTGTTAATTTGGTCTGGATTACGTTACTATATAGATTGACCAACACCTATAAGATATAAAGTGGTGTTTCTGTTCTATGTACACCCAGAGAGGAATCTGACTCGTTCATATTTATCTTTTAATCACTCCACTTCCAGAGATTACTGTATAAAGAAGGGACATTGGTTGCTGACAATAGACAACTTTAATTAGTTTGGGATTAGTTTAAATCAACTCTACTTTGTTGACACTGGTCATGTTAGTTTGAGGTCTAGGTTGAGGGAGTGTCCTTTGCTGTCAACAAGAATCTTCATCACGCGCTGTTGCTACCCTCAATTGGCAACAAAAAGCAAACCATCGACCTCCATATTAATAGAAGTAAGTCATGCTATTGGACCAAATAGTCATTTCATCCAACTTAGTCATAGGTTTGTCTGCATATAAATCATTTCCCTTTCACTATTTAAAAAATACTCCCTCATCTTTGTTTCACAAAAGAAGTCCCAAAAGTTTACAAACTTAAAAAAAATTAAAAATAGAAAAAGGGAGAGTATGGCAAGAAGGCCTAGCAGAGTTAACGGACCTGTTGACACTATCACCACCATTGCTTAACAACTAAAAAGATAAACATAAAATAAAAATACATCCTTAATATTTATAAACATTACAAATGAAACTTTTTGTAAAACGAAGGGCATATCAAGCACTTGCTTATGAGATATGGCGGTGGCGGTTATCTGTTGCAGGTTGGATGATCAATTCTGGAGTGATGCAGTTATGAACACCCATTTTTAAAGTGTTCGGATTGCTCAAGAGAAAGTTGAATTGGGAGGGAGATATTAAAAGGTATATCTTCGACTTGATGTGTTACGTAGGTAACAGTAAATGGCATATACAGCTAATTTTAAATCGATGGCATTTTCTACCAAGGTATTTTAACTAGACGAAAGGATAGAGTTCAAGGGCATAACAATCTCTTCCTTTTGCAAATACTATCTTTTCAATACAAAGCCATTTAAAAAAACAGGCCACTCTGCACCTGCATCTGAGCTCCAGAATTCAAAAATGATAAGGGTGTCCCAAATACAAATAAGACTTAAAAGAAGAAGAAAAAGGGAATTTTTTTTAAGAAAAGGAACCTGAATGAATACTTTAGAATAGACGGACCAAACTCCCACTAGAAAATCAATTGACACTACAATCACCACCAAGTCTTTTAGACTTCCACAAAACCATGTGTTGTACAAAGAATTGACACAAATATGTTCCAAGAAGCGTTTAATCGGGAATATGAACATAAATATGGGCCGAACCACCTCTTTAGCAAATTCTCTTTGCATCAAACATATATCTTCCAGAAGTTTTCCTGAGAGGTTTACAAGGCAAGAAGTACTCGCCCTTTAAAAAACTCTTCAAATTCCCTTCTTAAAGCTCAAAACAAAATCCTTGTCCATCTGCATATATCCAAAACAAAATCAACAATCATTAAGGAAACTAATCGAGTACTCTGTTAACAATGTTAGGCTAAAGCTTACAGATTTGGCAATCTCTTTAGCTTTCTCGTCATCAAAACCAAGCTCAGACAAAATTTTGTGACCCGCTGATTCCTTTTCTGACCATATTCCCAGAAGAAAATGCGTAGTTGTTACTTCCCCGGTTTCACCTGTATCTCAAATGATTATCATCATAGATAGCAGTTGCAAGAGCTGAAAATGTGTTTGTGAATGATATGATAAATAATGCTTGCATCTGATGGAGCATGTCCGCTTGTCACTTTAAAGGTTATTAGATCGATCCTAGTATTGAATATAGAAATTTATATTAAGTTAGCAAAGTACTGGTCACCCCTATTTAAATTGAATGATATTGATACATCAAACTACGATGTTGAAGTTTTGAAAGAATTGCAATTTTCTTAGGTAGAAACACTAAATAACATACAACCAACCCAGATCCATGGTGGTGTGGGTACCTGACCATGATAAGTTTATCCCGCCTATCATCACCCTTCTTATTCTCTCCAACTACACTGCCATCAGAGTCTCTCACAAGTCACGGCTGGAATGGGGCCCCAAAAAAGGGCAATTATTTTTTTTTACACTAATAACTTTCTCTAAGTGCTTAAAAGTGAAAAGAGGACAACATTGAGCTATGGAGAATACTACTCGAACAGTTTGTTTTACTAAGCTCACTTTGTTTGTAAGGGGAGAAATGATGTAGTTGCATGTGATCACTGGCAAACTATAGCAACTTAAATTTTCATGATTCTCAAATGTCTGTTATTGTGATGATCCACCAGGAAGGATTTGTTTGAAAAGTGTAGAATTCTTTGTTGCTTTCTTCGAACTGACACGCCCTGAACTGTGCATAAGTAGGATTCACCAATATTCAAACAAAAATAATAATTGAGTTATATGTATTTAACAAAATAATTGTGAATAGTTCATTCTAATAATCTTGCCATGCTGAGATGGACCCTCAGTATTTTACTATCAACTTGAGGCCTCTGCCCCTATTCTCCTTCTCCTGAACAAAGTACCTGTATTGCATTAGCAACAGTAGTTGTTTTTATTACTTTTACAATCATCATTGATATTCGTGACTGATCTGGTATGGACACAATACATTACGGAATATCATATCATAGTTTATAACATGTTTGGGGTGCAATGTCATCCTTGGAATCTGTTGTGATATTATCTTGTAAGACGAGCATGTCTTCTGTAAAACTAAAGTGACCACTGTAATATCTCACAGAGACTTGTATTAGTGTTATAAGTATTCGACTTCTATAAATTTTTGAAAAGACATCCGAACAAATCATATACATCTCAATCGCTAGAGATCACAAGTATGTACATAAACCTAGATTAACCTAGCATAGCTAGAAACAGAATTAAGTCATACTATTGGCAAAGAAATTCTTAACATTCAAGAGAAGACAAATTACCTGACTTCAGCTTCTCATTAATGGCCCAATCAAGGGCCCGCTGAGCTGGTTCAGTCAATGGAGGATGCTCGGGACTGAAAAAGTACATGTCAGATCTTCCAAGTAACTTTATAGTTTCTTCTCGAACTTTGAAAAGTGTGATACCATTTTCTCTTAAGAACTTCGCAGCTAAACTGGTTCCTGCAATAAATAATATATAAAATATGGTTTACAAGCCATGATAGAAAGTAAAATTTATGAATCACCAAAAGACCTTTGCAAAGATACATGTTGAAAGTTCATCACAATCACCCCTCTTTATTCAATTAAAATAACTTTTTTATCATCAGTTTTCATTTCCTCTGATTCTTGTCTGTTTAATTAATATTTCGAACTACACGAATTGTCGATGTCGAGGTGCCAAGGATCAACCAACTATTACAAGGCAATGGGAAATCTAGTTGCTAGCTCAATAACACTATGAGGTAAGGCTACATTTGAGTATTTGACTAAAGCTATACCATGCAAAAAATAATTCCATTGATACATATAATTCAAAAGAATATGTGAGTGATTCATACACAACATCTCTTTCTTTTATCAACGGTGCTACTAATTGATATGTTTCCACAAATAATTGAAATTCAATTTCTTGATCGGTATCTTCAATTTTTGGAAACTTATAAAGTTCTTCCGTCAAGTCCTAATCAATGAACCTACAAAATCCTTCAAATTGTATCTGATTAAACCCAAGTATTGTAGACATTCCCTCATTTCCATCTCGGACCATTTTTCATTTCCCATTTATCGAAAAATCCTATTATTAGCTCATTCTTCATCGAATAACATGAATGATCTAGCAATGTTGGAATTTATATTTTGTTTACTGAATCACATGAAATTTAACCCAAGTCCATATCTAGAATGGAATGAGTTTCCTAATTTCTTCATCTGCTAGTAAGAAATTCCGGTTTTCATGTGTGCCAAATTTGAACTAGAAATGCCCTGTTTTAGTGCAAAAATAAACATAAAGCAAAATTGACTAACCTTCGACCAAAATCCCCATTAGAAGAGCTTCAGTCCCAGTATTTGGATACTTCAGCTTCCTTGCTTCCAATTCAGCCATGGCAAATGACTTTATCGCCCTAGCCGACCATCTGAAAACCAACACATACCGATCACTATAAACAAAAGCTGTATACTTAATGTAATTTTTTGTTGTCCATAACAATATAATCAATGCATTTTTTGCATTAACTAATAAAGCTTAGATCAAGCATTGTCATATTAGACTGTCCATTATGGGTCAAAATTATAAACTCAAAAATAAAAATTCGAAAAAGTGCAAATGATTACATCTCAAGGGACAACCAAGTTCTACCTGAGAGAATCAACCAAAAATAAAAATTTTAAAAAATAAAAAAATCAAGCATACAACCGCGAGAAGGGAATAACTTACTTCGGGGATTTTCCAGAAGAAACCCTATCTGGTTTCCTGCAACAGGAATAATAAATAAACCAATCAATCAAATTTCTCACTAACAAAATACTCTTCATAAACTATATTAAATTGTAACTTACGCAGTGGGGAGACTAAAGGAGATGGTTGCGACAGTGGATGACCGATGTATCGGAGTATATTGCCACGAATTTGAAGAACGAATGGAGAGCTTGGGTCCGACGAAAGAGTTGATGAGCGTATTATTATGCCCTAATTTAAAACTCGAATGATTAGGTTGTTGTACACAACAAGAATGCTGAGAAGGCGATGGAGAAATTGGAAGCAGGGAGAAGGTACGAGCAGCCATGGATTTGGATAAACCCTTAAACCTAGGACCTAGGTGATGTGAGGTGATTCGAATAGAGCAAATATTGTGTTTTGATCTGTACTTTATTCGTGTATTCTTTGCCTGTTTTACAGTTTGTTCTGCTATGTGGCTAAAAAGGATGGGGGAATTTTACGAGGTGGAGGATAAAAGCTACTGAAATTGGCAGGAGACGAATCTGTAAATTTACTAGGAGGAAAAAAAAAATGTTATCTGACATGCATTCATTATGTGTTTAAAAAAAAATAATGATACATATTGCATAAATAAGTTGAATCTAAGTGAATACTTTTCTATTTAAATTTGACTTGACTTCAAAAAATTGAACCTTAATTTAATTTGAATTTAATAAAAAAAAATTAATTTTACGTCAGATTCGACTCGAAATATAACTCAGATTTACTCGACTTGCAAGTACTCGATTCATTTACGGAACGAGTTATTCGTGAGTTTTTAAAACTAGTTTCGAATATGAATTGTTTCACTTGAAACCACCATATATTTAATTTATTATTGAACTAATATTTATGTATTAAATTCAGATCTACTCGACTTGCAAGTACTCGATTCATTTACAAAACGAGTTATTCGTGAGCTTTCAAAACTAGCTTCGAATATGAATTGTTTCACTTGAAATTTAACCACCATATATTCAATTTATTATTGAACTAATGTTTATGTATTAAATAATGTAATATAAACTGATAATCAATTCATTGATTTATTCAAGTACAAATTTATACAATTACATAATACACTTTATAAATTATAAAGACTAATACAAATATCATATATATTAACTTATTGGTATGGATCAGACCAGTATTCGAATATGATCCATCGAGCAGGTATCGAGTATGGTTCATGAAAAAATAAGATACTCGAACCCTAATATGAACAAACACTGGTAAACTCAAATTCGACTTGTGTATCATTAAACAAAAAATAAGTATAGATCGAATACGACTCGAATCAACTTCGAATTCAAGTTTTGAATTATATTTAGAGTACCGAGCTAACCGGCTCGGCTTACACCCCTATTGCGACTTTATATGTCAGACTTTTTTAGGGCGAATTACGTGGATGTAATTGGTAATACGTTGACGATGTATTTGATACAGTGAACCAATTTTATTATCCTATTAAATCTCATGCATTTATATACATCACAAATTGTAATCCAACAGAAATCTTTTACAATATATATAGATTAAAAAATATATATATAAATTAAAAGAGAAGATAATATTAGAGGGTGGGAGGGTAAAAATAAAAATAAGATAATAAAATAAAAATTAACATAACTTCAAGAAAGTAATTATTTGTACGGTTTTCCTCTAAAATAGAAAATAAAATTAAGTAATTTTAAGCTATATTTAAATTTAAAATTATTGTATATTCATTTAAATTTTAGAGAATATTAAAAATTATAAATTATCTAATAAAATAGTACTAATTTTACAATGAATATTTGTATTAATTTTAGATATAAAATTATCTTGCGTAGATCTTAAAAAGTCAAACTTAATAAAAAAAAAATAGATTAACAAATTAAGTAAAAAATAAAATAAATATAAAAAAGAGTATGAGTTTTGAAAAAAAAAATATTATATGAGTAAAATACATCGACGTCCCTGCTAATAATAACAATGACACGAAAATTTTCTTTAATTTTTTAAAGTGACAAATAATATCTATCTACTTGACAGAATGAATAACATAAAGCGACTGTAGATTACAAATAATATTATAGCAAAAGGAGTATTAAATAAAAATAGAGCAATTTTAATTTCCCATTGAAAAAGTATAAATTATGTAATAAATTTAATTTGGTGACATATAAAGATAAATATGTAATTTTATTTATTCGTTCAAATATGATACAGTGTTTGTGAGTTTTTTAGCCGCAGAAAAGAAAAGAAAGTTAAAAGAAGAGAAAGTTTTCCGTTATTTTTTTCTAACTTTCTTCTCAAAAGTGGTAAGAGATTTTTTAGCTTAAAATGTACTAACTTTTCCTCATTTTATTTTCTTTCATAAAATTCCAAGACACCACTTTTTTTTTTCTTTTCTCTTCTGCTAAAAAACTATAAGACAACCCTTCTTTTTATTTTACTTGACTTTCGTTTCTCTATGAATTACAACTTCAAGAGATAGTTACTTTCACTCACTTTCTTTTCTTTTTTTTTTTAATTAAAACTTCAAGACACCAATTTTTTTAGCTTTCTTTTATATTCTCTTTTGCTAAAAAATTCCAAAACACCCCCCTCTTTTTATTTTACTTCACATTTTTTTTTCTCTTCAAATTAAAACTACAAAAGACATTGTGTATACACCTTTAAGGGTACTATGTATTAGACTATTAGTTAAGAATAAGTCTACGTAGATAGGTCCAATTGGACATTTTTATTAGACATTTTAATGTTCATTTGCTTTTTTTTTAGGTTGAGTTCAAATATATTTATACTATGAATATTTTAAAAAAAAAATAAAAAATTAAGTATAATTTAAATATATAACAAAAAATAATTATAATAAATAGTTTGTGTCTCTACATTATTGAATAGCTCCCCTGTCCTAAATTGCGTGACAGCGGAGACTTGGCATCATTTTTTCTCACGCGGCTTTTCCCACTCCAATCTGCCTGTGAAATAACAAAATCTTGGGAGCCACAATAATTTCGGGGGTGCCTCAAACTATCAATTAGATTATTCATAAAAAAATCACTTGATATTAATTTGCCCGATCCGAAACATTCATTATTACGCATTCTACTTGGATTTTAGATTCCACCTGAATTTCTCATTACTGAATCTACTGGAGCTTGATTTCCTCAGGTACGAGTTTTGGCGATCTTTTTTTATTTGGAAACTTGTTAATTATGTATATTTATGGAAAATTCATTGTCAAAAGTTGCGCGGTTTTGATTAATGATTATAAAATGAGGATGCCATAATAATATTTATAAGTGAAACATTCAATCTGATTTGTTTCCTGTTTGGAACTCCTGAAAAATTTACTCAACCAAGCTGAGAATGATATTGAGGCTCTTTCAGGTGGTCGAGGCATTTGTTCGAACAACAAAAATCTGATAATACTATTGCTATGTGTGGGGTGTTGGTGGGTTTTCCCCTCCTGCTTTTGTAGATTGGTATTCCAACCCTTTATTGTGTATTTTTTTTTTTAATTTTGCAGATCTTACGGTGTAGCTACTCTCGATTTAATCTCCCACAATTTTGGCTCTTTGGGTAGCACCTCTTATAATTAGTTAGTGGTCACTGGGAGTTAATATTGATTGATGTTTATTTCTAGTTGAATACAGTTTTCAACAAGTGCATCATATCATTTGTTGGTTTTGAAAGAGACATTAGGTAGTTAAGATAATTTCAAAAGCCACATGTGTTGTTCCTGGAGTTTGTTGTCTTCATTCAATTTGCAAAGCCATGAAATCAACTTCTCCTAATGGGCCTCCTACAATGGGCTCTTATCCGAAGACTATTCTATCAATTGCAGTTTCGGTGGGGGGACTGGCCGTGTTCTTTATTTTCGCTTCCTTGCTTCTGGTCTCACAACCAATTGGGTCTACAGTTCGTGGGTATTTCTATGGTGTCGATCATTCTAAGAAATTTGATTCAGTGTTGGTTGTTAATGGAACACTTATTAATTCTCCGCCCAATGGAAATGTTGTCAAAGATATGAGAAAATCAAATTCACACATGTCGGAGGGAAATGAAACTGTATTTTATTCTCCACGTGATGCTAATGGAGTTGCTGATTCATCAATGCGTGGAGGCAGTGAATCTATAAATGATACTAAACCTGATGTGAATGTTGTTGTGATTGATAACAACCGGTCTTCCAAGTCTAACGATTCAAATGAAGTATCTACTTCACCGCAAGTAGATGTACTTTCATCTGATCCTCCAACTGTATCAAACATGAGGGAGATAGTTGATCAACCAGTGGCAGTGTCTGGCTCATCAAATGAAGGGAGGGCTGTTAACAGTTCTTTGTTACACAATAATGAAACTACTAAACCTTCATTCCCAAGTTTGGATGTGGTGCCTTCTTTATCTCCTGTGGTGGGTAATTTAAGCAAAGCTGGTTCAGTTGATTCAGGTAGTACCCTGAATCATTTTATTTCATCTTTGATATTTAGTTATTGTTGATTAGAGACGTTTTTCTTTTCTTATTTTTCCTTTGATAAATAGGCATGTCTTTTCTTCTTCAGTAGCTATGTCGTTCAGTGTTTATATGTTTTCCTTTTTAATTGCACCATATTGCTTTCTTTTGATTATAAGTAACTCGAAAATTCTAATAGAAATAAATAGGACTAGAGGAGTTCTAGGAGACTATGTTGCTAAATCTTTAGTGTTTATAGTTATAAAACATGGTAAGCTTTCATCTAGTATCTAAGACTAAAGGATATCATTAATGAGTTGGCACTGTCTAAGATTTTTAGTTGACAAAAGCAGTGTTAGTAAATTTAAGCATAATATGCCTATTTGGTTGGCTTTTTGGAAATAGATTATTGATTTTTAAGATGTAACTAGAATTAATTATTTTCTTAAGCAAAAATTAAGTTTGGTATATATGGATTTGCTTATCTGCTTCAAATATCAGATTTTGGCAAAATATGAAAAAATTGCCGGGTGGAGTTTCTTTTTCGGCCTCTTAGAATCCTGATTTTTGGTTCATCTAAAACAAGCAAAAATCAGAAGCGAGTCCCAATGTGTTGATCGATTCTTAATATTTATGATAAGGCGGAACAACTGGACCAATGAATGAAAATATTATATATTTTTGTTAATACATGATGACCCATAAAATCATACATGACGAGAGAAGTTACACGTACAGGTTAAATGAAATAAAATTATTTGGTTACCGCATCCATTATCACTGGTTAAATATGAAGTTGCGGATCACTTTGAAATGTCTAAGCTGATCCTGTCAGTTAACATATAAATGGTAAAATCCCTGACAACATTACTTGGTGCAACAACATTGCATTAGGAGGAGGCAGAATGCTGCTAAGCTAAATGCTAGTGCCTAGTGGTAATTGGACTCTCAATTCTCTCTTTTTTTTATAATCCCATATAATTCAAATTTAGTTTGTTCACTTATACTAGGTACCATTATTTATATGAAATTTAAGCATTCAACCCACAAAATGCACATGGATCTGTACAGGGGTGCTCTAACTTTTACATTTTTGAAAAGTCTTAGTTGCTTAACTCCACATTGGAGATTACTAGCTGTCTTCAATTTATGTTAAAAAATATTATAGGGAACTGTAGCTGATGCAGCTAAACTATGTCAGTTGTGATTATCACTCTTTAAATGGTCTTCTTGTGGTTCATGCCGGAAAACTTCCATTTTACTTATAAAACAGATAAGTTCTACTTAATGGACTAGGCAAAGAGATTCTTGATAAAGATGGGTAAACTGGATGGCCCCTCCAGGTTTTTAATTAAATATTAAGAAATGATCCATGGTTTCATATATTTGTACAAGATCTTTTCAGTACAATGACGTGCACAAAAGGGATATGTAAAGGATTGTTTTTTCTTTTTTCTTGGAAAGAGATTACATTCTGGTGGCTTATAGAAATACAATTTTGCCAGCGGCAAAGGTGAATAAGTAAAGGGCTTTCAATTTGATGATTTCAATATATGTTGGTCTTTTTGAATGTATCTTGGGATTGTATTTTTGTTAATGGCATTATCTCATGACAAGTTGATCTTCCTGTAGTTGTGAAACTGTTACAGAGCATTATATGATATGCTTCTTTCTCCTATTTTTATAACTGAAAAGGCCTTGGTACAAACAAATTATATATTACAAGAAGGCATATATTTTTCTGCCGAACCCCTGAACTTTTCTCTTTGTTGGCTATTTGTCAGACTGTGATCTGTACCATGGGAGATGGGTATATGACTCAGCTGGGCCTTTATACTCGAACAACTCATGCCCTGTCCTGACCCAGATGCAGAATTGCCAAGGAAATGGTAGGCCGGACAAAGAATATGAAAATTGGCGATGGAAACCTGCACATTGCGATCTCCCCAGGTTTGACGCCAAGAAATTCCTAGAATTGATGAGAGGGAAGACATTAGCTTACATTGGTGACTCAGTTGCTCGGAACCAAATGGAATCATTGTTGTGCATCCTTTGGCAGGCAAGTATTAGAACCTTATCTATTCTCTAATGACACAGACGTATAAAAATCCGTTTCAAATTAGGTTTGAGAAGTTTGATCTAGTGGGCAGTGCCATGACACCTGATTAAGTGTTTATCTTTTCAATTCCTAAAAGGGAAAAGTAGAAGTTTTTTCTATGTGATTGACTCATTGACATGATATTCATTCTATTCAGCTAACAAGCCATATTCCAGATCAGTTAGGGGAGTGTAGTAGCCTTAATAATATTTATCTACTTTCTAGTTTAATCCACATTTGATTCGTTGTTGTCTTCTTTTTACGTGTTCAATTTCTGATATTTCTCTTTGCTTGAATTCTCACAATCAAGAGCACTGAAGTGCATTGGTGTATACTCCCATTCGTTTCACAATAAGAGCCCCAATGGCATATTTACAAACTTTAAGCATATATTTTTGTTCCATGTGTACTCTTAAATATAATGAGTGTTTGCTTAGTAGTAGTGGCAAAAAAATAATGGAATTTTGATGGTAAACTGGAGAACATTGTGGCAATTTATACTACTATCAATAGAAATGGGACTCTTATTTGGAAATTGTCAAATGAGACTGAATGGAGGAGTACTAAACATATAGAATTATGTTATACATTGTATTTTCAGTCTAAAAGATATTATACATTCCCTAGCCTTGACAATAGCACTATGATGTTGTACTCTGTACTATCCCCACCTTTATAACTCTCTGACTACCCTCCAATGACATCATAGGGTCCATGCAAGTGCAACAGTATATTTCTG
This sequence comes from Aralia elata, assembly GCA_034770075.1. Taxonomy (NCBI): domain Eukaryota; kingdom Viridiplantae; phylum Streptophyta; class Magnoliopsida; order Apiales; family Araliaceae; genus Aralia; species Aralia elata. The sequence continues at coordinate 108,634,023 of CM068385.1, read as the reverse complement.
GTACCTGCTGCCCACCCTTCATTCTCTTCCTTCTCTGCTATTTATCAGATTTTTTGCTAGTACAAAAAATCTTTTGTGCTTAACTAGGGTTGGCTCAGGCTGACCGTTATATTTGGTCATACTTTTTAGTTGCTCCGTTTGTAGCATAAAGTGGTCCGCCATCCTTGAAATTTTGTCACTTGAAGTATGTTTTGCTGTGGCTCATTGTTTTCCTTGATCCTATAAACTGCAGGTCGAAGTTCCCAAGAACCGGGGGAATCGAAGAATGCAACGGTATTATTTTAGGTCAACATCTACGATGATTGTTCGGATATGGTCCTCATGGCTCGTCCACAAAACATCTGAGCCATTCGATTTTGCTCCTGCGGGTTTGGACAAGCTTCACCTTGATGCTCCCGATGAGGTTTTCATGGAGTTCGTCCCAAACTTTGATGTAATAGTCCTTTCCTCTGGCCATTGGTTTGCGAAGAAATCAGCCTATATTTTGAACAATGAGATTGTTGGGGGACAATTATGGTGGCCTGACAAGTCTCGACCAAATAAAATTAACAACATCGAAGCTTTTGGAATATCAGTTGAAACAATTCTCACTTCCCTGGGTACCCATCCAAATTACACTGGTCTGACCATTGTTCGGTCATTCTCCCCTGATCATTATGAGGGTGGAGCCTGGAATACTGGAGGTTCATGCACTGGAAAGGTAAAACCTGCCTTGGATAGTGAAGTAGTTGAGAATGGCTTTACCAAAATTATGCATGAGAAGCAAGTTATGGGGTTCAACAGTGCAATCAAGAAGAAGAGAAACAAATCCAAATTGAGATTGATGGATATCACTGAAGCCTTTGGATATCGCCATGATGGGCATCCAGGCCCATATCGAAGCCCTGACCCAAACAAAATCACAAAACGAGGCCCAGATGGAAGGCCCCCACCACAGGACTGCTTACACTGGTGCATGCCTGGACCAGTTGACACGTGGAATGAGCTGGTGTTTGAAATAATAAGAAGAGAGTTTGAGGGTAGCAAAGGCCCTTCATGAAAAATACTCATATCGTTACTTAAACTATTCTTTTAAATTTATAATTGATAGAGTAGTTTTGTTCAGAATGATTTTGTAATGTAGCTTGAGTGAGGGTCAGTCACTAGCCCTCTTTGTAGCACCTTGTAGAGGGAGTGTTGTAACAGCTGCTAATTCATGAATATCAACTTTCTGTTGAGTTGAAAAAGTAAAATGTGTACTCAAAATAACATGTTTTGCTTACAATAGTCATTTCTTGGAATAATATGATTTGAACACAGAAGTTACTAACTGATTTGAGTTTTCCTATATGTTTTAGTAACTAAACTCACATTATAATATAGAGTTTCAGGTAAATCAGCAGCGGGCACTCTCCAGGCAAAGGCTGATGGAACAAGCAGAATGCACCTAGTGCAAGTACATCTATTGCCGACAATTGACTACTCTAAAGACTTACTGTGGTAACAACAGCTATCCTTAAAGTTAGTTCTAATTATTAAAGAACTAGTTCAATGCTTCACCTTGAATGCCTTTCTTGTGTTCTGTTCACCTGTATAACTTCATATTTTCGTGGGGGTGTGCTGAGGTGGGTTGGTTTCTTTGTTCCAAGTGATATTTTGCTTTACTCTGTTTACTCTCTGATCTTTTTGGGTGCCATTTATGTAGTGTTTTGAAGTTAACAGCAGCTACAGCCGGTAGTTCGTAAGGTAATGGATGATTGAGCAAGCAAGGGTGTTGCTGGTGAAGGGAGGGGTTATCGTAAATCGTAATAACTCACTATTCCAAACAGCAATCAACTACTATGGATGTTCCAACTTTTTATATAAATTTTTTTTATCTTTCTTTTGTTCCTCAGTTTTAGCTTTTGCTCTAATGGTGTGGATGTCTGTGCCATGTTTGTTGGACTTGGATGTAGGTCTTACTAAATGCATGAACTGCCCTTAAGCACTTTCCTTGCTTACTTGCTCACAACTAATCTCTTTACTATGCATATAGTGTTTCAATTACTTTACTTTTTCCCTCTTTCTTTTTTTTGTACGTGTAACCACTAAATTATACAAGTTTTATATTAATGAAGAATCGAGCTTGTTTGATGGGATACAGACAATGAGCTTGGCCTAGTATATTTTGATCTCTCTGATCAGGTGCTTCTTGGCTTGCTATTCTTGTTCATTTCTGAAGTTTAATACCATGACTGAAAAGTACCGATACATTGAATTGAATGGATGAATGTATAGTGTCTTGTGAGGGTGAGTAACAATGAGAACATTAGATGTGTAGCGTCTCGTGAAGTGGAGGAACAATTTCAGCTGTGCGACGTACAAAATGTTAAGGCATCACAACATTGACCTCCAGTCAGGTACTTCTGCGCTTGCTATTCCCATTTATCTTTAAAGCCTTCTACCATGATTACTGAACATTGCGTGCAGCCTTGTTGCATGTAGATGATCATCTTGTTTTAGTTACCGTGCAGGGTGAAATTACGTACCGGCTGTATTACAGACCATATCATTGCTTAAAGAAACTCATGTTTCGCTAATTGTTTGGTGAAATATAATTTCTTCCTTTTCAATTATATCTGCTCAATCATGGGTTTTGAGGGTTTAAACCTAAGAGCTGAGCAAGTCCTGAGTCCGTTTGTTCCAAGTTCTGCTCCAAATGAATTGGCAGATATCCTTGAAAATTGTTTTAGCTTTTACTTGCCCCTTTGGATATTATTTACCATTTATTTAGCACTTCGCTGTTCTCGAATTCTCGGCATATTGTGGAAACCTGACTTGTTAGGAGATCTATTACTGAAGAAGGATCAACATAATTCCAGTCCCCTAGTCCGTTAGCGGGTTATATATATATATATATATATATATATATATATATATGTGCCAAATTACGAAGCCTGCCTCGTGTTGATTTATTTCGGCCCTGAGGGTGTTTGTTTAGAGCTAAACGGGTCTGAATGACCCAAAATCTGAGCGAATCAGCCATTAAGAGTATTTGTTTGTATAAATATAAATCTAAATGAAGTTGAATTTGTCTGACCGAGTAAGCCTGCTGATTGGATCAGCTGCTTGGCTGAATATTTTTTTACTTGCATGCCCCGATAATTACTTGTAATGTCCGGAGCTCCTTCCTCATTCCTCAGCCTCCATCGGTGGTCCAACTGAAGTTTATGGTTTGGATCGATGTTGGATTTATCTTCATACATGTCGGATGTTGCGGGTTAGCGCCACACATGAACAAACAATTCTCCACTCGGAATTACACAAATTGAATGTCGTTTTTGCACCAGAAGCACATCAAGGGGTAGCCCAATTTTAAGGGGAACAACAAAAAACCCACCAAAGAAGTCATTACTTTAATGAATGGAGACTTATCTTGCTTTTAGCTTGTGTTTCATGAAGATTGTGTGCAAAACTGTTATGGAATAATGAGTTTATTGCCGTCTTGTGACTAGATCGGGGTTAACTCCGATCCAACAAAAAAACCAGAGAAGGGTAAATAGATCGAGGTTGAAGAAGAAAGAGGAGAGAGAGAGAGGGGTTAAATAGATTGTGTGCAAAACTGTTGTGGAATAATGAGTTTTTTAGCAACTTGATTGATAATTTTTTTTGCTCATTAATTAAATTTTGAATTAACTTTGAGTACATTTTTTGAGCATATTAAGAAAGATGATAAAATGACAAAATTATTCATATTTAAATTCTCATTTAATTACATAGTTTTTTGCACATGACTAGTGATGCTCTATAAATATACATAAGGAATAGAAATATGACAATTAATACTAAGGGTATTATGGACAAATTATTGTAAAAAATAGGTTATTTAAGGTAAGTAACATTTAACTTGGAACTATCTAAAATAGTAATAAGAACTTTTATTCTGAGATGGAGGGAGTAATTAATTCAAATTACATCAAACAAATTAGTTCCAAACATCTCAGAGGGTTAAAATTGTAAAATACTCTCATTCAGATATTTCAGACATATTAATTATCAAATAACTTTTTTATTTAATATTTAGAATTCTACTTCATTCAGCTCATTTAAATTATTTAATTCAATTTTATCAAACAGTCCCACTATAAATCACTTTGGCCACTTTGGCCTATTATCGAGAAAGAGTACTCAAGCTGACCTTTATTGAGAAAGAGTAGTAAAGTAAGGTTAATTTAATAAGACGAATTACCCGATTTTCAAATTTAAAATTTATGGTATTCATTTTATTTTTTAAAATAATAAATTTCATAATTAATAGTACTATTTTTTAGATAATTTTCTATTTTTATAATTAAAAGTCAAATTTAATATTACTACTATATATTATCATGACGGAATAATAAAATTTGTTTGACAAACAGTTTGTGCGAAGGATCAAATTATTAGGTCATGTCAAAAGAAAAGAAAAAATCAATTATTAGAAGGTGCATCAGAATTTCAGATCACTTCACAAGCACTGTAGTTGCAATAAGGTTTTGGTGGCAAATGATTCGATACAAAAAAAAAATATAAAATAATGTGTATGATAATGACCGACTATAATCATTGGAATCATAATTATAATAATCCAACACGTCATTTTGTCTTCATATTTGTGTCATTAAAACCAGATTGATAGTACTCTCTTCATTTCAAAATTAAAGATACAATTTGATTTTTAAGGTCAATTTCAAAATTGGTATGGATCCATCAAAGTTTAAAATAAAATAAATTTTGTGATTAATACATTTTATTATATACTATACAATTACATACAATTATTATAATTGTATCAACTAAAATTAAATAAATTCACATTAATTTAAAGTTTAATATGCTAATCGTTTGATCTTAAAATCAAATTATATATATAAAGTTTAATATGTCTACTACCCCCACATGATTAAGAATATAATAATAATAATAATAATAATAATAATATATATGTGTGTGTGTCTGTACACCAAATCCGAAATGGAAAGGACAAGGATTTTGGGCCCACGTATGGACATTGCTCTTATGGGTATCTAGCGGTTGTCCTTTTTCGTCATGGTAAACTTTCAAAGCCCTTGGCACCTATTGGGCCTCAGAGCCCATCTTTCGTACTTCCCGTGTATAAATCTATTGCCACCTATTCTCATTTTATCACTTCACATTTAAAATTCAAATCTATTTCATTCACATTTGAAATTCAAATCTATTTCATTCATAGCTCCTCCCACCCTCATAATAAAACCCTATCATCAACGGTCAAATCCTCCCAACAGCTACTTTCTTAATTTGAAGCCAAACAGCTACTTTCCTAATTTGAAACCTTTTGCGATCTGTGCGAACAAGTTTCTACGACAACTTGAAGACTGCTTTCTAGTTCTGAATTTCTCTGATAATTGGATCTACATTGAACTCAATTGTAATAAATCTGTTTCAGGTGTGCTTTCAGATCCAACAATTTGTTTCTTTTCGATTTCTTCTCTTTACGATTTCAGTATTAGTTAAGCTAGTCTGAATTTAGGTACTTTTTATCTGGGGTTTTACAACAGGATGAGTAATTAAGGTCTAATGTTTGATTTCCTCAGCCATCAAATTTTACCTTTTATGTTCTATATCTTACTTAGGTTTGTTTTGAATTATATTGGATTTGGTTTGAATTGAGCTAAGTTTTTAACACCAACACCGTTATCTTAGATGATGAGACTGAGAATCTTGCTTTTGTTATGTTAAAGGTTGTTGGAGAGATGGGTTTAGTTAGATTTTAATCGGGCTGCCCTTCCCTATGCACCGCAGTTCATTGAATTAGTTTTTATTTTTTTATTTTTATGTTGGTAAAATTTAACTGCAGATATCAGTACTTGTCAACTAATCCCGAATTTTCAATTGGGTCGTGAAGAAATAAACTATCTGGAAAGTTTTTTAGGAGTAAGAATTTCCAATGGTAAAACTAATTCTCTTTCGTCAAACTAAATGAATGAAGAAGTTAAGTAATATAACTTCTAAATATCAGTTTATCAGTATAATTATAGTTGATAAACTGACAGGATGTAGCATATGAAAATAATTAGTCTGGATGTAAAATCATTACAAAGTAACAGAAAAACTTCTGTTTAAACATAAAGTGCTTCCCTAGTAAAAGATACCAATTTAAATCCTTGTGATGTCAAACACGGTACCAGAAGTTACTTCTCTTTAGCACTTGACAAATTAATAGTCTACTACTGATGTTAACGGAAAAGATTTTTCTGAAAAATACTAAGAAATCAATTGTCATTTCTTATCAATTCCAAATGATTATCAATTATTTCGGTTTTTAAAGGCCTTTGTCTCATCATATTGGTTGTCATAAAACATTTTTCAGACAGATAGAGAGTTCATCAACTATGCTGCAATTCTGCATGTTAGGAAATAATTTACATTTTAAGGAACTAATGCTGAAGTTAATTTTAAATTTTCACGGATATATCTAGGATTACTCAGTATGTTTGGTGCATATTGCTCCGATGTCTCATATAGATTACTGTTATTGGCAGGTTGTTTTTCTCCAACATGTCTGTCCCTCAAAGTGATTCACTTTTGCAAGTAGAAACAACATGTGGATCTCTTTTATACGAACTCCAGGTTTCTACCACCCCCCTTTAAAATTTGTTGGTTCATTTCTTTCTCCCTTTCAACTTATTTCATTCCAAACACGTTGAAACTTTCATGTTTGTACACAACTTGATAGCAATGGTAATATTTTTTTTGATGTAATGCTAAAATCAGATTATATGGGATGAAGTTGGGGAGTCTGATACGGAAAGAGATAAAATGCTGCTTGAGCTTGAAAAAGAGTGCCTAGAGGTATACAGAAGAAAGGTAGATACAGCTAATAGGTGTAGAGCTCAGCTAAAACAGGGAATTGCTGATGCTGAAGCAGAGCTTGCAGCCATCTGCTCTGCAATGGGAGAGCGACCAGTACATATTAGGCAGGTATGGTTTGAAGTTTTTGAACGGGTTTAGTGGAATTGGACAGTAAATTATTCAGAACTCAGAACTCAGGTTTTACGATCAGAGTATCAGCAGACCTTTTATTCCAGTGATTGTGAAAATTTCTGAAAAAACTATTAAATTAGATGCAAATATAAGATAATGAATAACAATGGGTGATGCTAACACTATTATGAATGTGTATTTTTATCCCTTGAAGACATTAACTGTATATCAATAGAATGCAATCAAATTGCTGGTGTTGTCTGATTATTGTTAGTTATAACTGGCATGTATGAAATGGTAATAAATGAAAACGTGATAATTGAATCCACTGTTATCTATATTTACGAGTTGCTCTTATAATGAAGTTTCAAAAAACAATACATTAATCAAGAACCTTTATATTGGTTGTTCTTTCTTCAGTCTGATCAATCTCCTGGAAGCTTGAAGGCAGAACTCAGAACCATTCTTCCACAACTGGAGGAGATGCAAAAGAGGAAATTGGACAGAAGAAACCAATTCTTTGAAGTTCTAGAGCAAATACAACAGATAAGAAATGAAATTTACAGGCCTGATAAACTCGCTGCTGTTAGTACCGTTGTTGATGAAACTGATTTGTCTTTAAGAAAGCTTGAAGAATTGCACAGAGAACTCCAATCTCTTCAAAAAGAAAAGGTAATTTTTGATTAGATTATGTACAAAATATAATGTAGAAGTTATCATTAACTTTAAGTTTTTGTCTCAAGATATTTTCCGACTTATGTTTATTAATGTTCATATACATGCAGAGTGATCGCCTGAAGCAGGTTCTGGATTACCTGAATTCCTTGAGCTCGCTATGCTTGGTGCTTGGTATGGATTTTCAGCAAACAGTTAATGAGGTTCATCCTAGTTTAGGTGATTCGGAAAGAACAAAAAGCATAAGTAATGATACTATAGAGAGTTTGGCAGTTGCAATACAAAGATTGCGAGAGGTTAAGATACAGAGGATGCAGCGGGTAAATAGTGGTTTATATTAGCTGCTAGTTACTATGAAGTCACATCTTCTATTTAATCTGTTGCTTATTTTAACCTGTTATATTATGGCAGCTACAAGACCTTGCAACTTCAATGTTGGAGCTATGGAATTTGATGGATACTCCAATTGAGGAGCAGCAAATGTTTCAGAATGTAACCTGCAACATTGCTGCTTCAGAACATGAGATAAAGGAACCCAACATGCTTTCCGTGGACTTCATTAATTATGTGAGTTACTGGTTTATCTGTTCTTTTTAACATTGATGATTGTTTGGTTTTTCTGTTTTCCAATTGTCTTTCTGTATCGACATCTACTGCTAATTCAAAGATGTGTTTTGACAATTAAATATATTGTAAAACATCATGCAGGTTGAGGCAGAAGTGTCCCGGCTGGAAGAGTTAAAAGCAAGCAAAATGAAAGAGCTTGTTTTCAAGAAGAGGTCTGAGCTTGAGGAGATTTGCAGGAAGACGCATATGATTCCCGAATCAGACAGTGCAATGGAAATTGCTATTGAAGCTATTGAAACTGGTAGGGAGAGGTTGTACATAAGACTAATATATCAATCACATTCTATATTAATCATCTTCTCTCTACATGTCTCATTCTTCTCTGCTATTTTGTAACAAAGGAGCTGTGGACGCTGCTTACATCCTTGAACAAATAGAGCTTCAAATCGGTAAAGTGAAAGAGGAAGCTCTAAGCAGAAAAGAAATACTTGAAAAGGTTGAGAAGTGGATGGCTGCATGTGAGGAGGAGTGCTGGCTTGAGGAGTATAACAGGGTGCGGTGTATTCTTTGTCTTGGCTTTTGCAGTATGTTTACTTTACAGAAATTCGTTTTGCTTAGATGTCACTCATGTTTGGTCAGGATGACAATCGATACAATGCTGGGAGAGGTGCTCATCTTACTCTGAAGCGTGCTGAGAAAGCCCGTGCTTTGGTTAATAAACTTCCAGGTAAAATTTGCCGTGCTTTGGTCAATAAACTTCCAGGTAAAATTTGCACTATGTGAATAGGCAGGTCCTTTTATTTTATTTGCGTCAATTAAGGATTTGAAAACAGCATATGCAAGTTGATGTATATTATGTATCCAAATTATATAGCTGAAACATGTTAAAAATTATTTTGATCCGACTACATTTTTTTGCTGGAAAACTGGGGAATATAGTATTAACATGGTGATAGTTTCCTTTCCTAAATAGTTGTTTATTATTATTATTATTATTATTATTATTATTATTATTATTATTATTTTGCATCATTTGGGACAGGAATGGTGGAGACATTAGCTTTGAAAACCACTGCATGGGAAAACGAGAGGGGAACCGAGTTCAGTTATGATGGCGTGAGTGCTTATCTCTTTCTTATCTCTGAGGACTTAGGCTGTACCTTAATAGTAATTTATTTAAACCCCTTCCTTTTATCTGTTGTTCAGATTCGACTCCTTTCCATGCTTGAAGAGTATAATATTTTACGACAAGAAAAAGAGCAAGAACGCAAGAGGCAGAGGGTATGGACCTTTATTTTCTCGGTCGTGGTCTAAATATGGATGATTTTGTATGAGCAATATGTTAATCATGACCCACACACACATTTATTACTCCATTTCAGGACCAGAAGAAACTTCAGGGACAGTTAATAGCAGAACAGGAAGCACTCTTTGGATCAAAACCAAGCCCTATGAAACCCCAAAGTGTGAAAAAAGGTCCTAGGTTATCCTGTGGTGGTGGTGCAAGCAACAGAAGACTTTCACTTGGAGGAGCAATGCTACAAACTCCTAAAGCTGATCCGCTTCACTCTGTTAAAGGTACGCCCAATACACGTCAAACCAAAAAGAGCGAACGCCTGCACCAAAACGACCAGTTAAATCATCAAAGGGATGACGGAGTTGCAGCTTTATCAGCAGGTAATTTTTCTGTAAATTAATTCTTTTTTCATAATTGCTATCTTTTTTTTGGATAAAGGGGTCAACATGTTTCTATAGTTATATATAGTCATGAAATTCAGAGTGAAGCATTGTTAGAAGAACTTCTTCTCAATATTTGATTTTACCATGGAAAAATAATAAACTAGGTTTACTTTCACTAAATTCCATGTCACCGTCTAAACACATTCTCTCAACATTCCATTCTATAATTGATACAGTAGAATTGTATCTAATGATTTATGGAAGCAGGAAACATTGGCCATCGGTGTAATTCTATGAATGAAATGTTGTTCTACAAGATACAACACAGATTTTACCTCCCCCCCCCCCCCACACACACACACTATGTATTATATTGCAATCACAATTTGCTGGTTCTTATATCTTTTTCTCTCCATTTTAGGAAGAAGAGGCTTGGACATAGCTGGTCTTCCTGTGAAAAAACACTCTTTCAATGCTCATGAAGCAGAGTCGCCCATGGTGCGCAAGCCTTTCTCGCCCATATCTTCCACAGAATCATCAAAGGCAAATGCAGCAAACTTTTTGGAAGACCTGAACAGAAAACAAAACGAGACATCACAGAAAACAATTCCAAGCAACATTACGCCATTCGCTACTCCTTCCAAGATGATTTCTGCAACAGAGGAAGAGAACAGGACACCTAAAACAATGGCAATACCTGTACCCTCTACACCTTCAACAGTATCAATTCCAATGCAAACACTCATGACTCCAGCTCCTCAACCAGTTGCTTGCGGTGCTACTCTGATTAAAGAGATTCATGAAGAGATTGAATACTCATTTGAGGAACGAAGAGCAGGGTTTGTGCTTACCATAACACATCCCAAGCCAGTGTTACAAGTTTGATTATGCAAAACTTTTGGTGATTTTGATAAATATATATTGTTGTTACTGCATGATTTGGTGTACTGGTTTGAATATTCAAAATGTGATTGGTGAAGAGTCAATTCTAATTGGCTTTCTCTAATGTTTGTAGATATTTGATTTGTGTTCTCTTTGATATCGATCCAAGTTTGAACTAATTATATTGTTAGTAATATAATATGGTTGTATCATGTATGCATGCATATCACATAGTTCCAAAACCTAACTGAACTTCAAAAACTGACATCATGGTGTTTAAAGTGCTCGGCTTGGCCCGGCCCGGCCCGGCCCATATTGGAGGCATTCATTTGCTGAAATACTAACATGCTGGAAATCACAGGTTTTCAATGGAAGCACTAAATGCTCCTTGACAAAATGCCCCAGCCCAGTCCCTTTAACATTTGCATGAAATTCATCTATTTTTGACTTTTTATTTATTTCTATTTTGACTAAGCTTGGATTATGTGAGAGTCTGAAAGAGAGAGAGAGAGAGAGAGAGCAGGAGAAGAAGCCTGAATTGTATTTTATGTGCCAAACCCCAGCAGTCTGGCACAATACAATTTACACTGTCAATGTTCACACCTTAAAATGGCGTCAACAGTAATATATCCAAATATAAAAGGGCATATAAATTTATGTTGTCAACTTTAATTTTACCTGAAAAGACAAAGAACCGGTCAAAGCTTGGAAAATAGGCATGGCTCTAACGTTACTTTACAGCTTTATTTAATTAAAATAATTTAAAACTAAAAGAATTTTCTTTTCCAAAATATCTTATTTCACAATCATTTTACTTTACTTTTTCATTATTAATTCCCTTTTATTAAATTTCCAAGACGGACTTGAAAGCATTTTCTTAACCAAAATCAATACTTCGAATTTTGCAATTTAAATATTAATTATTAATTAAATTTGGAATATTTAATTACATTTCTAATTTATTAACATTCATTTTTCAACTTTATTTTCCTGCTCTCCTTCTTTTTCCAGCAAAACCCTAATTTCATTTCATTGAAGAATTTCTGAAACCATCAGAAATTTATTTATTTTCGTATTTTTTGTGAAACAATTTGCGCCATTGAAGCTCTTAGCATACTCTGCAATGGCAAATATTAAGCCATAGTACAGTATTTGTTACTGTGAGTTAATTTTAACTGTTGACTTTTTTCAAGTCAGATTGTGATCTTCGCAGAATCAAGGCTATGTTTGCTTGAAATTGTTGTGTTTGAACTCGGCTGATTTTGTGACTCTGTTGCTCACAAAATATTTCATCTTTTTTTCATTTTTATCCTGAAATGTTGACTGAAAGATGGTTGTTTTGGAGTATTTTGAGCTAAAAAAGATTTGAACTTTGATTTCTAGGTTTAAGTTTCTAGTATTTTGTGGGTTTTAGATATTTTTGTATTTTTGTTTTTCTTTTGGGGCTTAATCGTGTATTTGAATGGAGGGGAAAGAAGATTTACAGAGTTCTGGGGTCATGAAAGGAGATGAAGTTCCAGATACCTACCGGGTTGCAGCAAGGAGTGAAAATCCTGTCCAATTCGGTGTATCCACAACTCCGGTGCTCCCATTCAGTGAATCCACAACTCTGGTAGTAGCGGTAGCACCGGTAGCAGTGTTAGCACCACCAGTGGCGGCACAACCACCAGCAATGGCAGCAACGCCGGCAACACCGGTCAGCGGGGCGACGCCAGGCGCGGAACTGAAGAAGAAGAGGGGGAGGCCGAGAAAGTATGGACCTGATGGAAAGCCTGCGGTAGCATTGTCTCCTATGCCTATTTCTGCTTCAATTCCGCTAACCGGAGACTACTCTACCTGGAAACATAATCGAGGGCGGCCAATTGACTCATATAAGAAGAAGCATAAATTGGAGTTTGAGAGTCCAGGTGATTTATAAATGATTCCCTTATTATCCATTTGGATTGTCTAAAATTTTTAGTGTTTTGTTGAATTTACTGTTACATATGAGATCAGGTTATGTTACTAAAATTAGATTATGGGGTGGTATTAGGGTCTTCTGAGATTCTGATATTTATTGATGATTGGGAATGCTGTATGCGTCTGAAAAATTAGATCATTGGATTCATGTTGTACGGTCAACTTTGGAGGATATTTTTATTGGGACTGGGACCCAAGTGCAAACCTTCTGAATCTGGGTATATGGAAGAGGGTTTGAAATTTACTGCATTTTGAGGGAATCTTTCTGTTGCATCTAAACTTTTTTACCTTGTCAAGATGCTTTAAGAAAGTGAGGAGTACAAATTGTGGGAGATAACTTCTTGTTTTTATTTAGTGATGTCTGACCAGAGCAAGTCTGTCTTTACCCAATAATTGCTGAGAGTAGGGGCAGAATAAGACTGACTATAAAGAACTTGGCTGACTCATGCTTAGGAGACAGATGATGTAGCATGAGTGGCTCTGGCGCGTATAGACTAACCTTGTATAATATTTTGCTATCTTGCAAGGGGATTGAATTTGACACTAACTTTTGTTATTCTACCCTAAAAGTCTACTATTGCATGTTACTAGACTTAATAAAGCATCGGAGATATTTCTACTTTTCGTAAGAAAAAATGTTTCTCGATACAGATTAGGATGACACTTCAAATAATGGAGTTCACATTTTTTTAACTACAAAAAATAAGAATAGGCGAAGTTTTAATTTTAACATACCTGAGCATAGATAACTTGAACATCAAAATTCTTCCTATATTAACATTGAATTATTAAGAATACTTGTGACAGGTGAGTGCGTACTTGTAATATCCATGGTAAACATAGCAAATTGGCTAAATTAAATAAACGCTTATGCTTCTGCTTTTACTTGATTTGATTGCTACCTTTCGTAGTCAGACCTTGTGTTTTGGTGTTACAGTCTGAGATTGTAATTGTATGTCTTAGGATTTAGTTATGCAATATCAATGCAAGATTGAAGTTCTTGTCTGAGCTACTGAATCATTACAAATTTTGTAGGTGAGCGGGTGGCATACTCTGTTGGTGCAAATTTTACTCCCCATGTAATTACTGTTAATGCTGGCGAGGTATTCCAGTTGTTCATCAGTACTTGTTCCTTAAAAGGGGGAACTATTTCCACATGCATATTTGATATTTATGCAAGGGGTCACCTTTCACATGAGAGTGGAGTGGGTCCCACCTTCATGTGAGAGGACCACATGTGGAAATATCAAATATGCATGTGAAAATATTATTTCCCATATATTCTTTATTTGTTTCTTATATGGTGATACTGAGTTCTGACTATATCAGATCAGTAAATACTGAGATTAAGAGTTTGCTCGAAAAATGAGAACTTCCTTTCCTTGCTTATTTTTGTTATGTTACTTATGTGTGAATGTTTATCAATGTGGGGAGTCGTCGCTGAGGCTATATAAGCATAAAACTACTTTTTTTTCCCTCTAGTTTAATATGTAAAAGACTCAGATCATAATAAAAGTAAAAGTTGAAATAATAAAGAACGTCTATGGTTGCATAGTTCCTCTTCGTTTACATTTTTCTAAGTAGACAAGAGTTCTTAAAGCATTTATATTTTCTTGAAAAATATTCCATATAATATTAATGTGAACTGATATGCATCAGCAGCTTGACGCATATCCTACAGACATCCAGATTAGTAAAAAAGTACCAAGCAAAAGGCCCTTAGGTTATAATATTTGTCATATTTGCTAATGCTTGGGTAGTGTTCCCCTCCAATTTCACTTTTATTAATACGTCTCTGTGTAGCTTAAAGTCAACGATGGATGTACTAGAAATTTTCAATTTTAACATAGATTGTGAATGAAATTTATGTGATTATATTTATGTGATTATATCCAGGGTTTTATGTGTCAATTTTTTTTTATCCTTTTTATCTTTTTGCATTTTAATTTCTTTGGCCGAGTCTGCTTACAATACACAAATACTGTTTCGAAAAGATTTATGTTAAAGATTCCATGTTATACATCCTGCTTCAATGCCAGAGTTGGATACTTGTACCCATTTATAGTACTTGATGTTTGTTACAGTTATGCTGAATAGTTATATTCCATGCAAATATGTATGAAATAACACACACTTCTACACATTAAAAATTGTTATCTTGCACTTAGAAGAGAAGGAAGAATGACATCTAGAAAAGATGCTTGTAAATTCACATGTTATGATTTTGAAAATTATGTTAGTCATGTCTTTCAACTGGACAGATTTTCGTATATGTTTTCTTTAGAGTCAACTTCTATTTTTCTGTGGTTGTTTCAGGATGTTACAATGAAGATCATATCATTTTCTCAGCAAGGGTCTAGAGCTATATGTATTCTTGCAGCAAATGGTGCTATTTCAAATGTTACTCTTCGCCAGCCTAATTCTTCTGGGGGTACTTTGACATACGAGGTGTGAACATTTTCCGTTATTTAAATTTAAAATAATGACTTGCATAGAATATTGAGAATATGAAGGATTGACTTTCAGAATCCACCCTTGAAACTTAAAAAAGGGTGATATAAACTATCCTCTTTACTATTTACATCAAACTACAATGTAAAAAAATTTAGTTTAAGTTCAGCATTGCTTTACCATCTCAACTCACATTATTTTATGTTTTTAAATGATCTTGTCGTTGTTATTATTCAGTTATCTAAATGAGTGCCACATCTTTTATTATGTATATAATTGTGGATAGTCATTCTCACTATTAAATAAAATTAAGGCCCACTTATAAATTACAGTAAAATATAGTCATTCTGTTAACATAGTTCAAGAATTTCATTTCTTAGGAGATGAATATGAAATTATGCTTCTTGCAGGGACGTTTTGAGATACTTTCTTTGTCTGGATCATTCATGCCTACAGATAGTGGAGGAACAAAAAGCAGAACTGGTGGGATGAGTGTCTCATTGGCAGGCCCAGATGGACGTGTTTTGGGTGGAGGAATTGCTGGTCTGTTAGTAGCTGCTGGTCCTGTTCAGGTTAGATATTTTTTTTTTCTTGAAATTGAAAAGAAAGGGAAGCTGTAACTTTGAGTCCAGTCCTTACTGATTGAATTATGTGAGAATTACCCTCATCCTGAATTTTTTTTAAAATGTTTGTTGGGATGGGGGAGGAGTTTATGTAAGGTAATAGCTACATGGCATTTTGTTGAACAGCATGTTTAAACAAATGTTAAAAAGATTTCTTTTAGTCATGAAAAAATATAATACTAGAATTATTGACTGTTGGTCGATATTACTGGTAACGAGCCCAGCAAAGCTCCGATCCGATTTGAGTTTCATCCTTTCCTTTTTTGGGAGAGCTAACATGTAAACAAGTGGACCTACCACTGTGATGGGATTGATAGATTTGGTTATGACTTTTTCATCGAACAATGTGTCATAAGAACATGACACAAAAATTGAGTCTGAAGGAGCATTAGTATGATTTCTCAGTCGCTTTTCTTTTATAAATAAATATATGTGAAAGTATAGGGGAAACAAGAAGTTATATTGTTTCAACTGTAGCAGGAGATTACTAAAATGTTTTGAGTGCATCAGGTTGTGATTGGCAGCTTTCTTCCTGGCCATCAGCAGGAGCAAAAGCCTAAGAAGCAGAAATTTGATCTTGCAACAGCTTTCTCCCCTGTGCCTGCCAATCATATTTCTGGAGAAGGAACTGATGGAGTCTATAGTGGAACAAAGCCAAATCTCACTCCTGCTTCATATCTCGGAAACAACTTGGGCTCAGGGAACTCCTTTCACGGCTCTAAGGTTTTTGGTGCGGAAAATAATGTATCTTTGCCTGGAGAATCTAAAGACCTCAGCCCAACAAAGTGCATGGTTTCTTGCTGATTCTAAGCCATCTGTTTCTTGGTTCTTGTTAGAGATTTAAAAAATTCTAGGCTCAGTAATTTTATGACCCCATATGAACTGCAGGACAATTCTACGCTCAGGTCAAGTTGGTTTAACCCAATTTTTTCTTCTTTTTTTTTTTTTTTCGTTATGGTACTAGGTTAGGACTTCAGATAGTAGGCTTACCCTGTAGCTGTCTGGCCTTGTCTCATTTGTTGATGTAGAATTTAGAAGATGTATGAACTCTTGGTTTGTCATTTTCCGACTTACCTATATCTGGAAGGTTGAAAAACGGATTGTAGTGATCTGTATGTCTTGAATTTATGAAGTGCTGGAGCAGAACAGAGTTTGTGCACACATCTGAACTATATATGTTCTTTTGCTTAAGTTTATTTAATTTGATTCTCCTTTGGTTTTTACCAGGATTTTGGCTCCACAGTTATAATATGATTCCTCTTTGGTTTTGGCCTTCAGCTTTTGAAGGAATGTTAGAAAAATTGGAGTTCTTGTTATAGTCATGATTTTGCAAGTGCAACTCTTTATGAAGAAGAAAAGTACATTCCCCCAACTCCTAAGCACCCTCCTTTATATTACGTTTGGATTGAAGGAATGGAATGAAGAATTGAATGATTCATTCCATTCTAGTTGAAATGAGTTATTCCATATGTTCTCCTTCCATCCCTCAAAGAACCAAACACAATTTTTTCATTCCAATCGCAACCAAACACAATTTTTTTCATTTTATAAGAATGAGTCATTCCATTCTCCCGCCTATAAACGTAGCATTAGTATTTTGTGAAGCCACAAGATTCACTAAAATTTAGTTACACAATTTTTAATTAAAAAAAGAAACATTGATAACACAAATTTTAGAATTCTAATCTTTTGATTATTAAGTACCAAGTTTTTAATCCCTTTTGTAGTTGTTTAACTGGAAAACAAATTCAGTCTAGCTGGTATATCTAAAAAATGATGCTTACCAATGTTCCAAAATTATATGTCTTCATGCTTGTGTTCTTTTGACCGAAAGCTTTAAATTTTCTGGAGGGACTGGGTGGGTCTTTTTTTCCTCCTCTCGATTACTTTAAAAATAGGTGAAGCGCGATATGCAGAATACATTAAAATTAAGAATCTGAAGTAAAGTTTCAATGAGACGTATTATATGAATTATATGAAGTGTGTGTTCAATAATTTAAGAACTGGTTACATAGGCATTGTGTATATTTCAGGATTAAAATTGCACAGAAGGAGAGACGTTGATTAAGACGAAAGTTATAGAATTATAATACTTTATCCATTCCATATTATTTGATTATTGTTGAATTTTTAAAGTTAATTTAAGAAAATTTTAAATTCAAAATTGACATAAATTATTTTAATTTTCAACAATACTCTGATAAATATTGTAAACTATTTAAAAAGTATTACTCATTGTAAATTTTATTGTTTAATAATTTTTAACGAATCATCTCAATTTTAAATTTTAAAATATTTTAAATTAATTTTTAAAAATTAATAATAATCATATAATTTAAAATGAAAGAAATAAAATATTTGAAATAGTGCGATGCACCGAGGGTTTTCAAAAGTTACATCGAGTGCAACGCACATATCGGAAGCATAGTGGGGTTTTCATCTCTTTTGTTCTTATTTATTTATTTTTATTTTTTGGTAAAATGATTCTTTCGGTCCATGTATTTATCGTTTAGTTTCATTTTAATTCTTATATTGGAGTATTACTTTAGTTCTTAAACGCTATCACCTTATTAGAAAAGCTGACATGATAATAAAGAATAAATAAAAATACTTAGGTGTAATTTTTTAACTTTAAATATGTAAAACTAAAGACAGTAAAATCTTTTACGATATCATTATTCTCAAATAGTATTAATCTCTCTAAAAATCAAGTTTCTCAAATTAATCAATAAAAATGATCATATATAGTTAATTTGCAAAAAATAAATTTTAAATTCTTGCATAAGTTTATTTTAATTTTTAAAATAATATTTTTACAATTAGTAATAATTCTTACAGAATTTTCACTAAAAGAAAGCAAAAAACTGCAAATCAAACTGCAACCACACAGTTACGGACAAAAACCGCAAGCGTGGTGTGGTGCGTTTGTGACAGCACCCAAGAACCACACCTTAACCGCACCTGTAAAACCGCATATATATGTATATGGTTTATATATAATTATGCAAATATATAAATTTTTACATATGTACTGATAAACATATTATCAAATAAATATAAATATATATAATACAATAGATCTTTTTATAATTAATATTTTTTTTGAAAAGAATTTCTTTCCAAAGTTTAAAAATACCATCATCTCATTTATATTTTTTCTAATTTTGTTAAAAATTAAAACAAATATTGAATTTATTCATGACTTATTCATTTTTTTTTTGTTTCTACATTTGACAAATTTAGAAGGAAGATAATAGAACTAACCAGTATAGAACTAGTAGACTTTAGAGATTAATGTTTTATAAATTATGTTGTTAACTGTTATTTTTTTATTTGAAATATCATATTTATTGTTAAGAAGAATATCAATTTGTTGTTAATTTAATTTGATTGAAAGTAATACTAATTAATATTTTCAATTTGTGTAATATATATATATATATATATATATATATATTGTCTAAGTGTGATTTTGCAACCGTAACCGCAATAAACCGCATTGATGTGGTTGTTAAAAGTTAAAAACCGCATATTACAGTTATGGTGGGAGCTTAAAAAAGCACCAAAC
This sequence comes from Aralia elata, assembly GCA_034770075.1. NCBI lineage: Eukaryota > Viridiplantae > Streptophyta > Magnoliopsida > Apiales > Araliaceae > Aralia > Aralia elata. The sequence continues at coordinate 108,614,655 of CM068385.1, read as the reverse complement.
CGCATTGCAGTCTCCCCTAATTTTCACTATAAATTATTGCACTAATTAAAATAAAAAAAATTAATATCAATTTTGACAATTTTAAAATTTTGCAAAGTAACTGGGCAAAAAAAGTAAATTAGATTTTTTATTTTTTGAAACTAAAATATAGGTAAAAGACGTTATTGTCCTTAATCTCATATGCATGAGATTAAAAGAATTACATTTCATCATTTTTTTTCTTTTTATAATGTCATGTCATATTATTTTTTATAAGGCAGTAGCGTTGAGTACTAAAATAATACTCTAAAAAATAGTAAATGGAGATTTTTGAAAAAAAAAGGTATAGTGACTAAAATAAAACTAAATCATGAATACATAGATAAAATATGTCATTTTGCCGTTTTTCCATACAACATAAAAGTTTTAGTGATGATACAACCCACCTTTATTTTTATTTTTTTTGCTAATTGACATGCCAAAACTCAAACTCCTAACCTTATGATAAATATGAGTTAAGTAATACTACTCAGGCCAAAGGCCTTCGGTATACTATCCTCCTTTATGAAATTGTTCATTTCATTCTTGAGGTGAACTCGCTTCCTCCCCCTTCATTCAGCCTTGTTTGTTTAGGGACAATAATACAAATATGAGATAAATATTTCACTAATATTTATAAATAAGTTGAATATGCAATAAATATCAATCAAACCTATTTAATCCACAATATTTATTCTTATACGACATTATAAAAAGCTTCAATTACGACCTTGTTTGTTTAAGGACAATCGTATAAATATGAGATAAATATTTTACTAATATTTATAAACAAGTTGAAAATGCAATAAATATCAATCAAACCTATTTAATCCATAATTTTTATTCTTATATGACATTATAAAAAGCTTCAATTACGAGTTACGACCGAGAATAGAAAATGTAGAGGAAGAAGATAACTCTTTTAGATAGAACGTATTAGATGAGAGATGAATTAAAAGCATTAATTTACTTTTGGTATTTGATAAATAAAATAACAGATATAGATATTATATTTTAATATATATCAGTATCTCTATATATGTATATGTATAGGTAGTCATAATTAATACTACTAGCATAAAAGCTGTGAAGCAGTAAGAACTTCACAGTAATAGACAAAAACTGTCATTCTTTGAACCAAAAACTATTCTTTATACTCTCTCTCTCTCTGATAAGTATCGGAACCCAAAAGAAATGCTCGCCGTCGACCGTGTTTATGTCTGGACTGTGCTTGTTATTTATCCATATAACCCACGATTTTATCCACCGATCCATTTATTTTTTGTATTATCTATTTGACTCAATCCAATTAAAATTTGCTAAAATAAACGGATAATTTTACTCATTAAAACATTGGTTGTTGGACAAGTTGACGGGTCAATCATTAATTTTGCCGGCTTTATTACTCCCTCCGTCCCAAATTAATTGCTCAGTTTTAATTTTTTAAAGTCAAATTGACCATTTTTAAAACTAATCTTTTTACTATTTCTGCTAAAATATAGGTGAAGAGATTATAAGCAAAAGAAAGTATATACAATTTATTATTAACCCCAATTTTTATAATTTTAGAAATATATTAATATATGTTTAATTATTAATTCTAAAAATAGTCAATTTGACTTAAAAAGGTCAAAACTGAGCAATTAATTTGGGACGGAGGGAGTATTAAGTACTCCTTTTTGGATATCCTAAAAGATAATTAAAAGTACGATTTTATTTTTGTCCCCAAAAAGATAATAAAGTGCGTAAAATGAAAAATAATTAAGTTATTTACTAAAGTCTATTAATATAAAAAAAAAATTAAAGTAGACATCAGTTTATAATTTATATAATCTTGTGGGGCTACTAAAGATAAATTTAAAAATTTTACTCTCTTTTTTTTATTTTTATTTTTTTTAATATGTGTGCAAATTATACTTTGTTCAAAAATTTGGGGACGGAGGGAGTATATTATTATTGTTGACTTTTTAACCTATTTATTAAGTATGTTACTAACCATATTATTAACCTATTTATATATCCAAATGATTGAGATAATAGAAGATTCCTCTATTTGTGTAATATATAAAATCTTACTTAGTTAAATCGAGTAGATATTCTGTATTCATATATATTACTTATAATTATAACAAGCCTAATCCTGTACTCTAGCCCACATAGCAGAAGCTCAGTTCTTTTTCTTTTTTTTTATTTGTCGGCCAAAATTACACAAATAATAATTTAAGTATACTTTTTATACAAATTAAAAAAATAATAAAAATTAAGAAGTGATTACAAATAAGTTTTCATTTTATCCAAATTTTTTTTTTCTTTTCTAAAAATAACATAAAATAGAGTTTATTAAAATGTACATAGTTAAGGAGGATGGGGGTCAACTTGCAAGAAAATAGGATTTCATATTGAGCTCCACCAACACAGGAATTTAAAGAGGTGCAGGAGCGTAAAGCCACTCGACTATCAAAGTGGGTAGCTCCAGTAGACCCATAGATCATGGAACAAATAGGGTGAAATCTTATTTGTTTTGAATGCGGCCGATATGGCCATCGTCGAGATTTGTGTCCAGAGGTGAACAAACCGGCGGAGGGAACGGAGCCATCCGTCGTTCAGTTACAGGAAACTGACAGAAAACGAGAGGGAAGGCCCCTTTATAAGCAGGTCGGGTTTAGGACGGACATTTTCGAGAAGCATTCCAACTTTACCCCACCCGACTGCCTCCCCGTCGATTTGACCTATGGACGAATATGCAAGCATACGTTTCATGAAAAAAAAAAAGAAAAACAAGTATTCCCTGAACCTGGAGAAAATCCAGAGGAGGGTAATCTGGGTTCGTCAGTAGAGATGTTCCCACAGGTGCCCCATCATAAATGGATTGATTAATGGTATTTTCTTTTATCCGGGCGCTAGCGCCCTACAACTAGTATAGTATAGCAGAGCAGCCGGCTGCGAGTGCCTCTACCCTTGCTGCCGGATGAACCGATTATGATTCAAGGTCAACCACTCGATCCCTTAACCTGTTATTATTCTTGAATGGACTGATTTCGGAGGGAATGCTTCAGGGATGACTCCTAGAAGGGCCGGTTAGCTTGTGCACGTGAATCCGATCTGGGATCTGGGCTACTAGGCTAGGAAGGTAGGTTGTTGGGACGAAGAAGAACAGCCCCATAGTCAACACACCAAGAGTTCTCAGTGCCAGAAATGAGGTTAGATTCAATGATGAAGAGAGAAGAAAGGTTCCCCTCCGATTTCTTCATCTTTTATGGGCAAAATGCAAGAAGACCCATTGCTCAGTCATAGATGAAGCTCGGCTATTTATGCGGATGGACGTACTTTTGAACGGCAAAGATCGAGGCAAGACATTCGGTGCGGGCCGCGAGAGCGGTACCAAATCGAGGCAAACTCTGAATACTCGGTTTCGGCTTCATCGTCTGTTTAAGCGTATGTTTCAGATTCAGATTGATTGTTAAAGTCTTGCTAGTCTAGCAGCATCTTTGATTGACCCCCGGATCTAGGAAAAACTCTTTTTTCAACTTCAGTCTAGTTTGCCACAAGGCATGCTCTAACTAGTCCATCAGCCAACCCCTTCTCCTATTCGTCCAGTGAAGAAGTTAGGCATATGTAGCAAAGGAAGCAGTCCCATGCCTAAGGGACTTTTACGTCTTTTATAAGACAAAGAATTTTCTTGTCCCTTTTAAAAGAAAATGATATCTATGGTCCAAGCTCATCAAAGTACCAAGTACACTTGCTTCATCTTAAGGTAGATTTTTCTCAGCCTTTCTGAGCGAATAAAATAAATAAATATTTTAATAAATGTGAAACAAAAAGCAAAGAACATTTACATGGAGAACGTTCTGATTTTATCAATTTGTAATCGATTTTACTCCTTTGTCCATTTCTTTTTGTTTACTATAAATAGAATAGATTTGACATCCTTTCGTTACATATTTTTTTCAATTTCATTCAATATACTAAGTATTTGATCTTAATAATTTTATTAGTGATGATCAAAAATATGTTAATAGATAGTTGATGATATTAAAATCAATTCTACAAAAAATTAGAATCATAGAAAATATTTTCACCGTTAAAAGTAAAAGAATTTTCATCTATTAAAATTTTGATCAAAAATTCACTATAATGAAAGAATATAATAAAAAATATCGGATTACTTTCATTTTTGAAACAATTATGTTATTCAATATAATAAATTAATCGACCGATATCAATTTCAATTATACTATTCACAGCTATAAAAATATAATGTATTAGATAGAATTCGATGGAATATGTAATGAAAGAAATCCAAATCTTAAAACATCACAATAATGTGACGTCAATCAATCCCAATAATATTGTCATCAAATTATGATTTATTTTTATTTTGCTTCCCTTCATCTTTAAATGATTTCATATCAATATTAACATGTAAAATTAATTTGAGATATTTTTAAATTTGAAATTACTGTTATTCATTTAACCAAACAATAAATCTTAACCAATACTTTTAGATAATTTATAATTTTCATAATTATATATTGCATAAAACTATATGAATTCATATAAATTTTGTATTTTGAAATCTCTCGAAATAACTTTGACTTGTGTAGGAAATACATCATATATGGGTCATGCAATCCTAAAAATTAGCAATTCATCATAAGATAGAAAGTGACTCCGAAGTGTAGCCCTCACTCTGTACCACTACTTCTGAACTTTAAAGATCAATTTTTATGACGACACTTTCACATGATTTTGAATTTTTTTACCTTAAAGAAATATCACAAATAAAAAAAATTGTAAAATTCAAGATAAAAAATTAATACGCATTTTTTTATCTATTTACACATAATATGATAAAATCCCATATTTTGCATGTGATTGTAAGTCCTATTTTTTATTTTCTCTCATTTTTTATACTGTGTGTACAATTTATTGCTTATAATTTGTGTCTATAGCGAATTGAACAGCCTTGCATACACGGAGATAAAGAATGTACTAATGAAAAAGAAAAAGAACAAATAGAAACAAAGACAGAGATGTTCTTTTTCTTCTTGGTTTAAAACCTCCATTAATAACATCATTGCATAAATATCTATTTCTACACTCATTGCATTTACATGAACTTTGATTCCCAGGAAATATCATTCACAATCTTTTTTATTTATTTATTTTTATCCGAAATACTTTCAAGAACTTGTCAATGCATCACTTCTGGGAGAGGGGATTGATGATCAAACTCAAACATTGAAAATTTTGTCATTGGACTAAAAGGGAAGTCTGCAACTTCTCCGCCTTCCAACCTCTATTCGTCTTATAAATGAATTCTTCAATTCTTCTTCTAAGTTCATCATCATCTTCTTGAGTTCTTCCCTCTTCTTGGTCATCAATGACCAATTTTGTGTTGAGAATTGGCGCTTCAACGCTTCTCATTTCATGGTTGCTGTCAAATGAAAAACCAGTTTCTCTACTTTGAACAATAACACTCTTCTTGTTTCTATGGAGGGCACAAAGTGTTTTTTCTTCATCAAAATTTGAGGTTGACTTTGAGGGTTTATAAGCTTCTCTGCTTTGGACAATAACATTCTCGTCGTCTTCATCAAAATTTGAGGCTGATTTTGAGCTGCCCACGATTAAGATGACTATGATCAGATTGCAAAAACAGAAGACAAGCAAAGAATTCGAAGCAGCTAGATTGATCAATTCTAATGTAGAGTTGAACATTGCTGTGGAAATTAGAGAGAGAGAGAGAAGAATAATCCAAGTAGAAGCGAAAGGGACTTTAAAAGGGACTTTGAGAAAGATGGTTTTGGCGTTTTGGCAGGAGGTAATGAAGCCAGCCCTTTATAAAGGATGTTTAATTAGAAGAGGGAACAGGAAAAAAGTGTACTGTGGAAGCTTTTGTAGCAGAAGTTTTTTTTTAAGGAGTAGATGATGATGAGGAGGAGTGGTGTGAAAGCTAATGTGAAATGGACAGGCAGATATATATTATACTTGTATGGTTTTGTTTGTTTAATGAATAGGAGCGAGGATATTTTTAATTATTAGTCAAGTTGTGAAGCTTCCATCACAAGCTGCAAGCTGGGATAATTTACCTGATTATTATATTATTCAAGTCTTTGTAACCACCAAAGAACCTCGCATGCCTACTTCTGCTTCTTATTCCCTTCTATGTCATCATCGCAGTTGCATACTCCAACTTAATACTTTTAGGGCTTCTTTTCTGCAACATGAAAAATGAATAATAATCACTGCAAAAGCTACAAATACAATGATTTATCAAAATGACAACATTAACCATATCAAAACCAAAATAAATAAATAAATAAATAATAGTTGAGCATAAAAAATACGTTACTTATAATATCAACAATTGCACCCCAATTTAAAACCTCAAGTCTAAGTAAAATATGAGGGCAGGGTATCAACATTCAATCAAAAAAAATTCAAGTTTCATTTCACATAATTCACACTTGAACAAACCAGGAAAGGTAAAATATCAAGAAAAGATCTAGACAAAATTTCTGCAAGTCTTGAGAAGATCAGGCAACGCAAGGCAAGCTTGCATCATATATGATTCAAACAGGCAAGGCAAGGCAAGGCAAGCTTGCATCATATATGATTCAAACAACAGAGTATAAACTGGTACAAGGAAAACACCATTAAAGAGATACAATTTATGCTAAGAAAGCTAAATACTATCTAAAAAACAATCTACACAAGATCATTGTAGATTCTAGGGTAGCAGTACTGTATCTTTAGTGAATTCAGCATGCGACCTTCAGTTATTCCCATCCATTCCATCATGTCTCCCTTCTCTTATTCTTGGAGAAACCACCTTTGTTGAAGCCTCTTATATCATTTGTGGTTTCAGCTGTATTTTGCTTCTTCATACCTTTCTTCCCTCCGAACCCAAACTTTGAATCTCTGAAGTCCCTATTCTTCCTCTTCTTATCTGCTCCTTGTTTCCCCTTACCTGCACCTGGCCTGGCCTTGCCTCCAGAACGATCTCCAGGAGACACCCCTGGCCTTTTCTTATTTGATCTCTCAAATGAATTTCCATCTTCAAAGGCCAAACCAATGTCACCTTCTTCTGCACCCCCAGCGAACCCACTCTGCTGCCTCTGTTTCCTAAAACCACTCCTTAACAGATTCAATCTCTTAAAGTTTTTGAGCCTGTACCTCCTTGGCAATCTTCTTCTTCTCCCTAGCCTTCCTTCTCTCCTCAGCCTCCTCAATCCTTTTCTTTTCTGCCAAAAGCCGGCCCTTAACTTTTTCCATGTGATTATCAGTTTTCACCATCTCAGCATAATAGTCAGAAGGCCTCAAAAAAGGAAGCTCCATTGATTGAAACTTCAAAAAAGCTTCCCTTGTACCCTCCAATGCCTGAGTATAGAAAGCAAGTTCTCGTGTCAGGTCATCATTCACATCAACCTCTTGCTCTTGATTAATATCCATGGAAAGCTTGTGTGACCATTCCACATTCTCAGGCCACCTTATGTCTCCAAGCTTATCAAGTAATCCATCCCTCTTGTATATCGCATTCTTTGAAGGTTCAGTTAACTTTACATCTCCCTCATCTTCTTCCGATTCTGTTTCGGACTCAGAAACCTCCATACTAAGATCTCCCATTTCTGCATCATTCTCTGTCTCCTCGTCAAACACGGTCAGCTCTTTATGGAGCACCGCCATCTAGTGAACCTGTTAAAATCAAATCAGTCATTAAACAGATGAGTTGGGAATAAGCACCAGCACCATTACGATTAGGTGAGCAATTTTATTATTTCTTTTCGTTTTGCTTTTTTTTGGGGGGTGGGGGGGGGGGGGCATGATACTTTGAATCCCAAAAGGAAGAAGCATGCATTAGCACACAATTTTTTTTAGGGTTTCTATGTTAATGTTGAAGAAACAGGATTTCAAGAAACTGCACCAGTGAACCACACAATAGCAGCCTCTTCAGCAAAGCACAAAACAATACATAAATCAACTAACATAAATAGATCACATATTATTTCAGACACCTATAAAATGGGTTTATATAAGAATGAATCCAGAACAGTTCCAATTCAACCATAGTGCTTTATGTGTTGGTGAGCTAAATTTTTGCATTTTGTTTCTCGAATTTTTTCTCTTTGCTCTTACAACTAGAGAGTTTGCAATATCTCAATGACTTATGAATCCATATCTGAGAAGAGTTATATCCTGTAGAACTATTTCTCTAACGGGCTCAATGTGAAAATAACTCTTGACAACTCTACCAAATCATCCAAAGAATCATCAAATGAGTTTAACAAGTCAAACTGAACAAACAGCAGCATTGTAATTAATGCCCTACACCAGAGCTAAAACTCTCAGATCACGTACAGGAAAAAAGGTTATCTAACCCAAAAAATAATGGAGTTGGATTGCACTTTGTATCATAAAATATTTAACTGAATCAAAGATGATGCTCTATGTATTACAAATATCAAGCCAATTCACAATTTTTAACTAACTATTACAAATATCAAGCCAATTCACAATTTCAATTCCTTGAAACCACAATTACTTTTTCCCTCTAAAATAGATGAAATGCAAAGTATACAACAAAGACCAACCAATTTAATTATACCTCCTTAGTTTGGTGCAAATGTCAGTGGAACAAGGTTTTGTCAGCATTCCACAAAATTCAAAAGCTCTGGGTTTGGATTATTTTAATAAGAAGGTACTCTTATTAAAATAACTAAATAGTTATTTTAATTTTTTTTAAACTAAAGAAACTAAAATTTAAAATTTTAACTAAATTGTGTTAACACAAAATCATTATAATCATGATGGTTATTAACTAAATAGTTCAAAACCTATGTTTAGAAATTGGATGGGTAAAGGGATGGAATTAAAAGATTATACACAACGTGTGTATGAAGTATAATAAGCACACGCATAAACGCATAAAATTTCATTCAGTCAGAAAAAATAACACATATAACACATATACATGTATATGTTTATATGCATATATCACAGAATGGGCAGAGAAATTGGTAGCGACTTGGGGAATATTTCCGGCGAGAGTCTTACCAAGATAGAAGAAGAGCCGACCGGGAAGGTTGCCTGAGAGTATATAGTCCGGCAGCTAAGCGTCACTGAGAGAGGGAAAGAGAGAACAGAAATAAACCTTTTCTTTGTTCGTCCAGTGAGAGAGGCAGGGAGAGTTAAACCCTTCTTGCCCTCCAAAACTCTTAACACCCAGTTTGGTAGGATATTTTATTTTATTTTTATTTTTATTTTTTGAAAAAATGAGAAAGAAAAAAAAAAGTTAATTTTTCTCTCGTCTTGCTTTGAATTTATTTTTATTTTTTAAAAAGTGAAAATAAGAACTTTATAAGTTTCTTTTGGGTGTCGATCAGTGAGTTTATAAAAGAAAATGAAATTTTTAAATATAAATTAATTTTTTATTTTTTTACTAAATTTTGTTGAATTTATAATCAAAAAGGTGAAAAATAAGAAATTTACAAGTTTCTTTTGGTTGTTGATTTGTAAGTTTATAAAAGAAAATGTAATTTTTAAATATAAATTACTCTTTTACCCTTCAATTATAATTATTCTTTAAATGTAAAAAAAAATTTAAATTTTTCTCCTGTCTTGTTTGGATTTTTATTTTATTTTTTTTGAAAAGTGAAAATAAGAAATTTATAAGTTTCATTTGGGTGTTGATTTGTGAGTTTATAAAAAAATGAAAATTTTAAATATAAATTAATTTTTTTATTCTTTTACTAAATTTTTATGTATTTATAATCGAAAAGGTAAAAAATAAGAAATTTACAAGTTTCTTTCGGGTGTTGATTTGTGAGTTTATAAGAGAAAATATAAACTCCTTTCATGCCTCTTCAATTATCAAATATTCAAATGTATTCTTACTCTTATCATTTGCTATTCACTTATAAGTACAATTAAAAATATCTCATATACGCACAATAATTCGTAAAATATATTACCATTATATTCGTACTTCATTTATTTTCATTAAAATAAACGATCAATTAAATAATTATAGGACAATTCAGATTCTATATACAAGTGATGAATATTATTAATAAAGTATTTAATAAATATATAAAAGTAACATAATTAGAAAATATATATCGTCCAAAGTTATACTGTTATTTCATTTCAAAAATACATAAAAATAAAGTTCAAAATAGTTAACTTTTTATTATTTTGAAATTTAGACATATATATTATATAGATTGATAGACATAAAAATAAATATATAATTTACAAATGCGTATTGCAAAAAACGATACAAATAAATATAGTTTTGAAATTGATGGATCAAAATACACTCTAAATTAGCCTCTATATACTTAAGAAGGGATAAATTCATAAAATGGTAAAGAAAAATACAAAAAGGCTGTGTGATTTTTAAAGCTTGGGCCTGATTTTTCAGGTTTTTTAGGGCAAACTTTAGGCTTTAGCCTATTCAGGCTCAGACCAGATTTCAGATCGGACTTTTTCAAGCTTTAGGCTGGTTCAGGCTCTATTTCAGGCCAACATTTTGAAAAAAATTAAGCATGTTTAAGGCCTACGGGCCAGACCGAGCAGGCTCGAACTCCAACAAAATTTTTAAGCCGAGCCGTTTGAGTCCAATGGAACTTCAGCCCAGAATGCACCCCAAAGATCCACCAAGTAAATGACCAAAAATAAAAAATATAAATCGATGTCAATTCCATAAGAAAAGCGTTATTTGCATATCTCATTACATTTAACCTTATAAACACATTTTACACTTGCACCGTAGACGGAGAGTGAATGGAGAAAAACAAAATGCATTTATGAATTTGTTGTCAATAATTATTACACAATATATATATATATATATATATTTGTTCGGTGAAAGTTGGGGAAAAATCACTATCAGTAGCTTAGAGCTTAAGATAGTCAATTTTTTCAATATAAGTACATACAAACCTGATTAGATGGATGGATAGCAGTAAACCCACCAATAAATCATAGATAAATAATCAATAGATGTAATAATAATAAAAATAATAAAATTAATAATAATGATAATAATGATAATAATAATAATAATAATAATGATAATAATAATAATAATGATGATGAAGACATATTAAACATGTGTACAATTATACTATTAAAATAGTATAAATAGCAAAGCTCTTGTATTACTTGCAGCAGGCTTTTATACAGTTATACTTCTCCAAATCGCGTGCAAATCACGATTTCAGTGATCTTTCTTGGCTCGTATAGATTAGAATATCGCTCTTGCGGGAAGTTAAATTAAGAATTAAGAAAGGAAAATGAACGAGAAAATATTGTTAATTCCTATATCAAATCATTTGAAGTACTAGTATATTTCATTCCCCCCGAAAAAGAATGTTTATTCAGCAGTTCAGTTTTAGCCATTTTAAGATTTATCAACTAGTTACTTAAAATGTAATTATATAGTTTGGCACTTTGGCATAGCTAAAATAATGGAAAGAAAACAATTATTATTACTGGTGTATGTGACACACATTATGAGTGTGTAATTAAAAAAAAATTGAATAAAACTTGAAAAACATGGATGAGAAAAGTTAAAAGAAAAAATAGGGATACAACATGAGAAAGAAAATAAATTGATGATAAGTCGTGGCCCGTGGATTAAGTAGTTTGATATGAGTTAACCATTGTGAATAAATAATTTATTTAAAATACAAAAATTTAACTTTTATCATAAAATAGACCAAAATTGAATTGGAGACCAAATCTTTCTTCATGCGTTATAAATTAGATTATTATTATTATTATTATTATAAGTAATTAAATGAGTTTGGCTCCCAAACTATTGTTTTCCGTCCATTTCCTTGTGATTTTGGACTAAACATGTTTTGGTAATGTATCCCTTTTGTAATCATTGCATTTATCTATTCTTGTCCATGCAATTAAACATGGGAAATATATAAATCAGTTATTGGCAACTACTTTTATTTCATCCAAAAGTAGCCTTAAATGTTTTAAGTGTTTGATTTGGACATCTATTATATTCCATGTTACTGACTCTTAAATTTTTTTTTAACCATCTTATCAAAAGTTACTACACGCATTCCATAATAATAATCTTTTTAGCTTCACACACATGAATTAAAAAAGTCATTTAATATTATCATTTAATAATTAAAATTTGTGTGAAATTTCATCACTACCCCTTTATGAAAAGTTGAAAACTACTAATACAAGAGAATTTTTTTTTTGAGACAGTGAGAGAAGTTATGAGTGATATAAAAAAGTAAATAATTTATTCTCCTAAAAAATTGTAAACGACAAATAAATTGAAATAAATTTTTTTTTCTAAAAAGTCTATTATTATGGAATAAAGGGAATACTAAAGTTATTTTCCTCCAACAAAAGGTTTTAAGACAATAATCATATCTCGAATGAAATTACTTATATTTTTTAGTATACGTGGAATTGTCTGTCCGCACTCAGCAACGAGTTAGTTAATGATAAAGCATTTATGGGCAGCACTTATCATGAACCACTTCATCAAAGTCCAATGCATGATTAATTACTTGTTCCACTAGTTAAACGAGAATATGGTTGTATAATATTTTTCATCACAAAACGTGAGTCATTCAATATTATTATAGTAGAAAATATAGTTTTAATTGTAAATTTATTGGTGAGTTGTTAATTAATATACCAAAATTTATTCATATTTTGGATGGTTAAATATTTTTCTCTCATTTTTAGGGTTTTTTTTTACTTTTAAAATATAGAATTAAGATCTATTATATCCACTTATGTCTCATTACCGGACGGATCTCACATATTGATATAAAATAATACTTATCTATTATAAACTTAATTGTTAAAAAATGAAAAAACGTTACATGAGATGAGACAAAAGATGAGTCGTGAATTTAAATAATAAACTTGAATTCTTAAAAACGAATAGAAAATTGCTGCTATATCCCAACACTTATACTAAATTGATTAAAAAATACAAAAATAAGATGTAACAGTAGAAATAGTGACACCAAAGAGTATTTATCCTTGCTAGAAGAAATTTGAAGTCTGTGTGACCAGTGGTGGATCTAACTACAAGCCAGTGTAAGCAATTATCTACACTGAATTTTGGAAATAAAAATACTAATATATGTTCTATGTAGTCAATACTTAATCCATTTTTAGGTATTAGATTGAACAATACAATATTATATGGTCTTATTACATGTCTTATATATATATATGAGTATATGACCATGAGTTTCAACTTGAGCAATAAAAAATAAGTGAGGTTGTTAATCTATATATATACATATATAAAATCATCTTTGAAATTAGAATCAACATGATCTCTTAAAATTCTTTAAGGGAACTCTTTAATACCATTATAAATTTTAGATTTTTTAAATTAAAATTGATATGAATTCATTTAGTTTTAGTCAATATCATAATAAATATGTAAATTATGTAATAAGTACTTGTTCTTAAATTTAAATGAATTAATATCAATTTTAAGATTTTTACAAATTAGTTTTAAAAAGACATTTTTTTTAATATATTATCTTCATTGAGTCGAATTCCTGGATCGGCCCTGTGGGTGACTTAAACGTATGCTAAGATTACTCCTACTAATGTTAGTACTGTGCCTTATAAGTAATTTTCCATATTGGTGATGAATTATGAAATTATTATTTCTCGTGCTGAAATTGGAATGGCATATTACTTCTGCTTGTCGCCTGACAAAGCTCAGTCATCAGTGTTGACCTTATTTGAAGAGTCAATTCTATTGGTGATTGGCCATCACTCGTGGGCCCCAGCTATATGAACTCTATTGACAAACCTTAAAGTTCATTGGTATACACTCGACACACTCGCTTCACCCAGCACGTGTGTAGTACTGCCCACTTCTTCTCGGAGCAGAACAAAAAAGTTGTCACATTATATGCTGGTTTTTTTCCACATTCTCTTTATCTCTCCTTCCCAAAAGTTCCGACTCCCAAGTCTCCCTTCTTCTCTTGTTCTGCATTTATCTGTCAGTTTTCTCAGACATATCTTCATTTGTGCAATTCATCAAACAGTTGAAGACCTCATTGTCAACCCCGGAAGATTTCTCGTGTGACCGGATATATCGCCGGTTTCAGGCATGGAAATCTGTCACTACCAAAAGCCCACGTCGCCGGCTGAGAATTTCCCCGGTTAGATGCGGAAAAAGACCCATAAAAACCTAGAACTACCGTCAAAAATATCTTAAAACTGGCCTAAAACAAGCTAAACAACAACAACCACATACCAAAAATCTCTGATTCTTTCAAATAAACACCGAAGTCTCTGAAACCCAATTTCCATTTCCCTTTTTCTTTCTCTTCAATGGCTAACGCTAACTCAACCCAAATTGACATCTCTTCGGCTCCATCGTCTGCTGAAGACATAGCTGTAAAATCTGTGAAGAAGCGATACGAAGGCTTAGTAACTGTTCGTGCAAAGGCCATTAAAGGCAAAGGGGCTTGGTATTGGGCACATCTGCAGCCAATTTTAATCAGGCACCCTGAGACAAACCAGCCTAAAACCGTAAAGCTCAAGTGCAATTTATGTGACGCTGCGTTTTCAGCATCAAACCCATCTAGAACTGCTTCTGAACATCTAAGGAGAGGTACTTGCCCCAATTTCAGCTCCATGTTAAAACCCATTTCACAGTATCCAGTGACACCTGTAGTCTCACCTTCTATGCATAATCCGAGGAAGCGAAATTCACAACAAGTTGGCCCTTCATCATTGGTAGATTCATCACATTTTTGCAGTGAAATTGGTTACCCCCTGGAAATAATGCCTACAAAGCAACATAATTTAGTGTTATCAGGTGGTAAAGAAGATTTGGGTGCATTGGCAATGTTGGAGGACAGTGTTAAAAAGCTCAAAAGCCCGAAAGCTTCACCGGGTTTTTTGCTGAGCAAGGACCAAGTTGATTCATCATTAGACTTGCTTGCAGATTGGTTCTTTGAATCTTGTGGGTCTGTGTCGCTTTTGAGCCTTGAACACCCCAAGTTTAAAGCCTTTCTTAACCAGGTTGGCTTGCCTCCTGTGTCAAAGAGGGAAATTACGGGTGCAAGGCTCGAGTCCAAGTATGAAGAAGTGAAAATGGAGTCAGATGCTAGAATTAAGGAAGCAGTGTTCTTTCAAATTGTTTCTGACGGGTGGAAGAGCGAGAATTGTGGGTATGGAGAAGAGAATTTGATTAAGTTTATGGTTAATCTTCCAAATGGGACGAGTGTGTTTCAAAAGGCATTTTTTACGGGTGGTTTGGTACCGTCAAAGTATGCAGAGGAGGTTTTGTGGGAGACAACTATCGGTGTATGTGGCAACTCTGTGCAAAGATGTGTTGGGATAGTTGCAGATAAATATAAAGGTAAGGCATTGAAGCATTTAGAAATTCAGAATCATTGGATGGTTAATTTGTGTTGTCAGCTTCAAGGTTTTACTAGTTTGATCAAAGATTTTAGGAAAGAGCTTCCACTTTTTAAGATAGTAACTGATAATTGCAAGAAAATTGCAATTTTTTTTAATAGTAAGTCTGAGATTAGAAATAGTTTTCGCAAGTTTCAGTCACATGAGTTTGAGCGGTACGATTTACTTAGAGTTCCTCTGCCTAAGTGTGATAACATGAAGGATTTCGCTCCTCTTATTGCAATGTTGGAGGATATATTGAGCTCTGCTCGGGTTCTACAAGTTGCTGTGCTGAATGATTCCATTAAAGTCTTATTTGTGGAGGACGCCGTTGCTAGAGAGGTTGCAGAGATGATTCAAGATGTTGGTTTTTGGAACGAGGTGGAGGCAATATATTCACTGTTGAAACTGATCACAGGGATGGCTGAAGAGATTGAGGCTGAGAGGCCACTAGTTGGGCAATGTCTTCCGCTTTGGGAAGAGTTGAGAGCAAAAGTGAAAGATTGGTGTGCCAAATTCAGCATTGCTGAAGGACCCATTGAGAAGATAGTTGAAAGGCGATTTAAGAAGAACTACCATCCAGCATGGTCAGCTGCATATATACTTGATCCATTGTATTTGATGAGGGATGCAAGCGGAAAGTACCTTCCACCATTTAAATGCTTGACACAGGATCAGGAGAAGGATGTGGATAAGCTCATAATGCGGCTAGTTTCAAGAGAGGAAGCTCATATTGCTTTGATGGAGCTTATGAAATGGAGGTCAGAAGGGTTAGACCCACTATATGCCCAAGCTGTTCAGGTTAAGCAGAGAGACCCTGTGACAGGAAAGATGAGAATTGCAAACCCTCAGAGCAGTAGACTTGTGTGGGAGACATGCCTAAAAGAGTTTAAGTCACTGGGTAGAGTTGCAGTAAGGCTTCTCTTCCTTCATGCAACCTCCAGTAGCTTTAAGTGCAATTGGTCCTTCATGAGATATGTTTGTGGCCAAGGGCGGTCAAGGGTTGGTCAGGACAGGGCTCAGAAGATGATTTATATTGCAGCACATGCAAAGCTTGAGAGACGGGATTTTTGTAGTGAGGAAGAGAAGGATACAGAGCTGTTTGCCATGGCGAGTGGATCAAGTGGCATGGATGTGATGCTTGATGAGGTCTTTGCAGCACCCTCAGTGTAGTGCTTTTTCCTTTTAACTCCTGTAGAATTCCAAATTACAGAATTATAAATTCTTTCTACTTCTGTATTGTTGATCCTTGTTTATTTCTAGAAGAAGATTTTGGAGGGTTGTTAAGAGACAGGAGAGTGAATTGAACGTTGTATGTAATTTTAGAAACTGCATAGCTACATGATCTGTGTTATCGGGCAGGCATGAACAGAACGGAAAACTTATTCCTGTTTTCACTGTAAAAATGGTTCAGGACAGATCAAGAACACTGTAATATCTTGTATGATAGAGAATTGTAACTTATTTTTTCAAAGTTTCCTCAAATTTTAGATTCAAAAATTGGGTTCAAGCATTTGCCAAGTATTTCGTTTCGAATCTTCTCTGTCTGAGTTGTTGACCTGTTGTTGATGACTTAGTTATTCAACGTGATGTACTTTAGCTCGATTATACAGTATGGTGCAGGGACTTCTACTAAGCATGAAGTACCTTATTAATCACTAACCTCTGAAATCACACTTGTTGGGACTATTTCAATATTTACACCATATTATTTAGTTAAATTCAAAGATATTAAATGAATTCCTCCATAACAATTTCACTGCATATTATTCTTGGATTTACAAACAGTTCCTTCACTTGCTGCAGCTATCCAAGGACACTTTTAAGTGGTAGGTTTCTCTTTCATGAGGGAGAGTTGCCCAGCACATACTCCAAACTGAAAATGATTATTAATGGTGTCCAATGAACAACTTTATTTTTTTATTTTTTTTTGTGTGTGTGAGAGAGAGAGAGGGAGGGAGCATGTTGCAGAGAGTGTTGAAATGTCTCATCATCAAGCAAGTTTAGTGTTCTTTAATTTGCCTGAGTATGAAAATCATATCTTTTGAAAAAAGGTGGACTTGATTACCATATGTATATATCTGTCTTGTTTCTAAAGATGATGGACTTATATCATGTTTACCATTTCAGATTTTTAGATCTTGATCTGGTTTGTAAGAGAAATCCTCACTTAGTATTTTATTACCCATGTTTTTACAACAAATGAAATGTAACCAGAGATGAAGTGCGATTATCTTCACTTGATTATACATCGGTGGAACCCAGTCAACTTGTTTATATTTGCCAACATGTATGTTCATTTCCAATATGGTTCCCTCTTCACCATTACAAGCTGTGACCAAATCATGGCCCACAGCTCTTAGCTCCCTAACTGTTCATTACATAGTTATGTGACATATATGAAAAATCGTTCTACTTATTGTATAACAACTTGTTTATCTGAATTCACCACAGAATATAGGTTCTGGTAAATAGCCATCATTTCCTTGGTATTAATTTTTTTGTTGCACTCCCAGGGCTTCATTTTATCAATGTGAAAATTCATAATAAAAACTTAATGCTATAAGCCTTAGTTTGCACGACCTTGCTCACTACATACTTGAGGTATGCTTCTATGGCATTCATGGTTGAACCAACCTTTGGTGAGTTTGGTTGAGAAAGAAGTTGCAAAATGAAATGTTTGTTCGAATTTTTAAAGTATCTTTTTCAGTAGGGTTAGCTGGATGAAAAACCAGGGTTGGTTATCACACGGATCAACTTCAGAATAACCCCAGAAACAGATCTGCGAGGCAGAAGGAACACTGACCATATATATATGTCTCCTGGAGTGTCTGGCTAGGAGATATTGAAGTGACGGAGTCGTGCACAAGGAGTGGATGTCCACCTCATGCTTTGATTGTCATTTTCAAAGAAAGGTGAGGATTAAAGGCAATTGGCAATTCTTTCTCACCACATTTCTCCACTAATTTAATTAATTTATGTTTGCTAGCTATGGTTCAGCCCTTTTAACTTTTGGTAACTTGTGTTCTAAACATCCTAATTATTCTCGTTCTCTCAGTTCGGGCCCTCTGTAAACTTTTCATGAATCACTGGAGTCTTATTTAGGCTAGCTTGCCATGATCATCAGTCTTTTGAGCAAACTAGAAGCAAGGGAGGCTGTCGGCTGAGTTGTGCACAAGATGGCTGAAAGAGATTTGGTAACGAACTTGAACTGATTTTGCAAGTTCTACTTTTTTAATTAGCAAAAGCAAATATTGTTGACTATATTTTAGCAGGTCGGTTGGTGGAGCTATTGTTTTCTTTCTTACTCTCCATGTGTTGCATGCACACATAATGCTACATACACTTAGCTTGTACTAGTTGATTCACCCAACTGCGTACCAAATCTGAGACCTAGAACATTCTACCGAGGGAGGGAGTTACAGGTATTGAGTTTCAAACTTCCAATGGCAACATAATTAAGGAGTTACAGGTTGGGAGTCTATACACCCATATATCGTTCTTAGATTCTTAAAGGCAGGTACTTTAACATCTAGTATGATTTTCATTTGAAGTACTTTGGACACTGAAATACTGGCCGGTAAAGATTTCCAATACATGACATGATAATTGTTTATGTTCATTGTTCCATGCAAAAAAAATAAAATTGGAAAAGGGAAGGCTGCGAGGGATGGGAAATTTGGAAGATACAGTCAGCATGCTTTATGGGAGTTTATGTATTGGTCATTATTCATATCCTTTAGGTAGAAATTTTTGCTTCTTGTTTTGGTTGGTATTTCTGACTTTTTATTTTGCATCTTTAGATGGTATCCCAGTAGAAATTTCCTGGAACCAAACCCATTATACCCCCGCCATTCCAAATTATATGATCCATATTAATTTTTGAAACACGAATTCATTTAGTTATGTTAATATAATTATGAAAATGAATCTTGTCAATTTTAAATTTAAAAATATCTCAAAGAAAGTTAATATTAGTCTTCTAATTTGAAACGGAGAGAGTATTTTCTAATAGTAGAACCCCGTAAAATAGTTTGCACTTGGAACTACATTCCAACTCTCCATCACTATTGAGCTGTAAAAATGAGAAGTTACAAAGTGGGTATGGGAGTGAGGAAAGGAAAACTAAACTCTCTTATTTTCTTGGGGGGTACATTTTCTCTCTTTTTGTCGAGTGAAGTGAGTACTAGCTAGTAGGCTACATTCAATATAGTGTTGTTAATTTTACCTTTGGTTTATGTCATTTTCGTGGTTAGACAGCCGACGAGCCTGTCGGCAGGGCTAATAAATACCTACTTCTCTTATTTGTTCATTCTACTCATGTCTATGGAAAAGAGAAAGGAGGCTATAATGATCTGTATAGGACAATACTCCATCTTTCTACGAGAATCTTTACCCTTCATAATTACTCGTCTTTATCCCATACCTTTTTGTATTTCACTTGTTCTTTTCTTGATTTTTTTTCCTTTGAATCGAAACCAATCAGGCAAAGAGTTGAATCTTGTAATTTCCCTAATTCAATCTAGTGTTGTTAATTTAGATTTCTATGATTTTTTAAATTATTTTTTGTGTTATATATATATATATGCACACGCTAATTGATTAACTGCACATCCGACGAGTACATCATTAAAAAAAAAGAAATTAAATGTATAACTATCATTTTGAAGTCTACATAAATCAATACTTTTTTTAAACACCGCTGAAATGCGCCTTTCATCATTATCATCTTCCTGTATTGCTTTTAAAAATGTAAATCACATCAGTATTAGAAATGTGGTCCATAATTTGTTACTCCGTTTCGAACAATTTTTTATTATAGCTAGATACTGATCAGACAGTTGTGGTCCTCTTAATGTGCTATAGTTTTCATAATGTATCTAATAACAGTGTCGACATTTGACATGTATCCATACTTGCCATTAGGTAATACCTCTACGTCATTCGGTAACCTTTGAATTTTGAGCCAACCACTTTTACACTGATAATCACCGGTTATAGCCTATAAAGTAAATTGCATTAAACCATATTTCTCCTTTCGTTTTCAAGATTATGGAAAAATATCGGAGCCCAGTTCCTAATATATTTTCTTTAAAATGATATTAAAATTAAAAATATGTGTCGGCCACATTTCTAATTGTGTTGCTTGTGCTGAAAAAATGGGAGGGGACAGGACGAGTATCCCTTATATTCGTATGTTTAAGGGTGTAAATAAACCGAGTCGAGTCGAGTCGAGTATTGAGTTACCCAGATTTGGTTCACAAAATTTATCGAGTATAAAATAAATTTTGATTGAGACTCGTTTAGCTACCGAGTCGAGCACGATCTCGGATCGAACTTGATCAGTTTGAATTTTTCGAACGAATATCATCCGAGTATCAATAGAAAATTACAATTTGAAAAGTTTCGAGTAATTTATCGAACTTTAAAATTTATTTGAATCATTTATATTTCGAGTCAAGGTCGAACCGAACTTTTAGTCGAGCGAGTACGAATCGAGCCTGAACTGTTTGTTCATTTTACAACCTTACCTATGTCAAAAAAGAGAAACACAAAAAAAAGACTAATATATTCTTAGTTTATTCCATTCCCTCATAAAAGAAAGAGACCGAATAATATTTCATTCATTTTAAAATATAAAATTATTATTAATTTTTTAAAGTCAATGGGATGATGAATATAATAAAAAAAATCAAAAATATTATTTATTATAATATTTATTTTTTTCATAATTTTTAATAAATTATCTTAATTTTAAATTTTAAATATTAAATTAATTTTTAAAAATTAATAATAATTTTATAATTTAAAACAGACAAATTGCATTCGTCTAATTGTCAATGCTTAAAGAATCATAGAATATCAGTGGAGATCTTCCTTCATATATTTAGATGAGTATAATATCAATTAGAAATATAGAACTGCTACTATTTGATCACATGCTACACTACTTTATTGTATGTCGTATGTCCTTTTTGTATAGATTAACCAGTAAAGTCTACATCCAAACTTGAAACCTCCACCAAACTACGACTTAATTGGCGACATGTTTAGTTGATTTGAATGCATTTAATAGAATACAGACGACTATTAGTTGAAACTTTAATTAGCGTGATTTGTAGGATTCGTCTTTGTCAACCCTGCTTTTATATTTTTGTAATCATAAAAGTTTCTTCGTACTATACAGCAGTAACAATATATATACAGAACGGATCTTAAACATACTATCTTAAATAATATACCAAGTATACCCCTTTTAGCGACGGACCGGGTAACAGTTTGGTCCGTCGCCATAGGTCCGATCTGTCGTTAAAACCTTTAGCGACGGACAACTTTTAACGACGGATCGGACCTATGGCGACAGACCAAACCGTCGCTCGGTCCGACGCTAAAGGGGTATGTCATTTAAAAGGGTATACTTAAGATCCGAACTCATATATATATATATTAAATTTTTCATCAATTTCAAATTATTAGTCAATATTAATTTTATAATGTCAATTTTTAAGATATTTTTTAAATTCAAAATAAACACACTTCATCGTTGTATCATATTATAATTTTAATTTTAGTATATTTCAATTATTTTATTTTAAAAATTAAATAAATGTTACATCCACCGGAAGTAGTTGCTTTGTAATAATGGTCATATCAACAAATAATCATATTATTCCCATCAAATCCTTCTTTAATTATCATTGTCATCCAAATATAATTACTAGCACTAGTAAAACTGTTATTCCTTCTCTCTCTCTCTCTCTTACTTATAGGATCAAATTCTATAATTACAATATATAGGGCGAACTAACTTCCGATTTAGGGGAAGTTCAGTGATTCCTCTAATTTCTTTCCTTTTTCTGCAAAAGATATTCTTCATAATCATTGGCAATCTTCAATAGTTGAGTCTACTTATAGGTTTGTTTTTTTGCCCGTGTGAAGGAAGTTTCGATCTAAATCCTTTTCTTTTGTTTTTTCAGAAGTTGGGAGGGAGATTGGACGCCATGGCCTAATCCTAATTCATGGTTAAGGACGTCATCTTATTTTCGTACTCGCTCAATATTAAAATGTGTCTTGGAATCGAGTGTCACATTTTAGTATGTTATAAAAAGTAAAATTATGTCACATTTTGGTATTTGATTGAGTGGGTTGAAAATTATTTTAGCCTTTGAGTTCGAACCAATGCACTGTTGGTTTTTTTTTTCTCTCTAGAGAAATGCGAAATCAATGTTCGTTTTTAATGTGCGTGAAAAAATTCTCAAATTCTGAACAGTTTTATGAAGTTTTTGATTCAAAACTCATCATGATATTTATTGTTCTTGAATCAACTCCTTCATATTAATATACTTATTTATGAATTAAAATTTCATACACCGTGATTATAAACATAAGCAGTGTTAGGAGCATAAATACCTCGTTAATGAATTATTTAAGTTGAATATCATTATCTTTATTTTAATAACGTGTCATAATCTTAATACCGTTCGTATATACACGATTAATGTATTAATTTTAACTATTTGTTTATTGGGCTTTTCTCTCAAACAAGTCAATCTAATTGACCTCGAATCACTCTTTAGTAATACGAATTAGAAAATATTTTAATTGCACTTATCTACTAATTTATAAAGTGGAAGAAGAAAATTGACAATTTCATTTAATATAAATAATTTCGTGAAACCTTTTTAACATTTAAATTTACCTTTTAAAAGATAAGAGCAGTTAATTTTTAAACTCAAAAACTTTTATTTTCTCTCTTCATAAAGGATTATAACCCCAATTATATTTATTTAAATATAGTTTTAATTACACACACATGGTGTGTTCCAAGATAGCATAAATTGGGTTTCGGGTATGTCTTTTTCCTTTTTGGGCTGGTGGGAGGGTAGGGGAGAAGTCATCTTAGAAGCCAGTGTGATTGTTCACTGAACCCGACCAGGCCTGCTGTTGATAAACCCTTTCGCCGTAATTCAACTTAAATATCCATGGATTGTTGGGCTGCTATCGGAACTTTATACTCCCTCAATCCCAAATAGTCCATTGTTTTAAAGAATTTTTGTTGTACCAAAATAATTGAAATTTACTCTTTTCCAAGATAATTAAAGTAGTTATATTATAACTTTACCCTATTCATTTATTCTTTCTCTTCATAAGTGTATAATTCCCAAATTACATAATTATGAGTATAATTGTACTTTTAATAACAAATTTGATATAGTAATTGTATTTTTAATAAGTGTGCAAATGGTTAAGATTGCAGATAATTTAAAATTTAAGGAGTAATTAAAATTCACAGTCCAGCTGTGAAAATCTTCACAATAAATTGCAAGTAGTTGAACGAATCGTTTCAATGACATGAGCTTGGGCCTTTGTTAGGGGATCTTTAGGGCCTTGACAGCGTTAATCCTTTAATGAACCAGACTTTTATTGTACTTATAGACCCCGATAACAACTAAAAATTTATTCGGAGTTGATATTAATAATAAGGGCGTATTTGTTTAAATTGATATAAGAGTAATATTAGGGGTTTTAAATTTTTTATTTTAAATGATATGACATTGAATATTTTAATGATAATTTATGATATAGTCAATCACATGAGATCTACCCAACCAATGTTATGGTAATATATCATTTGAGACAAAAAATTTAAGACCCTTAACATCACCTATGATATAGTTGCCTAATTCTTAACATTTTTTCCTAAAATTTATACAATACTTTTTATCTTCTTTTTTTTCAAAAAATAATATTTTTTGGTATCCACCTTAAAGCGATTAGATATTTACATTCCGTAAGTCCATGTTATAATCATAAATGTTGATGATTATTCTTTTTTTACTTCTCAATAGTAATTTTGATTAGGGAAAAAATGTTATAAATATATATGTGTGTGTGTGTGTGGAATGATCCATAAACATGTATTTGCTATGGATCAAAAATTGACAAGTACTCTCTCTACCTTTCATTATAATTATGTATGGATGGGATTTAAAAACTGCACTCGTCGTCCGCTAGAATTTCTAGCGGATTGGACTAAACTAATTTTGGGACGAATATACCCTCAACAACAAAGCTTGAACTGGCACCCGCCCCTTCCATTCACATCGGTGCAAAATATTAAAGACAAGACACTTGCTCCACATCGATCGGCTGACAGTGCAAAGGCATTCTAGCAGCCCTCGATAAAGGAAGAAGCCCGAGCTAAGCTTTAAACTAAAACTGCGGAGGCTGTTTTGTCAACGTCGATGATAACCCGATAGCCTTTTAGAGGGAACTTTCGGTAAAGCCCAAGTTAACAAAAAAAATTAATCAGTCCGCTATAAATTCTAGCTGATGACCAAGTTAGTGAATTAAAGCAACAATAGCAAGTAGCAGCAACAACAGTCATCAAAATCCAAATCAAAAGCAACAACAAGCATCAAAATCCAAATCAAATCAGCAAATCCAAATCAAAATCCAAATCAAAAGCAACAAAAAAGCTAGTCAATGCCCCTAAATATGCAGTATGATGATAGATGCATAATATTTGATTATTTTTATTCCTTTATGTTTAGTTTAGTTGCATCTTATTTGTTATATAAACTGATTTAAGGTGTTTATCGATTTTGAGAAGAATTTGTTATGAGTTTGCAAAATATGGAGCTTAATGCTAAGTTTTATGTTGTTTTACAGAAGTACTCTACGATCGTTGAGTGAAAGTTTTACGTTCGTAGTGTTTAAGTGGCAGTCTGACAGTTCTACGATTGCAGGAAGGTTAAGGCAGAGTCACTCGACGATTTGACACAACACTCTACGTTCATAGTGTGAGGACTCTACGATTGGTCTACTTTTGTTCGATGATTGGCGATTCTACTCTACGTTTTGCTGAGTTACTCTACGATTTGTTACTATGCGAAGTAATGCTCTACGATAGTGCTGTCTACTCGACGATCGTTTCAGTTCACTCTACGATGTCATATTTACTCTACGAAGTGCTGGTGCAGAGTTACACTCTACGTTTTTTTTACTGAAAAAGTGTCATTCTACGAGTTTGGTCGGCTTTGCAGGATTTCGATTATGAGTAAGATTTGAAGAATTGGAGTATTAGAGTTTGATTCATATGAGGATTTAAAGATGCAATTACAATCATAGAAGGAAGCTACAACTAATTATGGAAATAGGATATGGTATGAAATCTAAGGCAAAGTCCGATATGGAAACTGATTATGGACAGAATTCGAACTGGAATTTGAAAAAAGAAACTGAAGAAGACTTAACTTTGAAAACTGAATTTGATAAGGAAACTACTTAAAGCTGGATTTCAGAGTTTGAGAAGTATTAAGAAACTACCATAGCTGCAGAGTGAGGACTTCCGAAGTAGAATTGGATTGGAATTCTTCTAGAATTTAGAGATTTTATTTATAAATACTCTCACTTTGTAAACAGAGGGAGATCATCATCGATCATATATTAAGAGTTTTATCATATTTTTTAGAGTGTTCAAAAAAGCATGTCGGCTAGTTTTATTTTATTCAGTTCAAATAGGATGTTAATCCTTAGTAACAATTCATAGTTGATTAAATATACAATATTTATTCCTTATTGTATGAAATTCATTCTTGAAAGTCTGTTTTATCTGTTGAATATTATTTGATTAACTGATTTGATTTCAACATGATTTAAATTGGTTAACTGATAATATCTGTTAGATTAAGGAAGAGTATTACGTAATTAATATTATTCCTAATCACAGGTAGTAACTAGTGATACTGATTGTGGTCAAACTTTTGGTTATTGCTATGATTATCAGAAAACAGGTTAAACAATCCGAACTTATGTATTTGTTGCTTGAAATAGTCTAATTCTCTAGTTTTTAATGTTGTTGTTATATTAAATATAGAGAGTTTATTCTGGGTTATATAATGGTTAGAATTTTGTGAAAAGTTTGTTTCATTAAGTGATAATCTAAAGAGAATTTCGGGTAAGAGAGCTTGTTGTTATTTAGGGCTATTAGTTTCATTTAAGGATAAAAATTATTATATTTGGTTGCTTTATTACTATGAAAAGGTAAAACTGAACTGGAAGAGTTGAAGTTGTTAATTCATTGGTTAAGTCTTACTACTTTAATTATATTTCTATTAATTAGTTAAACAAATTCAAAACCCCCTCCAATTTTTTATTTATTATTAAATTGTTAGAAACGTTAGGATGAATTAAAAATCAACATTGTTTTCTGTGGGATCGACCCTTACTACTACTATACTAGTTTTGAGTTTGTAGAGTAGAAGTAAGACTTTTATTTTTGGTAGTGCTAATGACAGCTACATATATATACAAAGAGACTATTCATTCAATATGGATACAAGCAGATATAAACACTTTCAAGGCAAATTACCGTGCTGTTCAATTAAAAAATGTATCTAGAAGCAATCTCGGCTTATTAATTAAAAAATAAAGAAAGAAAGCATTTCTATGTCAGAATATTGTGAAGACCAACCAATCAAAGTTCATTTCAACATAGGAAGTTATAAATCATCTAACCAAGATATTTGTTTAAACAGGGGTGGAAAAGAGAAATCTTGAATGTTTACATTTGTAAGCAGGATAGATGGGATATTTGCTCGGAATCTGTTGTCAATTTAAGGGTTTGCTCGGAATCGCCTCAAAGGGTTAGCTCGGTTGCTCGGAATTGCCTAGAATCGTCGATCGCATGGATGCTTTTACCTTAGGGCTGTTTTTAACGGATGCAGTGAATTTTTTGCTTCGCTAGCTTAGCCTGATTGAAAATATATTAGTCCACAAAATTAATTTAGTCCAGTCCGCAATAAATTTTAGCGGACAACGAGTGCAATTTTTAAATCTCATCTATACATAATTGTAATGGAAGGTATAGATGATATTTATCAATTTTTATTCATAACACATATATATTATAAATCACTTCCACATATATATATATATATATATATATATATATATATGTTCATATATGTCCCATGTACACATTCAAACACGTAAATAAGAGTTACAAAAATTTAATTTTGACTCTTTTTCAAAGGATGGAATAGATATTCTTTTTGTTTTTATACCAAGTTGAATTTTCTGATTTACGTAGGCAAACTTTAACGAAGATAAAATCATAAAACTACTATACTTAACCGAAATCTCTCCAAAAAAAGAGAGAAGCCCAAATAAAGGATACCACAAAATCCCAATATGGATCGGACGTCACAGAGGCCCTGACAAGCCCACGAATAAGTAAAATCCAAATAGGGCACCACCTCCTCCTCTCGGTGATTTTTTCCTGCTACCGGAAATTATGCATCCTCGATCGGCGAAACGAAAAGTTTTGGCGAAGGCAAACAAAAGGACGCTGAAATCGAAACAATCCGAAGTTGAATCGAGTACTCTTGCCGATGAGAATACCACACTGTCCGATTTTGAATCCAAAACTGAAGAATCAACACAATTGGAAGAGACAGTTGTTACTGAATTGGGAGATGAATCAGTGGCCGCACAACCAGTGGTTGGAGAGGACGAAACCAAACACGAAATTGAATCTATCATGAACGAGAATTCTGATCAAGCCGATAAATTGGCTTGCGGCGGCAGTAGCGCTAGCGCGGTTATGGAGGAATTGGTTGAGGGGGAGAAAGATACTGATAATGTAATGGTTGATCATAACAACGAGGAGAGTCTGGGAATGGAGGTTGAAATCCATACTTGTGATGAGAATATAATTGTTACGGAGGAGAAAGATGAGAATGCGAATGAGGAGAAAGAAAGTTATGGCTTTAATGATGGATTACATTCGGAGATTGTTCCAGGTACTGAAACTGTGACGGAGGATCACAATACGGAGGAGAAAGTGGAAATGGAGGTTGAGAGCCATAAAAATTGTGAGGAGAATATTATTATTATTATGGAGGATAAAGGTGAGAATGTGTCTGGGGAGAGTGAAGGGGCTGGCGGTAACAATGGATTACAATTGCCAAGTGTTCCAGGTACTGCAAATGATATGGTTTAGTTGATTGATTCATTCGAAAATTGAATTCTATTGCTTACTAGTACAGTTATTGTTGATTGAGTTGAATACTATTCTTTGACAATTTGTTGATATTTGAATATAACCTGACTGAGATATTAGTAGGCAGTGACGACCTGGAAGAATGCTTAAGATTTTAATGTGAAAGAACTTTAGTGGTTTTGCTATTTCAGCATTTCATAACTATACAGATGCAGAAGGTTAGGGATTAGATCAAGACAGGAAAAAGTTACTGAGTGATGAACTGATGATTCTTTTCTGGAAAGAATAAAGACAGAAGCTTAATGGCAAAAATAAAATAAAAATTAACTTGCATTAACCTTATAATTCCTGCACTTGTTAACACTCTGCTACCTCTTATACCTTTAACTTCATATGTGGTTGTTCGAGATAAAACAGAGTTTGACTTCAAGAAAAGCCTGATTAATATGAGTTGAGGTAGTAGATTTTTTAATTTACCGGAATGCAGTTTAGATCTTTTTTCTGTATACGAATATACGAATATATATATATATATATATATATATATTTCTTCTTTTTTTTGTAGTGCTGGTTTAATATTTGTTTAGATGCACAGTAGGCAGTATTTCTTTATTATAGTTGTTTGTTAAGGGCCTAAGGGGGTATGCTTCTTTTGGCTATCAGTAGTGTTAAGTAGGCCCGCTTTGAGTTGTATATAGGCTATACTTTTTTATTACAGTTGGTGTTTGTGTGAGCTAATCATGGAGGTCTGCGCATCTTCGATTTTGTAAATCAGTTTTATATACACACATACATACATATATACAACACATACACACACCAAGTATTAAAAAACTTCCTACATGTCTCTAATATGAGTGTAGTTTTGTGCTAAATTTCTCACTTCTTCTTGCATCAGAAGATGTAGAACTTCTGGATTGTTTGATGAGGCTTGGGGTTATCTGTGTTGATAAACATATGTTTCTTTATAGTTGCAGAATTGCACTCAGCTGAAGAAGAGAATGTTGCTGTTCAAATTAATATTGATGAGGCATTCGGTGACGATGATAACCCTATTGTTGTCCGTGAAGGTAGTAATGAGAAAGGTGAGGCTGGGGACAATGGGGAAGATGAGGGACATGATAAGAATAGTGAATACAATAAAGATGATGAAAACCCTTGTGTATCCACTCATGATCTTCTCACTGACAGGAGTAAGGAAAAGAAAATAGAAATTTTTATTGGAAGGTTGGACAAGGGGGTAGTTGAGGATGATCTGGTCAAAGTATTTGGTACATTTGGGGAAATAACATCCACAAGGATAATAAGGAATTCAACTTCAAAGAAGAGCAAAGGATTTGCATTTATTCAATATGCAACGAATGAGCAAGCCAAAACTGCTCTTTCTAAGTTGAAGGATGGACTTGAGGTTTTAATGTTTCTTTTTAATCTCTCTGTGTGTATATGGACTTGAGGTTTTAAACTTACTTTTGAATCTCTCTCAGTGTGTGTGTGTATTCTCTTACATAAAAACATAAGCACTTAAGTTATTCGTAATATCATTATATAATAGCAATAACACAGTTTTCTCTTCTGACAAGGTGAGAGGCAAGCGTGTTAAGGTATCAGCAAGCCAGGACAAAGATACGCTCTACGTGGGCAACATTTGCAAAACATGGACAAAGGAACTTGTAAGCTTTTGATGTGCTACTGTAACCCATCATTTTTCCTGTTCATTTTAAAAATATAGCTACATGATGTTACTGACTGCACTATTAATTTGATGTTGTGCATTATTTTTTTTATTTTATCTCTTTACTAGAAGGGGAAAAAAATACCTTATATTGATGTTATTACTTCCTCATCATTAACATAAAACTATGTGTTTCCTTCTACTTTTTTCCTTTTTCTCTTTTCCCTTTTTCCCTTTTTCCCTTCCCCCTTTTTCCCTCCAAGGTGTTGGAGATGTTGAAACAGTACAGTATTGATAAAATGGAGGAGATACATGTGCCAGATGATCCAAAAAAGGTAGGGAGGATTAAAGGTTTTGCTCTTCTGGAGTTCAGCACTCACTCTGATGCAATGGCAGCATTACAACGACTAGGGAAACCAGATGCTGTTTTTGGCCGTGATATAAGTGCTAAGGTTGCTTTTGCACAAACCCCTTTGCATCCGAATGAGGAATTATTGTCTCAGGTCAGGAGTGCAAGCTCTCCCCTTGCTGGATAAACATTGTTTATATAAAATAAAGAGCTATATAAATTATCTCTACCACTTGGTGATATATTACATTAAAGTTGCACAAATGGATGATGGACCTGAAGCTTTCTTTCAACCAACTGATGATCTGCGAGTAAATTTTTTTAACAAATGTGAAAATTGGGTTAACTTGTCTATACATGCATTTTAATTCGTGGGAAATGGATAGGGGCAGATCTACTAGGGTGGGCCATTGCCCCTTCCATAAGTTTTTAAACTCAGTTTTACTAGGCTATTTACTCATATGAGCTTTGATTCTTATGTCTGCACATCCTAACTTTACTAATGGCTTAAATTAATTTTCTCATATATAAATAATGTAGATACTAAATATTATGTTATTTAAATTGTAGCTACTAATAGGCCTTTAGATTTCAGTAGCAACTTCGAATTGTCTTCCTCAAATAAATTTAAATTAGGCAAATGATATCTCTAGAAGGCACCATTCAAAGAATAGCTAGTTGAACCCACGTTCATGTGAGAGTACAATATTGTGGAAATAACAATTCCCTAAAATATTGTTTAGACCTTTACGCACAGAGACTTATATAGATTAATATTTAATGCAAAGAGCTAACAAACAAATTATTTTTTTAAACCCTAGAGTAAATGAACATGCAAAAAAGAACAAATCACTCAAGGCGTCAACTTAGTTCTGCATCAAGTAAAAAATAATGGTAAACAAATTAGTAGGACTTTTAAGACAAAATATGATAGTCTTCTTAAGCATAGAAAATGCATACTGTGTGATGAGTCCAACAAATACTTCTCGAAATTACCATATCTTATTGTCAGAAGTCTAAAAGAAGTGCATATTTTCATTCTCCCTGCTCTAGGTCAAAAGAGTGTATATCGAAGGCATTACAGATGCTTGGAATGAAGAAAAGGTGAAAGAGATCTGTAAACAATATGGTGAGATTATCGAATTTCAGTTGTGTAAGAATCTTGGTGGCAAGCGCAAAGATTTTGGGTTTATCACTTTCTGTTCTCGAGAAAGTGCTCTAGCTTGTGTGGAGGGGATCAATAATGCTCAGACTGTAGAAGGAGAAGTTAAGGTAATAAGGTAGTCTTCTTCTTCCTTTTACTTATGAAAGCAGCATATGAAGTGTCATATCATTTCTCAGGTCAAAGCCAGCATTGCAAAACCTCAAAATAAGGGTGGACTTCAAAAGCAAGGGTTTCATGGGGGATTCAAGGTGAAACAAATCAATGAAGTGTCTCCATCTGAAAAAGGGAATGAAATGAGTAAACAATCTAGTTCATCGCCTGGGAAAGGTCTTTCTCAGTCCAAGCGCACAAAAAGAAAGGGAAAGGCCAAGGTTGAAGAGAAGGGGGAGGCTCTCTCTAAGTCGAGAATTGTTGATGGTGGTAAGCTTGATAAAGCTCGAAGTTGCACTGGAGGACGAAGTGCTGAACCAACGTCCAAGTTGGAAAGAACAAATAACAAAAGAAAAACTATATCTACAAAGGTCGAAGATCGTGGAATTGGGGGTGGAGGCATTGAACATGGTGACAGTAAAAGGCCATCAAAGAAACCACGAGGTACTTGTAGAATGTAGTGTCTGAAAACTAGTACCTATAACCTTGGAATTGATGTCTTTTCCCTGATTATGTAGGCAACACACGAGGAAGGGCAATTAATAATAATAGGAACCTAAAGAGAGATCCTCACGTCAGAAAACGGCCCGACTATGGTGCACATTATGCACTGGAAAATGATGCAACCACTGCTTATTATAAGGGTCATGGTCACAGTTCAATTTCTGCACCTATACGTCGGAATACAGATATGGTAACATATTCTTTCTTAGTCATCAGATGCAAAGTTTCAGTGGCTTGCTGGTTTTATACATAGATGGTGCTGTCCAGGAGCCCCATGCTGGATACATTATACCTACTGCGGTGAAGCAAGGTCAACCCAACATGGGATACTTTGATCCCACTGTTGGAACAAAGGTTCAACCTCGTGCAGGCTACCAGCTTGCTGCTGGAACAAGAGACCAACCTTATGTAGGATCCTTTGAACCTGCTGTAGATTTTCAAGGCCGACATGTAAGATACGTTGAAACAAGTGTTAGTGTAATAGGCCAAACTCGTGGAGGATACCTTGAACCAGCAGTTCCGACATATGGTCAACCTCATGCAGGATATGTTCAACCTGCAGTCGCAAAACATGGCCACGATCTATATGATCCTCGATTGGGAAGGTTTTGTTATATTCTATTCATTTGTGACTTTTAACTTCTTATTTTACTCTGGTCAATATGCTCAACGCTTCTTTTCTCAGGAGAGTTGGTGGACCTGATTGCCAAGGCAGCCATAACTATGATTATGGGGGAGGTATGTGTCTCTCTCTACCCAGCCAAATGCCCCATGAGGAAAAGATGGAACAGTAAATCGAAAAGGAAAGAGATCCTATTTTATGTGATACTGGATCAGATTGTATTTGTGTGAAAGTGCTAACCAACAGATTTTCTGTCCGTCGTCGTTCAGTAATAGCATTACTTTATATTCCCCTTCCAAATAATTTTTTTTTTATACTTGCATCACACTAAATATCAAATGGAATTTCTTTAGTCATGTAAGTCGAGAAAATCGTTGTGCTATGGAACACTTAAGTTGACCAACAGGCAACAGTGATCTCTTTCCGGTTAAAATTACTTTCCAGAGCTGTACTACAGGTATCAATTACATAGTAGCGTAACCTGTAAAAGAAATTTTGTTCTACACCCTTTTGTTTCAATGCTTGGTAGGAAGCGAGATACTTCTTTATTAGTGTTCTGAGATTATACTTGGTCTTTTAATATGCATTATTCCTCTCTTGTTCTCTTTTTCTGTAGGAAGTTACGAAAACTTATACTTGTCTTTCCCAATGCATTATACATCTCTTGATTTCTTTTTCTGTAGGAATTTACAATGTTAATATGTACCTGACTTTAAGTTGCAAACATGCTTCCTTTTTTGGAGTGCTACTTTCGGCATGCCTGTTATTTAAGGCTCTTTGCCGAACATTCGTACTTTCCTTTTGAAACTGGTAGTGAATTTCTTTAATTATTTTTTAGCAGGTTCGACGCTTCCACCATCTTATGCCCCAAGTTACTCGAGCTATGCTAGATATGAGGTCCTTCTCTCTCTCTCTCACGCACACACATTCACTGTCTATCTCTCTCATTGACTCTCTCTTTCTTATATATATATATCTGTGTGTGTGTGTGTGTGTAAAATAGTCTACCTGGCAAACAAGAAATGAAATTAAAAATAATAATGAAACTAAAAGAAAGTTAAAAAGTAATTGGATGTGGGTTCTAAAAAAGGTGGGATAATAAAGAGAGAAACGATGGATAAAGATGGCGGGGAGAGGCAAAAAAAATACCACAAAAAAAGAGATAAAATAGGGTAGTATAGTACATAAGTGGGACCTTATAATTTTTTAAAAAAGAGAGTGATTGACAGATCAAGAGACCAAACCCCTCCTATCCTCCCTCTTAATATAATTCTCCCTCTATTCATTGTTGACCTTTTAAAGTCAACTTAAGAGATTTTTAAACTCAAAATTAACAGAGAGTCAAACTCCCCTCATCTCCCTTTATGCAATAGATATACATACATGCATGTGTTTGTGTGTGTGGGTTTGGGTTTGTGTATGTGGCATCTCTAATACAAGTCAAATCATCTGCTACATTTTGCTTGCAGGGCTCTAGTGCTGGTGGTTATCATCAAAGGGGTGCAGCTTACCCTCCTGGAAGAGCACACCATCAAACCAAGTACTAAGACAGTTGTGGACTTCCAAAATTATTTTATTGCAAGAACAACTAAACATTTTGTCCTCTGTTGGGGGTTCCTCTGGGGAAAGGGGCACTGCCGCACTATAATGCAGCTCTTTGATGCACTGTCATTATTATAATAGTAAATGATAAAACCTTTAGAATAAGAGTTAAACAAAAGTTTTTTTTTTCTCACCATAAGCTATGATTCATGAGATCATCTTGTTCTTTATCAACTGTTTTTAATCTTTTTTGCCTACATCACTTGTTCACTTTGGCATGACAATTTGCATTCCGTGCCCATTGCTGAATCCCTTTATTTTCATATCACTGATATCTTATTTCATTGACCGTTCGATATCATTGGCATAAAATAGTCTGAATACTTGATGCTGCGTGCAATGCATCTGAAATTGTACAAAATTCACACACTTTGAATACACTCCGAAGTGTTTATTGAATAGACATGTTGTTAACATTTAAATATTAAGGAAAAATTACACAGTATAATTCTAAAGAAGGTTGAGGCCCCTTCCAGGTACCTTATATATTAGGTCACTCGTCGAGTGAAAGCACTTTTTTTTGGGGCGGGGGGTTGTGGTCTCAAAGGTGTCTATTTCCAGCTTGCTCATCTTTTTCTGGAGCTGAGCATTAGTGCCCTTCTTAAATTTTCAACAATTAGAAAGAAGTTGACTGCATAACAATTTGCAGGCTCCTAGTCCCTTTATTAGATTTTGCACAATTAAACATATGCACACTTCCACATCTCGCTTATTTATATTCAAAGCAAGCACTTTACTATCAAAATTTCTCAATTCTTCTTATGCAGACATATTATTTATCAGCTTCTCAACTTTAATGAGGTTGTAAAATTCCATCTTTGATGTTAGTGTTTTCTCAAAATAATTCTCAGGGAGATCAATATAGCATGCCTGTTTAATCGCCATTCACTCAATCCATGCAAAGATAATAACCTACACTAAAAAATGCATTTTTGATTAGGCCTTGGCCTAAATCCCAACTCTTTCCAAATTGGTTACACCTTATGATGAGTATAATCCATTGAAAATTTGCCAAATGCCATTTAAAAACAGATAAAAAAACAAATGATTCATCAAATTGGGATTCACCACCCAAATTATCCATCCACCTGTAGTTATGCTCAAAAGGGGGAGAGGAAAAAAAATGTAAGCCAATGCCATTACTGAAAACCATAGTTTGTATACTTGGACATAGTTGCAGCAAAAATGTCTATACAAGTATTTTCAAGAAGAAAAAAAATTAATGCAAGCTGCCACACAGCAATTAAAAAAGATATTTACAATCCTAACCAACAATTCTAAAGCATCAATTAACATGTAATGGCCGCATATACGAGCATTGTGTAGACACTACTTTAGTCTGCTTTCAGTTTTGTTCTTTCTCAAGACTTTATTTTCAAGTTTAAACTAAACATACTTGTATTGAAATACCGTATAAGGCAGATATTTTCAGATAAGGTTTCACAGAATTGCGGATTTAAACCCCATTGATCTGA
The DNA here is from genome assembly GCA_034770075.1 of Aralia elata. Lineage (NCBI taxonomy): Eukaryota > Viridiplantae > Streptophyta > Magnoliopsida > Apiales > Araliaceae > Aralia > Aralia elata. Next base: position 108,578,666 of record CM068385.1, on the reverse strand, counting down.
GAGCTTCCTGCCTCCATCAACCCATTTCGTATCTGGTCACTAATGTCCCTGACATGACCTGGACCATGGGGTAAGAAAACAGTCGTATTCTTTGATGAGTTCCCAAGGTCTTTGATCGTGTCAAAATACTGAGTGATCATGATAAGATCCATGACCTCCTTAGCTGAGGTGCCCTCCACCTTGTGAGAGAAGTTTAATATGTTCTCTCTCAAGCCATCTGTAATTGCCTGTCGCTGCCTGGCAACACCAACACCACCAAGGTACTTAGATTCCGCATCTGCTTCTGCCCTTTTAACTTGGAGAACCTTTTCTGCTTCCCCCTTGTAGACACTAGCAAGCTGCATTCTTTGAGCTGTACACAAAATTAACACAGTATATTTTCAGATGTATACAGGCTAGAGATAGCTTACTGAACCCTTCTCAATTGCAGCCTGAGAGTCAAGTAGGAAGCTAAAGAAGCCGACACCTCAGACCTGAATCTAAAGTAGGTACTTCTGGTCTATACTCTATGTTACCCATACATTAGTATTCAGTAAAGTTCAAAGAGTGAAATTTTGTACAGAAAGAGTAATAGCAACAACAAATTAAAAGTCACCATCACCTGCATTTATCTCATTCATTGCTTTGCGCACTGAGGTATCAGGAATGATGTCAACCATCAGTATGTGCTCTATGTTGTATCCATATGCTCCCATCACCTGATCCACGTATGGTTCACAATCCAATAAGAACTTACGATCAGAGAACAAATTATATTGGCCTAGTAGGTTACAGCTTTACATCAACAAAACCATGGAGCACAACATCACACAAATTAACCAAAATAGTATATACAGATGTTAAAATAAAAAATAAACTCTAAAAATAAAATACTATAAAATATAAAAGAAGAGAGAGAACAGGCAAGTTAAAGTAATGGAATAGAAGCTTGTGATCAATGTTACTGTAAATAGTTAATGTTCCATCAAACTGCAACCAAGTCATCTACAGTATAACAGAATAAAGTTCCTTCTTGAATGTCTTAATATGTACTGAGCTAGGTTTCTCATTAAATAAATTTCTTGATAAACATAATATTTAGTAATTGTAGCAATTAATGTTTATATAATCCTCCATCTGATAAGGAAAAATAGACAAAATAAATGCATTTCATTGAATAGCCTACACAACTTACAATAATCTGTAACAGCGACAACTTACCTTCTCAAGTTCCTCCAAGACAGCTTTAGCAACATCACCCTTCTGCTCAAAAAGCTCATCTAGCGTCATTCTCGGCACCTGAGCTCGAACAACTTATAGACAAATAAAAGGAATTATACAAAGAGAGAGGAACTTCCTTAATAGTGGCATATATCATAAGCCAAAATATACATGGTACAGTGAAATTTACCATCAAATACATAAGCTTGAATCTGCTCCTTGGGATTTTGCAATTCATAAAAAGCATCATCAGCATTTTCCTTTATAACTCGGTATTGAATCGAGCAAATCATTTGCACAAAGACATTGTCCTGCAAAATATAAATCACTTGTAATTCTTCCTACATAATAGCAATTGCCTGGCCTAAAAGATGATACTTTATTTTTATTAAAGAAGAAGAACTTTATTAGAGGTACATCAATGAAGGACAAGAAGTCCACCAACAAAATCAAGCAACATAAAGTGAAATACAACTCCATAATAAAGGACTACACCCCATTCCTTATGGATATCAACAATAGCTACCCCCTAAAGATCCCATGAATATCACAAATAGCTACCACTAGATGTTCCTCCCATCCATGGTTTAAAGTCGCGGTTGCGGCCTATGTTTTGGAAGGTCATTTTTTGACTCGGTATTGGTTTCGGTACAGGTATCGGGCGATACGCACCGTTAGCTAGTTAAAAGCTTCAAAAACAGTAAAAAAGTTATGAAAAAATTCTAAATAATAAAAGCAATAAGAGGAATCAAGTAAGTTCAAAAAAAAATACTACCTAGTGCACACAACCTTGTCCAAATTATAAAACAGACGTCTAAAGTTGATATTAATGTTGTCTTATTAGCTCAAATGCTTGAACACACATGATCTGCATAATTTAAGTGCAATTTTTTAAAAGTTGTACTTAACTAGGAACTATACAGGTACAATTTAATAATAATTTAAGTAGAATTTAGCTTAATTAATTATATGTTAAGTACAATTTTTTTAAGGTAGACTTAACTAGGTACTACATAGGTATAATTTATAGAGAAAAGTTTGTTCTCTTTTGCCGTCTCCCTTTATAACTTTTAGCATATTTGATTTTTTTTTTGTGGTGTTTCTCCCTTTACAACGTGATTTCTCCTTTATTTGGTCCGAAAACCGCTATGTTATGTCAAGATTTCTCCAAACCGCTACATTATGCCGAGTTGCCGAAACTTCGCTGAAAATTACCCTTTACATGAATACTTCCTAATTTTGTGATTCGTTTTAAAGTTGCGGTTCGGCACTGACCGATACTTAACCGATACGCTGCTATTTCGGTGCAACGGCCGATAATTTGAACCATGCTCCCATCACAAAAGCCTAAAGGGAAGCCAGAAGACATCCTCGTCCAAAAGGAAAGAGATAAGTGCAAAAAGTAATGCTATTGACAACAATACCAAAATGTGAAACAGATTACCATTACAATTAGGTGTTAAAATGTAAAACAAATAAGTTAATTTTGGTCAGTCAATCATAATAGCTTCATTTATTTACATAGTTTGACCAATCAAATGGCTTGAGTGCACTGTACTTTACAAAATCAAGACTAATTTAAAAGCTAAAAATACAAGACACATGTCAATGCCATGAGTTCAGCTATTATAATTGTGACAAAGTACAAGATATGATTCTTTTTTGACAAATGCAAGATTTGGTTATACATGTAGTAAATTTTCTCATGATTACACACAGTACATACAAGTAGAGAGAACTGGTTCTCTCTTCACATCCACTGATCCACTAGCAAATTTAAGCCATATTATAGTTCTCTGTGGGAATGTAAACAAACGTCCAACTTAAAAGTTATGACATCACACCAATAAAATCTGGTAGGCGGCTCTCACATAACCATAACAAAATGCACTTGTTTCCTTAAGGGACTGAACATGTTTCTGTGGTCCATCTATCTACTCACATTACAATATAAGTGTACCAAAAAAGTTGATTATGATAAAATCCTCAAACTTTTTATACCATACCGGCATACCCTATAGAAATTTTCTGATAATTTAACTTTTAGAGAATATTTTACCCAAGTATCTTCAACTAAAGTAACAGACTTCTTTTGAATTCCATGAAGAAAGGCTTCTATATATAAAGTATCAAGTTTAGGCACAGAAAAAAATTAAAGCAGAATAATTGTAGAAGAAATGAATCACATGGCTTGAAGCCCCCTTGTTTCGTACACACACAGCTTGAAGCCCACTTGTTTCGTACACACATGGTGCATTAAGGAACAAAAATGTTACCGTGAAAACCATTATGAAATTAAATAGTTTTGCCACATGCATTACTTCTTTCCGTGGAGGAAAATGTACAACACAGATCCCTCTGCTATGATGTTCGTAATGAACTCAATCTACCCACCTACCATGACAACTGATGTGTGCTATACGTGGGCCACATGGCAAACAGCCATGCATACATGTTATAAGATGCTATTAAAGAAAGTTTTGATAAATATGTCCAACTTTAATACTACAAACAAAATCTTTTTTCAAGGCTATGTCAATTGGTGGCAATTTTGATGGCTTATCCAATGGTGCCAGTGAGCTAATTTTTACCATTATAGGTGACAATCACTATACCTTTTCAGTTACAAGATGTCTACTTGCCCAATAAAAGTAAAAGTGAGATGTAATCATTGTCAAAGTATCCAAAATATATTCTGACAGAGCCTAATAGTTTGTATTGCTCAAATCTTCTATTTTATCTTCATTATAGTAAATTAACCCCAAGGGAGGGGGGAGGTGTGTTAATAAAAGCTATATGAGTTCTGTGCACCTAAGGCCTGTGTATGGGTGAAGTAGGGTTTTTTTTATAGACAAACTAAAATACACGGACCCCAGAAAATTAATCTAGCGGTCAGGCATAATTTTCGTCCATCAACAACCAAATTCATCATAATCGCCTGTGTGAACTATTATTATATACATACACACAGACGAATGGTGATTAATATCAAGCAAGTATTGAAGTGTCTCAGTTTCATTCACAATTCCGAGCCTAATATACAACGCATTCGAATAGTATTAATTGATCTACTCGGGGGAGAGAGGTAAGTCCAAATAGTGTTTAAATTAAGAAATAAGTGCAGGGTTTAAGAAATTTTAGCCAATAGAGAGACGGATATAGATGTATAGGGCGTAAAACCTTGGTTTTGGTCTCGATTTTGACATCCAGAGAATTGATTCTAGTGGAAAGAATGCCGGCGATGCATTCACCGGCGAAAGGATTGAAGAAGTTAAGGCCTGGTTGAGCCAGTTTCTCGAATCGACCCCACTTCTCCACCACTCCGACGTTCGCTTGCCCTATACATCCACAAAAAATACAAAACACATTCCCCATTCTCTCTCTTAAAATCTCTAGTGTGATTTTTCAGCAGGAGGAGGGTTCATAAGCCGATTTCTCTCTCTCTCTCTCTCTATAACCCTCGGAAGTGTCGGGTTAGATGATCTAGTACTCCTGTATGATTAGACTGAGACGCGTACACCGAACTACCTTGGGCTCTCGGCGGTGCTCAGTATAAATTTAGATATTTATTTTAAGCCATTAGTTGCTGGTAATATAATTACGAATATTGACTTTCTCTTCTTTTATTTTTCCTTTTTTAAAATTCGTATACTTGGTAATATGAGGACTGAATCACCCTCGTAAAGAAAAGGTCATACACAAAAATAATAATAGTAATAGTAATTATTATTATTACTATTTTATTTTAATTTTTTTAAAAAAAATAAAATAGAAGAAGACACTATTGTGTGTGGAAAAAAAGGACAAAAAAATTAAAAATAAGAGTTAAAGAATATGAGGTTATGATAGAGTGCGAGAGTAAAAATAAGAATAAGAATTTTATAATTCTATAACCTTTTGAGATTACGATGCGATGGTTTTTTTGATACTTTTTTTTTCTAAATGGGTAATGATTTTTTTTATTTCGCTGTATATGTATCAATCAAGTATAATGACAATAACAACAGTTACTATTTGGGAACAAAAGAATGCAGTGGTTCATGACGAGAAAATTCTTTTTTCTTGTGTATTAGTTACTCAAAATGTAAAGAAACTTTTGGGTTTTTTTGGAAGCTCGAAATCTATTATGTTAACCACAAGATGATCTACTAAATTTGGATACTAAGTGGGTTAAATCCCACTCGGTGTTTTAAAATTGAATTTGGATGTTTCAGTTAACGGAAATGATTTTGTTGGAATTGGTTTTGTTATTTGAGATCATCAAGGAAAAGTTTATGATTCTGATTTGGATAGAGTGGTGAAAAATGTTGACATATACAGTGTTGATTCTGTAACATTGAGGAAAGCCATAAAATTTGCTACTGCCGAATTGTGGTCGAGAGTGATAATAGTAATATTATCAAGGCTTTTAAATCAGAAATTGAAACTTTCTTATTTGAATTTAATACTTGAAGAATACAAGACTTTGAAAGGGAATTTTGAATAGCGTAATTCATGTTCGTAGATAGGAAAATATTGTAATTCACGGTTTCGTTGCTTTAGCTCAAACTCGAATTTTAATTTTCTTGTTTATTGGTTGGAAGATATTCTTTCGAGTATTTTTTCTGCAGTTTCTGTAGTGTTTCAAAAAAATAAAAAAATTGGGTCTTCTAACACTTGTAATATACTTCACCAAATTTAATTTTTTAAATTGCCTAATGCTAAAATTTACTAGTTAAAAAGTATTGAACATGATTGGTATAAACCTACATAAACTTTAAGTTACCAGTAAAAAATTAGATCAAAAAATAACTAACTTCTCAAATTAAATAAACAAAAAATTATCAGTAAAAAATCGGTTGTGAAATGAATCATGTTTTTTATTTATATTTATATATAGTCATTTTAGCTAGGTCATTAACCTGGATTAGAATTATTAAGAAATCATTTAATTTGCGAACCCGGTTCGTAACAATCAACATTGTGAAATCTCAATACAAATATGAATAGATTTGATCTTCTGTCATAAAAATGAATAAATAAAAAATTGATCTTAATTGATTAAGCACGGCCCAATTACAATTTACAGGGCCCTAATTACAAAACACGCAACATCGAGGGAGGAGTGATCTAGCCGTTACCCGAGTAACCAAAAAAATAAAAAAAAAATGAGAATAACAGATCCGAGTAATGGAACCACGAGGGAGAGCACTCTCGCCGGTCACAGAACCAGATCGGATGCTCTGTTAATTGAAAAGGCCTGACCGAATCATCTGAGGCTTGTTGCACCAACAGCTTATTGAGAGGTACATATTTGTAGTTGAATAGTTTATTATGTTTTCGGCAATGTTTGGGCAGTGCATGTTTAGATTTGTTTTGAGAAATCGCTGATTTGATTGAATATCTCCATGTTTGTTAAGGCCGTACATGTGAATTTATTTTACCTTTTGAAATAAAAATCTTGTACTTGGCAATACTTTTTTGAAGTAGTTTAGGATATTAACTATTGCATCAACCAAAATTAAATAAATTTAATTTTGAATTTTAGGATTTTGCAAATTGACTAGGAAACAAAATCGGGTGGAGTATATGTTGGTTGTGATTGAATTTTGTTCAGACATACTAATAGGTAGAAGTAACATCTTCAGAACATATTAGTTCAGTGGAAGCTCCAAGACGGTTAGCTTGAATCGTCACCTGATTATAGAGCTCTGCAATTCAACAGTTTTATCTTTTACTTATGCGATAAATATTTTCCGCACTTTAGAATTTAGAGCTTAATATACAGAATCCTAATCTTGCCTAAATATATATTCAGTTTGAAGTACTATTTATTAGGTTATTGTGGTACCTTATACGTTGTTGCACTCGTGAGACTGGTTTATGCCAAGGTATTCCTTGTGGTTGTTAATATTGGACTGTTGTAGTTCTACATATTCTCATGTATAGCTCTTATAGTCTTCATCTCAAAAGATAGTTTGTACATTTAATTACGAACGCAATGTTGTACAATGGTGCTTAATGACTGTTTGAAAATGTAGATATTCATGTTGTTCTTGATTGCAATTATTATTAGTATTTCTTTAAGGCTGTTTAGTTTTTTGTAGTCAGTCTGAAGAATATCCAAGTTTACCTGTTATACTTTTGACTGCAGGTTTCAAATATAGGTTTAGTAACCAAGTAGTTTCTTTTCTCATCTATGTATGGAGGTCATGTGACCGTTCCTGCCGACAGTCCTCATCTACGAAAGTCTGGAAGCAGAACTGTGGTCTCTGATCTTGGTAAGAGAAACCTCTTGACTGAGAAGGGCTAATTTATTGTTGCCATATGTTTTATGTCCTCAGTGGTTATAATGGGTAACTCTAATAGTTGTGGAATGTCTGTTAGGTACCAGTGACCTTGGAAATAGTTCTGAAGAAAATTTGTTGCACTTAGTAGAGTCAAATGAGATGAAGGGTGTGACCACACCATTGACTAGTGCGGCAAAAATGCCTTCTCCTATTTTACTATGGAGATTTAAGGTATCAATTACATGACATCTTGAATTTTCGTTGCTGCTGTAATAAATGCCAAATGCTAAAGTGTCTCAGAAGACCTCACTTAATCACATGTTAAACAAGTATAATGGAGATTTGTTGTTGAAGTTTCTGGCAATGGAAATGTTGTTTTATTGATCTCTCTTTTCTCATTCCTCTATGTGTGTAATATCCCAAAATTTCTAGATATTTATATAAAAAAATAATTAATTTTTTTAGAAGTCAAAAAGGGGTCAAGTGAACAATTAAATGATTCAAAAAGCTAATAAAAGTGGAGAAGAGAGGTTTTTATACGGTGGGTCCCAAGGGGTTGCGGATGATAAGGAAGAAGTTGAGAAGCTTGGTGATGATTAGGAGAAAGAAGATGAAAAGGTGGAAGAAGATGAAAAGATAAAGAAGGAAAAAAAGAAAAGAAAAATAAAACAAAGAAGCTGAAGAGAGAAAAGAATATAAATTAAATACTCCACCCATCTCATTCTTTCACTCAGTAACTTTAGGCAGAAGAGATGAGAGAGAGAAACGGAGAGAGAGAAGAAAAGAAAAGGGAGAAAAAGAGAAGAAGAATGAAGAAAGAAAAACTTATTGGAGGATTTATTCAGCATTAATTTTGTAATTTGCAATATCGATGTAAGTGACTATTTTAGCGGTTTAGTATTTCGAAAATTATATATAGTAAGTGATTATCTGAACTATTTAGTATTTTGAAAATTATATATAAAGTGATTTTTGAACTGTTTATGTATGCCTCAGATGCCTAAATGTACTGTTTTAAAATTTATTATGTTTTATTTAAGGCTTCCATTTAAAATGTTATGTTCTTCTATTCAAACTTCGGATCAAGTATTTATTTTTGAACTGTGAAATGAGATTATATGATTTTGAACAGTGAAAAAGTATAGTTTTGAATATCGATAATATTGAGAAAAGTTTTTGAAATCTTCAGTCTGACTATGTTTAGAACCCGTTATTGATTACGTTTAGTTCCGAAGTTAATATTGGACCTACTAAGGCGCACACCTTTTAGATGCCCTTCGGGGAGCGTGCTATAGATACCTTAGTAGGAGCGTGATCATTGACGTTATTGAACTTTTGGGTCGTGTTACAAGGCTACTGTAACTTGTGATATGTGATCATTGACATTATCGAACTTTAGCCCTGTAACCTTAGTCGCTAAGGCTGTGGATTTAAAAGGTATATTGTATATATTAGATACTTTGAACTCATTTTTGAAAATGAATTTGCTTTGTTATAAATTGTTATAGTTTTGAAAGTATATCTACTATTATTATCGAGCGAAAAAGTTATTTCGAAAATGTGTTTTTGCAAATTATATTTGATCCACCTAAATGGTAAAGATTGTTACTTGTTGGGCTTCACCGCTCACCCTTACATAAAATTTTACAGGTTACATCGTTGATAGCCGGACACTTTTTGATACACTTTGGATAGCTGAAGTTTAGATTGAGATGATTATTTCTTTTGTCATTGTATTTTTGATAAAGTTCTTTTAGTTTCGGGGAGTTGCGTCTCCATTTTACGAATTTGGAAGTCAATTGATATTCATCGAATTGGATTTGAAAGATTTTTATTGTTTTGTTTAGGCTGCGCTATCGATATTGTTGCCTTGCGGGCCTTTGAGCTTGCGACATGTAGCACTTTGGGCCTGTAGCGGGTTTGAGGTGTTACAATGTGTTTGCTTATGGTGATGCAAAATTTTCATTTATTTAATATTTTAATTCCTCCTATTTTATTGAAGTTTCTACCCCATTTCTTGGTGTGAGAAGTTCAGTTTGAAAGCCCCGAGTTTGCAGGGTCCAAATATGAGGACATCCACTTGCTTATAAATAAATGCAGGGTAATTTTTACCCAGTTCACCCCACAGCTACCTTTTTGGACAAGATACAAACTGGGTGAAGGCCTTTTGGATTTCTTTTTCTATTTGCGACTGGTAAATGAAAAAGGGCATGCATTTCATGCAGAGATTTCAATATTAGACATAAACAATTATTAGTAATGTTTTGTTATTCTTGCGTGGTCTACTTTTTATGGTGTTCTGGCCTTTGGTTATAGTTAGATCTTAGGTTCGTTTAACTCTTGAGCTTGTTTTAGTCCAGATTTTTGCATATCTTTACAAGAGTTTGATCTAAGTTGATTCCAGGTATTACTGTTCTTCATCTGGGGTTTCAGTTGTTGCAAGGTGTGTTCTATATCTTTGATTTGATATCTGTATTAATTTTCATCTTGACTAGCATTTTCAGTTGGAAAGAAGTTGGTATTAATATGTCGTTCATAAAATTTACAGATTGGATGGGATTCTGTGATGAGAATGAGCGCTGACCTGAGGGATTTATTTCTATATGAGGCCTTTCTATATTATAATCCTCTACTTCTTGTGGTTAGTGAAGTTTGTAATATTAGTTTGCTTTACCCATTATATATTATTTTATGCATAGACTACTTTAATGTCTATTCTTCTTTTCTTATCTTACACATTTAGTCTTGGTATTGATGTTGCAGACTATGATGGTTTGGTTTTGGGGAATAAATTTGTGGGTCTTTGTACAAGCCAATGTCAGTTATGCTAAGATTTTTGACCTTGATCAAAATCACCTTACCCACAGAGAAATATGGAAGGTATATTTAAAGATAGAGATATATATATATATTTTATAAAGTTAGAGCATTGCACCCAGATCAAGTAACACCTGGTTTAATAAAGATATGATCAACACTATTGCTATTGAGACAGATTTTACACCGTCCTCTAGTTGAACTTCGTTAAACCATGGCTTCAAGCCTGATATTCTTCTCAAGGCGGCTATACCTTTTTTTGTTTATTTTACAAGCAATTCATAAACAGCATTCTTTTTTTCCTTCTCAGACTCCAATAAAATAAAATGATGCTGTTTTTGTTTTGTGAAAAATTCTTTGTATTTTCATTTAGCATTTCGTGGATTTTGCTATTATAGTGTCTGGATATTATAAATGAAGTTCTGGCCTGTTGCCTCTCTTTGTTAATTTCTGAATTCTACTTCTTCCATACAAAGATATGTGGCCACAGGGGAATTCCATTGTCCCTTCTCTCTGTGCAGTGAGCCAGTGAATAGTTTAATTCTTACTTACTAGGTGTACGTGCCAGAGTTAGTTACAATTTTCAAATATTTTGCAGTGTGCCATCTGGATGACAATCATTGTTCCAACTAGCATGACAGCTTATCTTTATCTTTATTCTCATGGAGAAGTGTCCTTGGCTGCATTCCAACCAGTGTAATAGACGCCTCCTCTTTGTTTAGATGATTAAAATGCTTTTGTTTACTCAATATATTGGTTGTACCTCTAACTATGTACACTCACCTTATATTACTTTATGTATATGGACATAAAATTGACTTCTAAATATATACTAAAAGTCACCCCACAGATATACCTTATAGACAAAACAATAAACATGTGTTTTAGTGTGAATTGTGCATTTCTACATGACCAGCATGTATTGGAATTATTTTTGTGAATATTCTGTTCTTCCATTTCATGTATCCTGCAAAACAAATGCTAAAAAAAGACAAATTTATGTACATTTCATTTCTTTATTTTTGCCTTCTGGGAATCAATCAGTATTACTCCATTCTTAAGAAAAAGAGTACAGCATACCTGATCTCTTCTGTTCTTGCACTGTGTTCTTATCTTTATTTATAAGGATAATAGTAAACTGAATGTTTACGAGGGATGCAATCAACGTACTCACGATGCATTCACAATGCAAATGAGAAAAAAGAAAAATGAGCCTTGGCATACCCATACTTCCTTCGTCTGAGAAATTCTACTAAAAGAAGCCACAGAAAAGGAATCACTCCCTTTTAGCCGAACTGTAAGATAGTCTAGAAAGACATTATCAACTAATAGTGTTATCTCTTCTTCTGCAAGCGAGTACTTGTGTGTTATCTCACTCCCCAGTACCATACAATAGGCATAGCTGATCGGTTACCTGCACCTACCTTTCTTAGTACCAGAATTACTATTCAAAATCCTGATGTAACAGCTTTGGAATATTTGGTGAAACCGAAACAAGGAGCAGAGGAGATAATTGAGGTCTCTAGGCACGACTTTATGTAAAGAAAGATGATTTACCATCTTCTCTGCAACTTTTCTGACCTTTGCACACGCCAGATTTCTACTTGTTGATCTCTTACTTAATGCTTCTGTCCACTCTATGAAAGCTGTATCTCTCAACACGTTATTAAATCAATAACCAAGCTGCATTCCAAGGAAAACCAGGATGTTTAACACTTCTCAAAACCTGATAGAAATGTTATCAAATAAAAAAAATAGTTGACTTCATACTCCTTTCTAGATAACATCGATCTCTAGAGTTTCACATCTCCTTTAATGAAAAATCTATATGGTAAGCTAAAAGATTGATTCACCTTATTTAACCAGCCTTGGAAGGCCCTGCAACCTATGGATTCCACATGACCATAGTGCTTGATATTTATGTTCCTAAACAACATACTAGACAACATTTGTGTTGCAATTTTCAATTTTATGTTGGTGATGGTCATAATATTATTGTTATTAGTAGTAGTATTATTACTATTATTATTAGTATTAGTATTACTATTAGTATTACTGTTACTGTTGCTGTTGCTGTTACTGTTATTATTGTTATTATTTCTATCTCTATATTAAATTTGCACCCATGCTTATCTCTTTAACTTAGTTTATAGTTTCATGAAGTCGAAGGATAACTTTCTGCTAGGTGCTACTTGTTAGCTGATTAGTCCATATGCGTGTTGTCATACTAACACTCGAATTTGTAAAATGTTACTTATGATCAACTGCAGGTGCTCTTGTATGCTGCTGTTGCAATGGTTCTGATATTCCCATTTGATATTTTCTATTTATCGTCTCGCTACTTCTTGTTGAGCACTCTTTGGCGGATAGTGTTCCCATTACAGGCAAGTTTATAATGCCGCAACACTTGACATATGGTACTAAGTGGGAGTCTCTAACTCACTTGGCATTTTGGCAATGACCTTAAGAGACAAAAATGAAATTTGTGTTAACTCGTCCAATTTCACATTTTTGTTATGATTTACCTAAAAGTTGAATGGCAAGATTACTAAAGCCCTCAATATTTTTTTTTAATGTGCATGAGATTAATTTAGTTCTCTTTACCACTAATTGTCTGAAAAGGCGCAACTTATCTTGTTTTCTATGCTTTTTAATTCAGCTCTTATTGATGTCATGTTCACATTAAACTTCCAACCACGAAGCCTCCCCCCCTTACAATTGTTTATTATTATTATTATTAATATTATTATTTTTAAATTATTGGCTTTGAAGCCATTTGCGGCTTCATTTACTGAATCCATAACAGTGCTGTTGTGAAGGTTCCATTTGATAGATGTGGGCATCCACATGACTACGGTTTACCTGCAAATGTGGGTGTCCACACTGACTGGGTTTACTTGCAAATGTGGGTGTGCACACTGAATAGGGTTTACATGCAAATGTGGGTGCCCACACTGACTAGGGGTTAAAGAATTTTGTGACATTTGATACCATATACTCGGGATTCCTTAATCCGATTGATTTCATTGGGGCTCGGAATTTGCAATGTTACTGGTGAATGTCTTATGGTCTTGCGTAAACGTTCTTATTTCATGCCTTATTTGATGTTTACAGGCAATTACGTTCGCCGACTTTTTTGTGGCTGATATATTGACTTCTATGTCAAAGGTACTATTATGTGGTCTTTTGTAGTGATTTGTATCAAAAAAGTATTCTATTAAGTAACATGTAATGTTTGTCACATTCACATGCTAATAAAAATTTCTTTATTGTGCAAGAACCATGATAGTGAAAACAGTTTATGAATCACGAACCCAATGGTTTCTCTTGAAGTTGATCAATTTGTTGCAGCTATATATAACTAAATACTTGAATAGTTTATATATTAGTTAATAGAGGTCAGCCTCCAACTTCGCTTAACCTGGCTAGGTTTTTACTTGATAGTCATTTAGATCCTATCAGATAACAGAAGTTAAGTAAAACCAAGATGTCTTATGGTATTAATGCCTATGAATTAGAATTGTGTGTCTTCAATATGCTTGAACTAACTTGAGCTTCTAAAAATCATCCTAGTTAATTTTTTACTTGATAGGAGTTTCGATACTACCGTTTTACAAAAGTTAAATGAATCCAAGTTATCTGATGGTATCTTAACAACCTAGGAGTTAATTGTTGCCTGTCGTCTTTATGCCTAAACTCCTCAAGTTCATCTTGCTGGAGTGATAGGGACCCATGAATGGAATTTAACCACCCACTCAATTATCTGTTTCAAGGCTAAATGCAGTTGAATTTAACACTAAATAGTATCCCAAAAGCTCTGATGATGCAGCAGGCTGTTAAAAAGAATCTTGACAAATTTATTATTCCTCTGTTGTCTAGGATACAATTAGACATTATATTTAATATTCTAATTTAAGCTAAAATCTGTTAATTGAAAAATAATTATGTCTAAATTTGTCCGCTTGGCAAACTTAATATCTGTGAAAAACCATCAAATGGGACTCTCATTTACGGGTGAGGTGGTAAAATTTTGTAGTAATTGTGTTAAAGATTTAGCGACTTAACGTTGTTGGGATCCTATAATAGATTTAGTGGTTACCACCGCGGTGTATATTATCTTCTAACACAATTTAAAAGAAAAGCATTGAGCTTTCCTTTTTAAACTCTATATATTAAAAGGATACAATTTTGGTTGTTGTGTAGAAGCTTATTTTTGTCGGTTTTTGAAGCTTGAAGTCAAAAGGCTAATTACTGTGACTAAATATTTGTGGATGAATTCATGTCATAAGCTTTTTTAGTGTGATTTTAATATTCAGTTCTTTACAGGTTTTTTCAGATTTGGAGCGTTCTGTTTGTCGGATGGTTCATCAACAGGTTTATGTTTCTTTCTTTGTACAAGTTGTCCCATGTAAAAGAAGACTAAATATAATCAACTTCGTCATTTTGTTTTTGTTAATCTTCTCTTCTTGCTATGAGAAAATTGGAAAAATATCAGCATTTATTTTCTTAATTAGCATAAGCTTATAAAGAACAATTTTAATTACTTTGCCTACAATTTTGAAATTTTTATGAAAAGGTCCACTTATGATCCAATATAATAATGAAAAGCACTGGATTTTAGGAGGGGTAATAATGAGAATATTTGACAAGTCCAAGAATTTGAAGAGATTACAAGTAATTTATTTATTTATTTATTTATTTTTTTAAATTCAAAGTTCGAGAATTAGGTTGTGGTGAAGAATATCCTCCAAAGATTCAATGTAGTAATGACAATTTTGAACTCTAGTGTGGGTATTAACAATGATATATATATATATATAAATATATGTATATATATAAATATATTGGGGTTGGGGGATGGGTAGAGAATGGCTGACAAGCCCTAAAAAGCTATATTACATGGACTCTTAAGACAATGTTATAGGTGGTAGGCATTGTATTTTATACTAAAAAATTGGCAAAATTAAGGATTATCCATGGCGGACTCTTTAACATGTAACATAGCTAAAATGTGAAGGTATTACATTAAACATTTTTGGAATACTAATGGGTGGGACGTTCAGAGGTGGGTTTGAGATTGAGGGCTTGTTAGTCGTAAGATTGATTTTTTTTAAATTTTATTATTATTTTTTAATTTTTGTAAAAAAAGGTCATATATATATTTTTCTTAATTAGCATCAGCTTATAAAGAAACATGCTAATTACTATGCCTTTACTTTTGCAATCGTAAATGTCCACTAAAGATCTACTCTAATTATGAATAGTATTACTAAGTTCTAGGAGGGGTATTAATGAGGGAGCATATATTTTCTATAAATAAAAAATAAAATATATATGTACATATATCGTGGGGTGGTAGGAGGGTTTGCAAGCCCTAGAATTTGAAGGAATTTGAAGGGGTCATAATTTAAATTTTTAAAAAATTATTATGTAGGAAAATTAGGGCTCATCTTCAACGTTTCTCTAGAATAAAAACTGAAACTCTCTGAAACTTTCTGAAAACTTCTCCAAAATGTGATTTCGGATTACTTGTATCTTTTTTAAAAATTTAGTAGGAAACTAAATGTTGGGTTTCACGATTGGGATATAATCAAAGTGATGTGGCCTATGGGTAAAGATTAGTGGTGATAATTGTAAGGAATTCAATTTTTTTATAATATCCGTATTATATATATAATTATTATAAAAATATTTAAATTTTTCGTGGTTTTTCATATCCTACATTTTTTGAAATACGTTTTTCTATGTTTCTGTTTAGTTTCGTACTCGTTTCCCGTTTTCGCTCCTGTGCAACTTTGATTATTTCTTGTACCCATTCTACACATATAACTCTCTTTAATTGGATTTAATTGGATGCTAATTATTATATATATATATATATATATCTTCCTACTTTTTGGATTTGTTCCATTGGGTGGAATAAAAAATTTGATGCATGGAACCTTTGGGAGCTTATAGTCAGAAGGGTTTTTGTGAGTTCTCTTACCATCACTTATTGAGATCTTTGGCCCTGCTTAGAGATGCTAAGAATGAAGGGTTGGAGCTTCAGAAGTCAAAGCCAACTATCTAATTAAGATCCGTCTGTCAGGCCACACTTGGTCCTGACCTTGAACCACAGAGATAAGATATAGAGAATTGGGAGGAAAGAGAGAAAAAGATTGATAGAATTCAGTAGGAGGGAGGTAGAAGGAGGGAGATAAGGTTGAGAGCAAATGCTACTCATTTTCATATATTTCAATACTTATCAATGTAAAAGCTATTACAACTATTTATAAGAAGAGATTACTTGCAAAGAAATAAAGTTAATTCGACACCATACTTCTTATCCTTCACTACAAAATAACTAACTGTGACATGTGCTCACATGCACTTCATTGCTACTAGAATCTAATTTTTATTCTATATTCTCTAAAATAACCTTAGCTTGACATTCCATTCCCCTTAAAAGCTTCCATGTCCTCATGGAACAAGGCTGGAAGTTAATCTGGAGTAACTCCTCATCTTCCTAAATTGCATCATCAATGCTGCTACCCTTCCATTGAACTAAGTATTAGTATATGATCTTGCTCCCTTTATAGACCTTCCTTTGTTTGAGAACTCTGAGAGGCCCAATATCAAAGGTCCCATCTTGTGTAACAGACGGTAGTTAATCTGGAACAAGGCTGGAAGTTAATCTGGAGTAACTCCTCATCTTCCTAAATTGCATCATCAATGCTGCTACCCTTCCATTGAACTAAGTATTAGTATATGATCTTGCTCCCTTTATAGACCTTCCTTTGTTTGAGAACTCTGAGAGGCCCAATATCAAAGGTCCCATCTTGTGTAACAGACGGTAGCTGAGTTTGTGCTTGAACTGCACCCAAACGCTTTTTAAGTTGGGAGACATGAAATGTAGGCTGAATTTTAGAAGTGTTAGGCAGTTCTAATCTGTATGCTAACTTCCCAAGTTTTTGCAGAATCTTGTAAGGACCATAAAATTTTGGGGCCAACTTTAAGTTCCTCCTTATTGCCATTGAACTTTGTCTATAAGGCTATAGTTTGAGATAGACCCAATCTCCAATAGTAAACTCCCTTTCTGTTCTCCCTTTATCAGCTTGGCTCTTGATCATTTGCTCTACTTTTACTAGATTTCCTTTGAGAATATCCATTTCTTGCTGTTTCTCTAGTAGGATATCCTCAACTGCTGCTATGTGGATGTTATTTGTGTTTGATATGGTAAGATGGGTAGGATCATGTCCATACAACACCTTTATAAACAACACCTTATAAGGAGTGGTTTGTAGGGAATTGTGATATGTTATGTTGAACCACCATTCAGTCACAGGTAACCAAGTGCTCCATTGCTTGGTGGAATGACTGCACATGCCTCTGAGATATTGTTCTAAACATTGATTCACCCTTTCAGTACTGCCATCACTCTGGGGGTGGTAAGAGGTGCTAAGGTGAAGTCTGGTTCTAGATATTTTGAACAAGATCTGCCAAAAATCACTTAAAAATATAGGATCCCTGTCACTTACTATTCAGCTAGGCAACCCATGTAGTTTGCAAATGTTTTCAAAGTATAGATGGGACGAGTTTCTGGCTGAGAGATAGGAAGTGGGAGCTTCTGCTGTATCTATCTGTGATGGTCCATATGGTGTCATGGTTTTTGGAACTAGGGAGACCATTAATGAAGTCCATAACAATATCTCTCCAAGGTTGCTTGGGTATGGGTAGAGGTTGCAGAAGCCCAAGTGATTTTATTGTCTCATGCTTAGAAAATTGATAAGTGGAACATTCAACTACCCATTTATCTATTTCCTTCCTCATATGTTGCCAATAGAAATATTGTTCTATTCTTTTAAGTGGCTCTTAACCCTAAGTGCCCCCCAACACCTTTTTCATGTAACTCTTCAAATATCTGCCTCTTGAGATCCTCTTGAGAACCGATGACCACCCATTTTCCCTTCTATTTAAGTAAACCATGGTTCAGTTCAAACTCATTGGGGCCCATTTTGGTGGAAGAAAGTTCAGAAATTACTTGGCCTAGATTTTCATCCCCTTCATAAGTATTCACCAACTGACTCATCCATGCTAGTTGTGCTATGGTGTGAGGTAATTGCAAGAGGGATGGCTTTTTGGTTCAAGGGTGATTTCTCTTTTTGAGCCTCTGCACCTTACCATTTTCCTTGGTGTGAGAAGCTGAGCAGAAGGTTATTGTAATCCAAACTAACTTCTCCTAATTGTTTCAACCATTTAGTTCTCAAAATGGCATCCCATGATTGCAGCTCCATTATCCACATTGGAGTAGTGAACTGGTGTGTATTTATGCTCCATGGGAATTTAGGTATCCAGGCTTGGCTGTGAACCTGTTTCCCATTTGGGAGGGTAATAACCAAAGGTTCACAAGGTAGGGACCTACACTGAAGATTATCTACAGTGATTTGGTTTATGAAATTGAAGGTGCTACCACTATCAACTAATATTTGGAGTAACTTCCCTCCCTTCTTCCCTTGTAAAATTAAGGTTTGATCTTGATGTTCAAGTGGGGTTTCTAGGGCTGCCAGTGTAGTTTGTTCCCCGTCAACATCCTCTCCTTCATGCTCATTTACTTAAGTTGGATCCTCATCAAATAAGGGTGGTTTAGTGTAGTCAAGACTGCAGTAGTTATCTCCTACTATCATGAGTGCCCCAAGGTATACTTCTCATCACAGTAAAAACATAGGCCCTTAGATTTCCTTCTCTTTATGTTGCAGTAATAGGTTTGGGTTTGTTGAAATTAGTTTTGGGATAAGTAAAAAGGGGAGTCTTGGTAGTTGTAGGAGCAGGGAAATTCTCTTTGTGTGAACTTGCATTGGTTGATATAGTAGTGTATGGTTTAATATTGTTGTTCGGTTTTGGCAAGGGTACCTCATAAAATTTGGCCTACTTATAGGCTTTGGACGGTGTCTGGATCAAGGAGTTTGACCATCTTCTTGGTTTTATCTTTAAGGCCTCCAATGAAGTTACCCACAAAGAAGTCCTTTGTTAGCTGCGGTATTTTTTCAAGCAACCTGCCTTTGTGCCTCTCAAACCCATCATAATAGGCATTGATTGTGCTGGTTTGCTTTAGAAGTTTGAACTGCCCATAAATGTTGTCCAATCCTGCCTCTGAAAATCTATTAATGAATTCCTCAGCAAAAGTCCCCCATGTTAGCCCTTCCTTATGACTGACAAAAGGGGTGTACCAGTATTTAGGAGGCCCATGCAGGTGCATACCAGCAATGACAATCCTCCTATATGAGTGGATGCCATATATATCAAAGTACTCTTCACAATCCTATACTCAACTTCTGGCAAGTAAATGACAATCCTCCTATATGACTAACTTAAGGTGTTTCAGCACCTTATCTTCTCCTTCTTCAGCATCCCAGTTGCTTCTCTTCCTCCATGTGTCATCTTCTTCCTTATGTGTCTTGGTCCTTTCCCTTCCAGCATGTTCAGGGTCTTTAAAAACTCCTTTGGTGCCTTTGTTGCCCTCTTGAACTGGCCTCTTTCCTCTGGCCTTATCTCCAAATGGATTTTCAAAGTTCTCATGATACTCTGGAGCCCTTTGTTGTTTAAGCAACTCATTCATCCCCCATTCATGAACCATCCCATTTTCTCATTAATGGTTTCTAACTGTTCATTTGTATACTATCTACAGCTTAGGAAGTCCTGTTGTAACAATTGGTTGGGGCTGGAATTTGATGATCCTGCCATAACTTGCTATCTATAGGAGTGGAGAGAATTCCCAGAATAATTGAGAGTTAGAATTGAAAATCTTATCTAGTAGTATCAACACTACTTGATATTATGATATTATGAGTAAGTGAGCTGGATTGCTGTTTGTGTAGGAAATGAACCTCTTACAAGAACAATTTATGGGTTCGAGTTTCAATAGAGTTTAATCCTGACTAGCACTTGGCTTAGCAAGGATTAATGGATTAATTGAGCACAAAAAGGAAGCTAGGCTAACAAATGACCAAAATTAGTATTAACTAAATACTAGTAGTATGCTAATACTAGAACTAAAACTGAGCAAAAACTATTTGTGGGAATGTTTGTAATCAATTCAGATGATATGTGATGAGTAACTATGATGAAATTAGGCTCAAACAATGAAAAACTTGTAGACCCATTAAGAAAAATATGCAGAAAATAGAAATTTATGCCGAAACAGTTAATTTTTTGGGATTTTAGATAATAAACGAAGAGAACAGGCTAATTAAGTGTTGTAAATGCTTGGGTTATGTAATTTATACTTAAACGAGTCATGGGTAACAAAATTATACCTCAAATAATCACAGGAAGTGATTATAATTCTCAGTTGCAGGTGTTGTCGCGAAAATAGAGCATCAACAACTCGATCTTTTGATCCATGTGTTTGCTTGCTTCTGGGTTATTTTGGTTGATTGTTTGAGTTGCGTCTGATGTTGTTTGGGCTGTAGATGATGGGATTTGAGTAATCAATGGAGTTTTAGGGGGTTTTATGAAGATTTTGGGTGTTTGAATAAAAACAGAGTCACAGAATCTGGGTTTTGTTTTTCTGTAGAAATAGAGGAGTTACAGAGAGGTTTGAGATGAAGGAATGAGAGGAGGAAGAAGATGGTGCTGCCAGGCTCGATTGAGTTCTGATACCAAATTTGTCAAGCCACACTTGGTCCTGACCTTGAACCACAGAGATAAGATAGAGAGAATTGGGAGGAGAGAGAGAAAGGTTGATAGAATTCAATAGGAGGGAAGTAGGAGGGAGATAGCGAAAGCAAATGCTACTCATTTTCATATATTTCAATACTTATCAATGTAAAAGCTATTACAACTATTTATAGGAAGAGATTACTTGCAAAGAAATAAAGTTAATCCTACACCATACTTATTATCCTTCACTACAAAATAACTAGTTGTGACATGTGCTCACATGCACTTTATTGCTACTAGAATGTGGTTTTTATTTTATATTCTCTAAAATAACCTTAGCTTGACACCGTCAGTGCAAATAAGTTCTTGACCCTTTCTTTTGTGTCTTGGCTATAGTCTGGTAACTTTATTTTGATAAGATATTCTAGGTTTTTATCAATACAAGGTATACAAGCAGTAACAAAATTTTGATTCATGAAACCCTCACACATAACTCCATCAAGGCATCAGTCCAAGTCATCAGTCATTTGTACTGCTAGCGTTGCTAATGAGTTTTTGTATAGGTTTGTTTCCTCCCTATTGTCTACACCCAAAATGACCACGTCTTAATAGATATAATTCATAATCATGTGCAGGTTGCCACCATAGCATGGTTTGAAGCTGACTCTGTTTGTGGCAGTCACGCTGTTGCAATCCCTATAGTTCTTGTTCTGCCTTATATTTTTCGTCTCTTTCAATGTCTCCGGCAATACAAGGATACTGGGGAAAAAACTACTTTACTGAATGGTGAGATCTCTTTGTAAATCCTGCTTCTTTTTTTCTAATTGTTGTTTCCAGGTTGATATATGTTTAAATTTCTCTAGCATTGGATGGACATTATGCTGATTTGCTCCCCAAGTTTTATTGTAGAGTATGTGGTTACTCACTGGACTAGGAAAACACGCCGAGAAATCAGTAGAATTCATATGAGAAAACCCTAAAACAATTTGTTGGTTTAGTCATCTATAGTTGCAAGATTCTTATTTTCTTCTATTTTCCTATCTTCATGCTAACTAATTGGACCACTAATTGTTTGTATTATTGCTGGATTATTTTCAGGTAAAGAAGTTCACACAACATTAATTTTAACTATGATTTTACCTGTGCTGTTGACATATCATTTTTGTTGAAGTTCACTGCGACCATCAATTTGCTGTGTGTGTTGCTGCCCAAGTGTATGTAGATGATGGTGGCACTGTTGTAATTTATTCCACTTTTTGGTGTCACCCGCAAATTTAATAGGAGTATCAAAGTAGTTATGCTTGATTTTATACCACTCTGTATTTCCCAGTCACACACTTGGCGCTTATTGGAAATAAAATATCTTATGGTTATATGTGGGTGTGTGTGTGTACTGGTCAGCATCCACTCTTCAATGCTGCCTCATCCTAAAGCAAATATAAAGATATGGCATTATTTGCCAGTATTCTGAGGAAGAACAGAAAAGGAGAAATTGTGTGTTAAGAGGAAAACAGAAAAGAAAAGACTAAACTTGTGAAGACAGCTTAAAAGATTTTATTGATTGGTAATTAAGCAAGATATTACTATTATTAGTTCTGTTTTGATCAATTGAACTTGTGGTTTACTTGGATCTAACCGTAGCGAAGAGGTTTGCTCTTCCTTGTCTTAAAAAGGAAAAAAATAAAAACTAGACTATGATTTTTAAGGCATTAGTGCTTTATATATTTTAATTTGGAGTTCCTAATGGCTATCCTACAACCTCGAACTAGTAATTGTAGGAATGCCATCATTGACTGTATCGTTGTTTGTGAGTATTAGTTTACTTGGTATGAAAATGGTATTCCTCACTTTTTTATGTGCTTCACTTGTAGGTTGCTCAGTGGTATTAGTTTTTAGGATATAGATAATTGAGTGTTTAAATACTATTGCTTATTCTGTTAGTTTCTACACTACGCCTTTCTGACTCTCCTTTCCTCCTGCTCAACTCCTATGATAAAGTTCATATCTAAGAAAGGGGTTTTCTACAGTAGATACTGAACGAGTCATTGACTAGGTTCCTCTGTTGCGAATGAGTTGCTCCTTCCTTGAATTTTTATTTTTGGTTGTAAAATCTCGGACTTTTTGTTCTATTTTTTATTTACTCTTAACATATCCTTAAAAAGGATCCCTCTAACATTAACTTTTTTATCTATCTATGTTTCAGCTTTAAAATACTCGACTGCAGTACCAGTGATTTTTCTTTCAGCCCTCAAGTATCATGTCTTGCCTGATAAGTGGACAAACATGTATCGTCCTCTCTGGCTTCTCTCAAGTTTTTTGAACTCTTTGTATTCTTTTTACTGGGATGTGACCAGGGATTGGGACATGAGGTATGTCGGGATGTCTGTTTCATCAATTTCTGGTTTTCATATGTATGTCAAATGTCATGGTTTTAACTGATGCCTGATTAACTATGCACTCACTTATGCCAGGTTCCTTCTTTTTTGCTTTAACAACACCTTTTTAACATGATCTCTGGCTCCCTTTTCTGCTATGAAAATCTTCACATCTGATTTTTTTTTTTTTAATTTTTTTTTATCCTTTCTCATATGATTACATGCACTAGCATTTCTGTGCTATCAATGCATGCTGATGCTTCTATATGGACTTTAGGTATACTTAATAATATTTGCCATTATTATAATCTATATTATGCTCATCATGTTTGTGCGAGAATATTTAGTCACCCATGCTTGCTTACTGTCCTGACAGTCTTCTTGCAAAGATGTTCTAATAATATACCTATTATTTTCTTTTTCTCTGCCAGTGGCTTCACTCGGATCTTCAAGTTTAGCAAAATGCATTTATTCTCTCACATGTTATATGGAAGGAAATGGGTAAGGATGCAGGGAATGTAGTTTATTTTAGCATCTGTCCTCTTGATTGATCTTTCTGGTCTATAAAGACTCTGAGTTTATTTAATTACTTGGGAGGCACGGCTAAGGGATGCGAACTGATTGAACCATCCAACAGTTTACTAGAAGGAATCAACTATGTGTTTGGTGGAAAGCTTATATATTTATACCAATACTCCCTATGTTCCACAAGACTACGTTCCACAAGAAAGAGTCTCATTTGAGTTTGATTCTAGACAGTTTGTGAAAGCCTAAAATTTAAATTGCAATGTGAATTTATTATAATTTTCGAAATAACACTTTTGTACTTGTTAAAAAGTAAGTAATTTACAATATTAACTATTACATAAATCAAAATTAAATATACAATTTTGAATTTTAGAATTTTGCATATTAACTAGGAAAAAAAAATCAAATGGGACTCATTTTGTTGGACGGAGGGAGTACAACTTTTGAAAACGCCTTCTATGGGTGTTTTTCTTAACTTATATGGAAGGAAAACAGCAAAAATAATTACTTATGAACAACATTACCTAATTGTTATCTTCCTTTATGTGACCAGCTCGTGGCCCCGAATAATTCACTGGATGAATGGCCAGTATTTTTGATTGTCGCATTCATTGATTTTCAGTAAATGTTGTCATACAAATTTCTGGAGGGTAACATTTTGTTTGATATTGCAGGTTTATTTTTGGGTATTAGGAAGCAATCTGATTCTGCGGTGCACGTGGACATACAAGCTATCTGCCCATCTCCGCCACAACTACCTTACTGTTTTCACAATTACTGCCTTGGAGATTTTCCGGCGTTTTCAGTGGGTATTCTTCCGCGTAGAAAATGAGTGGAATAAAATGAATTCTAGACAGAATATTCAGCTCTCCATGTCTGACAAGTCAAGTGAGGAAGACCAATTACTAAATTCCAGTGATCACAATGTATAAACAACCAAAAAAAGTATCATATGGCTAGGCTAGCAAGCATCGTTGGACATCTACAATTAACGTCCTCAACAAATAGGACCGAGGCTCATCTATTCATTCCCTTGCAATCTTTTTGTTCATCACGTCACTGTTAAATGTTCTTCTTGTTTGTTTCTAGTATATAGCTTATTGATGTTCCGTATGTATACAAATTTAAATTTTATATATATTCTAATGGATTTTTGAGTTATTTCCTTCATAGATTCTTGAAGCAGAATTAAGTGAGCGAAAAACCAATTAATACATGTAGGTTTATCTTTTAACTGTTAAATCAAAAGACCAACTTTGTTATTTATTTAGAAGTAGTACAAATGAAATGATAAGGTTAAACCAATGGATAAGAATATGATCTTACCAACAGGAAATATATTTATGTAAGCATAGCATAGTAGTAGCACGTCGCTTTATATGACCAAATATAATACTCCGTATTTATTTCTAAAGTACGGCGGCTTTTATCATGTTAGGGGTAGCAATTTAGCCCTGGTAGTTAGTCCAGAAAACGCATGAACAAACATGTTCAATGTAACATGCATGACGCGAGGTTTATAATTTGTAATGCCATCAAATTTTCTTAATTCTTCTGATTAACAAATTAAAAGGGGTGGTGTTGGTGAGAGAGTTGTCTAGAGATCACTCCAGTAGCAGTAGGCCCTCCTAACCTAACCGCACATATATATTAACTAACAAGGAAAACCAAATCCTTCATCTTAAGGATATTCGGTGTGCCATCACTTATCGTAGCTAGAGCATTTGGAGGTTTTTCGACCCATACAGTACAAACATGGTTTCCTTTTGTCCACCACAATCTTAGGGTATAGTGTGTTCCCCTTATTATCATATTCTTCCTTTTTTCTTTTCTTTTTTTATTTTTTTCCCTCTCCCATAATAATAGCTTTAATAGTTCTTGTCAGTTTATAGGTTCAACTGCATCTGGAGAAATTTATCTGCAATAAAGTAATAAAGAAAAGTAGACTTTTTAATTACTTGGTCTTTGTCTTTGTCTTTGTGAGTGACAAATTTGGACAAGCAATGTGTATCTCTCTCAAGATTCCCTAATATATATATATATATATATATATATATATATATATATATATATATATATATATAATCTGCTATAACAATAACAATTCAAGAGGAAAATTCTAGGGTACTCCGTACATGAAAAGGACTGGACATGTACACTTGTCAATAATTTTGATTTGGTTCTGGTATTATATAAGATTCTATCTATTTGATATTCAAATTTGGTAGCTGGAAGAACTAGCAACATGGATTTTATTTATTTATTTATTTATATTTCTCTTGAGGAAATCACAATAATATTAATTATATTGTGCAGATACTCCATATTTGTTGCCTAATTGAAGTTTCAATTGTTCCTTTAAGACGAACATCACAGCTAATAGCCTAATACTATGAGAACAAGAAATAGCGACTTGGCAAGTATCCTTTGACTCTAGCCAAGGTTGGAAAGTTTTTGCTTTTTTATCACAGAGTAGACTTAGAAGACGAAAGAGAAAGGCTATATATATATATATATTCATTTATCATTAGTAATCAAAATTATAATAATTATTATTATTATCAAAAACACACAATTTTTTTTAGTTTTTTTTTTCTGTTCATATATAAACGGGAGAGAGTTAATATATGGCAAATTCAAGATTTTTTTTTTTTGGTGGTACATTGCATGTAGGTAAATTTATGAAGAGAATTGGTGACCCATGCAGATATGTTTCTCTTTAGCAAACAATTAAACCAAAATCTTTAGCCCACAACTTGTACCATTCATTTCACATACTTATAATACATCCTCCATCTCCTACTTCACCTGTTCATTGATTCCATTGCATGCATCTAAGAAAAAAAAAACCAAGATAATTTTGAAAGCACATTAAGAAAAACCATTGGTGATCCCTTTCAGAGTGGGACAACTGGGACCTCTTAAAATACAAGAAACTAAGACTGTACATGCATAATATCTATGAATCTATATGTATGTATTTATAGGAACCAATCATGGTTGTGACTGTCTCAACAAGCTAGTTGGTTGTGACAAAAAACCGAAAATATCGCAAGTGTGACTAATAAAATGGTAAAATGACAAAAATGTCATTAATATAGTGAAAAGATAAAATTGTGACGTGCTTATGCAACTGTCAGTTGATTGTAATCGTCATAGTCATCTTATTCTTTACACACACATAAATACATATATATATATATATATATAGATAGATAGATATATATTGTTGAATTGTCTGTGTTTTTGTGAGGGAAACAACTTGATTGGATCTAGATCTCTGTAAGGCTTTCCGGAGGCAAAACACAAGACCCCCTCTGCTTCTGTTTAGCTGGTTGGTTAATTATTTTAAGTTCATCAACTAATTGTACAGCTTCATAAGAAATCATTTTTTAGTAATCAAATTGGTTTAAGTTTATATATATGGCATTAGTTTAAAAAGAATCCACTTGATTTCTACCATTAGTACCTTTAACCTAAGGTCACTCCATTGCTGATGAGACCGTATTAGGAGGGAGCAAAAAAAATTAATTTCTATTTAGAAAATATTTTCAAATTAAGAATCCAGATATACCTTAGGGCCGGGTTTGTGTTGGCACACAGTAATGCACTATTCTCTAATAGGATTAAAACTAAAATATTGGACATTATTAATTATGCATTTTGTTGGATTGCCACCAGAACTAACATGGGTCTTTTTTAGGTTAAGTCGCTTGTTGGAACTTGTGGCTCATAACTGAGAAGTTTACGGACAAGGCCGAGTGCGGAACGGAGTGAGGGAGCGAATCGGAACTGAACAAAGAGTTTGGGGGGTGCGGGGGGCGGAGCCCCCGCGATATGGTAAAGAGTCACTGTAGGTACGACGCGGGGCGCGCTATTGCACAGCATCAGAGTGGCGCGGGGCGCTAAGGTTTTTTGTGGTGTTCTGCATAGGTAGCGCGGGGCGCGCCGTTGCTAGGCTTGAAACGGCGCGGGGCGCGCCACAGGCGGGTTTCAGGTTCGGATGCACTAGCGCGGGGTGCGCCCGTGAAAGCTAAGGAACGGCGCGGGGCGCGCCGTTCGGCGAATTCAGTTTTCTTATTTGATTTCTGATAGGACATTATGGTTATTTGAGACATAATCTGAAGTAGGGTTGGAATAGGATTAGTAGCTATAAATACTATCTATTGTAAAGCTCTATGTAACCTAATCAAGAGAATCAATAAAACAACTAGCCGCCCGTGAACGTACCCAGGTTTTGAGGAATCACGTAAATCTGTGTGTTAATTCTATACTGTCGCATGCGTGTGTGTGATACATCGATTTTAACATTTCTAAAAAAATTTATAATTTAAACTACACTTGAAACAAATTACATCAGATTTCTTCATTTGCGCTCATTCAATATTTCAACTGTCCCTTTAATGAAGGACATTACAGCTAATATTTAGTGTTTATCAGATGAATATTTGGGGAATGGTGTGCTGCCAGCATCCATGCTTAATTATATATATATTGAAATTAAGATACATAACCAGGCACCATTACATATAAACAATTCAATGTATATATAAAAATCATCAAGATGATGTCCACGAAGCTCACTATTTCAATTATCGACTGACTAAATTATATGCTGTTGTAAATTAGATAATTAACTACAAAATAAATTAGCTCTTTTCAAATTGAAATCCTTTTCTTTTAATTTATTAACAAATGGTTTGGCAAATTCATATTATATTTCTACAAAAATGTCCTGACCAAATATATTAGTGAGAAGTTTTGGATACTTCAGAAAATTCCCTTGTGAAAGAAGTATTTGATCTGGCTGGGTGAAAAAGTTGGAAATAAAAACTAATTTCCCATTTTATTTATTATTTTGGTAATTAATTAATTTATTATTTTCAAAACATGGCCAGTTGGATAGACACAATCCTCCCAAAAACCAACCGTTGTAGGGTGGCTATATATATGCATGTCCAATAGACACATAAGGTCAAGGCAATATACTCTTTCTTACATAACTAAGGTTAAAGGCCTTCTTCAAGCTCAACTTAAACCACCAAATCCACAGTGCTCAATCAGATAAAGATGGGCTGCTGGTCTGCTGAAAATGCAACAAAAGCTTACCTCAAAACCATGAAAATGGTAAGTTCTTAAGAATCCCTTGTATTTCCTCTTTTTCTTGAGCAAATGATCACCAAGATCATTTTTTTTAAAGTACATCTATTTAACAGTTCTCTTTCAATTTATGCAGGGAAAGAATGATAAAGAACCAAACGTAGCTGAGTTCATATCCGCACTATCTGCTGGACACAATGCACAACTCATGGTGGTTGCCTGTGCCACAACTGCAGGCTCCCCCACGCTTGGCCTTGTCGCTGCAGCTCATCAAACTGGTGGACGAGTCATCTGTATTGTACGTGGTCTAGAAGAATACCATTCTTCGATAAATGCACTTGGTTGCAACGCTAATCTAGTTCAGTTTGTTGTCGGGGATGCTCAAACTTTGTTGTCCAGCCAATACAGGAACGCGGATCTCGTAGTCATAGACTGCAATCTTGAAAACCATGAAGGGATTTTTAGAGGTGTGCAGTTATCTGCTGGAAGGAGTAGAACTAGTACTATTGTGTTAGGTTATAATGCATTCTGCAAGGATTCGTGGCACTGGGGTGGCTCGAAAACTCAGCTATTGCCCATCGGAGAAGGGTTGTTAATGACTAGAATAGCAGCAAAAGCTGAGGAGAGTGGTGGTGATAATGGTGGCTCGGGGAAGAGAAGTCATTGGATAGTTAAAGTAGACAAGTGCACAGGTGAAGAACATGTATTCAGAGTCAGATCTCCTCATGGAAGAGTTATCAAGGCTTGAATCATAATGATATACTCCATAGAGCACCTTGGAGGGCATTAAGTCATAAAATGTAAATAGCTAATAGTCTTTTGGGCTTTTAATTATTCAGAAATTTTGAAGGACTTAAGAAGCTAGCTTTTGTTGGTTGCATCATAGATTTATGTAACACTCCAGTCCTACATCGAAAAATATGAAAAAAATTTGTCTGTATATAAGAAATTAAATTACCAACAATAGTACCTTTAGTCGTGATTTTTTGGATTAATTTGTAGTGAGTTAAGATGAACTTGTGTGTTTTAATCCAAAAAGATACTATTGGGCTAGTAGTTTAAGACCTTGTGGTATCTAAATACCTTCAATGATGATGATCTTTTGGGTTGTTTCCGTAGGATTCCGTCCTTGGTCATGCGGAACAAACTATCAAACTATTTTCAAGATGTCAATTGTGTGTATGTATAGGATTCCATCCTTGGTCATGTGGAACAAACTATTTTCAAGATGTCAATTGTGTGGGAGTCTACCTCATTAAGCCACCCGTCACCCTCGTGCAAGAGCAGGTAAATAAGGTTGTTTTTTGCATGATGTTGTCGACTCCTTTTGCCAACTGCCCGGAATCTTGTAAAACAAACTCGAGTTTTATGAATCATTGTTAAAACATGTCATGGGAACAAACTAACATTTCCATTGACCTCATCCAGCACTAGCAATCTATTGTTCTACGCTCATTTACCCAAAAGAATAGGGGGAGGATTTTTAATGAATACCAGCAAACTATGAACACCCTTTTCTTATCCTTGCCTGACCAAAAGACATCAAATATTTTCAGAGCGGATACCTTGGATCAAAAAGAAAACAAAGGGGAAATCTGCAAGCATCCAAAAGTCCAAAATTAAATCACACCAACAGTTTCTACCTCCCATTGGGGTAAAATCTTTGGGCATTGTTTATTAATAGTTACTTCGTGGTACCTTTTACTTCTCAAATTTGTGATAATGAATGCGATACCTTTATCAAATTATGGTACATACATTCACATAAATCATTTAAAAGAATCCTCATTTCTAATAACCATCATTGTATTACCTTATTTGATAGCAAAGCCTTGAAGATATTCATAAAATCCACGTTTGATAATAGAGGATATAATATACAAATAAAAATTTTAAAAAGAAAGGTTTTATTGATGTAGGAACATCACTACTTCACAAGGAAAATATTCGACTGATGCACGTGAGTGAGAAAGGGTGAAAATCCCCCATACATTTCCGTCCTAAGCTACTAGGTTTTAGACCAAAACAACATTCACAAGACAGCTTAGTCTTCAGCGAAAGAACAGAGCATATTACAACAATAAATAGAAGTTTCCACCACTGGTGAGTAGTTAGTCGGAACATATCTACTGTTATGCCTACCTTTTCCCAAAATATCTCGGGTAATGGCTGAGGAAAACGTAATGGATATCAGAAATAGTTAGTCATGGTTACCTAGTTCTTGTACAATTGCTTCCATTGATGGCCTCTGCTCGGGTGATTCATGCGTGCATATCAAAGCAAGTTTTGCAAGCTTTGCAGCTTCATGCTCGGAGAACTTGCCATAGATATTTGCATCAATAAAATCATGGAATTTGCATGATTCTGCAGCAATTCGGGTTGGGCTGTTGACATTCCGTTTACCAGAGAGGATCTGGAAAACAAGCACCCCAAATGCGTAAATGTCACTTTTCTGTGTGAAGCGGCCTGTAGTGGCATATTCGGGAGCTAAGTATCCCATGGCAGCGCTGGCCTTGAGTGCTGAGAAGACGGTGTCATCAGTAAGAAGCTTGTGAAGCCCAGAATCAGAAAGCAAAGGTTTAAACCTCTGATCAATTAGCACATTTCTGGCCGATATGTTTTGGTGGACGAGAGCAGGTTTGTTCACCTTGTATCCATGCAAATATTCTAGACCTGCACACGAAAAAGAAAAGGCCCAGTTTTAATCAAATAAATGAGGATCATATGGGGTCTCTGGCTCACCAAAGTTCTATGGAAATCGGTGCTCTACTGATGTACTTGAAAGTTAATTAAATAATCAAAGGTCTAAAACACTTTCTTCCTTGAGCTCTCTATGTGACAGGAAAAGTTTTGCATAAGAACGAGAATCTCTAGAAAAATCAAATCGAGAAAACTGACCTTTGGCAATGCCATTGATAATAGAAACTCTGATGGACCATTCAAGGACCTGACCATCCTCCTTCACATCAAGATAGCTCAACAAATTCCCATTTGGTACATACTCATAAATAAGAAAACACTCACCCCGACCCTTTGAACAACAAAATCCTCTTAACCTAACTAAACTTTCATGTCTTAATGCAGTAAGAATGTTCAGTCCCTTCAGGAACTCAGCTTCCTCCGACTTGCAGCTAGTTTTGGTTATGCTCTTTATCGCAATAACTGATCCATCTCTTAGAATTCCTTTATAGACAGCCGCAAAGTTGCTCTTGCCCAGCAAATTTTTTCTGGAAAAGTACTGTGTAGCTGACTGAACCTCTTCCAAATTGAACCTAAAACTCTGCAAAATCTCTTGGGGGACCCCACCAAAACGCCGACCCTCAGCCAAAGGATCCCAGCCACTGGAGTATTCAAGGCTGATAAGAGGAGAGCCATTCTTCCGGTAAACCTCCTTGGTCTGGTCAGTACTAAGACGGCTATCAGAAATATCAAATTCGATACCTAGTTTCTGTTTTCGGCGACGATACTGTGTAATGGCCAGAATCCCAATAACCGACAGTGCAACAGTTGTTACAATCACTCCGACAAAAAATGAAGCCTGAGAAGTTTTAGATGAATTTGAGCAACGTGTTTCACTACAGTTCAACTTCAAATTAGCCGTCTCTGGGATATCTTTTGTTGAGAGACCAGGTGTGCCCCCTCCATAGGGCTCGGGTCTATTTGGAATCAGATGATCTGAAGCGCTGCAAACCCTTAACGATGAAAAGCCAACTCCACATAATCCAGGATTGTTTGTGTATTGGAATCCTTCAACTAATCTCTTTAAAGCTTTATTCACCCATAAGAAGAAAAATATATTAGGTAAAGTGCTTCAAGAGAATGAGCATTAAAATAACAACAAAAAAATGAGTATCATGATACAACAGAGTGGAAGAGCTTTATTACCAGGAGGTACATTGCCAGAGAGAGTGTTGTTCTGGACATCTAGAACTTCAAGAAGAGGGGCATCCGCCAGCCTTGAGGGAATCGAGCCAAAAAGTCGATTAAAACTCAAATCCAGCCGCACTAACATTCCCAAATCCCCCAAACTTGCAGGAATTGCACCAGTTAGCTGATTAGATTGCAGAGCAAGAACACCAAGTTTCTTCAGAGAACCCAGTTGTGTAGGTATGCTACCGGTGAACTGGTTATAACAAAGCTGCAAAACTACAATGCAAAAGTAGAACCACACAAAAAAAAATTAGAATAAAAAAGTCAGAGTTAGAAATACCAATACCACAATGCTGACTAAAATGAAATTTACTAGAGAAAAATCACTGGAATCTACAAAAGATTGAAACATTAGAAAGCAAACCACGAGAAACTTTTAAGAGCTTCGGACGAAACCACAGATAAATTTAGAGCCGCGACAAAATAAGTAAAAAATTTGAAGTTTTGCTATGAAATGCCGAATGGAAATGATGCAGACGCGCATAACTAAGACAAAGTTTCCGGCTTTTCCCCATATTCAGCTCCTAAACCCATTAGCGCCACTCAGACTAAGCAACCACAGAAAGTAATGCCCGCAACCAAGAGAGTTTAACTTCTACATCACATTGAACTATAAAGGAAAAATAATGTAAAAATTGAAAAACCCACATGCAAGAAAATTTTATTAATCACATTAGCTAAAAGAAAAGGAAGAACCCACACACAGAAAACAAGCAAAAGATTGGAACTTTTAGTAAAAAAAATTCCTATGAAAAAAAAGAAGAAGAAAAGACCCTTGCAGAGCAAAATCTACACTTCTTCCTTATGAGTTGAGCTGAAAACAGATAGTTAAATATACGGAGCTAAATATATATATATATATATATATATATCATGCACTAACCTTGTAAAGCAGCCATATTTCCAAGCTCAGGAGGTATGTTCCCAGAAAGATTATTCACATTCAGATATAGATCACTGAGCTGAGTCAAGTGGAAAATCTCTCTAGGTATCTCTCCATACAAAGAGTTGTAATGCAAATACAGTCCGGTCAAGTTCTTGAGGCCAGCAATTGCCGGTGAGAGCTTCCCAAACAGTCCCTTACCCTGCAAAGAAATGTTAGCCACTTGACCCTTCTCATTGCACGCCACACCTTCAAATGAACCGTCACAGGGATGGCCTAAAACGGACCATGAGGTGAGAAATTTGTTGTCTGGGTCAAGATTGGCCTTCATGTCCATTAGAGCTCTCAGCTCGTATGCTTTTCCACAAACAGGTGGAATGTGAAAATAGAGAGAGAAAATTAGGAGGACTGAGAGGAGAAACAGTGAGATACCCATGTTTTGTTTTGGGCAAAAATGGTTAGAGATGGCGTTTTTTTCTTTGCCTCTTTCTCTCTATCTAGTCTAGTAGTATTGTACAGTTAATTTTCTCTCTCCAAAAACATGTTGTGGGTTACTGGGTATTGATTCTAGTTTCTAGTTTCTAGTTTCTAGTTTCTTCCTTGTTCTTTTGTTTTTGTATTGACTTGCAGAACAGGGACTATTAAAAGAGTTGGAATCTCTTTTCTATGAAGGCGTGCAGTGAAAAATCAAAGTAAGCAAGGGTTGCTTCGGCCTTCGGGCCTTCACTCCTCTTGGCTCTTGGACAAAAGAGAAGATGGTGAGAAACAAGAGACAAAGCTGCTTCAATCGAAAAAATTTTAAATTGAAAAAAAATAATTTTTTTAAAAAAAAAAGATTTGAGCCGCTGATTTTTCTTTTGTCAGCATATCAACTGGGTTCAGAATATTTTCAGGTAAAAATAGTGGACCGAAGAGTTAGAAGACTTTGTATCGTGACCGTTGATTCTGATTATACCAAGAAACAGTATGAGACATTATGCATGCTCAGATGCATGTTAAAGTTTTATGGTCAGGTGAAATATTAATTGGGCTGTAAATTTGATGGACCGTAAGGTGGTGGTCTACCCCCGCTCCTTTATATCCAGTATGGGACTCGAAATTACCCCGTGTGTGATCAGAAATTTGCGGAAATATAAAAATTAATTGTACAAAACAGCATTTTCATGAATTTCTAAGAATAAATCCTGAGTTAGTATTTATGAAAAATAAATACTAGTTCTGTGATCTTTATCTGTCAAGATGTTCTACCATGAATTCATTCTGTTTTTTTGGCGGTTATAATTATTATAAATAAACTCAGTTGACCCATATAATTGATGAGTGATGGAAAATCAATGGTCCTGAATCCGCTGAACACTGCGGTCCACTTCAATTAATTTCTTTCCCTCTGCGTACCGGTTCAACAATTATTTCTGGTAGGTCAACATTTTATCTTCGCCTTCTAATCGAACGATCAGGAGGCCTCCAGGTACCCTCGTATGGCAATCTCACCACTGATATTCATAACATAATTTAACTTCTGGATAACACTGATATTCACATTGATATCATACCAAATATTAGTACACTAGTATTGCCCGTCGGCACTATGAAAGAAGGAACGAAAGATTAAATTTATCTAAAATTTTAGACAGTCCGAATAATTTAATAGGTTAAGCGAAAAAAATTTTAAATTCAAAATTATTTGTATTTTATATAGTTAAATATAAGCTCAAATTCTAATTTCTTTTTTAAAAAATTAACTATTTAAGAGGAGGTTCAAACTTATATCACTTAACATTCATAATTCTATGCTATCTATCCCGGTAGGACAAGTTCACATTAATTTTTATTTACCATACTACATGAATTTTTTACTGTTCATAGCACCACGCGCCACGGGGTTGGAGTGTGGGCTTTGGACGTTGTTGGCAGTGTGATTCCTCCCTGTTCGCCGTAGATTTCAAATTTGTAGAAGGAAACGATCTGATGCCCTCGAGCCTAACGACTGTTAACACATATCACGACGCGCAAAAAACCAGAATCCTCCATCAAAAAAAGTCTCAGTACTAATTCTCTATCAATTTTACATAAGAAATATCGTTTGTAAATTTTATAAATATATTAAAATTTTATTTTTATTCCATATTTATTCCTAAAAAAAATAAATTTCTAACTTAATAATGATCGTATGATGATAAAATTATAATTATAAATATAAGAATACAATGTCATTATAATATCATCGATATAAAAATGATTATTTTATTGAACAAACAAGCATTTATAAAAGGACTCTTTTTGTAAAACAAAGAAAGTAATTTTTACTTAAACTACTTTCATTCTAAAATTATAAAATTGACTTTAATCCATTACACATTCCCTTTAATTCT
Organism: Aralia elata; assembly: GCA_034770075.1. Lineage (NCBI taxonomy): Eukaryota > Viridiplantae > Streptophyta > Magnoliopsida > Apiales > Araliaceae > Aralia > Aralia elata. Next base: position 108,542,554 of record CM068385.1, on the reverse strand, counting down.
GTTAAATATGACTACTTAAATTTTCGCACTATATATATATATATATTAAGCTTTTGTGTAAAATATTAAAATTCAAAATTAATATTAATTTATTTAACTATAATATAAATAGTTATAACTATAGTTAACAACCGAAAGGTAATACTTTGTTCCACAGTATAAGATAAATATTAATTTTTAAATTAGTTTGAAATATTTTACAATTCAAAAATGATTATGTTTGTGAAAAAGAGGAAATATTGTTTACTTTCCTTTTTTGTTTTAGTTTTTAGAATTTTTCAAATTTTTGTTTGGAAGATATTGCAATATCGTTTTTACATAAATTATTATTTCTGAAATGATTATAATATCTGTTTGTTACTTTTAGTCTTTCAGACCATAATATATATATATATATATATATATATATATATATAATGCTTGAAAAAAAATATTTTTTCTCTATTCTAAAATACTATATGATAGTTTTGTTATGCTGAAGTCAATCTAAAGTATTTGAAAATTAAAAATCGATAAACTTATTTCATATTAGACAATCTAATTATAATTATAAGTATTAAAAATATTATTAATTATAAAATTTATTTTTATCAAAAATTAAATAAATAACATCAACTTTAATTACAAAAATACCTCACATTTACTTTGAAAAGCCAGTCAAACTTGAATCAGGGCTTACCGTAGGGAATGCTGCAGGAGAATGTAAGTTCTGTTCGTAGTAAGATTGAAAATTGGTACTCCTACTACACAGTTTGAGTGAGTAGTAGAGTACACTTTCTCTGCTTTTGGTATCTCTCTAGGTTGGTGCTGCTGCCTGCTGCCACCCGTGTCAGATGAGACTCTGCACCACTCTATTACACTGACATTCTTCCTCTAATTGGTTGATATTATAAACACCCCCTTATATTTCTCTTATTTGTCAATATTGCCCCTGATTAACGTTGAGGGGATGTTATTTGTCAATAAATATTAGAGATCTATTTTTTTTAAAAAAATTAAAAACTTATATATAGCATTTTAAATATATTTTTAATTTTGTAATGAAAGGTATAAAAATTAATTGGACCGGAGGGAGTACTACACAATTCTATTTCACATTTAAAAATGACGAGCAACAAATAAACTAACCCTATGATTTATTAGTTTACTCACCAGTAACCAATCAGATCAGATTTCCATACAGAGTTTTTTGTTTATAAATCCATAATATATATATATATATATATATATATATATATATATTTGTCTAGTTAATTCCGAGTTAGGAGTTGTTGCTTTTAATGCATCTTTAATTGTCTCCTAATTAACTAAATCCAGGATATCGTTTTACTATAATCCAAACCATGTATGCCCATCACGTGATACCCCAAACCACGTACCCAAATCTTATTTGCATTGCATGTATGTATGTATATACATACATACGCACACATGTACACACACACATATATATTTCACTCATGCTTGGTGAATATGTAAGGAAAGTTGTTTGTTTTTCACGCACAAAAATTCAATTATTTCTGAAAGAATTTTTTTATATGAACAATGTTTGGCAATTTCCTTCGGTCAAGCAAAAATAGTTGACCTTTTCTTTTCTTTTTTTTGTAATTATCCAACGTAGCACTTTTTTTGGGGCATAGATAGTATATAATATTGCTCCACATCATAATCTTTAAAGAGAAATAATATCATAGCAATAAGTTTATTGTCAGCGTAATATAAAAAATTTAATGCACAGTGTAAATGATGCATTGATTTGGCAACAAAAATTATTTTTGTTATGAAATTATCATTTTCCTTTAAAATTAATTAATCCATAATAGTGTATTGTTTAATTTAATACTCCATCCGTCCCAAATTAATTGCTCAGTTTTGACTTTTTTAAGCCAAATTGACTATTTTTAGAATTAATAATTAAGCATATATAAATATATTTCTAAAATTATAAAAATTGGGGTTAGTAATAAATTGTATATATTTTCTTTTAGTTATAATCTCTTCACCTATATTTTAGCAAAAATAGTAAAAAGATTAGTTTTAAAAATGATCAATTTAACTTTAAAAAGTCAAAACTGAATAATTAATTTAGAACGAGGAGAGTAATAACAAATATTTCAATTATTATACAACTAAATATTTATTTATTGGTAGCATCTCGCCATCTTTTATATGGGAGGTGCATATATATTTCTCCGTGGCACCCATACAGAAACTTTTCTTATCCCCTTACTTACAAAAAATCAAAACTGAATAATTAATTTAGGACGGGGAGAGTAATAACAAATATTTCAATTATTATACAACTAAATATTTATTTATTGGTAGCATCTCGCCATCTTTTATATGGGAGGTGCATATATATTTCTCGGTGGCACCCATACATAAACTTTTCTTATTCCCTTACTTACCAAGGCATAATTCTACTTTATGAATAGTTGTCAATTCACTTTAAGATATGCTTCTTTATAACTTGCTTTTTACAAGTGCAGAAATGGGGAGCAACTCTAATTTTCTTGTTTCTTTTGGTCCATATATGTCATTGTTAAACACAAAGCAATTCCATATACAACAGCCCTAATTAATTGATCCATGACTAACAATTAGATCCATGCTTAATTAGCAGCCTTTAACACTCTTGTATTGGTTCACAAAAGAGATCAAATAAACAAACTACTCAGAACCGATCAGTACTAGGGAATCATGCATTCATATTATATATATATATATATATATATATATATATATATATATATACACACACACACACACACATACATATAGATGTGCCTTAAGTGGGCCCCATTCTAAAAGCAAAAGGTAGAGCATAAAATATAAATTGAAGAGAGCATCTTTGTCATGAGAAAGATTCTCAGCTCAATCAATACATGAAAGAAGTCTGAGTGGCTGAAGAATAAGAAATACAATGCTGTAAAGGAGCTTCAGCTAAACTAAGCACTTGCTGTCTGTCTGAGTGATCCTTGTAAAGTTGAACATGATGCCCTAAAGCATGAATGAAGTAGACCCATTAGGAGAGGAGCTAGCCCAAACTACTGGGATTTGATAATGATATACTGCATTTCTTTGCATCTATCCACCTTTCTAATATAAAAAAAAAGTAAAAAAGTAACTTTGTAGTTCAATATTATGTGATTTTGTAATATTACACATTTAGTTTCTACCTTTTTCCTAAAATGAGAGACTTATTGAATTTTTTTCACATTTAACGTTTTTTACTAATTAAGATTAATTCGAGACACGCGTAATATACTACACCGATTTGAAAATACAATTGATTATTTTGAGACTGATGGAATAACTATTTTTAACTAGTGTCAGATAGTACACACGGTGTGTATAAATTATGTTAGATAAAATAGAAATTTTATAAAATTTAAAAAACTAAATAACAAAATAAATATATATATATATAAAGAATAAAATAATAATATAATTAAACTTGTGAAAATAAAATAATGTAACACAAATGCACTGCTGATGTCATCGGCTCAAGAGAGCCGCTTTTATAACCAGAGATATGATAGTTATATGCTGCTCCTGATCAAGTCCCATTACCCAACATGCCCATAACAATATATACCGTGTAAACTATGACATGTTTGCAGTTCCATCAAAATTGTGATTGATAGCATTTTGCAGACTGAATCAGTAGGCTTGGGCTTCATTTGGCCAATGGGCTAAATTCGTCAAATTGAATTTTGGGCCACCGACACATGTTTTGAAATGGGACAAAAAAAATAATGTTGTTAGGAGACTGGAGAAGGCTATTTAAGAATTCAATTAAAGCAATGGGATAAAAATAGTTTATTTTTTTTCTATATTCAGAAGTAATTTGAATCAAGACTCCAGCATCAGTTAGCAAATGGAGTAATATTCTGTTCTTATTTAAGAGTGCCTATCTATGTTCTTGGTTAAACAAAATAGAAAGTAAAACTGAATTTGTGGGATTGAAGGGGGAATCGTTATAAACTATAAATTACATATATAGTTGCACTTTTTTTAAATTAAGAAAACAATGGATATTTTATTTTGTTTGGGTGTGTATAAAAAGATTGTGATCCGTGGTTTCCTCGTAAGAATTCTGCAATCTTGTATAAGTGCTTCATTAATTAGGATGATTAGTAATATCACCTACTTTTGATCAAATTCACAGCATTCTCCAAGTCCATTTCAACAATTAAACACGGTATCCTCATCTCTCATGCAAGGAAAAGACCATCTCTAATAGCCCAAAGCTCAACTGATGAAAAACATTATTAGTCCATTCTCCATTTTCATTATGAATTAATCCCTCAATTCCAACAGAGTCCAGATTATGCTGCATCGGTATTGGGTTTGGGGGGGGGGGGGGGTGGCTGGCTTTTCTTCTTACTCAAATATGATAAATTTGAGATGGTTAATGTTGACTTTCTTTTCATGTAATCTTTGAATACTTTTAAGTCGTCCTTGTTTGTAAAAATTATAATCACAAGACTATATTTTTATAAATTATAATTCCAAAATTATTTATAGGATCTAGTCACATATTTTTTTTCGTGGAATTATTTATGAGATAACTTAAAATAATTTCATATATTTTGTTTATTTTGTCTAAAATTATTTAAAAGATTGAATAAAAATTTACCGTTTAAACTATCATACCCTTATCACTAATAACAAATATGTCATATTCTCATTATTTTAAATCTAGATAGATAGGATAAGATACATCGGTCTTTTTAAACAAACTTAAAAATTAATTTTGTTCACAAATTTTTAGTTACAAACGGTACGGATTATAATACCTAGTTGGACATGGTATTAAATAGTCTTCCCTTTCAATTCATTTTATTATTCCGGGACTAATAGTCTCAAATCTATTTTTAAAAGCAAATAAGAGACTTGGGATTAATAGTATAATCTCAAGTATAATTATTACAAACAAACATAGCCTTACTTTATTGTTTCATTCTAGTTTAATTCATGAAATGAACATTTACTATAAAAGTTGTAAAAAAAAAAAAGCTTTTCCGAATATAAAATCAAATAACATTTTGTGAATAGTTTTAAAAGTATTTTGTACAATATTTTAATAATTTTTTAAGTACAAAACACAAACAAAATCTCAAAAACATTAGTTTAAATAATTCCAAAAGTACTTTTAAATAATATATATTGTTACTTCTAAAAAAGTATATATTGCCAGATTATAATCTTAATAAAGTTTTTCTAACTAAAATTACTTATCCTCGATTGGATCGCGCATAAGTCAATTCAGCATTCTACATCTAATCCAAGCCAAACACACCCAATCTGAATCATGTAACCGTCATTATCTTATTTTCCTTTTTTTCTCACGGTTACTCTTTTTCTATATTTTCGTTTTGAATAAAAGTTGGTCTTTTTTGTTTAGAACAAAATTTCATAGGCACCAGAAAGAGAAAGGGAGCAAAACGGTATCAATGGGGAAAGATCTGAGCAACGATCAAGTCTCATCCATGAAAGAGGCCTTCACGCTCTTCGATACTGACGGCGACGGCAAGATCGCTCCGTCGGAGCTCGGAATTCTCATGCGTTCTCTCGGCGGGAACCCGACCCAAGCCCAGCTCAAATCTATAATCGCTGAGGAAAAGCTAACCGCGCCGTTCGACTTCAATAGATTCCTCGAGCTCATGTCGAAGCACCTCAAGCCTGAGCCTTTTGATCGCCAGCTTCGCGACGCTTTTAAGGTCCTCGACAAGGAAGCAACTGGATTCGTCTCGGTTTCCGATCTCAGGCATATTCTCACAAGCATTGGCGAGAAGCTGGAGCCTGCTGAGTTCGACGAGTGGATCCGGGAGGTCGATGTTGGATCCGACGGTAAGATCCGGTACGAGGACTTTATTGCCAGGATGGTAGCCAAGTGATTTGTGGCGATTGTGTGAGTACGTTCTTTCCTTCTCTCTTTATAAACTTCTATCTAAACGGTTGATTATTGGGATTTGTTTTTGAATTTTTATACTATTATTTGATTTGGAGTTGCTCCGTGTTGATACTGGATTTATAATTGATGTAATCAAGTTGATTATAAATTAAGTTTCTTAATTATTTACACGAGTTAGTGTGTGTGTGTGTGTGTATTGCATTCTTCTCAACATAAACGTACTGACATCAGACATATTCATAAAATAATTATGTCTAAATTTTCTTGTTTGTTCAATTCAATTACGATATTCATACTTGCAAATTTGCCAAATGTGTGATAGATGACATGCAAAACCCGAGTAAAAAATCTCAGAGAACTTGTGATTAAAAGAGAGTCCTACTCTGCTGATCCATCGTGGATTGATTGCAAGATTGTATATACTCCTGGTCCTTAGTGCATGGAGCTCGGCCAATGTGGTTCAAAGGGCTTGAATATATAATGAGATAGAGAATGAGAAATAAGTAAATGCTAGACAAAAAGCTCCAATACAAAACTCCAGAGAGTGAGAAAGCAGCCACATGAAAGAAACAACTTGTACCAAGAGATAGAGTGGGAGGCCTGGGATTAAATGATCTCTCTTACTGTTTCCTTTATACTTTTCTGCTAAGAGGAAAGAATCCAACATTTGGGTGAGTGAAAAAAGATTAATTCCAAGTTGGTTGGGTTAGCCCTTTACTTGAAATGCCATTTCTATGCTAAAAAGGGCAAAAAATGGATTGGAAGCTCTTCAATCTTAGGCAAATTCAATTTTTGTACCTTTTCAGCCGAATGGGTTGAATCATTAAACTAGATCGATCAATACCACTAATGTAGGGTGAACCACTTTGGTATGGAACCAGTAATTCATTAATCATTGCCTTGTTATGGAACCAATCATTTTTTGAAATTTGTCTCCGTTGTAACCAAATTTGAAATAAAATAAATATCTCGCTGACTCTCCTTCTCTCTGCTATTATGCTAATGACGTTGCTCTCTCCTAGTCAAAGCTCCTCCTCCCATCAAGTCTGCCTCCTCTCTCCCCTTGTTACTGAATCTTATTTTCTCTCTGTCTTATACATTGCTTTTCTACCTAGTTTCTTACATGAAACCCTATCTTCCATATTGAACCCTTTCAAACCTTCTTTTAATCGTTTTGCAGTTACCTGCTAGAGAGAATGGCAATGGCTATATATATGAGGTCATTCATTCTTCGCATTCCTGCCTTATTCTAATTTGTGGAGGTATGCTACTTAGGTCTTTTTGACATGTTTCACGGGAGCTGCTGATGGGTTGTATGGAACTATAGCTCTAGAAATGCTTTTTCGACAATTTAGCAGCTGCGCCAATGGTAGTACATATGACGAAAAGAAGGGTAAAACGTTCAATGAGATGCTTTATCATGTGTAACAAAAGGCCAAGTACTGGAGTTCATTCTGATTCAGAAGGTAGTTAGGAAGGTCAAAAGAACATTGGTCACCCAGGTTAAACCAAACTTTGCTTCTCTTACAAATTAAAGAAGTGCGGGTTTGATAAATTACTACAATAAGAGAATTTACAGTCTTTCCCATGCTTACCAGACATAACAACTAAAATTCATCACTAAACATTAAACACACCAAGATCTTTGTGTCATGTCCGAAGTCTCGTGTTACAAGTAGAAGTTTGACTCACGTCTTCCTGTTCAATGTAGAGGACATGCTTTCTAGATTGCATCGAGAGATACAGACAGCATGTCACAACCAAGGTCACTGATGCCCAAGGTTCTGCCAAAAGTCAAGCTATATAACTAAGCAACATAAACAAAACAGGGCCAACAACTGTATCTATTGCTTCAGTAATCTGATTACATGTACTAATTCTTTTTCATCTTTTTTGCATCCGAGTGACGTAAATATGAAAAACATATAATGGTACTGTGTATATTCACATTTGATGCGTGTGTTATAAATAGTGATGGTGGAAGAATAAGGCAATCAGAGAGCTACACTGAATGCACTTGTGCCGTATTTGGGAGTAGTGCTCTTTTTTTGTTGCCGATATTATGTCCGATGGACGTGAGCGTTATGCTTGCATGGGCTGTTTATGCAGCTTGTGCACTAATATGCTCATAAATTTTTACGGTTTATACATATGTACTTGTGTATTTGACTTATCGAAGAGAAGAAAACAACAAGACAAAGAAAAGAAAAAAAGGAGAAGGCCAAAATTCGTGACTTTATATATGGTGAATCATGGCTTTTACAAGCAATAACACACATTAGATTGCTGAAGGATTTACTGACACAATGTGCAAGCTATAAGCAGAAAGCTGATAGATTAACCAATACAATACAAAACAACTCAGGGGAGGGACTTACTCCCCTATATGAATAGTCTTGTATCTTGTATTGGCTTACATGCATACTTTGTGTGAGTATTTGGCACATTTAAACTGCACCCTCTTGAGCACTCCCATGCGTGCCTTTGATTGCAAAGTTCATAGTTTGTACTTAAATAAAATTCTTGCTCAGTTTGAATATTAATGGAATTTGAATAGCTTCAGTTACATGGAAAGATCATCCAGATCTTTCAAAGAAAGTGATCGAGTGGAATCCATCTACTGCATGGACTAAATAGGTTTTTGGTTGTTAGGTTTTGTTGGGAAGGTTTAGTATACATCTTTGTAAATTAGTTGCATGTAATTTTTTTCTTTTCACTTATCATCAATAGATGATTTTGCTTGTGTTTGTCTTTCATTAAATTTGGCAGTCATGCATATATGTGTGTGAAGGTTCATTGATGTACAATTTTCCTTCACATCCTTTTGTGTGAGCTTAGCTGTGTAACCAGCCAAGCTGTATCGGGTAATATATTCATGCTTCTGTTACGTCATTGTTGACTGATGCATTGCATAATCACGCTCAGCACCAATGACTGAGATTAATACCCATCTTTTTTTTTCTTTTTTTTTGTCTCACACGTTGGTCTAATATTCAGTCTGCATAACTATAAGAATCTTGAACACTATCTTCACCCTTCGTATTTTCATGTGCAGGTGATTCAACATGGTGTTATAGTTCCTGATGAAGAATGAACCAAGTCATTTTGCTCTTTCTCTAGTGCACTAGTGTCTTGTTTGGCTCTCTAGAATTGTATTTTCATTTGCCAACTTATTTTCTTCATTTTTTTCTCGTTCTTGTTTGCCTACTAACAGTGAACAATTTGTGCTCCAAAGTTTGAAAGCATCTTATATTTGGGCTTGTTAGCAATTCAGAACCTGTTGTTCAGCCATGCTTTGGGGGAGTTCTATCCGTGTATAGTTCAGTGTCATTGAACCTCTTAAAAGATGGTTTATTTGTTTCATTTTCTCTAGACCATCCTTCAATTCTGAATAGTTTTATTTCTGGTTTGCTGGTAAGCCTGCAACAGAATGTATTTTTTTTTCAGTTTGTGTGGGTTAGGGGATTAATTCTAATAATTAATGTTATGCTTTTATAAAACATAAATATTTGAGTCTTGTTACATATCGAATTACGATTGCTATGTATATCATTATTTTTATTTAAGATCGGATAAGCGTATAAAATTAGTTCACTTATCAAATAAAAATATTATCAATTAAAATTATTTATTATATAATTTGCAATATATATTATTATACTAAATACTTCATCCCATATCCATATAAAACCGTTATCATTCGATTTAACCCCGTTTTTAAATTATGGCCGACTACTTTTAAATTTTTTATTAGAAAATTTTAGACAGCTTTTAGTGTGCTGAGAAGATTTCAGTACAAGTTATTTTCGTGTTCGGCCATCACGTAACATACCAAAAAGAGATACTACATCTAATTTAAAATAAGAGTCCGTTCACTTTAAGGTATTTCAAAGTTTCTTTCTTTTCTTTTCTTTTATTTTTGTAAAAAAAAAAAAAAAAAGAACACTAGTGTAATATTTAAACTAATATGCTCTTTGTTCTGCAAACGGCGTCCCATTAGCATAAAAACTAAAATCCCAAAAGAGTATTTTTTTTTATTGATAATGGTATAAAATAATACAATATTCTTAAGTTTGTCGACATATTTTCATTATTATGTCATCATTAATAGATTAAAAATTATTATTTTATGGGTAAACATGAAACAAAAAATATATTTAATATTTATAAAATTTATAAGTGAGATTTTTTTTTGGAATGAATGTAGTAATAATTTAAAGTGCTTCTATGATTAAAAAAATAAAAATAAATTATAAGTCAACTGAAATTATCATTTTCAAAAATGATACTTAGGTTCCATGACAAGTGAAAATCGTTAGAATAATCCCTCATTATTTAAGCCCAATTTATTGGTCTAGGAATTCAGCCCATTACAAAAATCCTTATTAAGCCCAATTTGTAGGTCCAGGAACTTCACCCGTCACAACAAACCTAATTTTGCTTATATAAAAGTTTCTCTTAACAACCAAAAAACCCTAGTGCTGCTGCTTCTGAAGAGGTTGAAGCCGCTTTAAGTTTCTCAACTTATCTTTCTCCTTCTCTCAACCTCAGGTAAACCTATATCCCTATCAATCTCTCAGTGTTTTAGTGAAAAGAAGTGTTTGATAATCTTGTAATCGACAATTGGGCTGTTATTTTGGGTACAGTAAGGAAAGAAGTAAAAATGGCGTACGCAGCAATGAAGCCGACAAAGCCAGGGTTGGAAGAACCCCAGGAGCAGATTCATAAGATTCGAATCACTCTCTCTTCCAAGAATGTTAAGAACCTCGAGAAAGGTATCTATGATTAGATCAGATAAGATCACCCCCCCATGTTCATTCTTGTTCTGTTTTGACCTTACCATGTCTTGCTTCTTTATGTTGTTAGATAGGACTCATTTGATTATTGTTTTGATATTGTTCATTTTGCTTAGATTATCTGACTCTAACAAGTTTCATTCATTTCATGGGGATTTTAATTAATATCCTAATATATATCATCACAAAGGAGACCCATTTGAGTTTTATCCTGTTTGATGTGTGAAATCCTAAAAATTCAAATTGTGTTGTGACTATGTTTAAAATTTCAAAATGACATTTTTGTACTTGGTAATTTCTCAAGTAGTTTCCAATACTGGCTAGGTCAAAATCAAATAAATTGAAATCAATTTTGAATTTTAGGATTTCACAAGTTGACTAGAAAAAAACAAACAGTACTCATTTTGGAGAACAGAGGAAGTATGATGTTGTCATACAATTTTAGAAAAAAAACAAACAGTACTCCTTTTGGAGAACAGAGGAAGTATGATGTTGTCATACAATTTCAATTCGCTTCTTGTTTTAGTTTCATTCATTTAATTGGAATTTTATTTAATGTCCTTTTATATATCCATGATAAATATGATTTTGTCATACAATTTAAATACACTGCTTGTATTTATATATCCATGATAAATTGAGCTTACATTTTTCAATTCTTCTGAGCTTCTATTTCTTGTAAATGTATTGTAAACTTTATTTTAGCAAAAAATTTGTATTAGGTTATAGCATTTGGAGTATCAGCAGAAGTATTTGAATGCCAAGGAAAGGGTGGTCTATATTTTCTCCTACGTGCTTGTAAATGTAGAATACTATATGGTTATTTTCTTTTGTTGAATTTTTAATGCTTATCACTTGATTATAAATGATAGTGTGTGCGGATTTGGTTCGTGGTGCCAAGGAAAAGCTATTGAGGGTTAAGGGTCCTGTCAGGATGCCAACCAAGGTTCTTAAAATCACTACCAGGAAGTCTCCTTGTGGTGAAGGTATTGCTTTTAACATTCATAAGCTTAAATTTATCTACCTCTTTCTACTTACAATTATAGTTGATTTTGAGTACATTTCTTATTGTAGTTGCAATTTATAAAGTAGAATTCTTTTTTTTTATGTGTGAAACCAGTGGAGTTTTCTTCTATAGCTGTTTAATCTGCTGTTATTTTCTTCTTTTTATTGTTTTTTTGGTTGCTTGTTTCCCTTCTTTCAAGTACCTGTTATTTTTCAGAAACCTTGGGATTCTACTGGCAAGATGGTTGCAACCATTTTTTAAAAATCAGAAACCATGTTGCAAGTCAGACTTTTTTCTCCCTCTTCATTTGGTATTGTTAATTTTTGCTGGTTGTCAACATACGAAAATCTTTTATCAAGAGCTTCTAAAATCTTGAAAGCACCAGTTATTATCTTTTACAAAGAGAATATGAAGCATTAATAATATATTATCTTACTTTTCCCATACAATTGAGAAAGCTGTTAACTAACTCCCTTTTAACCTTGTTCTGTTGAAAACCTCAAAACTATTATTTTTCATTTTAAAGTACTACCGAGTATATTTTTTAGATTGTTTTTAATTATGTACTTCATAATGTATTGAAAACTCATGCTTGGGCAACGGGGCTAGCTATGATAATTTCAAATAATACTTTTTGTCATTTTGAGACCAAGGGTGGTTTAAATCTGTATATTCCCAGTACACTTCTTAAATTGCCAACTATATTCTCTGAGTTGATGCTTATCTTGAGTGAAAATGTTAAATTTTTGAAATTTTCATAACTAAATTTATATGTTTATAGAAAATCTTTTACAAGTACTTTATAATGTAGTATAGAAACTCATGCTTTGGTTATTTAACTAATATTTATTTGTACAAAGAACAAATTTTTTATTGCCAGACCTAGTGTAATAGTGTTGTAATATTTAAATCTGTATGTTACTAGAATCCAAGAAGTACCTTGCATCTCTAACTAATGATCAAGAAGTATCTTGCAAGGTTCTTTACTAATGTAATTTTATGTACCAGCCGTCACTTGTCATCAGATTTTTATATTTATTTTTATCCACTAGCTGTCACTAATTGAACATGAATTGAAATATGAGTTTTGAAGATTTTTGAAGATAGATATTTTATTCATTCTCACGCTACCCCCAACTATTTTGGGATGAAACTTGCCGAGTAATCAATTGCATGCTTGTAATCATGTGGTTGCTTACTGTTAAATAATGTATCCGACTATGTTTGTCATGGTTAATGTTTTGTTCTAAAGACTGCAACTATGTGTTTGTTGTGAAACTATTTCTCTTACCTCACTCCCCCTATCTCACTGTATGTTTTTCAAGTAGTCGCTCTTTTGTATTTTTATTGTGTGATATTTTGCAATGAATTGGGGCCGGGTGGAAGAAGGAAATATCTGCAAATCCCTAAAATCATCACAGATCAAGCTCTCTTTGATGCTTAGTGGTTGAACCTTTTACTCTTCAACGGGTAAGGACTCTTCCTCTTAAAGAAAAGGGTGTTGTCATATCCTATTGCCATGTGAAGCGCAGAGTTTCTGCAATTACCTATTGAGACTGACCATGAGGGGAAAAACATTTTTACTGGCCAAAGAAATGGGCGTTCTCATATCCCGTCGTTTTGAGGAGCACAGTGATTGTTTCAATTTCATTGTAGCTACATTTTGATGCTTTGAAATTTTCCATGCTAAATGTTCTTAATGTGTAAAAGTAGTATAATTCTCACTAATAGTAGGACTTTTGCTTGTTTGGCCTTGATAACTGGAATTACTCTGGCTTGAAACCTTTCCCTTTCAATGTCCAGGAACCAACACATGGGATAGATTTGAGCTTCGCGTCCACAAACGCGTGATTGACCTCTTCAGCTCTCCTGATGTTGTTAAGCAGATTACTTCCATTACTATTGAACCCGGTGTTGAGGTCGAGGTTACCATTGCTGATTCCTAAATATGCCTCGTCTTTCTTTGATTAGGTAGTGTGAACCTTGTGTTTGATGGCCCTTTGGTAGCTTGGGAGTTTAATTTTCGAGTGTCTAAAGTTGTTGGCTCAAGGTTTGTATTAGGCTTCATGTAGTAAGAGTTTTATTATTACAATTTTGATGTTGAAAAGTTGTTTGAATTCAAGAAAGGGATTGCTTTGTTGTTATTTTCATTATCAGGATTGTTGAATGCAATTTTATATTTATCACAGCAACTTCTTTCATTTAGCCAGAGATTATCAATGGTTTCGTTCCTTGTGGTTGGATTGTCCAACCTAATATACTTTTTTCTGTTAAGTTTGGTTTTGTTTGCTCCATGGCTTTTATATGTAAAGTGTTTTCTCATTTTGGAAACGTTCGGTTCTCGGAACTGAAAATAATACATGGCATCTTGTTATTTAATTGTTTCTAGTTGTAGATTTATTTAGAGTCTTGTATGATAAGTGGTTTTAGTAATAACAAGGTCGCTCTGTCATTTAATTGATTTTATTAATGATATGATTGTTATTTTACTATTTTATTAATGAAAATGACCTTGTTTTGAGGTTGTTGCTATAGCAACTAGTTGTGGCAATTAGGGTTCATTCAGTATATACTACAGGCATACACCCTGAAAGACCAAAACCAGATATGTATAGGGAACGGACATGGGTGAGTTGCTAGAACTGATTAAAATGGGTATCCCATCTTTAGATGCAGTTGGCGCATGGGGCTTGGGGCTTAGCACAAGGGAAAGTTCATCTGGAGGGGCTTTCTTTATTATGACAAGTACTGTTTTCTTTTCTTATTTGGATTGGTTCTTCCTTCCTTAAACTTACTATATTATCCTGTGTTGTCATATTTGATTCTATTTCAGTTTGGTGGTATATATCTCAAGCCAACAATATGCAGGTCACATGCACAATCTCTGTTCTAGTTGAGCGAAAGTCTGCCAGTAGTGTATCATCAGCTTGGTGATAGTATGAACATAGAACCTGAAGAGTCTGTCTATAAATACAAACGAGACAAAGAAAAAGGAAAGTTAAGCCAAAGCTGATATCATAATTAACAGCATATGCCCTACATCAAACACGTAATTCATTAATTAGTACTCTCGTTAAACTATAACTCGCATCATTCTTGTAAAAAAGTTGCCTTTGCTTCAAGTTCGTGATGCATTTGAGATTGGAATTCCGAAAAATTGATTGTAGAATTCACCTACAACTCTTCTTCTCCGTTCTTGAATACTGATAATAATGTAAATATCACTGAACAAACTTTTTTAGCCCCCGTCTGCAAATCTGTACTTGGTTTATACCCAATCTCCTTCTGTGCCAAGCTTATATTCGTATGCGTATATAAGACATCCCCATTTCTCGGCATTGTCATCACATTTTTCCTAGCCTTCACCTTCAAATACTTCTCCAATATGCTCACAAGCTTGCTCACAGTCACAGGGGAAGTGTTTCCAAGATTATAAATCCGAAATTGTGCAGTCCCTTTCTTTATTCCACCGCTTCCAGTACTCTTTTTTGCAGTATCCAGAGCACCCAAACACCCCTTTACTATATCATCAATGTAGGTAAAATCCCTTGCAATACTGGTATGATCAGGACCTTCAAAGATTTGTATGGCCTAACCTTTTAATATATCCCTTGCAAAGAAGAAATAGGCCATATCTGGCCTTCCCCACAGTCCATAAACAGTGAAAAAACGCAATCCTGTGATTGATAATCCATATATGTGATTGTATGTATGTGCAATCTCTTCACCAGCTTTCTTGGTAGCTGCATAAAGACTAGCTGGTTGGTCTGTTCGATCTTTTTCTGAAAAGGGTACTTTTGAATTGAGTCCGTAAACAGAGCTAGAGGATGCCCAAACAATTGCTGGCTGTGGATATGCGGATTTGCAGCCTCGAGAACACTAACAAGGCCTGCAAGGTTGCTATGAATGTAAGAACTTGGGTTCTTCATCGCGTACCGGACACCTGCCTGGGCTGCCAGGTGCATTACATGTGTAAATGTAATAACATCGAAAAGCTTCTTTAAAAGGTGTGCGTCATTGATGTCGCCTTCAATGACGAACACGCCAGCATGCTCTAAGAGTTTTTGTCGTGCCCGTTTCAATGACGGGTCGTAGTAGTGGTTGGAATTATCGAGACCCAAGACTCCGTCTCCACGGTGCTTGAGTGCTGTGGAAACATGGGTCCCGACAAAACCAGAAGTTCCCGTCACAAGGACAATGAATGAGGTGACAGGAGCTACTGGTTTTTGTGTGTGCAGATGCACGCACGAGCTTTTCCCATTTAGGACCGCCCCAAGATGTTGTGGGGCGGCCATTGGAGGGTGAATGGAGCAGAAGTAGGATGAAGAAGGCAAATATAGCAATCCAAAAAGCCAGCCTGGTGGCTGAAAAGGTCCACCGGCGGCGAGGTTTGTCCATCTTAAATTTCCTCGGTGTTTGTGGGTTGGTGGTAGATGATGCTAACATTTCCATATTTGATGTGATAAATGATTGAAAATTAAGATACTTTTGGTCTGATATTGATGAAGAAAGAAAGTTGGGAATTTGGCTTTTAATTATTGTACACAGAATCTTTTGGTTTCTTCAAGGAGAGGGACTGATTTTTCTAGATAAAAGCTTTGGGTAAAGGGGACTGTGTATTTTGAAGGAAGAGAGAAGGATTCCAAGAGGAGGAGTTGGGAGGAGAGAGAATGAGAGACGGGCGTTTAGAGAAGAGGTTATCAACATTTTGAAAGCTTTATCAGCAAACACCTTATCCTTATTTCAAACGTAGTAAGTGCTTACTGTTATAGTTTGGTACATCCGAAAAAGTCTTTTATCATTTATTATTCAGCTAATTTGCTGATTATCAGATTTTATTTTATTTTCCCTTTTTTCTAATTTTAATCAATTCAATATTATACCTGATTTTTCAAACATAACATGTAAATGTAGCAAAATTAGGTGACAAAATCTATTACTCGATCAAAGCTCTGTTTTCCCCTCATTTTAAGCATATCCTCTCAAGTTTTAACTTATAATTATCTCACAATTATGCTTTCATTTGCATGCCCGTAATATTGATATAACATCCGCAATCATCCATTAATATAACATTCAATTAAAACATCATTGCCCAAAAAGAAAATCAGAAGCACTTAAATGAAAAGCACACGAGTGCAACGGCACAAGCCACAAAGTGAGACAGTAAGAACCCGCTTTGGGCTAATAAATGGGCCAACTTTGGGCTGAAATTGATAGTTTGGGCTGTTGCCGAACTATGTTGGATAGCGGGAGTGTCAAAGTTTAGTCTCAAAACTATTCAATCTAGAGTCACCGTAGGCATGATGGAATTCGTAAAATACTCGGGGAAAAAGGAAAAGGAAAACAAAATAAAAAAAATGTTGAAATAAAAGAACAAAAATTATTTTAAGGAACATGATTTTAATTATATATACTTCTTAAAATGGGAAAAAAGAAGAAGTTAAAATACATTATGTGGATAGTTATTTTTCTTTTCTTTTATGTATGTAATAGTTATTTTTTTGTGGAAATAAAATAATAATTAGATAAAATAGTTACTTTTTTGTGCGTGTTTGTAAGTTGACAAAGCGGTGTTTAAGAACATATTTTTAACAAATAAAATTCTTGAATGAGTTTAAACTCCAAAAATCTTAAAAACTGTTAACCAAACATCTACAATATCCTTAGAATTCTCTCTTTTTCCTGTATATACTATATTTGTTAATTATTTATAGTTATTTTAAATAAATTTAAATATTTAATGGTTTGAGTTAAAGTTATTTTATCTTTTAAGCGTGTCTTAAAGAACTAAAGTTTAAGGGTCTTCTTAACATGTGCCCTAAGAAAATTCAGTCGGTGTGCTCATTTAAAGGTGATGGATTGGACTAATATGATTGCAGGTAAGCGTAATAATTAAGGGGCGCCGCGGAATCCACTCGTCACTAAACAAAACAGACACACTCCACATTGGTAGTACTACTGTCAATGAGAGTTTCTCATCATATTTTGCAGCTTTGGTTGAACTTGAACCCCACCAGCATTCGCAGAAACTTTTTCATATTTTTCCATTATTCTTCATCTCCCAGATTAATAAGTAATTAAACAGTTTTTAAGTACTGCAGCAACCATTGTACTCCACCACATATATATATATATATATATATATATATATATATATTGTCTCAATTTAATAAAATTCATTTTCATTTTTCACTTATTAATTATGAGATTCATTATTTTCAATAAGTAAATATTTTAATATGGATCATGTTAATTTTAAATTTAAAAATTTATCTAATAATTGATTTTTAAAAAGTTAATATATTAATCTTATACTTTATTTAAAACAAATGGAATATAAATAATTAAACAAATGTATATCATTTTTATTCTTGAAACTAGTAGGAAATTTGGAATGATTAGTTAATAGTACAAGGAACCATTTAGCATCCTTCCCTTTTATGCACGAGAAGGATAACAATCATTTCCCAATCTCTTTCGGCTTGTTTCACCAATAAAATTAAGGACAACTCTGTTTGAATGAAGATATTTATTTTCATTAACTGTAGAGAGTCTCTTTAATTTCTCTGACGAAATCTTGCGGAAGAGTTGTTTTTGGGACATTGGATTCTCACCGATGTTTGCGTTTAACACCTATGAACTCCCAACCAAAGAGCCCAACTAATGAACACCAAAAGCAAATTTGGAACCATAAAACTTCCTAAGGTGGATCCATTAACCGAATAAGATAAGCTACAATATATATATATATATATATATATATATATATATATATATATATATATATATATATATTATATATATGGCTCTCGAGAATCTTTACCATATGGCTCTCGAGAATCTTTACCCCAACAAAAAGAGATGCTATCTTATTCACTCCCAAGCTCTAGTTAGTTTCTTAACTTTATTATATATGCATTTTGGTTTTAGTAATTAATCTCGAACAATTTATATAATAAAATTCAGCTAGCTGTCATTCAAGTTTCAATTAACACCAACGGGTTCTATAATCTTCTAGATTAAATTTGACTAAATTTCAAAGGCTGGCAAATAAAACTAAGGTACAATCAACGTACTATTTTGTCCAAAGATAATACATCTACTCCGACCACGACCGTAGACGAAAAATTGTGTAGATTGGTCATAGATTTTTATAAATAATGCAACCTTCTGTCTTTCTTTCTTTCTTAGAACCCTAAATTTGAATACATATATATGGGACTGAAAATGAAAATAAAAATAAAAATGTAAAAGAAATGAAGATACTTTCTGTCCGAGATAACACTGCCACACTGTAAAAGAAGACCGGCGGTCCCAAAATAGAGGACCAACAAGAAGATATCTATCATCAAAAGACGTGCGAGCGAGCGACCAACAAAAGTCGAAATTACGAAGCTAACCCTACCACCCAATTCCTTCCCGCCCAACAATCAACACACTAATGTTACAATTACAGTAGAAAACAAAAGGTGATCCATTCAGACTCTTCACATTGGTAAAAATCAAATCACAGTCACATCAATTGACGCCCGCACCCTCTCTCTCTCTGTCCCACTTTTTCTGATTCTTGGCTCCACTTTCTCATCTACTCTTTTAAGAATCTATCTGTCCTCCATTACCCGTAATTCAATGGCCCAAACACCCCCTAAGGCCTAAACTACTACTACTACAAATTTCAAATTATGGAGCAGCATCAAACTATCAAATATCAATATATATAATATATAATCTACACACGACTCATCCTCTTACTCTAAAACTTCATACGTTACTCGGTTAGCTACCCGCTAACATGAGCGAGGGTTGCCTCTGCCGGTTCCCGGCGATCTTCACTCTCACTGTACTATCATCTGTCTTCCTCTTCTTGTCACCCTCCGACGGATGGCGTCCATGGCCGAACCAAACCATGAACATCTCTAAGACTGAACTCCAGTTCGGAAGCTCCAAAAAATACGAAGGCTCATCGGAGTTCGTCAAACTCCGGTACCATATGGGCCCAGTTCTCACCGCCAACATCACCGTCCATATCATCTGGTACGGCAGGTGGCAGAATTCCCAGAAGAAGATCATCCGCGAGTTCATCAACTCGATCTCCACCGCCGGCGGTCGGACTCACCCCTCCGTCTCCGGGTGGTGGAAAACGGTTCAGCTCTACACGGACCAGACCGGCGCCAACATTTCCCGTACGGTTCACCTGGGTACGGAGAAAAATGACCGCTTTTACTCTCACGGTAAATCTCTAACTCGGTTATCTATACAGTCTGTGATTAAAAGTGCCGTCACAGCCAGTACCCGACCCTTACCCATCAACCCGAAAGGTGGTGTCTACTTGTTGCTCACTTCGGATGACGTATACGTCCAGGATTACTGCCAGAACGTTTGTGGGTTCCACTATTTTACCTTCCCGTCAATCGTTGGGTACACACTACCGTACGCCTGGGTGGGTAACTCCGGCAAGCTGTGCCCGGGTACGTGCGCGTACCCCTTCGCCGTACCAGAATATATCCCGGGACTGAAGCCGGTGAAGTCACCGAACGGTGACATAGGGGTTGATGGAATGATAAGTGTGATTGGGCACGAGATTGCTGAGATGGCGACGAACCCATTGGTGAACGCTTGGTACGCGGGTACTGACCCGGTTTTCCCGGTTGAGATAGCGGATCTGTGCGAGGGTATATATGGAACAGGGGGAGGTGGTTCATACACGGGGCAGATGATTAAGGACGCGGATGGTGCCACGTATAATATGCATGGGTTGAGACGGAAGTACTTGGTGCAGTGGGTTTGGAACCATGTGTTGAATTACTGTACTGGCCCTAATGCCCTTGATTAGTTAAATGCTTTTTTTGTTGGTAATTTATTTTTATTTTACGTTTGTTTGTGGAGTATTTTGGTAATGAAAATTAGCTATATATAAGGAAAAGCTTGTTCCAAGTCTTTACTTTTGTTTGTGGAGCTTTGTTTTGTTCATATAATAAGCGTAGTACTCCACCATCAGCTCAAGGGTATAATTTACTATTCCCTCTATCTTTGTACCAAGATAAAAATCTTTATTATTATTTTAGGTAATTTCAAGTTAAATGTCTATTTATCTTAAATAATTTATTTTTTACAATAATTTGTCCATAATATCTTTAGTATTAATTGTCATATTTTTATTTCCTATGCATATTTATGCGATTTTTATCCTGGGATTTTGGGAGTATTTAAGTGCACTCTTACTAGTTGAATTGATTTAAGTAAGAGTTTTAAGGGTGTGTTTGATTAGCTCTGATTAGCTCTTAATTGGACTGTCTCTGATTCGATCAGAGGCAAAAGTTGTTTGGTAAAAAAATTTATCCCTCTTAATGGCTCTTAATCGGTTAGACTTCAAAATAAAGATGAACCATCTAGAGGCAGATACAATTGTATTCATTTTATTCAGACATTTTAAAAAAATAATTATCAAACAATATTTTTTTATTCAGATACAATTGTATTCAGATGCTCTATATTATTCAGATGTCTAGACTATTCAGATCTTAATAACCAATTTTATCAAACACCACCTAAGTGCCCCAATTGAGTAATTGTATATTTCGGATGCGGAACAAACATATTACCGCAAAAAGTGTCATTTAACTTGTTAAGTAGTTCTCCTTTCACCCCATGAGGATTTTTTATTTTTATTTCTATCCGTCAGTTAGGTTTATTATTACAAACACGGCTAAAAACTAAGATTATTCAAAACAAACTACACATTGAAGATTTTTAATTTTGTCTCTGTCCCATTGACTAATATTTTGAGGTTTGTCTCCATCCCATGATAATTAGTCACACGTCGCTCAAAATGTGAGATTTAGTAACACTTGATTTATTTTATTATTGAAGATTTATATATACACTAAATTTTTTATTTACCCACACATTATTTATCTCATCTTTCCGGAGACAAAATTTTTTATACCTTTAATTATTCTTTTCAAGACGAAGGGAGTATTAATTTCATCAAAAATAACAAATATTTATATCTATATTTTAAAGCTTTCATTGAAGGTTTTGTATAATTGTATCGTGTGTTATGTTTTTTGTTTTTTTCTTTAGTCCTTACAATTTTAATTATATTAATATTTTATTTTTTTATTTAATTTTTAAAATTTTGTAAAATTCTTATTTTAACTTGCATAATTAATTTACGCGCCGCTGCGTGCTAGTTTATATAAAGGGTATATAGGGATTTGGAAATTTTGAGAGCAAATAAAAGAAAAGGTATTGAAAAGAAGGGAATGATATTGATGGACGTGCGTGGTGAAATGTTGGGAGCTTTATGAGGTAAGATTAAGACATTTTGTGCGTAAGGTATAAGTGTTATTACTGGGGGAACATGTAGGGGAGCAGTACACTTATTATGTTTTATTTTTTTGGCTCTATTTTCTTCTATTGGGATTTGAGCCACGAGTCATATTTATTACTAGTACGATATTATGATGTGCTCATTTTTCCTGTTGCCTTTTTCTAAAGGATCGCTTTCTTTGTAGGATACTTTTAATTTGTACGAATAAATAAAGAAAATTAAATGAGTCATGTTTCTTACCATATGGCCTCCGGATTACTGTATATAAAAAATAATAATTAAGTCAAAAAGTTTGTCAGCATAATTATATTGTTTATGCCAAATTAAATTTTTAATAAATAATTAAATATCTTTAAAACTGATATATTTTATAATTAAAATTTAAAATTATTACGTATTAAAGAACGGGATGAGTATTAAAATAATACGATCACAATCATATCACGGAGAATAATAAGACCTACTAAAAGCATTACGGTTGTTTGACCAGTGAGCACAAAACTCACTTTACACTTTTTTTCTTTGCGTTCCCATCCCATCCCATCGTATTACTACAAAAACCAAAGATAACGTGTCCTGCACTTGCAGTTGATGGCCTCTATAATATACTACTCCCTTCCCTCCGTTCCTAGAAAAGAGACGAAGAAATAATTTTCACACAAAAAATAAATAAAACAGAGTATAAATTTTTTCCTCATCTATCAATAGATTTAGAGAGAAAGAGAAATAATGTAAACTATTCATGTGTGATGCGAGTGACGTATAATTTAAAGTAAATTAATTCATTCAAAAAAATTTCTAGTTGGATTGTTGATTTTGCTAATTCTTTTGAGAATAATATTTTTTATCAACTTTGTCATCCGTTTAGAAATAGAGGGATCATGAATTTAAAAATCTATCATCGCCTATAAGAAAAAGCTATAATAGAACAAATTTCATTATGACAATCGAACACCAGTAGCTATAAGCAGCACACATGCATATAAACTTGAACTAGTCAAACACATACTTAAACAAAATTTGATCAGACCCTTAATCCGTATGAATGCTCATTGCATCATAATAACCCGGAAAATGAAACACAGAGCAAATATTTTAAATAGGAAGTTTGGGTGGCAATATATTAAATCCATACCTTATAGCATATCTATAGAGTCCTACTACCAACCAGAAATTGACGCTCATTATGTGAGATTATTATTACCATACTCAGAAATAACCTAGTGTCATTCTACATCACCTTATGATGCATGCAAGAATGACAGAGAAAGAAAGATTTCACAAAGCTTTTTTAGGTTGAACGCGAAAGAAAATGCAATGAGTAAAGAGTAATAACCTGAGTTAGTACTTGCCACTCATGAAGTCCGTAGATTCTTTTGAAAAAAGGTACTGAATTCCAATTACTCACCTGATGTATTGAAAGAGGCAAGCTTGAAATGCAGCTATAAGGTCAAGCAGCAAGACAACAGTTTTCTGGATTAGAAAAGTAGGACATGATGAAAGATGATGGAGATGTATTGCAGCCTTCTTCAGTAGCCCCTACACCTGCTTAGCAGCTCTTTCAACTGCCGCCTAATCTCCTCATTGGCCAATGTCGATGTCCTGTTGTATAAATTGCTAAGTTTAAAATTTAAGAGTTTCATAATATAGTTATTAAAATGTAAAGATTCAAGAGTTAATATATTGTGAAAGGGTTGAAATCGATTTCAAAGATCACCATACATTACCAGGCATTTTTTCTGATTAACACCACACCATTGTTCGGGATGGAAGTAGTCTGCAGCAACATCATTGTCCAGACTACAGACTAATAGTTAGCAGGAAAATTGAATATCTGACCTGCGAATGAAACTGATGTGAGTCCTTGACTATGTACTTGGCCACTCTAATAGTTTCCAGAATACACAATTAATGAGACAAATGCTTGTTAAAAAAAAAAGACAAATGCTAGTTGAATGCAGGAAAGTGCTGGGAAGACGCAAAACAAGCTCACCGCACGGTACAAAGGATAAGCCAAAATGGTTTGTAGGTATGAAAGTATTGACTCATCCAAACATGAAACTCATCAGCATTATTTATGGGAAGTCACTTAGTAAAAAGATCAGACTCGGACCAAAAACTCTGGAAGAAAGAGGGACAAGTAGAAGCGGGTTCAACACGTGAGAATTCAGCATAAGCTCAAGCTGAAAGAAAATATTTTCCATACTACTGAATTAACTATACCATGCAACTTCATACACTGTTTGTTGTGTCCAATAGCAAACTGCAATTGATACGAATCTTTTTCATTACATGCCTGTTAGAAGCTGGCTCTAAGATCATGAGCTCCCTTATGATGAACACCAACAGGCCATAAAATGAAGCTCCCTGCATATTTTTGAACTCTCCAAACAACAAGTGACTTCGACATACTATATACAAATCTAAACAATTGGTAAGCTTAAACTTGAGATGATCAATGTAGACTGCAAGAAAAAATTTCTGAAGAGGCCATTACTTGCAAGGAAATCCACCATGTTTAGCTAGGAAACTATAGCAAACAGAACCTTTTAATAAGATCCACATATGACAAGAAACCTTCATGTTAATGAAAATTCCTCTAATGATTTCTCTCATTTCATAAATCAGGGTTATTGCACATAAAACCTCCAACATGATAAGGAATACAGACAATAGTACAGCCAAAACAAACTAAGTTATAGTCACCAGTAAGATACAAGATTCACCATTTCTTGCTAATACCCAAAAGTATTTTACTCGCAAAATATCAATTTTGACTATTGGCTTTCTCATTCTGCACATACTTCAGCACTCCATAGGCAACTGTTCCCGCAAAAAATAAGATAACTGTCGGGGTAAAAGATGGGTACACATACTTCACACAGAAATTATCCCATTCTTCTGGTAGGAAACCTGTAAATGTGCAAGGGTTTATACATTATAACTCAAAGTAAAACAAATCAAAACTTTCAGATATAAAACAAATTCTACTTCTTGATATGGAGCGAGTAATATCCACATTCTGGGATAATTTCTTCAAAACGCATTAAAATTATACAAACCCCTGCAATTAACCTTCCTACTAAACACAGATATTTGCAAAATTCCCTAATCATAGTTTCTGTACTAACACCACATACATAAACAGTACTTATAAAACAATAAATTGAAGAACTACCTCATGAAATTTTAATATCTTTGCATATATATTAAATCAGATATTAAAAGGGTCGCTGATTATATACCTGATACTGCAAGAAGGATTCCCTGAACAAATATGATAGAACCGAGCCCTAACCAAGTAAGAAGAAACGCACTCTCATTTTTACCCTGCTCCTTGAACTTTCCCTCATCTTGTTCTGAAATAAACTTGGGTTTTTCAATGGGTGTTCGGCGAATTATTGATGCCCTTTCTCTCTTACCCTTCTGTTTCTTCTTTGCAATTACTGGATTTGAACTTGATGAAGTAGTTGAAGAGCCAAACCCTAGGCCAGTTGAGTTGGGTTTCTTTGGTGGTGGGGCCACGGTGGATGAGGTGTCATCAGGAATTGGTGTCTCTGTTGAAGAATCTTGGGATTTTATGGAAAATCTTGTGGGTTTGGAGAGAGAATAGAGGTAAGGTTTGCGGAGAAGAAGATGGGGATTCTTCAAAGGAAAAGTAGAAGATGAGTGGACTAATAGCGCCATTTTCAGTTTAGTTAGTTAGCGTTTTGCTCTCCCTTCTATGTAGTAGGTTTTAGGCAGATTTGTAAATAATGCATTTATATTTTTTTTGGATAATACAAAAAATAATGATATTGTATTTATTCCATTGAAAAAGTAACTAGGGATAAGTGCGACCAAATCACTTAATTATTAAGCAAATATTGTTTACAACATTCAATCACAATCACAATCACAATCACAATACAAGTTTGTCTATTTTTGACATCCTTTATATTTGAGAAAAGAAAATGATGTTCGGGAAAAGTATTTCTGCGTACTTCAACATGTAATGTCCGTAGGATGATTTTGATGAGCCAACACTAATTTTTGGTTCGGTTGATTTTTCTTCAAATCTAGAATAAACATTTTTCCTTGATCTTAACCACTTTGAAAGAACAAATGCAACTTAAGTCAGTTGACATTCTGAAATATGGTAGTCACATTTCATCAATTTTCTTGAGCAAAATAACAAATAATTCCCTGTAAAAAAACCTGCCATGCTATTACTACATACTTGTCACTAACAAACATACCTCGAGCTAAACCAACTTCCATTGTGGAGTGGAATGGAAATCTCCAAAATCACAAGCCTATGAGAAGATACCTAGTCATGTCGGCAAATAATGATCAAGCCCTACTGGCTCGAGTCACAACCACAATTAAGAAGACTACAACAGAGAGCAGGAAAGAAGTTCTCAGATTTTCCACAAAGGAGTCTGCAGCCTTTTCTGTTTTCTTCCCAATTTCCGGAGGCAGAAACAACTCATCCATCATCTTTGTTACTTTGTCGATTAAGTCCATGACTTTTGCCTTTGTGTTGATGAAAATCCAACTCAATATGTCCAATGCCGCTTTTGAATCATCAGAACCATCATCCGAGCCGGAACTCACATCAACATTGTTATCAACTGAATTTGTCGAAGAATTCCACGTCAGTAAATAACTTAACACAGTTGACAGTACCAATATTAGTTGTTATTAACTGGCATACAAAAGCTAGATAGTTACCATCTTACATTAGACACTTGTCCTGTTCACAATTGGGCAGAACAACAGATCAACAACGTGCGCGCGCACACAAACACAGAGACAATAAAACAAAGATGAAACCTAAAAGCTGTTATCAATCAACGATTCAAATTTCAACAGTAGCTAAAATCATGGTGATGCAAAAGTAACCCTACCAAACAAAGAGATAATAAGGAGTAACATACACGAGCAACATATTTATATTTGCATCAACGTAATTTTATGCTGTTTACTGTTTCCATATATGTGCTTCTTAAGTCACAGGTATTCCATGTTTCTTGATCTTGGGTAAATAGCTGCCCAATGTATTAGTAATACACTTACGCAGTTTTTACTAGCTCAAACTTCCAGGTTGAACCAATATATATTTCATTCATGTGCTGCTGGACGTAAAATGTTTTCGAGAAATACAGCTTCTACAATTTGTTTTGGTCTTTTGCTTGCTTAATGCTTTATGGTGTTAACGAAGTTTTCAATCCGCTTTTAAATATGCAGAGTTCTATAAATGTTTCTTATGTTTATTCCACAATAATAGTAATAAAGAACATAATGAAGATGGTATTAATGTTGTTATACATGTGTTTCATACAAGTACAATAGAAACTTTGCCCTATCAACAATGGCAACAAATGGGGATTCTGAGTTCTCTATTCAGTAAGAACAAAAAAAATATATTAATGTTGTTATACACATGTTTCATACAAGTACGATAGAAACTTTGCCCTATCGACAATGGCAACAAATGGAGATTCTGAGTTCTCTATTCAGTAAGAACAAAAAAAATTAGTACTTATCCTCGGCATATATTTACTCAGTAGCATGACAATACCTTAGCCATCAACTTCGGGATCAGAGAATTGTCAAACAATGTTTTTTTTTAATGTCATGCATCTAAAGATGATAGTTGATCAAACGAAATGGAAATAATTAATCCGAAGAATCACAAATTATACATAGAGATCATACAAACCTTCATCAAGTGACTCTCTAAGCTCTCGCACCACCTCATTGTTCAAAACAGCAACCCAGACAGCCTTATCAGATGATAATGAAAGTACCATTCTCTACACAAAATTTGAATTCATAAAATGAAAAACTTAATTAAGATATATTAATCTTGAAAAGATCTATTAATAAGAAACTTTTACAAAATAAAAAAATAGAAAAAAGGTAAATTCTGTTCCACACCCCATGTATGTCAAGAAAGAGGAAGTAATACCCAATTTTATTATTTTATTTTTTTTTGATGATTGAGAACGTAATACAGTTTTATTTTAATTCGTTTCATTTTCCAACTAACTGTAATTTTGTTGAAAAATTTAAATTTCTCAAAGAGCAAAAAATGTTGTAGTAGGCCTGTTTGATGATCTGCTGATACTGAATCTGAACAGAAGGCTCACCTGAACAGATGGTTCAGTCTGTAGTAAATGAAAAGCATCGTAAACTCTGTCAGACATACAAGACGATGACATTCTTGAATTAATTAGCTGCATTGAGGGCTCCATCCAATCTCCTTCTGACCCAACTGAAGGAACTCTGCCTAAATAAGCAGTTGGACTAGTACTTAGTTCTGCTACATCCTTTTCTGAATCATCAGCAGCTCTGTCCTTCATAAACTGTGAAAAGGACGCTGGGTCAAGGACCCTAGAAGACAAATCCAATTCCAAACAAGAAGTTGTATTAGTAAAGTCCGGGAGGGCCAAAAGAGAGAATAAATTGCTAATACAGAAGCATGAGTACAGCCACAAGGAATGCTGACACTACCAAAGAGCAACTCAAGTCTCGCCTGGTTACTCGCATTTAGGTTAACGCATTAGTATGAAAAGTAAGTCCATTCATGCATCAGACAACTTAAACAACTTGGATATATAGTCAGTTGTAAGTAGGTTATGTCAAAACAATAGCTTTTAGGGCAGAATTTCCAACTTGCAGATAACTTTGCTTCATGTTTCATCAATATGCATAATGGATCTTGGATAAATATATACTCTAATATACACACTTTATGGATACGGGCATCGATATCAACAAAATATCTATTTGTAACGTATGTTAATTTCACATTATCTAACATCCTTTACCTATATCACTTTTCTACGATTACGATGTAAGCACCCAAGTATTGGTTTCAAGAGTAAATGACAACATAAAGCACCCAGACTCTATATATGTTTCCATCTGAAACGAAAATATGCATCCCTTGTAAAATTATGGTATATATTGTAGTTGCAAGATAGTAAACCTCAGGCTGCAAGAATGTGGTTCATATCTGGCAGCAGTCACTTTGCAAGTGATACTGAAGGTTAGGTCGGTATTTAGTGTGCACCCAACCTAGCTACTTCAACTCTTTACTAAACAGAGTCAAAGATAAATTAATATAAAGCATCTCATTATAAAATACAATATTCATTAATTACATTTGCTTAAATAATACGTGGTGCAAAATAGAAAAGGGAAACGCAAGACTGTCACCATGTATTATTTATCATAAAGGTGACATAAAAACAAACAAACACAAGAAATGTAGAAAGTGAAACAGCCAATTAACTTAAGATGAATAGTTGTTGCATTGAGTTGCCTCTGAGTTGGAGCTATAGACCTATACTGATTTATATAACCCCAAATTTCATAATCAATGTCACTATTACAGTCACCATCAACATCCTTATTTAAATTAAAGTTGAACACTCAGCCTAGAACTCAGTAGGTGTTTGATGTATGATGTATGTCTTAATCCATCACCACTATCTATAACATCGCGCGCGCGCACACACACACATACATATATATATATATATATATATATAAAACAACATATTAATTGCAAGTAGACCACATCGTGGTTCATTTTACAGTAATCAACTTATCATCATCCTTGTTACAGTAAACCTAGGATTAACAAATTAATGACCAAAATGGCAGGGCTGGACTTCTTAAAATAGAAATTGGAAAAGAAATCCATTCTTGAAGGCTTTCGTTGCTTAGTATACACGGAGAGGGACCATAACCACAATCAAATAATCAACAATCATCCTGGTCCCTCCGTTCAATAAATAAATAACAAATTAAAAAAAAGAGTCTCATTTGCCTTTCTTTTTTTTTCCACAGAGATGAGAATCGTAATTCATTATCATGTCACCGTAACTAAACTAACAACTTATTAGTTTTTCGGATTCACCTGGAACTAAACTACATTCTTAATTTTGTGGATGGGGATATTAAAATAATTAATTTCTCATGAGACTGAGTAATTGATTTAAAAATCTATAATTAAAAACAGAGTAAAAAGTTCAACTCGAAATATAGACTCACTGGTGGAGAGAAGAGAGTGCATGTCTAACTTCATCCTGGGATGGAACATCATAATAAAACCCAAGTGAAAGTGGTGCCCTTTCATTTTCATGATCATTACCTATTATATCAATAAACTCCCACTCACCAAACTCATCAGAAGCACTGCAAGTAGGAGAAGAACAAGAAGAAGCCCAAGTGGAGGTGGCATATATTGGAAGAGTAAGTAAAGTAGATGAAGAAGTACTAGTGTTTGTAGAAGAGAGAGAGAAAGGGTGTTTGAAATTGTGGGTTTGTAATTTGTGGATGATGATGGTCTGGGAGTGGTGGAGTGAGAAAAGGGTTCTTGGGTTGTGCCACCACCGACCCGCCGGCACGAACAGCCCCTTGAACCGTCTTTAACATCAGAGCCCAGGGGAACCAGGACGACCCAAAGCTGCAGGGGCCCAAAATTAATTATAAGTGTACGTATATACGTGTATATATGTCTAAAGTTTCAGTGGTCCAACGATAAAATAGTTCTTTCTAATGGTATTGACTTGAGTTCTTCTTGGCTGTTGCATTTTGATTTTGATTTTGATTTTTTTTACTAACAGTCCAAAAGTGCAGTCAGTTATTAGCTTATATTTCAAGTGTACATGAAACTCCAACATTACTCTACTCCACCGACATAAATTTTCAATGCTTAAATTTTAAGGGGAAAGAAAAAGAAATAGCCTAATATGACAAATGACTAACCATAGGGTTAATTTCAAACAATGACCTTAAATGTGACATAATATTGACTACAAGGCAACCTTACTATTTTTTTAATTTATTTTTTAAAAAAACACTTTTACACTTGTTGATATAAAATACTGTTTTAATTATGTTGTGAAAAAAAATACAAAAGTACAAAAGTATTAAAAAAAAATTAAGACGCTGCCCCCGAACTCCCGCCACTGGGCACGCTCGAAAAATTTCGTCCAAATTTTTTTTGCTCTGCTTAACATACCATCTCCTCTTCCACAGCCTCTGCCTCCGCCGCTACCACCGCCAAATGATCTCTTCATGCTCTTATTCTCCCTACAGAATTTGACACATGATAAATCACCTTCTTTATTATTTTTTTTTTTTTGTTTTACACAAGATAAAAAGACCTTATTGATTCCTTTGAGAGAGGTTTATGACTAGATATATAGGTGATAATCAGTTGAGTGAATTCAAATTAATTAAAACTTGATTAATTATTTTTTATTAGGATAAGATTTGAAATTACATTTCATAAACAAAAAATAAAAAAATAAAAAAAGACCAAATTGATTAAACCATTTTCCAACCACTTAAGTATCGTGGGACCTGCTTTCCGCTACTTCACAGCTCAATTGCACAGTAGATTGTAGTTTTGTCTTAACTGAAAAATTAAAATAAAGGGACTGGCAACAGAAAATATAGTATAGTTTGATAAAAAAAAATATCATATATAATATATAAAATTAATTTACAATTTATAATAATACGATATCATACTAAGTCAAAAAAAATTAGTAATAATAAAATAAAGATTTTTTAAAAAATTGAACACTAAATGAAAATATATATTTTATAATTGATATATTTTGAAACATTCGAATAATTGTATTTTCCATTTAGCGTGTAAACTCTTTTTAGATAAATTTTTTTAATAATTATATGTACATTGTCTTATTCAATATAATTCAGTACACTTTTATATATATATATATATATATATATATATATATATATATATATATAAGCCAAACAAAAATATCAATCCGGTGTTAGTAATTATATTGACTTAATATTTATTAAAGTAAAGAATCCTATATTACCAGATAATGCAAAATAAAAACATTACTATATAATAGTATTAAAAAGAAGAAGAGACAAAAAACAGACATAATTTCCCAACTCCAAATGAATACCACAACAACATATTAAATAAATAAAATAAGGACATCAAGGCGTCAAACAAAGACATGAGTTGTACCATGGTTATGTCAAAACGTTAAGGTATCACGTTCGGGTCTGGATTATTCGGCAAAATTGACGTAGTTTTAATAGTCTAAAAAAATTTTAGAAAGAGAAAGTGTATAAAAAAAATTAGTGTATACAAATTTTTAGAAAGAGGAAGTGTGTACAAATTTTAGAGAGTAAAAAATTTTAGGGAGAGAAAAAATGGTAAACAATTTATTTTATTAAATCATAATATATAATGGCAAGTTTGAAGTTTAAAGTGATTTGATATATATTGGACCCATAAATATTTAATTCCAACTCATACAACTCATATTTAAAAATGAGTAATATAGTTTTAGTTCTTAGTAAAATCATAATCAAATTTTATAAATCAAAATCAACTCATAACCATATTCACTTCAAAACTATTTGACCTACAATGACATCTCATCTCTCATTTTTTATCTCATATCATCTCATGGTGTGTCATATAAATCTAAAATAATTGTAATTGTAAATAAATAAATAAAATATATGTGAGAAGGGACCATTAAAAATTAAAAGAAACTAAAAGAAACTCTACCTTTGTTATGAAATATTTTGCAAATATATAAATGAAAAGGGGCCAATCAAAATAAAAATAAGCTTTTCTTGAATTTCAATCAAAATTTAAATTTAGCAACAAAAAATTAAAAAGAAATAGGAATTTCAACCAATTCTATGTTGTTTCCTTGTATTTTATAGGCCAGTTATAGTTCCATTATAATAAAGATGCTCCGTTTTTGGTATTTTATTGATTAAATAAACAAAGCAAATAAACCTAATATTAAATCAATTTAAAACAAAGATTTGGTTGCGACGTGATTATGTATAAACTTATCAGTATATAAGTAAACTTAGCATAAAGCGCCTCATTTAATAATTTTCAATGGAAATAAACCTCATTGACTAATAAAGAATAACTTAATTTATGGTGTTCAATAATTTGAAGTTAAAAAAATTACCCTTTTCAAGTGGAAATTTGTAATTATTTAAAGGAGTTAATAATGCAAGAAGAAAAACTCTATGCGGATATGATAATTAGATATGAGTTGTTTATAATTTCATTTATTTGTATTTTGACTCTCCATTATAAAAATATGGGGTCAAAATATAAATAAGTGAAATTGTAAAGAGCTCGTGTCTAATTAAAATATAAATAAATAAAATTATAAAAAGTTCATATCTAATTATTATGTCCAATTATCATATTTGTATAGAAAAATTATGCAAGAATTAAGTAGTCACTGCTAATTGCATTCTCACCTTCCCACGTCTTTTCTATTTGCCACGTACGTTTACTAAGAACTAAAAAAATATCATCTCGTCTCCCGTGATGTCAGTTTAATTCATGAACTCATAAACCCCAAAAACAGCCCATATATCAGCCGATAAAGCCCATTAGCTTTTGTTTTACTTTGGAAATCAGCCCATAACCCCAAAAGGAAGGTCACAAAAATGTTGAGCCCAATCCAGAACAGTTGGATACTTTCGTCTTTTCATTAGTTATTAGTTCCTTTCTAAAACCCTAGTTGGTTCCTCTTCCCTTATATTACCCTTAGCTGTCGCAGGTCTGTTCAGCCGAAACCAGAGAGCTAGAGAAACAGGGCCTGAGAGCGCTACCAACTCAGTAATGGGTATGCAGTTTCTCTTTCTTATTCCTAATTTCTGTTTGCTTCAAAAATGTTCAGATATGTACTCACATAGTTCTATGAATTTTCTGTGGTTTTTCATTGAATTCATGCCATACAATGTCTGCTTTACTCTTCCGGTTATGAACGTTGATTTAACGCTGCTTCTTATTTTTTACGAATCGCGAAGATAATCTGTGTTTTAGCTTGTATTGCTTACATTATCACCTGTAGTAGGACGTTTTAAATTTTATCGCTGACGTTTTGATATTGTACAAGCCCTTTAATCCGTAAATGGCATTTTATTATTTTTAGGGTTTAGTTTTTTCCTTGTATTTTCAGCCTTCGAGTATGAATTTGCACGTGTTTAGTCTGTCTAATAGAATATTGGAATCTTACACTTTTTGTATTGACTTTAATTGGGGATTGAATTAGGGGCTTACACTTATGTGTCGGAGCTATGGAGGAAGAAACAATCAGATGTGATGAGATTTGTGCAGAGGGTGAGGTGCTGGGAGTACCGTCAGCTTCCCTCCATTGTCCGTGTTACCCATCCCACACGCCCTGATAAGGCCCGCCGATTAGGCTATAAAGCAAAGCAGGTAAAATGTAATTTGTTTATTTGAACCAATATCTATATCTGTTTTTGTTGGTTAAGGTCTGTTATTGTATCCCTTATCCCCTTGTTTGTTATATTGATTTGTTTTGTGTTAATTGCTTTTATAATTAAATTTATCAAATCCTCACGATAGAATCGGTCTTTATTGTAGTATGCTGTGCTATGGTATTTTGTTAGGGTTTGGTATCATTGTACTTTGAACTCTGTCCTGTAGGAGCAATTTATGTACCCCTGGTTTGTTATACTTGTATAGCAAGGTCTATGTGTGGTCATTATTTCGAAGATTTTTTAGTTTATCGTGAGTAATTTTGACAGGGATTTGTTGTTCAGGAATTGAATGCTCATGCAGAGGTTGAGATTTATTGAGTTGTATAATGTACCTTTTTCTATTTGGTTCATGGTAAAAAGTCTTTCTGGTAAATCATGTTCATGTAGTTTTTCAATTGATATTGTCATTTGCTGCAAACTTCAATCTATTTACTATTTAACTATTGTTTAATTCCCATAGTTTAATTGGATGATCATGATGGGCATACTCGTGGTTGCCATACTTCTATTTACTGGAAGTTGTGTTAGATGTGATACATTACTAAAAACAATTCCCTAGTCTTGTTTTTTCAAAAAGTTTTTTTTGGAGGAGTGGCTTGTCATTGATATTTATTGGGACTCGATTTCTAATTATAGAACACAAAAATACCTGTAGAAGAAACTTTTTAATGGAGAAACACTATATAAATGGTCTTTTTAGAGTATTTTTTAAAATGTTAATGTTGTACCATATAAAGAGCAAGAGACGTGTATTTACCTACTCTTTATTACATTGATCATGGGGACAACTAATGATGTGTTTGTGTTCAGCATGTACAAATATGAATCCTTCAATCTTTAGGCTACTGAACATTTTGACCTTTGCAGGGTTATGTGATTTATCGTGTGCGTGTAAGGCGTGGTGGGCGCAAGAGACCTGTTTCCAAGGGTATTGTATATGGCAAGCCCACAAATCAAGGTGTCACTCAACTGAAATTTCAGCGCAGCAAGCGGTCAGTTGCTGAGGAACGTGCTGGGCGGAAACTGGGTGGTTTGAAAGTTCTCAACTCATACTGGATCAATGAGGTAGTCTGTAATTTTATTTTTACTGCACATGCAACATACCCTTCCTATGTTATCTTTGTGCCACTTTTTTTCTAGGAAATATGTATTCTGTCTCTTGACTCCGTCTTGATGCTAATGCATATGATGCTTTTGATGATTCTAATATTTTTGTTGAGATGTATTGCCGGAAACCCAGGCGTGAGAACTATTTTTTAGTTCAAATGGTTTTACCTTAGTTAGTGGGAGAACCCCATTGTCACATATCAAAAATTAAATAGAATTTAATCTCTGCCTATTTAGATTGTGCTGGTGCTCTTCTTCAAGTTGTGCATTCATTCATGCCATTTAAAAATGTTACACCTTGATCATCACTAGAAATATTTACCTTCTTTATGCAGGATTCAACTTACAAGTACTTTGAAGTAATTTTGGTTGATGCTGCCCACACTACTATCCGCAATGACCCGAGGATAAACTGGATCTGTAACCCTGTCCACAAACACAGAGAGCTTCGTGGACTCACCTCCGCTGGGAAGAAATACAGGGGTCTCCGTGGAAAGGGACACTTGAATCATAAGGCACGACCTTCAAGAAGGGCTACCTGGAAGAGGAACAACACACTATCACTTCGTCGCTACCGTTAATACTCATGCAGTGTTTTCCGTCACTAAGATTGTCATCCTATTGGCTTTTCTGCTCTAGTATACTAGTTCTTTCTACAAGCCTCTTCCCTATTATCTATGAACATTTTCAACTTTCTGAGTTAAGGATACTAAGTTTTGTGCTGGTTTGTTTCAACTATTTCTTAATAGACCTATTTATTTTCTTCAAAGTGCTATCCTTTTTCATTTTTGTTAATTTACAAGTGCATGCAAAAGTGCTTAGCTGGAGGAGCAGTTATTTAATTGCACTCTAGGATGGGGAAACAGGAAATGCTTATTGAATTCATCTCTGTTTTGCATCTTGAAATAGTTATGATTGTGAATTCCAGATCTTTGTATTGTCCCTTATTGCCTTCCATTGGCCTGGGGAGGAGCAGTGTTAAGAAGGTGGGTTTAGAGAAACGTCTACTTTTAACATTCATTATTAAGTTTTTCCTTTTGGGATTTTCTTTGGCTGTCGGAACTTTCTCCCCAGTTTTGCTTTCATAGGAATGTGGTTAAGGTTTAAATGAACCAAGTAAAGCCGAGTATTGAGTTCAGATTTGGTTCACAAAATTTATCGAGTATAAAATAAGGTTTGATTGAAGTTCGTTTAGCTATCGAGTTGAGCACCATCTCGAATCGAGTTCGAGCAGTTTGAATTTTTCGAACGAACATGATTTGAGTGCCAATAAAAAATTATAATTTGAGGACGCTCGAGTAATTTATCAAATTTTAAAATTTGTTCATATTTGAATTATTTATAGTTTGAGTTGAGTCAGAATTAAACTTTTAGTCAAACGAGTACCAATTGAACTTGAATTGTTTGTTTATCTTACAATCTTAAATGTGCTAGATATTCTTACAATCTTAAATGTGCTAGATATTCAATTAATTGTTGTATTTAATCTGTTTAATAATCAATTTCCTTTAACCAATATTTAATCGATCTAATTTTACTTTTACTAATTTAAAAATATACGCCTATTAAAAAAAATTATCGCTAAAATATTCATCTTAATTACTCTACTATCATCTTGTTTGTTTGAATTAATCTCCTAACTTTTTGTTTGAATTAATCTCTTAACTTTTTATTTCTGTTTCGTAGAATAATAAAAGAGAGAAAGAGAGAGAATGAAAAAATGAGTGTAGTTGTGTACTTGTGTTTCCAATGTTGAAGTCAATAGTGTTATTTTTTTTTAATGCATGTATTGTTATTTTTAATAAAAAAAAAATAAAGTTAAACGAGGGTAGTATTGAAAAAGCAAGGCCAAAAATAGTACTCCATATGTTTCATATTATTTGATTTTTTTTGACTTTTTAAAGTCAAATTAAAATATTTTTAAAAATAAAACAAATAGATTTGAACAAATCAAAAAATGAATTAATACAAGTAAATCTAGACGGGGGAGTATAATTTATACAAGTGTGCTTTTCTGACTAAAAAATGGTTACTCAAGTTTGAATATTGATACAAAATGATATAGTTGTTTATAATTAATTGTTATCGCTGGATATATCCATATGTGAATTATCAGGGTAGAAAATTCAAAGGTTGAACCATGTTAACTCTGATTAGAATGCAATGTTTTTTGGAGTTTGGGTTCATTGAATTTTCTGCTTGTTTTACTCAAAAGTCTTTTTATTCTTATGATACAAAATAATGTGGTAGGTTATATTTACTGAGTTAAAATATCAATTATTGATAACTTAATATATTAGTTTGTATTCACGTTTTTATATCTATGTTGGTTGTACTTACAGTGCAATGTTCAAAGTTATAGACTTTAGCATTATTACTGATTTAGAAGTGCAGGTATCTGGTATCCAGAAAAAGGAAATGATGGATATGATATTGCAAATTTTTGAATTGTCTGAAACTGTACAACACTATGATGTATTTTCGCACAAATCGAGTGCAAATTTTTTGAATTGAAAAAGTCTTCTAATCTAATATGGAGTAGCATGTGTGTTGTTTTTGAATTTGAATAATTTATATCTTGGTTAAGAATTTATGAAGAAATTGAGATTTTAATTCAATTGATTTGCTAAAAACTTGAGATATGTTTGTTATATTCAACTCGTTGGTGGTTATTACAATTTAAAAAAGGCCATTGATAATGCTAAAAATATTTATGTTTGTCAAAAATGAAGAAGAATTATTCCTGAAAATATTGAAAGAGTTCTATTCTAGTCCACACTACAAATTTCATAGGACGCCCCGAGAAGGAAAACACACCGACCCGACGTGGATAGGTCCAACCCAGTAATATTCATCAGAAAGCGTGTATCTAAAAGCAGCAGTAGCTTCCTGCAACTTATTCCGGAAGTCATCGTCAGTCTTCAAATTATTTATCATCAAACCTAAATTGAAATTGATCAGTAAAAAAATGTCGAAGGGGACTTCTTCTTCATCAAAGAGGGAGGAATCTCAGTTAATTGAAGATGGAGACCGTACAGCTGATCTGCCTCGCACTTTCAAGTACCTAATGGGTTAGTTAGCTTTAGTTTCTTTATTATTATTCCTCATTTACTCATTCAATCAATCTTTTTTAGTTCAATTATATCTATGAATATATGTAATTGTAGCCACACAGTTTATGTCTCGGGGAATTCCATTTATATTCAATACATGGATCGTCAGGCACCTCACTGAGAAAGACTATGCGGTATCTACTATTCTTTGTAATTTCCTAGCAGACGTTGTTCCTAATTTTGATTTTTGTTAAGCTTAAAACTTGAATGTCCTTGTATGCGGTAATTCATTAAGTGCTTTAAATTGAATTAGATTAATACAACCTGTTACAAAACATCATACATTGTGATTTGTTTATTCAGTGAGAAGTTAAGAAGGAATTCAGTCACTTTTTCATCCCTCATCATTACTGATTGTTCCAATCTCTATTGCATATATAAAAAGGAACTCAATCTCAATGTGGGTGTTTATTGAGTCTATTTGATGGCTGTGCAATGTTTTAAAATTTGTTGAGGAAACTTGTGTTCCTTTTCCGGACACTTGGGATGCTTTTAGTTGTTATATTGCATTTGAGGTTTTTAGTTAGAAAGTAGCATACAATTTTTATAAACTCGTGTTGGGCATTTTCATGAACAGCTGTGATTTCCTATGCACATCATATCATTCATCAGAGTATGGACCAATTTTTTGTTCTTCACCTTTTTTCAATTTGAGCCATATGTCATCACAGTATCTTTCCACTCTTTGAATGCTCTGGTTTGATTATTTTAACCAGAGGTAAACAATTACTTACTATTATTGTCGGCTGTATGTGAACAATTACTTACTATCTAGGATTTTCGCTGACCGGTGTATGACTTTAATTATGCTTTAAATTGAATTTCTTTTAATGTTTCTTTGTGGGCCTTGGAGAAAGGGTGCCTTTTACGGGGCATTTTTAGGTTTTACACAGAGATCGGAGGGCTGTTCCCATTTAAGGGCTGTGGTTTTTACTACTTGTTTTATCCTTTCCCTTTGCGAAAGTTCAGTTATGTATAATTACTTGTGGCTTTTATGAGTTTATTTCAACAGGTCTTACATTTATTTCCTTTATACGATGCAGCTGTATGCTGTACAATTTCACCTATTTGTCACTTGTGTTTTGTTCCTTAGTCGAGAGGGTTTCCGGCGAGCATGCATGAGGGCGGAATTTAGCTGGTAATTTCTCATGCTTGTATACAATTGCAAGTGTTACTCTTTTGTTGCAGTACAATGTTCATTTACTTGATTAATTTTACTAGTTACGATGAATCCTGAATAGTACTTTGCATGCAACTAAAATAAGTATGGATTTATGATTCATACTGGACTTGTAAATTGTAATTTCAGTCTCCTCTGTAGAGCTTAAAATTCTATATGTTTGTCTTTGACTCTTTGTGGAAAAGATTGCACCTGACATATAGGGGTCCTTGATATGGAGGAGGTGAATTTGACATGTTGACATAACTCTTGTAATCCCTGCCATGCCAGTTTGGGAAAATACAATAGTTAACATATGAATAGTTAATATATGAATGTGTATAGTGCATCTCATGAAATGTTTTAATCTCTTGTTACAGTGATGGTACTTCAAATGGGGAAAATGCGGCAAAACTTTTGAAAATAGCCTGGATGACTCTTCCATTAGGAGGAGTCATTTCAATTGCAGCATGCGTATTTGTCTTCTGGTGGCAAGATTTAAGTTATTCCAATCCATACGCCCAAGCTATCTTGATTCATGGTAATCTGCAATTCCCCCTATATCCATCTATTCCTGTTATGCAAGGTGCAGTGACTCATTTATGCAACTGAACTCCATCTGCTTGTAAACTTCAATTGAAAATGGAAAACCATGATGCCATGGGGAAACACATATATATTAGGATCTGAACTTACAGTTATAAATTTGGAGTTTCTAAAAGTGCTGGGAACAGCATGCATTTGGTAGAAATCTGGAGGTGATGTGCAGAAAATACCCTCAATGAACAACCATGTTATGAAGATCTCAGAATAATTTGTTGTTTTTTCATGAAATGATGTTTCTGTTGATACAACATTATCCCTTTGATATAAATACTTTTTATGTGAGAGATTAGCTCATTTCTTATTGCAGGCTTTGCGTGTATGCTAGAGCTATTGGCAGAACCACTGTATATCCTTTCGCAGAATTTACTTCTCCTCAAGCTTCGGTTGATGGTTGAAACTGCAGCAACTCTTTTGCGCTGTGTAACAACCTACATCCTCATTATCAAGCAAACCAACATGGTAAAAGTTTGAGCGTAAGAAGTTGGTTTTGAAATTTGTGACAATGAAGGGGATTTTTGTCTAGTGACAGCGTAAATAATATCATTGATGATATATACAGCTGATAGTATCAAAAACTTATCGTTTTCATGCAGGAGAAAGCGATTGTATTTGCGTTAGCACAAACGTCTTATGGAGCTTGCGTGTTTTTGGGTTATTGGGGATATTTTCTTCTGATACATGTTATAAAAAGTTCCGATCTTTTTCCTTTCAGGTTAGTTCGTTATCAACTGTACGTCACTCCCACCATTGGCTCATTTGCTTTTAGTACTTGCAGGAAAAGATAAGCTTGAAATACTTCAGTCGAGGTTTAAAATAAGTATGCATAGAAGTATTTTCAAAAACAGATGGTTGTATTTCTTTTACCTAGGGTACCCTTAACCGTTAGCTTGCATCACCTTCGACTCTTTGAGGGAACCAAAAGATTGCTCTCTCTCCAGTCCACACTCCACAGTCCCACCGTCATTTGATAGGAACCTTACGCTTGTTCCCTTCAGCCAGAATCATCGTCACTATGCTTTAGGTTTCCCTTACTGCTTTTATAGTGGTTTGTCTTAACTGCTTTTTCCAATGATAAGACAAACACAACTAACTTCCCAAGGAGATGATGTGATTACGCTCTTGGCCATTTTGAACACTTGACATATTTAAATTGCAGTTGGTCAAACTCTTTAAATATATACCCCTCATCTGGCGGGTTTCCTGTTTAAAAGGATTTGAGAAGATTAATTCATTGACCTCTTACAATTAGCCTTAAACTAAGATGGGATTAACCTAAGCAGAATCATGTGTTATCATGTTTAACTTCTTGGTGCTTTACAGCCTGTATAAGTATCTAGATTTCTAGGGACTAATAAATGGCATCATAATTTTAGCCACTAGTTGGAAGTGAAATAGGAAATTCACAGCTCCTATGGCGAAGCAGTGCGAGGTGAACTAAAAGCACTTTTAAATTAAACTCTTTTTTTTTTATAGTTTTTTTGACCCTCCGAAAGCACTTTTAGCAAGTAGCGATATTGGGTCCAAAGTACTTTTGGCATAAGGAGAAAATTTGTGCCTTTGGATAGCGGTTGCGTATTTTTATTTTTATTTTTGACTATTTCACAAATGTACAAGTTTGTCCTAAATTATTGAAGAAAAATTAAAAGCCCATACCACACCTCCGCTATAAAGTTTCCTAATTTTTTTAAAAAGCATTTTGCAATTGTGCAGTCAAACACAGTTTAACTTTCTCGTGCAACATTTATATAAAAACTATTTTTAAAATGCTTTATCTAACCGCACCATACCGCTCCTTCAGATGGGCACTCAGTCTGCCGCGTTTAACTCTATCTATCAAACCCTCCTTTTTAAATGTTGTTAATGTCTAGGTTCTGATTACATATGCCATACACAACCCTCCGTTATGTTTACACTAAATTTCATGCTTCTTAGATCACCATGTTTTGTTTCGATTATTTATATGGATAGTGCAGGAACTATATGTGATCATGTAACATAGTTCAATATTTATTTGATGACCTTGTGATCTCAAGATATGGCACAGTACTTTTTTAGTTTCCTTGTTTGTTTGTTGTTGTATACCAAATGCTATGTTGTTACATGCTATTCATTAATATTTTAGTGATTGTAAATATTGACTGCCTTCACAGAGTAGGAAATATTTTGGATTATGATAAGCAACTTTCAAATATGTGTATGTTGTTTACTCTTCAATCTTTCCGAAAATTGATCCTTCAAGAAGGAGAAAAGATGGTTCTTGTATGGTTGGATACGCCATATAATCAAGCTGTATACGGACTTGTAGACAAATTAGGTATGTATTAGTAAGCATATCCTTTATATTAGATATACTAAGCTTCAGCTTGTAAAAGAAGTGTGCTATTTCTAATAAATAGCAATCTATTTTGAAATAGTACTATGATTGTTAAGAATCTAGTTACTATCGATCTATAATTAGCTATCCATTATTTATTTGGGATGTATTCAAACAGACCAGCAATCGTGTTTCAGGGAGCTTAGTGGTGAGGTTGGTGTTTCTTCCTTTTGAGGAAAGCTCATATGCCACATTTGCAAGGTCTGCATCAGGTTTATTTCTCTCCTTCCTTGATCTTTTCATCAATGTTTTTATTCAAGGATTTGTCTTTCTTATTTTGACTTCCCATTTTGTAATTTGTCCTTTTTATCATGTTTGGTTATTTTATCTCGTTTCGGGTTATTGTTTTGCTAGACAATATTCATATTTTATTAGTTGATGACGAAAGGTTGTAAACACATTGGGATGGGAGCTTTGAGGTTTTCCATTTGGTAGGAATTTGGTCCTGAGAGCTATTTTTTTGCAATGGTGTCACTTCATGAGAGTTGTACTATTACAGTGGGTTGTTTGTTATGCTCTAGAGTCTAGAATACCGGACAACACCTACATAATCCAATCCTTTCGAAGCATGGGAATGTGGTAAAATCAATGGACCTTATTGTTTACATTGGTTAATTTTATCCTATATTTAGTAGGTTCATTTCCTAAAAATTGTCCATACCAAGGTAGCGGAAATATTATATAGAGTCAGGTTTAACCTGCAATGCATCTGAACAAAGTGGCTGGTAGTATCTTGCATGTGCCATTTATCATGAATTCACACTTGCAACTTCAAAATTTCAACATCTACCTTAAATTTTAGTCCCATCTTTAGTTTTTGGTCCAGCTAAGATCTGATGGTGATACCAGAGTAAGACAGGTTTGCTCGGCTATTAGTCATGACTTTTCATTGTTAAACATAATTTGAATGTTGTGATCCTCAAAAGGCCATAATTGGTATGTCTATGAAAGGCGGGTAGAATAGGAATATAGACCCATCATAGGCACCTGGTTGGCTGGATGATAGGTCACTGCCCTATGATTGGCTCAGCTTGTTGGATAGATTTTTTAATAGAAAGTTAAAGGGTGTATAATAATTGCAATTTTCATAAAATAAGGAATTCAGGATATTTACTTATGGGTGAAAATGATCCCGAGTCGAATCTCAGATTCTACTCGAAACTTTTTTAAGATACTCGGATTCGTAGAATAAAATTTTGCGATATTTGCTCAGATTCAAATTCGACTCGTTTTATTGTACTTAAGTTCGACTCGACTCGTCTCGTCTCGTTTTTTAATCGAACTACTTACGAGCTTTTGAGACATACACGAATTAGAATTGAATCATTTATATTATGATAATGTATATAAAATTAACTCAGTCAAGTTGAAATAATTAAAATTTAAACACTTCAAATTAGATCTCTAGCCTTTAAAAAAAATTAATGAGATGATATTATCATTCTTGAAACAATTAATGAACTACTTTCAATTCTAAAAGTATGTGGAGAATTTAATTGTTAAATAATATATATTAAATAAATCGAGTATACTCGTATACGAATAAGGACAACGAATTTGTGCCGAGTATGTATCAGTGAGGTAAGGAAAATTCGATACTTTAAATGAGCGAACAGTGAGTGGCTCATATTCGACTCGTATAAGT
The DNA here is from genome assembly GCA_034770075.1 of Aralia elata. Classification (NCBI taxonomy): domain Eukaryota; kingdom Viridiplantae; phylum Streptophyta; class Magnoliopsida; order Apiales; family Araliaceae; genus Aralia; species Aralia elata. The sequence continues at coordinate 108,498,171 of CM068385.1, read as the reverse complement.
ATCCGAGTATCAAAATAGATTCAAATTCAACTTGTTTAAGTATTGAATCCGAGTCTCACTCGAATTTTTCGAGCCGATCCCGAACCGGGTTTCGAACCACTCAGGTTCAGTTTCAGCCCTATATCTACTTGAAATTATACTTCAGGGTTTAGAGCAACAGATAATAAGTACACAAGAGATGCGAACATAAACTTTGATTTATTATATTTGACGTGCTAAATCATGGACAAAATTATTGTTCCAACTATATTAAATCCAATCTAGTATAACGTCATGCGTATGATATCTTAAAAAGTAGAATCAGTATATTCGTGTCACTCTGGCCAATAACTCGAACGCGTTTGGTCTTCCCTAGTGAGCATCTTAATGAACTGGAATGTCGAGTTCTAGCGAGGTTTCTTTGCAATTGACCTCAAACAATATAAAGGTGGACATAGCTTCTTGCCTTGATAGTGTGAGACGGGAAAGAAAGAAGAGACATAAATGTAGGGGCTCTAACATGTGAGAAAGGGTCCCATACCATACCTTCTGGGACCTCGATGATTAATGCAAGATTAAGGTCCAGCGTTATTTGAATTTTGTACAAAATGAAAGTAAAAGAATTGGAATTATAATTTATGTGGGCTTATGGAAAATAAATAATTGTTTTACATTGAAATATTGCATCTATAATATGTCTTTTAAACTTGTTAAACAGCCGGTGGATTTCGCCTTTCCAGGTCATGAGGATGTCATAAAACTCACCTGTCTTATCTTGGAATAAATGAATTGCATATTTACTCCACTCTGTCTAGCACATGATAACCAGTTCAACTTACTGGGTTCTGCCTTATGATACACCATGAAAGAGGATTGTTGGTTTCCATTGAGTTACTGTGATGGGAAAAAATGATGATGGTCATAACTGACTATTGGTTGCCCATCTCTGTGTATATTTTATGTTCCTCTTTAAAGGAATGTTGAAGTATTTAATTGTTACCAATTTTGTTTATTTCCTCCTATTTTCACCAGGTTTTGGAAAATAGAATATATTGCCCTCCATCCACAGTGAGGTAGCTGTTAAAAATTTGGCCCCCCTCGCTGGTCACACAAACTCGATAGGAATTATAATATTTCCTTATAAAGTGTTTGTATAAGATTTAATTCTATTTAGATGTGCAATGTTCAAGGACTCTTTAGCAGTACGATCTCCGCAGTTTTATAGGTTAGCAATATATGACAAGTAATGTATTGGTTTCCTTTTTGTATAATTGGCTGCACCATAGACAGTTGCCTAGCAAGGGTTTTTGATCAGTTTATTTATGCAGCATTGGCATGACTTCATGAAAAAATGCTGGTTTAATCCTTCACAAGGAGTAAAATACTTTTATCTTTTTTTTAGGAGGAGAATACGCACAGAAGAGCAGGAAGTTAGGAACTTATCTAACTGATGCCCTAAAGCTTGTTTTGTTAATTGGTATGCGTTTCTACATCACTCATATATTTATTAATCTTCTCAATTATTTTTCAACTTCGTATATGGTGTTTTTTTGTAGAATTAATTGCTGAGGCTCAAGTTTAGGTTGTGGTTGTCTTAGTCTTGACAAATTAGTTCTAATCATTGAAATGGTTAGAAACTGATTAACATATAAATATATGAACAAATTCTTGAGGAATGAAAGAATGGCATGTGAGTGAGTTTATAGTAATAGTGATATATACGAAATAGCCAGTTTGCTTGAATGCGTAAAATTATGTTGTGCTAAATGGTAAGTACATAAACATTAATTATGTTAAATTTGTCAATTTAGAGGCTCATATGCATATTATCTCAGTTCTGTTACTAGTAAATTTAAGTCATCTACATAGTTATAAGCAAATATGTTGCAGATAGCAAATTATTGAAGAATCAGCACTCTAAAGGATTCCATTGATAATAATAATATTCAATAGCAATTTCACTTTCTATATAGACTTTGCGAAGTAAAAGAAAAACTCTTGTAAAGGTTAAGGAAAGAACTTCTGCCACAAAGATTTGTTCTAATATTTCTGAGCCTGATAATTCCTAAAGGCATGATCAGTATTATACTGTTTACGAGCCAAAGTTCTTGCCCAAGGACATCAATTAAATTTGGCAAGTTGTCTTTCTTGTGATCTTCCATGCTTTAGTGTTTGTTTCTTCTGGGTCAGGCTGTCACTTGATGCTTTATCTAAGAGGGAAAAAAATAAAAATACAAGGTAAGATGTCACTTATTGATGCATTATCCACCTTGATTTAACATAATCTTAATTATCTAACACGTGAAGTTGGGATAAAGGTTTCATGAGTAGTAGTTTTAATATCTATGTGGGCTTAAGCATACTGAAGTTCCCTCATTTTCCTTGTATAAAAATGTAAAGAATCTAGAGGATGCAAATTCATGACCTTAGCGAACTCACTTTTAAGAAGCCTCACTTTGAGGTTGCTTGTATAATGACTTTTAAGCTCCTATTACATGTCTTTTAGGGCTGGTAGTTATGGCATTTGGCCCAAGCTTTTCTTACTCTCTCATCAGACTGTTATATGGTCAGAAATGGAGTGATGGTGAAGCCTCTACAGCCCTCCGATATTATTGTCTGTACGTCATTGTTCTGGCTATGAATGGTAAGTAAGATTACATATTCAATCTTTCATTCTTTCTGCCTACCTTTATAGTAAATTTTGCTTACTTAGTGATAAGGTGACCTTTATTATAAAAAATTGTTCTTGGAGAAATTAATTTATATTTTTATTGTTGTTTTTCTTATCCTTAGTGTCGTCATCATTGTTATTATCTATTGCGACGCATTATTGTTATGTTAACCTTCTCTATGGCACTTAATTATGTCATGGATAACTATAAGCATGAGATAGGCAGTACTGCTATCAGGAACTGAAATTGTCATTACTAGCCTTGGAGATTGTGAATTATCATATGTGCAATCCTATTGTGATGGATATGCATAAAACCTTTCTTAAAACATTAGTGCTCTCTTTTTTATTATATAAAATGATAGGGTATCTCCTTCTTCTTTACAAGTATTTTGGCCCCAAGTATCAGCAATTTTGCTAAAATGACAGGGTATCTTATCTCATAAATCTTCTCCAATATGCACAGAAACTCTCTGTCTCAAACATCACTCAGCTCCTTCCAGAAACCACTTCTGACTAAAACTCTCCAATTCATATGCCTCAGTGAAATCTCATCCTCCACCAAACAGAACAAAGAACAGACTGAATACCTTCTATCAAACACTTCCTCACGACAGCTTTTTATTATGCATCACAAGAACCGTACCGGTGCAACCATCTATAATTCATACTGCTTCCAGCTTGTAATCTATCAAGAAGGAATTAGCAGTCCCTCCTCTCTGATTCTTTTTAGTCCCCCATGCATTCACATAGACAAACCTAGAGTTTGACCTCTTAACACAGAAGTCACTAAATTTATTGTCCTCATTTTGTTTATGACCATAAAAACTCTCATGTTGGACGCAGTACTCATACTGGAAATGACGATCAAGCGCTTTCACCTCCACACTGGTAGCAGATATGGCAGCCTCAGAAGTACAGAAGTCTATTAAGGATGCCTCATTTAATTAAAGGGAGTTGCCGAGAAAATAATCTCTCATGGATTTATCGGTGATGCGCTTTTTTTCTTGGCAGGAACGAGTTATGATAGAATACGACTTGTTTATCTCGACGAAATGGGCATGAGCAACACCAAATCCCTCTAGAGCCCAAACCTCCATCTCTCCTACCCGTTGTCCGCCTTGCTTGGCCCTTCCACTCAAAGCCTGAGCGTGGCTAGGGTTCTCCCCCACTTCATTAATATAGTATAGCGAGGTGTGGTATAACTATTTGTAGCCATACACTTAGGAGAGACCCTGGAAAGTCGCTACAAGAGCGAGCTTTGATAAATGAGGATGACATAGCTTATACGAATCCATTAAGGATGACAACAAACATTTGCATTCAACTTTCAGTTGGATGTTTGACTGCAGTTTGTTCTTGTAACATGCAACAATTACACTATTTTTAAGAAGGTTCGTCGTACAATTTCGGCGATTCAAAAAAGAAAAAGGAGTCTTTATCTATATTATATATCTACAACTTTTATTAGCAATTCCATTTAGATCAAGGAAGGACTCAGAGGATTCAATAGAAAGAAAAAAACAGAAAGGAAAAAAAAAGAAAAAGAAAAAAGAGGACCTTTTTGCCAGAGGTCAGGGGCAACTTGTTATATATCTTGCGTGTTAATAGATCTTCTTCTGTAGTCTGTACTAATACAGTAGTGGGTGAATCAAGGAATGATATAAAAAAAGAGAGGGAAAAAATATTCAATAAAAAGAAATAAAAAAAAATTAAGTAAACTAAGTAAATATAGAAAAACCCAGATCCCAAATGAACAAATTCAAACTTGAAAAGGGGATAGGCGTAATAGAATCCGCCAAATCCTGAAGGAGAGGCCCATTTCCTAGACTTTCGTCAGTTATTTCAATAGACTTTGAGATGTCAGATCCACTAGGCCCTATGTTTCCATTTGAATACTTAAATTGATGTTGTTCAAGTTACAGAATAGTAATTGTCTCTTGATTGTAATTAGAAATCGTTAATTAATAATAAATTTTTGGATTATTTATAAAAAGAGTTTTGGTGAAAAATATATATTTTTCATACCATGCTTCTAGATGATGCTAAAATAAACTTAATTTCTTTTTGCTCTGACATCAGGAACATCTGAAGCATTCTTGCATGCAGTGGCAACAGAGAACCAACTCAAGCGCTCAAATGATTCCTTGCTAATATTCTCTTTGATCTACCTTGTGCTAAATGTATTGCTAATTCGATCTGCTGGGGCAGTGGGGTTAATTCTTGCAAATTCTCTGAGTATCCTTTTACCCACAAAATGCTTGGTAGCCAGTAAGATGAATAGTATAAAAATGGTTTTTGACAATTGCCTGCTGATATGGTGGCAACTTACTCTCATCTATTGTATAATCTGATAAGGCCATTGAATCTGGTCCATCTAGATAGCAGAAAGGGGAAACGTATATCTTGAATTAATCTTTCATACACTATGTGAATAAAGATTAAAGATTAATGAACACAATGTTTGTTTAATGATATTATTAGATTAAAGATTTAGATTTTTCATTTCTGAGTTCTGATTTCTTGACAACCGTGAAGATATGTTATTTAGGATTATTTACTCAACAGTATTCATCAGGCAGTATTTTAAGGTATACTTTTAGCTTGTGCAAATTACTCTTTATTGTTAAAAATTTATTGTTAGGCCTTATTTCTGCGCATCTCACATTTGATAATGTATATTTGATGTCCTAAAAACAGTGTGACCTGATGTTGACCTCTGTGCAGGATACTTCCTCATTTTCCTTCCGCCACTGCTTGCCTTCAGGTTGGACAGTTCTGTTGTTTTTTAGTGTAGTGACTCTCATCTCTGAGAAAATATTTCTGGATCGGGATAATTTTTGGCCTACATTTTCAATTCACTTCTCCATTGGAGTGACTTGCTTTTGTTTTGCTGCCTTTGTCATGTAAGTATTAAGTTATGTCTTTGTGTCTTTGAAAACTTATTGATTTAATTTGGGGATACATCTATGCGATGTGTTGTGACTGTTAAATCATTTTTCATTGCATATTGTAGAAGTTTTGATTGCTTAAAAATTGCATAGTATACTTATGACAGTAATTTCCATGTTCATCTATAGCTATCACCGTGAGAGGCATTTCATCAACAAAGTTGTACGTTTTCGTGAGCATGCTGATTAAACGAGGAACAAGGACTTCTTCAAACATTCAAGGACTTCTTCAAACATTCTTGAAGGTGAGATTAAATTCATTGACATTACTTTAAATCGTTTTTTACGTCCTCAAATATTTGTGCGGATATATAAAATAAATAAATAAATGCATTTTTGGTCCAGCTAAAAAGAAACACGAGGAAGCCAGGCCATTCATTAACTCAAAGAACAGGATCACTCTCGATAATTTAATTAACATGTCAAATGAAAACACTATTTACCGATGGTCCGCTCCAATTTCTAGCCTCTTGTTGGCTGCACCTCATCCTTCTGCCATTTGGGTTTTTACATATATTGTAACGTCAAACCATTGACCATGGTGGGTTAGGCTCAGGATGCAGACTGGCAGCCAATATGGACATTTAAATCCAATTTTGCTTACTGTAATCGAGTCTGATTTTAGCATTGCAGTCCATATCTATTCTAGCCATTTCTTTGAAGTTTGTAGCTCTTGCTTATGTGGTTTTGCTCAAAATATCTGGGGACACCGAAGTATTCATCTATTGAGAGCTAGCTTTCTTTGCTCTTTTTGCTGTTACTGCTGTTTCTCCAAGTTTCTTCCTTATTGGAAAGATCACCGAGGAAACAATCTTTGAAAATTGCTATCCGTTTGAATCTATTACTCGCTCATTCCCTCCCAAATTAACAATTCCATTTGAATCTTTGAATAACATGCACTTTAAGAAGAAACAAATTCCTTTCAATATTATAATGTAATTATTCATCACACAGTGTGATGATAAAGTGTTTTAAAATTTATTCAGAATACTAATTTGGGACTTTCACCTCCTCCCGCTCCCCTGTTCTCACACATTGGCAGAGCAAAGAGTATTGAAGGGGGGTGGTAGGTAAGTGAACTGCAGATCAACCAGCAAAAAGCTAATGATATAAAGGTAGTGATGAATAATGAGAAGGCCACATAAAACAAAGGGGTGATGATTTAAGAGACTCCCACGGGATTATGGGTTGTCTTCCAATGTTCCTAGGAGTGACCAACAATGGCTGCACTAGGTGATTATGAGCTTTGAAAGAAAACTTTTTCCCTGTGAGAAAATTGTGAAACTTATGATTAAGGCGTAGACTAGGGGATTTATTTCGGACAAGAGTATCCAACTATAAAAAAGTGACCAAATTTTGTGACTTAAAATCTTCTAAAACAACATGATGACAATTTGAGTTTTGCTTAAAGGGTTGGACTCCATTTATTGAATTTGCACCTTTCCTTACCTTTTGCATTAAAATCTATGAATGGAGGTGCTAGATACACCTATTGTGATGCAAGAAAGTTTAAGTTTAAATGCTATTTCTGTTGATAATTTTTGTTGGTATTTTCTCAGTTATTAAGGTTGGTTTGTATTAGACACGGTTAGACAACTTTTCTCAAGTAATAAACATGGATCCCTTCAGACTCTAATGAGCTACTGCATCACTAAGATATGCATATACTGCTTACATTAATACGTAGATATACTAAAAACTGTAAAGGACTCAACCTCACTAAAAGTATCATCAATTATCAGTCAACAGAAAGAAATTAGTTCCTATAAAGTAATATCTCCTCACCTATGCATGAATTTTGGGCGAATTTCAAATGTCATCATCCAGCTTTTATCTACTTTGGAAGGTCTATTTCATTGGTTGTCTAATGAACTTATCTACACATACTTGAAAATTAAGCGGAGATGTGATTTTCACACACGTTATATGGCTTTACATTGAAGCAAAACTTTATTTAACAGCACCAAAATGAAAGATCATGACACGTAATAATGATAATGAATCGGTGTGATCTCCTATATTGTCATCTTCTTAATCTCTCTCTTAGGACCCAAAAGAAAAGATTCTCACCCGTAACAAACGTTTCAAATCTGTGATTATTAAAAATTCTCACACATGCACAACTTAATTATACATTTATTTTAAGCCAAACTAATCTTCAAGTATTTGATTCAGTAATTGCTAGATGGGGTTTGTTTATTCTTTTTTACGGATTGAAATGTGAGTATTTAGATGACACAAGAATGTTTACTGTAATCTCTCGCTTGTTTTGATCATATTACTCAAAATTTTGCAGAGTTTGAGAATTGGTATTTTTCTTGGCGAGAACAAGAAGAATGTAACTGGGGCGTATTTGGTGCATCCTAAATAATTGAGGTACTCTCGTAAGTTTAGGTTTTTTACTTTTAATATTGGTTCCTCTCATGGATATTTTTCAGTTTTTATTACTCGCCTTCAAACACTAATGATTTTGTTCTCCACTAAGCCTATAGAAAAGAAATGTTATAATGTTGATGGACAAAAGCCCATTTCGTGACTGTGAGAGAGAGGTGACTCAAAGGTCAAACTAAAGGAGTGCTCATTTGTTTTGCTTTGTTTGAACTTTTAGATGAGCCAGGTCACATCTTTTTACCATTAAGGTGGGCCAAACATAGCCCTATACTATCTTAATTCTAGTATGTTCAATTCTTCCATCATTCTCTAACGGGGCCCATTCCCTTTTTCTTGGGCCCTATTTTTGTTTTGATTTTGATATATTTCTTTTGCATTTCAGAATGAGTCGTGTTATGTATTAGGATAAATTTGTGTCGAATTATAATTGTGAAATATATCAATATATGATATTGAATAGAATTAAAAGTGGGTTTCACTTATTATACATTTTTCTAAACGGGAAAACACTAAAACTTGTGTACGTAACTGGCAATTAAAAAATCGACGCAAACATTTATAATAAAATATAACATTTTTTCTTTCAACATTTGTACCCAAGATTCTCAGCAAGAAATTGGACAATGAAAGTAGCTCAAGTTTTAGAATAAAAATTATGGAATATCTGATTATGGTAATTATATTGATGCCTCAATTAGACAGAACCAAAAGAGAATAATAATAGGGGTTGTTATTATTTTTAAGGAATAATCACAGTTTTGCTTGCTTACCTATCGTTTTGTTCTTGTTTTTTTTTTCCTTGTCAAATATTTAGATTCTCGTTATTTATTTGTATCAATTGCTTTTTTGCATATTCTCTGCCTTTATATATAGTTTTTTAATTGGGATATGGGTCTTTATTAAAAAGAATAATTTTTGGAATTTCAATTCAAATACATGTAAATAAATAAAGTAATTAAAGTGGGAATTTACTTCCATTTGTATGCTTTCCGATTGGTGGTATTCGGTGAATGGGATAGCTGCTATCTATGATTGTCTGAATTGGAAAGTTTTGGTATTAGTATTTACTTTTATTATGATTTTTGGTGAATAATGTTAGTTCAAGCTATGTGTCAAGTTGAGTGTTAAGCTGTATGGATGGATGGGTCATCATCATCTATCATCAAAAGAAACAAATCTATGACCACCCGCCCACATGTTTGATCTGGGGCATGGACCATTCTCGCCCTTTAGAATTGACTGTGTATTTGGGGAAGAGTGTGCATATGCCAAATTCAAGATTATTACACTTCTCTTTTCCTATTTATTATTTATTCAGTATAATTAGGGGACCACATCAATGAAATAAGCCAAAATTTATTTCTAAGACACAAATTAAGCTACTCAAATAGGAAAACGGTAATGCTATAATAAAGATGTACTAAATTAATGCAATTATTTAAGACATTTTTATAGGAGAAATAATTATGGTTTCAAGTTTCACATACCTACCGCAAAATGCACAAGATTAAAGAGATGCAGTTTAGTATGAATGTGCTTCAAATCCCATTAAAAATGAAAATCTCTTTAATGTTTTTCTAGATGAATGACGGATATTTGTAACCATTCACAGAAATTGGGATATTGCTCTGCTGGCCAACAGTGTGACTTTTGGAGACATAAAGAATAATTTGTTTCTGTGCCTATTGGTTTGGGTACCCTAAGGCTCCCACAATTTGCAACTTCTCTTCCATTTCACAACACACATATCGGATTGGTAAACTGTTGAAAATATTATGTGTTCAAGAGTAATTTCAGGAAAATATTAAAAGTCATATATACCGGTTAAAAGTTTTACCAAGAAATTCGATGTATATTATTAAGATGTAAGTCAACTCAACATCGCCATTTATTTTAAATTAATTGGGGTACTTTTGAAGAAGAAAAATTATCAGTTGAGGTGAGTTGAAATTGAATACCATATATAAGAGTAAAAATAAAAAGGTAATAAGTAATTCTTATTCATTTATAAATTAGGGAAATACCCTATCTATTTAATTTTAATCAACAGAAGAGTGATGAATATTGTATACTATCCAAAAAAACAATAGTATTATAAGATTTTATTATTTCGGAATTTTTAATAAATCTTATCAGAGTTTGAAAATGTCTAAAATTAATTTTCTAAAGTCAAAAGGTAATCATATAACTTAGAAGAAAATGAGTATTAAATATGAACTCTTGGCAGTTGGCTTTCCAACCCGTTCATCCCTGGCCTATTTATGAGTTTTAATTTACGGGGAGGGAAGGGATGAGAAGAGAAAGTTGTTCTTTCTAAATATTTTCAAAATAATAATTTTCAATTCTTATTTTTTTTTTCTTTTCTCCAAAACAAAACTTTCAAGGAAAGGTAAACATTTATGTAAAAACAAAATAATTTTTTAAAATATATGTAGGAAATAAATCATAGAATAGATGAGATTGGTTATCATTAGAAAACTCGAGTTTAGCTCATGTCTTTTTAGTCGATCTCCCAAAACTTAAAAACTTTACCTACTTGATGAGTTTGGAATGAAAAATTTGGAGTAATTGTTCAATACAAGCAATATACTCACTCCGTAACATAAATATTTTAATACATTCTTAAATTTTTAAGAAGTCTTAAAAAAAATTACAACAATTTCTTGTGTGTAATTTTTGTGAAGTCAAATAATTAATTTATTTATAATCACATTAATTTTATCATTTTAATATATAGTGAGTTCTTCACTAACTAAAAAAATTGTGTTTTATATTATTAGAACATTTTTAGGCACGCATCTCATCCCATAGAGCCAATTAAGAAACCAAATAAAAATTTAAATTTTCTAAAAAGTTATGAAAAAAGGGCTGCAATATTTATGAAGCGGATGGAGTAATTTATATAAACTAAATAAAAATAATTTGCCACTATTCAAAGTATTTCAAAAAAGATAAATATTTTCTATTTTCAAACAAAATATTTATTATAATCATTAATTTAATTCTAAAAAAGGAAATCGAGAGAGACGTAGGGGGGGTTGGGGATTTGGAAATGGTACTATTTGCAAAGGCAAAAAGTACGAATAGAGTAGTAGTATCACGCGGGTCGGCCGTTAGGGTTTGCAAATTGGAAGAGGTGGGGTCACCCTAGTCACGCGAGATGAGTGTGAAGCAGCACGTGTGGTGGACGCATGCATCATCCATGTACTAGTAGCACTCTATTAGTATTTAAAATGGGCTGGGTATGAGGGAGACAAAGTGATTCTGAGCCCCACAATCCCAACCCCATTGGGCCCACCGCACTCTGGCCTCTGCCAGCAAAAAGGAATTCCCCCACCCCTATTGGTATTTCAGTAATTTCACAATCTTCTCACTCTCTCTCGCTCTCTCGGGGGATTTCATTTTTCTTTTTTCCCTCGGCCGTGGCTTTTATGTTACAAAATTTTCAGTGATTTTTATTTTCCTTCCCAAATTCTAATGGCAGATTGATTAGGTCTTAGCCCCAAGGTTAGTCCAAAGCTCTAGAATTATTAAAATTTGAGGTTTTCGATTTTTACCATGATCTCAATTTGTATTTTTTTTTCTTATTCGTCTTTATTGTGAAATTTTTATTTTAACTTATAGAATTAATATGAAGTTTACTAAAATTATGTTTGAAAGTTTCTTTATGTTAATTAATTATATAACTTAATTGTATTTATATAGATATCACTCCAAAGTTGGAAAGGTTAAAAAAAAAACACACACACACACACAAGTGATTCATATAATATTTTTTTGCTAATAAGTATCGGTCTTAAATTTCTTTAAAATATAACTATCATGTTTAGACATATATAGGTTATTACATAAGAGTTAGTAAACACATATTAAATATTTTGATTAAACTATATTAAGGTTTGTGTAACATACATCGGATTATAGTTATTAAATACTCCTTCCGTCCCAAATTAATTGCTCAGTTTTTGACTTTTTAAAGTCACTATTTTTAAAACTAATCTTTTTACTATTTTTGCTAAAATATAGGTGGAGAGATTATAACCAAAAGAAAGTATATACAATTTATTACTAATTTCAATTTTTATAATTTTAAAAATATATTTATATATGCTTAATTATTAATTTTAAAAATAGTCAATTTGACTTAAAAAAGTCCTAAAAAGTCAATTAATTTAGGACGGAGAGAGTAATATTTTTTTGCTTATAAGTATCAGTCTTAAATTTCTTTAAAATATAACTATCATGTTTAGACATATATAGGTTATTACATAAGACATATATAGGTTATTACATAAGAGTTAATAAACACACATTAAATATTTTGATTAAACTATATTAAGGTTTGTCTAACATACATTGGATTATAGTTATTAAATATATTCATTAGTAACAAATTCCGCTCTTCACATTTAAAATTACAACTATTGTAAAAGATTTCATACTTAATCAAAAAATTCCTATTCGACTCACACAATTCTTTTCCATTCATTGACATCGAAATATAGCCAAAATTATAAAACAAAAAAGAAAAGAAAACCTCATTGGCTCCGTCGAAATAGGAAAAACAAAAAATAGGAAAAAAGCAAAATCTCACTAACAGATGCTAGTCTTAAAAGTTGATATTAGAATTAGGTACAAAAGGAAAGATGAATTAAAGATTAAAAGAGAGTTTTAGATGGGTAAAAACAAAGCAATACGAGTTAGGAGTTTATTTTTCATGTCAAAAATAAATTAATATTGTGATTTTATTGCGCATAAATAAATAAATAAATCATAAAACATATTATTATGTCTAGTATTTTTTTACAAGATGTAAACAAAGAGTGGGGTTCAAAATTCAAATCATGTACAACTAAATTAGAATTAAGTCCATTCTGTATATATAAACGCCACGCGCCGCGCCCAAATACTCCACGTACTCGCGGTCCACCATGAATTTCCTTCCCCACAGGCCACAGAGAACACTTGGGGAGTTGGGGTGGGGGTACATACTTTTGACACCGAATATATACTTTAATAAGTACCAGAACACTATATTATACTCTTCCATCCCATAATTTTATTTTATTTTTTATTTTCTCGTAATTTTTTTTATAGAATTTATTATATTATGATTCAATTTTAAGGATAAATTTTATTTTAAGGGTTTAAGGAGAACTTAGGAAAAATTTATTTCTCAAGGTATTTTGACTGAGGGATAGAGTTTCAAACTTATTTGTTAAATTTTTTATTCTAAGAGAAGTTTATTTATTTAATGGTAGTAGAAATGGAAAAGTGTATGTACTCAAATGTACCTACTATCACAATCCTACTCCAATGATGCATTTTTTTATTTAGTGAAAGACGACCATCTTGTATTAAAAACTAGATAAATTTATATTGTATAAACAGAGAACAAAAATGTATTTTAAATATTATAAATTTGTAGGTTAGACTTTTTGTCTGGACAGATAGATTATTGAAATTATAAAATTAGCGTAGTCTATTAAAAAAATAACATATTTCTGTTTTGATTATTAAAATTATAAAATTAAAGTAGTCTGGTAAAGAAAGAATCTTTCTGTTTTAGTTATTAAAATTATAATATTAGCGTAGTTTGTTAAAGAAAAAACATCTTTCTGTTTTAGTTATGGAGAAACGAACACGAAAGCTTTTTATACGCTAGCTAGCTAGATTATGGATTGAGTGCAAGTTCTGCAACAATATATATATATATATATATATATATATATATATCTCGGTAAGCTTCTAATGCGAACCTTAAAATACGAACTAAATACGAACCGTCGTCTTTGGTGTCTATGGCGACGATTCGACCCGTCGCCGTAGCCATGTAGTTTTTGGCGACGGGTCGAATCGTCGCCATAGACACCAAAGACGCCGGTTCGCATTTTAAGGTTCGCATTAGAAGCTTACCGTATATATATAATGATTCAATTGATAATAGTCTTTATTATCCAACTCATCTATGATCATTTAAAAAAAGATTAAATGACCTAACATTTATCTCGTCCGCACAATAATTGTGCAGATGAGATATACCATCCACATAGCTATTATATGAATGAGAACTCATAAATTATATTTCATCCGCACAATATCCACATAATAATTATGCAGATGAAAATAATTATATATATATTTTGAATCACATAAATAAATGGTAGAATTTGTGTTGGATAAATGGTACTCCCAATCTCCCATCTAACTTTAATTATAGATCACTTCTCTCTCTATATATATATATATATATATATATATATATATATATATATATATATATACACACACGGAAAAATACTACTAACATAAGTCGATCCATGCATGTGTTAATCCTTTGAACAATTTTGTTTGTATTTGTAGTTTCCAGTGTACTAAAGGATCAGTGATGACACCATAGTTGGTTTGTTTTCATTTCCAGCTGGAGCAGTTTAGCCGTTACACATAAGACAATGCAAATATATTACTCCATCCGTTACACATTTACAACCAAAAAAAATAAAAATGTAATACATGATCATTTATATTAATTTATTATTATTATTTTACATTATTTTTATTTATACTACTTTTATTATCAGTACCGACTACTTTATTTAATAATTAGTCTATTATTTAATTATATAGTTATGTTTTGTCAAATTTAAAATCATTTGGCAATGTATTATAAACAACATAAATTATGACTCAGTATTACACATTAAAAAACATTAATATTTTAAGAACGCTAACACTGTCGTGTAGTTGGTTAATAAAATACTACTGCTTAATTAATAATAAAAATCACATTCGTCTGTGAGGAGAGAGAGTTATTTATTTCAAATTAAGTTCATGAATAATATTAAAATTATATTTGATGTATCTTAACATAACTGAAAGATGATTAAATTTGATGTGATTTAGGAGGTGTACACGTAGATGTTACGGAAAAAAGAAATTAAGAAGAAGAAGAAGAAATCACGGTGGTAGTCAAATAACGAGTGTCTTAAACTTTAAGGTTTGTGTACTTATTGCTACGAGTATACTTTAACAACAACACTAATGATGCAAAGTAATAAATGAGAATCATTCAATTAAAAGCCATTCCAAAGTCAAAACTGACAAGAAAAGCAAACATAACTTCTTAATTAATACTAGTACTACTACTACTACTACTAAATTTACAACATAATTGCGATATTGCCATCACATGTTTATATAGTAGTAGTAGTGGTATCTACTACTACCAAACAATGGTTCAGATGATGGTGGGACAATTAAGACGCTTTAAATATTTTGTACACCAAAGCCTGCGGTTCCAAAGAGACAGAATGAATACAGAGTTTGGCAGAATATACAGATACAGACATGAGCAGTGGAATAGAAATAAAGGAAGCCCAATCCCAACGTAACAAAATTAAATAAGGGCATTAATTGGCCCCATGCCAACAACTTTGAACATTAACCGCGGGCATTGTAGGTAGGATTTTCTTAATGTGTGCCCTAAGGGCATACACTATACACAGGAATCGAGAGAATATTCTCTTGATTTCTGTACATATTCTCTTGATCTGTGTGTAAACGCAGAAATCAAAGGAATATGCACAATAATCAAGTGAATATTCTCTCGATTCATGTGTATAGTGTGTGCCCTCAGGGCATACATTAGAAGGACCTTGTATGTATGGTTACAATACTTGGTAGTTAGGAACTTTTAGATTATATTATTCATTCTTAATTCCTCTCAAACTTGGGCTCTCTCTTGGAGATTTTGAATAGACCGGGCTTGTCTCAAATTCAATAAATAAGTCAGTTTCTTTATCCCTTTAGTTTAACAAGTCAAACTCGGTTAAACTCGAATGGTAGGATGTATTGTTGGAATAAACTTGATCATACTAATATATTTTTAAAAAAAAATTCAAGTAATAGAAGTATTCTTCTAAGTTTATTAATTCAAGAGTAATTTAACCATCATAATCAGTTTGATATATCTATGATATTACAGAAACTTGATCTATACTTTTGATTTTGAAACATATATGCGGAGTAAAGTAAAAGTAATCATCCTTGGGGCCGGCCGGCCAGCGGCTAATGAGCACCTGGGGATGATTAGGCTTTTTAATCAAAAAAAAATATATTGATTGCCATTTTAAGAATGTGGACCATGATATAGTTATATAATGACATTAGGCTCTTCAAGTTCAAGATACTGGAAAAAGAAGGGAAATTAAAAAGAAGAGATAGGAGGAATGAGCAAATTCCTTAAAAGAATTAACAGATAAATTGTGAAATTAAAATGGTGGGAATTGGATTTCACTTTCTTGGATCCTTCGATAGATATTACCACTACAGCCCAGAATTATCAAAATGTTGGAGAAAGTTAAAGGAACAAGGAATGATGAAAAAGTAGGGGGGAGTTAAAAATAAAAAAAAGAAAAAAAAGAAAGAAAAGAAATCCCCAAGAAAACAAAAGTATGGCTTGCGAGCAGACAAAGCTAAATACTCCTGAATCCATATGACGAGAGAGAAATAAAAAGGAGAGGATGATAGGATAGGGATCGAAAGAAGTAACAATTAATGGTAATTAAACAAAGGGCAGTAGAAGTAGAAGAAGAAGAAGAAGAAACTACTGTAATACTCCTACTATTTTCTTTAATTCCATTTTACTCTGTGTCTGTCTGTCTCTCTCTCTCGATCGCACCAACCAAACAAACAAAGAAAGAAAAGGCATGCAGTGATGAAACTAATGATGATGAAACACCCTCTGCACCCAGCACTCCACAAAAGCTACCAATTCTTCTATCCATCATCATCATCAAATCCCTCCATTTCCATCTTCCCTTAAATTTACCTTCCTTCCTTCCTTCCTTCTTAATTAATAACAACACAACCCACCTGATCACAATCTCACCCTAAATTTCAAAACCATGAAACTCCATTTCTCTCTCCTCTTCTTCTTCTTCTTCCTTAGACTCTATGCTGCCACAACTCTCCCTCTTCAACTCCTCTCCCTTCTTTCTCTAAAATCCTCCCTCACAGACCCCCTAAACACCTTCCATAATTGGGACCCTTCTTCTTCTTCTTCTTCTTCTTCTTCTTCTTCTTCCCTCCCCTCATCAAAACCTCATTGGTGCTCGTGGTCCGGCATCATATGTGATCACAAAACCAACCAAATCACTTCAATTGATCTCTCCAAACGTAACCTTTCCGGCACTATTCCCTCCAATATCCGCTACTTGGGGCACCTCCAATACTTTAATATCAGCGGAAATGCTTTCGAAGGGCCTTTTCAACCCGCCATTTTTGAATTACCTTATCTTACGACTCTTGACATTAGTCATAACTCTTTCAATTCCACATTCCCTCCGGGCATTTCAAAACTCAAATTCCTCAACTTTTTAAATGCTTACAGCAACTGCTTTACGGGTCCTTTGCCAGAAGACATAGTTCACCTCCGTTATCTGGAGCACCTCAACCTTGGTGGCAGCTACTTCAATGGCGAAATTCCGGCAAGTTATGGAAGTTTTCCCAGGCTGAAGTTCCTAGATCTAGCCGGAAACGAACTCTCTGGTGCAATTCCGGGTGCATTGGGTTTCTTGAAACAGGCAGAGCGCATTGAAATTGGATACAATGTCTTCACCGGCGAAATTCCCTCCCAAATTTCTCTGTTATCAAGTCTAAACTACCTCGATATTTCGTCCGCAAATCTTTCAGGCGAAATCCCAGCTGAGCTCGGTAACTTGACGAAGCTTGAAACTCTGCTGCTCTTTAAGAACCATTTTACAGGAACAATCCCGGTGAGTTTAGCTCAATTGGCATCGCTAAAAGTACTTGATTTATCATTTAATCGCCTCACTGGCACCATTCCGGGTGAACTATCATTATTAAAGGAGCTAAACACTCTGAGCTTCATGACCAACGAATTAACTGGCGAAGTTCCGGCTGGCATAGCAGACCTTCCCAACCTCGAATTCCTCTCACTTTGGAACAATTCTCTCACCGGAATTTTACCACGAAGGCTGGGCTCAAATGGGATGTTGCAAAAGCTCGACGTCTCTTCAAATTCGCTGTCCGGTCCAATACCTCCACATCTTTGTGACGGCAACAAGCTAGTAAAACTCATACTCTTTTCGAACAAATTTACGAGTCAGTTGCCTCTTTCCTTAGTAAATTGTACAGCCTTATCGAGGTTTCGTATTCAAGATAACAATCTCAATGGTTCCTTGCCTTATGGTTTTGGATTTTTGCCTAACTTGACATATATGGACATCAGCAAAAACAACTTGAGCGGTTCAATACCTAAAGATTTTGGCAATGCGGCCAAGCTAGAGTACTTGAACATATCCAACAATTTATTCGATGATGAGTTACCAGATAACATTTGGGGCGGGCCAAGCATGCAGATATTCTCAGCTAGTTACTCGAATCTCACTGGAAAAATTCCAGATTTTATTGGATGTCGAAGCTTGTACAAAATTGAGTTAGAAGGGAATACATTTAGTGGTAACATTCCGTGGGATATTGATCACTGTCAGAAGCTCATCTCCTTGAATTTACGTCGAAATTTGCTCACAGGAATCATTCCATGGGAGATTTCAACTCTTCCATCAATCACCGATGTTGATTTATCGCATAATTTTCTGACAGGCACAATTCCATCTAATTTTGATAATTGTAGTACGCTGGAGAGTTTTAATGTGTCTTTTAATCAGCTCACCGGTCCGGTGCCGTCTTCCGGCAATATATTTTCAAGCTTCCACCCCTCGTCGTTTATCGGTAACGAAGGTCTATGCGGCGGCGTGCTTAAAAAACCATGCCGGGCAAGCGGTCTGTCTACCAGAGATATAGAAGTCCGGGAAAAGCAGCCGAAGAAAACTGCGGGAGCAATCGTGTGGATCATGGCGGCGGCTTTTGGCGTCGGACTGTTCATTTTAATTGCCGGAAGCCGGTGCTTTCACGCTAGATATCACCGGAGGTTTGCCGCGGATGACCGGGAAATCGGGCCGTGGAAATTAACCGCTTTCCAGCGTTTGAATTTCACGGCGGATGATGTGTTGGATTCATTGTCAATGACGGATAAGATCCTAGGAATGGGGTCCACCGGGACAGTGTACAAAGCTGAAATGCCAGGTGGCGAGATCATAGCGGTGAAGAAGTTGTGGGGAAAGCACAAGGAGACAATCAGACGTCGAAGAGGTGTGTTAGCGGAGGTAGATGTGTTGGGAAACGTGAGACACCGGAATATAGTGAGATTGTTAGGGTGTTGCAGCAACAGTGAGAGCACAATGCTGCTTTACGAGTACATGCCGAATGGTAGCTTGGACGACTTGTTGCATGGGAAGAATAAAGGTGAGAACTTGGTGGCGGATTGGGTCACCCGCTACAAGATAGCAATGGGCGTGGCGCAAGGGATTTGCTATCTTCATCACGACTGTGACCCGGTGATCGTGCACCGTGATCTCAAGCCTAGTAATATATTATTGGACGGTGAGATGGAGGCCAGGGTGGCGGATTTTGGTGTGGCAAAGCTGATTCAGTGCGACGAGTCCATGTCGGTCATTGCTGGGTCGTATGGCTACATTGCGCCAGGTATGCATTGTAATTCCTGCTCCTCTGCTTCTAGTTAGTTAGTGGCAGGCTTGCTATTGTGCGCATCGTAGTGATGCCTGATGTTTTCCTTTGCTGTTATTAGTTGGGTAGTCTCTCGTCATATTGATTTTAGTCCGCTCTAGCCTCTCTATTGGGTGACGAAAAGCGTGGGAGTATTTGGTTCACGTTACTGAATACTACTACTAGCTAGCCATTTAATCATATACTACTAGTTGTCTGGTAGTAAGATTACCTGCGTTTTGTTTTACATTCTATCTACTCCACATACATGAAAACTAAAATTCGGTTACAAAAGTTTTTGAGTAAATTGTTGGTAAAGAATTAATTTTGCTGTAAAAAATTATTTTTACCCATTAGTACTCGTCATCTCTCTCTTTCTCTCAACTACTACTCTTAATCTGTTCAATTTCGCGAGTCTAGCATGTAACTTTTCATTTTTTTCTCTCAATATTTTCATAATCTCCTCATTAATTCATAATGAAAAAAAAATTCTTTTAATACGTCTTAGTCTTATATAATGGAAAGGAGGGAGTACTATTTTGATGTAATTATTTCTATCCAGAAGTAAGAGTTTATATGAAGGTCCCAAAGCACCTTAAATTGTGCTTAAAGAGGACTAATATATTTTGGTAATTTTCTTGAAGTGAGCAAAAAAAAATTTGTATGCAGATGTTAGGAAAATTAATGCGTGCAGAAAAAGAGTTAGCCATATTGGACCAAAGTGGTGGTATTACTTGTTTGAGTAGTAGCAGGGATGGGTGGCACACCACCGCCCTTCATCTTTTTCCTTTTTCCATTTCGCGCGGGTGATTTGCTAATGTTCTAGCGCACTATTACGCGTGATATATCCTTTTTCCTTTTTCCTTTATAATTTACCTTTTATCATTTCCTGGGTCCCACTATGCCCTTTCAATACAACAAACTCAACTTGGTTTTTAAAGTCAAAAGCATGGCGGGCTGAGCCTCTGTTTCAACTTTCAGTAATGCAATTTACATTTCAAAAACTCTAATTGATTATTTTATGTATATATGTTTTTTATGTTATATACTAACATCCAGTTATGTTACGATTTCTTGTTATTAATTGACATTATTTATTTGGTTTTACAGAATATGCTTACACCCTACAAGTTGATGAGAAGAGCGACATATACAGTTTCGGAGTGGTGTTGATGGAGATTTTAAGCGGAAAGAGATCGGTAGATGCGGAATTTGGAGACGGCAATAGCATTGTAGATTGGATGAGATCCAAAATTAAAACAAAAGAAGGAGTTAGGGATGTGCTTGATAAAAATGCAGGGGCATCTTGTGCCTCGGTGAGAGAGGAAATGATGCTATTGCTAAGGGTTGCTTTGCTTTGCACTAGTCGGAATCCGGCCGATCGGCCGCCCATGAGGGACGTGGTGTCCATGTTAATAGAAGCCAAACCCAAGAGAAAAGTACTTGGAAATGGTGGTGCGGGTGATGATGACAAACAAGTTGTTGATCGTGGTGGACAAAAGTCAACCGTAGAATGTTAATATGTTTGGATTTCTTTTACTTCTTTTTTTTTTTTTTTTTGTTGCTATGAAATTGTGGGGATTGGTATAGGAGTATATTTCTTTTAATTCTCAATGGAAATTTTTGAGTGTTGTTAAATTACTCGTGTTATAGTTGTATCAAGTCTATGATTGTAACTAACAAATGTTTCGTATTAATTTTAGTACATGGTTTAGTAATCGTTAGACTTCTCAACATAGAAATAACATAATTGTATTATTCTTTACATTCCATAAAAATAGTTCCAATTTCAAATGAAAAAATGTTTGTAAAGGAATTCACTTTTTAGTATAAACTAACATAATATTCCATCCGTCCCAAATTAATTGTTCAGTTTTGACTTTTTAAGTCAAATTGACTATTTTTAGAATTAATAATTAAACATATATAAATATATTTCTAAAATTATAAAAATTGGGGTTAATAATAAATTGTATATACTTTCTTTTGGTTATAATCTCTTCACTTATATTTTAGTAAAAATAGTAAAAAGATTAGTTTTAAAAATGGTCAATTTAACTTTAAAAAGTCAAAACTGAGCAATTAATTTGGGACGGAGAGAGTATCTTTTTATCCCACCAAACACTCACTATATTTAGGGTTAAATATGAAAAAAAAAACCTTAAAATTTGTAAATTTTGCATATTGAACTCTCTTTGTGAATATGATGGAGCATTTTATTTTATCATTTTTTCAACATGAATATGCAACCAATACCCGGTCTTCACAAGGTGAAACATCTTAATTCAGGATGCATACAATTTGATTTGATCACCGGCATGTCATATATAATGCAATTTTGGAAGTGAAGTACATTGGATTCCATATTGTCCTCTCGGGGAGGAAGATGTAATTCATATCTTAAACTTTGAAGAGATAGCATAACTACTTCATTGATACTACTCATGATGTTGCTGTTGAAAATTCACTTGGGCAATGATTTTGCACCCCCCTTGTAATAAATATTAGCAAATTAAAATGTAAAATGGTACGAAGAGTGCATTAAATCCCTATTTTGGAAGGCCAATCATACTTATTAAGGATGTTGTAGCTGACTTATTATAAGTAAGTTGGTCGAACAAGACTTGCAGAGACCAGAAAACTAATGAAACAAAGAAGGCAGAGACTAGAAACTAAAGAAAGGCATAAAGGATTCTTCCTGCCCTAAAAAAACCAAAGAAGATAAAAAAAAACTTTAACCTCCTTCGACTCTTGCCGAGGCCTTACGCAGTTGGATGAGATGTGCTCTTAAACTTTTCTCCTCTGCCTGTATGGTGCACAGAAAAGACTTGGTATCAATTAAAACATCTACACAGGAATAATATACTCCCTCCAACCCCCAAAAAAAGAAAAAAGAAGAGAGATTTTACTTGATACAATCGCAAATATTGTAAATTATCTATAAATTTATATATTATATTCTTTCCGTCCCAAATTAATTGCTCAGTTTTGACTTTTTTAAGTCAAATTGACCATTTTTAGAATTAATAATTAAGCATATATAAATATATTTCTAAAATTATA
This sequence comes from Aralia elata, assembly GCA_034770075.1. Taxonomy (NCBI): domain Eukaryota; kingdom Viridiplantae; phylum Streptophyta; class Magnoliopsida; order Apiales; family Araliaceae; genus Aralia; species Aralia elata. Next base: position 108,475,527 of record CM068385.1, on the reverse strand, counting down.
AAAATTGGGGTTAGTAATAAATTGTATATACTTTCTTTTGGTTATAATCTCTTCACCTATATTTTAGCAAAAATAGTAAAAAGATTAGTTTTAAAAATAGTCAATTTGACTTTAAAAAGTCAAAATTGAGCAATTAATTTGGGACGGAGGGAGTAAGATTTTTTTTTTGTATGAATCAAAATAATATTAAATTTTTAAAGTTTCAAATTTTTTTATGATTGGGACTTGGAAGTAGTATATAGCTATCGGCTACAAATTGTTAATTCGATGGGCCATTTATGAGTATTGGCCGACCAGTTATAACTTTGTGGGTTATAGGATATATTTGGGTTCGACCATATAATTTGAAATTTGGGGTCAGACTATTTACCCCGCAGATGGGCCGGTCCATATATATGGTTTCATCAATAAATTTCATTGGGGAACCTCGCTCAATTAGAAAATACTCTTGCATTGTAGCAAATAGAAGACGGTCGCTAAGTACTACTGCTTACTATCAAAACAGTCAACTTTTTTCATTGACCTTAATTTTATTTAATGGATATTAAAATTTGGAAAGATAAATTAAGAAGAAATATTTAGCTGATAGCAGTCATATTTTTTATCTTCAGGTGAATAGTGTTAAAAAGAAATCAATTATGTCGATGTTATATGGAAACCTTAATATTTAAAATAATTTTTTTTTAAAAATTAGACCCATATTTTCGGACATACCGTGAAATTAAATAATAAAAAATCCTCACCTTTAACGATGAAATCATGGCTACACTCTTTTCCAGTTCCTCCAAATACTCCTTTTGTTGTTTCACTATGATTAGAAGCTCTGTGAGGAGATAACATGTCCTCTCAACCTGGTGATGACAAGTCAAACTGATCACAACCATCGAAAATTGTCATGCTTATATATGCAATTCATTAGTATGAATAATTAAATTATGCTACTTCTATTTAATTTTATAATACCTTTCAAATATAAATTAAAGAGTAATGCTAGAGATACCAAATAACACTGTTCCGCTCGAAATCATTACCTCGTAATCAAATTTCATAACCGTAGCTCCCACACTATTCATGACCAATATGGCTGTGTTCACGACATCATTGATTGACGATACATCTCCCTGCACAAAAATATTTCTCCCACTTTTAATTACAGTACATAGAAAGTAGTCTAACTTTCATAATGATCAAAGTGCAGATTGTAATTTACTGAATTAAAGGAAGAAAAAAAAAACTAGTATGGGATAATACCTTAGCATCATCATCAAGAGGGAGCCTAATGGATATTGCTGACAGTTTTCTTATCACCCTGCCAACAGCTTCAGAATTTTTGCCCTCCATTTTAGCCCATTCTTTTAGCAAACAATCTTGTGAGTAGATTATTTGATATAGTTTGATTCTATACTTCATCCTTTGAATACGAATTCGCTTTTCTAAAATGGAATTCCTCATCATCAAGATTCTTATCCAAACATTGAACAATTTTTTCTGTTAAAAATAAAATACAGTGAACAAATAGTGTAAGTACTAAACTGTTGTATGTAGAGTCCCTGACTATCAGAAAAGAAGAATCCTATCTCGCTTCATGTTTTTTTTCTTCCAAAAAATATATTAGCACAAATAACTATAATAACCGTAAAGTAACTACAAATTACAACTAAGTACCATGTTTATTACTTTTAAAATTTAAATAAATTCATATCAAAATTTTAAAATTTCAGAATTTTGCGATTTGACTTCAAAAAGTCGATGCTTATGATCACTAATTTTGTAATAGGTGGAGTAAAATCCTAATTAATTACCTCAGCAATGATCTTGACAGAAGCCATGGCAACCTCAGCTCGAGCATTTCCATACCTCAATTGCAAGAGATTATTATGCAATAGGCCATATTTTCGATACTCCATTTCTTGTACGGGTGCCACTTTCTTATGTCTAAAGTACTTCAAAACCTTACCTACATTACCAGAAGTACTACTTGGTGCCGACTTTGGCACCGGAGAGAAAGGCAAAGATCGGGCAGGTGATAATGCCCATGCAGAAGGAGAAGTAGGAGTTAACCTTGGACTACCTCTCTTCTGGACTACATTACTAGTACGTTGACTGCTACGTTGTAGAAATCGAACAAATGTACCGTCTTTATTATTATTGTTTCCTTGTTGAGGTACTAGTAATTTCTTTTGGGTGCTGCTTGGAGGAGTTGTTATTTTTGAAGGATTCATCACATTCTCCGGGTACGCCTTAGTACTTCTTGATTTTGTAGTTGATTTAGAGCGGTGCACCGACGTGGATGTAAGGTAGTCGGGAAGTGATGATATGGCCGGACTACTCCCGCTTTTGCTTCGGATTAAGCGCGGCGACCGGGTGGCGGCGCCTCCTGCAGCTGGTGGCTGATGTCTCCGAGAGGAGTGAGTGGTATTATTATTATTCTCCATGTTAATTGTTATAGCCAGAGTTTGTAGACTGGATGAGGGAGTGGGCATATATAATATGTGAATTTTTAGAGGGTTGGGCTACCCACCATAAGAAGTTGGAGGGCACGTTAATGAACATTTGTAGACTTTCTCTATGATTATGGATGAAATTAATTGATAGGTCAAAGTGACGTGCATGCATTTTAATTAATCAATGGTCAATACATGAATTTGATACACACACGTCCGTAATCCAAAACAATGCACTTCGTTCAATCCTGTATTTATTTTGTTCAAGTAAATCATACTTGTTGAGCACAAAATTTAAATAATACTTATTATATTTTCTCTTATTTTTTTTTATATATATGTTGTTAACTATATCATTTTAAAAAAGTACATAATTAACCCTTTCATTTCGTTTAATATTTATTCATGATATACTGTTCATTATATTTAGTTTCAGGTAATGTTAAGGTTAGAGTTTTAATTTTTTGATTTTAAAAAATATTTCAAACAATGTAACTATATATTATATTGATTTGATAAATATGTAGTGATCAGTTATGTTATAAAATATTATTAAATATTTAATATTGTATTACATGTAACTCATTAATCATGTTGAGCTAATGAGCTTGATGCAATTATATATTATGATTATAGATATAGTTCTGAGTGTGAAAGTAGTTGTCATTATATTTTAAATAAATATTTTTGTACTATATGCATTACCCTCCATACATTTATAAAAAAAATATTTAATTACTAAAAGGAGATTTGTAAAGTTGTAATCTATATATAGAAGTAAAGTGTTATGTTTTCTAATTTTATATGCTCACAAGAAACACAAAATAAATCAGTAAGTCATCTATTTTTCTGCCGTCTTAAATTTTCCTTATTTCCTTTTCGTTTTCCCGCCATAGTTGCCAAACCCCCATTCTCAGAGAGAGCGAGACGGAGTAAAGGCTTATAGCCGGCCACAATCCAGAAAATCTTCTTCTCTCATGCCCATTCGATTCGATTTGGGGGAAAATCTAAATTTTAGGTTTAATTTATATCTCAAGGCTCAAGTGAGCCCTCTATGGCCGATCCTAGGGTTTTCACCGGATCGATCGGTGGCCACCGTACACAAGCAGGTATCGTCTCTAGAATCCGACTAGAGAACTTCATGTGCCATAGTAACCTGGAAATCGAACTGGGTGATTGGGTCAATTTCGTCACAGGACAGAACGGAAGTGAGTCGCTCTTTCTTCCCGCCTCTCACTCTCATTATGTACAGTATTTAGTATTTACTCCCATATTTCCTTTTTCTGGACTTCCTATAATACGTCGTAAACTTAAAAATTTTAACTAAATTTTGCTATAATATTGATTGATGTTTTAGTGGAAGTTTTGTATAAAGCTTTGGTTTCTGAATACGAATTCTAATTTTGGGATGGAGGGAATACGTGTTGCTTTGGATTCACCTTGCCATTTGATTTTTGATGTATATAGGTGGAAAGAGTGCGATACTTACGGCATTATGTGTTGCATTTGGATGCCGAGCTAGAGGAACACAAAGGGCGTCAACTTTGAAGGATTTTATAAAGACTGGTTGTGGGTTAGTAAACTGTAGTTTTTGATATATTTTCTCATGTGATAACTGTACATACATTTGTCAGTGATGTAAATTGTAATCTGTCTGTTAAATATCCAATAAATAACTGAACTCATGTGGTGGCACATTGTCTTATATAGAGACCAAAAGTTTTACATAATTTCAAGAAGTTTAGAACTACTACATTGGTGGTTTAAGGTATCATCCTTCTATTTGTGTACTTTGGGGGTGATATTAGAGTACATGCGAGAGGCTAATTTTAAGTGAATTTGATGAGGGCTGGTTTTGTATCTATTTTTAGATTTTGGTTTGTGTGATTGCTACCTACCTAAATTTCCCACTACTTCCTCGTTTTGAGATACTTCTCCATCTAAAATTGAGTGTCAGATTGAAAACTATGAGGTTGGCACATATATTAAGCTTTTCAAATGGCAAATTAAAAGATCATGTTTTTTTGAGACGGTTTTTCTAAATTATTATTTAATATCAAAGTGCAATTTTAAGAAAAGAAAAGTGAAAATATTTATATATAGATGTGCCATGGGTGCATATTAAAATCTGTGTCACACATGTTTTTAAACTATGGAACACAATTTGAGACGGAGGCAGTAAATCACAACAAATTCCACAAGTTGTCTTCCACATTTTATATACTTATACAACTTTGTTTTTTCTTAATTCATGAAAGTCTTCTTAAATTAACATGCATTATTAACTTTTGATTAAGTACACAACACGTAGACATCATCATTTTATTGCATTGGCATTATCTCAGCACTATAGTTCCTAGCTGATTATGGATTGATTTTAAAATATCTGTCACAATAGCATACTTGACTTACCGAGTAATCTTTTAATTGTCAATATTGCTCGTTCACCTCGAGCAGTTCAATTTCTGAGTCAGACCTTTACTTGCTTTCTTGTTTATGTTTTCAAATTTGTTGATACAGTCAAGTTTCCATGTCCTTTTTCCGATATCTGTTTATGTCCCTATATTTGTTTGCAGCTATGCACTTGTTCACGTGGAAATAAAAAACCAAGGGGAGGATGCTTTTAAACCAGAAACATTTGGTGACTTAATTATCATAGAGCGCAGGATTTCTGAATCAACCAGTTCCACTGTTTTAAAAGATCACCAAGGTTTTTCTAGATCATTGTTTAGCTTCCTTTCCCCAATGTTTCTTAATCTTTTCAGTTTTTTTTTGTCGGCAAGTGTATGTTTCTTACTTTCTTAATCTTTTGCTAATTATGATGTAAGTTTCTTAATGTTCAAATGAAGTAGTTTTTTTTGGGAGGGGTGTGACACCCTATGCTAACTCGGCAGAAGTTTCGGCAATGATGTCTGTTATAATATTCTTTGTTTGTTCTTTTGTGAAATTTGGAAGGGCGGGGGAGGGGGTTGTGGTTGCCCCTTCTCTAATTCTTCTCATTGACCATCACAAAATTTTTACGTGATAGACTTGATAGCAATTTGTTCGTTTATATATGAAATTTTACTAGTTTGTCTAGACAAATGAAAAGCTGAAGGATGCATGCCACAATGTGTGCTTATTCTCATCTTACCACGGAGCTGTGTTATATGAACTAAAAGGACAATCTTTTAGCTGATAAAAAATCACTCTTTGAAACAGTGTACCTGATGAGGTGTAGTGTTGACATTATCAAGAGGATTTATCTTTTGGTTTGCTTCTTTGCTTGGAAGAGTAGTTGATATGCGTCTGATTTTTTCGTCCTCACTGTTTTTCCCCTTTAAATGCTATATTTTTCTTCATTGCATTGCACTTATGATTGATAAGATGTTCCTCTCTTCTCAATTATTTATGTGAATCTCTTAAAATTCTATGATTACTTTGATTTCTAAAAGGCTATTGCAACAACTAGGGGACATGAATTATGAGTACAGTAAGAGATACTAAGTTTGAAATCAGTTAACAATAAAGTCTCAACATTGAAATGTATTTGGCACCATTTTGAATTTTCAATGTCCTATTCGCTACTCGTAGGTCTGCCTCTATGTGGTATGCTAATATATCCTAGTGCCACATGTATGTTATTCTTGCAAAATATCTGCAAGTACATAAGAGTCTCATGACCATACAACATGTTTTTTTTGGATCTTTATACGGTCCCAGGTAAATGAAACTCTTCATTGTGGGGCAAATTACCATTTTTCTTTCTAATAATATTTTTGCCTATGCAAAGCACCCAATATACCAATTGAGGTTTTGTGTTGTGGCTGCTAGCATGAGGTTGTGCTCTAGCCTTTAGGTGACCAATTTGTGAAGCAGGTATGAGGACATTAGAGCTACTGTTTTGAAAATATATAAATAATGCAGCACCGAGAGAGTATCTAAGTGGACGAGTTTGCGCACTAAGATTGTGCTTGAAACTTGCTTGGCAACTTCTATGGAGTTTTATATGATGGCTAAAAGGATGGCTTAGCCATGGTATGTTCCCCATTCGTGAATAGAAGAGTGAGAGACCAGTTACCACTTGTGAATATAAGAGAGAGAGACCACTTACCTCTTATCAGTGCTTGCTTAGTGGGAGTGTGTGTAAGAACCTTTTGCGTGCTTGGGATTTCTGAGCTGGCAACCATCTTGAGAGAGAGCACTTACCTCTTATCAGTGCTTGTGGGATCCAGGGAGGGAGAGGGATAGGGAAGTGTCCCAGAGAGAGAGAGAGAGAGAGAGAGAGAGAGAGTTTTCGAGTGTCTAAGATTCGCGTGCTTGTGGAATACACAGTTGGCAACTATCTTGGACTTCTAGACCAGTTCCTCAACAAGTGAATAGCTTATGAAATGGTAGATAGCAATTTCCTCTGGATCATGTTCAGTCTTTGATTAGTTGGAAAGGGTGGTTACCTATTGCATGCTTGTGGAATCCAGGGCAGGGAACCATATCGAACTTTTAGAGAAGTTCCTTAACAAATGAATAGGTTATGACATGCCTCTCACCTTTTTCTTATTTAAAATTGGAATGCTTCTTCACCATTGCTATTGGCTTTGCCTTGTTACATCAGTCTAAATCATAATTAGTTAATGATGATCCCTAGTATATGTAAAAGGTTAAGCATTAAGCTGCCGCCTAGATTTGTAAGAACACTTTCTCTCCCTCTAGTCTCTCTCCTTGGAGTGTGTAATGCCTTCACCAGTTATGTGGTGAACTACCTTTTGAATTTGGAATCTGCATTGGAGCACTATAATGATCTCAAAATCTTTAAATTAAGCAATTAAAGGTCTGCTGCCACTCTAGTGTGCAAGTATCAGTTCTTAATTCCATTCTTGTGTGCAAGTATTCAGTTCTTAATATTTCTCCAATTGGTTAACAGGAAAGAGGGTAGCCAGTCGAAAAGAAGACCTTCGTGATATTGTAGAACATTTCAATGTGAGTGTTTGCTTATGTGTATATGTAATCTATTGTTGTATGTTCCTGTTGATTCTGTACGAGTTTCATTAGTTAGTTGCAATGGGTTTTTGGATCAAGACCAATAGTGATTTCTGTAATTATCAGTGTTTCTTGGTATTCTGCTATATAGATTTACCGACTATTGTGGTTTATATCACGCAGATAGATGTTGAGAATCCATGTGTGATAATGAGTCAAGACAAAAGTAGAGAATTTTTGCATTCAGGGAATGCTAAAGATAAGTTCAAGGTGAGAAGATAAAATCAATAAGAATTATGCACTATAGTTGCAATGCATGTTGGTCTTTGTATTCAGGCTATTCTTTTATTTCCTTAAAAACTTAATTCTCATTGCAATTCTGTACCACATTTTGGAGGTTTACATGCCCAAGGTCTGGGAAACATATCTTCAAGCTTACTTTCTAGATTGCATGGCAACTGTTTCTTGTGCTTGTTTCTTTATGTGTACTTGGGGCTGTTGGTTACCAAATGATCTCCATTTGTGTTCTATACTGACATGATAGTATTCAGTTTTTCTTTAAGGCAACATTGCTTCATCATGTTGATGATCTGTTAAAAAGTATTGAGAAACAACTGAATGGTGCAAATGAGTTGGTTGAGGATCTGGAGATTTCTATAAGACCCATTCAGAAGGAACTTAATGAGTTGCAAGGAAAGATTAAAAGCATGGAAGAAGTTGAAGAAATTTCCCAACAGGTACAGCTGTTAAAGAAGAAACTTGCATGGGCCCATGTATATGATGTAGACAATCAACTCCAGCAAGAAAGTGCAAGGATTGAAAAGCTTAAAGATCGCATACCTTATTGTCAAGACCTAATTGATCGACAACTTGTAAGTAATAAACTCCTATGAATATTACGTTATGCTTTTGGTATCAGGTCAGTTGGTTGTCACTTAATGAAAGAACATGTTATTTCCTTTTATGTGTTTTTTAATAAAAAGAAATTTTATTATGAAGAAGAGATCACATAATTATAGAGGACCATAATACCCCCAAAAGTGAGCATAAGTGCATAACATTGAGAACAAAAAGTGCAACCCTCTAATCCCTATGTAAATCTGAAATAGCTACTCCTCAAGCGTCCATGTTCGAGATCCAAAGGGAACCAAATGAGATGCTATATGTTTCCATAACAGGATAAAGGTAGATAACTGTATTGGAGGACTCTGGCATTCCTCTTTTCTGAAGACCCCGCAGGTTGGTAAAGTATGCGCACAGTCAGAGGATCCCACCATCCTTCTTACCTTTGAATCATGATGCAATTCAAAAGTAGACTCTTGAAACTCGAGGGACATACGTGCCAACACCCCAAACAAAACATTCCAAAAACTTCTAACTTCTTATTTTCTCTATAGATACTTAAAAATATTATGTTTTTTTCTATTAGATAACAGAATTAGAAAAAGGAGGGAAACACATCAGGTTTTTGCTTGTTTAAATAATATGTAATTTACAATAGTATGAATGCATTAATAATCAGAAGTAAAACGGGCATATCCGTGTAGATGAAAATCTCTGTGATCTGAATGATGAGACATATTATTTCCTTGTTTGACAGGCCAAGATGGAGGAACTAAGGGATCGCTTGGCCAAGAAGAAAGCTCAAATCGCATGTGCTATGGAAAGGACATCAGAAGTGAGGAAGATGAAGGATGAACTGCAGCAGAGCCTATCCTTGGTATTTATGAAATTGACATCTCTTTACTTTTCATTGGAAATATTTGAATACCTATTCTTTCTTTAAAGAAATATTTGCATCTATAGTTTTATGTAAGATGCTGTTAAAAGGCAGTCGGATGCACATAATTACATTGGTGTCTAAGTTTAGCTGATGCTCTTTCATTGCGTTCTTTTCTTTGGTTCTAAAATTTATTTATTCTTTCCCTTTTGTATTCTCATAAGTGAGGTTCCAGATTAACTGAGCTCTACATATGAACGGTACAAGCTCGGTTTTGGCGTTACTCTAACTCGTTCATTCAGCAAGAGAACTGAGCTTGAAATTAAATTTATGGTCCATTTAACAAATGAGCTGAGTTTGAACATAGAAAAGCTCGTGACATATAGAGCTCCTTTAATATGCATAAATATATTACAACACCATTCGTATATATTTGGTATAATCGTGCTTATTTAGCATACATCACATGCATTTGTAAATGGTTTTTGTTTTACATTTGTATCATAAATTTATATATTTCTATGTACTTTGTTGAACTTTAATGCTATTTCTTGATTTGGCTATATTTCTATTACATAATTTACATTTAATATAATTTTTTTGTGTGTTTTCAGTCTCTTACCATTAATTTGTTATTTGTTTATGTTTTGTGTTAAATAACTTACAAAATTTTATGGCACTTGGAATATTTTATATATTACCAAGTTGCTCTCATGAACATCTTAAACTCGGTCTGGCTTGCGGCAGGCTGTGCTTAAGATCATTAATTGTTGAAACAAGCCGAGCTTGAATGCGGCTTTTAGGCTTGTCTACTACACGAGCGTAGCTTGATAAAGGATAATCTTGGCTCGAGTTCAGTTCATTTGCAGTACCCACATGCATGTGCGAATATTAGTCCATCTTCTTCTTGTAATGCTCTAATTTGCCACATTTCCAACTTCAAAGGCCATGATTTTTAAATCTTAATTTCACTCATTAAGATTCAGTTTTACTTGTTTCCTATTTTTTTTTTGCTTAACAAGTAAAGAACATATATGTGGTAGGCAGGGGACAAATTTTACTTGTTATGTATTGACTTTTGTGATTCTGCTTTGTGACAAAAAACATTAATATTCTTGATATCTACCTTCGCTTGGGATTTCCTTGGTTTAAGCATACTTTGTACAATGAATGGCTTTAGTTTTGGTCCCAAGACTGACACTAGTATGAGTTAATTTCTTATTTATTTAATTGCTTAGGCTACAAAAGACAGGTTTGAGCTAGAAGAAGAATGCAGCCGCAGAATAAACGACATTCAAAAGATGGTGAAGAGGATGAAATTGTTTGAGCAACAAATTCATGATATAAATGAGCAGCATGTTAAACATACACAGGTTTTATATCTTTTTAAGTTTTTATATTGTTTTTGGTTGTCTGGTTGTGTGCTACATACACCTGATTCGTGCAATTGCTAATGTGGCACATCCCGCGTTATTGTTTAGGTTAAAAAATAATGGGACCAGGGACCAAATTAAATTATTGACAATTCACATACACTCTCTTCCACATGTTTGACACTTATTCAAGTTATTCAAGGTTTCCAACTTTCCATAATTAAGTGTACTTTATTAGATAAATACTGCCCATAATTAGGCATGATAATTTTCAATTCAATCGCGTGATTGCAAACCCAAAATTTGACTAACTAATATTGCATGATGAGATAAAGCTTTTTTTTTTTGTATGGAAACAAAGCATATTTGCTGAAAAGCAGACAAAGCTTAATGTCATAGCAAAATTAAGGTCATGGAAGACTTATTAACTAAGTAGGCATTTGAGGGCGAAATAAGTACCATATTTACCTGTAAATTATATACAAAAAGACATTATTACAAATCCATAATAAAAAGATATCCACGTGTGTGCTTACTTGTCCTATCGTGTCCTTTACCGTAACAGGATGATTGTTAGTTATTATGATTAATAAGTTTCATAAGATTCTCCTTTCTGCTTCGATGAGATGATGAGATTGACATGCCATTAATAGACAAGCTTGTGAATATAAAATTAATTATTCTAGAAAATTAGTAGGAAAGTGACCTTTTTGTCTTTCATCTTTAAATATTTTTAGGCCGAAGAATATGAGATGGGGGAAAATTTGAAGGAGCTTCAAAATGAGGTTGATGAAGCTACTTTGCAGTTTGAAAGGTTATTTTTATGTTCATTTCATAGGGTCATGTTTACACTTACCAGTGTTAGTTGGTGGATGGACGAGTTTATTAATATTCTGTTATTTTATTTCTTTCGAGCCTAGTGACATTTTATTTAAATTTTTTTTTCCAGTTTGAAAAAAGAAGAGGAAGCTTTATCTGATAGCTTAGCAAAGGCAGAAGATGATATCAAAAAAATTCTTTTTGAGGTATAGATATTCTTTCAGAGTTCATTCTATCCGAGGCTTGTGTGCAGGTGCTTCCCATATAATTTATCAGTTCAAAGTTTAAGCAGTTTGTGGTTTTCTTTTTAGATTGAAGATAACTTAAAAAGAGATCAACAAATTCGTCGTCACATCCGTGATCTTCAACAGCATCAAACCAACAAGGTTTGAATTATTCAATTATTTAGTTTAAACCTTCAGATTTGAATTCCCTTTATTTCCCTGTAAATATATGTATGCGTATGTGTACAAAACTGCAAATGTTCTGTGGCAATCATGTATGCCTTCCTGTTGAAGAATAGAATCTATAAGCGTATCCACAAATTGTGGATATGTTCTTTCCTTACAACTTGATGATTCAATCATTGTGATTCTATTTTTCTAGGTTACAGCTTTTGGAGGGGATAGAGTAACCAACCTTTTGAAGGCAATAGAGAGGCATCACTATAGATTCGGAAGGCCACCCATCGGTCCTATAGGTGCCCACTTGGTTAGTGACTAATAATACTCTGCCTCTTTATCTCATTGTGTATATGAATCCATGCATGCATGCCTGCAATTTGGCGTAAATCATTACTGTTGCTGGTAACAATTGCCTTTATGTTCTCAGTTTTGAAGCTGCACAAAAGAAATTCTAACTTGTATTTGGAATAGTCTGATGTGGCATTCCTGTCTGTTGTACAATGTTGATTACCTTCTATCTTTTTAAATTCATTTATTCTTTTCTTTTGGCAAGTATTCTGTTGTTTTACGCAGGAATTTTTCACTTGTAGCAATTGTTATCTATTTGACAATGATGACTGGCTTTTTTTATAGATTGTAAAAGGAGAACTATATCTTTGTTACTTGCTCTTACTCCAGAAGATATATTGCAGAAATTGGTGGATGCTGATAAGTGGGCTCTTGCAGTAGAAAATGCAGTAGGAAAGTTGTTTAATGCATTTATCGTGAATGATCATAAAGACAATCTTATTTTGAGAGCATGTGCAAGGGAGGCAAACTATAACCACCTTCAGATTATTATATATGACTTCTCCAGACCAAGGTAAGGAGGTATACTTGTACACATGTAAATAACATGGGAGCAGTTTTTTAAATGCTAACTAAGTTTACTTCTGCTGGGTGATTTTAATTGCTCCGCTTTTCGACCTTTTGGTGTAGGTTGAATATTCCAAATCACATGCTTCCCCAGATTAACCATCCAACTACAATATCTGTTGTTCATTCTGACAGTCATACTGTAGCAAATGTCCTTGTTGATGTGGTACTTTTGCGATTCTACCCTGCTTTTCCTCCTATTATCTCTACTCTTCGCCCTTTGTTATCATGTTTTCAATCCTCTCTATCATTTAGCTCGTTAAATGAAATGGTTTGTAATATGAACATTGCTCTACTTTTCCCCATTTCACCCAGAATGTTGCGTATGACCTGTGTATATCTCATATGAGAAAATTGCTTTAAATTATGTGCTTGAATCTATTTCAGGTTCCAAAATTCAAGTAGATATATTGTTTCTACTTTTGTAATGTAATTTTATTCACAATATTTGTTTTTGCAACATTTTTCTTTTAGAATTCAAATGTTGCATTTGTCAGGTTTGAATAATCTGTTTTATTTTTGTAGGGTCATGCTGAGAGACAAGTTCTTGTTAGGGATTACGATGTGGGAAAATCTGTTGCTTTTGAGCAAAGGATTTCAAATTTGAAGGAGGTTTACACTTTGGAGGGCTACAAAATGTAAGATATAGTGAAATTTTTTCAACCTTCCCTCGTTTTTCACTTTTGCCCAGTAATCATCAATTGGCCAATGGAATTTGTTTAAGTTTTACTTGAGCTCAAGCCTTGTACGCCAAAGCCTTGTTCAACACTAATAATTACTTTCAGAGTGTTTTCAACAATTTTTTTGGTAAGTGAACATTTTTAACATTTTCCTATGCTCACATAAAATATATTCAGTGTAAAATAGTTTTAGGAAAAATAACTTTCAAATCCCTGATATACAAGTTTATATAAACATGCAAATATCAGTAACAGAATCCACTTCTAGTTATCCAAGTATACTTATATCTGTATGCATATTGATCTATTGACTGTTGTCATCAGATTCATGGTCACAATCCTTTTCACATTTAAATTGCTAACTAAAAAAATGGCAGTTGTGCATGCATGCATTATGCGGGATCCAGCTGCTAGAAGAAACAGGAAACTTGCCGTGAAGCTCTCCTGGTTGTCAGTTGTAGCGTATCATTTATGATTCACCTTGCATATTTGTAGTTTGTTGCAGTCATAGGGATCTGGTTCTTTGAGCTAGTGACATAACATAAGTGGCACTCATATCATCTTTGGAACTTGTAACAATCAGAACTTACTGTTTTATGAATGAAATACATCACCTAATTTTTCAAGAGTCAGGCACCATCTTGCAATACAATGAAGAAAGTAAAATATAATCTGACTCAATTGCTGAGGAGTGACGGGTAGTTATTTAATATGCAATGTAGGACTTGGGGTTTTCATTTCTTGCTCATCTCATGAGCAAATTACTGGAAGTTTGGATGTATCTCTCTTTTTTGTTTGAAGAAGATTGAAGGAGGTTTCATCTAAATAGCTGCATTCCATCCTCCTTACACCAATTGTTAATTCTATGGAATACAAACAATAATTGTGAAAAGGAGGTAGATATAGTTAAGGGAGTCCTTTAGCCACAGAACATCCATATGCCCCAGCTCATCCCATAGACTCTTAAAAATGGCGATCGGAGGTCTATCCTCGCGCCAGCCTGACGATAACCATACCTGACGGTCGTCCCTTGATTTATAAGATGAATATCAGAGGATTAATGAACTTACACCAGAGTTTCACTAATTGCTTTTGAAGCTTAGCTATTTTTATGAAATTCCTATCCTTATAATATCAAAAGCTAATCACTTGAATGTAATGTTGATCTTCTTTCATAAGTAGGTATTGAAATAGAATGTTTCTTGTTGATTAGTAGTTTTGTTTCCATGAAGTGGTGTTTAATTATTTACTATACCTTGGTAAGATGTTATTGTCAGACTTTGTTGTGTTTTCAGTTATGACTAATAAAAAATATAAATTCAGTTATGGCTTCCTGTTGCGAGTAATACTGTTTTCAGCTACAAATCATTAATTAGTAATGATTCCTTCCTAGGTTCTCCCGTCGTTCAGCCCAGACCACTCTTCCTCCAAATAGAAATACAAGAACAGGTCGCCTCTGTAGCTCATATGATGATCAAATTAAGAATCTTGAAAGAGATGCATTAAATGTACAAGAACAAGCTCAACAAGGTCGAGGAAAGAAAAGGAATTTGGAGGAAGCACGTCACAATCTTCAAGATAAATTACAATGTGCAAAGGTGAAAACTGCCTTCTGTTTTTTTGGTTTGGGTTATCATTTGAACTCACCTGTTCCTCTAGCAGCTTTAACTTCCCTTTTACACAGAATGAGAAATGAGATGATCTTTAGAGAGTGAGAGACATTTGAAACCTGAAAGCATGTTTGTAGAACAGACTTGCAGTATGAGGATATAACAAAAAGGAGAGAGTAGTGTAGAAAAAAATAGATAGTAAAAAGGTTTTTGAATCCAATGAGTCCTGCAATTTCTGTATGGATTTCAATAATAATTTTTCCATTTCATTTCTTTTTCCTTCCTTTTCTCTCGTGTTTTCCAAGTTTTAAACGTACCTCAAGTGTTCCAAACAATTGAAATCTGATTTTCAGCTCCATTTCCATGAAATCCCTTCCCAAATTATCTTTTTCAAATCTAAAGGTTTTCTATGGATTGCCTGATTTTACATTGAATGTTCCCTTAATTTTATGCAAACTTCATCTTTATCATCAACTGTATTATGTTTTTATGCACAAATACATACTGATACATACTAATGTTTTGTCTGGATACTTACCGTTTGAATATCATGCTGGTTTACTGATGAGTTTTCTTACTTTATATGTAGAGGAGGCGTGTAGATGCGGAACGGATCTTGAGGTCTAGGAAATTTGCTTTGCAAGATGCAAAGAAGTCATATGCGTTAGAATCTAGTTCTGCACCTGCATCTTCTGTTGATGAGCTCCATCAAGAGATCTCAGTTTGTACCCGTGTCTCTCTTACACCTCTCTCTCTCTCTTCTTCAGTTGGTTTTGATGATTTCTTTTTGATTATTTATTTATTTTGAAATGTCATCCAGCATGTCCAAAATGAGATACAAGAAAGGGAAATTTTGTTAGAGAAGTTCCAAGTGAAATTAAGTGAAGCTAAATCCAAGGCCAGCGATCTAAAATCATCTTTTGAAAATCTATGTGGTATGCTATATATACATATATATTTTTGCATGACATATCTACTATTTGTGTGTGCACATATACATCCAATTATAAGTGTTTCTTTGTTCATATATAGAGTCAGCAAAAGCAGAAATTCATGCTTTCGAGGAAGAAGAGAAGGAGATGATGCAAATTGAAGAAGATCTACAATCTGCAGAAGCGGTCCGTCTCGTACTTTGCTCATGTTACCATTATTTAGCATGTTCAACTTTTTGAAAATGGGAAACATAACCTTTTCCTAGGAAAAGAGTCGCTTTGAAGTTGCAATGAATGAGAGGGTCCTTCCTAAAATCAAAGAGGCGGAAGCACAATATCTGGAGCTTGAACAAAATCGTAAGGTGCATCATTTATCCTGTTTAGATACACAAGTTATCACTTTAAACAGCAAGTCCAAGTTGATGTTTTGAGTTCCAACAATCGTAATTTAGAAAAACACAGCTCCACACCCCCCCTCCCCAAAAAAAAAAAGGATGGTAGAATTCTAGATTCCTAGTATATCTTTGATCCACTCTGCGTCCTTCTCTCATGGTTTTTGCTTCCCATGCTCGATTTAGTTTATATTTAGATATTGGAATGCATCTGCAATCCCGCCTCTGCATTATGGAGTGCTTTGTCTTTTCAAGATTAAGACAATGATAATGGGTAGGTGTCTGACAGGTCCTGATGTTATTTGTGTGATTAATTGCAGGTGAGTTACAAAAAGGCTTCTATTATATGTCCAGAGAGTGAGATTGAAGCTTTAGGGGGTTGTGGCGGGAGCACCCTAGAGCAACTCAGTGCGCAATTAAGTAGGCTTAACCAAAGACTCCAGCACGAGAGCCAAAGGTATGGACGTGATATGCATTTGACTGTATTAAACACCACACAAATATTAGCTTCATGTAGGAAGCTTCCTTTGCAGATTTCCAGAATCTATTGATGATCTCAGAATGATGTATGAGAAGAAAGAGCGTAAGATATTAAGAAAACAGCAAACCTATAAAACGTTTCGTCAGAAACTAAGCGTAAGTTGTCCATTACCTTGTTTACCATAAATAAATATTTTTTCAGGGATAAGTTATTTTTATTCTTTGATATTGTTTCCTTCTAAAGCTCTCTAGGTGTTATAATTCATGAATATATTGATCATGACTCCAGCCCACAAATATTCTGTAAAGGCTTGTTTTTTGCAATAAAATTATTAACCATATTGGATTCAAGAATGGCCAAATTTCAATTGCTCTTTTTTTTTCATTCTGAAATTCCAGCTTTAATTTCTCTAACATTTAAAGGCCAGTTAATGATAAAACTTAATCAAGACTGACTAGGCATGTATTATTCCGATCTTTATGAAACCTGTATATTTAGTTGTTTTGCAATTTGCATGAATTAAAAAGTTGATACTCGTTTATATCTGCGGAACCAAGTATAGGAGACAAGTCTCCCTCGTATATAAATTTTATTTATGTATGTTACTTAAATTTTGTTTTGGCTCCATGTAGTCACATCTCCTGGAATTGCCTGCCTTGTTGTTCGGTTTACCTTGTGGAGATTTTATATTTTTAATTTCTTCGTTTCTTATTTAAGTTGAATTTCAGGCATGTCAGAAATCCCTAGAGTTGCGATGGAGCAAGTTTCAAAGGAATGCAACTCTTTTGAAGCGTCAGTTAACTTGGCAGTATGATCTTTCTTGCATATAATTATATGATGTTCTTTATTCAGATTCCCTTCTTTTCTTCCCTTTTTGGAAAAATTAAAAAAGAGTTATCTTTTAAGTTGATTGCCTCCTTATCCACGCTGCGATAGATTTAATGGTCATTTGAGAAAGAAAGGGATCAGTGGCCACATTAAAGTTAGTTA
Organism: Aralia elata; assembly: GCA_034770075.1. NCBI lineage: Eukaryota > Viridiplantae > Streptophyta > Magnoliopsida > Apiales > Araliaceae > Aralia > Aralia elata. Next base: position 108,457,811 of record CM068385.1, on the reverse strand, counting down.
TGAAGACGAGACCCTCTCGATTGAGGTAAGTGGATTATTTGTAATGATTTGCTTCTGTAAGTTCAGTTTTTTTTTTTGGGTCCTAGTCTACTATAATAGCTACAGGTTTACTATGCTCTAGTTTACCTGGGAAAACTTTTGTTTTTTAATTAAACTTTATGTTAATTTACTTACTTTTCAGGTAAAAATGCCTCAGGATGCATCAAACAACACTGTTCGTGACACTAGAGGGCTTTCAGGTTTTCTCTTGATTTTATATACAGAATCATATGCTCCTGATCTGTGTTTTGCAAATTTAACTATATATAATTTCTCTCTCTAGTCATTGTGGAAGCTTCCAGATTGGCCATGATGAACTTAGTTAAATTCTGAGGTCAATTTAGCAGAGGATTGGAAAGAGAAAAAAAGAAGAGAGAAATGGCCAGAGGGGTGTGAGTTTCAGTATCAATCTTCAGGGGAAAATAAGGAAAAAGAATTAAATACACATTGCCATTGTGAAATTACTAATCAAGACGATTTTTGCAAATTTTTAGAGGAATGCTCTATATTTCATTTCGAGTTACCAAGTCATACAAGACAAAGTTGTGTTACATACACTTTGTTTAAGTTTCTATAATTAATCTTGAAAGCTTGTGGCTGCTCACAATTTATTTTTTAATGCTTAATTAGGTGGGGAACGTTCTTTCTCAACTTTATGCTTTGCACTGGCTCTTCATGAAATGACAGAAGCCCCATTCCGAGCAATGGATGAATTTGATGTATTTATGGTAGGTTATCAGGCTCAAAAGTTTTGCATTTCTTTTAAAACAGAAAATCGAGCATATTGGGTGTCTTTTTCAAATTTTGAAGGAATTACCTCAAACAATTTTATTGCCTTTTATTTTATCAGGATGCAGTTAGCAGGAAAATAAGCCTAGACACACTAGTGGATTTTGCATTGGCACAAGGATCCCAGTGGATATTTATCACCCCACATGACATCAGGTAATCATTTAGAAGTAATAAACCTTTCTCACACTCCATTTAACTCAAGGATAACTTGTCATTTGATTCTAGGTGTTGTACTGTCTTTATGTTTGCTAACTTAAATCTGAATAGATATTTGACTAGCCCTATTCACCTGGATTGTGACGAAAATGGGAACAGAAATGTTACGTTATGTGGCACAAAGTACGATAGTTGTAGGTTTTTTCGAATTGTTTAGTTGGTATAAAATACGTTAAAAGCTAGTTGGATATAGGTATAAGAGGTTGAGTTGTTTCTAAATGTAGTCCACAAGATATGCATTTTCAAGGAGGTGACGCCATGTTATCGCGTATTGAACCCCATATGAATTTCATCATAGTTGTCACGGTGCCACGACGACGCCTAGGCGACCGCTATGGCGTCCGTATGGTGACAAGTCGTTTACAATATGCAATTTATATATTATTTATTTTACTTCACAAGTATATTAAATAATAAAATTTTAACTCAAAACATAACACTATGGAATACCATTAAAAGCACAATTATGTAAATACTTCATTTAGCAATAACAAATCATTCATCAAAATATTACCTATTTTTATTTTTACTTTTGAATGTATTACTTTTGGTCCATAAGTATATAAACAATACCCACTCTTCACTGTTCACTGTCCAAAATGTAACCACGCAGGTTTTAAAAAAAAACTCATGTAGGTCATTTCATTTATCAAGACTTCTAAATAATGTCAAAATATGTCTTAGTTCCAAAAAGATTAAGAAATAATTATTTAGTACTCAACTCATTTCATATTATTTAATACTTATTCATATTACAAGTTCAGTTCTGTGTATGTGTAAAGTTCGCAAATTTTAATTAAAGATAAACACTACCCACTCTCCAAAACAACATATTTTAATCAAAGATAAACAATACCCAACTTCATTGTTCACATAATCAATCAAAGGGGCTGGTTTGGGTAAGAGAGCTAATTAAGTGCAATAACTAATGACCAAACATCAATCCCAAACAAGAATATTCATAAAGTATATTCATCCAAATTCCAAATAGAGGATGAGAGGAAGAAAAGTAGCAAGAAAAAGGAAACAAACCTATGTGAGATAGGGAAGAAGTTTGCCAATGATGAGTAAAGAAGAAGTCGCTTGCGATGAGTAAAGAAGAAGAAAAAGAAGTTGCCTGCGATGGGGCTGCGAGGTGTTATGATGGTCGAAGGAGTCGAACTCCAAAGAAGTAGTGAAGGAGGCAGTAAGTCAATCGATCTTTTTGTTTTAGGTTTTTTGATTTTCCCCCTTTAGTCCTGTTGTTTTAATTGACGGGTCAATGGGTCATGCCCATGGGTTATGGGTAAATGGTTTAAAATCTAACTTGGGCCAAAACTGCTAAGGCATGTGTCTTGGTAGCTTGGCATCTCAAGGCGTCGCCTAGGCGATGACATGCGACACCGAGCTGCCAAGGCGCACACCTTAACAGCTATTCCTCATGTCGACTCTCGTTGTGCCCTTTTCTCCATCGCCTGGACGCCATGGTGACGTCGTGACAACTATGAATCTCATTGGCCTACATTAGTTGGCATTCCCTAAAATTTTCTTGTACATCTGTAATAGAGTGTTCTAGATTTACCCATGTGATAATTATGTTTGTTAATATTCTAGATAATTTTAGAGGATGATTCTATATAGTCGACTAGCCATTGGTGGTATGGCCAAGGTATATATATATATATATGAGGATGCATATATATATATGAGGATGCTTCTCATTATTTTTTTATATTATTGATTGATTTTATGGCTGAGTTACATGTGTAATACACTAACCAATTGAGGTGGAATATCTTGTTGAGATTTTGAGGAGCTTCCACTTGTACTCCCGGACTGAATTAAACATTAGTAAATTTTGGAATTCACTTGCCATTTGGTATCTTACTTGAAGTCTTTAAAATTATTTTGGATGTTTTGAACTGAATTTTGCGTTATGGATATATTTTCCGGATAGAGAATGTTAGAGCATAGTATTCATGGATTCTTAAACCTTATGAATCAGACTTGTATGATTTTATTTTACCATTTCAGCATGGTAAAGCAAGATGAGAGGATAAAGAAGCAGCAAATGGCGGCTCCTCGTTCGTGATTATTCGCTTTTCTTGAATTGTGCTTATTTTAGAATTAGTGGATGTATTTTTGTAATCTGCTCATTTCTGGCAAAGGGATTGAGACCTCTTCACATATTAATCTGGCAGTGTAAAAATTCCTTTAGAGCTTAATGGTATTATTTGAAGGTGGTGAACATTTAGCCATTTAAATGTATATGTATTAATGAATTTTACATTCAATGAATGTAACCTGGATTCATATGTTTATGCTAGTAGCTTCAGACCATTGTACGTATTTGGGATAGCGGTGCCCAGCATACAATGATAACGTTAGAATATGGCTGTTGCCATGTTGTTGTAGTAGCAAGTGTATCACTTGTGGAGCAGCGTCAGAATTCTTTTATGTCGAGGGATGGAATTTTATAGGGAAGTCATTTTGTTTGTTTGAGTTTTGTGTATCCTTATGTTTTGTTTTTGACATTGATCATTTCCTTGACCTTGCTGCAGAATAGGAGCAAGATTTAATATTCAAACAGCTATTAAACTTATTTCAACAAAGCAGCCAAGAGAAATTAACTACAATTTGTGCTACGCAACTTATACTGATGTTCAGTTCAACTCGTTCAAAATTGCTACATCAACTACTTGTATTTAGTAGCTTCCATATTTCAATAGAGATGCTTGATATATAATTTCTTAATGCCATAAGAACTTTGTACTGTTGCAACCGGAGGACGGTCATGGGTTGGGCGGGCGTTTCATGTAAGTTTCCTGATCCGATCAAACCGTGTTCAAGAAAAGATGTAGCATCTAGAGGTCTGAGTTGATACCACTCGTGTGAATTATATCAATTTATTTGATGAACAAATAATTAAGAGGGCGCCTTGGAGGAGGGGGATCTTTGTTTCAAAATTTTAGATGTTTTTTTTGTATCGTGCTTTATTAACTGCTTTTTGTCCCCACTTTGAAAGGGAATCTTGAAGTTTGAAAAGGCTGCATAACGGCTAAGTTGATCCCTCTGTAAAAAAAACTGTTTACGGTGTTTTTTCAATACAAAAAATACTTTTTTTTACAGTTTTTTTTTCAAACTTGCTCTATTATTTTTTATTCTTTTTTCTGATAATTGTGGTTTAAAAAAAAAAAAAAAAAAAAAACTTAACACTATGCACCGGACGGTACCGGTCATTAGTGCACCGGACGGTACCGGTCATTAGTGCACCGGACCGCCCCCGAATTACTCCTCTTCTCCTCTCTTATTGCCTCATGCTCGCTAAAATCAAAAGAAAATAAGTTTTCACACGGAGCTGCAAGTGATTTTTTATCTTTTATATCTTTATTTATTTTATTTTTTTTGGTTTTTTTCCTTTTGTTTATCAAAGTCAACATCACTACAAGAAGTTTTGGAAAAAGAATACTTGGTGGGGTATATATTTTTAAGATAATTTTTATTTTATTAAAACATATTTTTAATATTAAAAATTTTGTAACAGTGAGGTGTTAGTGTTCAATATACAATTTTTTTGCATATAAGCATAATATATGTAATGAAAGGTTAAGAATTCTATATCATTTTATTGTCTACCCATAAATAATTTTTTTTAAAATAAATAAATTTGAAGAAATATATTTTTAATTTTATAACGGAAGTAGTAAGCCAAATCCGAAATTTGACAAAGGGCAACTTTAGAAACGCCCCCAAAGTCCAAAAGACCCGTTGTAAGCCAATTTTTTAGTTTTTTAATTTTAATTAAAAAGTAACAAATGGCAGATGTTTCAAAAAAATTCAGAGCCCACCCACTTCACTAGATGTCCGTTAGCAACAAAAAGAAAAACCAGAGAGAAAATTCAGAGAGGAGGGAAAAATTCAAGAAGATCCCCAGGTAGAAAGGAGAGAGAGAGAGAAAGGGGAAGAGGGATAGAAGAAAACTGGAGAGAGAGAAAGAAAGAAGAAAGTAGGAGAGAGAGAGAGGGGGTAATGCAGAGAAGCAAGCTGCAGCAGCAGCAGCAGCTCAGAAGAAGCAGCAGCAGAAAGCAGAGGTGTTTATGCTCCGAGTTTAAATAAGAAGACGACTGGACACAAAAAATGTCTTCTTCACCAGAAAAACCAAAACCTGACCCGAAACGCACAAGCTGGTGGTTCAAGAACAGTAAAGCTCTTAACAACATAGTCTACTCCATGCACCTTCAAAATCTCACTAAACAATCACCACCCAATAATCTTGCTGCTCCTCAACCCAAACATGCCCTAATCTTTGATCACCCAAAACTCGTCTCTGATCCAACCTCGCTCCTCTCTGATGAAATTCTTCTTCAAATCCTCTCAAGATTCTCGGGATCCCAAAGGAATACAAATTCCCTCGTTTCCAAACGGTGGTTAAATCTTCAAGGCCGCCTTGTTAGGTCAGTTAAGCTTCTTGACTGGAATTTTCTTTTATCAGGTCGTATATTTAATAGATTCCCAAATCTTATTCATGTTGATCTGGTAAATGGGTGTGTTATTTCGCCTCAAAATTTGGCTACTTTGTTGACTCACAAGCTTGGGTCTTTTCATATTGATTCCAATGTTTCAACTGATGGCTTCATTTCTGAAAGATGTGTTTTATCTGTTGATGAAATTGAGTTGGGCTTGAAAGTTTTAGCTAGTGGGTATCCAAATTTGAGGAAACTTGTGATTGTTAATGCTTGTGAAATGGGGTTGTTGAGTGTTGCTGAGGAATGTTTTATATTGCAAGAACTGGAGTTGCATATGTGTAATGATCAAGTTCTACGTGGAATTGCAGCGTTTCAGAATTTACAGATATTGAAATTGATTGGAAACATTGATGGGTTTTATAGTTCTTTAGTTTCGGATATTGGGTTGACTATTTTAGCTCAAGGGTGTGAGAGATTAGTGAAGCTTGAGCTGAGAGGATGTGAGGGTAGCTATGATGGGATGAAAGCGATTGGGCAGTGTTGTCAAATGCTTGAAGAGTTGACTCTGAGTGATCACAGGATTAAAAATGGGTGGCTGTCAGCTCTTTCATACTGTGACAATTTGAAGACTTTGAGGTTTGTTTCATGTAAAAGTATTGATCGTGGTTTGGAGCCTGATGAGCATTTAGGTTTTTGCCCGACCCTCGAAAGATTACATTTGGAGAGGTGCCAATTACGGGAGAGGCGAAGTGTTAGAGCTTTGTTTATTGTATGTCAGGCTGTAGGAGAGGTGGTTTTTAGGAATTGTTGGGGATTGGATGATGACATTTTCAGTACGGCAACTATATGCAGGTATTTGCCCTACTCTATTCATTTACTTGTCATTTCTCCACATCCTTGCAAACTTTTTAGATTCTAATTGTAGGTTTTGGACTTTTTGTGTCAGTTGTTTCTGTTGCCTGATACTGTTTAAATGTTATTAATGGAATTATAACGAGGCACATATCCAGCATACTTCTTCTTAAATTAAACTAAATACAGGTAAATTGTAACTTAATATATTCTTAGTTGACTTCTATAATGTTTGGTCAATTGCTAGGAGGATAATAATTTGAAAGATTATTTTTTGTGGTAGCATATGTACCTACCCTGTTAGAGATAGAGTAGTGATAAAGATGTTTATTATATCATAGAAATGTACATGGAGAGCTCTCTATATATAGATAGAGCTGCAGCTACATATGGAAAGTAAATCAATGAATCCCCATAATTATGCCTCTAGAATTATCCTGGAATCCCCATAATTGTGCGTCTAAAATAATCCTAGAATCCCTATAATTATGTCCGATAATTATGCCTCTAAACTTATCCTAGAATCCTCATAACACTACCTATACGCATGTGTAGATGGATTTTGTTGTGGAAGTATATAGATGACTTGAGCACTATAGATTCATAATGCAGAAGCTTGGTATCGGATAGTCCATACCAGCCAAAGTATCTTGTTATGGTCGATCAATATGATTGTACATGTGCTTTTTCTATCCTGAAAGGTCATTACTCAAGTGTTATTCTCACTTGCACAGAATAGTGGATATGCAGAGTGAATATTGACTAAATATTTGGCATGTATTTTCACATAGTTACTTGCTTCTAAACTCGAACCGTCTTACTTGTGCCTGACAATGATGCAATATATATAATTATGTACCACTAGACCTAGCAATGATCTTCAAATAAACAAAGCAGTGACTATGACAATTAATTGTATGTATACTTGCTTTTGGTGTGGGTCATGTCTCAATGACTTTGATAGAGGTTGAATCATATGCATTTAGAATTTAATTTTCTACACGAAAAAATCATCAGAATATAATTTTTGTTACAGGAGGATTAAATTCCTGTCTCTGGAAGGCTGCTCAAGGCTAACAACAGAAGGTTTGGAGTCTGTAATTCTTTCTTGGAAGGAGCTTGAGAGCCTCAGTGTGATATCCTGTAATAATATAAGGGACTGTGAAGTAACTCCTGCGCTTGGAAACTTGTTTTCTACTCTTAAAGATTTCAAATGGAGGGCTGATACCAAATCTCTACTGTCAGCAAGTCTTGTTGGAACTGGTATGGGTAAAAGAGGCAAATTTTTCAGAAAGACGCAAGATTGGAAGTTGTTGCCTGGTGCTTAGATTCCAAGCTTCTAGCGACTGTACACTTAAAATAAATCACTCGTGGCTGCAAAAAGTGTTGGTTATGATTGGTTGGTGAACATGTATGTCGGCTGAGGGAAATAAATAGTTTCGGGAAGTAGTGATCCTCCTATTTAACTTTTGTACACACTTTGATTGCCTTGGTTCGTGTGCCTGGGAAACCTCTTTTCACCATCTGCGCTTTGTCAAGCTCAAGTTACAATTTATAATTAATTGATGTATTGCTATCGCAGCTATTTCACCGTCTCCTATGAGTACAACTGACAATGTTGTATATAAACGGAGGAGGACATCACAGAACATGTTTTATCTGGCGCAAATTTGTTGAAACCTTTGGATATTTGACATATCAATAACTAAAGAATAATCAATAATTCGCATTTTGATCAGGTCTATTGTGCCTTCTTCTTGATGATGATGATGATGGTCTATAAGTATTCATTATTAACCTTGCATAAACTTAATCGAAGTATAGTTTGATAACATTTTCAAGAAGTATGCTCTCTCTTCTTTTTTTTCCACTTGTACTGAACTGAGATATTTGGGAAAAAAAAGAGAGGCTTTAATTGGCAATAGAAAGGCATAAAGAATAGTTTTCATCAACGTGGCAGCTTCGGACAAGGAATGCAAAAAACATAGTATTAAACCAAAAATTTAATTTATGAATGTGATAATGAAAGGGAATTCATTCACCTGTTTTTTAATGGGTCTTTTTAATGTGTGTCATAAGGGCACACACTATCGAGAGAATATTCTCTTGATTATTGTGCATATTCTTTTGATTTCTGCGTTTACACAGAGATCAAGGGAATATGTACATAATCAAGAAAATATTTTCTCGATTCTTGTGTATAGTGTGTGCCCTTAGGGCACACATTAAAAAAATTCTTTTTCAATTCCCAAATTATTGTGATTATTAATAAAATAATATGTTAGGCTTATTTATCAGTATGATCTAATTTTAATTAACTTGTAATGTTGGTGGTATAGAAAATAAAAGAAGAGCATCAGATAATTTGAGCAATCAAGAAAAAAAATATTTCATCCTAATTTTTTTTTGGGAGGAGGTCAATAACAAGAAATCTCCCTTTCAACTTCCCCCCACCCTCTCTCTCTCTGTATCTCTTTTATCGAATCAGCCTTCTTTTTTTCTTTTTTTTACCCAAACGCTAATAAATTCCATTTTCGGTGGTTCTTTTCGCAAAACCTAACTTGAATTTAGAGAGAGAGAGAGGGGGGAAAATGAAGAAAGACAAAGGAGTGATAATAGGTGGTAGCCCTAGCAGAAGCAATCTCGAATCTGAAGACAAAGAAGAAGAGAAATATAGTGCGCCACTTCCTCGATTCTCTGCTCGAAATGCTTCCTCCAAATACGACTTTGTCAAGGTCTCTCCTATTAATTTCCTATCAATTTAAACTTCACTTTATTCATGATTGTTTAATTTGTTTTGTTCGACCAAAACTTGGACGTTTCTTTTTGTTGGTTCAGGTAAAGGTGTGGTTAGGTGATAATGCTGATCATTACTATGTTCTCTCCAGATTTTTGCTCAGCAGAATGTTGACTGTTACTAAGGTCCTTAAATTCCTCCCATTTTCCCATTATTATTTGCCAATTTTGCTTGTGACAAGCCTATAATTGGATGTTATGATAGGAAAGCAAGGCCCTGGTAGTCTCCATTGAAATGTACATATTAATTTTGGATTATCTTCTTTTAGAATTATATTAAGGCAAACCCATTATGTTTCATGCTGCGCGAATGGTTATCTTTGTAAAGTTACATGCTTATGTAATAGTTTTGGTTGTGATAGTTGAAACCTAGAGGAGAAGGCAGATGTTCAGTTATTTCAAAGCAGGCTTTTGGGAAGTGGGATATACACAACTATTAGTGTGTGTTTGAGTGGGTATATCTATTATACGTTTTTATGTTTAATACGTATACTTAACGTATATAAACAAATATGTGCACAATCCCAAGGGCCAAGGGGTTAGCTCAACTAGTGATAAGTGCCTATCAAGGCATGATCTTTTAGCTTTGTATGCAAACATGTATCTTATAATCTTAATACCAGATTTATACGGCTAATTTCTGAGATTCCTTAGCATGTGTATCATACTATATGTCATGATTGCATTTTTAGTTTTTTTTTTTTTTTGGTTGTGGGTTGTGGTTTTAGATTTTATATCCTGTTGGAAGGCTAGTGAGTAGTGACTAACCAACGAAACTCTTACCATTGGTAATCCTATTTTAGCATGCTGACTTTGCTGTGTTGTATAATTTTACCTCATCAATATCTCTAAAAGAGATCTTTTTGTTATTTTATTTTGTTTCTAATTCTAAGGTTTCATTTTCTGCAGTAAATAACTAAAAGGACTGTGAAGTTTATATAACATCTTTTTAGGTGCAACTCTAACAAATTCTCTGTTACAGATTCCTAATCACGTGGCCTTAAAGATTGCGCTTGAGCTAAAAAAGCTGCTCATAGACAATAGCCTTCTGGATGTGTATGTCACAAACGCGTACTTTTCTAAGTGGCTAGTTCCCAAAATCTTTTTATATCTGTTCTTCATTAATTAATTTACTGTACTCTGACAATTTTTTAGCTCTCAATCTGATCTGGAAGCTAATTTGTTTAAGGTATATTGACGTAGTTCCATTTCATCCCTTTTTTCCCTGGTGTTCATTATAGAAGGTCTTTTTCATTTTTTATGTTGTTTGTAGTTTTCAATCCAAGGAAAGGAAACATGTAGGTATTCGTATGAAAACTACTCTCTCTTTTAAGTTTAGATTGGTGATACATGCTAGGATTGAGATAAATGTTTATTCTGTTTTTCCTAGTCAAATGATTCTTAGCTTACTTATTATGAAAATTGGATAGCCTTGTGTTTAACTTTAAAGCAGAGTGGTTGGCAGGTTCAACATGACTAAAAGTTATAAATTTTATGTTTTAAATGACTTCACCCTCTCTTTCTCTTCCCTATACATATATATATATATATATACACACACACACACACATATATATATACATGTATATATATGTATGTATATTTATGTATAGAGGAATGATCCTTAATCAAAGTTGGCTATGGACATTTACCTAGCCAACTGAGTTGAAACCAAGATCGTGCAGCTCCGAATAGAGTCCAAACTAAACCATCCGTTAAACAGTTTGGGGGACGGATACAAACTGTTTGACGGACTTGGTTATAAACTGAACTGCCCCCTTGTTTGAAAAAATAAAAAACATCCGTCAAACTGTTTGACGGATGGTTCTTTTTCCCCCAGATCGAGATCATTCTTCTCCCTTCTCTTCCAAATACTTTGAACTAGCTGATATATACATATACATATATATACATGCTTTAGGATTCCAATTATTATACAGGTATCTTTTGCCAATTTTTAATTGCATGAAGTCCAATTATTTGACTTCATTTGCAGCTTATGGAGCGGCGTGGTTATGGGGAAGAGTACATAAATCGTTACAAGATGATGACAAGGTTAGCAAGTTTCTTCGATGTCCTCTTACGTTATCATCTACGCCCCAACAATTTTACTCTATTTCTGTACTTGTGGAATTTTTATCCTATAGTTTTGGATGCCTGAACTTGAATTGACTACTAGCTACTTAGTAGCTCTATATATATTTAATCTGCTACAAAATGTTTGGTTCTTTTCTTGTTTTATATATATTTATTATGTGTGTGTGTGCATGTGTGGATGATTTTGTCCGTTAATGTATTGAGAGGTGCATCATATTCTTTGTTTAGTTAGCTCTACTGTCTAATCTGTCAATTCGTTATTTTCCTCCTTCAGGTGTTATATTGAGTTGCTAATAACTGTCCAACTTTTGGATTCCTTACGTGTAGCAACAATCCATATAACAAATCATTGAATCTTTGAGTGAATAAAAGTATGAAGTTGGCTACTAGCAAAAAAGAAGTATGAAGTGGGCTATACTTAAGTTCCAATTCCGCATGTTCCCAATCTGGCGGGAAAAGAAAGCATTGACCTGTCCTTAAATCATCCAAACGGAAGGGAAAACAAACATTAGTGCACTTTAGGTGTCGAACAAGAAATGTGGATCTTGTGAAGGGCATGATTACATTTGTTTTTCATGTTGTCAGTCTGTAGGAGCACTTTGGACTTGGATTCCATAGGACTAGAAGATACACAAATTTGGACGAGCTTGTAATTTTGAGATAGGAGATAGGACAGAATTAGATGGAATGAATTTGTGGGTTTGGGAAGTTTAGCAGACAAAAAAGTAAATTTGAGAGGTTTTGGCGAAGTATGGGAGGAATACAACTCCGTGAGCTATTAAAGCTAGTATAAATTGAGAAATACTGCTGATTCTATTTTGTTTTGGCCCAAAAGATTCCAACAATACCTTTTATAGGCCTATGAACTTATTGTTAGACTTGGAATAATTAATGTCAGAATGTAAATATAGCATGTATTAAGGAAAACAGGTTTCCCTGTTTTCCTTCCCAATGTTTCCCTCTATGCATTTTTCTTCCTAGAATTAGGGGCAAGCTTTGTATATAAATATAGTTGCTTGTAATCAGATTGGAACAACTGAATGTAAATATTCACTACATTTCTACATGGTATCAGAGCCATAAAGCAGTTTTAAGAAGCTTTGTTCCTTCCTTTTTCCTTCCGTTGCGCTGCTGCTATAATTTTCAAACAAAAAACTAGCCAAACAGTTGGATATAGCAAAATTGAGATTGCAATTGGGTCACTTAGTGTCAGGCGACCAACATAGGAGTTTCAGTTTTGGAACCCACAGCCTCACGCGCCCGCACGCGCCACCTCACGCGCCTGACGCCGACGCCACGCGCCGACGCCGACCGGCGCGTGAGCCCTGCTCCGGCGAGATTTTCCGGCGCGGCTTTCTTGCAGTGTGATCGATTTTCTCTCCTCTTACTATCTACAGTGGTTTCAGAGAGAAAAATTCAGGTTTGTTTGTGTTTGGCTTATTGTCAGCTCGTCCAGTTCATGTTTGGCTTACTGTTGGTATTCCTGTATCTGCTGGGTTTAATTGTCAGCTTGTTCAGTTCTTTTTTTTTGGCTTACTGTTGGTATTACTATATCTGCTGGGTTTATTACTTCCTGCTTCCTTCAAGACCATCACTGTTAGGCTTGTTATAGCTGCTTGGATTAGTGTTTTTCCCGCTAGTACTTATTGTTAAAGCTGTAAACTATCGTTGTTGTTATTTCTTGGATAAATTCTTATTGCTTCTATTATATTACCATGGCAGAATTTGGCCCTATTACTGAAATCAGTAAGGGACAGTTGATTAGAAATCATCATCTCAATTCTGCTTTGGTTCTTAGTCCATTTAAGTTGGACGGAAATAATTATCTCGCTTGGTACCAAGCATTGTCGTATGTCCATTGAAGCTAACCGAATGCAGCACTTTATCACCGGTACAACAACTATGCTTATACAAGCAGGTGTAGCCCAAGAAGAGTGGAAATCTGATAACTCCATGGTAAAAACATGGATTTTTAACTCAATGGAACCCAGTATGAGAAGCAGTTATATGTTCTTAGACACTGCATATGCACTTTGGGAGGCTATCTCTCAAACATTCTCTGTTAGTGGTGATATGTCTAAAGCATATGATATCCGCAAAAGAATCCGTGAGCTAGGTCAAGGTGAGAAATCTGTGGCACAATATTTTGCAGAAATCAATGCACTGTGGCAAGAGCTCGATCATTATCGGGTATTTTCAGCTAAATGTCTGGAAGATACAACTGCTTATCAAAAATTTGTTAATGAAGATAGAGTTGTGGATTTCTTGGCCGGATTGAATATAGAATTTGATCAAGTTCGAGCACAACTACTTGGTCAGACTCCCTTCCCATCACTACGAGAGGCTCATGCTAGAGTCCAACAAGAGGAAAGTAGACGTCGGGTAATGGTCCTGAATATAAATCATGTTGACCGCTCAGCCATGATTGCCTCATATCCTAAGCCTAGCATTCCCATCCCTTCTTCTATTGAAAGGGAGTCCCGTGAATGTGACTATTGTGGGGGAAAGAATCACACCAGGGATCGTTGTTTTAAGCTTCATGGGCGTCCTAAAGGACGTGGAGGTCGGTCTAGTCGGGGACGTGGATCTCATGCCTACATATCTACTCCACCTTCTGTTGATGTATCTAGCACCACAGACACTACTACTGCACTCACTCCTGAGGAAATCTCAGCCTTTCGAAAATTCTGTTCCAAATCCACTTCATCTCATTATGCCCAGACAGGTATACTTCCTTGTGCCTTTCATGTTTCCTCTACTTGCCCTAGTTGGATTATAGACACAGGTGCCTCTGAGCATATGACTGGATCCTCAAACCTCTTTACCTCATACACGCCCCGCTCTGGCAAAGACAAAGTTCGAGTAGCTGATGGCTCCCTGTCTTCTATCTCTGGGAGTGGTTCTGTCGTTTGTACCCCTACATTGACATTATCATCTGTTCTTCATATTCCTTCATTTACTGCAAACTTATTATCTGTCCAGCGTCTTTCTGAATCTATGCACTGCTCAGTAACCTTTTTTCCTAATCATTGTGTTTTTCAGGACTTGGTGACGGGGCAGAAGATTGGCAGTGGTAGTGCAGTTGATGGTCTCTATTATTTAGATGTTCCCTCATCTAATATGCTCTCTACTCAGGCTCTTCACTCTACTTCTGACTCCAGCCTGACCTCTCTCCATCAATGGCATCGTCGTTTGGGTCATCCTTCGTTTTTTGTATTAGAGTCCTTATTTCCATCTTTAGTTAAGCAATGTAACAAAACTCAGTTTTTGTGTGAACCATGTGAATTCGGTAAACACAAACGTTCGACTTATTCTGCTATTAACAGTCGTCATTCTGAGCCTTTTGCTGTTATCCACACTGATGTATGGGGACCTTCTCGGGTTGTTTCCCGTTCTGGTTTTAGATGGTTTGTTAGTTTTATTGATTGTTATTCTCGTGTCACTTGGATTTACCTTTTGCGTTCCAAGAGTGAAGTCTTTAATTGCTTTCAAGACTTTCATAAAATGATTCAAACCCAATTTAACGCTAAGGTCAAAATTCTACATAGTGATAATGGTCGTGAATATAGTAATAATCATGTTTTTGCATCTTACCTCTCTCAGCATGGGATCATTCTTCAAACCACCTGTGTCAAAACTCCAGAACAAAATGGAATTGCGGAAAGAAAAAATCGACACTTACTAGAAGTTGCCCGCACTCTTATGTTCACAATGTCAACCCCTAAATTTCTATGGGGAGATGCGGTTCTGACTGCCGCATTCCTCATCAACCGCCTTCCTTCTAGGATCCTTGGAAACAAAAGTCCTATTTCTTTTCTTCCACAACTACCCAGTCCTTCTCCTTCACCTCGAGTTTTCGGTTGTGTGTGCTATGTTCATGATAAATCTCCCACTCGGGGAAAATTAGATCCCAAGGCTCTTCGGTGTGTTTTCATTGGTTATTCTCCCACTCAAAAGGGATATAAATGTTATCATCCTCTTTCTAACAAAGTATTTGTCACTCGGGATGTCACTTTTTGGGAATTAGAACCGTTTTACTCCTCTTCATCTTCTCCTCAGGGGGAGGATGTTATTGATGAGGAGAAGCTTTCTTTTGAGACTGGTATTACAAATCCTATTATATCATCTTCTCCTATTCCTGTTATTGTTTCTGATAATTCTGCACAGGGGGAGTTACAGTTACAAGAGTCATGTGATAAACCGCCTGAGCCTGAGTTGAGGACCTATGCTCGGAAAGGGAAAAATAATCAGTGGACTTATTTGCTTACCTTTTGTAAAGACAGAACATCAGCTAGCTGATATTCTGACTAAGGGTCTTACTGGTAAAATATTTCATCCATTGTGTTTCAAGTTGGGTATGCGAGATATCTATACACCAACTTGAGGGGGAGTGTCAGAATGTAAATATAGCATGTATTACCCTGTTTTCCTTCCCAATGTTTCCCTCTATGCATTTTTCTTCCTAGAATTAGGGGCAAGCTTTGTGTATAAATATAGTTGCTTGTAATCAGATTATAATAACTGAATGTAAATATTCACTACATTTCTACAATTAATGTAGACATTGGAATTTGGAACTAAACTTGGATGGATATGAAAAGACTCTTGACCATTATAGAATCCCAAATTACTTCGACTTCATATACTAAAAGATTCTAAAAATTAGACATAATAAAAATGACAGAAAACTAAACTTAAGGGCCTATGGAGTGCCTGATAAACTTTCTAGTTGAACCACAAAGTTCCAAAATCTCTTTTCTCTAATCTTATTCTTTCTTGAGCTTTTTGTTGCCTCCATCATTAGAGTTGAGCCTTTTTTGAGCTAGCAGTTGTGTCACTTAGATTAGCTGTATGCCCATAGTTCAAGGTCTTGACTATGTATCTTCTATTAGCATTAAGGCTATGAGATGCCAGATTGCATTCTAATGTTGCTTATCCTTTTCATCTTCTTTTAGATTTCATCATCAAAGAGTACCATTGGTTATTCTTGTGTGTGGAACTGCCTGTGTGGGGAAGTCTACAATTGCTACCCAACTTGCACAAAGGCTAAACTTGCCAAATGTCTTGCAGGTGAACCTGTCTTACCTAATCCTGTGAGGATCTCCTCCCCACTCCCCACCCCCAAGGAAAAAAAAAGAAAAAAAACTCCCCACCCTCTCTCTCTGTCACTCTCCACACTCACACTCACACACACATGCGCCTGCATGCATGTGTTTACATGCACACATACATTTTTCACCAAGTTTGTGACTTTTGTTGATGTGTTTGACGTACCTTCTTCTTAATGTTACAGACAGGTATGGTGTATGAATTGCTACGGACATCTACAGAGTATGTATCTGACCCGTAGCTTTTTTTTTTTCTTTTTTTGAAAAAAAAAACTGGAGTGCATGTTGTTCAATATGAATTCTGATGCAGAAAAAGTTCTAACTCTACAACTATGAACATGAGGGGATTATAAATTCTGCAGTACTGCAATTAAGATTTGGTTTCCTCAACTATTCTTTTGATTGATCAGACCCTTCTGAAGGAAATCAGGAAATCATTTGATAAGTCAACAGAGAGTCATAATTGGATATAAATGTGTGGAAGAAATAATTTGTGAAAAAATTGAGCAATAATTGACTGTTAAAGTTTTGAAACTTCCTCTGCTTTGTGTTTGATATTCTTCGTACATAACGTGCGAACACTTTTTAACAAGTAAATCTTCGATAGGATATTGCTGGTAGAAAATGGATAGACTTCTACAATGTTTGACCTTATTTTCTGTTTCTCATTATTACATTTGATATGGGTTAGTAGGTATATTCTTCTCATGAAGTAATATTTTCAATTTTATAATTCAATTTGCTGTCTTATTTAAAAAAGAACAGAATGGAATTTCCTGGCTTGTTCTAGCGCTCCCCTCCCCACTATTTTTTCCCCTTGCCAATATGCTTATGCTCTTCTGGTATCATCTCAGTGCGCCATTGTCATCTTCCCCTGTATGGGCACGAGACTTCAGCTCATCTGAGGAACTAATTACTGAATTTTGTAGAGAATGAAGAATAGTTCGAAAAGGTATTTGCATATCTACCAGTTGAAACTGTTTCGAATAGTTATATGGAATGTGATTTGCTTTTGTGAAACTTGCTTTACCTTCTAGGTTTGGCTGGTGATCTGAAGAAAGCAATGAAAGATGGAAAACCAATAATCATTGAGGTGCTGAAAACTACATTTGAAAAAGAAATTCTCTATCAATTTAGCTGTGGGTGGACTAGTTGTGCCTTCTGCTTTTCTTGTATCCCCACTTTTCTATTAATAAAGTTTCTTTTTCTATTAAACGGAAAAAGCTCTTTATGTTTAATTCTTGCTGGGTTTGTCCTTCTCTTTAAATTCAGCTGTTTCCACTTATTTATAGGTGTCTGATTTCTTTTTTCTTCTTCTTTCTGCTAAAATATTCTCTTTTAGAATGCAATGGCATCATATAAGAACAAGATTTTGGGACAAATAATTTTCTAATGAATATTTTTGTTGGATTGCTATTTTTTCAAAGAAGGGTTGTCGTGTGGGCACAAGTGTAGAAACAGCCCTATAAAGAACAAAAAACCACCTTGTACAGCCCCCAGAATTTCGGCCCTTCATCTGACAAGTTTACAAAAACTACCTCACAACAACTTTCTAATCAATTTTAAAGTACTGAGAAACAAAATTCTGAACAAGCCATTGAAATTGAACACGAGTGGAAGTGATCCTTTTATCCACTGTTCAAGAGAAAATTGCTGTCTCAAATATGTTTTCTTATCGGAAAAAGAAGAAGTCCCAATATGCTGCAAACAGGCAAATTAGAAGAATTAAAAGTATGATATTTCAAGGGCATGTAAGGTGTGCTATAGCTAATGATACCAAAATATCAGCATCTGTATATCTAAGTCATGATAGTCTATTAGTGATGCACTTCTGTCAACTGTTACTGTGAACCTTTTGTTGTTCTGTAATAGCTGATTCACAAGAATGTTTGTGATGGCAGGGGATGCATTTGGATCCAAGTATATACCTAATGGATGATGAGAGTAAATTACCAACAAACATGCCAGTAAAAGTTGAAGAGCCAGACCCCCTGGAACCAGTTGATGAAAATGCAACACAAGCCGAAAATGATTCTATTGCTCGTGGTAGTTACAGTCACCATTCTCCTGCAGATGAATTGAGTAAGATTGTAGATGGCCTGCAGTCAGTTGACATTGTTAGAAGTGCTTCTGCAGATAAAGGTTCAGCTGTAACCCGTATTGTACTTAGTTATTTATCTTTTAAGTAAGATTTGGTTCTTTATTTATGAAGTTTCTTATATGAGATTTCCCTTCTGGATTTAATAAAGCACAAAATATCCAGGCTGGTGAGATAGCAGCTAAATCCAACAGTTTCTTTGGTCATGTAGGTGAATCAACTAAAGATCCGGAGGCAGATAGAAACCCACTTGTTAAAAAAGAAAAGTCAGGTGCTGCTGAACCAATAATTGTTCCTATAGTCCTAAAGATGGCTGAATTTGATCATAAGGTGCACTACCTTTGCTTTCAGCATTGATTTATTTTTGTGATCACGTGACAAGGTTAAGCTTGTTACATTCATCTTCATTTTTCTGAATGTATAAACTTCTTTTATGATCTACTTCTACATCTGGTGGTAGAACTGTAGAAGTAACTCCGCCTCCTCATATTGTGTCTCATTGTATTGTTTTTTCCCTTTTTCTTAGAATCTATGCTGTTTTTTCAACATAACTGTTCTTCTCATGTGCAGGCATTACTGGAGGAATGGATATCCACTCGGTCATTCAGCGACAAATATCCAATACAGGTATCATGGTTTATTAGGCTCTCTCTATCAGCTTTTTTCTGGATAGAACCTTGTATATAAGCATTTGAACCGCGCTTTGACAACAGAATTAGATAAGATTGTATTTTGATAATTCTGGATAGTTGAAAATGAAAGTGCAATCTCTTTAGAGTTTGTAAACGTCTTTTGGTGCCCACCAAACACATTGTGCTCCAGTTGCAATGGTTTGGTTTACCTCATTACTGATTCCTGTGTCAGTCAGCCTGCCAGTTTAGTAAGTTCTTTGATGTTCAGGTTAACTGAGACCAAAAAAATATTAAATTGATAATGCTACGTTCACTTAGTTTCAATGTTGAGCTTCGTTTTGGTTTCAATAGTTAGTAGGTTTTATAGGATTCGGAGCTGAGAGGTGAAAAGCAGATGCATCATTAACAGTACTTTTCTTGGTCATACACATTCGCCAGCATGCTGCATGTCTAACTACTCCATAAAACAGGGCTGGAGTGTCTTAATTTGATGAAATGTACTTATATTTGAAGATGCTAGAAAATTTGAAAGCACTATTTACTATTGGTTTCATAAGTTTACTATTGGTTTCATAAGTGTTTTTTAGGGTTCAGGAGGTGTTGCAGTGTATTATTGTTTGTGAACTGAGTGGGGTTAGAATTGGCAGCATATTTGTACTGGTCAAAGCACTTATAATATATAAAGTTTTGTTTGAGTATCTGTTGACATAACAGATATCCTTTCGTAGTAGATTTTTGAGGGCAAAAACATTTTCAAGAGAAGCTGAAATTTAGTGCTTTTGAAACTGCATTTATATTTTAACATTAAAAAATTACCAAAAAATAATGTATAATTCTATACAATGGTTTCAAAATTATTTACCAAAGACTAGAGTTCTTAATCTACCCTAACCAATCCTCCAGAAGAGCATTAGATCGTAAGGGCATAAATGACCTGCTTCTTTTTTTTTTTCCTTTTTTTTTAATTTGTTTTTTTTTACAACAACTGGAGAATGGATGCTAGGCCATTACCACTCTAATGTTAGATGTGTACAGTGTTTTTTGAGTATGTTAGTGACTTTTATACATTGGATATGTAACTATTGAATGATACAGTTCTGAGCTCCATGGTTTTCCCGAGGGAAGCTAATGCCTAAACTTGAGTATATCTTGATAAATCTTCATTCCTTGAATGAAGCAGGCTGGTTACTTTGTCTTCTTTTAGTTCTCTTGATCTTTCAAATTTTGTTGTATATGTTTGTCGATTTGTGTCGATCTTTTACTTTCTATAGTGAGCTTATATTACATCATGCATTTATAACAAGATCGGCTTTCTGACTATTTCCAGGACAAAGATAAGCTAATAAGCAACTTGAAGACCATTCAGGACTATCTCTGCTCATTCAAGTCACAGGTATATACTTATTTTACCTGTTTGTAATGGTTTAATCTTCTCATTGTTCTGTACAAATGCCTCTACTAAAGTCTGAACTTTTCTATAAATCATGTATCATGAATGCTTGTATATCCATGCCTAGATCAGTGGATTGCGGTTGTGTGGTTGAAGTTTTTCATCTATGATTGCAACAATGTTAAATCTTCTTTTCTTTTACTTGCATCTTTTCTGATGAACAGGGTCTTACAGTTGCTAACATATCAGCTACAACATTTCCACAAACACTGGATTGGCTGCATAGTTACCTTCTTCAGGTAAAGTTATTCTTCTTATCAATTTTCCCTAATGCCACATCTCCTTTGATATTGAAAGGGAGACGATTTGAAATTTTAGTATTTTAAGCTTATCAGATCTCAAATATTAGTACTCTCAAATGAAATTCTTCAAATGATCTGACAAAAATTATTGGTGTTCATTTTCTTCTTTTTCCCTGAAAAAAGTATTTTATCTTTTGTTTGTTTATTTCTCAGCCAGAATATCCCCTTCAGTATTCCTCCTCAGTAGCTTATATTGTTATTCTAAAATTGGTCTTGATTTTTCCTTTTAATTTTCTATCCAGTGTATCGAGCAAGGTACATCATCCATTTCTTCTGGAAGTGATAAACAGCCAGCTCAAAAGTAGATTACAAGCTGGTTCAGCATTATATGTTATGGGTGTGTATCAGACTTTAATCATGTATTCTTTATAATTCATGCATCTATACTGATTCTAGTGCTAAGCTAACATGAAATCTGTTTGCTCGATTGAAATATGGTGAGTCATTCTGTAGAATTATTTATTTTGCTCGGTAAACAATATAGCAATGCTTGCTCCCATTGGCACCATTCTGCTTTGATTTACATTTGTTTTCCATGTCAAGAAAGCAGTCAGTGTCTTACCAAAATCAAAATAGAAGAAGAAAATACATGTCTCCACATCCAAGATTTCTTGGTTATATGTTGTTTAGTATCCAAAAAGGTGGTCAAGTATTCCCTTATGGCACATCTAGATGTATTGTACACGTGTTATGGAGTATGCACACAGTGTAATTGTGGACATCTGATGTGGACATTATTTCTCTCTTAAAAGTGCTTGTGCTTCTTCGTAATACTTGGCACTCGTGATGTCTGTTTTAGTTTCAAATAACATATCTTGTATTTCTTCTTACATCTAGACCAGCCCTTGCAATTCCACGTGGACTAGATGAGGAATGATCCTGTGGTGGTGCTGCATGCAACTAAGCTGCTGGATGTCTAAGAATTAAAAAAAAAATTCAGCCACTTACAGAGGAAGTTCTGCCCAATGACTGACCGAGTACCTGCTGTAAGAACCGTCGGTATAATGTTACAAAATTGTCAGTTGATTAGCTGGCCCAATTTATATTCAACTTGTATAATGTAATAAAATTAATTCCTTAAAATTAAATAGATGAAGTCTTATACTCAATAATCACTCATGGGCGCACCAGAGATGTTTTCTTTGATTGTTCCAGTTTCTTTCATAGTGTTTTTACGTAGATGCCTTGTTTACTAGTACTTGGAAACATAACTTGCGCTTTTGCAACAAATAACAGTATAACACTGGGTGTACCGAGCGTTATGTAGAGGGTGTAGGTGGGGTAGGGTAGGGTAGGGTAGGTTTATCAAATCTCATCATCCCATAGATGCTGAATGGTCCTGTAGGGGCTGGTGGTTTGATTAACCAGAAACTCCCCTCATAATCTTCCTCTCCATGATCTCAATGGCCAGTAAATCGTGGTCATCCAATCTCAGATCAAGCGCCCCCATGTTCTCTTTCATTCTTTCTTGGTTGAAGCTCTTTGCTATTACGCTTGCTCCCTTGGATATTCCCCATCTTAGAGCCACCTTGATTATACCATACATACATGTCAAGAGGAGTTGATCAGCAAATTATTCATTTTTAATGAATTATAAAATGTGGGCTTTTCTGAATATGATTTGACCAAGTTTCATAGAGTAATATATGAGTACTCCCTCTGTTCACGCAAAAAGAGTCCAATTTATAGAATTTACAACTATTAGGTTGTATTTTTGTTCATTATTTATCTTAAAAATAATAACTTGTTACACTCTCCATTCCAAATTATTTGCAGTTTTAAAGAATTTTTGTTGTACTAAAATGGCTACACTTTGCTAAAATGATTATATTACTAGTTTATCCTTTTCACTTATTTTTTTCTCCTTATAGTGTACGGCTGGCCTCGCCAATGAATGTAATATAATATTAATTATATAATATATAATATAATGAGGCGAGAATGTAAAGTCATGGGAATGTAATATAATATTAATTATATAATATAATTAATATAATATTATATCTCTCGGTTGAAGCATGATATATTCTATATTTGCATCAGAGATCAATTAAAAAGATTTAAGGAAACTCGTTAAAAATTCGCATAATAGCACTTAAATTAATTAATAAATAAATAGATATAATTAAACAAGTAGACATGAATAACTAATAACAACTTTGCGTGAAAAATATTGATGACAATGAAATAAAATAACTAAATAAATAAATAACAAAATTACTTGTAATCTGCTGGGATTTTAAATTTTGAAGTGGTGGTTGTAATTCAGTTAGCTAAGAAGCCTCCCCGTAACTGATTTTGAGAGTTTTTAACACGTTCATATATATAATACATGCATATGCACCGTCTTCGTCACCTTTTCTATTAATTGGTGGGTCAACCGAATATATTGACTGATATTCGGATGTTATTCCCAAAATTACTCATGGTCATGAAATCAACCCAAGTCTCCAGGAACAAGATTAAAAATAAACTAAAATTGTTGAAACAGTTAGGCTAGAATCTTGAGTTATGCACAGAGCTTGAACTTTTACATAAATCTAAAATTTCTACACAAAATATAAGTACCATTTAAATTTTCGCAAGTTTACTTCCTAAAGTCAAAACGGCACTCATATTCTATTATAATTGATTATACAGGGTGAAACTTACAGCCGCTACTAGTGTCAAAAAAACCATTTTGGTCTGTCTTCCTCTTCCTTCTCGGTTAGCTCTCGATATTGATACCACTCTCCTCCAGCCTTACCCACTGGCATTGGAGGCCGAACGAAAATCTCAACTGGTTTAGGAACATGAACAGCCAGAAGTAGCTCCTCCGTTGCAGTTTCTTCTAAATTTAAGTTGGATGACTTAAGTTCTTTGCTAACTGGCTCAACAGAAATCCATCCAAGACCTGATATAGCCACATCACAAGCAGGCCTGCATAAGCAAAAAAAGACAAAGAATTGGATGATTATATTTCAAACATAATGGAAAGTGGTGAGATACCATAGTAATTTGTGCATAAAAAAGGAAAAAAACTGATAATTACGAGTTCAACAATTACCACAGCAACCCATATATAAGAAGCCATTTATCTCATATCATTATAGTACCTCTCTGCATCTTCAAATTTTATCTGCAACTGGCGCTGTGTTTCAAGTCCTATCCATTGATTTGCTCTTTGTTTTCCAGTAGGAGGTGTCAGTAGGACTCCAACTTCTTTCTGTAACAGCAAGAATATTATATTTTGTATTATTGTAAGGTTATGAAGAAAACATAGCCCAGCTCTCGAACCCTCCCCCCCCACAGGGCGGCAGCCTACACACTTTCAAAAGAAAAACAACTAAAAGAAAATATACAAAAATATCTTTTGTCAAAGTTTAACGAAAATGTTCAACATCCATGGCTGCTAAACAAAACCAGGCATAGTTACTACTATATGTGATAATAAGCAGCCAACCATTTTTATTTTTGGTTTTTATTGGCCTGAGTGCAATAAATAACAAAAAGGTCTTACCCGGTAAAA
This sequence comes from Aralia elata, assembly GCA_034770075.1. Classification (NCBI taxonomy): domain Eukaryota; kingdom Viridiplantae; phylum Streptophyta; class Magnoliopsida; order Apiales; family Araliaceae; genus Aralia; species Aralia elata. The sequence goes on along the minus strand of CM068385.1, from coordinate 108,433,476 downwards.
TTCATCTGCTTTCTTAGTAGGTACAATATGAAATTTTAGGGCCTTGGGACCATAAAATGTTAAACATGTCTCGGGACAAACCTGAAAACACCAGAGAACAAAATTAAGCTGAAAAACATTAAAGCACCCACAATTGATCGACTTACAGAACAAGCATGAGATTGAGGGTACTAGACTCTACCTTCAGAATATCAATCTGGACAAGACCTCCCCAAAATATGGAAAATCCGTTCAAGCCATTTGATTCAATTCTGTCAGCCACCCAATCATCTAAGGGAACCTGAGAACTCTGGTAATGCATCACAAAAGCTATAGATTAAAACACACACACACACACACACACACACACACACACATATATATATATATGTATATTTTAAAAAAAATGTGTTCCTTCTTCAAAGAAAATAAGGCATACTGTAAAAGATTGACCCCTGAGCCGACTCCGGGGAGCAAGTAGAGGTAGATCTTCTGATTGAACCACTGCAGCTTGCCTGTGATGGAGATGAACTCCAGGCGTGTCGTATAATTTCTGAATCACAGGAAAACAAAAATAATCTAACAAATTTGGGTTCAAAAGAACAATCATGTACTGATGTATAAAATCAGAAAAAAATTGATGCGGAAGACATGGGATTTAAAGCTATGAAGTAGAAGAGAAGTAACGAAGAAAAAGTAAGAAAAAAATAGATTGATAAATAAAATTTATCTACTTTACATTTACAACCCACTAGTGAATCAGGAAACCAATGCTATAAGAGAATTTAAAGAAATTTATGAACAGAAGACTTTGCTAAACAGGGACGAAGCTAAGTGTGGACTGGAGGGGGCCATGCCCCCCCCCCAGGTTTAAAAAAAAATTATAGAGCATTTCACAGAGCATGAGAAATGTCAAAATATTGATTAAAATTAAATAAAGCATAAAATGGGCGGAAGATGCATGTGAGAGAAAAGAAGAATACATGTGCAGGAGAAAAATGCAGCACATGTATATGGAAAAATGAAGGGGCCATGATTGTAATATTATTCACATAGTAAATTTTCTCTGGTTGTTTTTGACAACGAAAGTGGTTTTTTCTCCGGTTTTGGAGTTTTCACTATAATTCTTGTGTTGTGTAATTGTGTTCTAAATTCTCAATTTCTTATTTCTCTATATCGTGAGACGTTGTATTCCCAACAAGAAAAAGGACTTAAGGATACCCTAAAGCCAAGCATAAGCTTGTGGATGAATTTTACCCCAAAGACTTCACAGAGCATGAGAAAGAGGACTTAAGGATACAATTGCAACATTACGAGTTTGATGTACTCCAACATCAAGAATTTCAAAAGTTGTCCACTATTTCTGACGAAGCTTTGATGTGTTCTAAAAGACTTTTTTTTTGTCATGTTTTGTTGTCTTTTGTCAAAGCAAATTAAATTCTATTACTACATTATCTTTGTTTTAGTAAAAATATGTTTTGTAATGGTGGAACTTTACTTTTTAGTGATGAATATATATTATGTTGTTAAAAAAATTCTTGGCCCCCTCCAAGATCAAATTCTGGGTTCGTCCCTGTTGCTAAACATAGGAGTTTAAGAACATCTAGAATTTCAACCTAGGGAAAAAATGGTTAGGGTGATTCTCATGGCTCCTAGTAGGAATGAAAATTAAAATCACATACCCCTCCTATGAAAGCATCAATTTGAATTGGACCCACAGTAGTTCCGGGAACAGCAGACTGAATTGGTTTGTATTTTCGTGCCATTGCAGCAACTGGGTCCTTATATGACATCATCTCTGCTTGTACAATGACTAAAGTTAGGAATCTAAAACAATGGAGCCAAACACATGTAACAGTGAACAAAAAGATTCAAAAGATCCCCACCAGAAAAAATAAAATAAAATAAAAAATAATTTGCTTCACAAAATTATAGGGCAAGTCCAGTTACACAATTTCTTATAAATCAAATTTCCCTCGTTGAGATACTGACACCAGTGACATAGATAATAATAAATAAATAAATAAATAAAATCAGTTCTTCATGAACAATTACAATGGAAGAGATACGAAACACCGTATACTTGTATAGTCAAATACATCAATAAAAGAATACGAATTAACTACGCAAATAAAGAAGTCTGTGAAAAAATAATTCCAAAATTATATGGAAATGGAAAATAAAAACAGAGGCATGAAAATTATGCTCTTCCCTAATTTCATCTGTTGAAGTTTTGAATAAGAGTTTCATAGTAAAACCACTTACCCCAAAGCCACCTATTTTGGCCATAGAAACTTTTTTTGCTATTAGGTATTCAAAATTAAATAATCTAAAAAATGTCATCCTTGAGAATAAAACATTATGCTTAACCTCTACAAGCTATTAATTACATCCAGGAATAGTTAAAGTAAATAGAACGCTTAGTTGTCACCTGAAGCGACAAGTCAAGTGGTGACTTTTACTTACTTAATAAAGCGTTAATGAATGCGGATTTTCCAACATTAGCCGAGCCCTGTACGTATGAACAACAATGTTTTATTCATAATTGTAATACAAAAGTATGATAAACATTGACATGGTAAAATTGACCAACTCAGAGTAAAAGGAAAGAAAAATCTATTAATAAAAAACATGGGCCAGAGAACAAGTAACTGAATAAATGATCAGCAAAATTAATCATATATGCTCTCTCATTATACACTTTCTCAAACTAATAGGAAAAGAAAGTGGATAAAACCACATAAAAGAGAGTGCAACATGTCAAAGCAGCACAACTTATTTATAAAAATGATATTCATAAGACATCAGTAAAACATAGAAATATTTTGGGCAAAGCCATGAGAATTGAGAAGATATGCCTGTGAGATTTGTACCTACACCCATACATACACTTAAATATTTATAAATACACTCCCATAACGGAAACAACAGGAATAGATTAAGAACAATATCTATTTCACTTGATACTTAATAGTTAATATAATAGAATATAATATGTATGCATGTGTGTGGTTTGACTGAGTAAGACTTGGCACCTTTTTTTATTTGAATTTTTTGTTGTGTAAAAATTGGAAGGCTCTAAGCACAAATTAAACAAAAATTACAGCAATGTCACTGACCCAAAAAAAAAAAAAAAAGTTAACGACATCTCAACTGTATAATGTGGCTCTATATTGCATAAACAAACCTATGTTATGTCATTGAACCATATGCATGATTGGAAATGAACCGCAACATATTGACACTGCATAATGTTCATTTTGAATGGCCCACAATACTTTTCAAACTTACAAATAAACAGAATGAAACAATTTTAGTTCCCCTCTCACTGACAATTCACACTTTGAAGATATAAATTGCCTAATTTTTTTTATTAAGGGGGATATATAATAATATATATGGCAATATAATGCATTTTACATGCAAATATATTGAATCAAGCCATTTCATATCCTCCCTAAGTTCCACAACATGCAGGATCCAGAAAGTTTTAATGGCAGTAACCAAATGAGAAATTCACCACATGTAAAGAAATTCACCAATTTTTTTAGAAATACATCCCTCAACACAGGATTCCTCGGGTAGCTTGCAAACATTCCAAAACAACAATGAATGATGCCACTTTGCCATGTGAACCCAGCACAAAATTGACACAAAAGAATGCAAATTTAGAGCAGGACCTTGCCGTCATGTCAATACATAGTTCTAAAATCAAAGCCAGTTCCAAAACAACAAGCAAACTAAGTTACAACTGGAGGCTGGAGCATAATATAAACCACCAAGAATTTTTTTATTTTTTATTTTTGCTAAATAACCACCAAGAATTTATCTGTAATAAAAACATTCCTTTTATCCACATGATTCTCCATCCAGTGAGATGGCGATCGTACAGTAGCAACAATGCAGTGAGGCAAGTGCAAAAACAAGAGTGCATTAATAAAGTAGTAGGTCAAAACATCAGTTTTTAGAACAAGTTTCCAAGTAAGGAATTTACTAACCAGAATATAAACGTCCCGCCCCTGCATGATAAATTCAAGTGTCAAAAATCAAAACTTAAGTAGAAGAGTGTAAGAATTGAAGGTATGGACAGTTTCATGATAATATACATTATTAAAAGGAGAAGAAGTTAACCAATGAAACACATATATAGATGAAGAAGAACTACAACTGTGAGGGAAAAAGACAAGCAGAACCACATATGATAATTGTATGTATACAGGTTTAAAGGGGCCAAAAGAAAGAAAGTAACGCATTCCTTATGAAATAACAAGAGAGAGAAAGAGTGAGCGTAATACACGTAAATAAAAACATAGTCTTGGATATTCTCAGATAATCGAAACTGTAGTTTTAATGGATTGTTTAAATGTGTTTCTTCACTTACCATTTAATATGAATAATCAAGATGATTGACAAATCTGAACAAAACTGTCAAATGCTTTAATGCTGCAGCTGCCCTTAAAGATACAATCATAAAAGATTACAGTAGGCAGTAGTGTATAAACCTTGGAATAACCAGCCATGGGATTTTATAATGATATCTGAATAATGAGTTGACCCATTTTTTCAGTAAGTTGTGATTTCACCCATTTTTCAGTAAGTTAAAATGTTTGGATCCTGTACTCTGCGAAATTCGTGTAGAAAAAGGGTGATCATTACAAGAAACTGTTTTTCTTCTTCATTGCTTAATGAAAAAGGGTAGTGTTAGTAGATAATCTAGAGGATTCTAGGATATTATTCTAATAGCATGATTTGGGGGATTGCATGATTAGGGGAATTGCATGATTAAAGGGAGATTGCATGATTAAGGGATGATTGATTTACTTTCCAAATGTACTGCAGTTCTAAGCCTATATAAAAAGGCTCTCTATTGTACATTGTAAGATATATAATAGAATACATCTTCCTTTTTCTCTTTCTCAACAGGTAGAAAAGGGGAGACCCTGGTAGCAATCCCATGGAAAAACCAGGCCCTAACCAGCTTACCAGCACCTATTTTATCCTAACCGGCCCAAGTTTAGCTGGACTGCCTCGCCACCAGGGGCCAAAAGATTCCCAAGCGGAGATGAAGAAATTTGGCACCCCACTCCAACTCCTTACTTTCATCCTTAATACCAAATAGGAGTTACCAGTGGCAATTGGAACACCAGAACCACTATTATTTGAAAATAATCTTGAAACGTAAAATCACACCATTGATGCTCTCCAACAACTTAATTTAAAATGCGTGTATGAATATTGTTCCAGCAGAAAATTATTGGCAGTCAAGAAATGACTCTGGCAACACCTAATTGGGCAGCCATTGTGAAGTTACATGTTTACTAAAGGAAAAGGGACTAACCTTTTTCTCTTTCTGAATTTCTGACACAACTCCAGCAATTCCAACCAAAGACTTTGAACTTGTTAAGTGAACACTAAGGACACTACAAAGAATAGCATGTCTTAGATATGACTCTTTTAGCATATGTTATACTCGTGTCTAAGAAACAAAACACAAACAAAAAAAATGATAGAATTAGAAGTGGAGTATATCATAGATTATTACAAATCATTGATTTTTCTTTCAATCTGAAAATGAGACATTTAATAATCAGTGTTTGCCTAAGGTTAAATGCATGTCAGCATGTCCTCATCAACTTCAAGTATTCACTAGACATATGATTGCTTCAGTGACAATGGCACATAATCAAATTAAGATCTTGACGTATTAATCATAGAATCCAACTATTCAAAAATTAGGGATTTTTTTATATACCTAGTCAAAACTTCAGATGGTTGGCTGAATTGGAATCCTAAATGTAGGGTATATAGCTGCCACCTCTCCGTCTTCTCTATTCTTAGCAAATACTTGACTCTTTTTCTCAACTAGCACCTGGTATTTGTTGGAAGTGTTATATAAGTAGATTTTTGAATGTTCCTTGTGGGACATCTACAACTAATACTCGACTCTCTTTTTCTCAACTAGCACCCGGTATTTGTTGGAAGTGTTGTATAAGTAGATCTTGAATGTTCCTCGTTGGAAGTGTTATGTAAGTAGATCTTGAATATTCCTTACTTGTGGACATCTATTTCTCCCAACTTGGCCAAAATTTAAAACTTTTCCCTTATAAACTGTTTACTGTTCAGAATTGTGTAACTGGATAGTAGGCTAAGTTTGATTTTGAAAGTAAACTTCGTTGCACTACCAACCCTTACCACCTACTAGACTGATAATCATTCTACATAAGTTAACAGACCCACAATTTCTAAATAGAGAAATCACATCGACACTCTAGTTACTCTGATCACATGTCACTATCACATAAAACCAAAAGAAAGTTAGTCACATAGAGTCTACGACTTACTTAAGCTTCTTCTTCATGGTAGCCTCCACAACCCAATCACCAATACAATTAAAATCTGTCCCTTTGGGAAGAAGATCAACCTTCATAAAAATGGAAAAGTTTAAATGATATTAACCAGAAAGCAAAGATCATGGGGAGAAAAAAATTGATAAGTTCACAGGAAGAAAATAATCAAGAAAAGCTTTCTTTAGATCATATTGGCATGAATAAGAGATTATAGGAAAGATAATACATCTAGTTTTGGGTAATCCAAAATATCACCTTTGTCACAACTAATATAATAGGATTTGCACCAGCAAAATCACGCACGCGAGCCAAGAAGCTGCCATTGAAGTCTATTATATCAACCTGCAGATGATTAAGCATAAGGGAAAGAGGATCAGATAAAGCTTTACCACACAGCAGTGCCCCGCAATTGAAGAAATGCAACATAAACAAAAACAAATACGGTAATACCAAAAAACCAAAAATGGGAATGTTCTAAGCAATAATTAACTTGCAATATTTCTAAGAGTTATGAGTTGGTCTTTAAGGTAATCAGAAAAGAGAAGGAAATAAATATCATACTTATGCAATATATATATATATATATATAAATCAGTTTCAGATGGAGTATTAACCTGCTGTGCCCTTCCTACAGAATCAAAATGGGAAAAAAAACACATAAAACAAGATAAAAAGTGAAATAGGAATAACCGAATAACTAATTTTCTATATTTTCTTGAATTAAAAGTTGGCCTCAAGGTGATCTTCATGCACCGGCATACAAGAGTTATCTTCTTTTACTTGTTTTTCTTCTTTTTGTCCATAAGAATTGGCAAGATGGTTGCTTGAACTTCATGTGTAGATAGGAAGTTAAGTGCTTGCAATTAGTCCAATGTTTCATCCATTATTATAAGCTAGTCAATAAAATAACTTGTACCAAAATGGAGGGGTTATAGCATAAACAATGTACAACCTCTCCCATAAAAAGAGAGTACCCTTTAACCTTTTTTATTGTTAAGTGTATGTTAAGGTTTGCCAATGACACACTTAAAACTTAATTCTTTTACATATATTGCGACTAAATTTACTAACACAAAATAAACAAAAAATATGCCCAAGTCCAAAAGGTGAAGTTGAGTTGAGTTGACTTATGTCCAAGTCCATGGACAAACGTTAAGATGAGTAAAAAGAAATTAGCACAAGTCAGCTTAAAGCCTTAAAGTACATGACAACTGTTTTTTTGTTCACTACTCCAATATCCTACTGGCTAGTACCCTGAAACACGTTCTTGCTGATGAAGTATAGCACGACTCCTTAATTCCTCATTACACTTAATTTCTCCTTTCTCCATTCTCTCTTCATTATTAGACAGATTTGATGATGGGAACCCAGAAAAATATTAGATTTCTTCTGCCTTGGATAACATAGTATAAACTACAAGGCTTTGTCAATTACAGATAAAAATTCATAAGAATTCCACTACTCAAGTATGGCTTGATAAACTGATAGATTTACCCAAGCTAACAGTTCAAGATCACGAATAAAGAATCTAGATAATATATATGTGGCAAACATATATTATCTAAACAAGCACAAAAGCATTTAGAGTCCTGTGATACAAGCAACCAATCACATTTCCAAAGTCTCATTTTTGCATCCAAGAATCAATGACATGTCTGAGGCAAGTTATCACACTCATAAAAGTGATAAGCGTAAGCCAATAAGGTATCTCTCACCAATTTGACAACCAAAGCCTTCTCATGGCGCAAGTGAGATAGCTTTTCCCGAAGCTCCTCAGCTGAAACAAACTGCTTTCCACCAGAATAGCCTCCATTGCCACCAACAGCAGTAATCATATGCCCGTGAGATAAAAGGTGGCACCTTCCACAAAGAACTGTTTTAAGTTGACGATGTTTCTTCTTCTGCAAAATCACCACCCACCAAAAGATAAACAGAAACCAGCATCAGAGCATTGCCACATGACTCAAGTCAACAAACCACCATATCATAATATATTATCAAGCATTATCACATACTCTATTAAATCCAAGAATACAATATAATATACAAGCTCACTTCTGAATCACTAATCAGCAGCTTACGTGTTTAGAAGACACTATCATTCCTTAATCAACGAGTAAATGCCCACACAAAAATTCAAAGTACTCAAACCCAGTTTCCAAGCAACCCACAATTAGACTGCAATATTTGGCTGGCATTGTTGTTTCACTGATCTAAGCCTAAAATTTTGACATAAAAATACATATAATAACCACCAAAACAAATTGTAAACAGTAGGCGTGCTTTTCTTTAAATAACCGAACAATTTATTATTTGTTATTTTAACTTTTTTTGAAAAAAAAGTAAAATTAATAAATAAAAAAAGTGCTAAAAAGCATTATATAAAAAATAAAAAAAAATAAAAGACCAATTTTTTTTTCCTACAGACTAATTTAAACACGATACCGAAAAGGCTAAACTTACAAGCAAATTCCACGATAAGTGGGTAGGAAATCAACTATATTCAGTCAAACATTAAATGGTTAAGTTTTTGAGTCGCCAACAAGCAAATTAAACGAACCCAGAAAGAATTTCGTACCAATTCATAGGTATCCGGATCCACATAACCCGGGGCATCCGTCTCCATTGTCTGTAAGGGAGCTCCACAACCATAACAACTAGGAATAACTGGAGAACCCTTCATATACCCATTAAGCTTCTCTCTCTTCTTCTTCTTCTTAATGGCTGCGAGGACCGTAGTTGAAGCCGCCAAAGATTGTTGGCGTTCCAGGAAAATCTCTCCTCGCGTTGGAGCGGCGGCGCCGAACCCTTCGGGCTCGGTTTGTGGGTTTTGCTGGGTTTGTGACTCTGTAGATTTGCAAATGATTATAAGGGGTTTTGAAGGGTAGAATTTGAGGTAATTGGAGTTGGGGTTTCTAAATTGGTGAAAAAGAGGGATTGGACAGAGATGAGATAGAATGAGGGTTTTAGGCGCCATTGATAACCGTTGTATTATTGGTGGGAGAGTTTTATTGATGATATGTCCTGGACTATGGACTTATGGAATATGGATGTCTGTCTGGTTTCCAATAAAGATTACCCATTAAAAACAAAACTACTGATATCTTTCTAATTTAATCTACTGTTATTAAAAAAAATATTTTAGGAGCTGAGGGAATATATTTTCTTTTATACGTAACTTCAACTATTGCTAATATTTCTAGTTGCCAGCTTTTTGATCTTTCAATGATTAAATTTTTAATGCATCTATATATAGTTTTAACAGTATATTAAATTTTAAATTAGTATGAATTTATTTAATTATAATTGATACAATTATTATCATTTTATAATATATAATAAAAATTATTAATTAAAATTTTTATTTTATTCTAAACTTTTAATGGCCGGGAGATATTAGTTCATGACTACTTTATCCGAGAAAATGTCAAAAAAAATTGTTAATTTTCTTTTTTACATTTATATATTAATGTTGTATAAAATACACTTTATCAAATTTTATGTTTACTTCAATATTTTAAACTTTAATATTAAAAAATAATATTTAAATGTGCCTTATGCAAATTTTAATATCTAAAAATGAAAATTTATGTAAAAATAATTAAGAAGTCTGTTTTTTAAATACATTAGTATAAATTGTTGATGTTTTGAAGTTTATTGAAACGATGAAACTATCAATTGCCTTTTCAATGATTATATATTGTTTCTTAAATTATTAAGTAAATTCAAATAATATTTTAACCTTTTAATAATATATGTTTGTAAATTATGAAATGTCAGTTTCTTCATTCTAATGAAGTTATTATTAGTAGTTGTTTGTAACCTTGTATATAATAGAATTTTATTATACATGTTAATTATAAATATCGACCTACATAAATACACGTGATATGGTAAAATTAAAATATTCATATTTTAATTTATTTTATCTTATTATTTAGAATTTTATCTAAATTGCAATTTAATCCTGTTGTACACTTGTCGATATATAAATTATTTTCCTATATAATATATTAAATTGTTCTATATCTTTTAATGTGGGACTGAGATAATAAACGAGAGCTACACAAGTTTTATAACAATAATAAGATTACACTCCCTAATAATTAGGATTGTAAACGAAGACCAAAATATCTAACAATATTGGCTCCGAAAATCCGTATCCGTATCAAAGCGAATATTTTCCGTATCCGTGTTAAAACAAATATTATCCGTATTCGTATTCGTCCAAAGTGAATACAAATAAAAATATAGGCATACTCGTATTTGTTAATATCCGTATCCATAATATCAATATGTGTGCGTGTGTGTGTGTATATATATATATATATCATTTAATATCGGTATATATTATATGAAAGTATTAACATCAATTAATTACATCATTTAAAATTATATCTAATTTTATTTGGCCAATTATACATCATTTCTTATTATTAGTTGATTAAGTGAATATTTTTTTAGTTATTAATTTAACATTGTGCAAGAATTACAACAAAAAAAAAACTTTAAAATTTTTATTTTGTACGGATACAGATATTTGATATATTTATTCATGTTATATTGTACAAAACAGATACGAATAATATTTACATATTCGTTAAATACAAATACAATATTAAAATTTATTTTCAAATACGAATATATCTGTATTCACATCTAAAAATATATGTTACTAATAGCATCCATATTAATTAGGATAATATGATAATAGCAAGAATAGCGGTGAACAAAGTTTTGATGGTTGTAAATTTTCCAAGGATAATGGCAAATTTTTCAAGAATAGTGGTAAACAAATCTCAATCAAGGAAAAAATAAGACTACATGTCACAATTAATTGGCGAATTTAACTCCTCTTTATTAATTTCCCTTTAATTTTTTTCAATGATAAGATCACAGAAATGTGATTAATTATGCAAAAGCGTAGAATCGTTATATGCATTTTTACCGTTAAATATTAGAAATAATTCTCAACCACTTAAATTTTTATTAAAGTGCACATATTTATTGGATGGTAAAAGAATGTTTGACTAATTTGAATGTTTTTGTTATGATACAATTTAATAAGATAAAATAAGTGATATGTATTGATTTCATTTATAATAATAAAAAGTTGTTCAATTGAGAAAAAGAGATCAACCAACTCACAAATTGATATTGGGAATTATCTAAAATAATGTAATTTTACTTAATAAAATTATAAAAAAAAACAAATAAACTGATTATTAAAATTAATTTATCATATGCTGTCTCATTCTCAAAATATAAGATCATTATTGATTTTTTATAGTCAACTAAAGACATTTTTCAGTTCAAAATTGACATAAATTTCACTAGTTTTAACTAATACAATAATGATTATTATAAACTATTTAAAAATTACTACTCATTATAAATTTTATTGTTTCATACTTTCTTATTATTCATCTCAATTTAAAATTTAAAAATACATTTTAAAAATTAATAATAATTCTATAATTTGAGCGAGTACTATAATATAAGCTTGGTTGATGACTCTTGATAGCCACAAAGCCCACACCAATTCTAAGCCCCCCCCCTTTTATTAAGAGGGTTAATATATACACACCCGAAATTAATAATTGCACACTTAAATATAAAAAAATAACTAATTTATCCTTAATAAATAAAACTCCAATTTACTTATTCACCATCTACCCATATTGTCCATGAGTATATTACATATACAAAACAAAACATAACTTATTTTTACAAGTATAATTGGTTATATATAAAAATAAAAATAAAAAACACTTGCTAAAATATTTTATTTTTGCTTATTTAGAGTACTTCATATATTATGCTAATGGGTAGATTTGCATACAGTTTGATAGTTACTAGATAATTTTTGTCGACTTTAGAAATGTACAAATTTTTTTTTTTTTAGAAAATTAAGCATTAGGTCAACTAAGTACAAAAGGGAACGGGTTAACATTTTTCTATTAAAACGGCTACACATTTGCAAAGTATTTTTTTTTATTGGATTATATATATATATATATGTGTGTGTGTGTGTGTATTTTATGGTATAGTTTTATTTAAGAAAAACATGATAACTTTTTGTTATTTTTGGTAGATGATTATGATTTATCTTTATATTTTGATAATATTTATGTAGTATGGATCCATTTAATACTATGATTGTATTTATTTATTTTTGAAAATTATATTTTTTTCTTGTACTTATTACGGGTAATAGAGGTTCACAAACAGATGATAATTAAGTGAATTGAGGTCCTATTTATTAAGGATAAATTAGTCACTCTAATATATTTAGGTGTAGAACAACACTTTAAGGTGTGTATATATGGATACATTTAATATAAATGTCGCTTTACAAATTAAATATAAACGACTTTTTAACAGGTCGGATAATCGACATTAGGCTTAACCGGCCCAATCCACTTACATTTCGTTCGAACGAGGTGACTTAAGTCCATTAGTCCATTAAATTATTATACTCCATTAGTCCATTATTGTAGTCCCTGTAAAATTGGGGATAATTTAGGGCTTCTTCTCCATTTAGAAAACCACAAGTATATAGTATAATATTTACCCAAATACTGTAATCTTTTTTGTTCTATTCGCCTTCTTCTCCTTTCTGGTAAGGTTTGATAGTAATTCTGAAGATATGGGGCAGAGCAGCAAAATTCTTCTCGACTTGGAGGCCAACAAATCGTCCACCTCTTCTTCTCTAGGTTCTCTCTCTAAAATCTTACTTAATTTTCTTTTATTTTATTTTACTTCATCTCCATGTGTAAATATGTATATAATTAAATGGTATTGTGCTCTATGTGCAGAATCAAGACTTCTTCTTTCCAACAATGATTTATCATTGCAGTCTCAAACCACAAAAATCAACCCGCCTGATACAAAGCCTACAATTTCTTCTGTTCCTAAAAGCCAAAGTACTGCTACTTCACTCGTATACCTCATTTCTCTTTATATCCGCATAGCAACAAAACATTTTTTTTAGTGGTAGAAAACCTCTTAATATATGCACGCATAAACACAATGTACAGTGAACTTAATTTAATTTTCAAAAAGTTTAAATTTTTATTGATTTGCATAGCTGTGGGTTAATTTTGGTGGACGTTTTCAAGATGCAAACATTATTTAATTGTATCTACGTGTTGGTGCAAACTTCAAATTGACGTGAATTTATTTAATTTTGTTGATACAATTACTATAATTATATAGTATATAACAAAAACTATTAATCACAAAATTTATTTCATTCTAAACTTATATGAGTCATACCAATTTTAAAGTTTAATACGACCTCAAAAGTGAAATCGCATCTCTAATTTTGGAAAGGAAGCGAGTTAAACAAAAAGAAAAGCAACTTGGACAAAAAGAAACAAAATGGCTTAGACAAACCTTTTTTATCGATAGCCTCAGTCAATCGAATATTGATCAATACGTAATCGAGTATAATAATGTATATTATGTCTGTGACACAAAATATTTTTCTCTCTCTAAACAACAGTTGGGTCTCAGTAATAGCTAGGTTTCTGTTACTTGTAATGGAGTTAGTTGAGGGCCGTGAGTATAAGTGGGGATGATGAAGATAGCACAGGGCTTGTGTTGGGTGTGACGGTGTGTGATACTTGTACTAGTTCTATTCTTGGGCATTAAAAGTTCTGATTATCTCGAGAAAGGGACTGAAGCAGTCTTTGAGGTGTTGAGTATTGAAAACATCAACCTAAATAAACTTTTATTATAAAACTGTTGTTTTTGTGATTGAACTTAACGTCCCGTGTTTCTGCAGTTTTGGGAAAATTGAAGAATTTTTTACCAGTCATGTCAGAAGCAAACAAAAGGCTGCAGCTTGCAGCCATGGTATAGTTAACTTTTAAATTGAATCGAGTTATTCATCCAAATTTTTCTTTCTACCTTTATTTCTCACATGGTTGTGTATTTGATTAATTGTAGGATAATTCGAAAGACTTTGATATTGAAGCACTCGAAGACAATGATTCTTCGCACATTGAAATGGTAAATAATACTTCTCTATTCTCTCTCATTTGGATTCCAGCAACCAGTTGATGTATTGAATTTTGGTGCAACTAACTTGATAGGATTTGATGCTGGGGGTTGCTGACCTTCATACCCCTGAAGCTATTGCTGCCGCTAAGTCTGCTATTGACGGTCATCTGCCAGTGATTCCCTTGGCAGCTAGTAATAGCAGTGATGAGGATGATAGTAATAGCAGTGATGAGGATGATGACGATGACAGTAATATCAGTGATGAGGAGGATGAGGACAACGAAAAAGCTACATGCTCTCCTATAAAAGGGAAAGGAACTAAGCATACTGGAGGTGAATCATCTGTAGCATTGACAAACAACCAATCAGGAAAGCGACCAAAGATTATCGAGCTTTCGTGATACCTAAACAACGTTCCCAGTCAGAGTTTGGAAACATCAAGGAGAATTTCTTATATGTTTGGTATTTAAGTAGGATCAAAAAAGGCAAGGGAGATAATCGGAAATTTCAACTATAGTTGATCCAGAGGTTTAGAGGTTAAAGCGTATAACTGTAAAATTTGTCTCTGTGTGCTTTCACTTTTATGGCTAGCTTTCTGTGTGTTGTATTCATCTCTTTGGTCTCTGTGTTGCAAGAACTAAACTTTTGATCTCCATAATTTTACCGGTTGTTCCATTTATGTTTGGTAGTCTTCATCACCATCTGATCCTTTCTTCGAATTGAGCTTGGGGTGTCATTTAGTTAGCTGGTGTTACCCCACTCCCTTATGGTGTATGTCCCAATTTTATCAACTCCACAATATTTTTGCAAGACAGACATAACGGAATAGAGTAGTTTGTTATTGGCAAAACACAAATTTTTTTATTTTTATTTTAAACATTCATATAATGTCTTGTTTCATCTAATGAAACTTAAAAATCTGATCAATAAGCCAAGCTATTCGGAAATGCATATAATTTTCTTTACCAGTGATAACATATTTGAAACTTCAGTCAGAAGACATTGTGCTCAATTTTTTTTCACCTTCTAATTGAATACCAACAGCACAATTTCTAGCTTGAAAGCAACTTGGACTTCTGTCACAGATTTTGTGTTCGAAACATGTTTCCCTTGTCGAGTATGACAAGAATTTTTTATGTAGGACTGTAAAAATGATTTTATATAACAAAAGAATGCAACAAATATTGCCTCATGAAATTACGTGTTTATTTTCCCTGTTCCGAACCTGTAACTTGGTTCTCATTGCCACTACTTCTTGTGCTGCTTTGCATTGCAAGAAGCTTATGCCGTTCCTCGTTCACTTAGGCATGTACTTCGTTTGCAGTCTTAGGCTTGCTGCTACTGAACTGCTGGTACATAACACCACCTACCATGCAAATTAAAAGCCGGCAAAACAACTTGAAAAGAATACCAGTCTGATTCATCCGATATTTAATCCCATGTGTTCAACCCAATTGTCATGACCACATGCTTGATGTAAACAAAATCTATGGACACGCTTATCAGGTAAGCCAGTGCCCAACTTTAAGCCATGAAAGTGAATTGGTAATCTGTTATGACATATAACACACTACCGCCAGAGATCGTGGCCAGTGAAAACCATGTCTTCCCTGATGGCACGGCTGGTGCAAATATAGGCTCTCTCCCATTGCAACAAAGATAGGAACTGCTGAACAAAAGACAATGAGCATGGAGAAGAAGCTCACTTTTTGTGAACATAGAAAATAACTGCCGCTGGTAGGAACCGCCACGTTGTTTGTAGATCAAGCCTATCGTGTTCTATGATCTTGAGCCACCCAAAAATGAGGACGCTGGCAGCTGGCTGCACTTGTGAAGTACTGCAAAGCAGTCAATGCTCCAGGGTAAGGAAATTTCATGACAGTCGAGCCCATTTGTTGATGATGGAGAGCAATGATGCTGAAAGGCAGTATCCTGCTGCTATACCATAGACTGTCACTTGCTGGAGTAAGCCACAATACCATGTTCCGTGGGTTTTAGAGGAAGGGGAAGGGGAAGGGGAAGTTGAACCTTTCTGTGCGATTTTCCGGACAACTAAATCTGGGGAAGAAAAATTAATTTTTTATATACTAGATTTGATCGTGGACTTATTCTACATGAGAAGCCACGACAAAAAAACTGATCTAAATTCATCCGCTCCAAGTAATATTATTATTCACAACCCATAAATTCTAAAAATCCCAAAGAGAGAAGGAAATGATTTGAGTTAATCCTGACCTGACCAAATATTATTCTAGTTTGTCAGACAGGAAAGAATGAAACTCTAGTACTGCCGGATAAAATCTTGAGAACTGGGTAAGTCGGGGCCATCCAATGAATCCACACAGATTGTGTTACCCCATCCTTGACCTTGAGGTAGCTAGAGTTGATCATATCCCCAACCTTTTATGAGCAACCTAATCGAACAACTTGACTTGTCCTACTAATCTAATTTTTTTTCCTATTTGCTATTCAACATGGAGAATATCTATCGTAGAATAACCCCCCCTTTGCCATTCTAAATTTGAAAAAACAAGAAAACGAAAAAACAAACTTACTCTATATGTGCTTTTAGTGCATACTGACACCACCATGTTTAATTTTCTTTGAGAGCATCATTAAATATTGTTTTGGCTTCTATGACTCTCCCAATGTCTGTTCAAGCCTTTGTTAACTCATGCTATCCTTGCTCATCTTTCTTCCCTATAAAGCATCCCGGTTGCTTGTATGAATCCCAAAGAGGACATACCTTTTTTTCTTAAATTTTCTTCAATTAAGTTGTTAATAAATACTAGCACATTGCAATTTTCAATGTAGACTAATATTACTGCTGTTCAATGCAATCAAAAAACAGAAAGGACTGCTCCAGTTTGTCATAAACCAAAAACAATCCTAAATTTTGAGTATCACTGTACCTAAGAGATCCATAAATATCTGAGAACATTAACAGAATTAAGCTTTGTGGTTTCACTAATTCTGAATCCCGGAAACAAAAGTAAATAAGAAACCTAAGATCTAAGCTTTCACAATTAATCCCGTTAAAATACATATTCTTCAGTAAACAAACATTATAGATACATACATACACATAGCACACATTTACATTTTTTTAAAGAAAAATAACAAATAAAAATAGTTAGGGAGAGAATTGTAGGATGTGGGAATATGCATTTAGTTATATATTATCCTTATATTTAAAAAGACAAGCAAATAATATAAAATGTCAAAAAACTGCACCAAAATAACAGCCTCCAACAATCTTCCACTTTATATAATAGATTTTATATGATTTCAGGATGCTTGCTTGATGAGTTGATGTGAATTGCTCAATTCGATCCACAAAATTATTAGCTTTAGAATATGATCATTTATTTCATGAAATGTTCTCCCAATTCCCAAAGCCCCTAATAAAAAGATTAACCTAGTTATTTTACTTTAGTGACGGTTAGTCATAATTGTGCGACTCCTTAAAATCTTTTTAACTTTAAATTATATAATACTCCAGTATTGAATAACTTTATAAAATGATTTTAACATTACTTTCATTTATTTCAATTTTCTTGATAAATACCCAAATCAAAGAATTTTTTTGTTGTATATTTGGTTTGGTTTGGACTTTGAAGAAGATGAGTTAATGTGGCTGGCCGGCCCAGTTTTTCAATAAAAGATTAGTCCGTGAAGCAGCACAGCAGTTAACAGGCAGGGGTATGTACGTAATTGAAGAAGCACGAATAACTGTATAAACCCCCCCATGTCTCTCAACCAACCCAAGCAAATAAGGCGCGTTACTGGGCGGTTAAATTTTGAATGTGAAACCTTGCAACCTTCTCATAAGTGATCACAACTTCCTTCCGAGTGTGTATATATATATATAAACACCAGGTCCACAAATTGTAAGTTGTTCAAGAATAAAATTGTGTTTTGGGTCATACATACATTTGAGTAGATTAGATTACTCTAACAGTTCTTCAGAGAAATCGACACTAGATTGTTTCGTTCTTCGTCAATATAATATAATAATATAATGACATCTCTCAGAACCCGCTTGGAGCATTCTGTCACTGCTAATGCTCTTAGATCATATCTTGCAGAGTTCATCTCTACATTCTTCTTCGTTTTCGCTGCCGTTGGATCTGCCATGTCGTCCCGTGAGTACTCACTTTAATCTTCTCTCCTATATCTTGCTTTTTTGTTCGGTTAATTGATTCGGTTTTTGGATCAATAAGATTGATAGTTTAAATTGTAGTTGAACTGATTAATTTGTGGTGGTAATTATCAATGTTTGTTGTTTTGGTTACAGGGAAGTTGTTGGGGGAGGCTGTATCAGATCCATCTAGCCTGGTAGGAAGTGCAATTGCAACCGCTTTTGCATTGGCGGTTGCAGTTTATATTGCGGCCAGTATTTCTGGTGGCCATGTAAATCCGGCTGTTACTTTTGGAATGGCCGTTGGAGGCCATATCAGTATTATGATGGCTATCTTTTATTGGATTTCACAAATTCTTGGATCTGTCATGGCTTGTCTGCTTTTGAAAGTTGCAACAGTTGGAGAGGTATGAAAATTCATCAGCCTTTATTTATTTATTTATTTTATTTAAAGGTTTAGTATGTGCAAAAAAAAAGTATTTGGTAGTCTTGAACTTTTTGTACTATAATTGAACCTTTTTTAATGGCGGGGTGCAGCATGTTCCAATACTTGGAATTATTCCTCAACAAATGACTGGATTTGGAGCGTCCCTCTTAGAAGGGGTGATGACATTTGCATTGGTTTACACAGTTTATGCAGCTGCGGATCCGAGACGTGGTTCAATGGGAACCATTGGACCACTGGCTATAGGGTTTATAGCCGGGGCAAATGTTTTGGCATCGGGCCCCTTTACGGGTGGGTCGATGAACCCTGCATACTCATTTGGAGCAGCACTAATTGGAGGGAGTTTCAAGAATCAAGCAGTATACTGGGTTGGACCCTTGATTGGTGCAGCTGTTGCTGCACTCATCTATGACAATGTGGTGTTCCCTTCTCAAGCGCCTGATTCTTTGAGGGGCATTGCTGATGGCGTTGGCGTGTAAATGTGAAAGATGTTATTTGGTTTTTCTGTTGTGTATTATTATGTTTTACTTTTTCCATTAAATCAAACTCTGATGTTGCTAAAATATTGCACAGCCGTTAGTTTATAGCATGTCCATTTTGATTTGTCATTAAAATTTCGTAATGTTCACTCTGTATAGGCTGCGCTCTTTTTATGGTCGCTAATGTTATCATATATAATCAGATCCGCATTTCTGTTGCTCCAATGTCAAAAATGAAAATATCACAACTACCGCTGCTTGGTTTTAGGTGCGTATAGTCTGAAAGCATATTTGTGAAAACTGAAATGCTAGACCTGTTTCTCAACATTTTATGCTAGCAGAAAACAACCAATTGTTAATACGTTTCAATATATTGGCATATCCCAATATTAAGTTTGAAATATCCCCTCTATAAAAGAATTTGCACTGCAAAATGTATAATGTTAATTGTAAACATGACCTAGGAAGTTCTTAATGTAATTCTGTATAAATACAGCTCAATGCTTGCAACACACACACACACACACACCCCCATATGAAGAATTGGAGCTTTTTGAGTTTACTTCAAGATCCTAAAATGCTAGCATCTCTAAGTAGGTCTCTGGCCAACGCCATTAGCAGAGGATGGTGCAGAATCCTGGTTTTGAAATTTGCTTTAAGATCCCCTACAATGCTTGCATCTCTAAGTTGGTTTGATCAACACCATTTGCAGAGGATGGTGCAGAATCTTGGTTTTCACTGGCAGAGTTCATCTCTTGGACTGGAGGGGGGTTGACAATAGTCATTGGCATTACAGCATTATCTGACAGGCGTCCCTTCATCTCCCTGTGCTCTTGGCACAAAGCACACCAGTGCATGCAGCAGTGCACCATGCATGGGTCACACGGTGAGTTCTGACCATCAGCAGGAAAAAAGTATTAGACTACTACTATAAGCAGCACAATTAACAAAGTAGCACCAATACGTTCTGCAGTAATAGAGAAATCAGTTTATCCACATGAAAATAAAATTACTTGCTAGTAATTAGAATCTACTTGATTTAAACATATTCAGCTTTTCTTAAACTGAAACTGGATATACTTAATCACATATTGCTGTTAGGAACTCTCAGTTGGGCAACACACTCCAACATTCAAAACTTATATATATATTATAAAAACAAAAAGGGAATGAAAGGAAGAACAATGAAACAAAGAGAGAACATGAGAGAAAAAGGAGTTACCATATGTTACCTTATGAGACTATATTTGAGAAACCATTACAAGGATACTTTTGGTATTTTAATGTTATCTAAGTCTAAGATAAATTTCCCTTCGAATCTTCCCAGGTTTGGGAAGAAATGTATTTCAAATTTCTCTCCTCTTTTTTCTCTTAAAAAATTTTACAAACAAGGGACTTTTAATCTCTTCCCTAAATTTCTCCTCCTTTTTAAAACTCATAGGCATAGTGCTAGATTACTATGTTCCCCTTGTATTAACTATATTTTGTTAGTATGTAAAAAGTATAATAGAGATTATAAAAGGTTTGCTTATATTAATTAGTTTCATTCAAAATCCGTCCATTTTCGATAGAAAACTTTGGAAAGAAAAGTGGCCAACTTTTCCATCATTTTACAATGTAAGTAATCTGAAAGATCCTAAATTGCCGAAAGGGCATGTGCCTGTGTGGGCTAGTGCTAGTGAGCATGAATTTGTGTGTGTGAGAGAGAGAGAGAGAAGCAACCCTGACTTTGGTTCCTGTTCAAATTTAAAGTTGACAAATAGTTTAAAATTTCTGTATAGATGGAAAATCTCCATATGAATGCAGAGTTATTGATAGAGGGCTTAAGATATTATGATATGTGCTTATTATCATGACCAATCAATCACATACAAACATGAAGATATAGGGATTACCTTGAGATGATATTTTTTCTGAAGTGATTGTCTTATGAGACCAGTGTATATGCCACACATCCACCAACTAAATAGTAAACCCTCGCAAATAAGGAATGATGTCCTTGGATCGATACCATGGAGTGCTGCTGTTGCTGCAGCAAGTGCAATGCCGCCCTCTATAAAAATAGCATGACAAATGCATGGGCTGGTCCAAGGCGTATCTTCTCTCAAGCTTTCATAATTACGCCCAAACAAAATACACGGGCAAAAAAGTCCTGTCCAACCTGTTGTTAGGAATTGAGAGAACCATAAGGAAGCAGGGATTTGGAGAAAAGCAGGAAATCATGCTCAAAGCTTAAGATTGTTGGAAGAGATACATGGTGCGCCTTTGTCGAAGAAGAGGGATGACAGCACTTAAATTTATTAAATCAATACTATGACTTTGCTAAACAGAAGAAAGGGATCATATCATTGTGTAGTGTATATTTAAGCAGTATGCTTAGGTTTACCAATGAAAAAAAAAGTAGTATGCTTGGGATTTACAATATATATTAAACATCAAGAAGCTTGGAGCTTGACAGGACAGATGCAGATAATAAAACTTACAGCTTTCTGTATCTTCAGCACAGCCAAAAATCCCAGTTGTCCAAGGTTCATCTGCAGGAGGCTCAAAGCTTTCAGGTAAAGGCTGTCCACATTCATGGCACTTTTGAACATTCAACTGCAGAACAAACCATGAGTATTTTCTGGTGGATATGAAAATGTGACTTTGGTTGTACTTTTAACTGATAAGGTGATTCTCACCAACAAGCTATGACCAGAAAAGCAACTGACGGATTTTTATTTTATTTTTGCTTCTATATCCTCTAAAACACAAAGAGTTTTATACAAAAGAGAAAGGATCCAAGTACATCATTTGACAAAGGTTATACGAACTAACACTTTAGAAGCAGTAGTAGTATATTTGAACAGAAACAATTTAAGCAGTACATCATCTGTAGTTTTGTTCATGCTCATCAACAAGATCTGTGTCCTATTCGGAATTCAGTAAAATAGATTTTCTATTTAATTAAATGTAACACAGACGTATAAGAACTACATCACAGATAAACTCACAAGAACTTCAGTGCACAAATAATTTGATGCTCCATAAAACTTCAGATAGAGAATCTTCAAACTAGATCACAAAATTACTAATCAAAAACCTGCACCATGTCAAATTTTTCTTGCGAGTCCTCAGGCAACGAAATATGAGAGAGAGCACCTTAGTACAAAATATGACACATTGATAAATCAAGCTTCCTACCCTACATCCTCACCCTTTTGATAAAACAAAGGATGACCACATTATGAACTAGGTCAGATTCTTTTTAGTGGCTCATATAGACGCCAAACATTGAATCCAGCATTTGGCATGTACTTTAAACAATGGTTTTCCTATCACTAGATGGCAGCAAGAACAGCATCCACGTACTACAATCATACCTCTAAGAAGATATAAGCGACAAATAATCATAAATAAATCTATAAGTTTGGACCAGATTCACATAAATAAGTTCTTAACATATAGCTGAAAGTACACCCAAACTCTTCTTCGTTTTTTTTATAAATAATAATTTATTTATTTTTAAAAAAGGTATTGACACCTACAAGTAGAACATGCCTTAATTCTTCTTTCACTGTCATCACTCAGAACTTTAAAAACCCTACCCCTAATTTCAACTAACAACCATAAAAACCAAGAGGCAAATCCACAAATTGTATAATTAATTCCAAACAAAAATGCACGCATATATCTATAGATCACCGAAACCCCACAATTATATTCCACATAAACATATAATACTACATATATAGAGAGGGAGAAAATTTAGACCTGAGGAACCTCAATTGGCTGATTAAGCTCTCCAGGCCGAATGTCCTCCAAAGGCCCTTGATCTTTCGTCAACTTCACATAGCGAGATTGAATTCCTCCCTCAGCCATCTGATCTGACACCAAAATATGAAATCAATCAATACCAAGAAAATAAAACAAAAGAATCGAAAACACTCAAAATGTTTTCATAAAACACAGTTGATACTCTATCACGTCTTTGACTCCGTCAAGCTCTATACCTTGACCAAATTTGAGACTGTCAAACAGCTGAAATATCTGTGATCTCCGCAAATCAGCAAACACGCAGTATAATTTGGGGGGAAATTGTAAATCGTATTTAAGGGAGAGATTGGGAAAAGAACTGAAAGAATAGTAATTGAAAGTAAATTATTTGATTTTAATTAGGAAAGATTAATTAAATTTTAAATATGAAAAGAAGAAAGGGTAAGGTGTTACCTATTTTTATAAAATTGTCATTATTGAGTATTGACTAAAAAATTTAATATGTGTGTTTCTTGAAAAGAACATTGAAATTTAGGAAATTTAATAAATCCAGTTTTACTCTCCAAACAAAAGTTTCCCCCTTGAGTAGTGAGTTTCGAAATGAGTTTAATTGCAGCTATTTGTCATGATTTTTCCCCCTTAATTTAAATTGTTTGAATTGGAATAAAAATTGATTGAATTATTCTAATGATCTCGAATCGATAAAAAAAATGATAAGTTACATGAAATTTGAAATCCAAAACTCTAGTATTTGATATCACTCCTTTTCAACCTATTAAGAAATTCTTATAAAATATTATTTTTATAAACTTTTTTTAATGTCCTTGATTATAGAGATAATTTTGTAAGTATAATTTCAATTTCAGTTCCTCTTCTTCAAACACATGAAAGGCGTTCTATAATTTCAGGTCTAGTATTTTACAAACAGAAAACGAAATTGAACTGGATTGAAATCAAACACTTATATTTTTATTATATTAGTTTTAAATTTAATTTCAATTTTTTTTTTTAAGAAAGAAACAAGACAATGCTGTCCAACCACACTATTTTACAACTCTATCCAAACACACCCTAATTTTTGTGGCTCTCCTTGATATATGTTAGGACATTGTATATTAGCACAACAAAGAGTGTCTCAATATCAAGCCTAACCAAGTCAGAGCTCTAGCTTCAGCCACACCTCTAATTAACACCAAACCATGAATGATGGAGTGGATAAGCTAGTCATCTTCCTAGCAAAAAGAGATGGCATTGACAAGCTTGTCAAGACCTTCCAATACGTCTCCAAGCTTCTCCACTTCCATCTCGAATCCTCGCACCCAAACATCGCCCAAAGAGCTAAGCAATGGGAAGTTGCCTCCGGTTTGAGCCGCAAAGCCTTCCGAACCGGCCGATTTCTCACCGGCTTCAACGCCCTCCGACGAGCCCCCGGCTCCACCTCAACTTTCCGCCTCTTAGCCGTGTTAGCCAATGCCGGTGAGATGGTCTACTTCTTTTTCGACCATTTCCTTTGGTTGTCGAGAATTGGCGTGTTGGATGCGAATTTAGCTAGAAAGATGAGCTTCATTTCGGCATTTGGTGAGGCTTTTGGTTACGTATTTTTTATTATATCCGATTTCATCATGATAAGAGAGGGAATACAAAGAGAGAAATTTATCAAAGATGAAAAGGAGAATAATAATAATAATAATAGTGGTAATGTTAGAAATATTATAAGAGTGGATAGAGTGATGAGATTGATGGCGGTGGCGGCAAACGTGGCGGATTTGATTATAGCTCTGGCGGATATAGAGCCTAACCCCTTGTGCAACCATGCCGTTACGCTTGGGATTAGTGGTTTAGTCTCTGCATGGGCCGGTTGGTATAGAAATTGGCCCTCTTGAACAAATATATATTAACCGATGTATATGTTTATCTTCAATAATAAACTTGTTGTATGTTAGTAATTTAGTAAAATAGTTATGTTTATTATGCAATTAAATAGTACAATTAAGAGATTATTATAATTAGTACATAATGTTGTTTAATAATGCCCAGCTAGCACAGGTATTGATAATTTCTGTTTTATTATCGTACAATAATTGTTTATTTTAAGATATAAATTTTAAGTTGGAAGGGGTGAGTTTCATTAGAATTAACATGTCACAAACCATAATCACGTATGTCCAAAGATTCATCGCATAACATGCACTCCGCGGAATGAGTTGAATTACGAGATTAAATTAGTAGCATCAGTCATGAAATAATTGAACTTTTACGTTTATTCCTAGTTAATAAATCTTAAATTTTAATTTTCTTAATTCTAGTTAATAAATTTTAAATTCTAATTTATAAACATTTAACTTGAGTTTATAAACACTTGATCCAGATTAATAAACCCTAAACTCTAGTTAATCAAACATTTATTATGATTAGCGCCTGCTACTATTAGCAGCGGATGATATGTATTTTTTTAACCGTCTGTTAGCAGACGTCGATTTTCAGTTTCTAATTCTGATCATTCCTTCTTGTTTTCAATGGTATAAATGGTGTACATTTTCTTCTTGTTTTCAATTGTATAAATGGTGTGCGTCAATTTTTGGTCCATAACAACTACTTGTTATTGTTATGGATCATTCTCCTATATATGTATATATGGCTTGTCGAAACCCATATTGACAAAAGATTCAAGTCCATTAATACAAATATTAGTTTTCCGTGGAACACCTGTGAGGTGTAATAATCGTAAGAATATAATAACATTTTTATTAAAATTAAAAGATACTAAAAAAAGTATATCAAAAGGACAAACCTTTAGGGCAAAAAGAAAAGTTGTAATAAAATCAAACATGTAAATACAAAAGGAGAAAAGAATTTATGATACAACTGACAGTTGACGTCACACACCCTCCTCCCTTAATAAAATAAATGACAAAAAATGATTTTTGTAAAATAATTGTGTCAATTAATAATGTATCTTAATTTATTCTATTTTCTAAATGATTGGGAGAAAATGAATTTATTCTTTTATAACACTATGAAACCAAAGAGAGAAAATTTATTTATATTTACTTTCTGAAAAATATTATACTCATTTCTTTATGCTCTTATGTAAAATTATTTACTACCTTTTTTTTATCCCCAAGTATAGTTGTTTGGTTAGGAATTACCAATCCGTGACGGGAAGCAAGATAAGCCACAAACCAAACAGACCTCCTTGAATACCCTCTCATTAAATTCCATGGGTATCTCCAGATAATATGAAGAAACCCTAATAAAAACCAGACAAAACTCTGACACCTCGATAAGAGTCGCTTAATTAGCCTTCGATCTATCCGCAGAAGTAGGGTTTATCTAATATTTCACCGCTGCAACTTAGCAATGGACGCGCAAAGGGCTTTGCTAGATGAACTTATGGGTGCAGGTAATTCATTTAACACTACTCTTTACTGAGTTAGGGATTTTTCACCTGGAATTGTTTGGCCTTTAATATCTGATAAATTGATTATTTTTATGGAATTTTTAGCTCATATTTTTTTTCAAAATTCCTAATCCTATACTTGGCTTGCATGGAATTGGAATTTCGGGAAAAACTACTTTGTTTTTCTTCTTCTTATGATTCTAATTCATGTTGTACGGAATTCATATTTTGCAATTGGATTTAGTTACTATCCTTGTGGCAAGATTTGTTTTTTCTTTTTATCTCTTTCAACTGATTCTAATTTTACCGTCTTATTTGTTGGATTTAGCTCGCAATCTAACTGAAGAAGAGAGAAAGGGATACAAGGAAGTAACGTGGGATGATAAGGAAGTGTGTGGATTTTATATGGTTCGATTTTGCCCTCACGATCTGTTCGTGAACACTAGGAGCGATCTAGGTGGGTTATCATTTGTTTCTATTGAATTCTTTTTAGAGCTCTGGTTATTAATTAATAAGAAAGTGCATGCATAGATAGGAAGTCAGATTGTTTTTTCTTTTGCTTTTAATGTTTAGTCTCTTTTTTGATTAACACCAAAATAACCATTTTTTTTCAATTCTTAATGCCCAGCATGTTTGCTGATTAGAATCTTATTTTCCTTTGTTTACATCAGGACCATGCCCAAAAATTCATGATCAGAAGTTGAAAGACAGGTAATAAATGAGTATAATGTTGTGGAGATGCTCTATAAGGGTTCTTCATAAGTTTTGGTGTTTAACGCATTTCAATATTCTTTAGAACTTACTGGAAGAGATTTTATGATGTTCACTAAGAAGCATGTTTATGATGTGTTTGCATTTGACTTTGCTATATCTATGATAATGACCTTGTTAAATTGAAATTTTGCCTTTATTATTGGATCATTTTTCTTTTTTGCTGAATTGTAAATATAGTTGGTTGTCTGCTATTAAAAAATGTTTTGATCATAAATAGGTGGTTGGTTTCTAGTACTTAAATTGGAAAGAAAAGGTGTTTGATTTTTACTGTTCCCCTTTTTGTTGGTCTTTTGAGTAAAGTTACATGCCTTGCAAATGTGGTGTAGGGTGGAACTTAAATATGAGTAACACGCGTGGTATGCTAATAAGATTTTGGAGTTCTGGCTGTTGCAGGTTTTTGTCTTTGAGGTAACCAATCTATAGCCTTTTAATGGGATACATGCGACGAAGAGAATTATAATTCTAGTATTCAAATCAGTAGTTTTTAAAATAGACTCTTTCCCGCCTCTTCTGATTTCACTGATGGTACCATTACAGACTCATTGCATCTGTCATTTGCCTCTTACCATAGCAAATTGGGTCAAAGAAGATGTTTCACACGTAATAACTGTAGTTCCCTTCTTAATTTTGTTTGTTACAAGCTATGTAGAAACTTTTATTTATTAGACATCCATGTAAAACTGAATGGTTAATATCACAAAGTGGTGTGTGATCCTCTAATATCATGCCACCCCACTCTTTTTCTGTTCTTTTGGCCGTTCTGGATGATGTTTTCCTCTTAACAGTTACCAATGCTTTAACAGCTTACCTTTTCCATGGTCTTGCTTATGTGCTCCAACATTATATTATAATCATGACAATTATTCGGTTGTCATGCCAGTTGGAGGTGGGTTGATAACATTTTCGTTGTGTAACAGTTTATATGCATAATGACGTCATTGATAATAAATCCGAAATATTGTCTATTGTTGTCGTCGTATTAAAATTTCACGTTAGATCTCTGAAGAGGCTATTAGCTTGTTTTACTTCTAGGTTAGTTTGGTCACCTCTTTCCCCTAATGTCAGATGCCAAGTCATGGAACATTTAAAGGAAAGAATAAAGATTTCTTTGGTGCAATGATAATGGAAAGTGGATAACCTTTTTTAAAGAATTTCGAAGCTTTGAATCGGTAATGCATCTTCTGCTAACAGCTAATAGTGCTTTTGGCACTAATTGCATACTTTTTTATTTTCCTTTTAATTTCAATATCTTTTAAATCCATATTTGGCTGTATTTTGTTTACTTTAGTGTTTATTCTAATAATTGTTTATAAATATCCTTTTAAGTCCTTAAGACCTGTGATATTTTGCAGATTTAGTTTCAATCATTTAGGTAGTTTCTTCAGTCCCAAAGCATGTGATGACTGTAAATATGGCTGTCTAAGAAGTCAAATATTGATACCTCTGAACCACTTCAAGTTGCTATCCATGGGACTTTCTAAACATTTCATAATATAGAGGTAGAATTTCACAACCCAAAAGAAGAAGTTTGTTTACTAGACCTTAATATATTAAGAAATCCTCATAAGTTTAGCTGATCGTGTTGAAAATGATCTTAAAAGGTTTATCCTAACCTTCTGAGTTGGTTTGAGTAGTCAGTTGCATTTGTTGTTTTGAAGTTGTTTAAAGTTTAAATCACATATGCACCCATAAAGGTTTGCCTATAAAATAAATGTAGAGGATGCTGAGTACAAATTTAGATGCCTAAAAATTTCTTTAGAAGAATAGTGATTCTTTGTATTGACTTAGTCTTTTAATGGTCTATTTTTAATATAATTTCCTTATTAGTATGAAAATCATCTTAATTTTCCCCTTCATTTCATTATGTACCTCAATCATCGGTTTATAGTTTTCATGAGAGTTCGCTTTATTCATGTCTTAATTTAGTTTTGAGAGTTCTCCAAGGCATGATTCGTATGTGCCAAAGTTTGAAGCAGACCTGGCTCATTTCTGTGAGAAGTTGGTGAGTTTTTTTATTTTATTAATTTTGAAAGTCACTACTACCGCTTTTTGCATATATTCTCTAATCATGATCTGTTTTCCATTCTAGGTAATGGACTTAGATAGAAGAGTAAGGCGTGGGCGAGAACGCCTTGATCAAGAAGTTGAAGTTCCCCCTCCACCTCCAGTCCCAGTTGAAAAATCTGAGCAGTTATCTGTGCTGGAGGAGAAAATAAAGAACCTGCTGGAACAAGTGGAGGCCCTTGGTGAAGCAGGCAAGGTGGATGAAGCTGAAGCACTAATGAGAAAGGTGCTAATAATCATAACCTGTTAAAAAAAATCATAATTCCATGTCTACCAATATTGAGAGCTATGAAACTTAACTCATGATATTTAACAATCCTTCACAGGTGGATGCACTTAACGCTGAGAAGACAGCCTTGACTCAGCAACCCCAGAATGACAAAATTTTAATGCTTGCACAGGAAAAAAAGATGGCTCTATGTGAAACTTGTGGTTCTTTTCTCGTAGCAAACGATGCTATTGAGAGAACTCAGTCTCACGTCACTGGCAAACAGCATATTGGTTATGGCATGGTCAGGGATTTCCTTGCTGAATATAAGGTGATTTTTCTTTGAATTACAGTCTACCTTTTTTGGTTCTTTTTATTCTTTTCTTGTCAGAATAATGAGCAAATACTTTGAATAAGCAGGAAGCTAAGGAGAAGGCAAGAGAAGAGGAAAGGTTAGCAAGGGAGAAAGAAACGGAAGAAAGGAGGAAGCAGAGGGAGAAGGAATATGAGAGTAGACATAGAAGAAGTGGTTCACGTGACGGGGATAGGAACCGTGATCGGGATCAGGACCGAGAGCGGGACCGAGATCGTGAAAGGTCTCGAGAGAGAAATGGTAGAGGAAGCCGTGACGGGGGAAGAGGGTTGGATTGGAAGTATAACAATTCTAGAAATGGACGAGAGGGAAGCAGAGATAGATACCGTGAGCGTGATAGGAGCAGGTCGCGTTCCCCTGTTAGGCGTGGACGCAGGAGGTCATCCAGAAGTCCAGTTCGCTCGTATTACTGAATTGTGTAGATAAATGTCTGAACTTTGAAATCAGAAGAGGTAGACATTTTTATAATTTACTATGTTTAATGGATGTGTGCTTTTGGAGTTTAAAATTATTTTCTTCATGGGTGAAATTCTTTTTTGTTCCCACAGCTTTGTTGAGATTTATCTCCCTATCATCAAAATTTAACTAGAGGACAAAGTGATGAGGTAGGTATAACTTCATTGTTGTAATTCTGTTATGTGGTCTATTTTAGGTTATTTTTTAAGCATACTCACTGAAATATTATTCCTGGAGTTTTTTTACCCGTTCTCTTTGGGGGACTTGTGGGACCTTAATCTCAAATAGTTAAAAAGAAGAAGGAATCAGTTTATGTGCATGAGTAACCTTGCTGCTGGTAGAGATCACGGTTTTTTCTCAACTGTGAGGTAACTTATAAATCTCAAACTTTTGGTGGTTGCACCCATGGATTGGCTTCTAATAATCGCAGGATTCAGTTTTCCTTCTTTTCTGATCTTTCAGCTGACCTAAGCATTCTTGCCATGACCTGCACTTTGATATATCACGAGCTTCACAAATATGGTTTTGCTTTATGATGGTGATTGCTTTAGTTAGATAAATCAACCTATATATAACATTATAACCGTGAATGGTAGCTAGAGTGACAAAATGGGGTGGGAAAATTTTAGGAAACCATGCTAAGCCTCGGAAGCTAGAGCAATTTTTCAATCAACTCTAATTATGGAACTTGGAAAGTTTTTCCCTTACGGGTGCACAACTATTTGTCTATTTAAGGTGATGGTAGGTATGAAAAGGTTTTAAAATGCTTGGAAGTGATCTTTAGCTGCTTTTCCACCCTCATATTGATCCCTTGAGCCTGCATCAGTTCAACCGCCAGAAATTTTTGAATTGGAATGGGACTTCACCTATTGGGCAGACATTGAATTTTGCATGGTGCGAGTGCCTGCCATAGAGACTATTCAAACTTTAGTATGCAGGGTAGGACAATTCTTTTTCCAGATTGCAGGAGAAGACAGTCTACTACTGGTGAACCTTATTTGTGATATATTTGACAAAGATTGTTGTCAAGGGAGTGATTTGTGTGGGTAAAATCAGGCCTGCTAGACTAATTGTGTAATGGGGGCTATCAAACTGAAAACAGATATAGCTAAATTTTCTTTGGGCGACCTTTTGTAATGGTACTCTGTATCTGATTGTCTATAGACAATTCATTCTTTCCTTCTCTGCTTCTTTTTTCCTTTGGGTTTTTTTTCTTCTTCCAGTAGTTTCTACAATAACTTTTCTTCTTCCAGTAGTTTCTACAATAACTTGTATTCTTCCTAGTAGTGATCTAATACATGAACTTTACAACAAAAAAAAGAAAAGAAAAGAAAAAGAGAGAGAGAAAGTAGAATAAAGGAAGTATCTGAAGTTTGTGAGATCCAGCACAACCTAATCTTGTTAGTGTCAATATGTGCACCTTCATCTTCTTTCCAAAGTACAATTAATTATCTCACTCACTCCCTCAACTCATCAACCCAGACCTCTCTCTCCACTCTTGACTTTTCTTTGAGTTCAGTGGGAAGAGGAAGGAAGATTCCAGAGATTTTCGATTTTCATTTATATTTTCTTAGTGAGTTTTTGAGGGTAAGGTTAAATTAAGGCAGTAAAAATGTTATTCCATAAATGAATAATAAGTGGGTTCTTCATGCGAAGGAGAATCTTTTAAAATTAATAATTTTATTTGTAAAAATATTAATTTTTTAAAATAATTACATATTATTCTCTTCCTTCCTAAGATTCATTTAGACTTTTGGAAAATAATTTATATGTTAACTAATTTATGACAAATTTGAATTGCGAGTAACGTTGAAATATAAACAATTAAATACATTAATAATAATAATACGTGAATTCTCTAGGTGTCTTAAACATTTTTTGAGATAAAAAAAATAAAAAATTAGACTCTTAATATTATCTCCTCCTTTGTTTATTTAGATCCATGTATGAACATATGTTGTTTTTAATATTGACATAAATTTGTCGTTATATATAGTAATATTTTAAATTTTTTAGAGTTAATTTGATATATTTTAAAATTAAAATTGATGTAAACTTTCAAAAATATAAATCTTGTAACTTGTATTATTCTTTCGATAGTTAGATTTTTTATAGTTGTATTGTTTAAAGTTAAACTCAATTTAATTTTGAAAAGTTAAAAATGATCTTATATTTTAAAAAATAAAACATTTTTAATTTCAAGATTAATTTTAATGATACTTATGACATTTTTTTTTAAAAAAAATTACAATCCTTTCACCACTTTCTTTCCAACTATTATTATTTTTTAAAGGAAAGTTTTTTGGGGGAAAAAATGAGAGTTATATATCTCGTTTGCCATTCTCTTTTACCCTTTAAAAAAATTGCAAAAATAAATATTTTCTTTTCATTTCCCACTTTTTAATAGAGAGATTATTATTTTGTTATTAGTTAAAGTTTTTTTTTAATATAAAAAATAACTGGCGATATGAAGATGGGCCAGGAAAACCATTGTCTCAATGCTGTAAAATAAACGGGACTGACTTCTCTAAAGCGGAGGACAGTGCTCGGCTCTCAAAACAAAACGCCAGGAAAACCATCCCTCCCTCCATCCATCCATCCATCCGCTCAAGTCAAATAAATAAAAAAGAAAGAAAAACCCTTGAACCTTTCTCCCTCTCATATCTGTCACTCCAGATTCTAAACCTCCCATTTTGTTTTGTTGTTTTCGGAGTTGAAATATGAGTGCTGAGGAGCTTATTAACATCGACCCCCAAGACCTCAAATTTCCATGTAAGTTTTACCCTACTTATAAGTTTCTTCTTTTTTGTCTTCCAATTACCCCTACATCTAATCATTTGATTGGTTTTGTTTCTTTCTTTCTTCTTTTGTATAAACAGTTGAGCTCAAGAAGCAGATCTCTTGTTCTTTTCAGTTGTCAAATAAGACTGATAATTATGTAGCTTTTAAGGTCAAATCTCTCTCTCACTCTCTCTCTCTCTCTCATCCTGAATTTACCTACCTTTTCTTTTTATTATTCTATGGAACATATAATGAAAAGGCTCGAGTTATTACGTTCTATGTTGATTTCCTTTTTAATGTAGAAAATTTGTAAAAATTGTTTTAGTTAGGTTTAGGGAAGGTTTTGTTTTTCGGGTCTCTAGAAATTAAAATTTGTTCCACTTTTCCATGTAATTATTAGAAAACTAGCATGTAGGGTATGTTGGGATTTGAGAAAGAGTTATGGAAACTTAAAGAGAGGCAAAATAAAATAAAACATTAGAACTTTGTCAAAATTTTGTTCTACTTTTATTGCAACTTTTCTTTGAAAATGTAAAAATATGTTTTTTTTCATATCTTCAGATGTGGGTATGAAAATGAAACAGTGGTCAAAGACGTTTTTTATCCGTCAATGTTTAAGCCATTTTCTAAAAACTACACCAAATCACTCTTCATAAAAATGGTCTCCAGAAAAATCTTCCTTCAAACTGTGCCTAAACTTGGTTTGATAATATTCAGTAAGAGCATTTTCCCTCTTCTAACTCTTAAGTTTATTTTTACTTTTTGCAAGATGCAAGATGCAAACTAGCCGTCTTAACTTCTTATGAGAATAGAACAAGCTATTTTGTTTTATTTTTGAAATATAATTTGGAGTGCATTATTGTGTGTATTGCTCTCTCTCTTTTCTAATTTCAAAAGCTGAGTTTTGATTGTATTTAATTATGCCTGTGAATTGGTTGTTATTCAGGTTAAGACAACTAATCCCAAGAAGTACTCTGTACGACCTAACAACGGCATTGTCTTACCTCGCTCAAGAAGCAGTGTTACAGGTGCTTTCATTTGTTTTCTCTTCTCTTTTGAAAAATAACGAATATTTGTAGCTAACCTTTATTTTTGCCCAGTTACAATGCAAGCTCAGAGAGAAGCACCCCCAGATATGCAATGCAATGACAAGTTTCTTGTCCAGTGTGTTGTTGCACCCCCTGGTGCTACACCAAAGGACATTAACCCAGAAATGGTGAGAATCATGAATAGTTTGAACATTCTTAATATGGATTGTTTATTTTATTTGTTATGTTCTGGAAATAGAAAGTGCAGTTATAACTTTGTAATTTTTTATATATAAGTTTAATAAAGAGATTGGAAATCATGTCGAGGAGTGCAAATTAAGAGTCGTGTATGTCCATCCACCTAGACCACCCTCACCTGTACCAGAAGAGTCTGAGGAGGAGACTTCCGAAAGTACTACTGTGAGTTTCTGCAATGATTTCACTATTTTCAGTATCAAAACTCTCTTTTTTGGTGTTAGCAAAGTGACGTCATGCCTTCTTCTTGGTGATTTTATAGGTTTCAAGAGGATATGTTGAGCCTCGAGATATATCTTCCAAGGTATATTTCCTTGAAATATATTTGTGAAAAATGTATTAGCCTTCTGAATTGTCAAAAGTGCAATGTAGTCTCAGTCATTATCCGGGTTAGACTCATTTTTCTAATTCAACAAAAGCTGCTGATGTCATTTACTTCTGAGTCCCCCCCTCTTTTTTGGGTGTTGTTCTTTTACTTACTGTGTATTAACCCAAGCAAATTGGATAGCTATCAGCAGCTGATGATGATTGTGAGATTATAATGGACTCAATTGTCATATTTTTATTTTTATTTTTTTGCTAAATACTCAATTGTCATATATTAGGTGCTCAGAAAATGATAAATTTCCTTGTTAAAAATTTCCGAAAGTTAATGAATTAAAATAGAAAGTAGGAATTTCCTTTCCCTTTTCATCATTGGAGAGAGAATGTTTTCTGACAGTACTAATCTGAATTAGTTCTTTCCCCATGACTTTGTATTTGACTATTTGGGATGGCGCAACATTTAAGAATTAGATTCTTGCGGTAGAGTTCTAGTAGTTTCTGTTTAATTGCGATTTGCTACCATGAAACCTAGCAGCATGCCACATTTGTGCTTTAAATTGCTTAATTGAACACTTTCTTAGGACCCTTAACCTCGTTGTGCCAGTTTAAAGCCCTTCGTTTAAACCATAATTTTCTTTTACTTGGGGTGCTTGAGTGCTTTACACTGGTTGTTTGTTTTCCTAGTCTGCCATATAATTCATAACATGCCTTTCTACAACTTTCTATGAGGAATTCCAACTTTCAATGAACTTTTTATTTTATCCTACCTTCAACATTAATCTCTCTCTCTCACTCTCTTTGGAGTCTGTTCAATTGCTCCCCCCCCAGCCCTCACCATCCAAAATAAAAATAAATGAGGGTTAGGGGAGGATGGGAGATGCTTAATTTCATACCCAAGTATCCTCAAACTAAAAATTATGTTGCTATATCATGTTACAGATGCTATTCGTGTGATGTGTGTATATGATATGTTTTGAGTTTGTTGCTAGAATCTTATTACTGTGTTTCTATCTCTTTTGCATATGTTTTTGCATGTATTTGGACTAAGATTGAGTTGAGCATTAAACAATAATTTTGATATGTTTGCAATATGTTTAGTAATTATGATTTTTCTATTCTCTCATTATAAAATCTTTTACTTTTAGTACATTTCAGTTATGCTTTCACAGCCTCTATTTAATACCGCTTTATGCCGCCTTCAGCCTTTTTCTTTTTTTTTTTTTTTAAAAATGAGTTGGGTTCTTTCTCGTCTGCTAAGTAGTTAGTTATTTATTGTTGTTCCAGAGTAAGGATCTTATATCAACACTGACCATGGAGAAGCAGTCCATTATCCAAGAGAATGAGAAACTTCATCAAGAACTGGTGAGAGAGACTTGTGTATTCTCCCATGGCTACAGGTTTCATACATGTAGGTTAATGATGTTTAAATGCTTTATGCAGGAACTTTTGAGGCGAGGGCCAAGAAGAAACAGTGGTGCGGTCTCTATCTACTATGTGTTGCTTATTGGTTTGCTTGGCATTCTTCTGGGGTATTATATGCGGAACTGGTGACCGACTCGGGGATACCTCATATTGTTTGTTAGCTGTTGACAAAAAATTCCGAAATGAGAGATATTATTGAGATTGAGCATTTGATAGGGAGGTAATTAGTAATTTGAAGGGATTTGAAAAGCATGTAAATTAGGTGCAAATTCGATTTGTGGTGGTACTTGTAACAGTTTGATATACTTTCTGGTATGTAAGAGAGAATCAATTCTCGAAGTTATTATGATGGAGTTGGTTGCACGCCCCTCGTTTGTTCATCATCTATTTAATTTACCATAGGAATGTCATTAGTCATAACTAATTTACAATTCTTAAGGGTATATTTATATGTTGTGTTTATCTTTAAATATAATAACAAGCTTTAAGATGGTGTTGCAGGGGTCAACATGATAACGGAATTGTGATAGTAATTTTTAGAGTATTATGTCATTTTATATTATAAAAGAAATCCATAAATAGTACTCTTGTGTATAGGCGGGAGTAGTTGCAATAACCGAGTAATGTGATATCTGATATTGTAAGGTTACTATTTGTATGCTGGCAAACCAAAACTGGGTAAGTTCTCTATAGGGTTTAAGAACCTTTTGTTTTGTTGGACGGAAGAAGTTTATTATTATTATTATTATTATTATTTTATAACTTTGATGCTAACTAAGTAAAGATTGTCCATTTAATTACTGGGTACAGAAAAGAAGAAAATGATGGTGGAGAATCAATTCTCAAAGAGACTAAAAAGGAAAATAAGATTCACTTATGCCTTGAATAATCTCCACAAGAGGTAGAGGTAGGGAATCAAGAACGATTAAAATTAAAACTTTGTCAAGTGTTCAGATTTTGATGAATTGTGTTTTTAAAAATAAATGATATAACAAGATTAGTAGTAGTATATTTTTTCTCATGTCTAAAAAAAAAAAAAAAAAAAAATTATCACCACCCTTGTTTTGTTTCTTTAAGCGAAAGAAAAATAAAAAATCTATAACAGAATTATCTTTCCAGAACCTTCTCTCTTCTCGCACCTTCTACACAATTCTATCCCTCTCTCCGCCTATATAATTACCAGTGACCAGCCATTTGTCACCATGTACTCACATAAGCCCTCTTTAAACCCTCCCAAGTTCGCTTGATCCCCAATTTTCCAATCAAATGGCTTCATCACTTGCTTTGAAGAGGCTCGTAGCTTCAAATCTCTTGGCTAAGTCCCTCCGTACGGTGGCCGCCTCCCCTCAGTCGACATCTCGTCTCTTCAACACCAACGCTCTTCGTGATTACGACGACAACGATCGAAGCTCCGAACACGATGTTTCCAGTCGCCGTGATTTGCCTGCCAATCCTTTCTCAGGTTGTCGTATTATCACTCCTTAATTCCTCTGTGTATCTTTATTTTGTCCGCCAAACCCGTTGATTTTTGTATGTTTCAGTTAGAAATTGTCACTTTTTGGAAGTTGATTGAACGAAAATTCTGATTATATCGAGATCTGAATCAATGCAACAGATGTGTTTGATCCGTTTTCCACAAGGAGCCTGAGCCATATCTTGAACCTGATGGAGAGTCTGTCCGGGCCTCGCGGCGGCATCGGAGGCGGGATCAGGCGAGACTGGGAGGCGAAGGAGACAGCCGACGGACTGTACCTCCGGATGGACATGCCTGGACTTGGAAAGGAAGATTTGAAGGTTTTGGTTGAACAGAACACTCTGAT
Source organism: Aralia elata (assembly GCA_034770075.1). Lineage (NCBI taxonomy): Eukaryota > Viridiplantae > Streptophyta > Magnoliopsida > Apiales > Araliaceae > Aralia > Aralia elata. The sequence goes on along the minus strand of CM068385.1, from coordinate 108,395,417 downwards.
CATCAAAGGCGAATCGGAGAAGGAGTCGGCGGAAGATGAAGATGCTAGTGGAAGGAGGTACAGCAGCAGGATTGATCTGCCGGAGAAGGTGTACAAGACTAATGAGATAAAGGCGGAGATGAAAAATGGGGTGCTCACGGTGTTGGTTCCTAAGGTGAAGGAAGAGGAGAGGAGTGATGTGTTCCATGTTACTGTTGACTGATTCCATTTTAGAAAGTTTATGTCTTTTGGTATTTTCTAGGGTTTTCGAGTTTATAGTTGGAGATTTAAGTGACAAAAATGTACGTGAATATGAATATTTCTGATGATATGAATGTTACTAATGAGTTTTAGAATGTTTAATTGTTTTTGTTTTCAATTATTTATGTGATTTGATTATTTTGTGTGTCAATATACAAGAGGAGGCGAATAAAAACACAATTTTCACAATTAAATGAAAACACAACTCTTAATTTTATTATTCTATTTTATCCTAAAAAAATATACAAGTTATTTTTAATTTCTCCTTCAAAATATTCTTCTCTTCACCTTTTTAAAATTCAGAAAGGACAGTAGACTCAGTTAAGGATGAGATGTCTCTCTCATTAATATTGATTTCAATAATTTCTTTTAATTTAAATAATATAATTGGAAAAAAAATCATAAAGAAAAAAATGTTATTAATTGTAATATTTATGAATTGAACATTGAAAACCAAGGCATACTTTCTAATGATTTATACAAAAGCAAGCCAACTTTGGTCCAGCCCCAGTTAGTTTGTGAGAGGCAAAACTTACCGACCCAATGAATCAAAATGAACAGATGAAGGGCCATAATAAATCACGAACATGTCTAGTCTAGACCATTACTAAGCCTACTCATGGAATAAAATTGTTTTATCTATCCTTCTATTCTCAAATATAAAATAAAAATAAAATTAATGTGATTTATTTAATTTTTAAAATAATAATTTTATAATTAATAACATAATAAAATAAATCTATAATATTTATATAGAGTTGGAATACTTGCGAGTCTATCTTCACTTTGGACTACTTATAAACTTGACAAATCAATTTCATATAGCAAAATTTAGCATAAATTGTGACTTGCAATAGAATGAATACCTATATATATATATACACACACACTTCTCATCCATCCATCCAATCAATAACTAGAAAGAAAGAAATTAAGATTTAGGCAATTAAGTCTTTAAAAAATGGAAGCAATTTCCTGATCACACATGCATGCTTCGCACTCCAGATTAGCATCTTCAAACGGTATCCAATCCACAGAGTTTCCATAAGCATGAGTTGTACAACATGTTGGTATTATTGTTCTTTGTCCCGTTAGCACAGAATTTTTTATCCAAAAGTTCTCTCTTAATTTTTTAAAATTCTCGCGACATTCTCTCACTCTTCTTCCTGTCTTTTTTAATTTCTTCATGTTGCTAATAATTTTCATTCCTTCCTGTTGAAATTCATCCCCACGCAACAATAAGATGATCCCGATGACATATAAAGCTCCAAGGTGTCCTGAATTTGCAGCTCTCCACAAGCACTGGATACCAGACTCCATTTCCATGTTGCCGAAATATTCATTCTAGAGTTAATATATATAGGACCAATTTACGGTATTAGTATATATAATTAAAACACAATTCATACATGTTATTATGTATATATGTGTGGGGGTATAAGCATACTCCACTTGTTCCAAAATTAAAGATAGATTTTAACTCTTTTAGTCAATTTTAAAATCCTTAAATCAAAGTCAATAGAAATTTATTTTATTTTATTACAAATAAACTATAACTAATTATAAACTAACTAAAAAAATACGAACTTTATTTTTCTTTAATTTCTTTCATACGTACCATTATACCAAGGCAAAACCGTAAATTAAATTTTTTGAGACAACAAAAGAAGTTAAGGGTGATATATAAAAGTAAATAATTTATTCTCCAAAAAAGTTGTAAACGACAAATAAATTAAAACAAATTTTTTTCTTTAAAAAATCTATTATTATGGAATGAATGAGTATTACACACCTAATTAATATATAAATATACTTACAACTCCGCGGCGATATAAAGCTTCTGGATTGCCACTGTTGGTGCACCGATCCAAGAAGGAAGAAGCTTCTCCACTTAGATTCCATGAAACCATGGGAAACGCTTCCAACGAAACGTGTTGAAATATATATTTATCTTCCGCGACTTTATTTAAAGTCTTACAACTGCATGCATATAAAATTTTGCTCATAAATAAATAAATTGAAGAAGTAATATTATAATTTTAACAGTCTAATAAAAAAAAGATGTTTAAGTTGTTGTGTGTATATATATATATACACACCTTAACTTGGCGTTGAATAAGTCATTAGACGAAGATGCAGCAGCACGAGCTACAATTTCAGTGAGCAACTCAAATGGAAGAGATTCCAAGATCGGAACCCTAATGTTGTCCTTAACTTGGCTTTTGTTTTTGTGTTTGTTGCTTTCCCTTCTTGTTCTTTTCATCACCTTTGAGTGAAACATTGTTATATATGGTTTCACTTAAATTTGATGAAAGAGGGAGGGAAGGAAAATTAGTGAGAGAGAAGAGAGTATTGATGGTTTCTAGGAACTACTACTGAGTTGTTCTTAATTATATTATATAGTATATTGAATTTTGATGTCAAATCTGAATATAAATCAGATTTGTAATGCTAATTAAATTAAAGTTAAATTGAGAATGTGAAACTAACTTGATAAAAATAAAATAATTATATGTGGATTTTTTTAATTCATTTATTAATATAAATTTATCATTATATATAACATAACTCATGTTAATTAGTTTCCTTTTCCTTCTGAATATAGAATAAAACGGTACTACCATAAAATAAGGCCAGTTCCTTATGGGCCTGACTTTGTATCAGAAGGGAATATGCCTATTTTATATGTTCCAAAGTCCAACTATATATGAACACACAATTTATTTTGTACACGTACGAAAAAAATTATAACCACCATAAAATCAGAGAGTATGTGTACTACTCTGGAATGTGTTCTCTTAATTATTAACCAATTAGTGAATAGGAGAGTAATCCGTTATTTGCAATTCTACTTCAAACTTTATCTTAAATAATTGTTATAAATTTAAGATTGTTGACTAAATTATTGGTCACGTTAATTATAAATTTAAATATAAGTGCATTAAAAGAATGATCCTTAAATTGTAAAAATATTTGAGAGCTTTATATAGTAACTCTTCTTTATAATCCAAATACAATATTTAAGTTTAAGTGAGTTTCAAATCTGAATCATATCCTCAATTCTGTGGTAAATCTAATAATCTGACTAAAAGTGACCATTGATCAATTTACAATATTGGCCTACTCAGCCAAAATGCTTACTCTTTACCAATAATCTAACTAAAAGTGACCATCGGTCAGTTTGCAAAATTGGCCTACTCAGCCAAAAAGCTTACTCTTTACACTTATTCTTTATCTGAAAAAATAAAAATAAAAAGATTGAAGAGAGTTATTTGGCACTGAGACGCCAACAGTGTTAGATATTAAATTTTCATCTGGAATAATATAGCATAGGATGAGGAAAATTCAATATTATATAGTTAAAATTTTCTATTTAGAATAGTATATCATGACAAGAATGGATAGGGTCAAATTTGTTTAGCATATATTGCAAGAGAAGGAAATTTCAAGGCAAGACTTGGTAGTAGTACACCATTGCTGCACACGCTAGACTAGCTATTAGTATTACTCCATATTTAATTCTTTCAACGAGTATTTAATTTTTAATTAGACCGCCCAACAGCCTGAAATGTTTAAGCAATTAATAATAATTAAGCCTTTTCCTCGTAATATCTAAATTTATGACTTCTTAATTTTAAAGCTCACCATGCAGCTATCCATTATTAAGATTTAAGAACAGAATGCCCGTGTTTTCCACATTTCTCTAGAGTAATTTGGTACTCTTTGTTTTATTTTAATTTTGGCTCTCTTTCTTTTATTTTTCTTTTCGAACATATTAAAAGGTGATATGACTTAGCCCTTGAGGTTAGTCTTTAGTTGTGGGTCCTGATTCGTTCAAACTTACATAAACGATCACACGTTGGTCAACGGCAAGTACCGTCGTTGGACACCTCCGGTGTAGGTGGTCAGTGAATAGGGTCAATAGATATGTTATCAATAAATGTAATTTTTAAATGTAAAATTATATCTAACCTTTTCATACTCGTCTGGACCTCTTTTTATAGTTCATATGCTTTCGTCCTTATAACCTGTCTAATCAAGCACATGAGTAAGGGGTTTGGTGAGAGATATCCAATCGCATAACAATTGTACTGCTCGAGGAACGATTGTGTGGGTCCCCCGATTAGAAGATGTACCCTTGACTTCCCCGTGGTTTCATTAGAATGGGTTGCAGTCTGACTCTTTTTGGGCGTGGACCAAACTGATGTGGCCTTGGCCTTTCAATTTGAGCCTATATCCTAACAAAAAAAGGCCTTGGCCTTTCAATTTGAGCCTATATCCTAAAAAAAAAAACAATACTTTCTTTTTCAAACACAAGTAAAAAATATGATAGTTAATCTATTTTTATAGCTAACAATTATGCTGAGTTCATACTATAATATAAAGTTCAAAGTTAATAGAAGCCAATCAAATTAGACGTGGACATAAGCTGGAGAAGCCTTGCAGCCAAGCAAAAAGGTTGGCTCAAATGCCAGCCATGCCTAAATATGAGGTTCCCAGTAGTCTGTGTTATGATCCAAATTCAAATACTAATACATCCATACACTAAACAACAAAACAGTATGCGACAATTTCTAATACAGTTACAGATTCAGAATCCAACCCAAAAGATGAATGGAAATAAGTAGACAGAACATTTTGAGACTCCAAATATTATTATAATTAAAAAAATTTAAATGTGATACAATCGAAAATTTAATGAAATGTTAGAAAATTAAATGCTTCTTATCATTATTACACTTTACGTAATTTACATAAAAATATGATTTTTATTTTAACATTCTTGAATATATATATATATATAAAAGACTAATTTAAAATTATTTATAGAGATAGAATTATTCTTATAACAAATCTCTATCGACAATCCATTCATCGAAGTGTATGTATTTATAGTGAGGCATGAATAATGGTGGATTCGAAAAGCCTGAAGCACGGAGCCAAGACTGTCAGTAGCAAACAATACATGCCCTTCTACTATTTCTTTTGGGCCCTCCCATTTGAAGCTCGACCAAGTATTCTTCCACGTAACTGAACTGAACAGACCATAAGACACGTCGGACAACTGGGTCCGAGAATATTACGACAGAGTCGAGGAATATGCTCCCCATGCAAGGATTATGCCCTGCGGATATGCGAATATACTTCTATACAACCGTCTCGCATTTGTCTTCTGAATTAATTAATCATTATGGTAGCCGGCTGATTAGATTACCATATTGGCCCCCTGCATTGCTCTAATATTACAATGGTACCTTATGGATAGGGTACCATTGTAATGGGGAAATTCCTTTTTCCAAACCGTACCCTCCATTAGCTACTTGCCTAGAGCGGGGTCCATAGGATGTCACGAGTCATGAGCGTAGTGTATAGACTCCTTCCTCTGAAAGGACTAAACTGAAAAATGATGGCCAAAATTGACCGAATACATAATACAGGTCGTAATAAATTTCATTTTATTTTAGGGTTTCTTTTTGAATAACATAAAAAGTAGTATTTGTAAATTATTTTAATAACATATACTAGTATATAAATCTAGAGGACATATTTTGGACATTCAAATATTGAACTAGTTAAATATATCACAAATCACAAACCTATCCTCTTTGATCACAAACCTATCCTCTTTGATCGGTGTGATCCCATAATTTTCTACCAACCATTTGAGGGATGGTAATGGTATTATACCACCTTCCAAATATTGAGATATATTTTATTTTTTAGATTACTTATTAAAATAATTTATTTTTAAAAATAACAAATATGATAATTAATAGAAATTTTTAGTCAGTTTAATTTACAACACTAATAATTATTTATTAATATTATAATATAAATTATACCAGAGTGCTAGTTTCCATAAATGAGGAGTCAAAGACTACTATAAATATTACTACTACTAGTTTCCAACATGTACAACCGATAGAATGACTGGTCGCATAATGAGTCAATTACTAGTCGACTTGGTAATATGGACCCCACTCTTTATCCACTTGGCCACTAAATCTCCCAATTAGGATGTAGACAGGCCATTAATACAAATTGCGTGGCCACTTTTGTTGAACAAGATAGAGAATATATTGTGAATATAGATAGATATACATATGGGTGAATCAGTAAACCTAACGTTGTATTTGTAGGTTTGAGAGGAAAGAGAAAGTAACCGAATTTAATATTTATGAGGAAAAATAAATTTCTCGCGTTTGTCAAATTTTAAATTAAAATTATAATGTATTTCACCATTTTAAATTATAAGATAATTGTTAATTTAAAATATTATTTTAAAATTTAAATTTAAGATAATTTACTAAATATTACGAACAAATTTAACAAATGAGTAATTTTTTTTAGATAATTACAATATTCATCATTTTATTGAGTAAAATTTAATAAATTCATGTCAATTTTAAATTTAAAAACTCAATTGTGATATTATATTTTAGAACACAGGGAATACTATTTTATTTTTATGAAATTACTTTTGTTTAGATTAATATAAGGTTATTTTTTATATTTTAAAATATCATACAAAATTTTGATCAATTTTCTCTCAAATCTTTCGAAAACTAAAAAAAATAATTTGAGAGGAGATTTATTTTTAAATTTTCCTCCTTTTCTTTTCTTTTCTTTTATGTACTTTAAAAGACACAAATAAGAGATTTTTAATTTTATTTTTTAAAAAAACAAATTCTAAATTCTCTATCTTTTTGCCCTTTTTTCTTATTTTTAAAACTCACAAACGAGGGTAAAGAAATAGTTATCTTATGATAGAGTGCTTGTATTAATTTTATTTAAAATAACTTTAAACGTATGAATTTATAATAATATATAACAAGTCAAATACCGATTCCTTTTTGTTGGTCATAAGTTAATTCAATAGTTAAACTTTGGTGACTCGGTAACTCAAAAGACTTTTTTTTTGGGTATTTTTATGTCTTCTAATTGGTCATAAATTTTGATATTCCCAAAAGTCAACTCAAAAGCTTTTTCACAATTTTTTAGTACACATTTATTATTAAAGATACAATGTGTCATTTGTTACTAAGAATTGAATAAAGATAAATAAAGAAAAAAAAAACTTTTAAGCTATCAACTCACCAAATTTAAACTGTTGAGTTGACTGAAGATCAATTAAAATGTCGTTTAAAAATGTTATATATAAAATTTACTTGATTAGCCTTTTTAAATTTACTCGTGCTTTGCACGGATTATTAAGCTTGTATGTACAATAATAAAAGAACTGGTTATGTAGTATGCGGCGAAATCGCTTGAGATGCGACAAAGATGTCAGGAAACTTGCAATAATCATAAATAGGTCTGTTAATGGGTTAATCAGAGCAAATCATGTTTTGATCCAACATGATCCACCAAGTGTGATGATGGATCAATAGTTTGATTCATCATGTAATTAATTGATCATTGATTTGTCCTATAATCCATTTGATACAACAATACAGATCATCATTCAAATCGATCTATTTTATTTTTTTAATTATATTAAATCATGAAATAATTTTACTTAATCTTTCTAAAACCTTTTACTTTCTCACTCTAATTTTAACATATGAGATGATGAGATTTATCTTTTTTCAACGTAAATAAATCATTTAAATTTTGCATTTAATTTTTTTTATAAATAATTAAAATTTACAAATAATTTTATATTTTGAAACTAAAGTTGTATCATTTTATTTTTATGAAAAAAGAAGAAGGAAGATAACACTGTCACTTCAATTAAGCATTGAAAATTTTAATGAGAAAGTTCAGCCACAAAAAAAGAAAAAAGAAAAGGAAGAAGGAGAAATAGAATTAAGAAAGATATAGACGCCTATTAGAAGTTAGAACTTTATTTATGTCGTCGTCGTCTCACTTGTACATCTGCTTTATGTTGTTGGGGAATTGCCTGTTCTAGCTCCCTCTAAAAGATAGTCTGATTCGTCAGATTTTACGACACCTGTATGTAAACGAATTTTCATTATATTTTTTTTCTTGTGCTTCTGTTGAATTTTACATGCTGATATTTCATTATTTGTCTTCAGTCACCATGCGTTGAATATATATATATATATATCAATTTTTTTAATATTAATCTAATGGATTAAATTGAATTAATAAATAAATAAATTAGAATTTTGATCTAATAAATTATTTTAAATGAGATTAAATCAGATTTAACTTATTTATGGTCCCAATCATAAAGTGTACTACTTCAATTCTATAATAATTAATTTTTTAAAAGAAAAAAAATTATTTTAATTTATTTGTCGTTATAATTTTCTATGAGAATAAATTTTTTATTTTCTTATATCAATCTTAACTTTTCTCATATCATTCTTAACTTTTTTCATTGTCCCAAAAATTTTTCCCTTTATATTAATAATTTTTAATTTTTTATAAAAGAGTAGTGATAAAATTTTAATTATTAAATAATTTTTTTAATTTATATGCATAAAGTTAATACGATTATTATTATTATTATTACGAAACTGAGGTAGTAATGAGCAGGTGCTGAAAATTGAAATAGGCTGCCACAATCGGGCTACTAGTCACCGTTCACCTAAACAAAAGTAGGTGCTGAAAATTGAAATAGGCGGCCACAATCGTACTACTAGTCACTGTTCTCCTAAACAAGTCATATACGGACACTGATTTGCTTGGCTCAGTTTTTGGACACATCTTCACTTTATTAGCACCGACTTATATATATATTTTATTGCAAATTTATACGATTACAAAATCTTCAAACCATCCGAACCTCCAGAAATTGGGGCACAGCTGTCTTTGCTGACTTATCGGTTTCTTGTTTATTTTATTTTTTCAGAATTATTATTTTCACATACAACAAAATTTAAATTACGAGGCTTTATTCATTGAGTTCTATTTATTATTTATTTAAGAAGAATCTTATAAATTTAATATTTTTATGAGGCCTTTGTCAAAATTATTTTCTGAAGTCATATACTTTAAACTCTTGAACTCTCAAATAATAATAATTATTATTTAATATTATTAAGAGTATCTCTAGATAATGTTAATATCATTTTTGTCAGATAGTATTATCAAGAGTACCCCTCAAAAATTATAATATTACTTGAGAATTATATGTCAAATACAAGACCTTCTGAATTAATTTCAACAATTCATTATAATTTTACTTTAATCTGAAACAAACAGGTACTAAGTGGGCTAGTTTGAGATTCACCCATCCATTATATTATTTTCTAATATATACTCCTTATTTATCAGGAATAAATGTCACGGTTATATTATATTTCAATGAGTAAAATATGGATTTAAGAAGTTAAAATTATTATTTTTCTAAATATATATACCCCTATAATAATTTTAAAAATGCAATTAAATTAGAGTCGTGAGTCATCCGTATTTAGTGGACCTCAAAGTCAAAAGCAAGAGGCCAACAACTGAGACAAATTCACTCCCAAGTCCTAATCTAATTTCCCTGGTTAACCCATCCATGATAGGGGTACTATTGTCAACTTGCAGGGTTCTTTGTGATTTGTACCGAAGCTCAGTCTTTGATAATTATGAAAATAAGTCATGGGTATATCCGGTATTAAAATAGTACTACTGTCCGCTTTAAATAAAACCTCCGCCTTCTTTCTTTGCAAACATCAGCCTGTTTTTTTAGTTCGTTATTTTAGCAACTGATAAAACCAGAGAATACTTGAGAGAAACAAGTCATCGATTCAGCTCAGCTGAGAAAGGTATGATCCCCGGTCTAAATTTCTCTTCTTATTTGACTAAATATTTTCTAACATTCTTTCAAATTTGTATATGATCTTCTGCTTTTCTTTTTTTCTTTTCTTTTAATTTTAATTAATCCATTTTCTCAAGTCTGCTCTCGTTTTATAACTGAAAGATCGTTAAAATTAACGGGTAGAAGTTCAACCAGGTTTTTTTGGGGTTCAAAAGTAGTGGGTTAGTCTTAGATTCTTGTGAAACTTCAGTTTTTGCACCAATTTGTTACGCCCAAATTAAGAATCGCACGCATTATGAATTTTAATTATCTTTACATGTTTTCCTGTCAATTCTGGTTCATATATGTATTTATTGATGTTTTATCTATGAGATTATTTTTATTTTTATTTTTATTTTTAAGTTTTAGGCATGTTTGCTGATTGCAAATTTTGTTGATGCATGTTGAGCATTAGAGAGTTGGCAGATTTCAAGCTAAATAATATGGAGTACTATGTTTGACTCCGGTTATAGAGTTCATGTTGTCATGTGCTTCCCTTAGATAATTTGAAGCCATTAGATATTGTATATATGGGTGTATATTGGAGATTGGAATTTATTTGAATATCACATAGATTGGAATTAATAGAGATGAAAATTCTTAATTCTATGGATTTTGATTATTATTCTAGAGGTTGGAATTTATTGAATATCACAGGGATCTTGTATCATACTCGATTCAAAGAACTTGTAATAGTTATATAGATACTAATTTTATTTTATTTTACTTAATTAGGTCAAATCCTTACAGGTTCTTCAATTTTGCTTGTACCTAAAGATTTCATTTGAATTGTATTGGAAAGGATTAAATTGAAATACATATGTTTAAATTATAAATAATTCTTGGCTTGAACTTGCTTGTTTAATCGGTTTCCACATCTGACTCTATCATCATTTACTATTCCCTTGTTTTCAGCTAGCTCTTGAGCGGAAGTGAGCCTTTTTTTCCTCATTATCCCTTCTATTGTAAGACAGACCACACATGGGTTCATTGTCAGAACCGATTGAGGAGAAAAAGGACGGCAAGCCCCCAGGAATTCGATTCTTAGAGTACACAAGGAAATCGAATCTATCTTTCAAAACACACCAGGCCATTGTCCTAATTGTGACATTTTTGGCATACACAAGCTACCATGCTACTCGAAAAACTACAAGCATTGTGAAAAGTGCACTTGATCCCCAATCTCCCGATGTAAGCTTGACGTCCTTCTCATGGCAAAGTGCTGACTTTCAAAAACCGATTGAAAGCAGGAAAAATTCATGGGTGCTAGGAAGTGGCTGGGCGCCCTTCAACGGATCAGATGGCACAGGGTTGCTCGGTGAACTAGATGTGGCATTCCTTTTTGTATATGCCATGGGAATGTACTTCTCTGGCCATTTGGGTGATAGAATGGATCTTAGAATATTTTTAACAGTTGGAATGGTGGGAACTGGTTTGTTCACTGCGCTTTATGGAGTCGGATACTGGGCAAATATCCACGTCTTTTACTACTACTTAATTGTACAAATGCTTGCCGGTTTATTCCAATCAACTGGATGGCCTTCAGTAGTTGCAGTTGTTGGGAACTGGTTTGGAAAGAAAAAGAGAGGACTCATAATGGGTATTTGGAATGCTCACACGTCGCTAGGGAACATTACCGGATCTTTAATTGCTTCGACTTTATTGAAGTATGGCTGGGGATGGTCCATGGTTGTTCCTGGAATCATGATTGCTTTGGTTGGATTAGTGCTTTTTCTCTTGTTGCCAGTTAGTCCTGAGGCTGCTGGAGTTGAAAGCAATGAAGATGAACTGCACTTGCCCGAAAAAGCAGGAGAGGGAGTAACAGAGCCTTTGTTGAGATCGGAGATAGAAGACAACAAGTCAGCTGTGGGGTTTATAGAAGCGTGGAAAATTCCCGGGGTTGCTCCTTTTGCCCTTTGCCTCTTCTTCGCGAAATTGGTTGCTTACACATTTCTCTACTGGCTTCCATTCTACATTAGCCACACAGGTACATTTTCAGTTTCCCCGTTCAGTACCTTCTGCATATCAAAATTCTATTTGATGAAAAATATTGCCATATTGAAGAGATAGCATATATATTCAAGGCCTTAGACGGTTCTATACATCCATTGACAAGATTTGACGAGGAACCAATGTATAAACTGCCCTGTTATAATAGCATGTCCATTTGTTTCTTAATGATGTTACTCTAATGGTTAATCATGGAGCTAAATACCAATGCAAAATGATCTAATTATAAATGGACACTGATGTCTCTTAATTTATTTGTTGTGCTGCAGCTATAGCTGGCAAATACTTGTCTAATGAGGCCGCTGGAAATTTATCTACATTGTTTGATGTCGGAGGCGTGGTCGGAGGAATACTGGCCGGTCACATTTCTGATCGCCTTGATGCCAGAGCTATAACAGCTGCAAGCTTCATGTACTGTGCCATCCCGGCTCTCTTCTTCTACCGAAACTATGGACACGTTTCCATGACCGTTAACGTCATTCTCATGTTGATCACTGGTGTGTTTGTAAATGGGCCTTATGCTCTAATAACAACAGCTGTGTCAGCCGATTTAGGGACACACAGCTCCTTGAAAGGCAATTCAAGGGCACTTGCGACGGTCACAGCAATCATCGATGGAACTGGCTCCATAGGGGCTGCAATCGGACCATTGATAACTGGTTATATCTCTACTAATAGTTGGAATGCTGTTTTCACAATGTTGATGGCGGCAGCTCTAGTTTCTGGTTTGTTTCTGACCAAGCTCGTCGTGGCAGAGGTGGGAGCAAAGATTCAGGAGTCGAGACAAGTGGTGCCAACGTCGAGGTCCCCTGCGGCACTTGAAGTGTGATTCCTTTCAAAGTTGAGGAAAATGATCCTTCATGATTTTGTGTGATATTCCCAGCTTTGTTTCGATTATTATTCGAAGCTTCTGCTGTTATAGATGATACGAATGGAAAAAGATTCTTTTAGGTTATAGAGCAAGATTGGAGAGAGCTGTTTTATATACTTCTCCAAAAAATGGCCCTTCTGTTTGGACATATTCATATGTTATGTAAATCACTTTGTATTTGTATTTTAGTAAAAACTGCACCCAAGAGGGTATTCGATGAAAAACTGTTCACTATAACTGCACAGAGCTTGAGAATTGTTTTGTGGATAGGGAGTATCTATCTATATTTATGTCAAGTAAGAGATTAGTAACAAAGAGATGTGTACCAAAGAAATCAATAGAATGCATTGGATATGGATATCAGGAGCAAAGAACCGTTCTAAATTTCCACAAAAGAGTTTCAACTGACTTTGATTATAGTTAATTTGCACAATTCTAAGTCATTCAAATCCTTATGTGAACTTATTTTAATTTTTGAAATAACATTAATATTGAATTTTAAAATTTGACAAATTGATTAGATTTTCTTTTCTTTTTTCTTTCTTTTTTTTGGGGGGGGGGGGGGGGGTTGGGGTTGTTGTGGGGGTGGGGGGATATAGGGAGTTTTATTAATAAATCTGGGTGAATTCTAAGTCATTAAAAACTTTGTGACCACGCTTACCAAGTCCAAGAGTAAGGTGCAATTTCATTGTCATAGAAGGGATTTGGCTCGTAAAGTTGGATCTCATCATGACATTAACATATTTAGGATTTTAAAAAATACATGTAAATAAATGCATAAATTTATGAATTTGGATACATGTACAAGTCTAAATACCTAAGTTTTAATCCAAACAAAATACTGAAATTCGAGGGATTCAATTTGAATTGAAATCCTACTTCAATTCCACCAGAAGCTGTAATAATATGTCCGGTTGGTCTCGTGCTAATATTTGTTTGTCACAATGTGAAGGATAAACAGTTTGGAAGTGTACATCTCTATTTTCTTTATAACTGCAAAATAAACATATTCTTGGTAGTAAGAGTTTAATTTGCACCCCTAATTTGACCATACCACTAGGACCTTTTAGTAGTATATAATATTTTATGCAATCGTAATGGTCAGTATTAGGGGTGTTCAACTTATTCGGTTTTTTCGGTTTTTTCTGAACCGGTTGAAACCGGTACCGGCGGTATCGGTTTTTTTCGATTTCGGTTTTTTCGGTACCGGTTTTTCGATTTTTTTATAATTTTCGGTAGCGGTAACGATAAGAGATTTTTTATATTCGGTAAAAACCGAAATACCGAAAGAACCGAATTTGCACAGTTAAAGTAGTACTACTCAGTTGGCTTAACGGGAGGACGATCGAATTGAGTCAACAATTAATAAATAGTTTTAATTTATTTAATTAGATATGATATGAGTGGTAATCATAGATTTGCGGATTACTAATTTACTATTATAGTAGTACTCTAGTTGAATATTATGATCCAATTAATTAATTTTAATGCGCAATAAATTTTGCATGAGTATTAAATAATTGTCGGCCATATAGTGCTACTACTTGCATGCCATATTGCCATGCATCAAGGCAAGAAAGACAACCTATGCTTGCTTTGCTTTTCAAAGGAAAACAAACAAACAAACAAACCACAAATTAGTATTACTACTATTAGTGTACTGCGTCCCTGCTTGTGCTGCTATAGTGCTATGCTGCTGCCTGCTTGCTGCTTCATACTGTTACAGACTTACACTTGATTCTCTCTTTCTTGCTTTGATTTGTTTTATTATTCAATTAATAAAGGTGTGGCTTAGTTGGCCAAAATTTGTTCAAATTTTAGTTACGGATCTATGCGGTATAACCGAAAATCGAACCGAAAAAACCGAACCGATTTTGTACCGGTACCGAAACCGATAATTCGGTACCGATACCGGTTCTTGGTTTTTCGGTATTTTCGAATCGGTACCGGTTCGATTTTTTAGGTATCGATTCAGTTTTTTTACAGATGAGCATCCCTAGTCAGTATGTGTCCAAAATGGATTAGGAAGTGGAATCATATTCACCACTAAGAAGCTTGCAGCTTCTAATAATTTGTACATAAATAAACAAATGCTTCAAGGGAAAAAAAAAGAAAAAAAACACACATGTCGAGTCTATTATGTCGTATTAAATTATTATTATTAACATATTGGGGGTGGGGCTGGGGATGGGGGTGGGGGTGGGGGCGGGGTTTACTATTATGCCTTCGGGGGCTACTAGCCTACATATATAGAGCCTATGAAAGTCAAAGACCCTATCATTAATCAACCGATCTTAAAGTCTTCTAATCAAAATCTAAATTTGGATTTTACACGCTTAATTATATTTGAGTTCATCAACTTTTATTACTAAGCCTACTCTAATGTAATAATGGGGCATAATAAATCAGGATCATGTCTAGTCTAGACCATTATTAAGCCTACTCTCATGGAATAAAATTATTTTATCTACTCTCATCTGTTCTCAAATATAAAATAAATTTTGATTTTTTTTAAATTTAAAATTAATGTAATTTATTTAACTTTTAAAATAATAATTTTATAATTAATAACACAATAAAATAAACCTACAATATCCATGTAGAGTTTGAATACTTGTGAGCCCGTCTCTACTTTGAATTACTTATGAACTTGACAAATCAATTTCATATAGCAAAATTCAACATAAATTGTGACTTACAATATAATGAATGCCTATTAAATTTAAAAATTAACTTGTACAGGTTCAATAATGACGAAATATATATACTCCTCATCCATCCAATCAATAACTAGAAAGAAAGAAATTAAGATTTAGGCAATTAAGTCTTTAAAAAATGGAAGCAATTTCTTGATCACACATGCATGCTTCGCACTCTAGATTAGCATATTCAAACGGTATCCAATTCACAGAGTTTCCATAAACATGAGTTGTACAACATGTTGGTATTATTGCTCTTTGTCCCGTCGTCAGCACAAAATTTTTTATCCAAAAATTCTCTCTTAATTTTTTAAAATTCTCGCAACATTCTCTCACTCTTCTTCTGGTCTTTTTTAATTTCTTCATGTTACTAATAATTTTCATTCCCTCCTGCTGAAATTCATCCCCACGCAACAATAAAATGATCCCGATGACATATAAAGCTCCAAGGTGTCCTGAATTTGCAGCCCTCCACAAGCACCGGATACCGAACTCCATTTCCATGTTGCCGAAATATTCATTCTAGAGTTTAATATATATATATATATATATATATATATAGGACCAATGTACGGTATTAGTATTAGTATATATAATTAAAACACAATTCATACATGTTCTTATGTATATATGTATGGGGTATATACATACTCCACTTGTTACAAAATTAAAGATAGATTTTACCTTTTTTTAGTTAATTTTAAAATCCTTAAATCAAAGTCGATAGAAATTTATTTTATTTTATTACAAATAAACTATAATTAATTATAAACTAACTAAAAAAATACGAACTTATTTTTCTTTAATTTCTTTCATACGTACCATTATACCAAGGCAAAATCGTAAATTAAATTTATTGAGATAATGAAAGAGGTCAAGAGTGATATAAAAAAACAAATAATTTATTCTCCTAAAGAGTTATAAACGACAAATAAATTAAAATAATTTTTTTTCTTTAAAAAATCTATTATTATGGAATGAATGAGTATTACGCAACTAATTAATATATAAATATACTTACAACCCCGCGGCGATATAAAGCTTCTGAATTTTCACTGTTGGTGCACCGATCCAAGAAGGAAGTAGCTTTTTCACTCAATTTCCACGAAACCATGGGAAACGTTTCTAACGAAACGTGTTGAAATACATATTTATCATCCGCAACTTTATTTAAAGTCTTACAACTGCATGCATATAAATTTTGCTCATAAATAAATAAATTAAAGGAGTAATATTATAATTTTAAGAGTCTAGTATCATTAAGTGAAAAAAAATGTTTAAGTTGTTGTGTTATATATATATACCTTAACTTGACGTTGAATAAATCATTAGACGAAGAGGCAGCCGCACGAGCTACAATTTCAATGAGCAGCTCAATCGGAAGAGATTCCAAGATGTTGTCCTTAACTTGGCTTTTGTTTTTGTGTTTATTGCTTTCCTTGCTTGTTCTTTTCATCACTTTTGATCGAACCATTGTCATATATGGTTTTAATTTGAGTGGTTTTAATTTGAGGGACAAAGGGATAATTAATTAATGTGAGAGAGGAAAGGTCTAGAGAGTATTTATGGACGAAAGAAAGAACGAAGGGAGTATTTTGTTGTTCTTAATTATATTATATAGTATATTGAATTTTGATGTCAAATCCAAATATAAATCAAATTTTGAATGTTAATTGGAAAGTGATATATATGCAAACAAATTAAAGTTAAACGAGAATGATGTAAAACTTTATATCACTAGGACCTTTTAATAGTATATAATATTTTATGCAATCGTAATGGTCAGTATGTGTCCAAAATGGATTCGGAAGTGGAATCATATTCACCACCAAAAGTCTTGCAGCTTCTAATAATTTGTACATAATTAAACAAATGCTTCAAGAAAAAAAAAACACATGTACAATCTATTCTGCCGTATTAAATTATTATTAGTAACATACGGGGGACAATTATGCTTTCTGGGGCCTTCTAGCCTACATATATAGCCTATGATAGTCAAAGACCTTATCATTAATCAACTGATCTTAAAGTCTTCTAATCAAAATCTGAATTTGGATTTTATACGCTTAATTATATTTGAGTTCATCAACTTTTATTGTAGTTATTATAACAAAAGTTGCATAACGTATTTTTTTTTAATCGTCTAATTTATTTTTTTGTGAGATAGGCAAATACAATATTTACCGTAACAAACATGATGAAAAACAATGAATTTAAATATGTTCCTCTAATTGGAATCATTTAGACAATATTGTGACCTTGAATTAATTGTTTCCTGTTAATGTTCTTTTCTTGCCTTTTTTGGGTCTGTTTCCTCTACCATATATTTCACCGACTTAAAAAGTCCGCCAGAAAGTAACTACAGTCATGTTACTCCATAATTAAGGAAAAGTTCAGGATCCGGTTACTATGAAGTGAACTTCATGGTAAGTTCACTTCATAGTCAATACCTGACACGTGGCGAGGGATGATACGTGTCAGCGCAGTATTGGCTATGAAGTGAACTTACCATGAAGTTCACTTCATAGTAACCGAACCCAAAAATTCACATCCTTGATAATGGACTCCAAAATATATAAAGCAGCGTGAGGCAACACCATCTTGATAATCTAATTCTATTTTTCTTTTCTCATTTATATTAAAGTAAATGGAGTGTTAGATTATTTTTGGGCACTAGTTTTTACTTTTACTAGTGTTTAGTGGTCAAAAAAGTTTATTTCTTATTTGATTTTTTAAATTTAAATCTTGGGTTCAACACTCAAAGGAAAAAATCTTCTAAATATATTAGGCAAATGTAGAGGTGTTCTTAAGCTTGCTCGAGAAGAGATTTAATGTCAATTGATGAATTGACGAGTAAATTGACCCGACCTTTACTCTTGAAAAATAAAGGAAAAAAAAAGCTTTGCTTTTGCTTTGTTTTATAATCAAAAATGAGGACATAATTGCAATCTTCAATTTTATAATATAAATAAAGACGTAGATGTTGAGATGTTGACTAAGGACTTTCATGCTAGGCTTCTCCAAAAACAAAGAGTCCTTCTAGGGACCCAAGAATTGGGGATCGGTCTGCTGTTCGGTCTAATATTTTTTTTTTACTTCCAAATAATTTATATGATTTATTAAAACTGAAATTTAAAAAAAAAAACAGTAATTTAGTTGCGTAACACTGTTTTTGATATGTATTCAAATCACACCTAAATTACTGTTTTTTTAAAAATTTCAGTTCCAATAAATCATATAAATTATTTGGGAGTAAAAAAGCAAAAAAAAAAAAAATTGGATCAGGCACCAAACCGGCCCCCAACTCTGGGACTCTCTAAAAATTTTGAAAAAGAAAAAGGAAAAAAAAAAAGATGGTGTAGGCCAGGTGGTCCTACAATTACAAATATTTGAAAGGACTAATCCATGCCGTGCTATTCACACCATTGAAGCTCATTCAAAACAATACTCCCTTTCCTTTTCGCAAAACAAAGAAAAAAGGAAAAGGGAATAAAAAAATTAAGAAGAGAGCTCCACTTTAACCTTATGAAATAACTTTGTAAAAATTTTAAAATCAAACTTGATACAAATTCATTTTATTTAGTTAATATACTCATGAATTAATATTAATTTTTTTTATTTCTTTCTATAAAAAAGTAATTACTGATTTCTCATGCCATTAAGCATGGCCTATTTTCATCAGCACATATGACATAATAAGGAATTCAGATTTCCTTATTGCAACCTTTTATTTTATTTTTATGAAAGATTAATAATTGAAGGTGGTTGGGGGTAGCATGTTTATCGTGTCATAATAAATAAAAGATTTATCATCCCATCTAGAAAATGGTCTTATATATCCATATGTTAATATCATTTATGAATATTATTATTTGTATCTTGATATCTAGTTTTAATATTCATTATTTATTCATTCATTCATTCATAAGAAAATAAAATTAACTCAGAAAAAAATTTATTTATTTTTTCGTGCAAAAAGAGTAAATATTTGCTAACAAATATCGAACTATTAAGCCAACCTCCAATCATACATATTAATATTTTTAATTCATTCATCTTAAGTTCAATGTTAATATTCTATCACTTCCTGTATGCTGGTTCACTCTCAAATATCATCGTTACTTCTTTAAAAATTATCACCCTGCTTTAAACTCAATTGAATTGAATAATTAAATAATAATATATATCATGACTTTACATGTCAATTTTTTTTATTACGAGTTACGTGAATAAATATAATTGATAATATTTTACAATATATTTGATACAGTAGGTCATATTATAATTATATCAAATCGCTTGTATTGATATACGTCGCAATTATAATTCGACAATTTTTTTTAATAATATATAAGAGGACTCTTAATAATTTTTTTTACACGTAGTTAAATAATAATGTAGTTATATATATAATCTTGTTATTAATTAAAAACAGTAACAGAATATCTACCGCTGTTTGGCCGTGAGCATAAAAAATAAGGATACGGTAATACCGTAATATACTGATACCAAAAAGCTATTTTTTAAGGAAAAAGACTAAATATGGGTGAGCATAAAAAATAAGGATACAGTAATACCGTAATATAGTGATACTAAAAAGCATTTTTAAGGAAAAAGACAAAATAATGGTATTTAAAAGATTGTCCTAAGCAATTTTATACCGGGGGATAACTTCTCCCTTTTATATTATTATTACACCTCTGAAAATCAGAAAAACAAAAAGAGAAAGAGGTTCGCTCTTCGCTTTCCCGCAAAAACTGGCCCAATCTCTGTCTTTCTCTCTCTTGTGAAGGTGAAGATCGCAGAATCTACCGCCGAGACCTTCACATATTCGTCTTAGATGGAACAGGTTCGCGATTGATACACTAATTTAATTCCTTCCTCGTTTGAATTAGGTTTAGATTTGTACGTGTTATATACATATTGAGATTTATGCCTAAATTATGATTTCTATAAATTCATTAAATAAATCTGAAATCGGTTATTTCTTTTGGTTCCACTCGTCAAATTGCTATAAATCCTAGGGTTTTCAGGTTGTCTGTACCGTTTTTGTTTTCCGTCCCGATTGTGATTCAAAGTTTATTTGGTTCCGTTAATTAGATTATTTCAGTTTTACTCTGAAATTTGTGAAACCTAAGTTCTTTATTGCTACTTAGGATTGTGTTTGAATTTACGGATTTCATGCACTGGTTAAGTATAAGTCCAAATTAGTGGAGGCATCTTTTATATTTCATGAGAATGAAGTTGACTTTAATTGATTAATTTATTATCTTGTAACATTAGTTCAGTTTAGGCTTGAGGGGGATGAGGAGACATAAGTCACATAAAATATTATCTATTATCTGTTTTACCAACATCGGTGCTTAATTTGATTCGTTTATTGACCTTGTGAAAAGAAGCAACTAATACTAGGCATATTGAAGCTGTATGGGTTACTTATCAAATTTCTTTTGGGGTTTATGATGCAGGTTTGTTGATTCCTGCTTGGGGTATCTGGACGTTGATCTGAAGGTTTTATTTGTGCAAACTGAGAACTTGTCTCTGCTTGTCTGTTTGTTCTTACACTGCAGTCAGAACTCGGGCAAAGGGTCATGTTATTCTGGGTCTCATGAAACCCTGGGATTTTGGTTGTGGTAAAGAGAGTACATTTATTGTCCATGGGTGCAAACTACTTATTGATTTCAGTAGTCTCTACAGTCTTGAGCTACGCTGGCCTCGGATGTTGGACAGCACTATCACCTGAAAAACTAAAGCCAGATGGTTCAATTAGTCAGAATTTTCTTCACTTTGGAAATGCTTTTGAAGCCTTGGAGTTGCTTTTGGGCTCTTACACCTCAATCGCGTTGGTGGTTAATTTTGCAATCAACATATTTATTCTGACCATTCTGTCTCTTAAGGTAAAATTTCTGTTGTATGAATTGCTCAACACAATTTTCTCATGTGGGGATGGATTAGCAATTCATTTACATATTTTTCAATACATGAATATCTTCTTGTGATGGAAATTTGATTTTCTCTATTATGTGGATTTTATCAGCTTTATGAATCTTATCATGAATGTACTGTTACTGTTAGATGTTTTACCATTGTAAAGAACATGTAATGTTTAGCCCAACAAATTTAAGGATGTTAATCAGAGAAGCCACACGAAGAAGAGAAAAGGAACTCTATTACAACTCACGATTAGATATAAGTTGATAGTTTATAATCTACGATTCAGTGTATCTAGATGAGTTCAAGTCTTTAACGAAAATTTTACTTATGGTATCTCATGGACTTTGTTAAATATCTTCTTTCAGCTTAACCTCGGCAGAGTAATGGTTAGAATTACTGCCTTTTGTTGTTTAGTATGCAGTGTTTCATCTCTTTGCTTTTCATTATTGAGGTTCAGGGTGATGGATCCTTAGTAATGGATTGAACTGCATTAATTTCTTAATAGAAAGCTCTTGCAATCTCGTTTAGCCACCAATAGTATTTTTGAAATGGATATTAGTAGGTTTAGGCATAATTGTTTTCATTGTAGAGGTATATTAATAATGGTTGTCCATTGTTTGGAGGAGCAGGCTTGGATTCTATGAGTTAATTAATTAATTGAAAAATTAGGTATCGAAAATTGTGAATAAATTATTTAAAAGTGGCAGTGATGAAGAATTATGTATATTATTTGTTTTTTAAAGTGCAACACCTTCACAAATTGCAAATACAAGTATATGACACCACACTCTCCTCCATTCCTTGGTTCATTCAAAAGAGAGTAGGGTTTTATTTTAGATGCTGTTATGACCATGGATTGTTAGACTCGGAAATAAGTGTGCTAGTGAGATATAGAACAAATATATGATGTGAGTCAGACATGCTTGGCGTGGAATAGTTGGAAAAAAAATTCCAAATTCATTTTTGATAAAGTTTACAAATAAACATAAGTAGACACATCCACCTTACCTTACTTTCTCTTCGCTGTTTTGATATATTTACAATTCTTTTCTGCAATGAATGGTAAAAATATCTTTGTTAACAACAGTAGAATTCCATTTTTAATATGTGAACCATGATAGATGTCTTTCAATGTGTCTGGTGCAGTCCTAGCCTTTTCTTTTCTTTAGTGACAAACCGGAGGTTGGCATATTATCAAGAATTTTATCAAAGGTAGTTGGACATCAAATGAAGTTAATTTATTTGAACTTTTACCTACTGAAATATCTCCCCAGTAAAGAATCTGTTAATGAAATATTTTAGGGAGGATTTATTGAAAGGTTTATCAAACATAGGATTGATAGATGTTGGCTGGATATGACATAATGATTTTAGTTCAGTTTAAAAATTTGAACTGTTAAAGTGGCAAATTGTGTCGTAGTGTGTGGAATGAGTCTTCTGTTAGATGCTCAGTATGAATGACAACTTTTTTTTAAAATTATTTTTGTATTTTTATTTTTTGGGGATCGGTAAGAACTAAGAAGTATGGAAAACATGCAACTTCCATTGTAGTGTGTTAGCAATTGTATTTGTTCTTTATTTACAGTGTTGCATAAGTTAGCTACAGTCATTGAAAAAGGTTGGATGTGCTTCATTGTTTTGCAAGTACGAGGGAAATGACACTTAAAAATTTGTATTGAACTACGTATTAAAGATCCAACCCATCTGGTTTTAATAGAATCGTTGACACGGATGGATTGCCATGTATAACAAGTTGGAGACTCATACCGGAAAACCTCTGGGATTTTTTAAAGCTTGTTGAGACTATTTACTCAAAAAAGATCCATTTCAATTATATGGAGTTGCTGCATGATTTCTATTATTGAAGCATCTAACTTAACCAACTGGATATGAGTTGAGTAGCTGCACTAGGTTTACATATTGATTCTCTAGGATTAACTGGTTTGATGTGGGACTTTGTATAAACATAGTGCCACTCCACTCATACCCAAATGGCATCAAGTTATGTTTATCAGAGCTGACACTATGCGCTGCACACTCCCATGTCATCCAATATAAATTGTCCACGTGTTTTTGGCTCAAATCACGCCAAACATGAGGGGACGTGTTGAGAATATAGACTCATGTTGGTCAAGTTTAGCCTTCAGACTTCATATAAATCTGGTGGTTATTTGGCCAGTAGCCAACTGGTTTTGAGTTTGATGTTGTTAGGTTACATGGTATAAAAGTTTAAGTTGTTAGATAGGGAGCCTAATAATGTAAGTTATGCTTATCACTCTCTCATGTGCAACCTCTCACTTGCAGAAAGAGGGCCTAATACTCAGTTGTTTGTTTTCATCTGAGGCTGGGACCCGAACTAGTATCACTTGCCTCAACTTCAGCAGAGTGAGATGCAGTAGTTTCTGATTCCTATCTCTTGTTTGGTTGGTTTGGGCTGCCAAGATGATTTCTTCATGCCCATTAAAGGACCCCAAGATGCTAATCCATGTACATGATATGGGAATTTGAAAGAAGTCCCTTTATGTCTTTCGTGATTGGCGTCTTGGACCTGTAGCTGGGCTTTAGGACATTGCTACCACAATTGCTATCGACCCAGTCGAGCCTAAAGATGGAATAGAATGAACAGGCTAAAGTGAGTAGTTTGTTGGCCTTATATAGTTACGGAGGATGGGGATCAACCTCTTTCATGACTCATGGATCAGTTCATCTCTTGGTTAGCATTTTCACACAAAGGAGTAGGGTTTATTCTTGGATAGGGAGTGCAGTTTGGTAGTAGGCATTTATAGGCCCCTTCCTGTATATTGGATTACTTCCATGCTCTGGGTACTGCAGACCCTCTGCCATGTTGTAGCAGAGCCATATATTTGAATGAAACTTTGAAATAAGATTGTTTCCTTGCTCAATCGAAACAAACTGCAATAGCACTAGCAACATCAGGGGGAACAAATGTCAAGTGTGAAGACTTGAACCTTAGCGCCCTTGCACACCCAAAGTTTGATACCATGATAAATTACCAACTGCTCTATAAGATGTTTGAGAGAGTGCCTAACAATTTATATCATGCTTTGAAACCTATTATGTCTTTTTTTTTCTTTTTTTTTTGGTAGGATCAACTATATTTATTATTATGAAGAATCATAAGATTATCATGCCTTGTTTTTCTATAATATAACTGCCGTACCAATGAAAAAGTGAGCATGTTGATTTTTAGCTGCCTAGCATAATATGATATGAATGTGTGAATAGCCTCCTTTAGATACTCATAAATACCTGACAATTGGTTTCCCTATCCCAATGGTATGTTTGGGCTACATGTTAGGTTTCAAAGTGTATTTTGATTATATTTTGTTCATTCTTCATTTAATAAGTGAAGCAATATTGTCAACTGATTATCTTTCCTGTGTTTACCATGCAGACCATATTCTTTGCAGAGTTGTACTCTTCTGAAGCTCGAAAACTGGTGGAGCGGCTCATTAACTATGTTATATACAAGGTCATATTCTTAATTTTATTTTATGTAGATCTGATTGTAATTTACAGCATATTAATTTTGAATCTTGTTGCTACAGTATATTGTGATTAGATGCTATTGTTTATTATTTCTATTTTTGGCATATATTTTAGTTGATTGTAAATAGGAAGTTGATACACGATTAAAGCTGTTTGTGAATGTTTTGTGTAGAGAGCTTAAATAGGTTATTTTATAATGAAGTCAAACATACTAGCAATATTTTGGATTTATCAGTAATAAATTTATTCCCTCTGTGACGTCAATGTTAGCAGCAGTTACTTATGATTTTCATGATTGATTGGGTACCAAGGATGGAAAGAAAAGCTAAATTTGTTGTCAACTTTTAGGCAATAGAATCTGTGCTTATCTTGTGTAAAAGCATGTGAGAATTACTCTGACAGATGGTTGCAAGTGATTCCCTGTTTTGATTGGCGATTTGGTTGGTTCTGACTTTTGCTATTGTCTTTTAGCACTATACTAATGTGATTACTTAGCTAAAGTACTGTTTGAGAGGTTGAAATATTCATTAGAGTTGCGAAGCTCACGGTGTAAATTGCATTTATCATTTTGTAGTCTCCTTATCAAAATTCGTTTCATAATCTTTTTGTGCGTCAATGACTTTTGATAGGGAACATTTCTTCCATTGGTAGTTCCACCAACAATATACCAGGGAGGCCTATGGACAACTTGGTTGGTCGTTCTATGCTCCTTAAAGGTACACACTGAAGTTTATAGTTAAGATTTGGGTTGTCAAGGATTGAACAATGTTATATATCTACTTATTTTGTGTCTTGTACAGATGTTTCAAGCTCTGGCTAGAGATCGACTTGATCGTCTGAATGCATCTCCTTCTGCAACTCCCTGGACATACTTTCGTGTATATTCTGTACTGTTGCTAGTCTTCTCTGTCGACTTGCTCTGGTATTGCTTAGCACCATCTCACCAATATTAAAATAATAGTAATTTTGGGATTTTTTTGCCAAGCATATAAAATATAATTTAAAACATTTTGGTTCACAAGGAATATTTTGCGCCGACCATATTGAGTAGATCAACATGGCACATCCAAGTAATGACCGAGCAAAATATATAGTTCCTTTTGTAATAGGTATACTATATGAGAATAGAAAAATGCGATTGCGAAAAAGATAATGTTGCTCTGTTTCAGGACGTAGGTGCATGATCCTTAAGTTTGGTTTTAAAATCCAAAACCAAATTGGTATCTAAGAATAATTTGTGATTCATCTGTAAATACTGCTTTATGAAATGAATATAAGTGAATCACATAACCTGTTTGTTGATGGAAAAGAGCATTTCCTCTGCTCTGTTTTTTTAATCATTGTTCTTATAATTTGAAATGGGTGCAAAGGAGGTTGTATTAATGGTAGAGGTGGTCTAGTAGCAACCAAATAGTAGCAGCGGTAGGTTTTTTCTTGTGGTTGCGGCTGCTGTACTTCTCTAAAGCAACAAGTGTTTCCCCGATAAAGATTGCATGCATTTACCCCTATTTGGCACATGATTATTATTTTTATTTTGCAATAACATCTCTTCTTTATTTTTAAATCATTAAAGCGTTGTCTGATTATCCACTCCTCCAGAAATGAGGAATGTGATTGCTTGATGAAGATCAGTTTGTACTCCATCAACAACTTATTTTTTATGAATTTCATAGTAATAAGATATACGTCCCGCTGAGAGAATTCTCTAGAAGTAATATTGGAGGTGGAGCAGTGATAGATTTAGTGGTAGCATAGATGGTGTTTTGTCATGGCTCTTTTATTGGTGCTAGTGGTACTTGCACAGGTGGGAATCTCACTGAGAGTGAGATTACTGTCCTCCGTCAATCTTTGCAATGCAGTTTATCTCTGTTCTTTAGTAATGATGATTATATCTTTTGTTTCAGAAAGAAATTTTCAAAATAATAATCATAAATCTTCTTAAAGCAAGGACATTTTTCTTTTTCCTTCACGTACCCTCTAACCCCAGCTTCCGTTTGTTTTCAATATGCTAAAAGTAAACATTGGTTCTAGTTGTTACTTGCTAGTAGACTTTCCCCAAACTGTATATCTGTAGATATAAATGTCCTACTGTGACATGAACTAAAAGGCTTGTCTTTTTAACTTTGATTTCAACACCTAAAGATGATGTTAATCTTCAAATTCTATGAAAAAACCCTGCATGTATATCATAAATTATAAGGGGAGGAATAGTGCTGAGGAAATGTAACCAAGAAGTGGAAATTTACGTGAGAAACCTTCACATTAAATGCTATACATATATATTGCTTTGTTAATGTTAAGTAACAGAAGTTGCATGGATAACTATATTCCTGGCTATCTAAGATATATAGGTTATATTTTTATTTACAATATGTTAATTACGAACTTGATGTTACAATCATATATATACACACACACACATTCTATCTCTATACTACAAAATATATTTCTTTATGATGTGCCCGTAGCCTACTTATTTTTGGTATTTGTTGTGTTGTGTGTTTTGTCAAGTGTCATCATGTTTCTATGCCCATCCTCCTAGATATACATATGTAACTAGTTCTAGTAGAAACCATGTTGGACATTGACCATTTTATTGAACACTGAATTGAGATCTTTGAATCCCCCCCCCCCCACTTCTTTTCTTAATGAAGCATACTTTAGTTTTACTGTAGATACATCCACACCAGCACTTTCTATCTAAATAAATAAATAATACACGGTAGCTCTTTAATTTTTCAGAATGTTATCTTTTGCGCTGAAACATCTCATCCTTGTTATTGCGTGCTTGCAGGATAAGGATGTGCCTGATGCTCTACGGAACAATATCTTCATCTATGTTTTTCTTATTATTTTATGAGCCTCTTAGCATTCTTTTTGAGACATCGCAGGTACCGTCCCAGAAATCTTTTGCATTTCCACATTTGAATGATCTATCTATCAATATTTATCATTTTTTCCATATGGAGTTTAACATATACTGGGTGCTGATAAAATTTTGAGGGTATGTGAAATGTCTATTTCAGGCTATTGTGGTTCATGGATTTCAGTTGCTTGATATTTGGCTCCATCACTCGGTAGGAAACAGCACATATTGGGGAATATCCAAGATATTTGATATATCAGCAGCAGGTTGTTCCCTAAACCCAACTTTGAGTTTTGCATGTGGTAATTATGTCCATTTAATTATAGTTTTATCTTGGGGTTTAGTAATTCTGGTGGTTCTTGAGTATATGAAAAAAGTTAGATACTCGTCATTCAGCATTTTGTCCTCTTGCTCGAGTGATCTGCTTTTCTAAAACATTGCACTGTATTTGCTCAAGCAAGTAATAGAATAGTGAAAGCATACTAGAGAGCAAAAGCTGGGAAGTAATAGAATACATGGTGCACACATGTTCACAGTTTAGCTGTACCTGAGCTCAGATGAACTGATAACATGTCAGGATAATGGCATTATTCATCTGCTTTCTTTTGACTGAAGAGGTGACTCACAGTATGACTGTGTTCAGTGCTACATATCATCAGTGCTTTTGGTTTCCATTACTTCTGTAATTACTCTTTGAAATATTTCCAAGTGGCATCACATGAGAGGAAAGTTGGTCTAAAGGCCACACAGACCAAAACACCATCACTTTAAATAAGTAGAATAGATATGTTGGTGCATTATAACTGCTGGAAGTGTGACATAAACGTTGGTGTTTTTTTTAATGCGATTTTTTGGTAACTAAGATTAAATGTTCTTCGTGATCCTTTTGCTTTATTCTTGTTTTTGTTGATGTGGCATAACTTTCTTCTAGGTGTGACTGCAGGTTCATTGTGCGAATGGAAAGGCATTCTTGTTCGTAACCTGGGCTTTTTGCTAGACATGATGACACTGCTGATGGCTCTAGGTCATTACGTGCATATTTGGTGGCTTCATGGAATGGCGTTTCATCTTGTTGATGCAGTCCTTTTCCTAAATATACGTGTAAATGTTATGCTTTGTGCAATGTTGATACCGATGTTCAGGGTTCATTTAAGTTGGTTATTGGCATCTTTTTTTGATGTTATTTTTCTCAATTTCAATTCACATTTTCCAGGCATTGTTAAGTGCAATCGTAAAGCGTATTAAAGGATTTATCAAGTTGACGATGGCCTTGGGCACGCTTCACGGGGCACTTCCTGATGCAACATCTGAAGAGCTACAAGCTTATGATGATGAATGTGCTATTTGTAGGGTAAGCACAGAGTGAACTGACTATAATTCTCTTGATTTGCATGTGTTTTTGATACATTGGATAAATATTAGGAACCAATGGCCAAGGCTAAGAAGCTATCTTGCCATCATCTTTTCCATCTTGCGTGCTTGAGATCTTGGTATGACCTAAAATTTGATGTATCTTGCTCTGTGGCTGTGAATTTTACTTCTATGTAATAAATTAAATGCTAACACAGTATGCAAACCGGTAAACCCCAGGTTGGATCAAGGGTTGAATGATAATTACTTGTGCCCTACTTGTCGGAAGCCACTTTTTGTGGGCAGACCTGAAGACGAGGCAATTCCCCGTGCTAGAGAAATTTCAAGTGATGAGCAACTTGCCAGACAAATAAGTTCTGGACTTGACCGGCCAAATCCTGCTGGTCCTACCTTGCCTGCAGGAGTGTTACCCGACCAGACAACGAATCCATTAGAAAGTGGTGAATGGAGGTTTGTTTCTTCACTTCATGTGTGGGTGCTTAGGCTTTCAATTTGGCATTTTGCTATAGCAAGGGGTTGTTGCTGTTTATGGTTTAAACATGCCATATGTAGTAACTTGATTTAGTATCTTGCAAGGGTTTTTCAGCTTTCCACAGTTTTTATATTCGTGATGCCATATTTGGGTAGGGGAATATAACTGTGTTCTTCGTCTTTTTTGGAAGAACTTTCTGTTGCATGTGCTTGCTTTTATTTTTCATGGGACATGGAAAGAGTTGTAGTACTGACCGAACCTTTTGGTAGAAGCTCATTAGGTATTTTATCATGCAGTAAAATATCGTATACTTCACATCAGTACTCATGGTGTTTCCTGAGAGCAGTCTTGCAAAATGTTAATATGAAATGTCGCTTATGTAAAACATAGTGATATATATGCATTTAGCATTTGGTCAGCACTTCCATGCGAAGTGCTTAAGCTGGTATTTAGCAGACCTAAAGATATGCCCTTCCTATTTGAAACGAAACCTTAAATTGCGCAATTGTTTCAAACCACTGTGCTATAAGATTAATTTGGTTTCTTTCCTTTGTATTTGTTCTGTAGGGGGACGGGACTGGATTCCAGTTGGTTGGGTTTCGATGGAGCGGGTCCATCTACAACTATGAGATCAGTTGGATTGGGGAGAGTTCAGATGATGATGAGGCATCTTGCAGCTGTAGGAGAAACCTATGCTCAGACTGCCCTTGAAGATACTGCTTGGAGCCTTTGGCCTATGAATCCCTCCCAAGCTAGTACATCCGATTCATCCATTCCTTCTCCTGGTAGTGTAAGATATCCTGGAACTGCAGGTGGTTTACATATGAGGACACCCCCTCGTGCTGCTAATGAGAACCTAGCAAATATACTTGCCATGGCCGAAACAGTACGGGAGGTGTTGCCCCACATCCCAGATGAATTAATTTTTCAGGTATATTGAAGATTCAATATGTAAGTTGCTAGGTTTTCTTTCTATCCATCTTTCCCAAGAAACAGGTTAGTTTCAAAATACTTCTTGCAAAATAGAAAAGGTTAAAACCAAGCCGTCATTCCTGCTAAGGTTGATGGTGCATTTCCTTTGAGGCCCACCATATTTAATTTTGTCCAAAAGTGGGCAAGGAGAGGGTAAAGACAACTTTGGACCTTGGACTACCTTTTGTCTGCCAACCATTTTCCTTTTTTTAAAAAACCTCTCTGAAAAGGGCCATTAATGTCCGTACAAGCTAATTTAGGCTAAGTAACTAATCTACGGAAAGAATAAAAAACACTACTAAATTAAAACACTTTCAGTTCACCAGTAAAGATCCAACATACTGGGGATTTATATTCTTGTTCTTTTATTATGCTGTTTCAACTATACTAGTCATGGGACACGCACGAGCATGGACTGCATTATAGTCGTGAGAAGCTAGTTACTTTTGATAGTGGGTGTTCATATTTTAAATAATAAATCCGATGATGTTACAACAAAGCTACCTAGGCTATTTTCAGTTACCCCTATATCCCATTAAATTGGGGGTAAATGTAACTTGTGTTGTTTTAATAATTTTTTTATTAGTGACATTTATGTGATTAATTGGAGTTCCAATATGTGTGTGTGTTTTGTTGTAGAATTTGCCTCCTTTATTTGATTAAAAATTTGTTGCTTTTGATTTTGCAGGATTTGCAGCGAACAAATTCTGTAACCGTAACTGTAAATAATCTTCTCCAGATGTGAGAGTATCAATCACATTTTAATTCTTGGTAATGTCTGTGATCAGTGCATTCACTGGAGCGATGCAGATCCAGCCAAACATACATGTTACTGGAGGTTTGCAAATTATTGGACACTCACAATGTTTGTGATATCAAATAGCTTCATTTTCTGTATATAGAAGTGTCGTACGAAACAAGTTAGAGAAATGTGCAAATATATCATTTTCCGGAAATAAATAAATTAAGCTCTAGTTGACCAGTTTTTGGCAACGTAGAGGTGAGTTTATGCTGTTATTACATTGACTGGCCTCCATGATTTACAGCTGTGTCCGTGTGACTAATTGTAATTATAATCTTACAGTGAACAAGTGTGGGAATTGCTGTTGATGTTTGCAGGAATAAGATTTTTTTTGGCTGAAATTGATTGCACCTTTCTGTATCCCTTTTTTATTTCATGTCATTAGTTTATATGATGTGATATTGAAGGAATTAAATATAATACTGGAATATTGATACCAGTAGCTCTTGTAATAAATATTAATACACACACACACACATCTAATCCATGTTTACCTTGAATGACTTTATGCTTGCTGGATTGATTAAACTCTTTGTTGCTGAAATGGCTGCTCTGTAGATTTGGCCACAGAATGGTGTTGGATAAGCCGGCAGAAAGGTTTGGGCTTCTTTATTCATTGCCGTTACTGTATTGTTTTACCATCTTCTAATTTGGATCTCATACAAAACATGTGCTAGATTGGTCTCTTTAATGATTTGTTTGTCACCACTTAAAAACAGATTCATTTAACATGCCAATATTATCTGTTGCGAGTGCAGCATTAAGAAAACCACCCTTGAGATTGTGGGTGGTGTAAACTTGGGAGAGATTAGATAGCAACTTGACCTATATAGCTGGGCCAAAGAGTGTTGGGGGATTTAGACTTGTTATTTCAACAATCATGATGGTTAAGTCAAACTACAGTTAGTTCATGCTTTGGCATTCAGACAGACTGTATGATTCAAATTAGGAAACTAATATTTTTACGTTAAAATATCATATGTGTATATACGAATGTGGAGCTCATTTATTTTTCATGTGAAGGGAACTATGGAAAGATCAGTTTTCTTTAAAATTATAATTCCCTTTAATAAGTCGAATTCGGTTTTTGTAAAAACTTTATTTTTTGGGTAAAAGTAGTTATATTGTTTTCTTTTTTTCTCTGGTAATTATTCGTGAAAGTGCAAAAAGAAAAGCATTACCAAATGATTATCATCATTATTACTCCATCGGTTTCATATTAAGTGTTGTTTTAGCTTCATGCACATGAATTAAGAAAGTCATTTAATACTATTATTTAATAATTAAAATTTGTATGAAATTCCATCACTATCCCTTTATGGGAAGTTGAAAACTATTAATACAAGGGAGAAAATTTCTTGGACAATGAGAGAAGTTAGAGGTGATATGAGAAAGTAAATAGTTTATTCTCTTAGAAAGTTGTAAACAACAAATAAATTGGAACAATTTTTTCTTCTAAAAAGTTATTTATTATGGTATGGAGGTAGTATTATTATTATTATTCGAGATTAAAATAGTTGAATAATGAGATCGAGAAGAAAGACAACAGGCTGAGTTTACGAATATTGGCCGACGTTTCAGGGACATGGTTATAGTTATAAGCTCCTATAGCTTGAATACCTCTGCATTGTCTGGCTGTATATTCAAACTACTAGTTAATTGCGGCATAGCCCGTATGGTACTACCACACTCCCCCTCTCCAAGTTGAATGTAATCTTAATATTACCAACAAAAAAATTAAATAAATAAAAATTTATCGAAACAAAACCCTGTCTACAGGCCTAGGGATTTTCTATCTGGTTCAAGATTGAAGGGTTTTGTCTATTTATTTTTGATAAGCAATAATAACATGTGCATGACATGGAAATTTTCCTGTTTTTAACTTTTTGTTTAAGAGTATTCAAATAAGATTTCAATAGAAGACGCAACAGAATAATGTCTCATCACTTTTAGTTTTAATCATATCAGTGGACCAAGTGACTATGTTATAATCTATCTATATTATAAAGCGGCTCTTCAGAGCTGTTGACTTCAGTGGTATAACTATGTCACACTATTTTTTTTCCACTTTTATCCCTACAACTTTAGTTATAATATTATTTTGTCCTTTTCATATTAATTTTTTTAGTTTTCTATTTAATCCTCTAAATTTTATAAATTTTTTATTTTATCCATATAATTTATACACGAAACGCGTGTGTCACCGGGTGCTAATATAAATAAACCTCTAATGTAATAGAAAAAGAGGGGAAAAAAAAAGAAGAAGCCAAAAGAGATAGTAAGATTGAGTTCGATCGGAAGCCTAGCATAGTCCATCAAAGTCTACTGATTTATAGGAGGTGGTGGTCAAAGAAGCATCCAGATTTTCTTTCTATCTTTGGGTGAAATTAAGGAGTTGATATAGGAATATAAAAAAAAATGGTAGGTGGGTAGATTTTGTAAATATCTGGCGGTCGTATAGAATACTACTCCCTACTGGTCAATTAATCAAGCCGTTGTTCGTTCATGGTAAAAAATCAAGGTGGAAAAAGAGCAACAAAACACGGAGCCACAAAACATGAATGAAATTATGTGCCGGTGCCGACTAAATTCAAAGTGAGACAAGTGAGAAGTGGCGGTCATTTTTTCAAGCCAACAATTCATGTGGATTTTCGCATTTTGTTACCTTACCATTTGGATTTACTTGGGTACTCTTAGTTTGATGCAAAGTCAAGTAGGTACGTACGTACTGAATTCCATTAAAATTGTTTTAAACAGTTTTTTTTTTAATTTTTAAATAGCTTTTTGGTTTTTTCCATGTCTTATTTATTGCATTTCTATATATGATATTTTTATATAATTACTCTCACTATTCTGAATAGTGATGAGTCTCATATTAATCCATGTGAAAAATATTATACTTTTATACAAAAAAATATCAATTTTCTTTTCTATTTCCTATAGACTTTTGTTGTCTTATCATTGTACTAATGTTGAGACGTGGCTGGAAACAAGGGGTAGGTATCATGGACCTCTGGGAGGAACCATGCATGGAAGCCATCTGTTCCGAATTCAAAAAGTTGAGATTTTGGGAAATTGAGTAAGTTAAAAATTTTACATTTATATAGTCAGAGTGGCATTGCAACTTGGTGCTATATATATATATGTATTTTATTTTTATATTAAAATTATCTAATTTCTTAAAAATGACTTCTTCACAAATTAAATTCAAATCCCTGGCGACTAGGCAGCCACCCCCCTCCACAGTACACCCCCATGCTCCGATTTCTAAATATAATTAATTATTGTGTACGCACTCTTCAATGTTCATGTTTGGAAAAAAGAGTCTTACGTAATTTTATAAAATTAATTAGTTGGGTTTAAGGTTTAACCACTTGTCATTTTGGGCCAACATTAAATGTCATCAATGTTACTTTTTCTTCCATCTTTGAACTGCAGATCGAGAGAGAGCCCTAATGTTGAGACACAAGAAAGTAGTATGGAACTCTCTTTCCGGGACTAGCTAGCTAGCTGGACGACAGTATTAATAATATAAATCAAGTAGTAGTATTATGTATATTAATTTAAAATATACAAATCTCTCTTTCTTTAGCAATACATTAAATATTGTCTCATACGTACATGCATGTAGCACCAATATATATATATATATATATATATATATATATATTATGAGAGATGATATTAATTTGCAGTAATTTAAATTATTTTATTTTTATTTGTTATATATAGTTAGTCAGGAGAGGCCAATTTAGAAATGGAACTGTGGAGAAGAAGTGAAAGTAGGTAGGGAGAGAGGAGACAAGGGGAGGCCACCCCTCAACACAACAATTCAATTTCCATCGCTAGATCCACAGCGACTCGTCTCATCAACAAACTCAACAGTACCCATGCCATGCCATCTTCTTTAATTTTCTGTCTCTTAC
Source organism: Aralia elata (assembly GCA_034770075.1). Classification (NCBI taxonomy): domain Eukaryota; kingdom Viridiplantae; phylum Streptophyta; class Magnoliopsida; order Apiales; family Araliaceae; genus Aralia; species Aralia elata. The sequence continues at coordinate 108,359,987 of CM068385.1, read as the reverse complement.
AAACAAAGTCCGGCCTCTATTTATTGCGCGCTCGCTAGAAGCTGCCTTATTCTAATTACTCCATTTTCAACACTTATCATTAGCTATAGTTATATATATATATATCTCAATCTTCTCTACGTACGTAGTGAGCCTTTAATTTCATTTGAATTGAAGGATTAATTAATTAATCCCATCATATACATATATAATATATATCCTGTACGTCATCGTGATCATGAACTTCAAATTTCCTATTGTCATCTTCCTCTCCCTTTCCCTTTCCCTTTCCCTTTGCATGCATGCATGTATTGCTCGTCATCTTCCGATCATTCATAGGGGTTTACCCAAACTACATTTTTCTGCCAGGGTACGTCCTCTCTCTCTGTCTCTGTGATGCCTTTTAATGCATCAGATTTAAATATATGCATAGATAGATGGTAAAAATAATAATAATATAATATATACGTACATTTGGTCTGACGACCTTTAACTTTTACGTTTTAAAATCCATATATATATATATATATATACACACACATGGAATTATATTCTACTTGCACCTGATAAGGTATGCTAAGTAGTTTTAATCAAATCTTCCATCCGGTGCAAATTAAGTTAATTTAATACCTAGGGTTTATGAAAATTTCATATATCAATATATTTTCAATTTGATTTTCACATAAGGGGAAAATTAATTGAAACCACTTAATATTCTTTAGGGTTCAGGTTGTAACTATTTTTTCAAATGCTAAAAGTAATTAATTAAAGAACACAGTTTAATTTATTTTTGGTATATATATCAATCTGTTAATTATTTATGCATTTTTAATTGTATATACATAAATTAAGTTCTCAAGTCTCTTGCTTGGTGGCCGGGTGTTGTTCTTCAGATGCTAAAGGTCAGCTTTGATTCTACTCCACAAGAAGTGACAAATGAAGATATTAACAGCTTGGTGCTTGAGAGAAGTGATCATAAGGGTACTGGTTCAAATATTCCAAAGGCAAAGGATTCTCACAAGGATATGAAATATACCGAAGAAGAAGAAGGGGAAAACTCAGGTGTAAATCCAATTACCGATTCTCTTATTAATGTTTCAGCTAATTCCTGGCAGAAGAATATTCACCGGCCCCGCGACGGAAATCCAGAATTTTACTCCGATTATTCAAGACCAAGGACGCGTCCTCCCTCTCATAACTGACTAGTCCATCAATTAATTTCACCTTTATTAATTAATTATCTCCCATATGCTTCATTAATCCTAGTTAGCTAGCGTGAAGATATATACTTGTCTTAATTTTTCATTTATATACTTCACATTTTAGTATATACTCCTATATATTTTATAAATACAGATAAATCATGGAGCTTAATTTCTCTGTTTATTAATGTCATTGGAAGCCTAACTTATTAATCAAATTAGCAAAATAATGAAAATATAATCCGGGTCATGTATCACATTCTTCTTGTTGTTTGTTCTAGCCTGTTATCATATAGTAGTATAATTAATAATACTATATATACGTGATTGATAGGGATGGAACATGCAGGAAATGAGATTGACGAGTCAATGTCCCAAAAAAAGATAGACAAGTCTACCTCTCACGTGGGTTTGTCAAAGACAACACAAGTACTAGAGGTAAATTGCACAGTGCTTTAATTAATTTAGCGTATTTAATTCTTCGGGGGAAGAAATTAACTACCAATATTCAGGAGAACTATATATATATATATATATATATATATATATATATATATATAATTGTCAAGTTGTGGCTATGATCCCATCTTTTCTTACAATATCCAAACTGATCGCCTAAAGAAATACCGTTAAAACTTATTAACGAGCAGAGTAATAATTAATTAATTATGATTTCATATATACGCCGAACAGTGCGCTCTCTCTCTCTCTCTCTCAATATACATATATATATATATAGAGAAAGGGGAATGATGCATAATTCATATTTGTTATAGATCCTTATAGAGTATACATCAATTTAACCATCCATTTTAAACATTAATGGACGAGATTAAAAAAGCCAAAACTATCGTCCGCTACTAATAGTAACAGACGGTTAAAAAAACACAATCCATCCGTTACTAATAGTAGTGAACGCTAATCAGAATTCTTCATCCTTTTCACGCGAGTAAGAGTTTAACTTTATTAAATAGGATTTAGAGTTTATTAACCCGGGTTAAGGGTTTATAATTTAGGGTTAATGATTTATTAACTAGGGTTAGGATTTATTATTAAACGTTTTATTAACCCCTGCTTAGTAAACCCCAAACCTTAGTTAATAAACCCTAAACCGTAGTTAATAAATCCTAAACTCTAGTTAATAAAGTCAAACCCTTACTCGTGTGGAAGCTGATTAGCGTCCGCTATTATTAGTAGCGGACGACTAGTTTGGCTCTTTTAAGCTCGTATGTTGATGTTTAAAATAGATAGTAACAATGATGTATGTCCTATAAGAATACGTAGCAAGTACGTGATATGAATCATTTCTCATATATATATGCGTGTGTGTGAGAAATGATTCATATCACGTATTTGCTATAAATTTTTATAGAGCATACACTATTTAGCCGACATTATTATTATTATATATATATATATATATATAATTATTACAGATGAGATAACAAGTTACTGATGGCTATGTAGGGTTCGAAATCGCATATATATATATATATATATATATAATTACAGATGAGATAACAAGTTATTGATGACTATGTAGGGTTCGAAATCACGAGCAAGCCATGAGAAAGAAGAGGATATAAATTGGAGCTATAACAGTACTGTTAAAGAAGGCGTTGTGGAATTGGATTATGAGCCACCGCAACGGAAAACACCCATACACAACAAATAAACCTAGCTACCTTTTAAAGTTTCTACATAAGCGTGCGTGCATCTTAATACTCCATATATTTTAATTTTCTTGTAATAATAACCAGTATTATATATATACTGCAGATTTTGATTCTGATTATAGAAGATATGTATGTATATGAGAGGAAGGATGAATGAGAATAGTATTAGTTTATGTATTAGTATTGTTAGCTCCACTCCTTTTGGTTTGGTTACTTGACATTCAACCCTAATTTAATTTCGAATGGAGTTTGCATGCTTACCAAATTCACGCACAGTACTAATAAGTGTTTTCCTGGAGGAGTTACTAAAGTTTTTGTTTTTATTATTATTTGGGGGTGACTTAATTAATTAGTTCCAGTAATCAAGCAACTACCCCGAGTCATGGTTTTTTGTTTGTATTTGTATTTTTATTTTTTGAATAGGTATTCATAAGTTTTTCATTAGATTATTAGAAAGTAGTATTTGTCTTGTTGACTGCCAATTAATGGTTTGGAATCCAAGGCAAAAGCTTCTTCAACTTAAGCATATACGCAAAACATGTTGTTTCTTTGCTTTGGGAATGGATTTCTAAATTAAAATCTATTGAGTACGTCAGTTTCGAACATTAGATTAGGAGACCAAACCCAAAATTAAAGGATGCATGCCGACTAATTCCAAGAATTAATGTCTCCTATCATCAATCAAATTTCTTATTTATATGTACATAAATATACACCACGCGTACCAGTCAAATTAATTAAACAATTGAAAATAATATATATGTTGATAAATACGATAACGAAATTAAATTACAATTAATATACGTATCTTACGTATATCAATATAAATTTATCATCATGTATAGCGAGCGGAACTTTTAAACCAATCAACGAATTAGTAAACATTCATGCATGCATCATCTATTTAACAAAATCCCGAGTATAATCTAAGCACTTCATCTACTTGACGATGGAAACAAGCTAAAGAAAAAGTATATATGACTAGAGTAGTATATTGGAAGAGCCGAAACACATTCGGGCCGGTTGAACCTTAGAATAGCAGGAAAAATAAATAAACCTTTGGGCCAAATCTTGAAATACGGTGAAAGGCCTATATATCGAAATTCCCAACGACTTTCGTTAACCTAGCTACTAAAATTCCTATATGGTTTTCTGGTTTCATTAATCTTGTGCCAAGCGCAACAGCCCAACATGGACGATGGATCCAAACTGACCGCCATGCACGTGACTTCTAACATACTACTACTAACCGTCACGATCCAATATGCCACCCCACCACTCCCATAACAAATTAAAACCAACCCTTCAAAGTCTATATACAATTACTAACAGAAACCCTAGTCAAAGAAAAAATTAAATATGACAAAGGGATACTCCATTCTGCAGAAGAAACTGGAAGAACTCGAATCCGGACTCATACAAGTCCTTTGTCTGCCGGCAGATGATCATGAAACACCGTACCAACGCCAATATCTCTCCCAAGACATTGAACAAAGATTAGAGTTTTTGAAGAATCTTTTATCCGCTGAAGTTGCTTCAAACCAAACAACAAACCCCCACCACTTGGACCATATTTCTCAGCGCCTGGCCCAACTCGAGTCCGATTTTCGCAAGTGGGACGACTGCAGAACTTCGGCTGTTAACACGACTAATTTTGATGATGATGATGATGTTGGTTCAACTTGTTCCTGCATGGAGTCGTGTTTTAATGATGATGGTACCGATCAGGCTTCCCTTGCTCCGGAGACTTTTTATGAGGCGGTGGTGGACGGAAAGGCACAGGAAGATCAGACTGTTAGGGCTGAGGCAAGTGGTGGGAGAGTACTTTGGATATGGAGGTATTATTTGGTAATGGGTAGTGGGATGATTGTTGGGGCGGCTTTGATGCTGAGATTTTGTGGTTTTTCTTCTCATTATATGGAGGAACAATATCAAGGCTTTCTTACTCCTACTTAATTACTAGTAAAAGTTGTTAGTAGCTTCTATCTTCGTCTTCGAATAATTCTAAGTGTAATTGAATAAGATATGATGACTAAAACTATTGTACATCACATCCACCAAATTACGACCATATTTTAATTTTGCATATATATATATATTTTTAATTCTGTGTGTATGTAGTTGTAATAATTAACTTAATTGCCACTATTTTATATATACTCTAGTTAATCCTCTTTTCTTTACTTTTTTTTCCTTCAAAATATTGATTTATGAGGAATGATATTTTAACACGTACTTTTTGTTTTTATATGTGATCCTCCCGCATAAAGTTAGAATTCTGTTATGGATTTAAGTCATAAATCTAACGGTTGCGATTAAACATGTGCTAATGTAATCGTACGATTAAAATTAATTCTTTCTTTTAATTGTAAATTAAACAGTATAAGACTTGTATTAGAATTATACAAAGGGTATCAATGAATTAACGAGTTTGCAAGAGACTATAATTTCTTGCAACAAACTCGTTCCATTCTCATAATCTCGTCAAAGAGGAAATCATGCTAATCAAATTAAAAGATATATGTAAACTTAAAATAGTATTTCCCTAATTTATATGAGTTCCTTGGGATGCAATATGGACTAACTAATTGTGGGCCCATGTGCAAATTAGGGTTCATGTGACCTAATTAAATGTATAAATTAGGGTTTACAAGGCAGAAGACTCCACGTGTTCCAAGGCAGAAGACTCGTGGATGGAAGATTCGTGGATGCGACCTATTTTGGGAATTGATTGAGGGATTGGATTGGTGGCTAGAAGAACAGGGCAATTTGGGCATTACTTTGATGATTAAAGGACATTTCTGGAATTTTCCCTTTAAAACATGACTAAAGGGTATTTCTGGAATTTTCCTTAAAACATGTGTCTGACATGTGACTATTTCTCAGGAAAGCTCTATAAATAGTTCCTCTATTCTAAGAAAAGGGGATCGCTCTCAAGACATTACACTTAGACTCTTGAAAGCTCATTACACTTGGAACTCTTTCTCAACTCAAAGACTCAAGAAGGCTCTTGAAATCTCTGCTACCCTAACCCGGTTTCCGGATTCTAAGAGTTCTGCCACGTGTCATTGGAGTAATCGCCCACATGTTCTTCTCCCCTCTTCAATCAATCAATCAATTTCGTGCTCTTTGTGGATTTCTCTTCTCTCCAGCCAACACGAAACCCTAACCCTAGCAAGATGTAATTTTCTTGCCTACACTAATTATTTTGGATAAGAAGTTGCCTATCAATTCACCACACTAGACTCGTGATTATGTTTTCACAGAGTACGTAAAAGTATTTCCACACAAATTTTGAGTAATTATGAAATTACATTTAATTAGCCTTGGTCCATAATTTTTATTTTTTGTTTTTGTATTAATTAGCTAATACATTAGTAATTATACGAAAAAGGAATTAATCAAACAAAAAGCATACGTGTGTATGGTTGATTGACGATTGTCCTCTTACCAATTACTAATTAATTACTACTACTCTTGATAAGATAAAAGTGATGATTATTAGATTCCCTTTGTTAGGATCGTAATTTCTTAATTAAAATTTGATGTTTTAGAAACTACTTACAAGAGAGGTATATTTGGACATGAGAAAAAAAAATATATAAGTTGTTGGTGAATATAGTCCTTGCTAACCTTGCAAAACTATATTTTTTGTTTTTATCAGATCAAAAGGCAACTTTGGATACGTAACATATCCTACTTTGATTCTAGTTTCTTCCTGGGTGTTTGTATATACATTCAAATCTTTTACGGTAGTTTTTAGTCAAGATATGGAGGGTAATATATATATAGGACAGGGATGTTTGTTGTGATGCTTTGGTGGTAGAACTGACAAAATTTGATGATATTGTATCATTTTATACTTATTATCAACAAAATAGTCCTTTTTTATAATATAAATTTTTTCAACAAATATTTTTTTAATAATAAATAAAACTTACAATGAGTAATATTTTTTAAATAATTTATAATTTTTATCATTATATTGAGTAAAACTAAAAAAAAATCTATTTCAAGAATTTAAAAATTCTCAAGTTATTTTAAAAAATCAACAATGATTAAATAATATGAAACGAATGGAATATGTTTTATTTTTTTGACAAGGAATTGACCATCAAACACCACACTATACTTGTTCTTAAAAAAAAAAAATTCAAAAACAAAAAAACATTATACTCGTCGCAGACTTTAACATTACTCCCTCCCTCTTTTACGTCACAACTTATAAATAATGTTGTCTTTCATTGTGTGCAACTTCTACACCAACGTGAGTATTCTTTTTTTATTTTTCTTTAGAACTGAACTATGAGTTTTGTTGATGACAGAAATAAAATTAATGTAGATTAAAGGCCTTATGAGTAGATTTACTAAATTAATTAATTCATTCATTCCCCTCTTCTTACTCTACTAAAAAAAATTAAATTTTGGATTATACACGCGTTGATGAGTTTTATTCATATTTATTTAAAAATTATTCATTTATAATCCATTTAAAATTATCCATTAGTGATCCAACTCATTAGTAACCCATTGGCCATTAAACTTTATCTATTACTCATTTAATTAACTCATTTGCCATCTCTATTTGATGGGTTGGTTCATGATTTTTCTTATTATGATGTGTTTGGGACTAATAAGGTATGATATGGATTGATTTAAGGGTGAATTTTAAAATTGTCCCCTCATAATGTATGCAAATGATCAATTTATTTTTATCAAAATTACTTTATAATGTGATATAGATTTAATTCTTTGTTGAAGTGAATATATTTTACTGTACAAATTGACTATTTTATTTTTTAAACATGTACATAATGCATACATAATTGATTTATTTTGACCAAAATTGATCAGAAAATATAATTTTATAAAAAATTAAAATATTGACTATAACAATATAAAAATTAAATTTTAACATCTGTATTACAATTCAGTCACTTTGCAATTTGGCCCTGACTTAGTAATTATATATTGATTTATTCTTAAAGAAAAAAGGTATATAACCATGTGTTTTTTTTTTTGTTTTTTTTTTCATTTTTGGTTTTCCCTAATATTTCAATCAAGTTGAAACCTTTCGCGGTGGACAGAAAGAAAAATAGACTGCCAGATCGATGAGGATACTATGTATCTTATTGTTGTAAGTATATATTTATTTATGGGTTCTCTTGGTATGTGTCCTTAAGGCACATGTTAAGCATTTTAAGTCTGTGCATATTTTTTTATTTCTGCATTTGCACCAAATTCAAAAGAATATGCACACAATTCAAAAGAATATTTTCTTGAACTGTATGCTTAGTATATGCCCTAAGGACACATTTTAAGAAATTCCTCTATTTATAAACGGAGATTCAATTAACAATGACATTTTTGTTTTTATTTTTATGAAACTTCAATTCACAAGGTTTGGAGAGTAATAGAGTATGGTTATCATTCTAATTACATTTTTCAGTTAAAAAATGGCAAATTTGTGGAGGGGAGCAACGGGGGCTGTTGTTGAATATTACAATATTATATTTTCCGTTTTTTTATTAGATCAAAAAGACACTTTGGAATTATCGAATCGCCAACAAAACAAATAATAAATGTAAAATATTAAAATAACAATTTTTTAGAAAAAAATTATTTTTCAAAATATATTCACAACAATATAGTACTTCGATTTATTTATTTAGAGTATAAGTAATACTCTATTTGTTCCATAATTAAAATAGAAAAAATATTATTTGACTTTAATTAACGTAATTTTAAAATTTAAAATTGATATAAACATATTTAATAAATATAGTTAATTATTATGTAGTAACTAAAACGTACAAAAAAACTTAAATAAAATATTATGTTTTAAAAAGTCGACATGCATCAATAATTTTAAATTAGATTACATATGAAAAATGCATATTTAATTTGAAACGAGAGGGAGAGGTAATATTTGAAAATATTACTTGAGCTTTATGGAATGATAAAAAATGAAATTGTAATTGTCACAAGAAACAATATTTAGGGCCTGTTCGGGAATGATTTATTTTTTTTGACTTAAAGTTAAAATTTTAGTAGATTTATATGTTAAAATTTTAGTAGATTTATAAGTAATAGTGTTCGATATTATTTTTACTTATAAGTCAAGAATTATAAGTAATAATTGTAGATGTGTTCGGCTAATAATGACTTATAAGTTAAAATAAAATAAGAAGATTACTAAAATGCCCTTCAATAAGAAAAAAATTAAAAATAAAAGAGGACATTTTTATCATTTCATAATCGTTGACCAACTTAAAAAAATGACTTAAGTCATTTTTTTTAAGCAACTAAAAGTTACTTATTTTTTTTAACTTTTTTTTGACTTATAAGTAAAAAAAAATTGTTTCGGAACATTTTTTTTGCCTAAACTACTTGCAATAAATTGGTCAACCCAACTTATAAATAGTTCCCGAACCGCCTCTTAAAAATTTCGCAGGTCTTTCTTTGAATTTAAAAGTTTCGCAGGTTTTATGGAGTAACTTTAATCCTTTATGAAATTATAGTATAGGAAGGAAAGTGATGATGATGATAGGATTCTCAAAGACGAAGATGGTGGCAAGAGAAGAGGAGATCGGCGACTTTCTTTTCTGATGCCGGAAATCACAAACTCACGTGCTGACCAATATTAATAGCAGACGACAAGTGTGTTATTCGTCCATTTTCACAATCAAATCCGTCCTTATCCACAGATTCTTTTGTTTATGCAACTTTTGTCCTTGTCTCCGTAATTTCAACCCCACTAGAGGTCTATTTATGTCCATTAATTCCTCTCACCTACGCGGCGATCCTTCACCAAAACCACCGCTATCAGCGGCAGCTCCTCCTCCCCAATCATAACCCTGCCAGTCATCCTCTTTTGACTCATCCCTCTTCCTTTCCCACGAATCCATCTCCTTTTCTCTGCAGCTAAACCCTTTCTTAAGGCTCTCTCTCTCTCTCTTTACATATATACATACACACACTTACATTACCGTCGATCACCAACGAACAATGAGCAGATTCGAGAGATGTGAGATCATTGAACCCACCCCATCTCTCTTCCTCAGAGAAACCTCCTCCTCCTTCTTCGCCCCCAAAGCCCCTACACCAAACCCATGTTTCTTCTCCATTGAAGAAGGAGACGAGCTCGACCTCACTCTCGATCTCTTAAACCCTAACCCCATTCTCTTCCCCGACGATCTCATTCTCTCCTCGCCATTCCACGACTTCGATCTAAACCCTTTCTACACTTCCACCCAACGGCTACAACGCCGACTCGACAAACAACTCCAAACCGACTTGTACCTACAGTCTCTCTCTGACCGTGTCTCCGCGCTCGAGCTCGGCGTTGACCGTTTTCTGCTCAAACCCAAGCTATCCAAGCTAGATCGAAAGTACACTTGGACGACGGAGATTAAAACTCCGGAGGACGGTTTAGATCGGAAGTACAAGTTAACGACGGAGATCAAAGGTGGAAAGGAGGAGGAAAAGACCTATAAATGGGCGGCTGAGATTAAGGGAAAGGGCAAGGACTCTCCGATCTCCCGGACGTATACGTTTGAAGCATCAAGTGGCAATGCAGGTGACCGTAGCGGATCAAAGAAGAAAGAAAAGAGCGTCGTTGCTAAGAAGAAGAAGAAGAGTTGTGAGAAAGCAGAGAGTCCAGCTCGTGTGGTTGAGATTGAAGAACCAACTGCCCATGGCATTGTCCTTTTAAGACAGGTTCGTTTGGTTCTTCTTCAAACGATTGAGCTTAGATCAAATGTTCGCCAATAATATTTATTTTTTTATATATAAAAAAATCAATGTAAGTGGTTATTGTAGGATTCATGGCATTTGTTACTTGTTTGAGAATACTTGGTTAATATATGATCTATACCTACAATTTTAATTTGCTTAAAATGCATTAATTGTACATTAACAACTAAACTAACTGACTATTCTTTTATAAGTAATACCTCGTGTCTCGTTAGAATCCAATAAGTTGTCATGATGGTGTAGGCATTTGCGAAGAGAGCTGCAGATAAGAGCAAGGGAAAGAGGAAGGAGTTGTCACCCCAAGATGCAGCGATGATGATACAGCTGGGCTTTCGGGCATATTTGATTCAGAGGTCTCAGGCACTTCGTGCACTGCGGGAGCTGGCAGTGGCCAAGGCTAAGTTGAAGGAAATTAGGGCCTTGTTTAATAATTTCACGTATCGTCGTTGTGTGTCTCGGGATGCGGAAGAGAAACAGAAGTTTTCTGAGAGAATCATTGTTCTCCTTCTCACTGTTGATGCAATTGAGGTAAAGGGTGTGCAATAAGCCCTATATATATATTATTATTTTTTTTTCTTTTCGCAGAGGTTGGAATGAAGAATTTTTATGGAATGTTGATTCTGTTATTATGTTAGAACTGCGTTAATGATTTCATGGTTACTAGGAGGTCTAATGTTTATGCTATATTAATGGTGGATTTTCTAGTTTACGGTTGTTTGTGATTCATAACATATGCCAAAAAATGGTGATCACTTACTGATGTGGATTGGTACGTTAATGCTCTATATTAGCTTGATTGTGAAAAGTAATATGATGCATAAGAATGTCTGTTCTCTGCATATTAGATAGGTTAGGGAATATTATATGCTGCCTCTTGAGGTCTGTTGAACCGTGGCTGTTCCCTTGTTACATAATTTACATTGTTAATTAATTCAGGGAGGAGGAAAAGTATTTTGCTCTCTTTTTGCTTTGGGTATTTATTTAGGGACAGAAATTTCTTACAACTTAAATTGGGTTAAGATTGATATATTTTCAATTTTACACATTATACCCCTTTATTTTTTCATCATACTGAATGATTTTGGAAAAATTTTAAGCCAATTATATTTTAGGAGAGAAGATATAAAACAATTCCCGTTGACTTCATTTTTTGGGTCTTATTCTCACACTATGCTGCCTCTTGAGGTCTGTTGAACCGTGGCTGTTCCCTTGTTACATAATTTACATTGTTAATTAATTCAGGGAGGAGGAAAAGTATTTTGCTCTCTTTTTGCTTTGGGTATTTATTTAGGGACAGAAATTTCTTACAACTTAAATTGGGTTAAGATTGATATATTTTCAATTTTACACATTATACCCCTTTATTTTTTCATCATACTGCATGATTTTGGAAAAATTTTAAGCCAATTATATTTTAGGAGAGAAGATATAAAACAATTCCCGTTGACTTCATTTTTTGGGTCTTATTCTCACACTATCCGTGTTCTGAAGGCTGAATATTATGTTTGTAACTGCAAGGTCCATATGGTGAGTCATGTAGAATAATCAAAATTAAGCTGTCTCTGAACTGCACCTCTATGTCTTAAATGTTTAGTGGAAACTGGAAAGTAGCCTTTTATTGTCATTAAGGCCTATATTACGGTGAAATATGCATTTGTTAGGAATGCAGTATGAATATACTACTTGTTTTCAATTGCCAAAATATCCATATTAAACAAGGGAAGTAAAATCCAGTAGTAACACCAATTGTTCCCAGCTGTTTATATATATTTATATGATCAACGTTTCTAATTGTTGCTTTTAATTACCGTTTTAGGGTGTTGATTTGATGGTGCGAGCTGCAAAAAGGTCTATGGTGGATGAACTGGAAGCAATGCTTGATGTGGTTGACCCCCAGCCCCAAGGCAGATCTCTTTCCGTGAGGAAGAGAACATTTGATATGCCTGATGGTGTCATTCAAAAGGAAATTGCAGCTGGTTGTTCAAATGCTTGATGAAGAGGCAGAGGGTAATGAAACCTTTGAAGCATGCTTGTAGTTCTTTAAAATTAGCAAATGTACTAATTGTTGGGTTTTGGCTGGTGTTGTAATCTCTTAATAGGAGTAGTTTCTTCACCTTTTGGGAAAATATAGATGATCTAAGGATAATACTTAAAGCCAGTGTCATTCTGGTGTGGCTCGTGTTTGTAATGGTTTGAAGTTTGAACATTGTTGTGCTATCTCTGTGGAACTTTTATCTTTCATTTGCATTTTGGAAGCCTACGCCATAGATAAAATGGGATGGGGTGGAATGCTACGATTAATAAATATTGCATGCTCTTTTGAAGCCATCAGTTTTTATAGTAACATTGGTTGGGTTTTTACTGATATTATCTCAATACTCTGATCTCTTCTTTCCTTTATACTGGTCTGGTTGGAAGAAATCTTTATTTTATCCGCCCTCTTGTCGTTTCTGACGCTCGGTATTTATAAATTCAGTCTTTTTATCTTTATTGTCTTTCATAAAATTCAGGATTAATAAATTTAGTCGTCGGTACTGGGCCTCATCAAGTTTAATCTTGGGTTAAAGCGACATTGTACTTGGGCTTTGCTTACACTTGGGTTATACATTTTCTCCCTCTACTTGCACTCAGGCCTATGAGCTTGTCTAGCGTGACAAAAAATACTCATATTTCGCAATGTCTACGGAGTGACGTTTCAAAATTATTTTGTTATTTTTTTATTTTTTTTGGGTATACAATTAATACTCCGAAGATGACTCTAACCGAGCAAACAAGCCCAGTAAATCCCAAAAAGAAAAAGGGAAATTAATGGGAGAGTAAACAAATAGCAGATAGGCCTCTTTATATAAACTCTGACAAAAGCAGAACCAAAATTCAAAATAAATCCAAGACTCTCTCTCGTCCAAGCCAGCCCAACTCGTACAAAGTCCGTTAACCTATTATCCTTGTGGCCCAACAAAACCATGTGTCAAATCCTTCTTTCTATATGGTGAGTTTGGGGGGTTCTGTTAAAATAAATAAAAAAATTAAAGAGAAAGTATCTAATTTTCTCTTCTCCAAAATAAAACTCAGAAACACAAGTTTAATAGTCACGGCCAGTTGACAAACACCAAAGAAAGAAAGAGACCTTCCTTCAGTCGCATCAAAGCGCTACCTTGCTTGATGGTGCCAACATTAGCAAACAAACCCCAAGTGGCCAAATTGATCACCAACCACAACTCACAGATTAAACTCACACCAATCACTAGTAATCCTGGCTCTGGCCCTGGCTCAGCTCCACAACCACAACTCAATTGCTTCAAATTGCCTTAATTGGTCACGTCCCTGTCACATTCGATTAATCCGAATGTATGTATGATATGGACAAAGACTTGAAACTAAATAAATGGGACCTTTTTTTTTTTGATAAAACAGGAGTATATCTCAGTGTTGAGAACATTTGTGTGCTACAAAAGACTCGTAAACATATTTCAACTTCAAACTTGAAGAAAATGTGAATATTTTTTTTTTTGTTTTCGGGTAAGGTTGGGAGTTGGGACCAATTCACACTAGTTTATTCTCTAGATTATAACTATCATTTTACTTTCAAATATGTTCTGCAAGAATTGGAAATACATCCCTTGACAATCACATTATTGCGTGACACTTGGATATATATTATATTATACGGAGTATATAGTAGTATAAAATAAAATTAAAAAGAAAAAAACATCTATTCGCCGCAGGATACTTGAAAAGTTGTTATCGGTGGCGTATATGTACGTGTACTGTATATGATACATCTCCGGGCTTTAAAACAATTAGTATCACTCAACAAAAATCCAGGAGGGGATTATGATCATGATCCATATATGGTAATGGGATGGATGGAACAAGTGGTGATCAATGCTCCATGGACCACCCCTCTCACTTTCTCTTCATAACTCATTTATTCCTTTGAATCGAAAATATCAAAGATTTTCCTCCATCCAGAATACGACTATACGAGCCCATTCTTTTATTTCTAAACACTCCCAAAATTATGGTTTCTTTTCAAATTTATGCCCCAAATAGTTTTATTTTTATGTAAGTTATGGTGATTTTAATCCAAGTCAAACTTTTGTTACCAACTTTGTCTTCTAAAACTTGGTACCCATTCCAGGACAAAGGTAGTAGCTATTAGATTGTTAAGTTAAATTTTTATTTTTTTTATGGGATTCAAGTTTCAATTAAAAGTAACGTAAGAAACACACTATTAACACTCCCTCCGTTACACAAAAATAAGTCTTATTAAAAAAAAGTTAGTTAATTTTGTAAATTTGTAAAATTTATAAAATTTATTTGATTTTAAGCAATTATATAACATTTTTTTAAGTATAAAATTTTATTTTAAAAGTGAAAATAAAATTCACATTATAATTTGAGTTTTAAGATTTTATAAATTAATTAGGATTAAAGCTAAATACAAGATGCTCAATGAATTGAATGATTAGGGAGTATGAATTATTCCGATCAACATTTTACTTAATATAGGGGAGTAATTTAGAAAACATCCGGGAAAATGTAACCTATATTCTTGCTGCTGACCTCTGATACAGTTATACTGACAGCGCCATAGGCATTAACATGACTTAACTGCTTACGTGAATTGCAATTAGATTATTTTAATTATTATTATTTTTTTTTGGTCATCATTATTATTCAATTTCGCTAATTTATTTCGTGGGGAAGGGGTTCTTAAAATTCTGTTGACGTAGCCCCAAATTATATCGGAAGTAACCGGGCAAGTGCACTGCAAAGGGAAGTCATCTTCCATTGGAATAGGTATAATCAACATCACCATTATAAAATTGATTATTTATATTTATTACTATTACTTAATTGTTGCATGGGGTTACTTAGGACATACGAGTGATATATTTTTTAAACTTTAAATTCATAGCTGACGGCCAAACTTCTTGACTAAGGTACAACTGACTAAATAAATCTAATTTTATTAATAAGACCACGTTTAAAAAAAAAAATCAACGCTCAAAATTACCTAAAGAAGTTTCGTCCAGGTGATGTTAGGTAACTTCTTGAACTTTATTTTTGAAAAGAATATTATTTTAGAAGTAATCTAGTCTTTAATAAGTATATTTATTACTCATTTCGTCGTTTAATATAAGTCGTTTTAGAAAAATATTTTTGTCTCTTAATATATGATGTTTGAGAATTTCAAGTAAGTATTAATTGCTTAGTTTCCAATATTACCCCAAGTATTAAATATAACTTTGGTTCTCTCACTATTTTTTTTCCAAAAAATAACACTCTCTTTTTTCAATACAAGAACAATATAGACAATTGATATTATATTTAATGTTATACAATCATTTCTTTAATACTTGTGCACAACTCTAAAACGACTTATATTAAAGGACGGAGGGAGTATATATGAGAGTGACTTAATTAGATTAGAGAAACCGAAATTGTAGATACTCTATATATAAAGTCTTGTGTTTAGTTAAAGAGAATACATCTAGAGTTAATAACATCCTAGATAGTTGGGATATGGTATAATTGGACCTTTGATAGTGCATGAGAGAGGGTTTTTTCAATTTTTATTCTGTATAAAAAGTTGTGCCATGAATAATACTCTCTTCTTTTTATTATATATGATTTTTAAAACATAATCACACATATTAAGAAATCTCATTAATTCTAATGTTTTAATGTCAGTTTGTAATTTCATTACTGCCCGTGTACTAATTAATTACTTTCTCTCATCTCTCTCAATTACCCTATAAAAATAGGGGCAAAGCAGGAAAGAATTAGTTTTTTCTCTTATATTTATGTATATATATATAGATGTAAAATGCCTTATATTATAGAAAAAAATTGTTCTAAAACAACTTATATAATAGAAAAAATAGAGTAATATATTAAAATTGATTTTGTGAATTAAGTCAATAAAAACTAAATCACGTTAAATCTTATATTATCTTTATCTCTTAATTGTATAATTTAATTTGCGTAACTTAATTCCCAACTTACACCTGATAATTCATTGCTAAGTAATTTCATTTGTCAGCCATTCACACTATAGTACTAGGAATGGACCGTCCAAATGCCCACTTTCTCCAAATAGTCAAACTCATAGCCAGTCAGCCAACCTCTTTGTAGGCACCAAAAAATAAAAATTACAAAAAGTGAGAGGAGTGAGAAGGTAACCTATGACCATAACAGTGGTCAAATAGAAGTGTGTGTTTAATTTCAGTTAAATAAAATAAAATAACTTATGACCGTGCTATTATAGAATTATAGGCCGGTTAGAGTATTCGCAATAGTTTTTTTATTTTTATCTCTATTTTGCAGTGTCATTAGGTCATTTTACAAGATAGAGATTCAATTTTTTCATTATGTACCCAACAAATTCCTTATATTGTTTCCTTAAATAATAAAATTTAAAAGTTAAAATTTGAAAGTTCCAACAAAAAATTTAAATTTAAATTTAATAAATACATATTATATTTTAACTTATTTAGACAATAAAATACTCTTATTTATAAAATTTATTATTTTTACAATTCTTAGCAAAATTATTAAATGTGAGAATGCATCAAATTGACTTATAAAAATTAAAAATAATCTTATAATTTATAAAAGAGAGAGTATAATTTATCAATTGTATTTCACTATAAAATAACTTTTATTTTATTTTAAATTTTAAGTAATTTATGGAGTGAGTATTGAATGGATTGTAGTTGCAAATGTACATAAGATCAATATTAACTTTTAAAAAGTTAATTTGTGATATTTTAAAATTTAAAATTAATATGATTCATTTAAATTTTGAAAATAATAAATTTTAAAAATAATAGTACTTTTATAATATTTATAATTATATGGACATAAATTAAATAAATGTATATCAATTTAAATTTGAATATGTTTGAAAATAATTTTTAAAAAATAAGTCAATATTAATTTTTTAATTTGAAAACGAAGTAGTAAAAAAGTCATGTGACAATAATTTTAAGATGTGTATGATTGATGAGTTGTCCGCTTAAATGGGGGTGTGAAATGTCATTTTGCATATATAGAGAACCATCTATTGACTCACTCACTTTGGGGAGTAAAATCCTATATAAAGATTAAGATAGAGAGTTAAATAAGGATAAGGAAACTGTTGGATAATGATTTGTTGATATATTCTTCAAAGCTGGGGATAAAGACTTATTTGGGGAAGCTGTTGTGAATGCTAGTTAGGACAAACTTCAAGGTTGGGTGAAGGTTATATATATATATATAGAATTCGGATCTTAAGCATACCCTCTTAAATGGCATACCAAGCAAACCCCATTTAGCGACGGACCGGACGACGGTTTGGTCCGTCGTTAAAAAAGTTGTCCGTCGTTAAATGCTTTAGCGACGGACCAAATCGTCGTCCGGTCCGTCGCTAAAGGGGGTATGCTTGGTATGTTATTTAAGGGGGTATGCTTAAGATCCGTTCTGTATATATTAGAGTTGACAAAATATAAGTTTGGTTTGGTTTTGATTTACATAAAATGGTTATGGGTTTAAATAAGAACTAAAACCATATTATCCATTTTTAATATGGGTTGTATAGTTCGAACCCAAATGGTTATGGTTTTAATATAGGTTGATCCATATTTTATTTTTTGAGATTTATGTACTTTCTCTATTTTCATCTTCCTATAATTAATTGTCTTTCTCTAATTTTTCTCATACATTATCTTTTTTTTAAAAAATAATATATTTATACACTTTATTAATTTTTCTCTCTCTAAAAACTCTTATGTTTCTCTCTCTAAAAATTTTGTTCACTTTCTCTCTAGAAATTTTGTACACTTTCTCTCTCTAGAAATTCCTTTGTTTCTCTCTCTAAAAATTTTGTACACTTTCTCTCTCTAATTTTTTTTGCTTCTCTCTCTAGAAATTTTGTGTACTTTCTCTCTCTAAAAATTTTGTACACTTTCTCTCTCTATAAATTTTGTACACTTTCTCTCTCTAAAAATTCTTGTGTTTCTCTCTCTAGAAATTTTGTACACTTTATTTCTCTAGAAATTTTGTACACTTTCTCTTTCTAAAAATTCTTATGTTTCTCTCTCTAGAAATTTTGTACACTTTATCTCTCTAAAAATTCTTGTGTTTATCTCTTTAGAAATTTTGTATACTTTCTCTCTCTAGAAATTTTGTATACTTTCTCTCTAGAAATTTTGTACACTTTATCTCACTAGAAATTTTTAGAAATAATTTGAGATAAGTTTTAGAAAAAGAAATATGAAGATACAAACTAAATCATATATAGTTGAATTTGTTATATATGGGTCAAAACTAGTTAACTAGTTTAAACCCATATCTATTATTTATAATATGGTTCTAAAACCAACCCAACTCATAACTTATAAAGTAGTTATCCAACCCATTAAATGTAAGTGATTATGGTTAACCCAATGATTTTAGAGCTATATTGCCAGCTCTAGTGTGTGTGTGTGTATATATATATATATATATATATATATATATGATATTTATGAATATATTTAATATGATGTGTTTAATTAAAGAGAGGACATAAAATAAGTTTTGAAATGGTCAAGCATGAGGTGATTCATTCTTCTAAAATTTGTAGATATAATCCCAAAATAAAAGAGAATTGAAACTTCTAAGCATAATTTTCTTTTAAATTTAAATTTCCGTCTGCTTCTAGAAAAATAATACTAATAGATCTCCATTAATTAGGGAGGGAGGGGATATTGTCAATTAATGAGACCAAAATCTTGATGTTGGTAGTTGGCCACAAACAAATTCGGATGTCACGTGTTGAAGATATGTTGTTTGCGTGAATGGATTTTATTTTTTTAATTCCCTCAAGATTCAGGTTAAAGGTGAATTTTGACCTTGACAAAATACTGTCACGTTAAAAGTTGATACCATATTCGTGTAATTAGCATTGATTTTCTATAAAAAAAACTAATAATAAAATAATAATGAATCTAAGATGGTCCACCATATTAAAAAGTATTACGACAATATTATTTAACAAAATTCGACTTGTTAAAATTCACTCGTAAAATTTTACCTGTATTTAAATTTATCTTATAAATAAAAATACTATGTATTTCAGAACAAAACTTAGCATCTTTTACAAAAAAATAATAATATAATAAAAAATATAGGAATATTTCAATAATTTGGATACTTAATCGAAACTGATAGCGGCCATCTAAGTTGTTAGTATTTCTTTCTTCTCAACTTTGTCTATTTAATTCCAGCTTTTTCTTTACCTATTAGGGATGGAGTGAGTTGCGCACAATTTTCTTCAAATAATAATTATAACAATCGTGCTAAAAAAACAAAGAAGAATAAATTAATTCATTATTAGCAATATATTAATTAAAGTCGACCATGTTTAATTTAACAGTAGCCTATTCCTTCTATTCTTTTTTTTTCGGCTTTAAAAACTTGAGCTTCATAATTTAATATCTAAATATTTATATTACTCCCTCCGTCCCAAATTAATTGCTTTTTTAGGACTTTTTAAAGTCAAATTGACTATTTTTAAAATTAATAATTAAACATATATAAATATATTTCTAAAATTATAAAAATTGAAATTAGTAATAAATTGGATATACTTTCTTTTGGTTATAATATCTTTACCTATATGTTAGCAAAAATAGTAAAAAAATTAGTTTTAAAAATAGTCAATTTAACTTTAAAAAGTCCTAGAAATGCAATTAATTTGGGACGGAGGGAATATTATTATTATTATGAATTTATATTAATAGTTTCATTAATCTGAAAAAGATAATATATATATATATATGTGTGTGTGTGTGTGTGTGTGTGTGTGTTAATAGTAAGAAGAACAATTATAGTCCACTATCCACCGACAAAAACTCTAAACTACCTACCACTGTACTTGGGTTGTGGATCACTCCTACTTTCCATTCATGCCCTTACTTACCTTTCTATTTTTGGTGCCTCCGTATGAATCTCTGTTCCAAATCTTATTTGAGCGACTACTTTTCTGCCAGCTGGGCTTGGCCACTCTTCCCCAGCGCACGACTGCAGAATAACAAGATTTCAAACTACGACACACTTTGCGATATACTACTCCATATGTATATATATATGTATATGTACATATATATATATATATGTATGTATGTATCAAATTAAAAATAATTTATATAAATTATAGCATAAAAGTAAAAAATGAATATACGAGCATGGTCATCTTTGTATATAATGTTTGTTACGCCTTGTAATTTTTAATCAATATACTTGATAAAATTTTAAAATTCTCATATAAGTTGGGTATACAAATAATAAAAAAAGATAAATTGATACTATGAGCTTACAATCTTTGGTCATCCTGGATAACTTTTTCAGACAAAATTATCACTTTTATTTGATTATTTATAAATGTGTACAGAGAAACAACTTATTATTTAATTTCATTAATCAACTCGTTGCCCCATTTTTTTGTTATTTATTATTATAAGTTTTTTAGTTTATTATTTACTTTAGAGACTTAAATAATAATAATAATTTTTAATTTTTGGACTTAATAATTAGAATTTTTAATACAGTTATAAATTTGATTTGCCACAAGATTTTTGTGTAAATGCCTATTATGTTGACACTTCATACTATAAAAGACATTTTTGAAAATTATAATATACTTTGTATAAGAAATAATTAGACAAGCTCTTATCGAAGTGAAAAATAATTAATTGTTCACCCACTTACAAAAATAAAACTACTTTGCATAATTTTAAAATTTTTATATTGACCAACCAGGCATATTGTGAATTTCCATGGCTAGTTAGGGTTAATCTGTTTTAAATTGGTTAAAATTGTTTGTTTCAAGTGTCAATTTAGTTTAACTTAATATTATTAAAAAAAAATATTTTCACAAATTACAGAATCTCTCTTACATAAATAATAAATAAGTTTTACGTTTATTTATATTAAAAATTTATAAAAATATCAAATTTTAATTATAAAAATATCGATTTTCTATCGTAATGATTTAGTAGTTTTAAGTTAATATCATAGTATTCCGAAACAAAGTACTTTCCCATGATCAAGAACCCGCACATGAGCCTCGCCCGACTAGAGCCAACCACGTGTACTACCCTTCACAGTGATGAAGTGGGTCCCCTGAACATTTTCTTGCGGGGTAATGTAAGCTTTGAGAGTTGAAACTGTGGGTACCACTAAACGAAAGGTGGACGGTAAATTATTGGAACTTTATGGAACTCCCAACCAAACCCTCCTTCCCACGTTTTTCCAAACCGTCACCGACGACGCACCATCCAGCTGTAATCGAAAGCGACAATACCTTACAATAAAAGGCCTCTACTTATTTATAGCGGCCCCCGCACAATCGTGGCCACGTCAGCCCCGACGTGACCTTCACTCTGGTCCCCTCCTCAAAGTCTCACTTACACGTGTGAGTCCAGTCATCATCATCCCGTATGGGACCCGTTTGCTTGACAGTTTTTATTGTTAAACGTTTCAGTCTGGTAATGCTAAATGTCTTGAATACTGTCTGTCATCAAATATTGTGATATTATTATTATATCAAGTATTATTATTATTTAAGCATATTTGTTGTGATTGTTTATGTTTTCAAGTTATTATTTACTCTATATTTAATACTAGATCATTTGATACACATTATAAACAAAAACTTCTAGATTCCTCAGTTAGCTGTTTTATTATACAAGTTACATTTTAAATTTTTTAAGAACATATCCCTCCTTATTTTCCAATTTTTATAAACAGATTACTAAATTTTATTCACTAATAAATTTCAAGAAGCGATTTGACTCTATATCAATACATCAATACAATCAATCAATCATCAATATAACAATATAAAAAGACAAGTACTAAGTCTCGTTTTGGTTGATTCCGAATTGACTCGCCAAAATAACTCGGTAGCTTAAAGATATATTTTGGTGACTCAAGAATTCGAAAAAAAATTAATTTTTCTATTTTAATGTGTCATATATTTATTTATAGTGATTTCTCAAATTTATATACAAATACATTGTTTCTTTTTATTTATTCTTATTTCAATGTGTTTAGTGTGAAATTGTTGTATAAGGTATCATATATAGCGTGCATATTACACAAATAATTGAATATAATAATTTTAAGATATAAAGAGTCTATTATTCTTTTCCAAAATATGAAAAAAATTAAAAATTTTATATTAATCTACAATATTTGTTTTCATTCTTATGAATCAAAAACACTTATTAGTTACTTACTACATTAACTAAAATTCAATTAAATAAATTATATTATACATAACAATTATCATTTTTATTATATGTACTTATGTAAATCTTGTTCGATTATATTATGAATTAATTAATTAGATAAATTATATTATGCACGATTTGATAAAAATAACTTGCTAAATTATTTTTAAATTTATTCATACTTTGCATAAATTATCAATTTTATTATATTGATACGTAACATGCTTACCACCGAGGCACCATCTAACTTTATTTATAAAATTTCCTCATTCGCCAATCAACTCCAACTCTGAAAGAATTATTATTTTAATATGTGAAGTCAACAAATTTATGTTGGTAACGAAAACCTTCATAAATTTTGGCATGATGATGTTAACTGCTATTGCCTATTTATATCAATAGGTCTCGGTTTCAAAGTCAGGAGGGGCGTTTTGATGCAGGTTCTAGACACCAAACATAGATAATATTCGCTTTATTTCGTAATAATAGACCTTTTAAATGAAAAAATTATTTTAATTTATTTATTATTTATAATTTTTTAATAGAATAAATTACTCATTTTTCTATATCGCCTCGAACTTCTTCATTGTCCTGAGATATTTTCTCTCTTATATTAATAATTTTCAACTTTTCATAAAAGGATAGTGATAAAATTTTATAAAAATTTTAGTTATTAAATTATAGTATTAAATGATTTTCTTAATCCATGTGTATGAAATTAAAACAACTATTGTTATGGAATGAAGAAAGTAATTAATTGCAAGTTTCTTAGAAAGGAAAACAAAAAAATACCTTTGCATAAACTAGTACTCGGTGGCACACGAAATGCGTGCATAAATTATGTAGAATAAAATAAGAATTTTATAGAATTTAGATGACTAAATAGAAAAATTAAAAAAATAATATAAAAAAGACAAAATAGTAATATAACTAAATTTATAGGGACAAATGAGAGAAAAGATAATGTCCATTTAGGAGAGCCGTTTTGTAATGTAGATACTCCCTCCGTCTCATAATATATGACGTTTTAGATGATTTCGTTTTTTCCAAATTATTTGACGTTTTATATAATTTAGGAGAATTAACCAGAGTCTTTCTAAAATTGCCCCTCATTGAAAAATGTTATAGATGAGAGAGAAAGAGTATAAGATAAATATATAGTAAAGGATATTATAGACAATTAATACTATCTTTAATGATATACAATCATTTCCTTAATTCTTGTACACAACTTTAAAACGTCATATATTATGGGACGAAGGGAGTAATAAATTTCAAATCCGTTAAAGGATTATTGCAGGAACTGTTAATGTAGACCATAAATACATCTAAAATACACTCAAACTTGTAAAATTAAATAAAATATATAGATTTAAGTCGAAATTCAATGCGATCAACATGATAATAAGTTGTCGTAATAATTTCACACTTAAACCTAAAAGGATCTATCATCCCAAAATAATGGTTTTATACATAGGGTATGTTCGATTATCAACGATTATAAATATTTTTAGCGATAGTATTTAGTGCACTTGGCTATCGCATTAAAAATATTGCGTTACGTTTAAAATAAGATATTTGTGAATGAACAAAATTATTAAGTGTGTATAGAACTCTAAACACACTAAACATTAAGCTTGTAAATGATACTTAGTCCCAAAATTACCAACCCTATTATCAAGAATAATGTTAGGAGCCTGAAATTTTATTTTTATAAAGATTTTCAAATAATGTGTTATCATTACATTAGTTAGATATAAATAATATTATTGGCTATACTATAAAATATTAATAAATATTTAATATCATATTATTTGGGAGTCTATTATTTATTTATTAATTAATTATATAGAGTGGGAGCACTAGATGACGATTAATTTGGTGATAAAATTATATAGTCAATAAAAGGAGAAAAAATTCAAATTAATTTTTATTTTTCATTTTACTCTGCACTACTCCCACTTATCTATTTATCTCTCTCTCTATTATTTCAAACTAGTCTAATTTCCGTGTAAGGTGACTATTTTAATATGCATTTTTTATATATAAAAAATTATTAATAAATAATAATAATTGTATTAAAATCTTACAATAAAATAAATTTTTATTAATCATTATTTATACGTTTTCTTTATTTCAAATTGATTTGAAATACATATTTATGTAATAATATAAGTAAATTAACTTCAATATTCAATATATAATTAAATTATACTAATCGTTCAATACGACATTTTAATTTGTTTTAGATAGAATATTTTATCTACGTGCAATTATCATTATTAATATTTACTTAAAATTTTGTGAAATTTATGAGAGTTTTTGAAAAATAAAAATTTTAGAATACTTATGCACACTTTTTACACATTACACAAACATATACACTATAAATATTATTAAAAAAATAAAATTTAAAGCATACCTTAGCAAAGTTACCAAGACTACTTAATAATTTCAATGAAACAATGAAATTTTGCATAAATATTATAATTAATTTATCTTTTTTAAAAACCTCTAAACTGAAAAATTTAATCCCAATGTAAAATTACGTCGTTTTTATAAAGTAGTCTTAAACAAACTTAGCTCAGGTGTAATATTAGATTTTTTTTCTATATATTATAACTATCAATGTATAGTATTTTATTGTTGGTGCAGAATATCATAGGTGTCTGCAAAGTTATTAAGGCACGGATTATTTTAAAAGAGATGATAATAACATTAAATATCTTACAATAAATTAAATTTTCATTAATAATTATTTATGCAGTTTTTTTTACTTCAATTGATTAAAAATACATTATAAATTGTATAAGAATATAAATAAATTTCAATATTTCATAAAAATTAAATTACACTAATAGTTCAATGAGACTTTTTGAGTATAGAATACTTTATCGATGTGATCTTGTCTCTTTGCATTTTTGTTTCGACATTAAAATCATATAATTATCTGCAAATTAAAGTTAGTCACAGAATTTCAATTTAAAAGAAAATTAAAAATTATAATATTATAATGAGAATAAAATATATGACAACAATATAATACTAACAAAATTGTGATGGTGGTCTAACATTCAGTGTCTCATACATAATATCTGTATATCATTATTACATTAAAGTAATATGATATTTTAAAATCATTATTCGCTTAAACAACGAAATTGAAAAATTGAAAAAAAAAGATCATACTGATACTCTAATAATGAACAAAAAAATTGTATTACCTAATTTATAAATAGCTATTAGATGTCTTTTTTCTAATAATATCTTATTGATATATTTTTGCTTCTTTACATGTCTTTTTACGTTCTAATATAAAATTTAAAAAAAATTCATAATATAGAATTTTCTCTCTGTTACTACCTTTAAAAAAAGAAACATATATTTAGATTTACTTTTTATAGGAGAAAAAAATTTAAAAATATTAGGGCTACGAGAGGGCTCTATTTTAGTCTTAATAAAGCTAAAATATATGCATCGTGCTAAAACTGGGTTTGAAAACTTCAACGTCTGTTTCCGCATTCAACAACCAAAATTTCCTTCCGGTTCCAGGTCATGTCTCATCGAATCCGAAATTCTTCTATATAAACCTGATCCCGCTAAACTCGCTTCTCGTCTTTTCTCTCTCCTCGGGTTATACCATTCGTTTGATATATATACAATACAATATTTGTATCTACGTTTTCCTCTTTCTCTGCCATTTCTATTTTCTAGGTTATTCGTCCGCAGGTGTTTGTCGCCCCGAAGGTGATGTCATATCTCGCTTTCTTTATCGCCATGGTTATCGTATTGTTCTTTGAGCTCTGTGGCTCCATAATCCATAAGGCCTTGTTTGGTTGTAGTTCGTTGACGGTTGTTTTCTTCTTTCTTTTTGAAGGTTTCGGATCTGATTACTTGCATTTGCCAAACGTTTCTTTCGCGTTTCGTCTTTTCATACGTCTCGCATTGGGAGCTCGTCAATCTGCTATACACGTCTCGATCGCCATCAATATCTCTCTTAAAAAATCGTAGGTCTGCAGGCATGCAATGCTCTAATTTGTTCCTTTTGGTTTCATATTTACACAAACATATATTGTTTTTTTTGTTTAATCTTTCTATTCTGATTCATTCCGTTTGTTTTTGCGTACATACAAAACATTCATATTGATACACACACATGCAATTTATGTAAATTATGTTTGATAACGAATTAATTGTAATCGAAATTGTCATTGGCTTTGTTTTTATTGATAAAGTTTAATATACTTATAGTATGTATGTATGTATGTATGTATGTATGTATGTATGTATGTATGTATGTATGTATGTATGTGTATATATATATATATATATTTTATCTCCTGGATTCTTTTATCATAATTCCTGATTATCTGAACGAATTCAATTTCCTATTTGTGTTAAGTCAATTTACTTTCTTTCTGTTTTTAGAAGGGAATTAAGGAATATTCAGGTTTCAGTTTCTGTTGGAACAATTAGAGGATTTGACTATTTTCCATGTATGTAGGTTTGTTGTTATTGAGTTTTATGTTCAATAGTATATATTAAATCTATTGTTCTGTTTGTATAATTGACTATTCCCCAACTGCAAGTCTGAAACTTTGTACATTGTTTTTTAATTTGTTTGATTAAGTTGATGTGATATACCGCCTTTTTTACCCCTAATAATAACTTTCATCGTCATGGATGATTAATTGTCTGCGTTTTCCATCATTGAATATTAATGTGTCTTTAATTGTTCTCTATCTGCCCCACAAAAATTGATGAAATGAAAATCACATATCATTTACTTATTCAAGAGTTGGCCGTTCTTCAATTTTCCTGCAACTATTTATAGAGTTAATGTCACTCTCACCTTCCTGATGCGAAGAAGTTACCTATAAATATCTTTCACAATTATTAACATTTATTCCATAATTAGACATTAGAAATATTTGTTGTAAAAACCGGTAGTATGGTGAAATTGATTCTGTTAAATGGTCCACCAGATAGATCTTTCTTTTAGCTATTAAAATTTTTCTGGTGGTTCCATATGTTAATTCTTCCCATGCTTTAGTGTAGGCCCATGATCTGTGGTTGCATATGCTTTTGTTTCCTCTCCCTATGTGGGCTATAATACTTTATTAGATGCTGTTACTGGCTGCCAAAATTTTCTCTTCCAAGTATCTGGTTTTGTGGGCCAATTTTTAATTGTGAGCACTGTTTTTGGAAGTACTCTCACATAGAGAGAGAACTGAAATATGTGTGTTGTGTGTGGGCTCTTTTGAATTCTCGGGTCAACTTCTGTTAATGCAAGTTTTTCTCCCTTGTAAAGAGAATCTTACCTATACAGCTATTTAGTTATATACACACACACACACACACACCCACCCCTACCTTGTCCCTTATCTTTACAGCTATTAAATTTGTTTTATGATATAATAAATTTGTTGGGGCACCAGCTTATTTTCTCATAGTACTTACTAGAGTCATGTACATTAAGATGATATAAGAAGTAGAGGCATCTCCTGAAACCTAATGGTGCATTTCACGAAGTTATTATTAGCTGCATGCCCCTCAAGCATCTGTAATGCATTCTGTAACAGGTTTATATTAATATTATCATCATAATCATTGCATTTCACAAAGTCTAATGCAATTGTAATTTACCTAGACGAAAAAGGAAGGATGATATACTTGTAGTCTGGACTGTGGTTTTTGTTATTGATTTGAGCCTTACATGTTCTGAATTTCATATGTGCACATACTAATGCTCTCACATTCTTCCACTGTTAGACATATGTAGTGTTAAAAATTGAGTATATTCAAATATGGTAAATATCTTTATGCATAATATGTTTGTTATGCTTTTGACAGTTGTGATACTGAAAAGATCTGAAAAGCAGAATATAAACTATTACAAATCTTCATTGGTACATTATATAGAATGGTCGAAAAAGAAAATCTTATTTGTTTTTTTTTTGTTGAGTAATTTTGGCCCATGTATGGGGGTCAAAGCCAACAACCTTGAGGTTAGTCCTCAAGGCATCTGGCCATTTCTCTCACCCTTTGGGGGTACTTGAAAATCTTTATTCTGGGCTTGTATTGTTATATTAGGGCCATAGTATCAATTAGCAGGCACTCTAGTTTAACAATACTTCTGAATTAAATAATTACAAACAGATCCTTGTGCCAGTTAATTGTAAGATTGCTATAGATTACCTGTCTGAGGGATCGGGAAAGAATACTAGAGATTTCAGCAGTTTTATACTTGTGGCATTTTAAAAACTACAAATACTTTCCAATCATGGTGTCAGGAGAGAAGGTCAAGTATCACATTAGTTTGAATTCCATATCAGTGTACAGGAGTTCTAGTGCAATTTAATTTTTTATTTTTGTTTTTGTTTTTTTTCAACTTCATTTTCTTTTAAATTATGTGTGCCTTCAGCTTTTACAAGTCTGTTCTACATATTCGTTAGTTGAGCTGTGAAATATATATTGTTAATATATTTTTGACAATATATATTCTATATATTGGTACCAAGCATCATGGTGCGGCTTTAATGTTGTCAACAACTGAAACTTTGTAGATATTACGTTACTTTCAGCCTAGATGCAATAAGCAGAAATTTTATATGGTTGAGAAATCTTGTTACCATGGTTATTCCAATTTTGTATACCTTTTCTTTTTGCAGTTATTGCTCTGTTGTTTGATCTATACGGAGTTGCTGGGGAGGAAGAGAGGATGCACGAGTAAGACTAAACTATGGACTCTTTTGATAAATCTCTGCTCTTCACTCCTTTTTTTTGTCCCTTTACTTAAGACTTTATGATCAATAGTTTACAGGAGTCTTCTGCTTGATGGACTGTCATCAGAGAAGCAGTGACAAAAAGACTTTGAAGAGGTGGTTTTTTATTGACAAGAGGGTTGGCTGAAAATATTATCTAAGGTTGGGTTTCAAACCACCTACTTGCCTTTGTTTGGTAGAACTGTCAGCTGCCACAAAATCAACTTCATATATTTTAAGCAACAACTATGGATCTGATGGAATTGAAATCAAATCATAATGCTTCAGTTCTCACTGATTCTGCCCCCATGAACAACTCGAGATTAGGCCTCCATTCTGCTCTGCTTCCATATTCTCCACCTGATGCAGTTTTCTCTTCAAGTCTCTTTCTGACAATCCCGAGGAAAAAGCCTGGCCTACTTGACGATGTTCGGTCCACCTGCTGGTTGGATGCCATGAAATCTTCATCTCCCACTCATAAGAAAATAACTAAAGATTTCAGCACCGAGCCAACTGATATTGCTTATCTCAATTGGATGGTAACGTTGTCATATAGTTCTCTTTCTTTGGTCAACAATCAAATTTGCACTACAAAATACCATGTTTACCTAACTTCCTTTTCTGGTTCTATGCAGCTCAAGTATCCATCTGCACTTGCATCTTTTGAGAAAATAACAAGTTATGCCAAGGGCAAGAGAGTAGCATTGTTTCTGGACTATGATGGGACTCTATCACCGATAGTAGACAACCCAGATCAAGCCTTCATGTCTAGTCATGTGTGAATTTACTGTTTTATTCTTTTTTCCTTTTAATTTTTTTCTGTATTTATAATTATCAAAAATAAAAATAAAAATGAATTCACCCACCCCTGGATTCTTCTTGATATTGGGTGACATTTCCAGATGCATTCTGCTGTTAAAAATGTGGCGAAATACTTTCCAACAGCAATTATTAGTGGGAGAAGCCGTGACAAGGTACTTGCTCGGTCACTGTTCAAATGCTAATGTGTTGTTTAGCAATTTTCAATACTGTTATACTTTATTTGCAGTCTATTGACACATGCTACAATGTCCCGACAGGTACACGAGTTTGTAGGACTAACAGAACTCTACTATGCTGGGAGCCATGGGATGGACATCATGGGTCCTGTTCGTCCCATTACTAATGATCATACAAACTGTATTAGGTCAACTAACAAGCAGGTGATTATCTTAAGAAACCTATCTTCTTGATATTATGGTTCCCCATTACCCTTTTCTCATGCTGATGAAGTAATTATATTTGTTTTGGTAATAGGGTAAGGAAGTTAACTTGTTCCAGCCTGCTAGTGAATTCTTACCAATGATTGATGAGGTACAGTATATGATTTGGTGCATTATTTAGTCCTAATCTTCATTCTGTATGATAAAAGTATTCTGAATTATTTCTATTTGAGCAGGTTTTTAGATCACTTGTTGAAATTACTAAAGAAATAACAGGAGCCAAAGTTGAGAACAATAAGTTCTGTGTCTCCGTGCACTATCGTAATGTAGATGAGAAGGTTGGGGTTGTTCTGAGCGCTAAAAGATAGACGAGTGATTTTGAGAGTTTTGTTTTTGGTAATGACT
Organism: Aralia elata; assembly: GCA_034770075.1. Lineage (NCBI taxonomy): Eukaryota > Viridiplantae > Streptophyta > Magnoliopsida > Apiales > Araliaceae > Aralia > Aralia elata. The sequence goes on along the minus strand of CM068385.1, from coordinate 108,328,738 downwards.
GATATTTATCATAATCTTTTTATTTGTGGTTTTTTAATTTATTACAGAGTTGGACAACAGTTGCACAATGTGTCCATGACATTATGAAGAACTACCCTAGGCTGCGATTAACCCATGGGCGGAAGGTGTGCCTCTAAGCCAGCTTATGAATTGTTAGATATTTTCAGTTTTAAGTTTGTTACTCTTGGTATGTTATGCACTCCCTCTCTTATTGGTTGGTCCATCCTTCCATATGTTTAGGTTTTAGAGGTCCGGCCTGTGCTTAATTGGGATAAAGGGAAAGCTGTGGAGTTTTTACTCGAATCCCTTGGTGAGTAAAGTATTATCTTTTCTACAATTGTAAACAATTGCTGATTTAGTTATAGAGACTATTGATTATCTTCTTTTTTTTGAACAACCAAATAATGGTGTTGGTAATGCTCTGATGTAGGGTTAAGTAATAGTAACAATGTGCTCCCAATATATGTTGGAGATGATCGGACTGATGAAGATGCATTTAAGGTAATAATTTAGCTTTCTCATCAGATCACATTTCTTTAAGGGCATTGAATTAAAACTTGATTGACTTCTTTACAGGTTTTGAGAGAGGGTAATCGAGGCTATGGTATCTTAGTGTCTTCTGCGCCCAAGGAAAGCAATGCATTTTACTCTCTCAGGGACCCATCAGAGGTAGAAGTCATTCTTTAATTAACTAAAAACACTAGCATTCATTTGAGATCAGGAATGTACAGATTATTTTGGCTTTTGAATACCGCCTCTCATCTTTATAGAACTAATCAGCAAAAATAAGTAAAATAAAATGTTGTGTACGCAATTTGAATAGAATTAAAGAATCTAGTAGTAATGGTGTGTTTCTGAGTTCTATTTTGGGGGGAAAGGAAGGAAATGAAAAGAAACGTTGGACCTTTTTTTTTCCTTATAAAATTGGAAAGAAAGTGTTCAACTTTCCCTTCCGTTCCCCCAAAATAAAGCTCACAAATACACCATAAACCTTTAAATCTATGCGAGTTAGAAGTTGGTGAGCAAGGAAGAGCTTTACCATAATTTTCTATTGTAATATGGATGACATGTATTCAAATCCCCTCCCCTCCAAGCCGCAACTTCTGAGATACTAATAAAGCTGGTGCCTTGGGTGTAGTTGTAGCATGAGGGCTACTATGCAGTGGACACTATTGTTATATTGGTCCAGTCTGCACAACTGCTCTGTTGTTTGCTTATTGAGTTTTGTATTCCTTTGAGACACTGTCATTTTTTTTTTTGTGTTTATGTTTCCTTTGATTGTAATTTTAATTTGTAAAGAAATTATTTTTCTGTTGTGATATATATGTGTAGGTCATGGAGTTCCTCAAGTCTCTCGTAAAATGGAAGAAATCAAGTGCCCTAGAATCGTGAATGATATAAGAAGGATGTCCTCAATTATTCATATACAGTCAGGAAGTTACAAGTTTTGAGTTATTTTGTAGGAAGATAATGCAGAGGCGGTGTTGGTGTTGGTGCGGAGGTCCATAACAGGCGTTCTTGAGTTGTTGACAAGAATGATAGGTTGTTCTGCTGAGAGCTTTTCCTTTGTAAATCCTTTTCTTTACAGACTCCCACTCTTGGCACCAAGTACCCAGGATGCCTCATACCACAATGTAATTAGATCATGTAAATTCCAAATTCTCTACCACTTGGTAACATTCATATTACTCCCTCTGTCAATGGTTATCCCTACGTTTGCCCCGAACGAGGCGGTGATTTTGACTATAAGCAGGTATGAGATTAAAGATGGGGGAGATGGGGAATAACCGAATAGTTTATATGTAGGGATGGGAAGAGGATGTTATTTGGTTCTCTTCACAATCCTTTCCCCTTTCGCCTTTCCCCGTACCTGTCCCAAATAATTATATATTAATTAAATAAATATTTATACCTATATATGTTTAGATGATTACAATATATGCCCTTATCTTATATAGCGCGCGGATCAGGTCTGGACTCCCGGAGTCCTGACCAAAATTCGGACCCGGAATTTTTTTTTTTTTTTTTTTTACAAAACAGTTAATAAAAAATATATAATGATTTTTGGTATTGAAAAAAATTGTTAAAACGGTGTTTTGGGTTTGATTTGGATACATATAACAAACAGTGTTATACAGTCGGTACAATACTGTTTGTTATATGTATCCAAATCAAACCCAAAACACCGTTTTAATAATTTTTTTCAATACCAAAAATCATTATATATTTTTTATTAACTGTTTTGCAAAAAAAAAAAAAAATCGGGTCCGAATTTTATCAGGTCCGGGAGTCCGGACCTGATCTTGACTCATCTTATATATATATATATATATATATATACGATTCAATATATTATTATTATTTTATTTATTATTAATTTAATCATGTATGCGTTAATGTATGATTTATTTTATTATTGTATATATAATTAAAATTGACTTTTCAAAATAAAAAACTCACAAAATATTTAATCATGTTGGGACTTAAATTTCTTGTGGCATGGAGATGGTTGTTAGGTTTTAATTTCCGTGGGAATTGGAGCGAAACAGAGAATATTTATGAGTACTAAAAATATTTTGGTCCTGGCCTAATGGCATTCCCAGTTTTTATTTTTTTGATCATATAAAATGACAAACTATAACGATATAATTTTATTACCATGCAAACACTGCTAAACTTGATATTCATTATATTTAGGGATAAATATAAAAAAAGTAAAATTTTATATATATATATATATATATATATATATATATATATATGTTTAAAAGCGGGACTATTTTTTAGGCTGGCAATTTATATAATGTTTACCCTTTGGGCTAAGTTTGGAGTTTGGATGGTCTTTGCTGTAGTGTTGTTATGAAGGAGGCAAACAGACTATCTTTTCTTTTCAGAACATATATCTCCAATCCATTTTTCTTCGTCTAAAAAGTATCATCGACTTAATCTTAAGTCACTTCTATTACAATATTATTTGATCATTAACTTAATAATCTAATTATACGGATGTAATAAACATATAAAAATATAAAAATACGTAAAAATTTATTTGATTTAAGCCATTGAAACATCATTTTTATAATAATAAAAATAATATGGATGTAAGTATATATTTCGACAGTTTAGATTTTAGTAACTTTTATTGTTATTAAATTACTAATGCATAACCTCAAATCAAACAAAATTTTACATAAATTAATATTTTACATACTCTTTACATCTGTACGGTTAGATGATCAAATTGACGATTAAATGATGTTATATTAGAAGTGACTTAAGATAACTTATCTTAAGTCAATCTAAGATACCTTTTACTCTTTATCTTTATACAAGTGTGATAGTCCCTCTGAAGCACAGGCTAGTTTATATAACTTTTTTTACAAAATTTTGATAATTTTTTATTGACATAATACGTATATAATGTTGAAGATAATTTGTATCAGCATCATATTTACAACTGTATAATACATTAAAAAGAAATAGATAAGCAAGTTGACATTGATGCTTTATATGACTTTTCTTTTACTTTATTGTGAGATTCATGCATGCATGTATATATATAAATGAAATTATAATTATATATTTATTGTATTTGAACATGTATTATTATTATTATTATTATTATTATTATTATTATTATTATTATTATTATATAATCTGTATTTGAAAATTATAGTGATGAGTAAATTACCCTTAAAATGACTAACCAAATTAATTTGGATATAAGAAGGCGTATGATCATTAGTGGCAAAGAGATGATGTTTCATCACTTTCCTGTTTCTACCTTTTGTTTTTCGACTAGGAATGTGCATGCATGCATTCATTCTTTCTCCCTAACTTTAACACAAATAGATTTCTTTTATGAGAAGGTGATGCATTAATATTGTTCAAGAGAATTAATTAACTATATAATTATATTCATTATATTTAAACATGTATTATTATTATTATATGATTTTTAAATTTAAAAATTATAAGTGAATGACTAAATTACTGTTGAGATGACTACCTAAATTAATTTTTCTTCTTTTAACTTGTTTTATACTTGTATTGATATAGAATTTTTGTCTTTTTGGTGCACAAATGAAATATATCTTCGCATTTGGAGATGTCCTGCTGGAATTGTTTTTCTGTCCTTTGATCTTTTTCATAATTTTGTACATATGCATTTTAGTTGATGTTTCCTACTTTCCCAAGGGAAAAATAAAGAAAGAAAGAGAAATCTGATACTGAGTTCCCCTTTAAAGGTTATCATTTTCTGTTTTCATTCTACAGACTCTAATCAACATATATCAAAGGAGAGAAGAAGTATTAATATCTAAGACTCCTTAATTGGTGATAGTTGCACGCTTAAATATGTTAACGATATCTAAAATAAATTTTAACCATTTACTCTTTATTCGTTTTGACTTAATTTTACTATATATCATATTTATAAGATAGAATGTGTATACATTTACTTGGCCAAAACTAAATTTTCAACCATATTTAGAATTGACATTGACCAAAAAAAAAAACTATATATAGAATTGAACTAATATATTAAATCTGTTATCTTTTTACAATTTTATTTAATAGTACTCTTTTTTATTTGAAATATTTTATAATATAATTTTAAAAAGTTTTGGATTAAAGATTAGAACACACACAATATTAGAAAAAATAAAAAAGATTTATAACAATAAACCTTCATATTTTTAAGACATGATATATAATTTAGTTTGCTATTTTATTAAAGTACCCATAATATAGTTTATTGGTTCATTTAATTCAAAAAATTTATTCTGGGTTGAAATAAATTTATAAAAATTTAAAATTCAAAGAAAATAAAAAATTATTTAGACTTATTTTAGAAAAACTTTTAATTAAAGTAAATAAGTGATAAATATATTAATTCGCTTCTCATTAATTATAAGGGTAATATAATCCCTTTAGTATATAAAAGTGTGTAACAATCAATTTAGTATATAAAACTCTCTAATTGTTGTTGTTGTTAATTTTCCTTTTATTCTCGCCCTAGTTTGTATAGTTTTTTTCCATTAAAATATACTAAAATGCTCATTTGGTCCAAAGAACTTTAAGAAACTTTTGTCCCCGTGGCCCAAGTCTTATTCCAGTGGCCTGAGAAGGAGAGGCTTTACACACATCTTCCTTTTTGTCCATACAAAATGTTCAACGACACTGGGCCTAAAACAGCTGGTTGGTCTTTTGATATATATTCTTTTTCTGGGCTTTGTTTACAAGTTATTCGTGGTCCATTTCCTTTTCCCTCTTCCCTCTTCCTCTTCTTTGCTCTTTACAATTTCAGAATATCAAATAGGAGGAAAACATTTTAAATTTTGATGATCCTTTAAAAGTATTTTTAATGAATAGAGATTTTAGTTAAAAAGAAATACTCTCGGTCCAAATTTATTTATCCAAATTTCTATTTTAATTTGTCCTTTTTCTATTTTAATAATATTTTTTACCTTATTTTTTTAATACTACCCTCATTTAACTTGTAAAAAATTTATTGAAAACTACATGACATACATTAAAAAAATAAACAATATTAACTTTCATATTGGAAACACAATCATATTCTTTTTTTTCTCCTTTCTTTCACGTCTATTTTATTATTTCAAAAAAGAATTGGGAGATTAATTAAAATAAGAAAGATGATAATAGAGTATTTGAGATGGGTAATTAAGAGACAATTTTTTTTCTTAATAAGCGTGTATTTTTAAATTAAGACAAATGAACTTAAAAGAGTAGTATTTTTTATAATTTGGCCTTTGACTAAGAATAGTTTTGTGAGAGAGTCTTAGGCTAGTAAGGGAATAGTAACTTTTACAAGATTAGTGTAAGGGATTAAATTTTTGATCTCAAAAAATTATTAAATAATGGGTCATTATTACATTAATTAAGCATATTTCTTTTGATTAAATGTGTCATAAAATGACATTAAAATAGTTAATACTATATTATTTGAGATCTATTTAAAACAAATGAGACCCTATAATTTTCTTTTCTTTACAAATAGAATTATATTTTTGAAATGAAAGAAATAGTAAAATTTGTAAGGACTGACGTGTTCCGTTACTCCTCGAATTCTATTCAAAAAAAAAATTATTAATATAAAAAGGAAGAACTAGGAGTATTATTTTGAAAAAAAAAATACTTATAGTAAGAGTTTTATTTTGGAAGTATCATATTTTGAATACGAATAAGAGAATTATGGGTTACTCTATAAATAGAATATTATGTTGAGTTGTTGAAGTGTATCGCAATCAAAAATTATGTAGCATCCTAAAAGTTGATAGATGGTGTGAGTGAGTTTTGTATTTGTGTGAAGGAGAGCATTTTTGTAACTTTTATATTTCGTGCAAAAAAGTTATATTGTAGGTGGGAGGATTTTGTAACTTTTAGTCCATGCAAAAAGTTATGTCGTGATATTGTGGAATCTCAAGTTTTAGGGTGTAAAATTTGAGAGGATTATTGTAATACCATTATTTTGATATAGTGAAGATTCGAAGTGTGACCTATGATTTTTTCTCTTTAAGAATTTTTCACATTAAATTTTTTATTGTTTTATCTCTTTTTATTTTGCTCCTTCCGTTCCAGGATAAAAGTCGTTCATTGACTTTTATGGTCAAATTGATCATTTTCAAATCAATATATCTTATTATTCTTTTCTATTTATATATGTAAAAAGTCTATAAATATTATAAACTACATACAATTTAGTACTAATCTCAATGTTTGTTTTTTTTGAAAATTTAAATATATATGTTTAATTATTAATTTTAAAAATGATTAATTTGACCACAAAAGTCAATAAAAAATATTTATCTCGGAAAGGAGGGAATATTAGTTAATTTATGTTGGCATAATTCCCAACATCACGGTTTCTAACAACAACAAAAGGTAGAAAAAGAGAAGGAGAAAAAGAAGAAGCATATAGTGTAACTTGGAAAAGAGGACAATAAATTTGTCTTTTTCGGGAAATCAATCGAACATTGCATTAAAATAGTAATGATAATTTGTCAACGAATTTAGAGGAAAAACGAAGTTTGTTATGAGAATTAATGTCAAAAAATTTGTGATATTGGACAATTCACGTGATTAATAAAATGTTATATTATTTTCACATAAAAATACTCTAGTCATTGCCTACGAACGTAGGAATGGGTTGTGTAATCAGCCACAATAGATACACTTATTTTACTAGCACTAAAATATTGTCACTTTAGGAAAAAAAAGAAAAGAAGAACAACTACTGTTTATGTCAAAAGTGGGAAAATTTGATCCTAAAAAAAATATGAGATGAGGTAATGGAAGAGAAAAATGAAAAAATAAATAGATTAAAGGATAAATGAGAAAGTAATTTTTTTTAATATTTTACCAACACCAAAATAAGTGTCAAATTTTGACTTTATGCTATAAATAAACATAATTGGTCCACAAATCTTTCTAAATTTTCTTATTTACTGGATCACGTGTCTTCGTCTGAGGTTAAAACAAGGGTGGCATTTATTAGTGTGTGTGTGTGTGTGTGTGTGTGTGTGTGTATATATATATATATATATATATATATGTGAAGTCTTGGCCGTCACAGGCCCACAGCCCACTGTTACGTGTCTGACTATTACAATAATATAATAATGACCCACAACATGGGGCACGTGAGAGATGAGTGTAGATTGTAGAATGTCTCTCTCAGTCTGATTGCTAGGAAAGTTCAAGCACATAGGCCCAATAAAAAAAAACGAAATTATTAGAAAATTACAAAAATAATTTAAAATTGATTGACAAAATTATTCGGCTGATATTATTGTCTTGATTCATTTGTTAAACGATATAACAATAAGTGAAGGTCTAACGATTGCGCTATTTATTCGACTTCCCGGTGGTGTATTATCAAATCATATTACTATTTATCTTCCTCCATTCTGTTGACATTTTTAATTCAATTTAAATATTATAATATAAACTGATATGATTCATTTTAATAATAATAAATCTTAATTGATTATGATTAAATAAATTTATATCAAGTTTTAATAGCGCGAGTTTAAATTTAATACACTAATAGTATCTACACGAGCGATATTAAAATTATGACACTTCATTAACATAAGGATAATTTCATTAATTATGTGTCATAATTTTAATACTGTTTGTATATACACTGCTAGTGTATGAAATTTTAACAAAAAATGTCTTTAATTGAATATAAAAATCCAAAATAATTTTTATATTTTAAAATAGAGGGGCTATAATTTTTTGATTCTTGGAAAAAAAGTTATTATTTTGAGTTTGGTTATTATATCTTTTCGTGTGCGATTGGTATTAAGGAATATTTAATAAAATCTTTTAAGTGATATATGATTTGAGATTAGACTTTTTTATGTGAATATTCTCCACAAATAACAAAATTTTATAAAAATTAATTTATAAAATAATTTTTCATCTATAATTAATAAATGTTGAAGTTTGTATGAGATATGTTTGGATATATCTTTCAAATATTTTTTTCTTAATAATAAGTCTTAATATTTAAAAGGAAAAATGAAAATGCCAAAATAATAGTAAGTCCCATTTTCGAACTACCATGTTAAAATGCATTTTCCTCCTTTAATGATTTATATTGTGAATTCTAATTAACTTCTTAAATGATATATTTTAGTTTAATCTATTTTTGTTTACTTTTAAAAAATAAATCTAGAGATGTACACAAGTGCCAAAAATTAAATTAACTATTGTTGAATATTTATAATTAAATTGAAAGAAACATTAATAGTTAAATTATTAATTCAAAATTATACTCGTATACTAAACGGGAAATCATTAGAGAAACGTGATTATTATGTTTATGGGCTAATGAGACCAAATCAACCTATCGTCATGTAATCGATATTTAAATTTGTTTCACTTAATTATATTAAGATTAAGATGGACCATTTCCTGTCATTTATTAGTATCTTCCATGTTAGGTTGTTTGTAGCTGTAGGTCCACAAACAATTAACTGACTTGGTTCGGACTTCGATTTGCCAAAAAGCAATTCAAATATGACCCGTTTTTGTTTAAAGTTCAAAGCTAAATTCAAACTAACGAAGTTATTTTTTTTTCCTCTTTCTCTTTTGAGAACATGTACTATTACAAATGTAATAAATTTAAGAAAAATTAAGGAGAAAACTAAGAAAAACATAATGTAATCTTGCATAATAAATAAAAAAACTTTTATTATCAGACCATCATCTTTAGTCAACGATAAAATTAAAAAGATAAAAAATAAAGGTTAAAAAAAATAATTAAAAAAAAAATTCTTTATTTTTAGGTGTTTGTTTGAGTGCATGGAAATTGTAGTTCCCGTCATTAATTAATTTCATGTAAGAAATTTTATTTCTCAAATCTCGTCATGTATTTTTAACATAATTTTATGTTAGGGAAAAAATTAAGCATATTTTTTTTATAAATTATAATGTCAACTAAACACTTATAAGAAAGTAAAAAAATAAAATAAAAAATTCTTTTACTTTTCTAGAAAATCATTTTCCCCTATAAAATTCTCCGCATCCAAATAGAGCCATAAAATTTTGGTAGTACTTTTTTTATTTATATTAGTACAATAGGAAAAAACCTTTAGTAGGTAAAATGTTACTATTATCTTTTAATTACAGTTACGTACAATTACTTCGTGCATAACTGCACATATGATTAATTTATGTCCTCCGTCCCTCAATTTGACTGTTTCTATTAAATTTGAGAATTTATTTTTAAGTTTTACTTCGTAGGGGGTGGCTGGTGGCACATGGAGATCATCCTTTTGTTTTCCCTAGTTTTTGTCATATATACTCTTTTATACATAGTCCAATTTTGAATCAATGAATTCTCTAAATAAAATTCGACTTTAATTGATTAGTAGTAGCCATCCAAGACTATAACTAAACCAAATCCAATGGATTAGGAGTCATTGATTTTGAAGGTTCTCTTGTTATTTATATATTTTGAAAGACTAATTTTAAATAGTACAATATAATTTCATAATCAATTATTATAATATTAATAACAATTCAAGTCTCACAAAGGAAGAACAAACCAGTCAAGTCTCTCAAGAGAAGAAAGAAATAAAATCATAACAAGGTTTACATAAAAAGAGGAAGCATAATTTATACAAAAGAAGAAATAAATTCATTTAAATAAAAATTAAATTTGAGACTTAAAGATCGTAGGTCCTTTCTTAACTAATAAGTTAAGATCTCGTTAGCTTACAAGGTCTTTTATGAATGTGGTTGATATTTACTACTCTATCTGTTTGAAAATTAGAAATACAATTTGATTTTTAAAGTCAAACAAACGCATATTAAAATTTAAATTGATATGAATATATTTAACTTTAGTTGATACAATTATCTTAATTGTATAGTATATAATAAAAATTATTAATCATAAAAATTATTTCATTTTAAAGTTTTATAAATCATATAAATTTTAAAAATTTAATATATTATCGTTTAATTTTAAAAATAAAACTGTATTTTTAATTTTAAAACAGAGGAAATATATAAGAATAAATTAAGGGAGGACTTGTATATTAGTAGTTTTACAACGTAATGCCAACTAAGCTAGAGTTATCCACACGACCGGAACTATCAAGTCATTTCATAACCCGCCCCACCGTCCACGAACAGATCTACCCGGCCAATCCATATGCACCAAGCACTACAACTTCTCACAAATTCCACCTCATCATTTCTCTTTCTATAAATATGGTAGTTTTTGCATTTCTCATCATTTAAGTTTTACCCATTTTCTCAACCAATGGACACCACCCATTTCCCTCCTACCCATGATCTTGAACATGCCAATTCTTACACTCCCCTGCCGGACCAATCCCAACCCGCCAATTCTCCATCGGGTTACCGGCGACCCATTAAGGCTCTCTCCGTTATCTTCCTCTCCGCACTTCTTCTTTCATCTGTTATTGTCCTGATTTTGAATCCACAAGGACAAGGAGAAATACCCAAAGCAGGTACGGCTACTGATGGAGACGGCGATGATTTAAAAAAATCTTCACATGTGCCGGAGATCTTGGAGCCACCGTCCAGAGGGGTGTCTCAAGGGGTGTCGGAGAAGACTTTCCGGCAGTTCTCAGCTGAGCCGGTGTACCCTTGGACCAATGCTATGTTGGATTGGCAGAGAACTTCTTTCCACTTTCAACCCCAGAAAAATTGGATGAATGGTTCGTTTACCTAAACTTTCATTGCCCATTTCAAAAGTTCAACCCCTTCATTTATTTATTTAAATTCTCTCTCTCTCTCTCTCTCTATATATATATATATATGTATATATATTACACACAAGAGCATCTAATTAATTAGTCTTTTCTTACAAATCCAAACTTTTTTGCGGATACTTTCATGGGCTGCTTTTGTTGGGGGAATCGGACATCTGGTGCAGATCCTAATGGTAGGTCCTCTACTTTTTTGCATAATCTTGTCTTAATCGTTTAATTTTTAGCATTATTATTACTCTCTGAGTCTTATATGATTTTTTTAATCAATTTAGAAATCTAAAATTTATAATTAATAGGAGTATTAATTTTTTTTTGATTAGTACAATAGGCTATATTTAACTAGTATTAAGTACAAATTTATTATTTAAAAATAAAAATAAATTTGCATCAAAATTTAAATTCTTTAATTTCAAAAATTAATTAGAATCAAAATTAGATGAGGCTCTTTCTATACAACGGAGGGGACATTCTTTTTGAAGCGACACCTTTTGAGATGTACAATTAACAATATAATTGTACAATCAAGTACCTTATATTCACTATTACAATATCAATAACCAACCAAAACTCATTAAAAAAAAGAAATAAGCTAATAAATAAGTCTCATAGGAAGGAAACACTTTACATCATAAAAGAAAATAAATTTATTTAAATGAGAATTGAACTTAAAATTTAAAAGTCACAGTATTACGGTTGTCACACAGTCATGAATAGAGAGCATTAGTCATCGGGTAATTAGCAAAATCAAATTACTACCGAAAGAATTCTTCAACCTTGCTTAAATTAAAATTAAGAAGATTCCCCGAGAATTATTTAAAAAGTAGTAGGTTAAAGATAACTAAATAGCCCAAGTCCACCCTAGATGTCTATGATTGCATATTATATTATATTAAAATTATTTTGCGTGACTAATTAATTTAATATTCACATCATGATCATGTTGATCATATGGCATGTGATATAGGTTAGGGGGCTCCACTACATGTGTGTATACGTGGTGATTTAGGAGTATTTTGCAACATTATTTCAAATTATAGAATATTGGTCGGCCTTTTACGGGAGTTATGGACCAATCAAAACTTGAAATTCTTCCCAAAAATTATGTCATTACAGTAGGGGTCCCACCTTTGTCCTTGGCCTTTATGAAATAATGGAAACTTTTTTAATAATTTGCAGTCATCTAGCCTCAATTATATGACATGATGATATGCATGTATGTGTAGAAATCCATCAAGATTTGATCGAAATGGATAAGGATGCATAGATGCATATATAGTGCATTTGCTCTATATATGACTCATTATAATAATGGAAATTTAGATAATTAGTATATTATATTGCAGAAACAATTGCTATTCTCATGGAATGGAATAGTCAAGTACGATGACTAATCTAATCTAATCTAATTATTTGACCATTACAATCAATCAAATGAGAGGTTTTAAATTATTGAGCCCATCGCTCTTAATTGAGACTAGGTTGATCCACGTTAACAAAATTTTTAACTTTTGTATTTTATTTTATTTTATTACGATTGAGCTTTTTCCATCCCACTATTAAAATACGGAAATAAAAATATTGGTTTCGGACAGTCTTTTGCAAACAGAGAAACAGTAAGTTGCAGTCTTTGTTTAAAAAAAAATAAAAGAAAATAGTGGGATGGAATAACTATAGCCTTGAACAGGAAGTTTTTCTTTGGGTCGTGTCTTTAACTACCAACTAATCTGAGAAGCTCTGATACTCAAAAGAAAGACGTCTAAAAGGTTCTTTTGAAGCTATTTGGAACCAACTCTTTGAATTGTTTTCCCTTTCCTGGTTGGCTGTAGATTCTTCAAAATCTGAAAATACAACACGGCAAATAGGAAATTCATACTTTTCTTCAATAATATATATATATATATATATATATATCTCAATTGATTGAGTTGGTAATCTAAATAATTGTTTTGCATTTGGCCTGCTGCTGCATTGGAAATTAGCTTCCGTAAATGATTTGCCGGTGTTGTCTACTGGACTTCTGAAAATAAGCTGCCGTGCACGTTAGGTTAAGAGTCTTTGAATGCTGGTCTGCATTCAGATACTACATATATCATGCAACTGGTCAAAATCGTGGAAAATATTCATGGTTTTTTTTTAATTATTATTATTTTTTTATAGCTATTTTGATACTTTATCAGTTTTATAAAAAGAGTCTCGCTTACAAAATTTACAAATTTTAATAATATATTTTTCTTTCTTATTTACTCCTAAATATAACAAAGTATGTAGTTTAATAGTAATATATAACATCTTAGTGATGTTATACATATTAATTTGTCATTATTATTCATAAACAAATTATTTTTACAAGTGAGACTTTTTGTGTGTTACCGAGGGAGAGGGAGTATAATTTAATTTCCTTGGTCTTTTAATCTTTTCATTCATCTGTTTAATCTGAATTAACAGTACTGAATTAATTAATGAATGTATGTAGATATTGCAATTTGTAGGTCCATTGTTCCACAAGGGATGGTACCATCTCTTCTACCAATACAACCCAGATTCCGCAGTTTGGGGCAACATCACATGGGGCCATGCTGTATCAAGGGACCTAATCAATTGGCTTCACCTACCATTTGCAATGGTGCCCGATCAATGGTACGATATCAATGGTGTCTGGACTGGGTCCGCCACCATCCTCCCGGATGGTAAGATTGTCATGCTTTACACCGGGGACACCAATGATTTGGTGCAAGTGCAAAATCTAGCATATCCTGCAAACCTTTCTGATCCTCTCCTCCTTGATTGGGTCAAGTATCCGGGTAATCCGGTCTTGCTCCCTCCACCTGGTATTGGTACAAAAGACTTCAGGGACCCGACCACAGCCTGGCTTGGCCCAGACGGAAAGTGGCGGATCACAATTGGGTCCAAGGTAAATACCACGGGTATAGCGCTTGTATATCAAACAACTAACTTTACAAGCTATGAGCTGTTGGATGGGTTACTACATGCGGTTCCGGGTACGGGCATGTGGGAATGTATTGACTTTTACCCGGTATCGACCACCGGTGCAAATGGGTTGGACACATCGGTTAATGGACCAGACATTAAGCACGTACTGAAATCAAGTTTGGACGACGATAAGCATGATTACTATGCACTTGGTACCTATGACCCGATAAAGGAAAAGTGGACACCCGATGACCCGGAGTTAGATGTGGGTATAGGGTTGAGGTTGGATTATGGAAAATACTATGCATCAAAAACATTTTATGACCAGAATAAAGAACGACGGCTACTTTGGGGTTGGATTGGTGAAACTGATAGTGAAACTACTGACATCCTGAAGGGTTGGTCATCTGTTCAGGTACACTCACTCTATTTTACATGATCACCTTAATTCTGTTTACTTATAAATTAAATTTGGTAACTAACACATAAATCCTTTTAATCATGAATATGGCATATAAAATTTAGTCATCCTAATTAAATTTGTGTCTGGAGGTCTAATAGAACTGCTCATTTTAGCATGCACTCGGTTTTTGGTTTTCCCTGAAAATCGGATAGTTCCTTCTTAAAACCACACCACTAGATGGCTCTTCCAAAATTTGATCTACTTCTTGTTGTATTCTTTTATTCTACAGACCATTCCAAGAACAGTGGTGTTTGATAAAAAAACTGGAACCAATATACTTCAGTGGCCAGTCAAGGAGGTGGAGACCTTGAGATTGAAAAGTAATGAGTTTGATAAGGTGGAACTTAAACCAGGATCACTCGTTCCACTCAAGATAGGCTCAGCTACACAGGTTTATCTCTCACTCTGGGCTTCCATAGTGCTAAATTTGTTTACTAGTTTCTATATGATCCTAACACCTATATTTGTTTGACTATGGCAACAGCTGGACATAGTTGCGACTTTTGAAGTAGATAAAGAGGCATTGGAAGGGACAGTCGAAGCCGTTGTGGGTTACAATTGCACCACCAGTGGCGGTGCTGCCGGTAGAGGCGTTTTGGGACCATTTGGCATTTTGGTTCTTGCTGATGATTCACTCTCTGAGTTAACTCCTGTTTATTTTTATATTGCCAAAGGCACTGACGGGAGTGCTAAAACTTATTTTTGTGCTGATCAATCAAGGTTTGCGTCTTATCTTTCCTGATATGCTAATTTATAAAATACTAGTATATGATATGTATTTAACATATGCATTGTGAAGGCCAGAAGTTTTCTAGAGTAGTGAATATTTATACTTTGGTATTAGTTGCAATGTTGTATTAAGAGTTAAATCCTAATTAGAGGGTTATCCTCAAATAATGGTTTTAGAGCTAGGTATAATGATTGGTTCTGTGAGATATGAGTATATGCTTAGGATTTTGACCGGTGTCAATGCTCTCTTGCCCTACTCGTTTACACGAGTTGTGTTCTGATTCTGATATTGACCCAACTTAATATTTACGATGATTTAAAGCGTGGAGTTGTTCCTGTTTGATAATTACATTCTTATTTAGTTCTCCCTATGATGTTTATATTTGATGGTTAAGCTCAATTATCTAATGCAGATCATCAACTGCTTCGGATGTTGGAAAACTGGTTTATGGAAGCGATGTTCCTGTTCTCCATGGTGAAAAATTCTCTATGAGGTTATTGGTATGTGGAACACTCCCCTTTTCCCCCTTGGGTTTGAAATTCTGGTGTTTCATTACTTTTCATTAGCTGTCGTTACTATTATATGCTCTAGAACAAAACAATGCTAAAAGAGCATGAATCGCAGACCATATTTTTCAAAAACTTAGATTACCCATATATGTCAGAGTTGAATTTTGCTTGCAAATAGTAAACCAATCACACTATACATCCACCATCATTGAACTGAACAAAAAGCTTATTACAGAAGCAAATTTGGATCCAAGAGGACAATGCATGAAATCGGAATTAATGTTATGAGAGTGGATTTCAGGTTGATCATTCCATCGTCGAGAGTTTTGCTCAAGGAGGAAGGACAGTGATCACATCGCGGGTTTATCCTACCAGAGCAATTTATAGCGCAGCGAGAGTGTTCCTATTTAACAATGCCACAGGAGTAAGTGTCACAGCATCAGTAAAAGCATGGCAAATGGCTTCAGCTACCATTCAACCTTTCCCCTTCCACGATCAGTTGTAATGGAAACGTCCTGGTATATATCATTTTTTTTGTTTGGTTGTACGAAAATTATAGGAAGATAAGGTAATGATTAGAGTCTTCCAGCAAGCAAGTGTGATTTATTGTACTATTAATAATTTATTTATTTATTTATTATGCTGGGCTGTCAATTCCAATGTTAGAGAAATAGGCATCTCCATCAACCGAGTGTTTATGTATTCTATTCTTATCTGAATAATATATAAGTTTCAATATAGTGTTTTTTTTTCTTCCTGTCATTAATTATTGACGATGAAACAATTGAAGCACACTATTTATGAACCGATTATATTCTTGTAATTTATTTTTGAAACTCTTATGATCATAAAGAAACATTTATAACTATAAATAGAATTAGAGAGAAATTTTAATTTGATCAAGGTCCATATTATTGTTTTGTTAGCTAGACAGACAGCCTAGAGTATTATATTTTTGGAATTATTGAAGGCTGACTAGATTTAGTTTCACTTTCATATCCACGTATTTGTTTCCCTTAAATATTAGGTGGGCCACCATTTTTTGTTTGCCAATACTTCCACGTAATACTGACCTGGTTTCGCTTCACGTTTTAATCCTGTTTCATCATCAATCTCATTGCCTATTACATGTTAATCAACTGTAATTTAATTATTAAATTATACTAATTAACTTTTTAATGGGGTGAGAGGAAAAGTGAGAGAGATCTGAAATTTTGAATACCTTACTTCGGAGTTCGGACTCTGGACTCTGGATTCTGGCCAATCTATATCTGCCACGTGAACCTCCAACCGTCCCACATGTTCCAGCTCATCATCATTTTTCTCTCCATAACATAACTTGCAATTCTCACCATCGTAGTGTGTCAGTACATTTTCCCCATCCGGTCAACACCTACCATCACCATGGATACCATCACCAACCTTTCCTACAGTCCCCTGCCGGACCAGCCCGAGCCCGACTCTTCTCCGTCGGGTCACCGGCGACCCATAAAGGGTCTCTGCTATTTACTAATTCTGTCAGCTTTGATAGTTTTGATTTTCATCCAACAAGGGCCACGAGGACCCAAAATTACAAGTGGCAGTGCTGATCTACAAAAGTCTTATTATTCACCTTTGTCTTCGATATTGCCGGAGACTTTGGAGGCACCGGCGATAAGGGTGTCGGAGGAGACTTCCCGACGAATATCCGGTGATAAGGCTGAGTCGTACCCTTTGACCAATGCTATGTTGTCTTGGCAAAGAACTTCCTACCATTTTCAACCTCAAAAAAATTGGATGAATGGTTAGCTTAATTACCTATATATAAACTTTTATAGTAAATCTCTCTCTCACTTGCGCACTGATACGACTTGAGTATTTCATTCGTAATGATCCAATTTTTTTTGTGGGAATTTCATGGCTTCTTTTGTTGGGGAATCTGGTGATTTTCCGGAGCAGATCCTAATGGTATGTCCCTTTTTCACATTAATTACTCCGTCCTGTGGCCCCACCCAAAAAATATTATTTATGCTTTTGACCTATTCAAATTGTGAAATTTTAAAGTTAAAAAATAATGTGAATTTATTTGATTTTGATCAATGCAGATACAGTAATTAAAATAGTGAAAGTAGTCACCTACAATAGTTATTACATTTAAGAGGAGTTTGTTATCGGTCATGATAGATATCCACTTAAATATAGATTATTGGGTATTTAATTATTGGTAATAAAAAATGGTCATATTGTGTTATTTCTGTTTGGTAGAATATATGTGATTACGGTAATTATTATTATAAGTGTTTCGTACGAATTAAAGATTATTGGATATATTTTTTCTAATATTGATCTTTTACTAAAATATCTTTGTATTAATTTTACTCGAATGATTTATCCATATGGTTATTATCAAATGTAATTATCAACAATCATCAAAGTACTACCAAACTAATTAATTCAGTATTACTTAGTAAATCGTATTTAAAATTTTAATATGTTTATAAAATAGTAATTCATAATTTATTCAATTATTAAGCACAAAATTTTCAAGTATATCATTAATAATATATTAAACTTATAATAATAAATAACAAACAACACTATATACTTTTTATGGATAGTGAATTATTTTAGTTAAACTAAACATAACGAGAAACAAAAAAAAAACTAAGAAATTAAAAAATAAATATAAATTATATGACTAATAAGGAAATTTATGTCTCAATTATTAAATATAAATGATATTTTTGTTTAAATAAAATTTTCAAGATGACTATTATGTGATAATCTCAAATTATCACTTATTTTTTGGTTATCTGATTATTAGGAATCTTGACACTTTATCAGGTATCTGATTAACGAGAATGTAAGATTATCAGGGTAACAAACACGATTTATAAAGATGAGTAGACACAGTATCAAATATTTTAGATGACAGGTAATAAATGTCCCTTTAAGACAATACAAAATTGTTATCTCGAAATAAAATAAATTCACCTCAAACTATAAATTAAAAATTTTGTAAATTAATTAAGATTGAAATCAAATAAAATTATTTTTGTGGAATCAAGGGGTACTGTATATTAATATTATAACTAGGTGGTTGATTAGCAGCAACAACGAATTTGTAAAGTCGCTAAAGTTGAAAGATTCAACATTAGTAACCCCAAAATTATTTTTACAAATATTAGTAATCGGTGGTGGACAATAGTTTAATAAAGAAAGACCAAAGCCATACAAACCTTTTACAACATCCCATCGTAAAGGGACTTTTTTATAGGACTAAAAAAAATACTCGATAGCAGTTATTTGAGATTGTTAATATTTTTTTTTTCTTCCAAAAATAAAAACTATTGTATAAAAACTTATGCTTAAATGTGTCCTTGATGAAACATACTTACTATGCATAAGAAAAAGAAAAAGAAAAAGTTAGCAAGTCAAATTCAAAATTAGCGATAAATTTCGAGTCCTTCTGTTTTGTATACATATACAAAACAATGTTGTACAGATTGTATAATACTGTTTTGTATATGTATCTAAATTACATCTAAATCACTTTTTTTTATAAAAATTTTTGTACCAATAAATCATATAAATTATTTAAAAATAAAAATAAAAAAAATAAAAAATTCGGCCGATCGCTAAAGGTGGCCCAGCCCGGTCGCCCAAGAATTATCCATAAATTTCTCTCCTCCCCTTGTATTCAGCAAAGGTTGCTCTAGTGGGGTGCGGTACGTGGGTGATTGCCACGTATTTGCAAGCATTTTTGTGTCTATTTGAATGGGACCTTCCTTGGAGTGTTAAGTTTTATGCCTATGATCATAATTTGGCATGTGCTATCTTTATCTGGCCATGTCTTATGTCTAGATGATGGATGCTCATTGGCAGCTCTCCCCTTAGTTAACTTATATCCATCCATGTGGGGACCGATTGATCAAAATGAACATAGCAATAGTTAAATTGACACCATAGGATATTAGGACAGAAATAAATTTCTTGAATATTCTTGGTTGTAAAACAATTGTCAACTAAACAGTACTCCAAATAGAGCCAGCCAACTTGTAATCTGTTATGAGTAGTAACTGGTAAAAAAAATAAAATGTTATATATATTTATTTGCAGGTCCATTGTTCCACATGGGATGGTACCATTTTTTCTACCAATACAACCCGAATTCCGCGATATGGGGCAACATCACATGGGGCCATGCTGTATCCAAGGATCTTATTAACTGGCTCCATCTCCCATTTGCAATGACCCCCGACAGTTGGTATGATATCACTGGCGTCTGGACCGGGTCGGCCACCATCCTCCCGGACGGTAAAATTATCATGCTCTACACCGGTAAGACCCGTAATCTTACTGAGGTCCAAAACTTAGCATTTCCTGCCAATCTTTCTGATCCTCTGCTCCTTGAGTGGGTCAAGTATCCGGGTAACCCGGTCATGCTCCCTCCACCCGGTATTGGTTATAAGGACTTCAGAGACCCCACCACGGCCTGGCTTGGCCCAGATGGAAACTGGCGGATCACAATCGGGTCAAAGGTGAAAAACAAGGGTGTGTCGCTTGTATATCAAACCACCAACTTTACAAGCTATGAGCTGTTGGATGGGTTACTACATGAGGTTCCGGGTACGGGCATGTGGGAATGTATTGACTTCTACCCGGTTTCAATGACCGGGACAAATGGGTTGGACACATCAGCCAATGGACAGGGTATTAAGCACGTGCTCAAAGCAAGTTTGGATCAATATATGCAGGATTATTACGCAATTGGAACCTATGACTCAATAAAGAACAAGTGGACTCCTGATGACCCGGAGCTAGACGTGGGTATTGGGCTTCGGTTGGACTATGGAAAATACTATGCATCCAAGACATTTTATGACCAAAATAAGGAAAGAAGGCTCCTTTGGGCTTGGGTTGGTGAAACTGATAGTGAAACAACTGACCTCAAAAAGGGATGGGCATCTGTTCAAGTATATCAATTTACCCATCCTCACTCTGTTTAATGTCCAATGAATTTGATGATAACTATATAGATATATAAGTACTGTAGAAAGTAATTTCTCATTGTGTACGTATATGTACTCTGCAGAGCATTCCAAGAACAGTAGTGTTTGATAAAAAAACGGGAACCAATATACTTCAATGGCCAGTTGAGGAAGTAGAGAGCTTGAGATCAGAAAGTTATGAATTCAACAAGGTGGAACTTGAACCAGGATCCCTTGTGCCACTCAAGATAGGCTCAGCAACACAGGTTATCCACTTGAACAAGGTTGTAAGTTTAAGCCTAACAACTATAGCCTATATATATATCTATACATACTTGTTCAAAAATTGTAACAGCTAGACATAACCGCCACATTCGAGGTAGATGAAGAGGCATTGCAAAGGACAGTTGAAGCTGATGTGGGCTACAACTGCTCCACCAGTGGGGGTGCTGCCAGTAGAGGAATTTTGGGACCATTTGGCATTTTAGTTCTTGCCGATGAATCTTTGTCCGAGTTAACGCCAGTTTACTTCTATATTGCCAAAGGCACTTTCGGGAGTTATAAAACGTATTTTTGTGCGGATCAATCAAGGTTTGCAAATTATATTAATTTCTTGATAGTGTATTTCTGTGGTCTTCTGGTACTGATGGCACCATCACGTATTTGCATTGATCGGTTAGTATTTTGTGAATTATCCAAAGGCATATACATATATATAGGATAATTAATTTCCTGGAAACAAATTTGGATTCCAGGAATTGTTTAGCCAAAATGCTCAATAGGAAAAATTAAGAAGACGTTAAAGTGTCCTGAAGTTGTTCATGTCTAAAAACTAGTTTCTTAATTCTTACGTTATTGTTAGGCGAAATTATCTAACAAGAAATTTTTTAAAGTTAT
Organism: Aralia elata; assembly: GCA_034770075.1. Classification (NCBI taxonomy): domain Eukaryota; kingdom Viridiplantae; phylum Streptophyta; class Magnoliopsida; order Apiales; family Araliaceae; genus Aralia; species Aralia elata. The sequence goes on along the minus strand of CM068385.1, from coordinate 108,306,959 downwards.
ATCCTCATTGCTTAATGCACAGGTCTTCAACTGCTTCGGATGTTGGAAAACTGGTTTATGGAAGTGATGTTCCTGTGCTCCGTGATGAAAAATTATGTAGGAGGTTATTGGTATGTGAAAATCTCCCTTTTAGTTATCCACTTTTTTCTTTTGGCTTGATAATCTTCGTTATTATGAAGTGGACGGACAACAATGCCAAAGAGCATAATGAAATGAAGCTAGCTCATTATCGAAGTCATATTTTGGGTGACTGATAATACGAGGGTCACTGTACTGTGTGTCCAAATATAATTGCAAGCCCAGAAGCACATTTTGATTCAAAACACACACACACACACAATGAATGAATGAATGAATGAATGAATGAAGATGATTAATTGAATGTATTGGATCAGGTTGATCATTCGATAGTCGAGAGCTTTGCTCAAGAAGGAAGGAGGGTGATAACATCCCGAGTGTATCCAACAAAAGCAATAGACGGAGCAGCAAAATTATTCCTGTTTAACAATGCGACGGGAGGAGCGAGTGTGACAGCATCAGTGAAGGTGTGGCAAATGAGTTCTGCAAATATTCATCCTTTCCCCTTGTAATTCATTCATTAATGTGGCTTAATTAATTTTCCCATCCCAATCCTATATCATTTTTCGGTTGCTCAATTGTTCTGAAAATGAAAGGAAAAATAGGTGATCAATGAGTATTTTTTATGGATTAAAATATATAGGCTGTACTCTTGTCATTTAATGATTTTGAATTTATTCAAGTTTTTTGACTGCCATTAATATTATTAGTAATTCAACGTCAATATATGATGTGACCAAAGAATAGAGTAATTTGTGGTGTGAAATCAAGTATCATGCATCTAATGTTTTTTTTTTAAAAAAAAAAGCTTATTAAATCTAATGCTCCAAATGTATTTAAGCTAAAATTTGATGTTGAATACGGTATTATCATCGTCGTCGTCGTCGTCTAATTTGATGTATGATCCAAGTTTGTAAAGGTTAAATATCATACCCAACAAATGGATATAAGTTTACGCATCTAGAATAAACTCAATTTAAAGCACCAACTTACCAAAACAGAACAATTTTAATTTTCCCTTTTCTGCAACAGAAAAGTAGTACTCCATGAAGAATTGCATGCCTTCCACGGACGGACAACTTGGCCATTTCAGGTGAAAAATAGTACTTGTAAACTGCAGATGAACACTATTAAAAAACAGAAAATAATAATTCTACCGCAGAAAATATTAATTCAACGTAGTAATACCAAAACACAGATGTACTTAATAACTATGTATGTAGAGCGTAGACTGTAGAGTAAAAGAGTAGTACTCTGTACTCTGTACTCGTAGTAGTAGTAGTTTATTTTGGTGGTGTGTGTGGGGACCACGCCCTGAATGTGGACCGACCGAGCAGTTTTCTCCTAAATCTTGACCGGCTGTAAGTTATCATTGTTTTCAATTTTATTTTTTTGAACAGAATAATAATGCATAATAAATGCTCAATGTATACATACATTTTCCGAATTTTAATGATCGTTTTATTAATGGCTGGTTTAGTCCAGCTGGAGATTACAGTAATCAAACTTTTAGAATCTTATGATGGAAAGTGACATATTTTTTTTTATTTTTGTATCACATGTATAATAATACTCCTAAATAAATTTAGCAATAACTTGTGAAAATACCTTACAAAATTATAAATATATTAAATTCGTAATTTGTAATTTGTCCAAAAATAAACATTTGTTACCGGCCCATCATTTAAGATCACACCGACTTAACCCGTTACGTAACACCACATTCCATTCCCCGCACGGAAGACCGTTCCGTAACATAAAAAGAGAGGCAGAGCAGCTGCGGAGGAGATACGTCACAGTTGTTTCCTCCCAACAAAATTGAATGTAAAGCCTCACTTAATCCTAAAGAAAATAAAATAAAAGGAATTTTCTTTCTTTCCTCTCAAAAACTTGGTCGTTTTCCATCTTTCGTATATTGTCCTATTGGTAATTGTCAGGCACGATTTAACGAAATCTTTCTTTTCTCTTCGTTTTAACAATCTTCCAAATCAATTAGAATGAATCTGAACCGTCCTTTTGCTTTTTCGTCCAAATTCAAAATGAGTTGTATTTTATTACGGAATTTCTTAACATGTGTCATAAGGGCACATGCTAAGCATCCCTTGAACTGTGTGCATATTCCTTGATTTTTATATTTATATGCATACAATTCAAAGAAAAATATATTCTGAACTGTGCGCTTAACATGCATGACACATGTTAAGAATACCCTTACATAGATGCTCATGTAAACACCGCCCTTAAACCCTCAGAATCGGACATACTAAACTTTTTTTTGGTCAGTTGGTTTTTATCTGTTACTTATTTCTTTATTCTTTAGACTCTGTTTTTGTGCAGACCCAGCTTCCAACTTTGAATTGGAACTCTCTTACATAACCGCTTCTCCACTTTGTGTCCCTCAACAGGTTTCTATTTTCTCTCGCTTACTCTTCTCAATCTGTATACATTTTCTTATGGGGCTATTCTTCTTTTACCCCTGAAATGACCTTTGCTGTTGAAAATTTTCTGCCGGTTTCCTTTTGGGTTGATAAGTGACTAGTTTTACGAGTGTGATTGACTGAAGAAATGGGTTACTGTTTATCGGTGAAGTAGAGCCGATATGTTTTCATGAATTGAATAAATTCTCTGCGATTCACAGTACCCTGGGTTCTATAAGCATTATACTTGAAGTCCAAATTTGGGAATAGACTTTATATCAGGATGTTTGGAGTTCTGAATGTGATATATTCTTGAAATCTCTGTTGAAAGTTTTGCCTTATATTAGTTTGCTTGTGCGTGTTCTGCAGTGGTTGGGGTTACAGTTGTAAATAAAGTTTAATTAGATTCATTGTATGTTGGGGACTGAGAAGTGGATTTGGGGACGATACATGTCTCTATGAACCATTTGGGGATTTTGTGGAATTGTTATTTGTTTATAATTTTCTGTGTGATTACTGTTAGTGGGCAACGCCATTAGAAGTCATTCCACTAACTGGTTTTTGTTTATCTTGATAATCTCATTAATTATTTGGTAATTTGGATTTCAGGTTAATTACTATGATTAGTTGAATTAGATAATTAGATAATTAGGGTATATATTCAATTTTGATTTCTACTCTTGATTGCAGTTTATAGCAGTCAACCGGAAATTTCCAGGCCCTACTATTAATGTTACTACGAATTTTAAAGTCGTAGTAAATGTGAAAAACAAATTGAATGAAAATCTCCTCTTAACGTAGTAGGTTTCATTACTTATTTATTTACCTATGAGTTTGGGTTTGTATTTTTTTTTGATTTTTTAATTTTGTGGTTCAATAGGCATGGAGTCCAAATACGCTGTGCTTCTTGGCAAGATGGTGTGCTTGGCACTAATTGTCCCATGCCATCTAAATGGAATTGGACCTACCAGTTCCAGGTTGAGGATCAGATTGGTAGCTACTTTTACTTTCCATCACTCCACTTTCACAGAGCAGCAGGTGGCTTTGGTGCCTTTATTATTACTAATCGTAATGTTGTCACGCTACCGTTTAAAACTCCTGATGGAGATATAGTCATCATGATTGGTGATTGGTACGCCAGAAACCATACGGTTGGTAATTCCTATTGTCGTACTACTTTCTTGCATATAAACTGGAACAAAATTTTGTTTGTACTATCTAATTTAGTCTCCTCTTGAATAATAGGCGCTGAGGGCAACCCTTGCTTCAGGGAAGGACAACTTTCTTGCATATCAACTGGGAACAAGATTTTGTTTGTACTATCTAATTTAGTCTCCTCTTGAATAATAGGCGCTGAGGGCAACCCTTGATTCAGGGAAGGACCTTGCGATGCCAGATGGAGTTCTGATTAATGGGAAGGGACCTTACCAGTACAATTCATCTCTTGTCCCAGATGGCATTGAATATGAAACAGTTAATGTTGATCCAGGTAATGTTTTTAAATAGTCCTCTTTTTACTGTGGTTGATGTTTAGGAGCTTTTAACTCTGAATGGTTGCTCGTTCTGCTCACTCAAGTCTCATATTAAGAGTAGAGAATAGGATTTACAAATTACAATTGAAACCAACTTGGATTAGCAAGCTATCTTCTCTTTCTTATTTAATTATTTCATGTCTTGCTTCGTTCCTTTTACATCTTAAGCCTCTGTATTGAACTGCCGGTGTTGGGATGTGCTGCAGGTAAAACTTATCGAGTACGTGTGCATAATGTCGTGTGCATAATGTTGGCGTCTCAACTTGTTTGAACTTCCATAGTCAGAACTATAATCTATTCCTGGCAGAGACTGAGGGATATTATGTATCACAACAAAACTATACTAGCTTAGACATCCATGTCGGGCAGTCTTACTCTTTTTTGGTTACTATGGATCAGAATGCAAGCAGTGATTACTACATTGTAGCAAGTGCTAGGTTTGTGAATCAATCACTTTGGCAGAGGCCAGAGAGTTACATGTGTTGCTATCTTGCACTATTCAAATTCTAAAGGGAAGGCAGCTGGTCCTGTTCCTGATCCTCCAAATAATGCTTATGACACATCATTTGCAGTGAACCGGGCATTGTCCATAAGGTTTGTTTCTTCATGCTTTGTGTTTCTATTAATTACTGCACCTATTAAATTTTATTTGTAATGATCTTACTGGCAATCAAATAATATTATATTCATATGAGTATTTTGTGACCAATATTCATTAGTACACTTTCCTATTCCGAGCTTGTAAAGACCTGCCACATTATTTTAATTAGATTTTTTTTTTTGGATAAACACTCATGTTAGACTTTAATCTAATGTGATCCAAGAACTTGTACTTGCGTAAAATTCCTGGATGCCTTGAAGAAGACGACGTGAAAACTTTGTTGGTTTATATGTTTTTGATTTTAATGATGACAACTTGGGTTTTTGTAGTATCTTGTATGTTATTACAGATTTAGAGATTGAGCTGAAAAATTCTCAAGGATTGTTATTATAAAGTTGTTGGAATATTGCTGAAATTGTGGGAAGCTCAACTAGAAGTTTTGAATACAAAGAAATCCTACTGGATTAGGTCTTTAAGAAAATCAGTGTAAGATTTTTTAACCTTAACAATTAATTACAAGACATTTTTATCTTTGCTAGAAATCTTTTAAAACAGTCCTGATTTCCAAAAAGATTTATTGGTTTAAAATTTCTCTCACCAGCTAGTAATCTTATCACAATAGAACTCTTATTATGGAGTAACCAAATTAAAGAATGTTCCTAAAGATATGTTGATCAGGTTTTCTCCAAATATTTTGTTAATAACAAATTTGTTTTCAAACGTATTATGCTTCCTACTATTTCTCAAAACAAATTTTATATTCTCAAAGATTTTATCCATGTGATTTTTTTTGTTACTGATATCAAAACTGGTAAAATCTTTCTATATCATTATTTATCAGTATTCATATATTTTTTTCTAGCTGTTGGACATTACTGTTCTATCTATATACAAGGCTATGTTGCTAACATCAAGAACTCTATCATCTATACAACAACTGATATACTTAGAGAAAAATTTCTAACAAATTCTTATTGTCTTGTTCCTATATTGTTCTTGCTAGATATCTATAGAGTTCAATTGTAATCCCTTGTATTTAAAATTTCATATTTTGTAAAAGGGATTTCGGAGTGAAGCAAGGGGTTTCCTTTAATATTATACAAAGAGAGTTCAAGGCGGTAGAGGTGTCCAAGGGAGTAGTGGTACTCAAGGGAGCAGAGGTGCTCAAGGGAGGAGGTTTCCTCAAGGGAGCTTTGTGTTCAGGAAGTTTTCTGAATTCTATTGTTCAGGGAGTTGATATAATTGTAATTGCTTTATTAATATTAAAAAAAAACCTGTTGGGTATCAATTGATACCTAGACTTGGATGTAGGCTCATAGAGTAGAGGACTAAGGGGCTGAACCAAGTATAAATCTTGCACAATATGATTGATTGTTGCTTTACTTTTTAGTTTATTTAATCCTGGTTTCTGCTTGTTTTCTGCATTAGAAAATCCTAAAATATCATTACATGCATGGTTTACGTTAGTCTAAAGTAATACAAGAAGAATTAGACGAATAACTCAAAGCAGACAGCTGAAAGCAGAAATGTTCTAAAACAGATATTTAAATTTTACCTGTCTAGATTACTTTTGAAACACAAAAAAATTTAAATTTGACATAGTTCGTTGACACACGCACACACCTATTCATCCCCCCTTCTAGGTGTGCACATATAGAATTTCAAACTTGAACAGAGGTGGATAAAAGCGGGTGGGGGAAGATAGGGCAGAGCTTGCCTGTCTCACTAGATATTGGACAAGACTTTCAGAAAACATATGCAATCGGTAGTTAATGATGGTGGTAAAGTTAAGCTCTGGATAATAGTTATATGACAATGGTTCCTCAGCTTTGAGAATTTTCTGCTAAGAACTGATGCTGGCCTTTAGTAACACCTTACCATTTGACGATTATGCTGAGTAATACGAAACTGAGTATTTTCATCATTTCGAGGTTTTTAGGAAATCTCTCAATATCCTTAGTTTTTTTTTGTTGATGAACTATTTTCATCAAAAAGAGAAAATCCGAACCACTTAGGTAATAAGTTGATTCTTTGACCAACGGTAGTTCCTCCATCCCCTGCACTTTTGCTTCAAGAATTTTATAATTACTACCTACTGATCTGCCTTGCTTGATTTGTTTTTTCATTATTTTGAAATTCTTATTGCTCAGGCAAAAATGTGTCGGCAAGTGGAGCTTGTCCTAACCCGCAGGGTTCTTTCCATTATGGTTCTATCAAAGTGACTGATGTATACATCTTAAAGATTGTGCCTCTGGTGATGGTAGATGGGAAACTCAGAGCTAAACTAAATGGGATTTCATTTGTCAATCCTGATACACCAGTCCGGCTTGCAGACAAATTTAATGTCAAGGGGGCTTACAAACTTGACTTCCCAAGTAGGCCACTGAGCAGACCACCTCAAATTGACAGATCCATTATCAATGCTACATATAAGGGATTTATAGAAATTATATTGCAGAACAATGATACAGTAGTACAGAGCTTTCACATGGATGGCTATTCCTTTTTTGTAGTTTGGTATGGTTATTTGGTGTGCTCTATCATCTACATTTGCAATTCTACTCTGGCGTGTTGATGTTGCTAATGTATCTGAACTTTATAGGATGGCTTATGGGGAGTGGACAGATAACAACAGGAACTCATATAATAATTGGGATGCGATATCTCGCTCAACTACACAGGTTTGTAACAAGAATTTTTTTTTTCACCTACTTTGGTTTCGTTCTTCTTAAGGTAGTTGTGAGATTGGATCATTTTTTCTGATTTCAGCAGAGCTTTTTTCCCCCTCATCTTAGGAAGATGAGTTGCATGGTTTAGTCTGCTTCATTACTCTGATTTTGCACGTAGGTTTTCCCTGGAGGATGGACAGCGATCCTAGTATCTCTAGATAATGTTGGTGTATGGAACCTTAGAGCTGAATACCTCGACAGATGGTATTTAGGCCATGAAACGTATATGAGAATTATCAATCCTGAACCTGATCCTAGCAACAAAACGGAATTCCTTGTGCCTGATAATGCTCTTTATTGTGGTGCCCTTGCCCACTTGCAGAAGTATGACAACCTTACTCCTCTCTCTCTCTCTCTCTCACACACACACACACACATATTGCCATTGCCATTTTGGCATTTTATCTGTAAATTTTCTTCTATTTAAATTTCAGGCCTCAAAAGACTTCTTCTTCTTCAGCAGTATCAACCATCTATGGACGGTCAAAACTGTATGTTCTGATTCTCACAGCATTCTCTGCTGTCATTTTAGTATTATTATGATTTCCTGCAAATTGGTGAGGCTATTGCAATATCTGGAAGTGACAATGAGCTTTGCTCTCTGCTGTAGGGGTTGGGGGCGGCGGGTGGTTGTGGAGGTAATATTATACTTGTAGATTGGCTAGGCTAGGTGGTTTACGTTATACAGTTTCATAGTATTTTCAGGGTTATGGATAGCACTTTATTCTGCAAGTTTTCAGTTAAGTACATTCTTGGGATCGATTCATAATTCTAATTAGTTTACATTTTAACTTGTACCCAGCTTTCAAATGGAAGATTGACCCTTTTTTTATTATTATTTTAAAATGATCATCTTGAATCTTAGTTTTTGAATATTTTGTTTTGATTTTTGCCTTTTACATTGCTCATGAGAAATAATGGAAATTAATGAAATGAATAAGAAGGTTAAAGCAGTTTAGAGGAATTTATAGAAGTGAGGGACAGATGACAGGTAATGTAGATAGAAGTAAATAAGAAAATGCAGAAGTGGACTCTGGGATCATTTGATTATTGCTTCTATTGAAATCAACCCTTGTTTTAGTGGAACTGGCCAAAGAGAAGCAAATAAGAAAATGCAGAAGTGGACAATGAATTGACAAAGGTCCGTCGGTCGGTCGGTGCTGGTGGTGATGTCCGGTCCTATCTATCTGTGATTAAACCCGCAATAATCTGCGCCCATCCTCAAGATAAAAGACACATCCATCTAATATTGGTTGTGGCAAAGATAACACTAATTTATGGGCACAAGGCAATTCATTTTATTTGGACAAATTTGCCATTCTTTTTTTTATTATTATTTATTAAAATATTGTGTGCCACAACAATCGCCATAACCACAAGAGGGGTAGATTTTGTCCAAGCAATTGAGTTGTCCTGTACCCAAATCATGTCCCATACACATTAGTTGCCTGCTAATGCATATTATTATGTAATTTGAGTTGCAAATGCTTATTATACACAATATAATTTGAGTTTGCAAATGTGTATTATTATGTAATTCTCCAATAACGGGATTAAAAAAAATATCATCAAATGCATCCAGTTGCTGCAGGCTATAAAGTTTTAATGATGTTAAATTTCTTTCTTTTTTTTTTTTCACGCATGTGCCACAGATACTAGTATATATTATTAAACTGTAAAGGGATAATAAAAAATCAATATGATCTTTTCACTATAATACTTGTTTGTAATTTACAAAATAAATAAACAAATTAATCAATACTAATTTGGCTATCATAAAATATATATATATATATATATATATACACACACACACACACACATATATAATAATCAGAGTCCTGCAATGAATGGCACCCCCGTGGAAGGTAACCATGTCCGGCCGGCAATAAGGTTGGCCACCGTGAACATAGAGGCCTCATTAACACTCATAGCAGCATGGTAACCTTTCCACTTGACCCTATATCTAGTGGAAGCAGCCGGTCCAAAATTCTTATATTCGCCATAATACAAAGTATCCCAAGCAAAAGTAGAATTCTGCCACGCTAACCAACCTTGCGGGTGCACCAAACTGTCCAAATAAGTGTTCATCAGTACGGTTCGCGAAAACTGCTGCCACGGCCGCCCCAAGTACGTTTTGAATGCCCTAACCACCGGTTTAAGGTCCGGTGCGGCCATGATTCGTGAATTATGGATTGAAATACCGGTATTTTGGTAGGGATCGCCGCGGCCTTGAGCTGTTATGACGTTGGCTTGGCCACGCAACGGTCTTCTGACGTAGATAATGCAGTTTTGGAAAACCACAGCTGCATTGCCAAAGATGAAGTCTATGGTGCCGTAGATGTAGCATGATTTGTAGAATTGGCGTTGAGCGTGGACAAAGAGGGTGTCTTGGTAGCCTTCGAAGCCACAAGCGTAGTAGACCGATAGATCGGATGCTGATCGGAGTGCCACGGCTTGTCCATTTTGTGGACCGGCTGTGTTGCGGAATGTTATGCCACGGGCAATGAATCCAACGCCATCAATTCCTGATCAGTAGCCAGTAATTTTAAAACAAGTTAAAATACGTACATATTTCCATCGACTTGTAAATATATACATACATACATCTCTCTTCTTTTCTTTGTAAATACATATACAATCAATTTTAATTTTTTTTAAATTAATCTAAAAATATATATTTGAAGCAAAACTGATATGAATTCATCATTTATGACAACAAGTGAGACCACTCTTTTAATATTATTTTATTTTTTAAAAGAATCTCTAAAATGACGTAATTTTAATAAAAACATGTTATTTAAGAAATGTATGTTATTTAAGAGGTATACTTTAGATCCACTATATATAAATGTGAATTAACTAACTGTAGAATTTGTTGTTTCAAAAATTAATTGACTCGATCATCAAGTCAATATTTAGTGAATTTAAAAATATCTCAATTAGTTCTAAAAATTAAATCAAATTTAATTAATCTCATATTTCAAAAGTGAGCTAGGTATTAAATAAGGATATAGGAAAAAAGCATAATTGATCAAGGTCCATTGCATTCTCCCGTTTACCTGGGTTTTAGTCAGAATTTTAAATAAAAGAGTCCCTATTTTTCCCCTTGGTACATAAGCAAACTCAATGTGAAACATGGCCTTCGTTGCTTATCAATTAATTTAAAATTCAAAGTTACGTGTGCCCGTCATGCTAAATAATGTGGACCCATTTTAAAATGAATTGTTCCACAAGTAACGTCACTAAAGGCGACATAAGAATATGTGAAATATATATATATATATATATATATATATATATATATTTGCTTATATGTTAAGAGTAATATATTTCATGCAATCAATAAGTTTATCATCATCATATATACATATATATATATATATATATATATTTGCTTATATGTTAAGAGTAATATATTTCATGCAATCAATAAGTTTATCATCATCATCATATATATATATAGAGAGAGAGAGAGGGGGGATCTTTTAATTACCAGCAGTTGCAGAGCTATAGGTTGTGAATCCAGCTGCAGAACTTCTGTTCCCAGTAATAATGGTGTATCTCAGTCCATCACCAACTAACATGATATTGTTCAAGTTGCTCCCAACCGCAATATTCTCCCTATAAACCCCTCTTTTCACATAAATAACAAACCTGCCACTCCCCCTCTTCACTTTTGCTGCATAATTTATAGCTGCCTGAATTGAATTAAACTTCCCTGATCGATCTTTAGCCACCACAACATTCGCCCTCGAAGCCCACGACGAAGTTTGCAACATCTTTCTCTCTCTATCCGTAACCCAACTAGGAAAATCATCGCCTTCATTATAATTATCTTGTTTCTGATCTGACAGGAGTGCTCCATTAATCGCCAAACTATTACTTATCAGCTCTGAAACATTATTTGACACAATTGGTGCTATAAATTTTGTAACATTTAGCTCAAGTGACCCCGATCGACATGTCTCGAGATTTGTTAGGGCAGCGCTTAGCCAAGTTTGTGCGTCAAAATCGAAATAAGTATTACTGGTGTTGGCTTGCAATAGGCCGTCTAGTGTTCGGTTGAGTTGGAAAATGGTATCACGGAATAATTTGTTGCAATCGTTCCATGCTGCCTTCTTTCTTTTGCTACGGCACATATTTTCGAGCCTCTCAGCATAAGTTTGCGCGTGGAGAGCCCGGTCTAGGGCTACTTGAACCAGCATACTTCGGAAGTGGCTGCGATTTTTAGGTCTAACTTGTTGCCCATTACCATGGCCAAAAAAATACTTGCATGGTTCCGGATGAGGAGTGGTTTGACACCAATAGTTGACGTCACCGGTCGATTCGTCGGATTCTGGTAGGGCTTGTGAGAAATTGAAGAGGGAGAAAAAATATATGTATATCAAGAATAATATGATGTTAGCATGTGCCATTGAATTAACCAAAAATAAATAAATAAATTGTTTTTTGTGTTTTTTGTGCTTGTTTGAAATGCTCTTGAGGTATGTACGTATTGAGGATCAGAAATGTTTGCTAGGTTTTGTCCTTTATACAAGAAGATGGAATAAGGGTTGACAAATTAATTGACAGTTGGATTGTTTGGAATGTGAGAAATTGTGCGCTAAAAAATTTGAAATTGAAGTTACGAAAGTTTAATATATGTATGTACATGTATATATTCAACCTGCAGTGTCTTTACTTTATGTTTACATTATATAGGAATAGGATCCTTGTTATGCGGATCACTGCTAATACACACAAAAGATTGACGTACAGAAAGCTAGAGAGGAAGATAGGATGATAATATATCTGATGCCTTAATTCCTAATTTAGCGTCTCGAGCTTCAATTAACATGTTACAGTACTAGGACGTAAGACGTGCCGTGACTGGTTGATGAGGAGAAGAAGAAGAAGAATGTAAATCAATGTATTAGTTCCTCTTTTTTCATAAACAAGAGTCTCAATGTAAAATTTATAAATTTTAAAGATATATATTTTTCTTGAATGTTATTCCTTAATATAACGAGTATTTTGTGTAGTACTGGGTGTTAGAGTAGTGAAATTATACTGTTCTTGATGATATTATGTCATCTTATATTATCACCAATAAAAAAGAAAACTCTTTTGCGACTTTTTTATGCTCCGTAGCTCTATTTTAAAATTAGAGATAAATTTTTTTTAGTACGTTTTAAAATTAGAAATACATTTCTATTTTAAGATTATAAAATGACATGATGTTTTTAATTTGCTATTATTTTGTTACTATAATTTTCAATATCAAATTAGCACAACTGAATTCCTAATTAATACCAAGGTCATATATATTTGTGAACATAAAATTTAAAAATGTCTAAATTCTGGAGGCTTTGCCACGATTAAGCAACATGTATTTAATTTGTTGATTGAGTGTTTCCGTACATGCGGTATCGTGTTAAGGATTCCTGATCATGGTCATCCATAATAATATTGTGTATCTGTTGAATGGAGTACGTATATAATTGTTTGATTATCTCCCGTGTACATTTTAATTATATTTCAAGCAAGAGTGCCCCTCAAGTAAGTATACCCATGTGCTTTCAAATTACGCGCAAGTTTAATTTTATATATATCTGAATTGCATGCGTAATAATCTTGAAAAATAATTTTCCTATGGCAGAAAGAAAGTAAGACAAAGCATCTAGCTAGGAAGCTAGCTAACAATTGATTTAATTATGAAAGCTCAAATTAATTGTATTAATCAATTAGTTCTTGCTTTTATGAGTGTTTGTACTTGATCATTTATCGATGTGAACACACCTGTATCAAAATTCAAACTACTTTTAACATCTAGTACCGTATACTATATACTTATTCTGTCGGATTCATATTTTATTTTATTTATTTATTTGTAAAATGCTAAATGTTATTTCTGAAAAGTTTCTCAAATTCAAAAGCTATGGATATATATGAGGGATACCAAAAATATTGCTCAAGTACAAAAAATGGCTTGAATACTAAATTACTATATAAAACTTTATTGTTTTAAAAAATGCTTGGATGAAATTCACTAATTCAAAGAAAGAAAGAGTCTTAAAGTATTATATGTAAGGTTCATTATGGATAAATTATATAGAAATTATTTGTTAGTCTCTTTTTTATTTTGAGTTTTTTAATTTGCATAAACAATGTAATTTCTAAAGTATTTTATAAGGTAGGAAGGGAGTGTAAGATGGGAAATAGATAAATTAAGAAGTAGAATGGGAGAAAATAGTTTATGAGATCTAGAAGAGAATTGATGTAATCTAGGGAGTGACATGTATAATCCTCTGTTGACTTTGACTTTTGCATGGAATATTTATTTTTATTAGGGAATTCTTGATAGGCAAGTACTAGTATTAAATTTGGATTGAAAAAATGAAATAGAAGAGGGAATGGAAGAGAATGAAATAATTTTTTAATATTTCATGTACATGTTTGGTTAATATTAGAAATACATAAATAATTAGTCAGTAACCTAAGTAGGCCCTAAATGTTCAATTTTAACTTAAATTTAATTTATATTTAAAATCAGACTCATATTTCTCTAGATTTTTTAAAATAATTTTTCTATCCCTATTTTTTTTTCTTTATTTTTTCTCTCTATCTTTATTATTTTCATAACTTATAAACAACAATTAATTAATTAATAGGATTATAAAAAAACTAGTTAAGCACATAACCACATATATTTGCTAGATAAAGTCGCAACTTAACATGACAAAAAAATTTAATTTTTTTTATTAATCCAATAATTAATTCAAGTCCTTAAACCAACCTATTAACTTTATTTTAATTGATGAAAACTAAAGATATGTAGTGTAAAGTAAAATACAACCAACAAAATTAAATCAACTAGTATAGCGCCCCACTCAATAATATAAAGTGATGATAAATTCAATAACATAATGGACAACTTCATCATTCAACAACCAATAACTTAATAAAATGTCTAATCAACTAATAATGCATCCCATCAATAAATCCTAGACAAAAACCCAATATCATCATTTAATAACCAACAACATAGTAAATAAAATGTTTATATATCTAAGTATAGCACTCCACTCAATAAATCTTTGACAAAATCCTCTTTTCGTTTATCGGGAAGTTAAAGTAGACCACCATCAACTCCTACTCATGAGCAAGCTTATACATGACCCTATTACGCTCACTATGAGTTAGACCGAGCACATTACTCAACAGATTACTGAGATTCTTGCGTTGCTCATTTAATGAAGCCTCCAATACAAGAAAGTTAGCAAATTGAGTAGATGATTTCTTGAGTTGTACAACGAGAATAGTAGTAGCCCTCTTTATGGCGCAGATTCAAAATCAGTATCGAAACTTGACTTTCTCTTCCTCCTCTTGAAACTAGAGGACTTGTTAGATATTTTCTCATTACGGATTGAAGTCAAACCATCATCTCTATCATTTGTTTGGATTTCTTCACCTGACTCGATTATTTCTGCAGTCAATAGAGCATCTTTTTCGGTTACTCTATTCTTGCCAAATATAACACATAAATCCAAATAATTTAAAAATGTCTTATTTTGTCACTTTGCTCTCTTTTTGTGCATCTAAAACAAGTTAGAGAAAAAAAAATAACACAATAATTAAAAAAAGAAAAATAGCAAAACACACTAATTATCATTAATTATCATATACTAATTATTTTGACTGACAATACAATGAAACTATTTTGACATTAATTATCATATACTAAGATAACACGGTAATTGAAAAAATGAAAAACAAAAAAATACTATCAAATAAAGAACATTGTGATTTTTTCTACTTTTTCGAGCACCAACAGTTTATATTAGCAGGCAACTGACACACCAAATAGATTTGGACATGGACAAATAGTTAGAAAGATGTCATTGCAAGCATGGTAAGCACCATAATACAATGTACAAATGTAAAAAAACCACCAACAATGCTAAAAAAACATGCAAATTTTAAGTGACAAATAGTTTTTTGCCCAAGACATTGAGTTGAAAGAATGTTTCTGTTATACCACTTTACATGGAACGCATTGGAATAGTAGAGGTATATATGAAACCGTACAAATAGAAAACTTACAGAATATATATAGTATCAATATTATCATGGCATTGAGTATAGACTTACAGAATACAAGTCATGCAAATCAAACTGTAGTTAGTTTTACATATACAGAAAACAATCCCCAGCAATTTATGAATCATATTTCAAGTCCTTGTGAAAATGGTAGCCAAATAAACTTCTAGTTAAGATATACATATATGCAGTAAAACTGGATCCTCTTTAATTAACTTCTCAAGAAATAGAGCATAATTATATACATATAGACTTTTACCTTGATCATACAATAGAGAGGTTTAAAGTACAAACAATACCAAGTATAATGCTTATAAAGCATATACAATAAGTGAAGTAGTATACTAAGTAAAATCACTCTAGAAAGAACTATCACAATTGCCAAATAAAGAACGAGAAAAGAACTAAATGTGTTATTTAAGACTGAAAATAAATCACTTATCGCAATATATGGAATCCATACATGCTTTGAGTACATGATTTTCAGCATCCCAACCAAATTTACTACTGTCTTTTTCATACAACATATCATATACAACCCATTCAACTTTCAATGTTTTCAAACTTGACTCAATATGCGACTTTAATTTGCTTTTATTCCTACTTCAGGTAATTTCCCGGCCAATGCTTTCTCAATGACCAAGTAAAACTCGGGCTTAAAATCATTATCAGCCCTGCATAAAGTTTCAGTAGTATTTAATATGTCTAGCATACATTTCACAAGCTTGTAATTCTCAAATTCAACCCATTTGTGTTTACTCCAGCTTCATATTGGGTTTTTTCAATCCCGTCTGATTCTCCACTCAAAATCTTATGAACTCTCTTTGTAAAAGACTTCTTTTATTAGAAATAAGAGACTTAATTATTAATATTAACAACACTATTATCCTTGACCTATACATCAACCAGGGCATAATTTAAGTGCACAGTTTAGGTGCACTAATTAATGATTTTTTCAGTACTTCTCGTAAATTTTAAAAGAATTCATAAATTATATTGATTAATAAGAAATGACTTCATATATTTAAAGGAAACGGTTATTTCTACGAGTGAAAATTGATATTTTCACAAGATCTCATTTACATGAATGTGGGTCCCAATTTTTATTCATGTGAGAGGAGTCTTGCGAAAATATTAATTCCCTATTTAAAAATGTCTGAAATTACTTTCAAAAAGTCAACATTATTCTTATATTTTGAAACGGATGTAGTATATTGATGCGCAATTAATAAAAAGTGAAAAAAGCCACCTAATAATTAACTAATACGTGATAAATGTTTGATGCAATTAATTTCTATCAGATTATATAGCTTAAATAAGTTGATAATGCAGCAATTAAGTGTACTTAATGTGAATAGCCATTATCAAATTGAAACATGTACAGATATATTAGATTACAAATATGCAGCCATTTAATATTTTTCTTTTTTGAATTTTCAAGAATATCTTCAACCAAATTTCCAAAATCTCATACTCCTATTATTACATAATTTGACTAATTTAAACGAGTATTAATTTTATGGGAGCAAAAAATATCAAATATGCGAGCAAAAAAAAAAAGTTTATCTTTTTATGTTATAGTCAGTATCAATTTTATCGGGACCCTTCCTGGTAAATTAATTCCTCAGGTTGATATATATATATATATATATATATGGCCTTTAAATCTTAACTATGAATAATGAAAGTATTTTTAGCTAGTTAAGTAATAGAGAGAGAGAGAGAGAGAGAAAAAATGACATATAAGTTTATATTGTGTATGATGGCCATGGCCATGGTAGTGACAAAGGTGGCGTCGTCGTGGTCGTCATCATCACCGGATTATGGGGACGCCTTGTCAAAGAGCATTCTGTTTTATGAAGGGCAAAGGTCGGGTAAATTACCTCCTAACCAGAGATTGACTTGGAGAAAAGACTCTGGTCTTCGTGATGGATTTGCCCAGGGTGTAAGCACATATATATATATATATATATATATATATATATATATCAAACTCACTCCTTGTTTTTCTTAGTTCATTTCCTTCATTTATTTCTACATATTTACCCTTTTTAACTTTTTGGGATTTTTGAGTTGCATCATCTTCCCATGTTTATCATTTTTATGGGAATTTTAACTAAGAGACATACCTGTGATTGATATTTGCGCTCCAATGTTCATCTTAATTTTTGGGGTAGGACAACTGACATATCAACCATCATTCGTACATGTAAAATCAAATGGTAAAATATGTCTTTTATATACGATGAATTAATTTATGTGTTATTTTTTGAACTCCAAAAAGTATAATGCAAATCATATGGTAAAACTTGGAGTGCAAATATCATTTCCTTACGGAAAATCAGAAATGATTAGTGACATCTTACAGAAAATCAAATCGTTTTCAATTTCTGAATATTTTGTTTAAGCTGTACATGGCAACAAATCCAGATTCTTACTTATGTGATGAGTTAATTTTTTTCTTCGTGTAAAGTTTATTTTTTCCTTTATGTGAAATGTGTTTTCTCCTTAATGTCAAACTTGTCAATCGTAAGCATATAATTTGTACCTTATAATGAAATTATATTGTACTCTTTAAAAAAAACTAATTATACTTTCCGATTCCTCTTAAAATTAGGGAACGGTTATTTTTACAATGAAAATTTGATATTTTTACAAGATTTTACTCGCATAAATGTGAGTCTCATTTACTACTCATTTAAGAAGAGTCTTGTAGAACTATTAAATTCTCTTGTAGAAATATTAATTCCCTAAAATTATAGTGTCACTACATGGGTCCAAATGATATTCATGGTCATTGACTACTGTCATCATCTAAATGATTTTTTATTTTTATTTTTTTGTTGGTATCATTTTTCATCGAGTATTATTGCAATTAACATGATCTGCAGAATTACCCGATGTACCCATATCACAAAATAATCACAAATTAACTTGTCATAAAGTTCATGATTAGCATCTAAACTAAGGCAATATATATTTACTGTCACTTCCAACAATAATTTAACATTTTACAAGTTGGAGACCATCGCAATCAAATTATTGGCAATTATATATATATATATATATGACGAGTTTAAATATATTTGTTATCTATAAATTTGTTTAATTAATTCCCTGCAGGTGGATTTAGTTGGTGGATACTACGACGCAGGCGACAATGTGAAATTCAATTTTCCAATGGCATTCTCAACAACTATGCTAGCTTGGAGCGTATTAGAATTTGGCAAATCCATGGGCCCTGAAGTGGAACATGCGGTGGAAGCAATCCATTGGTCAACACAATACTTTCTAAAGTGCACGAGCATTCCTGGTACTGTTTTTGCGCAAGTAGGTGATCCCAATACTGACCATAACTGCTGGCAAAGGCCTGAAGATATGGACACCCCTAGAATGGCCTATGCAGTGAGTACAATATCCCCTGGCTCTGAAGTTTCTGCTGAAATCGCAGCTGCTCTGGCCGCTTCTTCCATGGTGTTTAAGCATTTTGATCACAAGTATTCCAAATTGCTTCTTCAAAGAGCTATCCAGGTTTTCGAATTCGCAGATAAGTATCAGGGATCTTACAATGATAGTATTGGACCTTGGGTGTGTCCATTTTATTGCGATTTCGGTGGCTACCAGGTATGTATTGCGATTACTTAAGCGGCGGCTCATATATAAAAAATGACTGCTTACTTACTTACTTACTAGAGAAACATCATTAATTTTGAACAGGATGAATTGATATGGGGAGCAGCATGGCTACACAAAGCCACTAAATTGAAATCTTATTGGAATTATGTTACAAAGAACATAAATAATATCCAAACTCCTTCTAATGAAGGTAACTTTGCTGAATTTGGATGGGATACAAAGAATCCTGGAATTAATATACTTGTTTCTCAGGTATGTATGTGTACGTGCAAGTTTTTTTTTGTCACGTACGCTTTTCTTTTTGTTCTACGGATTAAATTTCACAATATATAAAATTTCTTTCTAATATATATATGTATTTTTATTTTTTTTCTTGACAGTTCGTACTAAATAACGGCTTGCATTCTAGTCCATTTCTTCTCTTGGCAGACAAGTTTGTATGTAGTTTATTACCGGAATCAAAATCACCAAGTGTCACATATTCCCCCGGTAATTAAGTTTCAATCTCCTATTTCAACATGCATATAAAAAATCAAACGATAGTACTTTCAATTTGTTAATTTGGACGGACAGAGGAGAGGGACTATTGATTTTTATCATTAATTCATATATATGTATATGGCATTGGCAGGTGGGCTTTTATTCAAGCCAGGAATGGTTAACATGCAACATACAACAGCTTTATCCTTTCTTCTTGTTGTATATGCTCGCTATTTGAGGCATTCGAATCGGGTGATAGCATGTGACAATTTTGTAGCAACTCCTTATAGGCTTATTCATGTTGCAAGAGGCCAGGTGTGTGTGTGTGTGTGTGTGTGTATATCCGATGAATATGTCATAGTAAATGAGACTATATCCTAGTAACTCAAGGTGGCACGACTAATAAAATAAAATTAATTAATTTAATTAATTAATGTAGGTGGATTACATATTGGGAAAGAATCCGATGAATATGTCATACATGGTGGGATACGGAGAAAATTTTCCAGAGAGAGTCCATCATCGAGGCGCATCGTTACCTTCCATGGATGAACGGGAAGAAGCCTTCGAGTGTAAACATGGAACGCCATATCTTATGAGTAACGACTCTAATCCTAACCTATTGATTGGAGCTGTTGTTGGAGGTCCTGATATCAACGACAACTTTGCTGATCAACGAACGGATGCTTTCCATTCCGAGCCAACTACTTATGTAAATGCACCTCTTGTTGGCTTGTTAGCTTACTTTAATCAACATCATCATTAACTTTAATTTTACATCCATGTGTAATTAATTTCTTAATTACTCATGCATGAAAATTAATCTATAGTTAGTTACATAATTTTCGAAATTAATTGAGTTCACATTGATTTTTAATAATTATACTTTCTTTTCCTATATTATTCTCCTTCCCTGCTACCTACCTGCAGCTGCCCATCTCTTCATTATTATTTTGGTCTAGGAAGTATCGATCATGCAATTTTTAAAATGCAATAATGAAAGTTTAAGCTTTTGTATCAAAAAGTATTTTAAATGACATGACATGAAATATTTTAATGATAATTTATAGTATATAGTCAATCACATGAGAATTAAAAACCCAACAAATATTATGGAGACGCATCATTTGAGACTCCTAACATTATTCAAGCTAACAATAATTATCAGAAATATGTTATTCTCCTAAGTGTGTTTCATGCAATTTATACTATTTCTTGCCAAAAAAAATAAATTGAACAAACAAAATAACTCAAAAAGGTAATATTAATAAGGATAATGTTTGAGATCTCAAAATTTTGGTCTCAAGTTTGAATATCTTAATGATAATATATGATATAATTAATCACATTAGATATACCAATGTGATAATAACACATTATTATAGACACTTTTTTAAGACAGCAAATTTGAAACTACTCTCCCCTTTCCATTATACAAGTCGTTTAAGACATAATCACATATATCAAAAAATCTCATTAATTTTAATGTTAGGTAATTAATATTTTTTTGAAATTTCATTACTACTCATGTATTAATGAATTACTCTTTCTCCTCTCTCTTAATTATTCTATTTTTTATAAGCAAAATATGAAAGAATTAATTTTTTTTCTCCTAAATATATGAATCAATAAGCATTATGGCAAGCAATAAATAGGGTGAATACTAAATAAGACCGTAAATAGGATAAAAAATTATTTATGTATTTGCTTATTTATAATTAACAAAATGTCCAAGTCTAACACAAATTTTAAATCTAAAATTTTTAAAAACGTAAAATCTTATTTATAATTAATTTAAAATAGGCCGTGCCAATTATATTGTAAAATATTTAGGGTAGTTTGGTTGAAATAAATTTACACTTTTATTTCAGGATGACATTAACCCATTTCCATTGAAAGCAATGAAAATACTTTCACTGTTTCACGAAAAAATTCTTTTACAAAATTTAGAAAATTTAAAAATAAATTTTTGCTTAATATTTATCTTAAATTCATTAAATATTTTACTTAGTTGTAATGTTATAATAATAAAATTATAATGACATTATAAATTTAAAGAGAATATTTTACACTATTACTATTTAAAAAATAATAAGATTTTTTCCAAAAGTAAAAAAACATAGGGATTAACATTTTCCGTCTCGACAAATCCAAGTGTGAAAAAATCAAGAATAAGAGTCTTTTTAGATTTTTATTTTTAAGGATTCACAGTAAAAATCAAAAACTCGAACACACAGAAGAGAAGAGGAGAGAGAATGCAGAGGAAATCTGGAAGGCCTTCCGGAACGGATGGCTCCGATTTCTCCTACCGCATGGTCGTTGATTCCAGTATGCTTTATTTGATCTTCTTTTTCTCTTTCACCTTCAATTAGACACAGTTATTATTATTTATTTTTGTTATTTGCAATTAGGGTTTCTAATAAGTTTGTAGCTAAATCACTATCGATTGGATTTGGTTGTTTAGGATACACGAAAGTAGCTAATGGGAAATCTCGTCTCTCTGTCCTAATTATAGTGCAGGTACTCCACTCATGATTCATACATGATAATGCCCTGTTTCGAATTATAATTATGCAAGTGAATATAGTGGTTTTATATTACTTATAATGTTAATACCTTAATACATTGGAATCGTAAAGGTTCTGATTTTTATATTCTTATCATGAAACCATGTTTATGTGAATTGGATTTTGATTTTGAATTTGGGTTTGGAAGGTTGTTTCTGAAACGAAGTCTTTTTCCCCCTTTTGTCTGGAAGAGAATGAAATTAGAATCTAGAAAATTTTCTTATTGTGTTTGTCTGGAAAGGGAATGGAATAAAGACAAATATGCAATCGGGTTTAAGTAACTGGAGTTCCAAAAATGATGTTGATAAGAACGTTATTGTGTTGCTATGTAATTTCCAATGTTTAAAATTCCAAATCCCATGAAATCCCACCATTTTTTGCTGAAACTTTTAAGTTGGGTTTTAAACTTAAATTTAGTTAATGGCCTGGATTTTAGATCAATATAGGTGCGGAGTATGACTTATTGAGGTCTGGAACAGGTAAGACTTACTGCTTCTGGTGTTAATCTTGTGATATCTGAGTTCAGATATCCAGATATCTAAAAGAACAGAAGTGGAATTCTGAGTCATTGACTACATATTTAGACTGAAGAGGGATGCACTTGATTTCTTATTGCTTCTTATAGATAATATCTTTTCTGATGTTAGCAATATGTTTATGTATAGATACCTTGTTTATTTATATATTTTTTCCTTTCATAATTATGTTTTACATAATTTCCTCCAGGCTGTCATTCAATTGTTAGAATCACTGAACTTATTCTATTCTATATCAAAGGAGGAGAGTCTAGATGTACTAGCTGTTTCATCCACCTCTATTTATTTTATTTCTCTACTAACTGGAGAGCTAGGTAATTGCTGAAGCTTTACTCCTCTTAAGTTCCCTTTGTATTTGTGGATTTGTTATAATTATTCTTTTGGTGTTGTTGTGTTAAAGGACGAAAGCGCAGCCGAGTAAACTTGTTGAAATTCTACATGGTTTCGTCATCTATAGGAATACTGCTCTCAATTGCTTGTGTCCTTAAGAGTAATCTCTCACTAAAGGTAAGGACGTTCATTCTTTCTTGAGTTTAGAATTTTAATTTCTACTCCTGGTATAGGTGACTCCTGTTCTTGACATCCTGTTGTCTCTAACTTTTTTTTTTCAAGTCTTTAACCGTGCATTGTGATTTTAGCTGGTAAATTGAGTCCTTGAACAGAGTCACTGGCATCATCAAGATCTAGTGCTGTAACAGTTAATTTCGTAGTACTTTTTCTTTAGACTCCAGAAGATTTACTATAGGAGTGTGAATGTAAAGGATATCAGTAAAGCCTCTCAAGTTACTTGAACTTCTGCCATAACGTGTAGAGATGATCTTAAAGTTGAAGTGCCATATAAATGGAACTAATGTTTGCATGAACCTATATGTACTGAATTAACTAGCACTGATCCTTGATTAATTAAAATACTTACTTGAAGAGTTTCGTTTCCCAGTCCGAGTATCTCCAAAATTGTTGCCCTTTTAGTACACTCTTGAATCTCAAAAATGTAGAAAACCATTAGTATCTTTTAGCCTATACATTACAAAGTACTTTTCTATTCAAAGTACTTTCTCTTCTCTTCATAAAATTCCCAAACATCTGATCCGAGAGCAAGTAAACTTTCTGTTCTCTTTTCTTCTCTCCAACCTCCCAAACATATATATAAATCCTGTAATGCTATTTTTCTCTGATTGGGAAAAGTGAGTTTGCCCTCTTGTCGTATGCCATCTTGTTCATTGGTGCTATTTCTTATAAATAATAATATTACCATTAAACATATGATATTATGGATTGAGAAATGAACCAACTTACACCGTTTTTAATGGTTTTGATAGTTGTTGAATCTAAATATTCAATAGGTTATCCAGGATTTGAGTGGCTGGGAAACTAAGAAATCTGAACTCTTTTGGGCTGCTGGTCTTCTAGTCGGTGAGCTCCAAGCTTTATGCCAACAATCAATTACTTGTGATACATATATCATACATTTTTGTATGTCTTTTTAATGTCTGTCACTTCAATCTATCAGGATTGCTGGTCCAGATATTGTCGATCAGCACAACAACTTCTATTATTAGTAATATGTCTCCTCCTAAGAGGGCTACTTGATGGCTTGCTGTAACTTTAATAACTTATAATTTCTCAACAGCTATAGGAACAGGTTCTTCTTTATAACTTTGTTTAAGGTTCTCCTTTTCCCTATTCTGCCTTTTGAATCTCAATTTACAAAAATCAAATAAGATGTTGATCCCTCTTAAAGCTTCCTTGGAAGCTTTTTGGAGACTCTTCTACACTATGAATGACTCATCAACTTTTGTGTTTGGATAATTACGAGTAGTGCGGTCTCAGGTCTGCCATTCTTTTTGCATCAATTTGATTCTTGAGCGTGTGCGTGCATGCGCGCGCACACAGACATATGTATGTATGCCCCCTTCATCCTGAAAAGAATATATATTTTAGATGAAACAAATTTTAAAGACTACAAATGCTTATCACCTTATTCCAACTTTAGCCCTCCTTTAGTTTCACACTGTGACAAGTATGGCATTACTTTTGGGTGCTGTCATTGTTCTTTTGGAGTAAAATTAGATATAGCTTCATAGAGTTCGCACCATGTTGAGGGGGAGGAGTGAAAAACACATCTTTAGAATTTAGATTGCATCTCCTTTGGGCTTTTTTCTTTTTCTAATGATAAATGTAAAAAATTATTATGTTATTAAAAAGATACAGTAAGAATAAAGTAATAACATATTGATGTAGGAAAACAATCTGAAAGCGATAAATGATTTGAAAATAACTAGAACAGTTGAAAAGTAAATAGGGTTTAATTTCTGTATCTAAACCACTAGGATCTTGAGGACAACCAAACACATACATTTGTTAAATACTTCAATATCGATGATAATAATCTGTTAACTTTGGGAAATAGATTGCTATTTAAAGGCGATTTCATAATAGTATGTTCCTTGATGTCTCTTGCGCTTTTGACAGCCTTATCATCATGGTGGATGTTGAAAGGGTGAAATGAAGGTGACCAGGAGAGCTGTCTGGGTTGAAGTTTAGGACTTGTTTGGATAGTACTTGCAAGACTTGAGAGTGAGGTAAGCATAGACTAGGGTAAGTGCTTGAACTACAAGAGATTTGCTTTCTCGGCTGTAAAGCTGGCAACCAAGCTTGAGTTTATGTAGAAAGTAAAGGCAATAATCAGAGTAGGAAGAGTGGTAGAAAAATGGTAAGTTGATGAGCCTTAAATTTCTGAGTCTGAAGTGGTCCAGTGATGAAAGTGGAGGGAGAGGATTCGAAATTTACAAAAAATTAAAGCTCCTTGGGATATAATTTGTAGGATACTTCTTTTTAGGCCATGTTTTCTGAGAATATCTTGTTAGAGGTTATTTTAGTAATCTAATTCCAGAATTATAACAATAATGTGAGGGGACGACATCTAGGCCTAGTTGGTGTTGAGAACATTTGATATATAATTTGTAGGATACATTTGAAAAATATTTTGTTGGAGGTTAAATTGTAGTCGTCCAATTCAGGAACCATAACGATAAGTGTGAGGACCCGACACCTAGGCCTAGTTGGTGATAAGATTATGTCCCATAGCGGGGATAAATTGACAAGAGGCCCCAATGGTTCAAAGGAGGTGCAGCCAACTTGCCTTGGCTTGAATGAATGTAACCAAAGATGGAAACTCAACTCGTCTATAAGCCATCCCCCCCCCCCCCCAACTTGTCTATTGGGGTCCAATTCTTTTGCGAATGATATAAACTTGATGAACTACGTTTATTAAAATTAGCTAAAGTATTATACAACTTATGAAATGAATAAAGTCATGTCTGCTGTGTTCACAAGGATTACAATTAGGGTGGAAAGTATTAATTTATGTAATGAGTGGGTAAGCTGTCGCTATCATTACATGTTAGTCGTCTTTGTCAATGTGTTTTTTTCAAAATTAGCTAAAGTATCATACAACTTATGTGGTTTTTCAAGTGTGAAAAATAAATTTCAGACCTGTGCTTAAGTTATCACTGGGTTTGGGTAGAACATGGAAAACTCGGTGGATGAGTTCCAACAGTATTTGGTTGCTAATTAAAGATTTAGAATGACCAGATTATGATGTGAAATGGGAAATTTAATGACGTGGGTTAGAGATCTCTTTTTCATTGTCCTTTTATATTTATTTATTTTCCAATTGATCGAGGGGGAAAGGCATATCTTGCTTTTGTGATGGATAGGATATTTGCATATATACAATGCACGCGCACATGTATACAAAATCACAGACCGGTTTCGCACAGCAATTAATGCACAAAGTAAACCTAACATATTCATCTAATACCAAATAAAACAGCAATTATGGCACAAAGTAAACCTCACATATTCACCTAATACTAAATAAACTAATTCTATCCACGAAGAGAAGCGTAGCTATTGATCAAAGCCAAAGCATTGCTTGTCAAATGTACAACATTCAAAATTCTTCCTCTGACAACGTTCTTTGTGTTCCCATTCATAGATTTCCCGGCAAACCCCTCGGTGCATGTGTCCTCGTCAGTCAAAGCGGCACTGACCCAGGTTTGTATGTCATTGATCATGAGGTCATAATTTTTTGATCCCTTGAGCTGATTCATCTGTTCCATAGATCTTTTCAGTTCGTCTACTGAGTCAGTTAACTCTTCAAGGCAATCCCTCATAGCGCCAACCTCTCTAGGCTTCATGCCATGTGCTTTTGAAAGCCTTAGCATCATGGTCGTTGTCGAAAGCGCAGTATCGAGGCTGACTGAGAGAGCTGTCTGGGCTAAAAGTTTAGGACTTGTTTGGATAGTATTCGCATGACTTGAGAGTGAGGTGATGCAGAGACTAGGGTAAGTAGTTGAACCACAGGAGGTTTTGATGAACTCAGTGCTTGCCTTTTCAGCTGCAAAGCTTGCAGCCAAACTTGAGTTCATGTAGAAAGTAATGGCAATTAGAACAAGAAGAGCTGTGGGAAGATGCTTAGTTAATGACCCTTCCATATTTCTCTCTATTTCTAGGAGTTTGAGGTTGTTAATTGAGTGATGAAAGTGGATGGGAAGTTTCCCTATTTATAGGAAAAGCTTAAAGCTCCTTTAGATATGATTTGGAGGATACTTTTTCCAAATTAAAATTTGTAACAATAATGTGAGGGACCAACATCTAGGCCTAGTGGGTGATATAAACATGTGCCCAAAGGGGGATAAGTGACAAGAGGCCTTAATGGTTCAATGGAGCTGCCCCCAACTTGCCTAAGCTTTGAATTAATGGATGTAGCAGTGGGTGCTAGTTTAGCAGCCGAAGATGGCAACTCATAGGCCGCAACTTGGTGAACTTGTTTTGTTTAAACTCAACTTATGGATAGAGAAGAAGAAAATGCCGACTAGATATTTCTAGATTTGATTATGACATTCAACATTATTCTCTTCAACACTTTCCCAAAAATAAAAATAAAAATTTAAAAAAAAAAGAAAAAAGAAAAAAAGAAGGTAACATTAATGATTTTAGAGCAAATATTGTAATTTTTTATACTCTTCCACAAAAAGGGTCTAAGACATTCTTTTAATGCGTAAAAGAAAAGATAGTATTACAAGTGATATATCATTTCTAGTATAAAAATGATATGTCATTTCTTCGAGTTTGTTATCGTAATTAATACTACAACAATTTATTACTTTTGAGGGTAAACTTATTCTTTTGAGGGTAAACATAGAAGTGATAGAACAAAAGTATGCCATTACTATTTATAAATGTTTGAAATGTGACTCTTTTTAAGAAACAAATCGATTATGTCTTGTATTTGTGTTAGGTTTGAAATGTGACTCTTTTTAATAAACGGATCGATTATGTCCTGTGTTAGGTTTTGGTTTAGATTGCTAGTGTATTTATGTTATACCTACTGGTGAGAAAAGAAAGTTTATTGAAATTTTATGTGAATTGATTAGTATTAATGTAACCCTATTAATGCTTCACACCTCTATCTGCTTAGCTCCATCTAATTAAGCAACCCCGACATAACTCGTGATTTAAGTTGTCAATGATGGGGCAACGATGATAAATTCTGCCTTTGATTGATAAGGATATTGAACGATTTCAAGGAAATGACATTAATTAATGTGAAAATTAGGTGCAGTATTAAGAGTTATTTTATTAATTTTAATGTGAAAATTGGGTACTGGGTTGTATGGCTGAGGGAGGCCCTAAGTGCTAACCATAGGGCCTAGGGGATCGGGCTAGACGGGGGTTGACAATTTTTTTTTTGTTTTTGTTTTTTTAAAAAAAAAAGAAGAGCACTTAAGTCTAAATTCTTTAATGAAGAGAACTTGACTTAATAAAATTTTATAAAACGAACTTTGATTACCATTGCAGCAGCCTTTCACGCAATCTTAAAGTACAGTATGATGCAACCATGTGACACCTCCGTAGTCCGTACACTACTTTACTATTCCACCTAAATGCGACTCTCCACGCGTCATAAACTCATAGGATACTAATGAAATTTAAAAAGATAATTTTAAGATTTTATATTTAATTTAATTAATTAAATAAAGTATTAATTATATTTTTTGTATTTTCATCTAAAATGTCAATTTTAAAAAAAATGGAGTACCGATTATGAATGTTAAATTATCTAAAACTGAGTTTAAAAGTTATACTAATATTTTGACGGAGGGAGTATTATATTTCCCTTCAATGAAACGTGTTCACGTCACGCCTTCGCATAACTCATAATTCTGACCACCCTAGCTAATACATCCACTTTAACTCGTATACAGCCGCTTGCAATCCACCAACGTAACTAAAAGTCTCTCATATATATATATATATAGTTACATCTTCCCAAATCTCACCACAACCCCATCTCCATTAGATTTAAATTATCCAAGTATGTACGTTTTACACACAAATTAAAAAATAAAAGAGATTAATTGGAGAGAGAAATTAGTGGAATTACTCACAAATACATCTCCATTTCATATTCGTCTCGCATTCACTGTCACAACACTTGTTCTAGTCCTCATCTCCAGCCTACAACCAATTACTTCGGCTGCCAAATTAAAGTCCCCAAATCCCACCTAATTAAATTCATAAAAACTTCAAGCAACACAACCACATATATATATATATATACACACACACACACACACATACCCCTCTCTTTGCTACAAATTAAACCCTCTCTACTTCAGTCAAAACAAATCCCCTTAGGCTTTGCTACGCTGCTCTAATTACGGTCACCATAACAGCCGCCCGCAACACATCCACCATGGTCTTAAGTCTAGCCAAACAGAAGGGGATTACACCCGCCGAAGCCTTGGTTATTAGGGATTGTATTGAAAACATTCAAGATTCGGTGGATCAGCTTAAGCAGACTCTTCGGGCCATGGCCAATCTAAGGAGTTTCAGTTGGCGAATGCCAAGACATGGGCTAGCTAGTGCCGCTATAACTAATTAATGAGTATACGTGCGTGGATGGGTTTTCGGATCGGAAAATAAGTGCTGCTGTCAAGAAGAAGGTCAGGAAAAGTGTATTGGGTGTTACAAGACTTAATAGTATTGTTTTATCTCCAATAAACCACATCAACTACTAAAATTCATTTCAACACTTCATATATATTTAATTCTTGTATGTGGAGTTCTTGTCATATATATATATAGAGAGAGAGAGAGATAGATAGATAGATAGATAGATAGATATATAGATTATTTGGTTTAATTTGGAATATGGCTCATATCTATAATGCTATTCCGAGTGATATGTAATGTTTCCTTAAGTGTATACATCCCCTCCATTTAAGAATATAATTAAGATCAAGTTTGCCGGTTTTGATAGTTAGAAAGTAATTTTATATTGCATATATAGTTTTGTGGATATTTATACGAATCGTTCAGATCAACTTTCTCAAATATTGTCTCATCTATTGTCCCAACAAAGACAATAAGAGATTGTGTCATTTGACAATTTTTTTGGAATTTTTTTTTATCAAAAATAAAAGGACCCTGTTTTAAAAAAAATAAAAATAAATAAAAGGTCCTTTAATTCAAGTACTACAATTGCACTTGAACTGCATGCTGAGCATATCGATTCTTTAAGCACATCAAACAATTAACAATTAAACTAGTTTTCATGATCTGCGTTCTAATGAATCATATCCAAAACAAGATTATAATCTGATAATCATATCGAAGATCCTCCATCACAATTAATAATGAATTTAATTAATGATCATTGGACAATATATCCAATTATATCCACCATGCTTCAGGATAGATAATTATTACAGTTCTGTCTGATTCTGGTTCATACCATTAACGAACGTTAACGCGATACTAATGAGCTGTTCAACCTCAGTGACCGGATCCTTCACCACAGTAATCTCCTTACAATCATCAAGACTACTCATTGACGCGCTAAGCCAAGTTTGCGCATTGCTCTTGTGCCAATCAAATTTCCCAGGCAGGCTAAGTTTGTCCAATTCTGCGTACGAATCCTCAACTTGTTGGAGGCTGCTATCGAACTCCTCCACACAATCCTTCAGGGAAGGATCCTTACCCTTAACATTACCTAGGGATGCCTTAGTCTCCTTGGCCTTAGTAGTGGCCACGGATAGAGCAACTCTGGCCAACTTTACCTGATCCGTTTTAATTTCTCCGGCATGGGGTGTTAGAGTTTTGATACACAGATCTGGATATCGGGTAGTTTTGCATGTGTCTTGCAAGTAGTCTGTTGCTGTGGTTATGGCCAATATAGACAAGAGTAGTGAAAGGGTTAGGGTAACACTAACAGATAAACCGGAAGCCATGGCCATAATTATTTTTGAGAGGATTACCAAGAATACTGTATGTAGGATTGTAGGATTAATTGAGTTAAGGAATTAACGTTTATATATTAACACATGCATGGGATGATCAACTGCTGATGCGTGTTAATTAATAATTAGTACGTAGCATATTTTATCGCACTGCTACGACTACAAGGACATGCATGCATGGTGAGGATTTGGTCAATGTGCCATATAAGTAGAATGAATGAATTTGTGGTTTAACATTAATTGGCCCAACTATTTATTTGTCAATAAAATCCATGTGAACTCATTTCTGACATTCCCACTAACTTCCCCGCCTGCCGCCTATATATAGGATTTGTTCTTTTCTCTCTCTTTCAGTAATATTTTATCCATCCTAAAAAAAAAAAAAAGGTTCTATTTCCTTTTTCTTTTCTTTTCTTTTCTTTTTCTCTTTTTTTTTTAAAAAAAAACTTTTTTAACGAATATAAAAGGCTTACATAGGATATATTTGGATATAAACTTTTGGATGATAGTTTTTTAATAGTGATCACTTTAAAGATTAAAATCTATTATTTTTTAAAAATAAAAGAGAGAGAGAGAGAGAGAGAGAGAGAGAGAGAGAGATTATGCAATTGATTTAGAGACTGAAAAAAATGTTTGTTGCAGATCATTTCCCCAGCCCCTAGGTAACGCCTACTTATTTCTGTTGGACGCAGGTATCCTCCTATTACATAAAAAGCAGGAGTGGTAACATGATATAGAACCACTTTAAAGTTAATCTACTGGGCCTAAGCTATAGTCTCACATCGGAAGAAACATGGCCCAACTTGATCGCTCTTTGTCTGATTTCACGCAGAGCTCGGTACAAGTAATTATGACTCTCAAATTTTAGCCTAAAACACACACAATAAATGTTTATACGGAGTACTACAAATTTTAACCCCACATACCAACAAAAAAATAAAATAAAAGTAAAAGTAAAGTAAACTATTTTGAGGCCTAGAGTGACTTGTGAGTTTTATTTTGAAAGGAGGAGATGGAAAAGTTGAACGCTTGATTTTTTTTATAATTTTAGAAAGGAATTTTGTTATTGGGCTTTTCTATGCAGACATGATAATTGGACATGGGTTCTTTACAATTTCACCTATTTGTATTTTGACCCTCTATTATAAAAAATGGGGGTCAAAATATAAATAGGTGAAATTGTAAAGAACTCGTGTCCAATTATCATGTCCGCATAGATTTTTTGTTATTCAATTTTCTTTTCTTTTTCCTTTCTTCCCAAATAAAAACTAACAAACATGCAACAATATCTTTTGAAATGACAGTTCCAAATTTAAGTTGGTTCACAAGTATAAATTCCAGTAAAAAGTAAGAAGATTTAGAGAGAGAGAGAGAAAGAAAGAAAATTGATATATATAGTTTTAGCATTGTTTTACATGATATTTGTCGGTTAAGTTAGTCATAAATAATTTCTGGCAAAATTAAATGAGTAAAACCCATCCCTAAAAAGTAAAAAATGTATTATTTGAGAGGCTATGAATTAAGGAATTAAAAATGAGAACTCTATCGTAATTGACCAACAAAACATATCAAAAAGTGATTAATTGGTGAAGTTGACTATTAATTACTCGTTCATTTTATTAATTTCATTCCACCCAATCAAACTCAAGATTAGTGTTACTTGCTGGTAATTTTTAACATTCCCCCCAGTCTCTTCGTGCTTAATGGCATGCCTAACCGATCACCATGAGTTGAAAGTTAGGCCGTTTACCTATACTTTCCTTAATTTGAAATTTTTGCATGGCCTGTGCAAGTTAATTAGCTCATCATTATGATATGTTTGGATATAGATTGAACTTTGAAGGAATAGAATTCTGAAAGTAACAAAATATGTTTGGCTGTTGTTGACAGTGAGCGGTGTGATAGAATGACATAATTATTATATACATCTACTCGATTAGAACTATTAGAGAAATAATATATGTATGTTATTTAGAATAGTTTTATATTTGTCAAGTTGTTAGGATTAGGATAAATATATTTAAAATTTAAAATAAATATTTTAGTATTTTTATTTATCTTAAATACTCCAAATTCATGTATCAATTGGAATAGTGATATAACCTATTTTCTATGAATGAAATAAATATTCTTGACGTGTTATGGTATGAGAGGATGCATCCCATTCAAGCACCTCCCTCGTTAAATGAAATTTAAGGAACTGGAAAGAAATTTTATTCTATCACAATAATTTTTATTCGGATGAATTCGAGCAAAATAATCTGAGTATATAAGGGTTTATAATAAAATATATATATATATATATATATATATATATAAAAGGTGAATTTTGCAAAAGAAGTACAAAGGAGAGTCTCATTAAAAGTATAGGTGGCCGCGTCGTTTTTAGTGTTTATGCTTTGCGGCAAAGTTATTAACTAACGCAAGTGCATTACTAGTTACATGTGCAACACCCACGATCTGTGCCCTAACCGATGCCTTAATTTTACCATCCATGGCCCGACCCGCGAACCCGTCCATGCAAGTGGTCTCATCAGTGAGCGCAGCACTAACCCAAGTCTCAACATTGCTCATTCGCCACGTGAAGTCGTTCCCCTTGGCCCGACCCACGGCCTTCATTTCTTGGCAGGATTTGCTCACCCGGTCCAGACTATCTTCCACTTCCTCCAAACAGTCCCTTATGGCGGCGTACTGTTTAGCCTTCAACCCCTTGAATTTGGTCAGCCTCTTCATAAATGTTTGGGCCGATTTGGTTCTGGTCAGGCTCACTTCCAAGGCGGTTTGGGCCAGTTGTTGTGGGCTTTGCTGAATGGTTTTGGCGTAGACGGAGAGAGATTGTACGCACACCGCAGGATAGGTTGCGACCCTGCATGAGGACTTGATGAAATTAGTCGACGGCACGACGGAAGACTCCGCCGGAGCGGGGATTAACAATAGAGATAGGAGCAGGGGTATGATTGGAAGAAGAAGAAGGGTAGATGTTGATACTGCCATTGTTTTGCAATTTGGATGAATGAGAATGAGAGAGAAATAAGTGCAGCTATACTATATATATTTGGTGGACTAGAGGTAAGTGCAGCTAGCTAATACTTATAGACGACACAAACTTATGGCAAGTCTTTTGTGGGTGCCCACACACACCTTTCCGTTATTCTACCATGCGATGCGCCGTGTTTGGAGACGCGTATTGGGTTTGGCTTCTAAGTTGTTACCGAATTGTGAGACTTGAGATCGAGGGAGAGAGTGTATGCCCTGCCCCGCCCCGCCCCGCCCCAATCACGGAGATATTCAGATTTTGGTCAAACTGAATTGTTTTATACGCCACCGTTGACCCTTCCACCAAAACTTCTATTTACAGAATTGGTAAAAAATAAATAAATAAATAAATAATATTATAATGACAAATTTTAAATATGAAATTTTTTGATATAAAATGATATGTATGACTTAACGAATAGGATCAATATTTGCAACTAACTATAATAACCACACGTTATTTTTGTATTCACCTTTCATATTTATGTTTTTGTCATCATAATATTTTTGATTTTTTGAATATATATATTATATTAACTCTTTAATTTATTTGGTATTTAATTTCATAATAATACACAATACTGAAAGTGAGATATAATAAAACTCTTTTCTCAAAACACTTAATTTTTAGAAATGAATTTCTTTTTAACAAATCCGGGCGGAGCACTTTTAATAAAGTAATATGGGAGAATTAAGAATAGAAATGAATTGAAATGAATTTCTTTTATATGTGCATCTTTGATGCTTTGCTACCGACACCGACACGGACACAGACCCAGACCCAGACCCATACCGACCAGATTGTCCTTCATTCAAGTTAGTCAAGCAGTAGTATGAATGTGCTCCCTAATTGTCACCACTAATTACTCATGTGGGACTCAACCTTATTAAATTATTACGTTACGATAAATCGTAGTACTCCCTATTATTTTATATTTAACGCATACAAACTACTATACTATAGTATACCAAGTCGATTGTGTCAATTAAAAACAATTGAAATTTAGATTTGCATTTGGAATGATGCCTAAAATGTTATTCTATCATCCTAAAAAGAATGATTTAAAGACAATTTTTACATAAATCAAGATAGTTATATGAGAGTATAAATTTAATCTCTCCTTGTATATGGATTCCATATAATAATGTTATTATATCACATGGACCACTCGTTGTGATGTGAGTATATTAATATGAATCACTCATTTGTGATATGAATATTAATGTAAATCTCTCATTTGTGATGTGAGTGATTCACTCTTTTGTCAAGTAAGATGTAATGCAAATTAATTTATGTAAAAATTTATCTAATACTTGACTTGTTTATTTTAATTATTCTTTCATATCACTTAACTCATCTTTTTAAAAATAGAAGGAGTAGTGCCGTATTTCAAACGTACAAATTGAAAAAATTATTATTATTCTAATGTTTCATATTTATGTTCTATACGGTTTGACCGCCTTAATTTTATGGTATGATAGAAATACTCTGGACAATAGAAGTACAGAACACGGTGCTACACTACCATGAGCATAAGACTCTTTTCAATACATAGCTTTTGATTTGGATTTTGGAAGTTTGAATATATGCTAATCTTTCAAGTATAGAACACGGTGCTACACTTCCTTTATGGTAGGATAGAAATAATATGGATATAAATAGAATACAGTGATATACACTTCCATGACCATAAGACTTCTTGATTTGGAAGTACTATTTTTCCAAATATTCTTTTTGAACAAATCAACGATTTTTTTTTTATAGCTAACATTTATACTTTTACGGGGGAGTATGTACGTAAGTATGCAAAAATAAATCCTAATATATGATCTTACTACTTCCAAAGCAAAACTGTGCAACTTCTTTCGTAAAGACTAAAGCTCGGGTCAAATAAATTAATTAAAGCAGTGGGAATTGGGGAATTAATCATTCTACTTGGATATGCAATTAAAAAGCATTCCACCTAATCAAAAACTTTTTGTTTCCTTGGAATTATCAATTGAGTTGGAGTTCTATTTGTAGTCTGTAGATTTGTTTAGAGTTTTTCTACGTTTGTATAACTCTGTTTTTGATCTGTATCTGAATCAAATCTAAATCACTGTTTTTTTAAAAAATTTCAGTTCCAATAAATCACATAAATTATTTGAGAGTGAAAAAGCAAAAAATAAATAAATAAATAAAAATTTTGGACCGGGCACCAAGCCGGTCCTCAACTCCCGGGCACCGTAGCAATTTTGATTTTCTTATGTTTGATTGGAAATACATATATATATATATATATATATATATATATATCACTAAAATTTTAAACAATGTGAATTTTTCATCGATTTCTAATTACACAACACTCGAACATAAAAACTTTATTTTATAAATTCAAACATGATATATACAGTCGGCTAGATTTTCATCAGAAGACTGGGTAGGTTGTAAGATCTAGTAAGTTGTGTGGTACGTAATCTATGCTAAAGAAAAAGTACTGAAATTCCACAGCGTAAAATCTAAGCAAATACTACTATTACTACTGCTGCTACTAATTTTCTTTCTGCTTAATTTCCTCGTGACTGATGAGGGGCCTTGTGGGTCAAGTCACACATTCTATTTTATTAATTTCTAGCTGACAGACTGACTGACTGTGACTGACTCACTGTATATATATATTGACACAAGACGGAGTAATATATTATACTTTCATTGATGAGCTTCCTAGAACATCTGATAATCGAGTAATATATATTAATAATATATATATACTAGTACTTATTTAGATTAGTGAAATATATAAGTGATGACATGTGAATATGTGATTTATAAAAAAGAGGGAGCAGATAAATAAATACAGAAATATTGATTCTTTTGATGGATATTTATATATATCAAGGTTGATATATGAATTGACGGCTACTAATTCATGAAGATATATATATATATATAAAATCCAATCAATTTTAGAGTTACTAGTTATACATTTTTGACATTGACATGTACCTAAATTTATCACATTAATGTTCAAAAACCGACGTACAATTGTGTTGTTCATCACATATATAATAATTGCGTCTTTTGTCCACTAATGATGATTTCAATTAAAAATCCTAATTATGCGGTGGTCGTACGCGGAGATCATGAGTATGACCTAAGTAATTACTACCATTAATAATTTTGCTTTAATAATTTTTGAATAGTTTTTCAACACGAGTAAAGAAAAAACAATACATTATGATAATACTACACTTAAATTTAAAATATGTTTTTAACAATTCGCAGATTAAAAAGATCTCACGAACTATTAAAATAATATCCAAAATGAACAAAGCAAAGTCTAATAAGAGATTATAATAAAATTGTCACAAAAAAAAAAATCAATCATACCATAAAGAACAAGTTTCACAAAAACAGAAAATAAATTCTACAAGAAATAAAAAAATTCTTATAGTACAAGAAAAATAAATTTACCAGAGAATCTCGTAAAATTAGAGAGCCCTCCTCACCAAATTTAATATTTTAGTCGAGATAAAAAGAGAAGTTATTATCCGCAGGACTTACTATTAGAAGTCCCTCGTCCCTCCTAATATCAATTCCTCGCATAATTGTCACCACACTCGCGCACATATAATATAGGTTTTGCCAAATTTGTTGCAACTTTTAACTCCAATTTCTAACTATTGCATTCATAATGATATATAGATATATCTATACATATATAACAAAAGAATATTTTGTTTGTGGAACAGTATAGAAAACTAAATGAAAATACTTGCTCTTTTCATATGAATTATCAAATTGAAGTCAAAATGGTTTTTTATTTATTTTAATAATCTCCTCTAGTTGATACTTTATGATTATGTTTTAAGACTTTTTTTACCCATTAATAATATTTAATTATTTATAAAGTTACCTAAATTACATTTTTGTGTTTGAATAAGAAAAATCAGAGAGATAAACAATATTTCATTATAGTACACCCAAATTTCATATTTATTAGTTACTTTTATGATAAACTAACTTTACAAAAAAAAATTAACTGAATTTTTTAATTAATGTAAAATGTTATGAACATTCAACATGGTTAAAAGGTACATTAAGGACCAATTAAATAAAATTTAGGTCATCTTTCCTCATAAAAATAATAATTTATATCTTTAATGCTGCGTTTGGATTGAATGAATGAGAGTGAGAATGGAATGAAAAAAATTGTGTTTAGTTGCTCCATTAGAATGGAATGAATCATTCTCATCTCTCCCAAATTTATGAATTTAGAATGACTCATTTTAGCTGAAATAAAATGAATTATTTATTCTCCATTCTATTTTTTCAATCCAAACGCGACATAAGTACGTACAAAGCGGTCGCACGACATGGTTATTGGAAGCCTCAGTCCCAAACATACCCTTAAGACGAGTTAGGGTTTTCGCGGCACAGTTGATTTGGTTCCAATCAGCAGGGAGCAAAATACAGTAATCTTCGACGAGATTCAAAACGACAGAGAGAAACAATAACTGCTGTAAGCAATTTTCCATTTCTCTCTCTTTACAGTTTTCAGTAATTCTTCTGGATAGATAGGCCCAAATGCATTCTATATGTGATAACTGGCAAGTGCTGTTCAGGTTCATGTTAATACAAAATTTGATGGGTATTAATTTCTTTCTTCAAGTGTTTTTATTGTTTTTACATTAAATTGCTTTTTAATGAAGTCTGTGAGTCATAGGTTAGTTCATAACTTCATATATATATATATATAATATACAAGCGATGTATTTGTGGCTGTATGTAGTTTGTATGAACTGTGTAACTGCATAGAGACCCTAATTGATACTCCCCTGTCCCCAAAAAAGAAACTCATGTGTCAATTTTTCGTTCTATGAAAAGAGTCCTCTTTATGGTGATAGTAGTATAAAATGACGCCACATTCTCAAGTTTGCAGTCATACTTATAATAGAAAAGACAAAAAAATAGTAACAGAGGATAATGAATTTCACAACAGCATCAGGAAGGATAACTGTCGTATGGATGCAGTGCCCCCTATTTGGAGTCCTCCTAGTTTGCCAATTGTGATTTCAGAGAACCATTTTTCTGTCCTAAACTAATAGAATTATTGTTGTTGTTATCTTGGATAAGTAGGAGGAAAGAGTTAACAGAAGTCTACAGTTTCTGCATGAAATTTCAACTGTGTCTGAAGTAGATGCAAGTTCTACACATAAATGCATCAGAATGTCCTTTAGTATTGATGAACAGTTCATATATAATTATATAAGACCACCTTTGGCTTGACACTATTCTCCCGGGAAGGATTAACATGTTTGCTAGAAATTAAGGAGTTCCTCTCACCAATTTATTTTTGGGTGTACTGCACTTTATATGTTGTGTGCTTTTATTATGATAGTTAATGCTATTCAGTTATCAGGTGACGTGATAATGTCAACACCTCCAGCTTCATTGAAGTATTTGCAATATACTTTTCCACCTTCCAGGCGGTTCATGATAAACTTCTTACTTGTTACTTATCCTTATGAAAGTGCATATGCCTGGCAATGGAGAACCTTACCAAAGTTATGTTTCTGTTGTCTAGTTCAATCTTCTTCAATCCGCATATCAAAGTAAGTCATGGAACATCCGAAATGGCTATGGACCTATACAAAAGAAATCCATTGTTTTATGCATACTTGTAGAAGATATATAATTATAAGATAACCATAACTTGTTCAAGCCAGTGGATTTGAGGGCTGTATAAACTATGTGTTACATTGTGTGAGCCTAAAAAGACACAAAGACACAACATTGAGCCTGTACTTTGCAAAACTCATGAGTTAGTTAATGGTTCAGTGATCTTAATCTTTTCATGATCCGTTACTGCATATCTTTTCTTTGGTTTATTCAAACTTCATAGCTCATTTCAAATCATCAACCCTTGTGAAGATTGGCATTTTAATACTTACTAAAGTGGTTTTCTCATAAACAGTCGGCTTCACCTTCACCAAAGCTCAATATTTAATCCACATACTTGGTAACTCCAATGTTGAATCCTTGAGTGCAAGAAATCATTTTGGAGAGAGATTCAATGAGATAGCTTTGACAAATTTTTCAGTCATGAACATCCTAACTCATATTGGTGGGAAGAAACCTAAGGATGCTTTAACTTCCTAGCCATATTCCAGTTAGCATTTCTAGATATATTGTCGACTCTCTCTGTTGTTCATTAATCATTATAGTTGTAAATATAGTTGAAAAACCTAATAATGAATAAAACATATACCATCTTTATCAAACAGTTTCTTTAATGGTGATTATTCTTTTAAATTGCTCAGGAGGAAGGCATGGTTAGTTAAGAGCAGTTTGGATGGCAGCGGATTGAATTCTCCTCCTGAAAATAGCAGCAGCGGTCGGTCTCGGCTTATTAGAGTTCTTAAAGATCTTCAAATGAAGTTGTCTGCAAAAGTTCAGGAAATCAAGACTGCATTACCTATGAAATTGCTCTTTTTCTTGGTGGGATTTTATTGTGCAACAGCTTTTGCCACCGTCATCGGACAAACTGGTGACTGGGATGTCTTATCTGCTGGTTTGGCAGTGATTGTGGTTGAGGGAATCGGTGCTCTCATGTATAACACTTCTTTTCCTTTACTGAGAAAGATTAAGAGCCTTATTTCTATGTTTAATTATTGGAAGGCTGGGCTTACTCTGGGTCTTTTCTTGGACGCATTTAAGTATGAAACAGATAACATTCTTGGGTTAACTACTAACCCTTTCAATTTTGATTTAGGTGTGTTCCCAATGTTCTTATGACAATTCTCTTTTTAAAAAGCCTGTTCCCTACTTTTCTTAGGTACCTTTTAAACGTGGTTGATGAAACTCGTTTTTCAGAAGAGTGCATAACAACACAAGATTGGCAAATGCAGACTGATATTGCAGGCTTGGAACCTGATGGGGTTTTGCCATTCAAAGTTTTTTTGAAGTAGTTGATTTGACAGCATGATGTGGTGTTGTAAATTTTTTTTCTTATTTTTAAATGTCCAGTTTGTGGGTAATGCTTGTTCCTTCAATATGATACATCTAACCGCAAGATGAACTATGTGCTCCCACAAAATGTCACTGCTGCTTATCAAATTCTACTTTGCTAAATCACATATCTGCCTTGCAGTGTTTCTGGTCTTTCCGAGCTTGTTGAATTAGATAATGTAGTGAGAAAAGGATTGAAATATTGAGCTGGGATAATGTTTTTGCCATATCAAATTCGCAGAGAACAATGGACTTCTACTTAAATGAGCTACCCGCTTCAAAGTTTTTAACAAATTTGATTACTTAAAAGGATAGCTTGGGAACTAATGTGAACAAAAAGCACAGGTATATAACTTGCATGTTAATATTAAATTACTACATTGTTGTGCTAGGTAACGCTTCTCAATCCATGAAGCGAATAAAATCAAAACAAGCAGCTAGCTAAAATAAAAAAACAAGCTGCTTAGCTAATATCTTGTATTGTGAGTGTATTTTGAATTAAGCCACCTTTCACCTCTTTGCAGTCGGGCGGCCATTGACAATCTGAACTAATTTTGCAATGGTGAGATAGAAAAACTTTAAGTAAAACAGGTCTTTGCGACACAGTAGCTTTATCTTTTATGGATAAGTCTACATACACTACTTCAAAACACTACTCCAAACACTACATTGCACATCCAACCATTAAAAAGTGGGACCTGATGTGGATTTCCGTGTCAGGTCCCACTTTTTAATGGTTGGATGTGCAATGTAGTGTTTGGAGCAGTGTACATAAACTTATTCATCTTTTATAAGCTCTGTGTTACTAAATCCCTACTTATATTTCCACTAAAAGTATGGTTTCATGTCAGTCAGGATGGCCGAGTGGTCTAAGGCGCCAGACTCAAGTTCTGGTCTTCGTGAGAGGGCGTGGGTTCAAATCCCACTTCTGACAAAATAATTTTATTTTGGGAAAATGGTTGGTCGTTATCCCTATCCCTTGTGCACCAAAATAAAGGGTGAAAGTTCAAACCTTGACAATGGCTAAGGAAGGAAGGTTGTTTATGATTAAACTAGCAAAACAAAAATTAAAAAAAAAAATAGTATAAAATGAGTAGCAACGTTAGTATAGAAGGACAAAAAATGCAATAACAAAGTCACCTTTTCCTCCTCCCTTTAAGTGACTTACAAGTATAGTTTAAGCAACATCAACCTAGGTATACATATTAAGTACAACAGCCAGAGTTCATGGACCTTGGCCTTCATGTCAAGTTGATTTTCACTGTAAGCACCAAGTTTTAGACATGATTCAGAAACCCAACGCCGACCCATTTTGTAGGAATTGAATTACAAGCCATGAGCAAATTCATTGTCGACCATTTAGAAGAATAAATATATACTTTGCTCAGAAATTGCAGGTCCTAATGAAAATATTTTGACAGCCGCAAGTCACGAAATGCAGCTTCCTAATTCAGCGACTTTCTTTTGGACTCTGGTTAATAAGCTATCTTCCTCCTAATAAGCCAATATGAACAACTTGGTTTTGGAACATAATTTCATCTACAAGTCCAACCCTCTCTCCTCCATCATCAATTTCACTCTCTCTACATCCTCCAAACGACCTGCATTGCTATATATTTTCATCAAAATCTCAAAATTGTGCTCATTATCTAATTCCAACTCAAAAAGAATTCCAGCAGCAATCTCCCCAATATCCACATTGCCGTGAAGGTAACAAGCATAAAGCAATGCTCCCCAGACAGTTGGACCTGGTTCATATTCCATTTTATTCTTTATGATGTCATAAGCTTCATTGATCAACCCTGCTCTTCCATAAAGATTCACCATACAAGCATAGTGTTCCATGATCGGACTTATTCTGTAAATTTCTGTCATCATTGTAAACAACTCCTCCCCGTCTTTCACCATTCCCAAATGAGCACAAGTTGACAACAGTGACACAAATGTGACCCCATCTGGCAAAATATTTTCACTCACCATCTGCTTGAAGTACACTAAGGCTTCTGGATGCTTACAATGAGCTGAAATTATAGAGTTCCAAGAAACCAAGTCTCTTTCAGGCATCTGATTAAACAACCAACTCGCTTGAGCCAACTTGCCATGATGAGAGTACAAAACAATTAACGAATTTGCAATTGATAATTTCCAATCATCTCCATGACGTAGAACCCATCCATGAATTTGAGCACCAAGTTTCATAGACAACCCACCTGCAAGAATTGTAGATATAGAAACCGAGTCAGGCTCAAATGCATCTTTCATCATCAGCTGAAATATACGCAGTGCCTCGTGTAGAAGCCCGTGTCGAATATACCCAGTAAGCATTGAATTCCAAGAAACCAAGTCCTTGCACACAATTCCATCGAAAACTTTCCTAGCCTTCACAATGTCACCACATTTAGCATACATGTCAACTAGCCCATTAAGGACAAACCCATCGTCTCCTAGTCCATGACGAATAACGTGGCGATGAATTTCCTCACCAACATGAATCAACCCAATCCCTCCACAAGCTTTCAACACACGAGGAAACGTGAACCTGTCAGGCTCCACACCATCTTCCTCCATTTGAAAGTACAGTGCCAATGCATCTTCATATAAACCCAGCTCAGCATACCCCGAAATTAGCGAATTCCAAGGAAAAGCATACACGTCCCTCTGGGACATTTTATCAAACAGGTGGTGAGCCTCGTCAATGAGCCCATTGGCAGCATATAACCTGAGAAGCTTAGACGACAGACCCACATTTCTACGTAAAAGGTTTTGGGGT
The DNA here is from genome assembly GCA_034770075.1 of Aralia elata. Lineage (NCBI taxonomy): Eukaryota > Viridiplantae > Streptophyta > Magnoliopsida > Apiales > Araliaceae > Aralia > Aralia elata. The sequence goes on along the minus strand of CM068385.1, from coordinate 108,263,192 downwards.
ATAAGGCGATGAATTCTAATACCGTGATCAATGGCTTGTAAGTGAAAGCAAGTTTCAAGGATTGAAGAGAAAGTTTGGGTATCAATTTTTATGCCATTGTTAACAGAGGCTTCAAGATTTTTGACTACAGTGTCAAGGGCTTGGAGTTTTGTTTGGGGGTATTCTTTCTGTTTGATAAGAAGCGGTGGTGGAGATGTTTTTGGAAATGAGAGTGGATGAACAATGTGTTTCTGTTTTTTAAGTTTCTGTCTCTTTGTTTTGTTGTTCTTTAGAGTGCAGCCAAGGGTGTATGAAGAAGAAGAAGAGTAGATGGTGTGGAGGAGGAGGATTGGACATTGTAAGGTGAGGCCCATTTGACGTGGAAGAACGAACTTTTGGGATCTTCCCAATTTCAAAATGATAAATTTAGTTGATTATTTTAGTGGAAGAACTGAGGGATTTGTAATGTTGTTATATAGCTAGATATTCCCTTTCATTTTCGTACTCTTATTATGATATTCAATGTTATTTAAAATTTCAATTAATATTTTTTAATTAGTAGTATTTTTTAGATTTCTTACAATTTTATCAACCAAAAGTAAAAAATTAAATTTTAGAATACCGTGAATTAATTTCAAAAAATAAAGTGACATTTTGTTGTAATCGAAAATTGAAGTTAAAAGTATAAATTAACTGATACCAAAACTTTTGAGAGTAGAAAAATGATTTACGCATTACTATTGTTTTTTTTTTTTTAAAAAAACACTTGCTTACAAGTTAATGTGAAAAGTGAAAGAAACAAATACTACATATAATATAGGAAGAAAAATTCAGTTCAATAAATTGTTACTAACAGACAAAGAACTATTGATTTAGATAATCGTGGGTGGGGTACCCATGAACTATTTATTGTTTACAACTCTCTTGATTTCTACTATTGTTTACAACTCTGTTGATTTCTCTTCGCCGCTGTGGAAGCACATCAATTATCTGGAAAGCACAAGGCAGTGCAAAAAAAGAATTTTTTATGAACCCAGTTGTAAATACATAATGAGCAGCATAGATAATTTAATCGTTAGAGCATCTCCATCAAGGTTCCAAAACTTCAATCCTAGACTAAATATAATCTAAGACTCATACTCCCTTTCCACCGGCTAGACTAAATATAATCAAGTAGATTTTTTGATGGATCCAAAGGACTATATCAAGGAATCTAATTTTGGTAGACTATAATTTTTAATATATTTTAATGGGAGGGTGGGGATAAAGAAGAAGAAAAAGAAAAAGAGAATAATTTTTTTTGAATTCATTGATTATTTTAATATTTTTATATAATAGTCCACGGGATAGTCCATATGCTGGAAGAATTGAAGACTAAAAGACATTTGCTGATGTCATATGGACTAAATATAGTCAACGGGATAGTCCATCGACCGGAGATGCTCTTAAGTGTGTGAAACTATTATCTACCTTCTATGTGATGTAAACATGAGCAATAATAAACAAAGTGAGATGCTTTATGAAGTAGAAAATAAAGTACATACTTCCATGCATCAAAAACTGAGCGAACTCGTTCAAAGATCTCATCTTCTGTCCCTGTACCGTTGATCTGCATGCAAAAGTTTCCATTACTAAAACCTACAAATAATTCTTAGGAAATATACTCAACCAAATTAGCAAAACAGCAATACAAACTGAATAACTGGAAGACGCCGTAGATGCACAGAAACACAGAAAATTGAGCAAAAACCATTCGGCGAATTATAAAAATGTTCTACTTTTAGTTCGATGATTTTCTGAATAAAAAATTCTAAAGAAATAAGCATTATAAAGTCTCAGTAATAGGAAGACATAATACCTTATAAAGTATTCCTTTGTCAGAGTAGTAATTGATGACAGGAAGATTCAAAGATCTAAACATTTTAAGGCGTTCCTTGACCGTATCGATATTATCATCAACCCGCCCCTGTACCAAATCAATATCCCAAAAAATATTGTAAGAGGGAGGGACGGTTTTATGTCATTTCTTTAAGTTATAAAATGAATAGCACCTCATTACGGCTTAGCACTCGCTTCACCATCTCTTCTTCAGGGCAATCAAAGAAAAGCACAATATTTGGTTCTGCTCCAATCTGGTACTAACATTCTGATAGTTAATATCTTGCAACAACGTTAAAATGAAACAAACAATTTCAGATTCTTTGGTTTTAGGCTTTTTTTTTTTTTTTTTACAGCACTGCTCGAGAAACATATGGTAGTCAGTAGATGGATAGAATGAGGAGATATGGCTTCCATAAATCATAAAAACTCACAATATGTTCATACGCGATGCGGTTCTGTTCAGTTCTTGGAAACCCATCAATGAGGAATTTATCATTGTCAGTGGATTCAATTGCCCTCTGAATCAATTTGACTGTCACCTCCGAAGGAACAATTTTTCCTTTCTTGATTGAGCTAAGAATCATGGCACTGAAATCGTATCTAAGCATCAATGTGTGACATCACAAAATGTGAATGTGTGTGGAAGAAAAGATTATTAGCTAAAAGGAATTAACAATCATACCCATTCTCGCTATTTGAAGAAATTTCCTTTCTTAACAGATCACCAGCACTTATATGGGTGAATCCAAAGGCCTCAACAATCTTTGAACATTGTGTACCTTTTCCACTACCAGGGCCTCCTGAAAGCACAGATATGAAGGATAAGCATTCTCACAGATTTGAGTATTGCTGCAAGCAGTAATTCAGATAAAAAGTCCACAACATCGTCATTTTGCATGATCTTGTGTCTTTTAATTGAGGGGCAAAAAAGTACACAGGAAATGTACTTAATGTGAGTATCATTGCCCAGACTAAAGGAAAAAGGTTTGGGTTATTGCAAATATTCATTGTTCATTTTAGTGAGAGTATGCCAAAATTAAAGTTGGTAATGAAAGACGTCATTTGCGCACAACTTATTCCTTCAACCTGTGCAGGAGAAGGTTTCGCAGGGACTCAAGTGAGATGAGGTTTAAGTTGCTTTAGATATTTGCAGACTGCTAGAAAAGAGCTATAACCAGAAATCAGGGTAATCGTTTAAATAACAATAATATAATCAACAATAATTTACTATAATAGCAATAGGAGAAAACAATACCAGAAAGAACTAAGTCACTTTTTTGACCATAATAAAAAGAGTCCTGCTATACATTGCGAAAGTTTTCAGCCGAATTATGATTGTTACGTATGTGCATACATGAGATAGGTAAGAATTAAGAAAGGTCCTACTTTAATTTATTCTATTTTATCGCATACATTTTCACGTTGGTCGCAATCCAATTTCGTCAAATATTTGTCGACATGTATATCATTTTCCTAATAAAAATTAAGTTTCTGACCAGAATAAAATTTAAGTCTCTTAATTATGTAAAGATATTTACCCAAGACAAAAGTGATGAATGGAGTTTTCTCTTTTGCGAAGATTCCACCTCCTGCCTGCATCCAAATAAGTAATTTACATAACATAAACATTCCACCTGGGAAACAGAAAAAAATCCAGTCACTGGAACAACATGGATACTCTTTAGAAATACCTTCTTCCATGAGGGCATACTTCTAGGAAATATTAGTGAAGCAACTTCTCATTAAAATTCGAGAACTGGAAGAATCTATTCAACAATTTACAAGCCCAGGAAATAATCAGAAAATGACACTCATAGTTTAAAAGTTTTCAAGTTGATTGGGTTTGCTGAAGGTATGATTATTCAAAACTAGGCGTGGTATGAAACCCCCTACTCCATACGAGCTTAGCTCTTGGATATTGAAGGAGGAAGAGAAGACTACAAAGGCCTTTGTTGAGGAGGTAAAGAAGACTTGGGCACATACGGGGGTGTCAATCTTGTCGGATGGTTGGAAAGATATTAGGGAAAGACAACTAATAAACTTTCTTGTAAACAACTCCCATGGCAATGTATTTTTGAAATCTGTTGATGCATCTGATGCAATTAAAGATGCTAATTTAATGTTTAAACTACTTGATGAGGTTGTTGAGGAAGTGGGAGAAGACCTTGTCATTCAAGTAGCTACTGACAATGCATCTAATTATAAGGCAGGCGGCGGGGAGAATGTTAATGGAGAAGAGGCCACGTATGTGGTGGACACCGTGTGCCGTGCATTGCATCGATTTGATGCTTGAGAAGCTTGGAGAGTTGCCTCAACATAAAAATGCTTTGACAAAGGCAAAGAAGGTAATTACTATTATTATTAATTATTATTATTTGGTTATAATTTTTTTTTATTAAAATTTCAAAGAATACTTGAATTATTATTATTTTTTGATGAATGTCATTATGTAATTGTAGGTAAGCAACTTCATATATAATCATGGATGGGTCTTGGCATTAATGAGGGCCAACACTAATAAAGACCTTGTTCGGCCAGCCGCCACTAGATTTGTCACTGCTTATTTAAGTTTGCAGAGTATGCATAGTTTGAGACAGCCTCTGGAGGCAATGTTTATATCTAGGGAGTGGGCAAATTGTACTTGGGCAAAAAAACCTGAAGGTAAAGAGGCGAGAAAAATCATTCTAAGTGATAGGAATTTTTGGGGTAGTGATAGGAATATGCAATTAAGACCATAAAACCTCTAGTAAGTGTATTGAGGATGGCAGATTCAGAGAAGGTGCCGGGAATGGAATTTTTATATGGTGCCATGGACAATGCAAAAGAAGAGATTGCAAAAAAATTGGATAATGAGGAGGGGGCCTATAAAGAGATATGGAGCATAATAGATGCTAAGTGGGACAATCAATTGCATCGGCATTTGCACGCTGCTGCATATTTTTTGAATCCTTATTTTCAATATGATGACAATTTTTGTGCCAATGTGGAAGTTAAGGTGGGATTGTATGCTTGTATGGAAAAGCTTATTCCTAACTCCGAGGAAAGAGAGAAAGCTAATTTGCAATTAGATGCATTTCGATTGAGGCAAGGGTTATTTGGCTACACAAATGCCAAAAACACATGTAAGAAACATGCTCCCGATAAGTACCGTTGATTAATATATGGCTATCAGGCTATGCTTTCATTTTGATTAAATGTTGTACCGGTGAGACTGATATATGTTTTAATATTGATTAAGCTGATTGGTGGATCGCATTTGGAGATGAAGCTCCAGAATTGAGAAACTTTGCAGTGAAGATTTTGAGTTTAACTTGCTCATCTTCGGCGTGTGAGCGTAATTGGAGTACTTTCAGTTAGGTATTTATTAGATATAAATCATTTTATATTCTCAAATCTATTTTTTAAAATTTTATGAGATCTCACTAATGCTCAATTACTTGTAATATAGATACATACAAAGAGAAGGAATCGACTGCCCGCATCCAGGCTTAACTCATTGGCTTACATTATGTACAATAAAAAATTTGAAAGATCGACACATCAAGAAAAAGGCACTAACGGAAGAAGAGGATCCATTGGTTGTTAATAGTGTGCCATCTGATAATGAGTGGGTTGCGGGAGAAACTGATGAAAATATCTCGAGAGTGAACCTTGAGCTTGATGATATGGAGGAGGAGGATGAAGGGACTCATGGGAATGAAAGGACAGTTGGAGGAGAAGAGAGTCAATTGACTAATGTGAGGGAGACTACACTTGGAGGGAAAGGGACTCGGGGAACAACAAGTAAACAAGAAAGTCAAAAGAGAAAGACTTTGCAGTCAAAAACTAAAACAAAAGGTTAGTGTCATTACTTAAGTATTCTTTAAAGTGTTCTTTAGAAAAACATACTCACTAGTCATTATATATATTCACTTGTTTATTTATAGATAAAGGGAAGGGATTGCAATTGGTAGATGAAGAACCGGAGTTTGAAGATCCTCTTAGCAGTGACAATGAGGAGGATGACAAAGCTATTAGATACGATGATGATTCCATGGAGGATCCTCTTAGTGATGATAGGGATGATGATGGAGATGATGGTGGGGATGATGATGGATTTGATCCATTTTTCAGGCCACTGGATACGAATGATACACTACTTATATAGTGATGGATGATCACTATATAAGTAGTTGATGATATTATGTTGTTTTGATGTTTTGTAATGATAAATTAAGGTGACGTTGATTATTTATGTCTTTTATGACCTTGATTAAAATGATATTCATTTAATGATTTTATTAGTATCTTTTTATAATTTTTTGGGTACTTTTATGTTTTCAAATCGAGGCTTACGCCTCACTCCGCCTCGAGGCTTACGCCTCGCCTCATACGGAGAAAAATGCATCGTACCGCTTTTAGCTTTTTCAAACATTGAGTGGAGGTTCTACAAACAGACAAATAAAAAATGATCCCTCCCCCGTATCAAACGAAAAAAGCTAAACGCTACCCTATCAGAATCGAAGGCAATAAAAGAGACATTGATTACACCGCTGAGTCGTGAAACCATTCTAGTAGAAGACACTTGAAGGACAAATAGCAGTAAAAATCTGGGATGTAAGAGAAGGCATGATGAGATAGTTAATATGTAATCAGTATTCCTTCAAAGCAGGATAGCGAACACAACGCCTATTATCTGAGATAGGTGCTACAACATTGAGTCAATATGGATCAAAGTTCTTGCTAATCTGACAAGGCATCAATAAGAAGATGTTATATACCCGTTTCAATACTTCTGTACTAAGTGCTTCCCAAATCTTCAATCCATAGCTTGCCTGCACCTCAAAACATAAAATTTGGTAAGAAGTACGTAAAGGGGATTAAGCAATAGTGATAATGGCCCACCAGTACAAGAATGTAAAATTGAACCTTCAGAACTATAATGCCACATATGAGACATATGCATATAATTGCATCCACAGAAGCTAAAGACTAAACTAACATGAAAATCCAAGTGAGGTTGCTCAGTATGTTCCTAAAAATGCTTAAAAATTGTTTGGTATTTTCCTTAGGCTTGCAAAATGAACTTAAGGGAAGGATCACAAAATAATTAATTGAATTGAGTGATTATAAATTCAAGGTCCACCTCCTATTGCACAGCATTCCCATTTGCTGCTACAATTTCAAGGAATAACACCATCCAATTTAAACAAACGCAGAGCACCAAATAATATAGTGGTCATCATATAACCTACAAGAACTAATTTTGCCAGTAATCAGTCCAAGCATGAATGAAGTAAATTTATTTTCTAGCAATGGATAATCAAATAAAATCAACATTACATGAAAAAAATTATATGGAGTTTGAGCATATATAATTATTGTATGGGATGATCAGATCTATAACCTGATTAAGCTGAATATACGATTTCGACGAAGAAATCATTTGAGACACTGAACTCCCTCGCCTCCACATCTCTCTCGCTCTCCCTCTCTCTCTCTGAATTTTTACGATCCGAATCGGAGCTTAAAATTTGGCGTCTCAGGGAGACTTTCTGTCGAACACCTTCTGTGCCACGTGCAAGTTGCATTTGTCCGTACACTCATTTTTATTAGTTGGCGTTCTTCTGTTCGTTAAACCGGGAAGACGCTATTTCCGCTCCAGAAAACGACTCTCATACACTTGCACGACTATATAAGGTTTTGACTAAAAGACAAATTGCACCCTAAACTTTACTCCGGTGTTGATGTTTGCACCCCAAAGAAAAAAAGGTGTCTAAGTACACTTCATACTTTACTTATGTATAACAGATTGCACACTTTGCGCACTTAACCGGTCAAAAGTGACCGGCTAAGGCACAGATCCACACAAGAAGGGGTATTTTAGACTTTTTTTCTTCTTTATCTTCTCCAACGCTATAACAGAGTCACCGCCATTAATCTCGCTTCCAAATCTCTCTCCGGCACGCTCCCGCCGGAGCTCTCACAGCTCTCTCAGCTCAGAACCCTCGCCCTTCAAAGAAATTCACTCTCTGGATCCTTACCTTCTCTTGTCAATCTCTCTTCTCTTCAAGAATTTTTTCTAGATACCAACGCTTTCACTTCAATCCCCAAAGATTTCCTTCTGGGTCTCACTAATTTGCAAACTCTGAGCATTAGCGATAACCCAAAACTTTTCCAATGGCAAATTCCTTCATTTTTGACAGAAAGTAGTAGTTTGGGCACATTCACAGCTAGTAATTCAAGCATTGTTGGGTCAATCTCGAATTTCTTCGATTCATTCCCAAACTTGCAGAATCTGCGGCTTTCTTACAATACTCTCACTGGGATTTTACCCAAATCATTAGGGGGCTCGGAAATTCAGAATCTTTGGCTGAACAATCAGTTAGGAAATGGATTATCTGGTTCGATTGATGTGTTATCTTCCATGTCTCAGCTTTCTCAAGTTTGGCTTCAAGGCAATGCTTTCACCGGTCTGATCCCGGACCTGTCCAAATGTGTAAATCTGTTCGATTTACAGCTGAGGGATAATCAATTTACTGGGGTAATTCCTCCTTCTTTGATGGAGCTTCCTAAATTGATTAATATTTCTTTGCAGAACAATAAATTGCAGGGTCCGGTTCCGGTGTTTAAAAATGGTGTGACAAACACACTTGGGACTACCAATAGTTTCTGTACAGATACTCCCGGGCCTTGTGATCCTCAGGTGAATGTGCTTCTTGCTGTTGCTGGGGCTATTGGGTATCCGATGACACTGGCGGAGTCTTGGCAAGGGAATGATGCTTGTGCCAAATGGACATTTATCACTTGTGATTCACAGGGGAATAGTGTGACAGTTGTGAATTTTGCCAAGCAGCAATTTTTGGGTACGATTTCACCGGTTTTTGCGAATCTGACTTCGTTAAGGAATTTGTTGTTGAATGATAATGATCTTACAAGATCTATTCCAGAGAGCTTGACAACATTGCCTGACCTCCAAGTTCTTGATGTGTCCAATAATAATTTGAGTGGGCCTATACCAGTTTTTCGATCTACTGTGAAGTTTACCGATTGGTGAAATTACCTAGCCTCCTTCTTTGATTTGGAATATTTGTCTGATAACCAGCGACTAGACGCCTTGAACAAAATGTAACTTCTTTTTTCAATAAATGCAAACTACCGAGCTTACCCCTCTGCAATAAGACCTACCTCCTTAGCCGGTCACTTTTGACCGGTTAAGTGTGCAAAGTGTGCAATCTGTTATACATAAGTAAAGTATGAAGTGTACTTAGACACCTTTTTTTCTTTGGGGTGCAAACATCAACACCGGAGTAAAGTTTAGGGTGCAATTTGTCTTTTAGTCTAAGGTTTTTCCTCTTCGATTATCAAAATGGAGTGCCCATAGTGAGACTTTTGGGAGTGCAAAAATATCTAACTTATTGCTAAAGCGATCAATTGGGTCGGTCAAGGCCCATATTGGATTGTTCAGCTCATTTAAAACTCGTTTAAATTTAATTTAAGTGCGAGTTGAGTTAAATTTGAACCAAATTTAAGTTCAAAATATAATTATATTTTTGATTAAATAGATAATTTTGGTCGCTATACATATAATTTTTACGATTTTATAATTTAGCATGAACTGCTAAAATCTTGTTGAAATTTTGTAGTACTAACCTTTATTTCTCAAAGATTATACCATTAAGGTAAACTTAGAACACTATAAGAATGAAAATAAGAAGATAGGCAGCTAGTGGCATAAAATAACCTCCATAATAATTGTCAATTAATTTGATATTACAGAATCATTTAATAGTTGAAATATCTTCTTGGGTTTATGGGATGTTCATGATCGTTGATGGTATTTCCACAACTTCTTTTATTTTTTATGCATTGCAGACTACACCTCCAAGTTCAATAGTCTATAACAAAAAAATATGCGAGTAAGTACAAGACTGGATGAAAAAACCTTTTGCAGACCCACCTTTTTTACATACTTTACTCGTGTGAATAATACATTTTGAGAATTAATATTTTTATAAGAAAAATTGATATTTTTATAAAGTTTCTTTCAGATAAATAATAAACGGAACTCACACTAATGTGAATGAAATTTTGTGTAGATATCAAAATTTTCTTATAGTAATAACAATTCCCTATATTTTCACGTAAGTTAAAGTTTTGCCACGTTAACTATCCAAGTATTTTAGGTAATGGCAGCCTGCAACATAATTGAAAAAACAAAACGGTTAATGCTTATAGAAAATTGCTATTCTAAATTGTAGTGTCTCTCTGTTTGAGTTTAAATACGCTCATTTTTAATGGTTTTATTCCCATAAGTAAATTTATTAGTTCTATAATGTCATCTTTCATATTAGTGGACCCCTTTTCTATTATTTTAGAAGATTGTGAAATTAACAATTTTATTTGTATAAATAACAACCCCATTGATTAATTAAGAAAACAACTCAATGCTAAGCTTTTCTGCAGCACCAGTTAAAAAGGCACCAACAGAAGAAAACATAAAGTTGTAAAAGAAAGAGCCTTTACAAATAAGATAACTGCCTTTTTTTGCACCATTCATGACTAATGATCATTGCTAAAACTAATGCCTAACGGGAAATTGAATGATACTCATTCCATTTGTCATATTTTTTTATATTAAAATTTTTAAATTTATCTTGATAGTAATATAAAATAATACGATATCCTTAAAATAACTAACACAATTCTATTATCATGTCATTATTATTAATTTAATTAAATACCGGGAGTATAGAGATTGGAGTCCACTGTGTTTCAGTGCAAACAATTCTTTGTGCATTTTTCAGGGCCTTAAGGCTATAGACCTTATCAACAAAAATATATGAGAGCAAAGAAAAGTTTATTATAATTACAACTTTACACTTCGGCTGAACCCAAAATGAAATTGGTATTATACACATTTTTCAAGTGAATCTGAACAATAGGCAGAAATACGAGAAGCTACAAAAATAACCATGAAATTTTGACTTCAAAGCTGTCATGTATCATATCATTTTACACTACGGGAAGCTAAACTAAAAACAACACAAAATCTTTGCCTATTGATTTAAACATGTATACACAAGAAAACATGAGATTCAAAACAAATACAAGTACATGTTTTCTATTGCATCAAAATATATATATATATATATATATATATATATATATATATATTTCCACAAGCAAAAGTGACAGTTCCACGAGATCCTCTCACATGAGTAATAAATGGGTCTCACACTTATGTGAGAGAGACCTTGTAGAAATATTAATTTTTACTTGTGAAAATAACAATTTCCTATATATATATATATATATATAGAGAGAGAGAGAGAGAGAGAGGTGGACTATCAGTCTATCACCAGCTTCAATGGACCAAACTCAATCAGAGATACTTTGCACTTTGCATGGACAAAGAGCTTCCTGCAATGGATATGCGAACTCATCAATGTCTCGAATAAAACTAATTGCTAGCTTAATTTGAAGCGACCTTATAACAGTTGCCAAGCTTCTTTCCACATTTTACTGCAGGAAGACTAGTATCTTTGGATCAGGAGAAGATAAGACGCGAAAAGCTAGAAGCTAAGTTGAGATCAGGAGGATGAATTTGCAGTAGCAACCACATATTTATTTGTCATGGCACAGGTGGTTTGGAAGCTTCTACCGATTCTTTAGCACTCTTTATAAGCATATCATAATTGATAGAAGCCAGCTGGGACAAGTTCTGAAAACCAAACAAAATTGATGTTGCATTAGGTGCAGTAAATTTAGGTTAAAGGCCAAGACTGGCCACTGTATAGAAATAAACTCACTCCTGTCATCCATCTTCAATGAAAATAAAAATCTTAAGCTAAAAACTCATTCACCTATACCACCATCACTCCCCATAAAAATAGGGTGCTCATTCACTAAATGTTCAGAAGCGATGATGCGCGAAGGACATTATTTATTATCAACATGATCTATTATCAACTAATATTTAGGTCTCGCAAGTTTTACCTTGAATGAAAAATTACTGAATGAGTACTTCACGTCAAGGGTTGGACCACTGAAGTCTGCTAAATTACCAAATTCATCCCCCTGCATCCACGGCACTTAATGATTAGGATACAAATGAGATATATGCATTAACTTTTCCTTTGTGCTTAGCAACAAGGAGACTCAAATCCCAGACACCAAGGGTGAAGGGCAAAATATAAACCTCATCGAAAGACCTGGTGGTAATTAGATCTATATGAATGATTTCATTCCAGAGCAAAAATCTGACCAAATAGTCAACTTTTGATTTATCCACTTTGATAATTTGAAGTTCTTAGTTGAAACTCAGTAGAACCATTCTACCAAGGTAAAATGGTGTCTGGGGATGAACAGGGCTCGGAAGGAAGTAATGCTTTATAAAAGTCAAACTCTTTACTAGTCTCTTTTGTCAATCAAATCAAGTTACATCAAATAATATGCAGAGATATTCACAAAGTATTATGTAATATTGTATTCGTACATCTTCATCCTGCACGTTGCTGTATGAACTACTGCTGCAGGAGACACTGCCAGTTTCAGTCATTTCGTCGAAGTCACTACCTCCATGGATATGTTCATTTTCTGGATTCCAAATGTACCGACTCATAAAATAACTAGTGTCAAGTGCTTCAGCCGACGGTATGAATGTGGCCTGCAGGTAGTTAGGGAACATTTACTGAACACTGCGAACTTACCAACATTTACTTGCATGTGTTTGGGAAAGGAAAGAAAACATAGACTCACCTTCTGCCTTGCAAGTGTGTCCCAATTGATGTCTTTGAAAAAAGGATGATTTTTTACCTACCAAAACAGTATATTACAGATATTTTTCTTAATTTGTTTTGCTATCATTAGTTGAAAATAAGTCCAGATCAAACACGGAAATTATTCTACCTCTCTTGCTCCTGTTGAACCTAATCTTTGGACTGGATTGTCAATCAGCAACCTAAATTATAGAGAAAATACTGTTTTAAGTACACATGTAGAAAGGAATTATGCAATTTCTGGGTTAAATAACCATCAATCAGTAATCCATATAATTATAAAATTACCTTCAACCTAGGCCCTGTTATAAGCCTTTCTAAAATCAAATCATATGATGTTTATCGACAACTTCTTCAACTTATTTCAATTTCTTGTCTTATTAAACTTGAGAAGAATCAAGTCAAGGTTAAGGGGCACTAATTCTTAGATTACTTTTAAGTACACATGTAGAAAGGAATTATGCAATTTCTGGGTTAAATAACCATCAATCAGTAATCCATATAATTATAAAATTACCTTCAACCTAAGCCCTGTTGTAAGCCTTTCTAAAATCAAATCATATGATGTTTATCGACAACTTCTTCAACTTATTTGAATTTCTTGTTTTATTAAACTTGAGAAGAATCAAGTCAAGGTTAAGGGGCACTAATTCTTAGATTACTTGTGCTATCAAATCATACTACGAGTTAACCCACAATTTTTTAAAGGGGCCGCTTAATGAGTTATTGGTTGGCCTGTCATTAGTACAACTTAATATCCTTAAATTAGCAATAAGCTTATTTGAACAAGATCACTTTTTATTTCTCATTGAATCTTCCCTGCATAACGGTGCCTACTCTGGCTAAAATTTAGCACTGACCTCTTTACTAATCCTTCGTTCCAGTAAACAATGCATTTCCTACACATCATGAGTATCCTTAAACATTACTTTTTTGTATGGATCAGGACCTGAAGGATTCATAAACTCTCCTCAGATTTCCATAATAAATTGCTAAATTTACCGACTGTGTTTTGTCAAATCTGTTTAAAAATGTCTTTCTGCAGGTTTAAAGTGTAGTAAAAATTAAGCATGTTCTTTATCAGATTATTCGTCCATCAATACTTGGTAGCACCTATGACTAATGATTTATTTGACCTGTCAGAGAGGACAAAGGAGTTTTATTACTGATCATGGCACCCAAATACTGCAATTTTCTCTTTTGGCAAGGAATGAGGAAATACATGTTGGCTATCATCCACTTGCTGTTATCATCATCCACCTTTCTTTTCAAAGGCCTTTGTACCCTATATGCTTGGGAAATTAATAGGGTTAACAAACTTGCTTCCAAAATTTGTTAGCTCATGCCTCGAGCGAAGCCATCTAGGAATATTAAGTTTTGAAACTTTATGAGCACAGTTGTTATTACAAGGTAACTTTGCTATATTGAGTTTGGATCAAATTTTCGCAACTGTTACCTTGTCATCAAATGAATATTAGTTTAATTTTTTAATTCCCTTTGTATTTTATTTTATGAAGGATAAAAGAATACTATCAATAATGACTAGCATGACACTAGTAGCGCATTTAGACTCGTGAATAATCCCTAATTCCCCTTTGTTTCCCTTTCAAGGGAAGTTAAAGCTAGAAAACAATTAATAAAGGAGGAAAAAGACACTGCATATGATTTTTTTTTACTCCCAGAACTTACTTGTCAATCAAATCATGTGCCGTAGAGCTCATTTCCTCCGGTACTTTGGGCCAGGGTATGTCTCGGTTCATAATGTTGTTAAAAATTTTCTGCCAACAGAATAGGAACATAAATGCTTAGAGAGTAATACAACAACATCAAGATTAATTTCCAATGTCAGATTCAATATCTGGGTTATATGAAGGAGGATGCAGGTTTGGAGCCCATCACAATTTTATTAGATATAAGTCAATGACACGTATCAAAATACCATGTATTGATCTTGATTTGATTTATATAAACTTCCAAGTTTTTATGAGAGAAAAAAAAAGATTCTATTAGAAAAGATATTGATTATGAAATGATAAGTCACTTCTAAACTAAAAAAGGGCTCCAGTCCCTCTGCAAATCGAAACACAATCTCACCCATCTGTAAAGAGCAAAAGGAGCAAGGAAGGGGATCCTGTCCAAGAGGAAATGAGAGGATATGAACTGGTCGCTAAAAGTTCGAGCATCTCTTCATCCAAATACCTAGCAAAGCAACCAGAGCACCTTACCATCTCCCTTCCTACCAAAGCTCTAAAACCTGGTAGAAAAAAAAACCTTGAACCCCCATTTGGTAATACCCAACATTCACCAAAAAACCCCAAATAAATTTTCAAATTTGTTCTACTATATTTCTTATTTTCATCTGTTTGTTCACTGCCTGATGGCTCGGTGGTTGTGGTGTTACTTGTTAGGCGTGTTAACTGAATAATGGGTTTGTCCCTTTTCGGTGGAAGACCTTTGATCTCTTATGCAGCTCCCAAGGTTTTGTAAGTGGTAATGATAGGAAGTTTTTTTGGAGGTGTGTTTGTATCTCCATTTTGTGGGGAGTTTGGATTGAGAAACATGCTAAGCTTTTTTGTGGTTGGGCAATCAATATCAATTCACTTTGGAATAAAGTGTCTTTTTTATTTGTCATTGGGCTCATACATCGGGAGTTTTTCGAGGAATTTCATTGTCACGTCTTTATAGGGATTTGCAGCCGGTGCTTCACTAATGTCTCGATGTTTTTTTTCCGCTCATTTTGTTTTTTTTGGAGGACTTCTTGTCTTCACATGCATTGTAATTTCTTCTCCCATCATCATCGAAATCTTCTTCTTCTTATATATATATATATATAGTACGTCAAGCGAATTATCAAGGTGATCAAGATGAGATGGGCCTAACTTACCTTCTTGTCACTCGCTTCATGATTATTCAAAGTGATAATACCTATTCATATAATTTAGTTTGACAAGTTGGGGCGAACAAAAAAAAAATTATAGTAAGAGTTTGGTGTTAATTTACATGAACAAATAGTGGCTTTTTATCTAACGAATATGTTTCCATCTAGATGCAAAAGAATCACAAGGATTGTGCAGGGCCTCAGAAAATGTTTTCATGCAGAAATTATGAAATTAGAAGTAGAAGTAAACTAACATATCAGTTACAAATTGCAGAAGCATATGGAAATGGAATGCAAAATTATGTCAGTATCCTGTTGAAGTAAGTTAAAACTAACAATTATTAAATACTTAATTATTATTGTTATTATTTTGATCGTCGTCCTTTGAAAGTGTATGGATCATATTTACATGTCTACCTGAGGATGTGCAGCATTAAAAGGCGGAATACCGACGAGAAGCTCAAACAGAATAACACCTACTGACCACCAATCCGCTGTCGCACCTACAAAAGAGAATGGGGTGAAAAGATAATAAAATACCAAATAAAAAGTAAAGAATAATAGTTATTTCATACAAATATGTATTATCCTGTCAGCAATTAGAATCCGAACCATGTCCCATGCCAAGAAGTATTTCAGGTGCCAAATAGTCAGGGGTGCCAATGACTGAATGCTTTTGGCGCTGCTCTCTTTTGAATGATGATTGTGCTTCTGTTTCAGGTTCATCCTGAAGAAGAGCAGCACTGCTGACTGATGGACCTGACAAGTCATCTGTGCTGTTGATGAGACCAACCTTGGAGAGTCCAAAATCTGTCAACTGTAACAGAATGCATTAGATTGTGAGATATGATGAGTGTTATCACCAACTATCATAGCAGAACAAACAAGATAAGAGTTAAACAAGAGAGCCCAACCCTACAAGAGTAAGAGGATGCATAAAAAGGATAATTCAATAATAGTCTCTTTAGATTTGGGCTTTGCATGAATGACATACATGGAAACATTAAGGAAAACCTAGGTCTCTTTATCAAAGGAAATAGACCAACTTGTAAAGGCTGACAATACATACACTTAAATGCAAAACAATCACTTCAACGCACTCTGTTTAGAGTTTCTGATAATCTATTCAGAGTCCTAAATGTCTAGTTCAATCAAGGGATAATATCAAGAAATTTGAGTCCTAGTGTTCCATTACATAGATATAGCAGCATTGAATATCCAGAAAGGTCTTCAGAAGGTTCACTAATATAATTTATAATTGAGCCACATCAAGACTTCATACACCCCAGATGTGTGAATACATTTTCCCAAATCCTCCTGATGGCACATTGTAAAATCATCAACCTAACAGTACCAGTAGGAATTAAAACCCACTAGGTATATGATGTGGTGGTCTGGCCTCCACAAATAAGTTTTGTACTGTATAGCATATGAATCTAGCTTGTACCAAAATATTCAGAGTACGAGACATTATATTACATCTATTAATTCTTTGAATAGAACATCTAGTTTTAAGGAAAACCCAAGTTTTTCACATAAGATACCTAGTCTGCTTCAAAATTATTACCCCTTAGAACCCAAAGTGAAAGAGATGGTCTGTACTGAATAACGTTATCTAAGAAACAAACTGCTTGGCAGTCATCTTCATCAAGGTCCCATAAGTCAATCATTGTTCATCTAAGCAAACAAATTGAAGATACATTTCTTTTTCTTCTATTAAGATAAAAGTTATTAGAATGAAGAAAGAGGTAATACGGACAAGAAGTCCACCAAAAGAAACAAACTATACAAAATAAGTGGAAAAAATCCCTCAACACCCTCAGTGGATAACTACTCTCCAATCAGTATGTAAATCAGACAAAGACACCAATGAAAAGCACCAAGCATCAAGGCCCATAATGGGGCATAAAAAGAAACTCTGTCCCAAGGGAATATCCTACTTTCATGTCGAATATCTAAAATATTAAATTATCTTTTAAGAATCTCATATTAACACATTCATATAACTTTGTTAGAACCTAGTATGTAAATCCATGCCCATAAGAGGAATAAAGAATAGTGAATACATCACATCACATAGTGATTCCCTTGTGTAATCCGTAAGAAAATAAACATCTACATTTACTAAATATTGACCTTGATATGACCATCTGGACCTATCAACAAGTTGTCTGGCTTCAGGTCTCTATGAATGACATTTAAGGAATGCAAGTACTCCAAAGCAAGAACCTGAAATTTAATTAAGAAGGAAATCATGGAGTAGGATAAATAAAAAAATAAAAAATAAAAAAAGGTTTGGAGTGAATCAAGAGCGTCAGCATGTCCTTACAAGTTCTGCAATATATATGCGTGCCATGTCTTCTTCCAAACAGCCTAGATTTCTCAACAGAGAAAAAAGATCTCCTCCATTCAGGTACTCCATGACCAGATAGAGATTATCCCTACAGGTGAAAGAATAGAAAAAACGGACCTGTTCATCATAAGAATATGACCGCATTAGAAAGTATGTCTACAAGCTGTGTGTACCTTAATAAAACACAAACTGCAGGACCTACTCACCACAAACGGATTTCGAACTGATATTAGGATATCACGCTCGGCCAAAATGCTTTCAACTGCATTTTTACGAATCATATCAGCCTTTTTCAAAACCTGAAAAATCTTTAATTAGATGATCTGTTTCCAGGCAACATTTGCCTTACATGTGATATAGCTTATGCAAGGATGCAATGGCGAACAATTGAGGTTTGTAGTAATGTCAATTGTGTTAATCAGAATTGTTTTTCTTCTACAAATAGCCTATAAAAGCTTCATCCACAATAATCCAGCTACAGTTTTTCAGCAGTATACTTCGAAGTTTTATGTATTATAGATTAGCTGTAACATCTTCACTTCCGCATTTGCAAGTATATTATTAACATGAAGAACAAAAATGTTTCGGGTAATCAAAATATGAATACTCAACAGCGTAATTAATTTTTCTTCATATTCCTTGTGTCATTGAACTTGTCCATGTTCCAGGAAGAAAGAACGCATCTATCTTCAATGGTGGATAATTTTATTTATTTCCTTTTGGTCGGTGAAAGACAAGACCTATAGGAGCTTTGCGATGGTTTTGGAGAACTTTTTATAGAATTCAAGGATGGTGATCTTTTGTGTGACCTGTTAGCCTTTTAATACTTAGTGGTACTACTAAATTCCAATTTCTTTGAGCAAATCCTCTATATCTAAGAGATTAAGACCTATGAAGCTTAAAAGAAAATCTTGATTTTGTTAAATGGATGAATTGATATTTGATAAACTTACTATGTGATTTACTTCATATTTTCAATCATAACAAGTAAATTGATAGGGAGATACAGGTATCAGTAATATCCTCGCATTCCTTTCCATCCAATTGCCCCAAGTCCACAAAATTTCACACCACCACTGAATCTTGGCATCCTTACATTAAACTGATTATAATAATCCAGAAGTAAATATATCGTAGCCAATAGTAAGAGCTTCAGACAGTTGTCTAAGACTTCCTGGCAGATCTTTATCACAGGATCATGAAGGAATCCAGGTTCTAGAAATCTTATTATAACGGTCTGAACTGACCAACCAAGGAAGTGAGAGGTTAGCTTTAAATCTAAGATGGGAAGAGAGTGTCTGTTCTTTTTTATCTGGTTGTAAAGAGCTTCTATCTTTTTCCATCTTTCCATTAACTCCAATGAATATTTCCTCCTCTGTGTTGACAAATATCTAGTTCTCTCGACACACAAAAACCATCAGCTCTGTTTGCAACACCGTTACACCAAGGGCAAGCATAGGATGACACAGGCATTTGCAACAGGGAATAGAATGTTAATCCTCAGGAAAAAAACCTAACACATAGAGGACAGGAAAACCACATCACTTGGAAAGTAATTGTACAGATGCCAACAAACATGGTTAAAGTTGGAATTCAGGCACTTCCCATGGTTGAGAAACCATTCATTCCTTATATCAAAGAAGACCAGCATATCATTCTCATCCAATTCTTTCTGTTAAATAAAACTTTTCCATGTAGATTGAATGATCTTTAAGAAATCCAAGTATACATGCCTGGAAGGAAGGGAAAACTCAGACATTGTACTCAAGGTTTTTGATAAAAACCTAAAGCTATCTTTATCACTAGGAAAAACAAATAACTAAAGATCAGCAGTACATCTGAAAACTTAGTTACAACTTTACTTGCTACTTGAGCACCTAAGGAGTTCATTCTATTAATTAAATGGGTTGGGTAATGATTCTACTTTCACTACCTATTCTATCTACTAACTTCAAGAGAGGAGAACAATTGAGACAAGGTAGTGCAAACCCAAAAGCACTACGACAATGAAAAGCTATCCAAATTATTCAAAAACCATTCTAGTTAATCCTCGCTGGATATGGAGTTTGTACCTTAATAGCAAATAAGTCACCCGTTGCCCTTTTCCTGGCAAGGAAAACTCGTCCAAAAGCACCTCTGCTGATCGGTTTTATAATTTCAAAATCTTCAATAGTTGTTCGATCCTTAGAATATGGATTAATAGGGCTAGCACGGAAACTGCGAACCACATCATCTTCCACTGAACTGTCTTCATCAGCCAAGTTATTTGATGACTCTGCCTTTTCATCTTCAATCTGCCCACAAAGATGTACATATTTCTCCCTGTAGAGTTCAAAAATATATTGACAAAATTCAGAAATAACACTATTAAATGGAAATAAATAAAGCAACCCATGGTTACAATTATAAAACAAATTCATACCCATTATAGACATGTACTTTATAAATAATACTATACACGGCAATAACTTAAAAAATATGTACAGTAAAAACATATGATAATAGTATATAGAAAGATGGAACTCACTGCAATAATTTTTCTATACGTCGCCCAAAAGTTTCAACAACAAGCGCATCCACTTTCCTATCTTGGATGGAGTATTTCAGGTCTTCTAGACGATCAAGCATATACTCCAGTGCACTGTACTCGTTTGTGTTCACAATGGCTATAGATCGAGCAATTTCCAGTAGCTTATTTATCTGCCATTTAATGCATAATCAATAACGTACAAATACATAATTCCTATTTGAAGAAAATGAAACATATTGATGTTTTGGATCACAAAGGCATGGAGCGCACCTAGAAGAAAGCTAAACTACTTCAGAACATTTTAAACAATATTCTGTCCTAAGAGATTATATCTGCACATCCATACTTCAGTTATACAGTAAATACAATCAAATGCTCACAATCATGGATAATGCAGTTAGAATTAGTATTGTAATATCCGAGAAGATCAC
This sequence comes from Aralia elata, assembly GCA_034770075.1. Lineage (NCBI taxonomy): Eukaryota > Viridiplantae > Streptophyta > Magnoliopsida > Apiales > Araliaceae > Aralia > Aralia elata. The sequence goes on along the minus strand of CM068385.1, from coordinate 108,242,380 downwards.
CCAATTAATATGTCAATTATCAATTTGCTCCCTCTCTCATTATTCACTTTTAAATTTTTTTTATAAAAAATCCAGATAACTTTGGATCCCTCTAACTATATATGCTTTTACTTGGATGATGAAATAAGTGATTCATGTCAATGAAATATTTAAAATGCCGTGTTGAAAAGAAAACTGACACATTAGCCTTAATTTCAAAATTTTCAATTACAGCATAGGTACAAATTCTAACGTTTTAAAGGTATAAAGCCAAAAAATTGTCAGCCAAGTGATAGATATCGGATTCAAAATTTTAAAAAAATTATATTAAATTATCCTAACGTATGTTTTTATAGCTTAAAAATAATCAAAATAATTACTGATATAGTGACATAGAATATATAAAATAATGGAGAAAGTTTACATGGAAGTGTCAATACTAGATTTTTAGGCAAATCGTGAACTTACTTGCACGCGCGCACACAGATACATATACATATGTGTGTGTGTGTGTGTTTGTGTGTGTGTATAGATAGGTAGATAGATAGACATGCTACAACGGTAAAGAGAAAGAGAGATTTCATAATTCTCTTTCATAAGGCTGCCATTGTTGATTCTTTGAAAATTCCTAATTCAAACTAGACACTAAATCCCATTAATTTAAGAACCACATAGAACAATTTATCCTATCAATTTGGTGAGGCATTGTCCATGCTCTCTGCTAACATGTCAATTATATTAGCCCAACCTTTTGAATAAGTATTTCACCTAATCAAAGCTTCTCTAATCATTAACAAAGGCATTTAGCTTGGATTCACACATCAACAACTACAAGAAAGAAAAAGAATATATACTTTCATTCAACTAGCTGCTAAAATTGATTTTTCAAAAATTAAGCTGAACTTTGAAGCATGAAATATGGACAATGACACACAAAAAATGATTATTTTATAAACAAAAACCTCCATTAGCATGAGATTACCAGTTGATGCTTTATCAACAACATAACAGTTAATAATGAATTTGGAAGAATATTAACATAATTACCAATAGAGTTGTCAACATATGATCAAATTTCCAATATAGGAGCCAAAGAGTAATTTAACACTAAAAGGAATGCACGTGCATAAAGAAATCTAAGAGCTGGACAGAGTAAATACAAGAATGGATATGAAGATAGCTATAAAGTGATTAGAAGAAAGTAAAGGAGTAGTAAACTGCGCTAACCCTCTCTTATGGAGAATTTCTTCCTCTATATTTAGTCTTTATGGATAAAGGATTAGGGGTTAATATAGATGAATTAGGATATGAGACCTAAGCTAGTTTTGGTATAACATACTATAGTCACCTGATCATAACTTTCATGCTCAGATATGGCTCTCCGACCACTCAATAACAATTCAATCTGGTTCGTTCGTGGGGTTAGCAAAGGTGATCGAGGTGTCAAGCTTCCTTGTGAAGAAGATTTCTTGCTCAGATCAGGTGTCAAAAGTCCACGTGATTCACATGACATGTCAGGCAATATGTTCAGACCATCTATAGCAAACGCAGTATCAACTTCAGGAACACAATTGAGCATGTCCTCTGAGCATCGACGAGACAAGCTATGTCGCTTAGGTGAAAACTCATCCAAATCTTCTGGTGCACTTGATGTTGACACTCTTGCGACCTCAGGACTTCCTCCTGCAGAATCAGTGCTTTTTGGTGTCCACGTCTCAAGTATCCTTTCAAGAGTTTCTGCAACTCTATCAAGTCGTTCATTTACAGTTAAACCTTTTAAATCACATCTATCTGCAATTGTACAAATTCTAGAGTGCTCTTCTACATGTACAGTGGGTATTTCAACCTCACATATACGGCAGATCAACGAATTCTCATATGTGTGATGATCGGCCCCAACTCCCAAAATAACTCTTTGTACTTTCAAGGGTGTCTCTAAATGATCAGAAGGGCATACTACATTATCCGAATTCCCCCTATTATCCTCAACCCTAGTTGTTTCATCTTTCAGTTGCGCGCCATCTGACTTTTCCTTAAATGGTGTATCAACAGTTTCAGAGCCTCTTCGGTTCTTCTCGGCTGCAGATGGAAGCTTCTTCCAAGATGACATCCTAAAGCTGCCTGTTGATGAAGCAACACTTTTGGCTGTGCTAACCTCCACAGTGTCAACCCCGATATCCAAGTTTTGGTTTGCTTGATCTTGATTAATAGATAGATTGCTTCGGTCACCACCACGGGTCTTCCGGGTTTTTTGTCCATATCTTGCTTCCTTCCCTCCAGACGAGCTATTGAAGTCCTGGTGTGAAGACCCAGTGAATTGCTCCGAATACACTCCAAGGTCGCTAAGTTGGTGTAAACCCATACCATGGTCTTCTTCATAACCACACTCCTTGTGGAACTGTACAAGCCTAGTGCATCGAGTGAGTATAAATAAAAGGCGGGTATGCAATTGTTTGAGGGTACCCATTGGTAGCTCTTGACGGCGGTCATCTAGACTCTGAACAATGCCCTCACACTTCGTCCAAAACTCACTAGGCGACATTTTTGCACACCGCCTGGCCATAATCAACAGATCCTCCAAAATGTCTTTCCAATCAGGGTGAGATTCTGAAGTTTTGTCAAGTATACCAACCAAATCTCCAGCATATATACCTAAATCGGAGTTCACTTCTTCCTTTAACTTGTCAAATTTAGACCTCATCATTACCATGATTTCCTGGAAAAGAGAAAAGTTCGCAAGTGAATTTTTATAAACTATTGGAAAAAGATCAAATATTTGATCAACAAAGATTGAAAGAATAACTAAAAGGGGACAACAAGAGATGTGATATTCAGAAGAACAAAACAGGAACCAAAGAAAAGGTGAATACACCTCCATGCGGCCAAATGCACGAGATTTCCAAAATGGAAGAGGCCGCACTCCTTTGGAATTTAGTTCATGAGAGAAGCTCTTGATATCCGGTACTTTTTTATAACGACCGCTCGTAACACGCAATATAGCCTGGAATCGTGGAGATTGGATTTCCTTGGCAAGAGATGCATGATGACCCTACAATAAACAAAATGAGATGCAGTTGAGCTACTTAATTTCTCCAACTAACCTGAAAAATAAGTGAGCATACCTCACACCCGGGATTGACTGCAGCTGTGACTCTTGAAGGTTTAGATTGACCCCATTGCATTTTTAAGCCTGCATGAAATTAATTATAAACTAGTTACAACCAAAAATATACTTGAATTATAGTTAGTGACAATGTGTAACCAATTATTGATACCTATGTTCATTTTCAGCCTTAATAAACAGATTCTAAAAATTAAGCTCTGGATACAAAGGCCTATTGCATTATATTTCACCAAATTCAGCATTGCTTCTCAATTCTTTCCTATCCTATCCTTTTCACAGTAACAAAAAAGCATAGGACAACAACAGAAATTCGTACAATTTTTTCAAAATTATTAAGCATCTATATAACAAGGGCAAAAAAGGAAATGACCTGGTTCCAAGGTAATTGCATGGAGAAGAGGAATGGAGTGTTTGGGAGCATCTTTTCCCTTGTTAGAAGGCAAATCAGTTTTACCAAGATTAGAAGGCTTGCGAACCGAAGACGAAGAAGAAGAGAATCGGAGACGTGAAGGATCCGACCGGGTCCGAATATGATGGAGGCCAAGAGCCGAAGCCTCGACTATAATCGGATCTTCATCATTATAACTGTAGTCATCGTCGTCATCCACCTCCTCCTCCTCCTCCTCCGTATCATCATCATTAACATCTTCATCTTCATCGCTACATTCTGGATTTTCAGATATAGTATATTGGCTTTGCCGAATTGGAATATGGGGAATTTTCCTCAGCTTCACAATTGATGATGACGACGACGACGGATTATTGGGATTGTTATGTTCCAGATTTTCTGAGGAATTTGGTGGCGAACTCGACGACATTGTAGTGATTGAATAATAATATGCTTCATTGCATCTTGTCAGGAGTAAATTAGTCGTGAGTGGGGATTTAATTTGAAATTCGAGGAAATTAAAGCTTGGATTCTTGTTGTTCTAAATTCAAATATGGATAAATAAGAAATAAAATGGAATTTTTGATTTCGAAGAAGATGAAAGTCGGGGAAAAGAGGGTTTGGAAATTGAGAGAGATTTTCGCGGGAAGTGGAACGTCATTGGATGACACGCTAGCGGATCGGGTCCAATATTTGGGTGATTTGGTTTTTAGTAACGTGCTTCCTCGTTACGCTATCTAGGCATCGTATCTTCCAAAATCTGTTTTCTTTTTCTATAATACGAGCTCAAACTGTAATTAATTAGGATTAGATATATTTATTTATTTTTTCAGTGTTTTTTAATAATATTTGATCATTCCATAAAAATAATTTATTTATTTTCACAAAATATATTATTTCCTCCGTCCCAAATTAATTACATTTCTAGGACTTTTTAAAGTCAAATTGACTATTTTTAAAACTAATCTTTTTACTATTTTTGCTAACATATAGGTGAAGATATTATAACCAAAAGAAAGTATATACAATTTATTACTAATTTCAATTTTTATATTTTTAGAAATATATTTATATATGCTTAATTATTAATTTTAAAAATAGTCAATTTGACTTAAAAAAAGTCCTAGAAAAGCAATTAATTTGAGACAGAGGGAGTAGTATGATTACTAAACGATTCCTAACTTTGCAATTATAATATTACTCTTGTTTTTCTTTAATAAAAAAATATTAGAATATTATAATTTAATTTTAAGCATATATTTTAATTCTAAGACTTTAAAAAAAATTGAGAAAGAGATATAAATGAATTAAGAGAATCTATGAAAATTTTACTTTTAATATGTAACAACAATATGATGTTATATAATAAATAAATAGTTTTTATTACTAGACTATCATAATTATAAAATTTCAATTAGATTATATTTTTTTTCTTAAAAAATTCAATTACATAATTATTACTATAATTTAAATACTCTTTTTAGCACAAATTTCAAAACAAATTGTACATTATCTATTCACTATTTTTTTTCTTTTATTTATTTAACTTACCTAAGTAATTTTAGTTCCTATCTTATTCAATATTTTACAAATTTGTTGACTCTTTTTTTCACAATTTGACATGAATGTTACGCGCACACATTAGTTTGTGGCTTTGCCCAAATACCAGTGATAAATTGTTGTATTTTTAAACTAAAAAAACACACACACTTAATTTTAGGGTTGTGTCATTCGGCCCCGGGAATTTGACCCGATTCACCTGACCAATCCGTTATAACGACAAACTTATTCACTGATCAATGTTGTCTTCTTCGCTGTTCACAGGTTATATATCACAGCGCCACGCCGCCGCCACCCCCACTAGGGGAACCATGTCGGCCCTAGTCCGCCGAGCCGTTTCAAGCTTCCGCACCAGTTTCATCGGCAATCACCATGACCACTACCTTTGCACCTCCACAGCTCCTCATATCGACGCCACCGGTCTCTATGGCTTCCCCCACTTAAAGACTCCCGAAGGGTTTCAGCGTTTCGTTGACGATGCCATCGAAAGGTACCATTAAAAGCCCTAATTTAACTCGCTTTTCTTCTCAGAAATTTAAATAAAAGATAAAAAGAAACAAATTTTTGGCTCAGAATTACATCAGTTCAATATGAGAAATACGGAAAGATAAATATAAAGGAATTCGTGTCTCACAATTAAATCAGTTCACTCCTTATCAACATAGCAAAATCCTTCACCTTTTAAGTTTCTATAGTTTTCTCACCAATCAACAAATTGTCACAAGGAATTTAATTATTGCATTATTTTTCATTTAAATAGTTAGTATTGTTTTTTTCTTTTATCACTGCAGTTGATTTATAAGATACACTACATCCATTGTTTGTCAAAAAATAAAAAAAAAATAAAAAAGAGGTCGTGGAGATGTGAATGACAGTATTATTTAGATCATCAGCTTATACTCCCTTCCAACAACAACAAAAAAGTCCCAGCTATCGATCTACTATTCTAGTTAATTTTTGAAATCCTAAAATTCATATTGTAATGAGAATTTATTTTACTTTTCAAAATAAAATTTTTGTACTTAACAATTCTTTTTATGTAGTTTAGAATAAGTTGCACTAATCAAACTCAAATAAATTCACTTCAATTTTAAATTCTAGGATTTCAAAAATTGACAAAGAAAAGAAATCGATGGGGATTCGTTTTGTGGAATGGAGGGAGCAATGTTTTTTACTTATATGTCTGAATGTTTTATATTTTGGTGTTAGGTCCGGGGAACTTATTAATTACATCTCTGGAATGCCGTCTTCTCAAGATATTATCAGAGCCATGGACGAGATATCAGACACAGTAGGTTTAAAGTTCTTTTGAAACACACTCTATGTGTGTGTGTGTGTGTGTGTGTATATATATATATATATTATTTGTTTTATTATAAATTCTTGGTTAAGTGATGTGTTTGATCTTTTAGGTCTGTTCAGTGATTGATTCTACGGAACTATGTAGACATACACATCCAGTCAGGTTATAACTAATTGTAAATTCATAACAGCACATTTCTCATCAGTATATATCTTGAGTTTTATTTTAGAGTACTTTGACATTATTTTATTGCAGGGAGTTTGTTGAGGAGGCGACCAAGGCATCTATGAGAATTAATGAATATCTACATGTGAGGTGACCACTGATATGTTTGTCAAGAATCTTTTATTGACTGGGATTATAATTCTAATGAGTGAATGGATACATGTTGTATTATTGCTATTTTGTGTGAGCATGTTTCTGAATAAATATTAATGAATACATAGTAAGTCTAGAGGACATTAGGAAGGTACAATAAGAAACAGAATGCAATAATCAATGTGGCTTGGTCCTTTCTTTCTCATGTTTGCCTTCAATTATGGTGAACAAGTGTAGTAATGTCTAGACTATTGGATATGGAAGAAAATATTTGGTCAGACAACTCCAACTCGTTGTTATCCAGCTTTGCTGGTACACTTTACAATTATTTTTTTCTATCTAGTTTTTAGTTAGAGCCATGTCATCCGTAAATAACATGAAATAATGTGACGTCTTTTTGCACTGCATTTATTAAGATTCTATAATAAAGAGTGTCATGTGTTTGGCTAAAAGGACTTGTCTCTCACAAGTTAAAATGCAGATATTTTTGCATGTTGCTCTCTGTTAGATGCGAGGATCTATTGCTAATTCTAAAATGTGGTTTAGAATCACTCATAATGTTTTCTTTTCCCCACATAGAAGATGGTTCACAATGTTATTCTGAACAAGTGAATAACCTAATTCCAGCTCGTTTTTATTATCTTTATGTACCTTTATTCTTCTAACTAACACAAGAATCCTCTGTTCAAGGATTCTTTGGCATGGTTAAAGAATCCCCTTCTTTTTTTGTTTTTCTAAAAATTAAAGCGATATTTCCATTGAAAAGATGGTAAAAGATTAGAGCAGCCCATGTGCCAGAGGCAGGAAAACCATCTCTGACTCATGTGGAAGCGATGCAAAATCTGTGCTCCCTTTAAAGTTACTCAAACAAGCCCACAAAATTAGATACATCACTTGCCCTGTACAAAAATCTTCTTTATGTAGAGAAAAATACATTGATGTGTTTTGAGATGCATTCTCGAGTTTTTGAGACCTTGGCTAAAATCGAAGGGAGCCTTTGTACCTTTTCAAGAACATTGCATTATGTCTGCATATTGCATCATTAAGTATTCTGAGAAAACAAACTGTTTTTCGCCCCAAGATAATATTTATAATACTTATAACTGTCTGTCTGCCTTTTTGAGATACCTGGATCCCTTTGACACATAGCCATTTAACATGTTCGACAATTTTTGGTACTCATACCCAAGTCTTCTAGCACTAGTAGGAGGCCCAATATTTATAAGCTTTTGCATGCTAACTACACTACTTAAATACTAACATTTAAAAGTTATAATTACAGCACCTCAAAGAGTCAAAGTTATCTCGTCTTTGAGATTGCCATTGTGACCTCTTTTTATGGGCAAGAGATGTCCTAATTTAGTAGTAAAATCGTTCATAAAGAAATGGTTGGTTGACTTATTTTGTGCCATTACCTATAATCCCTTTGTTGTTTCTGGCCACTGGTATACAGTATCTTAACACAAATCATAGCCTATACAATGCTGTGGTAAAAGCTGAGCGAGATCGTCATCTTCTTAGCACAGAAGCTCAAAGGGCCGCACATTACCTACGACTTGACTTTGAGAAGGGTGGAATTCATCTCTGTAATGGTACTCATCCTTTCACTTGTAAATCTGGCTGCTGACATGTTATAGATGTTTCTTTTGAACTAAAGATTCTAATTTTCTTCCAGACAAAGTGGATCGAGTTAATCAACTAAATATAAATATTGCTCAGCTCTGTACAGAGTAAGTAATATCTTCTTTGTTATTTCAGCTAAACATAGATATTGCTCTGTTTTACTAATTTGTTCTGCTATAAGTTAAAAAGATGATTTAATGTTGTAAAGTGGCGAAGCGTATGAAACTGACAGATTTTTCCTGGGAGTATAGCATATGCAACTGGCTGATTGATTGTGCAATTATTTTGCATCGTTTGCGTTTGTTCAGGTTTCATGAAAATATAAATAATGATCCAGGTCATGTGGATGTTCCAGCATCATGTATCCCAAAGCACTTACACCATCTCGGGAAGCATATTAGACGATCCACATCTTCGGGGTATAAGCAGAAAATCAAAGAAAATGGATTTCGGATAGTCACTGAGCCAAGGACTCTATACTCGATTCTACAATGTGTATCAGACTCTGAGGTAGCTATTAGGTACCTGTCATAAACAGTGTATCTAGTGCTTATTAATGTCAAAAGTTCAAATTGTGGAATACTTTGCATAAATTGAGCAATGTGAATTTATAGTCTTGTTGATGTATATTTTCTTATTGAAATAAATTTTGGAGATATCAAGTCTAGATCAACTGCTAAGCTTATATAAAAGGGAAAAAATAAAGATGGAAAATTGTATAAATTCCAGGAGTTTGACGATGGTCTTTGAATATCTGGATGCATTTCCATGACCAATGGACTTAACCAGTTTATCACTTGATAAATTTAAGAATTACTCCCTCCATCCCCAAAAAGATGACTAAAGAAACAAATTTTTTTGTCCACAAAAGGATGAGATAAAGTACATAAAGTGAAGGGTAAATATGTCATTTAGTGGGATCCATTAGTATAAAAAAATAAAAGTACTCATCACTTTATATAATCTTGTGGGGTCACTAAGGATAAATTTGGAACTTTTTTACTTTCTTTCCTCTACTTTTACTTTTCTTAATATGTGTGCAAATTGTACTTCGCTCAACCTTTTGGTGACGCAGGGAGTAGATGCTTAAAGTTGTGTTTATTGTTTACCATTTCAATTCCTTCTTACTTCAGTCTCTTGATATTTCGATAATTGTTTTTCTGATCTCATCCAGGTTAGGAAGATGGCATATGCCCGAGGAAATTCTGCCCCACATGCGAACCTTGCTGTTCTCGATAAGCTTATTGCTGCCCGCCACGAGCTTGCTCAGGTTAATCACATCCACAGATATCAAGTCTAAAGATTAATTATTATTATTATTATTTTATTTTATTTTACATACATTATATATATGTGTGGGCTCTGATTTTATATGATAAAGATTTTTATGTTTATTAGAAGTATTTCTAATATTCACTGTATGTATTTCTTTCCATGTCAATTAACAGGCTGTTAACTGAGTCTCATAAATACTTGTAACTAGTTGGATAAGTGGATCTGGAGGGTTGCCAAAGAATTAGTATAATTCCTCAGGTTTTTTTTTTGAAAAATTTGTTAAGTTGTTAATTTTGTTTAAATAAGTACAATTTGTCAATAAACTGCTGAAGGGCACAAAACAACTGTCCGAAAGTGTGTATGTGTAGTCAGAACTGGGGAATGTGCTGGCCAGCACTGTCCAGACCCGATGTCACTCCTTATTTTGGCCATTTTCTCTCTTTTTTTGATTTGACTCTAAGGTGAATATAACATCTAATTTGTTAGATAATGTGCTGAATGAAAATGTTAGTCACAATGTGATTTTATTTTTGTCTCTACCATGAAACATTATACTCCCTCCACTCTAAAATATAAGATTATTATTGACTTTTTGAAAGTCAATTTGAGACATCTTTAAAATTAGTATAGATTTATTTAGTTTTCGTCAATAAAATTGTAAATGATATAAACTCCCTAAACAATACTACTTATTATAAGATTTATTATTTAATAATTTAAATAAATCATACCAATTTTGAATTTGAAAATGTCTCGTTTCCAGTGGCAAATGGGTGAGTAACACGTAAGAATCTGCCTTTGGGTTAAAAGTTAATAAGAATCTTATATTTTAGAACAGAGGGAGTATGTATTATTGTACGTAAGTAGTTCTCTTTCAAGGACGGTTATAGGACATTAATTTGCTTGTAATGGATGTATGCAGATTATCGGCTATAAATCGTATGCTGAATATGTTTTGCAATCGAATATGTCTTCATCCCCTGATGTTGTATTATCCTTTTTGCGTGAGATGAGCAAAATGGTGAGGCCCATGGCTGATGAGGTATTATGTTCTGAACAAATTTTGTGTAAGGCATGAAGTATTGGTATTTTTTTCTCTTTCTATCTGCAGACTACAATATGACCAAGGTACATGATCAGGAGTTTAAGGCAATTTGGAATTTTAAGAGAGAAAAACATGGCCAAGGATGTGGAGATCTAGAGCCATGGGACGAGGCATATTTTACAGGGTTTATGAAATCTTCTGCTTCCGAATTGGACCTCTCGGTAATTTCTCTCTCTCTCTCTCTATTTCTTTGGATTTCGTATTTGAATATGTAACTATAGTAGCAGTTTGTGTGAATACCAAACTTTATGTGAAACTTAGCTCTGCTTTTATAATTAGGAGTGTTTGTTTATCTGTTATGTTGGCGTGTATATGTATTTATATCTAACAACATTTATTCTGCTTTCTTTTCCTTTTTTATTTAAAAACAGAATGATATTTTGTAACTGTGGGGTTTAATGCAGGTTGTGGCATCATACTTCCCTTTGTCACAATGTATTGAGGGTTTGAAAGTGTTAATCGAGTCATTGTTTGGTGTGACATTTCATAGCATCCCTCTAGCACATGGTGAAACATGGCATCCAGATGTGCTGAAAATGTCTTTATATCATCCTGACGAGGTACATACCAGGACTTCTTACTATAGCTCTTTTTCATGAAATTTCATTATAAATTTGAAAGTTCCCTTTATATGCATCAGTTTTTGTGCATCTTGTTTTTGGCTTGTGAGATAGACTTTGAACTACTCATGAGAACTCTCAGTTAATGGATTTCTTCATTCCTATGGCCCATTTAGTATCCTGCAATAATGTTTGCTGAATGGAATGTCCTGCGAAATGGATTCAGGAAAGGAAAGGTGCTGAAATCAGGCTTCCATTACTCTTTGGTATCACCTAGAGCACCATACTGGAAAGTAATACTCTTTCCTTTCCATGATCCATTCCCTTGTACCAAATACTGGAATGGAATGAAATCTGACAAAAACCCTCATGTGAAAATGTCAAATGCTAGAATATATATATATATTTATGGAAATTGTAATGATATTAAAAACTATCCTTTACTCACAAGGGGATTGCTGCATATTTTTATTTGCTTTGATGGCATCAGTTTCTAGTGGATTTAACATTCTCATGGTGCTTAAACCACATATTTTAGACTCCAAAGCTGGTAGACCTCTTTGGGTATATCTGAAGTCAATTTGGTGATATGATATACTGAATTCTGTGACTAGATTTAAACATGGTTAATAGAACTAAATTATTTGTTTCGTCTGATTTAAACATGGCAATACTGCTACTGAATTAATGGGTTGGACTTTTGGACATAGTCAAATCCGAAAACTTCTTGACATTTTTACTGCTCAGGTTGACTTGATGACATTGCAATACTAGGCTACTCCTACCTCTACTTGTTGCTAATTCCACAGATAGTAAATTGCATTGGTGCGCATATCTGATAAGCCTGAGATAGTAATGCACTGCTGTCTACTGTTTATACTGCTATTAGTTTTTCTATTATCTTTCAACTGCATTTTAAATCAATTCAGGGTGACTTGGGGTACTTATACCTTGATCTGAATTCAAGAGAAGGCAAGTATCCTGGTTGTGCGCATTTTGCCATTAAAGGGGGCCGCAGAATCTCTGAATCAGAATATCAACTTCCTGTACGTGAAGTGGTTTATCTTCTCTCTGTTTTTCTTTTTACCATCACTTTTGTACATTTATATGATATGTAACTTGCCAGGCTTTATTTTAAACCACTGTCAAGTTTTTTATATATTTTGACTTATCATACAATTTGACTATTCCTTGGAGTAAGTCTCTGGTGACATAATATATTGAGTGAAGATAAATTATTTTTTTTGATAAAAGAAGAAATTTTATTAATAGAAAAGAAAGGATACAATAAAAGGGGGAACAAGAAGTCCACCCTCAACGGACTAAAAAACAAAAATAAAGAGCACTTAAAAAAGTGCAGCCCTACAATCTCTACACAAGTCAGTCACAGAGATACCTTTCCCATAGAAGAAGCCCATAGAGAAGCAAGGAAAATAATCCTATCATTTAACAGCTTGAAAGAAGATTCAGACAAGGCTAATAAAGAAGTCAAACCCATTTAGGAACCTGAGTGATTGTGTTAGGGTTTTAGATGGATTGTTGGCCTTTGAAAATCTGCAGAAAGATTGCAACAGATTAAGTCACCACTGAGAGTCTGAGAAGTGGCAACTTTCATTGATTTCTTTATCAATGTCCAAAACTAAGTGCTTGCTGCCGGAAGGTATCACCATTGTTGATTCCCTGCTCAATTTTAGCCAGGAAGAGGGTCATTATGTAACTTTAAGCTGCATAATAGATAAATAACTTTTAGATCTGACCTTTTAACATATAGAGCTTCGTCCCTACATCATCTTAATTGCTTGCTTGTAAGCTTTCTTCAACTTCTCTATAACATTTGACAATTATTTATTAAAAGCTAGTTCTTTATGATTTCCTAAAAATTATTGGAATCGGTCATCCTTAAGTAGATGAATGTCATAAGTAGATGGGCAGACGTTCAGAGTTCTTTGTCTAACAAAAAATTGATAGTAATGGCTCTTTGTGATGGGGAATTAACTCATGGGTTGATTGTTCATTTACTTTTTGCAAGGTATATATCTGTTATTCTGTTCTGTTTAGTATCTATTTTATAAATAACTTTCTTCACCTGGTTATTGTGCAGGTTGTAGCCCTTGTTTGCAATTTTTCAGGGTCATGTAATTCAGTAACAGGAAGACTTAACCACTCGGAAGTAGAAACTCTCTTTCATGAGTTTGGACACGCCCTGCATTCATTGCTTTCAAGAACGGTATTCTATTGGGCCTTTAAATCAACATTGATTTTATCCTTGTTTTTTGAGCCCTTTTTTTTGGCTGTCACCTTTACCTTACAATTATTGTTGCAGGATTACCAGCATTTCTCAGGAACAAGAGTAATGTTTGATCTAGCCGAAACACCTTCAAATCTCTTTGAGTGAGTAGAGTGCTACAATTTGAATGCCAACTTTCCTGGTTATCTGTATTTCATCATGGATTTTTCCCCGCTATTTTATAATAAAATTTGTTAATTTTAATGGCTTTTGGTTGCAAATTGGTTGTCTGTCGTTTTGATATTGAAAAGTTTCTACTTTCATATTCTGCAATTTCACAATGGGTTGATGAAAAAATATTTCTACTGCTATGAAGTTCTGTTCAGTTTTATTATGTTTTGTTGTAGAATTGTTTGATATTCAATTCTCGAATGTTATTCTTCTAACTTTGTGGTGCTTGAATTATGTCTTTGTGCACATATTTCAAAATAGAATACAAAATAATATGCACAAGTTATACTGAGCATAATCAAAACTAATATTCCAAAACCATTTCAGAGGAAATGTTTTAGTACAAATTTTTGAGTTAGTCTTGAATTAAAAGAAAAAGACAATGTAGAATGTGTGTTAGGTATGGCTAGTTAGTTACTTAGTATAGTTTTTTAAGTTATTAGTGTGAAAGGGTTCATATTGCATCTGGCTTCCTACTCAGCTCTTATAGGCTCTTGATAGGTCATTTATAATTGGTCCTTCACAGCTCATAAACAAGTTTACCTTTCACCTACTAGAGAATAAAAGTTAAATGGTGGGAATGAATTGCATCTAGCTTGCATTCCACCCCCCCCCCCCCTAAATTTGTGTTAATATGGATGTATCTAATTGCTAAAGTATTCTTAGTGGACACTTGACACCAGGGTAAGCGTTAAAAAGATGCATCCGATATGTCACATCGAGCATGCAGCAACAGGTGTATCCAGAAATTCTTATTTGCTGTAATTGTATTTGAAACTCTTTTGGTACATCCTTTGTAGCATTGTTGTTTCTGAACTAGCCGAATGATCTCCAAATACGAACTCTATAATCTTCTGTGATAAAAGGTTAAGATCAATTCATTGTCGTCCAGGTTTCATGTCATTGAGAAATAGGCTTTAGGATTTAGTCATTATTCTATAGATGCAAAAGCATATATGACATGAAACATAAAATTATTGACTGAAATATTGGCCAACCTAATGTTGGGTTTGGTGATTTTTCTAGGTACTATGCATGGGATTATCGGGTGTTAAGGACATTTGCTAGACACTATTCAACTGGGGAAACGATACCCAAAAAATTGGTGGAGGCAATGCAGGGAGCCAAAAAAATGTTTGCTGCAACTGAGTTGCAACGTCAGGTATTTGCTTGAGGCCATAAAAGACTTCACAGCAATCTTCATAACTTTTAAGAATTAAGAGAAAACATGTCTTAATCAATGCGTGTTGCTTCCTATCATCACCAGATTTTTTATGCATTAATTGATCAAACGCTTTACGGGGAACAGCCATCTGCACCAAGAGATACAGTTGCTGTTGTTCGGGATTTAAAGCTACAATATACCAGCTGGAAGCATATGGAGGGTACACACTGGCACACCCGGTTTACTCACCTTTTAAATTATGGCGCAGGTAGTCTATAAACAAGGATTTCTAACTTGCATACTTTTGTGAAGATAACTAATGCTAATATAAATATATAGACATTGGCACATCATGGTGGCATGTGCACGTTTGACATGGTGATTACACGACGACTGAATGATCTGTAAACAAGGATTTCTAACTTACATACTTTTGTAAAGATAACTAATGCTAATATAAATATATAGACATTGGCACATCATGGTGACTTGTGCAAATATAAGCACCCCCATCTGTAGGGGTGCTTGTGTATGAAGATTATATTTATATTAGACATTGGCACGTCATGGTGACATGTGCATGTTTGAATATAAGCACCCCCATCTGTAGGGGTGCTTGTGTATGAAGAATTACAGAAGACTAGTTCTTAGAATTTAATAAAGATTTGAAAATATTCATCTTAATCAGTCACTAATAGAAAAACATAATTCACGTGCTTATATCTCATGTTTTTAAGTGTAGTCACTTCCTGACCCTGCAGGGCTTTGGCCCACAGTAGGGGGGGTGTGGAGGAGCGATGTTGTGTGGCTCTGGAATTTGCTTTAAATTAGATAATTACTCCGTCCCCAAAAAGATGATTAAAGGTACAAATTTTTTTGTCCCAGATAAAGTACATAAAGTGTAAATATGTCATTTAGTGTGATCCATTAGTATAAAAAAATAAAAGTACTCACTTTATATAATCTTGTGAGACCACTGAGGATAAATTTGAACCTTTTTAACTCTCTTTCCTCTACTTTTACTTTTCTTAATGTGTGCAAATTATACTTTGCTCATCCTTTTGGAGACGGAGGGAGTACATATAAGGTTTATATAGATATATATTTTGCCTGCTATGCTGCAATTGACTTAATTGGTCTTTGAGATTGACGCATGATCTAATGGTGTCCTGTAACCACTATTTTGGTGAATTTCTGTCTCATTGGATATTTACTACTATATATGTTGCCTTTAATCTGTGTTAGGTTATTATAGCTACTTATATGCCAAGTGCTTTGCTGCAACCATATGGCAAAAGATATGCAAGGACGATCCACTATCATTAGCCACTGGATCTGCTATTAGAATGAAATTCTTACAGCATGGTGGAGCCAAAGACCCAGCAGATATGTTGAATGATCTTGTAGGTGATGGGATTCTGACGTATCGTCATGGAGGGATAGTTCCTGACGTTACAAGCCTCTGTGATGAATTGGGATTGTTGAAACCCTACGCACAGCTTCCAAAAATTATTAAGTAATTCGGGAAAAAATGGAAAATAGTGAATAGAGAGTGAACATGCCTTAGAATGCCATCATGGAATTGAAGAAGCACATGTGAAGTTAATTGAAGCACATTTAATGTTTAAGAGTAGTGATTGTCAAATCACTTGAAGTTGATCAACTATTATGGGTTTGATAGGCACGTTTGTCTAAACATATATACAACTCACAAGTGGCATCACTGAGAAAAGCGGACCCTGTTTATTAGAGAGCTTGTTTGCTAAACATTGTGAAGAGGACAGACACCAGGTCTTCTCATGAGAGGTTCATCTTTTTGCATTTAATGAGTGTTGCAATTCGAGCATTGGTCTCCATTGACACGAACAATTGTATTGACCACTGAAAAATAATTGTTTTCATTTGAAGCGTTCAAAAAAAAATTTATTCAACATACATGGAAAATAGGCTCAATATATGTGTAGCTGGGAAATTATTGATTTGTTTAACCAAACTTGTCCACAAACAACTACATGAAGTTATTCTGCATCTCCGTGTAGACAAGGTTTTCAGGCATGCTGATGTCGCATTTGCAGAATAACTGGTGCAATGATATCCAAAGAAGGGCACACCATTAACCACTGTAGTGCAAAGAAGGCTGTCTTGGTGGTCACCTACCTCCCTAAATGACTACAATTGCCTTGGGGATAACTGGTTGAGCCAAAAAGAGCTAGGAAGTATGCCGTGCACATTGGTGACTGCTCAAATTGTTTTGGATATCAAAATGTAGATTGAGAATTTTGTTTTGTTTAGGTTGTCTACGCATTTTGACAAGTATGTCGTGTCTGTGGTACTTGATTGTCTGGAAAAGCGGTCTTAGTTTATGCAACAGAAAATCTTGTTATACATGGAGATCATAAAGTATTGTTGTCCACAGAGCATTGTTATCCACAGGTGCTTCTCAATCTAATTGCTGCTCCTAGACTACTTTTAAATCTCATCATCCCTCCTTCCATTCAGATCAAAGGAGAAAAGATGTCTCATTATCCCCTCATTCCATTCAGACAAAAAGAAATAAGAAAAGCTCCCATTAAAATACTGAGCGCGTATAGGATCTTGTTGCTAATAAGATACGAGTAGATAAAGTATTGAGAACATAATGCAAGATAGGAAGCTCAAGAGCAGTTCCAAGGCAAAGCGCCTCAAGGTGTTGAGCTGCTAATTTTTAAACTAGTGGTATATTTGAAAAACTCAAACGCACCAAAGATCAAGACTTCTGAACCCCTTTTTTTGTTGACCAGTACGGGGGAATGGACTAGGGTAGAACAACATACACAATGGTCTAACATGGTTATCGTACATAGAACTCTAGAATATACTCAATATAGACACCAAAGTTGAATAACAAAACACTGTAATAGCTACAAAAACACAACAATTGAACAACACTGGGAAAACATGGTGATAGTCATCACTCAAATTTATATTTTTGTTCATACAGCAATGCTGGTAATGGCCTACTCATCTGAATACCACAATTGGTTAGTGAACAGAATTATAGATCTACTCTTAGATCAAGTTTTACCTATTCCTCTACATTTTCTATCTTATACTAATAGGTAACGTTACGTGCAAGGAGAATGCAAAATCTATCTTCCAGGCATAAGCCAATAATAAAGAATAAAAGGGAAAGCTGGCAAACAAAGACGCGAACAGTAGTTTATCAAATAAATAAAAAGAGAATTCGAGGAGGTAGTCTTCATGACAAAGGAGCACTTCATAAATAAGCTGAAGCCAATATGCTTATATCTGATGAGGGTCCATGAAGCTTGTGCAGCAACAAACACCTCGCAGAACTTCTCAACTGAACCAAGAAAAATAAACTTGATCAAATCTTTTTATATATTCAGGAGGTTAGAAAAGCCGTTGAAAAAAAAAAAACCACAAACATGTACATGCGAGACTTCAAGCAAAATACTACTTGTTCCTAAAGTCTAGGAAGATGACATCACATCATAAACCAACAATCCTCCCTCAAAGCCTTAAAATTCACAATGAGCTCATGAATTTGATGGATAATAAACTTGCTGCATTCACATGATAACAGGAGGAAAGAAAAATAAGATCAATTTTACATGTTAAAGTAGATTTGGATTAGTATGGAAGCACCACCTCTAATGTTGTTCCTTTCATTAGTGCACGATACCAATTTGGATGCTCTAGCCGACTGGGAGAGTCATGTACAAGGATTAAAATACAACAAAAGGAAGAGACAGAAAAAGATGGAGAGAGACAGAGAGATTGCAGAGGGTGGAAAGCTAAAATACAGAAACCTACCCATCCAACAACAGCATTACTTCTCTCTTTAAATGATAGGCCATAATAAGATCATAGCCAAGAAAGTGAACCATTCTTTCATGCCTTCGGATCAAGGAAACATGCAATGCATTAAAGTGCCCATGGAAAGAGGTAACAGTAATCAAACGATGCAGGAGATGTTAATAGTAATCAAAACTTACTTCTATGCACAACTATGATTACAATTTTGCATTGTGATTTACAAATGAGGATCATTGAGCCCTTTGGCCATACAACCAATGGCAAGGATCAAATATAATGGAGGGTTAGGATCGACAATTTAGAATCATCCTCTAAAATATCTTCAATATTTACAAGCACAATTATCACATGAGTTTATCTAAAAAACACTATTAAAAACCCTAATATATAAAAGAAGATTTTAGGGAATGCCAACTAGTGTGGCTAAATAAGCGCCTTGAGGGTGTCTAATAAGCGATGACATGACGTAACCTCCTTAAAAATGCACATCAGCGCAAGTTGTGAAACTACACTTAGAAATAACTCAACTAGTTTTAACTATATCTCAACAAGTTTAAACTACACTTTTAAGAAAGCTATTCCGAGCACACGACTTTCCAAATGAATAAACGTATTTCGTATTATAACTAAACACTCCGAAAAAACATATTCCTCACATACTCCGTATACTCCATCCGAACCATGAAAACTTACGTTTTTCGTCCCGTTCCACTTACCGTATCAAACCACGATGCAGTAACATTGATTCATTACCTAGCACATATAAACTGGAAAAGGACATCAGGATCTAAATATAGCTAGAAGTGACATAAATATAGAAAATGAAGGAAAGACTAAATAAAATTCACATTACCCCCAATGCCTTCAGATTTCAGGGCATGATTACCTTCAGGACACAGGAATGTTATATGCATGCATCAAGCTGCTTCAGGTGCATGGAAGCAAAGAACAACTTATAATTGTACAGGAGAATAATATAAAATCAATTAAAAGCAGAAAGCCGCATAAGAAAGCAGAAAACAAAGAAATTAAGCTCCAAAAGTCTATGTTATGTAACGAACATAAAATGTCAGTAGCTTGCCATCAATAAAGTTGAGACAAGTCTGAGAAAGAACATAATGGAAAAAAACACATGCTGTATAGCCAGCATTAACTGTCCAAAAGACAAAGAAAATAGACCTACAAAATATTCACCAAAAATATCAAGAAGCCTCTGAAATGAATACCGACATTAAGACCCTCTGATCTGAACTATAAACCAAGCTCTCTGCAAATGTAATAATAGTACAGCAATGTTAAAGATGTGAGTTGCAAACTTCCAACAAGAAGTCTTTGAAAGAGGTAAGAAATCAGGTTGACAAGTGCTCCAGAAATTATGTCTGCCAAAATATTGCAACATTAGCAAAGAAAAATTGTTAAGAACGTGATTTTAAAAAAAGATGTAACAATAAAACAGTTAAGAATCAATGTTCATCATTCTCATTATCAATAATTTTCCTTTTTATTTTACAATGAACACTGGAGGAAAAGGACAACGCTGGTCCATCACAAAGAAACAAGAAATAAGCATACATCTCAATAACACTTGCAACCAATCAGAATTATATGCTCACCACTACACAACAAGGTCTTTAATGTAATTCATACAATGAAAATACCACTATAATCTAGGTATAAAATATAGTGGGGGACCTGGGGGTAAGATAAATTAATGAGTTACCAGAATGGGTTAACACAGTAACTATTAACATGGTAATGAACTGTATTTTAGTATGAACGTTCAAAACATTATACACTTTCGTTCTGGCACACTAAGCTAGGTGATCCGGAACAAAATTTTCTATTTACTTTAGTTTTCAGGTTAATAGTGTGAACCATAAAAGACAGATGAAAAAACAAAATAAATAAATCTTCCAAGTAAAGATTGCAATGAGAACAATAACATCTCTCTTAATTAAGTTCATATATGATCCTACAGTTTTGAACTTTTAATAAGCTACTACTAAGCTAGTATCTAATATAAGAAATTCCAGTTAATGAAGAACTTTCATTGATTAACCATATACCTTCTACAATAAGACCATATCACGTTTAGACATGCAAAATTGATTTGAGATTCTACAAAGCCACCCGTCATACAACATTTTAGATCACAAGGCTTACTGAGCTACTGCTCCTTCCTTGAACCACTAGAAATAACTTGAGTCATTGCATAGTCCCAATTAAGATTTACATTAGATGTAATTAGAATTTTCAGGAGCCATATTGAAATGTAAAACATGGCAATGAGCTACTTTAAAAAATAAAGGAAACTTTAGGACAAGAACTAGATTGATTCAGTACATCACAGAACATATTGCAATCTGAAACACAAATTCCATAGCATCAAACAAATGCAGATCCTATTAGGTCACATACAAATATTGTCTCGATAGAATTGCCTTACTCTAGAGGGAAGACCGGAATACTTGGCTTACTACAATTAAAGGATTAAAAAAAAGGGGGGGGGGGGATTGGACGGACATAAGATGTTAAGAAAAACAAGAGGTTTTTTTTATATAAAAAAAGAACAATTATGTCATACAGAGAATTGCATGGATATCATAACAGGCAAATAATATAAGATGCCGTGCCGAATCTATATTTATCACAACTGATCTAACCAGTTTATAATTAGCTTACAAACACAGAAGCAATAGGATTAACCTCATAAGACCACCTAGGTACCCGTACATAATCAGTCATAAAGAGAAAATATGAAAAATATTTCAGTAACTCCTAATTTTGAATATTTTAACACAATGCTTTGCTAAATGTAAAGACAAAACTTGTTCGCGGTAGTTCTTGGCAATTACAATTGCCCTAAAATTGACGAAGTCAAACTGTTTTGTTTATAAAGCTTCCAACATATTGTCAGCTGATGCAAATCAATGGAACTGCTATCTGTTCACAAGGGAAAAAAAACATAGCATATATACCAAAAACACAACAAACAACATATGGAGAATGAACTGCTATCTGTTCACAAGGAAAAAAAAACATAGCATATATACCAAAAACACAACAAACAACATATGGAGAATTTTAAAATTTGATGCACTTACCTTCCACCCAAAGGCAACAAACCACATCATTTCATCTCCGCCATGAACTTCTCATACTCGGTCTCTGCACCATAGTTTTTCTTCTCTGTGGATGACACAGGTGTCGATCCTGTTGGATTTGATGCCCACGGCACATTTCCTGTGCTCTGTGAATTGTCCACTGTTGAGTGAGGCACAGTTGTAGGAGGAGGAGGAGGAGGAGCTGCACTGTAATAAGTTGGGTAAACAAACAATGGTGTCGAATATGCTGGTTGAGCATTTGGGGGAACAGCAGTGACGGAACTGCCATAGACATAAGTAGGAACAGGCTGGACATCTATACCAATTTGAGATTGAACTCCAGGTTGGTAACTTTGTTGTGTTTCAACAGAAGACACACAAGGGATTTCCCCAGAAGTCACAGTCGTTGTGATACCATTGGAAACTGTATGCACTGATGGAGGATATTGAACTCCATAAGGGGCCATAGGTTGACCTGGCAGAGTTGCATACATGGTTGAACCAGGAGGTAGAGGAGGGTGAGGAGCATACGGAGCAGGTGCAGGTGATCCCCATGGAACTGGAGCGCCAAGATAGCTCCCAGGAGGTGCAATCCTGACAGGAGCACCAGGGGTGAACTGTTGGGTTGGATAGGCACTAACAGGATGGTTCGCAGCAGAATATGTAGGCATTGTTAGAGAAGGAGGGCCTGATGGCACAGCAGGCTGAGGGGGCTTACCAGCAACTCTAACAGCTATTGATCTCCCATCCAAACGATGGCCATTCATGCTAGCAATAGCACTATTAGCCTGTTGAACATCAGAGTATTTCACAAAACCATAACCTTTGCTCAAGCCAGTGACACGGTCCTTAATAACCTTAGCCATTACAATCACACCGAAAGGTGAAAACAAGCGGATCAAATCATCATCCTCAAGATTAGGCGGCAAGTAGCCAATATAGAGATTTGTTTCATCATAATCCTTCGTTTGCTTGATTCCAACTGCCCCTAACCCAGCTTGTGAGGTCCCTGCAGCAACCCCGGCATTGTTATCATTGGCCCAAGGAGTATTGCTTCCTGAACTTCCCGGACCAAGAGCCAATGTTTGCCCATTTTGCTTGGTTAACGACTCAGGAACTGTCCCGCCCAACTCCGCCAAGAAATTTTGGTATTCATCATCCATTTTCTTGCCAGTAGATCCCTTCACTGGACAATCGATAGTGGGGTGCCCTCCATCACCACAAATTCTACAAAGAACATCACTCTTAAAAGTTGAAGTTCGAGAAGGGCATGCATACTGTCTATGTCCAGGTTCACCACATAGCCTACAATACTCCTCATCTCTTATTGTTCCATTAAGAGCAGCAAGTTCCTTAAGTTGCTGCCTCTTATGCTCATTAAGCACTTCATCTACAGGCTGTAATAGCTTCTCCACCATTCCAGCAGCAGCATCAAGTGCTTCCTGTGTCTCAGCTTCCACTAGAACGTGCAAATCCTCATTCTCCGAAGGATCAGGTTTCAAGTCCCGCTTCTGCTGCAGCCTGCCTTCTTTTACAGACCCCTTACCCCGAATCACAATTTTGGCTCCAGTTTCCTTTTCCATCCTTTTCTGCGTATTGCCCCTTGGTCCAATAATAAGTCCGATAAAATTGTAGCCTGGATATTCTTTCATGGGTATGTAAAGCTTCTTATGAAGCTTCGGAGGACGGTAATCAGCTGGGGGCTTAAATGCAGGATTCTTCTTTATAATCTGCGAAATAATTTCTTGTCTCTCTTTATTCAATCTTTCACGTGCACGATATTCTCTAGTGTTAATTCGAATTCCCAAGTTATCATAAACAGGTTCAGGCGAAGGTGATCTAGCACCTTCAGGCCTATCATCTAAAGGCAATCCAGATTGTAACTTTCTACTAATTTCAAGAAGTCTGCTATTAAGGGCTTGAATTTCGGGATCAAATTCAATACCTGCAGTAAAATCTTTCATGAAATTGGGCAACTGAATCACAGGCTTCGGGTCATCCGCCCACCGCGACTTCCTCTTCCTCGTCCCAGTCCCACTGCCGTCGCTACCGGCTCCATCGTTATTGAATTCGCTCAGAGGCGGGTCCCAGCGGCTCCTACGCCGCCGCCTACTGGTTGTTTCCTCTTCTCCACCGGAATAATCCTTGTCAGTGCCACTGTGCGTATTTGTGAGACCATTTTCCGACAACAATGGCTTAGAAATCGCCGGTTTTAATGAATTGATTGAATTATCAACTTGAGTAACGTTTTCCTTATTCAAATCCTCTTTATTCTGGTCGTTAAAGACTGAATTCTCAAACGGACCTAGGGTTTGTTGATGATTCTGATTATATGAATCCAGATTTGTTTGTGGTTGGCTCTGGTTATTTAAATCTAGGGCTTGGGGCGGATTTCGAACGTAATAAGGTAGAGCTTCCAATGAATTATGATAATATGATTCAGAAGATTGAGGAGGACACTGATTATCAGAGGAAACTAGAGTTTTGGATGAGTTGTTTTCTGAGGAAGAAAAGAGTTGAGATTGAGAATTACTGACGCTTGATGATTGAAGGGTAGATTCCATAAGTCCAATCTTCAATTCAGAGCTTCAGAACTTGAGAAGGTGTTCGTACAATTGCAGAGGCTTCTGGAATCTGGAGAGAGAATTTGGACGTCATATAGATTTAGTTGACGATTTGGAAACTTTCAGACGCGCTTTTTTTATCAGCCCAACGAAAACTGGTAGCCGTATATGGATTTTATATTGGATTTGGATCTTCTACATTTGAATGTCGGTGAAGCAATCAATTTGCTGTGTTGTGTTTGGGTTGGGCTCTTATGAGTTTTGGGCTTGGATTCAACCTCTAAAGATCATGTTTCTCATTTTAGTTCTACGCAATTTCTGGGTGATAAGTATGTCAATTGATTCAATATTACAATCATATATAAATTATTTATGATATAAACTGATTCGAATCAAACATATGAGAGAGATGGACAAGTCGACCACAATATTGAACTTTCACAGTTTTTTTTTTTAATAATTTGGGGAGAGGGGGGGTTTGAACCTTTTTTTTTAATGTGAGGAGACAGGGGTTTGAACCTAAGACCTCTTAATTGACAAGAAATCCAGAGTAACACTCGAGTCAAAGGCTCTCAGTACTTTCACGCTTTATTTGAATCTTGTTTGTTCTTTTTGCACTATTCTTTCAACTTGTCTAGAAGGACAAGTTTTTTTTTTAACGTTACAATGTGAAAAATAAAATGATGCAATTTAATATTGATGCTTAACAGTTAAGAGGGACAAAAATAAAACATAAAAAGCAAAAAATCAAGGTAACTCTCATATATTACTTTCATGATAACGCTAAAGTAAGGATTGCTCATTGTTGCTATGTTCTTTTATTTTTTTTCATCAACAAAAATAAAAGAGAAGAAAAAGCTCTCTTTCACACCCTCAGTCTCTCTCTCTAAAACACATCAACTGAACTTACAAACCGAATGGACTTTTTCTCCACAATAAAAGGAGACTCCCTCTTACACCTATCAAGCAAAGCGCTCAACTGATAGGGAGGAGCGTCATAGGCCAGCCATCGTTCAACGTAGAAAATGGACTTGTTGCAGGCCTTGTGAGGCCCAGTGGATGTGACCTCCACGTAGTCACAAAACCAGCCGTGATGGTCGCCCGACCCATCGGAGGTCAAGTTGAGCCGGCAAATAGGTGAAGCAATACATGGGCCTCGGCCTGTAAATATATCCAAACTACCACTTTCATAGTAGTTGTGTTTACGACCCATTAGTCCCCATTGTTCCAGATCTTGGATCCACACTGATCTGCCAAAAGCGTCACCCAGAGTTGCGCTGATCTTGGAATCTGTTCCGGCCTTGATAATTGACCCTGTTTGGACGTACAACGTGTATACACATTCATTCTGTACATTAATCACATTATTAAATGAGTTCCATTGTCCGTTAAAATTTTTAGTCAAATTATAATTATGTATGTACGTACATATAATAAATAAGAATTAAAAAATATTTTATTTTAATTTATTTTATTTTATTGTATATATACTTTCACGTTGGTCGCAATTTAACTTGATCAAATATTTATCAACATGTGTATTATTTTTCTTATTAAATTAAGTCAATGACCAATAACAGCATTTTGTATATATGTATGCGAGTCAAGTAGATAATATACAACTCTTTTTCTAAAATTAAAAATATATTTTTAAAATGATAAATTTAAAAATATTTTATATTTTCAAACACATTTCTAATATGTAAAAATATAATAATAATAATGACATGATAATACTTGATCAAAATTTATAATATATTTCAAAACAGACTAAAATTTTAAAAATTAATATGAATTCATTTAAATTTCAAAAACAACATATATGATAATTAATATCACTCCGTCCCAAATTAATTGCATTTCTAGGACTTTTTAAAGTCAAATTGACTATTTTTAAAACTAATTTTTTTACTATTTTTGCTAACATATAGGTGAAGATATTATAACCAAAAGAAAGTATATACAATTTATTACTAATTTTAATTTTTATAGTTTTAGAAATATATTTATATATGCTTAATTATTAATTTTAAAAATAGTCAATTTGACTTTAAAATGTCCTAGAAAAGCAATTAATTTGGGACGGAGGGAGTACTATTTAATTAGTTTACAATTATTCTATATATTTTTTTTACTAAAAATTGAATTAATCAAGAAATAAAACAAAATGTATCTACGAAGGAATTAGCAATCAAAGTTGAATTAATTGCAGAATGAATATATAAAATTATAAATAGATAGTCACCATTTAATTAAAGGAGAAGCATTTTCAGGACTTGTGCAAAAAATAGTAGTATAAGTAATTGATTAATGAGCTACAACTTCTGGATCTGTAGTTGATTGGTAGATCCGATGAAATTCATGTGATTGTTCGCTGATGTGTGTGTGTATATATATATATTATACGGAGTAATTAATTAATAGTGGAATGAGATCTAATCAACTTAAGAAGAGAGAGAAAATATAAAGAAGATAAGGTACTGTTGATGATGATAATATTGATCCTGATGGAAGGAACAACTTACAGAAGAAGAGCCTTCAGTGGCAGCTAAGAGAAGGACAGTAGTGAGCAGAAACAGAGAGATGAAGCAGCGATCACTCATCATCTTCATATTCGTTTTCTTCATGCTGTGACCCAAAACAATGTATATTAGGTTAATTTATAGAAAAATATATATAGATGGCCATGCAATGGTGCATCATCATCAATTCATCATGCATACACCCAGCACCTCTCTATAATCTTTTGAAAAAGGAACCATGTCCATGTGCTTCGTCACTAGTTTTTTTTTTCCTCTTAATTTTAGACAATAATTTATTTATTTTTACAATAGTTATTATCATTACGCCCATCAACTAATTACAGTTTACCATATTATTTTATAAACTATATTTTATAAAATTATATTTTGTCACCATAACAACACTCATTTTCTTACTTTATTTTTATACGCAAATGAGAAATCTTTTACAATTTAAGGACACATGGAACAGCTTTTTAGATTTATACAACTATTTTTACAATCTATCGCTGGTTGATAAACTAGAGTAAATTTATACCCACCTATTTCTTGTCACAAAATTGCTTTATTAATCATGGAAATACAACCAAACTAGTGCTCTCTCCGACAAAAATGAAAGTTCATTTTTTTATACTGCGTTTGGATTGGAAGAATGAGAGTGAGAATGGAATAAATCATTCTTATAGAATAAAAAAATTTGTGTTTAATTACTCTATTAGAATGGAATAAACCATTCTCATTTCTCCTAAATTTATGAATTTGAAATGACTTATTCCAGTTGAAATGAAATGAATCATTCTACTCTCTATTATTCTATTCTTTCAATCCAAACACAACATTAATCTTAAAATCGATGTACCAACCTGTGTTGAGAAATGGAGCTCTCAAGGTCACGGCAACGATGTTGCCCACTTGATGTGAATACATTTATATTGATAAACTCGATTATTATTTAGCAATGAGACTTGGACAAATCATAAATGTATGGTTGTCTGTCATTTGCGTACAACCTGGACTCCTGGTACATCAGAGTAGCATTTTGTTCATGAAAATCTAGATTTTACATACAGGTAAATCAACAAAATTGCCAGAGAAAGCGATGTGAATCAGTAAATTGAATACATCTCTAACCGGGTTAAGGAGTACATCTCTAACAGGGTTAAGCCAACGACATCAAGTGATTGTGCTAATTTACAAATGTAAAACAATTGGACGAAATAATATACATAATAGGCCTCATTTAGACTGGTCTTTACTAGTTCAACTGAGATGATATGTACAACGTGAAAGTTGCAGCGGTGTGGAAGAATCAAGTAAAACCTTGTATAAACCTACAAGAATCAAGAAAGAATACAAGATTGCTGAGAGGAGCACAAAAAAGTGCAAGAATAAATTTTGCACACATAATCACAAAAGAATGCAAGTAATTATATTAATACAAGTGAATTAACTGGAAATGCCAAAGCTCCATGATCAAGCAAAATAGAGGAACAAAAATATCATCATTAGATGTTTCAGTT
This sequence comes from Aralia elata, assembly GCA_034770075.1. NCBI lineage: Eukaryota > Viridiplantae > Streptophyta > Magnoliopsida > Apiales > Araliaceae > Aralia > Aralia elata. Next base: position 108,213,993 of record CM068385.1, on the reverse strand, counting down.
CTTCTTGTGAGTCATTCATATATAATTCTTATGGAGAACTGTATGCCTTATATGGATGGAATCATACCTCGGTTTTAATTAGCATATGCAAAAACCCAAATCACTTGTGCACACTCAAGGGGTATAAAACACATCATATATCCAGATTTTGAGTATAATAGTATATACTTTATGAGTTAGAAAGGCTAAGCTTCCATACATAGGTATTGACTTCTATCCAGGTTAAAGCTCAATATTCATTCAAGAATGGTATAAAAATGGATAGGATATTTTAATGAAACAAAAAGAGAACGGGCATGTCAGCTAATGGAACTCACCTTTAAATCAAGTACTTGAGCTACCAAGATCGAAGTCCATGGCATAATCATATTTGATAGTTGGAATCACAGATGCCACGAATTTCAAGAATAAGAAGAGGTACCTATAAAAGTAAGTGCATTAGATTAATAATGAAAAGGCTGACAGGCTCAGAGAGCAGAAGCACAAAGAATCACCAGCGATGACATAAGTTTGTATGCATGTATGCATAAATTGGCAAGGGAAAGACACGGAATGAAGAAATATAAAATATCTACTGTCAGCTCTGTGCCTGAACTGTACAACAATAATACAATATCCCTGAACTATTGAGTTTTTTAACTAAATATGAGGCCTGGCAAAACATTTCAGGAAAATATTTATTTCTTCAAATCCTATCCCATTCATTGACCTTCACGGCTGGTATTCGTTGCCTAATGTACTATAACAAGATCAAGAGTTAAAACTAGACGAGACTTAAAAGGAAAACATCAACTATTTTACTATTGCTTCAACTGATCTTTGGTGCTACCATTCATTGCCTCATTATATCCAAACCAGATCAAAAGGTAAAATCAGACCAGGGCATGCAAAAAATGTGCGGGGGATACTGTATCTTACTGGAGTACATAAACTTACATTATGTCTATAACAGCATGTCAATAGAAATAGGAGGGTACTGAAAAGACTCTGAGAGTTGTATGTGGAAGGAGGCTGAGCCAGTGAGTATACAGGGCCCAACCAAATAAAGTCTGCCGATGTCCTAAAAATACTACTGAAACAAACTCGGGTTCTTACTTTAAAAAAAAAAAAAAAGCATAAAATACCGAAACACACAACTCCCAACCCGGCTCACAGCTTGGAGTTGTTTTATTTCAATTTGTTCTAAGTTCATTAGTCTAGACCCTCAACTAACTGTTTACCCAAAAGGCCAAAACCAACACATTATAACCTAACATTCAGAACCAGTAACAGATTGTTACTTAATTTTATTGGTGCATAACATGAGTAGAAAAAAAAGATTACTTGTCTACTTCTGGTTCTACTCCTCGTGACATTAGAACATCAATGATTTTCTTCATCACAGCCCCATGTTGGCATGGATGTATAGATGCATCCTTTCCAAGCAAGTGTGGATGGTCTTTAATAGTAACCTAAGTTTGAGAAAGCTAAGAGAAGAGTTGTATTATGTTTAAACAGTATAAGAACATAGTCAAATAACATGTCTCCAGAAACAAGTTAAGGTACTTGTAGCTGGGCACTTGAGCACCTAGTTGAACAAGCAAAATTGTTTGAAGTGCTAAATGAAAGTCCATATTTTTCAGGAATATAACTAGCATGGAGCGACTGAAAAGCTGATCATAATATATGAGAAATTTGCTTGTTCAGCATCCGAGGCCATTGGGCATCTCATTAAGAAAATACATACAATTATGGCATATGCTTTATATCTATATCATGCATTATTCCAATAATTTAACAGTGCATACCACTACATGCTACAACCAATTAATCACCCAAAAGAAAGGGAATAATAGGATAAGTATAAATGGGTCTGTGAATTGTGATATTGTCCATGATATAAAGTGAGGGGTCAGCCACCATGCATTGCAATACGAGGTCGTAACACAATTTGCAGGATAAAATCTGGCATTGAAACTTTTCATCTCACCGTTTTGCGCGCATGGTGTTGACTAAAACATCTTGAAGTACATCTTCTGGTTGGAGAAGCATCCTTGACTACAGAAAATTGAGAGAATACTCCATAAGTTAGAAAAAAATATTTCTATTTTTACCACAAAAAGTATTGGCCGTACAGCTTATATGGATGACTTCATAAATTAATCTGTTCAATATGTTTTGAGGATTGACGGCTTACACTGTCAGGCTTAACCCTAGTTAGCCCTGATTAAAACAAACCAATCCAGCAACTAATTAACTAACAAGGGTTGTTGATTAGTAAATGAAGCTAAAACAGTGAAGAACAATTAAAAATGATGATAAACAGTAACTCAAGTTGCAGTAAACTAAGGAATTCAGGAATGAAATTGAAGGAAACTTAGGGAAAAAGATAGCTAGGATAGGGATGGACTAAGCCATTTCCTCATACATTTCTCACACTTCACACACCTATCATATTTATAGATAACTATCATGCTCAGATTTGCTAACTTGCACCAGGAGATATTATCTACCCATGTGCCAGATTACTACTAGAATACTCTAAGTACTATTTTAGTCCCTTGAATTATATATTTTCTGAACTAACCCCTGCCCTTACATACACCGTGAGGCAAGGCATTGAAGTTCAATCAGCAAGGTGCATGCCTCTCAAACTATCAAGCATACACGATGATGCACCTAACATGCAGCTTGTCTTGCATGTATGATGTACATAATTTTTATGTGTGCGCACTAAAATACTGGAACTTCATCTATATGTATTCCAACAACTTTGTTAGACTGATACTTTATCACCCTCGAAGCTCAAAAAACCATTTGTTCTTTTGCAATCTTTTAATCTAATTAATAACGAATGCTGGTCACTTTTAAGTATCCAACTATCCATAGACGAGAGTTACCACAAAGAAGTATAGTTATAGTTAATGTCACCAACCTCGTCATATCCAGTAAGCCACACACTAGGAGTTTGATGATATTTGTCATACCTCAAAAAAGAAATTAAGAATAGCGGAAAGACGAGATCATGACACTTAGAAAGGAACTAGAATTAGATAAATTGATAGGTAAGAAGATTTTGTTGTTCTGCTATTAAACAGGACAAAATTGGAGTACATTTCACTTACGTGATACTAACATCATATGTTCGGGTTCATAATATATTGTCATCATCAGGTTCAAAAGCCATAAGATAATTTGACTGAAGGGTCGCCTGCAAGTATAAATAAAAGAAATCAGTGCTTTCAATCAGGCATGACAGATTGAATGGCTGAACGATACATTTCTTGTCAATACTAAAATACCACCAGCATATCAAAGAGAAAAACCCAGACAGAAATTTTGCAATTTATGATTGCTTTACCATCGATTGAAAGCCTAAAGTTCTAGAACGAACATTTTTGACAGATTATTATTAAGATATGAGTTTTTCTAAATCCAAGCTTACTCAAGAAATTTTGATGGATTATAGTTAATCCTTATATTTTTATAGTGTATGCTTACCCAAGTTAATTATAAAATGACTAAATTAAAGCGAAGGAAGATCAATGTTATATTTAGTTTAATTTGAATTTTAGTTGATTTATTTTCCGACCTTTGTGCACCAAACCATTGACATAGTTTGAGTTATAAAAAGAAGAGAAGGGATTACTTGTTATGCATGTTGCTTAGTGGATTCGGATTCCTAAATTGTTTTCTCCTTTATTAGTTTACATCTTTAATTAGTTTAATTAATTGTTTTACTTTTGTTTTTATTTTAGTTAATCATCTTCTCCATCTTGATTTCTAGTTCGCCTGAAACATAAACCAAGAATCTTAAAAATAACTAGTCTCAGCGGGTTCGACCTGTCCTTGTCAGTTCTTCAATTTGACAATGTGCACTTGCAGTTACATAAAAACATTCTCATCAAAATGCATCACCTTGAAATTTCCATCAACCCTCAGCATTTATCATATTAATAAATAAAATTATAAAAACAATGTTGAAAGTTGCAACAGGTATGTACGTTGAAATCACTGAAGCTCTATAGAGTATGATATAGCCATTGGACATATTTTAGGAAGATAATTAAAATTTACAAAATATAATTTACCAAGCCTTATTACTATTTTCAATAATATAAACATCATAATAGTAATTGCAGTAGCTTTTATAACTATATGAAAAAAACATAATAAATTATGTTGAAACAAGCTGAAAACATGGCCAATGGCATTACCGTTTCTGGTGATCAGGAATTGTTTCTCAGTGGGAAAATATGGCTTTCTCTTGCTTGGCTCACCTGATTCCCTGTGATAAAAAATAGATAAACTAACAAAATTGACATGTAAACCAAAAAATTACAATTTAATAGCTAAGCAAAATAGTACAGATGCATTCTTATGGTTACTAAGTGAAAATAAATGTCAGGGGAAGAAATATACAAAACTATCCGTAAATTAACACATTCCCGGTACTTAAAAGGTGTAGCTTGTCCAAAAAGAAAATTCAAATAGTTAAGAAGACATAATTTATGTATTCCTTTCAGTAGCCAGAACCCTTTTCATATAATATTAAGTTATGCAACTGTTCCATCAAACATGGAAGGTTTCTTTTATTATAACAACAGAGAATAACCGTGATGTAAATTATCCAAATTGTCAAAACGTGTACCCTCAATCATGAGCAGCAATGCCTTGGTCTCCACTTAATTGCAAGCTAAACGAACATAGCTTAATTTTGTAGAGTTTATTAATATCAGTATACGCACAAATATATTTAGCTTAACAAATTAAAAACTAGAAAGCTTGCAAAAATTTATACCAGGACCATTTAGGGCATTTAGAAACGAGATTATCGCGGGCGAGGACAAACTCATTGATGCTGAGAACTCCTTTCTCTTTTAAGGCAGAGACTGTTCATGGATTTGTAATCCTCTCCACCGTGCCTTTTAATGCTTCGTGGAGCTTTTGTGACTGTAGCATCTTCTACCATCGAGAATCAGAGATAGGAAGGTAGAGATTTGGGAGAATTCGAAAATTCAATTGGGGATTCTTTTTGAAACCCTAGAAATCACAAGAGGTAAGGTAGATGAGTAGTTAAAAAATTTAATCACTCAGGGGTACATAGACCTTGGCTATTACAACTTTATCATAACTATTTTTTAATTATTAATTAACATTCATATCAAGAATAATTTGTATTCTTGTATTTTCAAAATATACGCGACTACTGTTTTATAAAACTTAAAACTAAATTAGTACTTTTTTATTTACGAAAAATATTTTATTTCTAGAGCAGACAACTTAGGGCCGTAAATAGTAACTTAAAATAGAATATTCGTAAAATTGATATTATTTGTATTCAACTTAAACGGATATAATTCGTATTCGATTAGCGATATTCGCAAATAATTAACGAATACAGATACATGTATATTCGTATCCGTTTAACATTCGTCCATTAATATATTTATCGAATCAAATATGCGGTATTATAATCTCGAGCAAAAAATGGATCTTATTATAAAATTATAATATTTTTTAATATCTTCCATTATATTTTATTAAATAGATTGATTAGTTTTTTTTCCTTTTGAAATTTATAATTTAATTATATCGTTGATAATTGTGTTATGTTATATTAATATCATAATAATAATTTTTAAATTTTGAAATTATTTATTTACTAATTAAAACTAATTATGTTAATGAATTCGGATAGGTATTCGGAAAAATATAATATTGAATTCGAATAGTTTTTCGAATATCGAATTCGAATGATACCTTAAGAAATTCGTTGAATATCGGATATGAACACAAATAAAATATTTTTTTCAAAATACGAATATTACTGTATTCAGATTCAAAAATGTTCATTTACAACCCTAGGACAAACAATCAAAAAATTATGAGGTGAATGATGTTGAACTATCATTAACCTGGTTACATAATAAATAAATAAATAAAAATTTAAATATAAATAAAACACATAAAGAATGAACGTATATTTCTTTTTTATCAACATCGATAAAGAGAACAGGATATACGACAAAGTACAACTGTTGGAAAGGGAATATGATCAATAGAACTTCGCTGAATTCAAACAGAGATAGTGGTGTCTATTCCTAACGCGTTCCAAAAAAAGTCAACTCACAAGTCATTTCATCCCATCCTTGGATATACATTATATACAAGGACATGACTATTAATCAAAAAAATTACTTTAAACTTTATAGAAGCAACAAAATTTATAATTTGGATATGGCTTCTCTAGAGATCTTGGAAAGTCTAGATTTTGAAATTTCCTAAATCTCAACTCTTCACATCGTCAAGGGTTAAAAGTAAATTATTATTAATTAAGTTGAGTGATTATAATGTATTTTTTTTTTGTTCACAAAAGAATAACTTAAGTGATAAAAAAAACCTTCAAAATTATGTCTAAAGTATACAAGTCAATTAGAATTTTTTTTGCATCGACTAATATATCTTTAATTATATTACATCTTAGTTAAATAATAAAACAATCACATCACAAATAAATAACTCAAATTAATTTACTATATCTCCTCACAAACCCAAGAGTCAATTAAAACAACTAACACAGTAATTAACACATACGGACAACTTCTATTGATTGTTAGGGTGGGGGTCTTCATTGAACTAAGCCTGTAAGGTTGAGCGGTTACAAAATATGGACAACTCTTTTTGATTGCAAACAATTTATACACTCATACACCAACTAACTTTTGTTTCTAAATTTCTTTTATCACAACTTTAATAGTTAGCTGTTGAGCGCAGTAAATTTAAAATTCGTTCCCTTGCAATCCAACATTTATCTATGAACAACATTATATTATAAGTTTACACATTTAGTCTCACGTACAAACATACACACACAAATACATATTCTTACCTCCACCTCCATTCTAGGAAGAATTACCATTTTCTTAATTAAATACAAAGAAAATAGAACTTTTTTTCTTCGGGGCGTGACTAGAGTATTTGAGATACTATACTAACATACCAACAGGCACACAAATAAATTTATTATACAATTCATTATCGCTCTCAAACTTGCAATTAAGTCGTGACAAGCTGGCTAGGCTAGGTTTAGGTTTAGGTTGTCAAGACATGCAGCTGGGGCTCAAAGGTAATTAACCAAGGATCGATAAGTTGCGCCAGGTTTCCACCCCACCGGAATCACATTTTTTGCCACTAGGGTTTGTTCAGAATATTGGGAAGTTAACCGGATTGACAATGGAGGTTTTAATTCCCCGCCGGCGTCAAGCTTCCAAACAGCACCCCAAGATTGTTGCATTCCTCTCCATACATCAGTTAGATGGTGAGTGCTAGTACTTTTTGATGTTGTTGTTTCCTTTAAACCAACCCCAGCAAGATCTCCATCTCCTTCTTCAAACTCAACCACAAAGGCAATGTAATTAGGGTTTGATCCCTGGTCAACGTGGAATGCTATAGTTTTTCCAGCATAATCGCAAGCAACACTACAAAATAAAAATAACATGATTGTGACGGATATGTTAAGTTTTTTATTAAATTATGACTAATCTTCTTCAATTATATACAGTTTAGAAGGATTTTAAGATAAATTAATTAATTAATTACCGTGCGAATCGTATTTGCAAAATTCCGGCATCGCGAAGGTGTTTCTCTTGACCGGGAATGGCCATGGCACCAAATGCTGTCCCACTTAAATCAAAATGAGCTCTGTCGGATGCGCACACACCTCCGGGGCAAAAGTCAGTTATAACAACCCTGGCTGGCTTGCCGGAACACGAAGGATGTTTGGTACATTTCACCTAATTACCATTTAATAATTAAAATACAAATATTTTACTACTTTATTAAGCACTAATATATAAAGCTTTTCAATTGTTATATTATTAGGGATTACTTTTTATTAGAGTCAAAATTATGGTTCAATATATAAACTAGTAGTATAATAAAATAGGGAATTCTTGTTTTTTATGAGCACGAGCAAATAAATAATGGAGTACGTAGACAGTGCACCGCCACCATTGTTTTAATAATTAGATACGTACCTGATAACAAGCTCCACATTCTTTGCCTGATTTGTAAAGGGATGGGCCAATCCCAGTGACCATTGAAGAGAAAGGTGCTTGTGACACAGAATTCCCATATCCACATGATCCTCCTGCATGCATTAATACATATATAATAATAATTTGGTGACTAATTAGACATATTTACTAAAAATAAATACGATCTGGGGACTGGGTATATATGGACCATTTTTGGCCAGAAATCTATATATCTCTAATCTGTCCAAAGCGGGAGCTGATTTATTCCACGGCCAGGAAGATAGAATTTTTATTTTTTCTTGGTTAAGATTTCTCCCGATCGATAACACAGAGATGGATTGAGACTCTAATTAATACTGTTATAGTTATACTATCTGGCTATGAATCAGATTTTATATATATTATCACTCACATGCACATACTGCATGTGAAGAATTAATTATTACATATATATATATATATATACCATCGCTTCCAGCGCCATCGGGGCTGCCATACCAAGTTGCACCAGCAGATGACCAATGGGTTGCTGCAGTTGACAAGTTGAAATGTTTGGGTCTGAAGCCAAAACACAACTTAGAATTAAAGGTAAATAAAGCTACCAAACATGATGAGTACATGAAGAAGAAATGTGGGAAAGATAGGAGGAGCTGTGACTTATTATTTGTAGCCATTAATTAATAAATAATTATATGTATTAGTGCTTAGCGATTCCTAATGAACTGCATGCACTCTGCTTTGATTGTATATGTCATTGCAGTATAGCTAGTTCCGCAAGTATTTATAGAGGAAAAACATGTGCCTTGTTGCTATCATCTACACTTTCACCTAATTCGTATAATATTAATAGTATAATATAAGAGAAAAACTACAAGCTAGCTAGCATGTTCACCTTTTATTATTTTTTTGGTAGGTCGTCACTGTGGATTGGCTCTTACACTAGGTTAACTAGTGATCGATGCATTAAAATGGTACCGTTGAAGTCTTGAAGAGAAAGCTGATAATTAGCCTGAATAATTGAGATTATCAGTTTTTGACATAAAGCTTTTATTCAGTGATATACAGAATAATGGCAGGGTCATATTTTTTTTATAATAATTAAGGACAACAATTTTTCAACAAAAAGACAGAAAAAATTTAGATTTTTTTAATATATAAAAAAGGGGGTTTAAAATATGGTTATACTGAGAGAGTAATGGAAAAAGATACCGTGATTATTAATTATTATGCTTAATTTCATTGTTATTGAACGTTTGCATGCAATGCATGGTTTGCAATTTTGATTGCCCTTTTTTCTTCTCTTACCATTTCCTTTTTCGTTATGCAGAGTCACAAAGTCACTTGCTTACTACTACTCCCTCCATCCCATTTGCAACTTTAATTTTTGTACTCAAAACTTTTGCAAAATTTTAAAATTCAAAATTATTTTTAATTTATTTGATTTTTATGAATTCAATATTTGAAATTACTAAGAAATTATTATTAGGTAGAAAAATATCATTATAAGAGATTTTTTTGGGGGGGGGGGGGGTGAGGGAGGAAGGAGTATTAATTAGAGTGAAACAAAACATTGTCGGTAGGGGTGGGTCATAAAAAATCTATCAATACAACTTTCTGTCTCCATTCATAAATAAAATTTTCCAATGATTCTGCCGTTGATGGTGGTTATTGGTCTGGTCGTTGTATTTCTCAATAATTAAAACACACATGAAGTTAATGGGCATGGCAATATTATATATTTTTTCTATATAATTTTATTTGGGTGGACGTTATTATATATTTCAAAGGTAATAAATGAATTGATGCAACTTTGTTTGGATTTATTTGCCCCAACTATTATCTTCGAATTTAGTACGTATAATAACAATCTTTTGAGATTGAAATCTTACCTACCGAATCTTTCACTTTCTCTCCTTTCCTTATCAACTATATATTTGTTTCATGACTTGATTAATTTCTTCGATCGGTGACAATTATTTATTTTTATTTTTCTTCTGTTTGGACACGAGCGACAATTTTCTCTTACTTTTTCCTCTTTCTTGTGCTTTTTTTTATACAAAAAAAATAAATAAATAAAACCTTGTTATTGATTTATTCTTCTCCTGTTGCTGAATTTCAACCGTTGTAGGGTTAGACTTTATTTTATTTGATCAAATACTTATTTGTTTAATGCATTGTTTAGTGAATATTTTGGATAATTAATACTTATTATTTAACAAGAATCTGTCCGCCCAAAACTTTATATTGGTTTGTCTAATTATATTGGTTTCATATTTTGCATTTATATTGGTTTCATATTTTTTTCAATTGTAATATTAATGAGTAAAATTTATTATCAGAATTTTTTTTGAAGAATTATGTCCAAGTATATGCTAAACACGTACATTAATATCTAGGGGAAAAAATCAATAAAAAAAAGTATGACTAATTCAATGCAGGGATTTGACTAAACTTGGAGAAGAAATATAATTGTTAAAAATTAGTAAAATATAGTTATGGGCCTCCTCTCCTCCGGTTTGAACTTTTCTTCCAATTTTAGGGGCCTTTTAATTTGTTAGGTAGGCCGAGCTTCACAAGTCCATTCCATTGTTCTTTGTTTAATAGTTTTTGTTTTGTTTCTTTTTGTTCTGAAAGTTCAGTGCTCAACTCTCAATACTAGCTGAAACTAGTCTTATAATGTTGTTATTATTATTATTATTATTATTATTATTATTATTATTATTATTATTATTTTCGAATATTAAGGTTTATAATGAAAATAATTTGACATAATTTTCGTTAGCTATATTTTTCAATATTCAGCTTGAAAGAGTAAAAATTACTTGTTACAAGTTTTATTGAGAAAATTATATGTAAGTATCAAATACAAACCTTATTTGAAAAAAAAAAGAAGAAGTAAAAATAGAACTTTCATTTCCATATGGAGATAAAAACTTCCCATACTTAAGTTGTTTCTGTTGACCTTTTTCAACTTTTTTTTAAAAATCTTAATAAGTACTCCCTCCGTTCCAAATTAATTACTTTTCTAGGACTTTTTTAAGTCAAATTGACTATTTTTAAAATTAATAATTAATCACATATAAATATATTTCTAAAATTATAAAAATTGAAATTAGTAATAAATTGTATATACTTTCTCTTGGTTATAATATTTTCACCTATATGTTAGCAAAAATAGTAAAAAGATTAGTTTTAAAAATAGTCAATTTGACTTTAAAAAGTCCTAGAAATGTAATTAATTTGGGACGGAGGGAATAACATTTAGGCAAAAAAAATAAAAATAAATTATAAGATTGTAGAAGTACTAAATTTTAATATATGAAAAGTGCAAACTAATTTGTTCTTATGTCTGGAACGGTGTAAGTAATTTTTTTGGGCTTGGTTACCTGCCTGAGTCCAATCCATCCATATAAACGAGATTTTAGTTGGGTTTGTTAGTACTATCAAAATTGGGCCGTAACCCATAGTCCTCCTTTTCATTTTTTGTTTTCTTTGGATTATTATGCCTGGCTCAACAAAAATAGTCTAACCCAGTGGGCCAATAATCTGCCGATAAATGGGCATGTTTGTTTTTGTTGAATATAATATTGAATTTTCTGTTTTGCTGAACTTATAATGTCCTGATAAGAATTATTTTTTTTCTTTTAAATTTAATATGAATTCAGTTAATTTTTGAAAGTATATTAATCAGTAGTACTTTTTTTTTTTACTATGATTCAAGTTATTTATATTAAAATCAAATATATTCATATCAATTTTAAAATTTTATAAATTATCTTAAAAAATCGAAACATATATTTAGGTTTAGAACAAAGGGAGTATAAATAGAGAAAAACTGCTATATACAATGCATCTCTTAAGCGAACCAAATGGGCGAACAAGAGACGAACTTTAAAAAAAAAGTGCACGCGGGTTGAGAAATTTCCGGGTCGGCTGTGAAATGGGTGAGGTATAGAAACAAAAAACAAAAAACAAGATAACCCATTCTCTCTCTCACTACAAACCCATTCTCTATCTTCTCTGTCTCTCACACAATTCTCTGTCCAACCAAAGAAGAAGAATGATGACCACGAATGACTTATAAAATTGGGAGCACTTAGTATGCCCCAAGTAAATCTTAATATTTCATAAAATAGTAACATTATAATAATAGAAACAGTAATAAATTCTATGTTTTTATAGTTAAAAAAAATAGACTGATTTCTTTTAATTATAGCATAAAATGAAATAGTATATATATCATTACTATTTCATTACCATGTAAACAGGATTGTTATATAAAACACCCATCCAAATGTGACCTCTTTTTTTATAAGGAGTATAGACATATGGGAATTAACACTTTTTGTGGACTGTAGGGAAGTTCTTCAGAGATAAGGAATGATCAATTAATGTTTTGTGGATCCTTGCTTGGCCCTCCAAACGGAGCATCAAGCAATTAAAGACGGTTCAATACCTTATGCATTATGGAAGAATACGTGAAGAATTTGGCTGATTCACGGTCTCAAAAAATAAAATTATATTTTGAAACAAAAAAAAACAATCATATAAAATTAAGATATGAATATTCTGATTCAACATGTTGAAGATGCATGCATGTATCCACAAGATAAGTTTGCCTTGTAGCCTTTCGATTTGTCTGTAACTAATTAACTCCTGCTGTCCGCTTTGGACAGCAGTATTATTAATTCCCACAAATATTAATTTCCACAAAACAGAGTACCAGAAGCTATATGGGCATGGAAGAACTTAATGTTAAATACAAATAATCACACCATTGAATGGCATGAACATCCACTCGAACCAACCAATTATTTTTATTTGTTACCTAAAATACAAAATAGCAAGTGGAACAAAGTATCCCAGTGAGCAGTTAATGCCTAAAAACTGTTTGGTGAGATAATACATTGAAACTCAACTTCCTGGCTTGTTTCAGCTCCTCATTCATGGACAAACATCTCATCCAAATTAGCAACAACCAACAACAACAAACATCTTTCAACCTGAAAATGTTAAACCAATTGATTTATGTATTAGATAAATGGATATGTAAATCATAATATTGAGTAAAAGATATAAACAAACCTTTGGAAGTATGACTATCATCCTCTGAACTTGAAAATGTTGTTCCAACCATTGGACAATTTCTTTTGTCATGTGATTGTCCAACTTTGCCACAACCATGACAACGTCTAGCATTTGCGTTATTTGCCTTTCCTAATGCCCTTTCTTTCCCTCCTTTAAGTCTTTTGCCACATCCTTTTGCTCTCACTTGATTTGGTTCATTATAAATATGGTCTTTATTGCAACTTATCTTTCCGGAGACTATACTTGCACCAGTTCCACATTGTGAACTTTTACCACTATCTACAATAAGATTGATTGATTTGAGTGCACGAGCCAAAACATCTTTATAAATATTAATTCTTTCTTGGCTTGTGAGGGCGCTATCAATAACATCCAATGAACATTGAATTAATTCACTCCGCTTGATTAGATATTCTTTGTCACTATTTATCATAAAGCCACTTTATTATCGACCACTATCATAGAGTTTGCCTTCTTAGTCCACCTTTTCAAGATGTATTGTTGTGGTAATTCTTCAAAATCATGCATTTTACACAAGTAACCAAGCACATGTCTACATAGTATCCCCATACTCTCAAACTTGTGGCAACTACATGAAGCAAAACCCAATTCTTTGTCATAAATAAGTTGTCGCACTCTACGTGTTATCATTTTTTTCCTATGAACTTGAAACACGCATTGATTGTTACTCTCATTGACAAGCTCAAAACGGTAATTCAAGCATTCTCATAGCTCATCTTCAAATTTATAAAACATTTCCCGAGTATAAATTTCAACCATTTGGAACAAAAAGTCATGATTCATCTTCACTTTAGGCTTCTCAATCAAATCTTTGTGATCGGCCAACAACTCTTCTTGACGTTGGCGTACTAGTCCCCTACTAAATTGAATCATGAAATCAACTAATGAATTTTTCTTGGATACATATCTCTTGAAAAATGCGTGAGAGCTTTCCGCTCGTTGGTTACTTGACATATTGGCTGAAAAAACATGATTACAATAAGCAGGCACCCACTTTGAACGAATTTCATAGATTGTTTGTAACCATTTGTTGTCGTGTAACCCGCTCCTCCCAACAAGCTCTGTCCATGTCAAATCAAACTCTTCTTTAAACTCCGAATTCCAAATACAATCGGCAAATTCATTATAGTGAGCATTATACTTTATCGAGTCTAATTTTTCAGAAAATTTTGCCAATATGTTCCAACTACAGTATCTATGAAAAGTTTATGGAAGAGTTTCTAAAATTGCTTTAGACATCGCGGGATCTTGATCAGTAATGATTATTTTAGGGGCATCACCTGACATAGCCTCTAAAAATTGGTTGAATAGCCAAACAAATGAATCCGAAGTCTCATCACTTAAGAATGCACAAGCAAAAATGATGGTTTGACCATGTTTGTTAACTCCCATCAGTGGTGCAAAAATCAACCCATAGCGATTGGTGTTGTATGTCGTATCGAAAACAATTACATCACCATAAAAAGTATATGCCCTTCTAGAGGTAGCATCAGCCCAAAAACAATGTGTTATCCTCTGTTCATTATCGACCTTAATTTCATATGTGAATGCTGGATTCTTACCCTTTTCTAATTTACAAAACTCACTAAACATTTCTCCGTCGTGCCCCTTCAACTCATTACGCCTATCCCTTTCATAATTATATAAATCTTTTTGTGTACATCCAATGTTTTCAAACCCTCCAGCCTGTACTCCAAGGAAATTGAATTGTTGATGTGAAGGTATATTTATCATGGAAAGTTGTTGACTCAAACACTTTTGCGCACTCGAAACACTTCGGTGAGATCTCAATAGATGCTTCTTTGATGGGGTTGCCAAAGGGTGACTATGACCCTCAATAAATTGGGTGACCACATATGCCTCGGAATTTATTCTCAACACAGCTATTTTTGCTTTACAACTCTCTTTTATCGATCCCCGACGCCTTTTACTTTCAATATCCACAATTGCTATTCCTTTACCTTGTTTAAAACAAACATACTCTTTCCTTTGCACTTCATCACTTCCTTCGATTTTCTTAGTAACATAACTTCGAATACTAAATCCTGCCTCTTTAGCATATGCATTGTAGAAGTCCTTAACTTCATCTATTGTTTGAAATTCTTTTCCAACACTAGGTTTGAGATGGTCAGCTACTTGCGGATTATAAATAAAACTTTCCCTACCTTCATCACTCTCCCTTTCAATTCTCCTATTCTCTACTTTCATTTCACTATTGTCTATATTATCACCACATTCATTACTACCTCGAACTTCATCATCTAAATTATCATCCATCCCTACAGTTAAAAAAAATAAACAACATTGATTACTATAAACAACGTTAATTCTTTCGGAAAACAAGTACATCTCAATATGGTGAACATGATTGTAAATTGTAAATGACTTAAACAATAGTAATTCTTCAATACCAAAGGAAGGGGAGAATAGAAAAAAAAAACAAAGGAAAAACTAATGTCTACAATTTGCAGTAGCATAATATACTCATTTAACAACCAAATCATAAATATAAATGAACCATAAATACTAATTTTTAGTTAAATCAATTTTTTAAATAAAAAAACATAGAATACACAAAGAAAAAAAAAGAGCATTAGGTACCAAAAAATAGAATACACAAACAAAAAAGAAAAAGTCTGTTACATGCTCTTTTTGAGCAACAACATAAGAAGATAACGATTTTGTATCAAAGAAACCTGCAACTTTGAACCAAAATGTTCTGCAACATAAGCATCGCAACGCCAACAACTAATTGAAAACAAAAAAAAACGTAATATACATGATGACACTACATACCTAACAACATAAAGAGCAGCCCAAAAATCGAACAAACTTGAAGCCAAAAATAACATAAGTTTAGCTCCATCACTACAGTTTGCAAAGTAAAACTACTATATACCTTTGTAGAGGGAGAGAACTCGGCGGATGTTAGTTGATTTGGCCGGAGAAGAACGAAATCACCGGAGAAAATTTCAAATCCTTCTTCTTTGGTTCTACAGAGAAGAGTTAGAGAGAGAAGAATGGGTTCGTAGTGGAGAGAGAGTATAAAGTTAGAGGGAGAGAACTCGCCAGATCCTAGTCGATTCGGCTAGGAAATTTTTTCAAATCATTCTTCTTCTTTGGTTGGACAGAGAATTGTGTGAGAGACAGAGAAGATAGAGAATGGGTTTGTAGTGAGAGAGAGAATGGGTTATCTTGTTTTTTGTTTTTTGTTTCTATACCTCACCCATTTCACAGCCGACCCGAAAATTTCTCAACCCGCGTGCACTTTTTTTTAAAAGTTTGTCTCTTGTTCGCCCATTTGGTTCGCTTAAGAGATGCATTGATATATAACCTGATAAAGTAACAATGGCATGAATATATTTTTTTTAATCATTTTACAAGTGTTAACATACCTTGCACATCTATTTTAAAAAATTAAGAAATCTGGTTTGTTTAAAGGAAATAATTAAGAATTAGAGACATCTGGAAAGTTCCCCACTCATCACGAAGATGTCATGTTCATTCTTTCTTTCCTCTATCGTGTAATAATTAAGAATTAGAGAAATCTGGAACAGTAGTTAATGTAATAATAATTTTTAATAGAAAATTAGCTATTATAAATAACAATTATTATTATTATTATTATTATTATCTGCCTCCTGCCGCTTCACGTCGCCTAGGTGAGTTGCCTATCATTTTTATAGAGACTTCACATTCACATTCCTTCAGTCCAAAGGGCCAGAAAGACAGAGCAAGAGATGGTGAGGCCAGACAAAGCCGCGAGGCTCCATGCTAGACCAGTTTCTGCATATTTGTCGACCATATTTCGCACCCGCTATCATTTATAGAGCCAGAGATCATTTTATTAATTACTTTGATTAGATTGTTTGGCGTTGCATTCCAACTGTTTGATAAAATGCTGGAACGAATTATTTTGGCCTCTTACTGCGTCAGAAGAAGCAATGATTAATGCATATTGTGTGGTTGTTTTGCAATCAGTTCCACTCTATCTCTCAGAAATGGCACCCCCTAGATACAGAGGAGCAATAAACAATGGATTCCAGCTTAGTGTTGGAACTGGGGTTATAACGGCTAACCTTATGAACCTTGGAACTCAAAGGATTGATGCCGGTTGAGGATGACAAATATCACTAGTCATGGCTGCAGTCTCAACATCAATTCTAACTCTAGGTGCCATTCCTACCGGAAACACCCAACAGCTCAAGGGCCTGTTCGGGAAATACTTATTTTAAAATAACTTATAAGTTAAAATATAAGTTGACTTATAAGTTGTTTTAAGTTGTGACTTATAAGTAAAAGCGTTCGGCTGATAATTACTTATAAGTCACAAATTAAGTTAAAACAAGTTATGAAGGTGTTCGGCTGATAATGATTTATAAGTTAAAATAAAATATAAAAATTACTAAAAAGGACATTGTAAAGAGATGCATTGATTCAATATCATATCAACGGTTATTATCGGTAAACAACTTATTGATAAACAACTTATTATTGGTAAAGAACTTATTATTGGTAAACAACTTATTATTTAAACAGCTTATTGATAAATAACTTATTTAACAGCTTATTGATAACCAATTTATTTAAACAGCTTATTGGTAACCAACTTATTATTTAAACAACTTATTGATAAATAACTTATTATTTAAGGAGCTTATTGGTAAAAAACTTATTTAAACAGCTTATTGGTAAATAACTTATTATTGTTAAACAACTTATTATTTAAATAGTTTATTGGTAAATAACTTATTTAAATAGCTTATTGACAAATAACTTATTGGTAAATAACTTATTATTTAAACAACTTATTGACAAACAACTTAATTAAAACAACTTATTGGTAAATAACTTATTATTTAAACAACTTATTGATAAAAAGCTGATTGGTAAACAACTTATTATTGATAAACAACTTATTATTTAAACAGCTTATTGGTAAACAACTTATTTAAACAACTTATTGGTAACCAACTTATTATTTTAACAGTTTATTGATAACCAACTTATTTAAACAGCTTATTGATAAACAATTTATTATTTAAACAGCTTATTGGTAAACAACTTATTTACTAATTTATCCCTATTTATTTTAATAATTCTAACCATAATCCATATATACTAAATATTCTTTATTAGTAATTTACACTTGAAATAAATGACTAATAATTTTTTTTATACCAAATATTTTTTTAATTATTATTAATTTAAATACTTTTTATTTCTTAAGCAAAAATTATGTATTTTTTTAACTGATTATAATCAAAAAGTATTGATCTGAATCAAGAATCACATTTTTAATGCTTTAATCTAGCTTTTGTCCTCACTTCCCCATTATATGCACACATGAATCCCTGGTAACAATAAAATAGCCACCAACTTGTGATTCCCAAACGTATTGATCATCATCATTATGCTTTGTTGTGACAATAACCTTCTCTGCAACAAGATAAGCAGAGTAAAAACCAACACCAAATTGCCCAATCATGCTCACATCGGCTCCAGCTTGCAACGCCTCCATGAAGAGCAGATCAGAAGAGAAAGAGGGCAGAGATGTAATTTATTAAGAGAGATGAGGGGTAAAATAGTCATTACATTTGGTCAAAATAGCTTATTTAGAATGACCTATAAGTCATTTTTTTTTAAGTTACAAATTGTTACTTATTATTTTTGACTTATAAGTTATAAAATGAGTATTTCCCGAACACTAGAACAGTAAAAACACTCCTTATAAGTTGGTCAAACCAACTTATAAGCTCCCGAACAGGGCCTTAAATTCAGCGTGGCGCTGATCATGAAAAGACTTGGCCAATGCTGCAAAAAGTACGAGGCACTGACAATGTCCAAGAAGAACTGGATGATCTCATTGAAGCAAGTGACATTTCTAAAACCACCAAACACCCATTCGAGAAAATCATACAGAGGAAATATAGGCCTCAACTAGTCATGGCAATAGCGATTCCCTTTTTTCAACAGGTCTCAGGAAGCAATGTAATTGAGCTTCTATGCCCCAATTCTCTTTCGAACATGTGGTTTAGGAGAAAGTGCATCACTCATGTCCGCTATAGTGACGGGGTCTGTGGGAATTGCTACCATACCAATGTTAGCAGTGGATAAACTTGGGCGACGGTTTCTGTTTATTTCTTGTGGGTTTATAATGTTCGTCTCACAAATAATGGTTGGAGGCGTGATGGCCCCTAAGCTTGGGGATAAGGGGGTTTGATCAAAGGGTATTCGGTTGTAGTTCTGATCTTGATCTGCATTTATGTTGCTGGGTTTAATTGGTCATGGGGTCCATTGGGATGGTTAGTTCCAACCGAAATATTTTCGTTAGAGATACTGATCTTGAACTGCATTTATGTTGCTGGGTTTAATTGGTCATGGGGTCCATTGGGATGGTTAGTTCCAACCAAAATATTTTCGTTAGAGATAGGTTCAGCCGGGCAGAGTATAACAATGGCTGTGAGCTTTTTCTTCACTTTCATTGTTGCTCAAACTTTTCTGGTCATGCTCTGCCACTTGAAGGCTGGGATTTTCTTCTTTTTTGGAGTGTGTGTGGTTGTGATGACAGGATTTTTGTACTTTTTATTGCCAGAAACCAAAAATGTGCCCATTGAACAAATGGATAGGGTCTGGAAGGGGCACTGGTTTTAAAAGAAAATTGTGGGAGGAGACAATGAGGGTGAGTATGATGGATTGAGCATGAGACATGGAGACTGTACATAAAATTTTTACAATCTACGAGCTATTTAGTTTATGAATGATTTCTGTTACCTGAACAATCCAGAAATACTCAAAAATTCCCCTTTTTAGATTTATAGAACAATCGATGTGATTATATATTGATTGCAGTTGTTTATTTATTTTTTTAAAAAAACATTCAAGTCAACTGTACAAGTAGATGGGGGTGTTACAGGAAAATGAAATAAAGCCATTCCTGTACATTTCTTTAAATTTATATTTGAACAATTTCTCTCTTTGTTAAGGCAAACTCGTACCATATATTTACATTAAACAAATTTATCATGTATTCTGTTAAATGTGTCACATCCTTCTCATTGAAGACTGAAGCCCACTGACCTAACCTTGATCATTCAACCCCACAGGCCACTTGCGTATGTACTCCATAAAGCAATATTAGTGGATGTACATGTCAAATTTAAGCTGGACCATACCGATGCTGATCTCTAGCGGTCAAGTTAATGCTAACAACTCTCTCCTTCCCATAATCATCTCATCTACAAATATTTGTCTATGTATGTCCATGGTGTTTGGAGAGAAGCAATGGCAGTTGGGTTGGGACTATCAAGTGCAGATGGACAATATAATGGCAGAATGACACGGCTTGTTGTGTTATCTTGCTTGGTTGCTGCCACAGGAGGAATTATCTTTGGCTATGATCTCGGAATTTCAGGTTTCCTCCGCAATCCCACTACATTTCTTCATCCTACTTTTCTCCTATAGAAGGATAACCAATCTATTGATGAAACAATAACCCGCATTGTAAGTAACTACAAAAGGATCAATGACTTTGTGAGGAGATTTTATTATCATTTCTTGAGAGATTTTGTTTTCTCTGTTTGAGAGATTTTGTTTTTGTTCGTGAGATTTTTTTCCGTGCATGAATTGTTGAAGATGGAGTATTTAGATTTGGATGTGACTTTTCTATTGCGGGTTATTTTTTCATTGCCACGCGTCATAAGTTTTAAAGTTCATTGAAGGATGCTTTTCGTTTTTTAAAATTTCCATGTGATTTATTTTAAAAGATGGTGCATATATTATATTATTTGAGGTTTTGCAGTAACATGTTTATTTTCTTAACAGCTATACATGAGTAGAACTTATTCAAATATCGTCTTATCTTTCTTTATATGGCTAAGCCTTCTCTCTTTCTTGTGTGTATACGACTACAATACTATATAAATTTGAAATTGTAATCTGAGGATACATATCAATGCATCTCTGTTTCTTCATAAGAAGAAAAATGCAAGTCCCAGAACATTCAGAAACTTAGAGAATCTTGTCTATGATTGTAAAGACGTGAGAATATTTAAAAACCAAGAGAAAACCTGACCCTTGGTTATGATGGTTTAGAACTTATTTCCAGGCTAAAATTTATTGGTGGAGAGGGGTTCTCAGAAGTTTTAAGAATTATATGCCGCCAACATTGGGGCTTCACTGATGATATGTTTTAAGATAACAAGCTTTCTTTAAATATTCTAATTATTTTTGGTTGTACTATGCTCTTTATATGGGGTATCCCCCTTTACCTAATGTTTAATAAAATTTTAATTTCCCCTCGAAAACAAAAGTTGCAACTTATTAGTTTCAATTGATAAAATCAGAGTGAAATCATTAACCGCCCAGGTATTCTTTTTCTTCCTTTTCTCGTTTTCCTAGAAGTAATCCTGAAAACAAGAAATATATCAGCTCAATAAAAAAATAAAAAAAAGGTTTTGATTACTAATGAGATTGCATGTGAAGGTGGAGTAACATCTATGGAACCATTTCTCAAGAAATTCTTCCCAGAGGTGTATAATAAGATGAAGGAAGACACCAAGATTAGCAATTACTGCAAATTTGACAGCCAACTATTGACCTCCTTCACCTCCTCACTCTATGTAGCTGGCCTCATTGCTTCCTTCTTAGCTTCACCAATCACCAAGGCCTTTGGGCGAAAGCCATCAATCCTTATTGGGGGAGCTGCATTTCTCAGTGGTGCTGCCCTCGGAGGTGCAGCTTATAATGTTTACATGTTAATATTTGGTCGCGTTTTGCTTAGAGTTGGAGTTGGTTTCGCAAACCAGGTCGGATACTCTATTTTTGTTTAGAATTTACTCATTTTTATGGCAAATGTCTTGAGTTCAAGTTTTCTTCATGAGGTGTATCTTTAGAGATTTATTTCAGTAATTAATTAGCTTAGTATACTTAAGAGAACCACCTACACATGTCTAGATGGGTTGCTTGGGTTAAGAGAACCAAATACTCAACCTAACTACATAGGAATTTGCGTACCCCATCAGACCCAAAATGAAATTTTACTTTCAAAAGTAATATTCTTAGTCAATATGAAATTTGCATAAACACTGACAAAGATCACAGTTTAGTTTAAATATGATAACTTGATAAGATTTGGTGCATTAGTTTTAAAAGTAGACTCTCATCTTGAGATAGAAATATATAATTTGCCTTAAAATATCGAACAGGCTATATTTCATTCAATGCGCTAATACTTTCACTACTATATATGATCTTTCTTATTGTTTGCAGTCAGTACCATTATATATTTCAGAAATGGCACCACCAAGATCCAGAGGTGCAATGACCATTTGCTTCCACTTTTGTGTTGGTATTGGTGTTTTATCAGCTAACCTTTTAAACTATGGCACCCAAAAGATTAAAGGTGGTTGGGGATGGCGAATCTCCTTAGCCTTGGCTGCTGTTCCGGCTTCAATTTTAACTCTAGGGGCAATTTTCCTCCCAGAAACACCCAACAGCTTGATCCAGCATAACAACAATCAAGAAAAGGCTAAACGAATGCTGCAAAAGGTCCGAGGCACTGATGATGTGCAAGCAGAATTTGACGATATAGTCAAAGCAAGTGACATATCCAAAACCATCAAAAACCCGTTCAAGAAAATCATACAAAGAAGATATAGGCCTCAATTTGTCATGTCGATCATGATTCCTTTCTTTCAACAGGTTACAGGAATCAATGTAATTGCCTTCTATGCTCCACTACTCTTCCGAACAATTGGTTTAGGGGAAAGTGCATCACTCATGTCCGCAGTAGTGACTGGAGTTGTTGGTACTAGTATGACATTTATGACATTGTTGACGGTAGATAATCTTGGTCGAAGAATTATGTTTATAATTGGTGGAATTCAAATGTTTATTTCGCAAATGTTGGTTGGAGGAATAATGGCAGCTAAGTTAGGGGACCATGGTGGGTTGAGCAAAGGGTATAGTCTTTTGGTTTTAATCTTGATTTGCATTTATGTTGCTGGTTTTGGGTTGTCATGGGGTCCATTGGGATGGTTGGTTCCAAGTGAAATTTACCCGCTGGAGATACGATCAGCCGGACAAAGTATTACAGTAGCAGTGGGATTTCTCTTCACTTTCCTCTTTGCTCAAACTTTTCTAGCCATGCTTTGCCACTTCAAGTCTGGGATTTTCTTCTTTTTTGGAGGATGGGTGTCTGTGATGACTCTGTTTGTTTACATGTTGCTGCCAGAGACTAAAAATATGCCAATTGAACAGATGGATAGAATATGGACAGAGCATTGGTTTTGGAAGAAATTTGTTAGTTAAGAGCATGAGACTGGATTCTCTCTAAATGCATTCACTTAAAACCATCATATTCTGAATTCCTTAAACAATTAATGCTTATAGGTGGGTCCTATTGGACCTCTTTGTAGCTGCACGGAGTCTCTTGCAACAATGCCTTCCATATTTCAGGTACTGTAGAGTTGCACCAAATCATTGTTCTGGTGTCTCTGAAGGTTCATAATTTAAGCCCAATATTCCTTCAAAATCTACTTATAGATTGTCAATTAAATTACTTACGTCCTACCAGTAGTTTTACATAACTGACTTGAATAAACATTTTTAATTTTTTATTGCTTGAATTTTGTGACTTTTGTTAAGGGTTGTACTTGGCCAATTAAACATTTCATCTCATTTAGATGGTAATTTTCACTTTTCTTTCAGCAATTTCTTACTGTTTGTTTACCGTTCAAAAATAATATTACACCCCCTCCATCCCGCTTAAGTTTAATTTCACATGAATTAAGGGGCTGTTTGATTAGCACTTAATGGGTCTGAATGACTTCAAATCTGAATCACTAAGTCATTCAGATTGTTTGATTTGGATACATGAAGATCTGAATTGAATGAAAATGGTCTGAACGAATTGGCTTCAAATTTCTGGCTGAATCGGTAAGTTAGATTGCTGAATGAACTTTTATTTAAATATCCTCACACAACATAGAAATTTACATTTAATATCCTATCTATATACTAAAGTTTTCAGTACTTCTCTCTTTGGCTTCCTCCCTCACGTATTTTCTCAATTTCACAGTTACGTCTTGTCTCCTTCTTTATCGCCAAATTTTTTTCTCAAATCATTTGCGATATACATATGGATCTCTAATTGAATGTTTTCCTATCTTAATCCTCCCTTTTCCCCCTAATTGTTCTAGATAAATATGTGCAATAAAGTTGGGGCTTTTTTTTTTTGACTTGCAGGCTTCAAATTTGGGTTATTGATTGATTTGATTTGGTTTTTATCAATTGTTGGCTAAAACATAGTAGAATCATATTATCATATTATTTTGCTGATTATATAAGTCCAGATATTATCTGAAATCATGTCTTAACTAAAATCATGGGTACTTGAATACCTTACAACTTAAATCTTTCTGTACCTTCTCATCTTTTGTTGTCCTCCATATTCCTAGTTTGATTTAGGCTAGCACCTATTGTTTTACCTTATATATGGTCTTGTCTTTAAGATTCCCGTCTAGAAACTAATTTCAATTTTTGCACAGTTGAAGTTCAATCTGTTTGCTACTTGTGAGCAAAATTTCAATGTAATTGCTCAATTGCTTAATTGAGAACTAATGTAATTGCTCAATTGCTTAATTGAGAACTAAATGTTACTTGTTTAAGATTTGTTAGTTTAGTTGGATTTATTTCTTTTAGTCACTTGTTTAAAATTTGGAACAGATTGGCAATCAAGGACTTGTATAATGAAATGCAAATGAAACACCAATTAAGGTTTGAAACACAGAAAATAATGGTGCTTTAGTATGTATATACTCATGGAGATACAATTGTTAATTTTACATGCTTGGAGGCCATAACCAAGTTGTTTTTTCTTTGTAAAACTGTTCCGACCATCTCTCTCTTTTCAATTAAGTTATCCACTTGTTGGCGAACAACTTCATATTATGGAAAGGGAAAAGATAATGGCAACTGAAGAATATCTAGACCTTAATTTTTGCTACATTTCTTCTCTGCCTATTGAAGTGTTATGCTGAGGATAATTGGAGTCACCCTCTATTGATTCCCATATATTCTTGCACCATTTCAGTTGCTTGGATTCCCTTTATTTTTTCTTTGATGACATTGAACCACCCAAAAATGTGCCAAACTGGGCTTATGGCTACAATGCGACCCCTGGATACATGCACTCACAAATTATTGATTGCTTATCCTTTTTCAGTGCAAAGCAAGATTCCCAATATTGAAGCTATCCTTTTTCAATGCAAAGAGACGTAGTTATTGCATGCTTTGTTGTTCATAATTTTATAAGAAAGGAGAATATTGAGGATGAGTTATTTGTTCGGTATAATCAAGCTACCACAATTGACAGAGATGATGAACAATATGAAGAGAATCACGAAGGAGAGCAGGATGCAATGCAATGGGGCCCTCAAGGCGTACAATATATGAACAATCTACGTGACCAAATTGCTCGTGAACTATGAAGCGACCTATTGAAATTAATGTAATTTTAGTACTTTTATTATTATGTTGACATATTTGTTTAACTCATTACATTTTTTATTTTCTATGAAACTTGGGTTAAAATTGTTTGAATTATTCAATACTTTGTTTGATAATTTGTTTGAATTATTTATTTTTATTTGTTATACAATAAATATTGTATTTAATTTTTTTAATACGTCTAGACAAAATTATATACTTGTTCAGCATAACTTAGAGGGGTAAAATAGTAAAAGATTGTTATTCAAATGTTTCAGAAGTATTAATTATCAAACAATTTTTTTTATTCAGTATTTAGCTCATTCAAATTGCTTAAACATTCAGAACCATTTCATTCAGTTTTATCAACGGCCCCTAAGAATGTCAAATTGGATGGAAGCAAATTTAATATTGTCATCATTTACCTTTTAAATATTGATACTTATCAAAAAAATATATATAACAAAATAAAATTTATATAGTGGGACACACTCATATTGATAATTCTTATGTGGGTGTCTGTATACACACGCACGCATATATATATATATATCATTTAAACAGATGTGCATATAAACTTGTAATCAAGACATTCATGAAGCCCTTTATATTTATATTTATAATTATGATATGAGTTTAGGTGAAATACCAAATTATTAACCCTTTTTTTATTTTCACCTTTTTTAGAAAAACCTTTGATAGAAATATCATCAATGAACTTGAAGTTATATCTGTTGCGAGTTACTACTATAAACAATCATAAGGATTCGTCTAAATCTATCTATCTATCTATATATATATATATATATATATATATATATATATATATACAAGGGGGATCTCTAGCATACCCACTAAACTAACATACCCTCTAAAGTAACATACCTACATAAAGCCCCTTTCCTATTTTTTTTTCCACCCTCTTCCCACTTAGAAAGTTACGACCCATCTCTCTCTCTCTCTCAGAAAAGGTTCAGAAGAAAAACCTCCAGCGGGATGTATACAGAGCTCTCGACTTCGCGATCTAGGAGACTAAATTCGTCCGACTTCACAATCTAGTCTCATAATTTCGTCCGAGCTCTCGATTTTGTCTTCGATTCGGTAAGACCTTTACCTACTTCATCTCAGATTTCGTAGCCTGGATCTTCTGTTTATGTATTTATTTATTTTCGATCTCATGTGGCTCAATCTTCAAAGTTCTAACTTTATTCTGATAATGTAATGTGCATTTCAAGATTGTTTATGATTATTAGTTATGCCCGCATAGACTTGACAGTGAAGTGCATATATTAGAATGTATTTAAATTGTAGAGTGGAGTCCTGGGATGTGTTTTATAATGCACCTTTAATTATTTGGATTTGTTAATAAATTCAATTGAAAGTTTCTAGAGAAGCAAACATTGATAAATTTGATGAATGGTGCAGGCACACTTGTTATCCTTTGTCACAAATTATCACTACATCTTCTCCACAGACTCTTCTGTCATGCGACATGGAATAGTAAATGCAAATCATACATACTCGTCCCAGGTCTCAATCGATCGCTCTCTCAATTTGGGCTAATTTGTAATTTTCTGGGTAAGACTATCAAACAGACATTTTAGCCCTAAATGCTTTAATTTGTAATTTCTATCGATTGCTTAAGGTTATATCTAACTACTTAACCTTACAATCAAGTGCTTATTTAATAATATATGCTGCAGATTAAGTGGATTTGCCCGACTGCTCCTTCACAACGAATAACTTTATTTGGTGGCTTTCCTTCGACTGCTTGTAAGTTAATGCTCTGGAAACGTGGTTGTTTAGTTAAGTTAAATCACATTATGTTACTTATCAATTTGGAAATGAGAAATATATTCATACCTATTATCTTATATTTGCAGTGCAATTATATGTTACATTATGTTAGTACCTATTATCTTATATTTGCAGTGCAATTATATGTTGTTAGTTTTTCTGGCTTTCAGTCGACTAAGTTGTATTGTTTTGTGCACAGGGTCCTTTTGTTTTGGCTTCCCTTTTCTGAACATTTGGTTTTAAATTGTTTGTGTAGGGCGTGAGTGGTGCAACTGAAACTGGATTTCCACAGGCAAGAGAAAATTTCCACAGGCCAATGGTAGGTACATCATTTCAGAGCTGTGGAATTACATTTTCATTAATTTCTATGAACCTTCAGCTGGTATAATATAGAATCTCATCTGTTTTTATTTTTCCCTTTTATCTTTTCTTATTACCTGCAGTTGTTCAACGTGAGATTCAAAGACAAGTTACGTACAATCTAGGCAACCTCTTCCATTCTATATTTGGAAAATCATGTGCCTTATACATTGGAAGATAGAACTGCTTATTTTTATTTTTTTTGGGACGTGTTATTAGAAGACGAAGCTGAAAATAGTAATGCAGTGCATCTTACAAATATTGTAATGCAGTGCATCTTACAAATATGCTGACTATTGTGTTGAAATTTGAGCTTGCAAAGATCAAGTGCTCTGAGTAGGTTTTCACTTATTTTTATGAAATAAATTTCTAAGTGAAGGTATTGAGTTTCTAATTTTACTACTTCATTGAGGAAATATACTCTGTTCGACGAATTATATGTTAGACTATATTCCTGTACATTTATTAATAAATGTAGAGCACCACATTCAAATGCTTTGCTCATATTTGGTGCATAAGATCAGTATATTAGTGAGCAATATTTTCAATATGATGTATTTGGTTGTTGTTTAATTAACTGTAACCTGAGTGGAATGCTTGCGAATTCAATTATGAAGAGGTTGAATTTTTTAAAAATCCAAAAAGTGGTATATATTTGCACCGTCATTAACTGTGTTCTCGTTGATATAGTATAATTTCCAAAGATATTTCAAATATCCCCCCATACAGAATTGATAACTGTTGGCATCTTCTCCATATCTTTCACTTCCTCGAAGCTACTTGTGGTCACTGTTCTTCTAACTTTATACTGCAAGGTTATATTCACTTTGAAGTCTCATACATCAACATTACAAACTGAATTACACCCAACATAAAAGAAAATAACAAGGGCAACATATATTTCATTTAAAATAAACTTTGTCATTGATCACCAGATGTCTTCATTACACCCAACAACAAGTCAGGAAAGGGGTTAGCAACCAAAAATCATCCACTTGCAATTTACAATAACATGAATACAAACAATAACCAAGAACAAACAAATGCAAGAATTAATTTCCTTCGTCGTTTGTTGCCTATTGCACGCACATTCTCCATCTCTTGCTCCAGTACGTTAATCTTTCGAAGTAAGCCAGGGATTATTTGCTTTGATCTATCACACATAGGAGGATCGTACCAACCAAAAAATCGGCAAGCATTGCTCTGTAAACATAGAAGTTACCAAATTTCTGTTAAAGTAAATAGAATGGAAGAGATAAGAGACAAAATTGGAACCCTAACACTTACTTTTTAAATTTTCGGACATGATAAAAACCTTATTCCTGGGTTTGTTACGGTCCATGATGTTTTTAGATTAGCTCGCCTCCCACAATCGCATAGTGCGTTCATCTTTTCCCACCAATGTTAACCTCAATTTTAATATGTATATAGAAATAATATTTATATTTTTTTTCAAAGCAGGCTGTTTTGCAAGAAATAAACTAATGAGAAGGAACTAAATAAGAAAGATAATTGTATTTGATTCACACAGGAATTCCAGTTTAACTAGATAATTGTATTTGATTCACACAATAATTCCTACAAACATCTGTAAAGCTAAACAAAACAGTTTTTCCATTCACCAGAAACTAAGGGATACCCTCAAGTTATCCTTTAATCTCACTATACTATGTATTTAATTATCATCAACTAGGCATTTCTCAGTCAAATTCAACTTTAATTTTTGGATATATACGAAGACACACTTAGCAGACAGACAAAACTCATGACTACAAAATGATAACAGATAAAAATAAAATCAATCTCGCTCTTATTTTAGTAACAACCCTTGAAAACTTTGATCAAACTCAACCCTACATAATCCATAAAGAGAAGAAATTTTTGAAACATGTTTATGAACAAGACTGGTTCAAAGTGAAAATGGCAAATTAACATCATGCAAGACTGCTTGAAATTATAAAAATCAAGGAAAAATACCCCTAACAAGGCCAACCAATCTTTCCCCCATTGAACTGGTTGGACACTAAAAACTACAATAATGCTTAAAACAATGTCGGTTACCAGGAATTGATGATATTTTCCATGAACCCAACTAAGAAATTAGCAAATTACAGGGCAAAAACTAGGAAAAAAACAGTGAATACTAAACCCATTACAAATTTGCCCTAATTTGCATAAGCACTAACTACGACAATATGAAACAGTGAATACTAATTCCTATAATCTAGGACTTGTTTACGTCATAAGCACTTGTTTACAGTGTGGACTTTCCACTTCCAGTTCGACCCACAACACCAATAAATTAGAACATTAATAGAAGTTAGAAAGAAGATGAATGCAGGAAGAAAACAAATTGGGTAAAACCAACAGTTCAATAAACTTCAGAGCAAAACATTTACAGTTAACACAAATTTTATACATCCACGACCAATAAATTAGGGGGAAAACTGACTAATAAATTATTGTTACCCCATCAATGTATGACTGTAAGTATATAGAGTGGGAGAGTCTTAACAGAGAAAATTTAGGGCAAAGTCTTGCAATCGAGAGATTTGGGCTCTGAATAGTTTGGGAAACAGAGTTTCGGAAGAAATTATGAGACTAGATTGCGAAGTCGGACGATTTTAGTCTCCTAGATCGCGAAGTTGAGAGCTCTGTATACATCCCGCTGGAGGTTTTTCTTCTGAACCTTTTCTGAGAGAGAGAGAGAGAGGGGTCGTAACTTTCTAAGTGGGAAGAGGGTGGAAAAAAAAACAGGAAAAGGACTTTATGTAGGTATGTTACTTTAGAGGGTATGTTAGTTTAGTGGGTATGCTAGAGATCCCCCTTGTATATATATATATATATATAGTGTCCAAAAAACTCAGTTTTTATAGTAACAAAAATATGACCATAGGTTGTAAATACATGTAGAATGAATAGTAGATATTGACCAATGACCATATAAGTCGTCGTATTTCATGTACATGTCAATTTTAAGCTGGACCATGCTGATGCCAATCTCTAGCAGTCAAGTTGGACTGCTAGCTAGTTTTCTCACCTTTCATAATCATCATACTAGTTTGCTCTTTCTATCTCTCTCCCTCTCTTCTGTTTGTGTAGCTAGATAGTGTTTGTATCTGAGTTTGGGGGCTGGGAATTAACGATGGCAGCCGGGATGGGAGTAACAAGCGCTGCAGATGGCCAATATTATAACAGCAGGATGACACTGTTTGTTTTGTTATCTTGCATGGTTGCTGCAACTGGAGGAATTATCTTTGGCTATGACATTGGAATCTCAGGTCTATAATTTCTCCGCCAATACAGTTATTAATCCTTCATTCTGTTTTTCGCTATATATAAAATCATGGTGTCCAATCTCTATTCATTGTATTGATGAGAAATGCCCCTTTAACTAACTACAAGAAGATAGGTTAAATGGTTTGCAAATCTTAAAATTCATCAAAATATTGTTTTTCATTCATTGTTTCTGTATTTTCGCATTATTTACTTGTAAGTATTATCAGTCCACTTCACTTTGCTTCCTTGTTGCTATATGAGAGGATCTTGTTTGGAGGTCATTTTAAATCTTATTCTTGATGTGCAGGTATGTGCATGTCTGTGACTGCATATAAATATATATGTGTGAAGTTGTATTTAAGGATACATTGCAAAGGCAATTCTATTAGAGGAAAAAGTCAAACTTAAATTGATAGAATCATAATGAACTTTTACCGGCAGAGATTTTTTTTTCTTCTAAAACTCTCTCCCTCTTTCATTCTGGAAGACAAAAGGAAAAAAATGAAAACGAGTAGTATGATCAGCTCAGTGAGAGTTCAAATTTATTGTTAGTACTAATGGTAAATTGAATTTGAAGGCGGGATTACCTCTATGGAGTCATTTCTTAAGAAATTCTTCCCAGAGGTGTACAATAAGATGAAGGGGGACACCAAGATTAGCAACTACTGCAAATTTGACAGCCAACTGTTGACCTCATTCACATCCTCACTCTATGTAGCTGGTCTCATTGCTTCCTTCTTTGCTTCACCCATCACCAAGGCCTTTGGCCGCAAGCCATCAATCCTCATCGGTGGAGCTGCTTTCTTAGGCGGTGCTGCCCTCGGAGGCGCAGCTTATAATATTTACATGCTAATAATAGGTCGAGTTTTGCTTGGCGTTGGAGTTGGCTTTGCTAACCAGGTACCCATACTAGTCTTTCCTTTATTTTTAAACATACAAAATTTGAAAGTAGACTCTAAAATGAGGAAAACATATACTATTTCTTTTTATCCACAAACTAGATTCATTTACATGTTGGTTAATTTTTTAACTAGTCTCTTTCTGTCGTCAGTCAGTACCACTATATCTCTCAGAAATGGCACCACCCCAATCCAGAGGAGCAATGAACATTGGCTTCCAATTTTGTGTTGGCATTGGTGTTTTATCAGCTAACCTTATAAACTATGGTACCCAAAAAATTAAAGCTGGTTGGGGTTGGCGAATCTCCCTGGCCATGGCTGCAGTTCCGGCTTCATTTCTGACTCTAGGTGCAATTTTCCTCCCAGAAACGCCTAACAGCTTGCTTCAACACAACAATAACCAGGAAAAGGCTAAACGTATGCTGCAAAAGGTTCGAGGCACCGATGATGTCCAAGCAGAGTTTAATGATATAGTCAAAGCAAGTGACATTTCCAAAACCATAAAAACCCCATTCAAGAAAGTATTACAAAGAAAGTACAGGCCTCAACTTGTCATGTCAATCGCCATTCCATTCTTTCAACAGGTGACAGGAATCAATGTAATATCCTTCTACGCACCGGTACTTTTTCGAACAATCGGTTTAGGTGAAAGTGCGTCACTCATGTCTGCTGTAGTTGTTGGGGGTGTTGGTACATGTATGACATTTGTTTCATTGTTGATAGTAGATAAACTTGGTCGAAGAGTTATATTTATAATAGGCGGAATTCAAATGTTTATTTCGCAAATGTTGGTTGGAGGAATAATGGCAGCTGAGTTAGGGGACCAAGGTGGGATGAGCAAAGGGTATGGTTTTCTGGTCTTAATCTTGATTTGCATTTATGTTGCTGGTTTTGGCTTGTCATGGGGTCCATTGGGATGGTTGGTTCCAAGTGAAATTTTCCCACTGGAGATCCGATCAGCCGGGCAAAGTATAACTGTGGCAGTGGGATTTCTCTTCACTTTCCTAGTTGCTCAGACTTTTCTAACCATGCTTTGCCACTTGAAGTCTGGGATTTTCTTCTTTTTCGGAGGATGGGTGGCTGTGATGACCCTGTTTGTGTACATGTTACTGCCAGAGACAAAAAATTTGCCGATTGAACAGATGGATAGAATATGGAGGGAGCATTGGTTCTGGAAGAAATTTGTTGACGAAGAAGAGTCTAAATCAAGGATATAAAAGTTTTACTGAATGAGTTCACTAATATACCCGCGAATCGCGATATATCTTATACAGCCAGGCCAGACTCTTGAGTTCCTTTGTCAGTGCTTTAGAATTAGGCTATGTAGTATGTAATGTCCAGAGCTGATGTTTTATGGCAATAGTAGTAGCTGATCCACATCTCTTGGGAAAATATATGTATTAATGTAATAGTACATTTTATTTTTTTTGGGGTAGAAAATGGATATCATATATATATATATATATATATATATATATATGTATGTATGTATGTATGTATGTATGTATGTATGTCTGTCTGTCTACATAGCTAGTTTATGCATGATTTCAGTTACTTGTATAATCCATGAATGGTTAACTGATCTTCTTTGAATGGAAGGATAAAGTTGAATGGATATGAAATTTTACTTGTAGCTGTTTATAGTGCAACAATTTGAGGCAGTAAAGGAATATAAGATCGAGTAACTATCAGATGATGGCCTCTTGCAAACATGATACCGGAGAGTTGAATATATGTGTTGGAATATTGGTTAAAATTAAAATGGTGGAGAGTAATGAGGTAGGTAGGTGTGGACACATGAAATGGGTGTTCTCTCATTAATTGCATGTGATGGGTTTATTCCAAGTGTGTGTGCTAGCACACCAAACTTTCTAAGTTGGTGTGCTAACACACCAAACTTTCTAAGTTGGTGTGCTAATGGAGAGGAAAGCATTGCCTATAAATACTTGCCTTATTGTAAACCAAAGAATCATCCCAAGGGAGTAGGATCCCATCCGGGAGAGGGTGGAGAGGGTTATCCAAATGTAGAGAGATAAGAGGTATCCAAGTGTTAGAGACTTTTATGTGGGAAAATTCTCTTGGGAAGAATTATCTTTCTTGAGTGGATGTGAGAAAATTTCTGAGAGTGTGAGTGATAGTAATATTATTCACATAGTAAATTTTCTCTGGTTGTCTTTGGCAACGAAAGTGGTTTTTCTCCGGTTTTGGAGTTTCCACTATAATTCTTGTGTTGTGTGATTGTGTTCTAAATTCTCAATTTCTTATTTTTCTATATCGTGAGACGTTGTAATTCCCAACAATTGGTATCAAGAGCTTTTGGTTCACGCCGTTGGTGTCTCCAACGGGTACGATCCGTTTAAAGAAAAATGTCTGGCATGAAAATCGATATAGAGAAATTCGATGGGAGAATTGTTTTTTGGCTTGTGGCAAAGTCAAGTCAAAGATGTGATAATTCAATCTAAGTTACACAAGGTGTTTGATCATCTTCATGGCATGCCGCTAGTATCCAAAGTTGTCATGAAAGAGGATGTGTTACCACTAGCGGGTTTTTTGCACACGGGCATTGGTTGGCATTGATGCAAGGTGTGTGGTGATGTCGATGGCTGATGTACTTCCGGGAAAGCCAACGTGGAAGTAGCACCATAATTTTTCAGCAAGGTTATTCGACATGAAATCTTAGAATGTTTGATTCTGAGTGAAGGTATACTCTTTATGGTGGAGTATGATAATTCTCTATACCGAGAATTATGACTGTTGGTGAAGACAGTGATAGCGGAAGCTATGAAATATCTTAGAATGGTTGATTCTGAGTGGATTTATACTCTTTATGGTGGAATATGATAATTCTCTATACTGAGAATTATGACTGTTGGTGAAGACAGTGATAATAAAAATTATGAAAAATCTTAGAATGGTTGATTCTGAGTGGAGGTGTACTCTCTATGGTGGAGTATGATAATTCTTTATACCGAGAATTATGACTGTTGGTGAAGACAGTGATAGTAAAACTATGTTGATTATTTTATTTTAACCAAGGTGGAGTTTGTTGGAATATTGGTTAAAATTAAAATGGTGGAGAGTAATGAGGTAAGTAGGTGTGGACACATGAAATGGGTGTTCTCTCATTAATTGCATGTGATGAGTTTATTCCAAGTGTGTGTGCTAGCACACAAAACTTTCTAAGTTGGTATGCTAACACACCAAACTTTCTAAGTTGGTGTGCTAATGGAGAGGAAAGCATTGCCTATAAATACTTGCCTTATTGTAAACCAAAGAATCATCCCAAGGGAGTAGGATCCCATCTGGGAGAGGGTGGAGAGGGTTATCCAAATGTAGAGAGATAAGAGGTATCCAAGTGTTAGAGACTTTTATGTGGAAAAATTCTCTTGGGAAGAATTATCTTTCTTGAGTGGATGTGAGGAAATTTCTGAGAGTGTGAATGATAGTAATATTATTCACATAGTAAATTTTCTCTGGTCATCTTTGGCAACGAAAGTGATTTTTCTCCGGTTTTGGAGTTTCCACTATAATTCTTGTGTTGTGTGATTGTGTTCTAAATTCTCAATTTCTTATTTTTCTATATCGTGAGACGTTGTAATTCCCAACAATATGCTTAAAAATTTTAAATTTTTTAAAATATTGAAGTTAACACTAACTTTACTCTAATAAGTTCATATAATTTTTTATTGTATTAGTTAGTTATAGAACCTATTATTGAGGTGAAGTTAACTGGATCCGGTACAATTTTTTAAAAAATATTTTTACAAAATTGTAAGCAAATTTATGTATGCTTACTTGTAAATCTAAATGTGATGTACAATTTAATTGAGATTTTATATTATTTTAGAGTGTAAATTTGTTAATCAAGATCGAGGCAAATTAATTACATTAGTAAAGTTAAAATCATGAGTGTGGAAAACATTCCGACAAAATAAAATGTTAAAAATCCTACTATATAAATTTATAATTTGTACTCCTATAAATATCCATCAAGTACAAAATTGCTATTATTTTCATGGCATTAATCATTATGCTTTTATTTTCTCTTATATTAAAACAACTTAATTCATTTAAAGATTGTTTGACAACACTTTGTTTTTTTTTCCTTTTTTAGTTTTTATGAAGATAAAGTAATTAATATGTTTTGCTTTTAAATAGCAAAACATAAACAAATTTGATTGACACAATTTATTTATTTTGAGTTTTGGGCCCAAATATTTGAAAAATGGAGGAAAAGGCAAAACAAAAATTACCAAGTGATATTTTTTATAACATATTTTTTGGGATAAAAAAATATAACCAAAAATTAAAGAAAACAAACGAATCCTTAATTTACTAGAGTTTGACTAGTTGATTGTAATTTGGATGAATTTTCATATTTGAACTATCTAATATCTATCTTCTTAATTCTTATGGATAAATCAAGATAATACTATCTCCATTCCATTTCATTCCATAATAAGTGACTTTTTAGAAGATAAAAATTTGTTTTAATTTATTTATTGTTTACAACTTTCTAGGAAAATAAATTATTTACTTTCTTATATTGCCCCTAACTTATCTCATTGTTTCAAGAAATTTTCTCCCTTGTATTAATAGTTTTCAACTTCTCATAGAGGATAATAATAAAATTTTATACAAATTTTAATAAATAATAGTATTAAATGACTTTCTTAATTCATATACATAAAACTAAAACTATTATTATTATGGCACATAGATAGTAGCTTAGTAAGAGCAACAAGATATTTAAAATTGATTTGGTATAATTTGATATTTTGATATTTCTTTTTTCTCCAACACCAAGGGGAACATTTGAAACTCGAAAGATCCGCATAACCGTTATATTCGTTTGAAAGCTCCAGATGTAGAGGAGAGGAGAGGAGGTCTAACCTGACTGCGCGACCACTGACAAGTACCTGCACCCATTGGCTGACCAGTCAGCTCCCGCAGTCAGTCAATGAATGAAATGCCCTTTATAATTTATCTCCCTCACTTTGTCTCTCTCTCTCTCTCTCTCCTCAGACGATCAAACTAACAGCTCTCTCTGTTTCAAATTTCAACTCTTCCAAACAAAGGTAAACCCTTTCTCTCTTCTGTATAGCCAAGTTAGGGTTTCCAGACAATCAATCTTGTCACGTTCTTCTGTACTTATTAGGTTTTGGATGACCCTTTTGTTTGGTTGCCGAGTATACTAAAGAATTGAAAAACAAAAACTTGGAAATTAAATCTTTGTTTGATGTTGATTCAATCCTCCAAGAAACGAATCTATCATAATGTAAAGTATGCATGTTCTTTAGATTTTTTTTTCCTTTAATTTTTCCTTTTTGCTATTTTCCGGTTCAAAATATTGGCCTTCACGTTTTCAGTAATTGATTCATGGAATTGTTTTATTATTACTATGATTGCTCTTTGAACACTCATGTTTGTATGTTTGGGTGTTCCCTTTCTGTTGATTGCTTTAAATAGGAAATATAATGAAGGAATAGATAAATTGAGTCACTTTCTGTTGATTGCTTTAAATAGGAAACATAAGGAAGAAATAGATAAATTGACTCATACTCATTTTGAATTTGATTATCAAGGATTGGTTTGGGATTTGGAAAGAGGAAAGGTAATGAAAACAGAATTTAAAAATTAAAAAAATCAAATTGTAGAATTTCGTTCATAATTGATACAAGCTCAACTATATCACTCTTAAAAAATGTAAGACCGAGCATAATGATAGAAAGTTTGTTAGATTGTTATTGTAATTTTTTTCACTCTCTCCTCAGTTTATGTCTTTCTTTTCTTTATCCACACACTTTCCGAGCTCCTAAGAAAGCTAAGTGAAATAGTTACATTAATTCAACTTCAAGAGTTAGGCTTTCAACTCTTTACTTCCACCCCAATAATTACCAAATAAACAGTTATAGTAAATATTGAACTATTAATATAGTATCTATAGTCAATATTAGATATAAACATGAGTCTTCTTAGAAAGTGAATGTTTTCTTTTCTTTACCCACACACTTACCGAGCTCCAAAGAAAGCTAAGTGAAATAGTTAAGACCAAATAAACAGTTATAGGAAATGCTGAACTATTAATATTAGTATCTATGGTTAATATTAGAGTGTCTTTAGTACATTGGATGGAATTTATTGGATTAGTGATAACTAATCATACTTAATCTGACCTTTACATATCCATTTTGGAACAGGGAAGTTAATTTAATTTTCATTGTCAATATTGGCTTTTAGTCACTTCAATGCCTTCAGCCGTCTCACCTCAGTGGCAGGAGAAGGCTAGCGATTTCTTTTCGACTTCAGGTAAAAATTTACTTATAGATTCTCTATATTTTGTAAATATCCTTATTTCTTCTTTACCTTTGCGGTGAATATACTTAAGTTGCTGGTTCAGGTGTGAAGCTTAAAGAAGCTGGGCAATCCGCCGGAACATTTGTTGGTGAGGTTGCGAAGGATGCAAAAGGTAACGTAGCGGATGTGGCAGAAAAAGTTGGTTCAATAGTGAAAAGTCGATGGTCATTTCTTCAGCAGCCATCTACGAGACATGCCATGCAAGAGCGTCTTATTTCCGCTGCTGCTACAACTGGCATGTTGTTTAGGAAGGGTGTTTCAGAAACAAAAGATAAAGTCACTGTTGGAAAAACGAAGGTTGAAGAGGTAATTTTAGCATAGCTTATAACTAGGCAGTCATTAAACATGCATTCTACTGATTAAATAACAAGAGTAGTTGGGTAAAGGTGTCTTTGGGAGTTATTTTGTCTTGAGTTAAAGAAACAGATTGTTGAGTGAGACCAGGTAAATTTATGTACAGTTATCTTGATTTTCACATGAATGTGTTGGAAAGTAAATTTTAAGGAGCAGATAGCCTTTCACTTTATTTCTGAAGTTGGTCTATTACTTGCTACATGGTCTAACTCTTGTTCTGCCCTCTGACATATTTCATTAGTTCTACACGGACATAGTATACATAAGATGTGTAATTGGGAACGCTCAAGCAATTATGTACTGTGGAGCCTTGATTGTCATTTATTGAAAGAGGAAAGAGAAATAGAACATCAACTTAACAAGAAAATTGGAAATACAACATCATTGATCATCTTTCAATGTGGAATCCAATCATTTTCTGAGGAGGTAAAACCAGCGTAGACTAACTATAGGCCATTGGGTAGGCAATGGAGGTGGGAAGTCAGAATTACTCTTTATCTAATTTACTCCACTTCTTAAATATAGATTAATGGTAACAAGAACAAAGATTTTATTGCGAGATGGTAATGTATAGAGTTGCATTCAGAAAGATCGTTTACTTTTTTGAGTTGGTACATATCATTCAGGTGGCAAAGAAGACTGCACAAAAGAGTAAGACTCTTTTGACTGATTTTGAGAGATGGCAGAAGGTATGTATTTGTGTAAAAGATAAATTATTAAAATATGTGGTTTGCAATTTGGAGATTTCTTAGCTTTCTTATTTCTTTTGCAGGGAGTTGCAAGCACAGATGGTAAGCTTCTCCTACTTTGCCCATTGTTAGCTTATCAATTGATGGTTCCAAAAGTGCAGAATTTTTTGTTCCTGGAAATTCATAGATTATATAATTATTATAGGTGCAGCACATTTCAGTACCATTTCCTTTGTTTTATTAGTCCGTCGTATTTATGGAGGGCATATTGGTGAAGACTATTAGGAACAAATTTTTTGTCTTCCATTTATTTTGGAAAATTTGCTTCCCACTCATAGGATTGGAAAAATGGTCTGATATTAATTTCGTAATTTGCATGGCATGCATAGAGGTTCGGTTTACATTTTCCATAGCCAGACGGTGACAGCAAAGATGTACATACATAAGGAAGAACGTCCCTGCTTTAATTTTTAGTTTTCTGAACACATAATACGGAGTACTAACTGTAAGTATAGAGGATAAAACTAAATAAATCTCCTTCAACAAAGCTCTAGTCACCTATAAACAAATGAATGTAGAAGTCATCGGAACTTGATAATAGGAGCCGGAATAGCAGAGAGATAAGGTCACTTGCTTTACCCCAAAAAGTGGATCCTCAAGCTGAGAATTAAGATTTTTTTGTCAAGTAAAGAGACAATTGAGAAGCTTGAACCAATTATTACCAAGTAATCTATTAATCTTTGACGTATTAAAACTAATGTTATTACAACAATCGTACATATGTAGGTCAAAGTAAACTTCTTTGTAAGTTGCTCTTATTTTTGAGGCTCAACCTTCCAAACCTTATGATTTGACTTGATGCTGATTTTAGGGTATCATGTGAAAAGGGTTGTATGATTGCCTATAGAAAACAGTTTTAAGGATGTGATCCGGGAGATCTGATTGGTTGATTCTTTGATCAACGACTTTGCTATTTGGGGGCCTCAAACCATTCTGGTTGTAAAAACTTTATTAAATGTTCTGACATGATTAATAAAGAGTCAAGTCAAGGGTATCTGGTTTGGCATGGTTGTGCTTTCTTATTTTACTTTGTATCTACATTAGCACTCTTGCACTGGAACCATGGAAGCCTATTGTTTGAGAAAGTGTACCATATGATGCTTTTGATTTTATTTTTTCCATCTAACGTGTAAAATATCTTGCCTCT
This sequence comes from Aralia elata, assembly GCA_034770075.1. Lineage (NCBI taxonomy): Eukaryota > Viridiplantae > Streptophyta > Magnoliopsida > Apiales > Araliaceae > Aralia > Aralia elata. Next base: position 108,173,435 of record CM068385.1, on the reverse strand, counting down.
CATTTTACGTGTTCTCTTCAGTATTTGGAGTTCCAATTGAAGTTACTGTTCAGAGGCAACAATCCACCCGACCAATTCCTTATATCTTGGTCAAATGCGCGGATTATCTCGTATTATCAGGTGATTTGCATGACAATAAACAAGTCAATAATGGTCTTTTACATTTTTACACAGTCTTGACCATTTTCTTGTTGGTTTAGGACTGAACTCGCTAGAGTTATTCAAATCTGAAGGAGACAAAAAGGTTATTCAGCAGTTAGTTTCATCATACAACCAAGGTATTATGTGCAAGATCATATATAGACTTTCAGCGGTTCTATGTGGCTGCACTTATTTTCTAATATTAGTTACTCTTTACAGATTCCAATGCTTCACTACCGGAGGGTATAAGCCCAGTCCATGTTGCAACTCTGATCAAGTGTTACCTTGAAAGCCTGCCTGAGCCTTTAACTACATTTGTACTACACAATGAAATCAGGAGCGCTCGTTCGAGCGTAAATGTTATGAGAAACATATTGAAGAGGCTACCGACTGTTAACTATATGACACTAGAACTAATTACTGCACTCCTGCTCCGCGTTAGCCAGAAGTCCCTTCTTACCAAGGCAATCTCTCTCTCCCCTCTGTGTCTCGCTCTCTCTGTCTCCCCCATTCTCTCTCTGTTACTCTGTTGTTCTCATGGTACTAAAATTGTACAGTTTATCTATTTTTTAAGAAAATAAATTTTAGTTTTAGACATTGAATGTTGATTGTTTCTCCTTAAAATTGAAAAATGATGGTGTCTTGAAATTTGCTGTAGCTATTTGATTATTCTTTATTAACAGTAAGGCTTGTGATTGAACATTCAATTTATAACTTGTTAGGGAAATTGTATCAGTTAGGCATGCTTAATGATTGCTACTTCTTACAGATGGATGCTCGCAGCCTTGCTACGGAAATGGCCCCTCTCATCATATGGCAGAAGGGACAAAGGCCAGACTTTTATAGACAGTTTTGGAATCAACCATCGAAAAATCAATCCAAGACTAATGTGGATCCTGCACGTGATAATGGTGAATTGGATATGCTTGCAGGTGAAAAATCTGATCTATGCACCTTAATTGCATGCATGTATATCTAGTTTTAAGTTGGAAAAGTTTGTTTATATTGAGAGGCACATATGCAGTCATAACTATTTGCTGGACTTTTTCATGTCTCTTCTAGTATGTGATCACTTCTTGAAATAATTAACTTCTGATATCTACAAATAAAAATGTATGTGGGCATTAATAGATCCTGGCGTGTGAGATTTCAGGATGGATAAATTGCATTAAATGAAGTGATCTATTCTTAGCAATGCTTAGGGAGGCAGTTTAGTTTGATTGGTAATTACTTTTGTGTGATGTTTGGATTTGATAGATACATAACCGGTCTTTCATAGATGATGTGCTTTCGTTGGGTTGCTGAGACATTTTCCCTTTTCCTCTTCAAGTTTGATATTTAAAACTCTGAATATAGTATTAGTTTTCCTTTTCCATCTACAAAAATGACAATTTATCTGCAATGTTTTTTTTTTGTTTTACTTTTTTTTGGCAACAAAATGAGAGTTACTAATTTGTTAACTCTAAAAGATTACCAAACTAATATTTGCAACAGTACGAGCATTTATATGCAATGAGCATTTTGTGTGTTCTTATTTATTTATTTTTCAATTGGCAACAGTACGAGCTTACTTTATTTCCCCCCAAATTCTAAAATATTAACAAACTAAAATCTCAATTTATCATATATATTAAATGGATATATTCTTATTCATCACTCTTCTTTGTCGTCCCCATCATCATTGATTGGTGTGTTTTAATGTGGTAGATTCAGTTGAGATTACTGATTTAACTACTGTTTCGATATGTGAATTCAGAAGAAAGCGAAGGAGAAGATGCATCCTCCCCCATCCCCTTGGATGACGGACTGCCAATTGACTTTGGTGCTATTGATGCTGTCCAGTGCTTAATAGAACATCACAATGCCATTTTTACAGATACTAATGAAACTGTCTGGAGATGAATTTGACATATATCCCAGTTGTGCATGGATTCTTGAGATTGGACTTGTACTTGCTCAGCAGTTTCTCTAGATGTAAATTCCCTTGTATAAAAGTTGGGTTTTGGGGGAAAATTTATATAATGTGTTATATTGTTTTAAAATAAATATTTTTTTTATATATTTTATTCCTCGTTATTCAATTTAATTTAGAGTGTTGAAATAATACTTAGAAGGCATTAGTTTAAGGAATCACTAGAATCATTTAGTATTACAAAAGTAGGTGGTTGTGTGTATTAATTTTTTGATATTCCAACACTCGGACTAAACTGTAATAATCAAGTGTATACTTAATCTACTTGTGTTTTATGTATATACACGTCTCTAAATGGTAATAATAAACAAATTAATTAATCCATCGTCATAAGCATATACTCACTCTAAATGGTAATAATAAACAAATTAATTAATCCATCGTCATAAGCATATACTCGCTCCGTTGCTTTTCAATAATCCTTCCACGCATTTTTCACCAGGCGGTAATGGCATTGCAGCATCTCCACATGAACGAAGAGTGTTGGAATAAGAATGGAAGATCACACTCCACCCACATTCATGCCAACCAATTTTTTCAGCTTTTACGCTGCTGCAACTTCTCTGATCACCACTCAAATTGTAACGATAGACTTCCTCTTCGGTTGCAATGAGGAGCAAATTCCCATTCAAAATTGTGAACCCTGATATCGTTGGTTTTGAACCACCCTTCAACCCCATGCCTTTTACACCCGCTTTCATAATCCGCTTCCATTTGCCCGAATCATCTTCGATTAAAACCCATACGCTAAACACCAATTTCATTAATTTGACCAGACAAATAGATTCGAAACAAGTTCTTGAATCTTTAAACTTGAAAATGCTTACCGTGCAACTTTGGTCATGCAGAACTCCCTTTCTTGCACCCTTTGGTATTTTCAAGAATCTTGATACGGAGTTCTTGATATTATAAGACACTATATATGGCCAATAAAAAGGACTATTTTTGGTTAAATAATTACCACAATCCGAAATGAAATAAACTTTGCCGCCTTCTTTATTGAGATAAACAGACATCTGATATTGAATGTCTCTCGCCCCAACAATTATCTCTCCTCCTTCCTCCCATATCCATCTACTAGGGGAATAAATTTTACAGGTAGATTTTGAAGTGTCCCAGTTTTCAGATTCGGGTAAAACAACCATCAACATATAATTCGAGGCATGACCGTTGCATTCAAACACAATATTCAAGTCTGTTTTTGGATTAAAATCATTGGCGGGTTTAACAATTGGCAGCCATGTTTGTGTAGCTGGATTGCATAAGAACAGAGGGTATTCCCCTTGATTTAAGTTTCTGCAACAGAGTAACCCGTTGCTGGAAGCAAGAACAGGACCCATGTTTCTTAGGAACTTGAGGGACTCTTGAGGAATTCCACATGAAGATTCATCAACATTAGATAAAGGGTCCAGTTCTAGGGCGGTTGGGTTAGAATTTTGGGGAAATTTTGGCTCAAGAAAGAAACTTTGATCATCTTTAGGCTCCATGTTTTTGCATTGTGTTTTCGCGAAGAAATTGTCGATTGGAAATTCATTGCATTGTTTTGAAATTGTTGCGAATTTGAAGATGGATTTTGCAGGAAGATGGGAAAAAATATCAAATAGCATCCCCTCCATTCTTATACGACGACGAATTTCTTGCTGATTTAGGAAAGTTGGTCGCCTCTTGTCCTGCAAACTCGGAAACGGTTAGCAGTTAGCTAATGCACGTGCGTAGGAAATAAACAAAATGATTAGTTCTTGATCGAATAGGATTTTGACTTGTTATTGACTATCTATTTCGTTGGATTTTTATATATATACATATATATATATATATATGTTGGAAAAATATTCCAAAAATATGTTTTAAAAAATAATAATAAAATCAGGATCACATTGTTGTTTTATGAAAAACAACAAATATATATACCATCATGTATGTAGATTACCAATTTGTTACCTTGGTCGGATTAACACGTTTTGAAAATTCGTATCGTGTTAGTATTTTTCTTTATGGCTTTATGTTGAACATGTAGTGTAATCTCCAAAGCACATTTATGCTGAAAAAGAGAATACCAATAATAAATATCAAATACGTTTTTAATCAATAATATATATAATAACATTGATCCAGACCATAATTTGATCCACATTAGGTTAGGAAAGGATCTTAAGCATTTCTTATGAATTTGATCCACGTTAGGAAAGGATCCTAAGCATCTCTTATGCACACTAAGTTAGGTAAGGGATCTTAAGGGATTCTTGTTCTAACTCCAATACTCATCTAAGTATTATTATCTAATAATAATATTTAAAATAACTATTAATTATAATTAATTTTACTAAATAATTGTAATTATATTTTAGTTCAGGAATTAATTAAATAAACTCTTTACTAATAAACTGTAAATATTTCTTCTATAAATGTACATAAATATTTTAAAGTCAATTAATATAATCCCGATATATTTAAATTAATTTCATAAGTCCATAATTTCTTTTCCCAATTGAATTCTTCATCACTTTAACTATATATATATATAGACACACACACACTTTCGAGAGGGTAAACAACAGCTAGCTTCTAAGTTTTGTGCAGACTAGAACAAGTGATATATATACTGCATGCAATAATCACAATATTTATGTATATTAGGAAACAAATTAAAGAAAATTCAAAATTTAATTTAGCGGTAAAAGTAGATAACCGTAAAACATTTATGCTACACAAAACTGGAAAAGAAATATGTATAGATTTATTATTTTAATCGCTACATTTAATTATAAGGTTTAGACATGAGGAACAGTGTTGATATTGTTATACTTTCTAAATTAGCTTAGAAGGCTTGAAAAATCCAATAAATAATTAATTAAAGTTATTTGACTACATTCCAATACAATCAAAATTATCATTGAAAGACTATTACATGTTTGTTTAAAGATTTTTTCGTGTCCAAAACGGTAATCAGTTATTATATACATATATATATATATATAGAGGGTACTAATCCATGGCAACCGGTTGCTATAAGAACTATTTCAGCAACCATCATCTGAACCGTTGATCAAAACAATGAACGGAAGAGATTTAATTTATTTTTATCACAGCCGCTACAACATGTAGCGGCTGTCCAACAGCTTCTACCGGCAGCTTCATTTACTAATGTGCCCTCTTTTTTAATGAAATACTAATTTAATATTTCTTTTGTCAAATCCAATACAACATGTTACAGTGGCTTGTATGATTTATTATTATATTATTATATTAGTAATATATTAATAATATTATATTATTTATATAATATATTAATAATATATATTAAAACCAATCCGCCACTACATGCTTTGGCGGTCGGAAGAATTTCATTCTTTAATATTTATATGTATTTTATTATATTATATATTATTATAATATTAATACAACGTGTTAATTTTTTCTGATCCGCCGCTACATAGAGTAGCAGTTAACATATTATGTATTTATAATAATATTAATAATAATATAATATAATAAGATAATATTAATAATATATAATATAATAAAATACATATAAATATTAAAGAATGAAATTCTTCCAACCGCTACAGCATGCAGCGGCGGATTGGTTTTAATATATATTACTAATATATTATATAAATAATATAATATTATTAATATATTACTAATATAATAATAAATCATACAAGCCGCTACAACATGTTGTATTGGATTTGACAAAAGGAATATTAAATTAATATTTCATCAAAAAAGAGGGCACATTAGTAAATGAAGCTGTCGGTAGAAGTTGTTGGACAGCCGCTACATATTGTAGCAGCTGGGATAAAAATAAATTAAATCTCTTTCGTTCATAGTTTTGATCAACGGTTCAGATGATGGTTGCTGAAATAGTTCTTATAGCAACCGGTTGCCATGGATTAACACCCATATATATATATATATATATATATATATTAGCTAAGTGTCCCGTGTGAAGCACGGGTTTATTTTTAAAATAAAATAAAATTAAAATTTTCATTTGTTCTATGGTGATTATAAAATATATATTTTTTTGAATTTCAAATTAACTTGCTATTATTATTAAAATGACTACAAATGCTGCTTAGACAAACAATTATTAAAAACTCACATTTGAGTGTTAATAATTTATTTTTCTTATTTTTTAATTTAATATTTAATTTTTAAGTTTAATATTTAGTTTTTATTTTCAATCTTTCGAATTTATTTGTAGTTTTTTAGAGTTCATAAATGAATAGAACTCAAAAGCCTAAACTTGGTGTTTAAGAAATTCTAAATGAAATAAAATTATTGTAGAATAATAAGTTACCATCATATTTTTTTAGTTTTAAAATGTAATTAAATTTTAATAACTGATATTTGAGTGAGAATTTTTTTCAACATTAATTAACTAAAGATCTCCTATCTGAAATAAAATTGGTAACCAAAGTTTAATCATTAATATATTTTACAATATATATTACATTTGTTTAATATTTATTATGACTTTCTCATAATGTTTTAATATATTTTTGGTATATAATTGTTTAGAAATAAAATTATTGTAATATAATAAGTTGCTTCTCATGTGCAAAAAATATTGAATGGATTAGTAGTTAAAAAGTAATTTTCTAAATCATCATTTGCTATTAAATAATCGTGTGCGAGGAAAATATTTTAATTATAGTTAATTAAATCTATTTAAAATAAATAAAAAATAAAATTAGGAAGATTTTATAAAGTATTTTAGTAGTAGTAAAATTTTAGTCCCATACCAAAGACGATGGAACAAAAAATTAAGTAGTGTTTTAATTGTAGTTAAATTAAGCCTATTTGAAATAAATAGAAAATAAAATTATGGAGATTTTATAAAGTGTTTTAGTAGTAGTTAAATTCTAATCTCATACCAAAAACTAAAAACTAAAAAACTAAGTTTTATCGTATTATATATATATATATATATTGTCAAAACTGGTAACCAATTATTTTTTTTAATTAACTCTGAAAATCAAATACACTTATATCAATTTTAAATACAAAACGTTACAAATTGACTACAAAAGTAAATATAAGACTCTTAACAAAAATGAATACTATGCAATACTGACATTTGACCAATATTAAATTATCTCTTTGTCTCTATATAAATTTTTTGTAATTATTTGTTTTATCTCTAAAATATTTCTCTCACATCCAATTCAATACTCAAATTAATTCTTTTTTTAATAATTAACTATTTGGGTACAAATTTATTTTTACAACAAACTATTACCAAATCAATCGTAAATCTCAAACTTTTCATTGTTTTTTTTATTGAGGTTGAAATATAAGTGGTAATTAAAAATTTATTTACAACGTACAATTCTTTGCAGCTTTTATTCATACATCCTAAAATTATTATTTTTTCTTTCTCAAAAGCTAATAAATTTATAATGAATTTTATTTTGTCATAAATACATGTATTTCTTGTAATATTCAATAACCAACAAACCGAGTGCAAAAACAAAAATATTATTATGAAGTTGAAAGCATATAATAATATTCACAAAATTACACTTCTAACCTCTAAACTTTCACTAAAGTACAAAAAATTTAAAATGAAACAAAGAAAGATTCTCATATATGTCAATTTATTCTCCATAAAAAAAACTTTGGGGATTAGAGATTTATTTAGTCCACTCTCAAAGGATTGTAGTAACTGGTGCTTACACTTAAAATAAACGACATTTATGCTGACTCATTAAAACACACATATAAATACAGTATCTAAAGTTAATGGGCAAGTTTTTCAAAAAAATAAAATAAAAATTATCATATTAGTCTGCAACCTTTTTTGTTGACCGTGATTGGGCTATTACTGGTAAATGGGCTGGCCTCTCAATATCGTTAGGTTTAACTTTTGGGTCAGGTCAAGCGAGTCCAACATCAAACATTCTCCGACAAACTTAATAGCCCTAATTTTTAAATAAACACAAAACCCAGTCCGTCAAAGTAACATCGGAAACCAAAAAATTGGCCTCTCTCTTCCATCATCGTCGACAAACTAAGGAATTAATCTGACCAACAAAAGTCAATAGCTCCTCAAATGGTGGCAATCAGTCCTCTCTTCCTCCTCACACTCCTGCCTCTAGTAATACTCTTATGCTTTTTCATGTTTGTGTGTGTGTGTGTATATATATGTGCCTCTATATATGTATTTATGTTTATTTATCTGTACAGTCATCTTGATTCTGGGCTGTTATGTTGAAATTGGGTTTTTGGATATGCTTGTTGGGGTTCTGTGTTTGTTCAATCTTCATATTCGTAAGGCCCCATTTGGCTCAGTGTATGGATTTAAAAGAAAGAATTGAAAAACATAGAACAATTGTCATTCTAAGGCTAAATAAATAATTTCAATTCATTTATAATATATAAAACGGAAACCAAATTAAATATATTTCTCTACCCTAGATGAAAATAGGGGAATGGAGAGACAACAAATTATGAATGTAACTGTATGACTAATTTTTTTATATTTTATTTTCACCTTTCAAGAAAATGATTTTTTTTTTGACTAATATACAAAAACTGATGGTAAATTAATGGTTTAGCTCATCAACGTTTCAGTTGTTCTACCAAAAGCTTGTACATTAAACCTTTTGTGATAATGTTGAGCAGGCCGTGGGACATGAGGTTGAAAATTCAAGGCCGTACCCTTTCGTTGTGAGCACCTGGCCATTCGTGGAAGCTGTTAAAGCAGCATGGACGGCTGCTAATAGCGGATTTTCTGCCGTAGATGCGGTTGTGGAGGGTTGTGCAGCTTGTGAGGAATTAAGATGTGATGGCACAGGTTGGATTCTGTAAACACCCATAAATATTTTTTTTTTGGTACTATTAAGGCACGCTATTCCATTACAATTTATCGGGGTCGGGGAGGGGGAGGGTAGGTGAGAATCGAACTCCGATATCCACTACGGGGGCTGGGTCCTTACCAATGCTACCAGCCAGATTCGAACCCATAAATATTTAGTTCACTGTAATAATATTTTATCATGTGAAGTGTTAGACTGTTCTAGAGTATTTATTAATTATGATAGTAGCTAATTACTAAGATTTTATTTCCTTATTTTATTAGGTTACTTAATACTCCTTCTGTTTCAAAATATAAGATCATTATTGACTTTTGAAGTCAACTTGAGACACTTTCAAACTCAAAATTGACATGAATTCCTTTAATTTTAGTCAATACAATAATGTATATTGTAAATTATTTAAAAAGTATTACTCATTTTAAGATTTATTGATTCATAATTTTTAATGAATTATCTCAATTTTAAGTTTGAAAATGTTCTAAATTCACTTTAAATAGTCAATAATGATCTTATAATTTGAACGGAAGCAATATATTTTTTTTTTGCTAAATTAACGGAAGCAATATTTTACTTGGTCATTAAGGTTTTTCTTATTCCTATATAAACAGTTGTAATCTATCTTTAAGAGGTATCAAATAGTTGATATTATTGAATTTTAAACATTGTGCTTATGGTTGTTATCCTAATTATCTTCTTTTAATCCCCTTTATTCCTTTCTCCATCCTCGTCCTACATCAATAGTGGACACGGGGTCGACAAATCTCAATTGGCAATTTTCTTGTTGGTCAGTTTTTTTTAGTTTTTAGAAGCGTTGATAGTTGTAATTTACGCTGACACTTGTAACTTTGGTCCAATTTTTGTATGGACAGTTGGGCCTGGTGGTAGTCCAGATGAAAATGGTGAATCTACAATCGATGCTTTGGTCATGAATGGGGTAACAAGGGTTTCATGTTTTTTTAGACGTAATGTACCCCTTTGTTATTCTTGCAAGCATTTAAATTTATAATCTATCTTGGGTCCCCTAAGACTTGCGCAGGTAACGATGGAGGTTGGAGCTGTTGCAGCCATGAGGTTTGTCAGAGATGGCATCAGAGCTGCCAGATTAGTGATGCAGCATACTGAACACACTATGCTTGTTGGAGATCAAGCCTCAGCCTTCGCCATTTCAATGGGTCTTCCAGGACCCTCAAACCTTAGTTCACCTGAGTCCTTGGATAAATGGATTAAATGGAAAGAGAATCGCTGCCAGCCAAATTTTAGGAAAAATGTTCTACCCACTAATAATTGTGGTCCTTATCATCGAAAGGATCATGTGGACTTTGGTGAGAATGTATGTTTGATGAACAATCTGGTAGAAAATTGCAGATCAATATCACCTCATGTTGGTCTGCACAACCATGACACAATATCCATGGCTGTTGTTGATAGAGTACGGACTAATCTCTGCAACTTTATTTTAAAATAGTTATTTCCCTTAACCTTAGTTCTTTCCTTGATCAAAATTTTTCATTGTTTAGATGGGACACATTGCAGTTGGTACATCAACAAATGGGGCCAGTTTTAAAATTCCTGGAAGGTATGGTAGAATCATATGAGGCTCTTTAATGCAGTGATGAGGCTAAAACTAAAATATATTGAAGAGAAAACGATTATATATGACATCATCTTGTTCTTTCCGCTGGTAGCCCTTGCACAGCATAAGATAATACAAATTGCTATAAAAAAACTGAGATATAACTTTTCTAAGTTTTGTTGTAAACTTGTAATCTTTCTTGAAGAAATAATTAAATAATTATATATGAAAATAGAAGAATAAAAGTGGACTAGTAAGGCTGTTTGACACTTTAGGATGCGTGATATACTATTGACATATATAGAGTTCTAGGATGGAATTTCTGTGTGAAGAGTCTCTGGGTTATTTTCATGAATCAGAATAAAGTTTGTAGGATTTAGATGCATAGGCGATAGAAAAGGCAGGGTTTTGAAGTGTCGGGTTTTAGGAAAAAATAAGGAAAATACGCAAGGAAGTTTTGGACAACGTTATGGATGTTTACTGCTACATTAAAAGCTTGTGGGGGGTAGATGAACGGATTTCAGTTGATTAATGTTTTTTGCAATTGAGTTTGGGAATGAAGTAACTGATGTTCTGGAGCCGAATGGTTGAGATTGAGAAACATCAGATGAATTTTGGCTAGAACCTTGATCTTAATCCTTAAAAGGACTAGAAACATCAGATGAATCTAAGGCCCCATAGCTGGATATAATTATAATAATATTCTGCCAGTCGGATTAATCTACGAGTTTCATGATTTTCAAATGAATTTGCTCAAGTGTATCTTGAAAGTTAAAAACACATGAAGCATTTATATGGTGAAGCCACCTAAGTTACCTTCGTGGCACCATTCAAAAAATCGATTTTAAATTAAATTGATATGTAGAAGGTGATAAAGCCATTCAGTAAAAGTGGACATCCAAAGAGGAATTAATCGTCATCTAAGGTACAGCCCAAAAAAATATTTTAAATGAGCGAGATTAAATAATCATATTATCTTTTATGGCTGGTGTTCTCCACGCATGTGTTCAATTATTTGCTAAAAAAAATCTTTTGCTTCGAGTGTTAAGGGTGGGTGATGGACCTATTGCTGGATCTTCTGCATATGCTGATGATGAAGTCGGAGCATGTGGTGCAACTGGTGATGGTGATATAATGATGCGCTTCCTTCCATGGTACTTCACTGAACCCCAGGTTTTGTATTCTGGTTACTACTACACGGACCTTGTTGGAGTGTGAATTTAATTTGAACAATCTAAGTGTCATCAAATTCTTTATTTATTTATTATTTTTGAAGTACCAAAGGAGAGAAATGAGTTTAGGTTCAGCTTATAGAACCAAATGTGCTTCTGAGCTACACTTGCTTCTGATTTTGGACAGTACGTCTAACTATTTATTTCCTTGGGCGATGCATTATATATTTGTTAGTATGAGCACTTTGATCTTAGGCTTGATAAGGGTGCACTGATGATCTCCCTTGCATGTCAAGCTGCCACCTTCTGAGGTAGCCTTGCTCCCTTGTATAGCACAACTTTCCTTGCTAAGTTACAGCTGAAGTGATTATATCATGCGGAGTGAGAAGACGTTATTTATGGGGCAACATAAGCAGCTCAAGTTGCCTCCTTTATATAACTTGTTATTTGAATTTGAACCAAATAAGTATGATGTATCTACTTTTTTTCAGTTATCAAGTTGTGGAGAGTATGAGGTTAGGAATGGAACCCAGACTTGCTGCCAAAGATGCAATATCACGAATTGCAAGAAAATATCCAGATTTCGTGGGAGCTATTTTTGCAGTCAATAAGAATGGCGTACACGCAGGCGCATGCCATGGATGGACATTTCAATATTCGGTTAGAAGTCCAGAAATGAAGGATGTAGAGGTCTTCACAGTTGTTCCATGAGTTCCTTTAATGGATTCATATGCTTTTGCATTGCCCTTCACACGGGCCCTTTTATTTTTTATGTTGTGCCATATTATGCAAGCAGTGAGTTGTTCCATTATGTGGTATATTTGTTATTGGAGTTTCTGTGAGTATCCTTTTTCAAATGGGAGATTTTTAAATGTTCCGATTTTTATTTTTGTTTTTAATAGTAGTGATTAAATTTAACTTTTATCGATATCAATATTATATCAAATTAAATGAGGAGGTTGAATGGAAAATTTGTCAATATTATATTTGTCACACCGATTGTATTGTGAAAAACAAAAACAAAAATCAGGGTAAGTATTCTTTTCGTATTTCATACGAAAAAGTGAGGAAACATGCTTATCCTTCAAAAAATAAGAGATGAGGTAATATAAAACACTTTTAAATATAATTCATTTAGCTAGTTTTTTAATTAGTTTAAATTAGAAACTATTAATAAATTAAATTGAGAGTAAGGCTCTGTTTGAAACAATAGTAATTGTTACTGTGTAAACGTACTAATGAATTATTTTCTTTTACTGGTGCCTTAATCCCTGTTAAATCGGGTATTTTCTTAGGTTGGTCAATGAATTAGGCGCTAGAATTCATCTGGCAGTTTTTTGTTTTTATTTACAAAAATCTAAAATCAATGATTTGACGTCCAAATGGGTAATCAAGGGTACCTGATAAGCTAAAAAACCCAACTTGTCAAACTTATAAATTTCAAGAAATCGGTTGAGACAAAAATATCTTACTTTCTCTGAAACTTTCAGATTTTTCGGTTTTTCCGGCCCCATATATTTATGGAGAGAGAAGGAGATTGTTTGGTGCCAGATACTGCTCCCCCAAATGGTGAACTTGATATTGAAGAATCAGTTCTAAGCTCTAATTTCGTCCTGGATCATGTCGGAGAGGTTGTTCTTACCCTTAATTCAGATGGGCTTTCGTGGAAATGGGTTGAATCCATGTATAATGTGAGTTTTACCGATTACATTCGCTACATTTATTGTTACTTTCACCAGCAAAACATGAATTTGTTCTTATAAAGCTAGTTGGGGATGTTGTTAATTTGACGATTATTATATTCTTATTGGTGTGATTTCAAATCTTGAATTGGGCATGATTGACATGGCGCTGTGGATGTATGCTTATTGAGTAAAATGGGTCTGCAAAGTTTCATCTTTTTTTGTTTATCGATCATGGACTTCTGATCATATCGAGACAACTTCAGTTCATTGGTCTAATTCTGACACGGGTTATAATTCCGAATATTCTGAGACTACTTCTGTTAATTTATAAACTAGGTATTCAGGATGATACTTCAAAAAATGAAATAATTCGTTCCCAGTTTTTTTTTTCTTGAATGATTATAGGTTAAATATGGTCATCCAATATATTCGAGTTTGGAATTGGAGATTCTAATTGCATTCTTTAACTTTAAGATAAAAAGAAGTAATTAAAACTTATCATAGTGGTTTACTTTGCAGTTGATTGTCAACTTTTGAGCTAGACTGCCTGTGCACAAGTTAAAGTAAATTATTCTCATGAGGATTGAGCAAATTTAACTAGATGCTGTTAAAATTGAAAATGTGTTCGTTGGAATTTACCAATACTAATGGCTGTCCATAATTTTCACGGCTGTTCTGACGCCTAGAGGAATACGAGGGTTTATGCTATAATTTTAGGAAAATGAGAACTGACTTTTAAGACCTTTACTCGATCACTGTAAGTGTATCAAAGATTATTGGGGTTGCAAATAACAATAAATGTCCTTAAAATATTGTACAACTGTATATGGTGGATATTGACAGTAAAGGTTATATAGTGTAATGTTATGATCCCATTACTAGCTTTATGAGGGTTAGTCCCTCATCGGTTGTATGGACAACTTGGTGTGGGTTGATATGGTTTTGGGTTCTCCCTCCCTCTGCGCTTTTGGGGATGGGTCGCCTTGAAGGAAAGGGTTATCTATAGGCTGGATTAAAATACTGGTAGATGTATGACAAGCGCTAGAGTGGAGCCGCCGTGAAGGAAAGGATGTTGTATAATTCATGAGCTTCTTATGCTTGATACTCTAAATATTTTTCGCACCTTGCACTGTCATTTACCTTTCCAAATATATTGTTTTCTTAATCTGTGATAGGAAGAGGATGGATCATCTTGTTTGGGCATACAACTTGTTTCAAAGAAGGAAACTACAATCAGATATTCTGAAGCATATGCTGTTGAGTTCATTGATTGGGGTTTGGTTCATGAATCTGTTCTTGCAAATGCCTCCGGTTGCCTTCTGGGTCATGCATCTGAGGTTACATTTGTTTTTATTTTCTTCAAAAAATGACATTTCAGTCATCACTCTTTTCAGAATGGTGATTATGGTTTCTTGACAGTTGAGTTTCCTATTTGCTGCTGCAGATGTATCGTTTCACGGTGCATTGTGTTCTAAGGTCCAATACTCACCCTTGTCTTTGGGCCCCATCTGTGTACACTTTTGGCCACAAGGATTTGGTGACATGTCAGATGTGGGTGGCTCGGATCACTGCCTTTCTAAACATGGAAGCAGGGCGACCTAAGAATCTTCTGGTATGTTGAATAATTACATATATATTGGTATGTTGTTAGTCAGATTACTTGTAGCAGTACAGAATTTCCAGGCTCTATTAATGATTGACTAGGTTTTTGTTCATCCGAGGAGTGGGAAAGGAAATGGATGTCGTACTTGGGAAGCGGTGGCTCCTATATTTTATCAAGCTAAAGTTCAAACAAAGGTAATTATTGTCATATATATGGACTCCCGCCATATTTGTTATTTCAAGTTTCATGTTTGCTCCTGTTTTGGTTATTAATCAGTGCCAAAATAGCATCCTCATTTGTTTTAATTTTTCCCGTGTATGTAAGTGATAGGTTGTATTCTGGAGTGGAATATGTATAATGGAACTCAAGGCACATCCTTCAAGAAACATAGTTTTAAACCCCTTGGATATGGGGACAGACCTACAAAGAAGAATTCTTGCAGCCTTAGAGGCAAGGACTCGAGACAAACAAAAAGTAAAAACTTCAATAAAACCGATAGACCTAAAGCACAAGCTATACATGAATAAATTAAGAACCAGAAGACTGCAATAATAAGATAATCATTCAGCCAGATGATTTCATTGACTTAATTAACTAAGGATGTATTGACATTTGATGATCGTGGGATATTTCGATATGTCAGGTTGGCAGGTTTAAATGGTTCACAACATAGGTTGTATAATTCATTTCCTATTCAAGAACCCAGATATTAAATATTAAAATTTGACCAGATCAGGTTTTGGCCCCTAGTTTGCAAGTCTAAAGTCAGTTATCAGTAGATGTTAATATTTCTCATCTTTCTGAAACTTAAGACAGTTCTTACCTCAAGTTACGTATTCCTTGAAGTGCTAAGAAAGCATGAGGACTAGTTTTATATCTTGTCAATGTAGGGATTTGTATGTTAGAAATAGATCTATACTTATTTGGATACTACAAGTTCAAACTTGAATATAGTTTGTGTATCATTGATAGACTATTCCTATTTGTTTTCATCTTGTTTTTCAGGTGACTGTGACTCATAGGGCAGGGCAAGCTTTTGATGTAATGGCCTCTATATCAAACCGGGAGCTTAATTCTTATGATGGTGTTGTAGCTGTTGTAAGTGACAATTCCTCCATGAGAACTTTTGCAAGCTTTTACATTTGTAGTCTAACATGGTCTTGGGCACTCTTTACAATACTGAACTATTTTCTTAGGAATCCAGTTGGTAATGTTTGTGCTGCATTAACCACTAATTTATTGCTTTACCTGCTAATTACTAGATATGTACCTTCAGTTTTTGTTTTCTTAAATGAAGCTTTAATTAGATTGGTTCACTAATTCATGAACCGATTCAGCTTGAAGCACACTTCCAGCCATTTTACATCCGGTAACCCTTGGCTTCTAGTTAATAGTAACTAACTTCAATTAATATACTCGAGTTGTAAGTTCAAGAACTGTTGGTTCTTAAAAAAATAGTGAAAACAGCTTAAGAATTTAATCTATATTTTAAAGCGAGAGAAGGAGATTAGCAGTTACTTTTTGGTGAAGCTGTGTCATAGTTGGTATCTCTAGGATATGTTAGGTTACCACGAGAAATTGTTTATTTGATTTGTTTCAATTATTATTAACTTTTAACACCTTTTCAGCATAGTTATGTTTTTGTCTAGTGTCCTCAATACATCACTTAGGTCAAGTTATTTTTAAGTGAACTACAGCATATAACCTAGTTCCTTGATCTAAATCTGTCTGTCTTATGCTTTTGATGAGTTTTAACTTTTAACATCACTGATATGACATGTTCTTGCTCTCTGGTCTGCATTTTCAGCATGCCAAGTACCAATTGATGCTTGCAGCTAATTATCTACTTCTTGGATGTTTTCTATCTTATTTGACTCCAGGGTGGTGATGGTTTTTTCAATGAAATCCTTAATGGACTTCTCTTGTCAAGGCATAAGGCTCCTTATCCCCCATCCCCTACTGATTTCAGTCATTCCGTTGATAATGATGACAATACCTTGGTTCAGAATACTGACGTAAATGTTGTGGAGCCTTCTGATCAGAATGAAGACCACTCTCCTCTGCTGTCGAGTTCAAAATTTATTGGATCACAAATCACAAATCATAGTACGTGTTATTTCATGTAAATCTTGTTAGGAGTTCAGGATTATGTAGGATTTAATAATTGTAAGAAACACTTATTATGGTTGTATCAAACTAACAGGAACTGAAGATGGTATAGGCACCGCAACTAGTTAATCTATATATAAATAAATTTGATTATACTTAAAATGGCAAACTACAATAAACTTTCGTGCAAAATTCTGTAACAAATAAAGAAAGGGAGGCGAAACAAAAAGAGCACACACACACACACACACTTGTCTGTACAATATTTCTGACTTGAATTTCTAATATCAGAGAATTCCTTTTTTCTGATTGTCGCTTTTGTTTTCCTGTGAGCAGATCAAGAAGCTGACTTTTCTCTTCCCAATGAACGGTTTAGATTTGGACTTATTCCTGCAGGTTCTACTGATGCTATTGTGATGTGGTATTTTCTTGTGTTGCCGTTGTCTTTTACTTCTTTACCTGTTTAAGGAATATATATTATTTCATTTCTAGCTTCAGATTGGTTTGCTCATCAATAATGTGTTTGATGATAATTTTGACATATTATGATTGTATTCTTGCCTCTTCTGTTAAGATGGCGGAGGAGATTTGGCTAGCTTAGATATTTCTTAAGGCTAATTATATAGATGTGAAGCTTCCTTCATATAGGGCTCACACCACTGCTTTCTTATACTAGTATGCAAGAAACATATATGACGAAAGTTCTGTTCAAAATGTTGAAACGTTGAAGTACAGGATGTAGTGTTGCAGGTAATGTCAAGTGGTATGATAACAAAGGAGACCATTTTACTAGGCTAAAACCAGAAGACCATAAACATCCTTCATTCTTGAACATACCGACTATTTAGGCTAAAGAAGACCAATGCAAATGCATAATAATTTCCTCATCAGCTATTAAAAGTGCCCATGCAAAAATGAAGGTGATTTGAACTTTTGACTATTCTGGTAAAAATGCCAATAAAATAAAATAAAATAATAATAATAATAAAATTTAGAGTGGCTATCTCTTGCTCATTTGAATATCTCTAAATGAACTATTCAATTGGAAATTAGAATTAGTGAACCATTGAAACGGGATAGAAAAAGGTAATGTGAGTTATGGATTTGGGATATGTACTTTCTAATTTACCATACAATTTGACAACTATTGCTATGTTTATTTTACATAATTGTCACCTCATCCCTCAGTCTAACTGGGGATTCGAGAGCTCCATCATTGATTCCATTGATCGATTAGTCTTGATCATAAGGCAGAAGCATAACTCTGAGCATACATCCCTTATTATGGACATTATATAAGCTTCAGTTTGATTGGCGGTTGCAGATCTTGCCTCACTCTCATTCATCTTTAGTTAGTGTTCCAAGAGGAATCTTGATGCATGAACGATGGGAGGAGTTATTATGTGTTATCTGTTAGGTTAGGCCTAAATCACAAGTCATGTATGACATGGATTCCTGTTAATTATTGTCTCTTGGATGGATGAAGTTAAATGAATCACCTTTTGCCACCATCAGCCAGAATAGAAATTTAATAAAGACAAAAAGAACTTGTAAAAGAGTTCTCTCAGTTTTTTCGGGCATTTACTCTGAGTCGAACATTAATTGTTTTGCATTCTCTATTTTTTAAAGCAGCCCACATATACTCACTGATATATTATCACCTTTTTCTTACTCATTTAACATTTTGTCATAATCTCTTATATATTGCGAGTTACTCAGCCTTTTCCTTCAAACAGTAAAAGTTGATGCAAAGTATAATTCAACATTGATATGACGATAGCACTTAGCTATTTCAGTATGAGAGCTCACTGAGAGTGTTGGTAATTTTAAGTACTATACATGATATGACATTATTGTCTTAGTTGAGAGCGTATCAGTTTTCCCTTCGCAGCACCACTGGAGCCCGAGATCCAATAACATCAGCATTGCATATTGTCCTCGGCAAAAGGGTCAGTCTTGACATTGCTCAGATTGTAAGGTGGAAAACTACTCTTACATCAAAGGAAGAGCTTTCTGTACGTTATGCAGCTTCATTTGCTGGGTAATTTCTCATCATTATGTATATTGTACAATAAGAAGAGAGTTAATTCTGCTCATGCATGGTTCATGTTTATTTTGTTGATTTGCTCGATATTAGCAGGTATGGATTTTATGGAGATGTCATTACAGAGAGTGAAAGATATCGGTGGATGGGCCCCAAGAGATATGATTATGCAGGAACAAAGGTGTTCCTTAGACACAGGTATATCTCTTTGTCTGCTGTATTTTCTTGTTTCTGAATCTTGTAAAACCTATACGAGTCTTGCTTGTAATGTTATCTTATTTAAGACCTTATTAAACAAATTATGGGAATTGTTCTTTGGAAACAACTTACAAATATATCTTTATCAACTGTATTTGTTTGTTTTGGAATCTTGAAAAACCAACTGGAGTTCTTCATGTAATTTTACCTTATTTAAGACCTTGTTAAACAATCAATCTGTATTTGTTTGTTTTGGAATCTTGAAAAACCAACTGGAGTTTTTCCTGTAATGTTACCTTATTTAAGACCTTGTTAAACAATCAATGGGCATCATTTGGATTTTCTTACATGATTGATTTCAAATGCTAGCAAATGGAACTGGAAGGAGATTCGATCTTCATAGTTAGGTCCTATTATGTGTTCAAGTATTGTAGTTTGTTTTGAATTATTTTTTGTGCTTAGTTGGTTAATAAGTTTTGCATAAATAAACTGGAGAGCCCCAGGAAAACAATCCTTAGTTTATCTGTAGGTCATGGCTTCTGTCGGTGATTGTATCTTGATTCTCCTAGGAAAAGGTATGCTATCTAGTGTTGGTTCTATCATTAGTAGGTATGGACTGCCTACAGACACCACATTTGACTGTCTGAAGTGATTGGATATGGTTCACCTCAAACTCGAAAAATATGATCCATCCCTGATGTTCAGACCCATTCCTTACAACTGTATCGCCCAAGGGAAAGCGGGTGTTACCTTAAAGGTGGCAGAACTACTGGAGTCCTGGGGTGACTTGACCTCCTCCTTACCTACACAGAGACTGACTATATACTTGTTGGGATACAAGTCCTATTTAAACTGCACTAATTTTTTCCATTTAATTGTTAATCTTACTTTTGTTTTCCATCAGTTCATATGAAGCAGAAGTAGCATATGTGGAAGTTAAACCAGATAACACAATTTTGGCTCCTGAAAATGGCGTTCATGGTGCGGGAACAAAATCATTCTGGGGATTACCAAAAAAATCCAAACGAGTGGCTTGTCGTGTTAAATGCGATGTTTGCAACACCAAAACGGTTCATATGTCAACTAAGCTTCCCGACAAAGCACCACACTCACAAGAATCAAAATGGTTGAGGTCCAAAGGGCGTTTTCTTAGTGTTGGTGCTGCTGTAATCTCTTGCCGGAACGAAAAGGCGCCTGATGGTTTGGTAGCTGATGCACACCTTTCAGACGGTTTCCTACACCTTATATTGATTAAGGACTGCCCCCGTGCATTGTATTTATGGTAATATGTGTGTCTCTCTCTCTCTCTCTCTCTTCTTATCTGTTAATTTATGAGTCTCCCTATGTATTGATCTCTTTCTAAGTGAAATTATATTGATTAAGGAACTCCGTCGTGCATTTTATGTGGTAAATACACCTCTCTCTCTCATCTGTTAATTTATGTCTCTCTTCTATGTATAGATATCTCTCTCCTATCTGTGTTAATTTATGAGTCTCCTATCTGTGAATATCATAAATCTTTTGGCGTCTGCTTTCCATAGAAATCATGCCTGAACCTCAGATCAGGATGTGTTTTTATGCACACTAGGAGCTGAATGAGGTCCATCTACTGCCTCCAAAAAATTTATGTCTCGAATAAAACTGAACAGAAAAAACTTATCACCCCTGCTAAAGTTTTATGTTTGCTTTATTTCTGCTTATATAGCCTTAGCTTTTAGACAAAGATTTGCTAGCATTGATGGTAGAAGTATACGCTACTTATAAAGGTATACAGAAACTCTCTTCATCAATCTTTGATATGTGCAGGCACCTTACTCAGCTCGCAAGGAAGGGTGGAAATCCCCTGAACTTTGAGTTTGTGGAGCACCATAAAGTATGTATTTTTCGACTATTTCCCCCATTTTCTCCTCCTATAACCGTCATGTCTTAATCTGACTTATCTTCTTATAAATAGACCTCAGCTTTCACATTCACATCTTTCGGCAAAGAGAGTACATGGAATGTGGATGGTGAGATATTTCGAGCGCATCAACTCTCCGCACAAGTATTCCGAGGCCTTGTTAGCGTATTTGCTGCTGGCCCTGAAGTGTAATATAACCCCTCAGAAAAGTGACATCTTGTATAAATTACTTGTCCTCGCTAGAGATACTCTGTATGATTCGATATCTTCAATCAGCAAGTCTTTATGGACCACACGGCAATCTATATTAGGATTAGTACAATATAAGTTTGGTGTATTTATGTAGTTTCGTTTTTGTTCCGATTCTCTTTCTTTCTTTCCCGAAATTTTTTCAGGTTGGATAGGTTTTGATTTTTTGACATGTACAATTTGTTACCAAGCTTGTTCCTATGACACACATCTCTCTTTTAATCCATTTCTGGAACTGTTTGATGTGGTCGAGGAAAACACCTCTGCTAGTGGGCATATATTAATATGAATATTATTGGTTTTGGGTAATTCATCTTCGACTTATCTTGCTGTAAAATCCGGTTTTTTTTTTTTTTTACGAGTCATAGTACATTGACCAACTTGTACACTAATTAACGAAAATATAAAACTTAAATTCACATTCATTAAGGTGATTATTTAAAATGAGAAATTGCAGGCAGGCAGGCAGGCAGGCAGGCATTCTTACGCTTTGAATAAGCTAAAAGATGACTACGAGGCTTGGTTTTCGTGGATTTTAGGTCTGGAGGAGTCCCCTACCCATGTCAAAAACATTAGAAAATTAATAAATAAATAAATAAAAATGGTCTGATGAGTGAAAATCATATATATAAATAATAGTCATCAGCTGTCAAACATAAACTCACAAGAGACAAATAGAAGCAACCCAATCCACAAGGTCTTTGGTTTCAATGAACATCCACAAACACTCTCAACAACGAGTCTATTCTTGGTTTGAAGAAACTTTTTAGAGTGAAGTTTGGTTTTGGAGAATAAATAACCCAATATACACGGCCGGCAAATAAATTATAAAAATCAAACATGTCAGTTATAACAATGTAAAAAAAAAATTGCATTTACTAACACCGGTCTTCCTACGGGGTGACTTGACTTCATCACTGACACTTTATTATTGTGATGACCCCAATGTCTTTTCCTTTGGAATTTCCAATCACTCCATTCATCTATCCAACCATCCACAGACACGCACATTATATATATATATATATGTATATATGTATATATCCTTACCAAGAAAATTAAGAAACACAACCACTACAATGTCTACTCCAATGCAGTAAGTCCTCTCTCTCTCTCTCTCTCTCAACTTTTTTTTACTATAATTTTTTGAACTAACGAAAAAAAGGATGATCAAAGTCCAGCCCTTTTTCTTTTTTATTTTACTATAACAAAAATTTCTTATTATATATATATTAGCGTGGTCTAAGAACTTAGTTATATCTTGTGATCGTCATGATATATAATTTATTTTAAATGTGTATTAATTTTTTTGTCTTAATTTGCAGATACTATCAATCTTTGCCACCAGTGACAAAGATGTATGCAGTCACCTGTTTAATGGCGTCAGGTGCCTATCATCTTGGTCTCTACCACCCCCAGAATATAGCTCTAAATTACGGCGACGTCATAAAGAGATTTCAGGTACTGCAAATCTTGTATATATCATCTTCTTAAATTACACTAAGCAAAACTGCATGTATTTTATTTATTTTTTCTGGTTATATATATTATTATATATGCGCAGGTTTGGAGACTCATTACCAACTTCCTCTTCATTGGTCCGTATTCACTCACATTCGCATTTCGCCTATTAATCATGTACTCTTTCTTTTTTTTCTTTTGGGTAAATTATATATTTATACTCCTCCATATAATTAATTATAAAGAACAGATCATCATCACTCTTTTCTCTTGTTCGTAAATATACGTTGAAAATATAGATTAAGGCATGGAGTTTCGTTAGAGAGGGGACCCTTCGACAAGAGGACAGCAGATTATGTATGGATGTTCTTTTGTGGAGCCCTGTCTCTGCTGGTAATGGCAGCTATTCCTTTTCTACGCTCTCGCTTCATGGGAGCTTCCTTGGTCTTTATGATCGTCTATGTTTGGGGCCGAGAGTTCCCTAACGATCGCCTTAATATTCATGGCCTTTTCGAATTGAAGGTAATAAATAATTTATTTATTTTATTTTATTTTATTTTATTATGCAATGCAATGCAATAATCATTCATCATTTTAATGTTTGCTTTTCCTGTAGGGATTTTACCTTCCTTGGTATATGCTTGGAATAGATTTGATACTTGGGAATCCATTGATGCCAGATTTACTTGGGATTGCAGCAGGACATTTGTTTTACTTCTTGACAGTAATTTACCCCCTTGCCACTGGGAAAAACTACTGCAAGACTCCTTACTGGGTGTATCCTTCCTTTCCTTTTTTTTCTTTTCTTTTTTTTAATTAGTTACTTGTTCATTGCTATTTGGCAGTAATATATATATATATATATATATATATATATATAGTTTTATAAGTATGTAATTCTTTAACTTAACCCGTTTCTAGTCACAAGCTGGTTGGTTTTTGGGGCGAGGGATTCCAAATTAACGCCCCCCCGGTAAGAAAAAATGATTCAGGTGGGGTTATTTTCAGTGGGAGAAGCTACCGTCTCAACGGGAGTAGAAGCACTTCAGCGCAAGCACAAACAAGCAGCCCAACAGAATCAAATCCAGCTGCAGCAGCAGCAGGAGTTTTCCAAGGGCGGAGCCATCGTCTGAGTGCCAATTAACATATTCCGAATTCTGTAATTGTTATTAGTACTGTTTAATTTGATGATACATTTATACAATGACATAAATATATATTTGGTCCAAAGTTTGTCTCCCCATTTAGCAATATTTGGCAAATATTGACAGTTCTCTTTCTGTAAACAACTTATTATTGTTTGATGGTGTTGAGGACAAAGCAATTTTTGGACAAACATGTCGGAAGTATATAGTCTTCAGGTTTGTATTTTCCGGAATAATTGTACTACAGTAATTAGCTAGGGAATGTAAGCATGGGATGGGAGGAAGTGAGATTTGGTGCCTCAGAAAGGGATGCAATAGATTGATTTGTAAATCTTTGCCTAGCTAGTGTTACCAACCAAACCATCCATATATAATTTGCTCCCAAGATTAATCTGCCAGAGGCTTCTGGCAACTCAAAGCCATATGTTTTTGCATACTACTAGTCTCTTCTTCTTCAGCAAGAATAAACCATGGAAATTTGGGAGGTAGCGCCATTAATGGCTTATTGTTCAAGGAAATATATAGTTGCTGATTTCCATGATTTGCATACACCTGAAAAATTAATAAAATCGTCCGTGAAAGCTAATCTAATCGTTGCACTATAAGTATCAATCACAAGGTCCATCGGAAGATTATTCCAATGCTCAGCCATGAGACTCTAGCTACTATATATATGTGTATGTATATGTATGTATATACTGTAGAGCTGTGGAAACAAATTAACAATGCTCTAGCTAAGAAATGTGATTTGGATGAGGAAGATATATATGAGAATTTATACGCAAAGGAGAGAGAACCTTACCTTTTCGGCTTTACTTACTCCTAGTACTAGGCCTAGGATTTTTTTTGTTTGGGATTATTTTCCGACCCGTAGTTGGAATAGAGTCTGTGATTGTTTCTTATTTTTAATCGGAATACAAATTTCGCAATGACCTAAAACAAAAGGAATACAAGTGTTGTTTACCTAGCTATTGATATAGGTGATAAAAATTCATAAGTTCGAAATATATATATATATATATATATATATATATATATGACTCCTCCTAATAGCTTAACGTTTTGATAAAATAATATAAATGCGATACACTTGTATGGGATATAATTTTATAATTCAAAAGCAGTAAGTAAGAAAACTATTAATTTATAATATATTTACAATTTAATTATACAAGTTCATAATAAATTTGCATGACATTAAGGGTGTTAATACTATTTACCAGAGTTCTACTTAATTATTACTTCAAAAGTTATATTACGCATGACAATTATTGTTAAAAACTGTACGTCAATCACAGTATTTCAAAGATTTACCCCTAGTGAATCCACAATTATGATTTATTTTTATTTTTTTCTAGCAAAGGCAAAAGTAATTTTATTTCTGATAAAAACAACATTCAAAAAAAAAAAAAAACTTGGATTTGTATAGTACACTAATTACATTTTCTCAAATCAACAATGTACATTTCCAAAACAAACATATAATAAAAATACATCACTAATACTTGTAAAAAAATTGAAATAGAACTCTTTTTATGCAAGTAATATTCAAGGTCTTAACAAACATAACCCCCCCATGTATAAGTTCTTAAAACATATTTCTGGGATCCATCCAAATATTTTTCCCCACACTCAAATTGGAAACTTTGAAATCACCCTGTAATAATGATTTTTAAAACTTCGGTACAAGTCAGACAAACACAATACTAAAGCAATCACGCCTAAAATCCCAGCACACGAACCACCAGAAATAGTAATACTCACACACAAGCGAGAGACTCGATGTATTGAAAAGCTTTTGCGTGTCCACCAAACCTTAACCAACCATCAGAAAACTCGATATCAGCTGGACCAAGTGGAGCAAACTCGCATAGCTCCTCGAAACATTTATCCACAAGATTGTAACGTATAGCCTTACCAGGTATCTCCAACACCAAGAAAGAATCATCCTCTTCTTCTCGCTCTCTCCTAACAAGAGAAAGGATAGCAAAAGCATAATCCTTTTCATCTATTTCACCACCTCTTGAGTAATATAGTTTGATAATCATCCCTGAAAAAACATTAGAAACCGGATTGAGATCAACCTCGTACTTCGCAAACCACCCCGAGTAATCTCTCTTCATCTCATATACATTGAAGAGAGCAGAGTAAGGATAAACGTCAATAAGATGCAAATGGTCATTAGACTCCCCGAAATAAATATCCTTTTTATCAATCCAAAAGCTAACATTGGGAGGCATCGGCATTGTCTCCAGTCTCTCTTCATCAACATTAAAATACAAGAAATCTGGGATTCCCCAATCATTTATCCAATGAATACAACCATTCCAATAAACACCACCCTTGAAGTTTGTATTAGAGTGTGCAACAAAAGGTTGACCAGAAACCCTCCAAGGCCCGGTTTCAGATGAGTAAATCTCAATCTGGAAATGATCGGGAGACATTTCAGAGCGTCTAACACAAACAACTTTGTAGTGAGGTGATTTTGATGGATCAAAAGCTAAACTCATACCACAAACATCTCTCGAAACCCCGCCGCCACTAAGTTGAGGGAGGGTAGTGAATTGCTTCGTAGTGGGGTTGTATATGTAATATTTACGGTTTGATTCACGGCCTCGAAAGCTAGAACAAACAAATAGGCCATTGCAAGAATGTAGAATTCTTATGCCTGAAGAAGGGTAGTCATTAACAAAAGTGAGGGTTTTGAAGGGGGCACTAGTTGGGCTTTTGGGGTGGTTCTTGTTTAGAGGAACAAACTCGTACTCGGGATTGGCAAGGAAAGAGGAGCGGTGGAGTAAGAGGGCGGAGACTGGGAGGGGGAGGGGGTTGCGGAGGAGAGAGAAGCGGGGGTTGGTGATGAGAGAGAGCCAATGTCTGGATACAGATTTGAGGTAGATGAGTGATCTTATTGGGAGATGCAAGAGGATTTCTGTTAAAAGGTCTTCATTGGAAACAATTATTTCAGCAGATATATTTGATTTGAGTTGAGGAGAAGAAGTGAGGGAAAGTTGTTTGGTTGTTCGGCTTCTTTTGATTCTGATCTTCATGGCTTAACTCCGATATGAAAATGAAATACACAGATTCATATCCTTTGCCTCAAACAAGTGTATATAAACTCTCCTTTCAGACGGTAAAGATTGCACTGTACTCTGTTTTGCATATTTTATCCTTGTTGACTATCAATAACTACCTGTATTGTGAGAATTGCACAAGAAGCTATGCCCCAGGACTCCTCTCAATATATAAATGAAAGTTGCTGTCTTGAAATTAAAATAATCAGAGCAAATTTTATCCAACTTAGAATAAGAAACAAACTGCAGGTTGACTTTGAGATGATGAAACATCAACAGATAACAAACCATATTGGAATGAACATTCATTCTAATATGCACAAGAGTATGTATGATTATCAAATTCTATATGAATAAATCATGCCCGTAACATTTACTAATTAAGAGGGTTAATCCCCCTCATCATCTGCATGACAATTTTTGAAATATTGATATAATAAACCACCAATAATTAAAACTTAGATAATTCAAATGTAAATATACTAAACATCATAAATGCTAAATGCCATACTAAACATCATGAATGCTAAATGCCATACTGCATGTCAACTGAGGATATGCAATATAAAGTGCGCTTAACAAGCTGTGAATTAGATCCACAGGGGATTTTGTGGTCATTAGTGCGCACATCCAGGTTATGGGGACTATATTCATATAACTAGTAGTAGTATTATTATTGGGAAGATTCCGAAGTTTATGATCCATGCGGTTTGTTTCCCGGGAGATATCATATTGCAAAGTAAATAACCAGAAGAAGCAATGATCACATCTCAATATCTCATCAATCCACTTACTTTACGAATCCCTTGAGATTCCAAGAATCATATTGAATGAATGGCATACGGACCTTTAAACCCAAGTGGTAGAGGATGCATCTGCATGGGATCAATTGGTTTAACCTCCTCCTCCTCCAACAGATGCAGATGTGCATTCGGCTCGTGGTAGCACACAAAAATCAGAAAAATATACCCTCTGTATATTGAATCTTTAAAAAATTCTAATTATTTTTCAATTCGCATGAAAAAACTGTCTAAAGTTTATCAATAAACCACCAATAAAAACAATAATTGT
The DNA here is from genome assembly GCA_034770075.1 of Aralia elata. Classification (NCBI taxonomy): domain Eukaryota; kingdom Viridiplantae; phylum Streptophyta; class Magnoliopsida; order Apiales; family Araliaceae; genus Aralia; species Aralia elata. The sequence goes on along the minus strand of CM068385.1, from coordinate 108,145,214 downwards.
CCATTAACTTAATTACCTGATTCAAATTGTAACTAAAAAAACCGCATAATCTTGTACTACCTTTCTTCCGTCTGTGTTGAAGGAGAAGCAGAGGGAGAGGAGAAATATTTTACTTTTATTTTAGCTCGATGTATGTTTTTGGTGGGCTGAAGGGCACTTAGCACCCTCCAAGTTACCACTCACGATTCAATGTCATTCTTAAAGTATAATTTTCGTCAATTGGGCCCTTAGAGTGGCATTTTTTGGCGTTTCCGTTCCTTTTACCCTATTTTACCCCCACCCGACCCATTTTGACCAAAATCGACCCAGTTTGACCCGACCCAATTTCATCAACTAATTTTTTTTTAAAAAAACTAAAACGTTTTAAAATTATTTAAAAAATAATTATTAGTTAAAAATTCTTTTAAAAATAATATTTTATTTTAAAATATTAAAAATTATTATTTTTCATATTTTTAAAAATTATTATTATTTTAAAATTAATTATTATTTTAAAAACAATATTTTATTCTAAAATATTAAAAATACTTATTATTTTAAATATTTTTAAAAATAATTATTATTTTCAAGAAAAAAATATTAAAATCTTTTATTTTTTCATAAAATGAGTAAACTTTCATAAAATATAGATTCAAATATTTATTTAAAAATAATTATTTTTAATATTTTAAAATAAAATATTATTTTTAGAATAATTTTAAAATAATAATTATTTTTATATTTAAAAATAAAATATTATTTTTAAAAAGTTTTAAAAATAATTATTATTTTCAGAAGAAAAAAAATTAAAAACTTTTATTTTTTTCAAAAATGAGTAAAATTTCATAAAATATAGATTCAAAAAAATTAAAGTTTAATTTTTTTAATTCTTAATTATTTTTATGAAAATTTACACATCTTTTAAAAAATAAATATTTCTAGTTTTGTTTTATGAAAATAAAAAAAAATTATTTACTTTTTTTGAATCTATATTTTATGAAACTTTACTCATTTGTAAAAAAAATTAAAAATTTCTATTTTTTCTGAAAATAAAGTTTAATTTTTTGGACTATATTTTATAAAACTTTACTCATTTTTTTTAAAAAATGATAAATTTTCTAATTTTTTTCCTGAAAAAAATAATAATTTTTAAAACTTTTTAATTTCTTTTTTTTTAAAAAAAATTGAATCAATTTTTTTTATTTATCTTTTACTGTTTTTTGTATTTTACATATAAAATGAAAAAAAATCTACTTTTTTTTAAAAATAAAGTTTTATTTTTTTATTTAATTTTTTTGAATCTATATTTTATGAATCTATATTTTTTCCTAAAAATAAGAATTATTTTTAAAAATATTTAAAATAATAATAATTTTTAAAATTTTAAAATAAAATATTATTTTAGTTTTTTTTTAAAAAAAATAATTAGTGAAATTGAGTCGGATCAAAATGGGTCGGATTGACTCAAAATTTGGTAAAAATAGGTCGGGTTTGGGTCAAATCGAGTAAATGGAACGGAAACGCAAAAAAATGCCACTTTAAGGACCCATTTGACGAAAAATATACTTTAGGGACGACATTGAAAGTGAGTGGTAACTTGGCCCTGTCATTCAGCCGTTTTTGGTGTACTACTATAAGTAAATATTAAAACAAAATTAAAAAATATATATATATATATATTATTTTGTATGTATTTTTTAAGTGTGCCACTAGATGTTGTACACTATACTCTTTCTTCTTAGAGGTCGTACATGTCTCTTGTATATATATATTCTCTTGTATATATGAATGCCTTTTTTATCTATTTTTTTCCCTTAACCCTTTAAACCCCGACTCTTAAACTTTTTAATTTTTACTTTTTTTTTTGTTTGCTCCTTAAACCAACCCTAAACCTCTTTTTTTTTAATAAAAAAAATCCCGTTATATCAACTTCTAATACTTCTAATAAAAAAACAAAAATAGCCCCTTAAAAAAACTTCTCGACCTCTCTCGTCTTTCTTTTATTTTTCTCATATGTGAAGCAAACAGGCTAGGTGCAAAATAAATATTTTGATAATTTTTTTGTTAAATAATTAATTACTCCTCGTTACCTTTTAATTTCTTTTAAAAGAATCTTTGGTTCATTCATCATTTCTTTTCTTGTCTAAATTATTTAAGAGAAATTACTACACAAAAACGCATGTGTAAGCTCCTTAGGTGCAATCCATCCCTACTAATTAGGCAAAGAATCCCCAAATACAAAGAAGAAATTCTCTGCGGTAAAATCAACAAGTTGGTGATCGATTTCAATTCATACTAAATAGATTGGTGTTTCAATTCAAGCTAGCTACTAATTAAATATATTTACAAACAAAAATTGTGGTAATACTTTATTTATTATGGAGAGAGAGAGTATTATTAAAGGCCTTAAAAAGAATAAAAATTGTGGCAATACTTTTGATAAATGGTGTCCAGTCCATTGACAGCACCACCCACATCCATCAATATAATATATTATGTGGGTGGGTGGGTAGGTGGGATATAGGTGAGACCAACACACAGAGAGTACGTAGAGTACTAAAGCAATCATGCGACCAAGTACAGTAGTAAAGCTAAAATTCCAGCCTGCTGTGTCACACACAAGCCAGGGACTCGATGTATTGAAAACCTTCTGAGAATCCACCAAACCTTAAAAGACCGTCAGAAAGATCATGTGGAGCAAATTCATATAGCTTCTCAAAACTATTAGACACAAGATTATAGCGTATAGCTTTACCAGGTATCTCCAATACCAAGAAAGAAACATCCCCACCACCTTCTTTCTCTCTCCTAACAACCGATTTTACAGCAACCGCATAATCATTTTCACCTGTTAATTCATGTTGACCCTCGATCATCTCTGGGAAAACATTGAAAATCGCATTAAGATTGACCTTGTACTTCACAAACCAACCCCAATAATCTCTTTTCATCTCATATACATCCAGCACCGCCGTGTAACCATAGACCTCAATAAGATGCAAATGGTCATCGGACTCCCCCAAATACGAATCCTTCATATCACCCACATACCCATCCTCATCCCCTATTTCATCCAAATCGCCCTGAATATTTGGAAGCATAGGCATTTTTTCTAGTCTCTCATCATCCACATTAAAATACAAAGAATTTGAGTTTCCTTCCAAATTATTTATCCAATGAACAGAACCATTCCAGTAAACACCACTTCTCATGTTCGTATAAAAATGTGCAGTAAATGGTTGGCCACAGACCCTCCAAGGCCCAGATTCAGAGGAGTAAATCTCAATCTGAAAATGATCACCAGACGACATTTCGGAGCGTCTAACACAAACAACTTTATAGTGAGGTGATTTTGATGGGTCAAAAGCTAAAGTCATACAATAAACATCCACGCCGCCGCTGCCACTAAGTTGAGGGAGGATAGTGAATTGCTTCGTAGTTGGGTTGTATATGTAATATTTATGCTCTGATCGACGGACACGGACTCGCCGACTAGAAGAACACAACAATAGGCCATTGCAGGATTGTATAATTCTTATGCCTGAAGGGTCATGAACAAAATTCAGGGTTTTGAAGGGGGCATTATTTGAGCTGTCATTATCAAGAGGAACAAACTCGTACTCAGGTTTTCTACGAGAAGAAGAGACAGAGACAGGGAGGAAGAGGGCAGAGGCGGGGAGGGGGAGAGGGTTACGGAGGATAGAGAAACGGGGGTTGGAGATGAGAGAGAGCCAGTGTTTGGATACAGACTTGAAGTAGATGAGTGATCTTATGGGGAGATGCAAGAGGATTTCGGTTAAGAGGTCTTCATTGGAAGCAACTGCATCAGCAGATATAGACGATGATTCGAGGAGGTCGGGAAATAAAGCGAGGGAAAGTTGTTTGGTTGTTCGGCTTCTTTTGACAACGAGATTCATGGTTTATTATGATGAGTGTGCAATACAAAAGAATGCGTAGCTCAAAGGGTATATAAACTCTGCTCTTGGCGGGCGGGCGGGCAAAGATTGCAGTGTACTCTTTTTGCTTGTGAGAATTCCACAGCAAGCTTTGCCTCAAACTTTTCTTAATAATTTTAGCCAACTCCGTATAAACAATTAGTATAGCTACCGCCAATTAGCGATTGAATATATAGTCACTGTTTATAAAAAAAAATCCACAAAAGAGCTTCATTTGTTTTGATGATAGTATGGAGATTAAATTTGTCGTTACAATTTCATTATGATATGATATGATCATTATTAAACTAAACATTTAACAAATTTGGAATAAATAGAGAGAAAAATATATGCTTAAAGTCTGTATATTTTGTAAGTAGGACCTTTCTTTTTTTTAGTTGAACGAGGAGGAAATGTACTGCAAAGTGAAGAACACCTTAGTCCTAAAAAAATAAATAGCATAACAAAACTGGTTAAGGAGCTGCTGTTGCGGTTTACAGAATAGTTATTTCTTCAGTGGACTCCTAAAGTGAAATCGCGAGTGCTAAACTTTTTATTCTCCAGAACGTGTCTATTCCGCAAAGATGTGGACTCCTTCCTACGATGATTCTTCCGGTTCCGCCTTCCTTTTAGAATGTTTTTTGTGGCGGTTACAGTATCGTAAGTGACGCAAAGTGTCTCTAACAAGCTTAGGCAAAACACCTCAACTGGGCCATCACAAATAAACGGTTCAGAGTCTGTAAGTTGGACTGAGACTATTCTGCCTTGTTTGAGAAGTATCAAGTTGATGTTGAAGCGTTATGAATGCATTTCCTAAAGTCCATCCACTTTTCTTGATTTATCAGACTAATTATTTGTATTACATAGTCTTCTGAAGGAGAAGGAGAAGAATGATGAGACATTTATACCGTCGCATTTGCCTGGCAAGGCCATTCGCTAATATTTCAAGGACAGAGACTTTTAAGCTTTTTGTTAATCCTCCAGATGATCCGGTTGTGTTACATTCCTTCAGCTTCCATGCAGGTTTGACGCTTTTGTATATACCGTCTATATGCTGTGTTCGACAATTGGGTCATCCTCATAATATTTGTTTCAACGTTTTTGTAAAACTTTGCGGTTTATATCTGTCACACCCTTACTGTCTAGAGAGAGTCTATGTCGTGTTTAAAATTGTTACTTACCTGTAATTAGCTACAAAGTGGTTTGTGAAGTTTGCTTACTGGCACACCTGCTGATATAAAAAGACCATATATATAAAATGGTCCACCATTTTCCATTTTGCAACTTGTAACAGTTGATGAAGCAATAACTATCCAAGAAATGAATTTAGCAAAATATCTGACTGATAAATTATTCTTTTGGCAAAATACATATAATTGAATTTAAAGAAAAAGAAGCCTCAATACAGGAACTATACGTTTGCTTATTTTTTGTCTAAAATGCTTTACAATATAAGAATCCGCACCTCCATTCTGACTTGTGATAAATGTTGATGGTTTCTAATGTCAACCTCGTACTACCCAGCAAAAGGTGTGGTGTTCTCCAATGGGGTGAACAAGAAATTGCCAGAAAATATAGCTTCTTTATCTGCAAAAATCCACAATCGCATTGTCAGATAGAAAATCTAAGAACAGTTTCATTAATTTTCCCACGTGTTGGGCAGTCACAGGAGAGATATTGCAATGCACCAAAATCCTGAAGCATCCAACATGATATTTTTTCTATTAGGTTGCATATAAGGATGAACACAGCCATGCAAGTCAATATTTTCAAAGGAATTGGAAGGGGACAATCTGAATATGAGAACAGCTTTATCCGTGTCTTCCCATTCCAACAACCACCCCCTCCTCCCCCCCTTAAAAAAAAATCAATAAACCTTATTCTATGATGTCCAATTGTGATCTCAACTTTGACAGATAAAAAGTATTCACTAAAAGGAGGCAAAGGTGGTGAAACCCATATATACACAGACTCACAGAGTAAATAGAACATAGAATCAATAGAAACTTCTGCACAATACCAGGGGAGCCATTCCCTTCACAAAAGGACTATGCACCTCAACTTACCCAACCCAAAAAATACATGCATCTAAGCTCCAACGAAATTATCCAAAATTTCTCTAAAATCTAATGCCAAACTCAGATACTCTTCCCTAAACAACCCCCACCACCACCCAAAAAAAAAGTGCACACAGACGTAAGAAAAAGATTCAACATCAGATGTACAATAAGCAAGTGAAGTTCGGATCACCCTAATCATCTTCTATTCCTCGACTACAAAAAAACCACATTAGGCTCTGTTAAGAGTATCTTAGAATCCTCTAGAGTATCCCAGGATCCTGTTGAGTGGGCTGCATCCCACTTACTCCTCTCATTCACACCCCACCTGACTCCCTTTTCATGCAAGAAAATAACTGAGCAAAGCCCAATATAATCTAAATGAAGCTACAATGTCACCCAAAAGGTTCGATGTAGGTCAACCATTTCTCTTTTTTTCCCTCTCTCTCTTTCTTTTGTGCGAATAACCAAGTCAATAAAAATCTTTTCTTATTCGATTCAAATAAACAGTAGGTAACTATTATGCTTCTTTTTAGCAAAGAAAGTCTAATTGGCCTATTTTTCTTTTCTTCTGTTTTTCCATTTTCTTTTGATATTCTTCTTTTTTGGCTTTTCCCTTCTTCTACAGAGCAAAGTCGTGAAAGTCTAATTGGCCTATTTTTCTTTTCTTCTGTTTTTCCATTTTCTTTTGATATTCTTCTTTTTTGGCTTTTCCCTTCTTCTACGGAGCAAAGTCGTGAAAGGCGAATTCGAATGCCATGGAATAAATTACACACAGTGAGTGACACAGATAGATGTACGAACAATTCTAAATGTAGATAATTGAATAAATCAAACGAAAAATTTTCTCTAGGAACGGTATTGTAAGATACAATAGTGAAATTTCACAATTTGCATATCAATAAGGTCACTTCAGAGTTCAGAATCAGATGTTTTTAATTTAAAACCATGCCAGATGGCAGAATGCAATTGTTTAACCAACATATGCAAAATGAGCAGAAAACCATTAAAATGTATGTGAATGCCATGCTTTATTCTTTGACCTCACAATTTTCTTTCCTTTATCAACTTATCTATCTCCATTCTAGTTTCTTATTCCTTTGTAGATCAATCACGAGTTCATCATGCCACCCAATTAAGCTAACTCAAGTCTTCATGCACAGTGCAACAGAATAGAAATACTCCCTTTGTTTCAAATTATTAAGATTAATTTTGACCTTCTAAAGTCACTTTGAGACATTTTCAAATGAATCACATCAATTTTGAATTTGAAAATGTCCCGAAAAGTGACTTTAGAAAAGTCAAAATTGGTCTTATATTCTGGAATGGAGGGAGTATCTTTAATGGCAATTTCCATTTTAACAAGACACATATAAGAAGGCATGTGAGTTAAGCAATATAACATCAATTATAAGAACAAAGTACTGACCTGTTAATGACATGCAACTACATTCCCGGCGGACATACCTTGACATAGCCTGTCAATTAAAAAGAGCAAGGAAAAAGAAATAGGCAGTCAAGCCTCTTATATCTGCATACATACACTATTAGAGGGATCAAAATATGGTAAACCTTTATAGGAGGAGTTAAAATGGTTTTTAGAATATGAAATAAATTCAAATGAGTTTACAGCATTGGGTTAGTTGGAAAAAAGGCCACCAATACAGAATCCACAATAACATAATAATTACTAGTACTACTTTATGGTATTAAAATATTACATTATTATCATTATCTATATCACTGGTCTGGCAAGGAATTAATGGTTTGCTTGGTGAGTGGCACGGAGTCGAAGTAATATCCATTTCCATACAGAGGTCAGAGAGCTAACATGTTCCTAATAACTTGCTACAGAAGCATATGGTTGTCCTATATATCCTGTATACCTGACAATGCAACTGATAAACAACAAAGGTGAAAACTTGCCTGGACTTCACGTAATGCAGCGGCATTAGGTTTCGAGGACGAACTGTCATCTGAAAAAACATTCCTACAACATATGCAAACATCAGTTAGATTGAGCAGAGCAAATATAAGGTAACCAACAGTAACAAATAATCTTGAACTGCATGGAATGGATTTTACATCATTAAAGTTGAGAAACTTCAAGCTTTTACTAAATAGGCCAATTAAATTATATCTGTTAGAATATGTTAGGTGGGAAAACATGTTTCCATGTTTTCCTCCCCATGTTATCCTCTCCATGTTTTCCTATATTGTGTGCTATCCTATTTCCTATATAAACCAATGTAATGCTATGTAAATAAACAATGAATTAGAGAGTAATATTAGATAATGGAATTATTCCTATTCCTTATACTTATTTGTTCTATTACATGAACACTCTTAGACTCTCACTTTCAACATGGTATCAGAGCTTGATCCTTTATCAGGACTTTTTCCGACGACTTTTTCCGGCGACTTTTTCCGACAAGTTTTCCCGGCGTGCCTTTTCTCTCTGCTCCTTCCATCTGCAGTGTCGACTTTTCCGGCGACTTTCCGGCGACCTTTTTCCGGCGGTGATCCATTGATTTTCAGCCGCTTCTCGAGTGTCCAGTATCTCCCCATGTTGGTTTTCTTGCTGGTCCTTGGCTGTTTTCCAGCTTTCTTCTTTGATGCACCATATTTGCTATGCTTTCTTCCTATATGTTACCCATTGTTGATGTCTCTTCCAACATGGAATCCATTGTTGATGTCTCTTCCAACATGGTCCCTGGTCTGAATTGGTTAGAATCTGCAACTATGTTGTTTGCATCTTTCTGATTTTTTTTTCCTTTCTTTTTTTGTCCTCTTTTTTTGTCAAATACACTTTATTTTGTCCTTTTTATGGGTAGTGCTTCCATAAATTATGGACAGTGCTCCCTTAATTTATGGGACAAGATCCCTAATGCATGGGATAAGATTATATCTTCTAACAATATCCAAGTATCCAATAGTTACAGAATTCTTCAAGAGTGTAAGAAGTAAAGGCACCTTAATAAGTTATTGAAGTTCAGTTATAATGAGGACAAAATTTTGTTTACATCTAAACAACCATAACACGTCATTTTCTCGGGTGTGAACCTCAAAACACGAACATCAGGTATATATTCTGAACCTTCCAGTCTATGTTACAGACTTGATACTAATACTTCTTTTTTATATAACTTCATGCATTAATAATTACTTTCTCAGCTTCCAGTTTTAACTACGCGTATGGCTATTCACAAATTTCGATGAACTTGTATTGTTTTGTTCAATCAAAATTAAAACTGACAAAGTCTTCTATGTTTTTCTTATTTAACAAGTTAAACTACGACAATTTCAAATCATAACAGAACAGTAATTACGATATTTGGAATATTAATAACAACATGAAGGTTCAAAAGAGTAACCATACTAGCCAACGACAAAAGTAGCTAATTCAAAAGTTTTATTTGATGTCAATTTAAGTAATATTGTACTAAAATGAATGATTTATGCCGAATCAAAGAAAATTTCAAAGCAATATCTATTACAATCAAAAAGAAAATTGCCAGACCAGTTGTATAAGCCTATAACAATGTCAATGATATGGTGAATGTCTTACCTCCATATAACATTTTGCAGCTCATCTTGTTTAGCTTCTGGAAGCATTGCAGTATCATAAGCGACAATATTGCCATAAAAGATCTTCTCCAAATCCTTCATCCATCTAGATAACAGTAAATTAACCTGCAGTCCACATAGATAGCATACAAAGATGTTCACTCAGACTTAGGTTCTTGCTCACTATTCACCATTTATTATGCAACAATCAGTAATGAATGAATACAATTACGTTTCAATTATACAAAATGTAATAGTTCCAAACAATTAATTTGAGGTTAATGTTTTCCATTGACAAATAAATGATTTAGTAACTCAATAAGTTTTCCTGCCACTGGATTCTAGGGATTTTGTACAAGGAGAATAGAGCACAAGCAAAAAAAATACAACTCAAAATTCAAACTTTATGGCATGTAGATACAGATCACTAACCCCAGCCTTAGAAACCCTCATCTCTACATCATGATTGTAAATCTCATACAAATACTGCCCCAAGTCAACACCTTCTTTTCCCTCTTCTTTCAATCGGCGTAGGCACAGCCACATATGCAGTACAAGCAAAGAGAAGGTTGTTTTGAAGGTTTTCTCTAAGCTAAATACTGCATGTCAAAAAGAATGATCTGGTTATGACTACATATATCTAAAGATAAGTTAGCAGGCATTACAAAACAGTTATGACATTATCCATGTGTGTTTATGGTTCATATCACACAGATGACACCAAATAAATATTGACTCCGAAAAAGTAGAGAGAATCCTTGCATGTCATCGCTAAAAGTTTGGTAACAAACAATAAGTGTATACAGATAAGAATTGTTAAGATGGCGTCATATTCTAACGTATATGGGAAGAAGCAAGAGCATCAAATCTTTTACCCAACAACCAATGTTCGAAAAAGCTAAAAGCGGTACGATGCGTTTTTCTCCGGACGAGGCGATGCGTAAGCCTCGAGGCGGAGCGAGCCGTAAGCCTCGATTAGAAAACCTAAAAGTCCCCAAAAAATTATAAAAAATGCTAATAAAATCATAAAATAATCCATCATTATAATCAAGGTCATAAAAGACATAAATAACCAACGTCACCTTAATGTATCATTACAAAACATCAAAACAACATAATAGGAATTTATCAATTTTTTTGGATAGATAAAAAGGGAAAAAAATATTAAAAAGATGAAATTGTAATAAAACCAAACATGCAAGAGCAAAAGCGGAAGAAAAATTATTACAGCCTCAAGGAAAGCAGTTATTTTTCTTGCTCTCCCTTTATAAAATAGATATCAAACTAATCTCAACTTATTATTTTAAGGGTGAACATGAAACAAAATTATATTCTTAATGCTCACAAAATTTTTAAATGAGAATTTTTTCTGCACCTGAAAGAAGTAGCTAAGAAAGATCATAGTAGTTCTTTTTATCATTATATTTTCACTAGAATTTTTTCAATTGTTTTTATCAGGCATGCAATTGACAAATATTTACACATTGTTTATTTGACATAACTTAAATTGAAAATAATTAGGACATGAAGGTATGACGTACCGTATTAGCGTAGGCTACATAGCATAGATATTTTGGGCTCAAAGGCACATGCGTAATATTTATGTCCAATGGACCATTTACGATTACGATCGTGTTCCTAATGTGGACATCGGTGTACCTTCTAATAGTGGGAATTGGGAAGTTAATGAAGCCTCCGACCCTCCTCTTTAAACCAACATATTCCTGCCTCTTGTCTTTGAATATCCATAATTGGTGATTACCGCATTTCTAATGGTAGTATAACAATAGTATTTGGTGTTTTACATCTAAAATCTAAAATGTTCTATTTATGAATTAAATAAATTGTGTTTGAAATATATTATTTATTTATGTTCAAAAAAAGTAAACTAATTCGTAGACGAATAAAAATGAGGCGTAAGCCTCAACCAAATGAGGCGTAAGCCTTGAGGCAAAATGCACTGAAGCGTAAGCCTCAGCCAAATGAGGCGTAAGCCTCTGTATTTTCCCTTGAGGCTTAAGCCTCGCCACAACAACCTACCGTCTCGCTACGAGGCGGGCCTCAAGGCGTAAGCCTCAAACGCAATTTCGAACAATGCCAACAACCTCGTATTCACGCAAGAGAACTAAGTGGAAGTTTCTTATGAGATGAACAACATAGTTTACCGACATATACAACAAAGCATCTACACACATGCTTGCTTCAGGTGCTTAGACATAGAATACAGAGCAAGACTCTAGCTTGGCTGGCAAGTTTCTTGAAGGTTATATTGCGGTGAGAGTTTCAAGTCTCTAGGATTGAACATCGTCTCTAGTTTATGTCTTTCAAAAACAGAGCTGATTTATCGAATAGTAATAGCATATTAATATCAAATGGTCGATTTAATATACAGTGATTTACAAAGGGTGATATGAGTCAATTGCCCTAGTGTGAGTGGTGGGCATTACCAATGGATTGTGTAATTTTTCTAGATAGGACCTTTGGTTTGTTAGATGTGATCCTGGCGATGGACTTTAAACAAAGGAGCCCTAAATGAGGGGGGGGACCCTAAGATTTTGTTTTTATTCCATCGAATTTAACTGCATAGAGCATGGAAAGAATACATTAAAAATTTAACTACAAAATTGTGTGTGCGCGCCTGTGTTGTTGGGGGTGGAGGGGAAGGGGGACAGATTAAACAGAATACGAGCAAATCCTGCAATGTCAGAGCATAAATGTTTCAACATTATTATGTGATTTGATAGATGGCTATCTAATCCACCATCTTTAAATAACCCCTAAATAAATATATACTCCCTTCGTCCTCAAAAAGGATGTCCAAAGTACAAGTTTACCACAAATTAAGAAAACTAAAGGAGAGGAGAGAGTATAAAATAAGTACCAATTTTTGCCTATAGTGGACCCTATACAAGTACACTAATAATCTTTGTTTCTTTTAAACTTAGTGGACCCAACTTTAGTATACTCAGGTAAAGGCTTATTTTATATTTAACTTGTGTACTTTTAGACATCCTTTTGTAGACAAAAAATTTTGTACTTGAGGACATCCTTTGAGGACATAGGGAGTAATTAATTTGATTAAAAGGCACTTCCCTTGTGATAAAATAAAAACAAAGAAGCTGCCACTGATATCCAATGACATAATAACATATGTAGTATCCACAAAAAAATATGGGATGAAGCATAAGTATACCAATTGCATGGCTTGAGAATTGGAACCAGGAAAGACTAACCATTGTAGATTGCAGGTTTATCAGTTTGATAAACAACACGGCGGTAAATCATGTTTGCCCCTCGAATAGACTTGCTTTGCTTACTATAGAACAGCATCAGCTTGAGAAAAATATGCCTAATACCCTCGTATTTTGGATCCTCAACTCTTAGAGGAGAATCAGCAGCCAAAGCCAATGAACAGGGTTTAGACCAAAACATCTTGTTCAAATTTACCTGTAAAGAAGAGTGCATTCTAATTGTCACCGCGTGGAAATTATATCACTAGGAACTAGGAAGAAATGATCGATGTATTAGTGATTGTCTTGCTATTGTACACTCAGGGTTGACTTATTTTATCTCTTCTGTTTAGCAAACTTTAGCCATGCAAATCCAAGCCATATCAAAACATTTAAAAACCATGTTCACAAAATATGCCAGAAATACTATACTGAGGGGCTTCGGCAATCTACTGAGAAATACAACGTTAATTACCGGAAACCAAGTTGTTGCCAACGCCCACGTTATGACATGTATAAAACTACAAAAACAGACAACGGACATAACAAAGTCCAATTTGTTTACAACTTTAGAGATGATAATACGGGAATTTAAGACATTTCTCTGATTCGAGGGTTTAACTTTAATGAAACAGCAACCTATACTCTCCAACACACAGTATGAACATGGGTAATTTTCCAACTTCAAAGTAAGCCAATAATATCATAAAACTCAACTCAAAGCACACCTGGTAACTATGCCAAACAGCAATATTCAATCAACAAAATAACTCAAAAAAATAAAGCTTCTACACATAAACACGCCTATATATCGTGAAGAAAGATGAAATAAACGAGAATTAAAGGAAACCTCGGATCTAGTAGCGGAGCCGTTGTCAGAAGAATCCAGTACCTCTGCAGCCGCAACCTTTGAATAGGCTTGACGACAAGTAAAAACATTAAAATCGCCATTCCTCATTGTTCCAGCAGCCCTATTACATATTTGATTTATAGCTCTGCTCCATCTCGGCAACATTTTGGTTGTTTATCTACCAAATTTCACCAATAATAAGGTTTCTTAAAACAGTAAAATGAACAGGAAAAAAACGAAAAATTATTTCTCAGTACATTTCAACTAAAAGCGAAATTAGAGAAGAGGAATAGAGCAGATTCAGACCTGGACGAATTTGTTGCGATTGATTTTCGAAAATGTTTTCCGTTGCTGTTTTTAAGTTGCTTCCGTTTTCATGAAAGGTTGAACTGAAATTTCTCAACCCTAGTAGGACTGGTGTATCCGACGGTAGTGAAACGACTGCACAACACATGTAGTCGAAATAAGTAAAGTCAAAAGTCAAAACCCTTCTTCTTTTTTTTCATTGGTATATAATTTTATGGAAACATAGACATTGTATTCAAGTCGTACTATATAAATTAGATGACACAAAATATTAATTTTGAAACTAGTAATAATTTTTAAATTGTTTATAATATTACATCAATCATAATAAAATAAATCATCATTTTAAAGTTTAGATTATAATTTATTTTTAAAAAAAATTATATAAGTTGAAATTTTCCCTATTGGACGAAGTATCATAGATTGTTACTTATAGTTTTAAGAAGAAAAAATTAAATATATATATATTATATTATATAATTAAAAGCAAAATTTTGGTTTGATTTAGTCATATTACCACAAATACTATCTAAATTTGTATCAATTAAATACTATCCAAATTTAAAAATATTTCTATCTCTAAGAGGAATAGAAAAAAAAATATTCTTTCGTATTCAAAATAGTAGAAGTGTTATACAAATTTATGATAATTAATAATTAAATATATATTATCCAAATTTATAAAATATTCAAATAAACCTAACCAATCTCTAAATTAGTAAAACACACTTCACAAAATAAAATCACCAGCAAAACAATTACCCACAATCAATTAAACACACTAAAAAAATATATCATGCAATTTAATTATTTTAATATTACTTATGAATTTTAATATTAAATTAATAGCTTAATTAATTTAATTCATTTAAACTTAAAATTTTATCAAATCACAAGATTAATTGTATTAATAATATATGTGAATTTGAAACATAATAATTGTAACATTAATTAAAAAATTACAGTGAATTTATTCCTAACTAATTGTCATAACTAACTTAAAAGTTATTAAAACATGAGTTTCATAATTATATTCGTATTAGAATTGCAAACAAATTTTATCAATATAAACCCTAATATAAAATTTGATTACAAACTTAAATAAGATTAAAATAATTATTTTCACATAATCATAACTAAATAAATCTATAATAATTCATTCAAATATTTAGTTTAATAATTGATTGAAATAACTTATAATATATAATTCAATTATTAGTTGTTTGAATAGATATTTAATTATTTAATAATTAAAGCTATATTTCTCAAAATTATAATTATTTTTTTAATTATTAATATAATAAATTATTATCCATGTCGTCCGTTCGGAACAATGAGCGTATACATGTAAATAAATAGAAAGGCTCCGACTAGTCGGGACTTGAGTCCCATGCACTTTCGGCTGAAAAAAAAATGTGCAATTCAAGTGAGTTAGATGATAAATTTGAAAAAATAAAATAAAGAAACGAAATTAACACAACATCAATATCAGCAAATCAATATATGAAATTATTAACCAACAGATTAGATAATGAATTATTTATCAATGGAGCAACACTTATAATACATTAATCCGAAAAGTTTATAGAAATATCTTACACATTATTCAACTTCGCGGTCCCTTGAATATGGCACTTCCCTTTCCTTTTGAGCTTTTTAGCACTTATTAAATGTGTTGAAATTATATAAATATAGTTAATTATAAATTATATAAACACATTGTAAAAAGAGATATTGAAAAGAAAATTGTCAGCGGTCTTATATTTTGTATATATTAATACAAAATATTATAAAAAAAAGTATTAAATGATTTTTCACAATTTACTGCTTGTTGCCTTGTTGGGTAACCTCTTCTACGAAATTGACTTCTCAAATATTTATTAAGATAATATATGTATATCTATTAACATGATAATAAAAAAAAATACCATGTAAATTTGTTATGTTTGTAAAACGGTTGTAGGATTGTGGAAGTATGACAAAGACAACAAACAAAGAAGATTTGAAAGGGGAATAAAAAATCAGCTTCCAAACTTCAAAGTAAAACTTGGGACCACAAGTTGGTAGAATTTTGTTATTGTTGCTTCCAAGTTTTCACATAAGAGAGATTGGGCCTTAAGATCCACCGCTAATTATTATCGTAAGAGGTTTGTAAAATAATTATGAAAATATTTTGTCAAATTCAATTTTGACTAGGGTAACATCTTTATAAACCCCATTATATATGTTTAATATTCAATTTCTAAGTACAAACATAGGAAATTGTGTGCTTTTTAGCGATGATTTAAGTGTTATAGGTCTGTCAATATTTTAGTCTTAACAAGTTTATTAGTAATGATAAAAATATGTTAATAAAATCATTAAAAAAAATTAGAATCATTAAAAAAAATTATCGTTAGAATTTTAAAATAATTTTTAACTATTGAAACTTTGATGAAAAATCTACATGTTCATTAAATAATTAAAAAATATCTAATTATTTTTATTTTTGAAATAATTATACTACTCATTATTATAAATTGACTGACCGGTGTTAATTTTAATTATACTATCTAAATTTATAAAAATATGATGTATTAGATGAAAATAATGTAATAACGGGGAGCCAAGTCTATATTATATTAGTCGACGAGGTCTTAATCCGACTTGATTCTCACTTAGGTGTGTTTTTTTTCATTATGAAAAGCTTGTTTTCTCTTATAATTATAAGAAACTTGTTTGAGAGTTTATTTATTTTTTTCAAAAATTTAATTGGTTCTTGATATTGTTTGTAAATTTCTTTTATTTTTTAATAATACTTAATTGGTTTTTGATATTTAATTATAAAATTATATTGTACTCCTTCCGTCCCAAATTATTTGCTTTTTTAGGACTTTTTTAAGTCAAATTGACTATTTTTAAAATTAATAATTAAGCATATATAAATATATTTCTAAAATTATAAAAATTAAAATTAGTAATAAATTGTATATACTTTCTTTTGGTATCTTCACCTATATGTTAGCAAAAATAGTAAAAAGATTAGTTTTAAAAATAGTCAATTTGACTTTAAAAAGTTCTAGAAATGCAATTAATTTGGGACGGAGGGAATATTATTTAAAAGCAGAGTTTTTTTTTTATTTATAAAAAAGTCTATATTATATTGTTATTGTCGTTGAATTTATGTAGGATATCAAATTCAAGATTTAGTATCTTCATCATAAAAGGTAATTATGATATTTTTCTTTAAAGCCGGTGCCGGGGGAAGACTATTTTATGATATTTTTTCAACTCCACGTCTTCAGTTTTCTTCTTAATTCCTTGTCAGATTTCACACAACGATATTTATCCGCTACCGACGAACTCACATTCTTCTCCTCTGTCTTATCTTTCTCTCTCCTCAACGTTTCCGATCTTCAAAGTCTCAACCATATCTACTACTACAAGTTTCTCCATTATTTTGTTTAAACCTAATTTAAATGGAGTTTTCACTTTAGTTTCGATTGCCGCAAGCCAATAATGCATTGCAGCTGACCTGAAACCAATAAAAAGAAGAAATGGAAAACGGTACAGTGGAAAACGGCGGCGTTTGCTCGGCGGAATCGGTAAATGGAGGGAAAGACGTATTTTCCTCTAAAGAATCGGATGTTTCTTCTGCTGATCATCTTGTTGTTATGGTACATGGAATTTTGGGAAGGTCAGAAATCAATTTATTAATTTATGCATGTTCATTTGTGTTTCTCGTTTTCGCTGTTTTTAAAGTTTTAATTCTCTGCTATGCAATTGGATCTTGGAGTACGGAAATTCAAAGAGTTTACTGTGTTATTATAGATGGTTCAAATGATTGGTTTACTTTTTGTAAGTTACAGTTCATAGTTTGTTTTTATTTTACTTTTCTAATTTCCTGCATCTACTTTAGATTTATGATTCTCAAAGTTTTTTTAATTGTTGTTTGGACTTTGACTAAGTTTGACTTTTTAAGCATCTACTATATAGGATTAGAATGTTGGGGAGTCAATTGATTTTGGTGAATTACATAAAATTTTGGATTCATGTGGTTATTGTTGATAAAAAATAACAATGGCTAGAAATTGATTTAAATGAATCAGTTTTAGTGTATATTTTTGTAAGAGAAAGATGTTCAATCATTTTACAGCAAACCAATCATCAGTTCAGATGAAGAATTTTCACTTTGTATTGTGGAGTAGTGTAAAGCTTCAGTGGGCTTACTCTTTTCATTAGAAACTATGATGGTCTTACATCGATTTAACACAATGAGGTTCTGAAAGTGCATTTGTTTACTGCTCATAATATCTTTTGTACAGGCTTTGATTGTTATGTTGGAAAAACAACCTCACAAAAATATATATTTGAAACTTAAAGGGGAAGGGAAGCAAGAGAATTTTTTTAAAAGGGGAGGAATGGCTTTCCATTTCCCTTAATGAAAATTTTCAGAAATAGCAAATCGTTGAAGCCAATGCTACAGTTTTGCAACTATTGATAGAAATGCTTCTGAAGTCTTATCATATACTCATATTGAAAATTCTGTTTTTCCTAGTTTGATGACAACACTGCTATATATTGTTGCAGTACTGAAAATTGGAAGTTCGGCGCTGAGCAGTTTGTTAGGATGCTCCCTGACAAAGTATTTGTTCACCGTAAGGAGCATTTTTTATGCGTGATATTTACTTTTTCTTTCTCTTTTTTTATTACTTTGCTTTCCAAATGAGTCCTTGTTCTCTGCTTTTCATGCTTCCTTTGCGTTTGCTTCATTTCCTATTTATGTTGCCTGCTTAATGTTCATTTCTACAAGTTAATTTGAGTGCACATTTTATTTTTATTTTTTATATATATTTCTTTTGATAAAAAAATTATTGTGTCTAAATGAGGCACTAAGGGGGTGCCACCCATGCACAACTGGAGCTAAAAAAAAGCAGAGGAATATTGTGCCACCAAGAAACACAACCTCCATCATTTCCCCATGTTAAACTCCAACAAGAACTCAACAAAAGCAACAGTCCAGGAAACAAGAAGAACTAAAGGCATTTATTTATTGAGCTATTTATTTGTTTTCTGCATGCATTAAATGTTCTAGGAATATATTGTCCTTTTCTGGAAATAGAAGTGCTTGTCTGATTGAATTGGTGAAATATGGAATGGCAATTAATGAGTGTCACAACACAAGATTTGGAAGATGGTTAAAATGTAAAATCAGATGGGCCAGACAACAGTCTATGAATGGGCTTGGTTTAGGATTATTATTGATCCGGTCCTGTTGTAATTTTGTCAAGTTGCATCTGAATCTTCCGATGCAATATTGTGCCGTGACTCTTATACCTTATTAATTCATGTCTGAATGTATATCGAATCTGAAATGGGTCTGGTAGCATGGAAGGCGTATCAATGTGGTTATTTCTATTCAATGAGTGAAATTAAGTTTGTCATGAGTCATGTCCTTTTTGTCACCTTATAACCTAACATGTTTGAGTCTCAACATCTTTTTTGTTCACCTTGTCTTTCTAGTTTTGGGTGCCTTGTTTGGTACTAGTAATTATAAAATATGGCTAATATCTAGGTTAGATTGGATGAGTATTGCTTCATCTTACTCTATTTGTTAACTTGCTATATAGGTAGTGAAAGGAATATCGCTGGGCTGACATTAGATGGTGTGGATGTAATGGGTGAGAGATTGGCAGAGGAGGTTGGTTTCTCATACATTTATTATTCAACTTGATCTATAAAAACACCTAATTTAAAACAAAATTCATTTATATTTTACTTTTGGATTAACATAATTTCACAGGTCCTCGAACTGATTAAGCAAAAGCCAGATTTACGCAAGATCTCTATTGTTGCTCATTCTGTGGGAGGATTGGTGGCAAGATATGCCATTGGGAGATTGTATAGGCCTCCTAAAATTGACAATGGAGAGAATTTATCAGCTAATGCTGGTGAAGATGAGTCAAAGGAGACAATAGGTGGTTTGGTGCCAATTAACTTTATTGCTGTTGCCACACCTCATCTTGGTTCGCGAGGCAACAAGCAGGTAATTTCTTACTTGTTTGTCAGGACTTGGAAGATTAACTTAGTCGAATGTAATATGTGCATTTGGCTGAATTGATAAAATGGACATGGTTCATTTTTTCCAGTGTATCTGATTTTGAGTTATAGAAGCATAAAAGTGAGAAAATTCAGAATGTCTTACATTTTTCATTTCTTAGCAGTTTTTGACTTTGCGTTGTGTTGACGTTGAAATTCTATTCTGGCCTCTACAATGTTTTCCTCTGAAACAACCATGAAATAGCATATCGTACCTATTGTTATTTTCCTTAAAGCTATATGAAGGAGTTCTTTTTTAACTGCTATGTTGTTGACTTTGTGGGATCAACTATGGTGTCCATTGTTTCCATTTATGGTCCTTAGTAATTTGGCAGGTTCCGTTTCTTTTTGGTGTAACTGCTTTTGAGAAACTTGCTGCTGGTGTTATCCATTGGATATTTAGGAGAACGGGCCGGCACCTATTTCTAACTGATAATGATGATGGAAAGCCTCCACTGCTTAAGCGCATGGTGGAAGATCATGATGAATGTTATTTTATGTATGTTGAGCAGTCTTTACTTGTGTAAATTACAAATTTGTTGTAGTGGATCCTTTGAGATGCTCTTATCTGAGGCTTGACTCATCAATGCAGGTCTGCATTACGTTCCTTCAAACGCCGTGTGGCATACTCAAATGTTGGCTATGACCGTATCCTTCTTACCCTGTTAGTGCAGCTGTAGTTTTAATTTAGGCTTCTTGAGGTCTTACTTTATCTTCCCTTTTCCATTGACAATTACCATCAGATATTGTTGGCTGGAGAACATCCTCAATTAGGCGTAATGTTGAACTGCCCAAGGTGGTATCTTCAACTTGTTTGCGGTGATTATGCTTTAGTTTTTGGTTGCATTTACATGATGAGTATATTTTTTCTTTATAGTGGGAGGATTCTGTGAATGAGAAATATCCTCATATTGTGTATGAAGAACTTTGCAAGGCCAAGGCGTGTGATGCTGAGCAGATTGACAATTTAGTGGAAGATGATATTTTAGATAATATAGAAGGTTTGTAAGCTTAAATATGATCTTTAGAATTGTTGTCCTTTTAAATTAAGTTTTCTTATGGTAGTTGCTATTTTATGATAAACTTAGTTCTTTTACACTCATTCAAATATAAATCAGAAAGCAGTAAACACAACTTTATGGGCATAATACTTGATGTATCATGCTTTGGAAACAATCACACATCACTTCTTTGCGATTTACAGAAATTTGGTTGCACTTGTGGTTCATGGTCAGACCTCAACAGTTACATTACTGCTTAGTTTTTACTTTTTTAAGTAGGAATCTTATGGTTATGGTGTTCTGACGATGAAACGTGACACAGCTTAAATTGGGGGGGGGGGGTTAACTATATGCATATATTTCGTTCTTGCTGCAACTAGTTCTTTTTCCGATCGATATCTATTTGATTCTGAATAGGAACCAACTCCCACCGTGCTGGAGGCATTTTCTCCAAACTAGTCTAGTTAACAATCACTTGCTTCTGTATTTCTAGCTCTAGTTGTTTCTGTTGCTAATGTCAATTTACTGGGATCTCTACTTTATCGGTTTATCCATTATTGCAATAACTTGCATATATTCTACTTTTTGGCCTACTTTGTCTTATTGATATTCTCTTCCTTTTCCTCTCTCCCTTCGTCTATATGGTTTCTTAATGATGCAGAGGTACTGGTAACTGGCCTGTCTCTTGTGTCTTGGGAAAAAGTAGATGTCAGCTTTCACAGTAGTAGACTACGGTTTGCTGCTCATAGTGTTATTCAGGTAGCTCTCTCTCTCTCTGTCTCTCTCTCTCTGTGTTTATGTGTGCTTGTGTGCATCACATCTTTATAAGTGTGTCCTGAGCATAAACAACATTCACTTTGTTCTTAAGAGTATTCTTGTTATTGGTTCAGTTAGAGGTAAACAGGAGTAATTTCCTAACAGAATCCATGTCTATCTTTGTTAGAGGGGAAGTAATTGAAATTGGTACATCCTGAGCAGCCAGATTTTGGCAGAAAATTACTTTTAACATTTTCAGGCATGAGACAATATATTAGTTCTCTGCACGAACTACATTACGGACTCTACTCATTCCTATTGTTTCTCAATTTTGATTTTCATTATTAAGTCATGCAATTGAGTGGTCATGGAATACTGCTCTTCCTGGATCAACTGTCTGATTAGGTATTTCCTATTTTCTTTTTATCAGGAACTAAAATGTATGCCTTTGTAAAAATTTTGCCAAGTAATTGATATCTGTGCTAGCATATAGGACCTGGTAATACTAAGTAGAGTCCTGGATCTTAGCATCTGTCACTCTCATGTACAGTACATAGTTATATTATTCATGTTGCCTTGGCCGAGTAGATTTGAAAATTTGTTTTTGACCAATTAGATGATCTAGATGTATAAACTCAAAAGATAAGGGAAGGAAACTGCAGAAATCATTTATTTAAGTATTTCTGATGAATATCAATGCTAATTTACGAATAATTCTGTATTATGGATGCTTTATTAAGTATGAAAGCTACCTTAATCTTTATCACCTAATTTTCAGTTTGTTCTAATTATACACCATTTCTTTCTTATTTCTTGTGATAGAATCTTAAGAGACCTTGTCTGGCCCATAGTGATTAAGAACTATAAAAGTTGACCACCAGGCATGGAATTTGTGGGACGTATAGATGTAATGGTGTAAATGATTACCACTTGGGAGACTTGTGGTGATGAAATAAACAAATCATGAAAAAATATGATGCTATAGCTATAGATTTCTTGGATCTGCAAATGGTGGAAACTTCTATTTTATGAAAGCCTTGAAAAATAGTCAAGATTGAGAATCTGTCCATTTCAGCCATAGTAGGAAATCTAGCAAGATAATATGGATGCTGTTGGACTAAGCTCAACTGTTTTTGATAAGCATTGTTAAGAATTTGGAATGAGCATGTACCAGGCTTACATCTTTTTTCCTCTGAAAAGCACCTCCCATAATTGGAAAATTGCTAAAATTGACCGCTGTTTCTTCTTGAAATTTTGTCTTTTTTCTTAGCAAAATATACATACATGAACAAATAAAAAGTCTTAGTGTTGATGATGCATTAATGTTTCTCAGTAAAAGCAATGTTTTTTAGACTCCTCGATACCATTTCACAGTCCTGAGTTTCTGTAGTACCAAACAATGCTTGTACCGTGTTTTCGTTATAATCTTTTTGCATCAAGCTTCCGAGTCCTGATTGATGTCTTGGGTCACTTGTATTTTAATATGCTCATTTTAAAAAATGAAGCAGTTTTGTCAATATGTTGCATTTGTTAGTATCCTGTTTTTATTTTCTTTATTTCAATATTAGGTTCTTCCATTCTGACCTAGTATTTAACAGGTAAAGGACGAGCACATGCATTCAGAAGGTGCAGATGTTATTGAACATATGATTGCTCATTTTATCGTCTAGAAGCTGATTAATTCCGGAATATGCAAAATAAAAAAGAATTACTAAGGTTTTTTTAATAGGTAAAGTTACAGTAAGCCAGAGAGTGATAATGTCCCCAACTCCCCATATATTTGGTCATTGATTTAAGCAGTGACTTTCTTGGTTGCAGGTTGAAAGGTTCTCCAGGTGTTAAAAAGATGGCCAAATATTGGAAACTACACTTAAAGAAGCAGCTATAAGAGTATTGTTATTCATATATATATATGTATGTATGTATGTATGTAAATTCACATTTACATTTTAATGTAAATTCATATATTGGAAACTATCTGGCCCATGAACTCTCTTACTTGCATTTTGTTGATGGAGCAAATTTTGGAGTTTGGCAGTCAAGTCCAGTAAATGGGATTATTGTCCGAATACAACAGGAAATTATATTGTGCAAACATGTATATAACCTATAAATAAATTTATCAAGAGGAGTATAAAATAATTTGGAAAGATTAATATATATCGTCGTTGGGTAAGGGTTTCAGAAAAGTTTCCGATGAGTTTTGCCTGAATTTTGAATCATTCTTTGGTTTTGTGAGAATTTTGAAACTTTGTCAATTAAATCCGCAAGTGTTTCTAATAATATTGAACAGACATGCAGTAGTATTCTAATAAAAGAAATCTCTCCCTCTCCCTCATATTTTATTGTTTCGATTGCGAAACTAGATAGACAAAGTGGCTCATAGCTTATACAGTATCTTACAGTCTCAAAATTTACTCTCTCTAATCGTCACGATTTTTTCCACTTCCTTTATTGGGTAATATAGTATTTGAAGATCAAGATCTTAGTATAATAACTTTTAGAAAAATTACAAGAGTTACGTAATTATAATAAAAGATACCTATGTGATAATATTAAGTTCATTTAAGTTGTAATTTTGGGTTTCAATGAAAAAAAAACATCCTCATTGCCTAAAATTAAATATATACTTTTATTTTTAGATTATTAAGTAACATGAAATTTGAATGTGTAGCTAATTTTATTTTTTCAGTTAATTGAGTACTATTATGATAACATTATTACTTTTCTAGTCAATAAGTTGAAAAAATATATATTTTGTCTTAAAATTCTTGTTTTATAAGATACATTTTTAGTTTTAGTTTTAGGACAGAAAATATATATATATATATATATATAAGTAATATTAAAAAAAATTTATTGTTTGTTCGAGAAAATATTAATTGAAGTGCGCCCCCTGCCCTTTTCCGTCGAATATTACGTCGGTCAACGCAGCATTCAAGTTTTAACGAACTGAACATATGATATATGATCTACTAGTTATTTCAAATTACTCCTCCCATCCCATCCGTTTAACATAACATAATTTATACTACTTCTACTTATTTCTCTCTGATCTGAACTCAACAACAGCTCCTATGGATCTCTCCGTCTCGTCCTCCCTCTCAACAACTTATTCGTCTTCACTTTCTCTCTCTAGAAAAACTGGGACTTCATTTTCTTACGCTTTTAAGAATCTAAAATCTTCTTCTTCTTCTTCAACTTTCCCAAATCTCGTTTATAAATTCAGAATTTCTCTAAGGAGGCAGCAACAATTGGCATCGCATCCAGTTATCGTTGTAAGAGCTCAAATTCAAAATCAGACCGATAATCCTAACGACGCTTTCATCCTCGAAGACGTTCCTCACTTAACCAATTTCCTCCCTGATTTACCGGTATTTCCCCCTTCCCCCTCCCCCTCCCCCTCCCTTCCTTGTATTCAAATTTATCATTCGGCAATTTGCCCAAAAATTGTTTTACGTATTGATGAATTAAGTGCTGTTTTGTAATTGTCGCATATAAGTCGTAATTTTAGCTTCAAATCCATCTCTCTCAGGCATACCCACATGCGGGTGTTAATTAAGCGAATGAACGGCTTATAACCAATAAACCTGCTCACATTTTATCATTCACTTATCATTGTATTTTTCGTCAAAAAGTAGTTAAGTTCTCAGTATTTTTTTGGGGTGGTATTTCAATTTAGTTGTGCAGTGCCATTCATAATGTGAAGTGTAAAGTTAAACCTTTCTGAGTTTTGTTGTTGGGTTCTGTTCATGGGGTGTGAGTTTTATTCCTCCTTTATGTGAGGCTTTTTTTTCTTCCTTGGCGAGGATAGTGATTCTTGATGGTGATTGTGAAATTCATTACTTGTAGTAATATCCCTCCAAAGTGGGGGTTTCAATTATATGTAAAAAAAAGAAACTACCTACCTTGTTGATTCTTGATGAGTTAATATTACTTTTGATTTTTTCTCACCTTTTCTTATGTTACCAATGGTTCCAAAAGCTTGAGTTCTTGAGAATGGCACAATAATGTATATCGTGCTACTTCTCCCCTTCCACATGACCTCCACTCTCACATAGAAACAAAGTGTAGAAAACGTGACTGATTTTTATTTTTGATAAGCAAACAAGATAAACTAAGGGGGCCTGATGCAAGGGATTAGGCTTAAACCGAGGCCTTGTGAAAATAAAGCTGATCTCATACTGCTAAATTAGCAAGTCTTTCAAATGTTTAGATAGTTTAAGAGTCCTATGTGCTGAACACATACATGGTGTAAAACATCAAATGTCGGTATTAGAAATGATCTGGTCAGGTTAAATTTGATGTGTTTGGATTGTAAATTACGTTCTATGGTTTCTTGGAACTTAAACTATACAGCTGTTATGATTGATTCAGAAATATTAAAGTTGGGATTCAGCGAACACACTAGGATATTTCAGGAGAATTGTTAGAGCAAAAAAGATAACCTTGGTTGTTAAAAGTCGTTGGCTATAATGTTCAATCTGATAAATTTATTTTCATTTGTTTGTGGGAAAAGCTTTAGGCCTATAACTCACAAAGATTTTTTTATTTTTTTTCTACAGTCTTATCCAAACCCATTGAAGAAGAGCCCAGCTTATGCAATAGTCAAGTAAGTTGACTTATTTTTTGTCAAAATGTGGAAAAGTTTATGTTATTACCATGTATTTGTTCATCTGTCTCCCTCTAGATCTCATTGCTTGGTCTCTCTACATATTTCCAGGAAAACTTTTGTTAGCCCTGAAGATGTGGTAGCACAGAAAGTATGCGATTTTTTTTAGTTTTGTTGTTTTAAACTTATGATAACATGTGTATTTAACCGTAGTATTTATTACATTTTTGTCTTCAGATTGTTGTTCAGAAGGATTCTCCTAGAGGAGTACATTTTCCCCGTGCAGGGCCTCGAGAAAAGGTGTGTAACATCAGTGGTTTTGTTATCTAATGATTCTGCTCTAATTGTCTTTCTCATTTTAGGTTTATTTTAAGTCGGAGGAAGTGCGTGCTTGTATTGTAACATGTGGTGGTTTATGCCCGGGGATCAATACAGTGATTAGGGAGATAGTATGTGGCTTGAATTACATGTACGGCGTTGATGATATACTTGGAATCGAGGTGAGTTTGTGGTGGATCAGAGCTCCTTCTTTCTGGGAGATATGTTTGTTAAAATAGTTGTAAACCCTTCCTCCTTCACTAATTTGATTTTGGCAAATGAAGTGCGTACTCATAATTTCTTCCTAGTATCAAATTCATTGACTACATGTTTAATATTTTAGTTTTTATTTTAGAAATAATATTACTTATATTACCAATCAACCATTTATAGTAGCCTTATTTTCATTCAAGTTCCATTTTCGTTGTTGCTTATCAGAGGTACTTTCTTGTTTGGTTTTAAGTTGTGGAGAAATAAGTAAAGAATGAAACTCCTATTTTAAATTTCGCACCCACCCTACTCCCAAAAAAAAATAAAATAAAATTTGGAGGTTAGGAGAATATGTTCTGCAGATATACGAACACTTATGGTTGAATTTCCAGGGAGGATATAGGGGCTTCTACTCAAAAAATACCAAGCAATTGACACCTAAAATTGTCAATGATATACATAAGCGTGGTGGCACCTTGCTTCAAACGTCAAGAGGAGGTCATGATACCAATAAGATAGTTGACAATATTCAGGACCGGGGCATAAATCAGGTGGATTTCCCTTCTCCTTTATGTGCATGGCAAGTTTTAATAGTTTTTGATAATATCCAAAACTTTATCTGGGTTTCAGGTGTACATAATCGGAGGAGATGGTACACAAAGAGGAGCACATGCAATTTACAAGGTGGCTGATTAAATAACCATATTTTCTTCACTATTATTAGCTTTTCAACAAGATATTGTGGCAAATATTATACTTGCTTGTTTTGTCGAAGGAAGTTGAAAAACGTGGTCTTCAAGTTGCAGTAGCTGGAATCCCCAAGACAATTGACAATGATATTGCAGTAAGTTATATGAACTATACTTTGACTTGATGTATATAAAGTACCTTCTCCTTTCCTAAGCTAGACCTGATTTGAATATGGGTTAATAACGGTCTATGAAACTTCAGTTTTGGTTCACTGACCCTTTAAGTTTTTGTGTGTGGTTGTGCAACTTTTCAAGTCTCTTAGAAACGCTATTATGATTGACTTGTTATGTAATGTGCTTTCTCTCTGTGTTGTTCATTAAATTCTTTCTTATGTCTTATTCTGATATTTATGTAAATTGGTTATTAACCTTACAAAAGGGTTGGCGTGAGTATAATTTTCTGGGATAATGGAAAAACAGATATCTATCATATATTTTTTATTTAGACAGTTTCTATGGTTTCAGGTAATAGACAAGTCCTTCGGATTTGACACTGCTGTTGAAGAAGCTCAGAGGGCCATTAATGCAGCACATGTGGAGGTTGAGAGCGTTGAAAATGGAGTTGGAATAGTGAAACTTATGGGCCGATACAGCGGTAAGTGACTTGCATACAAAATAAGCGATGGTTTTTTGACTCTTCTGTTTGGTTAGGAATTCACTTTTACTCTCTTATTGTTCTTTCTGTTCGATTGTTTGATTGCAGGGTTTATAGCTCTGTATGCAACATTGGCAAGCAGAGATGTGGTAAGATTTCAGAACACTGATTAGTGCATACCTTTCCTTCAAAGATACTGTATGAAATATTGGTGTAGTTTTAATATTATTCGAAGACAGGGTTCAAAATTTAATAACAAGATGCGGTTGTACTATAGGTCTTATTAATCTGTTAATGGTTTTTGAATTGAAACAGGATTGTTGTTTGATTCCAGAATCTCCATTCTATCTGGAAGGCCATGGCGGGCTCTTTGAATTTGTTGAACAGAGGCTCAAAGAAAATCGGCATGTTGTGATTGTAGTGGCAGAAGGAGCGGGGCAGGAATATGTTGCTCGGAGCATGCATTTAATTGATGAGAAAGATGCATCAGGAAACAGGCTGCTTCTAGATGTTGGCCTATGGTTGACTCAAAATTTTAAGGTTAGTAGTTTCTTTCGTCCAAAAATAAACCACCCAGATTTCTGTTTTAAGGTCTTATTAGAGATATAAATGTCTCATAAATTCTTCACACAAGGCTTTTTGCTGATTAAATATACATGGTATATAATGTGTTGATCATGCCTATATACGACTGTCCTTTTCTTTTAAAAGTGCTACTGTAAAAATATCAACTTTAAAATCACTGTGAATTCCACCATTTGCAGTTGTACATGGGAACTATTTTTGCTGATCTTATATACTCTGCTATCTAATTCACATCATTCATAATTCTATCAGTTTTAACAGAGTTGATATGAGATATTGTATTTTCATTAAAGAGGTGTCTTTAAGGTCATCTCATCAATGTTTGGAATGGGTTAAATTTTGATCCTAGTGTTCCATATCCTAATGTTTGGTTATTTTTCTGTTCCAATGCAAGGAGAACGTTTGCTGCATAGTAGTCTACGGGTATAAAATGATTTTTCTTTTACATGTTCCTGTAGCAATCTCCATCACTTTGTATTTCCATTCTGGCTCATCTTTCTTTTCATTTTGTCAATTTAATATGCAGAATTCTGTCTCTAGATCTTTGGCAATGCCAATAGAAAATAAGGGAAAACATTGTGGGATGATGTACATTTCAGAAGAGATCATTTATTGGTTGACAGCCTGAGACACTGAATTAGCAACTTAGCAAAAAAAAGGGGGGGGGGGGACAAAGACACTGAACTAACATCGAGTCCTTAGCTGCTTGTTTTTATTTACTTCAGTTCTTGTCAGTGCATCACCTATTTGCTTGAGTTGATATATTTTTCTTTTCCATTTGTTTTAGATTTATTAGGCTACCTTTATTGCTACCTTTTGAGTTTAATGTGTTTAGATGTTTTTTGTTCTCAATGCCACAGGATCATTTTACAAAGGTCCGGAAGATGACAATAAACCTAAAATACATAGGTAACACCCGGAATCTTTCTCAGTTACTTTCTCATTATGTTTGCGTTTGTTTGTATATCTTATATTGTGTACATTAGTAATGTGAAAAATCTATCCTCATCTTCATAATGAAAGGAAAGAGTATCAATATTCAATATTGCTAAGGAGTACTGAGCCAGAATAGTGAGAAAGATGTACCAGCTATATATTAGCTTAACTAGGATATCCTGCCATCGGAAAGCGGGATAGGGGTCAAGATCCCACTTGAGACATGGATGCATTCACTTATATATGTAATTTTGATGCTTGATTGTGTGAAAATCTGATAAATTAATGAGAACTTTGGCTTTTGAGTTGTAGTTTTCGGAGAAAAAGTTTCAGGAGAGAGGGATAGAATTGAACATCTGTGAATTGGAAATGAAATTTCTTACAACATTACAGATTTGATTTAGTTAATTAATTTGAGTTGCTGGAAAATTGAGGTAAAATGTAAAGTATAATTTTGATGTCATATGTGGTGCTTGTTTGGCATGGAAATACAATAAAACTAAAGGTGGAGTTATTTTTGTTGTCCGGTCATTTATGTGGTGGTTTGGCAACTTTTGGCCCCATTTGGATGGAAGTTGGCTTCATCAAGAATGTAATTTCATTCCTCATAAATGAATTTCTCCATATATTACCATTTAAGTAATTTATCAAAAAAAGTAAAATTTTCTATTGCAGTGTTTAGGATATGTCATGAATCTCGCTTAGTTTTAAGGTATAGAGGCAACTTTTTGTATTCTTTTGTTGATTTTAGATTGTAAGAGTGAGTGATATTACCACTCCCTAGGTAAGAAATGAGATACCCATTCTTTATGAAATCCTATTTGTGGTGGATTAAAATTTCTATCAAACAATTACACATACGAAATGATGGAATTCTATAATCTAGGAATGAAATTCTCATTCCCACTCCCCATTCCTGCCATTAATGTGGCCTTAGAGAGTAGAAGCAGGCATTACTTGGCTGTGGAGGTAATCATGTAATTGTCCAGAATTGAGAATTCACCCCTTTTCTTCCCTTGCTCATCTTGTTACAGCCTGCCAAGGAAGTACCTCCAAGTTTGATATTAATACCATTCAATATACTTCACAATAGTTCGGTAGTGGTAACTTTAAATTCCTGAATTTGATAATGTTGTTGTCTGTAATGACAAGTTATCGTCTTATTCTTTGATTTACTTATGGAGAAAACTACAAGTTGTGAATTGCTTTTTTCTCTCTGATACAGTCTTAAGGTTTAACAAGTCAGGGAGAGTTGGACTTTGATTCACTTATGGAAAGAACTATAATCTGTGAAACTGATTTTACTCCTGTAATATTCTTCCTACCTTAAGGATATCTTGCTATGTATTTAGGATTTAATGTGGATATCCTAGGCGTCTCCAGCTCTCTTTAGGCCTCTGGGGTTCAGTGTAACTATGGGAATGGTTATCTCCCTCACATCCTTCTCTCTTCTTTATATCACCAATTATATACATATTGTTATTTGTAAGCAATTCTTTAGTCAGATTTTTTTAATAAACTCTTATTTACATACTTCGTCTCTGTAGATCCAACGTACATGATCCGAGCTGTTCCAAGTAATGCATCAGACAATATCTACTGTACTCTTCTTGCTCAGAGTGCTGTTCATGGGGCCATGGCAGGATACACAGGCTTTACAGTCGGACCTGTCAACAGCAGACATGCTTATATTCCAATTTCTGTAAGTACTATATCTTTTTTTCCTATTTCTATGAGACCGAAATATTTGTATTTAAATATACGTTCTACTCACAATCTGCTTTAATTCTAATAAGTTAACTGGTCAGAATATGTTTGTCATGTTGAATGTCTGATTAATGTTGCTGATGAATTTCCCTTGGAACTCTTTCTGAACTCTAAGTCAAGGCCAAAGGAGTTTGGCCCAGTGGTTAAAAACCAACCAATCTTGCAATGCCACTCTCTTTAGATGATATAATGAGTTCTTAATAGTGTTAGTACCTAATAAAGAAAAGCTCGAAAGTCATAATGGAACGTTAAATTATTGAGATTAATATATAATGGTTTATAGCCTTGGTGCCAAAATCTTTCACATCAACCACTAGCAGAACTTGTTAGTGTTCAAGAGATGGATGAACCTGTCAACAAATTGTAGTTCTGGTCACATAGGAGTGATTTCAACTTTCAGCGTGTCCTGGTTGAACGCTGATGTGGCAGTGAAATGCCTAATAGATATCAGTTCACATTCTAGTTGAATATCCTGAAAGTCTCCAACTCCAACTATAAAGACTTTGACCCTGATAATTTTTTCATTGCATCTTCACCAACTCCTCGGGACTAAATCCCATATCATTTGGTCAAAAACAACGAAACATAAAAAGAAAAGAAACAAAGAGAAACGGGGGAAGTAAATAAATAATTCATTGTGGCTTGGCTTCTGTTATTTTGGCTTTGCAGATCTTAAGACATTCTTGCTCCATTGTTAAATAGCCTCGTGAAAATCTAATGTCACATTTTACTTGATCTTTGGAATAAACTAATATGTAGCGGCATGTTGTGGAATTGCAGCGTGTGACTGAAACTCAAAACACTGTGAAGTTGACGGATAGATCGTGGGCTAGACTTCTTGCATCGACGAATCAACCCAGTTTCATACAATACAACGATATCGTGCAAGAAAAAGTTGATCAAGGGACTATTGATGCAATCAACAACATGAGAATTACTTCCATCTAGATTCTATGGATTTGACCTCAGGAACTTCCCAGTTGCAAAAGGTCATCTGCAAATGCTCACTTGTTTCTTGTACCTGCTGCCTACCTTTTGCAGTGTGTACATACAGCAGATTAGATAACCTATCAATGGGATAACATTTATTGAAGATATATATGTTTGTCTATATATCCGGAATAAGGTCGATCTTCCCAGATATCATATCGAATTTTCATACAAGATATCCAGTATTCAAATATAAGAGGTAGCAATTTGTAATATCTGTATACACACTGGTGCACTAGTATTAGCCATTCTTGTATGCTAAAAAGTCAAAATAGTGGGTTAAACAAAAGCATGATATTGCATTTTACGTACTAGGTAGGACTGCTAGCTACATGACTAAAACATTTCATTTTCATTATAAGATTTACATGAAAACAACTTCAAGGAACATAACTGTTTACCTGAACTTGCAAGTCTTTTTAAGTATCAGTATAAATTTTAAATTTATTAGTATATATTCACTTTTGGTGGTTTCTCTCCCCCCTGTTTGGATTAATTGACTTTTTGGTCACTGTACTAGGGGTCGATTTTCATTGTGGTTATCGAATCTTTTTTTGTTACAAATGCATTACTATACTCGAAAAAAATTACAAAATGGTCGCTACTTACGATTCCGTCCAAAAAAATAACGGGAAGCTCTGAGTAGACTAACGGTTGACATGTGTTAATAACGTGGTAGATGACGTGGATCGGGTTAATTAATGTTTTGGTCATTGTATTAGGAGTCGATTTTCATTTTAGTTACTGAAACTTTTTTTTGTTACATTTTCGTTATCGAAGTACCAAAAATATTATAGATTAGTGATTTTATAATTTTTCGTCCAAAATATTAACGGAAAGCTTACTTGACAAACATTTGACATATAGATGTGAAATATTCTAATGAGTTAGCATGTGTGGATCAACTTGTAGAAATAAAATAAAATGCTTACCTAAAAGAAAAGAAAAAAGATAAAGTCAGACTAATTAGTTTAATACTTTATAATATTATAAGAAGATAATTAAAGTTTTAAGAAAAAAGGAATATAATTTAAATTGGGCAGATCTGAGGGGGTTTATTGGGCCAATTTTCTCTTTTATTTTGTAATTTGGTTTGGTGTTTAGAAGGTTCTAAATTAAATATGATTTTAAAATTTTTTTGGATTTAAATTAGCTATGATGTACTTTCTCTTCATACATGTTGTAATATTTTGTAATAAAATCATTAATCTGTAATATATTTTGTACTTCGATAATGAAAATGTAACAAAAAAAAGTTTCAGTAACTAAAATGAAAATCGACCTCTAGTACAATGACCAAAATATTAATTAACCCGATCCACGTCACCTGCCACGTCATTAACATTTGACAATCGTTAGTCTACTCAGCACTTCCCGTTACTTTTCTGGACAGAATTATAAGTACTGACTATTTTGTAAGTTTTTTTGAGTATAGTAATGCTTTTGTAACAAAAAAAAATTCAGTAACCACAATGAAAATCGACCCCTAATACAATAATAAAAAGTCAATTAAACAAACCCCCCCCCCCCTCTTTAGGGGAATGAGTAATTTTTACAAATGAAATTTATTGGACTTCTTTTTCACACCATCCGCGAGTACAATAGCTTAATTGTGAATTTTCAACTCTCACTTTCATATCAGGCTTATCAGCTATAATATCCAGAGCTAGCTAATTCCACACCATCCACGTATGGACATCATACATGGGCAGAAATGTATTTTCACTAAAAAATTTGGGAGAGGATTTTTCAAGTTAAAATGAAAGTTGAGAAAATTATCACCATTATATTTCAATAATTTTAGTGGTGATAATTTAAAGTTCCTAAGATTCCAAAGGTATATACATGGATGCTTCACGTACTTGCCTTGAGCAGATGGTAGATTCCATTTAATTCGAGAGGTATGACATCTTTGATAGCAGTATTGTGGTTCGGATATATTACAAAGATGATAATACCAAAATTATTGCATTTTGCCCAAGTGTGTGTGTGTGTATATATATATATATATATAGAGAGAGAGAGAGACATTTATGTATATCAAGTTGTATCATTCATTCAAGTTAGGTCTGTATCACTTAGCTGGTTTGGATTATGTTAGGATGTAGTTATCAGGTTAAGGATTTTGAGACAAAATCTTGCAAGTAGTAGGTTATAATATGATAAAATACAGTACAAGGGTCCCCGTTCAACTAGGTCAACTAGTGCCTTGGCTCTTGCTTAGTAGTACGTAATTTA
The DNA here is from genome assembly GCA_034770075.1 of Aralia elata. Lineage (NCBI taxonomy): Eukaryota > Viridiplantae > Streptophyta > Magnoliopsida > Apiales > Araliaceae > Aralia > Aralia elata. The sequence continues at coordinate 108,110,455 of CM068385.1, read as the reverse complement.
CGTACACATCATGTATGTATACATATATGTTCATGGAATTGTTTGACTTTGTCATGCCATTTAATTTAATTAAATGCTGTGTTATTGGTTGTAGATATCAAGTCCCAACTATAAGTTTTGTACAGCCTCCTCAACTAGAGCCTGCGCTGTGGTCGACAGAGCCATATACATCCATGAACCTGCATTTAATGAGATGGGGCCATGGTGAGTGATGTGTGTAATTGTGTTCACTATAAGTATCACTTCATTTTAAAAAGTTTGTATATAGGAGTAATTGATATGATTTATTTAGGATTTAAAATAATAATTTTATAATATGTAGTATTCCTTAAATAATTTAAAATATTATAGTTAAAAATTAAATAAATCACATATTTTAAAATTTTATGAATTTATGTCAAAATAGTCAAAGTTAAATTATTTATGCGGGAGAAAGATAGTACACAGTGCACAAGGTTTATATGTATATTTGTAGCATGTTGAGAGCACCCAATATTTAGAGCTAGATTATACTCTATCCACTCTTTTCTTTCTCTACCTTTCCCAATTATCTGCCTTTATGTTGGTTTACGGTGGTGTTGGCCGGGGGAGGGTACGTGTTGTTTTGTCCTATTTAAGGAAAGACCTCTATATTCCCAAGTTTGACAGGAGGAGAGAGAGAATGATATATATATATATTCAAAAAAAATATTCATTATCAAAGTTAATTAATTGATAATTATCAATGTTCGACATGTTATATACCGGTTGATGTTTTATACTAGCCGTCCATTCAACATACTGTAAGTTTAATTGCACTTACTCTACCGGCTTAGAGTTTATTCCACGATTAGCATGTTTAGCGTATGTGGTGATAGTGTTTGCAGAGTTTGGACTTTTAAATATTGTGTTTGTGGATTAAATAAGCTGTATTTAAAATAAGTTATATTTAAAATAAATTGCTACTAGACGAACAAATTTTTTAAATATATTTAAACTTTCAAACGTTTTAAACGCACTAAACGATAAGTAACTAAACATATACTTGGTATTTTAATGAGTGGTTCATACTAGTAGTATATACTAAATTTTGTAAAAATATCCTTACCAGAAAAGAGAGAAAGAAACATGGTATAATTTTTTTTCATAACCCCATTAATTCTTTATTATTATTTTTGGGTGGATATTTAAGGCTGTAAAATGAGCAAACAGTTTGGGCTCGATTCATATCCGCTCGACTAAAAGTTCGATTCAAGCTCGACTCGAAATATAAATGATTCAAATATGAGCAAATTTTAAAGTTCAATAAATTACTTGAACTTCCTCAAATTGTAATTTTCTATTGATACTCGGATTATATTCGTTCAAAAAATTCAAATTGCTCGGACTCGATTCGAGATCGTGCTCAACTCGGTAGCTAAACGAGTATCAATCAAATCTTATTTTATACTCAATAAATTTTATGAACCAAATCAGAGCAAATTAATACTTAACTTTACTCGATTCATTTACACCTTTACGCATATCCCATTAATTCTTATATAATAGTATCATTCAACCTTGCATAAGCTTCCATGCCTGTAGAAGTGCTTCATCATTCCATTTTTCTTTTCTTTTTCTTTTGTCCGCTGGCAAGCGTAACAACTACTCTCTCTATTTTAAAAAAGATAACTTAAATGATAAAAAACATTATTCCCAAAAGTATGTTTAAAGTACCTAAACCAACAAGATAAAATTTTACATTAATTAATTTATCCTTTGTCATATTACATTTTAGCTAAAAGTAGATCACTCGCAGCATAATAAATGGCTCAAATTAATATACTCTCTCCATAAATCCAAGAGCCACTTAAAACAACTAAACACACATTCTATATTAGTAAATAAATTTACATTCTCTTCTCTTATTTAATTACTTTAATTTGTGTGAAATTTATTTGTAATTTTTTTCACCACGAGCCTATTATATATATATATATATATATAAACAATTAAGTATATACACAGTAATTAACTACCTGCTCCAGAGAAGAGAACATCTGAATTTACACGTTTTCTGGGCAGTCTTTTTGGGCAACGTACCTTACCAGCATCATTGGGAAAGTTCAAAATTGCTTTACTCCCTCTTATGCTGAACGCGGCACAATCATAAGCTTTAGCAGCCTCTATATCCGACTCGTACGTCCCAAGCCAGATCCTTGACCCTTTCCGGTTCGGGTCACGGATCTCCGCTGCATACTTGCCCCACGGGCGCTTCCTAACACCTCTGTAATGCCTGTTACTGTCACCACAACCGGGTTCTCTCTTTCTAGGCTTGGCCCTTTCGGGTTTACAGGGTTCCTCTGGATCTATTGGGCCCGAAAAGGAGGGTCCCGGTGGGGTTATGAATTGTGGTTCTATTTTGTAATCGAGGTCTAGTCCCAAGTAATTAGTAGGGTTTGAAAATGGTGAGTCAGAGTATTGTGGGCCAAATCCAATGGAGTGTGGCGATTCGGAGGCAATTATGATGGGTTCGATGTTAGAGGAATCGGAATCAGAATTGGACCCAAAGAAATGAAGGTGATTCATGAGGAATGTATCGGTGGAATTGAAGTCTCCTCCTAGGAGATGTTGGCGTATGAGTTCTAGTGTTACCATCTCATCTGTATTCATTATTTAATTAATATAGAGAGAGAGTATAATGGAGAATTTTGAATTTGGAGGGAATTGGAGAGAGGGGTGTGGATATATATATATAGGCCAATGGACGGTTTGATACGGTAGGGAAATTGTTTGGGAAAAAGGCGCCAATTACTGCACATAATAATAAAATGTAACGTCTTTATCATCATATCATGTCATGCATTCTTCGTCTTTTAAAGAATGATTTAAACTATAATTTTTTTATTTTAAAAAAAAATAACAATAAGCACTTAAAATAAACAGTAAATATGTTATTTAATAGAGTTTATTAGTATTCAATTTTTTCACTTTATATAATTTTATGAGATCACTAAAGATAAGTTTGAAACTTTTACTATTTTTTATTTTATTTTATTTTATTTTATTTATATGTTTGAAAAAATAATATTTTTTTGATTTTATGTTAACATATTTAGGAAATTTATAAAATTGGCACATAATTTCTCACGTGTCAGTGTATAAAAATTTGTTGTATTTTTTATAATGAAACTTGTTTTTGTATGGATAGACTCATAAAGGAGTGATAGATGCAAATTTTGCTATAATAACAAGTGCAACAAAAATTCACAGTTAGAATGTTAAGACGAGACAATTTCATAAAGAGGTTTGTTATACATTACAAAAAAATCTAATCAAATTATGAATACAACATATGTGCATAAATAAGATAGGTAGTATAAGATCCCAACTTTTAATTAATAAAATTTATTTTATCTTTATATATTATTCTAAACAGTAAAACGTTAAATTGATAAAAAGTTAAATAATGTGCAAATCATAAAAGACAAAAAAAATATTAGTAGAGATGCCAAAGAATGTTTGATACCTTACGACGACGCTATAATCACCAATTATCGGTGAATCTCACAACAGAATAATTGTCGAATATAGAAAACAACAAAATAACCGTTAATAAAAATTATCGATTGAACTGTTACTATTAATTGCTGGTATATTTGAGTATAATGTTTTGAGCATTTGTTTAAGTGTAGTAAGGATACTATGAGTGTTGGTAACGCTAAGAAGTGCAATAATTGTTCAGGTGAATCTTTTTTTAAGTAAAAGTTGCACAAATACTCACGCACATTACATACTCCCTCTGTTCCTAAAAGATTGTCGTTTTAGGATGTAATTTTTGTTCCAAAAAGATTGACGTTTTGAGTTTATCAATGCAGATGGAGTAATTTTTTTCAACTTTACCCTTATTTAAAGTTCTCCTACTTAATGATTTTTCTCAAAAAAAACAAAACTCTTCTTGGTTGTTGAAATGTCTTTACAAATCTCTTCCCTTCCCAATACTTCTTATTTGTAATCTCATGGTTGGTAGTATACTCCTTTTTGGAATCTACAAAGTTAATAATTAGTTGAGATAATTAAAACAAGGGTAATATAGTATTTTTCATAAGGAGTAATTGCATTTCTTAATCTACGTGAATTAACCTTAAACGACAATCTTTTAGGAACAGAGGGAGTAGTATTATAACTTTTTCTTTAGAAGACTCTTTCTTTAGAAGATTTGTTTTAAAAAACTTCCTCTCAAAGATTGTTTTGAAAAGTTATTTTATTATTTCAAAATTATTTTAAAAGTTTACTCTACTTCATTTTATACACTATACCAATTTATTTTACAAATATCATTAAGTCAAATTTTGACAATTTTACAAGATACGAACGAGTGTACGCTGTAAAACTTATATATGGTAGTTTACTGATTTAATTATAAATACACATATAGGTTGATTAATTACATAAAAAGCATAATCTAATCACGTGCTAAGATAAGAGATATCATCTTCCTTCATTCTCTTAATATTTAAACTTACTACGATAAGAACATATCATGTTTGTATCTCTTATAATATTAGTTGGTGAAAATTAACATTTTATTAAAATTTTCTTAATAGTTTTTATTTCATCTATTATCTTGACCTGAACATTTCTATTAAACTATTACCGTTATATTTGAATTGTGAACTTTTGAACTGTGAGTACTTTGGACATTGAAGCTTCTCTTTGAACCGTGAACATTTTAGAGTGTTAAATATTTCTTATACAATAAACCTTAAAGTTGAATTTTTTATTTGTGAACTTTGGATATTATCCTTGAACTTGGACTAATATTCTAGGTATCGTGTTGACACTTTGAATATTATTGGACTCTAGACAAATTAAATTATTCCATAAATATAAATAAATTATAAATCTTTAATGTTTATTCTTTACTTTATTATTCTTATTGTTTATGTTCATCTTTTTTATCATTTTTGTTTGTACTAATCATCAGCACTTGAGTTGTTGTAAATGTCTTTGGTATGAGTGCAAATGCAATATGATTGTTGGGTGTCTTTCGCCTGTATGACAATTACACGTGGTAAAAGTTCTCTTTAGCACGGGTACAAAAAAAACTAATGTTTAGCATGATCATGACCATTAGTGTTACCGATGATGGAGTCCAAATGATAAATTTTAATTTGGATAAAATATTAAAGATTATTGTCTATTTGACTCTCTTAATGTATTGCTTATTCTACTCTAGTTATTCGTTAAAGACTTATGATATCTAACATTTTCTAAATTTCTGATTTAATCGTTTTTGAAAGCTAAAGATAATTTTATTTTTTGTTAATTTAGTCATGATATCTTTTACTGGGATATTTGAGCTTACTCTTTTATTTTTTTAATTTCTTTCAGGGAATGAGAATATAGTCGAGACTAGCGGGAAGAATAAAAGAATAGAGTGATGGTCAAAGTTAGCAAGTGTAGTAGTCCTCACCAAGTTATAAACTAGTATGCAAATAATTGTAGTAAAAAATTAGTGTGTATATTATAGTATTGTAATAATTTTTATTATATGAGTTAATATAAGTGTTTTGTATTTTGACGATTTAAATTGGGTTGTTTAAACTCGAATTCGGGTGTGTTACAGATAGTAATTAAAATTAGTATCAGTTTAATATATTCTATCTTATCGCATACGTTTTTACGTTAGTCACAATATTATTTTGTTAAATATTTATCAACATATATATCATTTTTTGTTCATAAACTCTAATCTAGTGATAATGTTTGTGCAAACTAGTCGCTTATCATATTTGTCATATTATACGAATATATCTTTGAATATATCTTTTTGTATAATAAAATATTTAATAAGTGGAACTCCTTGCGAAAAAGAGAGAGACTTATGTTTGTGTAATTGAGGATACAAAAAATATTTAGTATTAATTTTGATAATTACTTTCTCCATTCATAAATTAGATATATTTTTAAAATGTTTATTTTTGAAGATAATTTTATATTTTTAAATATACCATTAATATTAATAAAGAATTTAGTAATAGCAACTGATGTTATAATTAAATAATAATAAAATAGCGACAAATTATGAATATTATATATGTTATTCTATAGTCCTAAAACAAAATATATCCCTTCCATTGGAAAGGTTTTGATAATTTTGTCATGTGGAAACTAAACTTTGATGTTGAAAGTGTCATTCAAAACAAATCCATAAAAACTATCAACATTTAGAAATTTACAGATGTGTGCATAATTATCTAACAGTAGGGTCCAAAATAACGGCGCGGAGCATGATGCTTTTGACATAATTCACATAAGGCTAACGTTAGGAGGATCAAAATTTTGATTTTAAATTTTACTGTAAATAATATATTATTATTATATTATTTAAGTAAATTTAATGTGATTGATTATATCATTAATTATTATTTAAATATTAAATATAATTTTATTTAAAATATATTTGAGACTCATAACATTACTTTTATATAAATCTTGATTCAAGGTCAAATAATTTCCCGCTGCTACCATATAGTATTCATCTTATCTAGTGATAAATAAAGTATTCGTGCCCTGTTCACTCTTGCGGGATCACGACCCTTTGTCTCTGGCATTGTAGCATGTGTGTCAATCGTTGCTGAGGAGTTTTTAGATATCCAATGGACCTCTCCAAAAGAGACGTGTGATATTTTAGTAGGTAAATTAACGTCCAAAAAGATGAAAGAATCATCATATTTATTATCACAATTTTGTTATCATGTTATTATTATTAAACTAAACAATTAATAATTTAAAATAGAAATAAAATAATGTTAATATTTTTTTAAAATTATTAATTTCTTAAATAAAACTCTTTTTTTTTTTGAACGGAAGGAGAAATAATTCAAGGAATCCACTTCTTGGACATTCAATTCAATTACTACTCTAGTAAGTGCAAGGCTGCTCCCTCTCTCTCTCTCTCGGTCTGGTCAGAATATGAATATCTATCCTTTGTTTTTGGTTTTGTCCAATGGCCCCACCACATTATTTACCTGGCCTAATCTTGTTTTTTCTCCGGTCTCTCTCTCTGTTACCCTCCCTCCCGCTTTGTAAGTTTTTTTTGGGGACGGAGGCAGCATATTCTTTCTTTTCAAAATATAATATTTAAATTATTATTTAAAAAAAATTAATTATAAATATTTTTAAATTTAAAATTAACATAATTCAATTATATTTTAAAAGAGATAAATTTTATAATTATTAATAGTAATAATTTTAAATTATTTATAATATTCGTGATTATATTAATTAAAATTAAATACATTCGTATCTATTTTTTTGAATTATAAAACATTTAAAATTAATTATAAAAATCAAAATATTAACTAAATGTTAAAACGGATGGAGTACTATTTTTTTTTTTGGCTTCTGCCAGACTTACTTGCAACAGCTAACTATTCACAATCCAGCCTCATCATCAATTCATCATCGGATTTGGATTTCGGCACTTTATCCTGATAGTGTACCTGAACAGTCGTATAAAAATTAGTTGTATCAATATAGTTAAAGAGTTGTATTTTAATAATTTATAATATATATAAATATCAGTATATAGTTATAATCGGCTAATTATTTAAATGCATCTGATTTTTATTGAAATGGTCAAAATAAATGGATTGGAATGGAATGGTTAGAATCCGTCACCATCGAATGTGACGTACCACCTTATAGTCAATTGGTCCGCAATTGAAAGTCAAGGTTCCTAATCAGAAATTGACCTTAGCAATTAAATTAAATAAGCTTACAAGTATGATATTTTAATTAGTAATAGAGAGTGATTAAACGAATTTGACCTTAGCAATTAAATTAAATTAACTTTTTTTCATGATACCTAGTAGCTAGCTATATACTAGCTAGCTATCAACGTTGTCAAGATGCCTTAGACAATGACATAATTAGAACGATAGAAGCCTAATTCTTCGACTCTTATGGTATAAGCCTATAACTATAATAATATAGCGGACTCAATCTTCAAATGCTTAAGAACATCTCAACTTAATTAAGCCGTGACAATATGGCTAGGAAATAATAACAGTACTATTTTCCTACCATATATATATATATATTGTTAATCAGTACGTACGAATTTTTTGCATCACAAAATAATAATATTTATATTTATATAATAATAATAATAATAAAGACAAAAGACCATGAAAAAATTCCACTTCACGTGCATTCAACTTTAGCAAGTGGAAAGCCAGCATAACAACAGTCACTTTGTTTTGTTTTGTTTTGTTTTGTTTTTTGATAATTACATCAATCACTTTCTGTTTTATGATGATCTTGCAATGTCGTCGTCTTCTTTATTCTTTTCCAAATTGCAAATTGCAAATTGCAATTATGTACTCCCCTCCTTCGTTCTGAGTTCCATATTATTTAATTATTATTAATTTAATTTAATTTTTAAATTTTAAAGTCAATTTTTATTTATTTCTTTCATTATAGAAAGATTATTTCTTCTTCATATGAGACCTTGTTTGTAAATTTATTTCTTTCTCTTTTGGTGAGTTTTGATTGGTTCTTGATATTATTATTGTGATGACGTACTTGATTATGAAATTATATTTATTCCCCAAAAAGTGAGATTTTCAGAAGAAAAAAAAAGTAGTCAATTTAAAAAAATTTAAACTCAAAATTGACATAAATTATTTGAATCTTAATCAATACAATGATGAATATCGTAAACTATCTAAAAAATATTACTTATCGTAAATTTTATTATTTTATAATTTTTAATAAATCATCTCAATTTTAAATTTAAAAATATCTCAAATTAATTTTTAAAAATCAATAATAATTATATAATTTAGATCATAACAAATATATGATAATTAATTTTGACCCCAAGTACAGGATTGGAATCAGCTGCCTTAGGTATATTATATATTAGTATATGTCATTTCCTGTTGTACAGTGAAATAATTAAGGTGCCGGGACCAAATTTATGGTTGCACAGTGACATATGTGCAACCGTAAACCGTAAATTAATTGTGACCCGTAATAAGGTAGAATTTCTAATCCGAAAAAATATTAATTAATGCATTACGTACAAGTGTTAATGAATATATTGACAAGCATATATATATATATATATATATGAGAAATGATTAATGACATGTACTTAATATAAATCATAAATAAGTAGATATACACTATTTTTATCGTCTACTGTACAAATCAGTGATCGAAATTAAAAATAATATTATATCCGTTATTATTAGTAGCGAATGACGGTTACGTCCGATACTAATAATAGCGGACGAATGATTTTTCATTTTTAATCCTGTTCGTTGGATTCGATTTTATATGGTAATAATGATATATACTCATTTATGAATATGCACGTGTTATGGACCATTCCCACATATATATATATATATATATATATATATATGTGTGTGTGTGATGATATAGGTGTGACCATGCACCATACCTGGCCCATCACTTCAACCATTTAGTTCATAAAGTCTAGCCAGTTACGTAGCCTGTATGGAATGGATAACCTTTGGTTTTATAGGATGGTTTTTATAGGATGAGAACCGGAGCCGCCGCCCCCCCCTCCACCCCACCCCCGAGGGGGTGCCGTTGGACAGTTTTGAAACTTAAGCATAGGGACAATTTTGAAAACGGAGTAATAAACATTATAAATATAGTGAAAATTAAGGAGTCTTGCTAGTAGTCTAAAGGTTAGTGAATTGAAGCTTTCTGTTTTTCTTTTCTTCCCTTTTTTATCAAACAAAAATTATTTAATAGTACTATTAAATTGAGTGGGGAGGATATCTACTAAAAAAAATATAAAATCTCACTAAATTTTGGTACGAACATATTTTAGTACAATTTTGGTATTATTTTCATCCAACTGAGAATTTAATGCTATTAAATTAATTTTTATCCTAATTTATGTTATCCCAATTTATTATTTATTGTTATTAAACTATTCCAATTTAGCATTTACTCCATCCGTCCCCAAAATGATGGTTAAAAGTACAAATTTTTTTATTCCTAAAAAGATGAGATAAATTATATAAAATAATGGTAAATATGTCATATTTAGTGGGGTTCATTAGTATAGAAAATAAAAATAGACATCATTTTATATAATTTTGTGAGGCTACTAAGGATAAATTTATATATTTTTTACTCTTTCTTCTATTTTTACTTTTCGTAATATGTGTGCAAATTATAATTTGTTCATCTTGTTAGAGACGAAGGAAGTATTTTAGTAATAATATCTTGTGCCCCAAAAAAGGCTGAAGAGTTTAATCGTTACTCTTCACTTTTATATATGTGTGTATATGTATGTGTATATACTCCACTTTTATATATTGTAATTTTTTATTATTTTTCTAATAAAACAAGTTAAGTAGTTACTCTCACATTGATTTTTTAAAAAACTTAATATTTTACGCAATTTTTACTATGGTTATGTTCAAGTTGTAATTTTTGACGATGTTAATATGATTTTTTATGTTATAAATTTATTGCTTAACTCAATGTCACAAGAAGAAACAAAACATATAGGGTAGAATTCTTTTTAGTATTTTTTTTTATCATATTATGGTTGTTATTTGTATCATTGTTAAAATGATTTATAAAAAAAATCTCATACTATTCTAGAAAAGCTTGGTGCCATTTTAAATTTAACAAAAAAATTATTTAGTATCATACTCTATAAATTTTTATAATATTCTCAAAACTTTAATTGACACGTCGAATATTTATAAATATTAATTAAGATAAATTTATTTTTTTATATATATTTATAAATATTAATTAAGATAAATTCATGCCACGCATGGATTAGAAAGCTATTATAACTTAGTAAAATAAATTCTTGATGGATTTGAATCCTCCTATTGATACCATATTACCATCAGAGGTAGAGGTTAACCTAGTTGATTTTCTGAATTCTTTTAATAATCACCGGGTAGATCTCATGTGCTCACCGAATCTTTATATTTGTTAATTCAGTTTTATATTATTATAATTAATTTATGTTTTTTGTTATAATTAAATCATAAGAATTCAGTTTCATTAGTGTGAAAAAAAGACAGCATAAATGTAATTAAATCATGTCATCATCCTACAGTTATTTTAATAAATTTAGACATATCTAAATATAACCTTACTGGATGGATGCATGAACTTTACTGATGGAAAAAATGATTCAAACAAAAGTTTTTTATTTTTTATTTTTTATTTTTTAATTTTTAACAAACACAATAACTTGCATAGAATGTATTGTAGCATATGTCCAAAAAAAAAACAGAAGACATTTTTTAAATTACTTTTCTTGACAACAAAAATTATATATATATATATATATATATATATATATATAAATTAGTAAGACTTAGACGGAGAGAGTATTAAATAATCTTTTTTTGGAAGCCAATGATCTGGCCAGATATTCAAAAGATGAGGATCTATTCGTCACTACAAAAGGTTAATTATTCGCAGTGGAGGTAGGTGGTGTCGACAAATTCCCATGGCATGAGCTATGATTACTGAACAAACATTAATATATTGGAAAAAGAAAGAAATTAAATTGGTGATGTCTGTCATTCTTATTTTTTTAATTCTACTTTAAATGGCGGGGAAAACGAAACACCAGAAAAATTATATTTTTCTTAAACCAAGAATATACTCCAATAGCAACGGATGCCCTCAATTAATAGATAAATGACTAATGATGTAGTAAAATAAGATAAAAATTTGATACTCGCATCATTTTTGAAAGAACAAAATAAATCTTTTATCGGTATGTTAAATCGAGTAATTTTTATCATTAACATATAACAGAATTTTAATAAAATTATGATGATAAATTTAAAAATATTATATTTTTTTTATTATCAGTAAAAGAGTATTCTTCTTACAGATTATTTATTTGTTATTAGCTATATATACTAGCTAGTGTTTGTAATTATACTTGGTTAATAACTGGCTTGTGTTTATAATGAACAAACTTGATAACTTCCATATTGGACAAACTTTAAAAAGTTACATATTTGACCGAATATTTATAATAATAATAATAATAATAATAATTTTTTCAATTTCAAATAAAGTCATTATAATATACCACTTTTAATCCACAATAACTGGTGTGTTAATTTATTTATTTAATTAATTATCTTAATATCAGTTAATTATCATCAACTATACATATTTATATATATATATAATGATGACTGCGGTATATATCTTTTCTCACAATTTTTATATCTTCACCATAATAATAATAATAATAATATATCTTTATAATAATAATAGTAATCATAATCATATAGCTGATGACTGCGATATTTTTATAATAATAATAATCATATAGCTGATCAATATATGATTCTAGCTATATCTTGATATTTTATTTTTATAAATAATATATTGTTGTAGAGTCATGACATCAATATTAATTAATTAATTAGCTTGATAATATTTCCAATCATGCATCGAACAAATTATTTCATATTTTTATGTTAATTTTCACTCTCCTAATTAAGTTCATGAATGTTATAAGGATACATTAATTGCATGTTTCATACTAAAATAAAAGAAACTCTTGATCTTTTGAGTTGACAAAAAAATGTCTTAAACTATCGAGTCGATTCATGACTAACTAAAACGAATCTATTTTTAACTTGTTACATTTTTGTGTTGATAATATATATATATATATATATATATATATATATGTATACACGGGATAAGATTTTAAAGCGAATATTAAAAAACGAACTAAAGATGGATCGTTGTCTTTGGTGTATATGACGACGATTCGACCTGTCGCTAAAGACTATATGGCTACGACGACGAGTCGAATCGTTGACATAGACATCAAAGACAACGGTTCGTTTTTGGTTCGCTTTTTAAAGTTGGCTTTAGAACTTTACTTTATATATATATATATATATATATATATTCTAAAAATACATTTTTTTGTGCCACCCGTTAATATATCTAAATTATGGAATTCGCATGGTGACATAAACACAAACGAGATCCTTTTAACAAAAATTGTATGTATACATAGATATTAGCGGAATCTGAAAATAAAATCAATAAATAACAGTACCTTTTATCAAATATCATCCTTAGATGTGCTCAGTACACACATTCCGTGGAATGAAAGGAGGGGACGAAAATAAACAAATTAAATAATTTGAACACTGCTTCAACTATATTTACATTAATTAATACTAATTTCCTAGTTTTTTTTTCTTGCTCTTTTTGGCTTTTAACGTCAACGGCCGTTAGGCTGCTTTCTTAATTTAGTAAACCCCGTTAACTGCCAGCTGTGACTTTGAATGCCTTAAGTTTGGATAAGGTGATAACGGCGATAAAGGTGGAATTTCAAATATACCCTTGTCGTCACCACCTTCCCAAACTGCCATCCAACTCGACGGGGTTAACGGACAAACCCCCGTTTCCGTTTTGACGCTACCTTCCGTCGCTTCTTCTCTCTTCACCTCTTTGCTTTCTCCGACTTCCACCTCCGCCTCCGCCTCTCTACCTCTTTTCCGGCCAACTTTCACCGGCGATAAAATTCCCGTGGTGTTCCCAATTTCATGCGGGAAGTTCAATATCGCCTTACTTCCACGCAACTTGAACGCCGCTCGATCATAAGCCTTTGCCGCCTCGACTGCCGTGTCAAATGTCCCGAGCCAAACCCGAGATCCTTTTCTATTGGGGTCACGAATCTCCGCAGCAAATTTTCCCCACGGCCTCTGCCTGACGCCCCTATAATGCCTCTTTTCCCCGGAATCCGCCACCCTCCGCTCACTCAGCTTTGCCGCCGGCTGAAAACCGGTGTTTAACTCCACTTTATTTAGGGGAGGAACATATATATTGAGCAATGGTTTGCGTTCACTAAAGCTCGTGTGTTTGGTTGAGTTGGAGTCGATAATTTGTGGAATATTTGGTTGGAACTCAAAGTTATCGGGTTCACCCGTAAACCCGACAGAAGTACTTAACATGGTATCAGAACTAGATTGATCTGAAGACAGAGGGACAACGTAACTATCAGCAGTTACGTTGGTAAGATCAGAAATGAGAGAATTAGAAGAAGTTGAATTAGATTGGGAATAGTGTTGGGTTTCTGAGATTCCGTAGTTTTCCATTAATGCAAAGTCATCAAGAAGGATTTGCCTAATCACATCTAAAGCTATACTTTCATTTGCAAGTGAACCCATCTCAATATACATGATTATATATAGATATATTGCTCGTGGATTTTGAACTAATTGATTTAAACAAGATAATTGAGAGTTCGTACGTACGTACGTACTAATTGTAGCAGGAGTATATATATAGTAGTACTAAAGGGAGAAATAGAAAGAGGATTGTGTAGTTCCTTGAGTGGAAAGGAGGGAGTGATAGCAGAGGTGGATATATAGGGGGGGGGAGAGGAGAGAGAATTACACAGAGAGAGAGAGAGAGGAGGAGGAGGTTTCACATGAAGTTTCCATGGGAAGGTAGAAGGAATGGGGGTAAAGAGTGTGTATTAATTAAAAACTAATTAAGTGAATGAAAGAAAGAAGCTGCGTGCGGGCAAAGTGATGAAGTAGCCATTTTTGTCGTTTAGTAGCCATTTTTTTTTTTTCATCACTGATTCAATGGTCTATAATTTCCACTGTATCCCATTTCTGGGATACTTCCGTTCATTTTAGTTTTCAATTTTCAATTTTCTTTTTCACTGGTTACGTTTGGTTTCATCAGGTTCACAGTTTTGTACATGGAATTCACTGCAAGGGGCCAAGGGCCTCACCTCATAATCATATTGACAAACAAGTACTTGATGACATGACAAAGACAATTTGTGGTTGTAGTAGTACATGGAATTAAGTTAGTCATGCAGAGAGAGGGCCCATCCGCCCATGCCAATATTTTGGTTGAATCGGAATTCGATCACCAACAAAAAATACTTCCATAATCGGGGGTAAAAAAGAGTGTACCATTTTTCTTAGTACACTTACAAATATAGATGGATGCATGAACTGAAATATTAATTAATTAAATATTTGTTATATTTATTATACTTTGTTTTTTTTAATGTAATCAAATAGATTTTTCATTCCCAACCAAGAATGGTGCATCCATGAAATTTACATAAAATGAGATGGTAAATATTGACCCACTCATATAAATTAAACATTAACACAAAATTTGAAAGAAATTGATTACCAATTATGGGAAGAGATAGAAAATATATATAGATAATTAATGCCCTACACATTTTTTCTTCTCATATTTTTTATATGAATTGTATGATACTATCTTAGATGACTCGATATCCTTGTTATATGAAACACTTTCTCTACTATTGATATAAAGAGACGTTTAATTATATAACCATTGCATCTCGTCACTCGATGGTGATAGGGACCATTGACTCACATGCTTAAGTTGGTTGCTAGATCTCATACACTTTAAAATAACAACATTTACACATTAAACTGTGTATAATAGAGTATGCTTGATTTTCATCACCAAGTTTAAATCTATCGTTTGAGATATTGTATAAATAAAAAAAATCATTTATTATCGTCATTAATTAGAAATATTTGTTCCTAAAAAACTCACTATAATTGTCACATATTTTAGTCAAGGGAAAAGATAATACTCAAATCATGCTTAAATAAAAGGCGTGATTATCAAAATTCATCATCTCTTTTGTCCTAACCTAATTATTTATTAAGGTTTTGGATGAAAATATAAAGGATACATGGTCCTAATATTAAAGATATATATAAGCTAGCTAAAATTGGGACCAAAAAAAAAGAAAAAAAAAAGGCATGTAGCTGATGAAGCCCGGGGTACATATCTTCAAGGCATGTGCTCTGACCAAGAGACTACCAGCTTGACTTTGTACCAAACTTTTTTCTTTTTTCATTTTTTTAATAAAATAATGTATCTTACTTTTCAACAAATTTAAGTTATTTTTATGAGAAACGTACCATCTTGGTTTTTAATTTCTACGAAGAAACAAGAAGTCAAATTAATTTGTACCAACTTGCAACTTTCTTTTTCACATCAACTTGAGGGAGGGGGGGCTAAATTAAAGCTAGCACCGAGCGATTTGATAAATATCCAATATGCCAGCTTGTTTGTTCCCCTTAGCCAATTTTGATGGGTCCAGCCAACTTATCTCATATGTTTGGTTGGGTGATGGTGGTTACTTACTACAACTACGCACCAATTTGGTGCGTTCGATGAACCAAAAACCCTTCTCGCCTGATCAGTTGGCGCCAATTGGTTTTCATATTAATTAACCCTTTCCCTACTAAGCTACCCAACTACAGCAATTATCTTAATTAAGGCTCAAGTGTTTTACTTTTATATATATAGTTATATAATTGGTGGACATCATATCACCATAACAAGTGGATGCAGGATTGGATTTGAGTTTAGTCGTAATGAGAAGGATTTTGCCGACATATATACATATATTTTAATTTAGTGTAAGTATGACTAACCTGTAATAGAAGCAAAGTTTTCACATGCAAACTCATGCTGCGATCTCTTAAGTAGACTGGCTTGATTTTTTTTCTTTTTTGTTGGTGAAGAAATTAAAGAGGTGCATGCACATTCATAACCTTTAATTAACCTGATTTGAAACAAAAGATTTACTTTAATTAAAAAAGATCAGGCGTAGATTGCTCTTTTTATTTCGAAATGAGAATTATATTTGACATTTTTATTTAGTTTTTACATGTTAGTTTATTTATTAAGGTTTACCAAGAATGCATGCATTTAAACATAGTTGCTTTCAATAATTTTCCTTTTGAATAGCTATTACGTGCATGACTTTAGTCCAAAAAGAAGGAAGAAAGAAAGAATGAAAAAACTACATGACTTGATTGGCTAAATATTTATGCATTAATTTAATTCTATGCCTTGTTGTGTTTGATATATATCACTTGGTACACAACATAGAGATTAAACATGTGGACTAACTGAACTAATAGTCTAATATTACACTTCATTCACGGATCCAATTTCCTGTGGTTACGTCTTCAACTCCTTGAAACTGAGAAAGAGAAACAGGGAAAAAACAAAAAAGTCGAAGAAGAAGAAGAAGCAAAAACTGCCTCTTAATTATATATCATTATTAATTTAATATTAAGTCATGTGAGTGACGGAATTACATTTAAATGTTAAAACTATCTCAAATAGACAAATGTGTTAACCACAACAACTCTTATTACAATCTAATGTCATTATCGTAACCACCATTATTACATATATTTAATATAATCAAATAAAGTTGACAAAAGTTAATTACTAAATTTTCAGATACGGATTACGGAAGCCAAAATGTCCTTATAAACTAGTAGTAATTAAGCTCAATTGATAACAAAGATTACAGCGTCATCATCTTTGACTTTTTTACTTTTAATTTCTCAAAGTTTATCTATTAACTAAAGGAAAATCATATATTACGGAGATTTTTTGATTGTTAGTTACGTGCATATATATTAATGGTAACTTTTTTAAAGAGATGCATAATAAGTGGAGTTCTCTTATAATTTCTACCAATACCATGTATCGATAAACTTCGCAAAAATAATTCGGTGTAAATTTATCGTAATACATAAACAAGACTCTTTCTTAACTTAATTTGAGGGTGTGTAATTTCACATATGAAAGAAATCCAATCAATGGATAGCTAAAATCATCTCATTAGAAAACAAAAGTTACTTAATTAAGCAAGCTGCAACAAATTTTTTTTTTAAAAGCATAACATCAAGTACATTAATTAGATTGATCAAAACAGATGGTATTTTTTATTCTACTCCATAGCCAGCTAAAATGTCATATACATTTTTAAAATGTCAACTTTTAAAGATAATTTTGTGCTTTCAAATGTGCCCTAATATAACCAAAGAATTTAGTAGTAGTGGTGTTATGTTAAAAATGATATTAAAAAAATAATAGCAAATTAACTAAGAATATCATATTATTTTATATTCCTAAAATAAAAGATATCTCTAATTTTGATCAGGATTAAATAAATAAAAATTAGCACTAATTTTAGAACGGAGAATGTTCATACATAACTTATTTATTTATTTTTTTTTTAAAAAAACACAGCAGGTAGGGTGATCCAATGGAAGATAATAGTTTGAATATTTTCTAAATCACTGAAGAAGCTGGTAGAAGCTTTACGCAAGATATTGTTTACAATTAATCAAATTAAGCAATCAATTTTATCCAATATTTTATGTTCATCAATGTGATTATATCCCCTACCAAATAGAAGGAGCCAACGCACAAGTTTGTAATTTTCTATTTATTGTTAAGGGTCAAGATCGATTTGAACAAGAAATCTACATAAAAGTCCTTTTGTCAAATTAAGGTCATAGACGACTTTATTGAGCACTAAGGTAAAGTATTTCTTTAAAAGTTAAAACCTGTTTGTGTAGTGATTAGTGATGATATAGATGATCAATATTCAACGAACCCATATTTTATTTTTGAAAATTGTACTTACTATTTATTTTATATTTCAGCATAGAAGTGATTTTACCCAAGACAGTTGACACTGTTATGCCTTGTGCTTTTCAATATCAGTAAGTCTAGGCGAACAGTTTTTTTTACGTGGAAATTGAATATTTTCATGTTAGCTTGATTTTTATTTTTTTTTTGGTATTGATTTCAAACATATTTATATATATATATATATATATATATCTAAATTACACCTATTTTTTGAATTTTATATAATTTGAGTTAAAATTCATAGTATAAATATGTTTGAAATCAATATAAAAAAAAAAAACCAAGTCAACACAGAAATGTCTAATTTTCATGTTAAAAAAACTGTCCCGTAGAAGGACTCTTTCAATATACTCCCTTCCAATACAAAATATATGAGCAGAATTATATACAAAACGCCACACAAAAAAAACAAACAAATGAAAAGAAAAACGCACTCATAGTTTTAAACAGAGGGAGTATATCTGAATTGCAAATTGTAACTTGTTGAGTGTTATATTGCGATTTATCTTATAATATAATAGCTAGCAATCTAAAATACAATAAAGTTATGGAATTCATAAAAGTATTTTTTTAAGGCTCTCTAATATGAATAGTATAATTTGACCCCACTCAAAGACTCCTAGTTTCTTTCAATTGTTATTTAAAATGGTAATACTCTTTTTTAGATGAAGGGGGTGGGGTATCAATATAAAGAACGAGAAATAATTTATATGTTAATAAGTTTATGATCAAATTGTATTGTAATTTATGTAAAATTAGAAGTTATAAGATAGAATAAATTATTATTGAGCTATTTTTAATTTTTTCATAGTTTATATATTCATATATATTGGTATTTATAATTGACATAAATTTGAACTCATAAAGAATTAATAGATTTTGGCACAAACTAAAATCAGTAAAACTTTCTGAATAAAAGTTCAAAGCAATAATGATAAGGGGTTGAAAACTATGATCAAAAATGAGATTGTCATAGAGCTGGTTGAAGGGGGAAGAATATTATTACTATAAGTAAGCTAATCAATTGCATGCCATATCCTTATTCTTTGATGACAGGCTACGAAGGTTGCGTTAGATTTAGGATCGAATAATTGACATAATTGCATAAAAATTAGATGAAAAGTAGAAAAATAAAAATTCATGATATACCAATGTCACTAAATTGTGACTAATTTTGCATGTATGATGTATTTATATATGACTTACATATACACTATAACAATCTACACACTAAATATTATTTTTATAATAATTAGAAAACTTTTATAACATGAGTTTAAACTCATAAAACTCAAAATATTAGAAAAATTCAAGACTCGGTCGCTAATAAATTCTGAAGTCCAAATACACATGACGCTTGTATAAGCGTCGACTACATTGTCATAGCGACCATTATCCTAATTTCTTGCGATTCAAACCAACTTTTCTGGGTTTCTATGTATTCCAATAAAGCAATGTTGAAATTTGCGTATAATGACGAGGCAAGTTTTGAAATTACTAGAGCATAGTGATCATGCATGCATGTAACTCATTTTATCAGCGTAGAAATTTCAGATAAATACAGTTTTCATTTTATGCAACGTAGTTTATTGAAATATTTAGAGTTTAATGTGACATGTGACTCAAACTTTGCGGTGAAGCACGAGTGTCGTCGAAGGTTCATGGCCGTGACCGCAAGCTATATAATATATATTAGTAGTGTATAAAATATTATAGAAATATGTTTTCACCAAATAATTTATATAGTCGATTTTGAGTCAAAAACAAAGACCAATTATTAAAGATGAACGTCAATATTCAAACGTTGAATGTTGACAATAATATTCTGGGGACTGGGTTAAATTTCTTTTCTCTCAAAATTTATTTTATTTCCCTTTTAGATAATGAAATCAATACTACATGTGCTTAAATTCCATATGTTCTATTAAATTTATTTTATTCATCGAATCTTTGAACATCAGATTGACTTACCAGGCGTGAGATGAAGAAACTTGCGAATTATGATGCCAGGTGCTTTGTACCTTTATAGTTTTTGAATTCAAATGCTTTAGATTTTCTCGATTCTATAATCCATTTTTTAATGGAAGAAAATTTTCTATTTATATAGTATACTCCAATTGTAGTTTCTTTCTATATAATTCAATTACTCTTTGAAACCATTGTTAATTTCATACTCATGTTGTCTCACTTCTTTATTTGTTCAAAAATTTAAGTATCGAGTATATGTATTCTTCACAAACATATTTTGTGATTGAAAATTGCAAGTCCAAACAAAATTGTTTTATTTAATTAATACTGCGTTCATGTGTGTCGTAGGTAACCTACTTAATTAAGTCATCTTAATACTTAATTCGGATTCAATATATAATCATGGTAATTTGAAAAGGAATATAATGGTAAATTAGGGTTCCTAGTTTGTTTTTTTATTTTTATTTTTAAAGCCTCACTTTTTTAGAAATACAATATAATTTCATAATTAAGTACGTCATTATTATTATAATTTCAAGAACCAATCAAACCTCACTAAAAGAAGAAAAAATAAACTCACAAACAAGACTCATATAAAGAGGAAACAAGCTTCACATAAAAAAAGAAATAAACTTATTCGAAGTGAGAATCAAACCTTAAACCTAAAGGTCACAATATCTCAATCTTAACTTGAGACCTCATCGACAATTAAGGTTCCTAGTTAGTATGTCATGTAAGATATAAGAATCTTCGTATAAGAAAGATTTAATTATTGAAAAAAACCAATAAACTTCTGTTGAGCTATCAGAAAAACGTAAAAACTATTTTTTTTAACACAAATAATATTGAATTATCAAACAATTGTCAAAAGTACCCATGTTTTGACCAAGTCTCCAACCATGGTTAACTAAGGATGATGTGATATCCTGTGGTATTTAATGTGTAACGTCCTAGTAAAAATTTTACGTGGACATGAAAATTAAAATTTGACATTAGTGTATTTGAATTTCACTTATTTGTATTTTGACTCCCAATAGTAGGTAAAAATATAAATAAGTGAAATTCAAATACACTAATGTTTAATTTTTATGTCTAATTTTAATGTTCGCCTAGAAGAACTCGTAACCTAGTGATGACATGACATATGAAATTGTAGATAAAAAAGTATTTTATTAAATTATTAAATAAAAAGCAAAAAAAAATTATAAAGAAAAAAAAGACACTTTAATAAGAATAAAACAGTTATTTTAAAAAATTGATATCAAAACTAAAAATTTAAGATATTTACAAATTAAATAGGATTGAAGTAAAATAAAACTCTTTTTATATAACAAAGGTATAAAAATATTAAAAAAATAAAAAAGAAGGCTCGGGGTCTCTTTCTCCTCACCATATTCCTCTTCCCCCATCCATGCCAACGATTTCCTCTCCCCCACCCCGTTAGTCCTCCACTCCTGGCTCCCGACTGTCGATCCGCGATCCCTGCCTCCCTCGCCCCCACCCCCTGTTCTAGCCCCTGCCCCTCGTCCCTCTACTTTCTCTTTCTCTACTTTTATGGCAAATAAAATAAATTAAGAGATTATTTATTGTTTCTTTACTTTTGAAAGGGATTATTGATTTTGTTCTTAGATCTATGCGTTCAAAGTTAAAATTTTTAAAAAGAGTTAAATGTATTTTGCATTACTCAAGTTTATTCATTTTACAGATTGTATCTTATATTTCAAAACGTGACACTTTATATCTCGTATTTTTAATGAACCGTCACATAACACCCTCTGGTACAAAATCTGTTGCTAAAAGTGCACAATTCGTCACTTTTAAACACTAACCACGTCACTTTTAGTGACGAATTTTGGATCGGAGGGTGTTATGTGTTGATTCGCTAAAAATGCGGAATGCAAAGTATCACGTTTGAAAACATAGGATGCAATGTTTAAATTGAAATAAACTTGGTGGATACAAAGTACATTTAACTCTTTTAAAAATTGTGTTCTAACTGTGAAATTTGAGATAAAATTAGAGTTTAGACAAGAAAGAGGTGCTTGATAATGGTGATGGAGGGTGGTGGCCCCCGACGCGGTGGATGTGAGTTTTTTTTTGTTTTTTTGTTTTTTATAATTTGTTATTTTTGGATAAACAGTATTTGAAATAATTTTTAATTATATATTTTTAAAGTCAATATATTAAATAAATATATGATGTAATAAAAAAGAGTAATAAAAAAATATTTATTCCAACTAGTCACATCAGTTGGCATGTCATTCGAGTTAACCATGGTTGGTGGCTTAATTGAGTATTTTAAATAATTATTTGAAAGTTCAATGTTATTAGTTTTATAAAAATAATATGCATGTTTTTCAGCTTTCTCATAGTTTAACAAGAATTTGTTGATTTATTCAATAATTAAGTCTATTAAAAAGGCAATGTGGTTGCAAATTCTATGACTTTAGCTTAAGGGTATAGTTACCGGCGTTTAGATCGTTTGCAGAAGTAGCGTTTGGAACTTTTAAATGCATTAATTGTTCTAAATAATGGTAGACAAACAAGTACTACAAAATATTTTTCGTAGAATGAAAAGACCGAACACATAATGAATTTATAATATAAATGCGGGGATTTTAAAAAGAAAAGACTCCTGAATTGTGTTAGAATAATAATATTGAGATTTTATACCGAATTTAGTTAATTAAAAAAAGAAATAATTTCACTTTTCAGTCGATTGTCTCTTAAAACGTTAATTAATAAAAAGAAACAAAGAGTATTATGTTATAAGTTTAAAAGTATGTTTGAGATTGTTTAAAAAATGTGATTACTGATTCTAATTAGTGCTTTTAATTATAATTAATTTTTAAAAAGTAAATTGTGTTTGGTAAATAAAAAGTCAATAATTTTTTAGGTTATATTTCTTAATTAATGTGGGATGCACTGTCTCAACAGATCAATCACATGAATACTTAATCAAACTATATAAAAGGTTAGGCCCTGCTTGAAACTGAGTTTCTCTAACTATTTGGTACAACTATTCATGTAATCACAATATTTTGTACATTTTGTAAATAGTTATAAATACTAAGTGATATTTCATATTTAAAATTAATATAACAAACTACTAAGTGATTATAAATACGTACTAATATTACAAAATATTAATATTAGTAATAATAATATTACAAAATATTATTATTAATGTTAATATTCTAAAAATTAATATTATAAATACTAATATTACAAAATATTAATATTAGTATAAATATTAATATTAATTGTCCTAGCCGCTACAAGTTGTAGCGGCATGTCCCATATTGATTGTCCTAGCCACTATAGCTTGTAGTGGCATGACCTTTTATTTGGTTGCTGGCAACAACCGATTGCTGTGGATGGGCACCCTATATATATATAATATACAAGAGAAACTTACAATTGAATTAATGTGATAAACAAAAAATATCTAAGAAAGATAATCTGTGTCTCGCACGGTTTCCAAGCTTGTTATCAATACAAATATATAACATGCCAAGATAAGATAAATTAATTTGGTTGGTCATTCCAAAGATAATTGGATCTTTTGTTTATAATTTTTAAATAAAAATTACATAAACATAAACATAATAATAATAATACAATGAACATAATCAATTAACATATATACATACACTCATTATCATTCATTAAAAAAATCAGACCACACATTCAGCTCTCATCTAATTAATTATCATATATACATGGTGCCCATTATCATTCACAAAAAAACATTCTCATTAATTAATTAAATTTTTTTCTATGATCAGTTTAGATATACTCTAAAAAGAATGTACGTTATATTGGTATATGAATAACACTAGATGCCTAAATTATTATCTTTTTATCGACTAAAACCCTTTATTCAGATTGACAATAAACTAGAAACCCTAACATATAATTCAATTACTAATATTTATAAAAATCAAGAATCTAATAATTATTTTAGAGTCCTAACTAAAATAAAGGTGCACTATGTTCAATTATTTATCTTAGTATTCACCAGAATAAACTTACAATATGTAATTCAATATTTATCTAGCTAGATAAAAATTTAACAAATCAATATTGTTTTCTCAAAATTATAATATATCATATTTATTCTGAGAATAAAGAAACTTTTACGCATCCGGTCGAAGTTTTCACACAATTTAAATAAAATTTCAATATATAATAATGACAACAACAACACCACTAATAATAATAATAATAATAATAATAATAATAACAACAATAATATATAACATCAATAATAATAATAATAATAATAATAATAATAATAATAAGAAGAAGAAGAAGAAGAAGAATAAGAATAATAATAAGAATAATAATTATAATAACAACAACAACAACAATAATAATAATAATAATTGAATTAATTTGATTGATCATTAAATTAGTAAACAATTGTAAAAAACAACAAATCTAAATTGAAATGAATTACAATCGCTAAGAAAAGAGAAAAAGAGAAAAAAGAAAGATAACTCGTACCTCACACGGGTTCCAAACTTGTTATATATAATAATCTAAGAGAGGATTTTAAATTGTATTAATTTGGTTGGTCATCATACCTATTTTGGGGGCTCACAATTTTGACATAAAGACTAGATTGACTCAAAATTATGCACGAGGCTAGATCATAATATATATAATAATCAATAACTATATAAAATAATCCAAGATAGGATCCTACAATTGAATTAATTTGATTAATCATGAAATTACTAAATAACTACCAAAAATAATAAACTTAAATTGAAATGAATCTTAATCGTTAAGAAAAGAAATAAAAATGAGAAAACATCTCACACCACGTAAAAGAAACATATAAGAAAGCTAGCTCATGCCTCACATGAGTTGTAAAATTGTTATATTAACATCTTCCTTTATTTAAACTTAATTGACAAACTAGTTAATTTGCCTACCAATTAGACAAGTACGCATTTGGCTTTATAAAGTATCAAATCCCCATCAATGGTCACTTCGTCCACTAGTATCAATTATTTCTATAAAAATAGATGTTAAGAGTTCGAATCTTATTGAGACGAGGTTATTATGAAAACAGATTTAGAAATTTAGAAAGCAACAATAAAACAATGAAAACAGTAAGTTATCTCATCCCCCACCTAGATCAATCCTCCCTAAATTAGGATAAATTATCTTAATAAATTAGGAAATTCAAAAAAAAAGTATCAAATCCCCCCAATCAAATAAGTAAAAACATTAATACAAGCAATCTCCTCAGACCTACTCCCTTGTTGCTCCATCAACTAAATTTATTCTTAGATCTTGTTGCTGAAATTGAGAAAAAAAATATCTTTATAAATTCTTCTAATTTCTATGTATATTAAACTACTATCCCATCTTCTACCCTATCATCTTCTTCCCCATTTTAATGTTACTTTTTTCTCTCATCTTCTACCCTATCATCCTCCCGATATGATAGCTTCTTTATGGTCTAACATTCTTGCCAATACATTATCTTCATTCTGTTCTGGATTGTAATATCTAATGAAAATATAACTCTATGAGCAAAAACTCTTGTCATGATGAATCCTGTGATGTATTGGTGATGAATATATAACGCAGCTCGACAAAATATATCGTATAACTTTTTTTTATTGTGTTGATGGAACATGATAGAACATTCATATTGCCCCCTTGACAAAAATATAACTTTAAAGAAAATTATTTTGATTCTACCATCTCTTTCTTGACTTGACTACTGGAATCCTATATTTAGATTTAGAATACCAACCAATCACATATATTATAAGTTATCTTCTCCCCCACCTGGATCACTCTTCCTTATGTTAGAATAAATTATCCTAATAGATCGGGACATTCAAAAAAAAAGTATCAAATCCCCCAATCAAATAAGCAAAAACATTAATACTCCCAATTAATTAAGCAAAAACATTAATATTCTGGTCTCTCAGTTTTTAAATTAAAAATACATTTGTAAAATTAATTTTTAAGAATTGTTTTACTAAATGAAAAATGAGATGCTTTCCACCAGGAACAACTAAAAAGACATCTCCATTTTTTGCTTGGAAGGTGAGCAACTGAGTCCTACTTATTATTCGGGAACCATCTGATTTATGTGGCGCTAAATTGCATAAAAAATAAGTCCTTTTATTCTATATAAAAAAATCAATTAATAATTTTTTTTGGTTTACAACAATCTGTTTTCATATTAATAATATAAAACAATATAATATTCTTAAATTTGTCATTTTAATTATATTACCATGCCATCATTACTTAAATAATATTAATTTTAGAAGTAAACATAAAGGGATATATCTTTAATATTTAAATTTAAAAAAATTAAATTTCTTTTTGTAAAACGAGAGTAATATTCGACAGTATATTTTATCCCATTCTAATATTTTATTTGATGCCACGTGCTACAAAGTTAAAGATGAGCCAAATTGATTTTTTTTTAGTTTTTTAGTTTTTTTTAGTTTTTTTTTATTGAAGATTTCCAAATGTAATACTGGCTACTAGTAATTTATATTCATATACTAAACTAGCCTATTAATTAAACAATAAAAGTAGACTGCAGTACTACTACATATTTTAAGCATTTATTTTGGCAGTTGTAGTGCAGTAATATTGTGGTAGCGTTTGTGGAGCAGCAGCTGCGTATTTTTCAATCTTTGATTCTCAACTAAACCACCGTCAGACCAACATGTTTTTTGTTTTGGGGTTATATACTTATATGTGTGCAACAAGCAGTTATTATAGATTAAAATTAGACATATACCGTCTCTATTATACAATTTAAAAACGAATAGATAAAATTTAAAATATAAAATCGATATCCGTTATTATTAGTAACGGACAATTTTTTTTGCTAATAACATACGAATTCGGTTCAATTTATCTTTGTACCAACGTAAATTTTAAATAGTCCGCTACTATTAATAGCGGACAATATTTTAAACAGTAGTAAGTGCAAATATATATATTAAAGTAGGAATGGGTTATATACCCCACTTGTCAATGCAAATATATAATAAAGTAGAATGCTTTTAACATTTTTAGAGTCAAGTCAAAATTAGACGCATAAGTCAAATTTGAAATTGCAAGGTCAAAATTGGATATGGATGTAGGGCTTAGGGTTTATTCTATAAGGTTTAGGGTTTAATATTTAAGATTTAGGGTTTAGTTTTTAAAGTTTAAGATTTAGGGTTTAGTTTATAGTATTTAAGATTTAGTATAGGGTTTGTTTATTAGTTACTTTATTGAATATGCAGGAATAAACTATAATGCTTATGGACTCCTTAATCTGCAAGAGTAAACTATTATGGATTCTTAATATGCATGTGGGCATGCAGGTGGTCTAAGCAATTTGATTATTGCCCCCTAGTAATAATAGTGGATAGTTCAATATATATATATATATATATATATATATATATAATATGAAAGTAAAGTTTCTCGCTGCATGTTGTGCTATCTTTTTTGTCAGCTACTTGATAATTTAATGGGCAACAACCAACGCAATATCTAATTCAATAAGTTTCAGATTTATTTACATGAAAATTAGTGACCACCTGTTTTTTATAATGATGAACAGGAAGAATGAAAATATATACAAATCCATACATAACATTCACTGCCTTCTCAAGGAGATTCGTATAGTAGGTGTAGAAAGTAGTGACAAAAAAAAAGGTGTAGAAAGTTTTAAATATGAATAGTTCTGTCAGCTGCCATTATCTAGTTCGTTTACATTTTATTTTATTTTTTCATATTTTTATTTAACTAGTAGTTTGTGTATATATAATTATATATAGAACTTATTTGACAGAACAATGCTGTAGAGTCAAAGAGTTTTTAAATAAACTTTGAAAATATTTCAGTTTTTTAATGACTCTAAACGTGTTTCTATTGGGTTAAAAGGGCAGACATTTTTACTCTTGTCATGAAATCACTTTTGGTCCAATTATAATGTACAAATTTGTTGTTAAATTTTTTCGAAAAATTAAAATTTCATACAACACATTTTTGTATAATTTTATCTTTTATTGTATATGTTTGAAATATTTTTTATAATCATTTAATCAAACACTATTTTAACTTTCTAATCTAAACACTTTTATAATTTTTTTTACCACATTACACCTTTCAGAGGAACAAACACATAATCTCATGCTCAAAATAAATTTTCATTCCAATGTCTGGAATATGTCAAAAATATTGTTATAGAATATAATTGATTTTAAGTTAATTTTATATTCACTCCGTTCTAAATTGTAAATTTTTTATTAATTTTTTAAAATTAACTTGACATATTTTAAAATTTCCATTTGAACCCTCGATCCCTTCCATACAAGATAAACGTTGAAAATACTGACTCTTTCGGTCGCGTCTCAAGAACTCTTTTTTGAGTACTGTTATATATTGCGAAAATTTTTAACCGAATTACAATTACATCGTATATCAATATATTGAATTGGATAGGATTATAAAATTAGTTTACTGTATCAAATATATCGTAAAAATATTACCAATTAAATTTATTCACATAACTCGCAATAAAAAAATCGACATGTAAAGTCGCAATATATATCATTTTTCTTTTAGTTCTTGATAATATTCACACCCGGATGAAATAGTCTCCGTTAAAACATGAAAAAGAGGGAAAATAGGTTTCACAACCGTGGAATTTATTTTTAGCGTGAGACATCATTGAATTACTCACCAAAGAGAAAGGATTACTAAAAAAACAAACAAGAATTGCCGACCAGGCAACCTCTATGTTTCACAAAATAAAAATTATTTTTATTGTTGTTGAAATAAATAAAATAACAAAATATTCTAAATTCGTCATTACAAAAATATTCTTATGCTCTCGTACTAAATTAAGCACTTAATCAATTTAAAGTAAACATGAATTATACAATGCATCCTAAAATTTTACGGTAAAATTTTTCAACAGATTTTTGTGTGTGTGTGTGTGTGTGAAATAGAGACATTATTAAAATATATTATTCTGGTCATCAAAAAGAGTCACATTTTAATCTTTTAAATTTAATTTGTGAAATTTTAAAATTTAAAATTTATATAATTAAATTTGTTTGAGTTTACTTAATACAATTGTAATTATATATAAATATAATTGTTATAAAATTTGTAATATTCAAATTTTACATCAACGAAATCGATTTAAAATCTTAGCATCTTATAAATTAATTTTAAAATGTCAAAATGAAACTCTTTTTTGGAATAAAGAAGAAAATATATGTTCGAACACCTTTTGGATTAATTAAAATCTTAAACAGATAACAACAAATATAATAATAAACACTTAATGACTCGACTTGTTAACTTATCTCTCTATGTGGAATGAATTAGAATTTTACTTCTAGAAACAATAACACAATTTTTCCTTAATAATATGGATGTAGAGAAATTACACAGTCGGCAATGGATTTAAGTATTAGATAATGTATATGCATATGCATGTGTATGATAATGATTAATTATGTCTTACTCACTCTATTTCAATTCAAGTCGTTTCTTAAGAAAAATAATTGTTAAAAATATTGTAACAATTTTCTAGCCTCTCCATTTCAACAAAAGAGTTATTTGCTATTTTTTTTTGTTTCGCTTTTTCTTAAGCTAATATAAAATGACACATTGTTATATATCAAGTTTCTTATTACAGCTTCTCTATCATGTTCATTCAATATTTTTATTATCATTGCGTCATATTACTAAATCAAACATTTAACAAATTTAAGATAAATAAGAAATAAAAATAAAATTTAAAGTGCATAAATTTAAAAAAGTAGACTCTTTATTGTCAAAAGTCAACCCATATGACATCGACTTAAGTTATGTGACTGCACCACAGTTTAAAATGTCGATAGTAGAGATAAGTTTTATAGTTTATACATACACTAATGCGGAAGTAAATTGAGGTATTGCAATATTTCTTACTTAAATTATCTAACATTTTGTCAAATTCAACCTAATTACTCAAGTAACCGGTTAAAAAAATTTCTTTTATTATAAGAAATTTTGTGAGATGATATTAACTGTATTTGTATTTGTATTTGTGTGTGTAATCTTGAGAATTGGATGATAAGACATGAGGTGTAGGTGGGGAGCTTTAATACCATTTGTATTAAATGGTATTAAAATGATTGTATTAATTCATCACATGTTGATCGAAAAAGTAATAAGACTATTGTTGGGATATAATATTCAGTGGGACTCACAATTCTACTATTACGTTGATTATTTGGACAAATGATGGGAGAATGCAGAAGGTTGGAACCAAAGGTTGAAATGGTTGGAGCCAATAGAAAATAAAAGGTTGGACAATCAAGGAATTCAGAAAGTTGAAGACTTTTCATTAAAGTGAAAAACCAAAAGACTTTAACCTTTGTTATAAAAGGGAGAAGGAGAAGCATAGACATACCAACATAGATATTCTTATCAGATAGTTTAGAGAGGGAAAAAACTCTCCATCCAAAAAGAGAAAGGCTAGAAAAAGCAGACAACAAATATCGAGTTTATTTATTAGTTGAGAACTTGTATCTTCCTTATTATTTTTATAGTGGATTTCTGAGATTTTTCTCCGTGGTTTTTTTTTTCTAATTCGGTTTCCACGTAAAATCCTCGTGTTATTATTTTATTTCCATGTGTCATTATTTTATTCCACACACTAAAACAAATGCATATTCTCTATCATTAAACGTCTTTTCGACTCGTTATTTGATGATTTGATAAACGGTCAAAATTTAGCGTTAACAACTATATTGATAACATGTTGGTAGCAAGGTACACCTGTTTTTTATCCACACGCTAATCAAATTCACATGCAATGTAATGTTGTCTTCAAAATGATGCTGACGTCAAATAATGACATTACCACTTACCAGCTCTATCATGATATTTATCCACGTGAGTAAAAGCAGCAATGTTTCCCTTTCCCACTTGCCCACTTGTTCGCCAAGAAGTTTCATTGAACCCCCCAAATATAATTTTTAATAAAAGACTAAAATAATTCCCACGTGCCAACTCAGGTTCATGAATCTCTTTCTGTATCCTCCACTATAAAAGCTCTTTCCACCCCCAAATCATCCCAATTTTCCATATACAAACAACTCTCTTCCTCTCTCTTTCCCACTTTCGGAAAGAATCTGAATTATCCCAAAAACTTAGGACATGTCGGAGTTCATTTCTTTGCCGCCGTGTTTCACTAGTCTCATGACATGCTTGTCATCAGATACATGGGGTGACTTGCCACTCAAAGTCGATGATTCTGAAGATATGGTCATTTATGGCTTTTTACGGGACGCCGTTAGTACTGGCTGGACGCCGTTTAACTTCACACCTAACGACGTTAAGCCGGAGCCGGTCGATGAAATTGACCCCTCTACCCCTGCTGCTACTACATCGACTCCGGCGACCGTGAAATCGGTGTCTCCACCGGAGACGCCCGCTTCTCCCCCTGCAAAGGCAAGGCATTACAGGGGTGTGAGACAGCGGCCGTGGGGCAAGTTTGCGGCGGAGATAAGAGATCCGGCTAAGAACGGCGCAAGAGTTTGGCTGGGGACGTATGAGACGGCTGAGGAAGCCGCGCTGGCTTATGACCTAGCGGCTTATAGGATGCGTGGCTCCAAGGCTTTGTTGAATTTTCCCCACAGAGCTGGCTTGAATGAGCCGAATCCGGTTAGAGTGACGGCGAAGAGGAGATCTTCCCCCGAGCCGTCTCTTTCGGTTTCGGAGAGTGGGTCCCCAAAGCGGAGGAAGAAAGGATTACCGGCTGATCAAGCCGAGAGCCGATCGAATATGTGCACAATTGAGTGCCAGATACGACAAATGCCAATTGGCGAGCATTTATTGGTCACCTAAATGACGTGTAGATTATGTGTGTGGTGTAATGAGAATATATGGCGTGTTTTGGTTGTGTATATGCAAATGAATGTGCAATTATTTAATTTGTTTTTGACAATCACCCGCCACTAAAGCGTTTGGTGCTTAAAGTGCTACTGTACTGTTCAAGGAAACGAAACAATTTCCCTTTTTGATAGATCAGCAGTGACGTCAATGCCATTAATTATGCTAATTGCCAATATGGGGTATTATAAAATCAATGGTGATAATATCCAACCCTTAAATTAAATTTTATGGGTTTTTTTTGGAATGAGATTTTTTCAACCCATAATTAATGTCCGAATCTGGGTCCGTGCCACTAAAGAATGCAGCGTTTTGGCAAAACCCATCGAATATAATATATCAACACCAATGCACTCATTCTAAGCTTCCCAAAGCAAATCCGGCAACACAAGCCCATTGATTCAATCATCGGACGCAGTTTTGTTTCGATCTGTCAGGCACCACTTTAGTGATTTTATGGAGTTTAATCACAACTGAAGCGATCCATATTTGTCAGCCCGTTCAACCATTGCCGTTCGTGATGTACTTTGACTTTTTCTTGGGCAGAGCTTAGGCCTTTCACATGTCTTTGGTCTTCATTTCAAATACTCATCTTCGGTCTCCACAAATCCAAATTCTCTTTGGCCACCAAAACCAAACTCTATCAGGTATTCAAAGAGTTCATTATTTTTAATAAAGCGTGGTTGTGTGGGTCTTCGCCTTATCTTTGGATTTTAATTTTGACAATAAAAGTATCCAATTTTTCGACAAATCTATCAGCACAACACGTTTAGTGCTCCCATTGGCAGTCTTTTATGGTCTTCGGCTATGGAAGATACAAACTTAAAATCTTCAACAAAATTGTTTCTGTTGGTCATGTCTCTTCGGTCAATTGTCTTTCCTGATCGTCTCTCTCTCCGACAACTTTTGGTCCTATTCACACACAGCCACAACGTTGTGATTTTCTCCATAGCTTCGACAATCAATTCAAGTGTCCCATGTGCGTGCTTTTATTATCAATTCATCAGCAGAAAAGACATTTACTTTCTTCGAAACTTCGTTGCAATTCATTATAAATCCATTACATCGGATTTGGAATCAATATCGGCAACATGTTATCCTGGTTCATCATCTTTGGGTAGGAGACCCATCCATAGTCTAAAAAATGTGGTGTTAACGCCAAGATTCGTCCACGGGCCACAATCACCAAAAGCGCGTCAATCCTGTACAGAAACGAGACCACACTCAGAGAGTGACGGTTTTATCCGTCGGGGGATAGTTCTAGTGTGAGAATAAGTATAGGCTGAATGGGGTTTTAACAATCGAGGTTTTAAGCTTTATTGTTGTAAAAAAGTTGATTACCTGTGAAATGAGGT
Organism: Aralia elata; assembly: GCA_034770075.1. Classification (NCBI taxonomy): domain Eukaryota; kingdom Viridiplantae; phylum Streptophyta; class Magnoliopsida; order Apiales; family Araliaceae; genus Aralia; species Aralia elata. The sequence continues at coordinate 108,076,688 of CM068385.1, read as the reverse complement.
TGTAGCCTTGTATATATAATCATCATACTGCCATCGTCACGTCTATCCCCAAATAGTAAGTAGGACTCCTTATTAGGATGTCTTAATGGGATTAGACTGAATCTCCTTTAAATAAGGTAGGCTTCGAATTACATCCTGACACCTACTATAGTAGCAGGGATGTGAAACTATTTCCACTACCAAAACAGAACCCCACGTGGGAAGGTTTCCTTCACGTGGGCCGCAACCTACCATATAATTTGGGCCCAATAGGTCACCTCATCATTTGGGCCTAATAAATCGCCTCCCAACCTCACGGCGCAATAAATCATCTAGGCCTAATAAATTACGCCCCAACAGGTGGGATTCGTGGGAAAGAGGGAAACAATTCAGTCAAGCCAGCCTCCGAAGATACATGTAGATGATCTATAAGTTTATTGAAAATTGAATAAAGAAACAACCCCATCTCCTTATTGGACACCCTAACATAATCTTTTTTTGGCATTAACATCAACAGTCTATTCGCCCAGCGTTTCGCTGTGCGAGGGTCGACTTCGGTAATCATCTATTTAAAGGTTTCGAACAGTTTTTTGGGCCATTTTTCTCATAGAATTTAGTTTCACAAAAAAGAATCAACAACTTCCGTTCACGATTCATCACTTACAAGTTAAAATCATACTAGACTCAGCTGCGAAGCCTAGTTCGTTATCACAACCATGAGGCAATCGTTAGACTTCCTCAAGGCTTCAACGGGCTGAGTTCAAGTTTTTATGGAGCTGTGTTGGTTCAAGTCTTGGCGCAAATTGTGACGACAAAGTGGCCGATCGTGGTCCGAACTTGTAGCGGGACCACTTTAGTAAATTTGTGGAATTTAACCATAATCGAATCAATCCAATTTCACCATCAGGCAGACTACTTCCTCAATCCAATCTAAAGATGAGATTTTTCGAGCCCATAATCGATGCTCGAATTCGAGCTTGTGCCACTTGGCATATTAATTATTTGGCAACCTGGTATTCTAGAAGGATCAAATTTCTAATTGACTTATGATTTCTTTCCTATTGTTTCCTATTTTTAAGAAAGGAGGATCCTAATTGATTATAGTGATCTAATTCTTAGGGAAACTCTAAATTAGAACTCCTATTCCTAATCAATCTCGAGCAAGTTATGACAATGTGGTGTGGAAGATTATAAATACAATCACATATTAGGTCACACAGATATACACATTAATTACTTTTATGCACTAGAGCAATTTTAGACCTCCATTGTTGACATTTTTGGCATGTACTTATTCTAACACCGGAGCTATCTCTCGACGGCTCTGGGCGTCAAGTTTTTAGGTGTGTTTGTTTGTTCACTGTGCAGGTTTTAGTTCATTTTTTAGTGATTTAGCGAGCGTTCAGATTTTGGAGTTAACAGGGTTTTAAGAAATTTAAGTATTTTTGGTGTTAGCTTAACAGAGCAGCAGTGTGTGAACATATCATGCTGAATCAAGAAGGGAAAAGTAAAATAAAAAGTGGGTTGAGTAATAGGAAAGGAAAGGCTACAATGTCAAACATTTAGCTCAATCAAGAAATAAAAAATGTGAAAGAAATTAAAGTATTATTCTTGTCATTATTTTACCTTAATCTTCAAGGCATTAATTGTATAGTGATCATAGAATATTCTTATATCGGGGAATAGGTTAGTGTTTTTTTTCTTTTTCCAGACATCTTCATTTAGAATGATATTAATACAAGTACAAACGAATTATACACTCCATTAATATTAAGAATCTCTCCATTACAATATTAATAAATTTCACTTCTAACAATACAAACTTCAAAATAAAAATAAATAAATAAATCATGATAACAAGAAGAAAATACAAACTCATACAATTGATATTAATCTAACTTTGTAGTAATACAGAGCTTACAATAAATAAAGCCTTCAAAAATGCGTGACATCAAACAACCTCATATAATCTATTTTTGTTTTATATGCATCTATATGAGCCTGAACTACGATGCAATCCGTTCTCTCTAAAACACAAGTTCACCTAGTCTTTGTTTGGATGTCGAAAATCTTGAATAAAAAGTTGTTTTTTAGGAAAATTAAAGTAAAGAAAAGTGAAAGGAAAAAAAAATAAAGAAAATTATTTTCTTGTAAGGGTTTGATTGACATTATAATTTATAGAATAAGAGGCCTAGATTTTTCTATGATGCATAATTATGTTAAAAATGCAAGATGAGATTTGACAGAAAATTTTTATTGGAGAAAGATATATAGTTGGTAGTGGGACTTATAATTCCCATGACAACACCCAAGCGCACACATATAAAAATAAAGTTTCTTTCTTTTTGTTTCCCATCATGCAAAAGGAGCCTTAATAGTATTACAAATATTGGTTTTTAGTTTATATACATGTCTTTAGTATATGCTATGATATTTTAATATATGTAGAACTAATATAGATATGAAACATGATGCACAGACAACATTAATTATACCCATCGTTTATATAATATATATATATCAATGTTAAAATCATAAAAATAATTAAAATAATAAAATTTTTAGTCAATATAAGTACTTAATTAACGACATATTATAATTTTAACATTGTTCGTATAGATAATGTTATCGATGTAAGAAACTTTTAACACATAATAATAAATAGTGGCTATTGACCCTAGAGTGGAGATCTAATCTTGTATAGTTTATCAAAGGATGAAAATAAAATAAATAAAAAAGAATACTTTTGTGGAGCACCTTAACTTCAAGCACACAGTATTGTATGTTTGGAAATAAAAGGTACAGATGGGACAAGAACAAAGACTTTCAATGCCGTTAGTCAACAACTCGTGGGTTTGTTGTAGTCCAAGTCTCAAGTCTGTGTGTGAGATTTTAATGTCGCAAAATCTTATATCAAGTGAATCAAAAGAGATCCAACGGAAGATGTGAAAGCAATAAGAAATCATTAATAATAAAGACTAATCTTTTTTGAGATATGAAGTGAGCTCCTCTTTATTTATATAATAATATACCATCAATTAATATAATATTTTAAGTCAATCCAATAAAATCAAGACAAGGATTGCCCAAAGTCTCAACTACTTTTTAAATCCCTTAATTTGAAGTAGGAGGAGTTAATTTTGTTTATTTGTATGAGGTTGCTGGAGACCATATTTGAAGTAGGAGTTTAATAACCAAAACGTGCCTCATTTTCCAAGAAATATATATATATATATATATAAATATTCTTGTAATTTTTTTTTTAAAGTTCCAAATTTATGAGTATTAAATCTTAGTTATACTAATATCAATATTGTCTTGGTAAGAACTATATTGGGCCTAAAATATTGTCTTACGCCGCACACGCCTACAAGAAAGTGTCGGGAAAGTAATTTAATTTAATTTACTCGTATATCCATTTATACTACTTAACTGATCCGGGCCTAGCAGAGGAATTCAATATATTTATAATACTTAACTGAGCTGGGCCTAGCAGAACAATCCAATATATTTATACTACCTAACTGAGCTGGGCCCAGCGGAAGAATCCAATTTATTTATTTTATTTTACACTACTTCCTCAGTATGTTGAGCCGGCCCATTCATCAAAATACAAGTAGGAAGAAGTAATATGCGAACTTTCTGAATTCTGAAACTCCCCTAGTTAAATTAAAATGGTCTCGTCGTCTCGCACTGAAAGATTTAGAATTATTCTTCTTTAAATTAATAACCTTCATTTCTACATTTAAACTTTTCGAAAACTTACTTTTGTTATTTGATTTGAACTTGTGACAATATATTAGTAATACACATGCATGGAAATTAAAAAAATAAAATCTAAACAACCTTAATTTTCACTTAATTATATGTTTTGATCAAATGAAGTTCCTTTCCCGGCCCCATACAAATGAAAATCAAGAGACATGCAATGCAATTGATATATTTTCGTCATCCTAATTAATTATAATTTTGAGATTTACAACGAGTATATATTATCTCACTGTTGAATAAAACAATGCAAGAAGAAAAAAATAATAAAAATTCTATTTCTTTAGATTGATTTTAATGGGGAAAAAATGAAGAAATTGTGTACCAATGACTCCAATCTATTACTAGAGCCGTTTCAAAGTTTTAGTGTTTAACTTTGATTCTAGTTATTTGGCAACTTAATTATAAAACACTCAAATTGTGATGCTAATTTATTTTTAAGTTTCAAAATAATAATTTTTACTTTATAAATAATTTATACTACTTAACTAAAATTATAAAACTTTAGAATTTTATAAATTCTATATATATATATATATAAATCTAATTGTAGGTAAGGAAATTTACACCTTGCTAGGGTTAGGGTTTCGTATTGGCTGGAGAGGAGAGAAATCCACGAAGAGTACGGAACTGATTGATTGATTGAAGAGGGGAGAAGAACAGGTGGGCAATTACTCCAATGACACGTGGCAGAACTCCTAGAATCCGGAAACCGGGTTAGGGTAGCAGGGATTCCAAGAGCCTTCTAGAGTCTTCGAGTTGTGAGAGAGTTTCAGGTGTGTTGAGCTTCCAAGAGTCTTAGTGTAATGTCTTGAAAGCCATCCCATTTTCTCAGAATAGAGGGGCTATTTATAGAGTTTTCCTGGGAAATAGTCACATGCCAGGCACATGTTTTAAGGGAAATTCCCGAAATACCCTTTAATTATGTTTTAAAGGAGAAATTCCAGAAATGCCCTTTAATCATCAAAGTAATGCCCAAATTGCCCTGTTCTTCTAGCCGCCAATCCAATCCCTCAATCAATTCCCAAAATAGGTCGCATCCACGAGTCTTCTGCCTTGGAACACGTGGAGACTTCCCCGGGTCTAACGCATTTAACTAGGTTTTTGTAAACCCTAATTTGTACATTTAATTAGGTCACATGAACCCTAATTTGCACATGGGCCCACACTAATAAAACTAGAGAAAATATAAATTTGGTGATGATGAAATGGTGAACAGCTAGGTCGGAATGAGATCCACGTGTAGGAGAAAAAGGGCCCTTGCTTACATGCAACCTCTGCATGCAAACCTTTGAACACGTTACACATTCCTCTTAATTCAACACCTGCCACCCCTTCCATCTATCATCTATCATCTATCTATATAAATTATAAACCCTCACAACGAAATCAAATCAAATCACCTCCTCTACGTTATTATTAATTATATTATATCTCATATATACATCACCCAATTAATTAATTCTCCACCGTTGGATTCATCATCAATGGCCGACTACAATATTTCCCGGCGGCAGCCGCAACAGCAACTGCAGCAGGAACCTAAGTCCCAGCAGGTGGTGAAGGCAGCGACGGCAGTCACGGCTGGTGGGTCCCTTCTGGTCCTCTCCGGCCTGACGCTTGCCGGAACGGTGATTGCGCTGACTCTAGCCACTCCTGTACTGGTCATTTTCAGTCCGATTCTGGTCCCCGCCGCGATAACCGTCTTCTTGCTTCTCTCTGGCTTCTTGGCTTCCGGAGGATTCGGTGTGGCCGCGGTGTCTGTGCTCTCATGGATCTACAAGTACGTACTATTTTGTTTGTCACTTAATTATACTCCATCCATTCCAAATTAGAAATACATTGTGAATTTTAAGGTTAATTTGTAAAAACTTAAAATTAATTAATTAAAACAACAAACATTAATTACAATTAGTATAAGTATAATTAATATTTATGGGATATTGGTAAATGTAGGTATGTGACAGGAAGTCAGTCAGTGGATGAGGTGGAACAGGCAAGGATGAAGCTGGCGAGTAAGGCTCGGGAGATGAAGGACAAGGCTGACCAGCAGTTCACTCATACTTCTTAAATACCTGCCTATATATATATATACACCTGCCTACCTGCAAGCTCGATCTATTAACATTAATATTTGCATTTGAGAGCGATGGAGAACGAGCTAGCTAGTAGGGTCCATTGAATTATGTGTATTTTAGTAAGTTAATTACCGCTGTATTTTGTTCTTTTTGTTATTATTGTCACCGTGGTTTTCGTTCTTTGTCGTCGTTTGGTTTTTGGTTGTTGGTTGTCTGTCGAATCCATTTCAATATTTTGTCGTACTTGTGTTAATAAAATTGGTTTTGCCAGTTGTACTTATAATGGAGTTCGTATTTTGTGAGGTGATCAATAAATCCGGTTATAGTTTCACAGTAATAAGTTTATAAATTTTTTTATTCTATATGGATTATAGAAAATGTTATATTAATCTATCTATCTAATAAAAAGTTATAAAATTTATTAATATAATATTATTTATAATTAATATAATAATAATGTAATATTTTCTATAATTAATATAATATTTTCTATAAGTAATGTAATAACAATATAATATTTTTTATAATTAATATAATAACAAGTTATAGAATTTAAGTTTGTGTCAACTTCGACGTAATTGGATCCAGATCCGTAATTAATTAATTCTCAGATTGTAATTTGGAAGTCAAATACACCAACTATGTATTATTGCATTCCATATATCCTCTCCATTCAACTTTTATCTCAATTTTCCCAAATACCCCAATACACATGATATATATATAGCGACACAATATATGCCAAAAATTAGCACAAACTTCCTATCTTTAATTTAAGGTCTTTTCTTAGCATGAAAGGAAATTCTGCATTTATCTTTGCGCAAGCTAGCATTTAATCCTGTCAGCCAGCGAATCACTTCAAGTCAAATAAAATACTTGGGAAATAAGTTAGAATGATTAATCCAATTGCTACAAAGTTTGTATATTGATCAATTTCTACATGCATGGTTTAATTTTCTATCTATCCAGATATTAATTCCAAGATTTTGTGTGTGTGTGTGTGTGTGTGTGTGTGTATATATATATATATATTGTGCAAATCGAACAATCAAATGAGTTTTTCGTTGGTCAAACGTCCTAAGCCACTGGGTGTCACAAATATCAATTACGATTTTCGTTCATTCAATCCAATTGAAGATAACAAAACTGATCAATAACATTTACAAGTAATTTCATTATTATGAGCTCCATGACCAAAACGTCCCAAGAAAAATAATATAGTTCCCTTATTAATTATTTTATAATCATTAATTGGAGAAGTTCATCCATTTTACACCAAATGACTCTAATAAGTAGTTGCAGCCCACTAGGACAAATCAATACAACAATAAATCAAGAAAAGTGATTTTTCAAGGTCCATTTTACATGAATATAAGTCTCACTTTCTAGTTAAAAAAAATCATGCATGTAAAAATATTATATTTTTATGAATATGAGTTTCATTTCTCATTAAGAAAAATTATACACGTGAAAATATCATATTTTAATAAATATGAGTTTCACTTTGTAGTCAAAAAAATTATGCATATGAAAATATCATATTTTCATGAATACGAGTCCCACTTTCTAGTAAAAAAAATAAGCTTAATTAATTCCCTCCGCGAGAGGCCATGAATGTACACCACTGGTACTTCGATCAGTTCGTATGTAATAATTCAGGTCAAATTCCGAGTTCGGAATAAATCTTGGGTCGAATCTAAAAAAGACTTTAAATTACTGGCTCAATAATATCAAAGGTACTATTGATAGTAACTCAATTCGTTATATACAGACAAACTTTTCCCTTATCTTTCGATGTGGGACTGGGGGTGTTACATCGTAGCAATCGTTTGTGAGGAACTTAATTTGGATTTGATCAGACAATTTATTTTCCACAAAAACTAATTAACGAATCGAATCTATTATATATATATATATATGTGTGTGTGTGTGTGTGTGTGAAATTAAAACTACACGCAATGACGCAATCTGTGCGTTGTTCATGACATATCATCAACCAAATATGCATTAAATTAATACATACCCTAGCTAGCTCATCAACACGATCAGATTCTAGAGTTTTCCTTTACAACAAATTAAGTGATGGTTTTATTAATTAAGTTGCTAATGCCTCCCTTTATAGGCATGTTGCGGGGAGATATATAAGAGAGAGAACCTGCAGCTTCTTTAATTTTCTTCATAGCTTCTGTTTATTAATTGCACACTAATTGTTTCTTCTGATCATCTATTAATTAATTTATTGCTAGATTTTTATTCTTTTAATTTACAGATTTTGTGATCCACGACTCATATGGTTTACATTTGGCAAGGTAATTAATTAGCTGGTGATACGAAAATACCATTGAAAATTAAAGCATATACATGGTACGTACGATCGATGGTATTTCCATGACTAAACAAATACTATATACTATCATGTATAATCTCTATAATAAGTAATATTATGCATGTTTTGGGATCACAGATGCTATGATGATAAGAAGGTTTTATACACAATAAATAACCTTTGAGCTTATTGTGAACCGATACACCTAACTTTTAATAAGGAAATCTTATATTTGATAATCGGCAAAATTAATGAATTATCCACTGTAGTTGGCACGTTTTACTGATTACACCATTAAACTTTTAATTTTTTAAATTACCCCAATAAACTAATTATTATTTTGAAATTGGGTCATTCCGTTAAAAAAATTAAACAGACGTTAAATTTTTATCGGCAAAACTAATGAATTGTCCACTGTAGTTGGCACGTTTTACTGACTATACCATTGAACTTTTAATTTTTCAAATTACCTGAGTAAATTAATTATTATTTTGAAATTGGGTCATTCTGTTATCTCTACCTCACGATTGTTAAATCGTTTCACTTTTTATCCTACGCGGTGAAAAAGAAAAAAGAAAAAAGAAAAAAAATAAATTTAAAAAGAAAAAAGAAAATAAATAAATCTATTTTATTCTCTTTTCCTTCCTCCATTTCTTTCTTCTCCCTTTTCTTCTGGATCAAATAGATCTGTGTATTTTCTCTCTCTAAAATCTATGAAAATTCTGAGATTCGAGTACCCAAAACATTGAATTGAGCTTCAAAGTTTAACATTAGATATAACAATGGAGTCTGAATCCCCAACAACAACAACAACAACAGATGAAGTAAATGGTGTTGCAGTATGATTCCTCCCTCTCGCCTCCGACTCTCAGCAGCCTTATGTCTTCGAACTCCTTTCCTTCACTATCGATCGCCACCATTTACGGGTGGATGCAGGGAGAATTCAGATGCAGATGCAAGAGGTAGCTGTTGCCAATTATCGCGCTTTCATTTCTGCTGTTGATGCATTGCTTTCCATTCGCGAGGAAGTTTCTTCTATTGATAAACATCTGAGATCCGAGTACCCAAAATATTTTGATCTTTTTGTTTTCACTTTCAAGTTTTTTATTATTTTTTGCCACATAAGTAATATTTTTGATTTTTGTATTTCTTTTTCAAAGCCACATAGATAACGTCTGTTTAATTTTTTTAACGGAATGACCAAATTTCAAAATAATAATTAGTTTACTGGGGTAATTTAAAAAATTAAAAGTTCAATGATGTAATCAGTAAAACGTGTCAATTACATTGGGTAATTCATTAGTTTTGCCGATAAGAAATTAACATCCATTTAATTTTTTAACGGAATGACCCAATTTCAAAATAATAATTAGTTTACTGGAGTAATTTAAAAAATTAAAAGTTCAATAGTGTAACCAGCAAAACATGTCAACTACAATGGGTAATTCATTAATTTTGCTGATAAAAAATTAACATCCATTTAATTTTTTAACGGAATAACCCAATTTCAAAATAATAATTAGTTTACTTGGGTAATTTAAAAATTAAAAATTCAATGGTGTAATCAGTAAAACGTGTCAACTACAGTGAGTAATTCATTGGTTTTGCCTTTGATAATCTTTATACTTAATAATTATTCAAACAACTAACTTTGACGTGTTAATAATTAAAATTCTAATACTAAATATTTAGTTAAGAAAAGTCTTTTCTGAAAATAAAAATATACTCCCACAATTCTAAATTATAAGATCAATATTGACTTTTTAAAGTCAAATTAAGATATTTTCATATTCAAAATCAATATGATTTTTTAAAAAAAAAAATTTAGACAACACAATTATAAAATTATAATAAATTTTGTTATTTTCAAAGCTTAAATAAAAACATATCAATTTTAAATTTTAAGATTTTATAATAAATAGTCTTTCTAAAGTCAAAATGATACTTGTATATAGAACATATAAAGTATTTCCTCTGTTTTGAAGCCAAATATTAATTTCCTTTTAATGTAAAAGACATTAGGTAAAGGCTTTTGTTTAACTTTGTCCTCCGTAATTTGCATTCCTTAATTACTTGATATATGTGCTTTGCTTTTTATGGAATGAATAAGTTTTCATTATGCATGTTAATTTGAAGTTTTTGAACTTTTAGATAAACTTTACTTGCACGTGTCTGACGACAGAAATTCATGCAGTAGATGACAACAGTTTCATGCAGTAGATGATAAAGTGTTTGTTACAACTATCGTGTTTTTCTCACCTACTTACAATAAATTTTATACTTAAAAGTCAGATTAATAATTTTGAGCAGATATTTTTTTTCCCTCTTTCAAGTCATGAGGATATATATAATTACAGTGGTATATATCATTTCATTTTTATCAATGCAAGCCTAAATATCTCTATAAATTCATATATGATGAGTACTTTTCTCAAATATGAAATCCCCAGAATTCAAGGCTGTACACAAATTGCTATAATCCGGTGATGTTTATGGCATCTCATCAAGGAAAGTTTTCGAAACATGATAATTAACTCATGATGATATGCCATCAACAGTCATCAGTTTGTGGGAAAATTTGATGAGATAGAGAGACACTGCGTTGTGCATGGTTCGATGTAGACAGTATACTCTCTCTCTCTCTCTCTCTCTCTCTCTCTATATATATATATATATATATATATATATATCTTGATTAATTGTATTAACCTTTTTGCGTAACTTGGACAAGTCACAGTTTTTCTAGACTTTTTTTTTCAGGAAATGTGGATTAATGGACTATTATGAACCCATGAGCTTCCTCTCTATTACACTTTTCTAAACCAATGAGTTTCGTCTTCATAACATTTTTCATGCAGTTTCCTTGATACTGTTTTTTAGCTACAAAAAAAGTGTTCTTAGAAACGCCAAAACACCACAATTAATTATCGGTCAATACAAATGTATTGTTACTAATGTAATTTCTTTTTTCTTGTAACTAAATATTAGGAGAAATTAGGTAAAAAAAGTGTAATGAAGGATCGCAGACTTCCCTTTGTGCTAACATTAAAATGATTAAAATAAAATTATCGGTCAATACATACATATATATATATATATATATATATGATACATCTCTGTGAATTTGACTCCTCTTCATTATTTTTTCTTTTGAATTTTATCTAATATATCAATTATTCGATCTTAATAACTTTATTAGTAATAATCAAAATATATTGATAGATAATTGATATTATTAAGATCAATCCTACTAAAAATTAGAATCATTACAAATATTTTTACCGTTAAAAGTTTAAAAGAATTTTCAATCATTAAATTTTTAATAAAAAATTCACATGTTTATTAAATGGTGAAAAAATGTCAATTTTTTTTTTGAAATAATTATACTATTTAATATTATAAATTAATTGATCGCCAATAATGATTTCAATTATACAATTGATCTAAACTTATAAAAATATGGTATATTAAATTAAAATTGAAACGGAAGTGTAATGGAGGGGAGTAAAGTCTCACTTCTCTGGTTTCTATGAGAACAATATAATCATGGGTTGAAATTAAATTTAATATTAAGGGCCAATTTAGTCACACTTATCATTGGGCCAATTTAGATCAATCATTTAACGATATTATTGTGCCAGAAGTATAACTTGCCTACTTGCTTTAAGTGCTTCGCCTTTGGCTTCAACAACAAGAAGAAAATTAAAAATTCAAAAAATAAAAATAAAATAAAATAAAATAAAAAAGAGGTGTTTTGCGTTTTACAGTAAATAAATCTATTATGTCAAGTGTGAGTTGTTTTAAGTTTTATATAAACTTCATTTGCATGTGTCACTACAATTAATTTTATGCAATAGATGACAAAGTGTTTATTACATGTAACGTTATGGAGTAATTTTTTTCAGAAAAATATGTACTACACTCAAGACATGATGTACAACCTCCATCCTTTAATTTTTTTACCTTCAATTTTTCATCCATTTCTATACTCGTTTTTGTCTTTTGAAAAACTCAAACAAACACAGAATATACATTTTTAATTCGTCCAAAATAAATTGATTATACAACATTTTTCACGAAAAGGAAAATTACTAAATAAACAATTTTGATCAATTCTCTTTTTTGGCACAGTAGTTCCAATTTCTCCCTATTTTTTGAGAAAAGGATACCATACTAACTTCTGGAAAACAGAGTTTGACCCTCTTTTAATTTTTTTTTCTTTCAAATATTAAGATTTTAATTTTTCATATTTAGGCATAATTTTTGTCAATGATTTTTTATTATACTAATTTTAGCTTTTCGTTAATATTGAAAAAATACATTCCAAAATATGTCCAGATTGTCCACTATAAATTATCATATCGGTAAGAACAAAAAAAATTAATCAACAACAAAATAAAAATTAAAATAAAGGGTAAGACCCTCTTTTTTGAGGAAGTATATCACCCCAACAGATCATATATATATACCCACAGTTAGGCAGTGACCAAAGACCATAAAATAAAGAATTTGCAAGCAGGTATCAAATTCAAGTTACACATTGAACTCCAAAGTATTCCCCGGGAAAAAAATTACTACCTCCGTCCTTTATAATAATTTTTTTAGTGTTTGTGGCAGATTTTAAGAGATCTCAATAATATAACATTTGTTTGGATATACAAAATACACACACACACACACACACACATATATATATATATATATATAATATTTAAAAACACTTCTAACACACCTTAAACTACGCGTCGAACATTAAAAGATGCGACGGGGGGGAATATAGTACTACAGTTTATTTACAAATCTATTGTTCTATTCAAAAATAAATACAGATGTTGAAAACTTCGTATAATCGATCTAATAGTTGCCCATGGCACACATCATCAAAATATACATATTGATATTCAATGACCAAAAAAAGAAAAGCAGAAAATTTGATGATATGCAAAAACACTGACCAATAGTAAAAGTATTCCCCTCTATAGACATCTTTCACCGACAGAGTAGAGAGAATTGATTAGCAACATATTCGCCATGTCATTTGGTGCAAATATTTCTACCAAAAAATGTGCAAATATTATAAAAAGATGAAAACAAAATAACTATGCCCTAAAGGAAGCTGAACGGCCTGAGCTTGGGTACAACAAAATGCTAAAAATGCTTATCAGTAAATTACCAAGGCTTATCCTTCTTCCCATCAATGGCTTTTTAGACAGAAATTTAGCATCTCCTCTTTAGCTTCTCATCGGATCCGCGTCTTGGCTTTGAATCTGTTGAAGTATCACATTACAGTTGTTCATTGTGCGTGCATCCAGGAGGCCATGATTCCACAGTTTGATCATAAATAATCTCCAACACCTGCCAACAACCTCATTATGATACTAATGATATTATTATTGGTGAAGGGTAAGGGGTGCTGGCTTCTGTACTTCATTTATCTAACCAACATACTTTACACAGCCAAAGGTGATTTGTAACACATAATATCTCAATGGACCTCACCTAGTTTGAAATAAATAAAAAGTTATGCTGTTAAATGATCTGATTGGCAACGCTTAAAGCTGGCAATTATCCATCGAATGAATGGAATTAGTACAATAATTCTTCCTTTCCCAAAAAGAAAAAAAAAAGTCCCGTTTCCAAAATTTGCAAATATTAAGACTAGACTTTTATTTCATGTTTACCCCTAAAATAAGTTGTTAGTTGACTAATGGTAGCATGACAATGAAATTATAATGACAAGTGACAACTCAAGGACAACGTGTTATTTTACACTACTATCAATAAAAATCGGAATCGGAACAATTTTTTATTATTATTATTATCTATTATTTTTAATTTTGCAAATGGGACTCTTTTTTGTGGAACCGATGGAGAATCAATTTAGACTTTTAAGACATTATCATGTCATTAGTGGTACAAAGAAAAACAACATGATCTTCATTACCTTGCAAATGCCATGTTAATTGACCATGTCATAAAATGCAATGCAGTAGATCTGTATAACCTATAAAAAACATTGTCCAGAATTAACCAGCAGAACCAGTCCTTGGACTTGAATGGTGCCATGTTTAACCCCATTTTTTTGTGGGTAATCAAGACTACACCCCCATCCCCCTCAGTTCCACTTGTACACTATACCCCACCAATTTCAAGAAAAGAATACGCAGGACTCAGTAAATGCTACCGATGAGGATGGCAACACAGCCAAACTTGCAAATCTAGAGCCTAGTCAAGGTTCAAATTTCAATTTAAGAGTTGGATGAAGATAATATAAAAAAGATAGTGGAATGTGTCACTGATTAAAAATTTTAAACTTCATACGAAGACAGGTAAAATTATGCACAAGCAGAGACACAGGAATTGGAAATGTGCAGTGCCACAACTTAAAGCCAGAAAGATAAGCAAGCTACCAAAGTAGAGCTGGTGCCCGCACAAGGTTTTGTCCATGCAATTTTGAAAATGCCTCGCATGCCCAAGGAATATGACCATCTGCCAGAACCCTGATATTATAATAATCAAATGATGTTAAATATATTTTTTTGACCAAATTATAATTTGGTACCTTGAACTTGTTGACGACATATTTTAATTTTGTGCAATCAATTTCTCAATTTTTAAATTTAGGACCCAAGTAACTCACTTAGCCAAATTCAACACATTTGATTGCTCATGATAGTTGCTATTGCTTTTGTGGAGATATACAATGATATAACACAAAGTAGAAGTAACAGTAAATGCATTGCCTGTACTAATTTTGACCACATAAGCTAGATAGGCCCTTCAAATAAATGTAAAAGAATTCAAGTACATTGATTGCAAAACTTAACACAACAGGTACTCAATCGAGAGAAGGGGTAAAGTTAAATATACAAAAGTATCATTGGCCTATACTCATTATAGGTATCTTAGAAGTATTGGATACACATATATGTATGCATTTGTGTGTGCATTTATGTGTTGCTTGTGCATGTATGCCATGCACATGCATGATCACATAATAGTTAACTATCACGCATCCATCCAGATTCCAGAAGAACCAAGATACCCAACATTATAGGCATTCTCACACCCTCAATAATACATCTATTGTGAGACCTTATTCTATAAAGGCAAATAAAAAAGAAAAGAAAAAGAGAGAAAGAGAGAGGCCAAATTTCCCCGATTAAAAACCACTTAAGAAACAGTTGACTGGAGACTACAAAAGAAACCCCAATAGTCAACTATAATAAAGAGCAAGCAAAATCTATAAATATTAATTATTAAAGGCAGGGGAAATGCTGCAAGTGTAAGTCATATATCAAACTATTTCGTGTGCATCAAGACTCAGGTGAATAAGAATATTCTGTGTTAGTGTGCAACGGATAGGGAGAAACATTTAGAAGAATCAAATCCGAGATGAAATTTAGATCAGATATTACCGTTGCTTTCTAACAAACGAGTTCCAGAGATGCATCATCTGCTTCTCATCTTTGGTAACATCCACAAAATCATCAAGCATCTGCCAAATATTAGTGCATTAACATTCACATGGATCACCAAAATCGCAACAAGAATCTTGTTGTGAGGACACTACAAGGTACTTCCGTACTGTTATTGTTTGCAACCAAATATGCATTTTCTGCTTTCTAAATTATGTGTCAGCCTAGCAGAATATTGTCAGTGAATTGGAAGCTTAAGTGGATTATTTGGATAAAGGCAGATGACTCTCAAAGACAAGGCCTTGAAATAGCTATTGGTGGCTTCTAGTGAAGGTGTTGGAAAAGGGTAGTTACAAATGTCTTCCATATATAAGTATAATGTACAAATGAATCTAGACACATCCATTCACACCAACTACTACAATTTTATTCCTATCTTAGGAATATCTCTAACTTAAATTTTAGGAGTAGTATATGATTTAGTTCCTTTTACAGTCTACGTTAAATTTTTTGTGTATTATTGATGATTAATTTGGATTACATTCATTTGATCTTCTATCCGGTTTCCTTTCTATCCTTGTTCTCTGTTTCTAGCCAATCCAAAGAATCATTTATTTGATGTCCTTAGTTTATAAAAGGCATTGGACCTGAAGGGAAGTTTGGATATTATTCTTCATAACTTGGCCTGATTCCAACCTATTTCAGAAACTGTTTGAATTTAGATATTGGTTGAATTCAAAGTATACAAACAATTTTGCAGTTCTGAACAACACTAAATCCATATCAGAAAAGTATTAGCCCAAAATGAATCTTCAGAGAACACCTTGACACAACTTTAAGCCACCAGGATACATTAGAAAGACACAAGCGCACACCCCAAATACTTTAAAAAGTGTTCTTAAACATACCCTTCGGTCTTCCAAATCTGCCACATCATCATCAACTTCATCCTCACTGTCCTGATCTGACAAGACTTGCTCTAATGCCATTGGCTGCACATGTAATAAAGAGCGATCCAATGTCAGAAACTTCAATGCATGGAATGGATTGCCCTATTAATGCTATAATACCCCTATTAATGCTATAATACTGTAAGCAAAAGAAAGACGACAGACATATACCATAATATCCCAACAAGATTAAAAAGGGAAACAGAAACAATGCAAACTGAACAAGAAGCAAGATCAGACTTGACAGATGCACTCTAGGTGTGTCCAAATAATTCCTGGCATTCATAATCTTTACATTGCTCCTGCAAATGTTATTTGCCAAAAATAACAGTATAGGGACCATTAATTAGAACCTATAACCAATACAAGAAACATGCCTAGTTCAAATATGTCAACACAAACTCTATATTGCTATTTGCAATTTGCTTACATGTGGTTCAAAACAGAGGATCATGCACAGGCTACACAAGAAATATTTTACTCAATTGGTTCTAGTATTAAGGTGTTATGCAATGATAAGCTATAGAGATCTCAAAATACAATTTCCAGCTAGTACATGGAGTGCATCAGATGTACGAAGAAGGGGCAATGAAAATGCAGATGTAGCAACACAAACAGCTGAAAGACTTGATCCAGTGTTTCCCAATACTCAGATATAAATGAGTCCTCTCCCATGTGAAATAGGATTAGGATTCTCTACACTACCTAGTACCTTATCAACAACACAAACAAACACGGCTAAATGGGAGGTTACAATTCTACCAACCATGGGACGGTAAAGGATACTAAATAACATTTTCCATATTTGTAATCCAACTTACAACCCTTCAAAAGAACTACAAAGTGGCTTATCCATGATGAATATTGAATACAGAGATGCAACAGGGGAAGAAAACAAAATTAAATGATTAGTAGTATCACATCACCTGAGCTCGGTGTGAGTGAAAGAACTGTCTCTTCTGCAGCAGAGTACGACTGAGAATAAAAACAAATACATCCTAATCAAATTAAAGTTATGCAAACCAAATACATGTCCTTATAATTGTATGTAGAAGTAGAACCACTCAGCATCCAATTATAACCACATCACTAACCAACTAACCTCGACACATAAACTTTCTTCCTCGAAAAATAGAGTTCGACATTAGGACTTTGCACAAGGATTGGGTGCCTTGCATTAGGATTTTGTATCTTTACCTCTTTTGTTTTGTTAGATGACTTATTCTCCTCTTTACCTCCTAGACCTTCTTTCAAATAAAATCTCCTCTTATTCAAAACAGGGTTGAAAAAAATTACTGTATAGATCCAAAGACACACCCATGTCCAATTGAAGTTGTGATGATTGATTAAGTCGATTAGTTGCATAACATTGGATAGTCTGCTGGTCAGGTGGCAACTATCTAGGACATAATGTGGAGACCAGGTAATGTTTGACTATTGCTGACTAACTACTTAATATAGTACTCCCTCCATTCTAAAATATAAGACCAAGTTTGAATTTTCAAAGTCAATGTGAATTTTCAAATTCAAAATTGATGCGATTCATTTTACTTTTGAAAGCAAGAAATCTTGTAATTAGTAGTATCTTTTACTTAGTTTCCAATATTCACAATTGTATTGTCTAAAATTATAAGAATTAATGTCAATTTTAAATTTGAAAATATCTCAAATTGCCTTCAAAAGATCAGCATTGATCCTATATTTTGGAACGGATGGAGTGCTTGAATTGTTCCTCAGAATTATTTTTAAAATGCCCAAAGAAAAAATAAATCTCAACATACTTTTTAGGGTCAGATCGCTCGGCTGATAACCTTCTTGTCTTTGCAAATTGTAGCAAGGCAGGAGGTGCAAGGTTGTTTCCAGGAACTGATTGAAGACAATCTGGATCTGCATATGAGTGAACTTGGGCACTCAAACGTCTTGTTGCAATAGAGCTGGATGTATTGTGTTCCAAACACGCAACAGCACCTGCAAGAGCGCTATGGAAAAATTAACACTCAAATGTGGGCATGTCATGAGTACTGGAGTTATTCTCCAAAAGAATAAGATAGTATCTAGTGTTGCTATATATGACGACAAATTCATATCGATAATAAATACCAACGTATGTGGATACACAGGATAGGAGGGTGTAAAGAAGAGACTCACATATTATTGTTCTATTTTATAGTTCCACGTTAGTCGCAATCCACATTCGACATAAATTTAGTCGACACATAAATCATTTTCCTAATACATAACACAAAATGCAGGTACAAGAGAGATCTCGAGTTCTTGGGCTAGGTCACATAACCTGGCAGATCTAATCATTCTTTAACAGACTAAACAGGACATGAAGTATATTGATTAAAAGCTCATCAGGCATATATTTTCAGGATTGGGCATTCCTTAGCAAAGTGAACTGACAGCTCAGTTGAAAATATCATGATATCATAATACACGTACTAAATCGGAAGATGACATAAACAGCTTACAAAACCTCATCAGAAGTATCAATTAGCCTAAATTTAGAACGGCTTATTTGTGATTTCAAACCAAAGCAGATCCATAAAAGATGACATACAAATAAAAATAATAATAAATAAATAAATAAAATAAATAAATAAGCGATAACAAAATTTTCGTATTTAGAAATAACAAAAAGATTAGCAAAAAAAATGGCACCGACATCGAGGAAAGAAATCATACCATCAATCTTGTCCCGATGTTCATTGATTGTTGCTGGCAAGTCATAATCTAAGACAAGAGGATGGACGTCATTTGCATTTTGAGCTAAGCTCTTTGGATTCCTGCGCCTACATGGCTTTGAACTAAACCAACATTGTTTTCACTCATTTAAGTTCATTCAACAGTGGCATTAACTAGACCACATAATATTTCAAAAAATAATAAAGGCCGAATGAAGCAAAAGAAATACAACTCGTACCAAAACAAAAATGTTTGTCGCGTAGGATCAACACCATCTGCAACAATCTGATTAGCAAGTTAAGATAATAAAGTTTTAGTAACATAGTAATTTCAAACAACTTTAAACCACCAGAAGAGAATTTATATATGTAGCGGTGGTAAGAACATGCACATATTAATGTAAGAAGTGAGTGTTATAGACACAAAATATCAGTTAAGCAATGGGAAAATAATTGGCATTGTCCATCACCCAAGCAGCCACTGTAAAATGATTCAGTAGCGGGGAGTAATTTAGGATATATAGATAAACATGCATATCCTTGCATAAATCATTCCATATTGTATGTATTAAGATTCATATCTGCAAATGCACTAATAATTTCCATGAATATAAGTCATTTACTGATCAATTACCACTAGCAATACTTCATAGGAAAATTCCGGATTGAAATAGTGTTCTGACCTCAGATCTCCATTGATCAGTATTGACAGATACATTCACAGCTTGATACTCTTCATTTGCCTGCCCAATGTGAACAGTACTAAGTGTATGATTCCAAGATGTAACAGGTCAAAAGCCATTACAGATTCATGAAGTTACCAACCCAAAATTCAAAGTTGAACAGATCATGAGATGAGGGCAAGTGAAGTCTCAGCCCCTAAAGAAAATGGTGAGCATATGTAAGAATCATCCCATAAACTTAAATAATTAAAAAAAATAAAAAAATAATTATACACACACACACACACACACACACACATATATATATATATATATATCAGCAGATTAATCAGAAGTTAGATGCAGGACTACCTTATAGCTTGCACATTTGACCAAGCAGAATGGACAGGAAAAGTCTTCCGTCACTGCAAAATCGTGTTTTGAATCAGGTGTGCATTACCCATAGGTATTCCGTATGACTACCATGAGTGTGGAGGGGAGGGAGGAGGGCAGGGGAAGACATCAACATGCACTATACTACTACAAAGGAAAAGGAAATCATAATCAAATGCTGGTTCCAAAAAACTCATTCTAAACATGAAACTTTATCAAACACCTAAGATTTTCTGAGGGGTAAAAAGGAATATCAATAACTCCAATCAAGCTTAAACATTGAAAGGGCATCCATCATGATGACCAAATTACAATGGGATTACCAAACAATTTTTTTGTAAAACTAAACTGCCAAACAACATGTGTATGTGAAGTGAGCGAGTAAATTTAAAGCAGCAACAGCATGCTCTAGAGTGCCAAAGGTTAAAGCATGATGACATTCTTGGCTTCATTCTAAAGTGTATGCTTTTGGAGCACCATAAAACTTAATACGGTTTCATAGATTCCCTTCACAAGATCTTGGACTCATATTTTCTCGACTACATTTGATCCTTCACTATATAGTGTTTAGGCTGCAACTTTTCTACTTTCCACACTATTGGTTTATCTCAACTACAAGTTGGAACACTCATGAAGGAACGTTTTAGAAAATAATATACATTGTTGGGAAATTTATCTAACACCTTGCGCTTCAATACAAGTAGCTTAACAGCTAGGAGAATTGGCCAATCAAT
The DNA here is from genome assembly GCA_034770075.1 of Aralia elata. NCBI lineage: Eukaryota > Viridiplantae > Streptophyta > Magnoliopsida > Apiales > Araliaceae > Aralia > Aralia elata. The sequence continues at coordinate 108,055,693 of CM068385.1, read as the reverse complement.
ATACCACACTGAAAACAAGATGCCAAGGCTCAAATTATGAATTCTTTATCCTAAGTAGTAGTCTAGTCCCTGTCCCATTATCACAAAAATAAAATAAAAGAAAATAGTAGTCCTTGTCCCAGTTTAAGTGTCCCCTTTTCATGTTTTTTTTTAAAAAAATTATTTTAAGACGTGATGAAAACACATATATAAGTTATGTTTTTATATAATTGAAAATATAATACGTAACATGATGAGAATATAAATATATCAACAACATAATACTTGTTTACTTTTTGGTATATTTTCAAAACCCATTCCAAAAACAATTTAAAGGGTAGGGTCATTCAAACTGGCACAAAGTGAGTACTTAATTAAATTGAAAATTACATCTATCTTATAGTGATATGATTATTATTGTGGTTCATTGAAGTGCATGACATCATAATTGCAAGTAAAGTAAAAAAATAAAATAATCCAGAAATTTAAAAAATGTGGAGAAACTATGATCAAATACTTTCTAAATCTAACAATTTGACTTCATATAAAGGTTTATGGAGGTAATATGAGCACATTTTGACATCTAGGCACTGACTAGACCACAATTTTCAAACGTAGAAGTAAATATCTAAGCATCATATGTAAGACTCGCTGCAAGCCATTTTCTGCACAGTCTATTTTTGACTGAATATGTAGGAAAAAGGTATAGAAACCAGCAGAAAGAAGAAAAAAAAAATCTAATACCTTCAGTCCTTTGCAATTTATTGTTGTAGTACCTGTAGTTGAAAATTACATTTCCAGTCCTCAAACTAGACAAAACAAAAAGAGTTCCATCAGCAAACTAATGACCAAATAATAACAGAAGCAGCAGCAACATATCAAACCAATAACATACATCTTTTCGACATGGAAGCTTTCATATCATAACCTTATAGTTTGATTATAGTTTTGAAAACAGTAAAGTGATTTTCACATAAATATTAAATTGGACTCTTAAACCCCAACCTTGAACAAAGAAAAGGAATTTATTATAACCCACATTTCAAGCAGAGCTACATGTAACTGTCACGAAGGATAAATGTTGTTGATGTGAACCACAACTTGCTGTATAACCAGCAACATTAAATTCCCAATAAAAAGTTTCAGTAATCCATATGCATCATGATGCACCCAGTTACTACAGAAAATATGATACTAAACTAGATATAAAAATTAAAATAATTAAAAAAAAAACAAGGAAGAAACTTGGCCTTTTATGGTATTCATGGTGGAGCACAGCTATTATGTCCAAGGAAAAACATAATATAGGCCAGGTCTGATGATTTAATCCTTAAATCTCATCATTTTGCCAAAACGTAGTCTATTGTCTGTTTCAGCCATTTATTTAGTAACATTAGCTCAAACATATTCCAGTAAAATTACTTTAGATAGACAAATTTCTCAGTAGTACCAACAAACAGAAACTGAAATTTTTTGGCACATAGTAATATAAACAGAAATGACATCAATAACTATTTACAAGCACTGAGCAAACTAGTTGGCCGCCAAACTCTAACAAGAACATTGATTAATGAATGTATGTCAAATGTTTATTGAAAAGAAAAAGCTATTGAAAAATAATAACCATTACCGGACAACATGAAACAATGAAGAAGTAGGAACGTCACTGTATGAGTATGAATTGTAAGGAGTTCTCTCTTTCGCGCCGACCTCCTCTGCAGAAATGATGATTGGGACTTGCAGGGGCATACTCTTTGATAATTGAAATATATGGATAAAATCATAAAACTTTTATTAAAAAAATAAACAAACTCATAATTAATAAAGGAAATTGTAGTATCAAAACTTCAAGAAATCCTTCTACAAAAAGTCAATCACATAGTAATGTCAGAACATACAACAGCTCCAGAGTTATAGGGAATCTGAAAAGAGATAGATTTATCTTTGTCCAATGAACTCAGCTGCAAAAGAACAGAAAAAGGATAACTGTCAGAAATTGAAAATGAAATAAAAGATTTTGAACTGTACAAGTCCAGCAATAAATATAAGGGAAGTCCCAATACCATACAATCTTTAGCATATAGAGTAATACCAGTGAAAGACATTTGAGATCATGAATTGATATTATTCTCCATTCTATTCAATCTAATCATTTAATGCCTTAACATAACAAAAAATGTCATCATGAAAAATATCTTACATCAATCTTTCTATCAAAAAAAATTAATCCATCACTCCAGAAGGGAAAAATCTTCTACGAGAATATGAAAATCTTGTAAAAAGAATCACAAGACACATTCTCAAAGATATTAGATAGTTTAAGCTGCCTCCAAGTAAGGAAAAAAGCTTCCAGTAAATTTCAATGCAACTGTGGGCATCAATGCAAGGGAAAAAACTTTTGTTTGCAGCATAAAATTAATGCTACTATTACTGTAAAATAGTGTGCAGAACATTATTTTCATCAAAAAAAGAAATGTAACATACTTTTGCAACAATAAGTTCTATTGTCAAACACAACTCTTTCCCATGCTTTTTATACAGCTACCTACATGGAGTTATTAAACTCAACCAGGATTCATATCTGATATTTTGTCCATGACAAATATGTTCTTACTCAAAGGTGACATGTTAGTTTGTGCATTCCTCTTGGCATGCTCAAATTAAACCCCTACATTTTTTTATTTATTACCCCATAGTCCACACATTACACACAACAAACTATCTGCAGGACTTCTCCTTTTCTTCTCAACAGTTGGCCTAGCTCCATTGCTCACAAATGCAATTATCTCAGTTCGCTGCTACTTATCCATCTTGACATATTCATCTCAGGCATAAATGAATATAGGAGTTGCTGAAAGCACCTAAAGTCTGAATATTGAGAAAAATAATTTCAGCTCAATTTTCAACTTTCATTTAAACTGGATGGATGTATGATTGCATAACATTCCAAATGCATTTCTCCACTTCATCCATCCCACTCGGTTAAACCTTTTGCAATCAAGGCAGTTGTTGTACATTAAAACCTTGTAGTCAGGGCAGTTATTGTGTACATTCATCTTCTTGCTCTAGCTTAGTGTGAGATGCCTATTTTTTGGTGAGAGGATACACTCTCTCAGGTTTCATGCATTCAGTCCATATTTTGATACGGGTTTTTTCTCAAAGATTGACATTCAGGTTTTACCCAACCCAAAAAAAGAGGAAAGAGAATTTTAAAGCAAAATTTTAGGGACACGGAAAGTTCAATTCTCTTAAGCTCTCTCTGTTTTAGCCCTTAAGAAAAAAGGGTTAAAAAAATTTGTAACTCTGAAACACTAAAGCTTGCCCGAAAAGAAATAAACAAGATTTAAGAAACTAATAAATAACTTTTCTAAATAACGACAATCAAAGAAAATATGTAACATCTTTTTAACTTCTGCCACCAACAATCAAATTTTAGTGGTATCTGCTATCGCCATAAACTGCAGAAGGTGGGAGGGGAAGCAAAGGTCAAGGGGCCGAGAGTTGGGACATGACTGTGGTGTGTATTTGGGTCATTTATGAATGCTTAAATAAATAAATAGAAAAGGGTTTACATCTCTACAACCCATGAGCACAAGTTATTCATCAAAACAGTGCTTGTAGTTGAGAGTGGTGGTAGCTTAGGTGAACTCATTAATAGTATATGACTACACCTAACAACTCAGGTCACCGTGACACACGGGTTTTTGTCCTCAAAATAATTTATCCAAATCACTATTGCACTTTAGGATCATCAGTACATAGGTAATCCAACCTCATATATTCACGTCATATTTATTCATTTGTGCGCGTAAGGTAGGGGGTTAGAACAACAACTCTCATGTGAGAGGGAAACATGTGAAAGTCAAAACAGACTCAAGGAAATAGTAAATTTTCTTCGTCTGATATTGGTCATTCGTATGTTCAGGACCCTATGGACAACCAATTAATGGCTTTAATGGGCACCACTACCTGATATTTATAATTCTCCTTCAGATATGGAACAGCTAAACCAAACATATCATTATATCAATATAATGCATCTTAAATAATAATATCAAGAATAAGAATAAAATGGCAAAGAAGTATCATTACGTATCATTTTCATCAGATACAATCTTCTAATAGTGGAGAATATGTAACATTATTGTAAATTTCTCAAGGAATCATAAGCATGAATAACAGTTAACAGCAATGTTCATGTCAAGGGACTTTTGGATATACCTCCACAACACAGGATTGCATATTCACAGTAGTAAACATCTCAGTTCTTTCTCCTAAACTCAAGTTCGGAGACTTTTCCCATGACATACAAAGGTTTTCCAATGAAATCTTACCCAACAAGCCAGACCCTCCAATATTCGCTGCATGATATGTAGACCAATCAAATAAGAAACGGATAGAAGAAGTATTCAAATATGCTCTGTACTCCAGACATTAATATAGGACGGATACTATAACTTATAACAAGACTAAGAATAAGGGAGTGGTCGAATGATTTCTGATGTTTTTCTTACATGTAACACTGTCTGTTTTTATAGCTAGGAACGAACACTACTGTAATAGGAAAGAATAAAAAGGTGTCTGTATTGTTTAACAGAGAGCTTGGTTGCAAAAATATAAATCCTATTAATCTCAAATATATACAGTACAGATATGATACTACATGACATGAGTATGATTTATTAGAAATTTGTAGGTGCAAAATAATTTGTAAACTTAAACTATTGGGTGAGAATGCAGGATATTTTCTTCTTATCTGTGTAAATTGAAATGTCCAGGGTCATTGGAACTGGAAATATTTTATGCAAGAATTTCTAATAATTTGGAAGCAATCATGAACCAGCCTCTCATAGCAGTCAATCATGAAACTAGCTTTGGCTGGAAGCAAAGTTTGTTTCACAATAGCAACTCTTGGATCATTCTTGACCTCCTTAACTTTTCCCTCTCTACAGCTTTCCTGTTTTTCTATTTACTTTTTCCTTCCTGTATGATGGGTGTGAAGGACTCGTCATTGTATGTTTGAATTTCACCTTCTTGTTAGTCCTTATTGAGTAATTTAGATTACCTAAAAGGAAGTGTATTAGGACTCAACTGCCACCGGAATGCATTTCCACTAAAAGTTTGTCCGATTAACAGTGGAGATCTTCTTACGTATCCACTAACCCAAACCAAAAAAAAAATGGCATAATAACTAGTCCACTACTCCACTATGCACAAAACTGCCACGAGTCTCTGACAAACATGTCAATAAGCTAATAAAATTTCAAAATGGGCAAGGAACCAATTTAGAACGCGCAACATAATGTAATCACTTACCTTAAACTATATACTTTATTTTCGATAAGTGGGTATCTTTCATAATGTACATATAGAAGGAAAAAAACAAAAATAATACTCAAGATTTCATAATATCAATATCAGACAAGCACGTGATGTTTGCAGTTAAATTTGTGCAACATTGAGCATTCTAGTTCGTGGTATCATGGCTATGACTCCAGCTTATGGAGAGTTTGTGATACATTTATAAAACCAATTGCAACTTTAGACTTCGTTCCATCAAGCACAGTCAAGTCAAGTCTTCCTTAAATTGGAATATAAATATATGTGTGTGTGAAGAATCTTGAACCCAGAAGTTTAGGTTTAATCCGGAGAAAGGATTAAGGAAACTACTATGATACTCGTAGAAGATATTACAGTGTGTGGATCAAAGCAATAATCTATGACCAAAGTTCAAGAGGCACAAATTACTAACAACAAAAACTGGGTTCTCTTGCTATAGTAGGTAGAGAAATTCTTTGTTGTTCTCTGATTTGTTGAAGTTACAATTCTTATCTAGTCTTCCATTATAAACAGTGTGGTTTGAGGGAATGCCAAAAGCACACAAAGAAATCAAGCTGTCAATCTATTACTTAATCATATCAGGACCATGTCAGGATCATTGAAATCGTAGAAAGGGTTTCTAAGAACTAGATTAATAGAAATAGAGTCAGAAACGAGGCAGAGAGAATAGGATAGAAGATAGGAGCAGGAAAGGAAGGGAAATGTGATAGACACTCCAACTGAGAATTCTGAAATCAATTTTCTCAAAATGTTCAAAATTTATAGCTAAATGGAAATGACAGCTATTTATACAAGCTAACAACCTCCCTTCCTTAGCTAACTTGCACCTGCTTATCATATACCAATACACATTGTAACTAATTTTGCCTACACACAACACATACTAATATTATTAGAACATAGGAACATAAAAATTGGTCATTGAAATTTATTTAACTGCCTTGCTTTGACAATACGTCTGTCTATGAAGACACAATCGACTAAAGAGGAAGAATATGTTTAAGTCTGAAAATTACACTCAACAACTAAGCAATTTCAAATCCCAAATTCATAATGAATGCTCACTGAATCAATTAAGGAAGTGACTAGTGAGCTCCATAGAACCGTATCATACATGGAAAAGATGTCTTATCTGTATGGTTCTTTGTAAGATCATTTCCGCATAAAAGACCAGATATTTCAGCTGCAGAAAAAAACAAGTTGTCCTCAATTATTACAATAAATAGACTAATGTATATCTCTTCAAATTAATCAGTACACACACTGTTTCATACCACAGCTGACCAACAACACAACAAAAGAGCTAGTTTTGATCTCCACTGATAGCTTATTCATTTCGGGAAGAATAAATTTTACTTGATATCGATTCACCTCCTCAACTCCTATATTATTGGTCAATACACATACCCGAGTGAAACGATAAACTGCAGAATGCTGTGTTTTTAAGTACCATTAGAGAAAGTAGATGCAATAGTCAATAAAATAGATTGACTGCTATGAATTAAACAAAGTATTTAGCGTGTAACTACCTGCGCAATTGCACTGTTAGAAAGTGGTCTTGCCAACAATATGTACATTGGAAACAAACTTTGAGTTTGCAATCGGTCGTTTGCAGTTCCTGTGAGAGAAATTGTCATTTGTATCCTAGAACAAAACTTCATGTCAGCGACCTCTAAACTCTAAACTTTCCATACACCAAAAGTCAAAGTAAATAAAGTTTTGTGATTAAAAACAGAATAGATAGCAATAAAGCATAGAAAACAGAAGGAAGTGTTTTTTAGTCATTATATACAGATCAAAAGCCATGCATTTTCAAAGTTTATGAAAATACCAGCAGAAACAAAATCATTATTTTTATTATCAAATTACACAGAGAAATTTCAAAATTAAGTAATAAGAAAAATGCTTAAAATTAAGTCTCAAAAGAAATTAAGTGAAATCTCCTCAAATCAGTTTCACATAAATATATTATGATAATATTGCTTCAAAAACTGTTACCTCTTCTTGTTCTTCGCTTGTAGCTTGTAGCTTAAACATCTTTGAAGAAATAATGGCTGCTTAACAATGTACCTAAAGTTAGAAATATAAAATAGGAAGAAACAAAATGAAGGGACTACAACTTCTTCAATTTCAAAGGGGAAAAAAATGAAAAACTAGAACTTATACCCATCCTCAAAATCATGATGATACATACATTATATATATATACACACATATATATGCACACACACACATCGTTTAGCATTTAATAAAACATCAGGGCCCAACTTTTAGGCAATAAACTTATGAAATTTACATGGTCACAGAAAGAATGTGTAATCCAGGCCGTAGCATATTTGATTATAGACTTATACCAACATACACAGGATAAATTGCCTGTACCTATCTTTGGTAACCAATACTCAAGAGAAGAAATTTGTCTACCATCTAAACTTAAAGCAAAAGTTCAAATATCAAAAAAAAAAAAAGAGTGAGAGAAAGAATGTCACCCTAACAGTAGCACGGCGCTGCAGAATGTTGTATAGTTCTACAGGCTTGCAGTAAATTGAAAGGCTCTCCTCCGCTGCAATTTCCTCTTCCGCAGACAAATGCACACAAGACTCTTGGCGGCACATTTGATCTGCACCTCTAGAATAACTGCAATAGAAAAACAATTATGCTTACTGAAGTGGACTGAAGTGAACATTATTTCTTCTTCATCAAGCGCCAACTAAAGTGCCATAACACCATTGCATTTAAACACAGATTTGTCACAAAAATCAAAGAATGAGTATGTATTATTACCCCTTTTGTTTGGCCAGGTATGAATTTAAAAAAAATATTCAACCAAAGAATGAGCATATAATTTTACCCCTCCTCCACAAGTGTCATTTGAATTCCAAATGTGAGGGATTCCCAAAAGATGTTCTTTAGGCTCTCCCATATACTTTTCCTTATTCAATCTATTTGCCTCGCCTAGAAAACAGTATAGAATAGTATGAAATTTAAAATCTAGAACTTTTAGAGAGTCAGTTGTTTTTAAAACCCCTTCAATTAAAATTCCTCTCATATTTTAAAATTCCCACCCAGACACACCTTATGTGTTGTTAATCTATACATATGAAGAAATAAGCTTTTACATATTTGAGCCCTTCGTCATATATTCAAGAAGGTTATTTAATTTTGTAGGCAGTACAGGAAAGTTCAAAGTATAAAATTATAAAACTATAAAAATAATTAAAAATTATCTGAAATGAAAGAGGACATACATGGTTTCATGAAACACTAAAGGTATGCCTGGCATTCTTGTTAGGCAAGGTTAATATTTAAATTCATCTCTAGCAAAACCTTTCCAAAAAAAGTAAAATATAGGCCCTTCAAACCTGCAAAACATCACAATTTTACTATCCGTTACCTTTTTATTTTCTCTTTCTTTTGTGGAGGATGGTGAGGCAAAAGAAATGAAAACACTAGAATGTTACTATCCTGAGTGTAGATAAAAGAAAATTTCTCACGAAAAGACGAAGAAGAAAAGATAGCAAAAATGAAAGAAATATTCCCGTCAATAACAAGAACTTGAAACTTAAAGAAACAAATTTTATGCCACTTATAAAAGCTAATAATCAATCAACGACGACTGCAGCAATGATGGTTGACAATGGCAGCGATATCTTGTGCTCCAGCGAAGAATCTCTCCTTTTTGTTTCTTTTTTCAAAAAATGGACAGATGGAACGGCTTTGGTTGAGAACGATTGGGGTTGCAGCTGGGAGGCAATTTGCTGAACAATGGGTTTGTTGGCGACGGGTTGTTGGAGTCTACTAGAGTGGTAGTCCCTCGTGATGATGATGATGGCTAGAGTTAAGGGTGTGTTAGAGCTTTGGCAGTACAATGATTTTTTACGATTCGGGATGGGTTATTGGTCTTATGCAATTGGGGTTTTTCTCCCCTCTTTCCATTGATAGAGCAGCAACGCTGACAATTGAGGAAACGATGAACAGTACTCTTCTTTTGTAATTCTTTTCCCTGGATCAATTGGCAAGCTATGATGGTGGTGACCAGATTGAAACTTACTAGATGCAGTGATGTACGGGATGCTGAAAGGTTACAACCGGTACTAGGGTTCCAGCAAGTTCTGGTGATTGAACAGTTACTCTTTTGTTGTTGACTAGAGCGAACTTTGACAACTGGGTGATATTAACGTCAACTCCCTAACAAACTTTAGCAAATGATGGTGGCCAAAAAAAATGGGTAGAAAGGTGATATGGTTAAATAAAGATATAAGGTTTAGCTCTGATAACATCTGATGCAAAACAAGGTGAAGGAAGGAATAATGTAGGAGCAAATATAAATTTATAGGAGAAGAATAAATGCCCAAAGACCACAGTGACATTTAACAATGTCAAATCAATTCATTGAATTATATTGATGGGTTACATCAACATATATAGGACATTAGAATCCCTAACTTTATATAACCAGGAAACCTAATTTTAAAAGGAAACAAACTCCTCATAATTATCTATTAGAATTAAATGATATCCTAATGTTCTCTTAAGCTAAACTGATAAGTATCGGGAAGAAAACTTGGGGAGAAGTTGATATATTGAGGAAGAAGAAGATAAGAGTTAAGAGATAGATATATAAATATATATATATATATGGGAGCCCATCCATGGCAACCAGTTGCTGGGGACACTATTCTAGCAACCACATCTATGGTCATTCATCATGATATCCAAGGGCTGAGATTTAAGTCAAGTTAGTCCATGTCGCTAGAAGGAGTAGCGGCAGGCATACTCATACTCTTTCTAACGGCCGGAGAAATTACCTAAATACCTTCCATGGGCTTTCTTAGGTCATCCTGATTTTCGGCCAGAGAGGGTTGAATAGATTCATTTGCTTTTTAACAAATCTTGGCCTTTTTGAAATTTAACTCTATTTCCCTAAATGATTTTTGTTTAAATTATTTATTTAAATATTGAAAATAAAATATTGGAGTATACAAATTTACAAAAAAAAACAAATAGTGTTACAATAGTAGAGTAGCTCTGGGATAGTAGAGTAGCTCTCTGCGATAATAGAGTAACTTTGCTATAGTAAAGGCTGAAGTCACTCTAAATCTACGATCTAACTAATGACTCTACGATCGTTAAGTCATTAATCTACGATCGTAGTCATAACTCAACGATCGTTAAGTCATTACTCTATGATCTAAGTCATATTACTCTATGATCGTTAAGTCATTACTCTACGATCTAAGTACTGATACAGAGTCGTGTTTTGTGTTAGCTTGTTTTGTGAAAAAGCTCTACAATGGAATCCTATTTTCTGTTATTCTATATCTTTTAATTTTCAACCTGTGCACAAGTGAAAATGATAAAAACTCAAATGTATTTGTACAATCTAAATTAGCAACAGAATCTGAAGAACTAGATAAAAATAGATTATGCACAGGCATTTTTCTTGCCATTTTGAAAAACTTACCTTGATTAAGAAGGAACTTAGTAATTTGAATCGTCAGAGCACAACTGCTTGAACTTGGGAGTGAGAGTGGACGACCAAATCTGGGAAAGGAAAAGGAAAATATCTGATATAACCAACATGCCGCTACTCCTTCTAGCGGTAGGGATCAAATTAAGGGGAGGGTATTTAGGTAATTTTTCGAGCCGCTAGAAATAGTATGTTTGTCGCTACTCCTTCTAGCGGTAGGGACTAACTTGACTTAAATCTCAACCCTTGGATATCATGATGAACGGTCATAGATGTGGTTGCTGGAATAGTATCCCCAGCAACCGGTTGTCGCAGATGGGCTCCTTATATATATATATATATATATTGAGAGGGAGGAGAACGTCTTCAATTCATTTCATTCATAACAACAGCAGTATGGCACCCATTACATGCTCACTATCTATAATAGAATAGACTTAGTTAATAATCTGCACTACCTTGGGGACCAGGATAACTTAGTTCCAAGAAAATAGTTCTAGTTATGTGACTCTAGTATCTTTTAAAATATTATTATTAACTACTTCACCTAACTTCCACTTATTTACTAGTTAGGCCAATATCCTTAACAAATAGCATCGACAATTGTTGAGAAGAAGAAGAAACATAAAGTTATATAGTTTGATAAGGGACACCAAAAGTTAAAAGTTAATGAACGTTGGTTACCTTAGCCAAAGCAAGTCCTTAATAATTTTAGTGGATGCATATTGCATAGCATTGTCATCACATATTTTAAAATATAACACTCTTTCTGGGAGTTCTTATTGGGTAAAAAGGGAGACAAGAGAAGCGGAGAGAAAGGGAGATGAATTTCTCTCTTCTTGTCTGGGAAAAGGTACGACCTTGAGAATGCATATTTTTTAAAGCGTGCAAAGGTATCGATTTGTGAAGGGAAAAAAATTGACAATAGGAAAAGAGACACAGAATTAAAACTGTAAAATGAGCAAATAGTTCAGTCTCAATTCGCACTCGCTCGACTAAAAGTTCGATTCAAGCTCGACTCGAAATATAAATGATTCAAATATGAGCAAATTTTAAAGTTCGATAAATTACTCTAACCTCATCAAATTGTAATTTTCTATTGATACTCAGATCATATTCGTTCGAAAAGTTCAAAATGCTTGGGCTCGATTCGAGATCGTACTCGACTCAGTAGCTAAACAATCCTCAATCAAACCTTATTTTATACTCGATAAATTTTGTGAACCAAATCTGAGCAACTCAATACTCAGCTTGACTCAGTTCATTTACACCCTTACATAAAATTATAACAAATACCGCAAGAAAAAATGGAGAGAACCTGAAAAGAAAAACAATCCAAAATAAAATAGACAGATTCAGAATAGGAAATAACATTTAAAAGGCAATTTCATTACCAAGATTAGGGTTGTTAAACGAACCTAGCTACTCGACTCAACATGCTAAGTTATTGAGTCGAGTCGAAATTTGTTTCGTGCACTAGTCGACTCAACTCAATACTCGGCTAAATTTAATAAATTTAAATTATTTATTTATATGGATATTTATATTTGTTTTTTGTGTTGTATTTTATTTATGTATTAATTTATTTAAATAAGTAATTTGATATATATAAAGATATTCAAAATATTTAAAAGTAGTATTTAAAAAACGATTCATAATTTCACACTCGATAATTATATTATGAGCTACTCGCGAACTACTAGACTCAAGAAGTGTTCAATTCAAATTAAAACATAAAAAAATCTGTGTTCGTTAAATACTCAACTCGAACTTGATAACTTTTATAACGAGTTTTCTCTAAATACTCAACTCTAACTCAATAACTTTTATAATGAACGGAGCTCCAACTGTATATAGACTACTAGATTACAGCCCAAATAATCAGGATTGATCTTCCCACACATAAAAAGAAAATAATTAAAAAAGAAAGAATTTTAAGAATTTAAAAAATTAAGAATTTTTTAAGAAGTCGGAAAGCTTGAGGGAAGATAAAAGAAAGACAATGGAGAATGATTCTAACTATTTCTATATTTTTACAATGTTTTTCTCTCTAAACAAACGGGTCAATAAAAAGGATATTTTATTTTATTTTATTTTGGTGAGTTTGCCACTCAATGGAACAATGTACAAGACAATAGCACAAAATAAGAGCACTAGATGAAACAGTAATTGGAGTTGAAAAAAACAGTATACTCCTACCAAATCAAAGAAAAAAAACAAATTAACTTTATAACTTATAGAACTACGTCGAAATAAATATAGAAGATTACCAGATGATTAAAGCCCTAATATTGATCCACAGACCGGAAGGTATCCATGCAAATTAGCTTCGCCAAAAAATAATTTTGGGTATGGAACAGAGAGAGAGGGATGAGAGAAAACATTCGGAACTTCTCGCTCAGCTTTTAAAGAGACGCGTTGTAGAAGCGATGTCGTTAAATTTGCAGCTTCCCAGTTTACAAGTCAAAAGTATAATTAAGATCATAATGACACGGGAAGACATGAGGGTCTCTATTCGACAAATCTCAAAATTAGGTTACCTAAGGCTATTTTTGTATACACTGAATTGTAATATAAATATTAATATTTTAATTTTTGTAATATTATAACTAACATCTCAATTTTTTATAAAATTGTCTCTTCTAATTAATTTTGGCCAAATAGTAAAATATAGGCATGTCATGTGAGTTTTATAAAGGTAAAATAGTTCATTCTTGTACAAAACTATTTTATCTCTTAATAGAAGGGCAAATACGTCCTTACAATAATAAAATAGATTCTTTTATAAATAAAATAATAAAATAGTTCATTCATGCACAAAACTATTTTATCTCTTATTTTATCTTTTATTTTCCTTTTAATTTAATCTAATTTTTAGTGTTTACTTTTATCTTTTACATTTAATCAAAATATACTGCTTAAATTTCATTTAAACATATCTTTGAGTTTTGTAATTAATTTTTTTTAATTATTTTATTTGGTTAAAATAAACTAAATTTATTTATGTAAAATAATAATAATAATAATAATAAAGCACAATCAATTTTAGTAAAATAATAATAATAATAAAACAAATCGTCAAAGCCGATTACCTCGATTTAAATTAGGTAAAATCAAAGTCAATCATTTTTATGTTATGGTCGATGTTGGTGCACTCGATTTCTTTTAGTCAATAGGATTTTGTTATAATGAACTTTTTAGGTTGCCACTAAAATTGATAATCTAGAATGATAAAAATTTCTATAATAGTATGAAAAGTAAAACATTATTTATTTGAGATATCAAATGCAAAAGTAATTGATAAAATAATTAAACACAAAATTACACATATTACATAAAATAGAAAGATAGATGATTACCTTATGGTATGAGAGAAAGACTTCGGTTACAATGAGATCTGAGCTCGTCGAGAATGAACAAAATAACTTCGGTTACGATGAGATCTGGGCTCGTCGAGAATGAACAAAATAACCTAAAGTATTCGGGTAGAATCAAAACACAAATTTAATTTTGTTGATTGAGAAATCTCTTAAGCGATTTCTTAGTAGATGACTGAAATAGCAATTTTCACGAGTAGATGATATAGATCTACCGGGCTGATTAGTAAATAATTTAGATCTGGGCGACTAATTAGTAAATGATGTAGATCTACCGGGCTGATTAGTAAATGATGCAGATCTGGGTGATTAATTAATAAATAATCGACGATGAGTAGATTATAGATCTGATTGACAACGAGGTTGAGGGTGAAAGGCTGATAAAGATATGAAAACCAAATCCTAATATGGAGAGAAAAATTCTATATTTGGGAAAGATTGGGAGGCCGAGTGAAAAACCTAAATCGCTCGTCAGTCGGTTGCTACTTCACTTCGTAAGAAGAAATGAATAAAGAAAGTGTTTATTAGTCAAAAGTGTATACAAGTGTGTTTATACATACACACATGTATATATGTGTGTGTGTGTGTGTGCGAGAGAGAGAGATAAAAATAATTTGTCGACTTGATTAAATTGTTATAATTTTTTTTGCCAAATCGTGTTTGATTAATACTATTTAAAAATTCATGCATATAGATGTTGGCTTAAATAGATTAAAAAATAATCGTCTAATTTGGTCTTATCCAACAACTTTTATAAGGCAAAAGGTGATAGTCTAGTGGTAAAGGTCGTTCCCTTTACTGAGGTCACATGTTCGAGTATATCCGTCAGTAGAAAGTCAAAAAATCATCAAGCACGCTTTAGAAGATTGAAATGTATGTTTTCCTTAGGTTCCGCTCTAGTTCCCCTCTTGAGCAGGTATGTTTTCCTTAGGTTCCCCTTTAGCTCCCCCTCTTCAGTCTGAAGGTTCCCCTTCAGTTCCCCTCCTAAGCCCGAGTCTATTCGTCAATAGGAAGTTCCCTCTAGTTCCCTCATAAGCCCGAAGGTTCTCCTCTAGTTTCCCTTCTAAGCCCGAGTCTATCCATCAGTAGGAAGTCAAAAATTCACCAAGCACGCTTTAGAAGATTGAAATGTATGTTTTCTATGTTTCCTTTAGGTTCCCCTCTAATTCACTTCCTAAGCTCGGCCTAAGTCTATCTGTTACTAGGAAGTCACATCTAGTTCCCCTCCTAAACAGGTATGTTTCTTTTACGTTCCCCTCTAGTTCCCCTGTGACACCCACAAATCTGGATTTACCTTCAAACCCGAGTCCGGTGCATCACGGTACTACCCATTCAACATAATCTTAAAGATAGAATATAATTACTAAATTATTACAAATTATCTTACTCTAACTCCTAGGTTCTATGACATCATGTTTGAGACATTGTCATATGAATAAATATTAAATCATTTAAATAATACAAGTCATATAAAAACTATTATAGATAGTATTCTAGTCACGCACTTTTTCTTTTCTATTATCTTTCTTTCTTGAACCCTCGGGCTTAGCTGAAAATATTTAACATAAAGCAAGAATGAGCTTACAAAGCTCAACAAATAATAACAGTTGAATAACAACAAAATTCAAGAATCATAATACTATTTCAACAACTGAACAATAGTTGCGAAATACATTTCGAATAAATAAGAATAATAACAAGAAATCTCTTTTTATTTAACATTTTCAGAACGACATACTGAGCGGTCAGTGACCTTGAACATTTCTTTTTTATAAAAAGATTAACAGAAATTCATCCGTAAACCATCATTTTCTAAATACGTTAGGGGGTCAGCTTATTGCACTTATGTTGTGTACAACTTATTTCTTTTAAATGACTATATGCGTTTGTTTTGACCGCCTCATTGGTCTGCCGGAATATCCGACCAAAATTTTCCCCTACTAGTAGGGTTGTTCATCTCAGACTTAATTCAGAATCCGCACCAATTCAATTTAGTTTGGATAGCATTTACGAATTTATCGAATTCAATTCATAGCTTAACATATGTTTAGCCAAAACAAATGGCATCCACTATCTTCTTAAACAATTCATGCATATCAGAACTTAAAACATGCATTATAGCAAATCTTGAACAACTTATACAAATGTAAATAAAAGTTTGCATAAGTTTGGAGTTCTCCTAATATATGTGTAATGCGTAAATCAAAACATACATATGAAAGATTCATAAGAATATTATCGAATGAATATAAAACTTTCACATTATAAATTATTGTACAAGATTAGAACACTTGCCTTTTATGCTCTTTAAAACTTGACGATAATCGTCCTTCAAAATGTCCTACACATTTAAGTTCACATTGTCACACCAATTAGTCGCATAATCGACTCCGTATATTGGTTTACGTTACATTATTCTTCATTTTGCGTTGTTCGCGTTTTATAATTTAATTAGCGCGACCAAACTTCATAAACGTATTTCGGCGTCGCGGCGTTCGGAAACTTCACGACTTATTTAACCATCAACCATGATAATTTATAATCATTTTACTTCATATGTTTTAATGTTTCTTTTATTATAATTAACAATGTCTTAAAAGCTTAAATTGGCGTCACAACGTTCGCACACTCGACTTGCCCATGCGGACGCTCAACATCGAGCGAAAAAACAGGTTTGACAACCCTAACCCCAGACCCTCTGGACCACCGGCGCTGCCGCACCCAATTACCCTTTATATGTGGTGCTGTCGTGCCATCCTAGAACCTAACTTTCTGTAGGCACAGCGCTGCCGCGCCCACTTTATGACTATGGTCGGCGCTGTCGCGCCAACCTGGCAGAGAGTTTTTCTCAACTTCCTGCTAACTTTCAACTTTTGCCAATTTGACACACCTAATTTGTAACCTCTTATCTTGCTTATCCGTTATCAGAATAAGCTCGTTCTCGAGCCTACGACTCATATTTTTCATGAACTACAAAATTCCCAAAAAATCAAAATTTGCCAGAGACGTTACATACTTGTAAACTTAGCATGAAAATCGTACTAAGCTAGGGTTTTCGTCTTTTAACGTCTTTTACGAAAATTTTCGTCATAACTTTGTTATGGCGTATTTTTCCTCCAACTTCACTTGGACCATTTTCGTAACCCCCATATCTACACTTCCTTCTTCCCGAATTTTATAAACAATCCACAAACAAGTTAACTATGTTATTTTCTATCCTTTACGTTTAGGCTTACGATTTAGTTAATGTTTTCACTTCACAGACATTTACCGGTAATTTACAAGTATTACACTATCATAACCACCTTATACCTCTAGGATCCTTCATGATCCACTACAATTAAAGCAACAACCACTAACAATGCAAGTTTATCAAGCTACAAAACTTTTAAAAGAAAAAGATAAAAAGGTTAGGGTTTTAAAGTTTTACCTTGGTTGTTATTTCTTCTACTTGATTAAGCTAGGATGATGGATGATCAAAGCTTGCTAGTCCTCATCTTTCTCCCTCTTAGCTGTGTATTTCCTCTCTTTTTCTCTCACTTTCTCAAGCTTTCTTACTTAGTGAAATTAATGGAATGGCAAAGGATTTCAAGTATACTTGTGATCGGCTATATATAGCCAAATCAAGAGTTAGGGTAGTTTAGACAATACACCACCTTTATTAACCTAACCATGACTTTAGTTAATCAACTAACCCACCATGTTAATCAAGGTTACCTAAACCATCCATAATTAAGTTAACTATGGTTGGTTAAAATGATGAAATGAAAACTTTTTGAATAAATGGTTAGGAAGCATTAATTAGGCTTGCTTGTTAAGTGATTTATTAACATTTATAGAATGTCTAGCATCCACTTGGTCCTCCCTAGCCCCTTTTATGCTTCTCATCTTGCTTTAATTCACCCACATATCACATGACACATGACATATAATACTTTGGCTCCAAGTATTAGGTTTTAACTCTAAGCTTGAGTTTTAGTTTCAACCCTAGCCAAGCCATCCCATACCTTTGGGTCAACCCTAGCCAAACTTCTCAAACCTTATGCTCAACTATAGCCGAGCCATCCCAAACCCTAGTCAAGCCCTTTTTAAAACCCTAGGCTTAATTTGGTTCGGTTACGTCCGAACTTAGTCGATTATTTATTTCTTTTCTAGTTAGGTTTTCTAACTTTTACGATTACTTAAAATATCGACTTTCTAGTTTCGTAATTTCGGTTACGCTTTCCACCCCCCTTTCCCGAACAAAAGTTATATCGTAATTCAAAATTTTAAAAACACGAAAAGGCGTTCTTAGTAGGAATAATGTTTTTACGTTTTTTCTCGATAAAAATATTTTTATTGGAGATTGCGTTTTCCTTTCCTAAATAAACGTTATGACATAATTCGAAAATCGAAAAAGAGCATTTTTTGCGTTTTATGAATAATGTTTTAGCGTTTTTCTCAGAAAATTTTTATTTCATCGTAACACATATACATAATCACATATCACGTATATTAGGTCAATAATCGACCTTTAGCCACATAAGACACAATCATTCCATCAAAATGTTCATTTTATTCAATAACCCTAATTACAAGGATATTTTACATTCTCGGTCGTTACATCCCCTCCTAAGCTCGAGTTTATCCGTTAGTAGGAAGTCAGAAATTCATCAAACATGCTTTAGAAGATTGAAAGGTATGTTTCCTATGTTTTCCTTAGGGTCCCCTCCTAAGCTCGAGTCTATCCATCAATAGGAAGTTAGAAATTCATCAAGCACGCTTTAGAATATTGAAAGACATGTTTCCCTTAGGTTTCCCCCTCTAGTTCCTCTCTTAAGCCCTTAGGATTAAAATATATATCTAGATCCAGGCTCCCCTAAGCTCTTAAGATTAAAATATATACCTAAATTTATTATATTGTAATAGTGTAAGTTATTAAAAAAACAACTTCTCTAAATAACCCTACTCAAGCACTCAAGTGTTACATGTGTGTGTGAAACTTTTCTAATGAGTTTTTAAAACTTACGTAATGAAAAAAAAAAGAAAAAAGTAGCCTTGTGAATAGTATTAACAATTTTTCTATCGAGGAGAATGAGAAAATAGTGTATATCACATGGAGATAAGAGAGGATAGAAAGAAGAAATATGAAAAAAATAATAAGGGTAAATAAGTTATATATCTTATTTTATAAATTGATTTTATCAAAATATATTCGTACTTATGAAAAAAACGTGCAAAAATATGAGATTATGTAAAATTTTATTTGATTTAAAGTTGTGAATTACCAATTTTATAATCATATATTGTAAGTACGTTTTTTTGACGCCTCATATATGTTTTTTTTTCATTGATGTAAAATAACTTTTTACATACATCCCTCCAAAAATGGGACGTTAAAAAAGATGTTGTCACATCACCAAATCATAATTTTTTTCATATAACTTTCAAATTTTTGCATAATTAATTTTTGCACTAGTATGTTTTAATTTATCTGAAAAATAATAAGAATGATCATTTTAATCCTGTAAAGCATCTAAGTTAGTGCCACTAGGGTATCTTTTATTTTTATTTTTATTGTCGTATCTTAATATTTTCAATCTCTTATAAATTATTATTTTAAAAGTTTTTTATGTTGATATTAAATTTATACTTCTCCACTAATACCGAAAATTTATAATATTTATAAGAGTTAATGTTATGTTGCGATATTATTTAGTCATATTAGCAATTCATTCACATAAAATATATTAGTAGTCGGTGACACCCGCATTGTATGTGTAAATATATAACATAAAATAATTATTTTATTAAATTTAAAGGACTAAATAAAAAATAAATAGTAATATATTCAAAATTACAAGGGTAAAAGATGAAAAAAGAAAGAAAGCTTAAGCACAAATTCACCGGGGTATAATATAGATAGATAGAAGATATACATACGTGTATCCCGTTGGTTTACCAACCGATACAAGTACAACTGACCACCCTCTTGGATATGTTAGGCTATTTTTTTATAGAAATAAAAATCATACGCGTCAATAATTATTAAGCTTTAATTGCAGAGAGAGAAAATCTAAAAAGTGGATTCTGTTATTCTTAAAACAAGATTCGCCGTGTTTAAACTATCATAAGGAAATTCAAATTAACTTATTTCATTATTATTTTCCATTTCATATCAACTGATTGGATGAATAATTAATGCAACTCAAAACCTATATATATATAAACAATAGATCCCAAATCTTTGTGTGTACTGTGTACTATATATATATATATATATATATATAAAGAAAAGTCATACATAAATAAATAACAAAACCTTGTAACAAAGGTGTTGTTCTTCAGTTGTCCTGTCTTTTAAGAAAGTGGGTTTTGTCCATCTTTTATATATGACGGGTTTTAAGCTTTTTGGTGTTGAGATTAATTTGGGCGAGAAAGATGAAGAATCATCATCATCATCATCATCATCATGATGTATGAGGAATAATCAGAAAAAGGAATAATCTAGAAAGAGCAAAAGATGAATCTTGTATGAGGAAGATCAAAAGTATGGGGAATCTCCAGGTCTGCAATTCACAACACTAATGTTGATAATGCTGGGTTATCTCTCTGATGGCCTCATCCACAACAAATCTAATACAGAATTCCTCGTGTCTATATATGTATATATATAAGAGAGGGTTTTCTTGGACTATAATTTTGATGATATTTAGTTTGTGTGTCTTGAAGATTTTCTTTTTTATGTTTTTCTATTCTAATATTTTGTGACTTCTTAGATTAGTTTTGGTATATTTGAGAGAGCAAGTAGGATGAATGATGGATGAAGATATGTTGAAGTTCTGCAAATTGTTTATTTCACATTATACAGTGTTTTGGTGTTTCCCTAGCTTATTGAAGATAGAAGTTAGTTCAATATGTGTAAGTATTAAATCTGGTGATTTGTATTATTCTGGCATTGATAAGTGAAGAATTACTGATTGTGAATTAACAATACAATTGATCATTACTAGTATTATACAATTATACTGTTACCCTTCTGCCTGTCCCCCCTAATTGGCCACCATGCAATGGACTACTCATTTTTTTTTAATATACACCAATAATGGATATTATTTTATTTTTTCCTTTTAGGACACTAGGTGATTTTTTATTTTTATTTTGGGTAGGAATTTCGATTTTACAGATAAGTTTCTTCTTGTTCGTGTGTTGATTATGTCTGTTTCGTTTTTCAGGGTTGCCGTGGACTGAGGATGAGCGCAGGTCATTCTTAATAGGTTTGAAGAAGATGGGAAAAGGTGGCTGGAATGGGATTTCTAAGAAACATGTGCCCACTAGGACCCCAACTCAAGTGGCTTGCCATGCTCAAAAGTATTTCATCAGAGTGACCGCCACAGAGAAGAAGAAGCGTCGTTTGAGCCTTTTTGACATCCCCTTTGAAGAACCAGTACTCCATCTCTTTTTCGATCTCAATTTCCTTCCTAGAATAAATGCGTTATTGTTCATTATCTGACTGCATTTTTATTTTTTTAACAGACTCCACTCCCACAAGCTTCTCAAGCTTCCCCTGCTTCACCCTTAGATAAAGCTTCAGAAATCTCAGAACAGGTAATTTTGCTTCCCTGTGAAATTTTATTTTTTAAACACTTGTTATATTATTATTTGATATAAGAAATCTAATAGCTGCTATTGTTATATAGGTTAGTACCAACCTGGTTGCACCTTTGAAGAACATTGGCGAAATCCAAGGAAAGGTAAGCCGTATATCTTCTTTGAAGTTTTGGAGCTATATGTGAACTTATCACCAGTGCCTTTTCTTGATATATATAATTTCTAATCTTATAGGCTATAGTTATAGCCTAGCACATCAGGCCAAGTTGCAGCCTCTGAGAAACCCCCGCTTTTGCTCATGGCTGGAACTTATGTTCCAGATTTTTGTGTAATGCCATACATGGTAAGAGGATATTATTGCTGCCATTTTCATTTTAATGGTATATTTACATCTATTGGAGAACTTCTTTCCATCATTTGCCTATTATGCAATTTCAGCTTGGTAGAAGATCTCGGGAGAGTCAATTGCAAATGCTTTGTCATTAATTAATCAAACATCATCTATTCATCTTCTTAATATAGGCACTTCAGTCTAATTTTTTTAGATTTTAGTACATGTAATCTGTGAGCTGAACTCTCTCTTTAAAGCTTCTGCTTCCTTAGTTGGGGATGGGAGTTAGGGGCCTAGATGATGGCTTATCTGCATATGAATCTCTCGATACACACAGTCAAATACATGCGGACAAAGACAATCTTGTTTTTTAGACAAACTATAATCTGTCACTATCTGCCTAATCTCCATGCTGAATGAAACCTGAATGGCTTATAGTTTTATGCTGATATGTTCCCATGCTCATTGCTTATGCACAGGTTGGAGTCCCTACCATTGGACAGAGCTTCCCTGCAGCTAAGGTTGTGCCAGCAGTATTCTTTCCTGCAATGAATTGTCCAAAGCCACCATGCTTATCTCCAGAGTAGTCGTGGAAATTTTTCCACAATACAATTTTAAGCTTATTTTGTCTGCCTTCTGATTTTATCAGCCATATGAAATACTATAGGTTTAAGCTATTTCTGTTTTGCATTGGTGAAAGTTTTGGCAATCCTTTTAACTTTCCGTCTTTATGTACTTCAAATTATGCTCAAGATAGTTATGAGAGAACAAAAATTTGCAGCCTTTTATTTTACTTGGTCTCGTCACTGTTACCACATCTACTCGTGGTTTGAATTTTGAACTCTCACTTTACATCCCATAATTTGTTCTCGGAACATTTTTTTTTTGTGTGTTTAGGAGGATAATTTGTACCGGACATTAGTACGGTGCAAATTTTGGACCATTAGATCTTTTAAAATAAATCTGATTGTCACAATTTCCTTTTCCCCTCTCCTCTTCTCTCTGTCCCTTTCCCTTTTCTCTCTCCTCCCCTCTCTCCTTTTCCCCTTCTTTTCACAATTCCCTTCCCCCCCTCTCCTCTTCTCTCTCCTCCCTTTCCCTTTTCTCTCTCCTCTCTCCTCTCTCCCCTCTCCCTTTCCCCTTCCCCTCTCCTCTCTCCTCTCCTCTGTCCTCTCCGTTCCTTTCTCTTTCCCCTTCCCTCTTCTCTTCTCCTGTTCTCTCTCCTCTCCGTCTCTTTTTTTCTTTTCTCTTTCCACTCCAATCTAGTTTGTTATTGATTCTTGTAGCTAAACTCGAAAAAACAAGTTCAAATGAGCATAGAGAGAAATAGTGTTAACAAAGAAATATATGCTGAGACAAAGTATTTAAAGAGACCATTGCATATTCTTCAAAGAAGAAAAAAAAGGAAGTTTCTAAGATAATTTCATTGAACGAGGAATGAAAGTTTAAAGAAAAACAAAGTTAATGGACCGCCAAGAACAAATAATTTGGTCTGTTATTAACTTGGTGTTTGGTAAAACAGGGAAAATATGTAGAAAAAAGATTAGAGGAAGAATATGAAGATGGAGAATATTAGTGAGGATCCGAGGATAGTGAAAGAGAGAAAGGGGAGAGAGAAAGGGACAGAGAAGAGAGAGGAAAGGGGAAAAGGAAAAAGGAGAGGAGAGAGAAAAAGGAAAGAGACAGAGAGGAGAGAGAAGAGGAGAGGGGGGAAAGGGAATTGTGACTATCAAATCTGTTTTAAAAAATCTAATGGTCCAAAATTTGCACTGTACTAATGTCCGGTATAAATTATATCAGACCTCCCCCCAATCCGAATAGTTTTAGCTATGGCTCCATTCCCCCTCCTTTTATGAATAAAATTATGCACCTAATATACCCAATTTTAGATCCACATGCATGATACGGATAACACTGGACATGCACATACTATTAAACCAATTAATAATACGACGGAAAATAATTCATATGTCAATAAATTTATGACAAAATTAAAAATAATTCATATGTCGATAAATTCATGACAAAATTAAACTGTGACTTCGGTAATTCTCTCCTATCCCATGCATCCACATGTGGATGTCATATGTCAGGTACTTAAAATCGACATAAAACTCTAATACGAATATATGAATGACCTCTGAAACATTTACTTTAACATATGTTGGTATTTAAAATCGACATAAAACTCTAATACTAATACGAATATATGAATGACCACCGAAACATTTACTTTTATTTAAAGAGCATAATATTTATAGTTTTGTCATAGTAAAGCTAGATATTACAAACAATTCAAACAGTACAAGCAAGCAATCCTTGTGATTTTGATCAGGGCTTTCCAAATCAAATAAGACTTGAAAGAATAGGACTTCAAATGGCTTACAAGACAACTAATATAAAAACCAAATACATGAAGAGGCATAGAGGAGGTGCTGCTCATCTTCTCTGATTGGAAATCTGGCCGAAGATGTTTAGTCTTGAACCCAAGAAGCAGCCAACTAGGAAGAGCAGCAGCCAGCCTTCTGGGTGACAGGTTGCCCCCGTATCTGCACTGTTGGCGGTTGTGCATTGTTCATTGCAGGCTGACTAGCCATTCTGCAGGAATTGGAGAGGTGATCATATAAGAGCAGTTATAAGATAGCACGAAAGACTATACAGGGGTAAGACAGAAGCAGTGCGCATATCAAATATTCTTGATGTTTTAAGCAGAAGACTTCTGGAAATTGCAAGCTCGAGTGAATATGGAAAGATCTAGATAGGGTAAGAATCCTAGCTAGATTGAAACTGCTTGATGAGACCTGTGCAACAAAATATCCCAAACAGCCTTTTTCCTTAGATGAACAGGGGAGAATTTTTTTTGTGTGTGTGTGTTTGTTGGGGGGGGGGGGGGGTGGTTCAGGGACAGAACCAAAAAATCTTTCAAGAAGTCTTTGAAAATGAACACCAAGAAATTGCAACTTTTTCGATATGTTAAAAAACTTTAATTTCATAACTCATATCAATAAGGACCAATTCCAAAATTTGTCTCTGGTGGGGGCGGAAGAGAATTAATTTTAATAGTAGCCCCCTTCAAGGAATACATACGATGCATGAAGTGCATCAGTTTGCTCCATTAAAAGCTATTTTAAATTTATTATTTAGCAATATTGTTATGTAAAAATACACTGTCCTATATAACGTACCGATTCTTTATGTCAGCAGCCATTGCCATGAAAGCCTGCTCAACATTAGTAGCGTCTTTGGCACTGGTTTCCATGAATGGAATGCCAATTTCATCTGCAAACGCCTTTGACACCAGAGAAACACAGCTGATTTTAGATTTCCACAACCTACTAAAAGGATACTCCCCTGTTCCAAAAACAGAGTCCAATTTTGACTTTAAAATTTCAATTTCGAAATCCTAAAGTTTAAAATTGGGACCATTTTCGTAGAACGGAGGTAGTCTAACACTAGCAAACATGCAGTGAACTTTACCTTAGCTGTTTCGTAGGACACAACTCTGTTTCCGGTAAGATCAGACTTATTTCCAACAAGAAGCTTGTTAACATTTTCACTTGCATAGCGATCGATTTCACTCAGCCATTGCTTAACATTGTTGAAGCTCTCTTCGTCTGTTACATCATAAACTATCTGCCAGAAATGCCCAATGTCAAGATGAAAAATGAAAGCAAGAGAAGAAAGAAAATTCAAATTACATAAGCTACTTAAAAATATTTTTGAAATAGGTGAAGCATGCACCCAAGCATGGGATCGGAAACAGTAACCTCAAGGTTATTCCTTCAAGATCTTTGCCATTTCACCAACACCACCAGATATTTTAAGAACAATAACATAATGTCCAAAGAGATACGAGAATTGGAAAATCATACTATAATTCCATGTGCGCCACGATAATAGCTACTAGTTATTGTCCGGAAACGTTCTTGTCCAGCAGTGTCCCACTGCATGTCCATCAAAGAAAAGGGAAAAGATCCGTATCAATGATAGAGAAATATAATGACAAACTTAATGTTGTTCGATGACTTTATTGGTTATCCCAATGATACATTATCCCTCCAAACACAATGATGCTATTAGCATTGAAGTATATATAATATATGTGTAATTATACATATATGAATAGCATTTAAGCAATTCCCATTTACCAAATTTGCACAAAAAAATGGCACTCCAACATGTGAATTACTTTGGAAAATATATAAGCCAAACAAATAAATTAATGAGTCCTGCTAGGTATTGCGCCGAATTACAATTGCGAAGCTTATCAATACATGAGATTGGTAGGAATTATAAGAGGGCCCCATTTATTACACATCTCTCCAAAAATATTACCACTAAGACTTATCTACGTAACTGATAATCAAAAAGTCGACATAAACATTCGCAACATACATCATTTTCCTAAATTAATAGAATTGCTAAAGTAAATGTATATTAGGAAGTTGAAGTATACAGAAGCTGGATAATGCTTCGACAATTTGGATCTTTGTTGAGAAGCAGTAATAATATTTTAGGCAACATCTTACAGCTAGCGAAATGATTGAAATTCGTAAATAAATTGAAAATAAGGGGAGAATCCTCACAATTTGAAGTTTGAGAGTCTTCCCATCTTGCTCCACCGTGCGTATTTTCTGCAATGCAACCATAGAAATAGAATTAATTTAAACAAAATTCCAGATTAAAGTGCATATAACGCACAAATATTAAATACTTACGAAGTCCACGCCAATTGTGCTAATATAACTGTCCAGGTATGAATCATCCTGTATTAAGATGTATATTAAGTGCCAGTGTCAGTGAAAGCACATTATGTATTTCATCATAAATGATTGAAACAACAAATTAAGATTGTGATAAACGAGTGTGCGGTAAACTTCGAGTTCACCAATATTGCCAGAGACTGGCACATCTGAATCAATGTCACTTCCATAACCGTGTCATGAATATAAAATTCCAAAATTTACCCACTTTAGGATACTATCCAATTACATACTATTCAAAAAAAGTTTGAATTTAAAAGTTATATTAAAGAAAGAGGAAAATGATAAGCAAAGGATGAGAAACGCTTCTGTAGAAAAGTAGAAAAACGCAAAGCCCTTTAATAGAGGGCTGCCTATCAAACCCTCTGGCCTCTGCAAATGTATACATGAAATTCCAACAAAAAACCCATCGCTGAAGACCACAAAGAAGTCAGTAAAGTGTCTAGTTATAGTACTACATTAAAAGCCAACTTAAAGTAGTCTTCTACCAACTAACTGCTTACGAGTGAAGAACTAAGCTGAGTTCCCCACCCTCTCGCTAAAGTCAAAAGCTGAATTATATTTAAATTTATCACTGGGTATGTGAGATAACTGAAAAGTTGAGGCTCCAAAAAGCTACACTACTCTTTCTCTATTGGACCACACAATTAATCGCCCTTGACTTGATTTGATGGAAACTTCTAATTTCAACAGCAAGACTGGATTTAATTAGCCAGAAAACTACGACCTGAAGTTATGTCCACCAGACATATGAGCTTGTTCTTCTCCTCAGCAGCAGCGAGTAAACAATAATTGAAAAAAAAATATAATCAGAACCGTATGATCTCCTTTAACTTTTTTTTTAGCTGAAACAAAACACCTTAACTGGATAATAAAAGTTTTTGTTTCCAATAGCCATATGTTCACATGAGAGAGAGAGTACACTTTATTTTTTTGTAGTTGAAACAAAACACCCTAACTGCATAATAAAAGTTTTTGCTTCCAATAGCCATATGTTCACATGAGAGAGAGAGAGGGCATAAGAAATAATCCAATTAAAATCAAGTCCAATGAGCAATTCATTTTTTTAAAAGGTAATATCCATCAATCATACATTCATCATAATAGACAAAGAGGAAGCCCCAGATGTGCTTCAGACAGTAAGATATAGAAAATTATCCAGTGAGCAGTACATTATTCTAAAGAATAAGAGGAATGGCACTCAAACAGCTTACAGCAAATCTCAGAAGAAGACATGATTTGCCAACTCCAGAATCCCCAATCAACAATAATTTGAATAAGTAATCACTGCAAAGGAAATTTTAAGTATCACATCAAACTGAACTCTAAGGGGAAAGGCCTGCACACATGGTGTAACAGATTCAAATAGTCCTTGTTAAAAAACATTAACTTGTTGTGAAGATTGCAGCAACAAAGTTGTGCAAAACTACTTCAAGCAGTATGAATTAACCTGCAAATTTTCTATGAAATGCTCAGGCAAATTGTCAAATAGAATGGAAATAATGAGAACATTATGGACAGTGGACTAAAGCCTTCACAAGTATTGAAGATATTTTGCTCCATTATAGTTTCTGAGATATCAGACTCAGCATGGCCCAAATAACCTTTGGCATTATATTCACAGAAAACTTGAAGTTTAGTTGTGGAAAGGAATTCTAATACTACAATTTCCCTCATATATACAGCTCATATTTCAAGTCCGTAGTTGGAGAACTCATTGTAAATTGTAGGTGTGTGCTCGCCAATCCTTAGAGATGGACATTGCAACACAAACTTAGAGAAGGAATGAGACTGGAAATTTTTCACAAGGGCTTCAGTAAGTAGCTAATTTTTTCTTCCTCTACAACCTCAAATTCGCTTCACACAATGGTCTGTGGCTAGTATGACATCCATAATCCATATCTTGCACTCTTCTTAACCATTTAAGACTCTATGCACCCCTCTTTCCCTCCCAATCTCACAATTTCCCCAGTGGAAAGGAGAAGAAGATATATATATATATATATATATATATATATATAGTGAGAGAGAATGAGTTGCAGGGGGAAGGAGTGGGTACTAGCATAATGGAAAACTTATATTGTTATATTCACGTTTAAAAGGATAAAATGTTATGAACAAGGAAAAGGCCTTAGGAAAGAGCTTGTGTGGTACATCCCTCAGCAGCTTGCACTTCTAGTGCCAGCATCAATATTGAATATGCCAAGCATGTACAGTATCATACTTGAGATAGCATTCTTCAGTGATAAAAATTGGTAATCCTGACATTTGAGAGCTTGAAAGAAGGAAAAATATAAGCATGATGAAATCATTGTCCACACTCCACTGGAGGAATAATATAATGCCATTAATGACTATTTCAAAAAATGCATGCTCTGCATTCTCGGCTAGTAATTTTTATATGCTACAAAAATGTGGTCTTGACAATATGCCCAAAGTTCCTCCAATGATATTATTTACTCCTCCACACATTTCTCAATTCTCATACATCTTCTAATGCCTTGTAATTTAGCTACCCACAACATCTAATTATCAACAAATTTACCCAAAAATCGGGGGAGAAAAGCCTATGATATACTAATTGACTGTGCAATAACTTCGCCAAGAATCCTAATGTATCAAGCATTTCAAATGAAGCAAGTAAAAACAATAAAATTAATCTGTAATCAGCTAGGACTAAATCCGGCAATTTTTTGTCTTTTATTTTAATTTTTTTTATAGCTTTTGCATACATTTTGGTGGTGCAATTTACTGAATAAAAGAGTAGCTATCATTACCCAAAGCATTGTAATGATATAAAATCAGTAGCAGGTAGAGAAAAGAAGGTTTTTTTTTTTTTTAAATAAAGTCCCACTTCCAATTCCATGTATGAAATCAAATATACGCATAATATCACCACAATTCCATTAATTTATTTCTACAGCATTAATCAGCATTAAAACTTAAAAGCAAGTATATGGGTAATATGCAACCGATATTATGTCAATTTTAAATGCTGACCAAACTGGGGATATATTGTCAACAAAAAATCATACTAAATCTCCATTAAAATTCCTTCAAAAATATAAACTCAATTAAAACAAAATAAATGAAGATCTAATTGCTTGGACACCTAAAGTACAACAAAATAAATGATATTTCTGAGGAAATATACGATGGGAAAAACCTACTTCTGTTAAAGAAATACAAAAAAGGAAAGAGGGACAAGCTCCTCACTACTCAGGATTCGTGATGTATTTGCTGATAAATTAACTGAGTCAACAGTGAAGGAGCCGGAGCTACTCCTTCCGACGACCGCAATTAGAGCGTGTAATCGGATCTTCGCCGGTGAATGTACGAAAGATACTTTCTAAAATCACCTTCTGTTGGGATAAAGTTCTGGTATCACTCGAAAATCGAAATGCTATTTTTCGGAGTTTATTAATGTATAGAGACGTAGCCACCGACGGACGGTCAAGGGATTCGCCTGTCATAAAGGGCTGTTCGACAATGATTATTTTTAAGATGACGACTTATAAGTAAAACAAGAGCAGTACTATTCTTAAACTTATTTTTAATACTTGATTTTTTTAATATAAAAGTAAAATAGGAGCACATGTAGAATTATTAAAAATACACGTGATAATATTATTTTTCAGTGTTTGATACCTATTTGACTCCTAAATTATAAATTAAATTAAAATAAGTTTTAAATATATTTAATTAAAATAATTTATAAATTAAAATAAACTATGAAAATTACTTAAAAAAGGAGTAAAAGAGTCTTTATATTTATTTACACTTATTTATTTTAAAACGAGTTATAAATCTTTTTGAGAAGTAATAAATTTTTACTTCTCAAAAATTACTTATAAATCAAAAAATAAATCACATACGAACACTCAAAAATCAAAAACTGCTTATAAAATATTACCGAACATGCCCTAACACTATTTTATGAGTATTAAATTTGAATTTAAATAGTAAATAAATTAAAAGAACATAAATCCTATAAGTTTTCTTTTATATTAAGAGAAAATAACATATAAAATTTAAGTTTTACATCTAAAATATTATTTTATCTTTACGTTAATGTTTTTGTTGCGTTTGTAATATAAAAGATATGATAAAAATTATAAAAGATTTAATTATATTATCTAGTTTTTTGTCAGTGAAAAACTTTGATAAAGAAAAATGATCTTCAAATTTTTCATCAATTTATATTATTCTCTCTTTCTTAACAAAATTTATTAACAACAAAACTAAATAAATTAAATCAAAAACTTAAATTTTCCTTCCATTTAAAACTCACTAACACATAATATGTATCCCCCTCACTCTCTATTGTTTCTAGAAATTAAGTTAATTAATACCCCCACCATTTTTCTAAATAATCCTCGATTCGTTTAATAAGAAGAGTCTTATTAAAAAATGTGCAAAGATTTTCATTTGATTACGAATTTAATGATATATTTGTTTTAGTTATACTTTTGAAATAATAAATTGTTAATATAGCATTGTGGTAGGATGATAAAATTATGTTGATAAATTTAAATTAAGATATATATTATGTCTTTTTATACAATGTAGAATTACTAAAACATAAATTATTAAAAAGAAATTGATATTTTCACAAGTAAAAGTGTTAGTTCCACAAGTTTCATCTCACATGAATAGTAAATAGACCTCACACTCAAATAAGAAAACTTGCAAAAATATCAAATTTTACTTGTGAAAATATTAATTTTTTATTAAAATAACAAAGTGAGAATCTCCTAAACGAAAGGAGTATAATGCGTGTTAAAAATTTATAATAATATAATATTCGAATGTTGAAATTAAAAAATTTAAGGTATGGAACTCCTGTTTCTTGTGTTTTACAAGAAAAGGCGCTAGTTTGTAGGATGTATAAAAAAATAATATTGGAACAAATAAAAGCGCATAATTAAGCTTTTATTAAAATGGATTTGTGGGAAAAAAATGAGAAATGAAAATGATCAAGGAAATGAATAAAATTAAATATTTTTTAGATTTTTAAAAAAGAGTTCGATTTCTTTTAATGGTAATATAAAGTAACACATGCAAAATTATTACCAATATAATGCATGTAACTCTCTCTCCCTCTTTAATAACATGGTTTTGTTACGTAGATTATTGAAATTTTAGAACTACTACATAAGTTTTAATAACCAGAAAGATAATTAACAGTGGCACTTAACCCCAGACCCCAGTCCCTAACATGGCCGGCCCATTAGTGAAGCCACTTAAGCAATGGCTTGAGGCCTCCAAAATTGAGAAGCCCCCAAAATTTTAATAATTCATATATGTTAGAGCCCATTAAAAAAATTCCAAAAAATAATTCTCAACAAAACAGTAGCTATAAGTACAATCATACAAGTTTAATCAATAATTTTGTATCTAAAAGAGCAAGAAAAATGAAATTCTAATTTTAAAAAAATATCATAAATATTAATTTAATTTAGTATTGAATGGTTAAAAAAAAAGAGCCCCAATTTCAGATTTGGCTTGAAGCTCCCGAAAAGTTTGGACCGACCCTGGTCCCTAATATGTACTATCACGTACTAATTACAAAGCAGAGTTACATACGTATTGGTTAATGATCGATAATCATAAACCAATAAAGATACTTGAATTAAATCTGCTACCATATATATATATATATTATATATATATATATAATATATATATCTCTTCTGGTACATTACGTACTTTCTTTCGAATCTTATACTTAATTAATTTGCTGAAATTTAAAAGAAATATGAATAACCACAAATCTAAATTAATAATTAGAATTAAAAGGTAATTCTCAGCAATTAATTAATTAGAAAAGAAAACTGAAAAAACAACCAAAGAAAGTTATATCAAGGACTTAATTGTTTCTGAAGTAAGTTTAGAGGACGTCTACGATCTTCATCATCATAAGCTTGTTGTTTAATTAGCTGAATGATCCTGCAGTAGTACGTACATGATCTCCCAAATCTAAGTCTTGTAAAACAGTTCCTCTTTGGGTACCATCGCTATCAATGTCACCTTCAAGTGTCAATCCTTCTATTCTTGCAGCAATTGAATCTCCTTTCATCGGCAGATCAACGTCTGCATGCATGCATGTTAATTCAATTCAAATTAATGACTATACAGATCCATCGATATATATATGTACAGATAGATAGTATAATTCTTATTTATTTATAGTGGTATACATAAAATTCTATAATATTTTTAATATGAGAGTCGTTTTAATTTGTAGGACGGAAGGAGATCAAATAAATTAGGGAAGAAGTTTGGAGTAGTAATGGTAGATACATACATACATACAGACACACACACACACACACATATAGAGAGAGACACACACACACCTGGATTTGAAACGAACCAGAGGATGAAAGCACATAAAAGGAGGACAAAAGGGATGAGATGAACGGCATTTTCAGCAAATTTAAGACGAGCTTTTTCTTTCTTAGCCACCTCCGACAGTGGCTCATACTTTGGCAACTCATTATTATTATTATTATTATTTGTACTTTCCAATGACAAAGCTCTCACCGGTAACACCTTTGACGACGACGATGATGATGATGATGCCGGTGCCGACGACTTGAAGTATTCATCGGGTACTCGGGTTGAGCTCACGGATCTATACATGATAATATCTTTCTTAATTTCTTATTAATTGGAAGATCAGAGAATTAATTAAGGAGCTGGTACTTTCAAAAAGAGTTTAAGGGGAGAGAGAGCAGTTTTATCGGGGGCCCGGGATCAGTGCTTAGATTTTGGAATAATTAGTTTCGTCTATATATTGGTGTATATAATTCCATCTATATATATATGGTTCCTACAAGTGACACGAGTTTATTAGACTTTTTCTACTTTTTCTCTGGGTACAAATTGATAAACACATGCAATATACTAATAATCCTACAGTGTCCAAATTAATTTGCAAGTCTAATCCTTGATTTGATAACTGTTTTTACCTTTTATTTTTGTTTTCATAAATTTATACTTTTATTTATTTTCATTAGTAAAAATTTAATAATTTTATTCAAATGTGAGTTTTATTTATTTTTATGAAAAGGTAGAGTTTAAAATTTTATTGTTAACTAACAAGGTTCGATGCCTAGATCTCATTAAAATTAGAATGACTCCTCGAAAAAACATTTTTTTTAAATTTTTTTTTCAATCTTTTTGCTGTCAAATTGAATTTTGCTTCTACTTTTTTCAATGCAGAAACAATTACAAAATATTATTTTCTGCTTTCGACTTCAAAAAACAAATAAAAGTAGAAACAAAAAAAGATTAAAGAAAATATACAAATACACAAACATACATTCATCCTGATAGATAGCATTATACAAATAAAGAAAATACATGTAGACAAAGATTAAAGTTTTCATATATAATTGTATATTTATAAAAGGTGTCTAATCCTAGCTTTAAATTTAACAATCAGATATTGCAAAATAAATTGATTAGATTAATGTCAAAGTAA
Source organism: Aralia elata (assembly GCA_034770075.1). NCBI lineage: Eukaryota > Viridiplantae > Streptophyta > Magnoliopsida > Apiales > Araliaceae > Aralia > Aralia elata. Next base: position 108,021,354 of record CM068385.1, on the reverse strand, counting down.
AGTTTGAGATTTCAACTTAAAAACATTAATTATTTTTGTAAGAGCAGATTCTATTTTAATTAGGACAAACAGAGTATTCAATAGATATATGGGTGTAAGGGAGGGGGTAGCGCGCCTATTAGGACGTGAAAAAAATCAAGCAAACAACACACAAAAACAAACATTAATTATTTGAGCTCGAGTCTCAATGAAGCTCTTCCCTTCAGCAATATCAAAAAATCCCTGAAGCTGCTTTTCTAGCTACTTTTTCGGATGCTTTTCGTCGACAAGCTCTTTTGCGGGTTCCATTTTCTCATCCATTCCCAAACTATGAAGACAAGCAATGGAGATCCTAGTCTCGTCGCGATTAAGCGTAACCCTATGTACCACACTTTTGTACAAGCAATTGCTTAATTAGTACCCCAAGATGGTCACCGACACGGACATGTAGGGCCCTGTGAATGTCCGGCACCACCCTCCACGCGCCGTCACGGGAGTCCAGTATTTAAAGCCCTTGGGAGCCGTGTAGGACAATGTTGAAGCAACTGTTGTCGGAATGTGGCGGCAGCCCTAATGACAGGTCCGGCTGAGGGCACGGCGGATAACAGTTAATGGCCATCACTTGCATTCCCTCCTCCATTTTGTCACGTAGATATGTTGGACCAATGCCAAGGCTCTCAGTGATTGCTCCCATCATTTCCATGGCTAATTTGTTCACCTCTATAGCATATTGCCCCATCTTTTCTCTGTGGTTATGTACATCCAAACGTTTAAAATAATATTGTTATTTTAAATTATCCGTAAAAGTTGCATGACTAATAATTTAGCAAAAAAAAAAAAGTTGCATGACTAATATCACCAAAATAGACTAATTAAAATGTAAAATTGTACCATTAATTTATTTACTTATAATGTTTTCATCCATTATTTGGGAATTATTAAAAACCCTCCATCATATAATTAATTAGTTATGCAAAATTATTTCATTTGATTTAGTTTTGTACAACTAATTACACATTAAAAACAATTATTTTACACTAATAATTGTTGAAGGAGATACTTGCTAATTAGTAAAATTTAATAACAAAAATATTACACTAGCATAAATACATGGGACAAGTTTTCATTTTAGTTATCAAAATATGAATTATGACATGCTCTATCCGCACGTCGTCTAGAGATGAGAGTTCATCATACGTATTTGATATTATTATTAAGACATATACATTTATCCACATAATACAACGACATACGTGCGTACGTGTATGTACATAGATTTATATATATACGTCTACATGTAATAAATGTATGGATACGATATAATTGGATGCACCTATGAGCGGGAGAAACGAAAATGCAGTCGATTATGTGTATAAACTAAAAAGACAGAAATGAGGCATGACGTTAGATACCGCCCACCATATATATATATATATATATATATATATATATATATATATATATATATATATATATATATATATATATATATATATATATATATATAGCTGAAACCATGTTTTTTAAGGCGGCCCCGTAATTTGTTGTGCCGGAAATTAAAGATTATTATATATGGTATAGTTGGGGATTGTAAATGGGCCAAATGGCTATATATCAAGTAATCATATAAAATATATTATTATATGTAAAATTTGCAAGATTCCATATTGTATAATGACGAAAGAGTGTGAAATTAATTAACGTACCTGTAATCAGGTGGATTATTAGGCCACTGTTCAACCCAGTTGTTCAAGGGATGAGCATAATGCTTGAGAAAAACCCTCCAAAACTGGACCTTGTTCACTCCATCTTTCAAGCTCGTCCCATATCGAACCGGTTTGTGAACATTGTTAGACATGAACTTCACCTTCTCCGTTGTCGGCAGGTTGAAGAAACCGAAGGCCGTTTCAAGAGCTCCATCTAATACTGATTGAGCTATTCCATGATTGATTATCTTGTATACGTACGTTATAAAATATTGCGTGTAGAAGGAAAAATATATGGAAAACTTAGTACGCATATAATAAGAAATTAAGAATACTATCGGTTGCAAATATAAAAACATTTTCTTTTGCATTTCACTCATCGATCATTGTGCTTAGAGGAAGTATCGGTCATGCATGCATGATACGTCTGTTTAGTTATAACATTAGAATGAGAATGAGAATGAGAATGAAAGATAATGAACATTCTTATTTATATGTTTGGTCAGAACAAAAAACTACACGATTTTGATTGATCGAGGTTTATTTTAAGTTTGTCGATTGGAATATTGGAATGGTCAATCTTTATCATCCTGATAGAATAAACATTCATTTAAACATATGTTTGTTACGGCCTTTAAGGTGGCATGCCGATAGGGTGTGTTATGTGCGGCAGCTTGGGGTGTTGTGTGGCATTGTGCGATAGCTTGGGGCGCTGTGCAGCGATATGCAATAGATTGGGGTGTGCGGTATTATTCGACACTGAGTGATCTTAGACAACATGCACTGATACACAGGACTGCAGGGCAGTGTGCACATGGACAGTGCATGGGCGCACTTACTGGACAACGACACATGGCAGCGAGTTGTGGCATTCAGGCTGGCAAGATAGTGCGTGACACTCGGGTGTTTGGTGCGTTAATACATGGCATGGACATGTTATGACCGTGTCAAGATAAGACATTGTGAATAGAAGACTTAGGCGTAATGCTAGGCAAAGGGTGCCAAGACATGTGATATTGAACTTGGCGTATGTTTGGCTAGACCAAAGACTAAGAGGGCAATGGCTTGGTGACACAAGATGATATGTGGGTTGAACGTGGGGCATGACATAGGCATGAGTTTGGCATGCCTATGCATGGTATGGACTGACGCCCAACATGCAAGGCTGATGCACGTTAAGGCAGTCAGAGTGGATTGGCGTACACATGTGATATAAGCTACGACTTGGGCTGGGCCAAGGAGCGCTTGAAGTGTAGTTTGGTGTGTCAGATTGCACAAGGCAAAGGGAGAGCGTATCAGGAAGTTAGGGCAGCAGTTGCAAACAACAGGCAAAACAGTTGTGGGCAGTTACTAGCAGTTAAGAAGTTGCCAGATAATAATATGTTGTTGTGACACATGCGTGCTTGGTTTGAAGACTTGTAGACACTGTTGGCATTTGAATTAGTCATAGGCAGTTGGGGAACTGTCACTCTTTTGTTGACAAGACCTTATTGGTATAAACCTCTTGGTAGTTAGGGGTGTTAACCACTATAAATGCTGGACATTGCAGGCAGAAAACACAAGGAGTGTTTTTGCACATTTGTATGTCTTAATCGGTGTAATTTCTAATTTATTGATGAGTCCCCGTAATTGTGTGTGTTTGTCTATATTTTTGTGAGCTTGTTACACGTGCTGTGTGCTTGGTTTATATATTGTATATAGGCAAATTCGTGGGTTGATTATGGACAATTGTGACAGTGAACCGGTGTAACATTTAGTCAAGCACTGGGTAACAACCAAGTAAGCAGGCGGCATATCGAATTGTTGGGCAACGGGCGTATAAAGAAGAAGCACGTTGCACAAAGACTGTTGGTGACATGAGTTGGTACTTGGGGTTGGAGCTGATTAGTGAGTGAGATAGTTGGTACTTGGGGTGTCAACCTTTTATTGCACTCCGGAATTTCGCACTACTTTTACGAGTAGGTGCCACTTGTCTCAATTAATTTGGTGACACCTTCAATATGTTAGGTTATTGCAACTTGCCCAATATTTCCAGCAACAATAAGGGGTCTAATTTCAACTTTTATGAAATCTGACATAAAATAAAAACTAAAAAGATTCAACTTTTTTGGAGTGGGTCACGATCCAGATGCATATTTTTTTATTTAAATTTCTGTTTGTTTCTCCTTTTTCTGTTCAAATCTCCAATGACATTGCCAAGTAGTCCTGCAGGGTCTGTTTATGCCAGTTTCAAACTACATGATCAGACTTTAAATAATAAACTTATTCTAGAATACTATTCCCTTCATTACACAAAAAAAAAAGTGTCTCATATTGATGATTCATCAAATTTTGAAATTTAAAATATAAAGGTAATAAGTATTTAAAATTAAAAAAATACTTTTTAGTAATCTAATTAGATAATTATTACTATATGTCCACAATAAAAAAAAAATCGATATAATCATATAAAAAAATATCAATTATCAAAGTAAAAAGTGTCATTTTTCAATTGTATTGTTTTGTTGGAGTTGAAGTTGAGAGCCGATAATAAGTACTGGCCAGAACCAGACCGTGTGGGGGCGGCAAGAAGTGGAGATTGTGATATGGGAAATGAATGAACAATACATACACATGATATACTTTAGTTCACCACTTCAAACCAGAAAGCCTTGGCATCTTCTCTCTCTCTATATATATATTATCTTGTTCGATCAGGTCACTTAAAAATTCTACTCCCATCCTCATCACAATCTATCACACCAACTATATATTCAAAGATAGATAGATAATTGTACTCGATCGATCTTTTACAATTCTGCAGGGTATATTAATTACTTACTTGAGTCCGAGTGTTTTATTTGTTTGTGATTCTTGATTTGAAGATTAATACGAATTAATTGGGAGTATAAGAGAAGTAAATACATAATTCTTATCAAATCAAATAAAAGATGTGAATAGATCATAGATAATATAAAAATAAAACAGACTACCATGCATTTTGACTGGTAGAATGCAGTCCACGTAATGCACAAGTAGTTCTTCTTTTAAATTGTTTGCATTTCATTCGATTTCATCTAATATATCAATTATTTGATCTTAATAATAAACAAATTGTGTTAATAAATAATTGATGTTATTAAAATTAATTTTATAAAAATTTAAAATTATAAAAAATATTTTGACTGTTAATTTTTTTTTTAAAATAATCATATATAAATGTGGAGTATATAATTTACTTATAATAATAATAAGTAATATAAAAATAAGGAAGTTTCTCCATAGTCTCCATATAACAACTTCCATTTCAATATTTCATTACCTTTCCCAGATAACTAAACTGAACACGTCACTGATTTCACAAAAACAAAAAAAAAATGCTCCTCATCCGAACCTCTTCTTCTCCTTTACCCTCTTCTTCTCTCTCTCCTCTCGTCTCTTCACTTTCTCTCTCTAAACCCAAATCCGCACTCTTCCCCCAAACCACCAGACATATATCCCTCCATTCTTCCCCAAAAATGAACTGGCTCGGAAAGCTAGGGTTCGGTACAAGAACCTCCATGGACCAGTCCAATTCCTCCTCAATTCCGCAGGGACCCGACGACGATATCCCCAGTCCGGGTCAACAGTTTGCTCAATTCGGAGCCGGGTGTTTCTGGGGTGTGGAATTAGCGTTTCAGAGAGTGCCGGGCGTAACCAAAACTGAAGTGGGTTATACTCAGGGTCTTCTTCATAATCCAACGTATAATGACGTTTGTTCTGGGACTACCAATCATTCGGAGGTTGTTAGGGTTCAGTATGACCCCAAAGAGTGTGACTATGGGAGCTTGCTTGATGTCTTCTGGGCTAGACACGATCCTACCACGCTTAATCGTCAGGTAAGCTTGTTTATTTTTGGGTGTGCCTTTAAAGGGTTTTTATTTTATTTTATTTTAATTATGGGTTTTTGTCTTTTTGGTTTCTTTTTGTCTTTTTTTTTTGGTTAGATGGGTTCGAAGATTTAACTTTTCATATCTGTGATAATATCGATGAATAATGAATTATTCATTAAGAGGGTTCTTGTTTTTCTTTGTGTTGAATTTTAATTTTTTTTATTTTTTTTATAGAAAAGATTGGATGTTCATAGGATTGGATCTTTTTTTTTAACAGCTTGATGGACTGACTATATGCACTTCAATTCATTCAGCCATCCATGGTTTTTATTTAGGGATAAGTATTCAAGATATCCATTATTCCACGTCAGATGGAGTATTCAATCATTCTTTGTTATGATAGAGTACTTGATGATAGAGTGTGTGTGGGCTTGAAGCACAACTTATCCTCATAATGTTGTAAAAGGAACTTTTGTTATTAAGATTCAAATTAGAAATTTGGAATTGCTTGGGCTATATGAACTTACTTATCTAAAGCTTATTCATATATTGGAAAAGAAAGAAAAGTAAATAAAAACATCTACTCATTTTATAACCTTTCATTTTTCTAAATTTTAAATGTACGTGCAGCGTATTTTTGTGGTATTTTTGCTCATAAAGTAGTGGCTTTATCAGTTCCTGGTAATATTTGGGGCATTGCAGTTTGCATATTAATCCATCCAATCCACAGTAATTTCCTATCTTGTTCCATGTAACAGAACAGTCATATTAGTGTCTGCTCTGTAAGCAATGAATTCTCACTTTCAATTTCATCCCACGTTCAATTCACCATAAAAAAGTCTGTTAGATTGGTGGAATGGATACGTCTTAAACTGTGATTTTGTTGTGCAATACAACCAGTATCCTGGCACGTGGATCGTATGGTGTTTGGTCCTGCTCGAAGTAGAACCCTGCTACCTAAGCTACATAATGTTGTTTTGCATTTTATTTTAGCAATAGGTGTATTAGGTAGTAATCAAGCAAAAACTAAAATTAGTTGGGGATACAGGAATGCTCCAAGTTGGTTCAAAGTGCGGTCTCACGCTCTTGAAGCTCTGACAAGGAGAGTTAAAATAATTGCTCCAACTGTATTAACCACTTCTCATTTCAAAACCTAACAGCTTTGTTATTCTGTGGGCAGGGGAATGATGTTGGAACACAATACCGATCTGGAATATACTACTACACGCCTGAGCAAGAAAAGGCGGCATTGGAGTCCTTGGAACGACAGCAGAAGCTCTTGAATAGGAAGATTGTAACTGAGATACTGCCTGCCAAAAAGTTTTACCGTGCCGAGGAGTACCATCAGCAATACCTTGCCAAGGGGGGTCGATTTGGTTTCAGGCAATCCACTGAGAAGGGCTGCAATGACCCAATTAGGTGCTACGGCTGAGTTAGATAAATTCCAGTATAAATGTGGATGTTTAAATTTCTGTTCAGAATATGGTTGTTTATAGGTTTGTGTTTATGCTTTCTACGAATGCTATATCTTAGCTTTTCTACTATATATACATGCTGGAAACTGCGGATATGTGCATCTTCTTGATGTAGAAAGTTTCAATTTCACCATCTTTGGATCAACTCGTGTTATGCAAGTGTTGGCACTGATACTATGTTCATATTGTCATTCTATGATAATTGAGCCCGGATTTCTTTATGTATTTATATATATTAAGCTGTACCCCATTCAACTTAGTTATTTACATTTTTTTTTAATTTTTTTTAATGAAGAATGATAACGACTTAACAAGCATTGAATATTTGAGTGTTTTACTAGTTCAAAAGTTTCCTCAACTGAAAGAACTACTTTTATATCAAGTCAATGCTGTCTTCAATCTGAACATCTAAAGAAATAGCTACCGGGTGCTAGACGGCTGTTCTTTCTAATTTGCGACTGCTTTTACTCCTATTCTATTTCACAAAAAGTCTAATGTGTTAATTTCCTCCCCCAAAAATAGAGTTCTTGATAGTATTACAAATCGTAACGAATCTCGATTTTGTTATCATAACTTTATTATCATGTTATCAGAATTAAATTAATAATTTATTATGTTCAAGAAATAGAAATATATATGAGGAACGCATCCTTTAGTACAAAAAATTAAAAATAAATGTGAAAAAGACGCTATTTGCGAATAATGCTCTTTTTTATGGGACAAAAGAAGTATTTTAAACATTTACTGTTATATACACGTAGTACAATATTATCGGGCGAAGATACACGGAATATATACGTACATTCCCTCGTGTTGATTCTTCTTTGGGGCAGATGTTTAAAGTCTTCCAACTTGTAAAATTGCATAATTTTATAAGAATATCCAAGACTAGATTACATTCTTAGACGTAATTTTTTATATAATATTTTTCTTATAACAAATTAAAATTTTAAAACTTAATGTTAGAAAATTATCAAAAAAAAAAATACACTTTCACTTCGAAAATTATAAGATTATTATTGATTTTTTTTTAAAATCCATTTTTTTAAAAAAAAGTCAATTGAAAATATTTTAAACTAAATTTTTTTGATAACACAAATTACAAAACAATTAATTTTATAATTAAAAGTATTTTTTAAATAATTTACAATGTTTATTATTATATTGACTAAAATTAATAAAATCTATATCAAGTTTAAAAACATCTTATATTAACTTTAAAAATTCGATAATTATCTTATATTTTATAGGAGAAGGAATATATTATATGTTCCAGACTGTACATACATGTTTTGTTATATTTACACTGTATTATGTAAAAATTTCAGTTCCATAATTATTTATTTATTTTTTTTATTTGTTTTAAAAAAAAAATCAAAAAAAAAAAAAAAAAAAGTCCCGCATTTTAACAAAGTCCGGGATCCCTCACCTGATCCGTGTTGTGTATATATATATATATATATATACATATATATTTGAAATCGCAAACCTCTTAATACGAGTAAAGATCTAAAAAGAACTCTTAAACAGAAACTGATTGCATTTGCAAGCAAATTCGAAAGGAATATCACACCAACCAAATATTATCAGAAATCCAAAAACACTCGTCCACTTTTAGATATTCAACCATTACATGTAGTTTAGACATTCTTCAGAATCTTTAGCTTCTCCTCACAGCACCTCTATGAATTTGGCATTTGTTCTCATATTATTTCCAATGAGTTCAAAATGGTTACAATTGAAAGGCAAAGCTAATTGAAAATTCTAACTAACAAGACAAAAAGTCTGCGCAGTTCAATTGGAAATAATAAAATGGTTTAACCACCCAGTGAGAAAAATACTAAGAGACCCGAGGTTCTCATTGAGTGGATAAAGTTACTCAAGCCCCCAAACAGGAAGAAGGGGTAGTACCATCAACTTAACCACTGTTAGTTGCAGTGCACAATTATGTCCCTGCAACAACAAAAAAAAATAAAAAATAATAATAATTAGTTCCTAAAACAAATTGATTAAAGTATTTTATAATACCTGACTATAAGATCTCTATGTTACTCGTACATCTGAATTGAATGCACTCATAATACTGCTACATTTTAACAACAAATGATCTAGGTTAGTAAAGACTGCTGGAGAACTCTTGTAGAACTAAGACCAAAGACCATGCAAAAGCAAAGACTGATATGCAAGCCTGAGCATCTTAGAGTTCCATAATGCAGAGTCTATACAAGTTCCATCTTAATTTAAGAGAGGAGGAAGGGGGAGAATCCTAACTTTCCTGGAGCTCCTTAACCCTATCATCATCACGACCAAAAAAGAGCGAGAGCCCATCCTCATCACAAACCGCTCATCAAATGCAATCTATACATGTTAAATTGATTTTATCACCAGTGAACATGCTTCTGTTCATTGCAAAATAATACTAACACAATTCTTAAGCTGGCTTAGTAGATATTCAGTTGCTGTTCTGTTAGATGGGATTCACTAAAAGTGTAGTAATCCAATATTTAGCAAGTTGACATCACACATCTCCAAGGTTCCTTACAAGCATAAAAGCCCTCAGCAAAAATAACAAACAAAAAAAAAAGTTCAAGCCAAATTCCTTCCGAGAAACTATAAACTCAATATCTGTCAAAGTGTACTTAAACTAAGACTCCATTATTTGTTTGAAGGTAGCAGCATATGTTGCAACATGAGTTTGACAGTTATATTCTGACCTATACTACCTCTTACATGCTATCTATTCATCGATAAGAGAATAAATCATTGATTAGCTGGCTTAGAAGATAATCATTTTGTTCTACCTCTTTAATATGCTTTCTACAATAAAGGATGTGGTAGCCACTACTTGCACACTTATTTACTTATCAGTAGATAATAACTCCACAAAATATGATTTTCTTGTTAATTCGAAAAAACAAGGATCAATAAGATATAATTAAGAAAAATATAAACACTAAGCTATGCAAGTTCAAAAGGATATTTTCTTAAGTTAAACATGTTATACAATTTCCATATAAAGACCAAGAATATAATATTTTTTTTTCTTATAGGTAATTCTGGTCCCAATTATGGGCCTATGGGGATTAAACCAGGGACCTTGTTATTTCTCAAGGCGTCTGACATTTCACCCACCCCAGTTATAAATTTATAATATGTGAAAATATGTATGATCTTCTTTTGCATGAAAGTAAATGTATATAGAGGAAATATTTTTAATCAATGAATGTATGTACAAATTTTATAATTAGCAATCCTACTCCCTCCGTTCCACAAAAGAATCCACATTTTAGTGTAGTAGTTTAAATGAAAAAATGTCCTCATGTTTGTCACTATAATTTCATTATCATACCACATTACTAAACTAATAACTTACAATTTTTAGGATTATACATGGAACAAAAATATATCCTCAATATTAGCAAAATTTGCAAATAGGACTTTTTGTGGAGTGGATGGAGTAATATTTTAATATACCAAGATTGTTAATCATAAGAAGGTCACCTATACATAAATACAACAAGGTTAGTTAAAAGATTTTTGTATCTCGTGTAAATTTTGTTTTAATTAAGTCATATATATATATATGGGAAAAGAGAGTGCGTGTCTTAGACACACAAGTTTATGTGTGTCCTATTATTTTAAGAGATTTTATTAATGGTGTTTTTGACATTTTACCATTTTCATTAAGGATTGTTTTGACATTTCACCAACTTGTCAATCAAAACTACGTCGTATTAAGTTCAGGACACACACAAGCTTGTGTGTGTCTAAGACACATACTCCCTTTTCATATATATATATATATATATATATATATATATATTGCACATGAATAAAAAATAGAGAATGAATACTTCTTGGACTTAAAACCCTTATTTGATAGTTTGTTAGTATTGTTTCCATTCTTAACCTATTTAGGCTTGGTCATATTTTATAAAAAAAAAAAGTGGATTAAGGTTTGCATGAATATAATGTCATTTAGTAAGCATGCGAAATTTATTCAAAACTTGAACTTTAAGAGTGTTAAAGAATGAAAACAAATCAAAGCATCAAGGTGATAAAAGGATGCATAAATAATTCAACAAATCTAAAGTAATAATGAAGGCTTACATTGATGAGGGAACATAGATTTGCGGTCACAATTACTTCAAAAGAAGCTTTGCTCAATACATCCTCCCAGTACAATCCCGAGCACCACAACAACAAGTCTTCTTCTTGACATTTCCATTCATATCATAAACTTCACCAATTTTGTAATTGTAATGAAAAGTTAACTCTTGTAAAGGAGGTATGTTCTCGGTAGCGAATAGCATTACGTGAGGCATCCTCTTGTTATCATGATCAAAGAGGACATCTTGAGCATACAAGTTTGGCGAGCAACTATGGTTGAGGAATCTTCCGATGTTCCCAAATTGTGCCGCATCAATAGCAAAGCCATCACCATCTCCTAAATCAAACAAATACTCATCACAATCAATTCTTTCATCCGCTTGCTTATCGTTAAGCAACTCTCCAACATACTCGCATATAAAACTCCCAGACGAAATAAAATTTCGTGATCTAACACCCCATCCCCTCGATTCAGTTTTAAAGACTTCTAACTGGAATTGCACACCACGTTGGCTGACTCTATTCTTGCAAGAAGGGGGGCATTTGCAAAAAGGACCACACTCATAAACAATAGGCCTTCGTCTAACGATAGCTCCATTTTCATTATATGGAACTGTACCTCTATTCTTGATAACACAAGAACATTTCACATAATCGGAACACCCGTCAATGCACTGGCAACATCTTGTCATAGAAGACTCATTCAACTGCGGATAAACCATATTAGCTATGTAATTGAAAATTGGAGGTTTCTCATTATCAATGTCATTCACTACACGTATAGGTATCTTTTCTTTCCCACGAGAAATGTCATCTACCATTGTATTATCATGACGCACTTTAGACCTTTCTGACCTGCTGCTCAATAATTTAGATTTTCCCGACTTGCACAATGCTTTAGATAATCTTGACTTGCTCAATATTTTAGATTTTCCTGAACTGCTCAACATATTTGGAGCAAGATTTGGCTGACATTGCATTTTATTCAATTGAAACATATAAACCAGTTTACCATATTTCCCTTTGTCTTGCCAATACTTGCTCACGACATATAAACCATCATACGTAAATGTTGCTTCCTTCTCTCTTTTTCTATCCCCAGCTCTATATGACTTCCAAACTCGACAACCTCGAACAACCCTTACTGGAGTTCCTGCCTCCATGCTATTCTTTAAGGCAAGGTTACCTCGTACGAGTGTCTGATCTTCAAGTTTCTTGTCTTTAATCGCTGGATTTCCACCTTCACCAGAATAGATTAAGACATCAGTAAATTCTGTTTCATTCACATATCGACCAGAGGCCACGATGCTGGTGGCAATCTTCTTTCCATCTTTCTCCATGAAATCTATACCAGCCGCAAATGGTCGATGTAAGCCAATAATAACAAGTTCAGCTCTACAATGAAATTTATCACCAATTTCAACACCAGGGACAGCTCCTAAGACTCGTTCATTCATATTAACCCACTTCCCCTGCTCTTTAAGTTGCATCGCTACGTCTACGTAAGTATATAAAGAAACCTTTCTTTCATTCAGCAGCCGCTTTTCTAAAATCTGTTTAAACAGATTCAAAGCCTCCCGCACTTTAAGGCGACTAAGATCTGCCTGGCTATTGGATAGAACAATGCTAGTATCACCGTGTTTCCCACTATCATCTGACACTGTGTCCGAATATTGAGAATCCTCTTTTGCAAAATTACATTCTGACACATTATTTCCATCCTGTTTCAAATTAAGATGGTTAGATTGATTGGCACCCATGAACTCATATTTCTTGTCTTTGCATCCAACAGTAGCTTCAGTCAGTGCACAATTATAGATCCTTTTTCCCTGTTGCATAGCAGTTACACTGCCACCAAATGAAGGTGGCAAATCAACAGAACCAGGCTTATCACCACCTAACTTGTACCTAATGCATTTTTCAGAATCACGCCCTATTCTTCCAACCTGTCTTTTGTCTCCATCAGCATAGGCCATCTGGCACTTCAAATTTGTTTGTAAGTCAAACAGTTTATCATTTTCAACTTCAGTACCCTTTCCAGTTTCAGCTTTCAATTCGTCATCAATATCTTCTAAAATCTCCCCTTCTTCTACTTCTCTTGCAAATGCACTTTCATTCTCATGATACTCACATGTAATTTGTTCATTATCTGTTTGTATTGTCTCCACCAAAGGCTTTACATTGGGCAAAATCTCACATTTAGAAGAGGAAGCATTATCTAGTCTTCCACAACCTTGAGGAAATTTCGGACTAACCCCTTTCTGGTACTTTGGACGTAGATATTTTCTATGAAGTAGATGAGGCTTAGATGAGGCTTCTGAACTATCCAAGGAATCAATGTGCTTAAGGGTAGAATCATTTACCCCCACGTTTTCCAACTCAACCTTCCTCTTAGCTATTGAACGCCCCATTTCCCTATTTTTCAAAAGGATTCTCAGCTCTGTAACATCAACTTCACCACGTGACACCAAGGGCTTTGTAGCCTTAAATGTCAATTCACTTCACGCCAGTTTTACTTTAGGCTTGACAGGTAGAATGTTAATCTGACTATCAATTTTCGATTTTTCGGTGGCTGTTTCGACACGAGTGCAACCTTCGGTACATGTTTCACCAAGTGCACCACAATTTCATGGAAATCGTTTAACTGCATCAACCTTTGGGCACTTCAAATTGCGTGAAACATTATGAGCCTCACATCCGCCATGTTCAAACAACCGTTTTCCAGGTAGTACAGCATGAGAACTTTTATCTCGTAAACAACTCATCATCTTCAATAACCCATCGAATAATACTTACCCAACACACGGTCATGATTATCCAAGAACTAAAAAAAAAGCACAACATTATTAAAAAGTTAAAAAATATGAATGTGGTCGTGTGTGCGAGGGTGTAAACAATCAAAAAGAAAAAGAGGATTACCCTTGAATCATATAACTTCATAGAAAAAGGAAATCATAAACAGAAATGGCAGGCATTAACCACCTGAGGTTTGCAAAAATGAAAAATCTCACATGACCCCTTAAAATTTTAAAATCAACACTTAAACCCCTAATGTTGCACAGCCTGCAACATTGCTTTCTTTTTATTTAAACTCTGTTAAAAATTCTCCAATGACTAATATGCCCTTAATTTATATATTTGTCATCTCTTTTGACTTTTTTTCCAATCTAAAAATGATTAAAACCAAAATTTAACTGACAAAATCCCCCAATCTAACATGAATACCTCTTCTTCAATTCATCTTCTCCCCAAAATCACCACAATTGCTACAGCGTCACTGCCACCATCAGCCATGAAGTTGCCAAATAATTTTCTCACCCGAATTTATCATACCACAATAATACAGCACTCACCAAAATTTTCATCCCACATTCCATAGGAAATAATTATAGAATTCAATGGAGGGTGGATGCTTAGGATTACCTGAAATCTAAGGAGCAAGAATAGGGTGCGAGAGGGCGTGACACAGGGATACAGGGGTTCGTCAAAATTTTAAAAATGAGAATTCGGGTGCGGTGGGGACAAACATATATTCAATTATTATATATACAGTTATATATATGATATAACATTTTTAAAAAATTAAATAATTAATAAAAATTACTATAACATAAAATTAGTAAACAAAATTAATTATTATATTAATTAATTACTATTAGTTATGTGTTAGTATAGGAAATATTAATATAAATTATTAGTTCCACTTTTGTATATACGTCATTAATATTTCATTTGTTGTATATGTGATATATAATATAAGTTATGCATTGGATAGAAGATAGTTATGATGTACTAAATCATTTATAATATAGTATTACTTTTACAGTTCCATTTTGTAGTGTATAATAATATATTAAATTAAAATATATTAGTATACACCATGAGAGGTAGGCAGATGAGAAACTATGAGGGGTAGGCGGCTGACAAGGGTAGGCGGCTAACGAGGGCCTACGAAAGTAGACAGCTAACGAGGGTAGGCGACCGACGAGGGCCTATGAAAGTAAACAGCTAATGAGGGCCTACCAAAGTAGGTGGCTACGAAAGTAGGCAACCAACGAGGGGTAAGAGGCAAACGAGGGCCTACGATGGGTAGGCAACGATCGGGGGCCTCCGTGGGTGGGTAGGAGGCGAACGAGGGCCTTCAAGGGTCCTACGAGGCGTAGGCGGCGAATGAGGGCTTACGAGGTGTGGGCAGCGAACGAGGGCTTACAAGAGGTAGGCAACCTACGAGGGTCTACGGGGGCCGACAAGGGCCTAAGAGCAACCGATAAAGGCCAACGAGGGTAGGCGGTCAAAGAGGGATTCAGAGGGTAGGCGACCGACGCCTAAGAGAGTAAGCAACCGACGAGCCGACAAAGGCGTTTGTAGGCGGCCAACCAGGACGCCTACGAGGAGTACACAGCCGACGAGGGTGCCTACGAGTTGTAGGGCCTACAAGGGGTAGGCGGCGGCAAAGGAAGGGGTACGAGGGATAGGCAGTAAAGGAGGGCAAACGAGGAGTAGGTGGAAAACGAGGGACTACGAGGGTAGGCAACAAACGAGGGCCTACGAGGGATAGATGGCAAACGAAGGCCTAAGAGGGGTAGGCGGCAAACGAGGGCCTACGAGAGGTAGGCGGCAAACAAGGGCCTACGATAGGCAGCAAACGTGGACCCTCGAGGGGTTAGCGACGAATGAAGGCCTACAAGAAGTAGGCAATCGAAGAGGGCCTACGAGAATAAGCAGCCGAAGAGAGCCTACAAGAGGTAGGCGGGCGACAAAGACTTACAAGGGGTAGGTGGACGACAAAGGCTCCTACGAGAGGTAGACAATCGACATGGATAGGCGGCTGAAGAGGGCCTACAAGGGATAGGCAGTTGAAGAGGGCCTACAAGGGGTAGGCAGTTGAAGAGGGCCTAGCAGGGGTAAGCGGCGAACAAGTGCGTACGAAAGGTAGGAGGCGAACGAGGGTTAGCAACGAATGAAGGTCTTCGAGGGGTTAGCGATGAAGAGCGCCTATAAGAGTAAGCAACCGAATAGGGCATACGAGAGTAGACGGGCAACAAATGTCTACGAGGGGTAGGCGGCCGACGAGAGCGCCTACAAGGAGTAGGCAGTTGATAAGGGCGCCCACGGGAGGTAGGCAAATGACAAGGGTAGGTGGCGGACGAGGGCCTACAAGGGCTAGGCGGCAAACAAGGGCCTACGAGGGGTAGGCGACGAACAAGGGCCTACGAGGAGAAGGCGACGAACAAGGGCCTACGAGTAGAAGGCGACGAACAATGGCCTATGAGTAGAAGGCAACCAAAGAAAGCCTATAAGAGTACTCAGCCAGAGGGCCAATGAGAATAGGCAAGCGACGAGGGCCTACAAGATTTAAGCGGGCAACAAAGGCATACGAGCGATAGGCGGCCGACGAAAGTGCCTACGAGGAGTAGGCGATCGATAAAGGCACCTACGAGAGATAGGCAGCGGCTAAGTTTAGGAGGCTGACAAGGGCCTACAAGGAGTAAACAACAAAGGAGGGCCTAGAGGAGTAGGCGGCGAAGTAGGGCCTACGAGGGGTAAGCGGCGAACGAGGGCTACGAGGCGTACGACGAACGAGGGTTACGAGGCGTAGGCGACAAACGAGGACCTACGAGGAGTAGGCGACCACAAAGGGCCTTCAAGGGTAGGAGGTCGACGAAGGTCCACAAAGGGTACGCAGAAGACAAAGGCCTACGAGGGGAACGAGGGCCTACAAGGTGTAGGCGGCAAACAAGGGGCTATGAGGTGTAGGCGGCAAACAAAGGACTACAAGGCGTAGGCGGCAAACGAGAGCCTAAAAGTAAGCGACTACAAAGGGCCTTCGAGGGTAAAAGGTTGATGATGCCATTCTAGGGTAGGAGGCTGACGAGGACGGATTATTAGAAAGAAGTTCTTTGAAATACTTTTCTTAATATGTTCTGTCAGAGATTAGAAGGATTTTAAGAGTGATGGATCGAAATTGGTACTTTAAGGGGCTTACAAGGTGTAAACGGCAAACAAGAGCCTACGAGGAGTAGGTGACTATAGAGAGGGCCTTCAAGGGTAGGAGGCCGACGATGGCATTCGAGGGTAAGAGGCCGACGACGGTCCATAACGAGTAGGCGGAAGAACGAAAGGGGTAAGCGGCTAACAACGGCCAAGAGAGATAGGCAACCGAAAAGGGTAAGTGGCTAACAATGGCCTACGAGCGATAGGCGGCGAACAAAGGCCTATGAGGAGTAGGCGCCAAACGATAGCATACGAAAGGTAAGTAGCGAACGAGGGCCTACAAGGGGTAGGCGGCAAACGATAGCCTACGAGGGGTTGGTAACGAACGATGGCCTATGAGGGATAGGCGGCAAACCAGGGATAGGCGGCAAATCAGGGCCTATGAGGCGTAGGCAGCGAACCAGGGCCTACGAGGCGTAGGCGACGAACCAGGGCCTACGAGGCGTAGGCGGCGAACCAGGGCCTACGAGGCGTAGGCGGCGGCGAACCAGGGCCTACGAGGCGTAGGCGGCGAACCAGGGTCTATAAGGAGTAGGCGACCTACAAGGTATAGGTGGCCGATAATGGCCTACAAGGGGTAGGAAGCCGTGAAGGACCCAAAATTGGTAGGTGGACTGCGGACGACAAAGACTTACGAAGGGTAGGTGGCCGACGAGGGCGCCTATTAGAAGTAGCGAGTAGGCGACTAACAAGGGCGCCTACAGGGGTAGGCAACAACAAACGAGGACTTATGATTAGGTTGTGAACGAAGGCCTACAAGGGGTAAGCAGCGAACGAGGGCCTACGAGCGGTAGGCGGCGAACGAAGGCTTAGGAACAATAGGCGGCGAACATGAGCCCACGAGAGGTAGGCGGTGAATGAGGGCCTACGAGTAAGGCTGTAAATGAAGTCTGAAATATATGAATTTGCTCCGAAAATACGTATCCGTATTCGCGTCACGGATATTATCTGTATCCGTGTCAAAACAAATATTATCTGCATTCGTATCCGTCTAAAGGGGGATATGAATAAAGATATATGCATATATTCGTATCCGTAATATCAATATATATACATATACATACATATACATGTATAAATGTCTCAAAATATTGGTATATAATATAACAAAGTATTAACATCAATTTGGATATTTTATGATATACGACATAAATAAAATTACATATGAAAATTATATCAAGTTTTATTATTTTATTTGGTTGATTGTACATCATTTCTAATTTTTATTTGATTAAGTAAATAAGTTTTTGGTTATTAATTTAACATTGTGCAAGAATTAAAAGAAACTGAAAATTTTAAAATTTTATTTTGAACGGATGCGAATACGGATATGCGAATATTTGAGATATTAATTCGTATTATATTGTAAAAAACGAATACGAATAAATAAATACATATATATATACATGTATATATATACGTCAGATACGACTACGAATATAACAAAGACCTACAAGGGGTAGGCGGCTGACGAAGGCGCTGACGAGTGGTAAGCAGCCGACAAGGGCACCTATAAGCAGTAGGCAACCGACAAGGGCTCCTATGAGCAATAGGCAGCCAACAAGGGTAGGCAACAAACGAGAGCCTACGAGGGGTAGGAGATGAACGATGGCCTTCGAGGGGTTAGCGACGAACGATAACCTTCGAGGATTAGGCGGTCGAAGAGGGCGTACGACGGGTAGACGACGAACGAGGGTAGGCCTAGGTGGCGAATGAAGGCTTACGAAGGGTAGGCGACGATCGAGGGGTAGGCGGCAATCGAGGGGTAAGCGGCAATCGAGGGGTAACGACTATCAAAGGGTAAGCAACCGATGAAGGCCTACAGTGGTAGGCAGTAGATAAGGGCCTACGAGAGTAGGTTGGGTAAGCAACCAATGAGGGCCTACAATGTTAGGTAGTAGATGAAGACCTACGAGGGATCTTAGGTGGTCGACAAGGGCCTATTGGTAGACGACTAACGAGGGGTAGGTGGGGTAACATCAGATTAATATCACAATTCCCAAAGACCGCACAAAACATAAACAAATATAAAGCTAAAATATTTGAAACTATCAAATTTCAACCATTTGGATTGAAAATTAACTATCCAAGTACAAGCTTTGAGAATTAACAACTTTACCAATCAATACAAAAACTCCATAGCTAATGATAATCCGCTAATTAGATTACCAAATAAAACACTTCAATAAAATCCAAACAAATAAGCTTGAAATGAAACTATAAGCAACTAGGCACAACATTTCTTAAAAAGAAGAACACATTAATTAGATTAGCAACTAAAACATTTTGCCAAAATCTTAAGTAACAAATAAACGTGAAATGAAATCATACCAATTTTCTATTATTAGAAAAAATAGGAGAGAGAAAGATGTATAAATAAAAGAGAACCTGAGCAATCGTGTCCTGGTCATCTTTACAACCAGCAAGAATTGAGTTTTTTAGCTCAAGGGGTAGTTGGCGAACAAGGTCCAACAAAGGTCGGCGAGAATATAAATTTTTAATAAATTATTTTTTATTTAATATTTCATAAAATAATTAATTTTAACAATTACATAATGTACCTTAAATAAAATTTTATTTTCTTAAAAAATTCAACACATTTTATTTTAGTTAAGAAAATCAATAATTAATCAATTGAGCTCCATAAAATCTCAACTAGGTTTGATTTCCACGCGACCTAATTTGGCCTAAGAAAAGCTACCCCACACCCAGTTAAATTTAAATTGTTTACTAAACTAGATGAAATAGTTGAAAGGTCAAAAAAGAGCATCAAACATAAATGTTTACAAATGCATACAACACAGGATCGATCGAAAGAGAAAAAAAACTAGTTAATATACACTTGTACGAACTTACCAAGCTTTTTACCGGTGATCCTTCGCAGCAAACTCGAAGCTTCTTTCCCTTAAGGAATAGGGTTTTTACTCTCTCGCTAGACCTTAATAAACCACTAAAAATAGCAGCCGTTCCGAATTAGAATCGAAATTCTATATTAGGTTCTCCAATTTTGTCCACCGTACAAAATGCTGTAACAAATAAGTCTTCAGGCGATAAACTCACCAAATTCGAAAGAAAGTAAAGAAAAAAGATGGTAAAACAAAAAGAATATCAAACACAATGCTTATAGATGCAAACATTGTCCCAAGACCGATTAAAATAGAAAGAAAAAAAATCAATTAATATATACTTGTATGAACTTACCAAGCTTTTTGTGATCCTGCACAGCAAACTCGAAGTTTCTTTCCCTTAAAACCATAGGTTTTTAACTCTAGCGCTGGACCTTAGTATATATAAACCCTAGAATATTTCCGACTCAACCACGGAAAAATAGCAGCCGTTTCCGAATTAGAAACGAAATTCCTTTTCTATATTAAGTTCCCCCAATTCGATGCACCGTAGAAATTGCTGTAGGAAACTAATCAAGCCTTGTTTGGCCGATTGGTTGAAGGAACCTATACAGTACTAAAATATATGTGTCGGCGGCTTCTAATCTCTAACTATTATAAAGGGAGAGTGGAGAACATAACCGCTGTTCTAACACAAATCTCTTTCTTCTTTTTTACTATTTTATTATTATAATTTTATCTTTTTTTATTTTTTTATTTTTTTATTTTTTTATTTTTTATTCTATTCACCAACTTTAATAAAAGCCCTATTATATCAGTATTATTGTTGTTGTTGTTATTGTGCACGCAACGCGTGTATCAATGAAACTAGTATATAATTTGAGAGGGGAATTGTCTCTAAATTGGTCTCTTAATTTACTTTGGGTAAGCTTTTAAATTTTAATTACTTCTTCTGTCCAATTTTATTTGTTTTAATTGCTTTTTTATAATTAAATTGATTATATTTAGAATAAAAGTTTATTCTTAAATTTATTAGATATAGGCAAAAAAATTATTATCATAAGAATGTACATTGAATATACTATCAAAGGCAACTTATTGATTTCAAAAACTTTAATACTTTTATTTAATTATTAATCTTAAAATTGGTCAAAAGTTAATTGAGACAAGTGAAGTTGGACGGAGAGTATTATTATATGTGGTAGTTAATTTTGTTCTCTTGTATGGTAGGTTTTTGTTTTGTATTTCTAATTTACTTTTTCACCCTCTGATCTCTTAATTTTTCATTTCACTCATATTTTCCTAATATTTACATTATTTCTAATTTTTCTACTTTAATTTTTTCTTTAATAACTTTTTACTTTGACAAATAATTATTTTAAAGCACACAAGAAGCATGTGTACAAAATGACTAGTTATCTTAATTTGGTGGATATGCTAATTGACAAACTTCTTTGAACTACATATATAGGATGAACATGTCACTTTTATCCTTAATATTATTGCTACATTTGCTGGATGTAAAGATTATAATTGTTGCTCATTTAGTTCCAAGGTCAAAAGAGTGGCTAAATGAAGGATTGTGTTTAGTAGTTATTTAGTTCAGTTAGTATATAAATAAATATATTTGCATAACAATTTACACAATCAAAATAATGTGAGATATCAGCATAAATTCCTTGTTTAGAAAATCTCCATTTGTATATTTTCTCTTTCCTGTGTAGAATCAAAGTGTAATTATGGTTGTTAGAATATAGGCCTAAACAGTCTAGCTCACAACAAATCAAACCAGGTCCTGGTCCAATAATCGTTAGACTTGGCCTGTTTGGGAGAAACGTGTTAGTAAAGCTAAAGGTATCCTTTCAGTCCGAGAGCCTCACTTAGCTTTATCTCGAGCGACGTGGTCATCAAGTGATGTGATGTCTTTTACCAGACTCGTACCCTTGCACCTGATTTTACAGCTTAAAAGGATGAGAATATTGGAACTCAAAAAAGAAGTCTCAAATGGCATAAAGAAATTAGATACTTTTTACACTTAAAAGCAAAATAAATTGATCGTTTATCTTTCTGTCCTATTCATTAATACTCACACTCGAGGCGTTCTCACAGTGGTTCGCACGGTCATACACTGTGAGAGTATTTGTGTAGGTACAAACAGAACGAACAGGGGCCCACCGCTAGAGACCACATAGAAAGCTAGGTCATTATCAATAGTGATATTAAAACAAATTAATTTATACTAATGTCTAACTAAAATTAAAGGGGTTCTCGTACATATATAAGTCGTTGGCTTATAATAAAATAGTTTTAGTAATAGAATCTTAAAAGAAGAGTAATTTTAAGATTTTTTATTGGTTGTAATGTTAAGGAATATTTCAAGATATTTGGACATTGTTTTTTTTTTTTTAAAAATGTAAATCGTAAATTTTTATAATTTGTTAAGTTTATTATTATTATTTTATTTTACTAGAAGAACCTACATTATTATAATGTAAATTTAGGAGTACATTTCATCCTACGAACCTAAGAAGAGTGGGGAAGGGGTTAGGAGGGGAACTAAGGAGAACTTAGGAAAAAATTACCTTTAATTTCTAAAGATTTTTGATTTTTTGTTGCTGAAAAGTAGACTTGAACATGTAACATTGCACAATAAAAAAAAAACTTTTACCACTAGGCATTTACATAATTTCAAACGAGGTTTGACTATTTCTAAACTTTTTGGGTGATAGAAATATCAAATATTAACTTGTCCCATATAATATTTCCATGAGTGCGGTTATCATGGGTTTTTATTAATTGCACTCTATTATTTTATTTTTATTTTTATTTAAAAAAAGAAAAACTATACACCACATAAATCTCTCTCTTCCGATTTAAGTGACCATCTTCACCTCATGTATAATTTAAAAAATTAAAATTTCATTGTATGGACAAGGAGTGTTAATACCATGATATCTCATTAGTGAAATATTTATGTTAAACATCATTATTTTTATTTTAATGATGTATTATTATTCTAATATTGCTAATGTATACTTTATTATTGTATTAAATTTTAACTCTAATTTAAATGCATAAAACTTAAGAAAGACTTTAATTCAAGTAAATAAACAGGGTACACAAAATTTAAAACTCTCTCTCCCTCTCTCTCTATATATAGCAGGAGAAGCGGGAAAGTAATCAATTAATCAACCAAGTTGAGAAAAATGGAGCAACTTTTATCATGATCAAGCATGATAAAAGTTTGTTTCTATCACTCTCTTATCTCCCTAATATATCATATAGATATGCATATTTTTGGCATTAGATACGGTTCGTTTCATTTATTTAATATTGTTGAATTAATTTCCCTGGTAAGTACATGTAATGTTAGTTCAATAAATATTTTACTTTTTCATCTCAAGAGTTTCTAATATAAATTTTAATCTTTAAAAAGTCCAGTAATAATAATAATAAGATTCTCATTTTGAAAGTATTTATTATAATTATATAAGTAAAAGTCAAATTCAAAAGTTTAACGTCATTAATCGAACTAAAGTGTGGACCACGGTAAGTAAAACTTTGACCGGTAGGATCCGTAATCATAATTATTATAATATTAAATAAATTTACAATAATTTTGAATTTTTTTAGAAGGATAAAATAATAAAAACTTGTTATTCAAATATTTCAAACATGTCAATTATCAAATAACTTTTATTCAGAATTATTTCATTTAATTTTATAAACACTCCCTAAATAAGTATGTAGGATTCGGCATATATTTCCTATTTCCCTGATTCCCTCTCCAGGAATTAACTTTTGATACATTCACAAAACTGAATCTCAACTCCATCCATTCATTTCAAATAAATAAGATCGAATGATAGAACCTCACAAATTTTCTTCATATTAATTATTATTTGCCATTTATGATGATATCATAATTAAATAATTATGCTAGCTCAAAATTAATTATGTTGCATATTATAAAACTGCAGTAGTATATTTAATTATGCATAATATATCAAAATCATGCATATATTATAAGTCGAAAAATCTAACAGTATCCAAATTTAATTTATTTGATAAGCAGCTTTTAATTAACTCCAAACAAGTGTCTTTGCCCATGATATTTTTTTTATGCAATACGTTAGAGATAAGTACTAAGGATAATTTTGTATTTTTAAATCTATTCTTATCATTTGATATAAATATAATCTCGTGGGTAAAAGTGAGGCACTCAAACCTAGTAGTTAATTTCACCCTTTTACCAACTATTAAATCAATTTTAAATCTAAAATAAGTTGTGTATGTTTTTTTTTCTCACGTGTTTTAGCCATTAAGCCATTAACAACAAGAAGTGAATTAGAAGGTCACAAGACTCATAACGTGAATTAGGAGAGATGAAAGATTCCAATCTATAAACTAGGAAACTGGAAACATCACACACAATCCATAAATTAGGAAAGAGACACTCATTGCATCATATATATTGCGACTTAAGAGCATTGACAACAATTTCTTCAAATAAGTCTTTATCCCCAGCTTTGAAGAATATATCAATAAATCATTATTCAACAGTTTTCTTATCCTTATTTAACTCTCTATCTTAATCTCTATATAGGATTTTACTCCCCAAAGTGAGGGAGTCAATAGAGACGGTTCTCTATATATGCAAAATGACATTTTACACCCCCATTTTAGCGGACAACTCATCAATCATGCACATCTTAAAATTATTGTCACATGACTTTTTTACTACTTCGTTTTCAAATTATAAAATTAATATTGACTTATTTTTTTAAAATTATTTTCAAACGTATTCAAATTTAAATTGATATAAATTTATTTAATTTATGTCCATATAATTATAAATATTATAAAAGTACTATTATTTTTAAAATTTATTATTTTCAAAATTTAAATGAATCATATTAATTTTAAATTTTAAAATATCACAAATTAACTTTTTAAAAGTTAATATTGATCTTATGTACATTTGCAACTACAATCCATTCAATACTCACTCCATAAATTACTTAAAATTTAAAATAAAATAAAAGTTATTTTATAGTGGAATACAATTGATAAATTATACTCTCTTTTATAAATTATAAGATTATTTTTAATTTTTATAAGTCAATTTGATGCATTCTCACATTTAATAATTTTGCTAAGAATTGTAAAAATAATAAATTTTATAAGTAAGAGTATTTTATTTTCTAAATAAGTTAAAATATAATATGTATTTATTAAATTTAAATTTAAATTTTTTGTTGGAACTTTCAAATTTTAACTTTTAAATTTTATTATTTAAGGAAACAATATAAGGAATTTGTTGGGTACATAATGAAAAAATTGAATCTCTATCTTGCAGAATGACCTAATGACACTGCAAAATAGGGATAGAGATAAAAAAACTATTGTGAATGCTCTAAACAAGAGTTAAAAGACTTTAACTTGTATCAAAATATAACACACAAGTTATTTAGGATCCGGTTAGGATAAAGTTGACTAGGATCTAGTTAAGGTGAAGTTGACATTAATTTTATCATAATAAATTCATAAAACTTTTCATTGCATGAATTATAGAAAATATTGCATTAACCAATGTAATAAAAAATTATAAAACTTATCAATATAATATTTTTTATAACTTATAATAAAAAATTATAAAACTTACTAATTTCATTTAAACCGGATTTATTTGTTCAGCAAATTAATGATTCTGGCCAAATAGTTATTTGACTCTCACAAGACACTTAGATACTATAGAAATTCATAAACAAATTAGCACAAAGTCGTAGGTAGCTGATATTATATGATAGGTAAATTAATACAAAATGCAAGCCTTTCTTCACGAATACTACTAAAAGTCGCTGTTTCATCCCCCTTATGTAGCGTGCTTTTCACATAATTTTATTCATTTATAAATTAACTATGAATAAATAGGTACGGATCAAGCGGTAGCCATACAATAGGAGAGAGAGTAGAACAATAGATAAAACAATATTTCCCTTTTTTCAGCCATAGTTGTTCAGGTCTTTAGCGAGTCACTGATGGTGAAGGGATGCCAAAGCCACCACTTCCGCCACCGCCAGGACCAGTTTCAGACCCACCACCACCACCACCACCACCACCACCGGACCCGTAACCAGACCCCGATCCAGACCCACTTCCAGAACCAAAACCATAGCCAGAACCGCTGCCAAACCCATCAGGAGAGCGGCCCGAACCCGAACCATAGCCCCATCCGCTTCCCGGGCTCGAACCCCAACCCCAACTGTAGTCCCAGTTAGGACCATGTCCTGAGCCTGTAGCACCACTAGGATTAGGACCGGATGACTTTTCCGATGAACCCATCTTTCTCCTCCCACCATTGTTGAATGCCCACGAACCACCGGAAAGTAAGAAGAGAAGTAGGAGAGTAGTGATATGGAAAACTTTGGGTTGCATTTTTCTGGTGCGTTTTACCAGCTACGTTTTTTTTTTTTTTTTAAATTCTTATTAGTAGTATTTTTGGAGTTAATAATAGAAGGTATCCTGAAAGTAGCGGAGGTATTTGTAGAGAGATCGAGTGGTACATTAATGCGATAGTGGCTTAATTAATGTCGACATGAATACCCGTGACATGCACTAAGGACCTTCTAGGGCACTTGTCGACATGTATATGAGCAGCATGACCACCACCCCCTTTATTTTTAACCGACGTCTCAACGACTTTAGTTATAATGTGTCGGAATTAATGTAATTATTTTTTATAATACTAGTTAGTATCTTGGGTATGCATGCGGCTGCTGCATAAAATAATAGAATATATCAATATTTTGTGTACATAATACAATTATATTTATTTTATATTTTACTAATGGGCATTCTTTTTTAATTTTACTAATGGACGTACATTCTCTTTAATCTCCTAAATATCTCCTCTATTTCACAAAAAAAAAATCTCATTTAACAATTGATTATTTTGTTATTATAGAAATTAAACTAGGGTCAATTTTTCTGATAAATTTGACAAATTAAGGATGTATATAACCAATTTGTTAGTGCAGGGATGTAACTTTAAAGTGGACCATACTACCATCTAAACGTGGCATGCAAGACAAACAACAAATCAAAAAAAGTACGATCTCTTTTTGCCTTGTGAATTGTGATGTATACCCATCCACATGTTCTTATGGCACGAAATGAATTAAAACTTTGACCTCCATAATCTTAAAATGGTTTGGCTTTTCAAACATATCAATTCCTAATTGAAAGTGATGCCACGCCCGGAGCCACATCGAGTATAGCTTGGACAGTTGCCCCTAATCTATTAAGAAAATGAAATATTATTATTGTTATTTTATTATTATTATTATTATAAATTTACAAATACACCCGTAGCCACTCTCTTTTACCCGTGCATGTACTAGTATCATTTCTTGATGAGACTAGAATAATGTTGAAATGTAAGACATGTACCCGGTGTGCTATAATGATGGAGGAGTATCGAAGAGTCAATGGACCCAACCCACAAGTTCAACTTGCTATCGTATTATCTATTCAACTCAAGTCAAGTATGTCTTCTCGACCCAACTCACTCAAAATCAATTGACAGAAGAAGCTAGTCACCACGGGAGCAACTATTGGCCTGAGAACAGGTGGATGCAACATAAACTCCAAGCAAGCATCTTCACTCATAATATTTTTTTTATATATATGCAACATGTTAGAGATACGTACTAAGAATAATTTTGTATTTTAAAATTTATTCTTATCATTTGATTTGATATAAATATAATCTGGTGAGTAAAATTAAGAGACTGAAACCTAATATTTCAGCCTTTTACCAACTTATATATAAATTTTTAATTCAAAATAAGTTAATCTTATATTTATTCTCACGTGTTTTAACAATTAACAATAATATTATAGTGAATTAAGGAATGAAACAGAGAATAGAATATAAGACAAGAGAGAGTGGAATGAATAAAATTTACGACTTAAACAAGAGTTCAAATAGACTTATATCAAAATAAACACACGTTTTCTATACTTAATTATAGCAAATGAGTCGGCCAAATAATTATTTGAGTAATCTCACAAGACACTTGGATGCAACTATAGAAATTCATAAGCAAATTAGCACAAACTCGTAGGTAGCTATATTATACGATAGGTAAATTAATACAAATTAACCGCAAGCATTTCTTCACGAATACTACCAAAATTCACTGTTTCATCTACTGTTCACACCACGTATTGCTTTTTACATAATTTTTATTTATTTATAAATTAACTATAAATAAATTGATACGGATCGGGCGGTAGCAATACAAGAGGAGAGAGTAACAATAGATAAAACAATATTTCCCTTTTTTCAGCCATGGTTGTTCAGGTCTCTAGAGAGTCGCCGATGGTGAAGGGATGCCTAAGCCACCAGAATCCCCACTTCCGCCATCACGGCTGCCTTCAGGACCACTTTCAGACCCACCACCACCACCGGACCCGTAACCAGACCCCGACCCACTTCCGGAACCAAAACCATAGCCAAAACCCCTGCCAAACACATTAGGAGACTGGCCCGAACCCGAGCCATAACCCCATCTGCTTCCCGGGCTCGAACCCCAACCCCAACTGTAGTCCCAGTTAGGACCATGTCCTGAGCCTGTATCACCACTAGGGTTAGGACCGCTAGAAGGGGAGGACTTTCCCAGTGAATCCATCTTTCTTCCCCCAACGGTGTTGAACGCCCACCAACTGCCGGAAAGTAAGAAAAGAAGTATGAGAGTGATGGAAAACTTTGGGTTGCATTTATCTAGTGCATTTTTATATTATTTTTATTAATAATATTTTTGGAGTTATTAAAATAGAGGGTACCCTGAACTGAAACTAAAGGTAAGTGTTTTGTGGAGAGGCGTGCATTAATGTGATTGTGGCTTAAGTATTATTGTTGACATGAAGACCCGTGACATGCACTAAGGACCTTGTGTTGTACACCTAAATAATTTTTATGCGGGCAGAGTTTGCTGAACGCAATGTAAGATAGTGAACAGAGTTTGTTGAATTCAATATGAAATAGTGTTTATCTAACTGATAAAATTAAATTTAGTTAATACTGTCCTTCAAAATCGGTCAACTACTTAGTCAAACTGGTCAGACGAGTAAAGAGAAGAATAATCTGCTTCTCTATAAGTCTTTTTGTCTTTGATTAAGGACTTTAATGTTAGACAATTGGTCTCTTTCTTTTTGGTTAACTGATTCTAATTAGTTTGGTAATTTATAACTAAAGTTAAACTACATTATAAATTGCAAGTTGTACTGTTATCAGTTAAGTTTTTTAGTTTTATGATATAATTATAAACAAATTCCAACTTATTATATATGTGGATTAGCACGTCACAGTTAACAATACATGCAACAGATAACCACTAATGTCAGACAGTTAAGTAAAAACCTGAATATAATTGCTGGAATATGTTGTAAACTTTACAACTCGGATCGAATACACCGTTGGCAAAGTGCAGAACAAATCAACAATACCATATGAAGGTCCGGATGAAAGCGAACAATTAGGGTTGAAAATCCGAATAGACGTAACAAACTATAAATTCAAGATTGAATGCACAACTAAGTTCGAATGGACGTAACAAGTTAACAAACAACCGGTATTGAACATATAACTAAGTCCAAGTGGATGTAATAAGTTGTCAATCCAATAAAACTACCTATTACAACAGTTAACTAAGTCATGTGTTGGCGTAACAAGCTAATTTTTTGTAACATAAGTTAAGATACTAGAAAAACCGGAAGAATGTAAGTGTTCTAGACTGGATGTGTTGTGTGTTATTTTTTCATACAAGATGAACTTCTCCTATTTATGGAGTTGTTGCACCTATTTAACTGTCCACTTAGCCACGTTCTTCTTAAAATTTGACCCACTAGCCTATTTTTTGCTAGTACATCAGGTACTTAAACGTGGCTTACCCATTCTGCTGAATTGAAGAAATGTGGGTTTTCGTTCACTTGCTCTAATTATTGGACTTAACTGTCACTTCTCTTGAATTTTGTCCAATCTGTTAGTGTGCCAGTTAACTGAACGTGACCTTTCCATATTACTGATTTGAAGGAAAATGCGTGTATAACTGATATTTTACATGTTTGATTGCTTTAAACACGTCTTTAAACGTTTCTTTAATTTTCGACCTAGCTTCATTTTTAACCGCGTCTCCATGACTTTATAATTTATGTTGGAATGTAATTAGCATTAAATAATAGCAGTATTTTGTATATATAATTATATTATTTCTAATTACCGGGCATTCTTTTTATTTTTACTAAAGGACGTTCTCTTTTATCTCCTTAATTCTAAACATCCCTCTGTTCTGCAAAGAGAGTGCAATTCAATTTAATCGTATGGCCTTAGGCAAAATGTATAGCTGTTGAGGAGGAGTCAGGAGATATGAGTATATATTTTCTTATTATAGGAGAACTAGGGTTTCTGATAAATTTGACAAAAGGATGTTGATCAACAATTTGTTAGTGGATGTAACTTTAAACTTGACCATGCTACCATCTAAACGTGGCAACATGAGCATATATGTAAAACAAATAACAAATCAAAGAAATATCATGATGAATACCTACCCATATATATGTTATTTGTGCAATATCCTTATGTACGAAATGAATTGGATAAATCAAAACTTAATTTGATCTGCATAGTCAAACTTGGGGTTTGGCTTTTGAAACATATCAATTCCAAATTGAAAGTGATGCCACGCCCGGAGCTACATTGAGTATAGCGTGGACAGTTGCCCCTATTTAATTTACAGATACATCTGCAATCACTATTTTTTTTTGCTGTCTACTATACAATTATAGTGTATTAGTATCATTTTTTGATGTGATTAGAAATGTAAGACCGGTATAGTGTGCAATTTCGAGTTGTCAATGTAGTGTGTATCTTTTATGAAAATGGCAGAAACCAATTCGGGGATTTGATGGACTAGTATCGAAGAATCAATCAACTGTTATTGGACATAACCAAACCCATTCCACAAGTTCAACTTGCTACCCTACCCTACTCATTCTTCAATTTAAATTAAATTAGTTAAATCTTTATAACATCGGAACTGTAATATATAAATAACTCAAACTTAGGCCCAAATCATGACAAACTTTTCAAGATTAAAAATTGCATTTAAAAAAGGACAAATTTTTGCTATAATCAAAATTTTAGCAACTTTTCGTTTTAATATATATATATATATATATAATTATTTAAATATATGAACATTGATATATTATTATTCCAAAATATGATTGTCCTTTTTTATTGATTTTATAAAATGACACCATATCTTAAATTTTGTTGTCATAATTTTATGATCATGTCAATGTCAGCATTATTAAACTTATTTTGAAAGTGATATATAATATTTTTTCTTAATATTATTCAAGTATTACTCTTTCTTTTATATTGACATGTCTGGTTAAAAATGAAAATTTTGTTACTTTAGCACCCGAAACACTAAAGAAATAACAAATACACTTCCACAGTTGATTAGTTTGCATTTCAATGTTTATATCATTATCATCATCACCAGAAATATACTTGTCATCCACAGGTGTCCTAAGATTACTCATCTTTCATTACTTAATAATAGGCCGGCTCAAGGTTAATAATACATACTCCCTCTGTCCCAAATTAATTGCTTTTCTAGGATTTTTTTAAGTCAAATTGACTATTTTTAAAATTAATAATTAAGCATATATAAATATATTTCTAAAATTATAAAAATTGAGATTAGTAATAAATTGTATATACTTTCTTTTGGTTATAATATCTTCACCTATATGTTAGCAAAAATAGTAAAAAAAATAGTTTTAAAAATAGTCAATTTGACTTTAAAAAGTCCTAAAAATGCAATTAATTTGGGACGGAGGGAATAATAAATACAAACAATCGAAATGAAAATTTTAAAGGGGCTGATACCCTCCCTTTAACATTAAAGAAACATTAAAGAAATAAACAATTTTGATAACCCGCGTAAGGAATGGGCTAATATGAAAGTTTTTTAATTATAAAATATATGTATTATATTTATTTTATTTAAATATTTATTATGATGTGTTGTTATTTATATATGGTACAATATAATTTTTTTTTATTATAAATTAAACTATTTATTTATATAGACGTTCTAATTTTATTAAAATGTTTTTTCACAATTTATTACAAATACTATATATATAAGGAATATTTATAAGTATAATTTTATTGATTCACTACTAAGTAAAAATTCCTTTTCACTTCTACTATATGGTATATCTTTAAATATCTCTCATATGCAAAATTTGCAAAACTTCACCATTATTGATAGCCCATTCCAGTTTCAAATTTTCACCCATAAATTTTAACTCGTCAAATATCATCGATTACCTATAAGTCTTGACTGGATATATAATAGCAAAGGTTCGCAATAGCTCTAATTCATCTTCTCTCCTCTCCTCTCTAATCTGGGATTGAATTTAGTACTGTTATTCTCTAATCTGGGATTGAATTTAGTACTGTTATTGAATAACAGATTTGATGTTATCAAAAAGCAGGGCATCTGTGATTTATGATTGTAAAAATATAAATGATTACAGAGATTTTCGAGAGTATGTAGTGGCTAAATTTAAAAAGCTTTTAATTCTAAAGTCGACAAAACTGGTACTCATAATTAACGAAATTAACTCAATTAATTTTAAATTATATGACCAATCAAATTAGTTTGATTACATGCCCTTCACTTAACTTATTATATACTTAAGAGAGTGTTCGAAAATGAATTATAAGTTAGTCAAATTAATTTATAAATCATTTGCTATTATTTGAGCGTTCGAGAATGCTTTATTTTTTACTTAAAAGTTAAATTTTAAGTCAAAAAAATAAGTACCTATTTGTGACTTATTTTAAAATAACTTATAAGTCATTTTAAAATAAATTAGTTTAACCAAATATAATCTATTTTATCCTTCTTCTATTTTGCCCCTCTTTTTATTAATGTCATTTTTAGTAATCTTTACATTATTTTAACTTATAAGTGCCGAACACCTTCATAATTTGTTTTAACTTATTTTTTGACTTATAAGTTAAATTAATGCCGAACACTTTTGTTTTTAAATCACAATTTAAAATAACTTATAAGTTAATTTATATTTTAACTTATAAATCATTTAAAATAAGTTCTCGAACAGGTCCTAATAGTATTGACGTACTTGATTAAAACAATGAAAAACATAGCACTAATTGTCAATACAAGAACGATTCACAAAATATAGCATTGGCCGTATTTCATCCAAGTCAATCTGAGCATACAAAATCTGAAAATTAAAGCATAAAACAAATAGACTAGAACCTTATTTTAAAATTAAAACTTAAATTTTGAATCAATTCTTTCCAACACTAACAGCATATAATAAACCATAAATACTTTCTCATTTTGAAAATGGAATCACAAAATATGACTTCGCTATTGAGAAGAATTGCACCAAGGGAGAACAATAAATAAAAAATATATTTGATTCAGCAGCAAGTTCTTTAGCATCACTTGAAAATTGAATTTCTCAGTCCAAGTGTTGGATTAATTGAACTATTGCTTCATCATCATCATCATCAATATTAAGAATCTAAACAAACAAACAAACAAACAAATCAAAACATACAATTCATCTAAAATTGGGGAAATAGATTACTCAGTAGTGGCATTGTAAATATTGGTTCGATTCTGCCAGCAAGTGTCCTCAACTTGAAGATTTAAGAAGAGGGAGCTTAGCTATCATCATCGCAATCTTCATTTCCCATTAACAAAATCAAGCAAAAAATCAAAACATATATAGACAGAAGAAGGATGAACAGAAATTGGAGATCGCTCAGTTCAGCGGGGTTGTCGACACGCAGGTTTTAAAGAGAAACCTGCAATCCGGTCTGTTGAGCTTGAATTTCATGGGGTCATCACCGCGATCTCTTTGATAATTTCAAAATGAAATGAAAAAGATGAAATCAAAACCATAATAAAAATACAAAACAGAAGATAGACGATAACATTCTATAGTGAAGATGGAAGCGGCGCAAGTAGTTGAATAAGGCGCTAGATATTTATAAGGTTATAGTTAGGGTTTTTAAACTGTTACCGGGCTACCTAAGGGTTTGTTTGGCCACTGTTGATATATACACGGTACTATCTTATACTGCCAATCTAAAGGTACAACTTCAACGGAATGGCACAATATAGTTGTACTCCCTCGTCTTCAAATGATGGATAAAATATAATTTATATATATATTAAAAAAATAAAATAAAATAAAAAAATTTAAAATTTATCATTAAAAAATGATAAATATTTTTATTTTTGTATATTAATGAATTTTACTAAATAACTTAATTACGTATTCTATCTCATTCTTTAAAAGATATTTTTTTTATATCTTTAATTATTCTTTGGGGACGGATGAAATAATCCACTCATCCTGCACCTTGATGTCTGGTATTATAAAATTTTTACTTTAATTAAAAGTTCCTGGGGGTAAATAACCAAGTGTTCCCAGAAATATACTCCATAGAAAAATAAATATATATAATACAGTTATTATTATTGTAAGGTATCTCAAGTATAATTACAATTGACAATTGTAGCCTCCAAAACATACATGCATCGCATTGATTTCAATTTTTTAGAATTTTACTAATTGACTTGATATAAAGTTAAAAGCGGCAACAATCTGGGCTCAAGGGTCCTTTACGAATTCTTTTGGAAGAATGGAATCATGGATGTAGTATAATTTCATAAAAAATGAATTTTGTCTGCCAATATTAATAGAGGACGGAATTCAATATTTAGTTCTATATATATATATATATATATATATATATATATATATATATATATATATATATATAAAAGGAGTAATATAATCTGTAGCTTCCATTAGTTAGGAGCATCAAGTGCATAAGAACTATATTACCCTGATTTGACCTAAACATTATTTTTACAAAACTTCTTTTAGGCCTAAGACGACTTATTTTTAAAAACAACAAATCTGTAGGTAGTAATACTTTTTTAAGTATTTTATAATGTTAGCTATTGTATTAATTAAAACTAAATAAATTCACCATAATTATAAATTTTAGAATTTCATAAATTGATTAGAAAAAAATCATAATATTAACTATTGTATTAATCAAAATTAAATAAATTTACCTCATTGTGAATCTTAGAATTTTATAAATTGACTAAAAAAAATTCATATTAGACTAATCTTGTAGGACGGACAAAATATCTAATAATAACATAAATTTACTTGGTCAAATACCTATTTCCTCTTCTTTTTTTTTAAAACGCTCTAATTTTGAAGAAATATAATTACAAATACAATAAATTACATAATCAAATGTCTCAGATACAACTTTAAGTAAATCTCACATTCCAGGATAAGAATATAAAACTCACAATAAACTCGCATCATGTTATACTTTATTTTTTGTTTTTATAACTTTCTTTATATATGTATGTAGCAATACTCATACATACATACATAAATAAATGAGCACAAGTTACAAATTACAATGATTTGTATTGCTCAATCAAACGAGAAGCCTGGAGACGAGATGTAGGGACCACAGTGCATCCTAAACTCCGCAAGTACCCAATCTGCCATATCACACAAGATAACAACTAGTAACATTGAACTTAACAAGAAAAAGGTAACTGTATATGGAAGACGGTCCCACTTGACTTTCTGCTGCCACCAGGTTCTTTGAACCAGGTCCCACTAAGAGTCCATATTTTTAACGGTCAGATGAACATGGAATTTTTATTAGGAGGTCCAAGTCTTCAAAAGACTTTTCATTACATTTTCGACACGTATAATGGTCATACATAATTAATACAAATTGGCCTCCACATGTTATGGATTATTGGTTAAAAAGAAAATTATTGTACACATGTCGAAAATGTATAGAAAGGTCCTTTTCCTAGTTGGAAGACCTGAACCTCCTAATAAAAACTCGATGAACATGAATGAACTTGGCTATAGTTCAAGTAGAGGGTGGTCAACCGAGTATCACATACTTTCAGGGCTGAGAAATACTTTTAAAACGCTATCTTTTTTGTTGAAACGGTGCTACAAATATGAAATTCAGGGGGCAAGCACCAATGGTATTCACCAGAAAATAACCGATGGTATTTCCAACAAGTTTGTTAGTCACCTGTTTAGAGGTAGGTGCTGAAGAACCCATTGCACTCTCAATCCGTAGCTTCTGAAAATGTTCCTATAAGAGAGAGAGAGACAGAAAGAGGTAAAACTTGCATGCATACAGTAAGCAAGAGCCTGCATGCAGATAATATTAGTTTCCAGCTTATATAATTATAATGGAAAAATTTTGAGTTACATTGATACTCGTATTTCCATTAGACTTCTGCCAATAACTAGATTACTATACTGGAAGTTTTCTTCAAAGTTTAACAAGAACATGCTTATTATCGCTAGAACCTTGAAAATGGTATGAAAGAACAAGAAAATATGAAAGCAATAAAAATAAATTACTTGTATTTATTTCCTTTATTCTGGCATGGACATAAGATTTGAATAGTGTTGCATAATTACATATTGCTGCTTATTGATTTATAATTTTAAGAAGCGTACCTGTTTCTCCCTCATAATATAAGCGCGCTTATCAGCAGGAATTTGCTCCCATTTTAGAACCTAATTTTAGTAGAAAGAAATTCTTTTTCAACAATAGTTGAAACGTGAGCATGTATGCATAATTCAATTTGACAAACTTGGAACTATGGCCATAATATATCATGTACTATCTATGAATAGAACTATATATTTATCTGAAAAATCCAAAATACTCCCTCCGTCCCAAATTAATTGCTCAGTTTTGACTTTTTTAAGTCAAATTGACTATTTTTAGAATTAATAATTAAGCATATATAAATATATTTCTAATTTCTAAAATTATAAAAATTGGGGTTAGTAATAAATTGTATATACTTTCTTTTGGTTATAATCTCTTCTAGCAAAAATAGTAAAAAGATTAGTTTTAAAAATGGTCAATTTGACTTTAAAAAATCAAAACTGAGCAATTAATTTGGGACGGAGGAAGTACTAGCTATAACTGCTTCTGAATACCAAAACAAACGTACATATTCTGCATACTGAAAAGCATCGTCACTCCTCAAGCAAGATTTCAATTCGCGCAAAACATCCTGACAAATTATGCCAGAGTTAAGTTGATAATTTAGTATCCACGTCATTCTAAATACTAAAACTACAAAACTGAAAAACCTATAATTCCTTAAAACTCCAAGTGTTTCCCAGGAAAGCATATTTAAAGGATCTTTAGAAGTAATATAAGTTTATAACTCACATAATGAGCATATATATAAGAACAGGTCAGGCAAGAGCTATAAACGTATACATGCCAGAAAACAGGAACCTGAGCTGCATAGGGAAAAACGATATCTTTCTAAATCAAACTTATTTACACTAAAGCTATCGTAACCATGAAACACAACCCCAAGAGGTGGGAGAAATGACAGAGGCTTTGAGGCATAACCTCAAGGCTGCTGGTTTGAATCCCTTGGGGCCAAAAACTCATAATTTTTTATTTTTTTTAATAGAAAACACAACCATGAAACACTAACTTTTCTTTAGATCTTGAAATATGTCCACCAGGTGGCACATGTCCTGACAAATGATATATAACATACGCATATATAGCATGTTAGTTCAGTTGAACATTGTTGGACTAGCCCAAAGCCTGAAAATGCTTTTGAAGGCTATAATGCAAGAGAGGGCAACATTCAGAAGATGAAAGGGGATATGAAAAAAATACTCTGCAAAAGAAAATGGCACGAGTTGTATAACCTTGTGTGTACTTTTTCTGATCCTCAGTCGTTCATCAATAACAAAGCCAACCTGTACATACAGTTGAAGCAAACACACAGGAAGGATATGTTATCATTCGCTTTTCGCATAGCTTCAATAAAATACCTATGGGCAGGCCCGAGATGGAAAGAAGGTTAAGTTTGGACTGCTTCTCAGCAATGCTAAAAGGATGAACTCCATCTCCAACACTAAATTGCTATTGAGATAGATATAATTAATGTACCTTGTCAAGTAACCTTTTGGGTTCTTGAAATGCTGCCTTCTTGGCCCATTGATGGAACAAATGGGAAACAACAGTTCGCACCTCTGTACTGAACCTGTAACATTATGATAGAGAAATCAAGAAAGTTAACTCGTAATGAAAGAAGTCGAGTAAAGTTAAGTCTTAATGACATTTATTAAGGATATTAAACCTCTATTTAACACATCCAAGTATGATAAGAGAAAAAGGACCTTTTCAGAAAACTGTTTCCATTGCATGCCTGAATCAGTTCTGTTGACTCTTCGGACACTTCATTGAATAAAACATTGGAAGACTCATCAAGCACCATATCTGCCTTGGTTGATTCTTTTTTTGTCGGTATTCCAACGGTCATATTATGAGTCTCTTTTGGAAGTTCTACGTGCTTTGTTTGCAATATGTTTGAATTTGGTTCATCCTAGGTAAGGAGACCACAAAAATTAAGTAGAAAAGTTTTATGGCAAATAGTATGATACTTTCTGGTTGGAAGCTAATACTTGTAGGACCAAATTATGTACTTTCAAAGCTATATGCAACTATGGCAATGATCTATTTGACCACAATTCATTTCTTCTTCTCACGCTATATCTTTTGTTTTTTTTCCATTTTGGTGTTTTGAGTCTAATGTAAGATTCATTACCCTATTACTATTAGAAACCGACTTAACACTGGGAGGCATCCTTACCCAATGGAGATCATTGCAAAAACTTATTTTGAAAAACATATATTGCATGAAATAGCAATTTATCTTGTGAGCTTTTGCAAGTGTTGGTCTTCTTTACCAACAGTAGAACATTTCAAGTTGAAGGTGGTACAATGCATAAGTGGATATTGCACCGACATCGGTTGAGATTGAGAATAAGGAATATAGCAAACCACAAAAATATATTCTGGTAATTGACAAACTGACCATATTCCTGACTTATATTCAATGAGTCAATGACCACTTACAACTTTGTTTAACAATGGTCTATTTAGACTGTACCTATTAACCACAGCCGTCTACAGCTGAAGACGTTATTTGTGATGTTTTTATGGGGATGTACTTACAGTGTAGCATAATTACTTTCTTGATTTTGTGTGCATGTAATGACAGGTTTCGCAGGCTATGTTACCATTCTTGTGAACATAGCAATAATGAACTTGGCAAGAAGTGTCAACCATTTCATGGGAAAGATTGTGCCATAAAACTTTGATCTCTAATGCTTTCATGCAAATAACGAAAAACATCTGAAATTTGGAGCTAAGCACACCTGGACTTCTTGAAGGTACTTTGGGATTTCTTTTAGAAATCTTGAAGGTTGAAGGACCTGAAAGAAAAAACATACTCCATACAGAATATTGAACCAAGAAGAACAACAAAACTGATGTATGGATCAAACCTGCCAATTGGAATCCATGAGAACATAAAGAATAAAAAGTTTTTTCCTTGCACGAGTCATCGCCACATATAACAAGCGCCTTTCTTCCTACAGTTGTTTGAAAGAGCATGAAACATTGAGTACTTGAGAAGAATTTGCAACTCCTAATGTTAGAAAATGTCAAGTAAATGAACTAACTTCGAGTGAGGAAGCAGATTCCTTTGCAACACCATTATATTCATGCAACAGGGGGATCTCAGATTCATTCGCCTGTACCATTCATCCAAGAATTAGTGTAACAAATGACAACATTAAATTGGAATTGCTTCTAGTATGCCGAAGATATTGAGTATCACAACTAAGCAGGCATCAAGTAATATCAAATTGTACCTCAAATAAAACATTACTTTTCTGCAGTCAATCACAAAATCCATTTCCTCACCTGGTTCTGCCATGTATCAGTTCTAGTATTTGCTCAGGAAGTTTACTTCAAATTTTGGTTACTAAATACTACCTCCGTCCCAGCTTTATTGCAACACTTCTTTCGGCATTTATGGCACAGAGTTCAATACATGATAAATTATATTAAATACTTACACCATTCCAAAGTATAAGATCAATATTGATTTTTTGAAGTCAATTTGAAATATTTTCAAATTCAAATTTATGTGATTCATCTAACTTTGAAAACAATAATTCTAGCAACTAGTAATACTTTTTAGATATTTTACGATATTCATAACTCTGTTGTCTTAAACTAAATGAA
This sequence comes from Aralia elata, assembly GCA_034770075.1. NCBI lineage: Eukaryota > Viridiplantae > Streptophyta > Magnoliopsida > Apiales > Araliaceae > Aralia > Aralia elata. The sequence continues at coordinate 107,981,112 of CM068385.1, read as the reverse complement.
TTTATATCAATTTTGAGTTTGAAAATATCTCAATTTGACTTCAAATGGTCAAACTTGATCCTATATTTTGGGACGGAGGGACTATTATATTCTAATATAGATTTATATATTCATAGTAGTTAAATATATTTATGATACAACTTAAAATCCATCCATTAACACTACAAGAATTGTTGCAATAAATCTGGGAGAAGATGTTCAGAAACCAGTTTTAAAGTTCTTTAATACCTGGTCATATGAAGATTACTCTATAAGTTTGGCAATCTGAGCCCTATCTGAAGCCTTATCATCTCTAGATGGAGTTTATTCTAGTCCGCTAAGTTGCAACAAAATTTTGGTTACCATTGATTCAAACCAGACTACATATATAGATTGCTATGTGGCTCTATAAGTCACAATTAACATAAAGAAACTTGGGAGCACATCCTTTAATAAATCACAAAAACTCCAATTTTTGAATTATCAATTAAAAGTGCCTGAAGCCATCATTATTCATTAAACAACTCCTGGATCCCATGTTTTAAAGAAGCCATGTAGCCAAGGATAGCCATCTATGCTCATTTGAGCGCAGGATGGCTTTTCAGCAGGAATTAAAGTTTGTACCAGGTAAGGGTCACTGTATTAGTCTGATCTGGTGAAGTGGAAACATATAATTGTTTTGATAAGAAGCACATATTACATCAATAAGTTAGTATGGTAAGATTAATTGCTAGAATGAAAATTATAGAAGCATATTTTCAGCAGTAAGTGGTACTACTCTTACCTTCACTATGAAGACGGTGTCCCATTCCAAGCCTTTTGACTGCAAGATGAGAGAAATGAGGGGAAGGGGGGATATTAACCACAAACATTTATACATATTGGCGGATTAATTATGACACGTGGCGATTTGAGTGAGAGAAACAAAACCTGATGGATGGTAGTAAGGGTGACAGAATGTTCATTGTCATGCCTCCTAGAACGAAAATTCTCGCTTTCTCGTTCGGATATATAATCAATAAAACTTTTAAGTACATTTGCACACCCTCTGTCTTCTGCTATAGTATCTCTCTTCCCTTCAATCACAGTTTTTTGTGTTGTTAAAAACTCAGAGACGTCATCCAACAGGTACTGGAGTACCTGCATAACGAAGTAACAGATTATACATTCTATTGGAAGATAATGAGACCGCTCTAATATTAGTTGAGAATAAACCTACTAGTTATTTCAAATGAAAAATAAAAGATCCAGCATTAATAATGTTAAGAACATTATAAGGATTAGATTAGCAACAAGAACTTTGTACGTCTCATTCTTGTGTTGATCATATTTTTATTTAGAAACTGATTGGGTGTGAAACATTGGCTTAACTAAACTAGGTCATCCCAAAAAGTCCACACATACCGATCTAAGGTCATTGTCTTCATTTAACAACTTCCCTCCATCAACATCTAGAACTGCCCGTTGTTCAAGAAGGTACTTCTACAAAATATAAAATCATAAAGTGAACTTGAATTCGTCAATTGGAGTACATAGAACCAGAAATATAGGCATGGGCGCATGGAACAACTAAATTGAAAAGAAACAACAGATATAAATGTATTGACTTTTGATTAAAGCCCACAAGAAAAAATCATACACATACTTAATAGACTACACACTCACACATACATATACAGAGAGAGAGAGAGAATGAAAATTTGTAGAAAAATAAAAAAATGGTCTGAAAAAAGGTGGTTTGCATCAATATAGATAATAGAGTTTATAGCTAGAAAACATAAATAGACACTTACAACTAAATTGATAAAAAAAATGCATTAAAATTTTAATTGAGTTTGTTTGATAAAATAAATTTGAATGGACGCCTTCATGACCTACTAGATTTTAAGCAGCAGTTCATAAACTGAAGGAGTCAGCCACTATACATACAAAAAACATGTTTCACTAACATGTCCCAAATTGAAAGACCAATCTATACTCAGTGGGAACATCTGATAATATCTCATATGCATTTCCTGTGTCGCTCACTTGTTTCTTCAAACTTTGAAACTTCAACATGAAAATATAGGAAGATAATCATATCCGAACATATGGGTAGCAATTGATGAGGGTCTAAGCATGTCATTACCATATTTGAGTCAAAGAAGCCACGAAAATTTCTACACTTATAGCCTAGTTCCATTATTTCTTTCCCTCTCTTCAATTTGTTTTCCTTGGAGGTGGGGGGAGATATAAATTAAATGGAGAAATTGAAATCTATATGAGTAGAGGAAGAATGATGAATCCTTTTCAAGAAGTAGCTGAAGAACATATTTCCAGAGAGAGACAACAATTAAGTAGCTCCTCGTTTAGCCAAAATTGAGCTCTTTCAACAGTTGATCTAGGTCCAACTAGGTCATTTGTTCTATAAGGGTTAAAATTCATGCACTCTCAAAATAAGCAAGAGACGTATCGAACATTTGAAGATCCAATACCAGCCCATGATAAATCAGGAGTTACTCTCCATCAAAAAATGGAGATTTAATATAAATAATATTACACTGTAGAGTATACATACAGACACAAGCATATCTTGGTATTTAATAAAATATCTTTTAGTATGAAGTGAACAGCATATACTTTAAACACAATGCAGATACAGTTCATTGTTCAAACCTCATACATTTTACTGTTTGGATAATTATGTGAAAAGGAAGACAACCTGAGGTATCATGTTAGCCACTGAAGTAATGACAGCTGAAATTGAATGTTCCTGTAAGCATCATTAAGTAAGATAACATTATTTCTAGGATTTCGGTCAAAATATATGTTCATAGGTAAAGCCTAAAACTACATAGTAGTTCTAGTCTCAAATTATGAATCAGCAGTTAAATAAAATAAATAAGTATATTCTACCTCTTCCTCAATGAAATGTTAATTGCGTGAAAACACTGATGCACCAAACTTTTGGGTAATCACTAAACTACCACTCCATTCCAAAAAAGAGAGTCCCATTTGCAAAATTTACAAATATTAAGGATGTATTTTTGCTAAATGTTTACCCATTGAAATAATAAGTTGTCAATTTAGCAGTCCTGGTATGATAATTAAATTATGATGACAAATTTGAGGACATTGTGTTATTCAATACTACTATCAATAAAAAGAAGACTCTTTTTATGGAACAAAAAAAAAATTGACAAATGGGGCTCTTTTTGTGAAACAAAGGGAGTATATAATACACCATATTTACCACTAGTTTCATAGTACTCCCTAATCCATATTTTACAACCAGTTTAATTTTATTTGTTACTATTAGAAAAATACCAAAATTTGGACAATCTATAACAAAATATTATAGTTACCCTATGAACAAGTTTTGATATCATGTCCAAAGTGACTACCACCTTGCGCCCTTGGGTAAGTTGACTCCTATGATCAATAACGGAAATCAAAGGCATAATGTTAAGAAATATCACATACATTATTAATTAACAAATATAAATTAAAAGGTATACATGCAGCAGATAGACCCAAAAACAAAAAGCAGAGAGCTAACACAATTCATACTTATATCACCAAAAGCACACATATTGTGTACCAGTTTATAATCTTGCATATTTATCTAAGAAAGTTATAATTCATACTAATAGGAATTCATAGAAGAAAGATGTTAACAAGGAGAATTTTTTTAAAATGGAATTACTTCCAAAGAGATGGAGGCACCAGTGAAAATCATGAGATTTAGCCTTATCTTTTTTGTTCTAAATTCATCACTTTTACAAAAGATAAAACAACTGATACTTGAAACAATAAACCAGGCAGGGACATATCTTCTGTTGGCTTAACATAGCTTCTCTTGTCGCATTTCCGAAAAATATTTACATGAATCAACAGAAATTACTCTTAGCTGCATAAAACCCTTCTAATTCAAGAAGAAAGAACAATATAATGGCGACAGATGTGCATCTTATATTTCACTGACAGCAAAGAATGATTCTGTGGGTTATTTTCATTTGTAACTGTCAAGTGCAATAACAATGACAAAAAATCTCTAGGGTCTCAACTCTCAACCATCAGACAAGAAGACACTTCCTAAGAGGACAGGTTAAATGTTTTTTTCCACACTCTACTTTACCCGAACTATCAAACGCCTCATTAAACTTTTTTTTTCTATCAAACGAGTCACTAAACTTTACTTTTCTTACAAAACGTTACAAAAATCGTTAGAGTACTTTGACTTTTAACGGAAAGTTGAGTTGGTGTATAATTAGGAGAGAGAAACTCCACCTCAATGATGACATGGCAGTTCAGTGATGATGTGTATAAATAATTGGTTTATCAAAAATAAAAAAGAAAAATAATAATTAATCTAAATAAATAAAAAATTGTTCTTCCCTCTATTCCATTTACCTAAATCTCCAAAAATTACTCTTCTTCGATTGTTGATCTTAAAAAATGGGGAGAAATGAAGGCAAAATCCATTTGAGTATCCATTATAGATTAATAAAAATAAGAATTCAAAAATATACACCCAATGTATATAAATTTCTTGAGACCTAAAAATAAAATTTTAGATAGAGAAACATGTACATTAGTTAAAATGGGAAGATTGTGAATGTGGAGTAGAGACAGAGAGCACAGATCTAAACTTCATAGAGTATCTAAACTTCAAGCTCAAATTTTTAATGGGTTATTCTTTCTTTAAGATCCTCCTTTCTTTTGTAGCGCACTGCCGTCAATCATGGAGGCCATGGAGGTTGTTTCCCACTGATCATGGAAGTCATGGAAGTTATCATGGTGGTCATGGAGATGGTGGAGTAAGACTCCAATTTTAGGAAACCCTAAAGGTTTGATCTTTAAAAGTCATTCAATTAATCTAAGTTATGTTAGTGGGTGGGTAGTGGGTAATGGATGGGTTGTACCTGATCCATATTGTCATTTAATAGACATTTCATTGCGCCACGTCACTCTTCCGTTAAATATTTAACACCATCAATGGAATTTCAAATTTTTGTAAGTGAATTAAAGTTTAGTGAGTTGACTGTAAGAAAAAAAAAGTTTAGTGTGGACTGAGGCATTTGATAGTTTGGGTAAAGTAGAGTGACGTAAAAAGCATTTAACCCCTAAGAGGACCCGTTTTCATTGTTTTATCAATGAGCATATTTGACTCCAGAAAAAAACCTCTCAGTCAAATCCCACCTTATTGGCAGGTTCCACGAAAAAATAGTTTAGTACGGAATTCAAGATCATTTCATCTTTTAATAGATCATTCATCAAGTATTCCTTCAAGTCCTTGGCTAACTCTTGAACATTCTTTTCTCATATATGAAATTTATTCAGATAAGCACCAAAAGGGAATGTTGCCATGTATTTACCAGGTTTTATTTTCAAGTAGTTTTTTGTCAGAACAATCTTGAGTTCTTACTTCTTTGATATTGAACTTCCAGGATCTTACTTCTTCTTTTTTTAATTATTACAACCAAGGCACGTTGGCCACGAATTATATCAAAAGCAACAGAAAATTAAACTAGTAGAGAAGGGAATGTTCTTCTGATATAATTATATGAAAGAGAAAGTAATTGTTACATGAAGTCCTATTTTTGACATTTATATTAGTCAATGAAGAAAATCCGCTCATAGTCATTCTTGCCTCATTATACATTATCATCGAGATTCAGAACTCGAATGATATGCTCACATGAAAAAGATAATCAGAAACTTTTCCTCAAAGATGTTATATTCCTTTTTAATACTGAGACTTTTGAGGGGGGAAAATTGCTTTTCTAAAAGCAAACAAGAATCAATGTGAAAAAATAGGAAACTATAAGAGTGTGATTATTATCATTAAGCATAAGACTAAATATATGCTATTAAATTGTTGGGTTTTCTCGTGTCTTGATTGTTCACAATTTCATTATCTTCGCAAAGGATTTAATAAGAGCCTTCATGCAAAAATCCATTTAAGTGCTCTTACTGAATGAAAAGAAAATTATCTAGGGGAAATATAGATGTATAACTCCCAAAAAAATGTTATTGTATTTAAAACAATTGGGCACTAATGTCCTTTAAAGTTTCCTAACTTATTCATCTTTCTTCCCACTGTACATTCAGAATAAAAGGTGAAAGTGAAAGGGCACAGTAAAAAGGATCCCCGCTACCACACTGCCATATTAGAGAATAAATGAAGTATACAGACCCAACAGCACTAGTAAACGAAAGCAAATTATGTAGTCTGTGCTTAAAATTTTCAAAACACTAATAAACCAAGCAATCCTATAGCATAGCATATGAGGTTAAGGTGAATAATTCCTATATCATTCTTCAGCATATTAAGATGAGCATAAATCATACATTGACAAAATAAATTACATTTACAAGTATAAAACTGTATTGTATATAACAAACCTCTTTAAGGTACCAGAGATCTTTGCACTAAATATGTCACATGCAACTGATATGAAGCTGCATTTCCTTATGGTTGAAATTTTGTCAATATGTTCAATTACCTACGAAGAGGAAACCGGAGAGTAAACCAAAATGGACTCAAATATGAGAGCTCTATGCTGACACTAACTTATGCAGGAATGAATGACCACATGGTCACAAACGTGATGTGAATGCAAATACAAGCACAAAAATTAAAAAATAATAGAGAGATTACAATTAGAAACACATTTACCTTTTTCTTTTCCTCTTTCTCAATCGGTAGCAACGCCTTGAATACTCGACGAAATGATCCATCATCACAACCGGACAAGGTTGTTCTAAGCATAGAAATGATGGCTCTGACTACCTACAAAAGAGACAGTTTGTCGATGATCAATATTCTTGCTAGTCGCATTTAATGAAACTCAATATCTCTAGAAAAAGGGTAATAGTAAGCAAATGTTGCAATATCACAATATCAGTTCTGCTAACACACACACATACGAGATATTACTATTCAAAAATTATAGATGTTTATTATATACTCTTTAAAGCAGTGACATGCAACCCCGCTCATATGGAGAGAGAAATCAGGTGCATCATAATGCAGATATGAAAAATTAAAAAGCAGTGGGAACAGATTTAAGATTCTGTCAATAAAATTTGTAAGGATATTTTAAAACACGCAACTTCAACGACGAAGCTAAGATGCATCAAAAACAGATAACATTTCAAGCAGGAAGCAGGGACGTTACAAAACCTTTTTCCTATAGAAAGCCACACCATGAACATTAAATGGAATTTTCCTGTCACGGAAGGCTGTTTGGAACATTTTTCCTGACACCTGAAGCAACAAGCAGTTCAGCAAATACCTCATGACTTCAAGAGCAGTCGAATATACTAGAGCTATGGAAAGATTAACTTGACCTGCCTCCGGTAGAGAACAGCAACATTGCCAAAGGAGCTATTGACAGATTTGCCATCACAAATAATTTCTAAGATCTTATCAACAACAAATGAACATTGTGCCTCCTCAGTACAACATTCCTTGATAGTAATCTAGTCAATGTGATACACATCATCAATAATCAGTGACCAGCTTTAATAAAGAAATAAGCTTTCTTCATAACAAAAGTATTTATACCTTTGATCCAGAAGAATTATCAGTAAGAACATCTTTTGACTCGGAACGCTTTACATTGTTTCGAATTAGAAATGATGCAGCTTCAATGATACAACGAGTGGACCGATAATTTTTATTTAATCTTATCTGGAAAAGAAAATTGCATAAGCATTGTCAAGAAACATGAAATTATAGTCCTTGATTCATGAAATTTTAAGATTTCGTAAGCATGCAGGATATTTTTGTAAAGAAGGTTCAGAAAAACAACAGTAGATGAAACAAAACCTCTTTGTGCAGTGGAAAATCCTTACGGAATGAATTGAATCCAAAAGCATCAGCACCATTAAAGCTAAAAATTGACTGCAGGATAACATACATAATATTAAAATTTGGAATATTGGTTATAATATGAGAAATGGATTTTATGTGAAAGGGGAGAATTATAAAATTTCATAATAAAGGGTTCTGTATAGATATCAGGGTAAAGATAAATAAACCTGATCTTCATCACCGACAATAGTTATCTGTTTATTGGATGCAAGAATTCGGAGCAAACCATATTGCATGGCACTTGTGTCCTGAAACTCATCTATAACAATTGCTTTCCATGATTCCAGGCATTCCTTCATTACTTCAAGTGAAAAAGAACAAGAATTTTTAACAAAAAAAAAAATTTGCAAAGTTCCATTCTGAGATTGAATAAATACGGATGATATGAACCTTCAGGGAAATCAGTAAGTAGCTTCACTGAACAGCTGATTAAGTCATGGTAATCCAGTGCATCACAAGATTTTAATATGTTGCCGTAGTTTTGAAGAATTGCTGCCTGATCCAGATTGGAAGCTAAGAATAGTAATGATAAGCCAAAAATTAGCAAATAAAGATAGATTAAATTGATTAATAACAGCTTACTCCTATCTCATCCCCCATTTTCTGACATTCTTCTGGATTTTTTCCAGAAGCTTTAGCCTGAAAAATATAAAGATGGGATTACTGTAACTATAAGATGCACAAAAGAGGGAAAACAACACGTGATATGGAACAAGCTTTGGTTACGTTAAAAATAGTTTCAATAAAAAGTAACATAATATGTCATGCATATTATAATCTTGTTATATAGATTAGCATAGAGAACCCATCTTAAATATTATAGTTCAACTTTTACTGTGATCCAAGAAAGTAAAGTGTTTTCATCTAACAATGATTCTTCAACCCCTTCCATCATATCCAACTTTTCCTTAAGACATGATGAGTTGCATACTCCATCTCTGACATTAAGAAACAACCCCTTCAAAGAAACTTTCATACCAACCAGAATCCTAAGAATCGAGTTTTCATGGAAATCCAAACAAACGAAGGACAAAGTGCTATACACTACATTAAAACAGCAAAATAAAACAAGCTCTTATCAGATAATGAGAATTGAAGACACCATTCCACAATGAATCTTATGCTGCTGCAGTAAATTGCACAATTTGCACTGAACAAAATACACATACAACCATACAAGGATAGATGGAGAAGGTCTCTTCAAAAGCGTGTTCTCATAAATTATTGAGCACAAATGATAAGGTACCAATAAATGTCTATAATAAATAGGACTGCACATAATTGGTCAAATGCCAAAATTTCATAATAAGTATCAGGTTTAATTACTTGACAATCCCTGTCCAAATGAGGAACTCTCACTGGACCTAACTTCTCATAATAAGTACAGGTTTAACTATTTAGTTGTTTTTATAAATAATACTAATTTTTTCAGCATGTTCAAATTTTATTTATTATTTATTTAATAATATATAGTATTCTATCAATCGGATTATGGTTGAATTCAAATCACACGGATTTATATTTGAATATGAACCCAATATTGACATTTTAAGATTCACTATACTCAAATTAAGATCAGTGTCATTGGGCCAAATCTCCAACAAATCCGACCACTGACAGACCTAAGATTATAGGTGCTAATCTTATTGATTAAGAGAATAAAACAAAAACAAACAACGAAAAGTAAAAAAATTACTTACTTGAGTCACATATTTCAACCACTTCTTAGACTTATCTTTAAAGTTTCGTGGAGAATTTATGCCATTAGACTCTTCATCAAGTTTGCAAAGATCATTATTTTCCCCATTCTTTCCATTTTCCAATAGGCGCACAGCCTCAATGATAGCTCTTCTTTGTTGCCCTTGCCCATAAATCAAGAATTCTGGTGTGCGTTCTAACCTAATGGATGAGCTAACAAATCAGTAAGTAGATAATTACATGAGCTACGATGAACCAAATTAGATTGGAATATAGGCTAATAAACAAAAATTCACATGACCGAATGAAGTCACCTTTGCTCATTTTCCGCTTAAGGTAGTGCATGAAAGAAACATGATTATTCATTCAAAAAAAATGCAAAGGTAAACTAATATGCTGGTGGACAATTAAGAAGTGGGGAGAGAGAAAGAGGATATTATTTAAGTCAACATTCGTGAGATGGTGATAAAATTAGGGTGTTCAATTAACTAACACACATACCCATCCATGTTAGCTAGATCACACTAACCCCTTCCCCCCAAACACCCACACCCACAAAACTACACGTATAAACACGTGTGCACACGCACACCCCAAAAGCTAACTTAACTGTAGGACAAGTCTAGAAAGGTTTAAAAATATAAATTGAGAAGGGAGAAAAAAGGTGATGTATAACCTATCCACACATGTAAACGGTATTAACTCACACAACTAAAGCACAAAGCTTTATCTCTCATATCAATACATAATTCAAGTTTGGATAATAATGAGGATTACAACTCTTTATATAGAAAACTTACGACTTAGCGACCAAGTAAAAACCCAAATTAAGAAGAAAAATTACTCTTAATTAAAATCTACAACTATAATTAAACTTCTAGAATAATATAATGACTAATATAATAAGAAATAATTACTAATTACAATTTCTTTATTTCAAAATAATTACTACCTCCGTCCTCTAAAGGATGGCCTAAGGTACAACTTTTTTGTCCTCAAAAGGATGGTAATAAGTATATAAAGTAGGACAAATATGTCATTTAGTAGGGTCCACTAGTATAAAATAAAATAAACAGACTCGTCTGTAATTTTGTAGGGCCACTAAGGATAAATTTGGATCTTTTTCTACTCTCCTTCCTCTATTTTACTTTTCTTAATGTGTGAAAAATGTACTTAGGACATCCTTTGGAGGACGGAGGGAGTATATAAAGTAACTAATTAATAATCTCTCTAGCCCCTTGTATTGTTCCGCATCATAAATGGTCAATAATTATATCTAGGTGGCTTTTTAATTTAGATCCTTCCAATAGAGACCATTATTGAACAATGTCTAGGTGTGATAGGGAAATTTGCCTTCACTGTTAAGTAAATGGAGAAAATGCATCACTCGTTTGACTATGAGGTGTAACTTTTAATGCTGTGACAAATATCACTGATGATTTTACATAATAATAAGTCATTTAGTTAAACAAGCATCAAAAATTCCCCGTCATTTCCAAATTTATATATAACTAATGCTTCGTTGTTGGTAAAGTTCAATGATAAAACAGTTATAGTTTTTATGGTTGTTTTTTCTATTCCGTAGGGAGCATGTTAATTGCTTACTTCTCAGCATGTGAACGACATAATTGCAAAGAAAATGAGTGGAATGTGCTGATCATTAGTTCTTTAGCTATTGCCTTCCCAGCCACTGCTCCAATCCGATCTCTCATTTCAGCAGCAGCAGCTGTAGTGAATGTCATAGCCAAAATGTGGGATGGACCAATGCCCTGGAAATGTTTTATGGAAAGATAAAGGATAGACGAAAACTTTTATATATATATATATATATATATATATGTATGTATAAAGGAAGAATGGGCTGACCCAAATGTCTAAAAAATAGCATGGATGAACTGCGTAATTAAGCAATTAAATAGCAGTACCTCATTCAGGAGCATAAGAACACGCCCAACCATTGTAGAAGTCTGACATTAGAACCAACAAAAAAAAAAGCTTTAAAAAAATATTGAAACGATAAAGATTGACGCGCGCGCACACAGAGAATATCAGAAAAGTACAGACCTTACCACTTCCTGGTCCAGCAACAATCATGAGAGGTACTGAAATGTCACTACAGGCTGCTTCCCGCTGCCTGTCATTAAGAGACTGCATATACTTTGCATATGCCTCAGGCATGCAGCCAATCTGTGTGGCTTTGGAAGTCCTAGACCCTTCTTCACAACCTTGAACAGCACTTGGACCCAAGTTTCCTTCAGTTTTTACCATTTCTTCCGAAACAACAGGACTTACATTGGTGTAACCCCTGTTCATTTCAGAACTCTGACTTCTCATTTGCATGTTGCTATTCGAACTCTTCCTTCCAGCTACCACCTCCGGCTTATTCTCACATAAAGCATCAATTTCTTGTAAGATAGAATCATCAAAGTCTTCATCTAAGGTGCCACATGAAGTTAAAGATTCACTCAAACTAGAACACTCATGTTGCCTCAATGGAGTGGTATAGGAGTTCATCTCAAAACCATCCCCCGCAACTACACTATTTTCCCACTCAATTAAACCACCCTGACCCGATTCAAATCTATCAAGCCGTTTAATTGAAGTTTCAATTAAATCTGGAACTGTTCCATTATCAGCCAAGACACTGTCACTTGATCCAATTCTATTTCCAGCAAAGCCCTTAGAACATGAACTGCCAGTACATTCTAGTTCTCTAATTGGAGATTTGAAAGGACTAAGAGCCTTTCCATTTTCAGCCAATTCAGTCATTTGCTTTGCACTCGCATTAGCTATGACACAATTACTTGATTCAACCCTACTAACAGTCATGTCCATCGAACACGAATTGACACTACAATCAAGTCTTCTAACTAGGGTTTTAAAAGAATCAATAACCTTTCCATGCTCAGCCTGAGCAACCATGTCTTTTGAAATCAAACCAGTCGGATTACCATCACTTGATTCAATTTTATTTAGTGGAAGACATTCTAGTTGTCTAACTGGCGTTCTAAATGAATCCAAAACGGTTCCTTGATTAACTGTGATCTCTATCTCCTTTCCATTAGAATTAACATTAATATTAGAAGAAAAGTTTGTAAATGAATTCCTGATACATTCACTGTTAATTAACTTAAAGTTCTTTACAGATCCCGGGGTTGATGTGTTCACCGAAATGTCTGAAAGAGGAACCCTTCTATTTACAGCAACCTGAGCTGGACTTGCAATTCCTTTTGCATCCGTGTGTCTAAAACAAAACAAAAGAATTAGCACAATTAAACTAATAGGGGAGAAAAAACATGTGTTTCTTCGTAGTAAGCTATATAGGTCATAGTATTTAAAAGATACGTAAAAGATAAAGAACTTAATTACTTTACAGAAAGATGATCGGGTTCACGGGGCCTTTTGCGGGCAAGAAGGGCCTTTGCAGCTCTGAAATTTTGCGAAATCCGAGCCCTCTGTTCCGCTGATATCCCTCCTCCTACTGCCAAATTTTCTTTATCGTTCATCTTTGGAGATGTTTAGAGAGAATAAATTGGACTCATGGACAAACCCTAGAAGGCACAATTTGTGAATTACAAGCTGAGCGTGGGGTTTCTGTTTACGTTTCCCTCCACTGCTGTTTAGTTCAAATTATATGCGTCGGGTTGTTTACTATCAGACGGTGGATCTCTGCGAAGAGGTCGATCATAACTTATAACCTACCAGGTTCAACCGACTCAAGCCCAATCCATTAACATGGTTATGGGAGTCTAGGCCCAATTTTATGACATAGATTTTTAATTTTTAGGAATGAAAATTCCTTATAAATGTAATCAATTTTAGTTTTTTTAAAATTTAAACCTGACATGAATTAGTATAATTTAATATTATATATTAGTATAATAATATAAATATTGTAACCTATCTAAAATATACTATTAGTTACAATATTTATTGTTTTCAAACGTAAGGAGAATTATATCAATCTTAATCTACAAATATCTTAAATTAAATTCAAAATATTAATATTGATACTATATTTCGGAAATAATATTTTGCTTACACGACTGAATTTTAGTTTCTTATTAAACATATTTTGTAGGTTTGTTTAACTTTTATCCTTTCTTTTTTTATTTTACAAGGTATGTAAAATAGTTCACATTATGTAACCTTACTCATTGTTATGCTACGTAGTACATTAAATATGAGAGAGTAATGTTAAGGTGACAAAAGATATTTATATAAAAAAATACAAAATAATGTGTCATATTGTAATTAGTGGATGTTTCACCATACATAGGTAAATTCAATGGTTATAACCAATAATTATCATCCACATTATTTATATCTTATTTTTGTATCCAATCTTTTGTCACCGAAATATTATTGTAAAAATGAAACTTACTTGCATGAAAGATGGAATACATTTTAACAAAGTTTGTCAGAGATGAGAGCTAACATGCATTAATTAGTGCTCGATAAAATATTAAAACAATGAAAACCCTTCTTGAAATCTTGATAATAATAACAATAATTTATTTATTTCACAAAAGAGTTATATTTACTAAATTAATAATTTTTAAGATTGTGTTTGTGTTTTATGTTTACCTTTAAATTTACCCCTACATTTTAAGATGGTATAATTAAACATGAAGTGCATTTCAAAAACATACTCACTTAAATGACATACCAAACATATTCTCTTTAGCGACGGACGAGGAGACGGTTGGTCCATCGCCATAGATCCGGTTCGTTGCTATATGGGGTCTGTCGCTAAAAGCTTTAGCTTTAGCGACGACCTGGACCTATGGCAACGGACCGAACCGTCGCCCGGTCTGTCACTAAAGGGGATATACTTGGTATGTCATTTAAAAGGGTATACTCTTGATCCGTTATGGTTAAACGTGATAGTAGAATTGGGATGATAAATTTCAATTGATAAATTTAAGAATAGTTTGTCATTTTATACTTTCATCAAAATAAATAAAATAAAAAGTAGACAAATAAAATTCATCTTGTAAAACAACTAGAGTATTATTATTAATCTCTAATGTTTATTCAACAACAATTATGAGAAGAAACAAAGTTTGCATTCGCTACATGTTGACATAATTGTGAAGTGGAAATTTTTATTTATAACCTGTAAAATATATTACAATGGTAAAACGAAAAATATAATATAAATTTAATGAAAAAAATTAACACTTTTTGTTGCGAATAAATACATTAATTAAATAACCATATATAAATATCGATTTGCAATCATATGGAATAAGATTGAGATATGTTTTTTTTTTGGGCAAAATAAATAAATAAGACTGAGATATGGAATAAGATTGAGTAGGCAAAATAAATAAAGTTTGATCAATTTTCTGCTGACCTTTGCCTCCAACTTCTCTCTTTCTTATTCTTAACCCAACCAAATGCCCCGGCAACTGTTTTCTCCCACTATCCTTAATAATTATACACACATATTGAATCAAACACACCATAGATATAGATAGTATTCACGCCCACCAATTGTATGAACATTTTGCTTTTTAACGGTGTATGAACATTTGATCATTCATAATATATATTATTTTTTAATTTACATTAATTTATTATGGCCAAACCCAACCCAAAATATATAAATGTAATTAAGATTTGAGTAAAAAAGTATCTAAGATTGACCTTATTGAATTTATTTAATGTCATTTCAAACACAAATTTATTTAGATCACCATTCAATAATTCAAACTTTACGAATACAAAGAACATGTAAAAATATAACTTTCGTGTTATATACATTCATACATAATTGATCAACGGGGTTTAATGGGATTGCCTATCTTGAAATAATAATAATAATAATAATAATAATAATAATAATAATAATAATAGGATGAAATACAATGGAGAATTTTGAAATGTAAATATCACTATGTATGTTAAAAAAAGAATATTTGTTGAATGGCGTGAATATTAATTGTGTTACTTGTGGACAAGGAGTTGATGAGCAATTGACCATACATATATCCTGATTTACAATTTAGGAGCAGCTCTATCTTGTTTTTTCCTTACTATCTCCTAATTGAATTTGTCTAACTTTTGGGTAGGTGCCCGAGCATGAATAAATACATGGGTTATCGGAATTGGTCCGACTTCAGTCTATACAGGCTAAAAATTTAGCAACTTTTAAAATTTAAAAGCCCAATTTCAAGTTCAACCTTTACAGACTTACGAATAAACAGGATCATTCTCGGCCCAAAAAATGCTCATAAACGTTGGGCCTATATTCTAACACGCCCTTCTAAAAACAATTGACTATTAGACCCAAAAACAGAATAAATTTTAGAAACCCATAATTTAATACTCTCCGAGTTTATCTATATGGCACAGACTACGTGTACTGTGCAAAATGAATAAGAAAATACTGAGGAAAAAAATAAGAATAATAAAGGAGCAGAAGAGGGAAAGAAAAGGTAAGTTTTTGAGTTTTAAAAATAATTGCTCTTATTTATTCATTTTTTTCCTTTATTTCTCCAACATTATCTCCCATATCCTATTTTTTAGTATTCTATTTTTCCTCTTTTAACACACGTAGTGTGTGCTATGTAAACTAATAGATTATAAAGCCTTCACGAGAGGTTTGATAATTTTGAATCACACATTTTTTTCATTTACTCTTTTGTCCCTTTAACTATAGATATATTACTATTTTGTCCTTTTTAATTTAAATTTTTAATATCTTTTTATTTAGTCCTCTAAATATATAAAGTTTTAATTTATCTCACATAATTTATACATGCAACGTATGTGTCACCGAGTACTAGTCAAATATAATTTGTAATACTAACCCACCTAAGTGGATTCAAGAGATTTAATAGGTAATAAATACTCCATATATTAAACTTTTATCCTAATGAAGAATATAATGTGCATTTCAATATGATGTCCAGTTTTAACCTAAAGTCGCTGATTTTGAACATGGTCCAAATTTCTTAACCGCAAATCTATGTTGGCACACCCCTCCTTTTTTTCTTCTTCTTTTGGGTAAATAAAGAAGCAAGCAAGCAATTGAAGATGGGTAATTATAATATTAAAATGTCTTAAAAATCATCGTCGTCCTGACCTTGTTTTCATCAAAACATCCTGTTGGTACTATTAAAACTCGGAAAAGGAACTAAATTACGTACTCCCCTTTCCTCATCTCTCCAAAGTCGTTTCGTCTCTTAATTAATTAAGAAAAGTCATGTCTCCTTTCCACATGATCTAATTGACATCAATCTTTCGGACGAATTCATTAATGCTCATGCATGCAGACATATGGTACGATTAATTCTATTTACTTTTTGTTTATTATTTCGTAATCATTCATGTAATTAATTAACCATACATGTTTTTGACTTAATGTAGGATTGCTTGATCCATCTTGGATTTCAAATGTAAAGGAAAGGTCTGATTTCTGACCCTCTCTCTCTCTATATGTATATATATGTATGTATGTATGTATGTATGTATGTGTTGACTGATAAACATTTTGTGTGTGTGTGTATATATATATATATACAATAAGGCTCTCAAGCGGACTGAAGTAGCGGACTATAGACGGACCAAAAAAAAAGGGACAGGTGTTGGCTAACTTATTGAGCAAGTGGGCCAAGTGGGAAAAAAAGAAGAAAAAAGCACACAAACAGTATTCTTTAGTGCTATCCAGTATAGGAGAAGTTGCTATCATTTATATTGTATTAATTTGCTATAAAATACACATTATACAGAACACGATAGAACTTGAAAGATGTACACTCACTATCTAGGCCATTAAAAACTCCTCCTCCATGTAGTTTATTCAAAACACCCTGTCTAATTTTATTACATAATGGTAGTAATACAACATTATTCTTTAGAACACACCATGGCACCATAGCAATAGGAACAACTATGAAGGCCAAATTTGGTGCAGAACATAAATTGAAGTGCATCTATGCCAAAGCATCACAAGTCTTGCAGGTACTTTAATGGCCCGAGGGGATGTCGAAATGGCTTCAGTTGCCAATACCAGCACATTATATCAGATCGACCCACACCTTCTGGAGTATCGGAGCCACCACCAAGTGCAAAACGAGACATTGATTCATCCTGATATGCAGGGCTAATATGTATTTGCAAAACGAATGAAACCAGATGGGGTCCATGGGGAAACTAGTGGAAGGATGTAAAAATGGACTGGAAAAATGAAACTACTTAACAGGGAATTAAACTTCCATTGCCAAACCAAATAAACACCATTAGCCAAATGGGATAAAAAAGGCATATTAACAACTTAAAATGAACAGACAAATAATAGCTAAAAGTCACGAATCCATAATTCAAAAGTAGCAACTTGATTACACTAAAGGAATGTGACCAAGGATATATACACACTTCTTCCAGTGAGTCTGATATTATATAAAACACACTTCTAAATTAGCAACAGCCAAGCAACATCTCTAACTAGGTTGATAAACCTGCAATTTAAAAAAATAAAATATATGTATATTAGATCTATGGATATGTAACTCATAATATTGAATAAAAGTAATGATCAAACCGGAGTTTGCCTTCTTAGTATTTATCATTATGCCACTTTCATTATCGACTACTATCCCGGAGTTTGCCTTCTTAGTCCACCTTTTCAAGATATATTGTTGTGGTAATTCATCATAATCATGCATTTTCTACAAGTAACCAAGCACATGTCGACATGGTATCCCCAAACTCTCAAACCTGTGGCAACTACATGAAGCAAAACTCAAGTCTTTATCATAAATAAGTTCTCGCACTCTACGTGTCAACACTTTTTTCCTATGAACTTGAAACACGCATTGATTGTCACTTTCCTTGATAAGCTCAAAACGGTAATTCAAGCATTCCCATATCTCATCTTGGAATTTATAAAACATTTTCCGAGTATAAATATTAACCATTTGGAACAAAAAGACATGATTCATCTTCACTTTAGGCTTTTCAATCAAATCTTTGTGATCGGCCAACAACTCTTCTTGACGTTGGCGTATTAGCCCCCTACTAAATTGAATCATGAAATCAACTAATGAATTATTCTTAGATACATATCTTTTGAAAAATGCGTGAGAGCTTTCCGCTCGTTGGCTACTTGACATATTAGCCGAGAAAACATGATTACAATAAGCAGGCACCCACTTTGAACGAATTTCATACATTGTTTGTAACCATTTGTTGTCATGTAACCCACTCCTCCCAACAAGCTCCATCCATGTCAAATCAAACTCTTCTCTAGACTCCGAATTCCAAATACAATCGGCAAATTCATTATAGTGAGCATTATACTTCACCGAGTCTAGCTTTTCAAAAAATTTTGTCAATATGTGCCAACTGCAGTATCTATGAAATGTATCTAGAAGAGTTTCTAAAATTGCTTTAGACATCGCGGGATCTTGATCAGTAATGATCATTTTAGGGGCATCACCTGGCATAGCCTCTAAAAATTGATTGAATAGCCAAACAAATGAATCCGATGTCTCATCACTTAAGAATGCACAAGCAAATATTATGGTTTGACCATGTTTGTTAACTCCCATCAGTGGTGAAAAAATCAGCCCATAACGATTGGTGTTGTATGTCGTATCGAAAACGATTACATCACCATAAAAACTATATGCCCTTCTAGAGGTAGCATCAGCCAAAAAACAATGTGTTATCCGCTGTTCACTATCGACCTTAATTTCATAAGTGAATGATGGATTCTTGCCCTTTTCTAATCGGCAAAACTCACTCAACATTTCTCCGTCATGCCCTTTTAACTGATTACGTCTATCTCTTTCATAATTGTATAAATCTTTCTGTGTACACCTAATGTTTTCAAACCCTCCAGCCTGTACTCCAAGGAAATTGAATTATTGATGTGAGGGTATATTAATCATGGAAAGTTGTTGCGACAAACACTTTTGTGCACTTGAAACACTTCGGTGAGATCTTAATAAATGCTTCTTTGATGGAGTTGCCAAAGGGTGGCTATGGCCCTCAATAAATTGGGTGACTACATATGCCCCATAATTTATTTTCAACACAGCTACCTTTGCTTTACAACTCTCTTTTATCGATCCCCGACGCCTTTTAGTTTCAACATCTGTAATTGTTATTCCCTTACCTTGTTTAAAACAAACATACTCTTTCCTTTTAACTTCATCACTTCCTTCGATTTTCTTAGTACTGTAGCTTTGAATACTAAATCCCGCCTCTTTAGCATATGCATTGTAGAAATCCTTAACTTCATCTATTGTTTGGAATTCTTTTCCAACAATAGGTTTGAGAAGGTCGCCTACTTGCGGATTATAAATAAAATTTTCCGTACCTTCATCACTTCCAACATTATCAGCACATTCATTACTATCCCATACTTCATCCTCATAATTATCATCCATAACCTGCACGATTAAATTAAAATCAATGTCACAATGAATATCACTGCAGAAGCTAAACCACCAAATACACTATGAAGATGAATTCACCTACGCTACAAAAATTTTAAAAGTAAGAAGCACATGTTTAGGAGCACACGTTTAGGAGGAGTATTCCCTGAAACAAATGCACAAGCACACTAATAGAAAACCAAAAAGCAATGAAAGAACCAAAAACAAACAGCTCAAAACAGGGCTGACCAAATAGAAAGAACCAAAAAGCTAGCTCTATACTGAATTTTAGAACCTTACAAGAACCAACCAATATTAAAGAAAATGAAAATCACATTGGCAAAACATCTTTTCATTACATGTCTCATGTATTTTTAGCTTTTCCTTTTATTTTTCACTTCTTTTTTGTTTTTTTGCCTTTCGGTAATTTAGCTTTGCATAAAAAGAAAAAAAGAGGAACAATACAGCCTAAAAGGGCATACCTCAGGGCTTGGCATGTAGACAAACCCCACAAAGCAAATAGAGAAAGAAAAGAGAAACTACTTTTGGTTATGGGTATAAGAAAATAGAAACTACTTTTTCAATTTTGCACTTTTGTTTTGAAAAAGCAAGCCCAGGAAGCTCTCTCACTTGTAACAATGAGCATAAATCTGAAACATTAGGAGAGAAATTTTGAAGAAATTGTAAACACAAATTCTACCCCTAATAAACCCTAAATTTCATATACTAGAAAATTAAATTACAAAATCCAGAGGCGGGTTATGGAGCATTACCTTCGTGTAGAGAGAGATGCTCCGCGAAATATCAGTCGATTTGGCCGTTCCTCTGAGAAATCGCGGCTGTTGGGTTCGACGAAGAAGAAGAGAAGTGTAGAGAGAGAAATAGGCAGAGCAGTCCTTTGTTTCAAATGAACCCAGCTGTGTTTGTGTGCTTTTTTCTTCTTTTTTTTCCCACTTGGCCCACTTGCTCAATAAGTCAGCCAACACCTGTCTCCTTTTTTTTTGGTCCGTCTTTAGTCCGCTACTTCAGTCCGCTTGAGAGCCTTATTGTATATATATATATATATATATGTATGTATATACATGTTGTTGGAGTTTGGAGGGATTAGGGCCAGCAGAAGTTCGCCGGAGGAACTTGTACGAAATCTCCATCACAAGTCAAGCTCACGGCCAAGACTATGAAGTTATCCTCTAGTATGTCTCGGATACTCTCCAAACATGCTCATAATTAACTATATATATAATAGTAAAAGGATATGTAACATGTTCTAAAATATAAATATAATATATATCACTTATTTTTATATTTTAAATTTTGAAACAAGGAGTTGCTCAATTCTGGTTTTTAGATTTATTTTTTGCACATTTCAATTTATGTGCTAATCATGTACATTTTAATAAAAGTATAAACGAGTCAAAGTGGATTGTCCCACACTAGCACTTCCACGCAATAATTATACTAAAGGGGATCCTATTACAGGAATAGCTTCGGGCACACCTGGTACAATTTTCACTTTCCATTCACTCGAATCTCTTCCGTTTCATCGATTTTGTCCGGATCCTCCTTTTCTTCCGAAAAAAGGGAAGGGAGAGCAATACAAGCGTCGTGCTGCTAGGCGAAGCGGACTGTCATTGGCTATATAAAACTGAAGTTTTGAAGCACTTGAAATTCTTTCGTTGCCTGATAAAGCCATCTGAAAATCATATATATATAATCAAAAAACAACATGTACCTTCATTAAAATACACCTTACTAGCACAATGATTCAAAACTATTGTGTATATATATGTATGTATTCCACTAATGAGCATAATAGCTCAATAATCCATGCAAATTAATATTATTACATAATAAGGCAAAATCATTTGTATTAATTTGTTCTTACTCAACTCATGCAGGGGGCATATTATAGTGATGCAACAGCAGTAGCAGCAGGAGGCAAGACATTTGGTCCCGATAATGTGGATTCAAATTACAAGGCCTGTCTTCGTAGTAGAATCGACTTCGTAGTAGAATCGACATTAACGGGGAAGTTATGCCTGATCAGGTATTGAATGATTATTTGTTTTGGCCCTCTCCCTTTCTTATGTAACTAACTAATAAGGAATTTAATCTGTCAGCTCCCTTTTTATAAATTAGCATCCCTAAGTTCTTAATTAGTAAAGTACTACTACTATTTATTTGACAATTTATTTTTACTATACTTGAGTATTTGGTCAAGTTTGTTATAAGCTTTCCCTAGAAAAATATCCTCAGTTTCTGCTCACAAGCTGGTGTTAGTTAATCTGAAGAAATATGAAGTTGGACCTGCTCTTGGAAGTTCTGCTGGTGCGCATTATAAGGCAGGATTGATACTCTCCTCTCTTTTACAGGTGCGCTACATATCTTTTTTTTTCCTGTCATTTGTTTAATTTGCTGGCCTATCTTTATTAAAAAAAATTGAAAAAAATAATAATTAATGTTACAGCCTTCATATACTATATGTATGTATTAAATTTTAATGAATTTAGGGTCTATTTCAGGTCTATAATGAGATTTAAAAAAAAAACAAAAAAACTTGATGGGTATAATGAGAGAGATTGATTCTAAAGTTCATGGTCATTGTATTTCATGTACTTGAAGTCCCATAAAGCGACCACATTGTATTTAGTTCACTCAAATATTCTCTTTCATTTTATCCATTGGAGTTGCTACAAATAAGCAGGCATTCTTCCTGTTGGCGTGGTCAAAATCAGACGTTAACAAATCCATTTACTTTTGTATATTATATACGTTTTGTTTGTTTTTGTATATGACATTGTTAAGCCAATAATAATACTTTAAATTTAAAATATATATATGTATATATATAATTATTAATTTTAAAAATAGTCAATTTGACTTAAAAAAGTCATAGAAAAGCAATTAATTTGGGACGGAGGGAGTGTGTGTGTGTGTGTGTGTATATATATATAAAAATTTAAATAAAAAAAAGCAGCAGCAGCAAAATATGATTTGATTATTACATATTGTGGTACCTAATGCATAACAAACTTCCTGTGCATTTTCTTACTTGATTGTTAATGCAGAATTCACCTTTCCTTAACAAAAAGCAATTCAAGTTGGGAAGATGTGAAGAACTTGTCCGAAACCAGATACTCTTTTGCACATTATGTCCCCAAATGACAAACTCCTTCAAGCTCTGAAAACAACTGGTCCTGCTGCTAATAATATATCAACAAACATGAATCTCCAGCCTCTGTTTGGAGACGGGGGGGATTTCCATCCAACATTTTCCATGAAAACCCAGGCTACCCCTGCACAAAATTTCATTTTACTGGTATTTGGACTGCTTGCAATAGCAACCTTCCACGTGGCAGTTAATCTTGCTTCTTCCAATTTCAACAACCAAAGGAAAGAAGAAGATACCACCGTGATAAGTTCTATCAAATTGGTGAACTCCGCTGCTTCTATGCATCACTCTTCAAAATCATACTCCTGCTACAAGGGTTCCCCTATAAATTGTTTTCGCAAGTCGCAGTATTTGTTTGCACTAAATGGCTCATATTTGTGCTTAATTAGGAAGATATCGCCCCAACTGGCCAGGCCTCTGATCTTTCTCTCAATTCCTTCGCTTTTCATAGCAGCAGCTGTTGGGAAAAAAGTCGTCTCTGATGCCACAATGTTGATTCACACCACCAATTGTAAGAAGGAAAGCCTTTGTGTGCTGTTTGAGAATGTGCTGTATTTGCTAAATAAAGCTATATTGCTGGAAAAAATATGGTGGTTATTCCATTTCTGTTTGTATGAATATATCAAATTAAGTAAACCCATATTGCTACCATTAGAGTGGCAAGATTATGTAATACAATTAAATAAAGGGATTTTGATTTATAGTTGTTCAATATCTAGGATTCTTGGCTTCTTGTTTGTTGCTGCTATTTTATTTAGTTGTGCAAGCACATATGCTAGCCCCAAAAGCTAGGAAAGCTCGATGTATTATACTTATTTTGGACAGTCGTTACAGAGGAGCGAACAAGTATTCAAGTCCCGAGAGACTCTTACTACAGTTGGTACAAGGAAGAAATACAAACTCTATACGAGGCGAAATATGATGGTCTCCACCAGTGTTGACTCACTTTCCTAAGAAAATGAATTAGTTTAGAGCTCAAGCATTACCGAAAATCAGGTTGATTCTAGTGAGAATCACTGGAAAACGAGCAGCTCAATCAAAAAGAAAGCTCATAACTAATGTATGATTATTGTTTCAGAAAACAAGCTCATAATATTCAATACTTACAAAACGAAAACCCCACCAGCACCATCAAGGCCGTTTGTATCCTATTTATCCTTTGTTTTTTGTTCAGTAAATTGTCAAATGTGCATCAATACTCTTGCAAAATAAAGGACCTGATAATTGATTGAGAATCAGACCTCACAGACCATTTATGGCTGATTACAACTTCTATGCAAGGATTCCATTCCATTGGAACAGCATAAATTGTGCAGGAGCCACCTGTACTGAATGAATTAGGAATGAAGTGAATCACCAAGAATGATAAATGGCTTGAACTCCAGTTACTGTATGAGCAGTTCTATAAAAAAAAAGGAAGAAGGTGCTCAGAGTCCAGGTATAGATTCAAGATTGTATTGCTCTGATACTGATGTTTCATTTTTTTGGATCTCCAGCAATTTTGATTCTTTCGTAGAGTCGAGAGTATGTAGATAGGTGTAAGAAGCAGTTCGACTTGATGGTGGGGCTGGGTTGCTAATTCTGCTTGCAAGAAAGCGGCGGATCAGATTCCTAAGGAATGGTGCCATGGTTTCAGGCTCATGTTCCAAGTAATACATTATTCCACCCATACATGCACAGAAAAGAGCCACCTGTAACAATTAAGATGCGTTAAATATAATGACATTTAACCTGATTATAACTGACACGATTTATAAGAAGCAAGTCTCCGTATTTTTATATTTTCTTTGTAAATGGGTGACCGAACGTTGTAGCAATCATAACCAAATTTAGTTCAGCAGTGATGTTTCCCCTTAAGCCTTCATAAACATAATCTGTCACATTGCCTCGTTGGAAAGTTCGCATGTGCTCCAATCAATTGCATATCACATTTAACATGATACAAAATTAGTAAATAACTATACATTTGTCATAGAAAGCATGATACTGTTGGTGGGGTTCTCAATAGCATTTTCGGATAAGAAGCAAAGTATAGTCAAAGACAGATTTGTTAAATGGTAAAATCTAATACCTCAGCATTCTTAATATCAGGAAGCAGGTGGCGATTCACTAATATATACCACCAAGAATCTACGGCT
The DNA here is from genome assembly GCA_034770075.1 of Aralia elata. Lineage (NCBI taxonomy): Eukaryota > Viridiplantae > Streptophyta > Magnoliopsida > Apiales > Araliaceae > Aralia > Aralia elata. The sequence goes on along the minus strand of CM068385.1, from coordinate 107,955,873 downwards.
CGTGGAAGAACATATAAGGCAAGTTCTCCTCGTCTAGCTTTCTTCTCCAAAAGTACAGAGAGAGCAGCTATTCCGCCAGCAACCCAATATACCAGCTTGTGGTCTTTTAATGCCACCTTTCTATGCAAACATATAACCCCCTGAACCGTCAAATCAAAATAGATTAAAACAGTTGTGCACATTGCCACATGGGTAAAGCAGATACAATACTGACTAAGCCGCTACCTGAAAGGCTCCGACAAAAGCAGACAAGAAAGTTGTTGAGCGAACAGCTCCTGTAACTGCATGCCAGCAGGTCCGGAGAGGAGAATCCATGAACTAAAAGTTATCAACGTAAGTATAAAATTAGTTCTAATAAGAAAAATATTCAATCACTGCTTATATTTGACACAACAAGAAAAGATCCACAAACTACAAGCTGCATTTTACTAGATGGAGATAATTAACATAGACCACAACATGACAATTCGATTTTTTAAATAAAGAGTTTCAGGTCTCGAACTTTTTCACATCAACCTCAAATGAAAGCACCACAAATCTGAAAATTGAAAGATCAGGGTAAGCTATGAAGTAATCTGATTTTATCATTACATTTTTAATATTTTTTTCTACTTATTTAACTTATTTAGGGATCTTTCTAGATATTCGAGGAAAGCAATGAAGGTTTCAACAAACAATTAAACTATGGAGGATGAAGGCGTTGGACTTGCTTTACCTCACTACTAGAGCTTTCGGTTATCCCTTTAAAAATAAACTGAGGGAGAATGGAAATATATGCATGTCAACCTTGACCCCACGATGGGTCAATATCAAGCAAATATCTCCTCTGTTAACCCAAATAATAGTAACTTGAATACCAAACCAACTACGGATTGTATGTGTTACACTCATTAGTGATTCCAGTTACTTCATTCCTAAATTGACATGCAGCTAGCAAATTTATTCACATTAATATCGTACTTTTTATCAAAAGCGAACTCATATTAATATCTTATACAGCTCTATTCTAGTTGGCCCACAAAATCAGACATTGTAAGGCATGAAATGGGGAAGCAACTAACAAATTAGACACATTAGGCACTGTTTAATTATCTTGAAAAACATAACAAAAATGAAGGAAAAATAGCACAACCAACTTAAAGGTTTACCTTTTGAAGGCGCAGAACCACGAATGGTACAAAAGTCAAAGAGAAGTACAATGGAAAAGTTTTCCTGAAAGTAGCTGATGTGGCATAAACATTATGAGCTATGCACGAGTTTGTGTCAGGGTGAATCATGGAACAGGGAATAATTGAAGGAAACTCTTCCAACTTTAATGAGTTTGTCGCCCTTCTATTAGATAAGTAAACAGAAAGTGAGGCAATATCTACTGGGGAACCTCTGCAGCAATCCCTCACAGCCTTATAAATAGGCGCTGCAACTGGCCCAGTCTTCTGAATAAAATCATGATATGATTTTGGCAAGCTCTCAGGGCGCATTACGAAGGCATACATTACCTGTAAGTAGCCAAAAAATAATAAATTTGGATAAAATATCGAAAAACTTGCTCACATGTCAAAGAAAGAGGATATTAAATATTCAAAGAAGTAGAATAACAGTCCACAACATTTTCATATCATGTAATATGGATCCAATAAAGTCTCAAATAAAACTAATTGAAAAAGAAGAAGAAAAATGACCGTTAGAAACTTCTTCACTATAAATACAAAACAATAGGTGATAAATTTATGTCAAACAATGAAAAACTTGCTTACATGTCAAAGAAAAGGAAATTAAGTTTTCACAAAAGCATAATACATTGTCTGCAATGTTTAAACATCATGAATCAATGATTTTAATAAGCTTCACATTGAACTAATAAGAAAAAAGAAGGAAACATTTTGCCCATTAGAAATTTCTTCAATGTAATTTGAAAAGGCAATAGCACAAAAACGTCAAAACCCACATCCACACATGAATCAGGCTGAGAAAGTAACTTGAATAAACTAGCAGCTATTATGCCAAAATTAGAATTGAATATTTTCAAAGAATAAGAAAGGTCCATGATATGAAACAAATGAGTGCACGAACTATTACCTGTGCACAGGCTAAAGAGAAGAGCAAAGAATCTCCATGTCTCAAATGGCTTCCCCAAAGGTGAAACTTTTTCTTGGACTTTGCAGAATTATAAGCACACTGTTTATATAGGCATGGCGAAAAAATTATTTTCGCTACTTCATTTACCATGCAAAATAACTAGAAATAAAAATTGAACTCGTGTACCTGGCCGAGTCTAGCCAAAAGATATAAAGCAAGCGTACGCCTCTGGTTGGAATCATCTAAGGCTAGAATAGACAAACCTGCGACTGACCCTGCTAAGACTCTGCTCCATCATCCCTTTAACAAAGTCATATATATGAAGTAGGATACATCATACGTTGAAAGCTTTTAACAATTCCATATCATCAACAAAGCAACAGGAGGAAATATAGAGAGAAAAGAAAAAAGCATATCACGACCAACTCAAATATACAAAAGAATTCATTTCTACATGGCAGACTTACACATTAAATGGTGTCTCTTTCTTTCTAAACTTTCTCAGTAAACATCTAAGCGCGTGATAGGACCCAGTAAATCCACCAAAAAGTAAACCAATTCGACACGCCTCTTCTCTTACTATAAGATCTTTTTCGGAGACAAGTTGCTGCAATAAGAATTCAATCATTCACTTAAATGCACATGAAATTATCACTATTTACATTACTTGAAAATGACATTCCTGCACAACGTTACAAAACCCCATCATAACTTGATTTTGATTGACACTAATATAAATCACAATCAGTCAAACACAGAGCAACCTAAATGCAATTCACTGAATCATAAATAAACCCCTAATTCGATTGAAATAATATACAGCCAACTCATTAACAAATAACCAACTAAAATGCAATTTTTTCAAAAGGCTAATAATTTTTAATGGAACCTTGATAACTAAAATGGAACCTTGAGATCGAGAAGGGACGAATAGGACTGTCCACGCGCGAGCTTGAAGGCGCGGAGCAAGATTCCAATACCTACGCGAACACCGTACGAGAGTAGGAAGCTCTGGCAGAGGTTTCCGATGGCGTTGGCTACGCATGAATCGTCGGCGTGATCGCACGGGGGATAAATATGCCGCGTGCGCCGCTGCCGGCGCTCCAATTCCTCCATGGCCTCCTTCAGCCGATCCTCAGCCTCCCGCAGGCGGCTCTCCGCTGCGTCGCCGTCGGAGGCCGGAGATGAGAAGGAAGTGGTCTTGGAGAGAGATGACATGTAGAGATAGCAAGCATCTGCTGAGGGAGAGAACTTGGAGAGAACGGTAAACGGTGTTATAGAATGGGTGTGTTTTCGTGCTAAAATGCGCCGGAGGTACGTATAGTTGGCCGTTTGATTTAACCCCCGGACCTACTTTATTTTCGAAAAGTGTGCCATGGATATTGGTTTATACGAAATAATTTTAGGGTAATATTGTTATTAGTCTTAAAATTTTGGTCCGCAAAAGGTATCTTAAATTATGTGTTCATTATATTTGTTAAGTAGAATTTATGTGTTATATCATAAATTATAATTAAATTATGTTATTTAAAATTTATTTGAAATTAAAATTTTAAGATTTTTAATACTATTTTTAATTATAAACAGTTATAATTAATATTAAAAGTTAAATTTTTAATTTTATTTATTTGTGTGGAGTTGCATTATCTGTGTTACATAGACTAAAACGGATCGTTAACTCATGCGTGTCCCTCATCATCCCCTTTTTGCTATATTTTAATCCCCTAATAATATTTACATATAAATGGAGTAATTGGAGTTTAAGGGCCCACTTAGATGTCTTTTAAATCATGTTGTAATAATATTTACAAGAGGGGGTGCTCACGCGAAATCATGTTTTAACAGCTGGCTGCATATATACATGTGACGTGTTGTTTCAGTTACGTTCCGTTTCATTACTTATTGCTAATTTACTACCCTGTTGTTCAATTTCAAACTCACACGCCACGTTGAACAATACTAGACTCCTCCATAGAGGAGTAATTTAAAGGCAAAATTAATAATTTCCTCAGCATATTTGTTACTTTTTATTTATTATTATATTATTAAAATTTTAATTTTTGTAATTATCACATTAAATTAAATAAAATAATAAAATTAGACTATCCCGTTAAAATAATTGAACAGACGTCTATAATTTGTCGGCAAAATTAATGATTTCTCCACTATACTTGGTACATTTTATTTATTACACCACCGGATTTTTAATTTTTATAATTACCACATTAAAATAATTAAAATAGTGAAATTGGACCATTCTGTTAAAATAATTTAACGCCCATCAAATTAATTCAAAATTTTTCAGACGCGGAAGCAAAAAATAAAAGTGAAAATGAAATGGAAAATGAGGTGGCCAATTAGTAACAATCACGTGAAAAATTAAAAGGACACATGGGAGAAAAAAATTTGTATCCCCATTTATTTTCTCTCTTCCTCCCTCCATCTCCCTCTTCTCCCTTTCTTTCGGATCAAATTGAAAGCCCTAAAATTTTATCCCATTTTATTAAAACATTTATCCTCATTGTTATCATCGAATATGCATCACTGGAATTTGTCGAAATCGACAGCACCATCGATTTGCATCATTCCAGGATAACAAAAAGGAAAAAAGAATAAGAAAATTATAGATTTAGGCTTTTTTAATAGTTAAAGATGGTTGAATGAAGTCTTCAAGTAGTTCTTTCATCATTACCCAAGCAGTTTTTTATTTATTTTTTCTTTCCGGTAATTAACTAAGGTTTCAATTATTCTCAGAATCCAAAAACTAAAGTTATGTACAGAGTAGGAGAAAACAATTACCATAATTACCAAATGAAATAAGTAATAAATTTCTTCTCTTGACTTTCAACGCTTAATTATCTGAACTCTTCATTCATTATCCATCCATCATATAAAACTATTAGAATGAAAATTCATGAGAAAGTAGGTGATAAATCTAAGTTTTGTAGTGTAGAAGATAGTGAGATGAAAGATTTGGGTCCACTTGAAATTCTACCCAGATGAAGAAGAAAGAGGAGAGAGAGAGAAAAAGAAAGAGAAAGAAAAAAAAAGGTAAAGTAAAAAAAGTCCAAGTTTATTTGTATTTTTAATGCTCATATTGCTGCAAATCCATATAGGATTGGTCACTTCAGTAACAAAAAATTTCTTTTTTTTATTGCCACGTATGAAAATATTCATCTAAATTTAACGGTCGTTTAATTAATTGAACAGAATAGTGCAATTTGACTATTTTAATTAGTTTAATGTGGTAATTACACAAATTAAAAATTTAGTGGTGTCATAAGTAAAATGTGCAGTATAGTGAGGAAATTATTAGTTTTGTCGATAAGTTATAGACGTCCGTCCAATTATTTTAACGGAATAGTCTAATTTCACTAATTTAATTAGTTTAATATGATAATTGCAAAAATAAAAAATTCATTAGTATAATAAGTAAAATGTGCCAAGTATAGTGGGAAATCGTTAATTTTGCCGTAATTTAAAGGTTTAAACTTTCAACTCAATCTGCAACTTAAATTTAATAATATTTTTTAAAGAATATTGTAGTTATAAAATTCTATGGAAATTTACCTTTTTATGATAATTTTATCTTTTAAATGGTTGGATCAGAATTGAAACGGGCCACTTTATTTGAAAATTCTATATAAATATTTTTATTTAAATACGACTATTCTGTATATTTGCAAATTACAGTTGAGGACATCCTAAATCACCGATGTGTTTGGCATGGATTAGAAACTCGAGTATTGACCTTAGACCCCTTAATTTTATTTTAGTAAAGATAATATCGAGGCTGAGTTTAAATTGAATGTCGCATTAGACTCATACTTAAATTGTAAATTTCATACCTATTTAGTCTTCCGTTCCGCATATTACTGACAATTACAATTATATTGAATTTAAAGGAGAATTTCCCAAGAAAGAGTACACAAGATTGAAATTTTCATAATTTATAAAACACTACTTATAGCACCTTCTATAAGTTATCCAGCTATTTATGAAATTAAATGTATTTCAAATCCTTTAGCATAATTATTGTTGTTGCAAATAAACTACTTAAAACCATGTAGGTCTCTCTTTTTTGTCTTTTTCTTTTTTCACTTGGAAGTGGTAATGTTTCCATCTTCTTGATCATCTTGCCATGAAGCTTGCCATTGCTTGTCATAGAATGTAGCCTCATCAGCTAGCTTTTTCAGGTTCTCAATATCTTCGCTCCGCCTGAAAAGGAGTATACCCAAAATTGTCAAGAAAAGTCCAGCCTTGCATATGAAATTCCCAGTTTGGCCTACTACATCAAGCCCCGTTAAACCATCAACAATATAGGCCATGAAAAATCCCACCATTGCAGCTCGCCCTGCACAATCAACGACGACCAATAATATGCATGCACATATGTTCCAAGAAAGAAAAATAATAATAATAATAATGCAGAATTTAAGAATATGAAGAAGAAGAAGAAGAAGAAGAAGAAGAAGAAAAGTTGATTTGTTAGAAATTAACCATTAAGCAGCTCAGCCTCAGGGAGGTGGGAGTGCATGATCCATGCCCACCATGGTATGATTGATGTTTTAAAGCGTACCGGGGATTGGTTTGTTGATACTTCTGGATGCAGTTCAAGAAATTTTCTTCTCCTTGCTTCTACAAGATGGAACAACAATGAAAAATGAATTTAAAAAATAGGATAAGGTTTTATCATTTTCTCACGTCCACTTGTCTTTTAAAAAGTTATACTTAAATACATAAGGTTTTGAGATAAAATAAAAAACTATTTACCGTGTTAATGCCTGACTTTAAATGACTAATAACATATTTGCCCTTCATATATAAAGTAAAGAAGACAAATCTGAGGCTTATTTTTTTGTTCTTCATCTAAACCCAATTACCCTAACCCCAAATCAAACTCTCTAATCTCTACTGTGTAGCCTCAATCTCGAACCAACAGTTAATCTCTAATTTAAATGTAAATTTTAACTGACAAGTAACGACATGTGAGAAAATGATAAAACCTCATGCGGTGCAGTAAAATTTACCCAAAAAAATATTATAGTTTACGAAGGTCTTGAATTAGTCAAAGGCTTGTTAAGGAAAACATTTTCAAGAAATGCATTTTGGGTGTTTAGTATGACATGAAAAAAGTAGCAAGTTTTGTCAGGATAGTAAAGACAAGAAGCAAGAGTGTCACCCTAAACTTGATTAAAAACAACTGTATTAAAAATCTATCAAGTGCTGAATGTGGCGTGTAGTGTACACCTGATAAACTGTAAAATTAAAGTAGCATATACAAGACATCTCTCTTGCCTGCAACAATCACACCATCCCAATCCATTTTGCCATTCTTAACAAACATGTTTAGATCCCACGTCCCTTCTTTCCATCTCGAATCAAAGAACTTTGGCTCAGAAGCTTCTTCTCTCTCTTTATCATGCTTGAGTTCACCCTTGGCTTCCCCAGATTTATCGATAACTAAATGAGCCTTCTGCTGTCGTTCATCCATGCTTAGACCTTTCTCATCTTGAATATTAAGGGTGACAATATGGTTTGCTGCTTGCTTTGTTCCGACAGATCGTGGAGGCCTGACCTTGAATTGGTGTTTGCTGCAAGATTTTAGCATTGAGGCAGTAATGGTAATATAAGCCATAGCTATTTAAGAGTACTCTCCTCTGTTTTCTTTCTTCCTCTGTTCTCCTTTGGATGAAATGCTATATGTATAAAAGTAGAAAAGAACCCATGCTATGAGATAAATAAACTTATCTTCTCCTTTCCCCTTTTGTCAGTAAGGTCATGGGCAAACAATTATCTTATCTGCTATCAATCTATTAGACTATCTTCAAAATGTTACGACTGTCATGCCTTATTCTAGCATGGTTCCAAAATCCACTTAGCCGTCAGCAATCGCAGTTAATAAAGTTATAAGTATATATCAAATATAGAGATCTAGCCCAAGCAAAAATAAACAGAAATTTAGATTAAAAAACATATGCTTGCTACGCCAGTATGCCTAATAGATTTAGGTGACAAGTAAACTGAGATAAGAAAATTCGGAACCATTTTGACTAACGAACATAATTAAGCAAAAAATCACTTGCTTGGTCAAGCACTGGCTCTTATCCCAGTATCTAGAACTAGTCAGTGTAGCCAATCGAATGTGATTGTAATGACAGCGGCAGTTGTTGCCTAGAGATAAAACTTACTATAAAAACAACTAAGCAAGTGATTTGAGTCTCAAACATAAACCTTGACAAAATGTCATTCAATTTTCTCCATAATGGCATTCAATTTTCCCCAAAATGTATGCCTCCTCCACAGGATACAGTAACTTTGGTGTAAACTTTAATAAACTAAAAAAGAGAATAAGGAAAACTTCCATTACAGACTGTAGTTCAGGAAAAGCGAGAATAATGGCACAAAAGAAACTAGTTATGCTTCCCAACCCCTTAAAAGGGTAGCACGAGCAACCCGATTCACCCCTAGTGTGAATGCACCCATCCGAAGGTTGCAATCATGCGTCTGACACATGTTCTTGATATTATGGAAAGCTCTCGTCATGTACTTCTTGAGTTCCCTATTCACCTTATCTTCATCCCACATAAAACCTTGTATATTCTGCAAGAACAAAATTATTGTTGTGAATCTAACTTTAACATTAACATATGGCTCCATCAGTTTCCAAGAACAGTATCACTTCTAAACATATGGATTTTACGACCCGATTCCAATGATAGTTCAACACACACATGCATTCAAGCTCAGAGTAGTGTGGTACTGTGGTCTAAATTTGATAATTTATATTTTTGGTAAAACATCAATTATTACTTGATATAAGAATGGAAAAATATTAAAATTCCTACTTTCCGAGTTGTTGTTTCTTTCATAGGTAAATTTAAGGAATATTCACATTATTTGTTCACAAGCCTCTTTTTTTTTTTTTTTGGGGTGGGGGTGGGGACTGTTTCTTAATGACCAAGAATCACATTAGAATTAGAAGATTTTAGGATAAATGGATGAGTCAAATCTGAACAAATAACTATCAAAATGGTTTCACAGAGAAAAGAAACAAAGGGATATCAGGTGCTTTTTGGATATATGTTACCTGAACCCACTCAAAATAGCTGACAGTCACACCTCCAGCATTTGCATATATATCTGGCAGTACTATAACTCCTTTTTTGGACAGAATCTGCAACACAAATATTTTTTATTAAAACCATGTCTATTTTTTTCTCACAAGTAAATTGTAAATTTTGAGAAGTGCTGAAATAAATTGAAAAGCAATGCTACCTCATCTGCTTCAGGATCAGTAGGATGATTTGCTGCTTCAATGATGAACTTGGCCCTCACATTTTCAGCATTTTCTCTTTAATGGAGAAGATGAAGAAATGAAACAAAATCAGTTGGCAAACCAAATTAGGATGATTTAAATCCTTCAATACAGTATGAACTCAAGCATCCAATAAGACTAATTTAATGCATCCACTTTTTCCAATTTTAAATGGAAACACCTACAAGAAACTGGAATTTTCCATTCAAATCCTACGCTATCTTGCATTTGTAATTCCCGAGGGGTTGGACCATATGCCTGACAGACATATACAACTTAAATAGGGCTTTCTGGCATGCTTCATCGACTTCTTAGACTTAGACATGCTAAAGTCATCATATCAATGAATAATAAAACACGGAACAATGTTTTTACCTTTATTGGTTGTTTGTTAAAGACAACTGACAAGTCAAACTGATGAAATTTTGCCGGATATCCATTAGCAAAAAGGTAACATGACTTTCATAGCGCCTTTAAGGGGGATGTTTTATTATTAGAAAAGGGGGGGGGGGGGACGTGCTTGTGCATATGTGATTTTTTTTTTGTAATATTAGCTTAATTTTTTTTCCTCTTGCACAAAACATATTTAGTGCATAACAAATTTAGACAGAGAATGGAAAAAGAGGTGTGGGGGAGTAATGAGATTCTCGTTAGAACAAGAGATAGACCTGTTCAAAACTCCACCTAAAGCACATGGGATAAGAACGTCACATTCATGCACAAGCAATTCATCTGCATTCATTGCATCTCCACCACTGAAATTAGTTAAGCTCCCCGTTTCTTCTTTATGCTGAAGTAAAGCTGGTATATCAATACCATTTGGGTTCTTAACTGCTCCGGTAATGTCACTCACTGCAATGACCTTACCCCCTCTCTCATGAATGAGCCTTCCTGTCCAAGATCCCACATTCCCAAAACCCTACAAAATGTAATGGTCATTAATAACAAGTTAGAAAGAATAAATCAACTAATTATAATTGCCGAGAATTTCTATAAAAGAACAGTACCTGAATAGCAAATGTTAGATCCTTAATTGACTTCCCATGTTCAGCAAGTAAAGCTTCTGTCGCGTAAACAACACCACGCCCAGTTGCAGCCTCCCTTCCCAGTGAACCACCGAGATCCTAAGATACCAAACAATTAGGATATAGGATGTGCTTCTAGAATTAGATACAGATATGGTTCAAACTAATTTGTAACATAACATCCTAATTGTCAAAATCTAAACCCTGCATGGTTTGTATTTAAAACACTTACTATTGGCTTTCCGGTCACAATAGCTGGTGAATGACCATGAAATTTCGAGTACTCATCCAAAATCCATGCCATAGTCTGCTCATGTTCAATATTATCCATTAGTTTATTCTACTTAGAAAATTTTATATAGCCCTAAAAATGGAGTGAGTGCCAAATTTGAAAGGAAAAATAATAAAGAGGGATTACAAAACCTGAGCATTGGTGCCCATGTCTGGGGCGGGAACATCAGTTTGAACTCCAATAAGATCATGGATTTTTTGAGTGAAGACACGAGTAAGACGTTCCAGCTCACTCTTACTTAAATCCCTAGGCGAGCACCCAATCCCACCCTTTGCTCCACCGTACGGAATGTCAGCTACAGCAGTCTTCCAAGTCATCAATTGAGCTAGAGCATTCACCTCATCGGGATCAACCTGCATAGGTCATTTAAGAAAAATCTCAGCAAAACATTACAAGGCATGAACCACAAACAATTGCATTATATTGTAATGCAAGAAGAACCGGACAAAAGTATTTGAAGTAAACTAGTAAAGCCATTGTGGGATTCGGCGTGAAATTCCAGAATCATTAATGATTGCATTTAAATATTCTCACGACAAGAAACGACATAAGTTTCAGATTGCAAGAGTACTATAGGGGACACGTAGTCTAGTATAAATAACAAACAGTTGGCGAAAGAAAATGAAAAGCCCTAGTTATCAATTATTGGTACTAAAGACAATTTATGTTGATCAGTCTGTTAATAACGGTACCCATTAACTGCAAACAGTCTCCCTTCTTAGCCAACCCTAAAATTCAATGGTTCAGTAATCATACTTGCTTAATCAATTCAAATCTCACTTACTGATATCAGATGAACCAGGGAGATAGTAGACGATGAACCAGGTTTACCAATTCATGTATGTGTTTGAACTCTGAAATTTATACACTTGAGTGTAGCATATTGAACAACAGTTTTATGCTTCAAGGTAAACTTATATTCAAACCCCACAACTACAGCAAAAAAAAAAAAGTTAGTCTGTGGCCCTTCTCCAAATATTCCATTCCGGTGTAAATCAGTAAACGTAGTGCTTTTCACATATTTTTACCTAGACCAAGCAAATTGATTACTGAAAAATTTGAAGTATATGAACGCTAAAATGCAAAATCATCTCATCACAACAACCAACCAAAGGATCTGAAACTAGTACCCCTTTTTCCATAAGAATGAATAATTTTTACTGCACAAAGATGAGTAGAACGACAGGAATTAAGTGGCATGACACATTATTTCTGTCAAAGCGCATAATGATATCATCAAGAAAAGCTATATATAGTATATAATACACATTAAAAAAAATCTATTTCCATAAGACATCCAAGAACACCTTAATTCAACCAATAATTTCAACTATCTTAAAAAACCCCAAAAAAAAAAAAAAGGAAAAGTAAACAAAACAAAAACCAGGAATTTTAAAGGGACCTAATACCCAAAAGCGCCGAAACATCAACTTCAATCAAAATCAACAGAAGTCAGATGATATACCTCAGGGTGGTATCTGATCCCTCCTTTCATGGGTCCACGAGCATTATCATGCTGGATCCTAAAGCCAACGTAGGACACCAGGGTTCCATCATCCTTTGGAATTGTACACTCAACCTGATCAAACCCCAACAAACAAAATCAAGCTTTCTCGAATTTTCCTTTTTTCATGAAACACGAATTAATTACTAAGCGTCTAACAAAAATAAAACAATATTCCGTTGTTACCTTGATTTCTCTAAATGGGATCAAAAGACTTTTCTCAAGCTTCGAGTCCAACCCCAGAATGCGAGCAGCATGGCGAAAGTTCCGATTTGTGGCGGCGAGAGCATTCATGATTTTTGTATGGAAAGAAAATAGTATCCAAAATGGATCAAACAGGAAAATATCAAGAAACACGGAAAAAACTTGTTCGGTCGAATTTTATACAAGCTACCCAGATTAGCAAACTCCTCAATACATATACACATATATATAGTAATATGCAAAGATGTAGAGAAAAAATTAATGCGGTGTGAGTGGGATGGGGAGGGAGGGGGGCGGTTTGATTATTTGGATTTTTCTCAGTGAGGAGAGAGAAAGTAAAAGAGAGAGGGCGTGAAGTCACCGGTTACCAGTAGAGTAGTAGTATACGTGTAAGTGAAATTTTTTTAAAGACGATTGAAGGCAGCTGGCTCTTGCTGGTCCGCTCTGTTTAACGTAAAATTACAAACTTATCACTTGAGATTAAAAATAAATACGAAGATAATTGAGGTGATGTATTTAATTATATAAAATAATTTGATTTTTATATCTCACTTCTCTTTTTACCTATAAATAATATAATTATGTATGTATAAAGTAAACCATTAATTATTATTATGATATGATATTATTGATAGAAATATTGACAAAGTAACGTGGGGAAAGTGGAGTCAGTAAAATTTATTATGCTTTATAACATATAACAAATTAGAAAAAAAAAGTAAGTGTAGTATATTAATTACCTTACTAAAAATTTATAATTTTTAATATACGAGGTCAAACTGAACTTTTGTAATTAAATCTTAGTCTCGTATCACATTTACCTTCTTTCTATATGCATTTTCCTAATTTTCATAAATTAAATAATAATTTAATTTATATTACTTCTTGAAATAAATAATCAAATATTTATAAACAAATTTGTGATTAGAAAAATATATTAAAGGTTAATATGGTGTATAATGATTCAAAAGTGTAAAATTATTTTTAAAAAAAATAATTAGGAGTCCCTAGACTTCACTAAAATATTTATAACTTTAAAATAATTTTGATCCCGTTGGGAAAAAAAAATTATGGCTTCTTCACTGTTGGTGAGATCTATTGCATCTAAAATTTTAATTCCCATTATTCATGTTAATGACTCGTTACGTCACAAATTTTAGTCGTAGAAAGCTCTATCCAAATATGAAAAGAAATGCTGCTTACTTTTCCAGAAATATGCCATATATCATCATTATTCGAAAAGGTGCCGTTTTAAGAAAAAGTTGCCTTTGTCATCATTATTGCCTTTTTATAAGGCTTTTAGATAAAATTTAAGTTAGAGTTAAGTCATGCATCTTCCATTTAAAATTTTTATAAAAATAAAAAATAAAAAAAAAATAACAAAGTTTAATAATAAAAACATAAACATGAGACTTCACAATTATGTAAAGATAGAAGAAAGAAAAAGAAGTTCATCCTAACTTTTCTCAACGTATGAATTCTTCACTAAATTTCTCTATAAATTAAAGGAGAGACCTACCTAAATGATAGATTACTCGGATATTGTAGCCAGCTGAAGATGGTCTCTAAGAGCGCAATCTTCTTCAAATTTTAGAATCTTAATTTTGATAGTCCTTATATTATTTTGTTTATTTTTCCAAGAAGATAGTACTCCTTCGATTCCGTTATAATAGATGTTTTAAGATTTTTTTACAGTTTCATAATATTTGTCGCTAGAGTTTAATACATTAACATATGATACCTTAATTCCTAAATTACTCATAATAAGTCAAATTATCTCTCTCATTTTCAATGTAAGAATATTTGAAAATAAAAAAGAAGTGCAGTTAATACATAATAAGGATATATTTATATTTTTATTGTGTCATTAATTGTAAAATTATAACACTCAAATTATTTCTTAATTATTGTGCATCGAAGGTGAGCGTGAGCGGTGAGCGTGAGCGTCTAATATAAAGAAAAAGAGAGAGTATTATTTATTTGGAAAGGTAGCTTTAAAGAAATATGCATTGTCATCATTTGCCACTCCCATATGTTTGTCCATCTTTTTTACTTTGTCCACTCTCGCATGAGATATCTCAGTTAGTACCAAATTCAACTGAAACTATGCATCTAGCCGAGAAAGGGAATTTATTCTTAAGCAAGAAATGTTATTGGTCACATCTAGACCGTTAACTGGCTGGGGAAGGTTTATGCGGAGGAAGAAAAGTCAGCATTCAATGGTCAAAATCGTAGACAGTTTGATGACCTAGTAGTTTGTCCTACCACGTGCATCCAGGCAGACGCAGCGCCACGTTAACGATAACTTATGAATACGTGTTGCCTATTCTCCGCGCCTATTTACAATATAAATAACCAAATATTTATATGACCTGACCTGACTTTCTTATCCCAACCGAATCCAGATTGTCGCACCTGTATAAATAAAAGTTTTTTTTATAACCTGTGCGCTTAGTTCCCATGTTAAACACGGAATTTAAAAGATAGAGTTCATTAAATATTAGTATTTGTTTATGTATTTATACTGAATTTAATACATGGGATCTATTAAAATATTATTTTTTTATATATTGAATTCAATGCAAATGCATAAACAAATACTCCCTCCGTCCCAAATTAATTGTTTTTCTAGGACTTTTTTAAGTCAAATTTACTATTTTTAAAATTAATAATTAAGCATATATAAATATATTTCTAAAATTATAAAAATTGAAATTAGTAATAAATTGTATATACTTTCTTTTGGTTATAATATCTTCACATATATGTTAGCAAAAATAGTAAAAAAATTAGTTTTAAAAATAGTCAATTTGACTTTAAAAAGTCCTAGAAATACAATTAATTTGGGACGGAGAGAATAATATTTAGTGGGTCTCATCCTTTAAATTTCATACTTAACATGTGTCCTAAGGACATGTGTTAAGAAAACCCATAAATTAATACTTCATTAGTATTTGTGGCACAAGTGTATGTAATTAAAATAAATAAATAAATTTTAAATAAAAATTATAAAGTGTGTATTTTGTGTAATTAAAATAAATAAATTTTAATAAAATTATAAAAATATGAGCGAGAAAATATAAGAGTAATTGTAGGGATAAAATGTGTGGAAAAAAAATCACTCCATCTGTCCTCAAAATAATGAGCAAAGTATAGTTTATACACATATTAAAAAAAATAAAAATAACCAGAAAAAAGAGAGTAAAAAAGTTCCAAACTTATCCTTAGTAGTCTCACAAAATTATATAAAGTAATGAATATATTTTTTAGAGAATTAATATTTACACAAGTAAAAGTGATAGTTTCGCAATGTCTTTTTCACATAAAGAGTAAATAAGTCCCACGCCTATGTGAGAGATACCTTGTGAAAATATCACTTTTTACTTGTAAAAATAACAATTCACCTTTTTATACTGATAGACCATACTAAATGACATATTTACTCTTCATTTAATGTACTTTATCTCATCTTTTTTAGAATAAAAAATTTATACATTTAGTCATTTTTTTGAAAAAGAAATGAATAAATTAAATGTGACACAATTTTAAGGGAGACAATTATTTACACGACTGTCCCTTTATAATAAGAGGTATATATGATATAATTTCAAAAACATTCAAAAACATATAAACTCTCCTTGAATAAAAAGTTTCAGAGCCTAAATTAAATAGCACAATCATATGGAGTAATATATTTGCTGACAAATACTGAAATATTCGACTTTACTCCCTCATGCACTAGCAACATTCTCATTTATTACGTGGCACAAAAAAACATTACATTAATAGTGTGATTCAACCTATATAACAAGATTCAATGGATGGACTGTTTACTTACCCCAAAAAAATACGCTAAATACGTGATGATATTTATTTATTTAATGACTGAGTTTACTAATAAAACTTTTTACGAAATGAAGGGAGAAACATACTTAAATGGATCAACAATGATAAGTAATGCCTTTTTTACTTCTCCATTCGTCTCAAACTTAAATACACTTTTCAAACAAATTAAAATTTTAAAACACAAGAGATAATAATAAATAAATTTCATTCTTACTCATAATGAACCCTACATCCAATATCATTTTCTCTCTTTTAAATTAGTACCCAAAGACTTTTGAGAACAAAGTTATGTGTATATATATATAGAGAGGGAGAGAAAGAAGGAGAGTAATGATTCATAACACGTATTTGTTATGAATTAAAAATGAACATACATCATTATCATTGTATAAAATAAGATTTAACGGACAAAATTAGAAATGAAAAATCACCGATCCGTTGTCCACTACGGATGTAATATTTTTTTAAGCCTAGTGAAGCTAGTATTTACTATTTACCTATTAGATAGAGCTGACTGACGTTTGCATCACAAATTATTGGCCAGCGCAATGAACAGTCATTGACGGGGCGGAGATGAAAGAATATCAAAAAAAAAAGGAAAAGAAAAGAAAAGAGGCTTCTTTTGGTAACAGAGGAAGGCAAGGAAAGAGATGAAAGAATAAATGAGTAAAAATAAAAATAAACAGAGTAATGAGAATAATAATTTCTTCCTTTGTTTGACCGACCGATAAGATTAAAAGGGAAATGATCTTTCCTTTTATGACAGTCATACGAACCAGGTAATAAACTCAGGGGAATAGTTATTAAATACCTCCTCTGTTCCTCTAATCTTCTCCCCTCAAGACCTTCGTATGCAAGCACAATGATGAGAGAAACCTCAACAATCAAAACACAGATTAGCTTCATAGAATATCATTTTACAATCATATCCATTACATATACAATTTTGCGCCCCTTTTAACCTCTTTTTCTGGAGAGGTGAGATTATATAGAAAGGAAAAAAAATAAAAAGACCAACACAGCCTATATCTCTATCCGGGAACATGAATTTCAATGATCACGTGACAGACGATCGATAGTAGAAGCGCTTTTCTTTTTGACTGGAGACTTTTGGGACATGGAAATTGCCGTTTCGCCTAGGTAGTACAATCTGGATTCTGACACTAGATTACCTATTCTACAAACAAGAAACCCCAATCAACCTAATCTGAATTAGGTGTACCATTGCCTACAGTAGTCTACCTAGTCCTTGCTGGAAAAAGGTAAAAGATGCAATCAAAAGATGATTGATAGCACAACTTCCACAAGTAACAAGAAAAAACGCGAAAATGCATACAAAATGATTCTAAAAAGTCGAAGGGAAAACATAATCTTGAAGTGATAATAGTCAGGGTATGATTAGTTACAAGTTCAAAATCGATGACAGCAGTACTTGCACCATCTCTACATATAATCTCATAAGCCAAAAGCGACAGACGGAAGATATAACCTCCGGTAATGTATGTCCCCCATCACAAAGTTGTGCTTTAATAGACAAGTAAATCAGCCATCTTTCCTGTAGAAGCCAGAATGATGTGTCATAAAGTTGTTTTACATCGTCTCATATGTAAAAGCTGAAGCAGTTTGGCTTTTAAATACTAAAAAATTGTACACCAAGCCAATCAGTCAAAAGAGAATTGGTCAATTACCAACAGAAAAGGGAAAAAAGAAAAGGAAAAAGATAGAAAATGTACTTTCTCTTTCTTCTATCAACAGCACTGTTCCTAGGATCATTCTTCGCAAGAACAGATCCAGAGGGAATGGCATATTGCATAGGAGAAGAAATTGGTCCAGCAGCCGAAGTAGGAACTGGAGCAGAAGAAGCAGCAACAGTATTAGCCATTAGCGGAATAGGCGCTGGAGGTGGAGCAGTAGATTGGGGCACAGCAACAGGTTCAGGAAGGGGTCTTGGTAAGATATGCTTCAGCCGATTGTTCCTATAGTTCTTCCAAAAATAAAACTGTTGCCTGTGTGCCAATTCCTACAAATTCCAGAAGATATAAATGATATCAGAAACCAGAAAAAAGATTAACACCATAAATAAATAACATTAAGAGTTCATCAATTTGCCACCATTATGACATGAGCTCAGGTAATGGCAATCAAAATCAGTCATCCTGTTTATAATTGAATCCATAGGTCAGCAGTACAATAGTGCGAGTATTCAAGGTGTTAGTGTTTATGACTGACACCAATAGTTGAGGGGAATACACTAATAAGAGGAAATCCAAAATGGTATATGCATAATATATTTGGCTTTTTGTAGAATCATGATAAACACCAAGAAAAATTACCCATGTCAATATATGAGTGCAATTATCTAAGAAACCAAAGTGATGACCAGTCTCTACTCAATTGTAACAAAAGAATGAGTTAAACAATGTTGTCAAATTCACACAGCTATTGAAGCGGAAAGATTCAGAATAAAAAATCATTACAAGAAGCAAAGGTATAAAAATAACAATACAGAAAATAATAAAGGAAATGAATGTCTTTATAATGTACCTTGTTGGAAGGATGTGCCATTGCATTGCGGAAATTTGCATTTTGGAGAAGTTCAAGAAAGAAGAGACTATGTGGATACCTGATCATACCAAAACAAAGTAATTATATTTGAAGTGTGAACCCCGCAATAATAATCCCCTTAACAGGCCAAAAAGGGGGAAGGGAGAGACAAAGGGGAGAAAACTAAGATAAGTAGATATCGTCATAAAGATGACTATACAGCTACAACTTCCATTCAAGTAACAAAAGTAAAACACTAAGTAAGTAATCAAGACACAAAGGTAATAAGCTCACATTATAAACTTTATGTACTCTGGACGTTGCCAATATTGAAGGTATTTCAAGTAGCCAATGAAAGCTTCATCTTCAAAGTAACGGTTTTGAGCCAAATCTGCAATCAGAATTTGCCTATCACATTTTATAATGAACTGTATGGGGAATAATATCTAATTGAAATATAGTTAAGTTACCTATAAGTTCAAACAAACTACACAGTTTTTAGTCAATTAGTGGCATATTTGTAAATATATTGATGTCATATATTCTATGTTAAACCCCAACCGTGCATCGAGCTCACTAACAGTCAAGTAACATAAACAAGAATCAGGTGAGCATTTTGACCATATATGCATGTTTGTTTGTGATGTTAAGGAAGATTTGTATTGGTTCCAGTTTTGGAATCTCATGTTTGAAGATCACTTTCTCCTACAGTCCTACTACATTGTTGGAATTAAACCTTTTGCACCATCCAGGACATATAATAAAATGGAACCACCAATAAAAATAAGAAGATTAAGAATAATCAGAGAACTCAAAGATGCCTTAGGTACTTAATCTTGAACATCATTGAGTGAACTGCTGAGATTTATAAGGCTCTTTTGAATCAGTTTTGATAAGGTCAGAAAATGGGGTTGGACAAAGATGTCATCATAACTACCCCACTAGAAATGGACCATAAGCTTAATGAAAATTGATGAATGTGCTACCATGCTCTCTCTCTCTCTCTCACTCACTCTCACTCTATACATTCTTAATAGATCTCTTTTTTGGGGGTTTCAACATATTTACAAATATGCCATTAATTAATCCAATACTGCATAGTTTCAAATGAACCTCTAAATAATTTATCTAATACCAAGTAGATTTTATTTCCCATAAATTGTAATACAATAGAATCACATGAAATTAAGAACAGCAAAACCAAAGCTAACATTTTCCAGTTGATACCAAGAAACATAATGAAACACATTGAGTTGTGTAAGTGAATGATAGCCAATGCTGCTAAGTGATATATGCTTTAAATGTATATAAACTACAAAATGAAGTACCAATAGAATCCCCCAACCTCTGTTTCCTCTTAATGAGTAAATATTCATTATTACGTTATTAGCACCCCACCTCAACATCTCAAGTATAACATTGACTATTTAAAACCGCATCCCCTTAAAAAAGTCCTTGCAAGATAAGAGATACTATCCAGTAAATAAAACTCTTGAAACTATAAAACTATATTATATACTATTCCGTCCAAAATGAGAGTCATTTTTGAAAGAAAAAACTCAAGTTGTAGTGGGCCTTTCGATAAGTGTTTTTCAAGGTACTAGTCACACACTCGAAGTTCCATGAAGGCGGTGATCTCATTTGGGGTCACTCAAACATACTTTATCTATTGCCTTACACAATGCGCATTTCTAGGGTATTGTGTGCACTCCCTATTCACTCATTGCACACGCGAACCACAGTCGCATGGTCCTCTGTTATCAGCAAGAACAGTTTACAAGGAAAATTTGACTTGAGCATATAAAGAAACAAACTTAAACACCATAAGATTCAATGCATTAATCTTGGAAGTGGACTCTCATTTTAGGAAGTCTTAAAAAGAGAATACTCTCTCCATTTTGAGAAAAGGAAATAATACATTTTCCATGTTTCCAATGACCAAATAATTCTTTTCACCAAAAAAGAAGATTTGTAATGACTAAGGAATACGGATGTAACTGTTACATAAATGAAATTTTATCTTTTACCCATATTGTTTGGCTTTGGTATCTACGTCATGCCAAAATAATCTTTTGAAAAATACTCTAAAAAATTTGCCTTCCCACTGATGATAGACCCTGAACTTTCCAACTATAAACACAAAGATTGATAGATAGATACACATAAACAGGTGTGCGTACATAATGTAGTCAAACATACAGTGGATGTAAGTTGGATTAGCGAGACATTGCACGAATTCCAATTCAAGCAAGAACCGTTGGCGCCCATCATCTGGATCCTTATATATGTTCTTCGGCCTGAAACAGTTTGTATTGAGGAACTATGAGTATCAATCAGCTCTGTGTTTGATAGCAGTCAACATAAGGGAAAATTAGAGAGCAAAAAATTCGCAGACGAGTTGGGAGTTAAAATTAGAAGGAGAAAGCTTACGATCTGGTGGAGTCGTCGGTTTCTGGATTCGGATTCATTGAACTCGGACCTGAAAAACTCAGTCTAGGGTTTATATCAGAATTAACATACCCTTCTGATGAGAGTAATGAAGCATTAGCTCCAGGCAGTAAGGTGAAAAATAAGAAGAATATGGCAGCAATGAAAGTAAAAGTATTATCTGGCAAATTAATATTGGCATTAATGGGTTTTCAAAATTAACTAATATACCCAAAAATTAGATTAAATATTTAGATTCTTAGAAGTTCATGTATCTTTGTTGTAATTACACTCATTTTCATTTTCAAGTGAAATAGTAAAATGGTCTAGGTAAATTTTAATTTCGCTAAATAAAGTGATAAATATAACCATAATTTTCACTAAGATTATAAATTTAATGCCTCTAATAAAAATGATTCCAATATTTTCAAGCTCTCCCCTTGTCAACAACAGTTTTTTTTTTACTGCAACATAACACTTGGAACATGCTTGGTAACTATTCCTTCTACAGTAGGAAACTAGGAGCCAATAACTTTACATAAAACTTAAGCATAAAATGGAGTTTAATCCATGGTGATATATAATATAACAATAATACTGTCATTACTAAATAATTGTTACAAAAATAAGATATAAGACGATTTATATGATTTTGGTGAGTTATAATCATTGAATTCACTCATATATGTCGAATCATCAAATAATTAAACTTTGACACATCATTTTATAAGCTATTTTTTGTAATAATTCTTTGTAAGTATAACGGATTCATAATATTATAACCATTTTTCAAGAATGCAAAAGTCCTTTATCTTTTGTTTCATATACATAAAAATTCTATTTTGTACTCTCTTTTTTATCTTATTATTATTATTTTAGGAGGACATCAAATGACCAATGCAATAATAAAAATTGATGTTTTTACAAACAAGAGTGATAGTTTTACAATATATATCATATGAATATAAATAGGTTATACGCTCATGTGAAATGTATTTTATAAAAATATCAAAATTTATTTTATGAAAATATCAATTTTCATAAAAATTCAAAATCTGTATTGAAACAACTTTGGGGGACGAGTGTCACATCACTTTAATGATTTTTTTTAGATCATATGAAATCAACTTCATAATTAATTGTAGTATATAAAAAATTAATATTTTTACAAATAAAATGATTTTCGTAAGTATTTTATCATATAAATAACTAATAAGACATGGATTTCTTTTATAATGTCCATAAATTTTCGGCTTGTTCAATTTTCATATATACTTTTTCTTTACGTGCATCTGGTTTGTTTAATAGTATGATCTCTCGTTGGATATGCAAAAATAAAGAGAATAAAATATATGAGAGAATGTTATTTACTTTATTTAAAATTGTAGAGCACATTTATTATAATTAAAGCCATGCTATATATGATGATAAAATTATGTCAATAATAAATACCAACATATATAAATGCATGAGATATGAGAGAGCTAAAAGGGATAAGAATCTACACTAATTTATTTTATCTTATTGCTTAAAATTATACGTTAATGGTAATTTAATTTCGTGATGAAATTTATTAACATATAATTTGTTTCCCTTATAATTATATAAATAAGTGGGTTTTTGATCGCATAAGTATATTCATTTATATTAATGTAAAGTTGTTGACATGTAAAATATACTGACCTACTCTAGTATTCTTGCATATTTTTTGCTGGTATAGTTAAGTCATAAAAACTCTAGAAGGTATATAAGTTGTATATGATTTTATTTTTTGTTTTTGGTCTTTTTAGGTTTACTCCCTCTGTTACAAAAAATTTTGAAAAATTATTTATAGAGTTTAAGAATATATTTTATTTCATAACCGGGGTCTTGGAAACATTACAATATTTTTATTATCATCAATTAAAAAAAAACTCTTATTACTTTTTACTATTATAAATGAGACCACCCTTCTGAAAAGAGGGAGTAAATGAGACCACCCTTGTAGTGGACGGACATGAAAATTGGATATTTAAGAGGTTTTTAAGTGAACATAAAAATTGAATATAACTGTATTTGAATTTTACCTTATTATAGTTGTATCCACCATTGGGCAAAATATAAATAAATAAAATTTAAATACACCAATGTCTAATTTTTATGTCCACCTTTTTAATTTTTAATGTGTTACTCCATCGGTTCCATATTAAGTGTCGTTTTAGCTTCATGCATATGAATTAAGAAAGTCATTTAATACTATCATTTAATAATTAAAATTTGTATGAAAATCCATCACTACTATTTTATAGGAAGTTGAAAACTATTAATACAAGAGAGAAAATTCCTTGGGACAATGAGAGAAGTTAGGGGTGATATTGGAAAGTAAATAATTTATTCTCCTAGAAAGTTGTAAACGATAAATAAATTGGAACAAATTTTTTCTTCTAAAAAGTCACTTATTATGGAACGAAGGTAGTAAAATTTTTGTTGCGGCAAAATTGCATAACGTGATTTGCCCTGCGGGCTGGTCCGAGCCGTCAAGCCCAACTCAATTCGTTGAATGTTCCAAAATACCCCAAGTCCATCATTAAATGACAGTCTTACTTTGCCATCCTTCCGTCGATCACCGACCACCTCCCAATCTGCGCCCTTAATTGATTCTGTATGAGCAAAACCCTAAAAACACCATATCCAACCCAAAAAACAAGATTTATGTTATATATCTATATCTATACAACACAGGGTGTATTGTAGAGAGAACAAATGGAGCACCACGAGGATGAGCAAGATCAAGAACACGAAGTATACGGAGGAGAAATACCTGATGAAGGTGAGATGGACGCCGATGTCGACATGTCTAGAACTGAAGAGGACGAGAATAGCTCCAAGGTCTGTCTGTCTCTCTCTCTCTAGATTTATCTATTCCTCATTGTGTATGCGTGTATATATATATATATGTATGTATGTGATTAGCCCTAATTTTGTGTCCAATAGGACCTAGAGGATATGAAGAAGAGACTAAAGGAGATTGAAGAAGAAGCAGGCGCTCTTCGTGAAATGCAAGCTAAAGTCGAGAAAGAAATGGGCGCTGTGCAAGGTCTCAGTCCACTCTTTAAACTCTGTTTATTTGTATGTTGAATGCATGCATTCATATGGTATCTTGTGTATTTTGTAGTTGGTCACATTGCACTGCTGTTTAATGAGTTTTTGATTTCATGTTCTTCTCTGGCCAGAAGATTATAATTTAGAGGTTTGTATTAGGTTGAATTATATTGCGGATATTAGGAGATCAGGATGGAGAGGTAAATTTTGGTTTTTTTCTTTTCGAAAAACTTTGCTATTTAACAAATGGAGCGTTCTGGGAGATTTGAGTCATATGACTGTTCCATTTGTTAAATGATTAAGAAAATTATCCTCAAAGAAGTTACTTTTATGGGTTGGCTCAACGTTTTAGAATACTTTGATGTTCTATTTTTGCTTTAAATTTCTTTACCCTTCTTGTAAGTGAATGCGGCCTATCCAGGGCATTGTTTAACTACTAGTTCTGTCCAATTTTTTACATATTATTTTTAGTCAATAATTATTCTTTTAGTGAAAATTAGACGTTTTTTCCTTTGAACTCCTAGCAATATAAAAAGGCGATTTTGTTTTATATTTCATGTTATGAGTCTCTAGGGAGTGGAACCTTTTGTCCCTTCCTCACTCCATTTATTATATTTGTTTCTTTTGTTTTAATAGGTGATCCTACGCGTGGTTTTTTGAGCAAGATACGAGATACTTGAATTCAACTTGAGTCAAAGCATAAAAACCTTTAGAGGTGTCTGCCTCCCTTTCGTAAGGCTCAATTAAGTGTGATTGATATCAATCCAAATTATAATAATAAGATTTACCACTTAAGGAATAAGTAAGTATGGTACAAATCGAAGATACGTGGTGCCTAAATAGGATCTTGATACAATGTGATTAAGATCAAGCTCAAATAGTAGATTTAGATTGACCTATTAGGGATAAATAATTAAGGAATAAGATTAATGGAGAAAGGTGAAAATTTAAGTTTATGATACTTTTATCGGTGGTCAAGAAATTAACATTTTCGTCACCACACAAGAACTTTTTTGCCTGCACTAAATCCAAATATCCATCATCCTTCTTTTTTCCCCTCCCTTGCTCTCCCCTATTATCGATCCA
This sequence comes from Aralia elata, assembly GCA_034770075.1. Classification (NCBI taxonomy): domain Eukaryota; kingdom Viridiplantae; phylum Streptophyta; class Magnoliopsida; order Apiales; family Araliaceae; genus Aralia; species Aralia elata. The sequence goes on along the minus strand of CM068385.1, from coordinate 107,930,470 downwards.
GAGTATCTTGGTGTTGTTAGGTCATGTTTGTTTGTTACAGGGGATCCAACTCAAGAGATTAAATTACCTTAAGTGGGCTAAAGTCACCCTTACCCAATTGTTCAATTTTTGTTGAACTTTCTAGGTAAGTTACTATCCAAATAGCTCTTTGAAAATAAACGAAATTTTATTTTAATGTCTTACTAAAAGCCTATCCCTTCCACTTATTAATTTTCCTGGAAGCTTGGTTCTCTTCTTTCCATAAATTTATCATTCTGTACTGGTGATATTGATAATATTTAGGTTGGACTTTGGAGTCCCATTCTACTTCAGAGGGCAATCTGAGCACGGTGGATCTATATGTTGGCAAAGGTGGTCAAGTGACCCCCTTCCTTTGGGAACGATAATTAAAGACCGGTTCTAATTGGATCTGTTATTAGGAAATTAGGTCTTGAACTCTGAAAACAAGGAACTTGGCTCACCTTTGGCGACGAGAAGATATATTTTTATTTAAATTTGACCCTCTTTTTCTTTATAGTAGATGTTATAGTGTAAACTTTTGAAGACTTTTTGTAACTCTGTTAAAGAAAAATTAGTTACCCGTCAATATATTTAGTTGCATCCAATGATTTCTACTGACGATCTTCTTTCCTTCGGAAGTGGTGCCATCTGCTCTAGTTTCTGGGCATGTGCAACTTTTTTTTTTTATTTTTTATTTTAAAAGTTTGAGAAAGCAACACTCCAAATAGAAAGTGGGAAGAAAAATCTAAGTTAGACTATTAAGAGTGCATATATATAACATTTATATGTACAAAATGTATAGGCATGTGCATGTTAAAAATCTGAGCTCATCTCAACATATTGCTCCTGCTACATGTATGCGAAATGGATGGTTGGGTTTTTGATTTTCTATGTGTGGTTTCAATAGATATGGATATGATATATATATCTTAGTAATGTAAGTTTCCAACTTTCTGAAAAATTTTAGTTTGTAGATCAGAGTACTTTCTTCAATTTGTAGTATCTTGGTTCCCTCTATTTGCATATTTCTGTTTGTACTGGCTTTCTGATCTTGAATTAATATTTAAGCAGCTCATTATTTTCTTGTTTAATGTGCATGATTATGAAGATTCCTCCGGTGCTTCTGCAACTCAGGCTGAAAAGGAGGAGGCAGATGCCCGCTCAATATATGTCGGTAATGTGAGGTTTTACAACCCTGTCTTATTCCAGTTTTAATCTGTATTTATCCTTGGACAGACAGCATGCAAATCTTGTTATCCTGTTTACGGCATGCTTTTGTTCCATCATATGGAAATTGATTGAGAGAATGATGTGTACATAAATGCCATATATTTACTTCTTTTGAGCGAGCTTAGTGTAATTTTCATTTTGTGAAGAGTGAGTAAACTAGTTTAATTAGTATGGAGATTTTGTTGGTATATTGTTTCTTTTTTCTATATAGACATTGATATGGGGTTTCCGAGGCTGAGGTTCAGCAACGAAGCTCTTAAGGGGCCTGGGCCTATCCTCAGATTTTAGATTTTTTGAAAACCCTTCAAACCGAAGCTTTTAAGTATGTATTATACTCTTTTTAGGAACAGTAAACAATAAAATATTATTATAATTTTTTAATTCGAGTTATAAAATTATTTCACATTTGAGCCGGCCACATTATGTCCTGATCCCCTCAGAAGAAGTTCCTAGCAACTAGTGTCGTTCTGGCTGAGGTTCACATTTTTGTACAAAAAAACTAGGAAACCAATAAGGGGTATTTGTAGAAACATATGATATCACCTCCCCTCGGAGGCCATGTAGACGGTTACCTAATGTTTTTGACGTTGCGTTGTTGTGTTGTTAAGGAACGGGTCATAAAGAATAATGGAAATTGCAGAAAATTATCAAGTATTATGTAAGCATATTGCTGAGTAGTCAGAAGGGTGAGTCACAGCCTTGTGAGGGTAGCTCCAAAGTTGTTAGAAGAGGTCTATAAAGGCTGTAATATTAGCTAGTCATGCTTATATTGATCAATAGAAACACTAGCTTTCTCTCTCTAAATTCTGAATTCTCTCCCTTCTCTCTAACATTCTAGCTTTTCTCTATCTTCTCTCTTTATGTTACTACCATATCTCTATGTCTTTGAAATTGGTCTATCTCTCTAATATCTCCTAATCAGTCTCTAATCTATTCAGCTCAAAGCTTCCAATTCTTCCTTTATAACCATATTCTCTTTCAATTCAGTTGCTAAAAACCTAGATAACAAAATCGATTTGTGACAAATCCTCCTTTTTTACTTTTTCCAAGCCTCTAAACCTCGTCATGCATCAAATTGGCAAGTCTGGAAAAAAGAAGAAAAAAGCCAGTCCACAATAAAAAGTTTTTTTTAGCAGTTATGATGATGGAGGACGTGAACACAAAGTTCTATAATTTTATTTAATAATAAGAACTAAGAAAATGAAGGAGTCCATCAAATCGATCAAATCATTCACGGCAGCTCTTCAAGTCCTTATGGCCGAACATACAGATTAGGAACAGGAAGCTCAAAAATTGGGAGTGCTGAACCAAATGAAGATTCACAGATTTTTGACAAAGGAGGAAGTCAAAGTTGAGTTGAAAACTTATCTTTTATTCTCCTAGATGACTCATGTGATTTACATGCAAGTGTGAAGTTCTTATTATTATCCAGGTTTATTCCCAAATTTATGCTCATGGCAGTGCAAAGTGGAATATTTAAACTTCAATGATTGACCGCTCTTCTCTTTTTTCCCCTCATCTTACATCACTTTAAATTTATTCAATGATTGACCGCTCTTCTCTTATTTAGAGACAAATTAATTGTAATTAATGTATATCTTTACTTATATTTAGTAGATTATTTTAGATAAGTATTAACTTAGGATATGGTAGATTATTTTAGTCTTTTTAGATAAGTATGAAACTAGGTTATTTAAGATTGGTGTTTTTTTAGTATATATAAAATGATTTAATCCATCATTGAAACTCGAGAGTTAATATATAGATTTGAGTTAAGGCTTCTGCCATCGTGGCCTTTAGGCATATTCGTCTCCTATTTCCCCCTTCTCCATCATCCTTTATTATTTCCTTAACCCTCTAGACCTTGTCCTACATCAGCTTATATGAAGAATGATTTATGTAACATAGATATAGCGAGTACGAATGGTGTTGAAGTCTCTCTTAAGATGTTCGAACTCTTTGAATCTGGTAGAAATTTCTTTATACCAATATACCGTTATTGTTAACATACTCTCCATGATTTTGTATAAGATCATCAAGGTGTGATCCTTTCTCAAAAAGAATAAAGAAAGAGAGAGCCAAATTTGCAGCAATAGCTGCTTTCCGTAATTATATCTTAGTCTATTAATACAAATCAAGTTTGCATTGTTGAATCCACGAGGCTGTCCTTTTTTTATGATATTTGATTGAAATAGTTGCTGATCTTCTGTCTTTTTTTATGATATCTTTGTCCTTTTTTTTTATGTTTCAGTTTTTTAAGCTACTTTATTTGCATTAGCAACTTTCTTCTTCAGTTTCTAGGCTAAAAATTTTAAGTTAGTCATTGCAATGTCATTGTTAGGGTGAATTTGGATGTTCCTTAAATTTTGATGACTAGGACTTTGAAGAAAGTACGGACTTTATCATAATTCATAGCGTTTGAATGAGTTCACAAGATGGATTGCTACGTAATTAAATGGCTTCCATTTTGATGATTCATTATACATTGGACTGCTGTGCAAATCTTAACAGGGTTAATCAAGATTTTTGTGACATTCCTGTTATAGAAAACATTTTAATTTAAAATCACCAGCGATAGTTTAAACTACATGCAATTATGAAAATCCATGCTGTACAATCATAAAAAGTAATTCTGTACATTTTGATATTTGGATAAGTCTAATGAATTCTCTCTTTCTCTCACTCTCTTGCTGCCATATACGTGTTAAAGTGATAAATATATTTCAAAAGTAATTAAGCCTAAAGAACATTTGTATTGTGAAGACTAAAGAAAATATTAGTCATGTAAACTTAATAGGTGTGCAAGAATATAACTTAGGTTCTTGTATTGTTTGAGTTAATTCAATAAAATTTCTAACCTTACACAAAAAATTTACATTTAAAATTTTTGTAAGGTGTGTCTAATCAGTTATCTTAATTACCTTGTTATGTATTTTGCTTTTCTTCTAATATTTTTCGGATAATGAGGATGTTAGTCATTTTGGTTCAATCAAGAAATATGCTCGAGATGTATTTTAAGCTAGTTATCTTAAAAAATCCAGCTGCTGAATAATCATTTCAAATTTAACTTTTAGTTTAATTTGGTTATGGTTTATGAAACCATTTGATTCTTTTTAATTAACTTCAGTATGGAAACCCTGCTTGTTACTAGGCATTGATGTTTCACCATTGGTTGCTGTGTTTGTATTGTAATTTAATCAGGAGTAAAAAATCGTTTTGCTCTTTATTCTCTGTTAAATTTCAGGTAGACTATGCATGTACACCTGAGGAGGTTCAGCAGCATTTCCAGTCCTGTGGAACGGTTAACAGAGTTACAATTTTAACAGACAAGTTTGGTCAACCAAAAGGTTTTGCTTATGTGGAGTTTGTTGAACTTGATGCTATCCAAAATGCACTCCTTTTAAACGAGTCTGAGTTGCATGGTCGTCAATTAAAGGTTTGTTTTGACTTAAATTGGTGGGAGTCGATAACTTTGACACTTTATGGCTTCCTCTTTTCAATTATATCATTGTGGCTGTGGAATTTGGTTTTATGCAGGTAGCTGCTAAGCGAACTAATGTTCCCGGGATGAAGCAATTTCGAGGAAGGCATCCCAACCCCTACTTTGGGTTTCGATCCCGAAGGCCTTACATGCCTGGCCCACCAATCTTTTCTCCTTATGGTTATGGGTAAGTGTCATGATTGTTTTTGTTGTATATGTATTGTTATAGTAAAATGAACAGCCACGTACACCTTTTAGAAGTGCCATGAGAGCATACAAAAGATCAAATTTCATAATTTTCATTCAGCTGACCCTCTGTTCAGGAAAAGAAATTGGTTGATTATGTATGGGCTGGTTTGCCATCATTTGTAATATTTACCAACTAAGTGGCTGTCACATTCTTATCATTAAGAATTGCATAGTTGTACACAAACCTCTTAACACTTTAGCAGCTATCCACCCAAGCTTATGATGCATGAGTATGCAAAGAAGCCAAAAACTACAACATTTGAAGGGTTGACCCTGCGTAAATGTCACAATCGATGTCCTATATATCTATTTTTATGTTAAGTATGAATGTTCAGGAAATTTCATTACTCTGTTAGGAATTCTGTTTCAGAACTCAACTTACTACGTTGACGCAACGCTATCTTCAGGCCTTAACTTAAACTGGTACCAGAAACCAAATTTAACATTGGGATATGATGCAAAACTAGATATTTGAAGATATAGGGGGTTAAAAGAAATTTAACATTTGTGTTAGATAAATCATCTTATTAGTTGGAGACGTTGAGTAGTGTTGCCTTTGATCTTTTGAAACTCTTGAAGTTCTTGGCTGTGTTTTAGAAAGAAGTTGGAAGACACACAAGGTTAAGGGTCACCTCTTGATGTTTGGCATTATTGAGGAGAGGTAATTGGAAAGGTGAACTAATGCATAACTAGCTACCGTTAATATGTGGGAAAAAAATTACTTAAATATTCCTAATCCTTCAACTAGAGATCCTCCATTTTCGTAGAAAGCCTCTTCCACTAAAAATGAAAAAATTACTTGAATTTTCCTAATCCTTCAACTAGAGATCCTCCATTTTCGTAGAAAGCCTCTTCTACTTCAAATGAACATTCAATAGATTCCTTCTCTCCCCATCCCCACCGGGCTCACCTTTCCCCAAAACTCAGTGGACAATAATTCTTCTGCAAATGACCGATATTGACCAGATCAGTGGAACTCTAAATTCATCACCTGATCCTACAAACCTCGCCTGAAAGTGATCTAATTTTTGATCCCCTTTTTTTTGTTTCTGCGTAAAAGGGGGATTTCATCGTTGTCTGATTTTCCTAGGAGGAGAAATGAGGTTTTCTGGAAAGCTTTAAGAATAAGGAACTTCAGTAATTACTTTAGATTGAGGGCTATTGAGACAACTCCTTACTCAACATCACCGATCACATGGTTAAATTTTAAACCGAATGACTTTGCTATATGTTCACTTGGATCCTCATTCGCATGACTCACTAATTTTGTATAAGAAATTAGGGATCCTGCTGGACCTGCTCTAGACCAAATACGAATCATTTCCCCTTTATTCCCTCTGTCTGTGTGTGTGTGTGGGTGGGTGTTTCAGTTTATTTTGGTGGTTATGCAAATAATATTTGGCTTCTTATCATGAGAAATTCCGTCTTGAGGCTATACTGATAAAAAGATTGTAAAATAACTAGGTAGTTCATAATTTGAAGTAGAACTTCAAAAGAGTTCTGATTTGCTATAAGCTTCTTGATAATACTTTCTCAAGAGTTTTAAATTTGCTTCTTAATGAGGGAATAAACCATAGTCGAGTAAGGATATTTGATTTTGTGGAACTAGATTAGACGTTTGTAATTTTGTAAGATAAAGGACTTTGTTAATACCTTTTCACTAGAAGGTTAAAAATTTCTGATGTGACTTGCAGTTGGTTGAAATGTTGTGATGTGATTTTAATAAAAACAAAGCTATTATAAATATAGATTCGAACCAATTAATGAATAACATGATGGCGATTATGTTTCTGTTCTGCAAGGTTGTTTTGATCCATTTGAAATTCCACCAAGATTTTATTTTTTTGTTGGAAAACTTTATACTGTAGTAGCAGAAGCAAAAAGGTACAATAAATATAACCCAGAAGGATTATGAACCAGTAGGAATTAAGTGGTATATTAACTTGCCCTTTATGTAGAAATCAATGTTAATAAAGATTAAGTGGTGTAGGGGTGGGGATAGGGCGTTAGGTGTTGGATGGCAGAGGAATCAGTCCTTGTGTAATGCTGCCCAGGTGTTTCCTTTAGATTTTTTTTTGAATGCAATATGAATCTTTTGGTCCAGGGTCCATTTATGTGTTTTATATCCGCTTCTCTTTATGTTTGTGATTTTATTTTATGGCATCCACCAGCTTCACCTTTGTTTGTGTTATTATGTGTTCCATAGCTGGCTAGCATGGTTGTAATTGTAGTTCTTGTTAAATTGTTTTGCTCTATTTCTTCTCTCTTATGCAGGCGGGTTCCAAGGGCTAGGAGGCCGATGCGTTACAGACCATACTGATGATGGATTTCAGACGCATGCTATAAATTAATGATCTTCTTGGACCAGTGGCCTTATATGGTGACAGAACACATTGGCTGTAGTCGATTATTATCTCTGCTCTTTAGGTTCATTTCTAAGAGTTTGTACCATCTTTGGCATGCCAAGAAGGCTTGCTTTGTACCATGAGTTGCATGCACGAAAGTTGTGCACTTTTTATTTTTATGCGTAAATTTCTTTCACCCCTGAACATGCACAGGGGCAATCTGTGTTCTATTTGCATGTATATTTGTTACATGCTCCAAAAATAGAAGCGGACAGCTAGTTATTGTTATAGGTTGAGGTTTTCATAATTCGAACTCTCAAAGATTGGTAATTTTAGTCTCTTATAATTCTTATAATTTTAAATTTTTTTTTCTTGGTTATTTGTGATGGCTTAGTAGTTCTGAATCTGGGATGCTAAGGATTAAGGAGCCCTTATTTTGGAATCTCTACATAAAAGAACTACTTTTCTCGTTAATCTGTTATCACCAAAAATTAGTGTGGTTTCAGGGTTGTCATAATGGTTTTAATCCGCGGTGGTGGTCGGTAGTTCCAGTTGGTTGGATTTGGGATGGTTGTCTTGTAGGTTTTTTGGGAGGCGTGGAAGATGATTCCTGGTGGTGGGTTTAAGTGGCGCTGTTCGTGGTGATGGGTGACAGGCTATAATTGGTGGGTTAATTGACGAAAATTAGCATCTAATAGAAACAAATGTTTGATCTGTCACATTTTTTTATTTTTATTTTTATTTTTTGTAGCAAGTTTAGGGATGAAATTGTAACCCGAGTATTAGTTGCAAGTCGAAAAACGTCATCTAGTCTAAAAAATGAATCAAATAGCTGGTAAATGGGAGAGCTTATCGACTTGAGACATAGGAGGTGTTTGATAAAAATTAAATGAATCTGAATCTGAATGAGCTGAATCTGAATCTGAATGAAAAAAGTTGTTTGATAATTGATATGTCTGAAACATCTGAATGACAAAATTTTATTATTTTACCCTTTAAAAAAATTTAAAATTGTTGTAAATTTATTTAATATTACTTAATGTAATAGTTAATATTTTTTTTTATAATTTTATAATTTTTTTAATTTTTTTTTTACTCATTCAGCCATTCAGCTAAAAAAATCTGACTTAGCCATTCAGCTCAATCATCTGACCGATTCAGCCATTCAGACCAAAACAAACGCACTTACCGATTCAACCATTCAGCTCCATTAAGTTCTAAACAAACACCCTCAAAATGTACGTTAATATGTTTTGACCCCATTTCTAGTCTCACTGTAATACTTTTTATACTGTTTACTATAATTATGAACTGTAATTTGCGGTTACATTTACGTGCATGGTAATCTATAATGCGCCTCAAGAAAGTTAAATATGATGAAATATATAGTTTTTACTAGTTTGTGAGGCTGATTATAGAGGGACGTAAGTTTTTAACTTTAAATTTTGAGTTCCCATGCATGCATGAGACTAACTTGGGAATTTCACTTGATCTGTTATTTTTTTTTCTCTCTTTTGTAATTTTTTTTTCTCCTGAGAACTATCTATTGGAATCTTAATTTGTTATAGTGGGGGATAAAGAAAAGCGTCCGAGTAACCAAAAACAATATAATATACTCCTATATATATATACATATTACAATTTGACCTGATCAATGCCTCATAAATTATTACATCAAGTAAGGTCTCGATCGATCGAACCAATTAAATTAATGGTGGATATATAGGAGTTGATGAATAATTAAATTAATTTTAGACCTTAGCAGCAGGTAGAAGCCACTTAGAACCATGTATATAAGAAAGGCTAAGGAAGGGTTTAACTTCTATTTCACTGAGCTTCTTTGTAAATGGTTCCCGGCCCGCAAGGTTCGCTCCTGGTCCCTTGTTACTGTATTCTCCGAAGAAGGCAGTCCTGCATAGACCAGTCAGTTACAATTTTCAGTTAAGCAATTCTGGATGAATTAATTTTTTTTATTTCAAATTTTCTTTTGCTGATTAAAATATTATGGGTCACCAAATAACTAAATTAATTTACTAATTAACTTGGTTTGTGGTTTCTTATCTAGTCAATCTTTACCGAATTAATATTTGTTCCCCTCCACAAAAAGAATCTTATTTGTCTTTCTCTTTTGTGAAACAAAAAGAATCTTACGTCTAGGAAAAAAAAAGAGGGGTAGATCTGAATTGAATTAAAGAGAGAAGTGGGCTCACTTTTCAAAATGAGTTTTGCCGGCGTTTGACCATCCTTTAGGGTCGATAATATCGCCGATATCGGTGTATGAAAAAACTACGGTGGGATGAGACCTCCAAGTTCTGCCCAAAAATGAGGGTTTGCCACTACCTGTCACCGACCCATGCACAAACGAGTAACCGACGTCGTTTGCGGGATTGTCCCTTGCATGTGCTGTGATCACATTAGGATTTGGACTTGGCAGTACATGGGCTTCCGTACTCTGCATTAACCACAAATATTTATTTTACCATAATTAAAGAAATCAATTTAATTTTTTAAAATTGTTTTGTGTTATATATATATATATATATAGCCATATAGGTAATAATTCATAGCATGTATTTGGTATGGATGTATACACCATCAATACCATTGAAAACAAAAAAAAACGACCATAATTAGAAATTAAAAATATTTGACATTCGTTACTAATAGTAGCGTCGCGGATGATGCTATTATTTTTAGCGCTGTAGTAGCGGACGTAACACGTCGTCCGCTATTAATAGTAGCGGACATGAATTAATCTCGGCCATTAGTTCTTATATTGAATGATAGAGATGGCGTATGTCTATTTTTGATCCATAACAAATACATGCTATGGATCATTCTCATATATATATATATATATATATATATATATATATATGAGAATATACGTACCAAATAGATAGATTTGGCATTGCCAAAAATAAAATCAACAGTGCCCTCAATGTAGCAGTCCTTGTAGAAATGCCAGCCCCTGTCATCACATAAGGAGTCCTGAAATCCATACACTTTAACGTTATAATATGCTTGCTTGTCCCCTGTCGCCCTCAACGCCACTGCTTGTGCTCCCTCCCTTTTCCCATCCGGCCTTGGTGATGAATTCTGATTCCAACAAGAAAAATATTAAATCAAAGCGCGAATGCATGAATGAAAAGAGAAAGAAACGATGACATGCAACAATAGATTGAGAAAAATTTGCTATCCCATTTCTCATCTTATTTACTGTGTCATGCATGCTAGCTCTAATACAGTTTTCACCTATTCTTTATGTGCAGTTAACTTTGTAAATAAATAAAAAATAGCAATTCATGGGACGAGACCGTATATATGAGGAAATAAAAGAGCAAATTTGAGTTCCAACATGTATCAAAGTGTGGATCGTCATTACACATGTTAATTTTATATATCTCTCCGTCCTAATGATTAGTCAAACAACGTAACGTCCCACACATTTTCTCATCTATTTTATGTGATTAATTGACATGATAGCTAAGTATCACAGTTGTATTGAATATATTCTTTTATATATATATATATATATATATATATATATATATACACGGACAGACTCTAAAGCGAACTTTAAAAAGCGAACCAAAGACGAACCGTCGTCTTTGGTGTCTATGGCGACGGTTCGACCCGTCGCCAAAGACTACATGGCTATGGCGACAGGTCGAACCGTCGCCATAGACACCAAAGACGACGGTTCGTCTTTGGTTCGCTCTTTAAAGTTCGCTTTAGAGCCGGACCGTATATATATATATATATATATATATATATATATATATATATATAAATAAAAGAAGGATAACAATATTATAATTGATATTAGGGTACGTACTCACGTACCTTAACAATAAGGTTAATACCCTGGAAGTAATCACATTCAACTGCTAGGGTTGCGCTATTTACAGTACCAAATTTCTTAGCATCACCATTATAAGTGATGATTGGAACGGACACAGGATCTCCATAGAATGTAATAAACGGCTTGCTTCGATTCACCACTATTTTCTCGTTATAAGTTCCGCCCCCAATGGCAATGATAACGCGTTCAGTATTCTTCTCCGGAACGCTTTTGACAGCATCTGTAATGGTCTTAAAGTTGCCGGACCCGTCAGCCTTGACTCTAATGATTTTTGGAGGCTTGGACTCGGCTGCGGCCAGGGCCGGGTCCAAGTCCTTCCGGGCATTGGCAGGCTTCACATTGCTATCAAACCAAGATCTTACTTGTGCCTTATTGGCAGGGATTGGAACTGCATCATTACAAATTACACAAGGAATGAAGAGAAGAATTGTTACGAGAATAGCCTCAAAGGCAATGCAAGCCATTTTTCTAGCCATTATTTCATATGATTGAATGAATTGATTTCTCTTTAATTTATATAAGTATATATACATATATATATATATATATATATAAAGGTTATGGATGAGATGGAGAGAGAAGAGAAATTGAATTATGTGAATGTGAGAGATTATCGGTCATTTGATGGTCGAGAAATTAAATGAATATTTAAAGTCTTAATTACCTTTTTATGTGATGTGGCCTATGCCTGCATGCATGCGTGCATGCTTGCTTGAGGGTATATAATTAGAAGAAGACTATTTCTTTGTACGTAGCTGGAGATCTAGGGAGAAATATAGAGAGAGATTAGTATTTTTCCCTTTTCCAGACGTTTAGGACAAATATGTTTTTCTGGTCCGAAGTAAATCTGGAATAAAAAAATAGGCTGAAAATCTGAAACATGAGTTTCATATTGAGTCAAGATCCTGATTCCTGACCAAAAAGGAAAAACAAATAAATAATCATTATCTATATTATAAATGGATGTTTATAATTAGATCAGATATATTTTAATTTTTTTTAATTCAATTTCTAAAATATCATTCCTTTGAGCATACATTTTTTTCACCATTATTTTTAGGAGGAGGTTGTAGTACTAATATATTTTCAGGAGTATATTTCATTGATTTCAAAAATATTACAAGTGATCTCCTGAAATTAAATAATTCAAGTATTTTGCATGATTGATGTTTGCATACTTATGATATTGCAATAATGTTTTGATAACAAAAGAATAGTTACAAATGATCAGTAATATATGTACGTTCATCTTTTAATTGTTGTTGTATATATATATGGTCGAAACAAGCCTTTACTACACTAATTGAACTCTTTAAATAAGTGGAGATTAACGATTAAACTCTTTAACTTTTTTTTCCGGTCATAAGATATTATTATTAAAACAAATGTTAAATGGGGATAGTTTAATAACAATAAATGATAAATTAGGATAAAAATTAATTTAGCAGCATTAAATTCTAATTTGTGATGAGAATAGTACCAAAATGATACCAAAACATGCAGGTACTAAAATTTAGTGAGTGTAAATACGATGGCAAACTTAGATAATTCCCTTCATTCTTAAAAATCTCATTTGTTAATATTTATTTTTTCGATACAGAAAAAGTCCAATTTATTTATATGAATAATATAAGATAACACAATATATATATATATATATATATATTATATATATATATATATGGGAGCGGATCAGGTGCGGGATCCCGCATTTTAACAAAATGCGGGACTTTTTTTTTTTTTTTTTTTTGCTATTTTTTTTAAAACAACTAAAAAAATAAAAATAAATAATTATGGAACTGAAATTTTTACATAATACAGTGTTTTGGGCGTGATTTGGATACATATAACAAAACATGTATGTACAGTTGTGCAGCCTGTACATACATGTTTTGTTATATGTATCCAAATCACGCCCAAAACACTGTATTATGTAAAAATTTCAGTTCCATAATTATTTATTTATTTATTTTTAGTTGTTTTAAAAAAAAAATAGCAAAAAAAAAAAAAAAAAAAAAAAATTCCGCATTTTAACAAGGTGCGGGATCCCGCACCTGATCCGCTCCCTATATATATATATATATATATATATATATATATATATATATATATATCCTCAAGTGCAATTATAACAATTAAATCTAAAAATACAATTAATTGAGAGGTAAACCATAAAAATAAAATAAAAATATATCCTAATATAAAATTTGTGAATTGGAACTACTTTTTTTTGTGTGCATAATTTATACTTATCACTAATATATTATCTCTACTGGTACAAGTGTATGATATATCAGTATCTATAACCAGTCATTTTGGATGTACTTTTGCCTTAAAATAAACACATAAGTTAACCAACAAACTACTTCTAATTTATTGGTTTATCACAAGTATATTAATTGTGGTTACCACAATTTTAAATATATATAACTATATATAGACAGACACGTTTAGATACATCCTTTGAATCTAGGTAGGATGAAGGGAAAAAATAAGAAAGATCCCTACCAGGTAATTAAAAGTTCAGTTGTTCCATGAATTTATGCATGCCACGTGTCGAGACCATCCAAATGTCGACGTCTCATTGGCGTCCAAACTGTTAAACCTATTCCAATCATGAATAACAGCCATGAGATCAACCACCTTGGCATTAATACTCCTACAACAATTAGCATGGACGGTGGAGACAAGTCTAACATCTCTGCTATCTTCACAAAACCCACTGAAAAAAATGGTGTCCAAAAACCTAACCCTAAGCCCTAACTGCTTAAACAAACCTTCACGCACTAACAGTAGAAGAACATCTTGTTCTTTTAGCCCATTGGAACTGTCTTTCATTGCGTACCACGAATCGAACAGTGCTATGGTTTTGTTGTTTGATCTGATCATGTAAAACCCAGTGTTGATAAGTTGGTCGTGATCAGACCACTGGTCGCCATTGAATTTGTCCGTACTTATTTGGAAGTCTATGGTTTCATTTAGTATCAGCTTTGGAAATGGATTTCTCAGCCATATTACATCGGTATCCTGTTTAGAAGAGAGAGGTAGTAAAGATATTAAAATACTGATATGCAAATATTTACTATATATATGTATAATTATATATAAGTAGTTCTAATTACTAAAAGGGAAAAAATCGAATATAAATACATAAATGAAAGAAAGTTAACGAGAAGATGTGTAAAATTTTAAAATAAAAGAGAAGTCGATGATCATTTATCTTATTTTCGTAAGTAAACAGTCAATATATATCTTATTTTCGTAAGTAAACAGTCAATATATATAGTACTCACTTAATAATACAATCATACATAGGCAAAGAGAATGCAAATAAATAAAAGTGTATAAATTTTTACTTAATTTGAGCAAGGTTAGGGTGTACTATTATACAATTTGAATTTTAATATTTTAAAAATGAATCAGGATCAAAATCAAATAAACTCTATTTGTGGTTGTGAGGGACTAATTGTTATGCCATGCAGCATGTGAGATGCAGGCCTACAGATTACACGGTGACTAAAACAACGTAAATATGTCTATTTGCTGAGAATTGTTAGCAAGAAAGCAAAGTTTAGAGCTCTAAATATATATATATATATATATATATATATATATATATATATATATATACCATAATCTATAGCTGCTTATATAATTAAATTCGTCTAGCTTGAGTACACGGATCAGCTTCCTACCGGCGAGCAGTAACGATATACAATCTTCACATTTCCGAATCACGCAGCTAGATCGACGATCCCACGTAAAGTGGAAATCTATTGCCACGTGATCTAGAAAACCTTATCCTAATTAAGAGTTACCAAATCACCTAGCCTTTAAGTTTATTATCTCCTATTAATTTTCAAATTTTAAGCTCCTTTTTTTTTGGGTTCACATTCAGATCATCCTTACATTTTTAATCGAAATTTAATTTTTATTCTTTTGGGTAACTAAAGGTGAAGCTAACATCATATATAATACTAGATCTCACCGTCTCAAAATTAAAAATATAATATTTTTTTTAAAAGTACAAATTTCTGTTTTTAGATGTACTTCTAATATTAATTAAAGATTTAGTAGTGGTGGTTTGGTGCTATAAACAATAATTAAAAACTGGCAAATTAAGAATTTCATACCTTTTATTATCCTAAAGTATTAAAGTATAAATGTATTTCTTTTTCTTAACTTGACTAAAAAATTATATATCTAATTTTATATCAGAAAATATTGTAATATATTTCTAAAGCATAAATATATTTTAATTTGTTTTTTTAAAAAAAAAAACATATTTTGTATTTTAATTATATGTTTCTTTAGTATTTTTATATCTCTAATTATATATATATATATCTTGGAAACCTTGTTTGATGAGATGGTGGTTTTAATATTTATAATGTCAATGTGCATCCAGTTAACATGTTGTTCGGCAATAACGAAATGAAAAAAATGTTTGACTGGACAAATTAAGGCTAGCGATAACTTAAATAAGGTTTACAGATCATTCAAAAGTTAAAACTGCACGGATAATAAACTTAAAAGCCACTAAGAAAGTTAATTAGTTAAGATATATATGCTTTAGGATAGATAGGGTGTGTAGGATTTGAATTTGTGCATAATTAGGACTCTGTTCTATTCACAACTGTTATATATATATATATATATATATATGGACGGACCATTCACGGCTTTATATATGAAATCTAAATTTAATGAAAAATGTTGGCATTCGTATAAAATAAATTTGCATAGTAGTATAACAGTCGTATAAAATATAATTATTTAATTTGTTATACAGATAGGGTATGAAAATAAAATAAAATAAAATAATTAGAAATAATGTGCATGAAACGTAGGTACGTACCGTGAAGATAAAGTTGTATCCACGTTTGAGAACATCACCAAGAAATAGAGTACGCCTCCACATCATTTTAATAAACTCCTCCGACATGTAAAGTCTCTCTCCAACAAAATCAACACCGTCCGTTTCAAGCTTGTAGCAATGGAGACGAAGAAACTTGCAGCGTTGGAACGCCGTTTGATCGGCGGCAACAACCAAGAGGTGATTTGTTAGGCCACGGGTATCCTCCCCTACCCAAAAACCATTCAAGAACAGATCCAGCATCGGCCTATCCCCTTCCACGTAGGCTTTATTAACAATAGCTATTATTACGGTCTTATCTTCAGTTGAAGCTTTTGCCAGTACCTCTTCAAGATCATCTCTATAAACTGCCATCTTAAACTGAAACATATATATAGAATTAACACATACATACACAAATTATTATTATTATTTTATAAATAAAAAAATAACATAAATTAGTTTTTTAAAAAAATTAATTTAATAAAACCGTGATACATGAATGAATACTTACATCGTTGGTAATGGAAGGTGGGACGACTTGGGATTCTTGAAAAATTGGATAGATTAAGGATTTGACATTGGCCTGGTTGGAGATGAAGATGTAAAGTAAACCACATAAGAGGAATGTTAGTATGGTGTAGTCAACGACTTTATTATTCTTGGGCTGATGATGATGATCCATTTAATTACACACAGACGAGAATATTGTTTAATTCTGGATTTTGTAATTTATTTATAGGGGTTTGAACGTCTTTGATGGAGATAGAATGGTCTTTAAATTTGGGAAAGAGCCCTCACCTGTTTTACTACTAGATGTTTGGTAACATATATACTGATATGAATACAAAATAATTTGTTAAAATGTAATTAGTTGATGATGTGTGGACTTAATAATAAAGAAAATGATATATATGTTAACAAATATTTGACGAAGTTGAACTGGGACAAATGTGAAGGTGTATGCGATAAGATTGAATAAATTAAAGTGAGAACCTTCTTAATTTCTATCTATCTCATGTATGCACATACATTGCAATCATAATTTCGTTAAAAACTTTTGCAATGTATAGCAAGACTCTAATAATAATAGCCAATCACATCATATACATCATTTTATATTATTTATTTTTTTAGTCGCCAAAGCACTACTCAATCACAATTAAATTATATATGATCGGTTTGATATATATATATATATATATATATATATATTTGATATATATATATATATGATAGTTATTTTGATTTTTTAAAATTAATTTGAAATAATTTAAAAAGCAAAAGTGATATGCATTATTAATTTTAATCTATATAATTATAAATAATATAAAACTCTCCAAGGAAGTCCTACTTATTACAAGTTTTACTTTTTTTATATTTTGATAAATCACATCAAAATAACTTGTATGCCCCATACCATCTGCAATTACTTGTAAAACTTGGAGGGTGCAAATAAATTGTAAAACTTTGAGGGTACAATCACATTAAAACAATTTTGACATCAAAACAACTTGTAAAACTTTGAGTTATCAAAATAATTTACACTTCCGTATCTTTTACATCAAACAATTTGTACTTTATATTTAGTACGAAGGGTGTAAATTATTTTAAAATTTAAAATTTAAAGTGTATTTAATTTAAAATAAAATTTATGATATAAATTGATTTTAGGGTTAAATTTTAGAGTGTAATTTGAAATTTAGTTAGTTTTGAATTATGAATGTCTACAGTTGGGCTTTGAAAAGTCGAAATCACTCTTGTATGCTCAAACAGGTGGAGTTCAATTACGCACTCAACTTAAGAGGCTTGGTAATAATTGCACACTAAAAGGCTTGAAAGTTGAAACCAAGCTCTACCAATTACAACTGATTCGGGTCAGGCTACTCCAACGTACAGAATGACATCCTCTATTTTGAGCCTTATAAGATTCTTTTGAAACATGTTGGGAGTAGGTTGGTCCAGTGAGCTACGAGCTTTTCGACCCACTTTATTTGGGTCCAAAAGCAAGTTTGAGAAAAATTTAGAAAGAGTTATATTTGTAATTTTTTTATCCATAATTATAGGGATGTAAATGAATTGAGTCCAGTTGAGTATTGAGTTACTCAAATATGATTTATAAAATTTATCGAGTTTGAAATAAGATTTGATTAAAGCTCATTTAGCTACCGAGTTGAGCACGATTTCGAATCAAGTCCGAACAGATTGAATTATTCGAGCAAATATAATTCGAGTATTAATAAAAAAAATTATAATTTGAAAAGGCTCGGGTAATTTATCGAACTTTAAAATTTGTCCATATTTAAATCGTTTATATATCGAGTAGAGCTCGAATCGAATTTTTAGTCTAGCAAATACGAATCAAGCCCAAATTATTTAATTTATTTTACATCCTTATCCACAAATGAGGTTCATTTTTCCTTAAATATAAATTAATATATATTTATTGGTAAAAAACAACTAAGAGGTTTGATCTAACCCCGATTATTGAAATCACGCGCTTTTACACCTATCATAATTATATTTTTTTGTATATTTAATAGTCATGTCTCACCATAATTATTGTATTCAAAAAATATTTTCCTTAATCTTTTTTTTAATTTTAATATTATTGATGAACGCATAAAAATTAAAGGCTCAATCATATATTGATATGTCAACCAACCAGTTGTTTATACTTTAATTCTTTTGTTCTATATATTTTTAAGAAACTAATATTTTCAATGTAGTGAGTATGTTTTTCGCATAATATACAATTTCGATACATACAATATACATTTTTAAAAATTTACATTGAAAACATCACAATTTATTTTATAATATGCCGAAAAATATTTTTTTTTATATTTTAAAAGATAACTAAAGATATAATTTTTTTTATTTTTAAAAGAATGAGCAAAAATATATAAATTAATAGACAAATATTTTATTTAGTAAGATTTATCAACAGAAAAAATAAAATTATTCATAATTTTATAGAATCATTAAAAATAAATTTAAATTTTATTTTTTTATTTTTTTCAACTCGTATAGAAATTATACGGACGGAGGGAGTAATATTTATAATACCACCCCTAAATCTATATAACAAAATACAAATGATTTTGAATTTTCCGCTCATCTAATAAATCATCTGAGCCGTCCAAAGTTTGGCATAAATCTGACCGTTCATTATATCTTCTTCTTTATTTCCTCTTCTACTACCTTTTTTTCCCTCTTCAAACTACCATATCCCAATTACTTCTTCTTCTCCAAAAAAAATTTTAGTGCCGGAGGCACGGGTTACCCGCTAGTATATGTATATATATCTATATCAGAACACCTGTTCTTTTTCTCCCGAAGAAGATAATCGAAAATTACCGTATTTCTTCTATAATCTTACCATAGATAGTGTGAATTTGAGACTTCTCTTTCTTATAATAGTGCCCAAATTTGTGTTCCACAAAATCCTACATCTCACCCGAAAACTCAATTTTGTCTCTTGCTGATGTTGAAGAAACATGCATAGAGATTGAACCGGGAGCTAATCAAACTCAGAACAAGCGATCAAATGCCTTCCACTTCAAACAATAAGAACAAGAAAATAATCTCCGAGGGTTAGTTTATTTATATGTTTTTATAATGATAGATGATGAATATAATGTAGTTTTGTGATTGTAGATGTTTTCTGAACTGAATGACCGCATCTTGTCTTTACATAGTTATTGAATTTAACATACATAGTCATATTTATCTGCATATATGCATATAAGGTGTATTTGATTGTATAGTCTCATTTTAGGTTTTCTCGGACTTTTATGTGCACTTATTATATAATTCACCTGTGTTGAAGGTTGATCTTCTGCATTTGATTATATCAAGAAAAATGGATACTTTTACTTCAGTGGGAACATGTAGATGTATGCATACTGATTTGATTGTCTCAAAAAGAACCCAATTAAAGTAGCTTTTCCTAGTTTGTATAGCTTGATGGTTAGGAGTTGTGCATTTCAATTTTCAAATACATGGTATTTTAGCAGTTTAGGGGTGTAACAGATACGGATAAAGGTATAGTCGACTAGTAATATTTGGATTCATTTTCGGCAGACGTAGAATAATTAGTGTTGTTGTTTTTATGTTGAAAAACTAAAATATTAATAATAAATGCTATTTTTTATTTATTTGAACTCTTGGGCCTACTGCTTGTCCAAGACCCAACTAGGTAAAGCATCATATTTGAATCGTGACATTTAACAACTGTATGATTTTCTTGCAATTCTTGTTTCATTTACTCATTTAGATTTTATAAGTCATTCCTAATCAAAACGTGTGAATCGAATCATGAATATTATTATTCAGATAACTATGCTCTATGTTAATACAATATATAGGTGAAAAAATGATAGTCATAAATTTTGGTTATATTTGAAACTGCGTGTTGTCATACCATCCTGTTATAGGCGGTGACTGAATCCACCTCCCGAGTCCCTGATTGAATATTAGGTAATTCTTCATACATCGTTTACTTCCGTTGTCTTGCTTTGGTCGCAGATCGACCAGTTCTGAGCCTCCCACACTCCTTCACCACAGCTACTGATAAACTCGCTGTGAATATATTAAGATTACACCCCAATGAATCGCTAACTATCACTGTGGCTGCAACTGCTTGATTCATGAATGCAGTACTGAGTCCAAGCTAAATCACTTATGTTTAGTATTTTTGGTTTGTTGGTTATATATATAATTTGCGTTGTAGATTAGTTATTGTCATCAATTGGATATTGCCCATAAAGAAACAATTTAACCCCCCCCCCCCCCCCCCAAACCAAAAAAAATAAATAAAAAATTAAACTGATTTGCAGGCTGCAATTCCTGTTGATTACTCAATACTGTTTCCATCTTTTTATTGCAGAGGAATCTGAAACATCGATTGAAGAGTTGGATGTTAGTGGTTCTGAAGGTGATTATGTTTCCTGGGTTTCCTGGTATTGTAATCTGAAAGGACATGAATTCTTTTGTGAAGTTGATGATGACTACATTCAAGATGATTTTAATCTCTGTGGGCTAAGTGGTCAAGTTCCATACTATGATTATGCCCTTGACTTAATCTTAGATATTGAGTCGTCTCATGGTAAGATCTATTTCCCTCTTCCTGCATAATTACTTTGTCTTGCTAGACTAAAGGAGCCTTGGACATCTAATTATCTAAATACCTTCCAGGAGATAAATTATATATGATGTTACAGAAAATTCTTTTTTTTTGGTATCACCTCTCCGCAACACCATATCTACTCACTTTCAACTTCATTTCCAAGACTACTAACCTCTCAAGAAATACCCCTGCTGCTCAATCTCCCATCATTAAAGCTCTCTAAAAGTAGGCTTGCAGCTGTCTCCCACCTTCGTCAAAACCAAAGCATCTACTGAGACATTACAGAATATTAGGGAAAGTTTTACACTTTAGGCAATGATTCATGGCCACACTCAGTCATCAGGACAGAACGGAACCCAAGTCCCATACCCTACCTTAAATAGGCGGTTCAGCTTAAACAACTTCCAGACTTCCACCTTTTCAAACTTTTTCATCTTTTGTTCTGCGGCCTTTGGCACACCTTTCTCTAAATACAGCTCTACTTCAATTTGGCTGTTGTTTCAACATCTGAAAAAATCCTCCTATCCCGGCTAGCAGCAACCTGGTCTTTTATTTGAAAAGCCTGTTGCTCTTCCTTGCCTCTCATTTTCCTTAAACTAAGGATCTTGGAAAATGATATCTGTCAGTCATTCAAAGAACCATAAGGAATCTCTCGTGTAACAGTTGTTTGAAATTATTAATTTTGATCTCGAATTCCACAATCATGTTGTTGTCTTGCACTGCCTCATTTAGGAGGTCTACTTACGTAGGGCAAGAGGCTAATCTACAATCACAGCTATACAGTGGAAATAAACCGTTTTGGCTGCCTTAGAGGTGGCTGTGCTCACCAATATTGGGAGGTGGAATCAATCAACACCTCTAAACAGGGTATTTAACAACCTTAATGCTTGATTTAAGGGGAATATACCACCCAACGTACACAAAGTGTAGATCAAAATTAATAAAATACAATTCTAGTCATATGTGTGTGTGTGTGTGTGTGTGTATATATATTCATACATATATACAATTATATATTCTGTTAAAATAGGGAAAGATATGTTGAATCTAGACATACTTTATCACCAAACAAAAAAAATTGTTTGTTTTTCATGATGACTTAAGAAGGTAACACCTTAGTAGGGATGGCAATTTGTCCCGTCCCCACGGTGATCCCCACGCCTCACCTCGAATGGGGACGGTGATTTTGACTCCAACTGGGTATGGGGTCGGGGATGGGGAATCATCGAATGTTATTTATGGGGATGGGGGATGGTATTTGCTTCCCCCCCCACTAGTTATATATTAATTAAATTAATATTTATACTATTATATATTATATAATTAAAATATATGTCCTTGTGTGTGTATATATATTATTATTATTTGATTTTTCTTAATTTTATCATATACTAAAATATAATTAATTTTCATGCATGTATTATTGTAAATATAACTAAAATTAAATTTTTTATTTAAAAAATTCACAAAATATTAATCCTCGTGGTAATATAAATTCCCAGTGGGGGTTTAAAATCCCCATGGGGATGATTATTAAAATTTAATCCCCGTGGGGAATGGGGCGGGTATGGGAAATTTTTATAAGATTGGGGACGGAGGGTGGGATGTGTAATCCCCCACCCCCGCCCCCGCCCCCTCCCCCTCCCACTCCCACTCCCACTCCCATTGCCATTCCTACACCTTAGCACGGTGACTGTGGTCCCTATGTAATAAATACCAATAAGATATTTAAAAGATTTAAAAGATATTCTAAATTTCCAAGATTTAAAAGTTATTCTAAAAATCCTATTTTCCTAAGTAAATTTAAAATATATTCCAAAGATCCTTCCTTTCTAGATAAATTTAATAATTCTTACTAACTGAAAATAAAAAATAACAATTAAATAAAACTCAATATTTGATTTTCTTGGGCTGCATCATCCTCCAACTTGTGTGCTGCATAAAAACTGATTATATGCTTCAGTGACAATGACACTTAACGCAGATTACCGATTCTTTCATATAGTATCTACAGGTGATAAACTCAATGAAGAACAGGATTCATTAGTTGAATCATCAGCAGAGATGCTTTATGGTCTAATTCATGCCCGATATATATTGACTAGCAAAGGGATGTCTGCAATGGTAATTTTCTTTCCAAGATGATTTTTTCCTCCATTGTATTGTGACGACTATTCAGCACTAACTGGTAACTGGACTTCAAATACTTTGTGTGACTTATTCAGTTGGAGAAGTACAAGAACAATGAATTTGGGACATGCCCAAGGGCTTACTGCTGTGAACAACCATGTTTGCCAGTTGGCCAGTCAGATATCCCCAGGTCAAGTTATGTGAGAATCTACTGTCCAAAATGCGAAGATATTTACTTGCCGCGAACCAGATATCAATATGGTAAAGTTGCATAATATCTTATGTTTGGAATCTTTCTTAAATTGCTTAACCTATGCATCCAAACGACACCAATTTAGTTTTAAAAGTATAAAATTGAATAGACATTCAGATGCCCCATTTTAATAGAAGTAGTTGACCATTTAAATTGCGCTGAACACCCAGGTTGGCATTTTGTTATGCAGCTGTAAGCCTGTAACTTGTAATTTCCACTAGTTGGCTCGTTTTTAATTACCCTGTCTGAGTATGACACGAAATACCTATCTGGCAGCATATAGGGTGTGAGATGTAATGGGTTCACCGCTCACGTCCAGATTTCAATGGAAAAACTGTTACTCTGCTTTTCCCTCTAAACCAAAGACATATACCTCATACACAGATAGAGACACTGACACAGGCGCACTAAAGATGACACTGAACACCATCATCACTGAAAAAGATCTCTCACCGCCACTGAAACCCAGCACAGAAGCACGAGTTACGTCTTTGTTGTCACCTTCCACCACTATCATGAAAACTCTCCTTCAGAACTTCTCCACCGTACTCACCTAACACCACCTCAACCAAAAAATATGTTGCAGATCCTTTATGTGTATATAATGGGAGAGGGTGAGGGATGGGCCGGATGGCTAGTCAGTTTTCAGAAGAGTAAAAATAAATTTTACAATACCTAAAAGTTATTACACTCCTGGTAACTTTTCTGGTCCCAAAAGCTTTGAATCAGTGCTCACATGCCAAATCTTAATTGTTTGGCTGTCAAGTATGTGAACCTTTTTGGAGAGAAAGAGCAGGTCCGTCTTAACATAGTGGGGTTTTTAGAAGATAAATAGAGGTAAGGTTGTGTACATTTAACCTTCCCCAAACCCTGCTATTTGCGGGAGCCTTCGCGCACTGTGTACAAGTGCCACCTTTTTTATAGTAGAGAATTTTCTTATAAATCTATTAGACACTTCTTAATATATTCTATTTTATTAATAGCCTTATTAATGTACTATTATACTGGGATAAATTGCTTTCAACCACCCTTCTAACTCGATATAATGCTTTGTTATGCCAATTATGATAGTAAATAATTACTCTAAACAACCAATGAAAGTGGGAAAACGTAATAGAACAAAGACACAAGATTTATGCGGATTGACTTTTGGCCTACACCCATGGGCGAGAAAGATAGTAATCCACTAAAATCAAGTATTGCTATGATGCAACTGGTACTGTATCAGCTAGGTTGTCTCCAATACCGAATTTAAGTAGGAAATGGTTACGTGTGTTTAAGGCATACACAATATACATGTATCAAAAACGTCTTTTTAGAAAGGAAAAACATGCATCGCTATGTATTTTTTCTCTTGACAAGTTAATATTCAAATTCATATGTGAACTTGTCCAGATGAAGTTTGTGATAGATATTAACTAGTCATAAGAAACGATATGTGATAAAGATAATTTTACATGCTTTCTACACAAGATTCTTTGTTTTCAATTCCAATTGGATTTGTTTAATTTAAGATTTTCTTATTGTTGAAATTGGATTTACGTCCAAGTGTGTCCAATGCTAAGATTCACGTTTGGGGAAAAAAAGTGCAACAGAAAAAAAGCAGGATTCTCATTTCCAGTAGGAGGGAGTATATACTTGTAATCGTATAGAAGCTCTAGGTTTGTTTCCAAAGGATTAATATCAATCTTTTTTGAATATGTTCAGCCATTGATGGGGCTTATTTCGGGTCTACATTTCCTCACTTATTTCACATGACTTACGGCCACCTGAAGCCACAACTGGCTTCTCACGGTTATATTCCTAGAGTATGCGGTTTCAAAGTCCACAAGCCATAATAAGACTGGAGCCGTTGAAAGGGGGCTTTTGCTGTTTCTGGAGTTGGAAGTTGGGTTCATATATTTTGCCTGGAAAGTTGGTTAATATTGCTGGTATCCTTGGATGCCCAAAGTGGTTTGATCAAATTGATTGTAGTGTTGAAAGGGCTTTTTCACCGTGTTGACTATTGAGTTGAATCATTTCCTCGTAATTCAAGGAATGGAATGGTGGTTTCCGGGCAACTTGGTTCTGGATGTACAATTGGAACAGATCAGTCTCAATTGAAGTTGTTAAGTTGATGTATTTATTTGATAGTAAGTTGATTAATTCTCATGAAGATAATTACAACTATTCTTTCTCACAGGCTCAGGGAGTAGCAATTATTTACATACCCAGTGGGTTTTCCTTTGGTAGTTGGATGACACCATGAGAGACTTCTTACAATGAAGTTGTTGACCTTTTGTGGCAATAGTATATTCTATTTTTGCATATGAACGAGATTGACTTTTTATCGCGTCTATCATCTGTGGATAGGACTAGGATTCAAAGATTTGAAGATGTGATTTCTTAATCAACACGTTGAATTGGTAATGAACAAGTTGAGCAGCAAGCATAAATCTATTATCTGCTGGCATGACATTGGCATTGACATTGACATTGACATTGACATTGACATTGACATTGGCATTGGCATTGGCATTGAATTATTTAATTTTATTCAACCGGAATTATTAGTTAGTGAATTTTCCTTCTCTCTTTTTGTCAACTGGACTTTTTTTGAAGCCTATATTTCTATGTTATCAATATATAACAGATGTGGAGGGTTTGTGTTGTCAATAGTTAATACTCGAGTGAAAGCTCTAGAATATTAGATCGATTGTGAAATTATAAAATTAATTTTTAAGTTTTAAATTAATACGAATTCACTTAATTTTAGTCAAGTCAATATTATTATGAACTATTCAAAATATGATATTAATTATAAGATATATTATTTTTTAGAAATAATTAAATGAATCGTATTCGTATTTATATTTGAATTTATAATATCTTTAATTAATTTTTTTTAAAAAAATCAAATTTAACGAGGTTAAAGCAGTGGTATTCGTGTGGGGTTTTCTTTCTTTTAGGGACATTTACTCTGGTAGCGAGCTAAAGCTTCTGGAATGAGAAAGTATACTTTTCTACGTATTAAATTATATTCTAAACATAGTTGATTTTTTCAACAGCGTAAAATACATTCACACTCTATCCGGATAATCTTAATAATATTTATAGTCCCTCTAATTTTGTACTTCTCTAGTCTATAATATATAACATTCATTATCCTTAATGTGATTGACCAATTAATATCCAAAAATATTTTTAATATAATATCTAATACACCATTTAAGTTATAATGTTTAATATATCCACTAAATATAAATTTGTATATTATAATTTTTACTTAACTTGATCTAATTAATTAAATTATGAACTTGTGCAATAAATAACATAAATGTCAAAAAATAATAAATATTCATTTCGGGAAAATAAAGTCATACACTTTTTGCTAATTAAATTTCTTAAAGATTAAAATTTACGTAATACACATTCAAATATATATATTTTTTGTAATTAACGTAATACCCATAAAAGTACAAATTAACGCAAAAAAAAATTATAATTATTTTTTCAAATATTAAAATTTACGTAAAACAAACTTATTATTACATAATAAAAATTTGAGACCCCCTAATATTACCCTTAATATAATAGATTTCTTAACTCTCTCTATTAATGTGTTATTTTGTTCACTTATTTGGACGGTTGAGACTTTTAGGTTTAGGAAATTCTAAAATTTAGATTACCCAATAGAAATTCTTAGAGGAGCGGGGAGCCGGATCCAATAGGCAATAGTTGATAAACTCTCTCAAGTTTCCGATGCTTAAAAAAAATGTAGTAACCTTCATTTTGAGAGAGTGGGTGGGAGTATATATAAACCAATATTGTTACCTTTTTTTTGAGTTGATTATTAATTAAATATTACCTCCGTTTCCGAAACAATCACTCAAGTAATATTTTTACGTTAATTAAACATGTTAAATAAAAGAAGAGAATATATCATTTTTTATTTTATTTTAATTTAACTTTTATTTTTGACTTTAAAACAATATTAGTGGACCTATAATAAACAATAAGTTTCGAAAGTATACCTCCCCCCTCCCTCCGTTTCTGGGAAGTATCTTAAGTAGTAGTTGTCTGTCTTTCACTCTATCTACCTTCTACAGAAGTCCGCTTCGAATTTTGACCTCTTCGCACCCAATAACTACCCAGAGCCTTCTCTATCCTGCACTACATATATATATATATATTTATAAATTCCTTCTATTTCCATGTATACCAACCTCTTTCTTTCAGTTTAACAAAAAAGAGATTTTCTCTCACTAGAAAGGCTAAAATGTTGATGCTGGTGGACTGCTCTAATTGCCGGGCACAGTTACAGCTTCCACCAGGAGCCAAGTCCATACGCTGCGCTTTATGTCACGCCGTTACTCGCATCGCCGACCCACGCGCCGTCGCCCCTCCGCCTCCCCCAACGTACTCCACCTACCATCACCACCACCCTCCTCCTCCGCCGCCGCAAACTCCGTCTCCGTACAATTACGCGCCACCAGGTCAACCCCCGTCGGTCAACGGACAAAAGAGAGCCGTGATCTGCGGAATATCGTACGAAGGAAGTCGAAACGAGCTAAAAGGATGCGTGAACGATGCCAAGTGCATGAAGTTCATGCTGATGAGCAAGTTCAATTTCCCCGAATCCTCCATCATAATGCTTACTGGTATACTTTTAATTTCTTAATTCGAATTCTCATACTACATTTCATAATTCAGCTACACACTCTATACATATGCGAACGCAAATAAAGTCATGAATTCAATTCAATTGTTTGGTATATTACTATAAATTAAATCATGATTAAATTTCAAGTCATGATCATGATATAGCTTAAATTTCTAATTAGTAGGCCAGCCTTTATGCTCCTAGGGTGTAGATTTTTCTACTTGAATTTGTTCACAAGTAACATTTCTTAAAAAATTAACCCCCAAATGAAACTACAGCAAACATCAGAACAGAATAATTTTGTAAAAGGTCTGGAAAATGTTGCACCTTGAAGATTAACCAAACTTCTACAATCTTTAGTAAATTCCTAACCTAAAGTAGTTATTAAGAATAGTTAAATTATATTACTATTTATTTTATTGGCACAAATATATGCACTGAACCTTTTCATTTTGGTCCTCTTCACAAAACTATTTACAGAAGAGGAAAAGGATCCAACCAGGGTCCCAACGAAACACAACATTAGAATGGCAATGTATTGGCTTGTGCAAGGTTGTCGGCCGGGAGATTCCTTGGTATTTCATTTTTCTGGCCATGGTTCACAACAAAGGAACTACAATGGAGATGAGCTCGATGGATTCGATGAAACAATTTGTCCTTTGGATTTTGAGAGACAGGGAATGATTGTCGACGATGAAATTAATGCTACACTTGTCAAGCCTCTCCCTCACGGGGTTAAGCTTCATGCAATCATAGATGCTTGTCATAGCGGCACTGTGCTAGATTTACCATATCTTTGTAGAATGGACAGGTACATACATACATTTATATAGGCGGTCTTCAAATTTTATACTCAGGTGTTCAAATTATATAGAGTAACAGATTACAACGAGTAAAACTGAGAGGATATTTATAAATGTTGCAAATTATAGTTTCTCCTGATCTATTCTACTTTAATCCAGAAGAGTTCCTCTTCTCCTGTTAATTTGATGATTAACTATTGTACTTATTTGTTATATATAATGTCTGCCTTTATGGATGTAGGACGGGGCGATATGTTTGGGAGGACCATCGTCCTCAGTCAGGTGCATGGAAAGGAACAAATGGGGGAGAAGTCATTTCCTTCAGTGGCTGTGATGATGATCAAACCTCTGCCGATACAAGTGTAAGGATTTTTGAATTAGTCTATTAAATTGTTTATGTACGCAACTCATCCCAGCAAAGAACCTTAACTAGCCATTTATGAGGACATGCAGGCTCTATCGAAGGTCACTTCAACAGGTGCAATGACCTTTTCTTTTATCCAAGCAATCGAACGTGGGCATGGAATCATCACATATGGGGATATGCTAACTGCGATGAGGTCAACCATCCGTAAGACTGACAATGATTTAGGGGGTGGTAGTGTAGTGACATCTCTTCTCACTATGCTTTTGACAGGAGGGATTCCTGGAGCGGGGATGAGACAGGTATTGAATCCTTACGGCCACTAAAATTAATTTAGATAATAAGTAATTCCTCCTATAAGTGAATATATTAAGATGGTTACTGCATTCATGATTATATCATACATGATAATAAGATGGATGATCAACAAAACGAAGAAAGGTGGACTCTAGGTTGTTAGGTATGGTTACGTATATGTTTAAACATGATCTTGAAATGCTTAATTAAAACCTGAGAAATGGCCAAACTGGGGTATCTTATAAAAGGGGAAGGAAGATCTGCCGTGGGGAGGAGTTGATAGACTAATAAGAATATATTTGATATTTCTTAACTACATGTCATCTCGTAAGCTTCAAGAATTTGAATAATAATTTAGATATGAAATTGTTTTATAGAAGATATATAATAAAATTATGTTTAGAAATGGATAGAAAAGCAGACTTAATTGGCAGCCCTGCGCATATTGTTCCCAATGGGTTACCGACTTTTATGCGAAAAATCGACACATTGTCCTGGTGATAAAACTATAGGTTGAATCTTCAGAGGGCCAATTTCGATATCTTTCTTCTGTAGTGCTATCTTTGAAAGCCAATCAATTGTATTATTACAATTTTGATTGTTTTAGACTATTACATAATCAAATTAACAATTTACCATCCATGTAATTCTGAGGCTAATATGTGTAATTAATTTGCTATTTTATTTTGAAGCAGGAACCACAACTAACTGCCAACGAACCTTTCGATGTGTATAAGAAGGTTTTCTCCATTTAACAAGCAGAGCACTGGCTCTTCGGCTTTATAACATTTCGATGTGTCTGACCGAAAAGGTTGAGTTTGACATTCTTGAAGAAAATCATTTCCGTTGTCATCCAAAATCATTTCTATTGTCATCTCAAGTACATTGTTATGTTATGAGATGGTATTTGACCAATTTACCGAGTAATATTTTTTTTGTTGATTTTTATTTTTTCTATATCAAGATTTGCACGATACAATTAGATGAATTTTTTTCCTCAATGATCATTTCTCAGTATTAAGCTTTAAAGAATAGTTTTATTGCTGATTTTTTTTTTAAATAATTATGCCAAAGTTTGTGCAGTGTAAATTAATCTTCATATTTAAGTAACCGAGTTAACAAATAAAGTAGTAACCACAGGAGGAATAAAAGGTCAAGAGGAAAACAAATCTATAACATTGAGGGGTATGGAGTATTTATTTGGTCTTGGATATAATAATATATTTAAGTCAGTAATTGATGTTGTTTACGTATTTAAGGGCTAATTGGTATTTTAATAATTGTATTAAGGGTCGATTTTTATTTTAATTATTGATTTTTTTATTACATTCACATTATCAAATTCGTAAAAATATTTCAAACTTTTTTGTCTAAAATATTAATAGAAAAGCTTACCGGCTAACGTTTGATAGATGGATATGAGATGTTTTAATGAGGTGGCATGTGAAAAAAAATAAAATTAAAGCTTACCTAGAAAAAAGAAATTAAAAAAAATACATGAAGTTATAACAATTATGTTAAGGGAAGGGATATTTTTGCAGCTTAAATTGATATTTTGGCAGTAGTCTCCGGCTACTTACTTCATCAAATTCATTTTGTGCCCAATTTGCCCTTTTAACAGACGGAGTAGAAACTAGAAAACATTTCGGACCGGCATAGAATTGAGAAGTTATTCATGAACCGGTCGATGTGTGTCAAATATCAAAATATACCGGTTTGATTTCTAAAATTCGCCACTTACGCTCTGTTTCTGAGTTTTGGACAGAAAAAAAAAAGAATAGAAAATTTAAATTAAAACAGAAAAGAAAAGAATAGAAAACTTGAAGTTTTCCTTTGTGTTGTTTCTGAGTTTTTAATAGAAAAGAATAGAAAATTTAAAAAATTTCTTTTCTTGCGTTTTTGAGTTTCAATGAAAAGAAAATAAAAATATCACTTTTATAAATTTACCCTTCTATCAATTATAACCATTGAACCATGAATAAAAATATGCAAGATAAATTTAACCAAAGAAAAAAAATTTCATAATCAAACACAAATATCTAAATAAATGTTACAAAAACTACTTTTACAAAGTCATTGTCATACCATATCCAAAAATCATCAAACATAATCGGTATTAAATGGGAAAAGAAGATACCACATTTGTTCCATAAAGAGAATTTAATTTAATTTCTTTTTCTTTGTTTCGAGAGAAAAAGAGTTTTATTCATTTTTATAGAAATATAAAATAACAATTCATTCACGTTTATCAATGAACATAAAAATAAAAAAAATATATTATTAAATTTTCTAAATTATGAAAATAAGACTTTTTTTATATAAAAAATGGAAGAGATATTATTAACTAAAGCTAAAAGAAAAAAATATGTGTTTTACTTGCTTAAACATCGATCAATAACAATTTACAATTTGAAATTTGACTAATAAATTTTGGAGTCTAGAGATCGAAGAAAATATCTGAGTTGATTGAACAAGACTTTAAAGTCTTCATGCTAGCAAGGAATAAATTACAGCTATTTTATTGGAAAAATCTGGAAGAAATGATTCTTTAGTATCTTATTTGACAATTAACAAATAAAATAAAATAAAAAGAATTTACTATTTTAGAATTAGTATGTAACATGGCCTAAAATAATATTCTCTGAATAATCTCATTTACTAAGAAAAAAAATTCAATAAAATCTCATTTCTTTTCACAATAATAGTTTGCCAAAAATTTTTTTAACGAAGATTCACTAATGAAGAAAATTAAAATCTATATTCCAAACTCTTACATAGTTGCATGTAAAATATTTAGTTATTTTACTAGAAAAGATAAAGGTAATTGATCCACTAATGAATCTGATTTGCTTCTACAGGGGAGAGAGAGAAAGAAAGAAAGACGTTATGTTTAGTAGATAAAAACAAATTGGGGACATGTGTTGTAATTTAAAATTTATTATATTGAAAGTTGAGGATAATATGAGAATTATAAAAATATTACTTATTTCAATTTCTTTTCTGTCCAAATCATGCCAATTTTGAACGGAAAATTTTGGCTAAAAAATTGGTCAAATTTTTTATCAATTTCTTTTCTTTTTCGTTTTATTAAAAAACTCAAAAACATAGAAATTGAAAAAAAACTTAAATTTTTCGTACATTTCTTTTCGACTATTTTAAAACTCAGAAACAGAGCTTAGAATCAGTGGATATAAGAGTGCAGTGTGAAAGGCCGTCTCTGTCTCTGGTGGCTACCATCGGCCGTCCATGCTTCTTTCCTCCCCTTTCTCTCTCTTCTTTTTGTTTAAACCCAACCCCTAAAACCCTCCTTCTCACCCCTCTTCGCCTTTCGTCATGTCGAACTTTCAAAATGAAAACGCTAGCCACCGGCGGTGACATATAGGGTGATTTTGGAGTCAGAGACCCATTTCCGGCCGAGTTAGAGCAATTTCCGAGATAAATTTTTGGGCAATGTTGACACTGAGCACAAAATTTTGATCCCTAATAGCTCTTTCTCTTTCCCAACAAGATTGTGCTCCGGTCTCTCATCTGCAGTCTTCTATGTCAGAGAAGATGCTCAGAATTTGTTGAGGAAGGTATAAATTTTCAAAAACCCATCACTTTTGCATCAATTGTAGCGCTAGTTTTTCTGGAGAATCATGTATTGGTGTTATCACGGGTAGAATTTCTTATTTTCTGTAAACATTTTGCGGGCAGTAAAGATCATGATTTTGAGAAAAATATCCAGTTCAATTTATTCTGGACCTACTTCTCAAAATATATATTATTATTGTTTCTGGACCTACTTTCTGCAAGGGGAAAAAAGCTGTTGGGAAAAATCACCTTCCCAATACTGTTGTTTTGATAAATTAAACGGGAAAAATACCAATATATGTCGAACAGATAAAATACGCAGCTTCACCAAAATAATAATCACTTCAAGAAATTGAAGAAAATAACTAAGCATAAGACACCAAATTTTACAAAATCCTCTCAAATCAAGAGGTTTAAACCACAGGACGATCTCCGAAAAGTCCGAGTAAACCCTCAAATTACCTCACTACAATAATACTGTGATAAAACTCCAAACAACTCACAAGGTTCTTCAATCTTTTTCTCACGCTATTTTCTCTCTTGCTCTCGGATGAAATTTCTCTCACCCACCCTTCACTTGGCTGCCTCTGGTAGTCCTTTTATAACAAAAGGCAAAAGCCTTTTTGATAGCCCACACCTTTTTCCCACCGATTACACCTCCTGATTACTATATATGCTATATAAATATATATAGCACAAGTTCATTTATTTCCCAAGTAACCTGCTAACAAAGATGAAGGGCTTAAGGCCATTTATTTCCTTGTGGCCCCGACACTGTAACTTTGGTTGCCCAACCTTCCTAGCCCCCGATTATGCATACCGATCAACCTTTCCAAAATGCCCTCTAAGTCATTTAATTCCTCCTAGGCCCCACACGTCAATCCAAGCATGTAGCCTCCCAATTCCTGCCATCAACTTTCCTTTTGGTAATAATCCCATATGTCTCCTAAACATGATAAGTTCAATACACCACCAAAGAAAAATTGGTACAACTCATGGGTGTAGGACCTAAAAGCCTAGCAAAAGCTTGGAACTTGCTTTAGTGGTGTTTGAAATGCTAGAATTTCTGGTTCTATAGTCGCAAATCATGCAATTTATCTTGTTTTAAAAGGATCAAACATTTTTGTTATGTTTCTTATGTGTAGAGCTGTGAGAAGATAATGTGTTTAGGCTTTTTGTTCTAAGATAACTCCCTATTACATGGTTAAAAGGTGTTGATAATGATGCTGCATTGTCCTTTCATGTTAGCCCACTTGAATTGATAAGAGAGAAGCACATGTATTATGTATACTTGTATTCTCAAGCTGTTTCAAGGCTCCCAGCTTCGTTCCCATTCGATTTCGAATC
Organism: Aralia elata; assembly: GCA_034770075.1. Lineage (NCBI taxonomy): Eukaryota > Viridiplantae > Streptophyta > Magnoliopsida > Apiales > Araliaceae > Aralia > Aralia elata. Next base: position 107,895,905 of record CM068385.1, on the reverse strand, counting down.
TCTCTTTCAATTTTTCTCCCTTGTAGGTTGTTGGTTGGAGACTGTCAAATGAAGGAGGAATTAGGCGTTAGGTTGAACTTATTAATAGGATACAAGGCTGTAGAAAGTACAGGGCACTTCCCCAATCTTCACTTGGAACAGCCCAATCAAGTTAGAGCTGAACATGGACGTCTTCCATTGGTAAGCAAACTTTCGTAGAAAATCTGCTTGTTGATTTTTCTGGGGGGGGGGGGTTTCTTCCCTTTTCCCACGCACCGACTAGAATACCAATTTGAACTTTAATCTGAAAGTGAATATCATTTTCCAGTTATATGATCATTTAATTAGACCTTAGCTTTGTCTGTACTCCTACCAAATCTAGAAGACAATTAAGGCAAATGGTGTTGCTGCTAGATTTTATGTTATTTCTAATCTCTTCAGAAAGGTTTCAACAGGCAAAGATTGATTGAACAAATATATTACTCAACTACTTGTTTGTTTCACTGAAATTTTTGATCAGCTTATAGATTCAAAACCACTTAGAATTGCCCGAGTATATGGTTATCTGAATGTGACATGATATGAAACTATCAAACCATCTTCTGATCCCGCTTGCGAAACAAAATTTTCTTTGAGATATATGAACTGTTGTGGTCTGTGGTAAAGATACCAAGATTGTATATAAATCTGTCTTCAAAATCAAACGGAGCCGAAGTAAAAACTACATTATCTATCATATTAGAAGTGTTATAAATATCGACCAAGTACCTAGTGACCTCTAGAAAGTTTCTTTTCCCCCTCATATTACTCAGGAGGTTTGAGCATGAATAATTTTATTGTAGCTGCTAAAGATTGAGATACAAACATCACATCTTGTTCCCAGAAAGAGAGTTTGGGCGTAATTGGACTAATTTCCTTCCTCACAGAAAATCTGGCAGTGGAAGAAGCTCAATTTGCTATAAATCAATACGGACTTTCCTTTTAATATTTTTCTCCACAGTTATTGCTTTGTTTTGTTGATGATACAAATCATATGCAGAATTTATAGTCCTCAGTACTTGTCACCAGAGAATCTGATTCTTGTACAAGTTCTATTTTTGGAAAAGATATCATTTTCTTATTTTTCAATGTAGTAGTTATTAGTTATTTCTCAGTTGTTATCTTGATCGAAATTAATGGTATTTGAGCAGTGCAGACTGTAATTTCTTTGTTTATCTGGGTAAAAGGCAAAAGCCTCCTCTAAGGTATTGTAAATCATCCCTGAAGTTTTAATTTGCAAGAGTTCATCATCCTAAATCACCCTGAATTTTCATTTTGCGCTAATTCATCGACTAATCATCCCTTGTAAACACTACCCTTTTAATTTTACTCTAGTTCATTAAGTATCATCCCTTACAAACACTACCCCCTTTAAGTGGGTATGAACTGGAGTGCCAAGTGGCATTTATCATCTGATATTAGGCGACAGCCACTTAAAAGAGTGCTTTTTAACAGATAAACTTGATGAAATCTTTATTGCAAAATATAACTAAGATACTTGAAAATCATACTGGACCTTCTAATATTAGGCCATGCCGCCATGAGTATATGCACAGACTATGGCCACATAGATTACTATGACTTCTTTGCAGAATGACAGAATTTAGAACTATCCTCAAAACTTTTTTCTTTTTTTTTTTTGTTTGGGTGTTTGGGGTGGGGGGGGGGGGGGAATGAAGCCAAAAATACCACTTTCCATCATCTTATAAGGGATGTCTTCAAGGACAACAGACTGTCTAAACCCGAATCCTTTGCATGTTCAGTCTGTGGTGGTCCGAAGATATCCCAGAACCGAAGAGTCTCGTCTGCTCCAGCTGATACCACAGTTAACCCATCCGGGCTCTGTAACAAACTACATAGTCAAACTTCTAGTTTTCAAACATTGTGTTTTAATATAATCAAAAGACAATACAACTTTTTAATATTCTCCTACGTTCAAGTTCTTATTCCCATTTGTGCAGAACTACTCCCCCTGTTACATTTCTAAAATGATATTTATTAAGGATAATTTTATTTTTCTAAACATATCACTACCATTTACTAGAATGTGATGGTGGTGGCTTGATAGTATTCAATCTTCCTAGAAGAAATAATGGCATTTTAAGAACTTCATGTTACTTTACGGTCTCTAACTTTGAAAGGAATAAAAAGGAAAATAAATCTTTAATTTTGGAACGGATGGAGTATGTCGCACCTGAGAAAGCTGGAGGACTCTAGATATATGGCGTGCTGATCCTCCTACTTTAGACATGGAAGGGTACCTCCACAAACATAGTTGATTTTCATAATCAGATCCGCTGCTGAATCCATGGCCGCTTAGTATTTCCTTATGATGTCTGTTCCATTCCAACCCAGAAATCTGCTCACATAATCACAAGAAGGTAATGCAATATTCTAGTGCGCGTTTATGAGATTGTAACAACTTGCCTGTGATTTTGTATCAATGCTGTTGATGCAAATCCCCTTTTGTATATTCCATAACTTGATACTCCCATCCCTTTTGCCTCCTCCAGAGGCTAGTACATGAGCGTCATATGGGCACCAAGCAAGGGCCTTAACTGCTGCACAATGGCTGTCAAGCCGGTATAAGTAATCTGATGAGCTCATTCTGGAAGCCTCCCATATGTAAACACGATTGTCATCACCACCACTTGCCAATATGTTGCCTCTGCTTGACCATTTCAGACCACACACTTCCTTTTTGTGCGCCTGAATACGTGAAGTTACAGAATGTCTAGCTCTTACTGCCAATGAGCGGATGCAGGGCAAGAAAATGTTTAGTACTTTATTCCCCAATTTGATATATTTGAATAAAATATTAATTTATTACCATCATGATTGATTATGGATTTGTCACTACTCCCTGATGTTAATATGTGATCATTCCATGCTGTAGCTCCTACTCTTTCCTTGTGACCTTCTAGGTTTCTAACCTGTTAGTTGAACATATATTTAGTCAACCATTACGACGCTATGACCTTTATTTTTTTTGTCACAGATATAAACAGAGTGAGATTACCAATTTACAAGTCTCTATATCCCAGAGCTGAATTTTGGAGCACATATGCCCAGCTGCTATAGTTTTTGCATCCTCGGACCAGGCGACACTAGTAGGATAATTATCATCATGGGAGATTCGGAACAACATTTTTACCTGCCCATTCTCAGCATTCCAAAGGTACAACTCTGAGCCCAGAGCAATAGCGAGGATGTTGTTTTTCCCCCAATCCATGATATTCAAGTAGTAATCATCCACTAGCATTGGTGCGTCTAATGCCTTGGTTTCTCTCTGTATATCTCCAAAACATCAGATTGACATGAGTATGAAATCTCAGACAAGTAAATTCAAATGTACAAAGAACATCAAAACAAAGAGTAAAATTAAATTCCTTTGAATTATGAGGAGTTGTATACCGTGGTTATGTATCGATGTTGCTTGGAAGTATGATTAAATGTGTCCTTGTCACTATGGCGTAATTCATCAATAAACCGAATTGATTTTCTACTTGATTTGGGGCTCCCTCTGAAAACCAGCATCCTAAAGGGTCTTCCATCACAATCCAACTTCAAATTCTCCTCCATTTTCCGCTTATAATCGTTCTAGCACCGGGGTAAGGAAAAAACATCAGGACAATGAATTAAACACCTTAGTTAAAAAAAATCAGAACTAACCCAATTATATCCATCAAGAAATTCACCAAAATATATAAAACCCATATGCGAAACAGTGAAAGTATAAGAAATAATCAAGAGAGAAATAGAGATAGACTAACCATGACACTGTGGTTTTTGGCTTCTTTGCTTTTGCCTGTTAAGAAACTGTGGGCTCGGTCAAGATCCATCAAACTCCTATTTGGTATAAACCGATCACCCTTTATGAACCCAAAAACAAAACTTACTTGACATCAAATAATTGATGGAATACGTTAATACTAGTATTACTATACAAAGTCGAACGAATATTGAAAGAGAGGATTGGTGCAAGATCAAATGATTGAAGAAATAATAAAACGGTCTTTACCGGAAATTCATAATGGACGGGGCTACTGCGGAGGCGAGTCGGAGAGTACCAGTCGGATCCCGAGATGGATTTTCTATCCATTGATAAATAAATAAATAGAGAGACCGAACCCCAAATTTGAATTTTGTCAAGTTGGTTTTGAATGGTGAAAACTACAGTCGACAACTTCTCTCTATGGCGGCATTTCGCGCCAAATTGTCTTTCGGTTTTGAAGTGTATATTTACTAACCGTTAATAGGTACTTACTAGATGGCTTTTTAAGGAAGTGTAGATGAAAAATGAAATAGTACGTGTTTGGAGCAAAAGGTTTTCACCTTTTCCTGAAGGTTTATTTCTTTACAATTTATTAATTTAACCAAACATTCCTCTCTTTGATTCTCTAGCCTGATGAACCTTAATTAAATAGAGTAAAAGTTTTGTCGAGGGAAGCCGGGCATCATCAAATAATACACGTTCGGTTCTAAAATTAAAGATGTAATTTAATTTTTAAAGTCAAATGATGACATATTATAATTCATAAAAGTTTAAAATAAAATAAATATTATAATTAATAATTTTTGCTATATACTATATAATTATAATAATTGTATCAACTAAAATTAAATAAATGAGTTATCATCCGAGAATTTTCCAATTGGAAACTGAGTTTTTAAATTGAAAGGATCGCCCTTTGTCTATTTATATATTAGTATTGATTTACATCAATTTGAAATTTAATATGCCGTCATTTGACCTCAAAAGTCAAATTGTATCTTTAATTTTAGAACAAAGTTAGTATTATAGTAGCAAAAAGGTTTTTACGGTGAAATCTATAATTTCAATTACAATTTTACACATAATTTTATCCCACTTTTTAAATTTTTAATTTTTATTTTTTTATCCATTATGATAAATCAATTATCTTGGCTGATTATCAAAAATTAAAACCCTTGAGAAAGTTTCGAATTGAATGCATTTCGTGCAACTTGTGATAATTGAAACCCTTTTTGTGGTTGTTTGGGGCCAAATACATATGTTCCTGATATCCTTCTCGTTAAGAGTTGTATTCTTCTCGTTATATTCAGTTCATCGTGTCTCCAGTTCCAACAAGACCCAAAAGATTTACACTGCTTAACTAAGATTTGTATATTCTGAACCAAATAAAATTAGTACGTGGAAAGATATAAGAAAAATATGAGTAAAAATTACTGTATAATCTTCTGGCGTGCGAGTACAAAATTAATTCAGGTGTCGAGCAAAGATTTCATTACATGAAATGTTCAACAGATATAATATAAATACTAAAAGCAAACAATATATTATAACTTAAAGGATGAACGTAGAGCTCGAGTGAGTACACAATAACTAGTTCTCCCAAACTAGTACATAAAACTTTCAGCCGCATATCACCTCCGACAATTACTGCCACAATGTAACAAAGGATAAAATAAACAGATGTGCTCAAGAGGGGGAACCGCGCCAAGCATACAAAAATTTCAAAATGGTGATAGCTTATCCTAGGAAGCTGTACTCTCTGCTGCAATATCATCTTTGATCCATTTTTGGATGCGTTTGATAACAAAGAAGTACTGTCCAGAATACAGAGACAACAATCAGACAAGATAATATTATATTCACATTATGCAAACCTAAGCTACAAGTTCAGAAGCTTACTTGGAATGCTAAGATTAAAGGAATGAATAATTTGCCTCTTTCATTTGGATTCAGCCCTTCAATCAACTTTTTGTCAACCAAGATACCTTTGCTTCCACTTGAAACAACATCTGTTATTGTTTTTACCAAGTTGGGAATCCAAGCAATCCCATTAGGAAGAATCTGTGACTCAAAATGCAACCCGACTATATCAATTAATCCAAGATGTGTATAAAGAAAAAAAAGAATAAACATGAACAATGACAGTATATACATTGCATTATGCATAGAACCAACCTTTTCATCACTTTCATTCTTGCTACATCTTCCGCTGTTCTCAACCAAAACAACAGGGATAGAATCCTAAGAGAAAGTAGCACCATCAGAACCAAAAAAAAGTTATATGATGTAAAAACTATGGATAGGGGGGTCATGATGATCGACATATCAAGTTCAAAATAATTGACAATAAACCATAAAATCTCAAAAAGTTTGTTGCATTCCAAGCAGAACAAAGATGGTAAGGTATTCCAACCGGAGAAAAGTTTGTGCATGCCTCATGGCAGATTCGGGGAGCCTTTATAGGTATTATTATAATCTTAAAAATTGGGAAAGAACTTATAGGATGATCTTTGAGACGATGAGGGCTAAAAAAGGCCTCTTTATTTGTTGCCCAACAATAATAGAGTTAAATAGTTAATCTACTAGTCCCACACACTAAAACACACATCGGGAAAATTAGGACAAAGAATTAAGTATTCTCAGCCATGCAACATATAGATGGATAAAAGCTTGCTGGTACCCAAAAATAAAATAAAATAAAATAAACTCATACACACAACCACAACAAAAAAAAGATGATTCAAAAACGAGGAAAGGGAAAAAAAAAAAAGTTGGCCCAGGAGAGAGGTGTTTTTATTTTTTATTTTTTTTTTGGGGGGGGGAGAGAGAGAATACTACGAAAAGGCATTACAACCTGCTTTTCTTTTCTGGTAAACCTAGCTCCAAGGCGCACAACTTTTAAGAGAGCCTCTGATCTTTTCGAGAAAAATTCATCATATCCCAATCCATCTGGTGGCGAGAGCTGAGCATGTGTGAGGACAACCAATCCTCGACGCCAAATTTCTTTACCAAAACTATCAGTTATAGCTTTAACTATCTGTCGATCCAAGTTATCCACCCTATATGCATCCAGACGGTCCACATATAGCAAGACATCTATTGTCTTGTTCAAAAGGAACCTGTTAAGATAGCCACATATGAAACCAATATAAAATCATAATCTTAAACCAGATTGTTAAAGAACAAAAGTTTTAATACTCCCTCCTTCACCCACCAAAGAATGGCATATGTACAAAAAAATTGTCCACCAAAGAATGGCATATGTACATAAAATTTGTCCACCAAAGAATGGCTTAAGTACCAAGTCAAAACTATAATATGACAAAAAGACTATAGTACCCCGAACGTGAGTCATAATTATATGGGGTCCACTTAGTAAAGCCAAATATAATGGTAACGCTGGAACTGATTTTATACTCTCTCCTCAATTTGATATAATTTGCGTGAAGAATGCACTGGATTCATTCTTTGGTAGAATAATGGAGTATAAGATTGCAATTTTTCAGACTACTGTACAGCTAATATGAACCTTTTAATGATCTCAAGGGCCTGATCATTTACATATCCTCCCTCAACGAGCCCTGGAGTGTCAATAATATTCAACGTAAATCCAGCTCGTGAGCGTGAAACCATTACTGGCCTTGGTGCTTCTGACTGCAAAAGCAAAGTGCATAAACCAGATTTATTTATATACATATATATATATATATAATATATATATAACCACCATAATGCTCCTCTATCTTGTCATCTCTGCAACTTGAAAAACATACCTGGAAAGCACTGACAGTAACTGCTCTCTCCCCGACAATAGAATTCACAGTTGAAGATTTTCCAACACCACCTTTCCCCATCACAAGGATTGTTAATGTGCTCACACCCTAAGAATACAGTAAATACCCACAAAATTAAAGCACAAACAAATCGTCGATGTAAATGACAGGTAAATCTGTCACTTTTTTGAAGTCCAGAGATTCTACTCTTTGTTTCTTTTACTCTATTTTAGGCAACCAAATGAGAAAAATAAAAAATGAGGGGAGAGAAATAGACCTCTTTCTTTAGCTGTCCCAACAATTCAAGCAGTTTGGTTTGGGTGGCAGGAGGGAACTGCTGAATTCCAGTCCATTCACGGATTAATTGAGATGCCATGGGTAGCTGCCACATAAAAGGATTCCAAAGCAAAATGAGGAAAAAGTCTTAACCAGTAGAACCAAACACCTAGAAACACACATAAATACACACACACACATATATATATTATGTATATACACAGACGAAATTCTTGACAAATGCTAGATACACCATAAAATAATTTATACACCCAGTGACGTGGCTAATTACATCCTTCCTAGAAAGATAAGGAGACCTCACTTTTCAATTAGTTTTAACGATAACCTTGACACATTAGTCGAAGTATAGATTCTATACACAATAGGGTATATTTAGTCCTTTTGACAATTAAACTTGGTTATAAAGGCTATTTGCTCCTCAAATTTGTTACCTGGCTAACAAATACATGAATTTAATTATACTTAACCTCTAATTAAGCACTGATATTGTTTAGCATAACAAATTGGTGTGTATTTCTAAAAGTGATTTTGTTTATATCTTTCACTACTCAAATTGTGTTGCCAGGCCACTAAAGATTGAATTTTTAAGAATATATTTAGCGTAGAGGATGATAACGTGAAGTGCTTTAATAACAAAACTAATTGTATTAGGGTTTTTTACTCCTCAATTATGCCTCCTAAACTAGATAGATATGAAATTTAAGATAAACTCTATACATAATGAACAAAGTGAGGTAGAAAGAATAACAGGGCAAACGTAAATTACAAGAACTAAAAAGAGAAGAGTGGATTACCAATTAATGTTTTTGTTTCTGTTTATCCAGAAAGAATCCAGGCCTGGGCGGATATTACAATGAGAAGGGAAACCAAAATTGAGAAGGAGATGAAGGGTTTAAGAAAACCCTGTAGCTATTTTTGCTTTTCACTACCACACCTAAGTATACAAAGAAAGGGAGCCTTATCGTCTTCGCTCGCTCGCTCGCTCTCTCTCTCTCTCTCTCCGTTGAAACACCAACTTGCTATATGGACCCCTGCTCCAATTAGTATGACTGTTTTTACCCCCAAATAAAAAAGAAAAAGAATATGGGATGACTATGAGTTGGGCCGGTCACCAGTCACGTGTAGCCCGTATCTGGAATAGACCGCACCAAAGGAACCCAAACCATTGGTCCGTCGGTAGATCATTCAAACCCAAATTTGAGTTTTAGTTATAAGATAAGAAAAGATCGAGTATGGTTATTATTTAGGAAGAATTACATATATTAGTACATTTTTATTTATGAAGAATTACATATATTAGTATATTTTTAAAAATAATTACAAAAATCAAACATCCATAAAATAATTACAAAAATATTACACTTTTTTTCATTTTTATTTACAAAAGTATTTTCTCTCCTCTCTCTGCTCTCCTCTTTCCATTTCTTCTTCTCTTTCAATTTCTCTCTCCTCCCTCCCGCCGCCTCCTTCTCCCCGACCGCCGCCTCCCTCACTCCTTCCCGCCGTCTCCCTCCGCCTCCCTCCCCTCGCCTCCCTCCTTCCTCCCGCCTGCCTTCCCCCTCCCTCCACCTCCCTCCCCCGCCTCCCTCCTTCCTTTTCCCTGCCCCCTCTCCCCCGCCTCCTGCCTGCCTTCTTGTATATTGTGTGTGTTTTAATGTAGTAACTAATTTTGGTTACCTTTGTTTCTAAGGTTGGGTTACCTTTGTATTACAGTTTGGTTACCTTTATATTAAAGGTTGGTTACCTCTGTTTTAAGGTTGGATACATTTTGTATTAAGTTTTTGTTACCATTGTATTTAGGGTTGGTTACCTTTTGTATTAAAAGTTGGTTACCTCTGTATTAATGTTTGATTACCTCTGTATTAAGGTTTTGTTACATTTATATTAAGGGTTGGTTACCTTCGTATTAAGGTTTGGTTACATTTGTATTAAAGGTTGATTACCTCTGTATTAAAGTTTTGTTACCTTTATATTAATGGTTGGTTACCTTCGTATTAAGTTTTGGTTACCTTTGTATTTAAGGTTGGTTACCTATGTATTAAGGGTGTTATTCCCACCTGTAACCAACCCTTCCCCCGCCTCCCGCCTGCCTTCCGCCTACCTCCCTCGCCTTCCGCCTACCTTCCACCTACCTCCCTCGCCTTCCTTCCTCTTTCCTCTTCCTCTCGCCTGTATTTTGTGTGTAATTATTTTGTAATTTTTGTAATTATGTTGTGTGTGTTTTATTTTTGTAATTACTTTATAATTATTGTATATTAATGTTAAGGATCCTATTATTTATAAGAACCTTAGGGCTAAGCGCGATCTTAGTGGAGCATAATTTTTTTATTTTTATTTTTATGTTTTAGAAGTTCAAGTATCATCCTCTTCTCGTTTAAAATGCAATGTTATCTAGCGTATATAATTGTGTGTAAATAAAAACTGAAAAAAATAAATTTAATAGATGATAAAAACTAAGGATGATAGATAATGGGGATAAAAATGGAGAAATTATCATCTTGTAATTAGGGGTGTTCAAAAAGTTCAATTTTTTATCTAATCAATCGGTATTAGTATAATCGGTACCAATTCTTTTCGGTGCTTAGACTATTTTTGGTACCGGTCTTTATTTATTTATTTATTTTCGGTACATATTGAAAAGCCGAATAAACCGATTCCTTATAATATTTATATTATATGTATATCAGTATATATATCAGTAATACTAGTTTGTTATTTATCTATTGTTTTAGCATGCTTACTGTTTTACCTTGTTGGTTAAATGTAGATACTTCAGTTATTAGCTACTGTTCTCATACATGTACAATGCATAGAATTATAATATATTATTTAGTTTTAATTTTTAAAATAAGAAGTTTGTTTAACTAATAGTGCTAACAATAAGTTAGTAATAACTAAATTAACCGTTTGTTCTTGTCGTAATGAGTTCGAAAACTCTCTATTATATAATTCTATACCTTAGCAGTTAATTATTTTTCTCCAATGATAAGAGTTATGAAATTTATCAAAAAAATATTATCTTTTGAATGTATATTAGATGCTAATTTGAAAAAATTATTATTAAATGGTTTTAGTATTAAAAAATAATAAAAACTTTATGATTGCGGTATAAGAGTAAACCGAACCGGAAAGATCGGTACTAAATGCATATATATTCGGTACCGGTACCGGTACCGGTATTGAATTTTTAAACTTTCCATTGATTCAGTTTTTTGCAGTACCAGTTCGATAATTTATCGATAAGCACCCCTATTTGTACCGTAGACAAACTGAGGCTATAAATAATATATTTTGTATACAAAACAATTATATTACAGTGACACAATTTATACCATAAATTTAAATTTAAAAATATGTGTATAAATATACAAGTAAAATGAAAGTTTCATATAAATAGTCAATATACATTCATTAATTCAATATTTAGTGAACTAAAGTTTTTAGTCACGTTGGGGTACAAATATATATTTGAGGCTTTAGAGTCTTATGATTGAATTTTCGCAGCAATTAGTATAAAATCATTGCGAATCTATTATAATTATTGATGAAATCTTCCTTTAATTAGCATGATTATATCGGATAATTTAGTTTGTCATATATTATTAATAAAAGGGGAAGAAAAAAATAATCATCTTAAAACTGTCACAATTTTATTTTAAATATTTTTTTTTCTAATCTCCTACCTTTTAACCCTTAAATTTCCTAAAATATATCTTTTATTCTTTCACCCATGTTTTTATAATTTTTATGTAAATATCCCCCCCTAATTGCACAAACACCACAAATAATTGTTATTATTATCAACCACCTCAATATAACGTATCTCTATAATTTTACTAGGCAAACGTAAAACAAGAGGGTTTGTAAAAAAACCTAATTAGTGTCTTTCTATGGTATGAGTTCTTCCCGCTAGTGCGCTTCTGCAACTAACCGCAGCAGTCTCCGCCCTACTATGGAGAAGCTAAAATCAGCGGTTCCGTCCAATCTGAAGCACCAAATTTCAGAAAGCACTCCCGCCGATCTTCATTCTACGTGCTCTTCCCTTCTTCACTTCTTTCGCCAACTTCCCCTCTTTCACCAAGTAACTTAATTTATCTCTCCTTCTTTCTTTCTTCACTTATTTTTGTAGGAGTAATAATTATTTATTTTTGTGTATTTATTTATGTTTACAATTAGATTGTTAGAGACTTAGCGGACACTGAAACGGCGCTATGCCGGAAGAATAAGGACGCTGCTTTGGAGTCGAAAAGGAAGGGCAACCAATGCTTCTCCAACGCAGATTATCCTAATTCTCTGCGTTTTTACTCTCAAGTAGGCCACTTTACACTTTATGCTTGCATATGTAAACTGATTAAAATCACTAGTATTTGAAAATATTTTGCTTCATTTATATACAAAAAAGCACAGGGCAGTATTATATCTGAAAAAATCGTTCTCACATATATATAATGTAATTTTAATCGCATATAATTCGTCGTGTTGTTATTGCCTAGAGTTAGTGAATGACAATTTGAGACTGGAGTTGAATTGATCAATGGCTGATGAAACAGATATTTGTAAAATATTAGTTACATTATGTTTTGTTTGAGGATTATAAACGAAAATGAGTCTCAGCTATCTTATGATTGCAATCACAACTCTACTTGTTTACTCAGGCTCATTGTAGTTGCTGTTTGGTGAACAAAATTTTGTCATCATTGGTGTTTGGCAACAATATATTTTGCTTCTACCTGTGTACTTCAATTTGTAATAACTAGTTAGTAATTGATAGATGCCCTTGAACGCGAAGTACAGGCACTGCGTGATGCTCCAACCGATGCTGATGACATGGGAAAGAATCTTGTTTCGACATTATATGTGAATCGTGCTGCCGTATTGCATGTGAGTCGTAATCCATGCTAAGATTAATGTTAATGATAACTACTTTAACTAAGAAAACAAATACAATGAATTTTCTTCTCGGGTATACTGTAGTTTGAATATATTGTTTTTCTAAAGCACTGTTCATTAACTAAATTATGCGGCTTATCTTCTTTATAGAAAATGGGTCTTCTGGTAGAGTGTCTACGAGATTGTGATCGGGCTCTTTTAATCTCTCCTAACTACACAAAGGTGAAATCTTTTTTGTTTAATACTTTGATATCTTATCTGCTGTGTAGACATTGTCTTTAACATTGCTGGGTGCATTTAGATGTTGAAAAAATTGAGACGAAGTGGCCTTTAAGCATCTTGCTTTCTCATATTTCAGCTGTTTTTTCTATTGTCTAACATGTTAGGCCTAAACTAACCTGGATGATAAAATTCAAATTACTCTTAGTCATCAGATCGCATTTTATATGGGAACAATTAAATATTATCCGTCTCCTCTAATATGTGAATATTTTTTGCTACAGGCATGGTATAGGAGAGGTAAAGCAAATGCTTCTTTGGGTAATTATGAAGATGCAGTTCTTGACTTGACTGTTGCAATGAACATGGAACTGTCCCTTGGTGGAAAAAGACAGATAGAGAGTGAGCTGAAAGTATATTTAGGCCAAAACAAGGAGAAAAGTAGTTCACCATGTATAGCTAGTGAAAATAGCTTGGATTCACTTGGTATGTTATTTACATGACTTTACATTTCTTACTATTGTTATCCTTCTTTATTTTGTACATTAGACATTAGTTTTTGTCATTTTCTTCTACACCTTTTTGAAGTCACTTACAGTTTGCTTGTTCAGTCTTCCCCTTATGTGGTTGTGTGTGACTGTTTATAAAAAGTAAACAACAGAGGCTAGTACTTTGCAGCTGCAGCATGATTGACTGACAATCTGACATGATGTCTCCTATATATTGGATTTAGTCACTTGAGATCACTTGTGGTTTATATATATTGAACTCAACTCAATGGAGGCTAAAATGATCTGAATGATTATTTCCCACACCCAAGTGAAGATATCAGTGACTATCTGTAAAACATACCAACATTGTCCGAAAGAACTTTAAGCTTAAAAAACTGACCTTTTTAGTTTGATTTTATGGCAATTATATTTGATCGAAAGAGTTGGGTTATGGAGTGGGTGAGGGTAGAAATATTACCCGAAAGTGGTGAAATCATGCAGCTTAAGACAATGATAATATTAGAATCAAGAAAAACTAGACATGCATTTCACTAAACGCGGCTAATGAACAGTGAAACTATACTCTGAACCTACTGGGAGAAAAGATAGTTTTCCTGGGTACATGATACACAATTATTCCTTTTCTTATTGTATCAATTTACTACAATTGTAATACTGGGTTGTGAGTTTTCTCTCAACCATATAAAGAGCCGCTAATGAGGCATAATAAATAAAAGCTATCTCCTAGACTCTTACCATTTCACATTACTTCTTCTTCACTACCTCATTGTTGTTTTCTTTTAGGCAAAAGCTTACCATTTTTTTACTAATAAAAAATGGAGCGACGTTCCTTTAATCTTTACTCTTAAGTATGCTTGCTACCTTCTTCCTCAGCATTGATTTTTGTTTTGTAGTTTTAATGGACATTTCTATTTTCCGTGATTTCAATATAATGTAGGTCTTCTGTGACAGATGAGTTGCACCAAATAAAATTGCAATGTGTCCCAACGCCAACTAAAGGAAGGGGTATGGTTTCTCTGATGGACATTCCTCAAGCTTCTTTGCTTCATACTGAAGAACCTTATGCTGCGGTACGATTAAAAGTTGTTCTTATTAGTAATCTCAGATACTTTTGCTCTGAAGTTTTACTTGTCTTTGGGGTGATCCCTACTGCTTTATTAGATATACAGTTTGTAAGTAAACAAAAGCTCTGGTATCAGAAAAGTTCCTTCAATATCTTCATTTAGTAAATATGTATCAATTTTTTAATTTTATTTTTCTTGAATGTACTTGCTCTGTTGCTCATAAATGATTGATATGTTTTCAGAAAAAGGATCCTTTGATGGTATCTGTGTCAACTTTTTCTTTTGTCATTTAAATATATTTTGTTAAGAGTGTTCAGAAAACCATTATCTGTTGCTTGCTTGCCGTTTAATTTCAAAACAGTAAATTATAAAATGACTAGACTTAGATCATTAGGCCGTTAAACGAAAATATATTTTATTGTTATATATGAACTTCACAGCCAGCCTATTTTATGCTTAGACCACATTGAGCTTCTTTCTAAGTTTAGGGAGGAAGATTGACTCAAACTATTAGGTAGATCAGCTTGCTTTTTATACATGTGCACAGGGAGGGTCGGAGGGAGGCTATAAAGGACAAAAGTATAAGGTACTTATCAGTGTCTTTTGTTGCTTAGGTGAGGGAATATGTATTTCTTTTTGTTGAACGGTTGAGTATTATATTGTTTATCTGTGAGATAATAAAAAAGTTTATTCCTGTTCTTCGTGTTATTAAAAATGCTCATAGCTGCTGACTGGATATAGTTAGTTTACTCAGTTCTGCTGGGTCATATGTAATTCTTACTTGGCAGAGATGACTTTGCAGATCATATTGAAGCCCAGTCGGGATACTCACTGTCATTTCTGCTTTAATAAACTACCAGTGGATACAGTCCCTTGTTCATCATGTACTATACCTTTATACTGCTCTCAGCAGTGCCAAGCACAGGCCAGAGGGCAAAAGATGGGGAATCGTCCAAAGAGTTATGGGAATCATGTCGGTTTATCAGAAGATCTTAAAGAATATGTTGCACATATTACTTTGTCAAGTGTTTCTAGTTCATACACTGAGCACATTGCTGAACATGGACATGAGTGTGAAGGAGTTAATTGGCCTGCAGTATTGCCATCTGAGATAGTTTTGGCAGGTCGAGTTCTAATGAAATATTTTAAGCAGCAAAGACATTTTGGTGCTGTTTCTGGCCGAGTTGAATGTTTGGTACTTACTATAACTATTTTTGTCTGGTAATATCTAAATTGACTGTTCCACTGTCATCACGCACACAAAAATAAATAAATTGGCTGTTCAACTTGCTGTTAATTACTTGCACGAGGGTCTGACTCTGAAGCTGGTGGAATTTGTTTTTTATTATAGGAGCTTTGTCACAACTATGGAGAACTGCCTTCAGACGTTAAATTGCAGTTGCATATACATTCTGTCATTTTGTTGTACTGTCTTCAGCATCTTTGTTGCACTGTAGTTCAAGTGAATGAGGTTTGTTTATCACAGGTAAAGTCCTTCCTCTTCCTTCTCTCAATTTTTTTCTGAAAGAGCACCTCTATAGCCAATGAAATGTTATTTATATGGCTTTCACTGGATTTATATTATTCATGGGAATAATATCAAGATATTGTTTATATTTTGGTTTTCCAAAATATAGGCAATATTATGGAGTTGTCAAGCCCAAAAATAAAAAAATTTAAACATTTACAATTGTTAAAAAGTAATTCCTTCAATAAAAAAACTTGAATTTAGTCCAAAAGGCTTTATATATATATATATATATGAAAACAAACCTATAAACTTATCAGGAAAAAAAAATTACAAAAAAAATTTAAAAAATTGATTATCATGTTTGTAGAAATTCTGGCAATATTTGAGTTGCTTCATTTTTGTTAATTACTTCATTTCTTCTGTATTTCTTTTGGCTTCGGTTCAAGCCTCAAGGCATGAGACCTCCCTCCTCTCATTTCTTCTTTTGTACTAATTTGGTTTTGTTTATTAGGCCCACTCAGTGTTGAACCCTCTGAGCTGTGAATTCACAGTGCTTTGCCACCATTAGTTGTCTAAAGAAAGAACAAGAAGAGTTGAACAAACAGATATTTAAGAGGTTATTTTGCCATATAGTTTCTTCTTTTCTTGTGTACCTTTGTTATTGGATTCTCCTAGTGTTGGCTTGATGGTTCGATGCAATCCAGGACAAACTATATATGTCATGTGCTCTCGTCTACCTTCTAGTATCTTGGCAAGTCGGTGTAGTGGTAACTTAGGAGAAGTCCTTGCAGATGGAAAGGAAAAGATAGGTATTACTAGACAGTGTAGTGTTATAAATTAAGCTCAGTAACATTAGAATAGGATTTGCAGAATGAGTGATGCATGTTCAATACTATTATTCCACATCTGCAGTTACCTTCTTTTTGGTTTCCTGGGTGCAGTGTGTTATACTCCTATCTCAAATCAAGGTTAATTCTATGGCAATTGTCCGTCTGAATTTTTTGGATGTAAATGGGAAAGAAGAGTCTGCAATATTATCTTCAGCTGGAAATGCTTTAACTAGTACTGTTGAACAGGTTTGTACGTGAAACATTGTTTTTCCTTTGCCATTTTCCTTCCTATGAACTATATTTTGATGCCATTATTTTGGATTGTCTTGTATATTAAATGCCTTAAATCAATATACTCTCCCCATGCGCAAACACAGAAACACTAACACACCTCATTGTGCATGTAAGAACTAGAAAAGATTGAAAGGAACTAAAGATTTTATTTCCCAGTAAGTTCCTTCTTACTCGTTTAAGTATTATAAGACGTAACTAACATTGTCTACTATTGTACTTTTACTTTGTTTATTTTTTTGTAGCTCGTAACTATACTTTATACTATGCATGCCAACAATGTATGAACAATTACATTTTTTTTTGTTGGAATTGATGCTATAGATGTGCAAATATCACATTTTTTACTAGCAGTAAAGCTTCAAAGTAAACACACAAGCCCGGGAAGCAATAGCTACTCTTTCGTTATGATGGTTATCTTATTTATTTTCAACTTGTATGTATCTTGAGGAGTACTATATGCATAAACCTTATCTAACCAAGTGAGAGAGGCTTGATAAACTTTGGCATATCCCTTTAAATTAGGATCAAGACAATCTCCTGCCAAGAGTTGGTCAACTAAAGATAAATACGAACCCCCAATGTCTCCCTATTGAGGATGACAATAGTCTTATATTCAAATATTTTTTATATATTATTCTTAAAGGGTAGAAATTGATGTATTTAGGTTTTTATTTAATATTTGGGGATTTGGGTAATTTAGGAGTTTTAATTAATTCTTTAGGATACTTTGCTCTTTGTTTTTCTTGGTGCCCAAGTTTAGTTCTCTTTATATACCTTTGTAATCTCTAAAGAAGTTCAATTAATAAATAGACTATTGATTATTGAAATTTGAGTGAGTTGTATTATCTCTCATTTTTTTGTGGTCGTGCAAGATCTCTTGCAGATGACCGATTTCTGCAAGAATAGGCAAAGAATCTATTTGTTTCTATTTGTTTCATTATTTTATATTTTTCAATTTGTTATCTTGCATCACCCATATTCTCCTACACCTATCCAAGCTAAGAGAGTGTTTGGGTTGCTTATAAGCAGTCAAACTAGGGCTCATAAACCCTTTCTTTCATTCATCAATAGGGCTCTAGTCGGTCACTTTTCTGAGCCGAGATCGATAAGTGAAAGTCATAAAAAAGGGACTTATAATCAATTTTAAGAAGTAAAAAATGTTTGATAACTTGATTTTAAAACGACTTATAATCACTTTTTAAAATAATCAGAAGCTCCAATTCGGAGCTTTTAATTATTTGCTAAATCTAGTAATCAAATTTGACCAATTGTATTACTAATATATCCCTATTCAGAGTTATCAGATACTCTCATTAACCTAGCGAACCGCGTATTGGTACTTGCGTACCTAAACAGTCACTCTTACATACCAATACTCTATATTTAGCGTACCGTAAAATTTTTTTGTTATTTAACTTATAATTGCACAAATATCAATATTATAACTTAGTATTAGATACTCAAACATTTTGTACTAAATTATTTATAAAACAATCAACTAAAAATCTTCTATAAAACTTAGGTTATTATATTTAGATTTTAAGAGAATTCTTAACTATAAGAACTTATATATAGATACCTTAGCGTATCGCGTTTTAGTTATATAGCGTACCGCATATCCGTATTCGTACTGTGCACCGAAATGAACCACGTTCTAGGTAACACTGTCCCTATTTATTTTAGTAATTCCATCTATTACCCATCTTTACTTCTCAAAACATTTTTTTTTAGTAATTTACATTTGAAATAAATGATTGGGAATTTTTTTATACCAAACTGTTTTCACTTTTTACTAGTTTAAGTGTTTTTTTTTATTTATCAAACAAAAACTACTTTTTTAAAATTGATTATAAGCAGTAATCACATTTTTTAAGTAATCCCAAACATACTCTAAATTCCCTGGTCTTCTGAAGGAAGAGAGTAAGAGTCGGCTGTAGCCTTAGCTGGAGTTCTGAGCTATGAGCGGCCGGACTCACATGTTTATTATGTACTAAATAAAATAATACATTTAAACCAGCTTAAATATTTCCTTGCAAGAATGCATATAATCTGTACTATAACTGCTGGCACAGCTGGCTTCAGCAAGCAAGAGGACTCACCAAACCCATTTCTTTCATTCTTATCCCCCCAAGTTTAATGTTCTTCATATTTACCCTCCAGTTAATAATATTTCTATTTATCCTCCAAGTTAGTATTTTAATTATTAAAATTATTAAATATAATATAAATTACACATATATGCCTGGGCCCCTAGTGCATACTGCATATAAGGTAGTGGCTCAAATACCATGTTATAGTTGGACTTTGGAAACAAAAGGATATTATATACTGTACATAAACATATTACTCTGTATAGTTTCTATACATTTAGGATCAGTGGAAACAGAATTTCCCCCTCTAATCTTTCTGTTTTCTGGTTGATGTTGTCCTACAGGTTAAAGTGGGTCAAGCTATTTATTCATCTGGTAGTTTATTTAACCATTCTTGCCGGCCAAACATCCATGCATATTTTCTTTCACGTACCCTCTATTTACGATCAACCGAATTTGTGGCAGCAGGGTCCCCACTGGAGCTATCTTACGGTCCCCAGGTACGTTTGACTCTTGATTAATAATGGTTATCTCCAAGTGTAATTTAGTAGGGATATTTTACAGTACCATTTCTTTAGCATGATTGGAATGATCTGAAAAGAACATGGGTTCTAGATATAGCTGGATGGTGAATGTTTCTTTTATCCGTAGTTTTTTTATAGTTTAAGTACTACTGTTGAAATTTCAGTTTGTTCTGATATTTTTCGAATGGTATTTTGATTTTGATGCATGTCCCTGTGCATAATGTGACAATGTGAAACATTAAAGTGGCACACAATCTTTTCCATTGGTCAGTATAAATTTTGTTTTGCAGGTTGGCCAGTGGGATTGCAAGGACCGTCAACAATTTCTGGCAGATCATTACTCATTTACATGTCGGTGCGGTAGCTGTTCTGAAGTTAATCTATCTGATCTTGTTCTAAATGCTTTTCGGTGTGTTAAACCGAATTGTTTTGGTGTAGTCCTCGATAGATGTGTTGTCATGTATGAGAACCAGAAAGTCAACCCCTTCCTAGATATATCTATCCACACGATTGGCGGTTTGGAGCCTCATATGCAGGTAGCCTACTTTCCTGACGTCGGGATGATTTTTATGAGAAGTATAAATGGGCCAGGGGTACTAAAAAAGGGTTAATTGCATGTTATTTTCTATCTAAAAACCATTGGGAGTGACTGCAATAGACACATAACTAAGATTTGTGGAATAAGTTTTCTGATCCAGAATCTGCAAAGCAAACAGGCTTAGTTTTTCCAAAAATAAAACTAATATGCAGAGATGAGCCATGAGAAAGACGTGGAAATTAGTCACAAATTTGGCATAACACAGTGATTTTTAGTACTTCAAATAGCATCAAATTCACTGTATAAGTGTAATATATTATGGCACATAATATGGTGTTACAGTCGTGTGCTTTTTGAATTATGTTATCCTCATTCCTGTTTCTGACTTTGTTGAGACTTTGAAGGTTACAAAACTCAAAAATGAAGACATCAGTAAAGTGGCTCAACATTTGTTTGAACAAACTGATTGCACTCATCAATTTGAACCTGGATATTGTCTAACTTGTGGTTCTTCCTTTGACCTTGAAACTTCGGCTAGGGTACTCAACAAAGCTGGAGTAAATATCAGAAGGTATATGGTTGCCTTTTTCATTTTCAGCTTCAGGATTGCATAGTTTCCACCTATATATTTTTTCCTTATTTAAAAAGACGGTTAAACAAGGTTTAGTCCTATAATGGACATGAGGAATCAGTATGGATGCACATTTAGATAAGGATTCAGCTCTAGTTAGTCTCATCGCACGAAGTTTGAGCCCAATGATTTTACTCGGGTACAATCGCAAGCGCGTATGTGTATGCAAGCGCTTATATATATATGCTCAAGATTTTTACAGACATGGATTATTAATTTATTATTATTATTATATATATATATTTTTTTAAATTAGTATTCTATGCAATTCTTTTTAGCCCTTGACTGCTAACGAAATTTTTAACTTTTACCCCCCTGGAAATGATCCTGGTTCCAACTTTTCACACACACATATTTAGGTTGTCCCTGAATAATGTATGGTATTGGCATGTGTCACTTTGCAGGTTGAAGGATGCAATAGTTTCCAATGAGGTTTCAACTGATACACTTTCATATGCTTTCGGATGTCTTGATCTTTTAAGATCAACATTGCATGCATACAATAAGAAAATTGCAGAGGTGAGTTTCGCTACCTTTTGGTTAAAATTTGTTTCACAGTTAAGGATCAACTTG
Source organism: Aralia elata (assembly GCA_034770075.1). Lineage (NCBI taxonomy): Eukaryota > Viridiplantae > Streptophyta > Magnoliopsida > Apiales > Araliaceae > Aralia > Aralia elata. Next base: position 107,874,406 of record CM068385.1, on the reverse strand, counting down.
ATTAACATTTCCATCAATTAATGATCTTGTTAGTGTTGGTAAAACATTTCCATCAATTGATGATCTTGTTAGTGTCAGTAAGCGTAAAAAGACTGCATGAACAGTTACTCTTTGTTTCACTATGCCAGCTGAGTCATGCTTGAGAATTTTTACAGGGAGAACAACTAAAAAAATCTGCAATTGAAATATTTTTTCACTGCTTTTTTCAGCTGGAGGATGATCTTGCACAGGCCTTTTGTTTGGCTGGAGAATTACAACTTGCAAAGGACCATTGCAAGGCATCCATCAAGGTAAATCTTTCATTCAATCATAATAGTTGACATTTCATATTGGCACAACTATCCATACTACAAACACTTGGGGAGTTGGCACTTGTGTATCTGGCTATATTGCAGTATCCTGTAGCTAATAGACATGACATCCACTCATTCAAATCTCAAAAGCATCAGACCTCACCATTCTTGATCTTTCGGTCAATTATGATTTTCTCAATTTTATTAAGCAAAGCTTGTGATCATCGCAAGTTAGTTTGAGCTCGTGCCACACTCGGTTGAGGATCTTCTTTTATTTGAAACAAGCTGTCAAGCCATTTGAACACAATAATGAAGCACATTAATAAACAAGAAGACTGTGATCAAGGATGGGTTCAGCTGAGAAGAATATACTCCTAATAATGTCGCTCATATTTGCAGTTTTGTTATTTGAAAAAAAAGAAGAAAAAGTTTCATTGGCATTCATACCCATCGATTTTATCTTTTTATGAATCTCGCAAGACGATACTTCTTCATAACAGTTCCATTTAAACCTTTTCTGAACAAACATCACCTATTACCAAAAGGAAATCAGAGATCATTTGAGGGCAAAGAGATATCACAATCATTCCTTGGTTCTTATTCTTGTGACTGTTAGGTTTTTGGATGCAAGAGGTTTTCCTGGTTCAGAGATGCCTTTTGTTGGTTTATTTAGGGGAGTTTGCGCTAGTTGATGTAGTTTTTTTTGGGCACATTTTGGTGTGAGCATATACTAATAGATTTTGATTCTTCCTTGCATGCTCACGGGTTGGTGGGTCTGGCAGAAAGTTTTTCTTGTCATCTCTTGTCCTTTCACATGCTCCATGGTTGCATTTATTCTGCCCCCTTAACAGTTTACTTGAGAAAATAACTGTAATTATTCGCAGAATAAAAAATTGATAACAATCACTATTTTAACCACAATGAGATTTAGAAACTTTTGCCCGACAGTGTGATATTACCCTAGATGATTTATGCAGGATTGTTTAATAATTTAAGTATCAAAATTCAATAGTGAGTTTTTGGTATAAGAAAATTCAGAAGACATGATCTTGGGGGTTAGGTCAATTCTAAGTTCATGCCATCCTGCTGCATGCTTGCTTAGTGTATGTGGGTTTTCATTTGATTAGACGAGTGCAAATTTTCTAATCTAATGCACCCTCGTAACATGTATAAAAACAAGGCCAGTATTTTGCTACCTCCTTTTGTTTTTTCATACTGAAGGCACGTAGCCCAGACCCAGTTGAGGAAGCAGTGTTAGATTTCATTTGATGCATCTATCTTTCTACTTTGGGGAAAAAAACTAATAAACAAAACCCTTTTCTAATAAAATTTTGTTTGTGCTTTCGTTTTAGCTTCAGTGCTTTTCATATATAGCTCACATTTTGAATTGTGGTTTTATTGAATTGCTAGATCCTTGAAAAGCTTTATGATCTTAACCACATTGTCATCGGAAATGAAATGGTAAAACTTACTTCCATTCAGCTAGCATTGCGTGAAGCTGCTGCTATTGACAGCATAAATCGTATGGATGCAATATTTTCCCAGTATTATGGGTCACATACCAATATCATATTCCCACATCTGCAATGCCTTAAGAGAGAAGCCTTCAAGCTTGTTGAGTAAGGGAAACCATTTCGTCATTTCTGGATTCTGGTCAAGCCAACAGTAAACAGCAGAACCTCATCTTATGCTGTGATGGCATGTTTGACCATGTGTCCAGCTTTTGGTATATTTATGTTTAAAATTCATTTATTCCGGAAAACGTTATTTTGTGTATCAATTTTGTGTGATACGGATTGTAGTAGAGTTGGGTTTCTTTAGATCACTTGGCACGAAATACGTTTTATTCGGAACCTAGTACTTTGATAAAGCTTATGTCGATGAAGTTTATAGATAAAACTAGCTGAGATTGTTAAAATTTCACATTGGAATATAATTTTTAATACAAGCAGGAACTTTTTATGTATGTGACAGTTCAAGTTTGTATTAAATTAGTTCCTTGATTTCCTATGACAAACCTTGCATGAGCAGAACGTAAGCAAATGGTTTATTAGCTGATTTCCCACTTGCAAGTTTAAATAGTGCGGGGACATGACCAAGACTATATTATTTTATTGCCTACTTACTGCTCATGGTCACCAAGGTAAAATCAATAAGATGTATAATTTTCGCATGAACGGTGTTAACCCATCTGAGTAGGACATGAGGCAGTTGCATTATTCCAGTTTATTTAATTGCTTGATGGACACATACGTACCCAATCCAATTACATAAAAAGTTACATATGCAAGTCAATGTTGAATCGGGTTAGGCCTGACAAAATGGGTTTGAATCCAACGAGCTGCCATAACCGTCCATACTAAATGGGTGTGGGCTGTTAATTATCAAATAAAAAGTATAAACGGTTCGGTTCATGGTTACCCATTTATTATGTAGGTGGACATGGGCTGTCTATGGAGTCTCGTTTATATTTCAACTTGATATAGTTTTTTCAATTCAGTTCATACAAGCACTGTTCTTTCACTCAATTTTCGAGTTAAAACTCTAATCCATACGCATGATTTCCGAATAGGAATAGATTTCAAATTCTCAATGAAACAGAAGAAGTAATTCAAATTAAAAAACAGTATATTATTCTAGAGAGGAACAATAAATATTAGAGAGAGAGAGAGGGTAAATTTAGAACAAAAATCAGGAAGCACCACCCAACGGTGGAATGTATATATATTTTTCTCTTGAACTATATATACGTGTTTCTAAATGTATGCATATACTTTGTCTTAATCTTAGTGATAGAAAGAGTGGGTAAAGAACTGTTAATTTTTTAGTCGGGAGTTTAGATTTTGGATTTGGTGATGTTTTTTCTGTCAAAATCAATGATAATAGAAGCTGGTGGTGGTTTATTTTGTCAATCTATATTTGTTAAAGTTGGTTATATGAGCAATCCATATCCATTATAACTAGCCATGTACAACCCATTTAATATTCAGCCCATATAACTCTTTATTCATTTAAGTCTAAATCCATTAATGACCGTCAAACTTATCCGCACCCACCCATTTGCGGGGTATAAATCGGGTGTTTATTTCAGAAATGAAATGAATTTTTTTGGTCACTCAACTAGAGTGACATACAAAAACAAAAACCTCGATATAAACGGTAAGGAAAGTTGAGAAGCTTAAAGTTTAAAAAAACATTAAGCAGTTGGCTCATGGCACATATAAACAAGGTAGAGCTGGCTAGACAAATTACAACCTTGTTTCAGTCCTAAAAGTAAGATAGGTGGTATGTGGATGTCTGCTAACATAAATGTTCAGGGAATGGTTCTTATACATCGGTGAAAAGACGTGAAATTGTTGACACCATCCACTAATCCAACACGAACTCCCTCGGTTTTTGGCAACACAGCAAGGAGAAGCATATGGTGTCTCTTTGATCTTCAAGGCTGAATGAGGAATGTCGAGAAAGAGCACCTTGAACAAATTTCATATGTATAACGGCCAATCGAAGGTATAATTACATCTTTATACTCATAAATTATCCTAGCTTTATCGAAGCTTCACGTCGTTTGGTTTGTTGCCCTTGAATGCTGAAAGGGAGAAGAATGACCTCGTTGCTGGAACACAAGATATAGGAGAAAACATTGGATTCTACAGATGATGATAAAGACGCTAATCAAACGAAATAATAGCACCATAATACAGATTTAGGACTGGAATAAGAAATCAGATGACTAAAAAATTAAAACTACCTTTTGAAGTTGTCACTGAAGTTGAGATGTGGCCTTCCTCCCTTTTCTGAACACTCTGACCAGTGAACTTGCTTACATTAGATTGAGCTGCATGCATATATCCAATATTAATATTACTAGGAAATTGTCTCAAAAGTTGAGCATGCACATAGATGCACAATATCCGACGCATAAAAGCAAGGTGCTCATCAAACCACCTAAAACATTACCGGCAAAAATGGAAAATTTAATTAATTATTTACTACTTAGTGTAATGATCAACCAACTCTTTTGATATGATAAACAATTCCTGGAAATTGTATTTTATAAAATGATAAAAAGGGAATTGGAATTTGATGATTATAAACAGCATGTAGAACAAGGCATGAGATTGCAAAAGATCTAGAAAAACAGAGATCTTCACAAGTACCTGAATTTTTCTCATAAGCTTCGCATGATGTATTTGTTTGCGGCACATAGTTCTTTCCATTTAGGGCAGCCTTCCTCAGTAGATTGTCAGCATATTTCTTACTAGCTTTAGATTCCTCAGCTTCATCCTCTCCCTCAGAAAAGGCAGATGGACTGGACCAATCACTTAAATGTGCATCCAACTTACTTTTTCGAGCAAACTTCAAGAGTCTCTTCAATCCTTTGGGTGCATCTTTTTGGTAGACCATGGCTGGGGGATTTTCAGCGTTTCCCCATTCACTGATATCAGGTTCACTGCTCTCCTCAAGCAGCATTTGTGACAGAGAGTGGCGAACACGTGGACTTGTGATTCCCACTGCTGCAACATTGGCCGTAGTTGCAATTTGGTAAGATATGTCGACACATGGAACAGGTTCGTGCTGATACTCTTCTTCTATGTCCACCCAGGCCGTTGGGGAGATGATTGATTCTTCTTCAGCTCCAGTTCTAACTGTAGACTCGGTCATTCTTTCAACGTTGTCATCAACACTGGAATTAAGTAGATTAGAGCTTTCTGTGTCTCTACATTTCTGGGGGGTAGTTACTTGATTTTCAGGTTCCAAGTCGGCATAAATTCCCAATTCAGCAATATCCCTCTCCTGCTGCTTACTTGCCTGATCAGAAGTGTTCGTGACCAACTCATTCTCCTCGGTTTGGATCTGATCTCTCAAGTTTCCAAAAGACTCCTCAGACAGAGAAGAAACTTTTGTCTTGACGACTGGACTAAAACGAGTACCGATTCCGGATCCCTTGCGCAGGGAAGGCTTTGATTCCAGTGGCACCACACTGCTTTTTTTGGTCACCTTGTTATATAAACTGGGCTTAGCTGTAGAAGAATGGTCTCCAGAAGGAGGAAGCTTAACTTTAGTATTTGTTGTTTTCCCATTTTTTGTCACTGTTTGCTGCTGCTTTTCATTTACAGCTTTAACAATCTTGTTAGAATCAATCTGAGTTGCCTTCACAGTCTTTGGACGCGGCTGCGGTCTTTCCACTTTTGGGCTTGATCGACGAACCGATGACGCTTGCTGCGGTTTTCGACGTGTTGGTGTAATACCAGAAGAACTTGTCACACCAAGAGCCTTGGCTGGTGAGGTCCCTATAGCTCTTGGTGATGTTGTTGATGGCCACGACTTCCGTGTAGCTGGCAGCGGAGAAGCTTTAGATGAAGCTTTCATCACAACAGCAGGTTTTGGGGTTTCCTTTCTGGGATTTGCCAGCAGAGACGAATTCTTAGTAGATTTTTGTGCTTTACTCGTAGTATGTCTTCTACCAACGTCACTAGCATTTGTGGAAGCCATTTCGGCCTTTCTTTCATCAAGAAATTTCTGCATTGCCTTAAATTGCGCTTCTTTCTCTCCTCGCTTTCCAGAAACTTCTCGAAGTTTCTCATCTCTCTTTTGCTTGTAGTGGTCATAAAATCCACCTCTCTGCTCCCCAGAAACATTTTTGCGCTGACGGTTATCAGGGACTTTCTTCTGATACTTGACAGGCTTACTTTCCATCATTTTCATCAGCATCTGGTTCAGCTCTGCTTCTTTCTGTCGACTCCATTCAACTGAGGCACTAAATTTTTCACTAGTTTCCTCTTGTTTGGTAGAAACAGTAACCACTTGCACAACTATTGGATTAGATAGTCTTTTTTCTGATGATTCTGATCTAAGATCTACTTCAAGAGTCTCAACAGGACTTTCAGACTTGGATCGAAAATCAGATTCTTGTTTCACTTCTTGAGAATACTGTGAAATTTCTGGACCAGCTGGATTATTGGGAGTAATCTGAACAGAACTTGCAGTAACAATATCTGGGGGGCATTGAGCAGAACTTTCCCCCATTCCTGAACTCCATCTTCTCACTACAGATTTATTTGCACCGATGGAGGTGTTCAACAATGACCTTGGCTTCTGTATATCCACAGTCTGGTCTCTCTGTTTGCTTTCAAAAAGACTGATTGCAGCCTGAACACTTATTCTCTGTACATTGTTCTCAGATTTTCTAGGGGGTTGCTCAGAGCCTTCCTCGCTATTTTTGACGGTAGCATCCGTATGAGCTCTTTCTCTACCGGGAAAATGATTGAGGCTCTTAATGGTTAGTGCGCTGGCCCTACGCGGTCCAGATCGCCCAATTTGAATCCTCCGCATAGGAGATGCTGATCTTCTAGGTGACGCAGATCTTACAAGTGTGCGACTTCTTTCAGCAGATGGTTGATCCACCTCACTTGAGAAAGAAGATTCCTCACTTTCTGTTGAGCTTTGCCGTTCAAGCTGCGCAACTTTTGCAGGTGAGACGCCATATTTCACTGGTGTATCCGAGTGTGATGATTTGGACATCTGCATACCCCCGTTTGTCTGACTTACTCTTTCATTCCTTGAATTGTTTGTAAAAAGAAATTTCCCATCACTTGGCAAATCAACAGTCCGGGCATTTTGGCTCAGTTCTACAAATTTTCGCAAAGAATTCCTGAAAACGGATATCATTAAAATGATAGAATCATGGTAATCTCAGTTCACCTATTTTGAATGTAGGGCTTGTAGAAAATTTTCATGCAACAGAAAACTATGATAAAGGATTATCACATAATGCTTTTGATATTCTCATAATTAATAGAATAGAAAGTAATTCACCAAACTTTTTGTGCTTAAAGTACCTTATATCCATGGCTCCAAAATGATGAGAAAATGTTTCCAAATCAATAAGCTCCTTAGATGAGCATGACGTACCAGCAGCTCGGTTGAAAGCAGTAGCTAATTCCTCTCTTAATGCTGCAAGCCTCAAGTCCATTGCTCTCAACAATTCATTCCTGAAAGCATTCATTTTATAGGTCAGTGGAGTAGCTGGTTGCAGAACACTGCTAAATTAAAACAATCAATAGAACGTACTTTGACGCATCAGATGACACCATTTCGACTTCAACCTGTTTGAAACCATTGATCAGTTAACTGCCAATTGAAAATAAATATAGGAATCTTAACAATTAAACAATCAATCAAACAGTAGAGATGAAACTTACTTTTGATGTTGGTTCCATGCAATTTAACTTCCTGCCATCTATTATAAGAAGGATGAATCTTTGATTAGTATTTTCTAGGAAATGGATGGGTGAAAATAAATATTAAGGTATAAAAACACGCACAAATATTAAAAAAGACAACATGGCTTCCAGAAATTGCACTTCGGTACCCCATCGTTATCTTAAACAACACAGTTAGGGTTAGTTTGGTGACAAATCAACCGAGCTTAATTCCCAGATTTAACGTCCATCCAATTTTTGTAACGGAATGACCCAATTTGAAAATATTAATTAGTTTAATGGTGGAATTTGAAAAATTAAAAGTTCAGTGGTGTATTGAGTAAAACGTGTCAAGTACAGTGGGAAAATCATTAGTTTTGCCAAATAAATATTAAGGTATAAAAACACGCACAAATATTAAAAAAGACAACATGGCTTCCAGAAACTGCACTTGGGTACCCCATCGTTATCTTAAACAACACACTTCGGTTGTTAGGGTTAGTCTGGTGGCAAATCAAAAGCAAACCTTACTTTGCATCAAGAGTGTCAACAGACAATCAAATGTGTCAAACCCTAAAGCATGTACCTGAACCCAACAACTGATCAAGTCCACGTATTGTCATTTCAAATTGAGGGTAATTTAATCAATACAGGTGACGGTGCACATTGAATTTAATAAAACGCAACTCTACACTACATAGGCAAAGACTAGCATGACCAACTCAAGTATCAAAGAGTCATATAGTTCTCTCAGGTTTTATTTAGAACCACAACCACCCCAAGTTGCATCTGTTGCCATAGCAGCAAGACCATATTGCAACTCCCGAGTCAGTATTCTCAAGTTAACAACAGTAAAACTTGATCAAACTAACCTATCTCCCCACTTCCAAATCGATTTTGATGACCCTGAAAAAGGAACAGGTCATTCATGAGCTGAATGAGAATCTAATATTTCCAAAAATTACACAAAGAGGAGAGGGGGGAAGAGAGAGAGAGAGATTTTTGTTAAAAACGAAAATAGACTGAGATAGGGAGACTACTTTTATATCTATTGAAAGCTGAAATCTTCTCGTTTTATCTAATTGGGAAATCTCATTTTCAAAATCTTCCGCGATGTTAAGTATATCTGGGGAACCAACCATGCGTAGAAACCTGACAAGAAATATAAATATTGCAGTTATCAGAAAATTAGATATAATTAAACTCACAACATCCAGAAAGTACGAGAATGAAAAGAGAAACACGAGATGATATGAACCTTGTTAGTATCGACTTTGTGAACCACTCGGCACCATTAAGACTACCAGGTAACTGAATTTTGAAAGTAGCATTCGGTCTTTTTGAGTACAAATTTTTTACTTCGGGTGAATGCAGCAGCAGTTGTTCCAGAAATCCAGATGCTACTGTCTCTACTTTAGTGCCATTGCATATACATACCTCATACCTACAGAGTAGAAAGGACAGACAATAAAAAAGAAAAATCGACCACCCTTAAACAACTTTTTGAAGTACAATCAAATGCTACAGCAGAGTATGACAATCATCAAAAATGCCTTGCTTGGTAGAGGCTGCCCAATCTCATGGGCAATGTTATATACACAGAAATCTGCATTTCCACCTAATGTACCACCAAGCATTCCCCAAATGTGTGTTTAGGTTTTTATGTACGTTTTTCCTTCTTTTAACTCCTCCCCTTGGCAAGGACTCAACATGGGACAGGAAAAATAAAATCCTTTTATTAATTTATATTCATATGCATTTTGAATAAAAATAAACACTAATAGCAAATACTTAGTTCAAAAAAATCCAAAAAATGAAATTTGTAAACCTAGAGAATTTAAAATCAATAGTTTTTCCCTTCATACCTAAACCCATTTATGCGTCAAAATTCCTCACCCATTAGCACATTTTGTTTAGGGAAAGCCTATTAACTCAACTCCACCATTACAAAGCTTAGTTCTAAAAGCTAAATACAAATACTTCGTTCTAAAAAATCCAAACAATTTTGAAAACCTAATAGTATTAAAATCCCTTCATACCCAAACCCATTGATACGCCAAAATTCCTCACCCAGTATTACTTTTTTTAGGGAAAGCCTATTAACTCTATTCCACCATTACAAAACTGATACGTACAGGTTTCCTTAAATATATGAAAATTTGTCGAGTTAAACTTTTTACTTGCAACAAGTTAGAGCTTGGAAATGATTAAAATACAAAGAAGCTAGTTTCACATTACCATGACATTGTTACTTACAACAGAAACCCAAATGGATCAACAAAAGAGAACAAATCATCCACAACAAAATTTTCACAATCAAATTTAAATATAAATTAGTGAACTTCAGAAAATTCTTCTGCACTCCGTTTGGCTTGGGTTGAGGAACTGAGGGGATGAGGGTAAACACTAAGAAAACCATGTTTTCCCTTTCCTTTCCTTCTACTAGTACATAACAATGAAAAAAAAAAAACTTAGCACGGCACTAAATTCAAAAGGAAAGAAAAGATTAGACAAAACACCTTTGTAATGAAATCCCCAGTTAGAATTACATGCTACTTGGTACGATCCATGTAGATGTATACAATCAAGTACACCATTAAAGGTGAATGGACAATACAATTGAATTACCACTAAGTAATCAGAAAGATTCAAAGTACACTGTCAGAGCATAGTTACATATAAACTGAAACCAATTTCCAGTTTTATAATGTTTCTTGAAATGTTATACTGTGACAGAGAATAAAGTTACAGGTCAAACTTCATTCAAAATTTCAAGATGACATACACAGAAACATAATAGGCAAATATGAGAGGAAACTGAAAGCAATTAAACCATATTGTCGTATTTGCGAGAGAGATTTATGGGAAGAAGTTGAACCTGTTTAGGCTGGGGAAAAACTCAAATTCAGCATAATCAAGTGGAGCATCAGGATCAATTCCTCCTTCCATCTTAGATAGCTGACCACAGAAGCACCATTTAATTATTGTCAATACGACTACGAATATTATAAAATATAAAGTACTATTTAAAAAGTACTATTAATTATGAGATTTACTGTTTTGAAAATTTAAATGAATGATGTCAATTTTAAATTTAAAAATGTCCTGAGTAGACTTTTAAAAAAATCAGTATTGATTTTATATTTTGAAACTGGGGAGTAAGATTTAGGGGGAATACTAATACTAAACTAACGGGGATTTCCTTGGGCATTCAGTAACTACCACATTGCACCCAGTCAGTCTAATATATATTGGCATAACCTCCATAACAATTCAAAAACTTGATAGAAACCACAAGAGTGATAAACCAATATATTGAATGTGAGTGTGTATACTTAAGATCGAGGGTTTAATAGCAATGAAGGCATCATCTTTAACAGTGAGCTTTAAAAGTAAAACTATCTTTAATTTTAGTAGCATTTGAGAAGTTATGTATATTATATTTTATTATTAAAAAAACACATTTTTTTTTCTAGAGAGAAGAAAAAAAAATTAAAAAGGAAAAATAATATTTGAAGTAGAAGGAAATAAAATGCTAAAATAGAAGCAGCAAAAATAAGGATGATATCACAAAAGATGCATTGTATTTGTAGGTCAACCAAGAAAAGAAAATTAAATACAATAAACACTAAAATAGTATCCTGAATTTGAAACTGTAATAAGTTAAAGGTAAGCAACAGGAGGAGCAGTGTAGGTGGCAAAACTTAAAATTATTAGATAGATTGTAAAAATAAATAATGGGGGTTCCTAACAACCATTCAAGATCAGATCTAGCGAAAAGAGAACAGGCATAAAAAGGGAGCTCCTTTCAGCTCACCGACAGAGATATATAGACTAAATAGCAGATGAAATGAAAAAGGTGAGGTTCAAATCTCAAACTTCAATTGAACCCTGTCAATCAATATATCGGAAGCATAAGCAGAAGATGAAATGTAGTAGTACCTTGGAGGAGGAAGATGTTTAAAATGCAAGAGCTGAAATGTACTATTACTATCTTCTACACTAATCTCTTTCCTACTTCTGGAATTAGTTGGTTGGAGTTGGAGTCCTATTTTCTTCTTCTTCTTCTTCTTCAGATACAGATATATATATATATAGAGAGAGAGAGAGAGAGAGAGAGAGTGAGTGTGTGTGTGTGTGAAGGGAGATCTTTTGGTAAGAAATTTGGAAGAATATTATTATTAGTATTAATTAAAGATAAGAAAAGAAATTGAAACGAAAGAAAAGGAAAAGGAGAGGAAAGAGCAGAGCAGAGCAGGCCTTGAGGAGGTTTGATTGCGGTTGGAGTTTGGACTCTTTCTCTTTCTTATTATCTCACTCTTTCTTCAACAAATATACCATACCAATTACTGTAATTACAATTACTGTAGAAAGAAAGAAATAGGACACACAATCCCACCACCAGTCCACTGTCCACCAATTATATACATACATACATACATACAGATATATATCTATAATCTATCTATCCATATAATCATAATTATTAAAATCATCATCGCATGATGCACTTGTCATTGCAACGGAACATACGGTGGGTGGGGCGCGTGTGATGTTGTTATCTTCCTGTTCCTAGCTAGTAGATCTACTCTTTTTCATTATTTTATTTATTACTATTTATTTCAACTCATATCTATACTCCCATAAGTATTCTTTTTTCAGTTCAAATTTCAGTTGGTATTTCTCCAAGTTTCCATTTGCTGTCAAATACCTCATCTAAAATCATAAGGAAAACGCACGCGGATCTCATGACTGTCAAATTAATACTACCACTACTACTACTACTACAGTACTACTTATTAGATACAAGGGAGTCAAACTCGTTTCATTTGTGTTGATTGTCAAAGTTGCATACCACAAAATCCGCAACCAAACTTACTAAATTCTCATTTGATAATACGCACGCAGACTGAAGCAACCACATTCAACCCAACATATTTATAATAATGGTCACAAGGTGCCCACAGAGGAAGCTTTTTGTTATTAGACAACCAACCTATTAACAAAATGCACATCTACTACAGTAAAGTTCATTTAACATCATCTCACTTGGCAAGAGACCCAACCTAGGTCCTAGCAGCAGCCAAAAAAAAAAATACCCAATCTTAAGCTCAGCAAAACAAAAACAACAAATGAACTAATTTATAAAAAGAACATTTAATGGTACAATTCAAGGCCTTTCTCACTGCGGTGTTGCAGAGTGAAGAATTCTACCAACTGGAAGACCATCGTAGGATCTGAAGACAAATAAGCACACAAGCACCTTCAGTTAGACCATACATGGACCAGGCCGAGCCTGTTACCAGTATATATCTCATTACGTTCTTCATCGTAAAAGAGAGCAGTGATATCTTCCAGCGCTTCTGCAACAGTGCTCCTAATCCTGGAAGCTCGGATCCGCTTTTTTGAGTTGCATTTTCTTCCACTGCATGTGCTACTGCAATTGCATTCGTCCGGCGGGAGGCTGTTTGCTGCTTTTATTTTTGCCAGGCATTTCCCCGTCAAAATATTGCTGATATTGATAGAAACAGCTGCATGAAGATCGCAAGCATTGTCACAAGTAATAAATACAAGAATAAAATAAACTTTCTACATACTATTTACATAATATGAAGTAAAATCCACTTGGGGCATGCCACCAGGCACTAGACCCTAAATAGCTTCTATCAATCTCGGTAAAGGGTGCCGAAAGGGGTCACTTGGCCTTATTGGGCATCATTTGCTGGTTGGTTGTAAATAGCAATATATGAACCCCAAAACCTCAACAGTTATTGATATATATATTTATATATATATATAAATTTAAAAAAAAAAGATTAAAAAAAAGGTAACATATTCATCACCACTGACCACAAGTCAAACATTCAAATCCAATTGAAATGATGTTCCAGATGTATATGCATTTAACACAAATATTTTCAAGTATCATGTTAAATACATCTATGTCAATAAGGTGGTATTCTCGATATATATTCTCAGGTGAACAACAAAGCCAAAAAATATAGCAATAAAATCCTCGACAAAACAATCAGCATAGGTTGTATGTTCATAGGTAGAGCAAATCATGACTACCAAATTACCAAGCTCATTCTAATCTTTTCTCTGTTTCCACAAAAAAATGTCATAGCACCTACACCAATAAAAATTCATTGGCGCCTATCTTTCTCATGCTTAGATCTCATGTTAAACAAACAAGGTGTATAACAAATATAGAAATGTAAATATACTTAGATTTCTCAGGTAGTTTACCATTTCCTTCTGACATTGGGTCATCAGAATCAGCTTTGCAATAAGAAATGATAAGATCCTGATCACTTGTGATATATATGTTGTTAGTGTTGCAATCAGGATGCCACAAAAGGTGATCCTCAAATGAAGTCACAAGCTCCCCTCGGAAGTTCCAAACAGCCACCGTTCGATTTCTGAATGTCAAGAATAACTGATTCTCGTATAGAAATATGAATGCTGATGGGGTCATAAATTCAGTTCTGCTGACTTCGGTTAGCTCAGAATTACGAACCTACATAACGTAATTGCCAGCATTCAGATGCAAACTTAATATAAATACTATAAAAATATGAAATAAATAAACAAATATTCCTTACATCAAGAATCTGGAGATTTTCATTCTCTTGCTTGACAAGAAGCTTTTCATTGAACTGTTCAATAAAATCCACCTTCTTATTGCGATGAAGGAGGTGATTGAAAGATTTAAGAACAGTTCCATCCTCTATTGAAAGAATCTTAAGAGGAACATGACCACTAGCTTTCGTAAAAATCAACAACATGATTCCAGGGCTGTTAATCAGAAGATATATATCAAGGGTCAGACATGCATGAATACATCCTCACATATATGAAGAAATACAACTGGTTGTAAGAATCAGATTCTAGAAGAACGGACGTACATTATGTAAATTAATCGTAAAAATATGTATAAAAACAAAACAAAAATGTATATAAAAATATCCTAGGCCTCAAGAACAATCTCTCAACATACCAAATAATTCAATCAAAGGGAAGATTACCAAAGACAGTGAATCTACATAATTTATCACAAACAATGCAAAGATAGTTTCAACAAAGGAGAAGGAGAACCATTTGACACTCAATACTCTCACCACAAAGTTAGATGCCGAATCTCACCCCACATACTGTCTGCTGCTCAGTTCCATACCAAATTATAGAACTTCATTCATGGAGAAGTAAGACAACTGAAAAATCCTATATTGTTGTTCATCAATTAAATCAATTTCAGTGCAGAAGTATGATTTTCATGTGTTATAGCAACTATTCAAAATTATTTTTCTTATAGTCAAAACTACTTGAATGTTATCTCTTTCTGACAAATGTTGCATTTCAATCTTACGGTCAGACATCTCTTTAAAATGGTCAAAGCTAATAGAATGTTACATCTTTCTGATGAATGTGAGTTAGTTAATTGAATGTTATCTCTTTCTAGTTAATTGAATGTTATCTCTTTCTGACAAATATTAGTTGCATACGATAACATTCAAGTAACTTCCGTTGGGAACGTGCATTGACCAATAATTACCTAGCATGCGGATCATTTCAGTTTGTGGAACAGATATGGGTCCACGATATGCTAAATAGGCTCAAACATGTTACAGGGGAAGCTTTATATGAATGCTTATAGTTGGATATCCTCTAAAAATATAAATGCAATAAAGCATAATTTCAAAGAAGATTCTTAGTTAAATCAACAAGTTGATTGCTCAAGAAATAATTTAGTATATATGTGATGTTTGAGCATCCAACATTAAGTTAGAATATTGATATTGTGCCATTAGAGGAGGCAGTAAACAAAAAAACATTGGGTCAATAAATTAAGACTCTCGTAATGTAGGAGTACCATGCTTTGGAAGCAACGCAATTCACTAGGTCAATTAGAGTAACAGGGAACTCTGGCACCACATATTTCAACTATGAACTCAAAATGAAAAATAAAATAAAAAATCCACGTAAAACTTGATAAAAACAAATGAATTCTGGCATGTTCAAGGAACGCCAAACAAGACAGAATATCAACCAGCTTGGTGCAGCATACCATGCGCAATAAGCCATTGTTTAGATTTTTTGTAGAAGCCTTGCAGCCAATATTTTGTTGTACTTTAATTTTGCCTTAACGTGATGCCACATAAAAGGTTATAACATAGATAAAGCATTAGACTCTATTGCAGGAGCTCAGCGAGACCTTCACCACTAGTTTGAGAACACCTATCACTAAGGGTCCTTGAAAGTCTACAGAGTATCAACCAGCTCCGCATTATCTGCTACTTTGGTATGCGCCAAGGTAAAATGCTTCAGAAAGTAAACAACAATGGAGGATTTCCACTATTCAATCACAATAGAGTAAGCATAAGTATAATTTTTTAAATGGAAAAACATAACCCCTAAATCCCAAAACAAAGTGTCTTCGAGACTATTTATATATTCAATAGACCTGAATGTCAAATGAAAGGCGAGCACTGATAAACTCTCATGTATCATAAGCATGTAGATAAAAATGAAAGTCTTGTAGAATAAAACTTACCTGATTTTAATCTCTTGGACATTTTTATCTGAGATGGAGTATAACATTGTATAGTTTTTCAGGTCAAATACCTTGTAGATGCTGATAATAAGGAAAGCAAAAATCACGTCAGAATCAAGTAGCAGATTCTGCAAACTATGGTAGTCCTAAATTGCTAAAAATCATGTATAGAAAGTTGAATTCTCACCTATCTTGTGCAGAATAAGTGAGCACCTTCCCGTTTACATCATCAAACTCCACAAAACCAGGCCATTTCAAGGATTCGGACTCAAAAAGAGCAAATCCAGCATCTGGTTTACCACGCCGAATGTATCTGGTACCATATAAGGGCACAGCTTACCATAAGAGAAACACATGTACAATATACACACACATAAATATAGCAAATGAATAGAAGTAATTGACGTACTCAATCCTCGTGGTTCTGCATTTCAAGGAACTGAAGTTGTCTGAGGCATAAACTGAAACAGTGATAAGAGAATCGTTGTTTTTATTGTAAAACAAGCTTCGTATGACTTCATCAGGACTGACATTCAGAAAGCATATCCTTTGATTGGTCTCTGCATCCAATAATCAAATATGTTATAACCCCTTTTTATGTTAGGAAAAGTACTCCTAGCATTTACAGAATCAATATTATCTAACAAAAACATTACCTCGGCTAAATGCAGCACAAACACCAGATTGCGCAAGAGCAAAGACAATGTCGCGAGCAGCAACTATCTCAATAATTTTTGACCTCTTTTTGAGAAATGGCAGCACCATAGCACAATGTCCCTTGGGATCATGGGTATCATACTCCTCCTGATGGCATTAAAGATTAAAATCAGCATATCATCACCAGAAGTAATCTAAAAATGAATAAATACTAAACCAACAACGCTCATACAAGACGGTAGTGCCAAGCCAGCAGAATTACAGGACACTAAATAAGTAACAAGGACGTCCACATTTTCCCAAATCTAAGTAAGTAGTCTCAGGGTTAGATACATGCAAAACCCAGCTCTGACGCTTAAAAATTTCTGTTCAAAAGAGTACAGTTCGGTCACATGATTCGCCAATAAGTAGAATTCAGTACAAACAACTTCGGATCAGTTTGATCAGATGCATAGAATCAAAGTTTTATTAGACAAATACGAAATGCAAGGTAGTAATGAACGAGCACCTGGGCTCCAAGTCGTACTTAAACTCATCTAATCCCACTGCTCATACTTTCTCCTTCCATTTTAAGCACTGATATAATAACTAAATAAAAGTAAACAAAGGACAGCATTTCTCATTCTGAGTTTGCCCTTTCTTTTTAAATTAGACAAACACGGACCACAAGAAAATATACCTTCTCATACGCACTTGGAACTTCTGAGTAAATGGTAGCTTTCTTTCACCACAAACATGTAAGTTAATAAATGGAAACAAAGCCTACAGTAATACGGTGTCTACGTCGATTCTCTTAATAGATAAATACAAATCATGATAACATTAGATCATAAATTTATCATCATAAGTTTATGAGTTGTTAATAAGAAATAAAAAGACCCACTGGTCACTGCTGTGCACATACTTCACGGGTGGATTTTTACTTTTTTTATCAAGCAACTAATAATCATATATTATTGAATTTATAATCTACTGAATGTGTTGTATAGGTCAATAAATTCATTTAAGCCTTGTGAAAGTGTTGTGTTATGGCATACACGATATTTTTGCTCAACTGGCAGCAATTTTTCTCGGATGCAAGTCAACATTATATGCATTGTGGCCACGTAAAATACTGGCATCGCTGCATTTCACGCGCCATTTTTGATCTATCCGACACAAAAAATTCCACATGGTTTCATAGAAAGATCAATCTCATAAAGCACTTGTGTTTAGTGTGCTTCTATTGATACACATACATATATAGAAAAACACAACAAAATTATATATATATGTGTGTGTGTGTGTGTGTGCGCGTGTGTGTGTGCACACACGCACACACAGATAACATCTCACACTTGTTGCAAGCTTTATATGCAAATGTACACTAGCATTTTCAAGGAATTACATGAATTGTGTTTGAACATCAAACACTAATTCTTCACTTGCATGTATAAATCCATTCAACATAAATGCAATTTCATCTAACAAACCTCTAAATAAATCATTAAAAATTCATAAGCAGTGAAAAATCAATACGAACAAAACTAAACTACCAGGCCAAATCAATCGAACCTGCAAACGAATGTTCCTGAACCTTTCTTGGGCATCGCTCATACTGAAAGCCCGGTCACGCTTTGAACAAATCTCTCTCCTCTGAAGCTTCTTAACACTGTTAACAAACCCATCAACACCGCCACGCGGCCGCTTCTTTGCCACAACCCGGCGGCCACAGCACGGTCGCGGACTCGCCGTAATCCTCCTTCCGTCCATTTCACAATCACTACTGCTACGACTTCGAAGTAAACTCACAAATATATCCAGATATTACATATATAATTATACAGTAGGATCAATTAATAAAGAATTATAATGGATAAACCATTTTAGCTCTGTAAAACCACGATTTTGAGCACCTCCGAGTGTTTTAAAGTATAAACCCTAAATCTGGGAACCAAAATAAATATTAGGGCTTATTTGCCCAAGGTCCCGATTAATTCCTCAAACACCAATCCAGATATATAACTTAGCGTCTCCTCAACCCTCTCTGAGTCCTCTTTCTATGCCCGCTCTGTGTCTCTCTCTATATATCTATCTATTTGTATATATATCTACTCTCTCTCTCTCTCTCTCTCTCTTCTCCAGTGAAACTGTGTTGGAAAGGAAGCCTGAAGAGACAGATAATTGTGCCGGATTTTAAAGTCTTTGGAGTCCGACTCGTATTCAAAATCCGGATTGAAATTTTTTGACATTCATTTTAAATTTTTAATGAATCTTCCGTGCCCGGTTTTGAAAATAATCAATGTTTTCCTTATTTCGTTATATTTTGTTGCTCTTTCTAGCTTTTAGATTTCTAATTATTATTTTTCTCTTTTAGAATGTTTTAAGTCTCTTAATTATAATTTATGGACTTTCTGTTACAATATGGCACGTATAAGAATATCATTTGGTTGTTATTATTTTTATCTGAATATAGGACCATTCCTGAACACGAGCAGGAGGATCGACCGTCCTGACCCCCCAATCAAGGGAGTCTCAAAATTTTATTATATATATATATATATATATATATATGTGTGTGTGTGTGTGTGTGTGAAATTAAAAATATAAATATATAATGGTGTAGGTATATAATCTGCTGAAAAATATTTTAAAGTTAATTATTTTCTTGTTCTAGTTGATATAGCTATTACTCAACTAAATAATAAGTTTTTATAATTGCAAATATTTGAAGATGTTTTTGAATTCTTATATATATAATCCAAAAACATTAAGAATACTAAATGATATCATATTGAAAGAACGTTGTGTTAATTTTGAAAAGGTTTTGAAACATAACAAATTTTTTGATGTTAATTCAAATGATTTATTTTCAAAATTGCAAGTGTTGTAAGTGACTTTGTCAAGAGAAATAGAGTCAGCTTTGTATTGTTTTCCTAATGTTTCAATTGTTTACGGTGTATTACTAACTATTCATGTGACGGTGACATTTGCTGAAAGAAGTTTTTCGAAGTTGAAATTGTTGAAAAATTACTTACGATCAACTATGATATAAGAAAAAGTTAAATGGGCTGACAACCATGTGTATCGAAAAGGATGTGTTGGACAAACTTGATTTTGAACATTCGATTGAAGATTTTGTCTTTAAGAATACTAAAGAAAATATCTTTCAATTAATGTATTTTCATATATTTTGTTGTAGTCGAAGTATTATGTTTTAAGTTTCGGAAAAATATTTTTTTAGATTCAGCTTATACTTTTTATGTATTTATTTATTTTTATTTTTATTGTAAAGACAATGTTTCGAAAAGGGTCTTGTTTTTATTTTTCGTCCTGGACCACAAAAAATTTAAGAACGGCCCCATCTGAATATATAAGTTTTTCAAATTAAATTTATTAATTATTATTATGAAAACACTTAATGACTCACCCCGTGCCAAATGAAAATTATGATTTAAATAATATCTCCTCCTCCTTGTATGTAAATAGATTCTTAATACTATCAAAAGGAAAAATTATTATAAACATTTTAGTATTTAATAGAAATATATATTGTGTGAAGTATTTTTGTCCTTCTCCTTATTTGTCAATCCAATTATTAAAGTTATTCAATAAAATTAAAAAAATTATTTCATATCATATTCACGTAATTAATGTTTCGAATCTATATATCTCACAATGTTGTGTGAGGGTTTCTCCTCTTTTATGCAATTATTCCAAATTTTGTAAATAATACTCCCTCCGTCCTATTTGACTTAAAAAAGTCCTAAAAAAGTAATTAATTTAGGACGGAGGAAGTATTGATTTCACTTTTCCTATTTTATCTCTACTATGAGCGATAATAGGTGACTAAAATAAATTTTAAATGAAAGATGGTCCTTTTTATTACAAACTTCGAAACTTGCAATATACTCCGTAGTTGGTACAAGTTTGAAAATTAAGAGGTGGTGGTGCAGTTGGTTAGGGCGTAAGTCTCATTTACAACTTTGAAACTACTAGAGAAAAATAAAATTATAACAACACAACTTTCTTGTTATTTTTTTTAAGGAAGTTTTATTCCGTAATAGATGCATAAACAAAATTGCTCACAAGAAGTTTACAACCTAACAACCCATTTTGAATCAAACTACTCTAATATTTTAAAGGGCCCGTATACCCATCCAGATGCAGCGAAATCAAAGCCCATCCCGCTTGCCTATTTTATTTTCAATTCTCTGGGCTTTTTTCCAAGAAGTAAATGAGATTGAACGAAATAAAGCCCTAATATGGTCTTGGCAAAAGTAAGAGTAGTCAACATCTTACTTTCTTCTTATACAAAATAAAAGTATCTCAGTTTAACTTTTTCATTCACGGGACAATTAAATATGGATATAATTGTTATTCTTCCATCATCCAATCTAGGAAAAAATTGAATCAAACTTGATGGAAAAAAAAGTGAACACTTTATTGAGGAACGAAATTTCGTGTTTGTTTTTTTTCGAACTCTCTTTTCGCTCTCGTTTGCCGCTAGTAACAGAGTTTCAGTTGATTTCTCTTCCTTTAACTACTCAGATGTTTCAATTCGTTAAGTTTGAAACAATCAAAGAGCGCAAACTAGTCACGGAGCTTGAATACAATTTTCCGATTAGAGATCCATCCCATTTTCTTTTGAGATAAAAAATTATGGTTGAACCTAAGGTAAATTCTTTAGTATTGTTAATATTACACAAGCTTGACTCTTCTCTCCTCAAAATTAGAGGCACCATATGGCAAATATGAGTTTGTCATAGGTAGTGTTTGATTAGCATTTAATATCTCTCAATAATAATACCTCTAATTCTTTAAGAGATTATATTTGTTTGAAATTCTGCCTTTTATTGTCTCTAAATAGTTAGGGAAGGAAAATTACTCCAAATCATTCAAACCTATGTATGAGCAAGATTTACATTTTCTTGGACAAAACCAACCTCAATAATATCATTCAAATGTTTTATACACATCAATTACCAAACAACATTTTTTCACTTAAATCTCATATAGATAGATGGTCTAATCTATTTAAATGTATTAACATAACAATTCATAGTTTAATTACGCATTTTTATCTAAACCACCTCACTCTCTTTAGTTTCCTTATGCCTTCTTCCCTATAATTTCCTTAAACCCTTAATTGTTTGTTTGATTACAACATTGAAATGGGAATGAGAATGAGAATGGGGATGGACATTCCTATTTCTATGTTTGATTAGAACGAGAGACTACACGGTTTTGATCGATTGGAATGCAATGGTCAATTTTTATCCATCTTGATGGAATAAGCATTCTTTTAAACATATGAATTGACATTCCATTGGAATGTTCGTTCCCTCTCCTTTTAAGTAACCAAACGTAAGAATGAGCAATATTTTTGAAATGATTATTCCATCCCCCCCAAACCAAGCATGCCATAAGAGTAAAATATAATACTATTTAAATATTTAAAATTGACATGATTGATGTATTTACTCACTTATATATCATGTTTCTATTCGCAATAAAAATACAAAAAATAGCATATTTTTATCCCAATATATTGTTTAGTTAATCGAAAGACTTAGCGCATGGTTAATGGTTTAAGCATAACCGGGCGCACTGCGCCTTTCTGTTGCAGCTGCATGATATATACCAGTTACTACAAATAAATTAACAAAATTGTAAATTAGATGTAATTAGTGAGAGAATAAAATAGGTACATAATTTACCAATCCTATTATCAGCAAATGCAGCGGAGGAGGAAGATAAAATGCTCTTGAACCATCATTCTTCATATTTTCAACATATTTCCATTCAAGCAGTTTGGATACATGGGGATTTTTTCTTATGAAAGTTTTCAATTTGCACAGATTTCTATCACGTTAGCATAAATAAATGGAGACACCCCTTGTCACATTAAAAAAAATGTAAAATATCTGTAAATCAGGTTTGTATATGAAAAAGTATGATTGTGTCATTGTAATCGTCAAAATTAATTGATTGCGATAACTATCTCAAAATAATGTAGTTTTATTCAATCTAATGATAATGATAAGATAATAATAATAATAATATAATAAAAATTAAGGCGAGTGATATCGAATATAATTATATGAGTTATTATATAAAAATGATATTGTTTTGTGTAATTCTATTCATAGGATAGAATAGTCAGAGTTTATGTTAGATTTTTTTTTATAAGTATAAGGATAGGAGCAAAAATAAAACTTAAGGAGACAAATTTATGAAAATGTTAAACTTAGAGGGGACAAAAAAAAAATTTAAGCTACTATTATTCTAAAAAAGATAAAAAAACACACGGTGTATAATATATTCGAACTCTCGTTTTCTAACTCACTAAACTTCAATCTTTCACTTGAGTTTTTAGTCCAAAAAAATTCGTTCCTATTGAGAATAGATCCTCGATCCGCTCTTGTTGGGAACAAATCTTGAATTCGTACCTTTGTATAATTGAATATATTCTTTTCCATGTTATATGTATAAAAAAAAATTATAATTTTTTAAAATATTACTATTATAAAAGACACTTGAGATGTCCTTATATAAGAACATGAGATGTCGATTGCTTTCTATGACCTCTAACTCTAATAATACTATTAATAAAGTGATTAAATAGACACACTTACTCCCAACTTGGACCACATATAAGTGAATGCAATGAATATAACCCTCTATCTAAATATATGTAGACAATGAAGGATTGGACACTATTTGATGGGGAATGGGATGACGTTACCGATCCAAAGTTTCAATGGTCACAACTCATAGCATAACGACCTCAACAACTTTTATGCATGGTATCGGTCCCAGTCTTATGTCGTATCATACTCCATTTATTTTAAAATTTATTAAAAAGACATGAAAAAAATAAATTAATTTTTAATCAAAATAAATAGTATAAAAAATTAATTATTTAGTATTGTATTAAAATTTACAAACGATAAATTAAAAAAAAAACAAAAAATTCTCACCAAAATGACAAATTAAAAAATACGGAGAAGAGTTGCTCCGTAAAGAGCATAATAAGATGAAAGTTTGGGGGAGGAATTATTGTCTATATAACGCGTGAATATTAGTAAGTTGAATGACAAGAAAGAAATAACAATTAACAGCCACCACCGGCAGGAGCATGCTTTTATTTCATTTGCGGCTTTGAAAGGGATGCTTGATCATTACCCTCAATCTCATCTCATCTCATGTCATGCACAAAATTATCACTAAAACCTGACATTAATCCTAATTTGTCTTCCCTCCATCCCATTGTATTATGTGTCTCATAATCAAATTATCATATAATTTGGGGGGGTGGGTGGGGGGTGGGGGTGGGACTAAAACTCACCAAATTATTTCATATAGATCCCCTTCTACATCAGAAATTTATGTTGGGCTCTACAGGTTTTGTTCTTAATTTCAAAGGTAGTCTAATCCAAGTGTTACTTGGAACTCTTGTAAATGAGAAATTAGATGCTCGAAATGGGCCAGAGGAAATATATAATAAGAGGAGCCGGCCTTCTTTGTTTTTAGCATTTTCCTTTTTCTGCTTGTTTAATCAGATCGCGTACTTGATAGTAAACATATACAAATAAAAATAAAATATATGTAGACAAATTTTATATCGAAATTAGATTAGGACTAATATAAAATTCTAAGAAATTATATAAAATAATAGTGTTTCGGTTTTTTCTTAATTTTTTACTTATTTCATATATTCACGTACATCAATATTTTTTATAAGCATAAATTTGTGGCCATTAGTAGCAAAACTCATGAAATGATAAGCTCATTCTGCGTAGGCTGTGTAGCAATCCAATGAGATGAAACACTTTTGTTAATAAAGTTAAAAATATAGTAGTTTAATTTATATAACTTATTAAAGTAACTTTAATTAGATAAAACTTGAAGAAAGAGAGTCCTATATTAATTAAAAAGAAAATCTGACAATTTGGGAGATCCTTGATATCGATTTATATAATTTATTTGTATTTCTACTAATATCCTCTAAAATGGGAGGCACTCGAAAAAAAAAGAGAATTGAAAAGGTGTTCCTTATTTCCTATTTATTTCATGTAACACATAAAAATGAATAAAAAATATTTTGTAGACAAATTAAAAATTAAAAATAAAAGAGAGAGTATCGAATAATTTTTATATCTATTCATAGTTCTACATATTGCTCATTAAGAAATATTTTTTTCTTTAAAAAAAATAATAATCCCTATCTAAATACTTTTAAAAATAAAATAATATTTGTATTTTTTTTGAATGCCCTAATTTATTATAATAATTTATCCTATGTGTTGTTGCATTTTGGATTGACTTGTCTTCGTAAGCTGCGAATAATAATCGAATACCAGTAGACTTTGTGGTCATCAATTCGTATTACTTTTTGTTATAGTCAAACTATCTTTTATTTAACAATTTAATTTTTATATTTAAGCATTTTCAAGTGGAGTGTATCTATGTACACATCCAAAGACATATCTAAATGTACAATAATATGCTCCTTTCGTCTTAAAAAAGATGAACAAAATATATTTTTTACACATTAATAAAAGAATAGAGTAGAGGAAATAGAGTAAAAAAAATTCTAAATTTATTTTTAGAAGCCCCGTAACATTACATAAGTACTTTTATTTTTTTTACATTATTAGACTCACTAAATGACATATTTATCTTTTATTTTATGTATTTTAATTTATTTTTTGTGGACAAAAAAATTGTATATTTAATCATTTTTTAAAGACGGAGAAAATAATAAAATATTTTTTTTTACTTAAATATATTTTTAAATATACAACTTTATATATATATATATATATATATATATATACACACACACACACAGAGAGACATATTCTTTCCAAGCGTCGGGGGACAAGTTGTAGGACTAAAGTAGGCATCTGATGACACCTATACTACTATTACTGGAGGCTCTTCTCCTTATCTTACAAGATCTGGATTTGGATTTGGACCATCCGAATTTGATTTGTCACGCTCACCAGCCATGCAGCCACGTGGCCGCCTTCCTTTTCCGGGGACGGCACGCTCTCTTGCACAATTAAGAACTCTCAATTATTAATCTACATCTCTATATTCTCAACCTAACTGCTACTACTTGGTTTCAATTGACAATTTAAATTATCTTTTTAAAAATAAAAAATGATATATATTATTAATATTTATATTTATTTTTTGTTTATTAAGTATGTAGTTAAGTCTTAATTATTATTTTTTATGATTTTAATTCAACGTAAATTAATTGCAATTCATAACATAATTTTTAATTTTTATTTATTCTTTTTAAACGTGTTGAGATGAGATTTTTTTTAAAAAATTATTATGTCACATTTTACTACCCTTTTATTTGGGCAGCATCATATTTTAAAAGAATATATAACAATCCTAGTTTGAATCACGTGGGTGAATTTATGGGTTTCTTCTCGTTATTAATTTATAAATATAAAAATAAAATCCTAATCCCTCTTTTAAAAGGGCAAAGCCAAAAACGGCAAGACGTCCAAAATAAAAATAAAATAAAATAAAAATCAACTTTCCTATATTTTCAAGTTTCAACATAACACAAACATTTAATTAAACAATTGCTAACAACTTTTCTGTTTATATTTTATAACTTGATTGTAGAACACGTTTGAAGACGAACATAATTGGATAATTTAGAAAACCTCAACCATTAATTATTTTTTTGGGTGTGTATTGAATAATTTCTGATAGCTAGCGCCTTTATAGAAGTGTATTAATTCTAGTATATATATGAGCCTATAACAAAAGGCTAAATAAAAAATTTGAGAATAAAAAGAGGATAAAGGAATTGAAAAGGAAAAGGACAGTTATACAGCAATATGGTGGTACGACTAGTAGCTGCTACAGGAGTAGGTGCGATGAATTAAAATATGTATGCATGGAAGTAATAAATAAGGTGGAGCACGTAACAGTCTTATTTTAGGAGTATTTATTTTGGTGTACAAAGTACAAGAACAGGTAATAGGCACGTGAAGACCTGACTTTGCTCTCATACATTTAACTTACTCTTTTTTTTAATAAAAAAAAAATCTTCTTTTATTATAATATATATATATATATATATATATATATATATGCTAATTTGAAACAGAATTTGAACATGAAACCCTAACAAGTTTAGAGTATCACTTGAACCAACGTTGTATTTTTAAATTAAAAAGTCGCTTTTAAATGAATAAGACTTTTAAATAAATTTATTAGCTCAAACGCGTTAAAAACTCTCTTATAAGTTAGACCTATAGATTTGATTTGATTTGAGATTTGAATCTGGCTCAAGCTGAGTCGTATCTAATTTAGCTTTCTTTTTCATCTTGAGAAGCAGAGAAAAGTGATAGGGCATGCAGTGCAGGTGGAGGCCAGCCAGCCAGCCAGCCAGCCAGTTGGTACTACTCCTACTGTACTTACTGAGAGACAGCTTCAAACTACATTGACAATCTGTCAGCATTCAATTACCCCCCACCGTCATATGCCATCTGTATTATGGACTAGTACATACACTCCTTATATATCTCTCAAGCACCCATATTTCATTACTCTCCCCGTTATAGAAAATTTTGTTATTTTTTTTATCGATGTTTATAGATTTTAACTTATTTTAATAATTTAATTTTTCATATTATTCTTAAGTATTAAATCTAATATATTTATATTTTATATTCTCAATAAATTTTAGAAGAATAATATTAAGATTTTATACCTAATTTAATTGATTAATTAATTTATATACTTTTTTTTATAGAAAATAATGGAAGTATGATACTCATTATATAGGCAAAGAGATTATTAAGAAGGTAAAGTGCCAGTCGAGTAAAGCGGTGAGAGATGAAACACATCTACAAGTTGAACTTACAGAATATCTTAATACAGATCTAAATAATTTATAATACATATTTTGATTAGTTATTAATTTAAATGTAAAACACTTTTGAAAACGTTAATAAAGAAACAATTTAACTACTAACCCTTTTTTATTGTTAAAATATATTAACGTAATATGATGGTTCCTATAATACTTTATTGAATACTTACTTCCTCTGTCTCTTAATATAAATCGTTTTAAAGAAGTATTTTTGTCTTTTAATATAAGTCGTTTAAGAATTTAAGTAAACATTAATTGCTTAGTTTCTACTAATATTATCTCGAATATTAAATATAACTTTGGTTCTCTCACTATTTTTTACCCAATAAATAATACTATCTTTTTCTAAAATAAAGACAATATAAATAATTAATAGTATTATATTTAATACTATACAATTATTTTTTTAATACTATTTATATATAATTTTAAAATAACTTATATTAAAAGACAAAGAAAGGAGGGACGAGATAGTAGGTCACAAATTATGTTCTTGTATATCCGCCATAATGATCTATCCACTAAACATCACCAAGTAAAACAAGAAACATTAATCACCATTAATATTCTTCGCTAAAAAAAACAGTTAGGGCCATTAAGATCCGTCCGCTCTACCTCTCTCCAAATATAAAAAATAGAGGAGTCGGTCCAATGGTCTCCACATCACATGAATTTAAAAATTAAAACCCCAGGTTTAGTCTGATTTTTTCAACTATATACTTACTAAACACTATCCAAAAACTATAATGTTACGTTTGGATTGGAGTAATGAAGGTGTGAATGAAATAACTTATTCTTATGGAATAAAAAAATTATATTTGGTTGCGATTAGAATGAAAAAAATTGTGTTTAATTTCTTGAGAGAGAGAGATAGCATATGAAATAACTCATTCCAACTAGAATGAAATGAATCATTTCACTTTTCGTTTCATTACTTCAATCCAAACGTATCATAACTGCAAGAGACAAAATCATAGGTCGACCATCTCCTTTTTCCATTTCCAATTCACATCAATTCATTGACATTTTAGACATCTATAGCTCTACCTTACTTCCTCTA
Source organism: Aralia elata (assembly GCA_034770075.1). Taxonomy (NCBI): domain Eukaryota; kingdom Viridiplantae; phylum Streptophyta; class Magnoliopsida; order Apiales; family Araliaceae; genus Aralia; species Aralia elata. The sequence continues at coordinate 107,845,746 of CM068385.1, read as the reverse complement.
TTTCCCTCTCATTCACACCGACCCAGCCTACCCCCATTGTGTATATATATTATATGTCCCAAATTTTTTTCTCTTGTTAATCATGAGTATCTTATCTCTTATCAGCACACCCTATTAGTCTCACCTCATTTTTCAGTAGTGTAATAAAGCAGAAGTATTGTTTTCCATTTTTGAAAAAAATAATAATTATTTACTTTGAATAATTTCTGATATCTAGCGCCTTTATGGAATTGTTAATTTATAGGCAATTCTAGACAGCACATTCTTTGTCCTACACGGAAAAAACAGAAAAAAACGGAAAGCTATTCTATTTTCCTCCATCACTAATTAAGTAGTAATGAGTATATGTTTATTGGAAACTTTAACCGTATTAATAATTGAGAATTTTAGCACCAAAAGGAGATGGATGTTTACTTTTAAGAGTATCATATTTGCTCTACTATCTGTTACTTATTTAACACTAACTCACATTTAATTTATGAATAGAATCTTACTTTAACATACTCGATTCATCCAAAATTATCTTTACTTTTTACTATTTGTACATTTACTAAAAAGTATAATTATTATATCCAATTTGTTACTAAAAGTATAATTATACCCAAAATTACGCGTAATTTGGGGATTAAAAAAATAAATGAATATAATAAACTTGTAATATAACTATTTTAATTGTTTTAAAAAAGAACAAACTTCAATTATTTTGGTGCAAAAAACTCATTTTAAAATAACAGATAATTTGAAATAGAAAGAATATTATATAGGAGAAAACTTAGACACACTTCACAAAACTACTCAGTTAGCTACGAAACGACATAGTAATTACCGTTTTACTAAAACAACAAACTTCCTAATTCAAGTCTACTTTATTATTCCCGCTGCACGCCTGCACTAAGTGACCATCCAAATTCTTCTGCCTTTTTACTTTTCTTATTCTTCTTTAATCGTACTTGCACCTCAAAGTAATTGCTCCGAAAGTTGTCAAGTGGTGCTAATTCTATTTTTTCAATTAATTTTAACATACATGTCTAAGATAAGAGATTACCCATGAATGATGACAAGCTTTAAACCCATATATAATCTGAAACAAGAAATCGAAAAGATGAGAGATGAGATTTGTTGTGAAAGATGAGAAAAATTAAAATAAAAAAAATGAAATTTGGGGGAATATGTTATAGTGATTAAGTCGCGAGTGTGAAAGCATGAATATGATAATTTGGAAGGATATGTTATAGTGCAGCTGGAAGATAAAAGAAGTGAATGAACAAAGTTATAATAATTTAAAAAAAAATCTATGTCATAGTCAGACTAAAAGATAAAAATAAAAGAATAATATCTTTTTATTTTTATTTTTTTAATAAAACGGCAATTATTATGTTAACTAACTCCATAATTTATGAGTTGTGTGTAGTTATGCCCATTATATAGTAAGATAATGTACCATGTATCAAATTCAAGTGGGACTATGATTTTAAATCGACAGTTGCACGCCCTCTATATAGTAAAAATATGTACCATATGATAACGTTATATGTGTGTGTATATATATATATATAACAAATGCATTAATTTAGCAATCCTTTCTCCTTTGGTAAAACAGAATAAAATATCACAAATTTCTATTAAAACTAGAAATAAAAAAAAAATAACAATTAAGAAAAATCAAGGGCGTGTCAGTAGCACAGATGTTTAGATGAACCATGTCCAATATAAATACGTACTCATTTGGTAGCACTAGTGAAGTGAAAACACTGGCTAAAGAGCCAAAAATGAAAGTCCCTGTTCTCGCTCTCTCTCTTCTTCCTCTTCTTTTTCTTCCTTTTCTTCTTCTTCTTTCTTCTAATCTTTTTGTTTTGAAAACCTTTTCTTCATGGGCTCTTGTTGTTGCTGTTTGTTTGTCTGTATATCTGTCCAACATTCTATGGCTAAAACCACAAAGGCTTCGATGGAAGCTTCAAAGGCAAGGCATCAACGGGCCTCGCCCTTCTTTTCTATATGGGAATGTCCCTGAGATGCAGAGGATTCAATCCGCCACCAAGTCCTCTTCTTCTCCTGACTTCATAGCCCATGATTACACTTTTACCCTCTTCCCTTATTTTGAACAATGGAGAAAACAGTACGGTACGTAATTAGTTCATTTACCCATACATTTATGCGGTAGGAGTATATTAATTTACCATCATCTACTTCTCTCATCTCTGTGTTGTTTGTACATAACTTGTTATTTTCCATTGATTTCTACTTTGTTTATGATTAATGAATACGTAGCACCAGTAAGTATCACCGTGTGTGTGTGTGTATATATATATTGATTCTTCTAGCTGATTTGTTCTATAAGCCTAACAAGTTGACCACGATCAGAATTGAAAGTTAATGAGCGAATCAATCCAAAAATACTCTCCCCTGTATAATTTGATTTTTTGAATTTAAGCAACAACAGATTAAATTTTAAATTAATACGAATTTATTTAATTTTAATTGATATAATAATTATAATTACATAATATATAACAAAAATTATTAATCATAGAATTTATTTTATTTTAAAATTTTATAAATTATATTAATTTTAAAATTTAATATACCGTTGTTAGGTCTTAAAAGTCAAATTATGTCTTTAATAAATTTTTGAAACGGAGGAGAAGAGCTTCCACAGCTCATGATTATTCACGTGTGATTTGATATTTGACAGCTTAGCTATGATTAATTCAGTAATTATCACTTTATATCAAACTCTAGGGTGATAAGGTTAGACGAGCGATGGAAAAAAAGTGATTACTAAGTATGTCATTACGGATACAAGAAATTGCCTTTTTTATTATTAGCAGTTGACCTATTCACTAATCACGTGAAAAGGAGGCACTAGAGATAAACACAACTTAACTAAAGATGTTAATACATTTACGGATATAAGGAACTGAATATTTAGTAGTAGACCAGCAGTATAATCTTCTTGATGAAGACAAAAAATTCATTCCGATTTTAGCTAACTAGCTGTGTTCCGGTGCTGGAGTTAAAACTAAAATGTTATATTTAGCGACAGGACACAATTCGTCGCAAATAATTAATTACACAACATAATTCGTTAACATAATTTAAGTACATACGGTTAACCCGTGCCTCCGGCATTACGAATAGCAGGGAGATACCTGGAGTGACTGTGGACAAAAATAAAATCAACTTAACAGAGCACTGTGGTGTCGGAGAGAGATGTGTGAAGAGATCTACGGTGATGCCGGAGAAATAGGTGTCGACCGGAGCGTCGTGATGCCGGAGAGCTGTAGAAATCGACCGAAAGATAGGAAAATGAGAGCGAGTTAATATGTGTTTTGCTGTTAAAGAAGATATAAAGAAGTTAAAGAGGATATAAAGAAGAGTGAGATCTATCCCAAATTTGGACGGTCCTGATGCTTTATTAGACTGAGCGGAAATTTTATTTTTTCAAAAACACTTGTGTTTTGTTATATAGATTGATTAACTAAACGATAACAGTGTGAGGATGAATTGTAGTTTCCTCTTGATGATTTAAGTATATTCTTAGAATGTAGTAACGTAATATTTAATCTTCAATGATTGAGGGGGTACTAACAGCACATCAGTTGCACAAATGTCCAAACTCACTATATTAAACAGACAGATGCTTGGATTAGATTGATTTAGATTTGTGAGCAATCAATGGTTTTGTTTAATATTACTTGATTCTTCCATATCCTTTTACGGCATATGCTGTCTTGTCGTTAATACTATAATTCTAGTCTAAATATTTTAAAACTGTAAGAAGAATCTAATACATCATCTTGAATGCCATATTTTTATCACTTTCATCACATGTGACAGTTTTTCTGGTTTAATTACTGAAAAATATTGGTTTGGGGCAACTGCTTGGTTGGGTTTGGATGCACAGGCCAAATATATACATATTCAACAGGGAACAAGCAACATTTGTACGTGAATCATCCGGAGCTAGTGAAGGAAATGAACCAGTGCATCACCTTTGGTTTAGGCAAGCCCTCTTATATCACCAAGAGACTTGCCCCTCTACTTGGGAATGGCATTTTAAGGTCAAATGGTCATTTTTGGGCACAGCAGAGGAAAATTGTGGCCCCCGAGTTCTTTATGGACAAGGTCAAGGTAGGTTATACTTTAGGTGACATAATCATAATTCACTGCTTTTTCTTGGAAAACTTTTCTTGATTTCGAATTAATGAAACCCTAGATTTTCTGTGATTCTGTTTTTGTCTTGGTAACATAGAAGCATAAACACGTTTTCTTATCATGGGTGTTTTGTTCTGTTTTGCTGCTTCAAATGAAGCAGAACAAAACAGAAAATAAACATATTTTTGGCTTTTGTCTTCTTTTTCTTTCTTTTTTTTTAAAAAATTAAAAAAATAAATAAATAATATGACTTTGAAGGTCAGATCTGAGGGAGCCTTGATTAATTGACAGGGAATGATGGGTCTGATGGTAGAGTCAGCACAACCACTAGTGAGGAAATGGGAGGCCTGCATTGAAGCCCAAGGGGGAAGTATGGCAGAGATAAGAGTTGAAGAGGATTTGAGAAGTGTCTCTGCAGATGTGATCTCAAGAGCATGCTTTGGAAGCTCCTATTTCAAAGGCAAACAGATCTTCTCCAAGCTCAGGACCCTTCAACAAGCCATATCCATTGGAAGTTTACTTTTTGGTCTACCATCATTTGGGTAAATTAATCCATATCTTCCCTTGAATATTCATGTCACACATCAAATTGTTACATTGTAAGAGTACTTTTTTTTTTTACTAGCCGTTTCCACACATAGGCTAGAGTTGCATTTCGTTTTTTCTACATACTGATACAACCATGTGCTGCAGATTTCTTGCAACTAGGCAACAAAAAGAGATAAGGGGATTGGAAAAGGAGGTGGAATCATTGATATGGGAAGCAGTGAAAGAACGCGAAAGAGAATGTCTAGAGGCATCGTCGTTATCTGAGAAGGATCTATTGCAGATGATACTAGAGGAGGCCATCAATGATGTATATGTGGGCAAGGAGTCATCCAAACAGTTCATTGTTGATAATTGCAAGAACATATATTTCGCTGGCCACGAGTCCACTGCCACTGCCGCTTCATGGTGCTTAATGCTTCTGGCTTTACATCCAGAGTGGCAAGCTCGTATACGCGAGGAGACTTTAGAAATTTGCCAGAATTGCACGCTAGATTCAGATTCACTCCCCAAAATGAAAACGGTAAAAATAATTTTGAAAATTATGTCATGTTCATTACAAGTCGAGTCAAAAGAAAAAAAATAAAAATTAAGGTGATGTACTTTCTGATTAATTAGGTAAATATGGTGATTCAAGAAGTGCTGCGCTTATATCCACCAGCAGCATTTGTGTCAAGGGAAGCACTAGAAGAGACTCAAATTGGACGTATAACTGTCCCAAAAGGCGTTTGCATATGGACTCTGATCCCTACACTGCATCGTGATCCAGATATTTGGGGAGCAGACGCGAATGAGTTCAAGCCGGAGAGATTTAGTAATGGTGTGTCAAATGCATGCAAAGTTCCCCAGGCTTACGTTCCGTTCGGACTAGGTCCTAGGCTGTGCTTAGGCAAAAACTTTGCCATGGTTCAACTCAAAGTTGTCATCTCGGTTATCATCTCCAACTTCACATTTTCATTGTCTCCAACTTATCAGCACTCTCCTGCTTATAGAATGATTGTAGAACCTGGGCATGGTGTATCTATCCGCATTCAAAGATCTAAACAAGCTTCACATTAACTGTTTGGAAAATTGTACAAATTCAGCCACATAATCTCTCGATCTTTTTCTCCAAACTGAATTATACAATTTAATTTAACACATTTTACTGCTCAGCCACATTTCTTCTTGCTCTTTTCTTCTACTCGTTTTATATATATGATTGATTATAAATGAGCATATATGCATGCAACTTAGAACTGCAGTGTGTGTATATATATATCTATATAACAAAATACAACTTATTTTGAAATTCTCGCTCATTCTAATAAATCATTTGGGCCGTCCAAAATTTGGGATAAATCTGGCCCTTCTTTATATTTCTGCCCTCCTTTCCCTTTCTTCTTCCCTCCTTTCGTCTACTTGGCCTCCCTCTTTCTTTCCCGTCCCCTTTCTTCGTAGTGCTGGAGGCACGGGCGAAGTGCTAGTATATAACAAAATACAAATGATTTTGAATTTCTCGCTCATCTAATAAATCATCTGAGCCATCCAAAATTTGGCATAAATCTGACCGTTCATTATTTCCTTCTCTTCTTCTACCTTTTTCTTTCTCTCCAAACCTTATCCCCAATACCTTCTTCTTCTGTCTTTTTCTTTCTCTCCAAAAAATTTTTTCCTACCGGAGCCACATGCTACCGTTAGTATATATATATATATGGAATTAATAAACCTGATTTTTTAATTTTTTTATAGATATTTTTAATTCAGAGGACAGATGACTACCAAATTTACAATCGAGTTACTCTGCAACAATCAGCTATTGTATTTTGGAAAGGAAGACTACAAAAAAACGTCTGAAATCTAGCTTAAATTATACATAATCATTGGAGTTACTTATTCTCTCTCAATTTTGTTTTCTTTTTTATTTGTATTTATAAATTTGTGTACTGGGTGAAAATTTTACTCCCTCCATCCCAAATTAATTGCTTTTCTAGGACTTTTTTAAGTCAAATTGACTATTTTTAAAATTAATAATTAAGCATATATAAATATATTTCTAAAATTATAAAAATTAAAATTAGTAATAAATTATATATACTTTCTTTTGGTTATAATATCTTTACCTATATGTTACCAAAAATAGTAAAAAGATTAGTTTTATAAATAGTCAATTTGACTTTAAAAAGTCCTAGAAATGCAATTAATTTGGGACGGAGGGAATAATATGTTTCCACATATTAAATATATGATAAAAAAATGTTATTAACATTCTATGGGTGTATTTTTAAAATTTTATCAAATGTTAAGGACATGACTTTTTGAAGTCAACTTGAAACAATTTTAAATTTAAAACAATGTGAATTTATTTAATTTTAAACAATGCAAAAATAAAATTGTAAAAATCATAAACTATTTAATTAATTATTACTACTATTACAAAATTTATTGTTTAAGGTTTTCAAAAGTTAAAAACAAATCACATCAATTTTAAAATTAAAAATATCTCAAATAACTTTAAAAAGTGAATAGTGACATTATATTTTAAAGAAAGAGAGTAAAAGATTAGAAAATTAATTTGAAATAATATGAGAAAACAAACAACTCAAAATCATTTACTTTTAAATTTATTTATTTTTTGAAACAAATCAAACATTCAATAAAAAAAATTCCAAAGGCAAGTAATTAATTATTTAGCGAATGAAGAGATATAATCATAGATTTGGATAAGACGATTCAGAAGAATCAAAACCATGGACGAAGGCACTTCCTCTTTTGTGGCCTACTAGGAAAAAAAATTGAGAAAAGGGAGAGAAAGATGGCGGTTTCCGGTGGAGTTCATGGTGGTTATTTTCCCTCCAAATTTGAGAAGTTATCAGCCAAATTGAGCAGCCAAAACAGAGCGGCAAAACAATCACCTCCACCAATATTCATATCCACTGATCCAGCCCATGTAAACCCTCTCCACTTGAGAGACCTGTACAGCCTCTGCAACCATTCCGCCCACCGTTTTCCCAATCGCGATTCCAACGGCCTGGTCGAGCCTGTCGAGGTTAACAAGCTCCGCATTGCTATCTCCCACAGCTCCGCCGTCGTCTCCGTCTTCACAAAACCCGATTTTGATTATAATCCACCGCCGGAGTCGGAAATTTCAAATCTGATTGGAATTGGTGGAGATTGGATTCAGAGGCTGATGCCCCTGTCGCCGGCCAACGGCCTGTTGGTGGGTTTTGGCCGTGCGGTTTCAGATGCTGGTCTGACTGCTTCAATCTACGATGTCATGGTAATTTTTTAAATGCTTGTAGTTTAACTTATTTTAAAAGGTACCCATATTTTGATTGTTTTGATTACACATTTTGGATTCTAAACTCCATTTATTTTTAGAAAAATTATTTGACTTTTCAATCCAATTTGTATGTTGCAATTTGGGTATATTTATGTAATTTGTTGCAGTGCTTTCCAGGTTATCCCTACGTTGCAAGGTAGAGGGATTGGTCGGATGATAGTTCGAAGAATAATAAGGTTTGTTGAAGATTCATTTTGCTTCTAACTTTTAGTCCAAATTCAATTTGAATAATTTACTTTACAAATTTTTATTATGCTAGAGAGTTTGATCATTGATGACATGACATTTTCCTTATAAGAATTGTGATGCCTATTGCAGTTTTTGGCATTTTTAAGTCTAATGTTTGTTATTGGATTACTGGTGACTTTCATGAACTGTTCTGGTATCTAGGATGTACTAGTATGCATTATTACAAACTGTAATCTACTAATCTAAATATAGTTTAGGATTGGTAATTTATGTTTACCTTTCCCAGGATAATTGTTCTTCCTTTTTTAAAAGATAAGTTCCCAGGTTCGTTGTTCATGCTCTCAACTTCTGAGTTTTATGTCTAACATTTCTGTTTTCGTTAGCAGAATGCTTACTAACAGAGGCATATATGATATTGCAGCCCTTTGCCATGGAGAAGAGAGGTAAATCTCCTAATTTTGATTGGCCATTGTCTAATTGTCAATACTCTGCTTACTTTTATTTATTTTTCATGATAGTACTTGGTTTTGCATTCAATTTCAATACTTTCCACGAACCCTAAGATGTACCAGTGTTCGCAATTTTACAGGCACTTGAATAGTCACTAAAGCCTACAAATGCAATAAGTTTTACAAACTAAGAAAATTACGCTTGTTTTTAGTTTGTGATAAAGTGCAAGGGTGGATGTGAATGCATTCAAGCATGTTTTCTTTAGTCATGTCATAAAAGACCTTAAATTGTTAATATAATGAAACTTGTTGCATGGTTGTGATGGTTCAGTATTGAGAAGCTACTGCCTGCATTCAGATCTCTTGTGAGTGCCCTTTCAATAAGGAGGAACCATTTCTGATCATTACAGCAGCTTTCTCAATTTATTTCTCATTTTTGTATACTCTGCGTGTATTGGGTTGACATCCCCTTTTGAGGCAATATATGCACGATTACTTATGAAAGAAATAAATAAAAATAAAAAATCTCATTTTTATAGTTGAATGGCCGAAATGATCTTAGTATGTGAATGTGGTCACCGAGTCAGGATGATCAAAGGCAATAACTCGATCAGACCATGCGTGTCATATAGAAAGTGATAATAAAATCAACTTATACATCAATTTCTAATAACTTTACGCATAGCCATGAATAACTTTCCGGGGAATTGTGATTATGATCCTCAGGCTATTCTTTAAAGCATGCGGATTTGGAAATGACATACTGGAATCTACCACAATGATGTACACCAGAACCGGTTCTAATTCTCAGTGTGGCCAGATGATTCAACGTGCTGGTAGAAAGTTACTGTTAGTGCCACCACTGCGGGAACCCTTTCAATCATGATATGAACATGTTTTCAGATGGTGCATTATTCAGCTGAAGTTTGTAAATGCAAACACAAGGATCTCTCTGGAGCTTTGGGGGAAAAAGTCCTTCAATTTTGATGTTCATTTCGATATCCAAAATCCAAAATACATTTAAGAAGAGAAGAGACTAGGGAAGAAAAAAAGCAGATGCTTTGAGTGTGGATAAGGCTGAACAGTTATCAAACCTTTGTGTTTAAATAAGTATGTTGAATTTAAGAACAGAGTCCGTGCCCTGTATTTGTAGTTATTCGTCTTTTAATGGACCATTTAGTCATTGTGTTCATACTGTTACCTTTTGACTATTACTCAGATTCCTGACCCCCTTTACAACTCACTTGGAAGGAAAAGAAATGAAGATTATTCCTACAGTGCTAAGGTAATTTGAAAATTCCTTGACATCAAAGTAAAGTAGCCTTCTGAATGATGCAAAACAGCTTCACTTTTTATCCCCAAATAACTTTATCAAAACACGGAAACAAAGTTTTGTCTTCTCCTGTTCCTTTCAACACCTAAAACTTTCTGTAATGGGGAAAATCTGGGTTGAAATCTGCTTCATTTCCGCAAGGGGACTCCGGCGAACCTCAGCTCTGTGGAAGCTCCAATGGTTTGCTGTTGGATGGATCGATCCAAACAATAAATACTGTACAAAGATTGATGCTTCGGGGAATGCAAATCCAGTTTGGAAGACTAAGTTCTCAAAATTAGTTGATAGCTCGGAACCAAACTTCAACGATATGGCCCTTCATGTTGAAGTTTACAGTAGGGAACCCATCTTCCTCAGAGAGAGGCTCCAGGGAACAGCAACTGTTGTTCTGAAAGAATTTCTGGACAAGTTTGTCAAGACTTCAGAGGTCTCCAAGCCAGTTGACGAAGTAGGGAGCTTTCAGTTGCGGAAAAGGAATTCCAATAAGCCTCAAGGATTTGTTGATATATCAGTCCGAATCTCAGAGGAAAAGGAAGAGCCAAGTTCTTACCCAGGTACCTAAGATATGAACTCCAAATTTAAATCTACCAGTTTTCAGTGCTTTACCTTGCTAATGTTCTGCTTTGTTTCATGATTTATTTTTCGTTTTGGTTGATTGCACTCTGTTTTAAACCGAAGTATATTTGTAGTAATTGATTTCGGCGTGCACGCTGTCTAATTTTGCAGGTAATGAGGAAGGATTTAAACTCTATGATCATAAAAATGACCCTAACTTGGCTTATCCATATGGACCAGCACAAGCTTACCCACCAAAGTTGCCTTTGGCCCGGTTTCAGCAGGCAGAAAATCATTCACAGGGAAATTTTCCTTATTCCCATCCGACGCCATTCCCTACACAGTATTCCAACTCTTCTGTAGGTGGACCAAGCTACCCATCAGCAGCAGGACCCAGCTATCAACCACCGCGGACTCCACCACCACCACCACCTTCCAATGTTGGTTATATTTCCACTTTTCTTCCGAGAACGAATAATGGGCCACCTAGTTACATAAACATGCCATCATCTGGAGCTGCTCCTGGACGAAACGGGGTGCCTGGTTTTGGAATGGGATTGGGTGCTGGAGCATTAGCAGCTGGTGCTGTGATATTTGGGGATGATTTTATGTCAGGATATGATTTTCCCGGGGGCTTGCCGGATGTTAGTTTGAACCTATCAACTGATCCTCCTTTCTGAGAAGTATATGATTTTATGCAAGTGTTGTGTTATTTGATTAAATAATTCATTACAATAAATTTATGGAAAGAATTTCACCTACACTGCAAAACCAGATAAGATACTTTCCTAGTTTCCTGTCAGTCAATATACTGAGTGCTTATTCTGTAGAATTTCTCCTCTCTTGGCTTTTGAAACAAATAGATCTAGCCATTCTCTAACTCTTGCCGGCATATCCTCTCGATCTAGTTTTAAGATGCACCAAGGTAATAATACATTTTAAAATTTTGTTTAATTTCAAATGTGAAAGATTATACAAATAAATTAAAATAGAAAATTATTATTGATATTTTAGAATTCCATTTAAGACATTTACAAACTCAAAAATTTTACATGATTCATTTAAAATTACGAAACATTAACATTTATAATTTCAGCAGTATTAATTTTTTGATAATTTAAAATATTTATTATTGTATTGACAAAAATTAAATAAATTTATACTAATTTTAAAGTTAAAACATTTAAAATAACAAAAAAAATTCAACAATAATTTTATATTTTAAAACAGAAGAATACAACTTTGAATGCATCATTTGTATACTTAATATTAGTATATAAAAAAAAATTACTCCATCTATCCCATAAGAATGTCTCAAATACAGTAAATTTATTTTCAGTTTTAACATTCGTTCTTTCTTATGATTACTGAATCCTACCTAAACACGCTGCTAAACTATTACACTTCCCAAAATAAAAATAAAAATAAAAAAATAAAAAATAAATAATAACTATATTTCATGAGAAAATGAGACCGAGGAAGAATAATTGAGTAATAAGCCGACAAACAGTAAGCTTAAGCCGAGCTGAAATAAGTGGGAGTATTTTCTTTCTTCCGGCTAGTTTCGATATTATCGAGGATTAATTAATTATAGTAACTAAAAAAACTAGTCCGAGCCTACCAAAACGAGAAATTGATCACCGGCTGCTGACTAACCGAATCCCACCTTCTCAGAACAGTAGAGAACGTCCCAAGAATCACACTTCTATCTGTCTCTCTTCTAAATTTCAAATTCATCCATGGAAGCTTTACTCTGCAGGAAACTTGGGGACCCAACAGAGCCTCCAAATTCATCTGAAAACTCGGCACTCTCTATCTCAACATCTCACCCAATCCCTCAATTGGATTCACCCACTTCCGTCAGAGTTCGAGTCAAAGCCACCAGCTTGAACTTCGCTAATTACCTCCAAATTCTGGGCAAGTATCAAGAAAAGTTCGCATTACCATTTGTACCAGGCTCCGATTTCTCCGGCATCGTCGAATCGATCGGACCCAACGTTACCAAATTCAAGGTCGGCGCTCCTGTTTGTGGTTTCGTCTCCGTCGGTTCCTTTGCTCAATTCATCGTCGCCGATGAGAATGATTTGTGAGTTAATATATACAGATACATAGATATGGATACCTTTTTACTGCTACCTCCTTCACGAAATATATCAAGTTTGAAAATCAAAATTTAGGAGAAGTTTGACCTTAACACAATGATTATACTGAATTTGGTACCTTAGATTTTGAAAGAGGAGTATCAGTATTCTACGCCCTATAAAGCAAATTTAGATTCTCAAATTTTGAGGCAAAGGCTGTGGGAGTACATAGTATCAGTTAAAGTAAGTCTGATTTTAGCATGATAAATCGTTGATTACTCGATTTTGTGATTAGACTCTTATTTTGGGATGTCACATAAAGCAAACTTGGATTTTCCCAAAAGGAGTAAGCTTTATGTTTGGGATTGCTTAAAAAATGTGATTATATTAGTACTTTTGATTGTAATCAGTTTAAAAAAATTAGTTTGTGCTCGGTAAATAAAAAGCACTTAAATTAGTAATAAGGGAAAAATGTTTGGTAAAAAAATTTGTTAATCACTTATTTCACTTCACGTGTAAATTACTAAAAAGGAATGTTTTGAAAAATAAATATAGGTAATGGCTGGAATTATTAAAATAAATAGGGATAGATTAGTAATATACTCGGTCAATAATTAGAAGCTCCAAATTAGAGCTTATGATTATTTCCATAAAAAGTGATTATAAGCAGTTTTAAAATCAGCTTAGCAAACACTCTTTGCTTCTTAAAATTGATTATAAGCAGGTTTGATTGCTTATAAGCGATCCCAAACACCCGCATCCCAAAGAGTACTTTATCTGCAATTTTTATTGCAACTGGTACTCTTTTTTATGGATTTAGGGAGTGTATGGCTGATCTACAGTTGCAAAAATTTAGTTATTTTGAGGCACATAAGAGTTAACCCTATTAATTTGACCAGTGTAAGCTTGAGTGAGAGAATTTCAGATTTTTAGCAGTTGTATATTAGTATTATCTTTACTCTCGTTGTGCTGCCTAACAATGTAGAGCATGCTTATAGTGGTGAGGTGTAAATCCTACATCCGTTGCATTATAGGTCTCATTTAGTAATACATAAAAGAAACCAGTTACAGTGTGCTATTTATTTGGTCAGGGATTTAAATTAGAAAAGGACTGATGGAGATGTTGGTATGGTTGCCTCACTGCTTACAAAGACATGTGTGACTGTCCACGTCTGTCGTCTGTGGGATTATCATATTTACTCCTGTGAAAATATAGTTTTATAACTTTTATATTCTTCGCCTCTTCGGTTTTGTTTTTGAGAGTTTAATGTTTAATTTTACTTCTTACTGTGGGTTGCATATTTGTATTTTCTGTCTCTATTTATATATATGTTTGAGTCTTTGACATGTGTTGAGGACTTGTAGGTTTCGAGTACCTGATGGATGTGATCTACTTGCTGCTGGTGCACTTCCAGTTGCATATGGAACATCGCATTTAGCGCTAGTTCATAGAGCTCAATTGAGTTCTGGTCAGGTACAAGTCCCCCTGTGCTGCTTGTACATGACAATATGGCCAACACTACATGCATCTATTTTTTTATATCGGACTTATTTGTGGGATCATTTTTATGTTGGCGATGATGACGTTGTAGGTATTGCTCGTTCTCGGGGCAGCAGGAGGTGTTGGGGTTGCAGCTGTACAAATTGGAAAGGTTTGTGGCGCCATTGTTATCGCGGTTGCTAGGTACTGGGTTACTTTTTGAAAGAAGCTTTATAGCCTTTGCAACACCCTTAATGGGACGCATACGCGCCAGATTTTGTAGTTGTAATCACATGTTTGAATTTTCAGGGGTGCTGAAAAAGTGCAACTTTTGAAGTCGATGGGTGTTGATCATGTTGTGGACTTGAGCAAAGGGAATATAAGTGAAAGTGTCAAGGGATTCCTAAAGGCGAAAAAGCTCCGAGGGGTTGACGTTTTGTATGATCCAGTTGGAGGTAAGCTGACAAAAGAGTCAATGAAGCTCTTAAACTGGGGAGCACACATCTTGGTCATTGGGTTTGCAAGTGGAGAGGTTCCTGTCATCCCTGCAAACATTGCCCTAGTTAAGGTACTACTCATGAATACTTCATTTCCCGTACGATCAAACACCAAATTTCAGTGATATTGTCACTAGGAAATACCATTTTTGTGCCACACTAGAGTTTTGCTGAACACCTGTCACATTCCTTATGGAATTGGTAGTTGAACTTTAGTTAGTTGTCTTGGGATCACCGAAGTTGTTTACAATGAGATACATTTGACAGGTCTTTCTATATGCATTTTATATAGGCATACTAACTCTTAGATGCATTGTATATACAATATCATGGAATCTACAGTCAAGCCATCCATGTTATTTTATGTTTCTTTCAGTTTGTTCCCTGCCAAGATATGTGAAGTTTAGAATGCATCCTAGAAATTTTGTTTACAACATAGATCACATACCCGCACGCTACAGCAGTACATAATTGATCGTACAAGGTTATTGGTTTTAGTGTGGTGCTTGGATGCATGAGTCTTTTAGTACTGTTTTTTAAAGAGCTATGTTCGTAGATTTGACCTGAAAGTTGACTTGACCTCTTAGAATCTCTTGCCTTGTGAGACCAAAATTGAATAGAACATGTAAAGAGTATTAGAAAAAGTATTATGTAACATAATGTCAAGCCAAATAATAATTGTGATATTATTCGGTGAATAAAATTTCAAAATTTTAATGAATTAGATTTTTGGTGGACATTAGTATATTGGTTTCCAAGGTTTCACCATTACAAGTAGGTCGGGCCTTTTAAATATTTCGCTTGAAACTATGTATGAGTTATTACACTTTCGCTTGCGCACACAAACACACATAATATGAATATCTTTTGCACTTGGCCTTTGATGAATAATCATTTGTGCATTTTTGTTCTGTCTGTACTGCCTGTTATGCATGATTAATTAATTAGTTCCGTTTTTTCAGAATTGGACAATCCATGGACTCTACTGGGGAAGCTATAAAGTAAACCGACCAGGTGTACTGGAAGATTCTTTGAAGCAGCTACTCTCATGGTTGGAAAAGGGCTTACTCACTATCCACATTTCTCATACATTCAACCTGCCACAGGTTACAAGCTCTTTGCTTCTTCCCTTCTGTTGTTGGTCAAACAGCTTTTTGGCAATTGCAGCCCCCTATTTCCATATGCTATTTTAGCCAGAATTTTAATTCGCCTAGGATATGTTTGGTGTGCATTATTGTTGCTTTTATTTTTGTTCCATTGAATTGTGAAAACTGATCTACAATTATTTGCTTTTGGCAGGCCAACCTTGCCTTTGCTGCTATTAGGGATAGGAAGGCAATTGGAAAGGTGATGATTGCTTTTGATGATCTGAAAAATGCCCAGTCTAAGCTTTAACATGTTCAGATTACAAATGGAATTGGGTGGAAAGGGTCTTCCACGTTAATTGAATGTTGCCATGTACCAACATTAGATGCCATCTTGTGACTCTAGATTAAAAAGTAGCTGTAACTAAGGCATCATCTTCCAAAATAATATAAATAAGGCTACGATCGCATCTTTGATTGTGTTTATAGAGTTGGTTTTTAGTAGACCCTGAAGAATACAGGGTATTGGGTTTTTTTTTTATAGGTGACTGGTATATTTTGTATAAATAAACCATTTTATGGAGTTGATACTTTATTCTCTCTATATTTCATGTTGTTGCTCTTTTCAAAATTACAGTGAGTAGTTGATGAGAAGCATTCAGCATCCCGTGGAAAATTTGAACAACTATGTCATGGCTCCATTCCTGGGGTATTTCAAATTAAAATTTATTCCTGGAGACATGTATTATACAGTGATATGTAATAATAGATTTTATCTGTTTACAAAAATTCTATGCGGACATAATAATTTATGAAATTGTAAAGAGTTCATGTCTATTATCATATCCGCATAGAAGATCATAGAAGAGTTCTCTTTATGATCCAAACGTTAAGTTGTCTGTCATTAAAGTACTCGGGTCATAATTTCAAAGTTAAAGTTGCTATCAGATGTGCATGATGTTTTTATACAATTTACAATAAATCTAGTGATCCCCTCTTATTGCAAGGGATTACTAATTTACTACCACTCCAATTCTGGCACGAATGGTATACTATATACTAAACTATTTATTTTGTACCATATACACACATACATACATACATACATACATACATACATACATACATACATACATACATTATAAGTTAGACATGTGCTTGGCTAGTCATAAAGCCAAGAATCAAGAGTGCAAAAAATTAAAATGTAGAAATTCATTAAATATAGGGACGTTACCTCTCCGGCACAACATCATACTGCCTTGGTTGAACACAAGGTAAAACTATTAACATGACTTGCACACTCGAGCCGAGTACAGAGAAGCTGAGGATAGCTATGGCTATCAGATTAGATAATTGTTTTTTTTTTTTTTTATTGGTCAATTTCAGTGGGCTGAGAAGAAGTGAAAGAAGACAATAACATGACGACAAAGAATACACAGAGAAGTTGTCCAAGGCTACCCTAAAACAAGAAATGCAAAGTTGGTGATTGAATTCCTCATACTTGGGGGCAACTCTCTCAACCAAAAATCCCTTTATAATTGAAGCACTCTCTCCTCCCATCACACACGCAGACAAAAATAATAAATTCCATGGAGGCCTTACTCTGCAGAAAAATTGGGGACCCGACAGAGCCTCCAAATTCATCACAAAACTCGGCACTCTCTCTCTCAAAATCTCACCCAATCCCTCAGTTGGATTTACCCACTTCCGTCAGAGTTCGAGTCAAAGCCACCAGCTTGAACTTTGCCACTTACCTCCAAGTTCTGGGCAAGTATCAAGAAAAGTACCCATTACCATTTGTACTAGGCTCCGATTACTCCGGCACCGTCGAATCCATCGGACCCAATGTCACCAAATTCAAAGTGGGTGATCCTGTTTGTGCTTCTGCAACTGTCGGTTCTTTTGCCCAATTCATCGTTGCTGATGAGAGCGATTTGTGAGTCGATATATGCACATATTCATGTATTACGTTTTTTGCTGCCACCCATAATACCGATATAGATAGAGTTTAGAAAGCAGAGCAGAGGAGCATCTAATCAGTATCTGGAAAAAATGAAGAAGCAAGAGTTGAAAACTTACAAAAAGTAAATTTTACTTTAAAGTAATCAACCTCTAATATCAAAAAGTTCTCCAACTTATTTGAATATAATGAGATTTGATTACATGATTTTGTAACTGGAATCTTATTTTAGGATGTCGCAAATAATGGATTATCCCTGTTAACGGTGAATTTTGGTATAGTTGGGTCAACTAGACCAGCGAGAGAGAGAGTCAAAAAATATCCTTGAAAGCCAGAGCTGTCTCCGGTATAAGAGCAAGTATCGGAATAAGAAAGAAAATAAATGAAAGGAGGGTCAACGGGTTTAAAGCTTAAACTCACCTTCATGGGCTCTTCGGTATTTATGGGTACCTGCTGGGTCTTTCATGTGTATTGAGCTCCTCCAGTGATGACATGTCATCTTTCTATTGGTTAGGAGCACAAACTCACACATGTAAGGGGTGTCCTTGCTTGGAGAGGAGGTAAGCAACTACCCTAACAACCTTCTAAAAGGCTGATAGGGACGTGAGCATACTTTGGCATTGTATTTGCAGGACTGACACGAGCTTAGTCCTGAAGAGTTGTGAATGTAAGGTTGGAAAATGGGGTCGCCATGCCTCCTGATGGCTCTTAACCGGAGCTCGGAGCCGTCTTCGCCTGGCGAGGGGCTCCTTAGATGGGGCCGTAAGTCTCATCCGGACCCCAAGACAATCTTTTCCAATACTAATATAACCTAACAATCCCAAACGAAGTGTGTGTTTATTCTGTTGTTGCAAGAATTTTAGTTGAAGATCATAAGAATGACCTAGTAATATGACCAAAAAATGCAAGCTCGAGTAATTTGAAATTAGTTTCAGTATTATCTTTACTTGGTGCACCCTAACAATGTAGAGCATACTAACAGAGGTGTGAAGCCGGACATCAGTTGTGTAATATGTCTCTTGTAAGAATACACCTATGAAACCAGTTAAAGTGTGCTACTGATTTGATCAGGCGTTTAACTAGAAATTAGTTAATTAGTTGTGTTTTTGTGTGTGTGAAGGCACGTCTTGTGGTTGTATCTTATACTCCTACGAAATTATGGTCATATAATTCTTCTTAAAAGATACTTGGTTCATATATTCACGAGTTTTCTGTCTATACTTCTAACTGTAATTTGCAATTGGATATATGATTGACTTGTGACGGGAACTTACAGGTTTCTAGTACCTGATGGATGTGATCTAGTTGATGCTGCTGCACTTCCACTTGCATATGGAACATCGTATTCTTCCCTGGTTCATAGAGCTCATTTGAGTTCTGGTCAGGTACTAGTCCCCCTCCCCAGCTTGTACATGGCAATATGGCAACTCTATACGCCTTCTTTAAAAAAATCAGAATTATATATTTGATCATTTTTGTTAGGGGACTATAAAATTGTAGGTATTGCTTGTTCTTGGCGCAGCAGGAGGGGTTGGGGTTGCAGCTGTACAAATTGGAAAGATTTGTGGCACTACTGTTATTGCAGTTGCTAGGTACTGGTTTAGTTCTACAACGAAGCTTTATAGCCTTTGCAACACCGTTAATGGGACTGATGCATGCCAGATCTTGTAGTTGCGTAATCACATGTTTGAATTTTCAGGGGGCTGAAAAAGTGCATCTTTTGAAGTCATTGGGCGCTGATCATGTTGTTGACTTGAGCGAAGAGAATGTAACCGACAGTATTAAGGGATTCCTAAAGACGAGAAAGCTCAAAGGGGTTGACGTTTTGTATGATCCAGTTGGAGGCAAGCTGACAAAAGAATCAATGAAACTCTTGAAGTGGGGAGCACAAATTTTGGTCATTGGGTTTGCGAGTGGAGAGATTCCTATCATCCCTGCAAATATTGCCCTAGTTAAGGTACAACTCATGAATATTTCATTCTTCCATCCGATGTTCTTTTAGATACGGGTCTAAGTTGATTGGCCTATTAACGTCGAATTTCAATGATTTGGTCACTAGGCAATACCATCAAAGTTACTACAGTTTTGTTGAACACCAGTCATGTTCCTTATCAAATGGAAAATTGAAATTTAGGTTGTCACACAAGGTGATTAGTATTCGTGTACTCCTCGGATGCATGAGTCTGTTAGTACTGGTTTTAAAAGAGATGTGTTCATAGATTCAACCCCAAATTTAACCTGTTAGAGATGCAGGCTCTGACTGCAGATGAGGAGGTCTGTTTGAATGACTTCCAGTGTTGCATCAAAATTTAATAAAACACAGAGATGGCGTTAGGAAAAAAATAGAAAAAAGGAAAAGTAAACTTATGTTGCACAAGCAGATGCAGATTTAAATTATCATATGGATAAACTGTTCCCTAAGAATAACCTAAAGATGATTTAACTTCCTTCTAGAGCAGTTGGATCCCTGTTTTCACCACTACGAGTAATTCTGGCTTGATTTTTAAATTACATCAGTTGTACACTAGCACATCTGCGTACTTGCACGCTTACACACACACACACACACACACACACAATATTTAGATGTTTTGCGCTCAACTTTTTTTGAATAATCTTTGTATTAATTTCTGCTGTTTTTCAGAATTGGACAATTCATGGATTCTACTGGGGACACTATGACAAAATCCGACCAGGTGCACTTGAAGATTCTGTGAAGGAGCTACTGTCCTGGTCGGCAAAGGGCTTAATCACCATTCCCATTTCTCATACTTACAGCCTGTCACAGGTTACAAGCTCTTCACTTTTTTACTTTCTCTTCTTATTAATGAATAATCTCTTTGCCAATCCCTATATCCGTAAGCTCTTTTAGCTGGATTCTAGATTCACCATATAGTGCTGCTCTTGTTCTGGAATAACATTATTATGGACACACTAGGTAAAATCTAAAACAAAGGGAAAATCTTTGGGGATGAATCGAACTGTCAAGCTCCTTTTCATCAAACAATCCCCAGAGATAATGAACACAAAACATAACCAATGAAGTAAATATAAATTACAGTATTCTACTTGAGCATTTGCCATGGCAAGCCTATATATAAGCCTGAGATTGTCAGCTTGGATCAGGGTATTGATCCTTCCAAGGTGAATTATTATGTATATTTCAGGTGCAAATGGCATCGCTCTTCTCTTGTACAGTTAAACATATTTCCTAGTCATTGCATCATTCATAGGGGATGCAGCTTGCAAAATTTAGTCTATCTGAGTTTGGTTCTGAACTGGCTTATAATTGATATATAAGAGCTCTTTGGGATATGTGATGCTCATATGCCTCAGTTTTGATCCCTAGGACCGTTGATATGATATGAATTTGCTTTTGACTTTTAGTAGTTGCAATCAGCCAGTATTTTTTACCAATAAATTCCATATCATCACATGAAATGTTTGGTGTGCCTGATTGTTGTCTTTAATCCAATTAAAGAGTGAAAACCAATATACATTCATTTGCTGTTGACAGGCGAACCTTGCCTTTGCTGCTATTAGGGACAGGAAGGCAACTGGAAAGGTTATGATTGTTTTTGATGATCTGAAAACTGTCGAATCTAAGCTGTAATCTGCAGACTATTAGAATGCTACCACTCACCAACACTCGTGGCATTTTGTGACTTTTTTTTTTATTCTCTTTCTTCCTTTTTCAATTTACAATAAAGGCATTGAGCACCCAGTTCAGTTTCTATATGATGTGTAGGATGTATATTATGCCTTGTTGGAAGAATCTGACGAACCTCCAAGGATAAGGGATTTTCCAGCTCTGATAATGCATATATACATACATGATATAATCAGTAGAATCAAGAGAGATTGATGAACTCAAAAGACGCAGCTTTGTTTCAAGGTATCGAGATGTGAATTATATGCCCTCACACATTGTTGATGATGTGAATTTAATGTGCGATTATTTTGATTATAAAACAAAATATTATAAAAACATCTGGGGCTTCCACAATTTAAAATAAATACATCACAAGTGTTTTGACGTGAATGATTTTTCATCAAGAAAACCAAAGCAACTAAAGTCAATTTACAACCACTATAAAGCTTTGGGGCTTAACTTGCCATTGATAGCATAATTAGAAGTTAATTATAAGCAATTACGTGATACTTACAATTATAGGCAATTCCGGTTTCATATTTACAAAGGAAGATAAAGATCCTGCAATATCAAGCTAGCATTATCTTGCCCTGCTTTATGTCTTCAAGAAACGGACATATTCCTGCTGCACCATCTCCCCTCCATTCACAGGATCAAAACTGCACCTGTAGAAACTGACAGTACAGAGGAAAAAGGTTGATTAGAGAAATAAGAGAGATGAGGTGTTTTAAAGGAAAAATCTAAGGCACAAACATTTTGACTGATGTCAGCATATTTCAACCAAATTAGAAAGCCAACAAGATATAAGGAGAGCTTGTGATGTTAGAGAGTTACGAGGATCAAATTTCCACAAATTCCCTTTACATGCATAGAAGCTACAGTACGGTTCTGATTGTGATATCATACCTTCCATCCATGCCAACAATAACAAGTGTATTCTGAGATCCAAATGCCGCAATAAATTGGGTGTACTCCGGTAAGTGGAACTGAGAAAATGACCATTCAGAGCTAAAATATTTTGGCAAGATCCCTGTATGAATTTCACCAACAAGAATTAGAGAAGCAAATACTGCAACGCTCGCACTAAACCAAAGGTATTTATAATGCTTACAGATTAAAATAATAAAAAACAAGTGATGATATTTGATTGGGAAAGCCAACAGAAAATGATAATTAATACAGCAATGATAGAAGGTATAATATAAAAGGCCTGAAACAGATAAGAGACTCAAAAGGGTTTCATCAAACCTTCACTAGGTTAGCTACATATAACTTTCAGAGTTCTGTGAGGTTTCTGTGAGGTTAACAATGGAATTGTTAAAATAAGTTGCACTTAATTAATACTATCCACAAACCCAAAAAGAGGAAACAAACAAATAATAACACTATCCAAGCTCTTTCACTTATAAGTTAAACATCTTACCTTTCATGAAAGACAGTGATGAACCAGGGTTTGTGCCATTACTAGGAGAAATGAGGGTATCAAGTGAAGATGAGGAATTCTGGTACAACAAAGCTGGACTTTGGACAGCACTAGACTGAAATGATGGGTCCTCTCCAACACCCCGGACCCTAAGACCGAATATATGTACAGTACCCTTGTCACTTGATACAGCCAGCCACTGGACATTTGGAGAGAGAGCAATACTGTAGATATCTGCTTTGTCCACTCCTCTACGTACCTACAAGGAAGAAATGAAATGGGAAGAAAAGGTCCTGGTTAGATGGTGACCCATAAAACAGATTTTAACAAAATGCATATCAGGATGTAAATTTCAAGTTAATGCAGCATTGTGGGAAAGAAAATGGCCTGGTGCAAAATTATCTACGATTTGAATTACTGGTTGAGAACCAAAGCAAGATAAAGAAGCAATGTATGTAATATGATATCAGTATTAGTAGTAGCCTAGTAGGAAAGCAAATTGCTTCAACCAGTAGGACACAAGGGAAAGTGGCAATACACTACAAGCTATGCTTATACAGTGAAATTGAATGGGATGAGTTTGGTTTTGAATTTTGATAGAGTAGCGTAGCTATGAATGGTTAGGTAGTATCACTGAAAAACGCATGCTTTCATTTGACTTTAAAATTTGGTCAAGCACTTCATCTGCCTGGCCCCTTTATTTATTATTCTCCTTAATAACTCTACATTCAATTTGTTCTGCAACCTTTGGACAAAGACAAGAAGAATTTTTTTAGAAGGTTGAATTCATTTATTAGAATGAAATCATGCAATTTATCAGAATACAAATTCTGGATTTCCTCCGAGCAATACTTTTCTGGTAACTTTGCCTGGGCCATGTACCGCTGAAATGTGTGGAATGAGAATAGGTGAGTGGTCTAAAACTCACAATATACACATGCAATGGGTAACAAATTGAGCTTTCATGGAATTCCTAATTTGGATATGGAATGTCATAAGTTAGGTCTATGCAACATATTCTTTGTAATAAATTTGACAAATCAACTGATTGTCAAATGACTCACATAACAGCTGACATGTTCTTGTAGATCTATATAAGGTTGATATAATTTGCGTATCCACATCTAGTAATTTTTCTCTTTATGTTTAACTTTATATGGCTAGTGTAGGTAGATAAAATAAGATATTCACACAAAAATGTGACCACACAGTTTCTCATTTTTGAGAAGAAACTATTAATGACAGAAAACAGGCAAAGTTGGTAGTTTACAGATAATAGAACCTATAAGCCTTTTGGAGGACACGTGGGCATTGAGCTTCTCACACGTGTCCTTTGGCTGGTTCCAATACGTTTGTTGGGAACAAATCTCTTCAGTAATTAGACTAGAAAGAAGACCACTTAAAATGAAAAGCGAAAAAAGTATATTCAAGGAAGAAAGCACGCTGTGCACTAAAATACCTCTTGTAACCGAGTCCCATCCATGGTGTTGAAAATTCTTATCAATGTACCTTTTGTACTGGCAGTTGCAAGAAGAAGCCCATCCATTGTCAAGGTTAAGCATGCTATCTGAGCATCATGTGCATGGATTAATTTAGTCATATTTAACCCAAAATGTTTAATCCGGACCTGTCCTCGTCGGAGGCCTGGGCAAGCCAACACAGAAGTATTCAAGTGGTGAGAAAGGCAACAAAGTCCCCTGGGATTTGCCAGAGTCTCAATCTGATGAAGAAGCTTCAGATCCATAAAATCATAAACATATACCTTGTGTTCAAGTACTACAACAACACGATCCCGTCTTAATTTTACTGCACGAACCTCAGATCTAAATGAAAATTCCCCTATGCACCGACTCTGATGATCATCCCAGATTATAACTTTATTTGGTGGGTACTGCATATTCGCTTTCCCACCAACAAGTGCCAGGATGTTGCACCGAAACAGCATCTCAACAATCCCAAATCCCCCGCTTTTCAGATCCCGCCTGAAAGTTTCTTTGAAAGGATCACAATTGTATATATGAAAGCCACGACTTGTGCCAGCGGCAAAACAACCATAATCCTGATTCCACGATACAGAAAGTAATTCTGTTCCATCATTGTCATTTAACTCTGGTTCCGCGTGGCAGAAAGGATGAGGAACCCCAGCCATTGGGGATTCATAGTTGTCGAGCCCTGCAGGTAGAAGAAATCCTTGAGATGGTGAAACAGTTGAACTCATGGGCAACGAGAGATACTAGCCACCAAAGCTGGCAATCAAGAACTCTAGAAAACCAAAAGATTAAAAAACGAAACTGTCAGTCCAAGTCAAAAAAAAAAAAGAGATCAGTCCTATTAGTAAGTCTAT
The DNA here is from genome assembly GCA_034770075.1 of Aralia elata. Taxonomy (NCBI): domain Eukaryota; kingdom Viridiplantae; phylum Streptophyta; class Magnoliopsida; order Apiales; family Araliaceae; genus Aralia; species Aralia elata. The sequence goes on along the minus strand of CM068385.1, from coordinate 107,820,675 downwards.
AATAGTAGTTAATTCGGGAAGAACAGGTTAAGCCCAAGTCAGTTTCTATAAATAGTTGTACTTTCTATTCCATTTGTAAGCTTGATCATTTGAATGAAAACTGGTTCAAGAGCTCTCAAGTTGAGACTAGGTCAATTTCCCTCTCTTTTTCTGCCCAATGTTTTCTCCCTCAGTTCTGGCTCTAGTTCTGTAAATTCTCTATGGCAAACCCTAGGCTGAGATCCTAAGAAGACTCCAGAAATATAAGGGATTGTACTAGAAACAGAAAGCAATAACGTAAAGAACTTGATTATATTAAAGGCCAGAGGCCAGAAACTTAAACATTTTTTTTGGCTAAATAAACTCAAACAATTTGATAATAACACGTACAAAAGCAGAGTTTGGAGCTAAAAAATAAGTCTCATTAACTTGTTGATTTCACAGCCTTAAAAGTAAGTTTTCTGGTCGATGTTATCCGTCTGATTGTGCACCTTGAATATGCTTATATTATTTAGATGAGCATAGCATAAGAGGCTAAGAGTTGCAACTTGCAACTCAGAAGCATTGTCAAAACAGTATGGACCTTTCACCCTGCAGCTAGATTCTCTATATCAGTCCATAAAAATTTGGTAACTAGATCTTTCACACTCAAATGCATTTCTATTGGCATATTATAAACATGCACATACATACACATACAAAAATACACAGAGGAGCAAACATCACTAATTAGATAGATAGCATATTTTAAGAGTCACGTCTCATAAACATTTTCAAAAAGCATTAGAAATACTAGATGAGCAACTTGTCCCCATGGATAAAAGCACGATATATATATACACACACACACATACATGTGTGTTGTGTACATGTTCAGTGGATTGTTTGAAGGTGATGAATTGAGTTTTTGAGAATCTCAACTCCCGCATGGAGATTAATTTATCCTAGATGAGCTACTTGCCCCCAAAAGGAGTTGTTCAAGTGATGATTCAACTGAAGAGAAGTCTTGATGGAGTTGTGTTTTGTTATGCAACACTCCAATACACCAGTTTATATACGTCTCACAAGTCAGAACACATACACACACATATCGAAACAACCATCTTACTTGGAGCGAAGAAAGGAACAAATATACTTTCCTTGCTCTTGGTTGGGAGCTTTAAAAAGATTGAAGGGAAAGAGAAGATATCCAGGGTCATCCAAACCTTGTATGTGATTTATAAGGTATCGTGTACACCCAGAGGGGTTTACCCGGTACAAACCCTAAGCAAAAAGAATTATTTATAAACCATGTTATTTATAAAAATTCTTTTAGTGAATGAATTTTTCCTTGTTATTTTTAAGAGGTATTCATCAAAACTTGTTTTCCCTTAGTCCACTTCTTCTTGCTTTAGGAGCACAACAAAAACGTGTTTAAAAGAGAAATCATTCTTGGCAAAGATACGGACAATAATTCTCAGGATGCACAAGGGGACACGTGGGATCGAATCCAGATGGCCATTGATAAAAAGTAAGAGCAGAAGGACAAAGCTAAAAAGCGAAAGGATAAAGCAAAAGGAAAAGCAAAGGTGTCAGGCACGCCTTCTACAGACTAAAAGTTGAAGGAATTTACTTTACAGCTAAAAGCTTGTCTCCTTTATTATTGAAGAATTTCGTCACTGCTTAAGTTTTCTTCTATAATTGAGGATGAATAATAGTTAATAACATAGTATTTATAGAAGCCTTGCCTTTAGTTATGAGCAGGCTCTAGTGAATACTCATTTCTATTCTCTCTAGTTTTCTTCTTAAAGCATGTAACTGCATTGCGCTTGTACATATTGTTTGCGAATAAAAGAAAGGCTGCCATGGAAGTTCCATGTAAATCTTAAGTTTCTTTTATATTTGTGTTTAATTTTATGCAGTTTAGTTTGTTTGTTTATATTTATTATATAGTGTGTTTAAGTTATATCCTTTATTTAATCTATTATTTCGATCCTGTACTATTTGGTATCAGAGCCAAGTACTTAATAATTTTGGCTAGGATTATTATATAAGTTTATTTGATTAATTATAATCTAGTGGTTCAGTATTGAAGTCGCATAGTCCTCTGGCACGTTATAGTCGTGTGTTGGCGTGTGTGTGCCTTTTAGAGGAAGTAAATCCTTGACAGCTGAGCTAAAAAGTAATTAATCTTATAGATTTTATATGAGAGTCCGATGTTGAGATCCTTAGGTATTGGCCCTAGCACCTCAAGTACTAGGAATAATAAAAAGAAAAGAGTACTCATTAGAGCATACTCACAACTGAAGGCAAGGCTCCTATAAATACTATGTTATTAACTATTATTCATCCTCAATTATAGAAGAAAACGTAAGCAATGACGAAATTCTTCAATAATAGAGACAAGCTTTTAGCTATACAGTAAATTCCTTCAACTTTTAGTCTATAGAAGGCGTGTTTGACACCTTTGCTTTTCCTTTTGTTTTATCCTTTCGCTTTTTAGTTTTGCCCTTCTTCTCTTGCTTTTTTGTTTTGTCCTTCTCCTCTTGCTTTTTATCAATGGCCATTTGGATGCGGTCCCATGTGTCCCCTTGTGCAACCTGAGAATTATTGTCCGTATCTTTGCTAAGAATGATTTCCTAGATTTCCGTATCAAAGTCTGAATTAGTATTAGATTCTTCAGCATCATCATTATCTTCTTCAATATCTTCAGTATTATTATCCTCTTTTTCACTATGAGTGGATTTATGTTTGTTGCTTTTACTGCTCATAGAGATATCATCATCTTGACTTGATTCCAATTTTTTTGCCAGAATTTGAAGGACCATTTTATTAATTTCTCCTAGGCTGGCTATAGGATATTTCTCTTTAAGAGAATCTTGAAGGAGGAGTAAGGGATCTTGAATATGATCTTCATCCTTTTTAATCTTATTGTCCTATTCTTTATGATAGATATCTTTAAAAAAATTTAAGTCATTTTTAATGAGTGTAACAGAATCTTCAATGGACCATTTTGTCCACCATTTACAATAAAATTTCCTTATTAAGGAAGGGAGACCAAAATTGAAGTTTTCTTGATATCTTGAACCGAATTTCCAAGCCCAAATCCAAAGAAGTCCATAATTTATAAAAAATTTGAATAAATCTAGGCCTTGTGAAACCCTTTTATCTTTTAGATGAGGGTGCCAGTTTTTATACTGAATGAAGAGAATTATAAATCTATTGAGGTAAAATTACCGAAACAGAACCAAATCTCATCCACCAATGAATGGACCAATTTGGAATCTCACTTTTAGCGAATTCAGGGGCTATACGAAAGAACCAAGTATGCTTCTTCAAAGGATTATCATAATAGAAGCAGCAAGACCAAGCATCCTTGTAATCCCAATAACTAAAATCCATTTTAGGATAACCAGTCATATATCTGGGCCTATTAGGATCTAAACCCTAATTAGTGGGAGTAAGCATCTTTTTTAAATATGTTTTGAAGAAAGAGAAGGGAGAAGTCCTATCTTTTTCCCCTCGATAGAAATGCTCAAAATCAATTGACTAATTGAGCCAATTTCTATAAGAATCTACTCATAAAAACCTTTATAATTATTAGGGTTAAATACACTTATGTCCCTCGAAGTATAACCCTTTTTACACTTGTGACCCTAATTTTAAAACCTTACATTAGCATACTTTAAGTACACTTAAGTAAACAAAGGTGACCCCAAAAAATTTTCCGGCCAAAAAATGTGTATGAATGCTAACGTGGCACCAGAAAAGTTGTATCTTGACCGTATAAATCCAAAAAAATATTTTAATTTTTATAAAAAAGAGTTTTAATAATAAAGACAAAGTAGTAATACACAAATATAAATAAAAATAAAATTTGCACATACAAACACATGCCCTTTTCAATACCACTCAATTTTCCAAAGAACCCAACTTTACTATCTACACAAATCCTCTCAATCTCTCTCATGGTAAGCTAAACTGAGCCCAACTAAAAAACATAAAAATAAATTATAAAGATAACAATGGCTTTTGTTCTTCCAAATCTTTCTCATGCTCTGCCTCAACTTCAATCCAAAGAAAAACCCATCAATTCCATAAATCCCTGCCAAAATTCTCTCATTTCTTCTCCATCAACAACAAATCCCTCTTTTTTCATCATTCTCTCCTTTCACCAATTTGATTCTCCCCCCCCCCCCCATATCGGGTACCTCAGGTTAATAAAACTCCCCCTGGTGGCTAGCAGCACAAAAATAGTGATTTCTATGTCAATCTCGGCTTGGCCGTATGGACCCACCTACCTCTAATCTTCACCAAAGATCTTAATTACGATATTTACATTTATGTGTAAATGAATTTGGGGTTAGGGTTTCATTTATGTGTAAATGAATTTAGTTTTTGTTGAATCATTGGTAGGGATGATATTACATTTGTAGACCCTGTTAACAAATTTACTGGGTTTGAATTTGGGGTTTCTTAAAATCAGTCATAACCTTCGAATGAAGACGATCCGCAAGGATGGGACGACTTTTCTTCCTTCTTCTCTTCTTTTTCTTTTCTTTTCTGTGAACTTGTTATTGCTTGCGCCGCCACAATCACAAACCCAACACCCGCGCCGCCACAATCCCAATCTCCAAATTCCTCTACACCCCCACCATCCACCATAAACAAATAACTATTCCTCACCAACCCCTCAAAGCACCACATACATTTACAAATTCAACAAAAACACCACCAAAAATAGAAATCGAGAGGAAAAAATGAGAGATCTAAAGAAGAAAATAAAGACAGATCTGAAAAATAAAGAGACATGGCGGCGCGAGATTGTGAATCGGAGAAAATTTACTTATTTGAGATGGTGATTTTGGTGTCAGTGATGGCTTCACAACGGAAACTCCCTTCGATTAAATACACTAGAAATACATGGACTTATTTGGTTTTAATGTCAAAATACACCAAAAGTACGAATTAAATTACAAATATAGTGAAATAAAAGCTTTTCCGGTGACACGTCAGTATTCAGGCGTATTTTTTGGCCGGAAAATTTTTTAGAGTCACCTTTGTTTACTTAAGTGTACTTGAAGTATGCTAATGTAAAGTTTTAAACATTAAGATCACAAGCGTAAATAGGGAGTTATACTTCTAGGGACATAAGTGTATTTAACCCTAATTACTATTACCCGGGATAAGCTACTCTAGGATCAAAATATCTGGAAGCCAAATAATCAGGGTCTTTAAGCTATTTTTGGTCTGTATTCTCAATGGTCAAGACCAATTCAACAAAATCTTTTTCAAGGATATTATCCACCTCTTACTTTTGCAAAATATTTTTCATAGAGATAGTGGTTTTACCATTGTCCTTTGAGGACGGTGTTCCTTTAAAGGAACCAAGCAGTTGGAGGCATTTACCTCTGCTTCTGGACTAGCTCCCCTTAATGATGAACCACCTCTTTTAGAGACAGCTTTCCCTGTAAAAATTCACCAGTTAGATAGTCAGTTAGAAAGTTTAACTCTCCTATAATATACTCAATTTTAAAATCAAAAATTGTTAGTAGAGATTGCCATCTGGCAAATTGCTGTTTAGCAACTAAGTTTTTAACATCTTTTTCTAAAACTTCTTTAATAGCAGAACAATCAATTCTTAAAATGAACTCTTGATTTAAAAGATCATCCTGAAATTTAAATATACATTTTATGATTGATAATATTTCTTTTTTGATAGTAGAATATCTACTCTGTGTGGGATTCCAATGACCCGACGTATAACGAACTAATTCTTCTTTTCCAGTTTTAGGATTTATTTAAGAATTCCTCCATAACCTAAATCAGAGGCATCAGTTTCAACGACTTTTAGCCAATCAGGATTTGCTAAAGACAAGCAAAGAATAGATTTAACTTTTAGTTGAATCTTTTGAACAACCTCAGTGTGTTTATCACTCCACTATGGCGGATTCTTTTGAAGACGGCCATATAAAATTTTAGTGTCTTTTGCCGAGTCTTTATAAAAATCAGCGATATATTGAAGGCTTCCCAAAAATCTTTGGAGCATAGTTTTATCTTTAATTTCATTAGGGAAATTATCTGCAAAATCAATAGATCTATTTATTGGAATAATAGTACTTTGGGAAATATTATGACCCAAAAATCTTTTTAGCTGATAAAGCCAAACCATTCTTTTTAACAACATTTATAAAAACATTTAAGTGTTTAAAATGTTGATCTATGTTTTGAGAAAAGACAAGAATATCATCTATATAGACTATTATAAAAGTAGAATAGGGATTGAAATTTTTTTTGGTATTGTTATACCTAACTGGTAAAACATTCCATTCATATTGATCAAATGGAACAGTGAAAGCAGCCTTGTACCTGTCCACTGGATCAATTTGAATTTGCCAAAATCCTAATTTTAAATCTAATTTTGAAAATATTTTTGCTTCATATAAACGATTTAATAAATTTGTTTGTTTGGAATATGATATCTGATCTATTTTAGGACTTTGTTGAGGGGCTTATAATTTATCACCATTCTTAGTGTGCCTCTCTCAATCTCAGAATGTTTATTAACATAAAAAACTGAACATCTCCATGGAGAAGAACTCTGTCTGATAAGACCTTTTTCAAGAAGGGCGGAAATCTCCTTCTTGTAATACTCCATAGTTTCTTTATCCATCTGAGATGGTCTAGCTTTGGTGGGGATTTATCCTTTGAAAAGTTATCAGCATAAGGAAGTTTTACTATATGCCCAAAAAGCATTAGGAAACTCATTATAGATATTATCAATAATAATTTTTTCTATCTTTTTAATCTTATCCAGTATTACTGGATCTTTAAGCTTTTCCTCAATTGTATAACATTTTAGTTCTTGTTTTAAAAATTTTAATTGATTTTCTTTAAAGATTTAAATGAGATTTTAGCTCATGAAGGTTTAGTTACAGGAGAAGTTATAAACTTAAATATTATAGAATGTCCATTTAATGTTGTTCTTATTCCTTTAGAATCAATTCTTTCAATTGGTTGAATCATATTTAGGAATGGAGTTCTTAAATAACAAATTGAGTTATTTTTTTAACAAGAATAAAGGTAATTTTTAAACATATGCCATCATTACAAATATGCACATTATTTAGTTTATAATTAATGTTTATTTTAGAACCATCTACTGTACTTAAGCTTTGTTTTGTTTTTTCAAAATATTGGGTTGGAATTAAACCTTCTTTGATACAATTCATATCTGCTCCACTATCCACAAGAGCTATACCTTTAACAATATAATCTTTGTCAATAACCAATGTTATCTGAATATACCATTTTTGAAATGTAATTTTGTCCATAAGTAATAAATATTCAAGACTATTAGTATTTTCCTGTTTTCTTGGAAGAGAATTAACAGGAGAAGTTTCAAGGATTTCTTTGCCATTATTTTTCGAGAACTTAGCAAGAGTTAAGCTTTCAATAAACTCTAGTCTATCTTTAAGATTACTAATTTCTTTTTTCTAGTTATTAACTTCTTCTTTTAAATCTTTTAAGGTTATTTCTTTTTCTGGTTCAGAAGCTATTCTATTAAAGACTTCTTGAAGAGTATAAGGAGTATGGATTTTAGGTTTTTTAACTTCTTCCACTTGATCTTTTGCCTAATTTAAGTATTTTTCTATTAGATTTATTTTTTCAATAGGATCCTTTATCTGATCTATTATGTCTAGAATAAAACTTTCATGTTTTGTTAAAACATTTATGTTTAAACCATTCATTTGAATAATCGATCAGTGATCTACACAACCAACTGATCTATCAGAATTAGAGGATGACTATATCAGAATCCTGCATATCAAAAATTTCATTGGCAGAGCTGTAAGTAGAAGTATCAGACATAATATTAGAATCATCAGAATTGAGCAACATATTATAAATTTGTTGTTTGATATTATCATCTATTTCTAAAGCATCAATTTTCTTTTTAGTCAAACACTTATTCTCTTTCCAAAAGGTAGAATTACCATCATCACGCATGACAATTTTAGACAGGAACACATCTTTGTACCATCTAAAATGAGCAAGTGTAGGACACTTGAGATTTATTAACAGTTCTTTACTTCTATCCATATTATGGAGACTATTGCCAATAAAATGTTTTAAATTGTTTGGATAAGTGTATAAACACTATCCTCAGTAACTTCCTGTTTGACAGTGAATGTAGACGCATCAGTCACGTGAACAGTTTTTACTGCATTTAGTATTTCATGTCTTTGTATGGGTGTAAGAATATTATCCCACCAGCCTTTTAACTGACCAGTGAAACCGGCAGTTATGAAGCTAGCCACATGCTTATCAGTATTTCTATTAGCTTTACAGATAGTAGCATACATGAGCATTTTATGCAAAACAGTATCAACAACTTGTTCAAATAATCCATCAATACTTCATTCATAAATGTTATTAGCACTATAATTAGACCTTTCAGAATTTATAAAATTCTCTTCAAATAACACATCCATAGAAGTAGGTCTAGGATAATAATACCTACCATAAAGAATTTTATTTTTAAAAGTTTTATTATCAAAATTGATCTTATTAAGATTAAGATCTAGAGCATCATGACTCGTTGAATTTAACTCCTGCCCTAATTCAGAAAATTGTAGAGATATTTCTTTTAAAGATGAAAAGTCTGCTTCATTATCAGAATCTGAATTATCATTCTTATTAAGAACAGAAATTTCATTAGAAGAGGAAGCATTATCTTTAACTTTTAAATTAGCACCACCACCTCGTTATGCACCAATTAATTATTCCAAGGAAATATTTCTCAATTTTCAAAAACTTAAAATTTGTTGTCAGCTATTAAGCTCTTACCCAATTCTATTTATTGCGTATTTCACAATAATATACATTATGCACATGTGCATATCCCATAGGCATCTGGTGCCAAGAAAATCCAGTCATGCTGCTAGTACGAAAAAAGTAAAGCTTATTGCTATTGATTGAACAATCCAATTAGGACTTATATAGTTTAAAAGAATAAATGATAAACTGTTAGTCATCGGTAATCATGTAGAAAGTTACTTCAAAAACAGCTAGCTAACTAGCGTTTTGCGAAAGAAAAAAAAAACCACTAGTAACAATTAAGCGTGTACAAAGCAACAGATCCAGGAGTACATAATTGTGAAGAAAACGACTTACAGAGCCCTTAAGACCATCTAATTCTTTTCAATTTGGGCGGTTTCCAATACAGAATACCCACTCGACCGATCACGAACGAATTGAGCCGGTTTTGTGAGAAGTAAGAACGATAAGAGTCGCAAATTAAGAGAAGTGAGATCGTTCACGCAGGTGAAATTCTAGCAAGATCGAAGATTGTTCCGCACACTGATCGTTCGTAAGTGGGAGAGTTAATTGTCAGGAATCAAAAAAGGAAAGGAACCCCTATTCTGTGAATTTGAGAGAGAGAGATTCAAATGTCTCTAATACTCCAGTATATGTATATGTATAAACATGGGCGGAGCTAGGAATTTTTTTCTGACGGAGCTAGCGTGCGGTTAAAATTTATGATCTTATAAATAATTTAACGGGGGTTCGGGGTTGTGCCCCCGAGCCAAATTTTGTATATAATTTTATATTTTTTGACTTGTTGCATATGTAAAAACATGTATTTAATTACAATATTGTTAATATTACAAGTAATAACATTATATATATATGTATACACTCTTTATTGACCCCTAATATTCTTTTCTAATCACAAATTTGTTAATAAACATTTAAATTTTTTATGTTATGAAAATAATCTAAATTACATATGACATATTAAAAAAATCTAGTGATATAACACATTTTTTGATATGTATCCAAATTACACCTAAATTTTTGATATGTGTTTAGAGTCAATACAAAAAAAAACAAAAAAAAAAAAACAAGCTAAATGTGAGATGTCCAAACTAGAAGTAGAAGAATGAAAAGTTGAAACACAGCCATAAAGTACAGGAGAAATGAGGATGAGTGAGGGGCGGACTTGTCTTTAAATTAGAATTAGTTTATGAAATTTTTGTTTTGCTCCCTCCAAGTATAGCTCCTCTGTTAATCAGCCCCCTTAAGTTTATTAAGTTGCATATTTGGCCCTACCTTTTACCTATAAAAAAAAAAAAAAAGATCACCTGGGCTACAGCCCCACCCTAGCCCATGTGTATCTCCGTCCTTGTGTATAAATGTATATGTAGGAGGAGACGGAAGAAGAATAGGAGGGGAGGAGTGAGATTTTAACGTAATGACTATCAATCAATCGAAAGGTCTATCCCCCTACCTGTTTCGGATGGTTGACACGTGCACAAAATAAAGATCAACTAAGTCAAACTTTGAAAAAAAATATTTTTAATCTTCATTTAATAATTTAATTTTATAAAAATATAAAAATATTTTTTTCACAACTGCATTTTTTGTATCTAATATTTTTAAAAATATAAAATTATCTTTAAAAGTCGTTATTTTATACAAATATCTCTAATCTTACACAAAGATTAGTTTAAAAATACAATGATTTAAATGTTTGTATTTGATTTTATGTATTCTTGTATTTTAACTACATTGTCACCACAATCAAAAATATTGTAATAATTTGCAAATTCAGAGTCATTTATTGTGCAATAATAATATTACGTGACTAAAGAATTATTATAAAAAAAAGATACAAAATGATGTGTATAGATTTGATTAGTTACAATCACTAGACCCACTTTATGTATGTTAAATCATCCACTAATTAAAGTTTGAGACATTATTTTATAAACTAATTTTTGTAATAATTATTTGTATGCGTACCAATATTCTTGATCGTATGTCTACTCCAATTGTTGTATCACATGTACATTTGCAGGAAGGTGTGTATGTCAGATAACTAGTCTTAATAATTGAAATTAAAATGAACAGATAAAATAATAACACCTTTAACCACGAGGCAGGAAGGTGTGTATGTCAGATAACTAGTCTTAATAATTGAAATTAACATGAACAGATAAAATAATAACACCTTTAACGACGAGGGAGTATATAGATAGTTTCATGGACAGTAATGTAATGCGATGAGTTCCAAGTTCCAACCAATATAATGATGTGAAATAGCTGATCTAACCAAACAAGCTCGAAGTAGCGACATTGCAGAGACTATAAGTTTGACTTGAGTTCCAAATAGTAAAAAACTAATGAATTAATCAAGGGAGGGACGTAGGTTGTGCACATAATATATTACAACAAATGACGGTTTCATGGAACAATATTTAATTTACTTACAAGAACCACCATCATTTGATCCCACTACCACTTGAGAGCAGGAGTAGCACACAATACCTCTATAAAAGGGTACTTATAATATACTCCCTCCGTCCCAAATTAATTGCTTTTCTAGGACTTTTTAAAGTCAAATTGACTATTTTTCAAATTAATAATTAAACATATATAAATATATTTCTAAAATTATAAAAATTGAAATTAGTAATAAATTGTATATACTTTCTTTTGGTTATAATACCTTTACCTATATGTTAGCAAAAATAATAAAAAAATTAGTTTTAAAAATAGTCAATTTGACTTTAAAAAGTCCTAGAAATGCAATTAATTTGGGACGGAGGGAATATATATATACACACACATACTTGCTAATACAGAAAAACGAATTGGGACCACATTAAAACAATCAATCTGACATCTCTTCCTTCTCTTATTTTATAGAAAAAGATTCCAAATACAAATTGTCCACCCTCGATAAAATGCATGCATGCATATTAAATAATTAAAATAATAAAAACAAAATGCTCATTTCCAAAACACGGATTTAACAAGTAACTTTCCCCAGTCCAAATTTGGCAAAATCACATCCCCCAACAAGCATACACCACTGATGTAACTCTCATAAACAAAACAATAGAATAAAAAAAAAAAAGAAAAAAAAAACAGAACAGAACAGAAACTCATCTAATGGAAAGCTAAGCTAATCTTAGAATAGTATTACAAAACCATAATGTCCAACAGCACATAAGCAGATGAAGGGTTTAAGTTATCGATAGACTGATAGTACAGTACTTTTTGCACCAACTATGAACATAAATATCATTAATTAATAATTACAATAAATAAATATATTTATAAAATAAAATTGAATTGAATTGTACATACTTTCTTCAGACAAATACTCGATAAATTATCCAATATAGACAGAACTCTAGGTCAAAAACCAAACAAATACTCTAGTTGCAACTGCTTTATACTCCCTCCATTCCAACAAAAGAGTTCCACTTGCAAAATAGTAAGGATGTCTTCTTGTTCCATTTTTTCCCTACAAGTAACAATTTTGTTATTTAAATAATGTTGTCATGATCATAAAATATGATGAAAAACTCAAAAATATTGTGTCATTATATACTACTATTAATAAAAAGAATATTTTTTTTTACAAATGCGATTCTTTTTGTGGAGGAGAGGGAATCAACACAGTTCACAATGTGCTAACCTCACTAATCCATGTTGCATATTGGTTGATACCAAGGACTTCAATCACGGGTAACTACTATCGCAGCCTGTCCTCGAGGGGAAATAGCAACCTCAATGTTTCCCTTGAATGCCTTTACCAGTTGAGCTAAACCTAAATGACTTCTACCAAAATAAATAAATAAAATAGTATGAGAAACCAAAAGGTTAGGTTTTGCTCTTCCTAATTGGTAAAACCACGGAAAGTTACATTTGTAGCATTCATAGTAATCGGGAAAAAAAAATCTCATTCTATCTGTTTACTAATATGACCATGTTATGATGCTGATTTATTATAAAGATTTAACTTGTGATCAACTAAACATTTATTATTCAAGGACTACAGTCAGAGGCAAAATTAACAAAAATTAGAAAAAGCATTGCTAAAAATATGTGAAGGGTAGAAAGAAGGTATGCGTGGAAGAATGAATATTCAAAGAATGCAGAAAAAATATGATAATAATAAATTGATTAAAAATAAAAATAGAGAAACTGTTGCCTCTTCAAAGAAATCAAACAAGAGCATAAGCAGATTCCGCTGCAAAATATAACGAAAAAGTTTCAGCATATATCTCAAGTTATTTATATCTGTTGATAGCTACTGGTAAAAATTTATACAAGAGGATGGGAAACAAGAGATGAAAATGAAAGCGGGCAACAGAAAAAGGGAGCTCCCTTCAGTCCAAGCACAGAGGAGGAGGGATAGAAAACTATCTCCCGCTTCATTCACTCAGTCACAGTAGCACAACACTTCTCCTTTTCTACTAGGTGGTTAAATGAATGAGTCGGCAGCTAATTCAACCCCTTTATCATTTCCATGAGTGGGCTGAAGGAAGCTCACTCATACTGTTTCTCACATCAATCAAACACTATTATCATTTGCATGTGGACCGATACACATTGGAAAGCATGGCAAATTTTCTGTAATTTTACAGAATTCAAGTGGCAAAACAATGATTCCTTTCAAGTAAGTTAGAAGCTTTGGTAAGCATCCTGGTGCCTCCTAAAAACAGAAAACTGTATATTGTTTTGAATTCCCATTGATAGTGGTCATGGGACTCATTAAAACAAAACTGATGTACAAACAATTTATTTACCGATTCACAACAGTTTGATGACTACTATAAACTGATCTTTTCGAAATCAAATTAATAAGAGAAACAAAATGTCTTTTTAACGAAGGGTATGGTAAGACACATATGAGTAGTTCTATTTGGAGTTGCCCTTCTCCTTCCTCAAAACAAAATCTTAAAGAACAGGAAGCAACTCATAATTTTACTTTTCTAAAATAAAAAAAGAAAAGAAAAACAAGTAAAGATGAAAATATTTAGGTATAGAATATGAGGGCATGTGTTGTTGACTCATAATTTAGCTCAAGGGCACAAAATATTGATGCCAGCCTATGTAAAAACTTGGATATCATAAGAAATCATTTATATAAAGACACTGACCACACACTTTCTGGCATAATTCACAAAAGAAAATGATATAGAAAAGATAACCGTGAGAGTAACACAGAAAACAGGAACTGAAAAGTAGCATAAATTCTGAAAACACACACTTTTATGCTTCTTGATTAGGGACATAAAATAGTGTCACCACTTTGATGATCAAAGATCAAAAGTCAAGAGTTATTATTAAAAAAATATATCATAAAAGCAGTCATCTTAAGCACTTGATATGGAAAGGTATTCTATCCAAAAAATAAAAGAATATTTGAATTTTTAATATTTTAAAATTTAAGATTGATGTGATCCATTTTAACTTTTAAAAGCAATAACTCTAATAATTACTTTTATAATAGTTTGTAAACATTCATAATAGTATTGTTTAAGATCAAATGAATTCATATCAGTTTTGAATTAAAGAGAAGTTTTAAAAAGTCAAAACTGATCGTATATTTTGGAACAAAGTAAGTATTAAAGTTTCAGTTTCTTCTCAGAGTTTAATCCTCAACCAAAATACCTAAGAAAGGAAGGATTGTGAGTAGTAAAGTCTTTTAGTCAACCAGATCACATCCTCTAATATATTAATCCTATAATAATATTGCTCCAAAGAATAGAACCCTAAATCTCTTGATTATCAGTTCATGTACTTGAAAATGAGATGTTTTAGGTTGCCATACATAATGAAAAGGGTAATGAAGCCTAAATAAAATTAGCCTCGCCCACCATAGATTTTGGATCACACATATAGTCTAATAGATTAAGCACTGAAAAAGTTTTAATTTGGAAACCTAATACTGAAAGTTGAATTCCAGTAGAACCCTAGCTAGTGTAGTTATTTAATTTCCAGCAAATCGATGCTCATCGGATCAATCACAATACACTAGCATATATATAGGACTGATCTTAATAAGCAGGTACATATGAACAAATCAATACTCCATATGTATATCTATATATAGCAGTAGTGATGGTAAAATAGATAAACTTAACTGCTAAAAATTAGTGCAGGGATTGAAAGCCTGATCATCGAATCCCCAACATTGATGTTGCTTCTGCTACTGCTTCTGCTGCATATATATATATATATATGCATATATTGATCGAGTGTAAATATTGGAGTACTGTGGCTGGTGGGAAGAAGAAGTGGTGAATATTTATCCAAATTAATGGGAAAAAGGTCATCGTCAATTAATTTAATTTGGGAAGAGAGAGAAATGAAGGGTCGTTTTCGTCATGAGAGTCAGGTAGATTCAAAAGTATTACTAGTAGTAGTAATAGCAGCACAAGGAAAGCGACTATATATATATAATTATATACGTAATATATTAACCAAATAAATACTCCCTCCTTTTTATTATACAAACATAATTATATATATTAAAATATCTCATTAATTATAATATTAAGTAATAAATATTAATTTAAAATTTTATTATTATTTATATATTAATTAATTATTCTTTTTCTTCTCTCTTAATTACTTTATTTTTTAAGAATAAAATAAAAAAAATAAAAAAAATTTAAATATATATAAAATGTCTTATATTATAAACTTTTTTTTATAAAAAAATGACTTATATAATAAAAAGAAAAGAGTATAAAAAAAATCGAAAATTACATTAACAAATCTTTATCACTATACAAACAGAACAGAGAGAGATATGGCAGATGTTTGATGCAGAATTTTAGCGATGGGTATATATAGAGAGAGAGGGGGGAGAGGGAGAGAGAGATATGTTCAAGTTTGACTGTCAAATTAATGAAGGGGAGACTTAATAATACTCTTCTCTCTCCTGTAGACGTTACTTGTTCTCACTTTATTTATAGTTTATTTATAGTATAGTTAATCAAAGACGTTGTATCTTTATTGATATAATAAAATTTATTTTGTATAATAAAAGCTCACAAATATAATACTTGAAGTAATCTCATAAGATTGATTGATAAATTATTCTTCCTTCGTCCTATGATAAAAGTTCTTATTATTATTTTAAATAGTTTCAAATTTAATGTCTATTTACTT
This sequence comes from Aralia elata, assembly GCA_034770075.1. Taxonomy (NCBI): domain Eukaryota; kingdom Viridiplantae; phylum Streptophyta; class Magnoliopsida; order Apiales; family Araliaceae; genus Aralia; species Aralia elata. The sequence continues at coordinate 107,804,736 of CM068385.1, read as the reverse complement.
TAAATAATCTATTTTTTATAATAATTTGTCCATAATATCCTTAGTATTAATTGTCATATTTCTATTCCCTATGCATATTTATGGAGCATCAATAGTCATGTGCAAAAAACTATGTAATTAAATGAGAATTTAAATATGTAAATTCTCTACTTAACATACTTAACATGTAATTCTCTACTTTTTGGTTTTAACCCTAAGTTTTACAACACTTTTTTTAAAAAAAAAATTATTATTTTTACAAGTATAAATTGATATTATCACAAGATCTCTCCTACATAAATATGGAACTCACTTACTATTTATTTGAAGAAAGTCTTATAGAATTATTATTTTTATTTATAGAAATATCAAAAAAAAAATCTCACTCTTTTTTAATCAGTTAGTTATAGCTTGCAAAATTCGAAAAAGGCAAGTGTCAGTCGTGAAGACAATAATTCGCATCTGGAAAGAAACACTACTGATGCCAGAATAATTTACATCTGGAATAATACAGGAGTGGGGGAGGGGCACCGCAATATGAGACACACACAAATTTTAAAAGAAAATTAAATAAAAAAAAGATTGAGACAAATATTTTCGTAATTACAAGTTATATTAGTTAAAATATTAATTAACAAAAATAATGGGTCACTTTTTATATAACAATTTCAACTCTTCCTCCTTTTTATCAAACCCTGATAAAACAAATTAAAATGACATTATATCAACTTTTTTGTTATTTTATTTTTTATTTGGGAAATGATATTTTCACCGTAGAAATTATTTCAACAAAAATTTAAAACATAAATAACAAATGAATCCCATATTCATATGAGTTTTTTTTTTTGTATTAAATTATTCTTGTAAAACAATGATCTCCTTATTATATATGTTATAATATATCAATTATAAAAAGGGAGGGGAAAACACACATGTATAGGTAACCCAATACCTACTATTTATTCACTTACACGTATATTAATTACATTTTTTAATAGAAATTAACAAATATTAAAATAGATGAGAAAATATTAATAAATTTCAATTTATCCCCAATATACCCAACGTAAATATGTAATAATTTTTAGTTTTTTTTTATAAAAAAATGGATCTTACTAAATTACTTTTGACAGTAAAAATTAATAATATTTTAAATTAAAATTGTGTATGTTAAACATGTTTAGAAGGTTAACTTCTTCTTTTTTAATATATACTTTAAGCACATTTTGTTATTGAGAATGAGAATGCTGCTCCTCATCTTATACATATATACCTTTAAAATAAAGAATATCTTCTGTGTGGCAAGTGTAGTACATAAATTCTGCACCCAAAAAAAAAAGTGTAGTACATAAATTATTGCTCACATAATTGGAGGGGCTCTCATTTTTATTACTCATTGGATATTTGAATGGCTTGCTTACACATGATTAATCATACTATTTGAGTATGAGAAATTGCAAAAATAAATTACATGATACAGATCTATTATATAAATCTATAGTCACATATTTTAATTATTCTGAAAAATTGCTAGACGTCTTAAATGTCTCTCAAATGATGTTGTATTAAATATTTTAATAAAATTTTATAATATAATTATAAGAAATGTACTCAATTATTATTAAAAATTCGAAATCCTATTAACAATAAAATGAATCAAGTGATGTAGTAAAATTACAAAAGTAGGGCTGTCCTTGATACCAATCCGACCAAACCCTAAACTTAAAGGGTATTGGTCTCAAAGGAAGTGGACAGACTTGCGATCCGTAGATATCAAGTTCCAAAGTAAGCAAGGCAATAGCAATTAGCAATTACTAGCAATTAGCAAATAGCAATAGCAATAAGAAACATCGATCGAGACAAATGAAGGCCCGGGGGTATTAATAACCACAAACTTTTGGAATCATTCGTTCATCTGCGTATCTGAATGAGACTGACTGACTGCGGATGAGACTCAACCCATGCATCTTCTGGTCCTGGGTGTGTGTGCCCACTCCCGCTAAACCACGATATGTGTCCCTTTGGTTATTCCGTATTTATAGTTTTTAAAAATTTAAACGAATTTGAGAATTTTATTTATCTAATAATAATTAATTTTAATTTATGTAACTCATAGACACAATGTTTAAGTCTTAACCGTAAAATATTAAAGTTATTACTACGCGTTTAGAGTTCCAAATGCACACAGATAGCGAACAAAACCTACAACTAGTTATGCATAGATACATACATACATGAAGTACATTCTACTAATTGGTAGGTATACGACTAGTTATACATAGATACATACATACATGAAGTACATTCAACTAATAGGTAGATAGGTAGGTAGCTGGATTGAAGCATGGTACGTACAAGCAAGTAGCAACCACTGTGAGTACTGCCAGAGTCAGTGGGCAGTGAGTGTGTGTCTGACTCAAATATGCTTGCTAGCTAAGCCAAGCTTAGCTTCATCTGGCTCTTTCAAGTTTTAATTAAATATACTCCAATTATCCATAACTAATACTTAGAGGACCATTTGATTGGACGGAATTATTTTAAGACCAAATTTTATCTATATGGTTGATTCTATATTTAAAAATTATATTAAAATAGAATAAATTAGATTGTAGTTATCAAAATATTTTTAACCAACTAACTATATATATAAAATCCAAAATAAGTATAATACATATTAATATTATAATACTATATTAATATATAATATTATAATATTATATGTTATATTATATATTCTATATATTTATGTATATAATTATAATACATAATAGAATAATATATAATATAAAATAAATATAATACCAATTAATATATATATATATATATTATATTGGTGAGAGTATTTTTGTCTCAATATTATTTTTTCATTCATTCACTCATTGAAATTATAATTTCTTAAGAAAGGATTAAGAATCGCGATTTTAATGTGTAAAAAAAACGCGATTATGCAGAAATGATTATTTCCACCGGGCTTAACATACCAAAAGTTAGAAAAGAAAAAAAAATCTTAGTCAGAAATGATAATTTCTTTCCGTTCCCAATTCCTGCGTACCAAATTGCCCATAAAGTTTTCAAGACTTCCATCACTCCTTTTAATTGGTTGGTTGTCATCCACGATTTATTTTCCCCCACATAAGATACTCCTTTTATTATTATTTTTTACTTTTGAAAGAAAAACCTACTTTTTCCCCCACATAAGATACTCCTTTAATTTTTTTTCCCACCAACTTAAAAACTTAGTTATGATTGGGGGCTCTTTAATTCTCACGTTGTCATTTTCGAAAGCCTGGATATATAACAAAATTAGGGGGAGGTGCAAAAAGGAGCAAATTATCAGTCTGGATAACATCAGATACTCCTCCCAAGTCCTAACCATGCACCACTTCAATACTTACTCAAGGCTGCAAAATAATTAGTGCTTCTAGGATTTTAAGGTATATACAAACAGAGATTTTAAATCAAGATTATGATAATTAAACAAAGATAATGCATATAAATCTTACAGAATACTCCATTTGGTCATATATATATATATATATATATATATATATATAAATCATTATCAACTTCAAAATTATAGTTAGTCAGTAGTCAGTGTTCCTGAAAGTGGTCCATTCACTGTTGATTGGACTAAAAATTTTGCAACCCTCACCATTTCCTTGGCTTCCTTGAGCCCCCACCATCAATGGCCTGGAAAAAATGTCTTTTGTATTGCACTTGTTAAAGAGGTTATCCATACTGCAGTTTTCCATTATTTAATTATAATTATACAGTAGTGGTTGAACTTAATTGTGGGGCGAATGCAGTTAGAAGACGATCTCTGGGTCAAGCTGAAGAGTCTAAAAGAAATGAGTTTCACTTCAGCTTTTGGTAGAGTATACACATACTATACTGAGCCAAAGCTTATAAATTACTCTTCTGAACCAAATAAGAATGAAGAAAGAATATTTTCACTTAGGGGTTTATGCATTTACAAGATGTATATGTTTTAAAGAGGACAATTATTTAATAATAAGGTATTTACAAGACGTATATGTTTTAAAGGTGGGGGATCAAAGGATCCTTTCATTTGTTTTATAAATCTCTCAGCTCATTGTATCTAGGGCCTCGTAATTAACAAGAAGAGAACATAATGCCAGCCTCTTGGTAGTTCTGATGATTCTTTCCCTTGGGGCAACATAAAGAATGAACCAGAGTCGGAACTAACCGCTATGAAAGATGTAAGCTTTGGAGCGGAACAAAATTTTAGAAGAATTGGACAAACAAACTTGTTGAACCATCCCCATATGATCGCAAATCAGCAGGTCGAACCAATGCCCTACACAAAGGGCAAGTTCTTTCTCTCTCAAACCTGGAAATATCAAGGTAGTCACAGTTGGTTTCTTTCTCAAAGACCAAAAAAAAAAGCTAGTGCCTATTGCAAGAGGTCGCAAAAACAAGCACATAAAACTAAAAACAAGTAGCAGCAATCCATGCGACACAACAGGAAAATAATTGATGAAGAACTTCTCTAATAGAAGATATTTGTGCATGCTATTTCTCCAAATGTTTGAGATCACTTCCATAAATCAAGCTTACAAGCACCTTTAATTATAACATATGTATGTTAGGCATACATGTAATTAACAGCTAATGATTTATTCGAATTCATCCGTTTTTTTTTGCTTTGTTAAATCATCTTTATTTGACAGCTTTACTGTATATAGCATCATTTAGTCAAGTAGGCCGACTTGTTTTGGTAGAGAAGTTATACCCTTAGTTTAAAGAGAAAACGATGCAGCCAAATCATCAAACATCTTACAAAAACGATGCTCCAATTTCTCAGTAAAACAGCATGCTGTGTAAGTTCTCATATCAATCTGTTTTGGGAGGGGAGATGGGGGAGCAGGGCACATAACCCTTAATTATAGAGAAATGCCAAGAGAACCAACATTGTGCACCGATTTATGTGTCAAAAGGTATTGTTAAAATTAGTTGAAAAGCCGTTTCCATTGTTTTGTAACTTAAAGAAGGATGTGGTTTTCCACATCAGCATGTGCACAAATAAGGTGTATAGGGCATTGTTCCTATAGCTAAATATAAGAAGACTATCATGCTGCTCTAATCAAGCAAACCCAAATTTTTTTTTTTTTGGGCGTTCCCTATAGCATCTATTACAAAGAACTGTTTTCTAAAACATCAAGGTAAAATCATTGTATATTGTTTTCCAACATCCAGAACTTATATTATTTCAGTTATTACATTTGCAGAGAAGAAGGTTACTTCAGTTATTACATTTGAAGAGAGGAAAGTGGAATATGTCATGGTTTTGGAATATTATATAGAGAAATCTGAAACATGAACCAGGCCATCTGTCAATCCCTTTTATAAAAAATCAAATCAGAACTTCTTCACATAGTATTAGACTCTTAGTGAATAACCCTTTGATGGTAGGGCAGACGAAACATGTGGATTCAGTAGTCCTCATGTTTCATGACCATCAAAACCATTAGCATACATGCAATAATTATGAACATCAAACATGAGATATATCAAGAAATGAGGTTCACAAAATAAAGTCTAGAAAGTACTGTCAAACTAACCATTCTGAAGCACAGTCTTCGCAGAAGATATGTTTACAACATAATAGAACTGGAACATGCATCTTTTCCTGGCAAATAGCACACAGGTCTCCTGCTTCATTTACCTGCATTGAATGACTAGCAAGATTAGACTTCACAAATCATCCTGTTACGTAACAGAAGTAAATTGTGTGTGTCAATTATCCCGATACATGTATCTTACTTGAAGTTTATACACAAGCTTAGAAATTGTATAGAAGGCTGTATAGATGGATCATATGAAACATCCTTTTCTTGACAATTGAGAGCAGACTATGCTCAAATCTAATGTTTATCTTCATGTATATCGTGGATTGTTTTCTTACGCAACTCAAACGGAATGAAGGAAACTTGAATGTCCCATTTCAAGCATTCTTCTTGGGTGGTGAAGTGGCAAATTGAGAAGATTAAATTCAATTACAAAAACATGGAACTGAGCTCCTAATTCAGTTGGGAGCATAAAACATCCAATGTGTGACAAAAAATACAAATATATGGTTGTCTTACATAGCCATCAGTTCCTATTAACAACAAAATCAGTATGAACATGTATAATTCTCCATGAAATGAGAAAAACTGTTACAGGTAAAAACCTTAAAAATTAGGACGTGGGAAGGAGGAACAAGAAAGAAATAGCACTACAGAGTTCCAATTTAGTTTTTTTTTTTAACTGCCACATTGTGCTAGTATTGTTTGTCACAACCATGGTGTACACCAGTAGCTCCCAGATTCAGCTTAAAGAATTTCTAAATAATTGATAGTTACAAGCAACTAATTACCTGTTCTGGCGTGGCATAAGACCCGTAGTGCACTTCCTTTCGAGATAATGCCTTCAAGGCAGAAAAGAAGGATCGGACCTAAGAGAAGGGAATGGGGGGAGAGAGAAAGGGAGGAACCACAAGTTTGAGTTTAAATACAATGACAAAAAAAATGCCCCATATAGGACACCTATGTAAAGTAAAACTTTAAGAAATAAACCTTTTCAACAACTGATGTAAGCTTGAATGTTAAGTACAACCCCGCTATCACTGATGAAAAGAGGCTTCCGTAATCTTTGTTTAAGAAGAATCGGTACCAGACAGGTGTCGGTAACAGTGCACGGTATAATAACAATGCGTACTCAACTAGAGTCAGCATCTGACCCTGAAAAAAAAAAAAAAAAAAACTCCCGTCAGCATTATGATAACGTCAATATATACTTTGTAGTTAACTTATTATGACGTCAAATACTGGATAAATTAATGCTACCTGTCTACGGAAGTTATGCCCCCTTCCATTCTTGTAATACATTAGCAAAACCAACTTAAAAGCCATTGCCGCCTGACGCGCCATGGTATCTGGAACTCATAAATTTCAGAGACAATGTTTCCAAAAGAAGAACGGTCTTACAATGTATGATGTATATGACCAATGAATGATAAATATATAAACTGTGATGAATCTTCAACGAAAACAAGAAGAAACTTCGGCCAACACATTAAGATGGACAAAGGAGAGTGGGGAAGGCTGAAATTACACCTTCACATATGGACTTAAGTATATAATGAAAAAAAAAATGTATCAATCAACTGAATATGTACGAATGGGCTGGAAGAAATTATGGCCACAGAAAAATAAGAATAGTTTGAATGAGGAGTTGAGTGCACTGTCAATTACACTACAGGAATTCTATATTTTTAAAAAATTTAACTATATGGTATTCACCATGTCCCTCATTTCCTTTCAAAGTGTCATCACAAATACATGCATGCAGCAGTCGCATGCAATCTGGAATGATAAGAAGCCTGTATCATACAAATATAATGCTAATATTCCTAGTTACCATTCCGCTTGACATGAGAAAAACATATAAAAAGTAACAACAAACAAATAAAATCCATACCATTTACTACAATGGTAAAAATAGCATGCCAAAAGGGTGGTATTACTTTTGGAGGAACCATGAATAATGGGTAGAAAAGATCATCGTTCCGGTACCACCAATAAACTCCAATCACATGAAGCATGAAAACTATAAAATATCCAACAAGAACAGACATTTTCCTCTCCCCCTGCCCAAAAAAAAACAAACAAGCAATCGTCACATGTAGGAAGATTCCTATGTTTCTGTTGCAATATTTTTCCTTGGGGACGAAAGATACAGGAGAGGGAATGAGATTTGGATATTGCACCTTTAGAGCAGTCTGCTTTCGAAGAATATCATTTGACTTGAACATGAAAGCAGTTACGTAAATTGTGACAAAGAATCCTGCAGGTATCCAAGGAAAAATTTCACAGTTACTGTAATTCATACTCAAAAAATCCAAAGTCCACTGCAGGTAGTAAACTAAGACCACATTTGCAGAATTTTTATAACAAATGTTATTGTTAAAGTAAACAATACCTGGCTGTTATAGTCTTTAACAGTTGGCTGTTTGAAGTCCTGAATAGTGGGCTGCTAGTGGAGAATATTTGCCAACTGGCCAGCTATCTCCATAGCTCTCTTATGTTGACTATTGGTGTAATATGTAGATCTGATCAGCTGTGTAGTTGGCCTATATAATGGTCTTACTATCTTTGTACTAAATACAGCAATTGCAGCTAATAAACTCAATTGATATTCTCTCTATTCTTCTTACTCTCTTATACTTAAGTTGGTATCAAAGCCTGATCCATATGTGGGTTTTCTTGTGCTTCTGCAAATTATCATGAAGATTTTTTCAATGTTATCCTGCTGGTATGTATTCTGCCCATTATACAAGTAAGTCATCTTGATTTACTAAACATAATGACTGAAGCTAGTGACTCTCATTCTACTGTAATAATCAGTAGTAATGTTAGAGGAAGCCAGTCAAGCCACCATGGGCTTAATTCTTCCTTGCAACTTAGTCCCATTAAATTGGATGGTACAAATTATTTGACTTGGTCTGAAGCATCTTTATTATCAATTAAGGCTAACAAAATGCAGAGTTTTATTAATGGCAAGTCTACTAAACCTGCTGAAACGGATCCGACATATGATGATTTGGGATTCCGATAACTCCATGGTTAAGACTTGGTTATATAACTCTATGGAACCTCATATCCGTAAGAGTTATTTGTTCTTGCCAACAGCTTTTCAGATTTGGACCACAGTTGCTCAAACTTATGCTCATTCTGGTAATGTGTCAAAAAAGTTTGAACTTCGCAAAAGTGTGCGGGAGACATTACAAAAGGAGAAAACAGTTGCTCAGTATTACTCTGAAATTACAGCATTATGGCAAGAGTTAGATCATTATACAATTTACCCTGCTCACTGTACCAAAGATGCAGAGGCTTATCAAAAGCTTATGGAAGAGGATCGAGTTATTGATTTCCTTGCTGGCCTCACTATGGATTATGATCAAATCCGGGCACAACTAATAGGGCAAGACCCTTTCCCTTTGCTTCAGGAAGCTCATGCTCGTGTTCAACGTGAGGAAAGTCGCCGACATGCTATGGTTCAAACTTCAACCGATCACTCTGCCTTAGTTGTGGTTAAACCTTCTAATTCTGTTTCCAAAGACTGGAAGGATAGTCTTTTTTGCGACTATTGTGAAACCCCCAGGCACACTAGGGAGACTTGTTTCAAACTTCATGGAAAGCCAAGGCGTGGTCGTGGTCGTGGTAATCCTCCTCGAAGTTATGGAGGTGGTCGTGGTTCTAGTGTTTATATGGCTGAGTCTGCATCATCTGCAGTGCCACATATCCCTACTACTCCTAGCACAGACCCAACAACGAGCCCACTTTCTCTCCAAGAAATGGCTAGCCTTCGACAGATAATGAACCGCATAGATGCCAGTTCAGCCTCCTCTAACTCCTCCCATTTTGCATACTCAGGTATATCACCTTCCACTGTTACATCTTGTTCTTGGATCATTGACTCCGGAGCATCTGAACACATGACTGGTTCAATTGATTTGTTTCACACTTACCAGCATAGTTCAAGTAAGGCCACTGTTCGAGTTGCTGATGGCTCTCTTGCCCCTATCCATGGGCATGGGTCAATCAAGTGCACTCCAACTCTAACTCTCTCATCTGTCCTTCATGTACCCTCTTTTACTGCTAATTTGTTATCTGTCCCAGCGTCTCACTGAATCTCTCCAGTGTTCTGTAATATTTTTTTCCTTCTCATTGTATTTTTCAGGACCTGGCTACCGGACAGATGATTGGCAGTTAGTGGTAAGGCTCGAGATGGCATCTATATTCTGGAGTATGAACCTCTCTCTCCTAGTCAGGCTTCTCATGTTTCTTCTATTTCTCCTCTTGAAACATTGCATCAATGGCACAAACGTTTAGGTCATCCCTCTTTTGGTGTTTTGGAACACTTGTTTCCTAGTCTAGCAAAGAAATGTAGTAGGGACAAGTTCTTTTGTGAACCGTGTGAATTGGCCAAGCACAAACGGTCAACCTATCTTGCTAGTAACAATAATCGTAGCGATGTTCCTTTTTCTCTCATTCATTCTGATGTATGGGGACCCTCCCGTGTTAGTTCTCGTTCAAGCTATCGTTGGTTTGTCACCTTTATTGATTGTTTTTCTCGTGTTACTTGGGTTTATTTACTCCGTCACAAAAATGAAGTTTTTGAATGCTTCAAATTATTTCACCAAATGATTCAAACCCAATTTAATGCAAAAATCAAAATCTTACGTAGTGACAATGGTAAAGAATACACCGAGGGTCCATTTCAAACATACCTTTCTACTCATGGTATCATCCATCAAACTACATGTGTTAAGACACCTGAGCAAAATGGGGTTTCAGAAAGGAAAAATGGCCATCTACTTCAGGTTGCTCGCTCAATTATGTTGACTATGCATCTTCCAAAATATTTTTGGGCAGATGCTATCTTAACTGCTGCCTACTTAATTAACCGTCTCCCTTCTAGTGTTCTTAAGTTCAGGGCTCCAGTATCTCTCCTTCCCTCTTCATCCTCAAACTCTTTACCTCACCGCACTTTTGGTTGTGTATGTTTTGTCCATGACACTAACCCCACACGTGGCAAACTTGATCCTCGCGCCATTAAATGTGTCTTTATTGGGTACTCAGCTACACAAAAAGGCTATAAATGTTATCATCCTCCATCACGACGTGTCTTTGTTAGCCATGATGTGACTTTCTGGGAAACAGTTCCATATTATCTTTCAAATTCCTCATCTCTCCCGGGGGAGATTCATAGTGACGAAGAGATGAATTCAGAATTTGTAAGTTTTTCTCCACCTTCCACTTATCCCATTCAGGGGGAGTCATCCTCCTCAGCTCCCGTGCAAGGGGAGTCTACTCTTTCCATTCCTAAAAATTGCTAGTGACCAGGATGAGGGACATACTCAGATTGAGGGGGAGCCATCAAGCCGACTAGACAGGCCAGACCTACAAACATACTCTCGAAAACAGAAGGGCATCCTTCCATTACCATGTCAATCATCTGATCCAGATCCAGATCCAGTCGCTAATCCAATGAATGGTATTGTTTCTGACCTTCATCTTCCTATTGCAGTTAGAAAAGGAGTTAGGGAATGTACCCAACATCCTATTTCTAACTTTGTCTCATATGATTTGTTATCTCCTACATATCGTTCCTTTGTTGCTTCCTTGTCTTCTATTTCTATTCCTCAAAAGTGGCAGGAAGCTATACATGATTGTAATTGGAAGGGGGCCATGATAGAAGAAATGAATGCTCTGAAAAAAAATGATACTTGGGAGCTTGTTACTCTTCCAAAAGGAAAAAAAGCAGTAGGATGCAAATGGGTTTACACTGTGAAACAAAAGCCAGATGGGTCAGTGGAGAGATTAAAAGCAAGATTGGTTGCGAAAGGATATTCTCAGACATATGGAATTGATTACCAGGAGACATTTGCTCCGGTTGCAAAAATGAACTCTGTCAGGATTCTTCTATCATGTGCAGCTAACTTTGGCTGGGATCTACAACAGTTAGATGTGAAAAATGCATTCTTGCATGGAGACCTAGAAGAAGAGGTATACATGGATATTCCTCCTGGATTCTCGTCAGATGTAACTGAAGGTAAGGTGTGTAAGCTTAAAAAGGCATTGTATGGTCTGAAACAATCTCCTAGAGCTTGGTTTGGAAGATTTCATAGTGCTATGTTGAAATTTGGTTACAAGCAAAGTAACGCTGATCATACTCTTTTCATAAAGCGAGTCAGTGGCAGAATTACCGCCTTGATTGTTTATGTAGATGACATTGTTGTTGTGACAGGTAATGATGAGACTGAGATAAATACTCTCAAGGCTCGACTATCTACCGAATTTGAAGTCAAAGACTTAGGCAACTTAAGATACTTTCTTGGAATTGAGGTTGCTAGATCAAGCAGTGGTATTTTTCTGTCCCAACGAAAATATGTCCTTGATTTGCTAGCTGAAACTGGCATGTTAGGCTGTAAGCCAGTAAACTCCCCTATTGAGGCTAATCATAGACTCTGTGGTGGTGTTGGTAATCTAGTAGAAAAGGATAGATACCAGAGACTCGTGGGAAGACTTATTTATCTGTCACATACTAGACCGGACATTGCTTATGCAGTGGGAGTCGTGAGTCAGTATATGCATGATCCACGTCACGTACACATGGAGGCAGTTTATCGTATTTTGAGATACTTAAAGTCAGCACCTGGAAGGGGTCTCCTGTTTGGAAGACATGGTCACCTTCAAGTTGAAGGTTACACTGATGCAGATTGGGCTGGCTCTATGGATGATAGGCGTTCTACATCTGGCTATTGTATTTTCATTGGAGGTAATTTAGTCACCTGGCGTAGCAAGAAACAAGCAGTGGTTGCTCGATCCAGTGCTGAGGCAGAATATAGAGCGATGGCTCTTGGTGTGTGTGAACTTCTATGGACTCAATATTTGTTAACTGATTTGGGACTTGCAACAAATGCACCTATGAAGTTATTTTGCGACAACAAGGCTGCCATCAGCATTGCTCATGATCCAGTACAACATGATAGGACGAAGCATATTGAGATTGATCGACACTTTATTAAAGAGAAACTAAGTAGTGGTCTCATTTGTATTCCATATGTAAAGTCAGGCGATCAACTTGCTGACGTCTTGACTAAAGGGTCTTAGTAGTAATATTCTTCACCCTATTGTTTACAAGTTAGGCATGAGGAATATTTATGCTCCAACTTGAGGGGGAGTGTTAAAGTAAACAATACCTGGCTGTTATAGTCTTTAACAGTTGGCTGTTTGAAGTCCTGAATAGTGGGCTGCTAGTGGAGAATATTTGCCAACTGGCCAGCTATCTCCATAGCTCTCTTATGTTGACTATTGGTGTAATATGTAGATCTGATCAGCTGTGTAGTTGGCCTATATAATGGTCTTACTATCTTTGTACTAAATACAGCAATTGCAGCTAATAAACTCAATTGATATTCTCTCTATTCTTCTTACTCTCTTATATTTAAGTGTTATAATATGGGAAGATAAAATTATATGTATATATATGGAAGATGATGCAATCTATATCCAAGCATCCTAAATTCCAAACAAAATTTAATGTTTGATGGACAACTAAATATTGGTTGGCAATTGAAACAAGGCCAAAACCCTTCAGACTTTTGTTGTATATATATATATTTTTTCTTTTTTCCTTTATGTGAACATGAAGGAGAAAATTGTTCAAAACATCTCTTCATGGTTCATTACATACAGGGACGGATGTACTAGCAGGGCAGCTGCCTATGCTGGCCTTTTTTTTTTCTTTTTTTTTTCTTTTTATAGATATAAGGGTAGGGACAGAAATATAAGTTAATAAACTCAAGGGATTAATGGAAGAGTTAAATTTGGAGGGGAAAAAAACAAAAGGTTTCATTCTAATTCTAAATACTCTGTAGCATACTTGAAGCACTCGTCGTTCTTGCTTCTATTGCTCATTCCACTTCCTCCTTTAGAGCATACTACATCTCCACGACTCCACCGCTCCGCGACTTCTCTTCTTCGCGACGAGTGACGACCACCGTACACCGCAAGCCGACCTCGTCTCTGTGACTCTGCAGTCTCTACCCCTGGCCCCTTGTGCATTCAAACTTAAAAGGTAACTAAATTAGGATATTTTCAACGATGAATATTGTTAAAACCACTCTCCGAAACCAAATGGGCGATAAATGGTTGAGTGATTGTTTAGTTCTTTACATTGAAAATGATGTATTTGAAACTATTGATAACAAAGTTATCTTAGAACATTTTCAAGCTATGGAGAAGAGGAGGATAACATTGTAATTTGTAAACATTATTATGATAGTTAATATTATGCAAGTTTTCTTTATTTAATTTCAACAAAAAATTAGTTAAAATCCGCCCCTGCCGGAAACAAATCTTGGATCCGCCCCTGATTACATAAAACACCTTTGATAGGGTTCAAGTCGTGGATCGGACATGCATGTTTGAAACATATCAAAAGAGATAATTTGCCAATCAAGATATGTAAAAAAGGATTGAGTTCTTAAAATTTGTTGTAACAAATTCCATCTAATTCCTCATCAGCATCAACATTGTTGCCTTTACAAGCATCAATTTGCATCAAAAGCCACATTAAGACCTTCCAAATAGCTGTTCCATACCTATGAATTTTATCTGGGATACATCAATGAAATAATTTTCAACATTGATGGTACGCCAGCTCACATCTTTCTCCAATATTACATTCTAAATAGGATTGTCAGTCTACGGGCTATAGACTATAGTACTACACCTGAGCAACAGTGATTCATGATGTCCAAGATCACACTCCATAAAGAAACTGGTAACTGTAGACGCTTTTCACATATTTTTTGAGAATAAAACATCTCATGTGACTGTAAAGCTTCAATTCAGTGACAATGTGCACATTACACATCCTCAAATGAGGTCAAATTGAGTTAAATATTAAGCAGGGCTGAAAGCTTGAGGATATGTAACCAAACAACTAAGCATAAGCCGGAACTACAGACTTTAAGACAAGTTCAGCCTCGCTAATGTTTCACTAGCTTAGCCTGAGCATAGCTTTGGGCAGAAACAGCTAATAATTGTAAATCTACTTTGATATTAGTTCAAACTGGGCAATAAAGATACTGGCTCACCATTATTTTGACAGATGATGTGACAATATTCTTCATAACTCACATCTAGTTCAACCTTCCTCGACTATAACATCCCTATTTCAAACCAATTACTCGGACAAATCAAAACCTAAGACTAGTAACTACACATTGTTATGCATTAATGATGCATTGATTCAGGCGGCCTAATTTGCTTTTATTCAAAGAAAAGCTTCAGCCTCAAATCCTATGAAAAATAATGAGATTAAGTACTAATATGGTCATGAACAAGATTTATGGTCAAGTCAACCACTTCTCAGTTAATTTATACAGCCTTTATTCTTGAACATATTAACAAAACTAAGCTATCATTCATTGATCACAAAGTGAATACTAATAAATAATGTTGGGAATTTGTAAACATCATTCTTGAATCAAGAAAACAAACACAAGTATAATGATAAATGACAGATAGATAGATACCTTGCAAGTGCTGGCGAATAAAAACAACCAACAAGAGCAAAGAAAAGGGAATAATCTGCTCAATCAACCTGGCAGCCTGCTGTAAATCATAACGATGTTGATACGAAGAAGAAGAAGAAGAGGAATCCCCATTACCACCACTAATACTCCCAGTAAGATTATTATCCCCATCATCACCAGAAGAATCTAAAGAATTTATCTCTCCTACTTCTCCCCCAATCCCACCGGTTGTTCCAATTTGACCTAATTCACGATCATTATCCTGGTCGTCAAGAAGACGATTCTGCTCCTGACCAGCAATTATCCGAATAGAAACCTCCCCATTATCACTAGTAGGAGTCGAAGGTGAAGTGCTGAAATTATCGGGTCGGGATTGAAGATGAGAGTTGTTAGGGCCAGGCGGAAGAAGAATGGGGGAGTAATCTGAAAGCAAAGTAGATAATGGTGCCCGTAAGAAGCGAAACGCAGAGACAAGTGATGAGTATCTTGTTGTTGAAGAATTGCTGATATTATCATTAGTTTCTGTGGACGGTGAAGATGTACCGGAGTTTGTGCGTGTTTCGGAATTTGTATCAGAAGATGATGATTGTTCCATACTTGTTTCTTGATATTCCTATAGTATTCAGAGATTGTAATTGTAGAGAGGAAGAAGAAAAGGAAAGTCAGACGAGTGAGAGAGAGAGAGGTGGCGGTGTAGTCAGGTCATATTAATACATACATACATACATACATACATACATACATACCATACATGCGTGTAGACAGACCCAGAGACAAGTTAGGGGCTTGTTTGGATTCTAAGTACGAGTTTTTGCGTTCATTCATGTTGTTATCAAGGTTACTCGCGCTTAATTTAATTTTATCGCTCCGTCCCAAATTAATTGTTTAATTTTGATCTTTTTAAGTCAAATTAATTATTTTTAGAATTAATAATTAAACATATATAAATATATTTCTAAAATTATAAAAATTGGAGTTAGTAATAAATTGTATATACTTTCTTTTGGTTATAATCTCTTCACCTATATTTTAGCAAAAATAGTAAAAAGATTAGTTTTAAAAATAGTCAATTTAACTTAAAATGGTCAAAATTAAGCAATTAATTTGGGACGGAGGGAGTAATAAATATATATTACTTCAACCGTCTAAAGTTAGACATACATTTTCTCTTTAGTAAACATATAATTTATATTTAAATTATTTTTACTTTTAATTAATTGAATACTATCTTAATATCCCTGTATTTTCAACTAATGTCGGTGATAATTTTTTTTTAAAAAAATAATCATAATAATAAAAATAAATATTATTTTACAAGTATATCTCTAACTTTGTTGGTGTCGGTGACGTGCTAGTATTTTCATCTAACGAAGCAAGTACTTGCACGGTCTTAAATTTTGAAAGAGAAGAAAACATTAAATTCACACCTTCCTCCCAATAGAGAAGTTAAAAAACGAACAAAAAATGGAACGACGCCAAAGAGATTATTTCTATATTAGGGCGGATCTGGGAAAAGTTATCCTATAGTAACTTACAACACATAATTTTATCCTAATCCTTTACTATTTAATTATTAATGAATGAATTGTAGGGAGAGAGAGAGAGATACATGTTTTAATTTAATTATTTAATCCCATCAATAATAATAGGTACTTATAAATAACCTATTTATTATTTTCTTCGTCCCAAATTAATTGCTTTTCTAGGACTTTTTTAAATCAAATTGACTGTTTTTAAAATTAATTTATTACTAATTTCAATTTTTATAATTTTAGAAATATATTTATATATGCTTAATTATTAATTTTAAAAATAGTCAATTTGACTTTAAAAAGTTCTAGAAATGCAATTAATTTGGGACAGAGGGAGTAAAATTTGGAATTATACAAATGATATTTCCTCCATTTTATACTAATCCTCCTACATTCAAACTTTGTAATATCCTTTTTTAGTCGTTTCTTCTCTTCAAAGCAACTAGTAAAAAATTAAAAATAAAATAAATATATCCATAGTCAAATCCCATCAGAAATAATGAAGCGCAAAAGGGCCTTTCACAACAAAGGAACCATCCCCCGCAACCACAAATAGGTAGTATACTGTGTTCACACCCTAACCACCAGCAAAGCAAAGCAAAACATGTTCCAGATACTATTATTCTATCAATTTATGTTTGGTAGCATTACAAAGTCAGATTCAAATATTGTTGATAAGCTGAAAGTCCATAAAAAAATATATGTTGTTTAAGCGTAGAGCTGCAATTGCAAAACTCTTCCTTGCACGAGAACACACAAGGCATCACAGTTTTTCCAAGTAGTTCTAATTATTAGCCATGGCAAACAAATGAAGATTGGTAAGAACATTAAACAATACTCTAATGGAAAGGATATCCTGCGCAAAAGAAAATTTTGAGCTGAGTTACAAAATTTTACGTCTAACAGCACACAAAAAACAGAATTGTTGTATAACATTTGCACATTATTACAAATCTCCCACGTGAAGAAGTTCGTGGCACTATATACATATCATTCAATTACCCTCTCCAGTTATCTTTGCGTTGCCTTATCTCCCGCAGAGCATCAACAGGGGACTTGCAACCAACCCTCTCCTGTTGAATAAGCAAGTTTTTCAATATAAGATCCATATGGCACAAGAAGGAAGCGATATGGCATGCCTTTCTCTAATATGCCAAAATCACTCCCTGGCGTTGAAGGTTCAGCAGAACACAGAAATGTAAAGAAAGAAAGCAACACTTGGGGACTCTTCCGAATCTCCAGAACTGGTTCAACCCGGGTCGAGTTTCATTTTCGTTACCTACTTCACTTAGATTCTGACCAACACAATACTAGTTATTTCTATCCTAAGCTGCCGTAGTTCTGACTTCTCAGGTTTGCTGCAGAGACCCTTCAGCTTCAAGTTCTTACTTAGTAGTGCATAAGGTAGTGTCCATATTTTTTTATCCCTTTTCTATTTTTGTTCCTTTTTACAGCCTACAGAAAAAGTAAATAAAATAAAATAAAACAGAGATACAAATACCTGAACCTCCGGTATGTCAACTCGCATAAATGGGTTACTCTCCAATTCTTCTTCAATGGTTGAAGGAACAGTAGGAAGTCCCAACTGTCTCTGCTGCTGAGCCCATGAAAGCTTTTGAGCTATTCTCGCATTGTCCGGTTCAACTGTCATTGCAAACTGCAAGTTCTTCACTGTATACTGAAGAATTAGATATCATTAGACTCTCCCTATAGTAAAAAGGAAATACTAAGCTTATGCTAATATTAAACTGCGTTGGTTCAAACCAGGAATAAAGTTCTTTGGTTCTTTTCATAAATTTTGGATTTATAGAGTTAGTTTCGTACTCATAAACTCCAACCAAAAACCGCAGAAGATACTAACCAATGAAACCAAGAAGAATTCTTATAGAAGAAACTTAAACAAGAAGCAAGTGGACTAACAGACCAGCAGACTTGTCTAATATGTATGTCCCATGCACAGGTTTGATTCAGAACCGAGTGGAAAATGGCTACTGAATTTCAAACAACATGACATCCAAATTGAAAACACGGTCTTATCAAATATTAAGAATGTAGGAAACTATGGCATCCTCCGGCTGTGGCAGGTCCCTTGAGGTGATATTTGTGGAAGGACGTTGAGGTTGTCCCCATATATGAAACAGTACTTGGAATAGTGGAGATTACAAATGAGATACATCTTAATATTCGGCAGCATAAATTTGCACTTACAATTTCGGGACCACATCAAAGGATGGATGGCGAGTGAGGGAGGAAATGATAACAATTTCATAGAAATAAGCCAAGCCAGAAAAGTATTACATGACAAGTGTTAATGTCTATTTTGGCCTTCTTGCATGACTTACAAAGTCTCTTACCTTCTTGGATTAGCATCTTCTTTGATTTCTGAGTTAAAAATCAGCTAAACATGATAGCCATCTGGTTGCCTTTCTTTGATCAAAGGAGATAAACTAAAGTTTTTCTTTTGAAAGGTTTTATTGGAGGACTGCCATACAAATATTGCACAGTTACAAAATAAGATTCAATGAACTTATAACATTCTGTGAGTGAAAGTCCAATAATAATCTAGAAGGGGGGTTGAATAGATTATTACTGATTAAAAATTTATCTTAGGCCTTCTTGAAAATTTTAGTTAATTAAATTGCAGTGTTAGAAATTAATATACAAGACAGTAAAAATTCAATCACACAATGCACATAGATTTGTCTGGTTCACAACATACATCCCGAGTATGTTGTTACGTTCAGTCTCAAGCTCCTCTCTAGGACTTGAGATCCTATTACTCTCTGTAATAAATACTCCTTCAACAGGCGGATAAGCCTTTATAAAGTTTTAAAGACAAACTTTAACTATACACAACTAACTATCTTGAACAGTAAGCTCTCAACTCCTTCCTCAAGTTTAGTTGAACTCTTCCTTTAAGTTCAGTTCTACTTTATGATCTAGTCTTGAAACGACAACATCTTCCTCACCTCACAAGTACACTAGAGACCCAACTCCCAACTGATCTCTATAAGACTCTGGTCTTGGTCAAAAAATTACTCGTCTTTCTCACAGGTATATAAAATAACATACATGAATTAAATATTTCAAGCATTCCAAGCTTACATGCAGGCATTCAGATTTTTACTCTTTTATAAAAATAACTTTAATATATAATATATTTTTAAAAGCTTTAGTGAATAAAAATCATTTAAGAGAAATAGGAATTTTTCTTACATTAAGAAATGTTACTTTGTGAATTAATCTCTTTAACATTTGATATTAAATTATCAAGGTAAAAAAATTTAATTTAATAGGATTGGAAAAATATTTTTGGTCAAAGTAAATAAGATAATTAAAACAATTATAATATAAATCCTATGGAGAGGATTCTACTCTTTTAATTAGCTTATTTACTAATTATTGTTATCATCAAAATAAACCTAAAAGTTGGAGACCCTACAATGAGCATATGAAATATTTGAGTTAAGGGGGAAGGGAGGGTTTATCTCACATTTCTCTCACTACCAACACTCGAGCCGAAAGCCAACAAGCTACAAGGAGCCGAAACCAATCAAGGATAAATTGTTGTGATGATGCCACTCAAATGCAAACTCATTTGTGACTTAATATTAATTTAGTTCTGATTTAACAATTTATTGGCTGTCCCAATGAAATATGGTATCATGGTGGCAGAAGCCACACTCTACATATTCGACAACAGATAACAAAGGAAAAGCAAATGCTTAGCAGAAAAAAAAACAAAGGAAAATCAAATGTGAATACAAGCATACCAATAATTCAATGTACCTGAGGAGGAGAAATCTCCAAAGAGTGTACAAATGTGCAAAGTTACAAATATTAGTATATTTTACCTCATGGCCGCAGTAAACACGAGTAGGCTTTGGCAGCGAACCCAAGGTCACACATAGAGATTGATACATCTGATCTGCTGTGCCCTCGAAGAACTTACCACAACCAGCAACAAACTACAAAACAGGTCATACGAATTGTAATTAAGAGCACACGACCTATATTCTATTTTGGTAACTAATGAAATATGACATACATTGTTGGGTAATTCGCTAAGAGCATAAGGAGCAATTAGTAATTTGACATGTTATCAGAGTTTTGGTATCACAAGCACTTAGCTTAAACTGTACCCTATTTCCCCATTATGTTGTTAGTGTAATTGCATTACGTTTTGTATATATATGATGCAACATAATCTGTCTCTCCACATGTAAGCAGATGTCACGAATGACACGGAGTGTAGAAGCATATTATATATTTCTTACTCAATTTCTACCTATTAGAACTTTTAGATCAGCAGGAATGGTCAAGTAAGCAGTAACTGAATAGATTGGTTAGCGTGGTGTGACCAATGCCGTTATTCTACTAATGGATACAATTTTATTTTTTTTATTTTGGGGGAAATAATTACAGGTATATAACATCGTAAACCACAAACC
The DNA here is from genome assembly GCA_034770075.1 of Aralia elata. Taxonomy (NCBI): domain Eukaryota; kingdom Viridiplantae; phylum Streptophyta; class Magnoliopsida; order Apiales; family Araliaceae; genus Aralia; species Aralia elata. The sequence continues at coordinate 107,783,662 of CM068385.1, read as the reverse complement.
TTTTAGGAAATCTAGATTTCTACTTCTTTCTTAATAAATCATGGCAATAAACAGATAATATCTCGAGATTGATCGATTGAGTGTGTGTGTGTGTGTATGAGAGAGAGAGAGAGAGCACTTTCTGCACTCACCAGTGTGTCTCCTGTGAAAACAGCAGGGTTCTCTTCTTTGCCAGTAACATAATAACTTATATGACCTTTTGTATGGCTATAGGAGCATCACAAAGAAAATATTACACTTGAGTGAGAAAGAACTAATATAGCAGCAACCATACCACCTAAATACACTAACACATCTTTAGAAATATGTATCTAAATACAATACATTCACCGTGAGGATCACAATAATGAAATTTTAAGGAATTAGTCATATCACAAGCTCTAAAATATCCACCAATATATGAAAAGCCAAATTCAACATGATATAATCCAAAAGGTCAAATTAGCACTAAATATCAGTAAGATGTGGGACAACATAATATAGTGCTCCCTCCATTCCACAAAAAGAGCCTCATTTGCAAAGTTTACAAATTTTAAGGATATCTTTTATTCCATATTTACACAATTACTCAAATATATTGACTGTTTACTGCTAAGTTTAGTAGTGATTATATGATAATGGAAGTGTGATGATAACCTTGAGGATATTGTGTCACTCTATCAAAAGAAATGAGACTCTTTTTTTGGAAAAAAAACAAAAAAAGGAGAAGAAGAAGAAGAAGCGAAATGAGACAGAGGGAGTGAACATGGCCACATCATTGTGGAACAAAGGGAGTATAAACAATATCCTAGCAGAAGCAAAGATTGTAGGCATAACAGAGTTGAAGAAACAAAATGAAATAAATATAAATCACACACATATATATGATATAAATATATATAGGAAATAGCAAACCAAGGTGTGTGAAGAGACAATATGCTGATATCATCACCGAGTGAAAACTTATCACCATTATCCACATTATTAGTACACCCCTTGACATTATCAACAGAGCCACCATAAACTTTAATCCCAGGAACCAGTTGCTTTATATTTTCATTGCCTCCGGCATGATCCCTATGAGTATATTTTCAGTCAATTAAGTAAATATATATATATATATACAAGCATGTAAAAATGTCAAAGAAAAAACATATAATAAGCCAATAATAACATAAACATCAAAGAAAAATCCAATTATTAACTCAAAAACCAAACTCAGCAAATTATTGCAAGGAAAAATATCAGAACACCAACGTTTTCAAGTGAGTAAGAGGTCATGGAATAATTGATATAAATAGAAAAAGCTAAAAGTGAAAGGAAGGACATACCAGTGGTGGTGAGTGGTGAGAACAAGCTTTAGGTCAACCCCATATGCTTTAGCAACCTGAAGAACCTTTTCAGGTTCAACTGGATCCACCACTGCGCCTTCTTTTGTTGCCTCATCGATTATTCTGCAACAATTAAACAGTTCACCGCTTATATTTACATAATTCATATATATAATTAGCAGTGTGTATCTAACAGGAAACCCATATATTAGTAATAATTGTAATGAAAATGCATATATCAATAAAAATTGTTCATACAGGTAGGAGTAGTTGTCTTCCAAGCAAGGGACGTGAATGATTTTCATCTCTCTAAGTCGGATCGCCGCCGATGGAACTATTGTTCAGTGTGGGAGTAACTGCGGTGACGCTGAAACGTTATATTTATTAGAAGATGAATGCTCTCGAACTGGATGGATGACGTGGAAGGAGGAAACGTCTACGTCGTGTTTGGCTGTTTTGGCAAAAAGGTAATGAATGGATTAGCCGATTAGACTTCCTAGTACTTTTCTCACAGCTTTTTTTTTTGACATTAATTATGTAGGTTTATATGTGACAAACTTAATATTTATGACTTTTTAAATTTATAATAATTAATCTATTATTGAAAAGTGTTATTGAATATGTGTAATATAATCTTCATATTCGATAAAAATAAATTCAACGAACAAAAGTTAAGATATTTTTATCAGGTTAAAATACTAAATAAATTTATTTTGAACGATCGTAAAAAACATAAAATAATAAAAAAATTCTATTATGAATTACGATAAATTTATACCGAATTATATTACGAAATTTATCAAGAATTATAAAAATACTCCGCTTAATAATCAAAATTAAATAAATTAAATTTTTTTTAAAATTCACAATTCGACTAAAAAAAAATGTAAATGAGATTCTTTGATGTTGGCTTAGCCTTCGTGATCAAGTCTGTATTTATTTAGGTCTGAATACCTCTTAATAATGCTAAACTTATTTGTTAAATTTTTTTTTTGCCTCTTAATACTTTTTAATCGGTAAGATTCAAATCTAATTCTAAACCATTCAGAGTCACGTCTGAACCGGTTTATAATTTTTTGAACAAAAACGACATCTTCAATATTACAAAATCCCTCTTGTATCCCTCCGATAAAATACACGATACACAATCCAGTCATCGCCATCGCCGACTTCTTTGATCTGCAAGTCGAAATTCACCATCTTCGGCGAGTTTCAACCCACTCCTCACACTATCTCCGGCGAAAAATACTGAACCCATATCTAATTAAAGATAAAGGTTAATCATTTTTTTATGCTTCTCCAAAAATTACAAGAGGAGAGAGAAACACCATCGAAGCGAGAGGTAACTGAAGAAAACCCGAAGGAGGAGAGAGAAGGACAAATCGACGATGCCATCGGTATAATTCGCACCCTCTTTCTTTCCAAAATAAACTAATTACTACTTCTTACTACTTCTTCTCTCTCTGTATATGTGTGTAGATTTCCTTAAGAGAGAAAGTGGTGATTCTTTATTGCGTAGATTTTCTGAAGAGAGAGAAAGCGGTGATTCTTTATTTGATTCAATGGAATTGAGAGAGAAGATAATTGAATTGATGTAAAATTAAAATTAAAGAAAATTAAAGAGTGGATTTTTAACAAGTTTTGCTTAAATAATTTAGAGTGTTAAAATGAAAAAAATATCGTTATCGAGACATTTTGAAAAAATTAGTTATCAAACAACATTTCTTCATTCAGATACAATTTTAAACAGACACAAGTTTAAACAGACACTATATTATTCAGATATCTTAACTTTTCAAATCTTAGTATTCAATTTTATCAAACACAACCTAAGAATAAAACAGCATGATATGAAAAGTAGGATAAGTCAACAGAAGACCAGTATCAATACCATGATAAAAGTTTTTAGAGTTCAAGAATTGGATTTAGATGTTATATAAAAAGCCACATATAATCATGAAACTTTCAACAGGTCCAAGCACTACAATGTACAACCACCACTGGATAAGGTTACAGGAGAAGGCACTGTATGAACATCATCAGACTCCCGGTTCTGCCATATCGACAAAAGGATCCATCCATCTTCTACCTCAAATTCTGCATCAGCAAAAGGGAATTGCATCCTTTGCTGTGCTCCTTAGAAAGGACAGAACAAAATGAGTCGCAATATTCTCCTGAAAGAGCTTACAAGAATAATGCATGTCCCCTTTAGTACTGGCATGGCTCGCATTATGTGGCAGAAAGTGCTTTGTATCCTTCTTTCTCGAGAAGTTTCGCTATAGAGATATCTCCTGTCTGAATGATTTTCCCGTCATCCTACAAAAGAAATGAGGTGTTTGTCAATAAAACAACTCACGATAAGGTCTGAAATACTAAACCAAGGTTGTTTCATGGCATCTAAAAAATAACCACATTAAAGCAAAGAGGTTTCCCTCTGAATTTGCTGGCAGGAAAATAACAATTTAAACTTCATTTCAATTTCCTTCCACACTGGTTAAGAAGAAAAGTTATAATCGACTTGCTTACCATGATATGGATATAGTTAGGCTTTATGTATTCCAGAAGTCGTAGATAATGAGTGATCATCAAAACAGAATTTCTCGGGGTCAGGAGTCCATTCACTGCCTTCGCTACATCACGAAGTGCATCAACATCTAACCCTGAGTCGATCTCATCCAAGATAGCCAACTCTGCACCCAGAACCTGTGACCAACAGGAATGAAGCTTTTGAAGGACTTGCATTAAGCCTCACAGACTTTAGACATACCATAGATCTAAAACAAAATTTCTTTTCTCCTTTATAAGTAAATGATTATTTGTACAAGCCACCAGGAGGGGAAGTCGAGAATAAAAATTAACAGCAGGTAGATTCATATAACTAAAAATTCGGGAAAGAAAAAAAGGAAAAGAATCAAGGAAAAGAAAAAATGATGGAAGAAAAGGATACAGTCAAAATCATGAACAGCAAAACCTTGCACCAAGTACACTTTCTTTAACTCCCTCTAAAAAATAATGAAAGGTATACAGAGAATAACAGATTAAGATGAAACTTATAAGAATCAAGCGAGTGATATCCGATATTTCCATATTCAGCAGAAAGGCTAATAATATTTTCAATACCCTGCCTTTCTCCAATACGGAGTGAATTGAAAAGCAAAGTTCATCCTATCAAGCTCTATCTAATTTATATCATTTTGAACGAGTATAACAAAAGCTTATCATCCACTGAGTCATGTAAATATTTTGAGTATAGTATAAGATAAAATTAAAATAATCTCATTCAGGTTGCAATCAATTTATCCCTCTCCAATCCACTCTTCAAACTCACTTAAATTCATTGAAATTCAGATCCCCCAAAGGTAAATCATCCAATATCTACAATCTGTGCATCATAAAATCACACTGACCTATACTCATTTATTTTTTTGGAAGTCTTGTCGAGGTTTTCTTATATAGTTTCTGTTCTTTCCCATTGGTGATGAAATAATCAAGACAATAATGCTAAAGCTTTTTACTATCTGGGTAAGATTATGCCTGACTTGAAAGCTGAAGCAGCACATTTATAGGCCTATTAAATATATTTCATCTGTATTCAGATCATTAGATCCGTTTCTTGTCCCATCTCATTTTAACTGCATTCAGACTTTCTTAAAAATGCACATCACACTTTTATGTCAAAATATTGCAGGAAAACACTTCTTTCAATATGGTAAATACGTACCGCAAGTTGTAAAATCTCGTTGCGCTTCTTTTCACCACCACTAAATCCTTCATTAACATTTCTGTTTAAGAAATCTGGCTTTATATTAACAAACTCAAGCTTGGGCATTATGTAACCGTAGAACTGCAAGGACAAAATGTTAACAGCTTAACAAACCAGAGTCAAACCTTTCTTTCTTCCCATTATTGAAAGCTAAAACTATCATGCAATTTTTATTAATAAAATTTTTTTAAAAAAAAACACGTACAACATGGCAGGTATTTGTGATATTACATTAGTAGTTTCAATTGCTCAGTCATATATAACCTGAAGGCAAATAGCAAGTACAAGAACATCATCAAGTACTAATTGCTTACTCAGAGTTAATCATAGCAGAAAAGGTACAAACTTGTACATGTCAAAATAAACATATAAATCCAGTCACAGGTAACAGACCGATAGACTTGAACCTTGTTCCTACATGATCCGATCAATTCGATCAAGCAGGTGGAATACATATCAATAGGTCTATCTCCTTAGTATATGGTATAAGACCCGCAAGGATTATTTGACAAAGTCAAGGCTCACATTATGATGTTCTTCTTTAAGTATTAACAAATAGAGAGGAGAAGTAATACCTTGGATTTGAGTATTTATTTCATTCTGTTTCTCTATCTGTGCTACCAATTATAAAAATTTCACCAAGATTATAATAGCCCACTCCAGAGATGAAATGATCATCGCACGGAAATTTGATTTCAATTCACATGACTTTTAATATAGATGTGCAAGTTATTGGAATTTTTCCCTCTCTGTTGATAGGCATAGATATGTGAGACCTTGGATTAGAAAGAAAGCCAAACACGATGGCCTATCATTAGTTGATTGACCTATGAACCAAAACTGATGCTCAACTAGAAGTGGAAGCGACTAGAGCTTTAATAAAAGCCAAGTAACAAAATTTTACTAAAGAATCAATTAAATGATTTGAAAACAAATGACCCAAAAAAAAAAGACATTAAAAGAGGTGCTAAAAAATAATTAGCTTACACAGGCCTTACTTCTTTTTCAGTGTTTCAAGTTTGACTAGTTCCTTTAGACAAATAAAAGCTAATGAAAATTCCCGCTATTCGCAAGAGCACAGTGTTTTTTGAAACCAGCATAATGCTACTACAGATATGTCAGATATGGTTTGAATTTGAAAGAGCCTTAACCTTGATCTTTCTTTTGAGCCATATGACAATGGAATACGTATCAGTTAACAAGAAGTTGATTAATATGCTAGGAGGGGCAGGCATGACTAACTAAAATTATAAGGTTTTTAATTTTTGGTTGTTACATCCTCATTGCAATTTTTCCTTGTTCTACTGTTTCTGAGTTTATTCCCCCTGGAAAATTCTTCATTGTGAATCCTCATACGTCACTCTTCTCTTTCTCCTCTCTAGTTTCTTAGTATTGTACAAAGAGCATTCAAAAGGAGAAAGCCTAACCGAAAATGAGAGGAAATTTCAAAAGTTCTGGAATTATGCACCTCAATTGGACTAAACTCGGGCAAACCCAGCTTTCTTCTTCGAGCATTGTATGCCATTAACAGAAAATCAATATTGCTCACTCCAGGAATTTCGATTGGAGATTGAAAACTCATGAAAAGCCCAGCAATAGATCTGTCCTCTGGTTCCATGTCAAGCAAGTTCTCACCTTTGAACACAATGGAGCCTCCTGTAACTTCGTAATCTTTATGGCCAACTAGGACCTACAGTAATTAAGTCATCAGTAACAGCTTTGGACAAGCTAAAGAATTTGTCAATATTAATTACTGCTTGTTTTAATTAAATAAACAAAGAAAGAATGTAGGAATAAAAACACTGTTGAATTAAGTTGGGATTGCACCGAGTAACAAAGCATTAAATTCTGTTGTCAGCACTAAAGTTTAAATATATCACATTGCTTAGAAACATTACAAAGTTTCTTTCACCAAAAATCTATATCAAAGTTCATACAAACTCATCACATATATGCTTAATTGAATTTAAAAATTAATTGTCATTAGACATCATTCTTCTAAAATAAACGGACACAATCAATTAAGAGCTCTTCAACAACACAATAGTCACCCTGCAAAAATTAAAGACTAACCTTGGCAAAAGTGCTCTTCCCAGAACCATTCTTCCCCATTACAGCATGAACCTATCCAAAATCAGGACCATTAAAATTATAACTTTTACAATTTACATATAACTAAACAATTACCGATGAAAGAAATGAAATTGTTTTCCTTTCTCTTTTACATTATTAACTTTAAATAAAGAAACAATAAATGACTCACACCTGAATACAATTATGTAAAAATAATATTCAAAGTTTTACACCTGCAAACCCTAACAATAAAACATAAAAAATAAGTAAAGGGTTTGTGTGGAATGGGGGAAGATCTAGGGAAATAAAAGGAAACAAAATTCAAATGTAAAATGTAAAATTGATATTGAATTTGCCCAATCCCTTTTCAATCAGCAAGAAGTCAATAATCATTTAAATCCTCAACTAAAATACCTTTACCAATTGATGAGATATATATGTGTGATTATGTAGGATAGAATTTAAATTTAAAAGGAAGGATTTTGAAAATAGAGACCTCTCCTTCGTAGATGGTAAGGTTAACGCCTTTGAGAATGAGCTGTTCTGATTCAGCGATGACGGCGGTAAGGTCTTTGACCTCTAACAGAAGCTTGGGTGAGTTTCCGCCGCTGTTGGAGCCGGAAATCGCCGGCGATTCGACGGCGAGGCTGGCGTTTAACCTGATAGATGGAAGAGTTCGGGTAAAGCGGCGATTGGTAGGGCGAAGGTATAAGAGGGAATTGGATGTGGAATTATTGAATGAGATTACTGAGGGAGGCGAAGTGGAGGAACAATGGAGAAGAGCCATTGAAATTGGAATCGAACACATAACTAGAAAAAAGTATAGTATTTCTGTGTGTATATGTATACCCTCTTTCTTAGATACACCTATCAGATAATACTCGTGGAAAACGAGCTTTGATAATACAGTCATACAGATACAGTAGACATGAAATAACAATAACTAATTTCAAAATATGCATTTACAAATTGTAATGATGTTTTTTATTTTATAATTATTTCTTAATTACTAGAGTCTTTAACATTCACAACATGATGATTAAATTATAATAGTATTAATAAACTTAATGACATTGATAATATCTTCATAAAAAGAGAGAGGATATTTTTAACAAAAGAGAGGGAGCATTATAATAGAATTGGCAATTGACTCTTCCACTGAAATAACCAATTGAGTACCCCATAACGAAATTAATAGCCCGATTAGTTTAGGCTAAAGTAATTTTGTAAGATATTAATTATTTAAAATATTTTTAAATTTAAAATTGACATGAATTAATTAAATTTTATATAATATAATTATAAAAATTCATATTAATACTTACGAGATTTATTATTTAATATTAAATTTGAAATTATCTCAAAGTTACTATGGAAAATTAAAAAATTTTATATTCATGTAACTAACATAACATAGCGTAATTTTAATTAATAAGAGAAATATCAAACTTATCATTAATAATTTTTTTTAAAATAAGACACAAAAAATTGTGTGTATAGAACACCTGCTCCATTTTTAATGTGTGTGTATATATAAACATGATTTGAATATCTCAAATCAACCCGGGGCAACACTGATTGATTTGTAAGTACTCGAGCTAGGGTAGCATATACATATAAACATGATTTGAATATCTCAAGAACAATTTTGAGTATCCGAGAATCAAATGAATACTCTAAAGTCAAAACTTGACTAGCAATAGCTTATATATAGATATTTGAGTAACTGAGCGCACGCGCACAAACAAAAAGCTAAGTAAGAATCATTTCATGCTTAACACTCATAAATAAATGAAGTCTTGAAAAAGACCTTGCTACTGCTTCATTTCTCCAACCAAAAAGAAATAATCAAATAAGTTGATTGAATGTATCAGAAGATTCTTAGGCCAGCCACTTCCATATATAACTATCTAACTAAAGATATGGTTCAATCCAAGTAGCTGGAGCAAAGCTGATTCTTGAATCCCAACCCATTGAAAAGGGGTTCAATTAATGGTACTCTCGGACATATGATAAATACCCATTCAATCCTTGCTTCCTATATAACAGTGGATTTGAAAAGCATCGTCTGTAAAGTATATGCAATCAGCTCTGGCCACCCCATCCGATGCATTCATTGCAAAATTAGTATGACCCAAAAAAAAAAAAACTGCTCTGTTGCCCAAACTTTCAACATTCGACCATTTACTTTCATTTAAATTGAACTCAAAAACACTGAACGCTGTGGTCTTATAGTGGACCTCTATATATCCTCGTAAGTCGTAGGTGTCATGTTCTCCGACCTCCTCGTAAAATCTTTCACCATAAATGATCAACAATCTATCATCATCATCATCATCATCAACAACAACTGATTTTAATTTAAGTATATACATAGGCCCCGGAAAATAACGGGTAATTGAGCGCGGGATCCAGGTAAATCGCTGGAGCTTTGTAGGATTGGGGCCATGAACATCATAAACCACCACTTGTACAAGCGAAGCTAAACCATAAAGCTTTCCCCTAATATAAGTTGTAAGTCATGGAACCCCAGAGTTCTGTAGTAGTCCATTTATCATCCCCAGGCCTGCAAAATGCTACAGCACCGGGACCACCCCAAATAACCATTACTAAAAAATTAGATATGATCATATGAATGAAGGGTTGGATGAAAATACCACCTCCTTCAAAAAACGATTATGCTCATCGTTACAAAAAATCCAGTAATCCCGAACAGTGTTAAGTTTTGGGAGGTATATTTGACGACGGGTGAAAGGGTGCACGAGTTTTATCCCAAGTTTGGTCCTTTCTGTATTTTCGTTTCCTACTCTTCTGACTCCTGAGTTTGTATTGGGTCTGGGCCTGGGCCTGGACCCAGGGGTTTTACAAGTAAGTTAGGAAAGGCTGGCTGTGAAAGGAAATAATACAATTCTATATTTTATAAAAAATAATATATATTACGATTTATATAGATAAATTTAATTAATAATAATATTAATATTTTATTAGTGAGAATAAGTTAAGTAATCCTATATCCGTGCCACAAAAATAAATAAATATAAATACAAAATAAATTTCATCTTAATTAATTTACGAATTCCAAAAACTAAATTATTATGTGAATTTATTTAATTTTAAAATAAGTATTTTGTGCTTAATAATACCTTTTTGAGTAATTTATAATATTATATATTACATCAATTAAAATTAAATAAATTTACATAATTTTTTAATTATAAAATTCATAAATTGATAATCACTACACAACTATACCGAATAGTAAATTAGCAGGCATCTCAAAAATTGACTCATATCCACCAAAAACTGAAGCACGATATTTAGTAGAGCAAGAATTTTAGTCTAATGATAAATTTGTTATATAATTATAAGTATAGATGAGCTTAGTTTGTAAATTAATATATTAAAAGTTCTTAGCATTTGAATTCTTAACATGATTTAATAATACTATTGCCCAGTTACATTGTCTGTATAAATAGCGTGGGGATCAAATATATTTTTTTATAAAATTTAGAGTATTAAATAAGAAGATATATTAGTTTTAAATTAAAAAAAAAAAGATAAATTGATAATATTTATAAAGATTAAAAAAAATTATAACCCAGTTGCACCAATATGATTTAAGTGGCTCATGAAGCCGCTTAATTAATAGAAATTCTTAATTCTATACTTTTCTTATTAGATTTTTTTAAAACTAAATTAACCTTTATTAAAACTTAAAATCTTAAAATATCACTCGTTTTAATTATATTAATTTTAGATGCGATTGTTTTATTAAATTAGTGTCCTAACTAGATTAAAATTTAAAATCTTATTAAATTGAGATTTTTTAAATTATATTAATATGAGTCGTGAATTTAATTGAATAATAATAATAGATTCTTTTTACTAGTTAATATCATGTCTAAATTAAAATCCAGTCAGACTAAAATTCTGAAGTTATATTCATTTTGGTATTTCAATCAAATTAAATTTTGATATATAATAATATTTTTTAAAAAATATAAAACTTTAATTATACACTAATTATTTTCTTAGATTCTCCATAACCTTATGTTGCGTTTGGATTAAAGGAATTGAATGGAGAGTAAAATGATTCATTCCATTGCAGCTGGAATGAGTCATTCCAAATTTATAAATTTGGAAGAAATGAGAATGGTTCATTCCATTTTAATGGAGTAACCAAACACAATTTTTTTTCATTCCATAAGAATAATTCATTCCATTTTCACTATATTTTCTAATCCAACCGCAGCATTACAGTATATTAAATTTATGATTTTAATATTTAACTGAATAAACGCATTCAATTAAAAACACTAGTATACATTCAATTAGAAATGGAGTATCTTAGTAATTAATTTAAAAAATCTCGCACATAACATACCGGACAAAATTAATAGGCTTGCAAAATTTACCTTGGACTTGGTTATAATATCAGTGTCGTGGATGGGGCCGCCAATGAGGCTTTTCATTGACAAAAGGTGTTTTGAGTAGTAGTTGGGTCCAAACATTTATGACCGTCATCATTTGGGTTCAACCGAAGACTTAGTTGTTGTAATGTTGTTACTCAGTTCAACAAATCGATTTATTACATACCCAAAATTTTTTTTTTAAAAAAATCGATTTATTAGAAAAATATTGCATTTTTTAAAAAAAAAATCAAAAATTTATTTTATTTTTACAATAACAATAACACAAAATAAATGTATTTTTCCGTCCATCTCAGTTTTTTCCTCCACACACACCAACCAAACCTAGCAACAGCAATATAGGATAGGAAGCATCAATATAGTACTAGTAACATTTATAGCACGGTTGGGTCCAGTACCATAATTTAGCTCACCCACACGGATATTATTAATTAGTTGTCTTATTTAGGCAGTTAGGTGGAGACCATTGCCCACTTTGGGAGACTCTTGTCACTCTTTCCTCCATCCTAATTCTATTTTTTATAACCTTTCTGGTGTTAGGTGCTGTTTGTTTACATCTTATTGTCTCTTAATGGACTGCCTCTTATTCGCTAAGAGGCATAATGCTGTTTGTTTGTTTTTTTGTTACCTCTGAATGCCTCTTAATCGTTAAGACAGAAAATGAAATCTTAATAATTAAGAGGTACCTCTTAATGAAATTTTTTTGATAAACTTTTTTTATATAAATATATTCAACAATATTATTCACTCATTTTTATTAAATTGAATATTTAAAATTATTAAATAAAATTTTACCCTTTAAAATGATAAAATAGTGTCATTAAGAGACAATTTACTTTTTAGTAATCAAACAGTTTTTTAGATTCAGACCTCATAACCATTCAGATGATCTAATTTATTAAGACATCATAATCATTCAGATCTTAATTATCATTTTTATCAAACACAACCTTAGTCTCAAAATGAAACATGGTTATATATTTATTATTAATAATTAATTAATATAATTTTGTAAAATGAATTACGAAATTAAGTAAAATATTGATGATTGTTGTTAGTATAAATGCAAACTATGATCTAAAACCAGATTCACTTTCTTTGACCGGGAAATAAAAGTAGTTGATTGATGTCGTTTTAAAGTTGTGCACAAGTATTAAAAAAATGATTGTATAGAATTAAATATAATATCAATTGCCTATATTGTCCTTATATTGAAAAAACAGAGTGTTATTTATCGGGCAAAAAATAATGATAGAACCAAAGTTATATTTAATACTTGAGACAATATTGGAAACTAGGCAATTAATACTTACTTGAAATTCTCAAACGTCATATATTAAGAGATAAAAACATTTCTATAAAATGACTTGTATTAAGGGACGGAGGGAGTACATGACAACATTTGTTTAGTCACTGTCCATCCTCACCCACCTCTAAGAATGTATCCATGTGCAAAGATTTATTATTATTTTTTTACCTAGTAGATATATAAATAGATAGATAAAGATTAATACTGAATTTTAAAAAAATATATAATTAAAATTTGTGAATTTTATGAATGGAAATTTTATTTTAATTTAATTTGGAAATGGCGGAAGTAATTTGTTTGAGTAGAATTATGAATGATTGAATTCTGAACCGTAATAATAAATCGAATTATGAATGACTGAAGTTATGAATTAATAGTACAAGGTAGGAATGATGGAATATGAATTTATGGAGTACTCCTATTTCACTGGGCATTCTATTCATCATTAAATGAATGAGGTCCCTATTTCATTTACTATTAATTAGTTGGAATATGGAGTAATTAATTATTCCTAAATAGGGTGGGACTCACCGCCTCACCGGGGGTTATCTGGATTCCACAAACAATGCGTTATGCGCACTGAACTCCCTCGCGCTGAGTTTGGAGACTGGAGGTGAGGGGTTGTATTCGTAACGGCTCAACTTCAAATTACAAGAAAATTATTATTATCTTTTTTTTTTTTAAAAAACAAAACAGAAAAGGGCAGTGCAGCAAATCTCCTGCAATTTTGCTCTGTTGCTCGCCTCTCTCTCTCTCTCTCTCTGCTTCTACTGTTCAGTGAGTACAGTTAAATCCTTTCGCACAGATTTTGGAACAATTGGTGGAGATTTTTCATTTTCATTTTACTTTTTGGATCGGTTAGAGTAATTGTTGGTTACTTGTATAAAATACTTCAATTGATTAAGTTGCCAACTAATTCCCTGTTGAAATTCTGTCTCTGTGTTTTACCTTGGTGAGTCGTTAACCGGTGGTCATTCCAATTCTTATTACTCTTGTCTAATTAATCTTATCTTTTGCAGACCGGATCAATCTGAGCCCTAATCAATCAATCATATGTGCTGCCCTGCCCTGCCCTGCCCCAGCCCCAGCCCCACTGGAATTAGATTTTTACAAGGTGACCACGCTTTTCTAATTTTTTCTTCTTTCTTCTCAATCTCTCTCTCTCTCTCTCTCTCTCTCTGTCTGTTGTTATGTGAATTTTATGCTCAAATTGCTCCTCCTCCTCCTCTGCTGCTGCTGCTATTATTTACGACTCATAAATCTGATATAAATCATTCCTATTTCAATCCGTTGGAACTCTAGTGTGGTGTGGTTTCCCTCTTTTAGATTAAAATTTCCTCTATTTGGAGTGCAATTAGAGTGAGAATTGAAGTACAGTTATTTATTTATTAGTATTTCTTCTTTCACAAATTCTTGTATTATATTATATACTATTATTTTATTAATCAATGTTGTCAATCACTTTATTTATTAAAAAATTATAAAAAATTTACCTAGTTCTGTCACTTATTTCATCCCTTTTGATTTTTTAAAATTACTACCCAGAAGAACTTCATCCCTTCGAAATTAAAAGATATATTTTTAAAACAATAATTTTTATTTTATATTTTTAAATATATTTTTTAATGTCAGATAAATATTTAAGAGTGATATTAAAATTTGTGATAAATTAAAAATGTCACTTGGCCTTATAATTTTAAAGTAATAATTTCTCTCCTTTTTTTTCTTGGGAACGAATTAAATAAAAATATATATTTAATTTTAAAAATATTATTTTTAAAAAAAAAAAATAGTCCCTCCGTCCCAAATTAATTGCTCAGTTTTAACTTTTTAAAGTCAAATTGACTATTTTTAAAAATAATCTTTTTACTATTTTTATTAAAATATAAGTAAAGAGATTATAACAAAAAAAAAATATATACAATTTATTACTAATCATAATTTTTATAATTTTAGAAATATATTTATATATGCTTAATTATTAATTCTAAAAATAATTAATTTGATTTTAAAATGTCAAAATTGAGTAATTAATTTAAGACAGAGATAATAACTTATTTTTAATTTATTACTGTTATTATTATTATTATTATTATTTTTTAAAAATAGCTGAAGAAAAATAATTTTTTTTTAATTTGTTACTGTTATTATTTAAAATAGAGCATAAAGCAGCAATAAAATTACAATACAGGAATGAGATAGGATAATAAGTTGAAGTTCAGTCATCGTAGACTCGGCACTCGTCGGTTTGGGGATTATCGTGACAGAAGGATTCCAGAGGATCTTCTTCTCTATCTAACTTGAGCCGCAGATCGGCCTTGGCCTGGCTCACTTCTTCCACTTCGTCCCATGCTACCTTACACTCGTCTGAGCTCCGATCACCGTCGCACGCCTCCTTTGCTTCGATTACTTTGCTCTCTATCATCTCCGTCAGCTGCTTCTCTCTCATCTGCGTTCCTTTGAACTTAGCCCCCGATCCTCCTCCCCCCATCGCTTTCACCCATACTACTTGCCTCCTTTTCCCGGAAAATTTGTTGTTACCTGCAGCACCAGATCTGATAGAGTCAAGACATCTAGTTGAATTTAAGTTTAGTTTCAGACCTGAAATTGTTGCTGCCATGAAGAAATTCTAGTCGCTTTCTCTTTGAATCTATCTGATTCAATGTGTATTCAATTACTTCAGATCTATCTATCTCCTCCCTCTGTCCCTTTTAAATAATATCGAACGGCGAGTTATATTTTTATTTATATCTAGACCTCACCATTTTTCGTTAGTTACGAGAGACAATTTTGTTCTGTACCATAACCTCTAGAAACATCATCCATATCAACAAACTCCTTTGATGGATAAGGCCAAGACAAAATAAAGAAAATGTACCGGTATTGAACAATAAATATCGCGGCTTCACCCCATAACACTAAAATCTGTGTTCCAATTCGACTGGTTAAACACAGTTGAGTTTGACACGATAAAAATTCAAAAATTTAAATTACTGCTTGGGTTTGAGCACAAATTTTGACTCAATTCCATATTTCATCCACTCGCTAATTTAACCAAGAGGTTTTGGATAATTATTATTATTTACTAGAAAGAAAGTACAATGTTTATTTTGATAAAATAACAATTTTCAGAAAGAGTGATTAATTCTTTTGTTCCTGATAATGACTACCACTATTTTGAAGCAGAGGTGGTAGTACTCGGTTCTTTGTACAGTTGTAGGCTAACTAATTTTGGTTCCTTTTTACTTTTTCTTGATAGTAATAAATGGCAGTAACCCTGAGGTAATGGCTCATGGCAGATCTAGTTACTTAATCTCTTAAAGATATAATTTAGTTAATAAATTATGGTCCATAACTTTTTTACATAGAATACCTTAACTTTTGCAGAACAAAGTGATAAGTAGACTTTTGCTTTTTCTTTATAGTGACACTTTTCTTCTTTTTGATTTGGATTCTCTATTATCACATACCTTTTTTATGAATTACTTTTTATCAGTGTCTATCGAACATCCCTTTAATTATTTAAAGGTAAAGGTGGCTTTGCTTTTCTACTATGGAAAAGTCCAGGAAGAACATCTTTCCTCTTTATCTTTTTATTTACTTATAAGCTATTACTCTCTAATACTAACTCAGTTTCAAAATTAGAGATATATTTTGACTTTTAAAACTCAATTTAGGAAATCCTAAAACTCAGAATTGATATAATTTCGTTTAAGTTTTGAAAACAACGAAGATGATAATTAGTAGTACTTTATAGTTAGTTTACAATTGTTATATTTGTTTGTACTAAAATTAAATAACTTCATATCAATTTTGAATTTTAAGATTTCGCGAATTGACTTTAAAAAGTCAAAATATATCTCTAATTTTGGAACGGAGGAATACAGTGCAGTAACATCATTACCTTCCCTTACCTTACATTCTCAATCTTCTAAAGTTGTTATGATTGATTTCGCATAATTCTGTGCAAGCAGGTGCAGTCCTCTCATAAGTGGGATCTGTTCTTCCTTGTCCGAGAAAGCCCATACTCTGTGCCCTTACAAGTAAATACTCTGAACTAACTTATAAAATACTACAACAATTTAGTGTGTAAAGTTATTTATGAAGGTACCCTATAACGTATTTACAAATATCATTATTGAAAAGTTATAGTAAAAGCCAAATAACATCTACTTGACACACCTGACAAATTGTTTATAGCTTTGTCTTAGTTGGTGGCAAATATAATTATATTGGGGAACACACCCTCAATTTGAAAAGTAGGTTAAGAGACATTATTCTCGTAGCCTTAACCAGATTTATGTTTTAATATGTTTGCTTAATTGAGAAGGCTTCTTTTTGTTATTTTCTTTTCATTTTTCTAGTTTATTTCCCGTTCTCTGCTTCATTGTTGTAATAAGTCTTTTCAACTTATATCTCCAACTATAACTCATTTGTAGCTTTGCTTCTTATTATAGTTAAAAGTAGATGCATGCTTAAGCAACATCATAAACAACAGCTAGTATGTTCCCATGCTTGCAATAAACTCAAAATGACTTTCATTTACTGTGACTGTAGTTGCTACTTCCTCTAGATTCACAATCAGCTCACTTTGCTTTATGTTTGTTGTTGTTGAGCCAGCAGAGAGGAAAGAAACAGGGACATGAGACTCACATACTTGCATTAATTCATATACCGGCACTGGACCATGAAGATCCAGTTCTTGGCAGCGGTTACTATCCTTTCCTTCATACTCCCAAATCTTCCACTGATTATTTCTGACCTGAGCGATGATAGGCAAGCGCTCCTTGACTTTGCTGCGGCTGTCCCACATCAACGGAAACTCAACTGGAATGCTTCAGTCCCAGTCTGCACATCTTGGGTTGGCATCCGTTGTAATGAAAATGGAACCAGAGTAATTGCCATCCATCTTCCAGGTGTTGGGCTTTATGGCGCCATACCACTCAAAAGTATTGGGAAACTGGATGCTTTAAAGGTTCTAAGCCTACGGTCTAACAATCTCAATGGTAATCTTCCTTCTGATATCCCATCAATCCCTTCCCTTCAAGCCCTTTACCTTCAACAAAATAACTTTTCTGGTGATATTCCCCTATCTCTCTCCCCTCAACTGACTGTAGTGGATCTTTCCTTCAACTCTTTTAGAGGAAACATACCGCCCACACTTGGAAAGTTGAAGCGACTGACCTTGTTGGACCTCCAGTTCAATTCATTCTCTGGATCTATCCCCAATCTCAACATCCCAACGCTTAAGCTTTTGAATTTGAGTTATAACATGCTAAATGGTTCAATTCCAGATTTCCTCCAAAAGTTTCCGACTTCTTCATTCATGGGAAACTCTCTTCTATGTGGGCCTCCTTTAAGAAATTGTTCTTCAACTTCCCCTACCCCTTCTCCTTCTCCTGATTACTTACAATCCTCACCTGCACTACCCAAAAGACAAAGTGGTGGTCACTTTAAGAAACTTAGTGCAGGTACTATCATTGCCATTGCCATAGGGGCATTTTCGATAGTACTTTTAGTTTTGATGATCTTGTTATACTGTTTGAAGAAGAAAGACAGTGATGGCAGTGGTGCGTCTAAGGCAAAGGTCTCTACTGGCGGAAAGAATGAGAAGTCCGAGGAGTACTTTGGGAGTGGGATTCAAGCATCTGAGAAGAATAAATTGTTCTTTTTCCAAGGAAGCTCCTACTCCTTTGATCTCGAGGATTTGTTGCGGGCTTCAGCTGAAGTTCTTGGAAAGGGGAGCTATGGAACAGCCTATAAAGCTGTTTTGGATGAAGGGACAACTGTAGTGGTGAAAAGATTAAGGGAAGTTGGGGTGGGAAAGAAAGAATTTGAACAGCATATGGAGGTTGTGGGGAGGATTGGGCGGCATCCAAATATTGTGCCACTATGTGCTTATTACTACTCCAAGGATGAGAAGCTTCTAGTTTACGAGTACATGCCAGAAAGCAGCTTGACTATGCGCCTACATGGTATGTATGCTTTACATCCATAATTCTTTGAGATAGTGTTGTTTGTAAGGTTTGGTTCCGAGAGAACAAGTAACTTTTATCTCGATATATCTATATGCTTGCCACAATGCCATACAACAATTTCTCAATTTATCATGCTTCTCCAAATGTCATCTTTTTATTTATTTATTTTCTTATTTTTATTTTATCTTTTCCCCCCACAGATGGATGAAGAAATTCCATTTTTCCTTCTTGCCTATATACTATTTGTAAACAAAGTATTTTTGCAAAGTTAGTAAGCATATGCACAGGAAATGTTGGTTTACTGGTGCTACTGGCCTAGGAACTGTATAGGACGCCAAAGTGTTGGTTTATACAAATGGTTATCACTGCAGTGGTTGTCAAAGTATATGATGTTAGCTTTCAACCCACTGTACGTGGTTTAAAGGGTGATATAAAAGTTTTCATGTAGTTGGAAATTTCAATATCTATGTCTATACGCTGGAGATCATATGAGTTATGCACTCATATCTCTCTCTTTATCAACACACTAGTAATGATTATGTTTTTCTATTTTTTATTTGATTCATATACTAGGTAATAGCGGAACAGGAAGGACTCCACTTGATTGGGATTCCAGACTGAAAATCGCACTTGGAGCTGCTAAGGGAATAGCCCACATCCATTTGGAGGGTGGTGTTAAGTTTACCCATGGCAACATCAAGTCCTCCAATGTCCTTCTCAACAGAGATCTTGATGGTTGCGTATCTGATACTGGTCTAACTCCTTTGATGAATTTTATAGCTACCAAATCTCGAGGTCCAGGTTACCGTGCTCCAGAGGTAATTGAAACCAGGAAAGTCACTCAGAAATCTGATGTCTACAGCTTTGGTGTACTCCTGCTTGAGATGCTGACAGGTAAATCTCCTATCCAATATTCGAGCCAGGATGAAGTGGTTGATCTACCTAGATGGGTTAGGTCTGTTGTTCGAGAAGAGTGGACTGCCGAAGTGTTTGATGTTGAGCTGATGAAGTACCAAAACATTGAAGAAGAGATGGTCCAGATGCTTCAAATTGCACTTGCATGTGTGGCAAAGGTGCCAGAGGCGCGTCTCACAATGGATGAAGTAGTTAGAATGATAGAGGAAATTCGACAAACCGAGTCAGAGAATCGTCCGTCTTCTGAGGACAACAACTCAAAGAATTCTAATGTGCAGACCCCATGATTGCTTTGAAGCTCTTGCTTTTAAAACCATTATTTTGTTTTTAGGAGAGAGCTTGAGAACTGGAATGCAGCAGCCATTTGTAAGACTTGTGTATGTTAAACATTGATGTGCCATTTTGGCCAAATGTTGTAGGGAGTTCAAGTTGTTGAACTTGTCTAACTCTCCTTGTTTAAATGTTTATTAATTCTCTCTTTCAAGGGAACAATAATCATGATTATTTCATATGGAATAACATGGTGTCAATTTTTAACTACCCCCTTGGTACGTTAAAATATTTTTTTAGCTTTGAACACCTTTTTCCTTTGAAGTACACTATCATGTTTATAGAAAACGGAGGTACCCATATCTTTTTGTTAGCGACCTTATATTTTATACATTAACTCTTTTGTACCTTGGGGCAAGGTATAAGCTTATTGACACAAAATTTTGTCCAACCCAAATGTTAGATGATACTCCTCATTAAACACACAATGTCAAATTGTATCGTTTTTAATTGTGTGGTGGTGTTATATCTAACAATACAAAACACGAATGATTTTGAACTTAAAAATTTTTCCGCTCAACCTATTAAATCATCCAGTACGTTTAAAATTTCGAATAAATCTAACCCTTCATTTTTTCATTCAAAGTGCCGGAGGCATTAAGACCGATACTAGTTATATATATGGCAGAAACAAACTTCTTTCGGACGAGTAAAAATGGACAAATACAATGGGATGTAGCCCGTGGAGGTAGTAAAAAGAACTATTGCAATGACCATAAACCCCATGCTGATAATGAACAACTCTCCCATAACACCAAGGGCAAAATAGTACGTTACCATTTTCGTAAGTTAGTTCAGCCACACCACACGTATAAAAAAGTACGCGCGGTTCGGTTAGGTTTGTCATAATGTTCCCTCGTCCCGTATTAAGGGCTCTTCCTTGTCCGCCTTTTCTTCATATCTCTTTCGCCTAAAAATGTTGGATTCCAATACAATTTAATTCCACCCGATCTGAAAAGGGGTAATTTTTCTTTAACCTTTATGCAAATATTATTTTCTACCCATTTTGGCATTCTTTGTGTGGGTTTGATTAAAAGAAACAACATGCAGCGTACAAATTCCTTTCTTATTCTTCTCTATAACATTTTGTTTGTATGATAATTTGTTGTTTTTTTTCTTCATGATTATCCTTATAAATGGAGTTATTTATATGACTCTAAGAAGAATTTAACATCCCGATGTGGTTTGGGATTAAAAGGCTTTGTTGAGGTGAATTTATCTATTTTCTTGTTTATTTTCGGAATGTAAAAGACTCTATTGAATTGCGTACTTGAACAAAAATATAGGAATACAAGAAACAATATTTCTGTAATCTACATGAAAGCCAAATGTTCACTTGACTCATATTTATATATGCATTATGCTCAGCAATTGAAGTTACTACGGGAGTTTTCGGTGAAGTTACAAGTTTAGGATAACTCAAGTGGAGTTTTCTTTTCATCTTTGTGGTGTTACTTTGTTTGGAATCTATGAATATGTTTGCAGATGATGCAATATTTAGTTAATTGTATATTTATATGTACATCTAATTAGTTTCATGTATTTTTTACTTTTAGGTCACTGCTGTGATTCTATTATTACCAGGGTGCAATTATTCTTGCTAATGGGAAATTGCTTGAAGAGGAAGGTAATTTGTAATTAGAAACAAACTAAAATAAGAAAACATGATTGTGCCTTCATTATATGTTTCTTTTATGATTTTTCATCGCTTTGCTTTAGTTTTGCATTTTCTAGCTCTGCTGATTCTAAATTCCCATCACTCCCCCACAAATTAGATTATTGCACAAATCAATAGTTTTGTGCCTAAACCAAATTATTATTCCTTTTCATCTTGTCAATCTCTATTTAGTAGTCTTGCATTATCTCTTAGCAGTAATGGGATTGAATTTACTAATTTGAGTAATCATATCCCTAATCCAGCATCAACCAGGTTGTCATGGCCTGTTTCTCCTATGCATCTAATTAGAATAATTAGATTAGGTTGCGGTGATGAAAAATCAACCACCAGCCTCCGTTAAGAAAAATAAAAATAAATTCACAGATGTATCACAAAGATATTTTATTTTTTTTTATATGAAAGAGGCTATCTGCTGTCTTGTGGCGATTAAATTTACTTTTGCTGTTCATGATAATTTTGAGTGCAAGTATGGCAAAGTTCGACTCAGATTCTTCCTTTTTGTCAATTCATACAGTCTTCCAAAAAAGGTGATGATGAGTCTCCTAAGGCGGAGCTTGGGGGACGAAATGTTATGGTCATAACTTCCATCGGGAAGTGGGAAGAAAAGCTATCAGAAGCAAACAGGGATAACAAGATAGTAAGTTCTTAGAGCTGTTTTGCTTCACAAGTCATTTTTTTTATCATTCTGATAAAATCACTAAGAGTTGTCGAATGCACAGATGTATTCCAAGATTTTAATTTCTATTCTCAATTTAGCATCATGAATTATGACAAACGGAGACTCGTAATATTTCTCTGGGATATCTGAACAATGTGCAGTGAAGTACAATGTTCTAAGGGTCCTGCATGTCTGTACTAGAGGTTAAGGACAGACAGTGTAACAGAAACTATGCAGTTTCTATTTGGGAGCTTTCATGGAGGTGCACTGTTAGGCTTGAAATATGTTCTCCAGTTACATTTTTCTCTAGAAAGATCGATAATAATTCGCTATCTTATGTTGGGTGAAATAGATCTTGGTGACTTGGTTTAGCTTACGCACCACAGACTAAAATCATTATTAAGCTGCTGGGGTTCTGCTATATTTGTAGGGAATGCCATTTTTGGGCTAACACTTGCAGATCTGATTGTTCTCTATTACATAGCGGGTGCAAGTTCTGCATTAGGAAGGTGTTTCTGATTTAAAGTATGTGAAATTTTGGATGTTCCTCTTCCATCTGTATACAATCTGATTAATATTATTTTTAGGTTCTCATAGTTATTCTTTAGCCTAGCAACTACAACATGCTTGCATGTGGTAAATGTGGAAATTGATAAGTAGCATCATTTATGGTTTGCAATCTAAATTCTCATTTAACTCATATTATTTGTTCTCTTATGGCTTTTTATATTAAAATTTAACAGGTGGTGGTAAATTTTAGTGCATCATGGTGTACTCCTTGTAGAGTTATATCACCAGCATTTGCTGATCTTGCTGACAAATATTCTTCTATGATGTTCTTAACAGTGGATGTCGATGAGCTAGCTGTAAGTGTTCTCACTGAACCGGTAGTAATTCAGCGTTGTTTACAAAATAATGAGATGTGTTATAGTTAAACTAAATTATAATATTAGTCTACCCTGGGAAGAGAGTGAAAGAGAAAATTGTTACTCCTGTTCCACACACAGTCCAATTTGCAAAATTTGCAGATATTAAGGATTTACTTTTGTTCATATTTACCCTAGTAAGTTGATAGTATAGTAGTGGTGGCATGATAAAAAGAAGGCTCCTTTTGTGATACAAATTTAATAGGGATTCTTTTTGTGGAACAGAGGGAGTATAATCTACCAAATAATAAAAGTGTATTTTTGAAGAAAATCATTTAATTGAACATTGTCGATAAGCATTCACGCTTGCACTTCATATCAGCAGTCTCTTGGATTTTGAGTTTGGTATTATGCTGTAATGCAGGAGTTTAGTACATCGTGGGATATCAAAGCCACTCCAACTTTCTTTTTCCTAAAAAATGGACGAGAAGTTGACAAAATTGTGGGGGCAAACAAGGAAGAGCTCCAGAGGAAGACAGCAGCCATTGCCAATTCTCTAACCAGTTCCCTCAGTTGACACAGCTTTCTATTTGATCAACGTCACAGTCAAAATACCGGCGGCTATCAATATACTACCTCCATATGGAAGTGAGAGTCCTATTTCCTTTGTAGACTTTCCTCCCCCGGTGAATATCAATGTTTCCAATGGACACACTTAGACATAATTTTTTTCAATGTCAAAATGTGTCCGATGCAAATATTAATCTTCAAAAAGTGGACTAAATAAATAGGACTTTCAGTTTAAGACAAGAGGGAGTATAACTAGCTGTTAAGTTGTAAATGAAATACCACCTGAGCTAAAAAATTATACATCAGATAGAATTGTATGCCTTGGAAAGTTGCATGAATTATTTTCTATTCCTAGACCTCATAGAAATAATCGCTTGGATGAATTTACAGGTTAAGTTTTTGAAGTGAAATTGTTCAAAAATGTATAATTTTTTGAAAAGCGTATAAAAAGATCCTTGACCGGAAAAATGATGCTCAAAATGGAATTTTCAGGAGGCCAAAGAGGAGCGTGGGAACTTGGAAGCCAGAGTGTGACCTATGGCTCAAACTTTATACTGATTGATATTATTTTAGAATGTATGTGTGAATGTACTATGATGTGTGCCAATCATGTTATGGAAATTGGATGATTATGTCTATCTACTGCATTTAGGAAACACAGAGAGGAGGTTGGGTCTTTCTGATGTTCTTTGTTCTCTTGTTTGATTCTGGACTCTTGAGTGATTGGTACTTTATCCGTCATCTGATAGGTTCTCTTTTTTCTTTATGCTTTCTTAAAGAAGCGTTTGGCTTTGAAATCTTAACTTCTTTGCTCTTAACTGAAAAGGTGAAGTTGGCATTAAGATTTTAGATTACAGTGGATTAACTTTTTTATTTATTATTATGAACCAATATAATAGTATCAGAATCACAATTTTGTACATCATGAGATAATGTAAATGATGAAGGAGATATTATTTACCGATCTCTGATCAATGAACTTGTAATTGCACTTCACTCGTTGAATTCACATCAGCACCGGCACTGCCCTGGTGTATATTCATTAGTGTCAAGCTGTGTTACATTCATGATTCACCCACCCTTGTTCAGTCAACTGGTACTTTTCTGGACAACTTTTTGATGTCAGTGGCATGAGCATAGCCTAAGCGCTTCTCCACTGTTGAAAAGGGCTCGAATTTACATTTCCTGTGGGTCTGAAACTTGCTTGATGACTCAATCTGCAAAACGAAACTTAATCAATTACTGTGTGTATGTTGTAATTTAGCATTTCACGCACCATGCATCTAAAGTTGGAATATTAGCACCAATTAACTTGAGTAAGAGAGAGGACCTGCATGGGTGTTGCAAAAAATCAGGAGAAAGGTCACCAGGAAACAACAAAAAATCCAAAATATTTCTCCACATCTCCTGTATTTCTCCATCTCCTTGCCAATCTTACTTGTTTCCTCTTGCAATTATGCCAAGTTCTAGCTTTCGCTCACGCTTTTCAACACAAAAATGATTTGCGATTCTGAATTTATAACATTAACACGTGAAGAATCCGATGAAATTTGTTGTTTCTCACTGAACACCTATATAGAAGAATTTTTCCAACCCAGGCTGTATACGTGTACTAGTATTATATTTAAGGAGTACGAATTCTAACTTTGTGTTGGGACCTATGGACTGGTGGAGAGTCTCGAGTAGAAAGTTTCCATGGGATTGGATTTGTAATATACAGACAATTCTTTTTAAATTTCTCCGTGGCTTAATTGAGGCTGTACAATACAACCAGCCTCAAATTAATTACCATAACAACAAGGGTCATAAGGTAGTCGGGGCAGGGTAGGGTATTTTAGACTAGCGTAATGTCATTGATCAATTTATTATGCACCTTACTAAGATGATTACAATGAAGCAGCCATATTTGTTAGTCTACAAGTCTTTCCTTTCAATTCATCAGATTCATTGTGGAATTATATACAAAATTCCAAAACATAACCGCAAATGGACAGAGAGAGAGATAAAGACGGGAGATTTCTTATTTTACAAAGCAATATCGACAGCAGCGAGATTTACAGTAAGGTGTATGTCACCTAAGGGAATTTCTTGTTTAACAAAGCAAAAACTGCTTACATTTCCAAAGGAAACAAAAGTATCAAGCAGCAGGGAGCTGCTTAAATACACACCTCCCCCCTTAAATTCTAAAATCTGCTAAACAAACCATCAATTGCATTGCCATGGCTGATGACACACGAGCTGTTTTTTCAGCTCTTGACGATGCAAAAACTCAACTTTACCATTTCAAGGCAATTATCATTGCTGGGATGGGATTCTTCACTGATGCTTATGATCTCTTCTGCATCAGCGCCGTCACAAAGCTCATAGGCCGCCTTTACTACTATGATCCCCAAGCCCCGGAACTCTTCCGACACACGTCAATAATGCCATAACTGGAGTTGCCTTGTGTGGAACTCTAGCAGGACAACTCTTCTTCGGATGGCTTGGAGACAAACTGGGAAGAAAGAAAGTTTACGGAATAACTCTGGTTACAATGGTGGGCTGTGCAATCGCATCAGGTCTTTCCTTTGGCTCCTCAGCTCAGAGTGTGATCACAACCCTTTGCTTCTTCCGGTTCTGGCTAGGTTTTGGTATTGGAGGGGACTACCCTTTGTCAGCTGTGATCATGTCGGAATATGCTAATCAAAAAACCCGTGGAGCATTTATCGCTGCTGTGTTTGCAATGCAAGGAATGGGAATTTTGGTTGCTGGGGCAGTGTCCATGATTGTTTCCAAGGCTTTCTTGACTGCTTTCCCAGCTGACGAGTTTCGCTTTAACCACGTGCTGTCCACTCAAGCCACAAGGCGACTTTGTGTGGCGGATTGTTCTTATGTTTGGTGCTGTTGCGGCTGCGCTTACATACTACTGGCGGTTGAAAATGCCTGAAACTGCAAGGTACACCGCATTAGTTGCAGGAAACCACAAGAAGGCAGCTGCAGACATGGCAAAAGTACTTGAAACAGAAAAACCTGTTGAAATATCAAGTTATACCCTTCCTGTAAAACTTCCCAACTCTTCTTATGGATTTTTCTCTCATGAGTTCCTTAAAAGGCACGGGCTTCATCTTCTTGGGGCTTCAAGCACCTGGTTATTGCTAGACATTGCGTTTTATAGTCTTCAACTTACTCAGAAGGATGTTTATCCTGCAATCGTGACTTATACCAAAGGCCTCACGAATGAATGCAATAGAGGAAGTTTTTAAACTCTCCAAAGCCATGTTTTTGGTTGCACTCTTTGCAACCGTGCCAGGTTACTGGTTTACTGTATTCCTCATCGATAAGATGGGAAGATTCATAATTCAGCTTGGCGGGTTTCTCCTAATGTCCATTTTCATGGCAGTTGTTGGATTTAAATACGAAGAGTTTAAAGGTCAGACGTGTAAGGTGGATTCAAACACCGACTATTGTAATGGTAAGCCCGTATGGTTTGCTGTCTTCTATGGGTTGACATTCTTTTTCACAAACTTTGGACCCAACAGCACAACCTTTGTTGTCCCGGCTGAGCTTTTCCCTGCAAGGTTTCGATCCACCTGCCATGGGATCTCAGCAGCATCAGGAAAAGCAAGAGCAATTATTGGGGCGTTTATAGTGCAGAATTATACTCAAAAAACACAAGGGATCAGAAGGGCAATCATAGCACTTTCTGTGGTGAATCTGCTTGGCTTCTTCTTCACTTTCTTGGTACCAGAAACAAAAGGCCGCTCACTTGAGGAAATTTCTGGGGAGGACAGGGACCTTGGCGGCGGTGGTGCTGCCGCCAATGGAAAGGACAAGGCACAAACTAATAATGTTGAGATGTTGCCAACAAGTGATATTGTTTAACTCAAGATAATTTATGTCGTAGTCTTATGGACTGCAATTACTATAATAATTCAAAAGTAACAATCTTGAAGGACATTTTCATGTGCCTTCAACTTGTAGCTTTGCACAAATTTATATAAGCTAGGACTAATGCAAGATTATAACCACATGCACAGCATTTCTTGCAATAACGACCATAAATATATATCAAAAATTGTCTCACCCAATCCCTAATTTTAATTCCATAATCTTACATGCTGCCTACACACTACACAGAATTACGGGAATACTAAAACCTAACCAACTTATTTTCTAAAATTCTCAAAGTGAGTGAAAAATATATTACAAAATTGGCTCGATTATGAACCCAGATAAGAATAGTGATATTTGTTCTCGTCGTCATTCAATCCGAATTACATATAAACTTATGACCTGTTTGAAAGAAGTGAATTGCAATTGCCTGATGGATTTCCCTTCTATGCATCGTCTCCATTAGAATTGCAATTGCCTAATGGGTTCCACAAATTGATGATAACGTCCGTCCGTCACCACTCGACACCAAACTTCAACCGACTGCAAACCCCACAAAAAGCTTAATCAGATCATAACGTCCGTCCGCCACCAGTAGAAACCCTATTTCGACTGACTGACTGATTGACTGACTGCAACACCCCCCCCCCCCCCCCCCCACACACACACCCCACAACCCAAAAAAAAAAAAAAAAAAACCTTAATCACCCGCCACCACTTTAATCAACCCTTTTGAATTTGGAATTAAAATACATAATTGTTTTTTTTCTTTTTTGACTTTTTAAACTTATGACATAATCTATTATAGGGTCTGGAGGAGGTACAGGTACTCCTATTGCTAATCTTTGTTTATCTATGATAATTGTGTATTATATGTTGACACTTTGTACCTTGAGCATGTATTGTGCATTTCAAGCTGGTACATACAATAGACAATATTCAATATAACATATTGCTGACAAAATCAAATAGCAGAATTTTTTTTATATTAAAAATTATGTCTAAGCATGTCCTAGTTAAATCTTAACATTCAAAAATTAAGTTTGTTGGGGGATTATTCCTCCATGATTAATTTAATTAGTTATTAACCTAAGCTATATAATTTGGACCCTTGATGAAGTTGCAAGCTTTGAATCTAATAAACACACCCCAAAAAATATTGAATTTAATACAAACTCTGTGCAGCACTTCATAGAATCGAGATTTATTTTTATTAATTGATTGAGAAACAATTGCATTTCATATATAATTATTAATTTAAAGAAGATATATGATGAGTACTCTCATGAATTGATTGGGATTAATAAGGAGCCGAGCCTAGCCTAGCCTAGCCTAGCCTAGCTCCAGTTACTCCGAGACAACAGAAGTAGCAGCAGCCTTAATAAGCAAGCCAAAGAGCACAAATGGGGTGCAGAAAAATGGGCTGTGATCACTCTCCAAGACATACACTTCAGCCGGCGGCCACCGCTTGATCATGGCATCTTGTTGCTCCGGTTTAACGACTCTATCGTCAGTTGTTTTAATGTAAATACGAGGCACTTTATCCACTACATTCTCATCCTCCTCTAAAAATCGGGCAGATAGTAATGCTTTAATTGGACCGGGTCGTAATAACATTGCGGCTAACGTGGAATCCTATACCACAATCATTCAAAAATGTGTTACTTACAAATTAAAGATAAAAAGGAAATATAAACACCTTTGTTTGATGATATTATTTGACTTTTTATTTACCTCTTGAGGGCTCATGTGATAAATGATTTTGCGCTGTAATTCTTTCTTCACCACTGCACTTGTTGGAGGTTGATCAGGTCCTAATCCAAATTCAACGTCATATGCATCACCGAATTCGGATAAATCTGGTATGCCCTGTTCGGAAAAAAGAACTAATTAACAGAATCACTATACATGTAGACTTGCTATAATTTTAATTTGTCGTAATATGTGTATACATATCGCATGGAATTCTATGGGTGATGATACAAGTCTCACATGGAATTCGCAACAACTTGAGTTACATACATATAATTAATAGCTTTGTTTACTGCGAGGCAAGCATGCATGCATGGTACTAACTTATTGGGATACAAATAGATAACCAACTATTGAAGACATGTACATGTTCGGATGTTCCCCCATCAAATCAATTTATCACAAAGGGAAAAAGAATATATTCCTGTATATCAAAATTGATCCCTAAAATGCATGTGGTACGTTTGACATTATCATTGTCTAGAAATGAAAGTACTAAAAATGCATGTGAGGGGAGGAGGGGTTCACTCCAAACCTTGTTTTGAACTTCTACACCAATCTCAGTGTCTTTAAGGTCAATTTTAATAATTTCTTAAGAAGCTATATATAAAACCAAAGTATCAAATGGAGACATTATTCAAAATTAGTGGATGCGTGTTAATTAGCTAGTTTCCTTAACGTTTGTCAACTTTGTTTGGTATAAAATGAGGGGATATATAACAATTAAAGCTAAGTAAGGGTGGGTTAGTCAAGTGATGATTTAAGGATCCATCTCATTCTCACCTGCAAGTGGTTGCAGCTTTAAGTCTATCAAAACGCTTAGGATTAGGAAAGACTTATCACTTAATGCATGCACTTTACATAGAAATTATAAACCCCGTACCAATAATGGTGGGGATTAGGACAAAATAAAGTGAATATATCATAAATCAGAGGCTAACAGATAAAGATAATTTAAAAAAATATTATTGAGAAAGTACATTGAGTCATATTATATTACTATTCTATAATTTGATTTGGAGTCAGGGATTGACCGGGTTATTACAATAATGCTGGTTGGGCATTGGGACAAAATAAGGCAGATATATCAGAAAGATGCTAGACTAGGCTACCAGCTGGTAAGGTTGACCCTCTGACCATGTAATACTATTGTGAAGACAGTTGGCAACCAAACTAACAAGGTTGTGCATGCACTGGTCCAAATCTAACTTGCCCATCAAACCGCACAAAAGATTCCACAAACTGATGGCATACATACATGCCTCTTCGGCTCTTCTTATTAATCTTCTCTCTCCTATGTCTTGTTTATGTTTTTCTTTATCAAGACAAATTCTTCAATAAGCAGGCATGTCCTGCAGCTAGCAATTAGCTCATGAAAACCATGCCAGGACCATTCTCTGTCTCTTCATTCTTTACATGCCCGGGCCGGGACCATCATTTCTTTGATTAACTTTATATTATTTCTACGAATATATATATTTTGGGGAAAATAATAATAAAAAATAAACAGGGATCGATGATGGGGGATGAAATCCACATTAAACCAGCTAGCTCATTCTGGCAAAACCCCATTAATTTGTGAAAACTAATATTTGCGTTACAAATTTCTCCATTTGCGTTAGCTACTCTAGTCTGTAGGGTTAAAACGATGCAAATTTTGTTTTACAGTAATTTTTTTGGATATAAATTAGGAAGAAAAAAAAAAGTAACTAAGTAGCTCACATCTTTAAGATCTTGGGGAGTAATATAGCCTGTTTGGAGCATGGTAGCTGCAACATAAACAGCCAGACTGATTTTACTTGCGAACTTGTGAGTTGCCGCGGTCACACTCAGCCCTCCAGCGCTGTGTCCTACCAATATAACCTGTAAATTCATTCCTCTTCCATTAAACTAATTAACTTCTTGAATTTCATATTTATATAGTACTCCTTCAGTGAGTTTGATCATAATTAATTTGCAAAATTCTAGAGATCGAATTATAATGTGAATTTAGTTAAATATTCTAAATAACATTTTTGTACTTGCTAAGTTTTCAATATTGACTATTACATTAATTAAAATCATATAAATTAAATTTGAATTGTATATAGGACAAATTAACTAGGTAGGAAAATATAAATTAAACTCGGAGAGAGTATTAATTACTCGTTTATATATATATATAGAGAGAGAGAGTTACCTTGTCATCACTATCGGGCAAGGCCGACATGAAGTCCATGAGAGGCTTGTTGTAATCTTCAAAAGAAAGAATAGTTTTGGCATCGGATTGATCAACACCGGCACTTTTGAGGTCAATACAAGTGACTTTGTAGCCGGAATTCTCCATGAGGCACCTGACTTTGTACCAGCACCACCCTCCTCCACTCACTCCATGTACCAGCACAAAGTGTGGCTTCAGTGCTACTACTGTTTTCACCTCCTCTCCCATGCTCCCCATCTTCTTCGTCTCTCTTTCTCTCTCCTCTTACTATTTCTCATATGCGTCTATATTGAGGGAGAGAGCTGGAATATATATATACATGTATATGTATGTATGTAGCCAGTAGCGGAGGGGGTACATAAATAAATAAAAATATATTCCTATCTTGGAGGGGGGTCATTTTAGTTGGAATAGTCTTGGGAGTAATAATTTATGTATGCACTCATCTTATATACGTGTGTTGGTACATATATATATATATGAAATAGTAATCAAACCACCTTTGTATTGCGAATGCACCATTCGCGGGAAATCTACAAATGGATTACAGATATAATTCAATCACTCAGACCAGTTAAAACTGTAGTAGAATCAATTAATTATACTTAATTCTCTTAACTAAAATACTTTTTCAGTATCATTTTTATTTATCATTTATAGATTTTAAGAAAGCATTAATAACTTAATTTTTCATATTATTTCTATATTAAATATTAACTTGTTTCTCTTTTATTAAAAATTTTAAAAAAAATAATATTGAGATTTTATAATTATTTTTGGTCAATCAAATAAAATACATATTAATTATATTTCTTAATTTTTATGTTTTTTTTTAGCAATTCCTAAAAATAAACTCATAGTAGCTGGTAACTTGATTGAGACCTTTCAATTAATTATGTGTGACATCACAATTTTTGTGAAGAGATCGCGGGTACAGTTGTTGGTAAGTACAAATTTATTATTATTACATAAGCATTTCTTTATTCCGCTAGATGTGGCGTGTTATCCCACTAGGTCATGTGGGTTCTGTAGATGTGGACCAGATCGATAGTCCTCTAGGTTGATCAACTTGTTTTAGAGTGGATTTTTTCTGTTTATACATGCATTCAACCAATCATTAATTAAGACGATCGGGATGATTACTTCATGGAGGAGTACATAATTTCTTAGTTAGTACTAGCTAGTGGCTAGTAGAATATTTAATTTATACATTTATTTTCGCATTCAGATGACAACTGCATAATTAGTGAGGCTTAATTATACAGTCCTGCCACATTTTTTTTTAATTGTAAATATATGAAGAACAGCTAGCTGTCTGTCATTGGAAATGGAGATTTGCAATGGAATACAATAACAAGAATCAGGGTATGTTTGCTTATATTGATTTTAATATCATAATTGTCGGGTTTAGATAGATAGTTACTTGTTTATATATTCTAGTGCAAATTGTATTTGTTTGCTTATCCATAGGTTGCAGGCCGACAATATATATATATATATATCCTTGTACTGTTCAAACATTTTTTTATTTGTTATCCATGACCATCTTTTGTTTTTGCCTTCTAAGCTTAGCTAGCTGTTTCCTCTTATATTTAATATTTCCACGATAAATCGCTAGCTAGATTAATGCCACATTTATATATAATTATGAGTCCGGTTATAATTGCGAAATCTTTGAATTACTATTGAGACGTATTGTAATACTCCAGTTCTATATTAAAAAATATAAAAAAAATTTATTTGTATATAAAAAATTAAATTACTAATAATAGTATCTTAAGTTATGACTTTTTAAGTGAGCATGTGATACGCTAATATGACCCAAGAAGATATTATTGTGCTAATAGTTTAAAGTTTTGTTTGGATGGATTTGATTTGATAGGCCTTGTTTGGATAGATTTGATTCGATTCGGACATAAGATTTGACCCAAGATTTATTTCAAATTTAACTCTTAACAATTAAATTTATCCACATAACTCGTAATAATAAAATCCACATGTAAATTCGCAATGAAACACGGAGGCACCTCAAGTGACAAGTCCATGATGAATTGATAATGTTGTGTTATTTTAGGAAAATATCTGAACAAGTATGGAATGAAGAAAAAGGCTTGTGGACCTGAGAATGAGATTCCCTTTCCAATAGAGAAATAACAATGAAAATGCATTGGAAAATGAGCCCTCAATGATTTAAGAATCTTACTATATAGTACCCTACTTTCCAAACTGGTATAACTTGGAATCCTCATTAGTGTAATTTAGTTAATCATAATAAAAAATTATAAAATGATATTCCATCTATCTCAAATTATTTGAAATTTTAAAAAATAAAAATTATATTAAAATAACTGTCATTTACTTTTTTCTAAACAATTAAAATATTTATATTATAAATTTATCTTTTTCATTTATTTTTTCTCTAAATAAGTATATTATCTCCAAATATAACTATTTTTTATCATGCTTATAACGAGAAGTTTCTTCCTCTTCTTTATGCACAATCACGAAGAAGATAAAACCTTTTTACTTCATAAATATGTTGAGCTTGTTTCAAAAAGAAAAAAAAAAGGACGGGGTGATTTATTGTGCAACAATGTCAAAAGACTCTTGTTCCAAAAACCCAATCATGCGGCTGTTAGTTTTTTGATAAGTAATTTAAGTATGAGTATAATTATACTTTTAGTAATAAAATTGAAATAATAATTATATTTTTTTAATAAGTGTGTAAATGATCAAAACTTTAGATAATTTGAGATGAAGGAAATAATTTAAGCAGTTTGTTTGTGATCATAATGAAGAAATAATTAATAATTTATTATTTTTAGGAATATACATTACAATACATAGCATAAAAATTAATACTTCTTTGATAGCTGAAAAATAGATACTAAAATTAAATATTAAATGATGTGTATGATTATAATTGATTATAATTATTGAATTTACTCGTATATAGTCGATACTCATAAATTTTTTAAATGAAACTCTTGGTGAAACAGTGAGAATTTATAATACAATAATAACAGTTATTATAACATAAAAAGAAAATAAATAAACTGAGTCCATTAAGTGTAGATATTTTTCTCTTAAACCATAGATCGTTTGGATAAAGCTTTATTATTTCATTTCTTGTTTATTACTACTATTCTTAGTTTTTTTTTTAATATTTGAAAATGAATATATTCTTTAAGATCGAAAAATATAAAATATAGAAAAGAATATAGCTATTATTACACTTTTTGGTTATTACTATTTTTAATTTATTTCACTAAGCTTAATTCCAAACATAACAAGTCAGGCTAATTGACAGTTGGCAGAAGAAAGCACATGAATTATAGAGGAACTAATTATCTTGCTGGCTAGGTAAGGTAAGATGTAGCTTTCCTAAATGAATTTTTTTAATTCCACTTCCCTGTTCATTTATGGCACGTTGAATATTCTACCTCATTAATAAACAACTTGATAATGCAGTACAAATACTCGTATAAGATTATTATCAACTTACGTGTAAATTTTGTCTTGCTTTTAAATTTTCAACCCCACCATTCCGAGCACTAAACAGTAAACACACTCTCACCACTAGGTCGCGTTTGACAAAGTCCATCTGAATTGATAATCTTGTATAGTTAGTAACGTGAGCCGATCATTTTAATAAATTGTATTTATTATATTAATAATTTAATATTTTTGATAGTCTATTTATCTAATAAAATGTCAAAGTTTAACTAAAAAATATATCGTAATCCTAGATTACCACATAGGATTATCTTGAAAAAAAATTTAGACAAAAAATATCCTTCGTATTTAATTATTTGGACATATATGTCCTTATTTGCTGCATAATTACACAACATTTACCAAGTGTGTGTGTGTGTGTATATATATATATATATATATATATTAATTATCATATCTATTAATTCTTGTTTTTTAATTTAATTTTTATTTTGTTTTGTAATTTTTAAATTTTCTAGTTTGTCGACATGTTTCATCTAATTAAACTAGCTCATTGCCCATATAAAACATGTGATATTGTTTGTTATTTATTATTATAAGTTAATTTATTATTTGTTACTATAATTTTATTATCATGACACCACTACTTAGCTAAAATAGACGCTCTCCGTTCTATTAAAAAAGTTTTATTTATAAAAATAAAATAAAAAAGAATTTCACAAAAAAGTGCTTTTTTAAATTACCGATTTTTTTAATAAGAAAAATAACTTTTTAATAAAAATAATACTCCCTCCATTTTAAAATATAGGATCAATATTAACTTTTTGAAGTCAATTATATTTTTAAATTCAAGATTGATATGAATTAATTTAGTTTTAGACAATATAATTATAGTAATTATAAACTATCTAAATAGTACCACCAATTACAAGATTTATTATTTCAAAAATTTTATAAATTATATTAATAAAAAAATATCGTCAAATTTGTTATCATAATATTAGCACATACCTATCAGGCTAATAATTTATTATTTTTGAAATTATACACAGACCAATTATACATCCTTGACACTTATAAATTTTACTTTATAGATAAACGTGAAATAAAAATATATTTTTAGTATTATAAATTTTATAAATGAAAATTTTTCAGTGAGACGGATGGGATGGAGTACTAAATTATTTTCTTTATTGTACGGTAGTAACATATAATCCTGATTTATTGGAAGTCAAAGTTGGTAGAGGCTTAATGCCGTTTTACCGTTTACTACAAGTTAAGAATTAATAGGATATACGAGCGCAATAATATTACCATAAATTGATACGTGTTTTCATTGGAACCTGGTTAACTGCAGCCACCAACTAACCATTTAACAACCAAGACCCGAATAGTGGAGGCTGACCGAATTTCCGACTTTGATGAATTTATACGCAGGCCCAGCCCAAAAGACAAGGATAATGGTGGTCCGGACTGACCCAATTGTTTTTTGGGTCGATCAAATTACGTCCAGAAACTCTTTCGAAAGCCCAGAGAAGTCGTAATTAGATCTCAGATTCGATTAATTCATTATTGAATAATGTAGGTCTTTTCAAATTGGTCTCAAATAACACTAGATTGAATATTTTAATAATAATTTATAGTACAACCAATCACATAAAGTTTACCCAACCAATGTTATGGTGACACATTATTTGAGACATTTTTTAAGAATCACCCTTCATTATTTTATAGTAATTTTTAGTGCCATGCCAAACATACCATTCCAAAAATATTATTTATAGTTTTTAGTGTCATGCCAAACTAACCATTCCAAAAAATTTTTTTTTTTGAGCAAGCTAGCTTGAGCAACTAGTACAAGGCATATATTCCGGTCATTTTAATATTTTGAAGTAAATGCGAGATATTTTATATTTAATTTTAATGTAATTTATTTAAAATGTGAAATTAATAATACTTTTTAAATAGGTTGTAATATTCATAATTATATCGATTAAATTTTTTTAAGAAAAATTATATTAATTTTAAATTTGAAAATTTTCATATTGAATTGAAAAGTTGAAATGAGTCGTATATTTTAGAAGTGAACGAGTATATGATACTAAAGATGAATTCAGCATTCTTATTGAGATGTGTTTGGCTTAAAAAGAAAGTGTACTGATGACTGATCAGATGCTCTGCCCATTTTTTGGGGGCGGATGTGATGAATAATAAAGTAGTGTGTTTCTCTTTTAGCATCCCGCGGACAGATTTGTTGGTGCAGACTGCAGAAGATGAAAGTAAGAAAGCTGCATGGCCCCATGATATTATATCTTGTGCTTTGCTAGCTTTACTACTTGGGTTAAATACTTTTTTCTAATTTACATATGCACTATTGAATTAAATTTTTTATTTTTATTTACATCATTGAACTCAATTTTTTTCACAAAACGTTATAAAATTTGTTAAATTAATTTGACTTCGAAAAAAAAACACATTCAAAAGAAAGGATGGATAGTTTTGGCATGCATCGGAATGTACACCTTATAAAGGATACTGACGATTTACAAAACCAATAGGAGATGGATATTTTTTTGTTAAGTATTTAAGCATGGGTAGATCAAAAAATGTTTACGGCTGAAGTCATATACCAATCGGATGGACAGAACTACAAATGTAAATGTAAATGTATTAACATATAAGAACTCCGTCATTGATACTATGTTTTTTCTTTGACCTAACCTAGTCGTCTTATTTCAGTAATCAACTGGGAGTAGCCTGCAACTGCATGACCTGAAAAGTACTTCAGCCTCCCCTCTGTTTGGTAGAGGGAACTAGATGCAACAGAAGAAATATTACAGCTTCCAAAAAAGGGTGGATCTGTGAACGAACGGGTAGACAGAGTCATGCCTAGTAATATAATAATGCTGCATTGATCATAGTATATTCCAATTACTTCCCCAAAAGATGTTGAATATATAGATATAGGCCATGGGGGGAGCACAAAGACGTACAAATGTCCAAGTCCTAGATATTGGAACCCGAGTTTCTCCATGACTAACCACTCTTCCGTTAGCAGTGTTGTGCGAAATAAGAAGGTGAAGAATAGTAAAGAATACAAGAGAAAATTGTGAAACATTCTAGAGATTATTGTATGTAAGCATCCTAATAAGCGTCACATGAGTATTCAATAAGTCAAGTAAGCATCCTGTGGTAGCGTAACCTCGGGATAATCAGCCCTTTTCAAGCGAGTTGTGATACTTAGTTAAACTTGACTAAAATTACTTAACAAAACGATAATTGAGTTTTTCATTTAAAGTTTTTATGAAATATATTTGCTTATAATTTTTTTTAAAAAAAAACTACGTCATGTTATTGAGTAGCTTTAGCTAGCTAGGAACATGCCTTAAATTACCTTTCCCCTCCGTATTTATACCTAATTTTAGTGATGTTATCTTCTATATATATTTTTAGAAATTGTTATTTCTACAAGAGAGTTTTGATAATATTCATATGAGGAGAAACTTATGTAGCTGAAAATATCATTTTTTTTCTTATATGTTGTATAGTTGTGATACTTGACATCATAACACATTTAATCATATTAGTAAATGTAATAATTTATAGGGTTAACTGTATATTCGACCCTAAAATATGCATCGAGTTCCAATTAGAACCCCCAAAGTTTACTGCCTCCCATCTCGCTTTCGAATGTTAGGCTAAATAAGCATGATAGACCCTAAATACAATTCGATTGATCGAAAACTTGACACGTGTTCCCATATAAAATAGAAATATAATTTGACTGTATATAACCATAGTTGACAATACAAATACAAATTAACTATAAAATCAATACATTCATCCATGCACTAATTAACCTCAAAAGATAATCAACCCTACTATTTAATCAAAGTAAATAATTAACCTATGTAAAAATAATTGAATTCACTAATTAACCAAATTAATTAACTCAACTAAAATACTTAACCTTATTAAAATAATTAACCCACTAATCACCTTTCATAGTAATTAACCTTTATCAAAAATAAAAAGCTAATTAACTAAAATAATACTTCACTCCCACATTAAGGGAATTAATATTTTCACGTCATTTTATTAATATTATAATTCACAAATTCTCTTTATGTTTTGTTGGGCAATTCATAAAGACAAGTCCAACGCCTCTTTCTGTATTTACACACAATTGGAGGTTTAGCCGTTGAATCCTAGAGGGTGAACGTCGAAGCTCATATGTACCCAATGTCATGAGTCAATGGGTACGGAATCACTTTTTAAGACAGTAGTTTTGATGTGCCTCGGCTTTCGTTCAATCACCAAATAAGTTGTTCTAATTTTATATTACTCTTTCTCTTGCGCAAATATCAATATAACATGTAAAAATATCAATATAACATATGAAAATGAGGCACAAAAAAATTAATTTACTTAAGTAGCGGGGACCACTTGCAGAAATATCAATGTAACCCGTAAAGTTTTTTTTTTTTTTTTTCTCTATTGGATCCTCACTCCCTCTTTTTCTCTCTTTCTATCCCCTTTCCAGTCACGATTTGGTTGCTTCTATCCATTAGATGCTTAGAACAGGAATAGCACATAAGACTATCTCGATCTGGGCTAAATCTTACGCGTTATGTTGATTACATATCTGCATGAATGGTGGATGGAGGTTGAACAAACCAACATGGCAGAAAGGATCTTTATGAATCTAGAGATGAAACTGGGCCCAGCTTATTTTTGAACCCGGCCCATGTTCAGCTGGCTTATTCACTCAGTTTCATAATTGCATTATATTATTGGATTGAACTCCAAATTGTGATTTATTTGACATTTTGATAAGAAGAACTTGCCACCAGTTTTACGTTCCGTATTGCCCGGACTAGGAATTGCCACCTGGCACATTACAGTTGGTACCTTGACTTTACCAGTCAACGGCCGTTACTTCACGCCGGGCTCTTCTTTGCACGCGGTTGACTTTAATACATCGGTGTGTGGTTTCTCTGTGAATTATTATTATTATTATTATTATTATTATTATTATTTTCAGAATTTATAGTAAGTATTATAATTTGAGTACGAGAATACATTTCATTCTAAAACTCAGAGAAGTCTAAAAAATAAACTATAAAAGATTATAGAAGGAATGTATAAAATATTTACTTTTTAAATTTTCTATAGCGACCTTAATATTACACTATCATTTTATTTTTCTTCGGGTTTTATGTATTTTATTTGCTCTTTTCCTTTCTTTCGGTTAAAGAATTATGATATATTAGACATTTATGACATGTGATATACAAATTTTGATAGTAGAAAAAAAATCAACAAAAAATAGAACTGAAATTAAAATATTTAATTATATCAAAATGTATGTCTGTCATACTAATATTTAAAATGAAAGAATCAATACTTAGAATTTTTATTTTTCCTAACAGGAACAAAAGGAGTATATTTATAGAACGTGACGGGATTGAAGTCCGTTGGAATAGTTTCCTTTACTAATAACAAGAATATAAATAGGTTTTACTTTAGAGTTTGGATAATTTATAATAAATCCTTTAACAATTAATCAGAGAAATAGCAATATATATTCATTGTGAAGCTTTTACTTGTGGAAAGTACTAATAATCATTGGGCAGCATAATAATCAAGGGAGTGTATGTATATGTATATATTAGCCACAGGCCACAAGGCCACAGGCCCCAGGCCCAGCCCAGAGTCATGCCGAATAACCGGATAGCTTTCTGATCGGCCTTTTGAATAAATAGTCGTACGCGCCGATTTCATTATACTTCCCGGTCTCCCCTCTTTAATTCTTCATCTTCCTCTGTTTTCTTTTCTCCACCACACAAAAAGAGGAGAGAGAAAAACAGTCGTAGAGAGAATTTAAGAATATTAGAATAAGAAAAATCCGTTCAATTCCATTGAAATACCCTGGGTTACCAACCAAAAATTCGGTCAATTCCTCCCAATAACATTTCTAGCTTCAACTCATTTCTTCTATAATACTGTATATGTTAATAGATTTAAAATACGTAGAATCCTATATATAGTTTGCTGCATATAGTAGGTTATATAACGTCCTCGGTTTGAAACTCTTTAATAATTCCAGTCAGCAGCATTATCATCTGATCCGACCTCTTGGGAACAGGGTTTCATTCTGATTTTCAATTGAAATTAGACCTTTAGAGGTATTCTTTTGATTAGTCAATGGTGGTCATAACATAAAGCTGCGCATTTTGTTCCCAAACAAGTTGTGCATATTCAGTATAGGTTCGTTTGTTTTCTTCAAAGTACTAATTTTATATCTTACATATTTAGATTTTGAAAGTGCTGTTTTAGCTGCCACGGACTTCCAGATTTTGTACTGATTTTGTTCCAATTGGCATGGTTGACTAGTAGTTATATAACTTGATTGACCTATTTACAGTTCTTGTTAATCTGCCTACTTTACTTCTTTCTTGTGGTGTAATTTGGTCACTGGAGTCATTTATCTCATGAATAAATTACATAGTACTGGGACCGGTACTAGTTTTGATTCTCACCCCTTTGTGAGTTTGTATTTCCTCCTTATTTGAGGCTAGCTGTACTTGCAATATTTTCACCCATTAGCTCTAATTTACTAGATATTGTAATATATTTTCACCCATTAGCTCTAGTTTACTAGATATTGTAATTGAGATCTTATTGATGTTGGTTATGAAATTCATTCGTACTTGTAACCATATCCCTCCATAGTTTACTATGACGTTAAAAAATAAAATAAAATACCCTTTGAGTGGTTTTTGATAGTCCTGCATTGTTTTTTTTTCTTTTTCTTTTTTGTTTTTCTTTTCTGTGTCTTATTCGTTTCATAGGGACATTGGAAACCACCAAATTCTGGGGGGCTGTCATTACTCACAACATATTATATATATATATATATTGTGGATGATTGTTACTTGCAGTCTTTACTATAAATTAATAAAATGATGTATAATCCACAAGGAAAAACTGCCTCATATTAAAAAGTATGAAATATCTACAAGTTTCTCCTTTATTTAACTTGTGAATGGTAATTCTACTTCCGTGTTAAACAACTATTTTGTTAATTACAAAACTACTTGACATTCCTAAAAATCTGGTACTGTGTCTGATTTATGTGGTTTGCAGCTCTTGTATTGTGAAAGTTTGAGTTGATATAAAGCAGCTAAAATTGTGAAGCCAGAAATGAGATGTCAGTTGTTTTCTACAAATGACATTCCATATGTAGATATTAGGATTAATAACTGTTAAGAAACCAAAATATCCAACAACTAGTTGACATCTACAACTGAGATGATGAAACAATGTTAGCTTAAATGTCAATTCACATACCGTGTTGTATTTAGTAGAATTTAAGTCTACATCTTAATTGATTCAAATGTTGGTTGCAGTTTAGTTTTTGCTACGATATAGCTTGTGGTCTGTAGCCCAGTTATAGCTGATCGCTGCAGAAGGTGGTGGGAATGACCAGTCAGATGAATACTAAAGTTCGAATGGTTAGATGTCCAAGATGCCGGCAGGTTCTTCCTGAGCTGGCTGAAGTTCCTGTTTACAAGTGTGGAGGATGTGGTACAGTACTGCAAGGTAATATTCTTCTTTCAATTTAGTTTAAATTTTTAGTAGAATGAATGGCCTGTCATTGTCACAACAAATGAACACTCCGTGATGGGAGAGGTTAGGTTTATTAAAAGTTTCATGAAATACAAGTCAAGTTAATTCAACGTACCTTAATACCAGCTACTTTGGCATCTCAAGTGAATATTTTTTCATAATCTCATTAGATGAGATTAACTCAAATCACATTTACACTTGTTGGATTATAACTGTTTTTGATATAGGAGCAGGGACACTCCCTGGTGAAGGGAGCCTTACTTTCTAGCTGATTTATGATTGAGCATCTCTATGATTCACGTCCTTGGTTATGGTTCCTTAATTAAAATCCTTCACTCTCTGTTTTTTCTACTACTCATTTGAGTTTCAATACTCAAATACTTTTTGTATGTTTACAGCTAAAAATCGGAAAAAAGACAGCCAAGACACAGGAGCACATGTACATGAAGCAGACCCTACCCAGAAAAATGACCCGGAGAACGTTTCTGAAGATGAAAAAGCAACTATTCTTTCCATTTACGAATCTGATTTAAACAAAATGAGCGAGAAGGGTGAAAGTGGTGTGGATTGCAAAAGGGAGTGGCTCGGTGGTGGAAACCAGTCTAATGAATCTCCTTGCTCAGATGTCATTTCTTGTCACGAGAATGCAAACTCATCACCAGAAGCCAGAGAGGAAGATAAATTTCCTTCGGAACAATGTGGCAGAGAGGATCGTAATGAATCAAGGGATGATGGTTGGGAGCATTCTGGTGGCATAAGTGTCTCCAATGAAATCTTGTCGTCATCTGAGTTCAACCATCATGAGAATGAGTCATCAGTACCAGGATCTCAAACGTATGAGAATGAATCATTTTTGTCGTCACCAAGAAAAGTGGC
Organism: Aralia elata; assembly: GCA_034770075.1. Classification (NCBI taxonomy): domain Eukaryota; kingdom Viridiplantae; phylum Streptophyta; class Magnoliopsida; order Apiales; family Araliaceae; genus Aralia; species Aralia elata. The sequence continues at coordinate 107,739,996 of CM068385.1, read as the reverse complement.
TGAAAGTCGATACTCATCAGAAAATAACAGCGATGGAGGTATAAATGAAGCTGAAAATTGTGATCTAGAGTTGCCTATAAATACCAGTTTTTCTGAGGAGGTTTCTTCATCTGATTTATGCACTTCGCATGAGATCGAAGATCCTTCACAACTAGCGGGAGTGGATGAGAATATGAAGAGTCATTTAATATATAGAAGCCCGACCTCAGAAACTTTTCTGGATATGACGCCCAAGGATCAAATCAGCGCAGCTCAGAGTCCCTTGAGTGAAAGTGTTTCAGCAGATAATCTCACGTCTCCTTGCACAGAATCAAAGAAGCAAGCTCAGAATGGTATTACCTCAGGTTTTCAGCGTGTAAGCTCAGTTGATACCTTGGAAAACATGCCCCGTGTCTATTCCAGAAGTGACCTTGGTGTTACACTTAGATCTTCAACTGCCAAAAACTACTATGCTAATGACGCCGGTTCAACTTCTTGTTACGAAACTGATGATCAAGTAACTAATAGGCATTTTCACCTATTGAAGAGAAATTTTAAGGATGCGGATTCCAGTAGTACGAAAAGATTGCCGAAAAGGGATGAATTCATGGTGAATCATGTGATGAGTAGTGAGTCTGAACTGCAACATCAACCAATGAATTCCTCCTCAATTTTACCAGGGAAGAAACATCCTGCCTCAAAAGAAAGCAAGTGGCATCAAGATGAATTTCTTGAACCCACAAGATACAGACATCCAGTTAGAAGTACGATGAGAAGGGAGACAAATGGATACCAATCTGGGCTGCCATTCTATTCAAATGGTTCCCAAGCTGGCTACAGAAATGGAAGCTTGTCAAGTTATGGGCAAAACAATTTGCCTGAGATGCCTGATAACCCCCCTGAAGCAGACAAACTGGAACTGCTTAGAATGGTCTACGAACTGCAAGATCAGCTAAACAAAATGCAAATTTTGAAAGGGGTGCCGCATAGAAGATTTTCTACTGGAGTTGCTAAGAAAGAAGAGCAGATTTCTTCTTACAATGATCACTTTGCACCAGAGAGGGAAAAATATCCTGATCCAAACTGTCACAGGTATCCAGGAAGATACAGTCGAGATGTAACTTGGTTCCAACAAGGTAATCAAGTCTCACGAATGGCACCATTGTCAGGTCACACTGCACTCCACAGGCACCAAGTTAGTTGTGTATGTTTGCGTTGTCGTCGCCAAGAAAGGTATTACTCAGCACAGCTGCCTCCACATGTCGTCAGCTGTAATAAAGGGCACTCTATGGCTGACCCCAGACAGAACTATTACAGACCTTACCATTCTGCATCTTCAAGTCCTCAGCATTATTATACACCCTCTGAGTTCTCCTTATGGAGCCGTGATACAAAGTCGGATGATCAAATGTATAACGATCACAAGGTGAAAAAGAAGCATCCGACGGCTAAACAACATTTCCTGCCCATAGCAGGTGGAGCACCTATCGTTGCCTGTTATCATTGCTCTGAAATGCTGCAGCTGCCTGCTGATTTTTTCCTCTTTAAAAAGAGATGCCATCGGTTGAGATGCAATGCTTGTTCCAGAGTCTTAAAATTTTCACTAGAAATGAAGAGGAACTTGGCATCGGTTTCTCGTGCAAGCGATTGTCCGCATGGTGAACCAGTGTCATGTTCTGATGATTATGGCCAGTCATTTTGCAGAAGCTGCTCCACAGAAGGAGACCATTTCCCCCTCATTCCTCCATTTGAGACAGCGAATAGGATTTCTGATCGTAGAAAAATGTCATCTAGTAGCTCTTTGGAGTCCAAGAAAGAGGGAAAGAAGAAGTCTATTATTGTGAGAGAGTTTCCAAACAAATACAAAAATCATGTGAAAACCTTTGATGCAGCCGGGCCTTCATCAGAAATTGAGGAATTGTCACCATCATCCGGTTCACAACTTCATCGGCTTATGGGATATTCTTCCCCAGGCCGCCTTGTCTATAAATATTCAGATTACAGTACAGATGAATAGGATCAAGTCATGGATTATAGTGAAGGTAAGGTGCTAAAATTGTTTGTTCTATGTATCCATAGATGTTCAACCTATGTCATTGTTTATTCTTTTCATTTGTTGTTATAGTTGATTACATAAATAAAAGAATCTATATTTCTTGTTGCAATATACTGTCTACTTCTGGATAAACATCTCTATGATTTTCCATTACAAATTTTTTGCTAAACATTGAAATTTTGCTTAATCTAATATTTTTTTTTAATTTTTTTAATTTTTTTTTTTTGGAGTTAGAATCTTATGGTGTCATTGGTGTGTTTACTGATATACGTCAGAGATAATTCATTCCCATTAATCCTCATCAATGAAAAAGGGTTAAAATTAACTTTCATCAATATTATTTCTGCATTGAGTTAGATTGACAAATTTTTACTTTCTTTTATATATTTATAGATAGGTAATTTTAGCCCCACGTAAGGGATTCCTCAAAGCCTCCCATTTTCCGCTTCGTGGTATCCAACAACCCTTTTGTTTAAAGAAAAAACAACAAAACCTCCACCCGCCTTTTTCTTTATTTTGGAGTCCTTTGAGTCGGCTTTTTTTAAACACAGAAAAAGAACAGCTGAAGCAAAGTAAATGGAATTAGTCAGGTGAGGTCTTAAGATTATTTAAATTGAAATGAAGTGCGTAATATTTATTATCTATATGTGGCGAATATATACATGGTAGATTTCTTTATACTGACCCGAAGTCTTTCTAGTGTATGATTTCTTTATAGAATGAGTTACAGAACAACCAACAAAAAATTTATTTTCACTGTAATCTTGTAGCAACGCCCCTATTGGTAGATGTTTCTGTTGCTGCTTCTCCTATTAGAGACGATGGAGATTCTCTGATCTTGAAGCATGTTTAGATTGGGAGCTAATAACCGGGTGTAGCGGTCAAAGTAGAGAAGTTGTTTCATAAGAAGTGCAAACTCCCGAGGAAACTTCAGCCCATATGATTCACTAACTCGAATCTAATGACCATAAAAAGAGCATGAAATCAGTAACATGTTTAATCAGAATAACGAGCAGAAGGAACTACAAGAGCTTTAAATATATTTGATATTTATTGCAGCAAGACCAAATATCATCACCTATTTTTGTCTTCATAATCTCCAATTTATAGAACAACTAACAATCAAATCTAAGAAAGGAACTTAATTCTCGCATATAATTTAATTAATGTATGGATAATGGATTATTCGTAAAACCCCAAGTTTCATTAATTTCTTGCATACAAGTTAACGATACACACACTCTTTTTTGCAACTCCTGGAGAAACTTATAAGCAACCAAGTTTATAGCCAACAGATCCATGGTGTTAGACTTGAAATATGAATTGCCTACAATCCCAAATACTCCCTCCGTCCCAAATTAATTGCTTTTTAGGACTTTTTTAAGTCAAATTGACTATTTTTAAAATTAATAATTAAGCATATATAAATATATTTCTAAAATTATAAAAATTGAAATTAGTAATAAATTGTATATATTTTCTTTTGGTTATAATATCTTCACCTATATGTTAACAAAAATAGTAAAAAAATTAGTTTTAAAAATAGTCAATTTGACTTTAAAAAGTCCTAGAAATGCAATTAATTTGGGACGGAGTGATATATATGAAGGCTTGCGAGCTTACCACATCAAGAAATAGTGCATTCATCTGCCTTTCGTCAACAAGTAGATTGGCAGACACAGCAGTTGCATTTGAATTTGTTCCCCTGGCAGTTGCTACAACAATTTCTGTATCCAAATCCTGCATTAAGATGAGAGAAAGTGAGAAACCATCAATCAGAAAATGATATCCTCAGCTCAGTCAAGTTAGGTAAAAGAAAATATGCTAGATTAGTCATTTAGTCCTATACCAGCAGCCTACAGTAAGTTCTTCTTGGGTCATCATCACAAATCAACATAACTGATTGGGCTCCCCTTTCTTCTTTTGCTGCTTCTAGAGGACACACTATGATATGACTGAACTTCATCCCGAAGGAAATTATACCACTCGAGTTGCACTCTTTTATAATTTTCCATCCGATAGTGCTACCAAAAAGTCTTGACATTTCTCTTCACATAATTTTTGGGTAGGACGAAAATAACCTTATTTTCACCAAAAATAGGCCAAACAACTATTCAAAACAACATTTATTCCAAATCAGTTTTAATATTAAAGTATTCTCACCAATTGTATTTCTAAGCTAATAATTGAAAAATATTAGTGTATTCTTTTTCCTTTCATCGAGGTAGCACTTACATATTGGAACTTCCTTATGCCAAGTGTATAAAGACATACAGTCGTCAATCATTATCTTTGTATAGAATGTAAAGGTGATAAACAAACAGAAAAAAGGGTGACGTATTTAGCAAAAAAGAAAAAAGGGTGAAGTTTACGCAAAGACTTTCAACAAAGACCAAAGACCTCCTGTAGTAAACAACTAAACATGGTGCTTACCTGTATTGATGAAAAAATCTTCTCCAAATCTCTTGCAAAGGCTTTATAATCCACATCCTTGTTTGTAGCACCCATTTCTATTAAGGCAGATGCCATCGACTCGTATTCTTCAGTCGCGATTGATGCCAAAAACACTTCCATAGCACTCCAAGTTTTTGGCGATATGCGTCCAACAATTCCTGTAATATAAATCTCAATGGTTACAGGAAGAATGAAAAATGCTTTAAAAGAAAAGGAACATAAATAAAAATCCTACTGAACGACCTCTTTCCACTCAGTTATCACATTTGTTTTGTTTCGACAAAATAAAATTTGGTAAGAATGATGCGTAGTCACTTCAACATTAGAACAATGAGTGTACTAAGCTAGCAGTACCATGTATATGCCACATTTTGAATAGCTCTTGTAACGATTTTTTTCTTTTTTCTTTTGGACTAGTATCACAGAAAACATAAATGAACAACTTGTAAAGAGCTAATCCCGTAAAATGGCAACTAAAAACTAATTATCTAAAGTTATAGCAGACCATATAAAGTACCATATAAAGTTGGTGCAAAAGCTATGGATGCATACCAAAGTCTAGAAATCCAATACGACCATCACGTAATAGCCATAAATTGCCTGCATGCACATCTGCATGGAAGGATTCACAAGCAAGCAAACTACCAAACCTGCAGAGAGATTTCATACAAAGAGATTATAACTCTCAAAGTTTGAGATCACATCTAAGTTAGATTACAATTTGCTTGGAAGGGGACTGCAGTTATAACTGAACTATACCACACATTTAGGGCAGTTATAAGACTGCTCTCTGGACTTGCAACAAGTGAGCTTATTGAGTCCAAGTCGGTAAGAGGAACTCCATAAAGCCTCTCCATTGTCAGTACTCTTCTAGTGCTACACTGATGATACACTTTAGGAGCTGTGGCTTGCCTTGTAAGTCCCATAGATTCTAAATATCTCCTAAAGGACTCTATATTTGTAGCCTCCTTTGTGAAGTCCACTTCTTCAAGCATTGAATCCTTTATATCTTTGACAATAGCAACCTACTATAAGAATGTAAATATTATAACAAGCTTCAAACAGTTATAACTTTACAACATGGTGTGGAAAACAAGCTAGTATGTGTGTGAAGATAACAAAAATCTAGACAATCCATACTTCAATGAAATTAAAAAGGAATTCAAAAACAAACATAATATAGACATACACTGTCAGTTCATTATAACAACTTTCAAATTTGACTATACAAGGAAAAATATCTATGCTTTATGAGGACAAATATCTAAGAAGCGTCAATTTTAAATCATGTCAAAATAAATAAATAAATGAATAATAATAATAATAGTAGAATACGAAAAATTTTACCATCTATTACTTCACATGAAATGATACATATATGCCTTCACAACAATTAATTGAAATAGGTAGAGAAAACATCCAGGAAAGAGGTTGAGTAAAATTAATTGGTTACAGGACAGTAAGTAGCAGACAAAATTCTAGAAGGACAACGAAGTTCCAGAGGGTAGTCGAAAGAGCATGACCAGGGACATGAGACAGAGGTTCAAGCCAGATGAGGTCAAGTACGAAGTACTATTCTACTTGCAGGAATATGGTACTTGAATAACCTGAATATAAATGATTCCCTAACCAGGAAAAGTATGCTAATCATATCTCGAAATTTTAGAAACTTATTTAAATCATACCAGTGATGCACGACTTAGTTCAGGATTCAAGAACTCCAAAATGCGAGCAACTACATATACAAAGTTTAGATCTGCCACTAAAATATCCTCTATTCCAGGTTTCAAAACCTTTATCACTACATCCTCTTGGGAGCCTCTGAGTCTTGCACCATGAACCTGAATATTAATTCAGAATTGAACTCATTGAATATATTTAACTATTCTAGTCAATAAAGTTTAGAGAAGTTGAAAAAATATTTTACGGTTATAAACCTGTGCTATTGAGGCTGAAGCAATTGGTGTTGGATCAACATACTCGAAGACACCATCTATTGGTCCCCCTAATTCCTCACGCAAGATTTTTTGGATCTCTTCGAAAGGAACTGCAGGAGCTCTATCAAAACAGTACTGAAATTCCTCTACATATTCTGGTGGAAACAATGTGGGCGCAGATGCTACGAACTACAAAAGTAAAATATAGGAAAAATTCATTGATATTATGATACATAAAAAGATAAATCACATAACTCAAAGAATGAGACCAAGCCACAACAGAAGTTCATACATTTACAGTATTGGAATAAACTGACAGACTGGCAATACAATATGGTAAAGGTGCATATTGATATATAATCCACAAATAACATAAAGAATTTTAGGAAAAGCCAGAATCTGAATTACCTGACCCAACTTGATATATGTAGCACCCATACGTTCAAACAATCTTCTCAGGTAAACTGGGGATAGCAATCCAAGCTGCAGCTGAGTTGGTAATCCAGCAGATGAATTGGTTGACTGCACATTTAAAGAATGTTACTAGTATATAGAACGTGATTTATATAGGGAAAATTGTATTATCAGAAAAAATAAAATTAGAATGACCAAATTTGATATAAACGGAAAATAAAATTTGTTTCCATATATGAACAATTAGTGCATTCAAAAGTCAGGATCAATTACTCAATATACCTAACAGGACAATATTTGGTCAATAAACTAAGCACGCTGCATGAACTCCAAATTGATATTTCTATCCATTTGTTTAGAAATTGAATGGCCTTCACTACATGGACAATTGACGATTCCATTCCTATAGGCCACAAGTAAACGAAAAAAGACCATTCCCTCACTAACACATGCAAAAACTAGAATCGCAACCACGCATTATTCCATACAGAAGATGATGATATGAGCAAATTACCTACAGAATTGTGAACTAATATGTATACCTGGTTTGACATTTTGATAAACATTTATCTGTAGTTACCTTTGATACATCTGCCAGCCACTCACTACCTACTCCAACAACTGCTTGAATACCTTGAGCCATCCTTATTGCTCCTCGTGGACCTGTGTTAATAGATGTCTGAAGAATGTCCTCCACAAGTTTCGGCAAGTTCTCTATGCTGTCTGCAGGGAAACAAGTCAAAAAGCTTTAAAATCAACTTTAAGACAAAATGATGTGACAAAAGTACAAAGACATCAATAAGTGAAACTAAATCCATACAGTCTATTATGTTGTCCTAAAGTATATCAGAGACAGAACGATTGTAGGGAGAATTAGCATGAAAGCTTTTTCGTCTAAATTTTTGACGATTCTTCAACTAAGTTCTTTCGTACCGATGCCTACCAAAGAGAAAAGCCAAACTACTTTAGTTAAAAACTTAGAGCTCAGAGTAAGGCCCCCATCACCGTTCAAAAAAATAAGGGTCCCCCATCTGCGCACCAAAGCAGTACAAAATGTTTGAGCTTGTACAGCAAACTGTTGGTCCTAAGAATCCACCAACGTCAGGTTGGGCCATTTCCTAACTTTGGCAGCTTTCACTCTTTTATTTAATTTCTAAATTTTTTCAAGCATAGTAAGCTCTTGTCACAGGTCCCATTCAAACCCTTGAGACAGTAGTACTCTAATGCCTAATGTTAATTACCTCAACCAATACACCCAATATACCAAAAGGGATATGACTGATTATCAAAGCTCTTAAACTTGAGTCCTATAGTAGGTATATACACCAGGCTAGTGCCAACCAGGCTGCTAACAGTTACATAAACTCATAAAAGTAGGTCACGCTTAAAAAAAAAAATCAGGGCTAAAACAAAAGAATCGATGAATGCATACTTAAAAATATACAGTTAAGACATTTAACTGGAAAAAAAGAGAAGGAAGAGGAATGGAGAAAGAAAGTTGTAGAACACTGTTGTACCTTGAAGGCGAGAAGTGAAAAGATCCTGCGTTTGTGAATATCGTGCAAAAAGAGTCAACCTGTTGGAACGCCATTTGAGATTTCTTTGTCTACCAGATACTCTTTTAGCAGGAAACTGAAACAACACTAACAAATTATATATATATATATATATATGTATATATATATATGTGTGTGTGTGTGTGTGTGTGTGCGTATATATATGGGAAAAGGAAGTAATTGAGTAAAATCCACACAAATCTAATTTGGGATGTCAATTGCAGAATTAAATTTGAAAAACGTAGAAAACGAAGACTAAATGCAAAGTGAAGCAAGAAGACGGACCCGATGGTGTTGGAAAACAGGGAAGCGGACATGAGTTACGCCTCTGAAAGCTGAAACAACCACCGCCATATTTATCCTTCCTTATTATTCTTCCTATATATATTGAATCCCTTTTATATTCTCTCTCTCTAAATCTAGTTGCAATCAAAAGAATCCCTTTTCTTTTTCTCTCTCTAAATCTCTTTGCAATCGGAGTGTGATGATAACGTACTTTACATCACCAGTTAATTAACAATATTTACGATGAATAAGTAAACGTATAGTATTCTAAACCCTGCATTACATTTTATTGCTATATTGTATATTCAACCATTAAAAAATAAGATTTAATATAAATTTTTGTGTCAGATCATACTTTTTAATGATTAAATGTGTAATGTAATGTTTAGAGCAGTATACCTAAACTTATCCATTCTCGATCGTAGGACCCAATTACTTATTAATTTTGATTTTTTTATGGGGAGGGGGGAAGGGATATTTATATAGACTTTGAGGCATACGCATGTAATTTTAATTATGTTATGTTATTAATTTTAAAAATTAAAATTTAAAGTATTAAATAATAAAATACATAAATTTAAATCGAAGACACTTGTACTTTACTCCATTGAGATTGTGACTTTGTGAGAGAAGGGGAAAACAAAAAATCTTACGGAAAAGCAGGTGAAAAAAATGGGCACGTGAATACTTTTCCGAGCACTCTAAACCGCAAATTTAATGAGGTTGCACTGAAATTATCAACATAGTCATATAGATATAAATTTTCTATACATCAAAGTTATACGCAGTGTGTTGGATTTTTTATTTTTTATTTTAAAAAAAAAGGCAAGAGAAAATAAAACAAAAATATGTCCCAGAAATGAGAAGATTGAGAAATAAAAGAAAGCCTCTATTTCTTTTCACTTTCTTTCCTCTTTTTTTTTTCTCATTAAAACTCACAAATAATAGTCTTAACGTGTGCATTAAACAAATCACCGGCACAAACCAAGCCCGTCATATAATCTAGGATGGTGCTCTTAAACTTTTCGTTTACACAATAATCATATTCTTTGTTTCTTACTTTAATGTATGCATTGCACATCTTAAATTCATTAGTGCACACATTTTTATGTTAAAAATACAATATTATCCGTAACTAAAAGAAAATCAATTAAATCATTTAAACACTTGTCCATTTTAGACTTAAGCTTATTATTTTTAAAACTAAAAAAAAATAAATAAATAAATCTCTATCAATTATATTCATGAAATATAAAGTATTACAAAAAAAAAAGAAAATTTATTAGTCATGGTAGTAATATTTTTGCAAATTTCAAAACTTGGATATATATATATATATATATATATATTTGAAAATTAATAAAATTTATAGTTGGCGATTCTTTTTAATTTTTTTACAATAATCATATTTTATTAACTAGGTATTTCCTATTTACTTTGAATTTTAAAATTCGCAATTTGATTTCAAGCCAAAAAAATATTATTATTTTTGAATTAGATGGACCAATTTAATTATATTGTAAATTATCATTTTAATATGATACAATATATCATATCTTAAAATACACGAACAAGAAAGTTTACCATTTATAAATCTTTTACTTTTTATTATATTTTTTTCTAACATTTTATTTAGTCTAGTCTTGTCTTTAATTTAATTTTTTTATATATATTATAATATAAATTATATTTCAAATTAAAAAAGCATGCTATTAATTAAGAAAATAACTAGCTTAATATAGTAGTTTAGCTCCATATATGGTTGAGGGTCATTTTTTAAAATATTTAACTAAGTTTATGCCTATTTTGTCTTGTAAATTTGATGTATAATAAATTTAAAGACAAATTGGATATATAGTAAATTTGTTAATTGATTTTATATATATTAAGGTAATATAGTCTCTTGCACATAAAAGGTGTGCAACAATACATTTAGGGTAACGCCTATGTGTGGGTAGTCCGAAGGTTTGCAGAGTATTGAACATGTGAAGTATACCTTGAAAGAACTATTATCATAATTTATGAAAATATCAAACATCTAAACAAATTTGTATTCATACCTGACAAATGCTAGATCATTCAACACTATAACAAGGTCCTCGGTCTACATACAACTGGTTTAAAAATTATATACCAATTGATGGCAGTTGTTAAACAATTTTCACAAAAGTAATCCCAAGAGAAAAGGAAACAAAAGAAACCAAAAAGGAAGAAAGAAATAAACCAAAGACAGCTGATGAACATGGTGATGGCCGCACTTCTCTTCTTGTACACACGACAAAAAAGGGTATTTAATTATGGGAAGAGTATCATATGGCTCAGGAACTTGCATCTGAATCTGACTCCGTATCTGACTGCAACTCTGCAGGTCTCATTCTATTCATATTGGCCTCTAGTGGAGGAAGTCCATCATCATCACTTGAGTTAAGCTCAATATCTTCATGCAAGGCAGTGCCACTCTGTGAATCTCCATTACAATCACCCAGGCTTGCAGATCTGAATATCAGTGGCCTGCATTGATAGGCAGCAGCAAGCACAAAGAATGAATAGACACTAAAAAAGAAGAGAAGAATGGATACAGGGTGGGAAGGGGGCAGTATGCCATCCTCGCTTTACAAGAGAGTTTTTAGGTAGTGTTAACTACACATATATAATCACCAAAAAGGTATATAATACTTGCTTTCAACAAAGAGAGATCATAAGCAGCAATTAATACATTTCTTTAATATCTAAACACAGTACGCACACAAATACAACCTGAAATACAAATGAGAAAGGATTCTCACTTTATTTACTGTAAATACGGTGTCATGCATCAAGCAAAAAGCTAAATGCAGAATAACTATCCTACACACTCAATTAAAAAGTATTTCCTACATGCTGGTAGTAAGCCTAGTGATTAGTGCCTTGAATGGCATAGGATATTTGAGATTTTTCGCTTATATGGGTTCATTACTCCAGAGTGGCAAGAATCTCCTTGGGGTACACACACATAGTTTACTATGTGATTGCCCAATGAACGTGGTTGGTGGGGTATTATGTGTACCCATTGTCCATGATTAAAAAAAAAAAGTAGTCCTTTACTACTACTTTTTTTATTTGTTATTTTTTAAAGAATATCAAAATTTGCATTAGACACACTTATAAACATATATATACACACACACACACACACACACAAATAAAACTATGAAGACTAAATTTTATTTCTGAAAAAAATTAATGTCTTAGTGTGTCCTATTCAAACCTTTCGAATTAAAAAAAAGGCAACAAAAAAATATTACTCCTCTTAGGATGGATGAGGTGATATTATAGTCCTTGTGAAACTAACCAACTTAACCATAAACCATAAGCTCAGCCGCTTGCATGTGGACTCATGAACTTCCAACTACACCAAACAAGGTAATATATGTAACCAACTGAAAGAAAAGAAGAGGAATTAGTTATCTTAGCCTCTTAGGTGTGCCGAAAGAGATTTGCTTCTTATTGGGTTCAATGTGGGGAAACGGTATGTTTAGCATTATCCAAACAAAGATTATCTTCTGTCGTTTTGTAGACTCTAATATTTAACTCCAGTCTCGATAAGGTTATAATCATCCATCATTCCTACACATACTTTCACCATTCCTTCACTGTTACATTGAGATGATATCTTATACAAGTCTTTACTGTATGAAGTTCCAATGGTTAGAATGGGCAAATCTTTACTATATGAAGTTCCAATGGTTAGAATGGGCAGATAGAATGACTGCCCCCTCACATTCTACAGTCAATAGACTCTTTAAGCCGGTGATAAATCCAAGACTAGGTTATATATTGTTGTTTAGGCAGCTCAAAATAGGTTTGAGATGCAACATAAAATCAATCATGGAAGTAACTGAAATAAGAGTTCAGCAACAAACCATTCAGGAGACTTTTGAAGCAAGCGAACTTGTTCATAGAAAAGAACTTGAGAAACAATACAACCCACTTTTCTACCAGACCCAACAGCCTCCTCTCTACCACTTTCATCAACCACAACAAAGCTACCTGCAACATAGATAAATATGATGTTATTTCTAAAGCCCAAGGTAAAAACTACTAGGCTTTCATTACATCAACTAATTACCAATTTTAATCCACATGCTCTTCTGAAATTTAGCTGGAAAAAGTGCCAGTGAATTCTCTCCTTTAGCATCCATTACCTTCAAAAAAAAATGAAAAAAAAAAATGAAAACCAGATATTATAACTTAACCTATGTACTGACTAAAAGTTAGAGTGTACCTCAATGACATTGGAACCTCGAAGGGACACAACTTGCATAATACTTTGACCTTTCTGAAGAGTAAATGTATTTTCCTCCGCCGCCCTCTTCAAATTCTTCCTTCCTCCTCTCATTGCTAATCTTTGAATTTCACTTTTAATTCTCCTGATTCTCAGAGTACAAAAAAAATTACTAATCTGGGGTTTCAGATTTCTTACTCAAGAATTAATTTTATGATTTTTATAGTTCAAATCCAATCCACCCAAGAAAAATTAAAACCAATAACCGACTCAAGCCAACTCAAAGTTTATAGCTTGAGGTGATTTGGGTTTTGAAAATATCTCATGATTTCGTGGTAAACCAAAACCAAAACCAACGGCAGCAGAAGAGGGAGACTGACCTGTGGGAGAGTTGGGGCCTGGGAGAGTAGGGGTTTGGCCGTTTGGGAAGGAGAGAGAGATTGGACTATTTGGACTTTAGCAATTAAAACAACGAGCAGACCGGCCGGGTCATTAATTGTTTAAATTAGACCTACGGTCGGTTCCGTTGACCGGTTTAAATCAGACTTTAAAACGGGTGTATTATGTTTGTGCGCAACCGACTCCAAGTTAGGGTACAGAACTGTGAATTAGTCGAAACTCAACTCAACTCGGCATTCATGTGTGCTTCTTGATTCAGTCGTCGAACAAATTGAGAAGGTTTGAATCAAAAATTTCCTATATAAGTATATAATATATAAGAATATGTATAGGTTTTTGTTCTTATTCATACAATCACTCACCGAACGCTCACAGAATTTTAATTCAATTTTTCATTAGTAGGATGTAGGATTTGTTACCAATTTCGTAAAACAGGCGAATTTTTCCATATGTTGTGGAAATTTCTATTTGGTTTGTGTGAAAGGTCATACATGAAAGCCAATTTTAATGCATTATAAAGCTTCAATCACTAAGCATTTAGTAAAATTGAAGTTACTGTTTGATTCTAAATTGTAGTTATTTAAACCTTTTTGTGTGTAGGATGGGTCGAAGAAAGCAACTTCGACCACACCGATCAGTTGGGATACTAGAAATCAATAATTCTTCTGGAAAATTGAAGGACCAAGATGCTTCCAAAACTAAAGAGGATGATGAAATTGCTGAGCTTGAGGCTCCGTTTTTTGTTGAGGTTGATCAGAGTGGTTGTTTTTCTAGTGAACATTGTGACATATCAGAAGTAATTTTGACCAATTTAACATTAAGCAGAGAGTTCTATGGTTACGTTTTGAGTGAGGATCGTTATTGGGAAAGGAAGTATTCTCTAAGGTTTCGACTGTCCAATGTGAATGAGCATCTTGGTCGAATGAAATTAGGTCATTGGCCTGTCTTCTCTGCTAGTAATATATACTTGGAATTTATAGAAAAGCGTGTAGTGGAGGAAACGGAAACTAATATTGTGCTGGTGGCTGGTAGTTTTGATGGACCGGACGAGGGTGTTTCTGGGCTTGTTCATTTGGCTAATATGAAGTTCTTGACATTGAGACCAATTATGGGAGTCACTTTATCTGAGAGCTGTCCATCTTTGCGGGTAAGAGTGGAGATACTAAAGAGTGCCTTTGATGCCTGTGAGTCCCTTCTTGACAATACAAGGGAACTTTGGAGAAGAAGTATGCTGAACATTATGGCTTGGCTGCGCCCAGAAGTTATTACCTCAGAGGCTAGATATGGATATAGCGCACCGGCAGATGTGGAATTTGATTTACCTATGGAGATTGATGAAAGTGCTTCTGCCTTGCGAAAACGAGCAAGATTTGATGCCGCTGGCTTCTATGAAGCCATCAAGCCATCAAAGTAAGTGTCACTATGGCTGAAAGTTGCACACTATATTCTTTATGTATGACTTTCTAATACAGGGGAATATTGAAGTTTTATTCTGCGATATCTGATATATGTCTCCTTACATACAGAGAGGACCTGATGCTAGAGGATGACATGCCTGACTTGCTACCTGAGCTTCGACCGTATCAGAGACGTGCAGTTTACTGGATGGTACAACGGGAGAAAGGAGCTTCTGGATGTCAGGGAGGAAAAGAAAGAGATCAGTTTGTTTATCCACTATGTATGCCTGTAAATCTAATCGACACATCTGCAAGAATGTTTTACAACTCATTTAGGTATAAATTTTATCATCTCTTAAACTACACCAGAAATTATGTTACCGCTGACATTTATTAGCCCTGGGCTAACTGTTCATACCGAGTATTTATTTTGAATCACAAGTCTAGTTTGGTCTAGATGCTTTTCTTGGGGCCATGCATCTCCTTCTATTGCGTTTGTACAATCCATGCATTTGCTCTTCTTTTGTCCTTATGTTATTACCTTCAGCTTAAAGCATTTCATTCTCTCTTGTGGCATGCACTAGATTGTCGCATCTATTTAATTATTGGTTTCAACTCTCTTGTATCAGATATGTACTTTTTAATGACATATTTCTTCTCGGTTGCAATAAGACCAATACTTGTTGATGAAGCCTTATAAAAAAGTGTTCCTGAATTCAATCTCTTTACAGAATAAAACATTTAGGCAATGCTCAAGTTATTGGGCTCATGAATGAGGCCATTACCTGGGAACCTAAATAAATACTCCCTTCGTCCCAGTTTGAGTGTCGTGGTTCTAAATGTGAAAATGCAACTGGAATAGGCTAAAGTATTGTCATCATTTCTTCTGAATTGCTTATGTCATTTGTCTTCAATACTGTCTGTACTCGAAGCAAAATCTGAGCTAAAATATATTATTGATTGCCAAGTTGCTATATGCACGATCCACTATCCCCCTTTCCTGTTTATCGATTTAAATTGCTTTTTTCTCAGTGGTAATGTTTCATTGCATCCGGAGTACGACAGGCCTTATGTCTTTGGTGGTATTCTTGCTGGTGAGCTCTTTACTGTTATTTTTATGCGTTTATATATGTGTGATAATTCCTTTTAAATATTTTACATAGTTTTCCTTCTTCTACATACTGCCTACGTTCCATAATGACAATCCATTGGAAAGTCAAATTTTCTTTTAAATTTGATTTTTATATGATCGGTTGCCAATATTTGTTCTGGGACAGGGTGCATTTTTGACTTATTTTGGGCATTGACAATGGGGTTTTGTGTGTAGCACTTTGTGAAATTCGTTGGGAGTGTTGAAGACCTGTATTCTTTTCCACTTCTACTTTTTGGTGGACTTATTCTCCACCTCAGCTGTTTTTCTCTTTATAATAAAATTTCTGTTGTTTGATTAAAAAACATGTGACAATCTGATGTGCCTTTTTTACCCGGTTCACATGGTTGGTGAGGTATTGCGCAAACTTGGTGGTTTATTCCGTTCTCACTCGGGTAGTGGTTGCAGGTTCCACTGACATTGAAATCTAATGTGCATGTTTATTTAAAAATATCTGATCTGCCTTTTTTATCTAAAAAAACTGACGGCCTTTTGCTGCTTTGACAATGACTCCTGTAGATGAGATGGGGTTGGGGAAAACAGTTGAAGTGCTTGCTTGTATATTTGCGCATCGAAAGTCAGCATCGGAAGTTGGCCATGTATCTGATGACGCAATGGAAGTTTCTAGGGATCAGAAAAATAACATTAAAAGAATGAAACGGGAGCGTGTTGAATGTGTATGTGGGGCTGTGAGTGAAAGTTCCAAATATGAAGGACTGTGGGTGCAATGTGATATCTGTGATGCTTGGCAACATGCAGATTGTGTTGGCTATTCAGCTACAGATAAAACTTCGAAATCCAGAGAAGTTTCAAAGGAAAAAGGGTCCGGAAAGAAGCTAACAGGTAGCTCACAAAAGCTTAAAAGAAGTAAGAGAAGTACCAAAGTAGTAGTTACGGAGGGGGCTCATATTTGCCAGATGTGCTCAGAACTGATCCAAGCTGCTGACTCGCCAGTTGCAACTGGTGCCACTCTTATAGTGTGCCCGGCTCCTATATTGCCCCAATGGCATTCTGAAATTGTCCGGTACGTCCTCCTGCTTTTTCTTTTTTTTTACCGTCTTTTTTACACTTCTGAGGAGTGTATGGAGCTGACATCTTTGTATCCTGTTGATTGATTAAATAGAGCATATAGGAGTTTAACTGATTTAGAAAGAAAGTGATTATGAGGAGCAAGTATGGGCTTTAGAAAATTGGCGGGGACGTCTTTATAGGCTCTAAATTACTTATGTGAGATCTTAGAACTTTATGGCCCAAGTTCTTTCTTCTTTCATCCCGCTAGTAAGATATGAGGTTGGGATAGATATTTCGATTGTTTTCAGGAGGATCCTTGTTATGGTGAATAGTCATTTTCTATTGCTTTCTCACATCCTTCTTATGGGATAGATCTTTAGTTTTTGTTTGATGTGGAGAATTCCACTTCTTGAACTTTTCAAACTTTAATAATAGTGAAGTGGAAATTTGGATTTTTGCCTAAAATATTTAACTATTTCCATCTTCTTATTGGACAAAGAATTTGGATTTTGAATAGTTTCATTATGTTTGTTTACAGGTTTTTCTTTTACCTTGTTTTAAGTGCTGAAACAAAAGTCGCCTCTAAGGTTGAGATCTTTGCTTGGGATGGTACTTAATAAGCTCAACACAAGTTACCTATTACCTGATCAGAGCCTCGGCAGACCCTATCTCCAAATTCGACTGTGATGTGCAAAATGCTAGTGTCTTCTCATCAGTCCATGTACTGTCCTATTGTGCGGGTTTTGGAATAGGTTGTTTGGGCATATAATTTAATACCTTTTGTTTGTGTGCCTTTCCTTGAAAGGAGTTTGTTTAGTATAGTTTATTGCGGTTTCTGAAGAGAGAAGGAGAATAAGTTCTTTGGAGATCTGCGATTACTGGCCAATGTTTGGTTCAACCAATAGGAATGCAAGAACTTTTAGGGACTAGTATATTTGCTCTCATTTTATATGGACCAGGGTGATGTTTCTTATGTCTCTTGATCCTCAGTTAAGAGAGGCCTCATCATATGTTCTTTGGGGGACTCATTGTCCTCCCTTTTGGTACTCTCTATTTTATCTAATAAAACTGTCTTCTAAAAAAGTCTATTCGGGTATAATTCATGGGCTTATGGTATCAATGCCTCATGACACAGGTAATGATTAACTGAATATGTTACAGTTTGTATGATTAAAAATTATACAAAAGAATAATATTATTGATAGAGAGAGAGAGAGAGTTAGAAAATTGGTGGGCAAACCAAGTCCACCAGCCAGCCACTAAAATAAAAGAAATAACGGAAAAACCAAGTATGTAAAAGAGAGAGAGACACTCTCCACTCTCCAGTCCCTCTGATGATCAGAAATAGCTATGCCTTAAAAGCATACATAACCTCCAAACACACTACTCTATATCTCAAGAGGTGGAATAAGATGGATTTCAAGGTCCAAGAATGAATTTGTTCCCTCCATGTGCAAGGAGGTACATGGAATTTAATATGAATAGCATGTCATCTGTGTGGAATCCTTGATTAAATTGTTTTCTCTAGAATTTGTTATTGATGATATGTCACATTTGTTAAAATCTTATTATTTATTTAACTAGTTTTTCTCTCTTGCAGTCATACGAAGTCAGGCTCCCTGAAAACCTGTGTTTATGAAGGTGTCAGAAACACTTCAATTTCAAATTCATCTGTGATGGATATTGGCGAACTTCTCAGTGCTGACATTGTCTTAACAACATATGATGTGCTTAAAGATGATTTATCACACGACTCTGACAGGCATGAAGGGGACCGTCGCTTTATGAGATTTCAAAAGAGGTAAGTTGAAGTTTTTAGTTTTCATGAGACTGACAGAACTGATGTTCTACCTTTCGCTTGGAACGTGCTTCATCCTTCATATTGAAATCCCTACTTTGTATAATATTTTGTATTGTTCACTATTGCTCCATTTGTTTGCTTCTGCATAGTCTAGTATGTACAATAGAAATTTGCTTTGCACAATGGAGAATCAGTTGCTTAAAAGGAATACTTTTGGTACTTGTTATCAGTTTCCAAGAATATATTTTTTTATATCAGCAATCCCGTTACAGTTCATCTTTAACATTTCTGTCAAATTTCTGCTAATCAGGATTTTGGGAAGTTTAGTTACCACTTACTATAACATTAATACTAACTGATGTGACATGCCACCTTGATCACCACTGTGTATGTGCTTGAACATAGTTAATTAAAAAGCTAACACAACATGCACAGCTTGATTGGACGGTCAATATTACTCTGAAGTTCATGCTTACTTAATGGAGAGAAAAATAAAATATGTGGTTATATTTAACATAAAGGCAAAATAATTAAAGAAAGATACCCAAATGATGTACTGTGTGAACGCATAATATGTTAGAGAAGGATAACACTGTTGAGGATTCCAATTCCCAACCCCTGCATAGAAAAGAAGGGAACATACCGTTTGACAGAGATTCCAGAAAGAGATTTCCAAAATGTTTACAGATAGAGAACACCCACTCATCTTCTCGCAACTACCTATGATTATCAAAAGCTAATGGATTCCTTCAGTCAGGTAGTTTTTTTGAATTGCTAAAGGGCTCATTTTTACAGCTTTTTGTTAAACTTCAATTCTTTTTGTGAACATGCTTTTCAGTTCAAATTTGGTTAGTACTATGATGTAATAACTTAAAATGATTTTTGGGTGATGGCCCAAGGTGCTCTTAGGAAAGTGAATTGAGCGTTGATCCCGACTGGGGCTTGGGCTAGGGTTGTTGCACTTATAGTATTGGGGCTCCACATAAGAGAAAATTGTTGTAGCCTATTCTTTCTACCTATCATAAATATGCTTCCCTCCTTTCTTCTCGTAGTGGTAGCAACTAATTTCAGTGATTTTTTTTTTCCGTCCATATTTCTGTCATACAAATGGCACTAATTATTTTGACAGATTGCGTGCTTTTGTTCACTTGCAAAGTTCCATGCAAAATTTCAAACCTTGTTGTTGCAGATACCCTGTTATTCCAACTCTTCTAACCCGAATATTATGGTGGAGAATTTGTTTGGATGAGGCTCAAATGGTGGAGAGTAATGTTGCTGCCGCAACAGAAATGGCACTGCGGCTACATGCTAGGCATCGCTGGTGTATTACGGGAACTCCCATACAGTGTAAGCTTGATGACTTATATGGGCTCCTGAGATTTCTCAAAGCAAGTCCATATGATGTTCTCAGGTGGTGGACTGAAGTTATACGGGATCCATACGAGGTATGGAGTAGTTTTTGGTTGAGGTGTCTGTTTGTTTTTAAAGCATTAAATTTGATTGTCCATGGAATTTATTGGTATCCTTATAGTAGCTTCACCGCAGAATTATATGGTGAAAATATGTGTTAAGTGTAATTTGAAGGGAGAAAACTGAGTTTACAATATACCATGAGCGGTTTTAATCTATATAAATATATAATAAGACAAAACTTGGTTTTTTAGTCTTGGTCTTTGGTATAGGCTTAGAATTTAACTAGAAGTAAAATTCTTTTTATGCTCCCATATAATGCTAGGATTAATTTAACTAGAACTAAAACTCTCTTTATGGTTCTACAAATTTTAATATTAACTTATTATTCTGCAACAATTTTATTTTTTATAAGAGTCCTTTAGTTACTTAATCATATAATAAATTTTAACTTAAAAATCATATTTAGGATTTTAATTTAAGTTTCTACTCAACTTTAATATCTAAATGACTATATATTAAAAATATTATGAGTACATAATCTTTAATATCAAAAATTATATTATATTATATATATTAAAAATATATTAATGATTACTTTAGTTACCAATTCTATTACATATAGGAGATCTTTAGTTAATTAATGTTACCAAACAATTCTAACTTATATATTAGTTATTAAAATTTAGTTAACTAGCTTTTAAAACTAAAATCATAATGACAACTCATTATTTTGCAACAATTATATTCCTGAAAAATATAAGAAAAATATTATGAGTAAATAATAATTTATATAAAAAAATGATAATGTATATTACAAACTATATTAACGATTAAAATTTTGTAAACCACTTAATTTCATATAGGAGACCTCGAGTTTAATTTTATTTTTTAAAAAAAAAATCCTGACTTATATATTACTAATTAAAATTTAATTACCTTTTAAAATCATTATCGTAACTTATTATTTTACAACAATTTTATTTTTTATAGAATTTATTTAGTTAATAATTATACAATAGAGTATGACTTAAACACTACATTTAGGTTTTTAGGTTTTCACTAAACTTTGAACTCTAATTAAAAATGCATATATAAATACGAATGATTGATTATAAAACTAATTATTACATTTTAAAACTATATAAAAACTTAATATTAAAGATAACAAAAGAATCACATTAGTAACATTCAATTGTGAGTATTCGACAATTGTGTGTGATATGTAGTCATTCGTTTTATAAGCAAAATTTGTAGTCATTCTAATAATAGCAGTAAGTCAATTTAAAATTTAAAAAATATATTTTATAACCACTATATAAAATAAATTAAAAATAATTTTATTTAAAAAACAACCCGTGCTTTGCACGGGTCACTTAACTAGTGTTAGCTCATATGTTGTACGATAGTATTTTGGTTAAATTGCCCAATTTGACAATTTGATGTATTGTAACAAAAATGATTCTTTTACCCCCCACTGTATATGTCATAGAAGTTATGGGTGCATGCCTGGGCAGTTTTTCCTTACCAATAAGCCTAGTTGGTGGTTGCCCGGGCGGAATCAACTGGACAGTAGCTTGCGTGGCTGGACGTCCTCCTAGGCGATTAGGTGGTCATTTTGCAACTGGGCATCATCCTAGTATAACTGATTTTTAACTTGTGAGTGACTGTTCTGCAGTTCCTTGTTTTCATAGTAGATAGAGAATTTTGTCAAACAGTGGGTATGAATTAGAGATAAATAGATATTCGACCTAGGTGGTGAGGACTGAGGAGTGGTGGAGGAATTGGAAAGAATAGAGGACAGTAGAAGTTGTAGAACTATAAAACTGGAGTTTGTTGAGAGATGTGAAGGAGATAGTACCTGTTTCGTGGGAGTAAATGAAAGCAAAAGATCAAAACAGAAAGTAGGAGAGAAAAGATAGCTACCTGTAGGCTTTTGTTGTACTGTAGAGGACACAAACATAGAAGACTTAGGCAGGGTATTTTTGTTTTACGCAATCGAAGCCACTAAATGTTAGAATTCTTCTATAAAAGTAGAAAACGAAAATGTAAACTATTCATATTAACTTTTTAAAGAAATGAAAGTTTCTCCTTTGATGTTAAAGTTTAAGTAGTTATGTTTTACCAAAAAAAATTCGATAAACTATTATCATTGGGTGCTTTATAGTTTATATTTTAACTGTAATGAGCATTGCCACTATGAAGTCAAAACCCAGAATGTAGTTGTTAAATTTTTTAATTATATTTTTCACTAAATTATTGGGCTATTCAAGTAACTTTTTATTGCTAACAGTTGGATTATTGTTCTGCTGCATAATAACTTTAATTTTTTATTATATAAATCTAGCTAGGGATTTTTTGTTTTGGGTGTCCACCTGGGTGGGTGGGTGTTGCTTTCGCCTGGCACCGTCTAGGCGTTCTGATTACCATGGTTTTATCTCTTTTTCTGTTTCACTATACATGCCTAAATATGGTTTGCTTTCATAAAGTTGTTTATAGCATTAAAATCCAGTTATGATCTCTGAAATGATGGATACGTAATTCGTACTCCTCTGTTTCTCTTCCACTATTTTTGTGCAACCAAGAATATGTCTGCAGCAGGCTTACTCATTGGGTCTTTTGGAGCTTTATGTTTGTGTGTTTTAATCATTTCCTTATCTTTGAGTCTGTCTCTGCAGAATGGAGATGCAGGAGCTATGGTATTCACTCACAATTTTTTTAAACAAATAATGTGGCGCTCCTCAAAAGTGCATGTTGCGGAAGAATTACAGATTCCTCCTCAAGAGGAATGCATCTCTTGGATTTCTCTTTCTCCAATTGAAGAGAACTTTTATCAGAGGCAGTATGAAACTTGTGTGGATTATGCCCGTGAAATAATAGCGAGTTTTAAAGAAGATGTTCTCAAAAGAAAAGTTCCAGGTTGTGGATCCTGGCTACTTTCTTGCTATTTTTAGTAAAATTTGGTGGAAACCTATATACCTGTCCAAACCGAGAAGCCATTTAAGCCAAAAATGATTTTTTTTACTCCTTTGCAGGTTCCAGGTCATCTGATGCTCCATCTGATCCCTTTTTCACTCATGTGGAGGCTGCAAAGCTGTTGAATTCACTCTTGAAGCTTCGCCAAGCTTGCTGCCATCCTCAAGTGGGGAGTTCAGGTCTTCGTTCTTTGCAGCAGTCTCCCATGACCATGGAGGAGATACTATCGGTGGGTTAATGTTTAGTACACGTTATTCAAACTCTTCTGAAGTTATTCCCAATTCTTTATATATCTGTTAAGATCCTGTCTTCTAGGTTCTTGTTGGTAAGACGAAGGTAGAAGGGGAAGAAGCTCTTAGGAAATTAGTAGTTGCACTGAATGCAATTGCAGCAATACTAATAATTAAAAAAGATTTTTCTCAAGCGGCATCATTGTACAAAGAAGCATTGACATCGGTTGAAGAGCATTCTGAAGATTTCCGCTTGGACCCTTTGTTAAACATTCACACTCTTCATAATCTTGCTGAGATACTCCCAATGACTTCAGACTTCTTATACCAATTTAAGTTTGATGGTCAGTTCACTGGGAGCTCTGAATGCAAGGTTCATAAGATGTGTGATGAAGAATGTCGTGAACATGCTGTGAAGAAGATAAAAGTGAGTAGGGAAGACTCCTCAGATTTGACTGGTAAGACTGAGAATTTTGCCGAGTTTCCTTTTGATAAATGGCTTAAATGACTCCAAAAATTCTGAGTGTTAACTCGATTACAGTGTGCAGATCTACTAGCGATCAATGTTTGAGATTGGCATGTGAAAGTTTAAAACTGAAATTCTTGTCTGTGTTCAATTCAAAGTTATCCCTGGCTCAGGAAGACTTCAGGAAGTCATATGTGCAGGTATATATTCCTTCAAACTGTCACACAGCATTTAATACAACTGTCCCTCGAAGTTTTGTGATACATCATGTAACATTCTACACATACAAAAGCATTCAACCCATAATTTTCATAAAAATTTCTTGTACTTTAATATAATCTGTGCCGGGACTTAACATACTCATAATGATGTC
Source organism: Aralia elata (assembly GCA_034770075.1). NCBI lineage: Eukaryota > Viridiplantae > Streptophyta > Magnoliopsida > Apiales > Araliaceae > Aralia > Aralia elata. The sequence goes on along the minus strand of CM068385.1, from coordinate 107,715,838 downwards.
TATTCTCGACGTATTATACCTCCTTCGTTTCAAATTTAGTGTCATCTTAATAGTCGTGATTTCAGCATGAATTAATTAAAACGACACATTTGGAGACTATATTTTCTTAGTTGTTTTTCTCTGAATAATTCTTTCCATCTAAAGAGCAATAAAAAATATTCAGAAAATATTTGTTTATTTATTTGATAAGTAATGAAAATATTCGTAGACGCAAAAAGGGGTGCCGCCCATGTACAACCAATGTTAGAAAAAGCAGGATAAAACCTGAGTCACCCAATCAGACAATGGAAATCATGTTCCAATGTTAAACTCAAACAAAAAAATTTACAGAAGCAATAAACTGATCTGGATAGTCCTCATCCTTCCAGAAGAACAAAAGGCTCGAAGATAAATATTTAATGTACGCAAGTGACTGCTCCCTCTCATCAAAATATCTACTATTCCGCTCCCAGTGTACGGCACTTGGGGAGCATGTCCCATTGTGAACGACTCTTCTTCGGAATTCGAAATCCCCTCCAAGTGCTAATAAAATGAACCACCGAACCAGGCGTCACCTAAGTCATTCCTACAGCATCCATAACTTTCGAACAAAATCATAATGTAAGAGCAAATGATCTGCCAACTCCAAATCCTACTCTTCACCAATACAACAGCTACCACAATCTCTCATCACCCTTGAGTTGTCCTTTATCAATTTTAATCCGCGGTTAATTTTTTTCATTGGATGCTATGATGCTGTTTCATGTTTCTATCTTACTTTTCTTTTGCATTTGAAGGTTCATAATATTTTGAATGATAGAAAAAATCAACATACAACTTGGTGGTTGGATACCCTACATCACATTGAGCTAAACAAGGACTCCTCAAGTGAGCTGATGAGAAAGATAGGAGAAGCTGTTTCTGGGACACTACACACTTCTAGGACGAAAAGAATTTCATCCTGGTTAGTTTTAGTTTTGGTTCTTCACATCACTTTATCTCTACAGGGCACTGATGTTTCAATGCTATTTATTGTGTTTTCCTGTTTGGAACCTAGTTTCAAAGTTTTATCTATATTTAGATATTTAGTTTCCTGTACAAAGACTAGATGCTGTCGCAATGATTACTGAATTGCATGTACTAACATACTTAAAAAATATTATTATTATTATTCCAGCTTTCAAAGCATTACAGCTCTTAAGTACTATGTACAAACCACTTTGGATTCATTGGAAGACTCTAGGAAATCTTTACTTGATAGACTTTTGGAAATTGACAAGAGAATGGGAAATCCTAGAGAGGAGGATATTCAGCGTGTGAGATACTGTCCAAACTGCTACTCTGGTGATGGTCTCACATGTGTTCATTGTGAACTAGATGAACTGTTTCAGGTTAAATTTTCAAACTCTGTGTTGAAATCAGTGTTTGTCAGGGCTACTAGAATCCGTAGCATGTGTGTATTTTGGGTCTTATCTTATCTCCTTCTCTATTTTGTACATTTTATTTCTCAAGGTTTATGAGGCTAGGCTATTTCGTCTCAATAAAAGTCATGATGGAGGGTTGATTACATCAGCTGAGGAGGCAGTAGATCTGCAGAAAAAGAAGTCTGCATTGAATCAGTTCTATTGGAAGCTTTCGCAAGCTGACAAAAATTCAACTTCATCCAGTGTTAGAAATGAAGACGATGGAAAGAAGAGGGATGCCGGGGAGAAAGTAATGGTGAGTTAATATTATTTGCTTCAATTTGTTAACAAGAGGAGCATCATTTTTTCCAGTGCCTTTCCATTATAGACTTACATTGGAAATTCATACCTTGCTATATTTCAGCATTCATTAATAGTTTAATACTGGTTAAAATAACCACTCAGTCAAATAAGCAAGCAGTTTACGTCTCAATTCCATTATTCCTATTTATTGGATGGTTTCAACTACAGATTAATCATTTTGTGTAATCAAACTTATTGGCCTTATTCTTCTTCTTCTTTTCTTACCATAGCTTTATGTTTGTGTTTACTATTATGATGGTCAAAAACTAGAGATTTTTATTTGACATCGATTTCGGCTACCCCCTATAGGCAGATATATCCAATCTTTTAAATGATTTCCCATATGAGTGAAGCATAAATGTGTCTGTCTTCCATAAAGCAAGCCTTATTATTTATTTCTTTTCATTTGTCTAGTGAAATATTTTGTCATGTAAAATCTTCACGTGTCATATTTCTCCAAGCTCCGTTATCATCATAAATTTGTGATTTTTAGAATCTTTTATTACTGGTTTCTTATTCTGCTTGTATTGTAAGTTTCAATGTGTTTCACCATCCTTGATATGGGTGTTATTTTATTTTACTATTATTACATATTAACATCTCTAGTTGTCTGTTAATCTATTGTCAAGAAAAGTAAATCATTTGAAGTCTTTGATCCAAGTAATTTATTATATTCTCTTATTGATGGAATTGCATTCGCAGGTTTCAAAATCTCCCTCTGAATTGGAAGTAATTCTTGGGATTATGAAGAGCTACTCCAAGACTCTGTTAGGTAGAGAGGTCATGTCAGCAGCCACCAAGCATTTACTTCTACTAGAGGTAAGGCCAAATTAGTTTCTTTTAATTGATAATAGTTACTTAGCTAGCCCTAAGCTTTTATCCATTTGCTGTTTAATGCTATTATTTTTCAGAAGTAGTGTCGTTCCTTGATGTCTGAATGGCAGGAAGCACATGGATTGATAATTCCATTGTTGGGATATACTGATTTTCCTTTTGATGTACAATCAATCTGAGCTTTTCTCTTTGTTGCGCATCTTGACAAGAAACAGGAACCAATTTATTCAAATTATTTTGAAGATACTTTTAGCTATATAATTGACTTTTGCTTCTCTCTGTGTTATCATGCTATTGCTTCCTAAGGATTGTCTGCATGTTTGGTGTTTATGTTAGAAAACTCTTCTTTTAATTTTCTCTCTCATACTTTGTTAAGGGAATGCGGAAGGAGTATGCACAAGCAAGGTCTTTGGCAACTGCTCAAGCTCAAGTTCTGCGTGCTCATGATGAAATAAAGATGGCCACCTCACGATTGCGCCTACGAGAAAATGAGAACGATAAATCTATTGATGCTCTAGCTCCAGGAGAATTAGATGCAGCAAGTGTTGAATATTCTGGTGAGAAACTTATTGCCTTGTCGGAATTATCGCGTATAAAAGGTCAACTTCGTTATTTAAAGGTAAAAAGATGAAGTCTTACTTTTTGTTGCATTCCAATTCTCTCATTTCTTATAAAGAATCATTAATTAGTAATTTCCTGTTTGATTTCTGTTTTGACAAAGCTGGAAAACAATATTTTGGTAGTAGTAGCAGCTTCTCATTTGTATCGATGTGTCCGTCTCTGATCGAGATTATATTTTTATAGAGTGAGAGACAGATTATTTATATATTTATCTATAGAGAGATTATTTAATAACTCATAGTACCACGTGTATGTAAGATGCATTACTCAAACCATTAGCTTTCTCAGAAGATGAAGCTATCTTCAACTAAAATAACTTCTTTAAACCAAGTTTATATTAATGATGGCATACGTTATGAAGAAATATATGTAGTTCTCTTGAGAGGATCTACTTCTTCACAGTGACTATGATGAATTTACATACTCAACAATTTGAACGCATTATTACACATTTTTACAACTTTTAGACACTATTGGAAAGATATGCCACAAGATGTACAATGTCTATGTTTTGTTTTCTTCTTCAGGTAGTTGTAGATTTTTATGGTTTGGATATAAACATTTTGCTTCAAATTGAGAAAAATAATTGAAAATTTGGAAAACAAGGGGAAAAGAACGTGTTCCAAACTTAAATACTTGAATCCTACAGCTTTCAAGAAACCAAATCTGTTAAGTATTATGTCAGATGCACAGCACTTTGTATGGATATATAAGGGATGTACGATTAATACATTTAACTTGCGCTTAGAAAGCATGTCCATATTATCCTCCATATCCTAGCTATTCCTACTTTCCTACTTTCTTCATCTCCTTGGAATCTTCTAATTAGAAGGGCAAACATAAAATTTTCCCATCGAACAGCTTTATGTGTTCCGGTTTACCCATGGAAAGAAAGAAACAAAGGGAAGAAAAACTAAGCTAAAGCTAAAACTAACCTTTTTCATATAATGTACGTGAACTCTCCTGTTCGTTTTATTTTGCAAAAATTTAAATGTGGTTGCACATGTACGTGTCCTCTACTGCAGTTTTGACTGATCTATGTGAGTTTTTTTTAACCCAGGGATTAGTACAATCAAAACAAATCATGAAAAGTTCATCCATTACTCAAGCTAAGGCAACTTCTGTGACTTCTCCTAAAGATATGGAAAATGAATGCCTAACTGAACATGGTGAGGAGACATGCCCAGTTTGTCAAGAAAAACTCACCAATCGAAAGATGGTTTTCCAATGTGGGCATGTTACTTGCTGTAAATGTGAGTTTCCCAACATTTCTTTTATCCTGACATTTTCTTGAGTTGAAAAGCATTATGCATAGAAAGAACAATAATTTGAGTTCTAATGGGAACAATAGCTACTGGTCAAAGAAATAAATACTTTTTAAAATTTTCGGAAACACCTGGAGCATATTATTTAGTATCATCACAGGCTTATACAAAAAGAAATACACCGTTAGCTCTACATAATAGGTTTAGGATACTTCGGTTGAGCACTAGCTATATCGTTCTCTACTATGCTGGATGAATACAGTTGAAAATTCTGTGATCTGGTTATGTGTGCTATTACACATGGTACTCAAACATTCATTTAAGAACATAGACAACATGGGTTTACACTGGGAATACAAGTCTTTCTCCAGGGAGAAGCTATCCACAATATCCTTGGAATACAGAAAAATTGGAAGGCATTCCCATATTCCTTTTTTTACCGACAATATAGAGTGGAATTCTGTTGTTTGGATACGTTAGGACAATATGAGGAGTTATTGTTTTTGGGCAATCTGGTGGTGGAAAACATCAACTCTTTCCAAAGTAAATATGTTGTTTCTTCATGCATGATAAGTCACTACTGGCAGTTTAACCCATATTAACTATAAACTTGATGCAAGTCCACAATTTTTTGTTACCTTTTAATAAGTGCACCTCTACATTTTTCGCTTACAGGTTTATTTGAAATGACTGAGCGAAGGGGGATTCATCATGAAGACTTTCAAAGTAAATGGGTAATTTGCCCAACATGTCGACAGCATACAGATTTTGGAAATATTGCTTATGTCGATGATGGACAAAATAAATCATGTGATTCTTCTTTTCAAGATGCGGATAACTCTCATAAAGCTTCTATAACTGTCCAAGGTTCTTATGGTACCAAGGTGCATTTCCTCCTGATGTTCTATTGTTTTTATCATTTAGAGTAGTGTTGATGGCATACTTTTACAGCACTTAGTGGCTGCCATGAAGATGTAGGTCCACACAAATGCATGGGTCTCTGTTGGTGCGCACAGGAGCTCTATATGTGCAGAATTCTCATTTCTCTTCATGTCAGTTGTCTTGTTTCTTTGGATCCTCTAAGGCTCTATTTCCCTTGACTTCATGTTGCCGGTTTTCATGCTTTAAGGTTTGCATTCCTGGTGGATAAACTTGATTCTTCAGTGTTTACACAGAGACATACAGATACACCTTTTCAGAGGCAAATAATACACATTCAAACTCACATCATAGAGTTGGGCGTTGTAGCCTTTTTCATTCCAGTTTTCTTGTATATTATCCGACAGTATTTCCCTACAGTTGACATTTTTTCCCACATTACGGGTTTTTATTTAACCACTAGGCTTTCTGTTCCAGTTGAGCTCACTTTAATTTCAGTTAGGGAATTATACCGCCAAAATTATTCTTTTTTCCTCTAATTACCATGTTTAAGACTTTTAAGTATAACATTTTAAGAAATAGTGCAACAGCATAATTCAGCACTTTCTTCGGTAATAACAAGCATTGATCGGTTTTCTATTTTTATTTTTTATTTTTCTTAAAAAACAAGTATTGCTTGGCAAAAACTTTGCCCCTTCAGAATTTATTTATAGCATGAATTCCTATATTTACAACTTCGTTATTTATTTTTCTTTTTTATTTTCGTATGTTTGCATGTATATTGAAGATTGAAGCTGTAACAAAAAGAATTTTGTGGATTAATTCGACAAATCCAAAAGCCAAAGTTCTTGTTTTCTCTAGTTGGAATGATGTCCTAGACGTTTTGCAACATGCCTTCACAGCCAACAATATAAGTTATATCAGGATGAAAGGAGGCAGGTAAGTGTCTGCTTAGTTATTTTCCTTTTAAAATTTTTGCAAAAGGTGAGAGTCACTAAAGAAATTCAGAATATAAGGACTGAAGAGTGTCTTTTAGGAGTTACATAGAAGACATAAAAAGGTAGACCTAAGGGTAGAATATCCTTGACTAGCTAACTAACCTTAGAAGTTCATTCACTAGTCTATGCAAAATATTTGATTGAATGCACCAATGATGATATTGTGCACCTCAATCACATTAAGGTAGGTTAATAAATGCTTAACATCAGTATAATAATCATTTTTAGCACGAGCAATTTGGTATCCCCAAAAGCTCTTGATAAAAACTGAGAAGAGTTATTAAGTTGAATTATCTTTTATTGGGAGAGATTTGATATTACAGGTCTAAAATCCTTTTAGATTGTTGTATTTTAGAAAATATTTATTGAGATGATTACAGTCTTCAACTTCTGGAAAGTTATATAGCAAATGGTTATTCTTCAGGAAATCACATGTTGCCGTCAGCCACTTCAAAGGAGAGAAAAGCTGTGTGGAAAGAAGTGGCATGCATGATGGTCAACCAGAAACCAAATCTGTTCAGGTGCTACTGATATTAATTCAGCATGGAGCCAATGGCCTAAATCTCTTGGAAGCACAGCATGTTATTCTTGTAGAGCCACTTCTAAATCCTGCAGCAGAATCACAAGCAATCAGCAGGGTGCATCGGATAGGACAGAAGAATAAAACGCTTGTTCATCGTTTCATAGTATGCTCTTTTTTTTTTTTTAAATGCATGTGTCATTTCAAATCAATATCTAAAACTCTCTTGCCAGTGGAATTATTTTTCTTATGTCTTCTGTTCTCTTACCAGATCTTGATTTTCACTGGATATTAGATCCATGCATAAACATAACTTAAGTTATTTATTTTTGCCCTTGGATGATAGGTGAAAGACACGGTTGAAGAAAGCATATATAAAATGAATAAAAGCAGGAGTAGTAATTCATACATTAGTGGTAACAAGAAGAATCAAGATCAGCCTGTACTGACCCTTAAAGATTTGGAATCCCTATTCAGAGTTGCTCCCTCCACTGAACCTGAAGCCGTTGAAAAGCCAACTGGCAGCTTAATGCATCTTCCACCTTCTGTAGCTGCTGCTATATCTGCTGAGAGGAGATTAATGGAGCAAAATGCTTGATTCACTGTTTCTGCAGGAGATGATATAGGAAGGAATCTGCAACATTAGCATTATGTTTTCTTGTCAAGGATAATCCGCGCTACAATTTGAGCAGAAGAACATTCACAATTCTTTGGCCATGTCGCATCTAAATAAGAAACAGCTTAGGCGTTGAGAAGTAGTGGAAGTTTCCAAAGCATTCGTTGTAGGTAATGATGCATTAGATTATTTGATAGGTTATCAGATTAAGTTATTAGTCCTGTATGTATGGTTTTTCTTCATTTTCCTTTTGCATTTGTATATATGGATTAGCTAATCTCTTTGTGCCATTGTTACAGTTGTAAAGGCTAATTAATTATGCAAGTAGGAACTCATTGGAGTAGGCAAGTTCACCTTTTTATGATCTTTCACCACAGAGTTGGTTTCAAAGTTCAAGGTTGGTTGGATTACCAAGTTTTGATAGAACTGTCAATTATGTTGAACATACTGTATTTTATTTTCTTGAGCTCCTTTGAAAAAAACTGGTGTTGGAAAAGATTGATCAATCCTAAAGTAAAGAACACTGGCTAAAAGTCAGACATTGAACAATATGTTAACAGAACGCAAGAGAAAAAAGATGGTTCCGTAGAAGTAATTTGGATATACAACTTTCGCCAGAAAAAAAATATATTACAAACTTAAAAAACAAAAACCACTGGCCTCATAAAATCTAGTAAATATTTATTTATAACGGAACTCAGAAAAAAACCCAACCATGTCTATAATAGAGGATACCGCTTATAGTTGTACACGCAATCCCTAATTCAAATTGAAATGTACAGTTTTAGAATATCGACATCCACTGATTTGGTGGGGAATTACGTGAGTCAGTCAAACGTTATTATAGACTTATAGTATACCACACGTTTAGATCACAATCTTGAATATTACGTCCCGACCAAATTTCGAAGACCGTGCCAATCTTCCGTAGCCTATCTAGTAGTAGATAGTATCCCGTGTACACGTCACCTCCCCTGCAACGTCACGTGCCACCCTTGATACCACGTGGCACCTACCGCCAAACCTTATATAACTCCAACTTCACAAACCCACTTACCCACCTATATTCTTCTTTCTCAGTCACTATTCTTCATCATTTCTTTCTTTCTTTCTTTGGTGACTAGTCTACCGCTAGTATAGAAAATGGAATTCTCAATTTCACACTTGAAAAATTCTCACTACTTTTCTCCATCCCCTTCAATACCCAGAACCAGAAATCCACCAATCATGCCAAAACCAACTCAAATCCAACAACTTTCACCCGGTTACCGGAGCTTGAAACTCCGGCAAAATGGTTGTGGGTCGGTGGTGGAGTGTGCAAAAGGGGGTGGTTCGGTGGCAGAACTGGAGGCAGAGATGATGAAGTCAGAAGAAGAATGGATTGGTATGGAGGGGAAGTGCAGAGGGAGGAGGGGGATAGTGGAGTTGATGGAGTGTTTGGAAAGAGAAGCAATCATGGGGGAAGATGAAGGGAAAGAGGCTAGTGATTATCATAGGAGGGCCAAAATTTTTGACAAGAGCTCCAGAGTTTTCCAGGCTCTCAAGGAAGAAACCAAACAGTCCTGATGTTAGGAAATTCTTTATATATGAATAAATATAGTTTAACTGATGTTAAACAATGTACGATACTTGTGTCAATCCAATATATGTATCAAAGAACTCTCCCTCTTTTCTGTATCAATACAATATTCTCCTCTCTGTTCTTTCTTCCAGTTTATCTTGATAAACAATAAACAATAACAAATGATCCGGCAACACAAACTTCTTCAGTTTCTATTGTTACTAAGGCAGCATAAGTTCCTATAATGTGCTACAGAAGATGCATGATGTAAAAGCAAATGACAAATTAACAGGGGGGAAAAAAGGCCAGTCTAAACCTTCAAATTGAGAACACCGTGAAATATAAATGGAAATCAACAGGATACTAACAGCTAGGGGGCGAATGGGAAAGACAAATAGCAGTGTGAAAGGGATCGTAGCAACCAATTTTAAGGAGCCAACCAAACAGGGTAAATCTATTATGATTTTTCAACAATTAAGTACACACAAGATGATTCAAACAATGATATTAAAGATATGGACTATAGCAAGTTAACAACAGAAGATGGGAGCCAAAAAAAATTCAATTCATTATACCATCTCTAACAACAAATTAGACTCAATAACCACAAAGACCTAAAACTACTTCTCCTAGCAACTGAAAATGGAAAATACACTTCCTACCGAGTCAACAAATCATAATAATCAGGAAGGTAGTAACCTCATCATATTAATTATGACGGCACTAAGTTACAAATATCAACCAGCCCTGGGAAACTCTAGCAGAACTTCCACCGGTTATTGCAGTTTACACATGTTACATACGTTGTCATAGGCTCATCAGCACTCCGTGTCTGCATCTGGTAGTAAGTGCACTCGTTTTTCCCACACCGACCACACTTGAATTGATCAGTACTTGCCTGTTGTTGTCCTCCACGCTCACACTCGAACAAAGCTTTTTCTTTAATTTCTTTATTCTGGCGTTGCCTTTCATCGCTTGCCATTTCTTCTGGAGTCATGTGGAGAACATCCTCTGGCTTGACATGTCCAAGAAGAATTTTTCTCCGGAAATCAGGGTTTTGGGGATCCTTAATATTGAACATTATTGATCTATATTTAAACTTATGCCCCCCATTTGACTTGCCCCACTTCCCATACATTGTAGACTCCAGGGAAACAGCAACCCTGAAAGGGTCAGAGGCATCTGTTTCATCCCTTAGATCGTCGCCAACCTCACTGGAAACTTTGAGTAAAGCTTCTGATAGAATTTCCCGAACTTTATCACGTAACGGATCCTTACAGAGAATAACTGAAGACATCTTTGGAGGAGCAACAGTGGTAGTTGTGGTTTTTCTCCCATCGGAATTATATTTTACCTCTCTTGTTAATTTTTTTTCAACCCTCACAGATTCCCCAGCAGAATTCTTTTCCATCTTGACAACATCAACATCTTCAACCTTTTTAGCATTTGAGAAAGTTTCGAACTTCAAGACCTTCTCAGACTTCAGGGTACAGCCAGAATTATTTTTCTCAAGCTTCACGGTCTCAACTTCGGAAACCTTCTCAACCTTCATGGGGTTCACTCTTTGAAACTTCGTAACCTCAGAAGTCTTTGCACTTGCAGGCTTAGATTTTAAAGAATCTTTATTATCCAAGCTCCCATTTTTCTTATTCTTCTCTGTTTCCTCGACAATTATATTCTTCCATAACCCAATCAAGTTGGAAGCCAAAGCCTGAATCTTCTTCCTAGGATGCTTTGTCAGATGTCTAAGACGTTTCCCAACCTGAAATATAACTCCTTAATTTTAAAAAATAAAATCTCTACTTCAGCAAGTTAAGTGTATACCAAAACTCAAGAGGTACATAGCCCCTGAAAAAGCTAAACCTATAGGCTATAAGAACATGGATGGGCTGGTGTTTCGAGATATTAGTAGAAGCTCCAAACAAAGAAACATACAGAATAAGATAAAAAAAAAATGTAATATCATGTCAGTAGCAACCCAACCATCTTCTTGAGTTTTCTAAGTTCCAAACATACCCCAATAAAATTAGTAAAAAAATGTAAACTTGAGTTTGTATGATTTAACTAAGCCGCATAGTTTAAGGGCAAGATGACTACTCCGGAATTTTTAATGAACTGCAGTTTTTCCTCCTCTTATCTAGTGGGGAAAAAAAATTCTATGAAAGTGTATTTTAGCGTCCTTAACAAACTATTGAAAAATTACCTGAAGATTAAAACAAATTTAATATTTCCCTACTGATTCACCATTCCACGTAGTATTTGAAAAGGAGAATAAAATTGTCTGAAACTAAAACTTAAAAACTAGGACAATTATTAACAATTCGAGTCATTGTTATATGACGGCCTGATTAGATGATGAGGGATTCATACCTGGGTGGATACAAGAAGTTGATAATTAACAGGAAATTTCTTGAGACGCTTCAATGCATCGAGGCATCGATCTTCCTCCGGCAAGGACTCTGCATCGCCGTCGGCAGCGGCATCAGCCGCTTTCTTCACCGCTTCGAACAGCTCAATTAGCTCCGACTCCATTAATGATACCTATATGTTTTCCAAAAGCCACAAAAGATTTTGTCGATAAAAACCAATCTTTACAGCAGGAATTAGAATAATGTAAAAAGAATGGAAGATCGAGAACGAATTGATGGGAGATTATCGATATGGGAAATTGCACATCAGTTTCGGTCGGCGGCTCGGTAGCTACCTGATTCTGATTTTATGGGGAATAACAAGGGTAACGTAAGTAACGTAGCATCGTCTCCGATGAGGAGAAGGAAGAAATCGAGGCTACGTTGTCACGTGCCTACAGCCACACGTGCGAGAGATTTTCTATTAAACAGTCACGTGATAGTGCCACTGGTTTTGGGCCTACATCCAAATTTTGGGTTTTTGAAGCATATACTGCTTTGAAAAGATTGGATATACATGTTAAATATGGAAAATAGTAAAATTATATAAATATATATATATATATGGTGTATATACCATGCTTCGATTGGAAAAAGAATTAGAAGGATAATATTATATTAGTGGAGGATAAGATAGGCCCAAGTAAGTTAGTTATATTGTTAACAAGGTGGGTAACATATTTTTATTTTTTTTTATAAAAGAGAGAGAGAGAGAGATATTGGGGCAGTTTATGTTGTTGTTTCCTTATTAGGAGCAGAAGAGCAGACAACGTAGGAATATTTAAACTCTAAATGTAGGGACACAGAATATATGGAGTAAGAATAAATTAAAATAGGACTAAAATGGGACACCGTATACTCCATTTACCAAAAGAAAGAGTATCATATCATACATTTATATTGGCAAAGATTCATTCATTCAACAACCAAGTACAATTTAAAGCAACTATCTCCACTCCAGTCACGACTGAGACTAGCACGTTTATACACTATTTATATGTTTGGTTAACAAAATAGGAAAGAAACTACAAAATTTACAAGAAGATAAAATAAAATTAGCTTTTTTTCTTATGAGAGGAAAATATAACTAATAACTTATTATTTCATCCTAAATTTTATGAAGCACTTCAACATCATTTTTTTTTATATATATATTTTAAAATGTTGATGATAGGTCATTATCACTTTCTTTCCAGATCCTTCTTAATTATGGGAGGAAAAATTTGGAAAGAAAATTAAAGTTATTTCTCTTATTTTTTTATCCTTAAACTCACGAGGGAAAGTGACCCCCTTCCCTGACTTTCTCCCAATTTCTTTCCTTTTCTGCCGTTTATAAAACTTGCAAACACGGTGTTAGCCTCAAAATAAATTATCACCAGTAATTTTTTTACCTTTGCATGAATTGTTATTTCCCGAGGCTGGTGATCACTTTTAACATTGAAAATTCATTATCACTTACGTACGTATACTTATAATGATATCCTTAAAAATATACTACTATTTAACTTCAAATGAGGAAACAAACAATTTGCAGCTCCATCAGTTTTCCTCTATTTCACTTGTAACATAAATATATTCTACTCTCCAATTTCAGAAATTTATTGCAACATAAGGAGGTGGTTGTGAAGACCAAGACATTACCAAGTGTAGTACTCTTACTTTAAAAGAGAGATGATTTTTCCAATGATAAAAATCATGTATGAACACCATGTTTGGACATTTTCACCTTGAATTTCTTACTATGACTTCCCAAAGCAACTGCTTAAACACCAACATTAGAAAAGGGAGATGCAACATACAATTATTTACTAAAATATTTTCAGCGCAATTAAAAGAGAAAGAGATGGGAGAGAATGAGAGGGGGAGAGAAAGCAATAACATGAACCAAAAATAGAGAAAACGATGATTCAAATTCATACATTATGTCTGTCATGCCACAAAGGCCTCACCATGGTACTAAAAGCAAACAACTAAACAAAATTTGCATTATTCATAATAATCCTGTTATCGTTTTCTCATTAGCAATCAAAAGAAAATATGTTGGAAAGTTATACCATCAAGACTTCACGTCTCCATTCAATTCCCTTGAGATTCTGGTTTCTCAAAAAATGTCTTCTTCAACCAATCGAATGGCTGTGAATAACAGAAAAGGAAAAATGTGAGTTAACTAATATGAACACATCAAAGAAAGCTACTGGGAACAAAACAATTAATTACCACAGGCTTTAGATATTCTGGCAATGTTGTGACTATATAAAGCTACAGTAACAAAACAATGAACATCAATCAATGATTTTATATATGGGAAAAGGGAGTATGTGTCTACAGCTTGTGTGTCTTGCACCTAATACAACGTAAGTTTGATTAATAAAATGGTGAAATGTCAAAACAACCATTATTGAAAATAGTGAAGTGTCAAAACTGCCATCAATAAAATCTCTTAAAATAAGTCCAGGACACACACTCCCTTTTCCCTTTTCCCTTTATATATTCGGGCACATGTTGTGACTGGTAGAAAATAAGAAGAAGATTCAAAAGCACTTTACCAGTGCTAGGAATTCATGCACAATAATTCTCAATGAGGGATCGTAATTCCAACAGTTTGTCCACAAGAGCACAACTTCTCTTCAAAACTTTTGAGTAAAACGTATGCATTCTAACACCGTATTAGCGCCAGAAAGTTGCATCTTTTAACATTTTTAAAACCTTAAGATACGTCCAAATTCCAAAATCTCACAAATGTAACAACTGTCACTAAAGAGTAGGATCACTATCCTGTCAATTGCCGAGCGGGGCTAGAGGACGAATAAGGTGTGTGAGACCGGCATTGGTATTTAATTATGATTATATCATCATAATCGAAGAATCACTTGGCCACCATGTCTCATTCCTCCACCTTGCAGATAGAGTACTAGCCTAGTCATTCAAATTGCATAGTCAAACGTTATCAAAAGTGTGTTCCAGTTTTGTACAGCTGCAAACAGATAAACCACTACCACCTCTCACTTTTAAACATGGTCTCATTTTGTTCAACAATTTTTTAAGGCAGGATCCACTAGTAAGTGCTACCTAAAAACTAAACAGAAGCTTTCTCTCTGTGGCTGTGTAATGTATCAGTAAAATCTCCATCACAAGCTTTATGTATTGATCTATGAGTTAAGCCATTCCCTAACCCTTCTGAACCTAAGGTCAAGTTAGGTTCCAAATGCATGCCCACGTCCCTGCTTTTGTAATCCCACCTATATTCCAGCAGGGATGTAGGTGCAAGAGATGATTACTCTAAATAAAGTTAAATTGTTCTCCTAAGAAAGGCCCATCCAACTAATAAACTATCAAGAATGCTGGCTACCTCTAAGAAATACACTGGTTTTTGGTAAAATGTGTACGGAAGGAAAATGTAGCACCATATTATGCTGTAAATGTGCATCCAAATAACTGGCTAGAAGCAATGACAAAACCAACAAAAAAAATAGATATAAAAGAGTCTAAAAGCCCACATATGAGGTTTGAAACTGACAAATAAAACAAACTGATAACAATGAGAACCTGAATTCACAGTATGAGTTCTAAGCTCTAGCACTGCATTTGGTAAGAAGGGTGGGAAGGTATCATAGGAAAGGTGGTAGGGAGGGGATGCCTCCATTCTTATTTTTTCAATAAAAAAAGAAGGAACGTAAAAAGGGGATCGAATACATAAGGAGAAGGGGAAGTGAACCCCTTGCTTAGATTTTTCCAGATACATCCTAGAGTTAGTCTAGACTCTAGATTTGAAAAGTCTAGACTCTAGATTTGAAAAATCTAGACTTCCACACTTAAAGATTTCTAACATACGCAACAGAAAAATATTTTTAAAAAGTGAATTTCACATGCAAGACTAGAGAAGAATTGCATAACAAAACCACTAAAACAAAAGATCATATGTTGTGTCAGATGGTATTGCATTACAACCGATATCTCAATACCAAATTTATTGATTTCTAACAAACTTAATCAAATTCAATGTCTTATCCCAAACTCCATATAAGGATTACTCAATCAATATTAACCAAGATGCGAGACATAAAAGACAATAACAAGTTAAAGTTAAGATCTGCAGATTGCATACATCTAATTCTGCCTTTATAAATCAAACAATAACTGAAAAATCCCAATACCATAAATGATATCAAAACCAAACTGATAGCAATTTTAAATAAATAAAAAAATAGAAGGACAAAATATATAATACTGGCAGATCAAGATTCATAGGAGAGATCTGAGCGATGAAAAATTGAGGCACCTGAACGATCCAGAGGGCAGTCGTGCCGGCAGCGACGCCCCACATGACGGCCGCCTGAACGTCGATGGCTTGGGGGCGCATCCTTGGTTTCAATAACTTCGACGAAAGTGCACCGGACATCTTCCTTCTTCTTCAACGATCAAATGAAACCCTAGACAGAATAATACGAAGGCTTTTACAATTGTATAATACAGGGGGTCAGAAAGAGAATAGGTAACAGGTTAGTTTGGTTTGTAAAAAATGATGGTTGTAATAGGATTATTTGTAATAATTTTTATTATTTTGAATTATTGTATTTTAATTTTATGGATTATTTATTTTTATTTTTTAAATTAGAGGTATAATTTAATTTTTTAGGTTATATTAAATTTTAAATTGATGTGAATATATTTAATTTTAGTTGATAGAATTGTTCTAATTGTATAGTATATAACAAAAATTATTAATTACAAAATTTATTTTATTCTAAATTTTTATGAGTTATATTAATTTAAAGTTTAATATGTCGTTATTTGACCTCAAAAGTCAAATTGTATATCAAAATTTAGAACAGATGGAGTATTATTTTAAAAATTTTTGATATTTTAAAAGAAGATTATATAATATCACCTTCTTATCTAGAAATATAATTTCTCATCAAATGGTGTTAAAATTGACAAAATATAGTACATAAGATTAAACAACAGATTTATTATGGGATAAAATAATTCAAAATAATAATAAATTAGTACAAATAATCTTTATCACATTTATCATTTTTACAAAAAATCGTACCCCGGAAGCAATAACCTAGTTTTAAGTCATGTTCTAGACAAATGTTGTAAATTCACAAATAGGGAAATAGAGTGAAGGGTGATAAAAAAAATTGTAATAGTATTAATAAGGGAAAATTATTGGAGCAACATTTGTTTTGTTTTGTTTTTTTTGAAAAAAAAATCCTTAAAAAAATAGAGAGAATAAATATCATTAATGAATAATTCAATTGCATAAACGAGCAATAAACCTCTTTTACTCGAAAATAAAATTTGAAAAAATAAATTCAAATAAAAATTGAGACTCTTTGAAAAGAGAAACCAATCGAGAGAAAATCCCAAGCACAAATAATTAAATCACCTTAAAATTAGGGTCCAATTAAAACTTGAACCTCAATAAAGGTAGTAAAATTGGCCTTACTTTTTGCCCTTAATCATTTTTGGTAAATAATTTTATTTTAGTTAAAAGTTAGAAACAGAATGTTTCCAGAAAAAGATGAAGGAGAGTTGCAATTGTCATCCTCATCGTCATGTCAAATACGTCACAGGTGCATCAATTCATTCATTTGGCCAAAATTTCTAACTTGCTTTCCACGAGTTATCTTCCTTGTGATTGCCAACCAATTTCCTCCCATCTTCCTTTACCATCACCATCATTATCCGCTAATAAAAATCTCCCCTGTATATAATATATACACACACATATACATACAATTACATCAAGCTCTAGCGCTCTAGCTCTACAAGTATATCTCTTTATAATAATGGAAACAACTTCGCCGGAAAAGCTACGGGGCACCAAAAGGAAAAGGGTAATTGAAGAATTAGTTAAAGGCCGTGGCATTGCAACCCAACTTCAAAACCTACTTCTACTTCAAAACCCATCTGAATTTGATCATGGGTTTGTCTCAGCTGAGGAACTTGTAGAGAAAATCTTTACATCTTTCACTGAGACCCTCTCTGTGCTTAATTCTTCTGATCAGATCCAGGGGAATATTATTGCCCATGTGGGTTCAACTTCTACTGATCTTCTCACCTCTCAAGATTCCGGCGAGAGTGTTAAGAGATCACCGGTCAAAGATCGGAGAGGTCGTTACAGGAGGAGGTGAGATTCTTATCTATATATATATTTGATTCATTCAAACACATTAACTGATTATATATTGTTATATATGAACCAATTAGTGGTTACATTTTTTTAACGTTAATGTTGTTATTTTGTTTTTTTTGCAGAAAGACTTTGGATTCGTGGATGACAGTCGCTTCAACATTGGAGGATGGGTATACATGGAGGAAATATGGACAAAAGGGGATCCTCAACTCCAAATATCCAAGGTCTTTGCAGTTTTCATTTATTCTTAGTATGCATTTTATATTATTATTACCATTGAAAATCAACAAATTATAATCACCTGGACCAAATGGTGGAATTCATCTCTTAATGATCAAACAGACTAAAACATGGTGAATCAACATATTAAATATTTGGACTTGTATGTATAGCAATTTCAAACTCATTTTCAGTTTAAGTTTTGGACAATTTCTTAAAGTGCGGTTGGATAGCATTTCTGTTTTCAAACACATATTAGAAAACACTTATCTTCAACTACATTCAGATATATGTAAGATGTGAACAACTACAAAAATACTCTTAATACATTGTAGTTTGAGAATGGGTGTACTTGAGATGGAACAGTATGAAGTAAAAAAAAATACATATATATATATATATATGTATATCAGTCCCCTTCTCCAACGGATTGGTTCGCTGGCGAACCGGTCTATAGCGACGGACAGAACCGTTGCTATAGCATATGGAAGGTCTATGACGACGGTTAGCTATAGCGACGGATCCGTCGCTATAGCTCAGTAAACCGTCGCCATATGTTGTTGCGACGGTTCTGTCCGTCGCTATAGGCCGGTTCGTTTTTGGTCCGGTTCGTTGGAGAAGTCTTTTGTGTGTGTATATATATATATATGTATATGTATATCTTATAAATTTCATATTTTTTCAGCAAACCAATCACGTAATCATTTACAGAAGACAATGAAAACAAAAGCAGGAAAGAGAACAAAATTGTTTCCCTTGCTGCTTGTTTTGAAGAACCAAATTAGAAAACACTCTGCTTTCCTTTTGACTTTGGTCAAGTAAATAAAGCTAAAATTAAATTCTTGGATTCAAGTTTGTGTTTGATACATGCAGGTGCTACTTTAGGTGCACACATAAGAATGATCAAGGTTGCGAAGCACTTAGACAAGTTCAACAATTCGAAGATGGCACCGAGATGTTTAATATTACATATTTTGGTCGACATAAGTGCAGCAGAACTAAAACTATAATGAAGGCTGCTCAAATGGTTTCAGATTCAGATTCTGTGTTGGAATCTTGTAGTTTGCATAGTTTTGAACAAAATACTCTCCCCTCAATAAGAAGAGAATCTAAGGAAGAGACAACAAGTGATCAGCTGTTTAATGATCATATATTGGATTCTTCAATACCGTGGCAAGAAGATGTTATAGCTTTGGAGTCATCTAACAATCCGCCAATGTTTCTATCTACGGAGATGGGGTCAGATGATCATGAATATCATTTGGATTCCAGTATTGGGTATGTATGTGCATCTACAAGTTCTTATGGACTGGACATGGATATGAGTTTGATTAGGTGTGTTGATTTTGACAATGATTTTCATTTTGATGAGATCGAGTTCTTTGGGGCTCCTACCTAGCTTGTAAAAGGGTGTTTATTTGTGTAGCATTCCTCTTATGTAATATCACCTGCTTGTTTGAAATGAAAATGTTCATATATTTGTGTTGTCAAGCATATTAGAACCAGAATCTTGGTTGGTTTGGTTACCATTTTTCTTCTCTGTCTTTACTGGGATGAAATATTGAAATTATCCTATTTAATATGGACCTCTTGTGCATAAAGATGGAAGGGAAAAGGTAGGGAGTGACGAAACATGAAGTGCATATTTTATCCAATAACTTACTTTCGTCTGAACCAGTCATTTGCCGAATTTGCCTCTTGGTCCCATATGCATATATTCCTCGTTTTTTTTAGTTTGTTTTCTTCTCCCTTTCTTCCCCCCCCCCCCCCTCCCCCTCATCTTTGCGTAGGGCCGAATGATGTTGAATTTGTCTATCGACCTGAAGAATTAAAGTATTCTGTGCCGTGCACCAGTTCATGTAGGTACTAATTCTGATAATGTGTGCAAAGAGGCTATATATAAGATTATATTCTGTATACCCAATTCATATTTTTCTAAAAATGTTATTTGAATGAATCAATCAATCAATCAAAATAAGTGCATAAACCATGTTAGTTAGTTCACTTTACATGTATAAAGGAAGAGCTAAATCTATCCCTCTTTCTCATCTTCTATGTTATATTGTCCAATTGACAACATTTTGTTACATATTTTATACACTAAATTAAATTTTGATTGATATCTTTATTTTTTTTGGCAACAAAATAATATTGAATTCAGTTAATGAAGTAATTTTGTTGATCAGCAGTTAAATCAGTTTTGCTCGTCTTGAGTGTCTTTATGTTCCATATCTGCGGAGAAAATAAGGTCCATGTTTGAGTTGCCACTACTACCAGTATAAAACATACCATCAGCAAATTCCACCACCGGATGATAGTACTGATCATAATCTCTCCAAAATCGCACCGTGGACGGACCTGCACCTGGATTAGCACTACTAGTACTAGTACCAGCTAATTCCCCGGTTGGCTGCCTTATATCCATCGACAGCCAATGGCTTACTGGGGCTGAAGTGGACAATGGTTGTAGTTGGCTACTGCTGGTGGCGGCTGCTGCTTGTTGAGTAATACTTGGAGCGGTTTCTTTATTTGTGGATGGGGCAGAAATGGAGGGTGCTGTGGATGACATGGTGCATGTGTGATAGGCCCTGTAAATTACTTCAAACGTGAAGGGATCGTGGTCAAGTCGCTGGACTTGCTTCTTTGCAGGGCACTGATACAACTTTTGGTGGGTGCATCTATAATATCCCCTATAATTAACACATTGTCCAGGAAGAGAATTATAGTGTAGCTCGGTAATGCAATAATAATTGTTGTTACCAAATAAACTCTTTGTAATAATTCATATGTATCAGTATCATTTTCCTGTCAATTCAAAGTCCGGTAGAAAATTGATTAATATTGAAGCTCAATTTACCTACCGTGGGAATTTAGAGCCGAAAATATCCTTCTGACCATATTTCCTCCAAGTATAGCCGTCCTCCGGTGGAATCTCAGCGTTTCCCATACGAGATGCAGCGACTCTGACTATTCGACTCTCCGCTTCATCCTTCCTATACATACAAGTTATTTTGCCGCGACTGAGAAATTTTAATAAAAGAACATGCATGCATATACATTCATTCCTCCAGGTTTGAAAGTTTCTTACCTTCTTCTTATCCTCCTTTGAGACAATGAAGAGCCTCTCCCGGAATCCACAGGCTGAACCTCCTTGCTGCTGCTGCTGCCGCCCCTCCACGGTTCCACATCTCTTCCAACCAAATTAGGGAAGTAGCGTTGCTGCTCCAAAATTTGAATTGGTTGGGGCGGACTACACCTCAGCCATTGCTGCTGCATTGCTCCTCCTCCTCCTCCAGTATTTTCCTCTGGACTCAAGTTTATCCGATCCCTCGTGCTACTAAAGATCCTAATCATCTCATTACATTTGTTCCAAAGAATGTCGGGTTGGTTCGCCAAGTTAGGTAAGTTTGATTCAAGCTCTCTACCTAATTTACACCCTTGAAAGATCATAGGAATGATCTCCTCCATGGTTTAAGGAAAATTCTTTTCTTTCTTTTTTTGGTTTGTGAAACTTGTATTTGAATTCTTTGAATGCGTGTGTGTGTGTATATATAAATGTATATGAAGATAATTTATGAAGTGTGTTCCATGTTGATGCCTAAATACCTAATTAATGTGTGTGTGTGTGAGAGAGAGAGAGAGGGAGAGTGTGTGTAGAAATGAATTCAACGTATTTTTGTTAAACACGGTGCGGTGCATAGAAGAAGCCAAAGAAATACATATATGACCCAGTCATATTGATATGATATGCTTTAATTAATTGTATTATACGTACTTGGAGTCTATCAGAAGACTTGGCCTCTTCTTGAAGCTTAAATTTGGACTGAGAAAATATTTTTGAAAATTGAAAACTTTTGGAAGGACAGAGTATTTTTAGCTAGTATTGTAATACTAAATTTTAGATATATTTTTATTTTTTGACTGGCCAATATTTCTAGCTAGCTAGCAAGCAAGAAAAGAAAATCCTGAGATACTAACATATAATTAATTAGCCCAAGCAAGCTTGGGAATCTCTTCTCAATTTGGTGACAATTAATAAAGCAGTTTTAATTATTTCAAGTTTGACCTACTAGGAGAAATCAATGTGATGTACAAAATAAGTAAAGAGTACTATCTCTGTTTTAAAAAAAGCAATCTTAAGTTTTTCTCGACTAATTTCCACACAAAATATTAACGTACGTTTGCGTAGGACGAAATTACTAATATTGAAAAAATTCCAGTCAAATTTATCTTCAAGAAAGATCGATGTCCGTTCAACCGTCTTGGTTTTTTCATTTCTTTCTCCTGAGTCAAAATTTGAATCAACAATAAAAATTAAACAAATTAAATTAAATTCAGTTGTTTGGTTGGGTGGTTTAATTAGTGTTGGAAATTGTTGAAGATAAATACAAGAAGCACTTTGACTTTATCAGCAAGTGCTCAATTCAAAATTTCATTGCTCAACTAGCTTTGGTATGTATATCTACTCCTTGGATTTTCCCGCTCAAGTAAAAAATCACAAAATTGTCCAGCTAGAATGATTAAAAGAGGCTTGCAAAAAGAGACAGAAAAAGAATGAATGATGAATATATGCCTATTGCTGTGAATTATAGTTGGAGGCTTGGAGCAGGTAGGCTGCTAATTTTACTTGTGTATCCGGTTCTTCATCCGAGCTTCTACCATCTTCCTGGCGAAGTAAATAATTCACACTTCTTCAACCTATATATATATATATATATATATATATATATATATATCAATAAATCCAGTTATAAGTCTCTGAACCAAAATAGAACGACCTAAACAAAAAAGTACTGTGTATTACTGTATACATTCATGGAGTACCTACCTGGGGGAGGCTCATTAACTCAAGAACAGCCTTCTGGGGGGTCAACTCATTGTCAATAATCCGAGCAACTGCTGTTAAGACTGGCATTTTGACATTATATTTCTGTGCCAGTGCAATAACAGCTCCAGCTGTTGATACACCTTCAGCTACCTGAGAAAAACTGCTCTTAAGTAACCACATAAATTAGTGCAAGCGTTACTTGCCATAAAATTTGATTAGGCAACATGGAAAGTTTCCAATCACCTGATTCATGCTACGAAGTATATCATCAAGCTTTTCCCCCGATCCAAGACGAACTCCAACTGTTCTGTTTCTTGAAAGGTTCACAAAGCATGTAAGCATAATGTCTCCAGTGCCTGATAAACCAGTAATTGTTGTCGACTTTGCTCCCATCTTCAACAGAAAAGATAACAGCATAACATAGTTATTTCAGAGGAAGAGCAATATCAAAGCTGTTTTTATCTAAAGTTACCAAATCAAAGTACCCCCCCCCCCCCTCCCCCACAAACACACACGGAAAAGAAGAAGAAGAAGAAGAAGGGAAGTAGTAGACTCTCATATTATG
Source organism: Aralia elata (assembly GCA_034770075.1). NCBI lineage: Eukaryota > Viridiplantae > Streptophyta > Magnoliopsida > Apiales > Araliaceae > Aralia > Aralia elata. The sequence goes on along the minus strand of CM068385.1, from coordinate 107,692,637 downwards.
TAAGATAAGGCTTTATAAAGTTGTAGAATGTAGATAGATTGGGTCCTACAGCCACGATGGCAGATCATCTCATAGGCAGCAACCACTACCTTGAGGTCATAGCACAGGATGTAGAGGGCCCCAAATGTCCCTTGGGAAGAGTGACACATGTCATGTTACCCAGTACCATGACACAAAATACTCGAGTCCTATGACGCATTCAATTGCATGAACATGTCTCCAACCCTGACGTACACCATCTAATTGCATGAAAATGTCTCAGATTGATATAGGATCTATAGTTTGATGGATCACTGAAAGCCCACAAAGGAATCCTCAAAATTTCCTTGTTAGCTGCGAACATTATGTCCCCCTTTTCACGTCACCATCCAGACGGACACACAGAGATCTCCATGCAGTACAATAATGGCCTAGATTCCCTATAATGTCCTTGATTTTGAGGCATATAGCAGTGATTCGACAAGTGTTACTCTTGTTCTCTTACTTTTACTCTACATAAAATTAAAAAAGGTTGTTCACTCTTATTCTTAGACATGGAGACAATAGCTAATTTTCTAGACTGATTAGGAATATCTCAGTCCATAGCAGATTTATTTTCAACTGTCCTCTAGAAGAAATTGTGCAGCTATTGCTCAATTACCTCTCTGGAGTTGTTTGCCCTAGAGTCTATGCTAATGAAACCCTCATTTGACCCAAAAACAATAAGACATGAAGAGAATAAGAACCCTATTCTCCAAGGATTGTCATTTCAGCTCTCATAAATTGTTTATTTCTCACCTAACCTCATCCTTGCTACTCTAACGTAGTTTTCTCAATAGGTGTAAGGTGCTTTCCACACGCATCTATCCACATATACAAAACCTACAGAAGTCAATAACCAAAGATGGGTTCTTGAAGCATAATAGAACTATGGAAGAGTAAGCACAAATTTATACAGTGACATTTCAAAATAGTGCCTTTAGAAATTATGTCTTTAACTTGAAAAATAAACTAAAGTTAACTGTTAAAACATGATATATATTATTGAGCCCTCTCTCTAATAGCTTGAGTTTGTAGAACAACTGGTCATTAGACATGTTATCAAATCTTCCGGTTACAAGTGGTTCCCATTTTTATGTTGGTAGTGTAATTACTCTGTTTTGTTTTGTCTCTTCATATGCCAGTGGTGGTTGCATGTGAGCGAGAATGTTAGATATATGACATACTACCACATTGCTGGGCCCTCTCTCTAACATCTTAAGTTGTCAGAGACTCAAAAGTTGGTGACTTGACGGTAACTCATTTTAAGCAAAACTAATGACCACCCATTAAATTGATTAAGCACAAAGTATAATCAAATCTAAAGGTAATAATTTATCTGCCAAAATCACTAATTAATATTAATAGAATAATAGGAGTAATTATCCAGACATGATTCACTTGCTGAATTAAATCATGTTCAGGGTGCATAAGATAGTCAAGACACCTTTGTTGCCAACCAGCGTATCTCAGAACAGCCTTGTGCAACTAGAGCAGCCATAGAATTATTACCAAGATTCATTCCTTCAACAATTCCTGCTGCTATTGCAAGTACGTTCTTTAGTGCACCTGCAATTTCCACCCCTGTAACATCACTGTATCATCAGGGGTTATGAGCCGAGTGTGCCAACAAAAGCTATACATATGGTATTGAATTCTCTTGACTCCAAGATACTATTGATTGTAGGAAGAGAAGAAGAAGAGGATAGAGGACGCTTATACGCTTTCAACTTAATTGATTCAAAATATCTAGATGAAATCCTCTACCTTGACGTGTTTATCCTCAGGTTTCTAGAAGCTAGAAGTTGCTGAACTGCATTTGCCATTTTTTTGTCTTTTGATGCTACCACCATTGCTAAATAAAATGAAGATAGAGTTGATTCAAAACAGGAACAAGATATTGATATAGTCTTAAGTAAATAACGGTTCATTAAACAATGGCACTGACCTGTGGGCAATTTATTCATCAATTCTGATGCAAATGAAGGCCCCGAGAGAACAATGTAGGGTTGACGTGAATTTTTCAATGCTTGGGGAATGATTTGAGACATCACCCTAAAGGTGTTCAGCTCTAAACCTTTGCTGAGGGATATAAAAGGAAGACCTGGATCAACAAAATCGGCAACGCCCTCAAGGAACGACGAGCTGAACTGCAGTATAATAGCATATTACAGTTTTCATTCATGATGTCATAAAAGTAAAACATGTTGCCTATTTACAGAATAGGAACAATATGGTACAATAACAATGTAATTGAAGGAATTACGTGAAAGATCTTTGTCATAACTTGTAGAAAAGAAACACTCTGTACTGCAGCTCTAAGCATGTGAAGCCTAGAACATTAGATTCAAGATCTACCTCAGAATCTAAGAAGCACATATATAAACACGAATTGATATGGATAAATCAGTAATGCAAAAAAAATAAAAAAAAAATAATAATAATAATAATAATAAATAAAGGATAAGCTAGGGATGTGTTGAATTTTAATCTTCACTTTACCGCCACTTCAAAGCTTGGTCAAGAAGAAAAAAGGAAATCAAAAAAGTGATCAATTAGAAAATAAATTAATTCTTTGATCATTTATGTTCAGTTTGGTACAAAGAAGGGGAGGGGAAGGGGGGAGCTTTTCAAATGGGAAAGGATTCCAAGTGGAAACGTAACCTATGTTGTTTGGTACAACTGGAAGTATGGGAAGGAAAGGGGAGGGGAAGGAAATCTATGTTTTGTAGCTTGACTAAAATACCCATAACCATAAGTACTTGTAAAAGAAACTTTGGTTTTAGAAAAGGGAAAAAAATTACTATCAAACAGTCCCACAAAGTCTAACTCTTTCCTTTCTCTTTTCTTCCCATTCAGTGTTCTGGGAGGGGGAGGGCACTCTTCCACTTTTCTTTTACCTCCACCCCTCAAACCAGTCCACTTTTACTTCCTACCAGACAAGGGCAAGGGATTAAAAATCGAATCAAAAGAATGATCATTTGGTCTCACATCCAACTAAGTAAGAAGTCTTGTGTATAAAAGGGAAAGCTCCCTCTCCTAGTTAAGCATAGCACGTTTTAAAGGGTTTTAGCCCTTAAACACTAATCATATTCTCTTGTTCTTCTTGTTGTATCAAAGTCAAGTTATCAAATAATATTATAATAAATAAATAGGATTGAAATGACTTCCCCTTTTACACCGAATCCAAAAGCATTCTTATATGGACATGTCACGGTCTAATAAGTAACCTGCACCTATCCCAAGATAAGCCCTGGTTGCAGAACTATCTGAAGTACAGAAACAACTAACAAAAAAGAGGAAAAGAAAAGAAAAGAAACAGAAGTACAGAAACAGGAACTGAAAGACCTGCACTGGTACAGCATGGAGGCAAAAGTCCGCACCAAGCAGAGCAGTTTTGGCGTCAGTTGTTGCAATAACATTTTCTGGTAGCTTGTGTTCAGGAAAATACTTGCTGAGAATAAAGAAAATTACATTCTATGAAATGGATAAGAGATGAACACAAACAACTGGAGAAGTTAATATTATAGAAAACAAAGGAATAACAATCCTCACATGCACACACACACATATAGAAAGCTTAGCTTGACAAGAGGCTAACGGAAATAAACCAGGCAGAAGCCAAAGCTACATAGCCATTCACCGGGTATGTGGCAAGGGATGTTTAAACAAGTGACAGTAAGTGGAAACTTACCAATTAAAGTGTTTCTCATTAATAGATTGACAGACTTCAGGATCTCGTACAAGCATGTTAACTTCCAGTTGAGCCTTTCGACCTGCAACATGGGCAGCCATTGCTGTTCCAAAAGATCCACCTCCTAGCACTACCACCTAAAGACCAAAAAGAAGAAAATTAATTTTCAACAGCCTAATGCAGATAAAAAAATAGTTTTTATGGTTGATTTTTACCATTTTTTTTACTAGTATTTATTTCCAAGGTTTCTAATGTAACAGGATAAGCAATACACAATAAATAGACATACCGCTAAACCTTGTGTCTACTTTTCTTCACGGACTGCCAACAATATGTGTATCAAGGTAAAATTTGATAAACTTTAACCAAAATTCCTAGCAAACTTGACATAAAATTGGAATATTGGACGATAATTGCATAATTGCATTTAAAGCAAACAAAAATAAGGACATTAATTTTATATGAACCTCCCCGCAATTCCCACAGCCTATATACTTCAGAAAGCCACAATTTTCCAAATTTCTTTCCTGTTGATTGTGTTACATTTTATTCTAAATTCCATGGCAGGAGTAAATGAAGAAAGGGGATTTAATAGCAACAGGACTCCTAGAGCCAATGTGGTTTACTACTGCAGTATGCAGCTGGTCACAGTAAATGAGCCCAAAAAGGCATCAGTGACCCAACAGTATGTAACTTGTAAAACACTGACAAACAATTTTTTTTTAAATGGTGGTGGAACCACGACATGCTCTGGGCCTGCCTCCGGGTGCAAAACCCTAAGAACTTTGTAGCGAAAATTCTGAAATTTGGAACTTTCTACTATAAGTAATATTAACGTATTTAAGAATTGCATGACTTAAGAAAATTCAATTCGATGAGGTTCACTTAGATTTATCAATACTTATTCAATCACTATAAATGTATTCAATCGCCTTGGCTTGCATTCAATCATGCATAATCTAGTGTGTTAAGATTGTGATCAAAATGATAGTAGCTCATATGTTCAAGTTAATATTCTCAAGACAATCCACAAGGGACTTGGAACATATATACCACCACCACCTTCTCTTTTCTTCTCTCATTTTCTTTGAGTAGAGTAACATTGAATAATGTGTGACCGCTAAACATATACTACACTATAGCAATTCTTCTAAAAAACCACACCCTTACGGCCAGTGCTTAACATATAAGATATAACAGAATTAAGAGAACGTTTACAGCAAGCCAAAAATTCACAAAGAGAAAGAAGCAGTTAAATCATAATCTAATGACGTCATGACCATGGTTCAAAATTGCGTTCGAAGCGCACGCCTCGAGGCGGCAGTTTGCTATGGCGAGGCTTACGCCTCAAACCTCAAAGTGAAATACAGAGGCTTGCGCCTCATTTGGCTAAGGCTTACGCCTCAGTGCATTTCGCTTCAAGGCGTAGGCCTTGATTTGAATTAAAAAAAACCCTAAGTATGTTCAGTTCTTCAATCAAGCCGAAGAATTTATCAATTGAAGAGAGGCGCGGCCAAGCAGGCTCTTCGTGCGACTTCGACCACCCACCGCTCTCTCTTTCTCTCTCTTCTCTTCTTCTTCTTCTTCTCGACTTTGTCTTCTTCTTCTTTTTTGTTACTCCTATTTCAACCGTAACATCGTACCAACTTCTCGGTACCTACCTCTCATACACATCATATAAGCCACAAGTTTCAACAAAATTAAAATGTATAATATAATATATAATGTTATTCACTTCATTTAAAAATATGTTCATGATACCCAATTCAAAACCTTAATATGAATTTACCTAAAACTATATATAATATAATATATAATGTTATTAATATTATATATTAATATTACGGTAAATTCATATTAATAATCTATTTTCAGGTAAATTTATATTAAGGGAAATTCATATTAATAATCTACTTTCAGGGAAATTCATATTAATAATCTATTTTCAGGTAAATTCATATTAAAATTAGATATATAATCTATTTTCATTTTTCAGGTAAATTCATATTAAGGTTTTGAATTGGGTTAATTCCATGGAGGATCCTCTTAGTGATGATAGGGATGATGATGGTGGGGACGACGATCTAGGATTTGATCTATTTTTCAGGACGCTGGATACGAATGATACACTACTTATATAGTGATGGATGATCACTATATAAGTAGTTGATGATATTATGTTGTTTTGATGTTTTGTAATGATATATTAAGGTGACGTTGGTTATTTATGTCTTTTATGACCTTGATTATAATGATGGATTATTTTATGATTTTATTAGCATTTTTTTATAATTTTTTGGGGACTTAGGTTTTCAAATCGAGGCTTACGCCTCGCCTCGTCCGGAGAAAAATGTGTTGTACCGCTTTTAGCTTTTTCGAACACTGGTCATGACAAACACAATAGGTATAATTCTACCTTTTGAAACAAATAACCTCTCTTTCTCTGAAGTCTCATCCCTGAGCCAGTTCACCCCCTCTCCACCCTCCCCTCCCTACCAACTCTGCCCCATTAAGGTCGACTAATGAGTACTGATCAGCGGCAATGGCTTCCACTGGTTTAATTGAAGATCCCCAAAGTAATTATAATCAAATAATGGCATATACTTGTGTACTTTAACCATCCCTAGGTAGTCCATGCACGTTAACCCAATCCAGTAGATGGACCAAAAATTAAGAGGAGAGGTCTAAACCAAATTCTTCATGCACAAAATAAATAGGAAATCCTAGGGGGGAGAAATTACCCAAATCATTAACTACACCAACTTCACGAATGCATATAAATCTTAATAGTAAAATCTATGGAAATCATCAACCACAATCAACATGAAACAATGACCATCACTGCAAATTAAAACAAACAAAAAAAATGACCATTGGTATGTATTGCAAAAGAAATTAAGAGGAAATTGAAGAAAGGTAAACCTTATTAGTACGTTCGAGGACGTCGGTTTTGGCCTTGGAGCGCCAAGAGCGAGACCACCGGACCAGCTTCTCCCAAGCGATTCTGACCACTTTACGCCGGTCTTTTTTAGTTGGGTCTTCTTCTTCTTCGTGATCTTGTTCTTGTTCTAGGGTTATATTAGTTGTATTAATAATACCATGACCCGTAGTGGAGGAAGTGTTAGGGTTAGAGAGAGAATGAATAAGAGATATGGGTCTGAAATTATTGTTGATGTTGTACGGCCGTTGGTATGAGAGAGAATATGGGACTAGCAGTGAGCTCCGGAATGGCGGCGGCGGTGGTGCTGCTGCTAGAGGTGGCTCTAACAGCAGGGACGACATTTTTCCGTTCTACTAGATAGGGAGGGAGAATTCTATCCGTTAGCAGTACGCTTTCTATTTCTTTTTTTATCTTTTTGTTATTTTAACATAACTTGAAATAATGCTGTGGTGATAAATGATGAAATAACAAGGTGATCCGGGAAATGAGTTGGATGGGTAATTTTTTTTTTTTAATTTGACTGAGTTATGGTAATAACGAGTTAACTCTAAAAAATGAGTTGAATGGGTAATTTTTTGTTATAATTTGACTGAGTTATGCTAATAACGAGTTAACTCTAAAAATAAGTTAAAATTGAGTTTAGTCATAAGTTTAATTATTACAAATACAATCGAATTAATTTTGTTAGTACAAATTATATGTTTCAATTTGAATTATAAAATCGATAAGTTGCTTTGAATCATACTTTCTAATTTAGATTATAAAATCGAACAGTTGCTCCTCTCAAAACTTTTTTCTACTAAAAAAAACTCTTATATTTTCGATCAACCCATATATAAATAAATACATACACTCATTCTTACTAGCAAAAAAGAGTAGATGTGAAGAGGAGAAAAAAGGGGAGGGGGGGGAGGAAGCGTTCTCTCACCGTCGAGTACATGGCTCCATGACGGACATGAATAGTCGAGCAAAGATAACGTCGTCTAGAAAGTAATTCTCAGTACCCACACAACAAAAAACGAGCCCAATTATCTCGTACTCGCTCAGGTCATTTCGAAAACGGTGCTAGCTATGAAGAGGATAGCCACTTTAATGTTGGCGGTTTTAGTGTCGCCCGCCCCCAGATATAATTTTGTAATTCTTTTTTATTTGTATAATCTGTTGGTTATTTATGGATTTTGTCATATTTGTTGGACTGGGAATTAATAAATTCTTCATTACATGCAACTAATTTGTTTTAAAGAAATTTGGATTTTTTTTTAGGCTAGAAAGCCGCCCTATTTAGGTTGTTGAGATTGAAGGAAGAAGGAAGGTTTCATCTACGAGCCATTTGCATTGAACTAACTGACTTATCAACTTGACTTGTTAAAACAAATGCTTCAGAGTTTAATTAGAAATTATGTGATGGAGGGTAAAAATTACTTCTTTTTCTCTAGTAGATTTGTTTGTATAATGTTTGGTTGTTGTGAAGTTGGTCACATGAGTTTTTTGTTATTTTTTTTTGCTCACATGGGTTTTTTATTTTTGTTCATTGTCTTTGTTAAGGGGAAAATGAAGGAGAGACGAAGGGGGACGGGGGAACAATGAGAGGAATGAGAGGGGTTGGGATTTGGGAAGGGGAAACGAGAAAAGGCGAGGAGGAGAGAGAGTGGAATTGCGTCTCCTTTCCTTTTTGCCTTTTTTTTCATGTGTTAATATATATATATATATGTGTGTGTGTGTGTGTGTGAATACCTTTTTTGACTTAAAAAAGTTCCTTTTAACTTTAATTAAATTCATTTGTAAAATTTTTAAATTTAAACATTGTAATATAAATTTAGTTATATTTTTAAAATAAGAATTTTATATTTGGTTGTATTTTGTAATTTGTGTATAGTATTCAATATTGCATTAATTAAATGAGTAGGAAAATGAAAAATATGAATGCCAAGCATAATTATATAAATATACATATATTTATATTAAGTTGTTAGCAAATAAATTTATATTCTTTTATTAATTATTTTTAATATTTGTTCGTGCCTTGCACGGGTACCATGCTTGTACAAATAAATAAATATAAATTAATGTTTAAAATTATAATTTACTAATGTTTCAATATAAATAGTAACAAATTATTATTATATACATTATTCATATTTTATTTGTTTTCAATCTTTAGTCATTAAAGTTTTTGACCAGCTTCAAATTCTTCAATCAAGTATAAAAATATGGAGAAATAATTTGGGAGACAATATATGGTTGGAAACTAGGAGTACTTTATAATGTCATTTCTAAATTAACAATAAAAGTGATTTATTGAAATATTATGCTATTTAAAAAGGTCAAATTTGTCAATTTTTTAGCTCATAAAATAAAAAAAGTTTCAATAAAAGTATAAACTTACGTAATAGTCTCACTGTACCATGGTTTGTAATCTTAAAGTATAACCTTACATTTGTAATCTTAAATATTTAAATTTTGCATATGGACTACATATTTTCCCCAAAAGAAAATAGACTGATGTGACAAATGATAATTACAAAAAATTAGATACAAAATAATGTGTCAGATTATAATTAATAAATATTCCATCATATATGGGTCGGTCAAATGATTATAACCAATCAATACTATATATATTATTTTGTATTATTTTGTTTATTCAATTTTTTGTCATCGTAGCATTAATCAAGAAGATGATATTGATTTCATTGATAATCAGAGAAAGGTTCATCAAATCATGGAAATGATGGAGTAAACTTGATTAATTTTTTATTTATGAAATATTTTTTTAATTTTCAGCTTATTAGTTTGTTGTCATTTATTATCTTTATAGTTTACACAATCTAGCTATATAGATATTATTGTATTTCTCCTAAAATAGCATTAAATTAATTATTTGCAATAATTAAGTGCAATACAATAAAATGTATTTCTCTTAAGAAGTACATTTTATTTTATTTTTTTGAAAAAATATTTTTGGAAAAGATGACTAATTGTCTTAATTTCCAAAAACCTGAACGAGTTTTTCTTCCATCAAATAATATGATATTATGAGTAAATAGTAATCAATACAAGTATATAACAAGTTAAGAGAATAAAAATTAATTTAGTTGGTCATCCCAAGGGCAATTTGGTTATTAACAATTTTCAAATTAAAAATTATATAATAATAATAATACATGTTTAAATATAATGAATATAATTAATTAATTCTCATAAATATTAATGTATCAATCATACTATCTTTTCACCTTCTCATGAAACAGAACCATTTGTGTTAAAGTTAGGGAGGAAGAATGTATGCATGCACATTCCTAGCGAAAAGATAACAGGCAAAAATAGAAAAGTGATGAAACATCGTCCCTTTGCCACCGATGATCATAAGCCTTCTATGACACATTATTCATACTACTTATTTTACGAGTGTTGTCTATGTTTTATTAACAAATTAAAGGTGTTCATTTATTAGATTTATTTGTTCCACAATTTTTTTTTTGTTTATTTTATTGAAAGTAGTATATATAAAACGACATAATATTGAATTTGACGACAACATAATTTTAGTATAATGTCATTATTATAAACTAAAAACTTATTATTATTAAAGATAAAAAATAAACAGACTTTTTTAATATTAATAAATTTACAAATCTATACTTATATCCAAATTAATTTAGTTAGTTATTTTAAGGGTAATTTAGTCATTACTTTATAATTTTCAAATATAAAATATATAATAATAATAATACATGCTCATATAAATATATAATTATAATTTCGTTTATATGTATATATATGTGTGTGCGCATGAATCTCACAATAAAACAAAATAAAAGTTATATAAAGTATTAATGTCTACTTACTTATCTATTTCTTTTTAATGTATTATGCAATTATAAATATGATACTGATACAAATTATCTTTAACATTATATATATTATGTTAATAAAAAACTATTAAAATTATGTAAAAAATATATATATAAACTAGCCCGTGCGAGTATCAAACTTGTGGGAAAGTAATAAGGTATACGCAATGGGTTAATTTGACAAATATGAACAGTGAATGTCAATGTCTACTATGTTCAGCGCGTAATGGATTTTTAAATTTTGATATGAAGGAACAAAAGAGTAAAATATCTTACATTCATAGTGCATTTTGGTAAATAATAAGTTATCTTCCTTACAACAAAACTCTCGGCCATAGATTCTGGCCGGGGCTTGACTGGGCCGTTTAACTTCTCATCAACTACCAACCATACTAGAAACTCCAATGTCCAAATATTTAATACGACTCCTAAGTTTTCAAAGCTTCCATTTAAGAAAAAGGACCTTACTAGAAACTTCATTGTCCAAATTTGTACTCCCTCTACCTGCATAATTTGTAAATTTTAAGAATACAATTATACAAATTTATTCATAAATTAATACTCCATTCTTTCGGTTATATAAGCTGTTTTAGAATAATTTTTTTTCCCATAATATAAGACGTTTTACGTATATTTAGGAGAAAAAATTAACTATTTTCTACTTTATCTCTAAAAAAATATATTAATTGAGAGGGAAGAGGAAAAATAATTAATTAGTGCATGGATATTAATAAAATTTTAAATCAACAATAATTATCTAACATTAAAATTAATGAGATTTTTTTATATGTGTAATTATATCTTAAACAATTTATATAATGACAATGGAAAGGAGGGAGTAGTAATGACATAATAATAAAATTGTGATCCTACTGTCATTTAATATATTACACAAAAAAGTTTTTAAAAAAATTCTTTTAATACAAATTAGAGTCTTTATTACAAATGAGAAGAGAAGGAATATTTTTCATGTTACCAAGGGCCCTTGACACCTGGTTAAATCATTGTTTTTTTTTAAATTATTGTATCCAAAACACACTTAAATCATTGTTTTTTTTATTTCAGTTCCAATAAATCATAAAAAAAATTTGGAAGTGAAAGCCAAAAAAAAAAAAAGGCCAGTCCCCAAGTCTCGGGCAGCGTAGAAGGACTTATCTACAAACAAAAGAGCCTTCCTACGGGGACCAGAAAAAAGGGACCGAAAATTAGACATTTTCAATTTCCCTTACTTTTTTTTTTGGTATTGAGTCCAAATATATTTATACTATGGATTTGAAAAAAACAATTAGGAAAAAACATAAAAAATTAGGTGTAATTTGAATATATATCAAAAAATAGTTGTATGGGCCCATACAACCATTTTTTTGATATATATCCAAATCACACCTATTTTTTTATATTTTTTCCTAATTTTTTTTTTCAGATCCATAGCATAAATTTATTTGGACTCAATACCAAAAAATACAATCATTATTTTGATATATATCTAAATTATACCTAATTTTTTATGTTTTTTCTTAATTTTTTTTTTCAAGTCCATAGTATAAATATATTTGGACTCAATACCAAAAAAAAAAAAAACAAGAAAAATAAGAAATGTCTAATTTTTGGGTCCCTTTTTTCTTGTCCCCTGGACTTATTCCAAACAAAAAGCTGCCTTATCCTTAGATGGGGAAAGGTTGGGCTAAAGTTAACCACGCCCCGCTAGAGATCTCAGCCCGCCCCGGCCCCGGCCCCGGCCCCGGTCCCAACCACCTCTCCGTGGGCGTTCCTCTATCTCATCCTACAATAAAATCAGACTCCACTAACTAACTAGTCCTATTCCTACTTACTAGCTATCGGACCTCTCTATTATCCGACCACTTTCCCTAGTGGCTGTGCTGGATAGTCTTAATTTTGCCGACTGGTTTTTGGATATCAATTAAATTTGGGTGATTTGGTGAAAAAAAGGAGATGGGTCATCGTCAAGAAAGGGTTAGCCCACATGATGATTCATTCCTGGCATGTTGTTGCCGTCCCTGTTTAATTTGCAGTATGGTTGGAGGTGCTTGTTCGCTGCTTGTTACCCTGTTTTCCAGTGCTTTGGATTGGCTGACCGTATACATCACCACCACAGCCATTTGATTGATGACACCATGTTAGTTAGTTCTATATCATTCAATTCATCTCAGCTCGTCTTTTAAGTTTTTATGCACACCCAAGTTTCTGCTTTGGTTTGATGTGTTGACTTTGACAATGTGTATAATCAACTTGCTCTATATTTCTTGGTTCATGTGTATAGATTATTTCTTTTCTTCTATTAAGTAATGCTGATATTTTAAGTTGTTGAATCCAGTTAAAGAAGACACAACCCCAAAATTTTTAAAGGAAGGGAATTTTACAACCACTTGAGATCCCTCGACGAAGCTTCTAATATTCTCTGTTTCTTGAAAATGCATTGTTAGGGTTTGGCTTGCTTCTCTGAATAATCATTGTACACCTTGGAAATTAGGAGGGATATAATGTTTGTTTCGGTAAAATTTTGAGTAGAATGAAGTTATAGCAGGATAAGTCAAAGCCATTATAGAGTCGAGACATTAGAATAATGGAATTATGCGTATAGAAAATGAAACATCAGTGAAGAAAAGATTTCAAAATTTCATTGACTTGATCAAAATGAAAGAATAAGCAAGTTTTAGAAACAAGAACAATGCAAACCTATTGTTCTCGTACAATTGTGCGAAGGGGAAGCATCAACTAACAGAAAAGCGATTACCAGCTCAAAGAAGATTAACCTCAAAACAGCTAAAGCTAATGTGTACAAAATTCTCTAACAAACTTGACCACCATTTGGCTTTTCTCTACTATACTTCTTCGAAGGCACTCTTCCTAATTCCCTCTAGGATGTGATTAGCTTCGACCTTTCATCAATTGACCTCTCAATTTCTTCACGTCAGATTGCTTAAGGGGCTTTAGCATGAACATCTGAGCTCCTTCTTCTAAGCACCTGTATGCATTTGATTTAGGATGCTAAGAGAATAAAGAACTTGGAAAGAAAAGATAATCAAACTGTATAAAATATAGGTCATAGATAATTACTTGTTAATACGTGTTGGGATGTTCTCAGAGGACATTATCACAACTGGAACTTCCTTCAAGATAGATGATTCCTGCGTGCAGAATAACATTGATGGCCAAAATTATTTCCCTGAACACGAGTTCTTAAACGAGAAATTTTTTTAAAACTCATTGTTCTACTCTGTAAAGGTGAAATCCCTAGGAAATTTTTCCTTTTTAAATCCCTGGAAAAACAGAAATACCTTAATTTTCTTGAGTAGGTCGTAGCCAGTCATTCCTGGCATACAGTAATCTGTAATTATCATATTCACCTTTGAACCCTGTAATCATGTAGCCAGCGAAAACTTTTGAGGAAAAATATCATGAACTTCATAGGGATGAAAATATAAACTGAGAGAGTTTTAAGGATTTTAGAGGATCCGGTCCATCACAATAATGTTACATTTACAATTTTACATTGAATAGTGGTCCAAAACTAGCTCAAACATGATGAGCTACATATTGAAAATGTACATCTAAAATAGGGAATAGCTAACATCCACAAATATTGTTCAATCCTGTTCTTTTATGTAATATAAAAACAAAAAAAACAAAACAACGTTCTTTCTTCTTTAAGTTACAGGGGCAAAAATTAGCATCAAATAGACAAATATGAGTAGTTTTGTCAAAGAAGACTGGAAGTGACCACAAGTTATATATGGATTATCTGTCTGACAAGCAAGTCACTTACACTGTCATTCAAAGTGTTTTCTTGATCATCTCTCAAGCCCAGGTACTCTAATGCCCTCAACCCATTTTCTGCAGTAGTCACTGAAGCAGAATATGATTCAGTTAGCTGTTAACTCTTGAATGAATATATTGGGGTGCCAAAAGTTTACACGTTGAAATTTTACATAATTTGTCTTTACACTTTAGCCAGAGCATATACATAATGCACAGTAAGGGGAATGCGACCATAAATAGCAATGCAAATATATATCAAACTGCAACTAGTGAAAGCCATTAGTTTAAAGCCTTAGTCATAACTCACAGAATGAGTGATACATTTTGCTTTTCCTTTTCAGAGTTCAGGTTTGTGTTGTTTGGGCCTGTGCGCATGTTTTTCCTAGTCCTGATTAGTTGATTACTTGATGTGTTGGTACAATGGTATTTTAAGACACTGTAAAATGTGGGTGAACTACAACCTTATTGTCAATGAAACTAGTAACAACAATAACATTAATCTAACAAGTGATTCCAAAACTGTATACTTTTGACAAACACAGGAGAACAAATCAAGGGCAAGTAAATAGAGCTAATGTGTATTTAATTCAAAACATAGACAATTTAGTATTTCTATATACAAAAATGGCTTTTGGTAATTTCATGGAACTTTTAATATTTCTTCTTTATAAAGATTAAGAAATAAAAACTGGGTTAGTAAGCAACCATTAAATTGATATGTCAAAAATCATATCATCAAAACCACAGCTGTGTCATATCAACAAAAAGGAAAAATAAAAAATAAAAAATGGGTTAAAGTCACGGCTCTATTTCTCCTCTCAAATATAAAATCATCAAAATTTCTACAAAATTAGAAAGTAAAGGCAAAGATTAAACAATACAGTGCTTGGTAAATTAGTTAATAGGAAACAAATACAATTATTGAATGTTAGTATTAAGCAAACAAGATTGACAACCAACAGTACAAATCCAACAACTAAAAGGGAAAGAGGGAGAGAATGAGATGATTACCTTTGCAGGAGGAGTTTTTGAGTAGTTTTTCGACGATTTTGCGATCAATGAGATTGTCATCAACTGCTAGTACATGGGGTTCTTGTTCATCCCCATGAACATGATCCACCTGCTGCTGCTGCTGCTGCTGCATTCCCATTGATAAAGAAAAAGAAGCAGAAACACCAGCACCATCCATTTCTTCTCTAAATTCCCAAAACCCAATGAATAAACTGATAAACCCCAACTACTGTCAAAAAAACAACTACTCAAAAAAGCAATCAAAACCAAAACGACAAGTATGAATGAAAGAATAAGGTGCTCGTGTGTATATATATATATATATATATATAGAGAGAGAGAGAGAGATAATGTATAGGTGAAGGAATTGTTGATGGGGAAAAAAGGAAGAATCAGCTTAATAAAATCAAAGGGTGGTCACAGATATTTCGTGATCCTTTTGGGTTCTGGCGATCCGATGCAGTCCCCTACCCATATCCTCTCTCTCTCTCTCTCTCTCTATATATATATATATATATATATATATGTTTATCTCATCCACTATACAGTATCAATCAATATATCAGTATCGGTATCTGGCCACTGTGGCACTGTCCCATGAGATTCTCCAGCTCATCCCTCCAAAATCCAAATCTCTTTTTCTTTCTTTGGTTCTTTTATTAAAGGAAAAGGATATTGATATTTCCAACCCAATAGCTGATAATTTGGTGCAATGCATGTGTCTTGAATTTGTACCATGTTATTTAAAATTTATATATTACTACTACTAATTAATACACATATTTGGGTTTATTTTAGGCTGAATTCACCCACATTTTGACTTTTAATTTCCTCATTTTTTTATTTTTATTTTTTTAACAGACCTTTAGCTTAGACTTCTAAAAAGAATGTTATTGTTAAAGCATTTTTTAATAATCATAAAATATAAAAACATATTGGTAGGAATTTTTAAGTAATTAATTTTGAGTACGTGGTAAGATGTGCGCCCACAAAAATGAAAGAATAACAACGAAGGGTTGCTCTACAGTACCCATATGTATTCAGCAGAATCATTTAAGATAGTGAATTAATTTGTCATAAGGTTCTCAGAGTTATTTAATACTTCAACATCAAATTTTTAAAGTAATTTGAGAAATAAAGGGATAGTTATTGTACTCCACTAGCCATCATCATAATGTATTCTTTTTTCCCACCCAATATTTTTATTTCAAAATTTGAATTGCTAATTCTTAATTTCTTAGTACTTAATGCGATACTCCTTCCGTCCTTTAATATAAATCGTTTTAGAAAAATATTTTTGTCTCTTAATATATGACGTTTGATAATTTTAAGTAAACATTAATTGTTTAGTTTCTAATATTACTCCAAGTATTAAATATAACTTTGGTTCTCTCATTATTTTTTGTCCAATAAATAACTCTCTTTTTTCAATACAAGGACAATATAGGTAATTGATATTATATTTAATGTTATACAATCATTTCCTTAATACTTGTGCACAACTCTAAAACGACTTATATTAAAGAACGGAGGGAGTATTATAAAAGGTAAAATCATGCTGGTAGATATCGAATTTACAATTTTCAAAAGTTTTATATTTAAAAAAGATCTGCCCTTTTGTTAAGTTAATAATTGTTAATTTTTGATTGATTCTCTTTTCTTCTTGGTAAAAGTTTGTGATGGATCTCCTCTTAGTTATTTTTATTTCTTATTAATGAATTACTGCTTTTAGAATATCCACATTTTCATGCTAAGCAAATAATTATATAGTTATTCTTTTCAAAATAAAAATTTTCAAATCTGTAGAAATCAAATTTCAAATTAACCATGATTTCAAATTTTGAACAAATTAAAGCCTTATTTTTTTTCACCTACCAGTTCATTTTAGCATTCTTCTTTACAATGTTTTATGAAATTGGATGAATTAAACTAAATTATGATACCATTAAATTCATAACCCCTCTATGTAAGATAGCAAAATAAGAGTATCATGACTTCTTTTTATTCTTTATATTAAGATAAAATTTCTCATAAAATCACTTTATTATAATCCAAGTATAGTTGCATTCGATGATTTTTTATTATTAAAATTAATTTTGAAAATTGCTTTTATAAAAAAAAAAAAAAAAAAACTGCCACAAAAAGTTAAATTCAAGTGTATCTGTTAACAACCCCTTGCTATGTAACAAATAAAATATAAATAAAACAAGTCAAAATAGAAATGTGATGATATTCTTCTTTTTCTCTTTTTTTTTTGACAAACCACAAAAAATTAATTAATTCCATTTAAAAGATATGTATTAAATGATAGAGTTGAAGGGATACCTACCCTATTCAAAAATGAAATCCGTGGTACAAACTTTCCAAAAATAAAATTTGAGTTACAAACTTTCATTTTTTAAGTAAAAAATAAAATAAAATAATCAATAAACAACTGACGAAGACACGTCGCATCTTACATGCAATTAACATATTGACATCATCAAAACGAGAACAATTCTCTATATAGAGAGAATCCAAACTCTTAAAAAGAGAAAATTGACTCTCACAATAATGAAAAAAGACTGAAATCTAATCCCAAAATAGAAGAAAACAAAATCTTACAAAACAAACTCTATTTAGAGAAAAACAAACAACCAAGTAATAGATTAATGATACCCAAAAAAATCAACGAATCAAGAGTCTCTTTAAAAAAGAAAGAGACCTTCCTTAAATCTAAATTTTAAAAAAGATCCCATATGCTAAATGATAATGTAATAATTATTTGTTGATAATTTTCAGAAGGATAAATATGCTTTGGGGAAATTATTGTTTGCGGTTTGTTCATCAAATAACATGGTACGTAAGGGTGTAAACGAGTCGAATCGAAGGGAACAGTGAACTACTCGAAATGTTAAATTCATACTCGAGTTCGACTCAAATTCGAATTGTATTTGAAAAATTCTACTCAGATTCGACTCGACTTAAATATTTATTATTCGAATTCGATCTGAATCAGATCGAATTATATTCAAACTCCTCGCGAACTTCAAATTCAAGCTCGAATTCGAGTCTCCACATAATAACTAGCTTTATAATAAATATAATTATAAATTAAATTTGTTATTTTACTTAAAAATGAGAAAATATATTTACTATTACACTTTATAAATATAAAATCACAATTAAAATTAAAAACAAAACAAAACAATAATAATTAATTATCTTAATTTGATTTAATTTTGTATATATTATAAGAGAATGTATCGAGTATCTAATCGAATTTGCATCAATCGAGTATGTATCGAATCATAATCGAGAATTCGAGTAGTTTGAATTTTAAACGAGCCCAGTATAACCTTGCTCAAATTATACTCATATCTTTATTCGAATTATTTTTTATCTTTAGATTTAAATTATATTGTTCACGAATTCGAGTCTCGCTTGTATTTTTTTGAGTCAAACTCGAATCGAGCGCGAACTATTTAGTTGGTTTATAGCCTTAGTGGTACGTGGGGGTAAGAAATTGAGATTTGAATGGAATAGGAAAGCTCAAATCGAAAAATATACAACATGCAATCCCACTAAATTACTAATGGAAAAGAATTTGTGGCCCAGCGGCCAGCGACCACGTGATTGATTTAATCAAGTTTTATTTATGAGTAGTTCCAACTTATGATTTTCACGTGTGCATCGTGACATACATATTACATTACATACATATATTGCGCCCAGGATTTTATGATTGTATTGTCTACTCAAGTTTTTTGAGTCAGCTTTTGTCTAGTCAAACTTTATGATTCAACTACACCTGAACCTGCTCCGAGGGGAAAACGATACCCCCTCCGTTTTAATAAAAAATAGATTTATTTATTCTCCCTCTCTCTTTAAACGTACTTGATATAAAAGACAAAGAGAATAATTTAAAAAAGGCACGGTAGGTAGGGGAGGATTGCTTTATAAAAAAATAATCTTTTATAATAATAATATTTTAAAAAATTATAAAATTATTTTTTTTTGTACATAACATAATATTTTGAGCATTTTTTGTCTAATTTAAAATAGAGGGAATTTCACTGATGTATCCCTATTTTTTTTAATAAAATTAGTATATAAAAAAACTGAAAAAGTAAATAATTAAAAAAAAAAAGAAGAGAGAAAACTATGAAAAACATAAAAACGTCAATAAGGAGAAATATCCCAAGTCTACCTCCGATGATATGCGGTAGAGTCTAATTGATCAAAAAGTATAAAGTCAAATTCAATGGCTCCATTTTTTAATGACATTGTGTTATTTTCTAAATATATAATTTGACTTTAGAAGTATTAAATTTTAAAATTAGTATGGTTAATAAAAATTTAAAATGAAATAAATTTTATGATTAATAATTTTTATTATATATTATAATAATTGTATCAACTAAAATTAAATAAATTTACATCAGTTTAATGTTTAATATGTCGAACTAGCAAAAAAAAAGTTTAATATGTCGTCGTTTAACCTCAAAAGTCAAATTGTATATCTAATTTTAAAACAGGAAAAGTATTATCATAAAAAAAAAAATTAAAAAACAATACTATAAAGAAAATATAAAAGAGACTATTTTTATAAGACAGAGAAAGTAACATTCTTCATCTTCATTCGATGCTTGCTTTGATAATGGATCATGTAACCGGCCCACTTGATGCCCTAATGGGATTCCCTTGAATTGTCATCGCTGAAAAGATTCATTCTGCTACACAAAAGCCCAAAATATAGCTCGATTTCTGATCCATCATTCGCTACTTGGGTCTGCTGGACGTAGCTACTACTGACATATTAAGTGGAGTAGTATTTTATAAATTTTGATAAGCAATAACTCTTTCTTTTACAAAATTATTATTATATTTTATAATTTTTAGGTCAAATTTATTAAATTTAAAGTGTATATGAAATTATTTGTTCTTAGTATAATTATTATATAATAACTAAAAAGTACTACTCATTACAATATTTGTTATTTGCAAAATTAAGTAAAATCATACTAATTTTGGATTTTAAGATTTTACAAATTAATTTTGAAATATCAAAATATATCTTTAATTTCAGAATGGTGGTAGTAATCAGTAAAAAACATATTATGTCAGTCTATTCTAAAAGATGTTCTCCTTTGGAAAGAAAAACAGCCATTACTAGACAGGGATATCAAATTTCGTGGGTTGACCCAAAGCCCAGTTCGGACAGCCGAAAAGAAAAACACTGGATAAATTGGGCTGGGAATCCAATATTTGTTCAATTTCTCGTGGAGTATATATTATGGGCTTAGGATGTACGTAGCTTCAATCTAAAAGTCCTGGAGCGGTCCAAAAATGTTTAATGATGCTCCATCTGTTTCAAATTACAAAATTAATATCGTCTTATTAAAAGTTTATTTTTTCGCTAACATTTATGCGTGCGTCTTAGGCCAACTAAATTTTAAAAAAAATTACAGATCTGCAACAGGTTGGGCCAACTAATTACCCTTAAACCCGCCCAAAGCCCAATTAATTAACAGACCTACAAGCGCCTATTAATTCTTATTCTATGCTCATGGTGGTAGTTGCCCTTGTCCCCCTAATGCTACATTTGAATTGCAATTCTGAAGGTGGAAATAAAATGATTCATTATTATGAAACGTAAAAAAATTAAGAATAAGAATTAACAATAATTTAGAGATTAAGAATAAAATGATTCATTATTATGAAATGTAAAAAAATTAACAATAATTTAGAGATTATAAGGACGTAGTAGTGAAGTAAAATGCATAGATTTTGACGGTGGAAATGCAAAATATCCGTCTCTCCTATACACATCTGAACCGTCCATTTATGATTTTATCCCTCTCTCACTAATTCGTAGTATACTATTACTAACTACAGAGGTAGGTAAATTTAGGTACCCCACAGTTGTTGTTTGTTGTTCTGTTTGGTTGTTTGTCGTATCATTCAAACTCTGCTTTCTTCCTCCACACAGACAAGTCAAAAAGAACATCCAAACTTTTGAGGGAAGAGAGATGAAGAAACTAACAACATATATGCATGTCACAAAAATAAAAAATAAAACAAAAATAGAATATGAAATTCCCCTGCCTAGAACTATATTCGATACACATTCTGCCTCTTTCTAGATCTTTGTTGCTCACTAAATTTAACAGTTTGAAAATTTAGGTGGAAAAATGAAGCCACAATATATATATATATATATATATATATATATATATATATTGAAATGTGAAGTAAAATTAAAACTTTCCTTCTTTTTCAATCCATCTTTCTTAACCAAACAACGTAAAGGGATGGATCTCTTTCCTTGTGTAAAGGCAATTAAATTTATATTTCCAAGGGGGTCTCTGTCCTCCATCACTATTTCTCCTGGTAGTAATATGAAACTTTTATCATATTATATATATAAAGTAAGGCGGAAGTAAGATATTAGTAATAACCAACCCTATCCTAATCAAATTAGTATTTTTAATTCCATTTCTTTGAACTAAACACTTAAAAAACATTTTCCTTACTTTTCACGATCGCATTCGACAATAAAATCACCTAAATTTTGCATAATAAATATATAATTTTTTTTTAAGTTTTCATTTTTAATCCTTTCCTCGACGAAACTCTCGAGCTTTATTTCGAGTTCTCCCAAAACTTACTTGGATAGACCCTAGATTTATTTTAATTTCTAATGTTACGTTTGGAATTGAATTAAATGAATGAAATAAAAAAAAGAAATAAATTAATTTGAAGTGTATGTTTGGTTGGTAGTAATGGTGGGTGTATGGTGAATATGATAGTAAAATTATTACATATTCATTTTGGTGTAATGATTTATTTTTCAAAATGATGATCAAATATATTATTTTTTATTCTCTCTTTTTTTTAATTATTTCATTTACTTGATCCGAACGTAACATAAAATAAGATGATAATTAATATAAATTGTTGAAGAAAAACCAAACTATCTAAAAAAAAAGTGAAAAAATATAATAAATAACAATAAAAGTATGATAAATGTGAAAATGGAAAGACAGATGAAATAAGGAGGGAGGGTAGCATGGTGGGGGTTGGGGTCCCCCCCTCCTGTTGATTGTTGAATAGAATTTAAGAAAGCAAGCTTGAAAAGCAGCAAAAGTCTTTTTCTTTATCTCCATCTGGCTGTGGCAGTCTGCAGGAACAGCGCACACACCCACTATCGCTCCCCTCTTTTCTTTCTTCTTTACTGATTATATGATTATTGATTATTGAATACACCACCCCACGCCCCAAGGCCCAAGGCCCAAAGCTTCTTCACCAACTTTCCTTTATTACTCCCCCTACTACCAAGTCCCCACCTCCTCATATTGCCCTTCTTTTTGCCCTTTTCTAACCAAGGTATGCCATTTTCTAACCAAATAAAGTCACAAGAAAATTGAAAAGGAGAGACAGTAAATTTGTTTTGTTAGAAAGACTTAGCTATCATAGTCATGCGCTCCCCTTGTTCTTTTAAGTAGTACTTTAAAGATATGTTGTGAATTTTATTTGAATTTTTTTATTATATTTATCTAAGTTTATTTATATTTTGAAAACTAAAGATATATTTTTAGAGAACTAAGATTTTGATGTATACAAATGGTATTTTTATAAGAGTTTATCTCACAAGATATAAAACTCACGTGAGATTAATTATGTGAAAAATATTATTATTTATTGTTTTTAATATGTTTTAAAATAGAGATACATTTCATTTTAAAATTATAAAGTAATATGGTAAATATTTTTTAAAATTATTTTTAATATAATTCATCTTTTTCCCAATCAAAAATTTATCTTGAACATCGTAAGTGTAGGTATGAATCGAAGTTTGCTTCTTTCCTTCGTCCCCATAAAATGTCTTAAACGACAAAAAATTGTCTTTACATTAACTAGTTTATTCTTAATTATATTATATCTTAATGAAATATTAAATCAATCACGTTAGAAAAGAATAATTCAAATTAATTTACACTCTTCACGAATCAAAGTGTCAATTAAAACAATTAACATACATGTTAACTTAAGGATAAATAGAAAATAAATTTATACTTTCTCTACTCTTAGTTGATAACCTTAATTTGTGTAAAATTTAATTTTAAATTATTTTTTGTAGACGGATAGAACATTAAGATTACATTTAAAAACAAAATAATTGGTTCATAAACCTAAATGTAATTTTAAAAATACTTATTTTTATTGAAATTATATAAATTCATATTTATTTTAAATATTAATAATTATATTTATTAAATTAATTTAAAAACCAAACCATTTCTATTTTTAAAACCCAGAAAAAGTATAAATTTTCTATGATTCTATCTGAAAATTCTAAATTTTGTCGACCTTAGTGTCAGGATAGAATAGTAATTTTAGGCAAGAGCACAGGAACGACAATCTTTACCCAGGCACTTAACAATCCTCACTTATGCAATCCACGTCAAAAGTAAGACTGACAATGAGTACGTGGATGCCACATCATTCAATCCAACCAGCCAAATATTGACACGTGGACACGCAATTAATAGCCCTCAGCTCACACACCTTCCCTCTGTTTTTTGCCGTTGATAAATAAAAAAGTGGTTCACTAGCATTTATGTCTGTCCGAGTCCCAGACACAGAGAGAGAAGAGAGAGAAAGTGGGAAGAGAGAGAAAACAGAGAGAAAGAAGGTTTTAAATGCTGGCTCACGGCGGCCTGAAGCTCCACACCAACCATTAACGGCGACTTCTCCGGTAACTCTGTCCTGCTTCCTCTTTCACCGCCGGATATTCGTTAATTTCTTTTCGTTTTCCGGCGAAACACTTCGACTACTGAGCTCCCTCACATTTTTGTGTTTCACAGATCCAAGTCTTTCGCACTTCTATTTATTGTTGTTTGCTTGGTCACTTTAGAGCTCAAAAGTTTGTTCAAGCTGGGGAAATTGGAGATGAGAAGGCTGTTTATTCAATTTGTGTTATTGCTGTTAGTTGTGGGCCTTGTGAGATCTCTGAATCCCCCACTGAATGATGATCTCCTAGGGTTGATTGTATTTAAGGCTGACATTCAAGATCCAGAAGGAAAATTGTTATCTTGGAATGAAGATGATAATAGTCCTTGTAACTGGGTGGGAGTCAAATGCAACCCCAGATCCAACAGAGTCTCTGCCTTAACCCTTGATGGCTTTGGTCTTTCGGGACGGATTGGCAGAGGTCTTCTCAAACTTCAGTTTCTCCGGAAGTTATCACTCACTAACAACAATCTTACAGGGAGCATTGGCCTCAGTCTTGCACAACTGGATAACCTGAGGATCATTGACTTGAGCCAGAACAGTCTATCTGGACCCATTCCAGACAATTTCTTTAGCCAATGCGGGTCTTTGAGATCAATTTCTTTGGCTAATAACAAGTTTTCGGGCCAAATTCCAGGCAGTTTAAGCTCATGTCCTACACTTGCTGCAATGAATTTCTCTATGAATCAGTTTTCGGGTCCACTGCCTTCTGGGATCTGGTCTTTGTCAGGACTTAGATCACTTGACTTGTCCAATAATCTGCTAGAGGGTGAGATACCTAAGGGCATTCAAGGTTTGAATAACTTGAGAGCAATAAATTTGGGAAAGAATCGGTTAACAGGTCAGGTTCCAGATGGGATTGGAAATTGTTTGCTTTTGAGGTCAATTGATTTCAGTGAAAACACTTTTTCAGGAAGTATTCCAAGCACATTGCAGATGCTAACACTGTGTAATCATCTAAATTTACACAAAAATTCCTTCACTGGCGAGGTTCCAGAATGGATTGGAGAAATGAGAAGCCTCGAGAGTCTGGATATTTCTGAAAATAGGTTTTCTGGTCCAGTACCTAATTCAATCGGGAAGCTTCAGTCCCTCGAGTTGCTGAATATGTCCATGAATGCCTTTATGGAGAGCTTGCCGGAGTCTATTATCAATTGTGAAAACCTTCTCGTGGTAGATGTTAGTCAGAATTCTTTGACTGGTAATCTTCCTTCTTGGGTGTTTAAATTGGGATTACAAAAGATTCTGTTTTCAGAAAATAGATTGACTGGGAGTATACATGATTCTTTTACTTCTTCACTGGAAAACTCTCGCCGAAAACTTCTAGTGTTGGATATATCCCACAATTTATTATCTGGTGAAATTCCGTCTGCTCTTGGTGACTTTAGCAGTTTGCAGTTCTTGAATTTGTCCAAGAATTCTCTTATAGGTGGCATCCCAACTAGTATTAAAGAATTAAAGGCTTTGAATATTCTTGATTTTAGCGACAACCAGTTAAATGGAAGCATTCCGTTGGAAATTGGGGGAGCCATATCTTTAAGGGAACTGAGACTAGAGAAGAACTTCTTGGCGGGGGAAATTCCTACTTCAATAGAGAACTGTTCTCCATTGATGTCATTGTAAGTTGTTGCTCTTCTTTTCTTTCTTTTTTTTCCCGCTGAATTATAAGTTATTGCTTTTCAGCTTTCCCTTAATCTTTATTGTGGATGATGAATACTCTAGTCGTATTCAAACAGTTTAACTGAGACTAACTTTTAGAAACTTAGAATCACTCTTCTTTGGTTGCCTTCCAAAATTTTCAATCAAAAACACAAATCAGCTTATTCAGTGAGCACCCATGTCTTCACTGAGCTGTTATAGCTTGCACCTATGCCTTTGGACTTTAAGTATACATTTTCATTTGTCCAGGACATAGCAAAGTAATTTCTTTGATCTTCATTATCAAGAATTGTAGGGATTGTATTCTTGGGTAAGAATTAGGAAAAAAAACTTGGGCAGTTATATAGCATAAATGCACTGGTGTTGTAATTCGATACTCTCCAATAATAATTTAACAAAATAATCTGTTTTAATCCTTGCATACTGCATCTGAAATGGTTATTGTTTATAATCATTTTAACAAAATAATCTGGTTTTAATCCTTGTATACTGCATCTGAAATGATTATTGTTTTAATTGTTGATGGAAGTAGCTGAGTCTCTGTTAACTTACGAAGTTCTAATGTTTGTTACTTATGCCTTGGTACACTCTCGGGGTTCTCTTTTTCCCTTTGTAAAAGTAAAAACTTGTGAACATTTGATATCTTTGGTCATTCTAACGTGTATCCTTTTGTTGCTTTATTATTTTTCAGGATTCTGTCACGCAACAACCTAACTGGACCAATACCTGCAGCCTTATCCAAGCTTACTTACCTTCAACATGTAGATCTATCCTTTAACAAACTCTCTGGAACACTACCAAAGCAGCTAGCCAATCTTGCCCGCCTCCTATCTTTCAACATTTCGCACAACCAGGTCCAAGGCGAACTACCTGCTGGTGGTTTTTTCAACACTATATCCCCATCCTCCCTCTATGGTAATCCATCTATTTGTGGTGCTGCAGTTGATAAGAGTTGCCCTGCTGTCCTTCCCAAGCCAATTGTCCTTAATCCTAATTCTACTGATTCTATTCCGGACTCAATCCCACAAAATCTTGGTCACAAAAAGATAATCCTCAGCATTTCAGCGCTTATTGCTATCGGTGCAGCTGCCGTAATTATCATTGGGGTAATTGCCATCACTGTGCTCAACCTCCACGTTCGTTCTTCTACATCTCATTCTGCAGCAGCTCTTACACTATCCGGAGGTGATGGCTTCAGCAGTTCCCCCACTACAGATGCCAATTCCGGAAAGCTTGTCATGTTTTCTGGTGACCCTGACTTCAGCACAGGAGCACATGCACTGCTCAACAAAGATTGTGAGCTTGGGCGTGGTGGTTTTGGAGCAGTATATCGTACTGTTCTTCGAGATGGGCGTCCAGTTGCCATCAAGAAGCTCACAGTCTCTAGTCTTGTCAAGTCTCAAGAAGATTTTGAAAGGGAAGTGAAAAAATTAGGAAAAATTCATCATCGTAATCTTGTGGCTCTTGAAGGGTATTATTGGACTCCGTCATTGCAGCTCCTCATATATGAATTTGTCTCTGGTGGAAATTTGTACAAGCATCTCCATGAGGGATCAGGAGAAAACTTCCTCTCGTGGAATGAGAGATTTAATATTGTTCTTGGGATAGCTAAAAGCTTGGCTCATTTGCACCAGATGAATATAATCCACTACAATCTAAAATCAAGTAATATCTTGATTGACAGCTCGGGTGAACCAAAAGTTGCAGATTCTGGTCTAGCTAGGTTGTTACCAATGCTTGACCGATATGTTTTAAGTAGCAAGATTCAGAGTGCACTCGGCTACATGGCACCTGAATTTGCATGTAGAACAGTAAAGATAACAGAAAAATGTGATGTGTATGGGTTCGGGGTTTTGGCACTGGAGGTGGTTACTGGGAGGAGGCCTGTTGAGTACATGGAAGATGACGTGGTGGTGCTGTGTGACATGGTCAGAGGAGCACTGGAAGAGGGCAGGGTGGAAGAATGTGTGGACGAGAGGCTGAAGGGCAAGTTTCCGCCAGATGAGGCAATTCCGGTGATGAAGTTAGGGTTGATCTGCACATCACAAGTGCCTTCAAACCGGCCAGACATGGCAGAGGTGATTAACATATTGGAGCTGATCAGATGCCCTTCTGAAGGTCAGGAAGAGTTGGTATGAATAGTAATTAAACAGTGGCTTGTCCGGCGAAGAAGAATCCGGTTCGATTATTTATTATTAGAAGAGAGAAGTGAAATTTGAATATCGAATTTTTATTTTCTTGTTTGGCTGTTAGTTCTTCACCAGTAGTTGTTGTTACTTTTGTAGTTCCTTCTCTAAGATCACAGTTGGTTACCGGATTCCTTTTCACCGGGTCTAATATGGGGACCCTTTTGGATATTATTATTCAATTTACTGATCCTATCTTCTTCCAGTTGTTGTTGTTGTAGTTGTTTGTTTTTCTATATTCTGGTTTGACACTAGATGTGGTTGAAGATTTTGTGTTCTAGTCTAGTTAGAAGATCATATCAAACGTTTACAGGTAGTGAGCTAAATTGTTACTTACCTATGAAATTTCTCGCAAGTAATAAGTTATTTCTTCCGTGCAATATAGCTGCTTTGTATTCTGTTTTGTGGTGTAAATTCATGGCAGGTAAGAGTATCATTGAGGCCCCATTTCTCTGTTGAATATAGAAATGTGGAAGGAAGAGTGTGCATAACGTCAACAGAAAGGAGAATCTCTATTCCCTTTAAATGATTAAAAAAGAAAGAAAGAATAATCTCCATTACAGATGTATTACTTTCCAACGCATTAACAGTAAGAGGCTAAATTCAAGAGTTTGTTGTAAATATAATACTAATGAAATGGAGTAGTACTGTGTGTGTGTGTGTGAGAGAGAGAGAGAGCATGTTCCCCTGATACAAAATGTGGGGGCAGAAATAGAATTGAATATAATAAAGTGGGCAAGTCAAAAGTGAGTTGACTGACAGTCTAGGGGAAGGGGTGTTGGGGGTGTCTCAAGATTCTTAGGAACAACAACCTCCAACTAAATAATCTAAGTGCTGAATAGAGTAATAATAGAAAATGAAAGCAAAAACAATGGGAATAGAATAGAATAGATATATGAAGGATGGATGGATGGGGACTGGGGAGTCTTTAATTTACTAGTATTACTCCCCCATCTTCTCCATATCTAAGATTAATGGGAACACCTCAAAATTCAGAGTTGTCATTATATTGAGCATCTTGGTTCTTTGAAGTTTTAAATCAGAACAGCATGTGCATAGATTACAAAAACATGAGTTGTCCGTCCGGTCCCTAATGCATTTAATCCTCACTCCGAATGGCGTTGAGTTCAAGGCAACCTAATTAATTGTCATTTTTCATCATACAATTACAGCCACATGGATCTTAATTAAATGAGTTCTTCTGCTGTGCCCGGGAGTTGGCGACCGGCTTGGAGCCCGGTCCAAAAAATTTTTTTTTTTTTTTTTTTTTTTTGCTTTTTCACTCCCAAATAATTTATGTGATTTATTGGAACTGGAATTTAAAAAAAAAACAGTGATTTAAGTGTGATTTGGATACAAATCAAAAACAGAGTTACACAGACTGTGTAATCCTGTTTTTGATATGTATCCAAAACACACCTAAATCACTTTTTTTTATAAAAATTTCAGTTCCAATAAATCACATAAATTATTTGGAAATGAAAAAGCAAAAAAAAAAAAAAAAAAAAAATTTGTACCGGGCTCCAAGCCGGTCGCCAACTCCCGGGCACCATAGAATTATCCTAATTAAATACTACTACTCCTATTTTCAAATCCTTCTCTTGATTATAATACTCCATCAGTTCCTTTTTATTTATCATTTTAAAAAAGTAAAAATTTATTCTTTTTTTATTTATCATTTATAAATTTCAAATAATATTAATTACTTAATTTTATATATTATCCCTGCATTAAATATTAACCTGTTTCTCTTTTATTTTTTTTCAAAAAATTTTAAAAAAGATTTTAGAACTAACGGGAAGGGAGTAAGAATTAAGAATCTTTTACCCATTGTTCTATACTTCCAAGTCAAACCTATGCATTTCCAAAATGCATAGACACAGAGCTCAAAGCATACTTTGCTAATTAACATTTTATTCATAATTAAAATGCTGCATGGCTGCATTTGCCCATCAGTCTGAATCAGTGTTTCAAATTTATTTATCTCAAGAATAATAATGCCAGGATTTAGTGGGTGCCTTTAAATATTTAGTGTCCCACTACCACATCACATCACTCTTGATTTGTAAATTAATTGTATATAAATATTTTATATTAGTTTAATAAAATTTTCTAATAAAAATTTATAGGTTTAAGCTCCACTGTAAAATAAATTATGCTTAATTTTAACTGTACGGTAAGTAAGCTAAAACAGTAGAAATGGGGACCGCATGTGAATTGAAAGAAGAAAAAGTTACGTGTTGAGATGAAGAGAAAGTGTAAGAGTAGTAGCAGTGTACTTACTCCGTAGACTGTAGGGCACTCACCCCCTTGTTTATCGTGCGCTTGCTTTATGCTCCTTTACGGATAGAGGGAGGGAGGAGGGACTACTAACTTTTTGTAAGCACAAGGGAGTGGAATTTCGATAACACAATTCAATAACAGTTGGAGTGGGGGAAGGACAGGACAGTGCACCTTCTTCACATTTAATATCAAAACAATATGTGTACAGAAATAGTGTCCAAACCCCCCATCATGTGATGATGTGACTTTATACTAATATATATATATACACACACACACACACCAGTACTATAAATCTTTGCAATTATAAAAACACGGTTAAATTTTAAAATAAATCTTAACATCGATTTACATCCTAAATTTTATTTTAAATTAAATACATCTTGAACTTCAAATTTTAATACATTTTACACCTTTCGTATTAAAATATATAGAATAAATTATTTTAATATAAAAGACACAGAGGATACAAATTATTTTGAAACTCATAATTTAAAATGTATTTAATTCGAAATAAAATTTAGAGTGCAAATCAATTTCAGAGTAGTTTAGAATGAAATTAGAGATTAGTATAAAAACACAAATCCATTGAAAATTGTTATATATATATATATATATATATACACACACACACACACACACACACATATATATATATATATATATATATATATATATAAGAAAAAGAAAAAAGAGGCAATGATTGTATTTTCAAAGAAAACCAAAACACCACAAAAATTATTTGCAAGTAATTAAACTTGACTTTATATTTATTCACGGAGTGATATGCTAAGAATATTATGGAAGAAAAATATAAAAGAAAGGAACGGATTTAATCTCTTCGACCATAACTAAATAGGAAGTAATCTCTTTAAAAAAAAATACCAACTATTTTGAAATGTGCAGGGAGTTTTTGTTTACAAAAAAGCCCACATGAAACAGTATGTCAAGAGACCCATCTACCATGATTCCAAATTTCCTCAATCTGTAGAAGCATAAACTGAATGTTCCTAGGCTATGCTATGTCAATCCAAGACATTTATATGGTAACTACCTGACAACCAATTTCACACAAACGAGTTGACACCAGTAGTAGTACTTTTCCTTCCGAGTCTTGGGTCATAAAACTACAACGATTTCACGCATTCCAAATACTGCTTTGCTAATAAGATATATGTCAACAGTGTAGATAACAAGTACGTATAACATGCCTAGCACCCATGGTTGCGAGCAAAACATTACCAAGAAACAAGATTTAACAAATATTTCAAAATTGGAAACAATATTGGTTTCCAGGCACCAAAATCCTTTACACCAGTACGGATACTTAATAATCTGCTTCAACATTGGCACAAACTGCTATAATTTTACTTCCTCCACCCCCATTGTAAGCGTCAGATTTTGATATTTATGGTGAAATTGACCTTTTTCAAAATTAAACATATTTATTTAGATTTTTAAAACCACGAACCTTGCTGTCAAAAGCAAATTCTATGTAGTTTATTTATTATGATTATATTCTCTTGGTCATTATTTTTAAAAAGTACGTGGGAATAAGGATCGGAGGAGCTCGGACTAACAGCTTCCACCATTTCAGAGCCAAGCCTCCTTTTCTGATAGAGGGGAGTGAAGTCATTTCCTCGTATGGCTCCTCTTATTCTACGATAATTCAAACTGCAGCTCCACGAGTCTGCTCAGAACCTTATCCCCTATCAAAAAAATCCCCAATTCTCCTTTAAAATTAGCCATCTTTTGGCATTTAGAAAAAGGGGATTATTTTTTTTTCGGATCAAGTGATTTTTTAAAAATGGTTAATTTACCACAAGTCGAATTTTGACAATTAAAATGGAATAAAGGGAGTATCTCTTAAGTTTTATCCTCAACATGTTTATCCTAATCTACCGTGTAAATTTCTTCCCCTTATCTAGTTTTTTTGTTGTTGCTATATTCTCTGGAAAAATGAAAGAGAGACTATCTACACCTTACCTAATCATCCCAGTCATTTCCCCATCCATCAGACTTAGATCTGGAAGTATGTCCATTAGTTGTTCTACTTGTGACATGATTTCCAGCAGGTGACTTTACCGCCTTCTCCTCATCCCAGTCATCATCCCAATCTTGATCCCAACCTTCTGCAGCTTCCACGTTCACAGATGAAACCAACTCGGACTGTCCCATTTCAAGTTCCTGGTATGGAACTCCGTCTAGATGTCGTCTTCTTTTCGACAATGTAAAGCAGGTCAATGTCCCTCCGATAATCAAAGCTGAAACAAGCAGTAGGTACATGCCATTGATGGGGGTTATGTAGGTGTCAAAAGAAGGAAGTTGATGAAAGTTGTCTTTTGGCACATCAGCTCCCATGTGAATTATACAAACCCCACTTTCAGCGACTAATACAATTGATGAACTTCCACTAACATTGTCTGAGATATTGATCTGACATGAAAAAGGGAACACAACCAATCAGGAAAAGAAACCTGAAACTGAAACCAAGTACTTCAAGACTCAATATACACTCCACATTCAGATCTCAAATTAGAAAGATAAGCTGAAGCAGTATACTATCCTTTCATCATTTACACATCAATCATTAATCTCAACTGACTAATAATTCGCAGTCCAACAAAAAGTAACACGCCCTCCAACCTTCTGGTTATATAATTATGAGGAAAAGAATGAAGACAATAAATTTACACCTTCTTGGCTTGGTGCCCTGGTATGTCCATCTCCTTGTAGGCAATATTCGAGGGGAGAATCGTAACATTGACTTTCAGAGAACTATCATCATCATTGAGGACAAGAAGAAATGATCCTTGGAGCCCTAAAAGGAAAGAGGAGTCATTTTAGTATTCTTGCTGTAGCACCACAAAGAAATGACAATGGTTAAAACCAACCGTACACAAATCTACCATGAACAAATAATTCAGTGAAATATTGGCATAGAAGTATCAACCATTCAATGACTTGTGCACTAAGATTAAACGCTGAGGGAAAGAAAACCATGTCAGAAAGTCATCCAAAGGCCCAAGAGAATGAGCTATAAACATACACAGGGTTCAAAGGTATCAATACAGCTGGAAGAAAACTAGTGTCCATGCTTCTTAACCCACTGATAAAAGCAAGGAACTAATTTAGACATTAATAATCTCCACAATACCACTAAGCGAGTTAACATACAACGGAATATTAGTTGTTGGACAAAAACGAAAATAAATTCTCGCTCTCACTCCTTCCTCTCATTTTTATTTGTGCCTGTATGCACGCGCTTGTGTGTGGAAACTGGAAACCCTCAATTTCCACTCACTCTTACAAAATTTTCTTAACCTCTGTATGTGTGTTCACCCCCCCTCCCCCCCCCCCCCCCAATACAGTGAATCAATTGGGAGAGGCATGTCCAACCCAACAATCCATCCAGACGAAGAAACAACCTGAACTAATATATATCAACACAGTAGAAAACTGAATTGCAAAGATTAAAGAGTGTTGAAATTTTTTTTGACTAATTCTCCATACCATAGTAAATAGCCAATTCCCATATGTATTCAGAACCTTCCTCAGTTGACTAGCTTTGCCTCAATATCCTCCTGTATCTCCTGAATTACCTGCTCAGCTGTAGTTAATTGGTTTTCAATAGCTATCCTATTCCTAGCTATCCATGTGTGAATTGTGATACAAAGAAGCTTAATAGCTGCCATACACAACCAATTCCCAAATGATCTCTGCTTCAGATGTTGCAGCATCCAGTCCTTGCTCCCACTTATTAGGCATTCCAATTATGTTGCACCTTCTTTTCACCTCTTGTCAAATCCTTGAACATTAAAAAGATAAATACTCCAATGATTCCTCAACATACTACATAAACAATGTACATTCTTAGCAATCATCTCATCTCAGTAACTTATCTCTAGTTATTGATAACGCACAAGCAACAACTCTGTGCACACAATATATTCTGGAGAATACTTTCTCTTATTGAATTCAAGAACTGATTGGTGGCTTTATAAGCCTTCAAGGGAATGGAAAAATGCAGATAACAACCACGTATAGCACTAACTAAAAACATGGAGATAGCTAAGGAAATATTCAAACCTAAATCACTACCCTAAACAATAGGGATTATTCAAAGTTCAAACAGAATTGACTAAGCAACAACCAAAACAAACTAACTTGATAGACAAGCTAGTTCTAGCAGGTCCAACACAGCCTCCCCTAAACTGAACGCTCCTTGCATTTCAGTTTAATTTTGGCATCACACACATTCCCAGTTTCTCACGAAGCTTCTCAAAGAACTCTAGCTTCAGTGGCTTTGTCATGCTATCAGCAACTTGAGCTTGAGAACTACAATGAACTAGCTTGACAGTTCCTTCTTTTGTGAGATCTTGCAGGAAATGGAACCGTACATCTATATGTTTGCTCCTCCCATGCAACACCGGATTCCTTGATAACTTTATGGCTGAGCTATTGTCACAATGTATAATTGTACCCTCTCTCTGAACATGGCCGAGTTTCTCCAAAATCCTACGCATCCATATAGCTTGACAAGCACAAGCTGCTGCAAAAATAAACTTGGCCTCTGTGGTTGATAAGGTGACAACTGGCTGCTTTTTGGAAGACCACGAAACTGCACCACTGCCAAGCATGAAGGCATATCCCGACGTGCTTCTACGATCATCCAAGTCTCCGGCATAATCACTGTCGGAGTATGTTTCAAGCTTCTCACTCCCATTCCTCTTGTACTTAACCCCAAAGTTCACAGTCCCTTTGATGTATCGAAACACCCTTTTTACCACCTGCATATGCTGCTCCGAAGGCCTACTCATAAACCTACTCACCAAACTAATCACATACATAAGATCGGGTCGAGTAGCTGCCAAATACATTAAGCATCCCACCACTTGTTTGTATAGGCATGCATCTGCTTTCTCACCTAGATCATCTTTGACCAACTTGACTCCAGGAACAATGGGATTTCTAACTGAGTTTCACTTTTCCATCTTGAACCTCTCCAAAATCTCCTATGCATACTTCCTTTGACACATAAATATCCCATCCCTGTTTTGAATCACTTCAACTCCAAGAAAGTAACGCATCTCTCCCAAATCAGTCATATCAAATTCAAGCTTCATAGATCTTTTAAAATCTTCGAACATACTATTGTCACTCCCAGTAAAAATTAAATCATCAACATACAAGCTTACGATAAGTACATTACCTCCTTCACCAGCCTTCACAAACAAAGTGTGCTCGTATGGGCATCTCTCAAACCCTGCTTTGATGAAGTAGGCTTCGATGCGACTGTACCACGCACGGGGAGCCTGCTTGAGGCCATACAAGGCCTTTTTCAGCTTGTATACCTTCTTCTCACCACCTTTCTCCACATACCCTTGGGGTTGATCCACATAAACTAACTCATCAAGTTCCCCATGCAGAAATGCACTCTTTACGTCAAGTTGATACACTTTTCATCCCTTTTGTGCAGCAAGAGCAAGCACCATTTGAATGGTGTCCCATCTTGCCATTGGAGCAAAGACTTCGGTGTAATATACTTCGTACTCTTGAGTATACCCCTTAGCAACGAGACGGGCCTTGCACTTGTCTATGTCACCATTCTTGTTCAACTTCGTCTTGAAAATCCATTTGACTCCGATTGTTTTGGCTCCATCGGGCAGATCACACAACTCCTAAATGCCATTCTTCTCAACTGACTGAATTTCTTGATCCATTGCTGCTCTCCACTTGGCTTCTCTGCAAGCTTCTTCGAAATTTGCCGGATCTGCTGCAAACATCACCATGTTGTGCAGTTCTTCCTCTTCTCCTTCTGATAAGCCCTCTCCGCTTACATAATCTCTCAAGTAGGGTGGAGCTCTTCTTGTTCTTCTTGCCTCTCGGCCTTCTTCTTCTGTTGGTTCACTTGAGGAAGAGTCACTTCCACTATTATTTTCGTTACTGCTTTCTTCTTCTTCTTCGACACCTTGATCTTCTTCATTTACTTCTTCATCCTCATTCCACTTCAACACATCTAATTTCACGGCCTTTGCATCTCTGCCCCAATTCCAGCTTTCGTCTTCTTCAAAGATCACATCCCTGCTAACAATGATACGCTTTCCCACTGGATCATACAGCCGGTATGCCTTAGATTCTTCACTCACCCCAAACAACACAAACTTGAGACTTTTATCATCAAGTTTCTCTCTCTTTACTTCAGGGATATGTGCGTGTGCAACACAACCAAAAACCCTTAAGTGGTGCACTGTCGGTTTCACTCCACTCCATGCCTCTTCGGGGGTAACATCTTTTACGGCCAATGTTGGACTTCGATTGAGGATGTGGACTGCCCAGTTGACTGCTTCTGGCCAGAAAACCTTAGGAATCTCTTTTCCAGTTAACATACTCCGAACCATGTTCATGATGGTCTGGTTCTTCTTTCCGCCATCCCATTTTGTTGTGGGGTGTATGTTGTGGTCAATTGCCTACGAATGCCATTAGTACTACAAAAATCTTTGAACTCTTGGGAATTATACTCACCACCCCTATCAGTAAGCATTGAATGTATGAACCAGTCTCTTTTTCAACTAGGGTTTTAAAACTCTTGAATGTAGCAAAGGCTTGTGACTTCTCGGCTAAGAAATAAACCTAACACTTTCGACTGAAATCATCTATGAAACTAATGATGTACCTTTTCATGTTGCTTGACGCTGGTGTAATAGGACCACATACGTCTGAATGAATGAGTTGGAGCTGATGAGATGCTCGCCACATGCTTCTCTTAGGTATAGATTCTCTGCGTTGTTTTCCGGTCACACAGTCTCGGCACAATTTGCTTGGTGTCTTGATTTCCGGCAACCCTTTTACCATCTTCTCAAACTGCAATGTTCTCAATCCCTTAAAGCCAAGATGTCCCTATCGCCAATGCCATAGCTGAGTAGTATCTTCTGTGGCAGTCTTAAAACATGCAGGAACTCTAGGCAACACATTTGCAATAAGCACAAACATTCTATTAGCACTCATAGTTGTTTGTATGATCAAAACTTTTCAAAGATGATAGACTCGGCATGTTCCATTCTGAATTAATATTGCCACTCCTCTTCTTGTAATTGTCCAATGCTGAGCAGGTTATTCTTCAACTCCAGAATGAAATACACATCGCTGATCACATGTGTAACTCCATTTATTTGTAGCCTGATGTTACCTTTCCCCATCACAGCCATCTTGGAGTTGTTGTCGAGCTTCACGTACAGCCTATACTCCTCATCTAGATCACTGAACCACTGTTTGTCTCCGCTCATATGGTTGCTACATCCGGAATCCAAGAACCAAACTTGCTCTCTTTTGGCATCATTCATCTCAACATGTGCCATCAGTAACAGTTCTTCGATCTTGTCTAGCTCTGCATAGTTTGCATTCTTTTCCCAATCAAGGCACTCATTTTGGAAGTGCCTAAATTTATGACACTTATAGCATTCCACCAGTGCTTTATTGAACGATCCTCTTCCTCTGCCTCTGAAACCTCCTCGACCTCTTGCACCATATCTGTTATCATCTATTTCCCAAGCTTTCTCATTGAATGTCACCTTCAATACTTGCTCTTCTCCTCCTATGTGATTTCGCATTCTATGCTCATGAACAAGAAGGCCTGCTCTGCAGTTCATCCATTGTCATAGTGTTGAGGTTATTGGATTCCTCAATGGCAGCCACAACATAATCAAATTTTCTTGTCATGACCTCAGTATTTTCTCCACAATCACCAGCTGCTCCATTCATTCCCCATGTGCCTTCATTTTGTTGGCAATGGCTAAGGTCCGAGAGAAGTAAGCATCTATTGTCTCTCCCTCTTTCATCCCAAGTACTTCGAACTCTCTCCTAAGAGCTTGCAGCTGAGCCTTTTTCACCTTCGTGGACCCTTGATACTTCTGTCTCATCGAGTCCCATATATCTTTGGTTGTGTCTCGATTGAGAATTGTCTCCATAATGCTTCTATCAATAGCCCGGAAGAGGTAGTTTTTCACCTTGAGATCTTTCAGCCTTGCCTCTTCAATACCCTTGCGTTGTGTTTCTATAAGTTGAGTTCCATCAGCTACAGTAGGGATTCCTTCCTCCACTAAACCCCAATACTCCTTTGATCGCAAGAGATTTTCCATCAACATAGACCAACGGTCATAGTGACCATCAAATCTAGGTATAGCAGGTTGAACGAAATTGTTGTTCTCTGCCGCCATTGGTTGGCTCTCTCAATAAACCTGAGTGTTTCTCTCACACTCTACCTCTCTGTTTTACTCCTGCTCAACCTAAAACTCCAAAAAAAAAAACCAGGCCCTTGTGAGAAGCTCTGATACCAGAATTGATAACTCACAAGCAACAACTTTGTGCACACAATATATTCTGGAGAATGCTTTCTCTTATTGAATTCAAGAACAGATTGGTGGCTTTATAAGCCTTACAAGGGAATGGAAAAATGTAGATAACAACCACGTATAGCACTAACTAAAAACGTGGAGATAGCTAAGGAAATATTCAAACCTAAATCACTACCCTAAACAATAGGAATTATTCAAACAGAATTGACTAAGCAACAACCAAAACAAACTAACTTGATAGACAAGCTAGTTTTAGCAGGTCCAACAGTTATTAGATCCTTCTTAAAGATCATCCAAGATACAAAAGCATGCTTAGGGATAATATCATTCTTAAACCAAACAATCTTAACCCAATCCACCACAGCAATCTTCGGTCTCATACATTCCCAAATACATTTGAATTTTAATAGAGAATTTTCCATCAGTAGCTAGCTAAAGCCCATATAACTGTGTCAGCATCCTCAGTAGGAGTTTCTTCACTTTCAGCTATCCTTCTAATTTGTTTTATTTCAACAGTAGCAGTAGGCAAACCAAACCCGATTATTATCAAGTATAACCCCATGACACTCTGACAAGGGCATTGGATATGTGTCCTACACCAACGCCCAAAATTGGATGCTCCAATCCTTAAGGTGTACAAGTGTAAGATAAAGCAAAACCTTGTATTAATGATGAAAAGGGATCCGTGCTTCTTCAAAGAAGAAAAAGGAGATATACTTGTTCCTCGTTATATCCCATTTAATATAAAACTTACTAATGTGTGTACCTTTGAGCATTCATAGTACGAGATTACCAAAAATATAGTGGCGTTAAAATACGCAAGATGTGCCCACATATCCATACTCTTAATTTAGGCATATTTAAGTTGAGCCTCTTTATCCTAAACTAGGTTCAAGAATGTCTGACAAGTGACACCTGGATACATAGGCACATCCGAGTCCATGTAACATAAAAGTCAGAAGAGAACAAGTTTCTCCAGAACTTCTGCTCAACGAAAGGTTAAGAACGATATTCTCTAGTACTGAGTGATACAATTACAAATCTGAGTGTAATAATAAATTTGAAATATATTGAGTTGTTAGTTTAATAGTAGTGACCTATAATGAAATAATGGTAACAAATTTGAAGATATTATGTTATTTTATGCTACAACCAATAAAAAACTGGAATCTTTTTGTGGAAAAAAAATCACAAATTAGACTATTTTATTGTGAAATAGAGGGAATAATAAAATTTATCAAATATAAATTTTAAAAGAAATACTTCATTCTAATCTATAAGATCAATTTTGACTTTTGAAAGTCAATTTTAGACATTTTCAATCTTAAATTGATGAAATTCATTAGAATTACAAAACAATAAATCTAATAATTAGGATTACTTTTTAGATAATTTATAATATTTATCACTGTATTGACTAAAATTAGATCAATTTATACTAATTTTGATTTTAAAAATATCTCAAATTGATTTCAAAAGGTCAATAATGATCTTATATTTTAGAAAGCAGGTGACATAAAATTCATTACAAATCATTTTTTAAAGTTACTAATCTTTTTTTCTATTTTTTAAGAGGGACACTTTACCTAAATACCCCTATACTAACAAAAAATTACAAAAATCAAGAGGGGGCACCTGCCCCCTGCCCTAGTGTGCGTCCGCCCCTGACATGGTGCAGCCTTTTGAAAAGGCGCATGTTTTGACACTAACTTAACTAGACTTAATTATATCTTTAAGAAAGTCATACTAATGTACTACGTTTAGGATAAACATATTTGAACTAAAATGACTTGAATAAACCTACCCCCTCCGACTCAAACACGACATGATACACGATGCGGCATTTTTTTTAAAAAAAAAAAACAAGCCCCGACGTTCAATTTTATGTATATACTTTTTATAATATAAATGTATTTTTTACAATAAATAAATTTAATATTGATAGAGCATGATAAAAACTTGAACAAAAATAATAAGAAACACAAACACATTGCATAATAAATATCTTAAAATTACATAATAGTGTCCAAACTTAAAAGATACTCCCTCCGTCCCAGGATAAAAGTCTGGTTGACTTTTTGCGCATATTAAGAAAGAGGATAAAATGACAAAATTGTCCATATTTAAATTCTCATTTAGTTACATAGTTTTTTGCACATGAGTAGTGATGCTCCATAAATATGCATAGGGAATAGAAATATGACAATTAATACTAAGGGTATTATGGACAAATTGTTGTAAAAAATAGATTATTTAAGATAAGTAGACATTTAACTTGGGACTACCTAAAATAGTAATAAAGACTTTTATCCTGGGACGGAGGGAGTATAAAATAACCCATAACTTTTATATTACAATTTAAGTACTGCAAATTTTATTTTATTTTTAAAACTTTTGACCCCAGGCGTGTACCCGACGAGTCCGAGGAGTGTCCAAGCTTAAAAAAAAAATGAGAGAGAATCTCGTGGACACATGTCAGGTTTCCGGGGCATGTCGAAGCGAATTTGTGTCCGACACGTGTCTTACACTAATTCGCGGTCCTCTGAGAAGTGTTCGTGCTTCCTAGCCTATCCCTATCGTATTTTGTATTCTCATTACCGCAATCCAGGTAACATTGCTTTAGTTTTTGCATAATTAAGAAACCTGGTAGGCCCAGGGTGAAGAGTGCTCACATGAGCAAAAATTGCGATACAACTCAATGTTGAATTTTGGTTACTGGACATGCTCCGCATAAAATAACAAAACTCACTTACAAAATTCACTAACCGAAGTGGCAACTTAACCTAACACTTAAGGAGCCCCATATGTTTCAATGTATTTATCTCCCTCTCCCCACCCCCACCCCCCTCAGATTGTTTTAATTAGGGAACTTGCCTAAATTAAGTTATTAGTCTGGGGAGTAACTACCCTAGTGAATTTTGGATTGCGCAACAGTTTGCTTATTAGAGGAAGTTGCTATATTACAAATGCTGATATACAGTAGAGTTGCTTAAGTTGCAGTTAACAAACATAAAACATAATGATAATTAAAATATAAATGATTTGAAAACAGAAACTAAATAATTGTTACCAAGACAGGCAGTGAGACTCTTATGTTGACATTTTTTAGACACCTTGTCGCATGTCTTACTAACAACTGGTTCCGTAGTATTTGTCTTGGGCGCATCCACATGAGAGTGATTACTAAAATCAACACCCGAAGCAGGGGCAGCTGCTGTAGGGCTTGGTGAAGGAGACATCTACAATAATTCATGACAAATGTAGCATTAAAAAAATTAACAGATGTATATTCATACCATTATGTTTGTAATTTAAGCTATTACATAATTGAGAGAAAAATTAAAAAGAATAATACCTGAATGACTAATTTGGGATTGGGAATGCGTCGTGATCCAGCAGATAGTTGACGGAATATATGAATGAGAGATGCAGCATCAGATTGCAGTGGAACAAGGGATATAAATAGAAGCAGTATCAATATTATTAGGCCACGATACATGATCGTGTATGTATGTAAATTTCTAATTTCAACCCCAAATAAAGTGTTTATAAAAGAAACCCTACCATGGTTTCAAGGAATGAACTGGGTCCTTCTGCAACGCATAGATCGAAGAAGAACCTCGTGTTATTTTGGGAGAGAAATATAACACAATACAAAAAAACAAAAAAAAAAAGATAGGAAAAAATCCAAAGAGAAATAAGTATAGATCAATTGCAGATGAAACAAAAGGCTATTGAAACAATGTTAATTGTTGACGGACGGACGGACGGACGGATCAATTGAAAAAGACAAAGAATAAGCTCCAAGGAGGATGCTGATAAAAGAAATTCAATTCATTAGTGTTTGAGATGAGAGACATATACATACATAGAGATTTGATTTGAGAGAGGCCGATGGAGGGCGGACTAATTGGCGTTTTGCCTTCCAGGTTCCATGAATTAATCCAAAGTCTTCACTCGGTGTTGTATAATTTTATAAATCAATTTGCTTACAACTTACAAGTCAATGGATTATACGTCCTCCCTCCTTTGAAAAATCAATTTGCTTACAACTTACAAAAAAAAAAAAAAAAAAAACTAAAGTGACTTTTACATTATTTGTAATTTAATTTCGATACATATTTATGGAGGTGTATATTATTTTTTAAAAAGATACATCTTTTTAGTAATCATGATTTATTATTAAATTTGTCATCACAATATCTTTTATAATATTATTATATTTTTCAGCACTAAAATTTTAAACTAAACTTCATGATTATGAAATATTAACTTTTTTAACAAAGATATAATATCAATATATTTTTTAAAATATATGTCTTTTTTGAAAAAAGAATGCAAGGAGTATAAAACGTTTATAATATTTAGTTTTATCTACCATGTGTTAGAAGTCAAATAGGAATAGAGATGGTAACGGTGCGGTTCTAAAATTTTTTCAATAATTTGAAATTGAACCAATCTTAAAAAATATTGAACCATAATCGCATCATATCGTCAACGGTTCAAAAAACATTTATACAAAAATCGCACCAATTAATTTATATTTTAAACCGTACTACACTGACTTGCACTCGTAAAAAAGTAATAATATTTTTGATTTTATTAAACTAGTTTAATATATTTACAACACTAGTTATAATGACATTCATTAAAATAGCTCTACTCACTACGCCGAGATAGATTTGTTCTATCCGCGTTCATCCATCACAGCGAGTTTGGATGGCGCGCCCCGAGAGAGAAGTAGTCGAAAGGTGCATGCGTTTGAACGTATGTCGGATCAAGGAAGGAGGCATTGGAAAGACTAGACCATACTAAAGTAAAGAGGCATTCGGGAAGCGACTAGTCGCTTCTGGCGAAGCTTCTAGAAGGCCGACCACTACATAGAGAGATCTATATACCAGTCATGAGCGATAGCGAAGCCTAGAGAGGCAGAAGCAGTAGCTTCTAGGACGAAGCCGAGCCGATATGATAGGCGGGCGAAGGGAGCGAGACCAAGCCGAGCCACTAGTGGAAAGTCATATGAGAATATATGTTCAACTAAAATTAAGATGACATTATTATAAGGACTTGCGAGAGATATATTTTAGGGTGTATATGTTATATACCTTAGGTGTTATTTGATAAAATTAAATAAAAAGTTATGATTATATAAAATGTTATGAATGAGATAAATGAAGTAGAAGCTCATAATACAAAATAAAATGGTATGTTTGATAAATGTCCGTCTAAAATATTCGAATACGTGTATTTACCTAATTTAACTTTCTGGACTATTATGAATAAATTTATTAAATCAACAATGTTATATACGAAAAATTAAATATAAATTTGTGAACAATCTTTAATAGAGTATATTACTAATAATATATTTTTAGGAATAAACACTATTTTTTTTGAATAACATCTATTAGTCCATAAAATCAAAATAAAAGACTACACCAACATTCACTAAATTGATTATTGACCAATTTGTTAAAAAAATATCAAAAAATAATTTATACATAACAAAATTGTTTAAAATAGTAAAAAAAAAAGGAATCTTAAATTTAATTTTTAATTCTTTGTAAAGGTAGATAAGCAAAAATATCATCAAGTACTACTTGTTACTGATTTAGCCATAATTTTCTGGATGAATCATTTAGACACATCCATATACATCTAGAGTTTAAAAATATAAAAATAAAATGGTTTGAATGACTTATTTGATAAAATTCAGACTCATTCATATGTAAAAAATAACCCTTAAGTTTTATAAAATGAGTTCATCTCAAGTTTTTTAGTAAAATTTAACCTTACGGATAGAAAGATCATATAAAAATATGAGTAAATGTAATTTTTTATTCAATTTGAGGTTGTGTAACACTATTATTATAATATTACAAAATAAGTATATTTTTTGATGACTACAATTAATTGAACTTTCATCACTATGAAATCGATAATAGACATACCAAATCAAATAAAAATTCATATTTTCAAATATTTTTGCATGTTCTTTAATTCCATAAAGTTTGATTTATCTAAAAAAAATCTAAAAATAAACACATCAATCCTATAGGATATATTAGTTAACTCCCCTCTAGGGTATATCTCTTTTTTTATTTATTATAATTTTAATAAATATTTACTATATAAAACAATTAAAAAATTAATTTTTTACGTTTGTTTAATAATAATGATCAAAACATGTCAATAAACAATTGATGATATTAAGATCAATCTTACAAAAAATTAAAATCATAAAAAATATTTTTATTGTTAAAAATTTCAAAGAATTTTTATCAATTAAAATTTTAATAAAAAATTCACATGTTCATCAAATAGTAAAATATATTA
Source organism: Aralia elata (assembly GCA_034770075.1). Lineage (NCBI taxonomy): Eukaryota > Viridiplantae > Streptophyta > Magnoliopsida > Apiales > Araliaceae > Aralia > Aralia elata. The sequence continues at coordinate 107,647,746 of CM068385.1, read as the reverse complement.
AATTATTTTCATTTTTAAAATAATTGTGATATTTAATATAATAAATTAATTGACTGATATAAATTTCAATTATATTATTTATAATTATTAATTATACTACATAGATTTAAAAATTTTTTTTTACATCAAAATCGCATCAACAAGGGCAACAGTTCAGCCGACTGAATACGATTTCAGGATTTAAATTGCCATCCTTAAACAGGAACAATTTAATTGCAACGCAGTATTAAGTCTTATATAGCTTTCCTGCTTATCTGCTGTTTGGATTGGTTCGTTAACTAGGGCTGGATGGATACTTGCCGTACAATAGCCTACCCTTCCTATTGGCTGAATAGCACTTATAACCCTCCAAGTTGCCACTCACTTTCAATGTCGTCCCTAAAGTACATTTTTCGTCAATTGGGCCCTTAAAGTGATATTTTTTGGCATTTCCGTTCATTTTACCCTATTTTACCCAAACCCTACCCATTTTTACCAAATTTTGACCCAATACGACCCATTTTGACCCGACCCAATTTCACTAATTATTTTTTTTTTAAAAAAAACTAAAATAATATTTTATTTTAAAATATTAAAAATAATTTATTTTAAAATCTTAAAAATTATTAGTATTTTAAATATTTTTAAAAATAATTCTTATTTTCAGGAAAAAATATAGATTCATAAAATATAGATTAAAAAAAATAAAACTTTATTTTTAAAAAAAGTAGATTTTTTTTTCATTTTATATGTAAAATACAAAAAACAGTAAAAGATAAATAAAAAAAATGATTCAATTTTTTTTAAAAAAAAGAAATTAAAAAGTTTTAAAAATTATTTTTTTTTCAGGAAAAAAAATTAGAAAATTTATCATTTTTTAAAAAAATTAGTAAAGTTTTATAAAATATAGATTCAAAAAAATTAAAATTTATTTTCAGAAAAAATAGAAATTTTTAATTTTTTTTACAAATAATAAAATATAGATTCAAAAAAAGTAAATAATTTTTTTTTATTTTCATAAAACAAAACTAGAAATATTTATTTTTTAAAAGATGTGTAAATTTTCATAAAAATAATTAAGAATTAAAAAAATTTAAACTTTAATTTTTTTGAATCTATATTTTATGAAATTTTACTCATTTTTTAAAAAAAATAAAAGTTTTTAATTTTTTTTCTTCTGAAAACAATAATTATTTTTAGAACATTTTAAAAATAATATTTCATTTTTAAATATAAAAATAATTATTATTCTAAAAGGTATTCTAAAAATAATATTTTATTTTATTTTAAAATATTAAAAATAAATATTTTGAATCTATATTTTATGAAAACTTTACTCATTTTATGAAAAAATAAAAGTTTTTAATATTTTTTCTTGAAAATAATAATAATTTTTAAAAATATTAAAAATAATAATTTTTAATATTTTAAAAATAAATATTATTTATAAAAGAATTTTTAATTAATAATTATTTTTAAAATAATTTTAAAACTTTTTAGTTTTTTTTAAAAAAAAAATAATTGATGAAATTGGGTTGGGTCAAACTGGGTCGGTTTCGGTCAAAATGGGTCGGGTGGGGTAAAATAGGATAAAAGGAACAGAAACGCCAAAAAATGCCACTTTAAGAGTCCAATTGACGAAAAATGTATTTTAAGGACGACATTAAAAGTGAGTGATAACTTGGAGGGAAAAGTGTCATTCAGCCCTTCCTATTCTACATGACGACGACTGACATCAGCCACCAGCAGCAGCAACGACAAACATTTCTTCCGACCGTCACCATTCCAGTCCAACGAGGTCGCCCCACTCATCTTCGTCCTCCATCTATATTGTAAGCTACCCTAATTCCCCTCCCAAAGTTTCGATGTGAAACCCCTCCTCCATCATTTCTCTCTCCAAAAATGGAGTGAGTGACTAGTCCAGCCAAGCCAATTGGGTCTACTCCCCTTATACGAATTTCTCTCTCCAAAAATGGAGATCTTGATGATTATATTAATACTAGAAGTCTGAAGACTAGAAATTGAATGGGCACTGAAGAAATGAGCTTGGTACCAACTACAACAGATTCCCAACACCGCCATGACAACGGCGGGCCCCTCAACCCTTCTCCTCATCAACTCCTTTTCCATCACGACGACTCCGCCACAGCCCTCCACCGCTTCCCACCCCTCCACCGTCACTCCGGTGATCCCGGTCCTAAAACGACCCGTGAGCTCACCGCCGGCTTTATGGACGATCACAATCGCTTCTTTCAACCACAGCCACCGCCCGACTTCCGCCGCCCCTTGTACGCCGCTTCCGTCCACACTCACCCTTGGAACGTCAACGGCCGTCCTACCGGTGGTGACGGATCTGACGGAGATGATGATGACGACGACGACGACGAAGATGATGAGGAAATTGATGATGGAGACGGTGAACTTAAGATTAATAACGACAGTAGCAATACTAGTGGAGACAGTAGTGATAAAATTGACAATAATGGAAAACCAATTCACATGTCTTCTTTCGGTAAGTAACTGAATTACAATTTTTACAGGGGAGCATTAATTTTTTAGGGTAACATTTTTGGGTGCTTATTTGGCGATCATTCTGGCTAATGATTAGGTTCAAGCAGGGAATTAATATTGAAGGAGGGTAATGTTGTGGCTCCAGGGGATGATGATAGGAATAATAATAATAGTAACAATAATAATGTTAGAGCAAGTTCGTGTGAAAATCGAGCTAGTCAGTTCCAGAATGCTGCCGTTACAATTGCTGATCCTGATGGGGATTTATATTATTCACATCAGTATTTGCAGGGACCGGAGGGGTCAAATGCTTTGGTACATAAAGATGTTTCCTTGGTTGAAAATGGTTGTGGTTTTAATGGAAGGAAGGATGTTTTATACACCAGTGAATCCGGGGAGTCTTTGAGAGGGATTCTTTCAGATCCTCTAACGTAAGTTTGAATAATTTCCTCTTTTAAATGCACCTGCCTAGAATTTGTATGCTCGAGTCGGAAAGACCGAATCTTTAATAAGAACTTAACAGATACATCTTATGCAGAGTAATAAACATCAGCTTTCTTGATAATGGATTGTGTCTAATTTGAATTTGGCCTGCGTTTTTCTGGTGTGTCTGTGTGTTTTTTGTTTGGGGGGGGGGGGGTGATGATCTAGATGGTGAGCACACGGAAATGGACGTTATGACAAAAAATGGAATGATTTAGTTTTACTACTTATCTATTTGGCACCACATTATATCAAATTATGTGTAATTGTAATTACCCATATTGATGCATATGAAGAGCAATCACTCTCACAAAAGAGTCCACAAAGAACATTACTAATGACTTCATCCAATTTGTCACATACATTATGAAGTTTGCATACTGAAGTGAATGCAAGAATCTCTACCCAATACATAGTATGGCTATACTTAGTCTTACAACTTACATAAAGGTTTGTGGCTTATCCTCTTTTTGTGTAATCTATAATGAAGTTTTTAGCTTTGGCACTTTGATAATGTGAGAGTCTGAAGTCTGAAAAGAGAACAATTGTTCTCTTAGTCAGGAAGACACTATATTAAGGTATTGAAAATAAGTAAAGATATCTTACAAACCCAAGATCCGTGTGGAACCACTTGAGCTGTTTGGTTATATAATTCTTTGCTATTATTTGTATCACTCATATGACTATTTCCATTCTCTAGCATAAAGGTTTTAGTAGTGCAACCTAACGAAAAAAGTTTTAGCAGTTATCCTCTTTTTGTATAATATATAATGAAGTTTTTAGCTTTGCCACTTTGATAAGGTATAGCCCTTTAATACTTTTTTTCTATTAAGTACGCCACAACTTTGTTTGTTCTTTATGATGGACTAGAAGTTCCTTACATAGCTTGATTGGTGGTTTGATACTCCCGGTACTGCTGCTTTTTGTAATTGAGTTGCTGATTCTGTTATTGCATGTCTTTGGTACTTCCACTCTGTGTTTATGTTATTTCTCTCGGTTATGCAGAGGATCACTTATGGATGATGCGATGATATTGCCTTGTGGGCATTCATTTGGTGGTGGTGGGATGCAGCATGTAATTAGAATGGTGAGCCTTGAGGAAACAATTTTCTAATTTTGATTTGTGCAATTATCTGTCCCTGAAAAGAGAAGCATATGTGTTGCGCCTGTTAGTTATGTATAATATCTAATGGTTATATAGAGATGATTGGCAATTCCCGGCAGATTGGTTGGTCAACTTGAGTTAGTTATGTTTCATCTTTGTTTGATGAGATCGGCCCATCTTAATCAAGCACCATGCTTGAGAAGTGCCTTGATCAGTTCTGTGACATAAATAATTGTTGTACCATGTAATTTGGGTTCATTATTATATTTGTTGTTTAGTACTAGCAAGTAAAAGCGATTAATTTTATGTATGTTGGATCATGTGAAGGTTAGTTTGCGATACATTTGCAGAGAGCTGTACAATTTATCTTGCCTTTGGAATACCACATATGGTTCTGTTATGGAATCCTTGGGGTCATATTTAGGAAGCATTTTTTTAGCTCAACCCGCATGTTTGGAAAACAGACAATTGGAGTTTGATACAAAGGATTTGAGATTCTTTAAACTAAATTTTAAATAACACTAATTTTCTTACATGTTTTCAGACGTTCATAATAATCATACGCATATTTATTTATGTAAATGATTATTTATTTCCTTGAAGGAACTTTTGATGCCTAGCTTTTCAGTTTGAGGTTTTTTTCTATTAAATGATTATAGTTTTCTGTCATTTGATCTTAATTAAAGTTTTCCGAATGATGTTTAATGCTATTGTTATACAATGTATTTTCAGAAAGCTTGTTATACTTGCTCACAACCTGTTTTAGAAGACTCCGTGGCTACAAATCTTTGTAAGTAGAAATAGTTAACCATTTCTGCAGTACCTATATTTGAACAATGTGCTTACAATCCTGTTGAAAATGTTCATGTCATAGAGTCAATATTAGTCAATTGCAATCAGGAAACTCCCTCTCTTTCTTTTCTTTTTCTTTTTTCTTTTTTGGCCTCCTTTTTTCACTGGTACCATACCGCTTTATTTATGATGACGCTGTTTCAGTCGTCATTACCTCTTCATTTTTGTTTCTTAAGACATTGACGCTCATAGGACAGATATGACAGCTGTTTAGTTGATTCAAAACTCTGGATGAGCTCCATTCCGTAATATGTCGTAAAGATTACTGCAAGTTCTAACAATAAAAATAGACAGATTTTAGTTGCAACTCACAAACAGATTTTATTCTAATCAGCAGTGTTAGTGGCGCCAAATGTTTTACCTCTTCTAAAGTTTAAGAATTTGTATTTATTATTTGTTCGTTTTTTTTTTTATAAAATATTTGTTTCTTTTTTTTACGCTTCCTTTTTATTTGCTTTAACTGTGCAGCTCTCCGAGCTGCTGTCCAGGCATTCCGTCGGGAAGAAGAGTTGCAGGTCTATCGTGCTTCCAAAAGGAGAAGAGAGAAATTTGAACAGGTTTGTTACTTTGTCTGTATGTCCCGAACTCTGCACCATCTCCACGTTTTGTAGAATCATAATTTAATGCAAATGAGTTTTGAGAAAAATTGATTCCAGCTTATCACAATGGAGAGGAGTTCTCTCTGTGTGTGTTTTTTTTGGGGGGGTTTGATATAGAAAAGAGCGGGGAAAAACCATTTAGCAGCTTCCCCTGTTTACTTTATTCATATATTTGTTGGCCGGAAGGTCCATATCTGACAACCTTGTCACCTGGTGACTGCCATTTCAATGTTCTTTTGTTGCATCAACATCATACTAGGCATCCTTTTTCTATGTTTCAAATAATTCCAGCTTCCAACTTTGTATATCTTTGATGTGAGTCTGTCCAGCTATATTTGGGTCACCCCTGCCTCCAAGAACCATCATCCCTGACAATATTTTATTTCTGCTTTCATGTAGGGTAAAAGTGGTTATGGTGATTTAGCACTCATGGATCATCCAAGGGGCAAAGGTGTTCAGTTTCCATTTGCGGTGACTGATAGGGTTATCATAAAGGTTTTCTTGCAAATCCCTAGCTATATTTACGAAGCTTGATTACCATTTGATGGAAATACTAATTTGGATTGTGGAAAATCAGGGTAATAAGAGGACACCGCAACGCTTTGTTGGACGTGAGGCTGTTGTAACGACTCAGTGCTTGAATGGATGGTTAGCATATTAATACTGTGATTCGATCTCTTTTCTATATATAAATGTTTTTTTTCTCTCTAATTAGTATCAGTATGTATGTTTGATTTTTTTTGTTTGTTTTGTTTTGTTATAAGTTATCAGCATCTACTTGATGCCATTATAATCTTCCAAAGCTGTTCCCTTTGGAGCGCCAGTATTATTTGCATTGGTTTATTTTTGCACAAAGATACTAGTGTTATTGGGCTATGACTTCATGTTCTTCATACTGCACGTGTAAACTACTTAAAAAATGGGTTTTCGGATATCCTGCTGAGGATGTTAAGACTTCTATGCCAAGGAGAAATGTCTCTGATTTAGATTGAATTACCTACTAACTCTTTCAGTTGTATTACATTAGAAAGAAACATGATAGATCATTGATCTTAGCTCGTTTGATATCTTTGGTGGCTTCTCAACTTCCGCATGACCAGTATCTTCAGGAACATTTTTGTTTTATTAATTTGTTTCTACTAATTCAAAACTCAATAACAGGTATGTGGTTAAGACATTAGACAATGCAGAGAGTGTGAAGTTGCAGTATCGCTCACTTGCCAAGGTTCCAGATAATGCAAATCCAATCACAAAGCCTGTATCAAGTAAAATGACACCAAACTGGCTTTAGAGTTGCAGGAAATGATATTGCCCCATTAGGGCAATTATTATATATTGGAAATATGCCACGGTTGTGAGCACTTAACTTAAATATACTGAGGTCTGTAGTTGTACTACTATTGTTGTATTCCTTACACTCAAATGTTAAATAGAATAGTACTGTAAATTGTAGAACTTCTGTTATGTAATAGGGAAACCATAAATTAGTAGATTGAGATTTGAGAGATGATCGGAGTCTTTTGTAACACTGTAATCATATTTGCCTATGAGCATTGCTTTACATGCCAATTTATGTACATGTCTAGTTGGCCAACGCTTTCAGCTTTACAAGTTGGGCTTACAAGCATTTTCCTTTGCCAATGGTATCTAAGCAGGCTTTGTATTTAACTGATGCTTATGAAGAAATATGGAAGTTATGTTGTGAAACAACATGGGTCAAATCTTGTTGGGTTATTTTAGCCTATTACAGGCTCACCTAAAAGATCATGAGTAAATGTATTATTGTTAGTAATTTAATTACTTGTATAAAAATTATTTTTTTTTTATATTTTTTAATGTGGGACTGAGGTGTTACAAACTCTCACACTTAAATTTTCGACGTCCTCATCAGAATCGATTACACACACGGTCCGTAGAGAACCGTAGATATTTGCCTCTCTAGTAGTCATTGTGGGATAAATTTTTGATGTCCTCCCACCTCAAATCAAATTAATCCAAATAAGGCCTTAAAATAATAGTCCAATAGTATCTAAGGCCTTAAAATAATAGTCAACTAAATTGGATAACTTGACCCGAGCTTTTGAGCGTACAACTCGGGTCAAATCCCAAGTCCGAATCGAAAATACTAACTCAATAATATTTCTTGAGTCATTTTAGTCCATCACAGATTCACCTAAAAGATCATGATTAAAAATATTATTATTACTAACTTAATTATTTATATAAAGACAAAAAAAATTTATATCTTTCGATGTGGGACTGAAATTAGATTGTGTTACAGTGGCTTGAAGTAACGGCAGCATCTCTCCCTCTATCTTATCTATTCTTGCAGTGTCCAAAGGATGATGTGAATAGTTAAGAGCTAAATCAATTTGAATTTAGCACCTGATTTGGCGGTACTTAGACTCACTCCTATAATTCTTTGTTTTTTTAATTTGGAAAAAGCCGAACTTTATAATAAAGGAAAAAGAAAATATCCATTTATTGAGAATTCTAATCAATTTCGAATGGAAAAAATTTCTGCTCTTAACCCAAGAAGTACTGAAAAGTAAAACTCAGAAAAGGAAACAAAAGCAACCCCATGAGGATTTCTCTAAGAAAGCAAAAGTAAATTCAGTAACATGGCTGCCTGATGCACACGGAGATTAACAACACACCCAAATCAGTATCTAAATTCCGTATAGTTAGAATAGAATAGAATGATAGGAGGTGGTTAATTATCAATCAAAAACAGGGCAAGTTTTCCACGTGACAGCCTGAACAAGCTAAGGGGGTATGCAACACATATTTGGTTTTCTACTTTTTAACTGTAATTTAATTTATAGTGAGGGAGGGAGGTTCAAGTTCGTTGAAAGCATATCAGAATTCAGAAATTACCTAGCGCTGACTTACTCCTTTTTTGGATCGGATCTCTGAAAATTGTTTACAAAGATAATGGCGCGGCGGTGTTAATAACATCCAGGAGTAGAGCTATATAATTCAGAATTTCCATATGTTATATATATATATATATCCTCATCTTATAATTTTATATTTTTCAACTATTTATAGCTTCTTCAAGCTACCTCAACCAGTAAACAATACAATGGTGCTAACAATCAATTACAACAAATGTTATATCTAAAGATTATTCCTTGTAGAGTTAATTTCTATACAGATAGCCATGACCGACCGATCACCGGCATAATCTTCCAACGGACCTTGTAGAGATGATAGTGCAACGATTAATTTTGGCAGAGGATTTTATTAATTTTTCAGCTGTTTGTTTGCAAATCAGCAACCTTTTCCTGGAAAGAGAAGGAGAAGCCTTAATTCGCTACCTCCCAAATTTCCTTGGCTTTTTTCTTGCCTGCCGAAGAGACTAGTGAGCAAAAAGATATTAAAACCCGTGGTTTCTTCAATCTATCATATAATATCAGCTTCAAAAAGTATATATATTTTGACCTAGCAGTGTTGCCTGAAACCTCGGGAAGAAAAATATTATACTGGGAGCTAGCAAATTATGGATGGTTGTTTACATATATATTAGGCAACGATTTACAATTGCATCCCTTGTTGAGGCACCAAATCTCACTTCCTCCCATGCTTATTACGTACGTTCCCTGACCCTCAAGGCTGCTGCTTTGACATGCATGCATGTTTGTGCACAAATTTGTTTTGTCTTCAGGACCGTACGTCAAAGAAAAACAGCATGCATATATGATCGATCGTGAAGAAGAAGAAGAAGAAGAAGAGAATTAAGTTGTGTACGTACTATAATGGCATGCAATTTATGGAAGAACTTTTAAGATTAGCCTTTGCTAGCTAGATTGGGAGACAAAGTCTGGACCAATGTTCACCTCCCTAGTTCTTCTTCACGTCTGTTTGATGACATTGTTTACTATTTTACGCAGTGAATATATATATATATATATATATATATATAATTCTTATGGGTCCGCATGTATTTGTATGTGATATTGATGATAAAGGTTAATTGCCTCGCCTTAGAGCTAGCTACGTACGAAAATTGCATCAACTCCAATGGCTACCGATCGAGCTAGGAGGCCATGATGAAAAAATATTTATTTGGTTGAAATATCATCAGAAGATCTTTTGCTAGTTTTGCGCGCCTGCAAAGCTAAGTTGTTTTGCTCGCCTATGGATCGATCATGTCCCTGGGATCGATGGCGGCCACTTCACCCCCCATCACGAAATTAAATCACTAGCCCAAGAAACCAAAATGAGAAATTAATTGAAATTTTATTAGGTTACTAAAAAATAAATAAAAATTAATAATTACAAAATTATGTATGTGTGCAGATAATGAAGATCTTTCAAAAGAAAGGAATATGCAAGAAAGAGAGTAATGATTAAATTAGTTTTAATCTAGAAATTGATTGCCATGTCTGTTATGTTTATTCATTGCTCGTGTTGTCCATCTATGCCGTTCAAGTGTTGAACCTAGTATTGTGCTTCTTCCGAAAACAATTGACATAATCAATTTTATTTTTTTGTTTCTAATTGTAATTGTTAATTTTGTGAATTGCATAATTGATCACGTAAATAACAAGGTTTCAATATTTATGAAGAGCAGGTAGTCTTTTGGCGGTGGCCACTGGCAGTGATTAGTAAGGTAAAAAAAAAAAAGGTTAAAGAGGGAGAAGTCGAAAGGAGAGAGAAATTAGGGTGAGCTGGAATTTATTTGAAATTATGTGGAAAATAGAAATAAAATTAATTCTTATGTGGTCTCATCTCAACCTTTGAATTAAAATAGGTAGTATAAATTTAAGGAATTCTAAAATTTGGAGTTCCCTATATAAAGGAACCGGATCCCTAGAATAGAATTTCGAATTTCAGTGTGATGTATCCTGCATACAAATAAACCTTATATTTCGGCAGTCTTTTAGCAATTTTTTTTTTTATTTTTTGTGTCTGATCTATTTTGAGTAGTACTGATCGTGTATTATGGAGATCCTTCGTAATTGTAATTGTTGTTACTTTGTGGGCCACGATTAATGGAAGTTGAATATTTCTCTATTCTAAAATGCATCAGAGGTATTTATATTTTTAGACTATAAAGTTATACGAAATTTTTAAACACTAGTATTATTTATTTTTTTAATTATTCATGTCACCACTACGTACTCCATAATGTTATTATAAAAAAATTTGAAAAATTAAAATGTTAAAAAAATTTATCTCTAATTTTGTAATAAAATAACATTTGTATTTGGAACGATAAAGTACAATAGTTAATTTATATTTTACAATAGTTAATTTAGTACTCTCTCCTTTTAAAATTAGAGATACATTTGTATCTGGAACGATAAAGTAACATGATATTTTAAATTTACTATCATTTTATTATTACTAGTCCAACTTGGCACATACCATGTGTGTACAAGTAAAAAACTGCAAAGTAATTAGTGGGAAGTTAATCTAGGCGTGATAGAGAAAGTAAGAAATAAATATTTTTAAAGGTGTGACACAAGTTATTTTTGGCCCTCTCCCTCTATAATATAGAAAATAGAAAATTATTATTAATAAGACTTGTATGCTACCAGCTCATTGAGTCGTTTTACATTAGAAAGAAACATGATAGATCATTGATTTTAGCTCGTCTGATATCTTTGCTGGCTTCTCAACTTGTACATGACCTGTATCTTTGGGAAGGTTTTTGTTTTATTAATTTGTTTCTACCAATTCAAAACTCAATAACAGGTATGTATGTGAAGTTGAGATTTGAGAGATGATCAGTCTTTTGTAATCATATTTGCCTGCCTATCAGCATTGCTTTACATGCCCATTTATGTACATGTCTAGTTGCCCAAAACTTTCTACTTTACAAGTTAGGCTTACAAGCATTTTCTTTACCAATAGTATCTACTATCTAATCAGCAGCCTTTCTATTTAATTGATGCTAAATGACGAAATATGGAAGTTATGTTGTTACATTGTGTTATAGTGGCTTGAAATAATGGCAGCATCTCTCTCTCTCTCTCTCTCTCTCTCTGTGTGTGTGTGTGGCAATGTCCAATGGATGGTGTGAATAGTTTAGGGCTAAATCAAACCAAATTTCGCATATGTATGGCAGAACTTAGAATCACCCCCATAATACTTTGTTTTTTGAATTTGGAAAAAGCCAAACTGTAACATAAAAGGAAAAAGAAAAAAAATACATTTATTGGGAATTCCCATCGGTTTTGAATGGAACAATTAGAGTAGTTAATTTCTGCTCTTAACCCAAGAACTACTGAAAAAAGTAAGACTCGGCAAGGGGGTAAGGTAAAAGAAGAAAATATCTCAACTTCTAATGTTAAATAAAAACAAAAGCAACTCCACAAGGATTTCTCTAACAAAGCTAAAGCAAATTCACTAGCATGCCTGATGTACATGGAGATTAACAACACTCAAATCAGGAACTAAAATCTGTATAATTAGAATAGATTGATACAAGGTTGTGAATTATCAAAAACAGGGCAAGTTTTCCATTGTCTGTAGAAAGTTGCATGTTGAATAAAAGGCAGCCGCAGCAGCCCTTACAGCTAGATCCCTTTCAGAGTCATTCACTTTCTTCTCTAGTCTGCAGTAATATGATTAAATAGTCAGACCAGCATGGCGACTATCATGAAAAATGCTGGATGTAACGGGGGAAGTGAAGTAGAAATCACATAAACAAGAAACCGGTATGGCATGCAACCGAACAACTTCTTCCCAAAGTTCAAAGTTTTTCATGCCAGTATTACTGGAGTACTCCATGTGACATAGACTGAACAAGGATATGCACCACTGATTTGGTTTTTCTACTTTTGACTGTAATTTATACCGAGGTTCAAGTTCATTGAAAGCATATTAGAATTCAGAAATTACGTAGTGCTCACTTACTCCTTTTTGGATATATGCTTGATGAATAGAGATTACTCAAAATCTCTGAAATACACAAATAGATTCTAGAATGATACATTTTGTGAAATACTCTCAGTCTTCAATAGGAGTTCAGAAAATATTAAAGACATCATTGAGACAGAAAAAAAGGCTGGTTGCATGCATTATGAATACTTCAATTTTTTTTTTTAATTATTTTTTTTGGTATGCAACAATAAAAATAATTCATTTGAGCTAATCAATGTGTAGACTCTGGAAAACAAAACCTACTACACTGCATTATTAGATTAATAATTGTTTACAAAGATAAGGGCAATGTTACTTTTTACATTTTCCTTGCAGCTATTAAGGCTGTAAAACAATAAATTTTTTTCCTTGGAAGAATATTAAAATGTACCTGCAGTCATTTTCTGATGTACCCAGTTGCTGCATACCAGGTGCTCCAGTACATTGGAAAAGACCACGGTCACAGTGCAACTGCATCTCCTCTACTTGGTTTAACCAAGTTTCCTGAAAATTATAATCCAAACAGAAGAACAGTTTAGGTACCCTTCCTTGATAAGAAGCCAATTATAAGTGAACATAAGACGAAAAATTAATTGCATGAAAGGATAAAGAAAAAGAACTCGACTGGAAAAATCTTTTTTTTCAATAGGGTTTGGACCACAGGGAACCGTAATGAAGAATAAGAAGGGCGGGAAACCATGTCTAGTAACTGGCAACAAAATGAATATGTACGTCCCCGTGATGTATATTCAAGGCAAGGATTTTAGTTATTACAGGGGAAAACAAATCAAATAAAACCACCTTCTTTATTTCTATTTGAGAACTAAGCGCAAGATCAGAAGAAAGAGTTACACAGCAAATGAGATTTATAATAGTGCATCAAGTAGACTAAAATCAGCAGAGAACCACAATCAAGTACAGAAAACCAGTGTCCCAATAAATAATATTTCATTCAACATGTCTTTTCATTTAGATTTACAATCCTGGCTAGTGCATCATCATATTTAAATGACAACCATATCATACCAAAAGTCTATGCAATATTGCTTGAATGAACTGGTCTGTATGCTTCAGGACACTACCAAATAAAAGCAAGTGATTGTGTTGACCTAATTGCACTGGTCATAATATGGATCTAAAATTTTTCAATATGAAACACCCAAATTACAGGTTTTTATTTATCAATGTAAGATAGACTTTTTTATTTATCAAAACATAACTGAACATTTTTCTTAAAATTTGCACAAGGAGACTGAAAATTCTTCTAAATGACTCACCAGTTGTTTCTCTTCTTCAGAAAGTGCTTTTTCCATCTGATTAAACAATGCACTCCATCTGGCTTTGTGTACGTCTGCTGTTGCATTACCCGAAGAACCAGTTGCAGAAACTTTATTAACATAAGGATTATTCCCCAGATTATAAGAGAATTCTCTACACATTAAGAAAGGCAACTCCGTTTGAATTACTGCTCGGACTCTTTTCTTACTACGTTGTAGTGCTGCAAGAACAAAACAGTTGCATTACCAGGCTGACATGAGGCTTCTACCCTCAACAATCTGCAATAATGTTTACAAGTGGAGCATACCTGCAAGGCGTCCCTTGATGTCTAGATGAAGAAGTTCCAACCATTGGGAAGCTACATTAGCAGCTGTAAATGCAAGGGTAATTTTAATCAGCTTATGACATAACCTTGCTTCATGAAATGGCAAAAAGATTTGTCTTCGACTATTATAATAGGTATATGTCTCTGTCAATTGTTAGTAAATACATGGTAACCTAGCCATTGTTGCAAAGACTATCCTCCATGTTTGGGAGTATCGGGACTGCATAAAAAAGGCCCTAATACACCTGTTGAACCCAACTTGACCAATAAGGCTCAATCTCGTATATTAAGCCTTCAAGTTCATACTCAAACACCAATGTGAGACTATGTCAATTCATGGGTTACCTTAATACTCCATCTACCAAATCAAAATTTTTATTTAGCTAGATCTTTAAATTGCAAAAAGCTTGTCTACATACCTTTTTAACTGCATTCGAATTCATTCAACTGACACAGCAAGTAATAAAAATCTACAAAAGTTGCCAAAAATATTATATAAAAGTTAGAAAACAGACCTTTAACAGAAAGAGAAGAAACACTGGCTATGTTTGCTGATTCCTCATTAGACAAAGAGCTCATATTCTCTGATGCCATAGTTGCTGACGATGAAAGTTTTAGAGCAATTATATTCTCCTCATTCTGTAGATTGGAGTAGAAGAGAAGGTTAGTTTTATCTAAAACTCTTTTCTCGACCATGCTTGAGTCATTCTCTCTGTCTATATGCCCTGAACTCATGGGACAGTTACTCGGCTGTCTGCTTCTTGATAAAGTATTTAGCAAACCATCTTCATGGCAAAGATTGTATCTATTCAATCCTGACCGGTTCAAGTTTTCCTGGACCTTCATGTCACTTGATTCTATTCTTTCATTCTTCATTTCTATTTCCTCATGTTTGGTTTCAGCATGGCGACTTTCACGTCTTTCAGACCTCACTAGGGCCTCTATTATAGAATGAACCTGTTTACTATTTCTCACATGATTTATGATCCCAGGGTTCAATCCGTTGAGCAGTCCACTAGGAGCAGCAATCTTTGCAAACCTGTCAACCTGTTCTCTCCTAGCAATCTCCATCTTTTTCTTGAGCCCATCAGCTTTACTTTTCCTCCCACGTGGCTTTGGTATTGGTACACCTCCATGAGAATTAGACATGAAACCATTTTGCTTCATCTCTTTCCAAACTTTCATTGCATCTTTCTCCTCCAATGGGCCGCAAGTACTCCCACACTCTGAAGCATCTCTCAGTTTCAATTGCTCAAAAATTTTTCTAGGATAAAATTGATCATGGTTGATAGAACTTGAAACCTCTTCTGCATTAAGATCCAAGCCAAACCCTCTTGACTTTTCAATATTACCTTCAGAATATGAGGCCAGATTGTTGGTGTCCTCAACACATGCTACAGTATTATCACTGGCCAAATTGCTGGCCATGTCAACTTTTGCATTGAGATCAAGTTCTATTAAGGCAGGGCCAACAACTACATATGATGCATCCTTTCTCATTTTTCCTGATTGAGAAGCATCTGAATTCATGGTTACAGTTTCCTTGGTAACCTGAGACATATCTTGATTGTTTTTCCGAGATTTTGGATAAGGGGCATCAATCCCTGTTTCATGAATTTAATAGAAAAATGGTATCGAGTTCAAAGCTCCAACATAAAACCATAAGATAAACTAAAGGTACATATGTAATACTCCCTCCTCGCTAAGAATAAATTTTAATTGTGAATTACCAAAAAAAAGTTACTCTACTTTTCCAGACGGAGGGAGTATATCGCAAACATAAACCTATACCATGAAGCTTTTATGTTTGGAAAATGATATAACTTGTGATTTAATATGTTGACTTTTTGTTTATGAGTTACATGGATGATTATAGTTTGACTATGTATTTGACATAGTTGGTCAACCTTACAATCCTACTCAATCCCATGCATCGCAATTGTAAGTCGGCAGAAAACTTTCGCAATACATCCAAGAACTTTTTATGTTTTTGACAGTCTCAATTCTTCCCAAAATGAATGGACGTCAATTGAATGCCTCATTTCATCACATTATCAGTAAATTAGCTTCAGTTTCACTTAGTAAGAATCCATAAAAAATATTAATTCATTTATTTAAAATCAGTATCGACCCGAATTAGATATGTCATAGCCAGAACAATTAGCGCCAAAATGAAACAAAGAACTTGAGAAAGAGAATTACCTTTGGAGCAAAACACAGTTTCAAGATCCCTAATTTTCACTCTCTTATGCCCAAGTTCCGATCTTTCTCCAACCTCCACACTACCTCTCTTCTGTCCCGCCATTGACTAGCAAATCAAACCAAGAAAGCATTAAATTATATGATAAAAGAAATAAAATTTGCTCAATCTCACACGATACATGAAAATTCTAAAGCCGAACCTTCGATTCAGATCTGGGTATAACAAATGAATTGTCTGAAATTCTTCGTGGACCACAGTTATCTCCCATTTTTACCCAGATGTGAAAATTCAAGAAAGTTGGATCTTTTTCTTCCCTGCCCCTTTTGAACGTATAGATTCAAGACGGAATACTCAAACTCGGAGATTAGGGTTTTGGTCTTTTTAAAAGAGAGGGAAAAAGAGAGCGGATGTGGTATCCATAGATACGCATAAATTTTGAGTTTTGGCGATTTTTGATTTGAAATGAAAGAATAGCGCGCTGACAAGCTTTTTTCTGGTAATTTTGGCAGCAGCACGTGCAGACGTGTTTTTTCATTATTATTAATAATAATAACTGTGTTATCATTATAATCCTACGGGACATGACTGCGGTTTCCATTTATGTACTTATATTAGTCAATTCTTTAAAATGGTGAGATATTCAAAAATTAATAATTTATTTAAATTTACAAAAAAAAAACATTTTTGACAAGTAATTTTGATATTTTTACTTTGTCCCTCTCTTATTAGTAAATACTGTGTAATCCACCGTACTTTCTTGTGACAATAAAGCTTCATTTGTTTCAAATAAAATGTTTTTTGAAAAATATTTTACTGATTTTTTAATATTTGACATGTCAAGAGAATCAGTGACATGCCAAGAAAAATATGATCAATCGTAAATTAATTTTTGGTTAACGAATTTTTTTTCATTTATCTTAGAAAAATAACTTTATCATATACTTTACTTTTTATTCTCTTTATGTTTGTAATCGCTCTTTAGTAAATTTATTCATATTTCTCTCAATTAATTCAATTATTTTCTTCATATATATCTCTTATTCATCTTTATGCTCTCAAATTTGGTAAAATGTATCTCCTCTTGTTTTGTCATTTTTTTCTCTCTTTAGAAGAAATTATAAATATAGTGATATTTATTTATTAAAATGCAACGTACATTGAAAAAAAAAATTAAGACAAAGTACACTACAAAAATTTATTTAATTAATTTAAGTAAAGAATATGATGATCTTTTTCATCTCATTTTCAATTTAGTAACCAAACAAAGGAAAACAAACCATTTTCATTGAAAAACAATTTCATCATAAAACATTTTTCGAAAAATCACTTTCTGACAAAAAATTTCCGTAAAACAAACAAAGCCTAAATGACATGGGAATATGAAAAAACACTTGTAGAATCAGTGTTCTTGCAAAAGAAATGTATAATTAGTAAATTTTTTAGATATTTTATAATTTTATTATCTAAAACTAATTAAATTTATAACAATTTTTTGAATTTGAAAGTAACTATTAATTTTAAAATGTCAAGATTGATCTTTCTTTCTTAAAAAGGAGAAAGATTTGGTCACTATCCAAGATGACAAAAAAAAAAATACAAGAAGAGTTTTATTTTGTAAAATTTTATTAATTTTTAAATTTATCAAATATTTAATTTATCAGTGAAAATATGATAATAAAACTGTTGATGATTAACATGCGACATTGTTTCATTTTATATTATCATTAAAAAATTAAAAATTATTTTTTTTACAATAAAAAAAATAATAAATGAAACTCTTTTTGTGACAAAAAATAAATATAATTTTAAATTACGTTATTTATGTTTGATCACATAATAAACATAATCTTAAAAGTATTAGATCACATCTTGAGACCCAATTGGTATTCCTATTTTAAAACCTAAAATTCAAGATTCCGAATATTAATTGATAAAACGGTAAAAAGATAAATCTATACTATTATTCAATAAAGTTCCCAAAATTAAGTAACAATTATTTTTGTTTTGTTTGTATTGAGGTGTGCTTCTTTTTACTTTGGGTTAACCGCCAAGTCTCCTCAGAGTTTTACAAAATTTTAGTTTTAGTCCTAAAGTATCAATTTTTTCAATTGTATCCTTGATATTTAAATTTTTTTACAAGATTGTTTCTTTACATTCTTTCAACACTGGTGAAATTGGGTCTGGACATTTAATGCAAATATACAATATGCAGAGAGTAAAAATTGTGGGACTTTTGCTCAGAGCTTCAACCCATCAGATCTATAGAATTTACGTGATGACACAAACATAAAATAGCAAGGTTGCAATTAGTAGTCTTCTTCTTCTTCCTTTTTGGTATAAAGAAAATATAAAAATAAAGAACATACTAAAATACAAAGTTAACTTCGTCTAGTCAAGGCCACTCATCCGATGTCTGCTGGCGGGTTCTAAAATAAATCTGTGCGTATTTCATCCCTCTTCCCTCATCACACCTTTCACTATAATCTCTCTGTATGCTAGTTAATTAGAAAAATCTTGCTACTCGGATTTCGGTATTACAACAATGGTTTGCGTGGAAGTCGTCTAGAGATTTCTTTATGTTTTTGGATTTAGTGATTTTGTGGGTTGGATAACTAATTTAGTTTAGTTGTTTTAGTTTGATTGTTTAGTCGTCTGGTTGTGTTTCATTAAGCAGTAAATGTTAATTTGTTAGTTATATTTATATCGATTGTATATACTCCTTTCATTCCTTTATATCAGTCGTTTTAGAATTGAGTAAATATATTAAGAAACTTAATTATTGTTAATTAAATATGCTACTAATTGTCTAAAACACCCTTTCGTTTGTCTATTCATCTACTTTCTCTCTTCTCATCTTTAACCGAGATGTAATTATCTCATAAACTCAATTCCTCATGTAACTAATTTTTCTCACCTACTCTCTCTATTTACGTCATCTCACTCCTCTTCTTTTTTATTTTTTTATTACTTGTTGTCTAAAATTTTTGTTAACTCTCTTTTTTGTTTTCCACCATTTTTCCTTATAATTAAAAAGTTGTTCCATAGAGTATTTAGATTACGCATGTTCTTATAAAACAAAACAAACTAAACTATATTAACCATAGATGTAGTTAATTAAAAAAATAAATTTAAATATTTTGTAATTAAAAATACACAAAATTACTTCTACTTTAAAATATGATTATATTAAAAAGAGTGATTGCAAGAGAGAGAGTTAGATAGGAAAGAGACAGGAGAAAAAGAAAAGGAAGATAATGAGTCAATACGGAAAGAGATAGACGAAAAAGAAGAGAGAGAGAGAGAATAGTATATGAATTACACCTGTATACATAAAAAAAGAGAAAAGAGTATTCAAAATTGTATATAATTTATTTTAAGGGTAATTTGAAAAAAATTATAACCCATTCTTCTAAAAAATTTAGAACGTCAACAAAAGAATTACCGTACTAAGAAATGGAGAGAGTATTTTGCAACTGTTGTTGTATGTATTATGTTATGAAATTTCTGGGTTTATCCAAAAAAAAAAAAATTGAAGCTAATTTTTCAGCAATTCCTAGGTACATTTATTACTTATGCTACCAAACACAACATGATATTATATATAATATCCAAGATGGCAAATTTGACCAGATAGCAAATTAACATTTGCAATCACAAGGGAACATTTCAACATAACCAACAAACCAATCTATAACTTTTCAGACCTTAAACATATCTGTAAAAGAATTACTGCTTAACATTGAATAGCAACCATTCTACTGAAAAATAAAACATGATCAACTGAAGTAAAATATAAGGAAACAACTCAAAAATCAAGCAAGAAATAAGAATAAATTCACAACTTTGGGAGTATATGATTTGAGGGTCAAGTTTTTACATAGAGATAAATCTAATTGATCATATTAAAACAACATTGGTTTTGGCTTTTCACTATGTCAGCCAAATCAATCAAATTCACCGCAACAACCAACTATTTTTGATCTGAGAAAAAGCAGATTCTCTAAAACTATTAACCTTGACCAAGCTAAAATGAGTCCCGAAAAACCCCAACCCAGAATTCACCCTACAAGTCTTCAATAAATAACAAGAGGGCCTACATTCTCTATCCACCCCTTTCCCCTGAATCAATACTCCCCAAGCCTTGGTCTCTCTTTCTTCTTCTTCTTCTTGAATTTCCAAATCCAAATCTTTATTATCCTCAAGTTCTTCAACGAGTATGATCCCGTCTGGGGATTTTCTCTCCCCTTCCCTCCACTCTTTTTTCATAGTAGGCCAATTCTCTGCAACACCCTCCTCTGTTTTCAACTCCATTAATCCACCACTATTCTGGCTGTAAACATGAACCAATAAAGGCGCTTTTTTCAAGTTCTTGACGATCTCAACTACTGAATCTCTCACCCACCCATCAAGATTATCCGAAAAGATGGGCTCTTTTTCTTGAGAATTTTCTCCACCGTTACCAGACTCCAAGTCTTTAAACAAAGGGGAATACGAAGGAAAATCGGATAAAGCAATGGACGCAGAGACTCGATGAGAAGATGGGATTCTGATTCCGGAATTGGGAATCGATAAAAAACGATTTGTTGGATAAATATGATTTGATCGAACAGGAGGAGGATCAAGAACGAAACCAGACGGGTTTTTTACAACACAACGGATCCCCATTGATGCCATCTGGCGGATGAAATTAATTACTTTATTTCCACGAAAATGTTATCTCTTTCTGGTGGTAGTAGGAGGGAGAGAGAGATAGAGATACAGGTCCTGCGATTGGTCGGATAGAATATATATATGGGATGGGAGTGATTTGTGTGTTGGATGGAAACTAACTTAACACGTGCACGAATGCATCTTCCACGAACCATTTCGTGACCTTCGCGTGATTGGGTCAAATAGATTCCTCACAAACTGCCACGTCGGAATTTATGCATTTTTAATTGGAGGAATTAATTGATATATTGTTTATTGTAGTAGGGGTCGATTTTCACTATAGTTACCGAATTTTTTTATTACGAATATATTATTATACTCAAAAAAGATTACAAAATAGTAATGACTTAATATTCCGTCCAAAAAAGTGAACGGAAAGTGCTGACTAGACTAATGGTTAACATGTATTATTATTGTGGCAGATAACGTGAATAGAGTTAATTGATATTTTGGGCATTGTACTATGGGTCGAATTTTATTTTGATTACCGAAACTTTTTTTTGTTACATTGTCGTTATTAATGTATCGAAAATATTATAAATTAGTGATTTTATTACAAAATATTACAAAAATTTGTTTAATAAAAATTATTTCACTGTCGTTTCAAAACATAAAATTTCATAATCAACATTTATAATCTCATAATTTTACTAACTATAATTATGAACCTCACGTACAGTTTTGCATAAATAATTCGGAACACAATTAAAATTCCGCCCGAGGAGTACATCCGGTCCACCATGGAGGGCTAGACTCGGTTGATCATCATATTGACTCATGAGCGCCAACCATTTTGGAATGCTTGAAAATGGCACACCAAATAGATGCCAAAACCTAATGGAATCAATTTAATTTCCTATATACTTGCAAAATTATCCACTAGACAATATTGCAGCCTTCATTACAATTTCCTAAACAGGCCAATTTCCTGAATTCCAACCATCCTCTCAAAATAACACCCAAATTGCAGATCCAAGAGGGCAAAATGCGACCAAGCCTCCTTTGGTACAGTGGTTAAGCTCACTTATTGAGCACGAAGAGGTTTTGGGTTTCATCCCTGCCAAAGGCAGGAATGTTAAATTTCGGCAAAACTAGCAAAAATAAAAAAAAAAAAAGGGCAAAATGCATACTAAAATGCAGCTGGCCTAAATTCTTGTCTTAACAAAGAAACCAAACAAAGTTTTTTTCTGGAAAAAAAAAATAGCCAAAAAGATAGACGGCTGTAAATGTTCAAAATAAGAGACACAGAAACTAATGCTAACATTTGAATAAAATAAATGTAGAGAAATAGGTCTCATTTATCCATACCAAATGATCAAAAAATTACATCATTGGGTCTAACATTTATGATCAGCATCTTTTTATTACTAACAAAAGAGAAGGGATCAAAACTTTACGACAAAAAATAAGAAGATATATCTACACCAAAGAATTAAAAAAATACACTACGATTAACCAAAACGGAAAAGAAGAAAGATGGCATGATGTCACAAAGATGAAAGTAAACAAATGGGTTTTAAGGGATCTCCAAAAGGGTATTAGAAGATCCCATAATATTTGATGACCTAGAGTAATGTATGGTTTCCCTGCGATGGCATTGGGCTTTGTGGTGGATAGCTGAAGGGATCTCCAAAAGGGTTTGAAGATCCCATATAAGGCATTTGTTGTTGAGGAGGATATTGGTGTGGATTTTGATGAGGTACCATCATCATATTTTGTTGTTGTTGCTGCTGCTGCAGCAGCATCATTTGCTGTTGTTGCATCATGGCCATCTGTACATTGGTTGGTGGTGCTATACTTTTTGACATCGCAAATGGATCCACCTGCTCAAACGGATTTTGTTCGGGCATTCCATATCCGTATGTGTTGTACCCTGCATGATGCAACTGTATTTGTCTCCTGGAAGCATCATCCTCGTACAAGCTATCAAGTAATAGCTTGTCAAATCCACCAGCCTTACATGATAAACCAAACTACATCAGTAATCAACTAGAGAAATGTAGAGACTTTTTGAAACAGCATACTTGTATGAAACATCATATCATGACAGAAAAAGAAAATGATCTCTCTCTCTCTATATATATATAATATAATGGTGCAATCAACTAATATAAAAGACGATGCCAATTACAAAACATCTCAAACACTAGACAATATTTAGAAAAAACTGTGTTTGATTACCGGTCCTGATTGAATTAAAAGACGCTCTCACATTGACAAAGACGAACTTGAAGACCAATACATGATCAACACAGAAATCGACCAATATCACAACCAACTAACCTAAGAAGTTATAAAATGACTGGTCAATGAGAAGCTCACTCTCATTTATAAGTATAAGACTATTATCCAAGAAAACAGAGTGAAACAGTTAGTGAGAAACAAACCATATTAGTGTTTTGCAGTGTGTTGCTAATGCTGTTGCTTGGTGTCGTAACTAGTGCTAGCTCCCAACCTGATGTTTTTCCAATTTCACTCAACCCATTGTTCATTGATTGAGGATCATTACCTGCATGGCATCTATGTATCAGAGTGATTTTGTGCAACTCAATTTGATATTTTAAGGAGGAGCACTGCAATTTTAAAGAGAATACTTATTTGATCTTAAAATATGTCTAATATGCATAAGAATCATTACATGTACAAGAAGTAATAATGTTCATGTCCGCCTAGAAGGTCTTTGGCACAAGTTTTCCCACTTAAATAATCATATTCATAGGCAATTCCCCATAGTTCGACGTACTCCCACCATCCTGAATAAATATTACCATCTACTTTGTAAATCACAAAAGAAATGGTACATATTTTTTATGACAGGGAGAGTATATTACAAGGGAATAAATACCTTACGATTATCACTCAAATACGGATTGTGGCTTCAAAGATCTCCAATCTCTTTATACATTATGCCTAAACTATTTCAAATGAATAAAACAATTTGAAGGGTAATCTTATTGTCAAGTTACCAAGCAAAACATGAAAGGTTCCAAATTAGTTCTTTAACCATTACCAGGTTGAAATATGGCAAGAGCCAATGCATTGCTCTCATCTAATTCTGCAGCTCTCGGATTTACTTCATTCAAACCCTGCACAGGAAGATGAGTAAGAATGACATACTTAATAATTTGCTAAGCCAGCCTAAATGAGAAACATAATAAAAGCTTCAAACTACCAGCAGGTCTCCTGTTTCTTCAGCCGCTATCAATGGTGGCACTTCATCCTCTTTCTTAGGTTCAGGTTCCTCTTCTGTCTTTAACAGTTCTTGTTCATTGTCAACTTCTTCAACTTGCTTTTCACTTTCATCAGGATCAGGCTCTTCAGGTTTTTGGGGTTCTTGCACTTTGTCCTGATACTCCTATTGTCAAAGTAACAGATACAATACAAATAGAAATATTATAAGCTATGCAAGTTGCTACACGAGCAGAGAATCAAAATGATACTCATTATAACTCTGAGGCAACCTAGATGCCAACTAGAATAAGATGGACCAGTTGTTTGATGACCAAGTCTCATACCCCAATTCAGAAACTCTAATCCCCCCAAAACAAGAAACTCATTTTTCTTATGTTTTTAAGTATCTCATGTCTATTAAAAATCCAGACACTGTCAACATAAATGTATGTATAATGCTGTATTCAGTTGGCTGGTTCAATATATTGACATTAGCACGTCACCTCACTACAGACCTTTTCCCACCACCCACAATATCAAAAGGAAAGCATAAAGAAATGTTACAGAAATGGAAACAAAAGGACGACTTTTTTAAGGAGAAAGATGAGTAATCTTTCTTAAATCTCTCGTGATTAAAAAAAATGATCAATATATTATATATATATATATATATATATATAATTTTTTAATTTTTTTTTGGGGGGGGGGGGGGGTGTGGGGGGTGGGGTGGGGTGGGTGGGTGGGGAGAGAACTATCTGTTAGGCTTGGAGGACCAAGTATTGAATGATATGAATGTCATAAATGTTCTAGAATTTAGACAGGAAAAATAAAAAAGTGGAAGATTCAAGTGGAGTCATTGCTAAGATGCTCAGGCTTTGTGGTCAAACTAACAATAATATCTGGAAGTTGAAATGCAACAACTCAGAAATATTAAACACTTGAATCTCAAGAAGTGAAAATGTAACAAGACAAAGTTGTACATACAACAGTATTACAATTCTGGCACGTGTTTAGAGGGAAATTTTATAATGAAATTAAATGAACGTTCTCACCATTCTCCTGTCTGAAGTGGAACCCATCTGGGAAGCTTCTTTTATGTATTCCTCCATTGTTGCAAGAAATGAAGGAGGTGGCTGTTGATTTCAGAAAGACCGTGCATAAGAAACTGTTTTGAAGTTGACTAGAGTTTTTAGTTTCTAAAACTATGAAAAGCAACAAAAGAAAAAAAAATTAACCTGTCTCAATGTTGGAAACTGAAAGTTTCTTGCAAGATGCAAACCTTTGCTGAAGTCATAAAACTCAGCAAGATTTTCAGCCTATATAAACAAGAAAACAGAAGGCAAAGGTTATAAAGGATTACCTAGCATATCTATAAAATAATAATAAAAATAAAATAAAATAGGGTGCCACCCAATCATATTCACATGAAGCAACTATTTTTTCCATAGAAAAGCATAGGTGTAAACCTGTTGACCAGCTCTTTTGTAAATATTGAGTGCTTTAACTGCATCATGTTTGGACATGTCAAAGAACTACACGGAGGTGAAGAAATTAGCACTATGTAATTAGATATATAATGTTGTTCCGGGAAGAGACAGTACATTCATACCATGTCCACAAGATTGATAATCCCATCATTGATGGCACAATATATTTTGAAACTCTCCTTCAGCACCTACATTATTATCACTCTAAACCTTAGAAAGTTTCTATCTTATAAAAGAATCTGTCGAAAAGAATAAGAGATCCTTGTAAAAGTCATAGTTGATTTATTTTATTTTTTAAAAAAGGGGCCTATATAGTATAAACAAAAGGTGAAAAATACGCTATAATGAAGCTCTGTATTCAGAGTAGGAAGTAATAGGCCTTTGAAACTAATATATTAGAAAGAACAAAACTATGTATGAAATCTCCTTAATCGACCAACTTTCACTTGTATGATACTTTTCAGTCCGGAACAAATAAGTCAAATCCCAATCCGAATCGAATCAAATCCATCCAAACAAGGCCTTAAACTACTAACCCAATAGTATCTTCTTGGGTCATTTTAACTCACCACAAACTCACCCAAAATGTCATGACTGAAGGTACTATTATTAGTAACTTAATTCCTTGTATTTTTTCCATATCTTTCGATGTGGGACTGGGGTGTTACAATAATAGTCTTTTGTGCGCAATCAACTGCAGACTTCGGATTATTACGAAAAATCTGTAATTTAACCAAGAAATTTCGCTAAAGTGTTACTGACAATAGATGTACTAATTCACATATCTTCACAGACTGTTCTAGAAAACTTCAACTCATACAAATGCTAAGAAGAATGCACTTTTTCCTTTTGATTAGAAAAGTTTAAGTAAATTGTGCATACCAGAGCCAAGGCATATTGTACAAGGTAGTTGTGGTAAGCTGCTCCTTCAGGCTGCAAAATATGAAGCATATTAGATATTGTAATCTGAGGACAGAAAGAAGACTGATTAACGTAAATAAACATTACAAGACAGACTTTTACAATGATTCTAACAACAGCTTCGTGAGTAGCAAAATTATTGGGAACTTGGCATCAATCATTACCTGGCAAGCAATTAGGCGGTACAAAAGCTGCTGTAATGCTGGTAGCTGCTCCAATAGCTCTTCACCACTCAAAAGGCGTGTTCTACTATGAGTCTGAAATAACAAAAAATACTTATTCAATTAGTACAATACCAAACTCAAAAAAATGATCCTCTTATGATGAACATATTACACACCTTGGATGTTCCCGGTATTGATTTAGTCAGACGCTCAGCTTCAATATCATATTTCAAAGTTCTGAAACACTCAAGCCGTTCTTCAAGAAATGAGCCATATGTTCGGACCCATGCAGAACAATCCCAAGCTGTTTTATGTTTTTCCCAGTCAAAAAAAAAAGTTTCAGTAATTTCAAATTTGACATGCATCACATCATCAAATTTTCTTTACATAAGAGAAACAGAAAGAAGGATCATATTATGCAATGGTGAGAAGAATAAATTTACCAAGAGGGCTTGAATCATCCTTAAAATTGGATATATGCAAAACTTGTCCCCTACGTGTATAGTTTAGTAATTCCTCTCTAAAGGTAGGATCACCCTCCCTCAATGTCCTATGAATTACTATCAAAGTCTTTATTGCAACCTGTTAACAATCACAAGGTAAGAGACAAAAAGGTCAAGAAACAAAGTTCCTACTTCACTGCCTTTAGATTATACTCCCTCAGTTCCACAAAAAGAGTCACATTTATAAATTTGTAAACTTTAAGTATATGCTTCCTTCCATGTTTGTGCCTTAACATAATGAGTGTATGGTTTAGTACTAGTGGTGTGGTACTGAAATTGTATTGTTATACTTGAGGAGATCGTGTGCTTTTATAATATCATTGATAAGAAAATAAATAAAAGAAGAAAAAAAGAGAGAGAGACTATTTTGTGAAACAAATTTTATTTGCAAATGGGTCTATTTTTGTGGAACAGAGAGGGTAAAAAAACTAAGTAATTAGCAATAAGTTAAGCTAGGGAATCTCAATTTTAGCATTTGGAAAAACCAAAACTGCTCTGTGCTCAGTAAGTACAAATAACAAGTTAAGCAGAACTATGAAGAGAACATATAAATAAATCAAGATCAGAAAATTAGTTTGAAAGCCATTACAATCCAGTTGCGCGTCTTTGACAATCTTCTAGAAAGTGCATGAATGCAGTATGCAACATCTGCCCGAGGCCGAACCACAGAGGTTGCCCAAAAAATTCCTATGAAGAACAAGAAAACCACAGAAAAGAAATTCCCCATGAAGGAGAAGAAGAAATATTATGTCAATCCATAGACAATAAAAGGAACATTCCACTTCAAAGCAACCCATTTTAACTAAAGTTAAATCTCAAATCACACTTAATTTAAGATGTAGCTACATTTCTGTCAAAATGGGAAATTTCCAAAAAAATAAATTGGGTACAAAACAATACATAGATAAATAAAATCCGGACAGATGGTCTTATAAACAACCTCACACTCAAATCAAATGCCATAATTGATCACATATACAGATTTCAATATATGAAATAAAATACAAACTCACTTCTAATGTGGCGTTCCTTTGGGGGACACTCTACATGATTTGTAGCCTTCACAATGGCAATATCCAAATCCTTCCATCAAAATATCAAACAGTCAGATACCTAAACATTAAATTGAGAAGGATAATAATATACATTTATTTAAATACCCCTAAATAGGAATTGATAAATGTTAAACAAGAATAATAGACCTTGAATTCGCTGTTAATCTTGACGAGTTGAACCTTGGTGGTATCTTTTAATGCCCCGTAAGCTTTTCGAAAGCTATCAAAAGTACCCATTACCCCTCTTTTTTATCCCAAAAAAAAAAAAAATTCTTTGCATTAAATAAATCTCGAATCAATCAATCTCTTATGTTCTCGACCTTTTGGTCTCTTACCTTGTGATTGTTAACAGGTTGTTAATCTAAAAGAGGAGAGAGAAAGTTGCAGGAGGAGAGACAAGAAGGTGGGAAATTATGTTCTTCTTCTTCTTCTCTTTTTCTAAACCGTGAGCTTCCATTAACAGATAAACCAAAAGACCCTTTCTCTCCCTCCCTCTTTGTATTTTCTAGTTTTTCTTTCCCAAAATGGGAGCGACTGAGTGGGACAAATATACAAATTTGATTCTGGTCGTTTAGCAGCTGTCGGATGTTATGCGCTAATCATTACTTCCGATGTAGACATAATGGATAGCTCGTTCTTCTTGTTTCTGCTTACATTTACCGGATTGCCCATTATTGGTTAACTACTTAATGACTGGATAAAAGGATGATTTGGTCATTTACTGATTAATAGATTAATAGTTTAGTATTAGCTCATAACATAGTTAATTAAAAGAGATTCTTTGACTAATGACACAATATTTCCTTTATTGCAATATGCTACTTCCATTATTCTTACTATGTCTTCTTCTCTTTTTCGATTGTGGGTAATTAATAACTACTATATTTAAATATTATTCACAATATTTGAATATTATTAGAGTATACATTTGATTTGATCCACGGTTGAGTGTAAACAATTTTTTACACAAGTTAATGTACCCTATAACTATTCTCCTTCTCTTTGGAATAAAAGGTAACACTTATATTAAAATTATAAATAACAATATTGTTTTTTCTAAGCAAATCAATAATGCAAAAATTATAGTTTATTTTTTGATACAACTGTACAACTTATTGATTCATAAGTAAATATATTATACGTGTAATACTCGTTCCATTTCCATTTCCAAATCTCAGAGGGTTTTTTTTTCCTTTCTAAGTACCATGTTGAGAGTTTTATTATTAGTTTTAGATGGAATAATAAGTTATTTCAATGAAAAAAAATGATTAAAGTTGACTGTAATAATATAGTTGTGTTTTTTTTAACTGTATTTATAATTACTAGTTCTCTAAATTCACATTATGCGTGTGCAGTTAAAATATAGTACTCCCTCCGTCCCAAATTAATTGCTTTTTTAGAACTTTTTTAAGTCAAATTGACTATTTTTAAAATTAATAATTAAGCATATATAAATATATTTCTAAAATTATAAAAATTGAAATTAGTAATAAATTGTATATACTTTCTTTTGGTTATAATCTCTTCACCTATATTTTAACAAAAATAATAAAAAGATTAGTTCTAAAAAAAATCAATTTGACTTAAAATGGTAAAAATTGAACAATTAATTTGAGACGGATAGAGTAGTAGAGAAAAATTAAGGGTTGATAAGAAAGTGAAGAGAAAATAATTTATTTATTTATTGGTGAAATTAAAATCAAAAGGACAATTTTTTTTTGCCCTCCTCTTTATAAAATATAGATACACCTGCGTGGACTTTGAGGCAGATCCAAATCTTTGAGAGCGGCCAAAAAAACTGTCTTCTTGGGGCTGCAGTTTAAGTGTACACACATACTACTACTCCCTCCGTCTCTTAATATAAGTTATTTTATAAAAATATTTTTGTCTCTTAATATAAGTCATTTAAGAATTTTAAGTAAGCATTAATTACTTTGTTTCTAATATTATCCCAAGTATTAAATATAATTTTAATTTTCTCATTATTTTTTGTTCAATCAAAAACACTCTTTTTCAATATAAAGACAATATAGACAATTAATATTATATTTAATATTATACAATTATTTCCTTAACATTTATGTACAACTCTAAAACGACTTATATTGAGGGACGTAGGGAGTATATTTTAAGTGTGACCGAGTCTTGATAAGAGTTTTTTTTGCCCTCTCCCTTGATAAAATACTCCCTCCGTCCCAAATTAATTGCATTTCTAGGACTTTTTTAAGTCAAATTGTCTATTTTTAAAATTAATAATTAAGCATATATAAATATATTTCTAAAATTATAAAAATTGAAATTAGTAATAAATTTTATATATTTTCTTTTGGTTATAATATCTTCACATATATGTTAGCAAAAATAGTAAAAAGATTAGTTTTAAAAATAGTCAATTTGACTTTAAAAAATTCTAGAAATACAATTAATTTGGGACGGAGGGAATAATATAGACAGTTTAACTGAGCCTCAATAAGACGGTTTAACTGCACACACATACTGTAGACATGGCTGCGTGGACTTTGAGTCTGATCCAGATCTTTGATTGGGTATTTTAGATTAGTCCAAATACATATTTGATCCATGCTTCTGAATATGGGCTCTCAAAATGGATCACCATTTTGGTTTTAGTATAATATGCCATGGCCCATATGGTAGTGGCACAAACTTTGACGTCATGTTATACAAGAGTGTAGTAAATTGAAAAACGAAAGCATATAGACAAAACACCGAGTTATTATAACAAGATCAATTTTATCCTTTATGAAAAGTAAATGTTTAGTCAAACAGTTATTGAGGCAAAATGGAAAATTGACTGACAGGCTTTAAACATTAAGAATGGAGACTGGTAGGTTTATTAGTAACTTGGGCATATGGCTATAAATGATAATTGAAAAATAAGGTATTCTATATCTGTATTCGTTTAAAAGATAATATTTGTATTCGACTTAAATAGATATTATTTATATTCGATTTTGATTAGAAATATTTAAATAGATATAAATACGAATATATGTATATTCATATCCGTTTAACATCCGTTCGTCAACATATTTATATTTATGAAATAATGGATATTAAATATTTGGTATCATAATCCCGAGCAAATAATAGGCCTTATTATAAAATTATAATAATTTTTAATATGTTCTATAAATATATTTTTATTAAATAGAACGATTAATTTATTTATTTTTCTTCTGAATTTTGTAATTAAATCATATGATTGATGATTGTATTGTGTTATATTAATATCATAATAATAATTTTTAAATTATTAATTTACTATCGAATATATTTTCGAATAGATTTAGATAATTATTTATGGTACCATAATAAATCCATCGAATATCATATACGAGTGCATATAAATATTTTTTTAGATACAAATACTAATATTATTGTATTCGGATTTGAATATATCAATTTATAGCCCTACTTGGGATGTATGAATATATTTCAGAGAATTGTTATTTTTACAGTTTTTTATTTTTATATTTAATGTATTTATATATTTATCTCGGTATTTGATCTACTCAGTACTCTTATCTGTTTGACAAAAATAATTATTAACTCAAAAGTTTAAGAACATAATTTTATTTTATATTTATTTTAAATTTTATTAAGTGCTTAACATTATAACAAAATAAATATGTGAAAATTGTGTCACTTTATATTATAGTAAAAAATATAATTATTTATATTATAAAGCACCCATGATGCTTTGGTGTAATTGTATCATGCTTGCCTTATGTTTTTTTCTTTCTAATTTGTCATTACAACTTTAAATACATTACTATTATGTTATTTTTATTTATTTTTATCTTTTTATTTAATCATCTAAATTTTATACTCCCTCCGTCCCAAATTAATTGCTTTTCTAGGATTTTTTTAAGTCAAATTGACTATTTTTAAAATTAATAATTAAGCATATATAAATATATTTCTAAAATTATAAAAATTGAAATTAGTAATAAATTGTATATACTTTCTTTTGGTTATAATATCTTCACCTATATGTTAGCAAAAATAGTAAAAAAATTAGTTTTAAAAATAGTCAATTTGACTTTAAAAAGTCCTAGAAATGCAATTAATTTGGGACGGAGTGATAAAATTTAATTTTATTGTACATAATTTATACATACAACACACGAATGCAGTAGATGTTAGTTTTTATAAAACAAATGGCAAATTAGATTTATTTATTTAATTTTTTTTATAAAACAAATGGCAAATTAGATTTGTTTGTGGGAATATAATTGATTGCCTTTGTTTCTAACACATGTAGGTGAATTTAAATTTAATTAAGTGGGTAGTTTAGTAAAATTTCCCTGGGAGACGACACCGCTAGAGAGGGGAAGACCGTTGGCTAACCGGGAAAGAGGAAGTCAGGCGAAGCAGCCGATGCCAAGAAGTGATTTACGAGACACTGAAAAAGAGACTCAGAAAAATCCAATAAACTTCAAATTTGAATTCATCAGAAATAATCTCTCAATCATTCATCTTCCAATAATAAGGCCTTATATAGCCATTTTTTTTTCATTTAAAGACCTTAGTCACTTGGCTCCTCACAGCTCCAGATCCTTCTTTCTTTCTCTCTTTCAGGTGATTCTTTCAATACTATTCTCTCCTCTCCTTATTATTTTTCACATGTCACTAACCCATCCAAATAACTCATGCCCATGAAATATCTGCCTTAAATATTTTCTGGGTACCTTAGAATTGATTGTAAATTGCATCTTCTTAAGACCAATGTCAAATATTCACGCCTTTCTGCTTTACTAACTTCTTCAATTTCATATGTACTGCTGGTTTTGTAATAGTTATTCTCTTATGCTTCTTTTGTTCATCATGATTCGTCAATTGGGGTTTATGATAGTTTTCATCCAATTTGATAGAATGTACTATTGTAATCTTGGTGTACTCTAATTTTATCCTTTTGATCAACATGGGTCGACCTTATCTAATAAGGCCAATGTGAGGAATACCCTTTTCTGGTTGAACTCTACAAATTTGTTCAGTCTACTAGTGTTTATGTGAAAGTGTTTGATAAAAGGGGTTTTAGTTTCAATTTGATTTTCTAATGGAAGCTCTCTGATCATTTTGATTTTGCGGCCTTCTTCATATTTTTTGTGTTTGTTTGCTTTTGTAGAACATCTATGGAATTGAATTGTTCGTGACATATTATCCTAGTCAGCTTTGTATTCAAATTCATTGCTTTTATTGGTTTTCCTTGTCTGATAAATTTCTCTCTTCAGTAATTTCGGTAGTCTTAACACATCTTGGATTAACTTTTTACGGATTTCCCAGTAGTTCAGGTTCTTATTATTGTCCAGAAGAGAAGCTGCCTTGTGTGGTGTTTATTTGTTGTAGTTACCTTTCTATTCATTCACTTCCGCATTTGGCATTTTATTGTGGAATGCATTGTCAAAAGAAAATCTTTATTTTTGGAATTAAACCATTTCCTTTCTGTAGATGCTCCCCAGTCCATTTATTTTTTAAAATAATTATAACAAGAATATACTGAGATAAGAAATTAGCTTTATAGGATATGTGTAGTTCTCTCTCAAATTCAGAAAGCGTACTTCTTTTTAATTGTATGCGTATTTAGTTTATTTACTTGTGCACTAGCTCATGGTATTTTTTGTTTATTTTATTATTTATATGCATTAACACATGAAGTAAAAATTACCTATACATCTTCCTGACTGAAATGGAAAATGGAAGGAAATAACTTGTTATGAGATTGAGAAGTGTTCAGTTTTTATGTTAGATACCAGTTATGACGTCGGTGCCCGCACCCTCTCTTTTTTTATTTCTCTTTGACAAGGAGATACATGTTTTTATTGATATTTGGAAAGGTGCAACTAAAAAATCCAATCATGCTTGCTGTTAGTCCCAGAACAATGATTTATTGAAAGTATAACTCAAAGCCTGACTGCCCTCATATAAACCTCTACATGTTGTTGCTGGTACATGTATCGAGATATTATTATTCTTACCTACTGGTTCAAAGTCATAGCTTAATGTTTTGATCTTTTATTGTGGAAGTTCTCAGTTTCACAGGAAATAAATTATGCCTGCAGCTGGAAAAGGAGAAACTCTCAAGGACTTAAAGAAGTCATTGCACATGAAAAATGGTATAGAAAGATCACTAATCAAGAAACCCAAGTCGAAATTAAATTATCATGGAACTGCTATTGATTCAGCCATGTCAGAGAAAAAAAAGGTTAATTGTGAAGGCAAAGGTAGGAGAAAGGACTCCACAAAAAAATTGATTAAGAAAGCACTGCATAAAAGCAAGTCCTCGAGGAAGCAGCTTTCATCCAATTGCCAAGGTGCTTCTAATGAAAAAGGAAAACATCCCACAGTTGATGTCAGATCTCAGAAACTAAAGCAAAGGAAAAAGCGAAAAAGGGCAAAAAATAGTGTGGAGCATGATGAAGCTGCCCGCTTACAGAGGAGGACCAGATACCTGTTAATAAAAATGAAGCTTGAGCAGAACCTTCTTGATGCTTATGCAGGGGAAGGGTGGAAAGGTCAGAGGTATGAAGTTTTTGTTTTTCCTTTCAAAATCTTTCTTGATTAATTTTGACATGTATTTTCATGCATGATATGCATGGAAGGTTCAGCTAGTTATGAGTCGGGAGACAGTTCCTAACAAAATGGTCATATATACCTGTATAGACCATTTATGCTTCTAGATGTCTCTTTTGGGCTTTATGGTTTATTCAGTTCACCTCCAAAAATCTGCTTGGGGGAAAAAATCAAACTTCCCAATGTTTTGAACTTATACTGCATTCACTCTGCAGCATATGTTAATGAAAGTTTATGGATTATGCATTGTGTTTTAGTCAGTATTAGGGATATGAAAGCCTATATTACAAGGGTTGTTGTTATACCATGAAATCAAGCCGAGACCTACTCTCAGCTACAAAATACCTTGTAAAACATACTCCCTCATTCCAACTTTATGTGAAAATTTTAAGAAGGCACATAGTATAAGAGAAAAGTTGAATAATTGTGTTCCATAATGGTGGGGTCCACAAGTTTAAAAAAACACAGAATTGGCACAAAGAAAATATATACTATACCTAATTCCTATCCAGTTTTAAAAAGAACCCAACATCTCTGGACTTCCAAAATAATAAAGCGGTCTCGTAAAGTTGGATAAAGGAAGTACGCAGTATTTAGTGGTTATATACACAATGTAAAGATCCTGGTTGAAGAAAAGTGTTGTGCACCACATATAGGAAGATAGAACCTTGAGACTTTTGAATGTATGGTACTAACAGTGTTTCTAATTATATCAATCAATTCCTGAGTCTTGACACTAACAAACGTATATGAAGTGGCATACTAGTACTACTTGTGATCAGCATGAGAGTGGTACCTGTCACTACGTGACCTTATGTGCCCGTGTGTTCTATTTATTTTCATATTTTCTTACATTTTTATAACATCCTAGACAGACATGTGAACATATTCAAGTGAAGTGTCTCTCTGGTTTGTACAATCTGTAAAAGAAAACCTTTAAAATTACAGACACGGATAGAGAGAGAGAGAGAGAGAGTTTCAAAATATTTCTTAATTCTCGATACTAATGTCTAGGACCCTAGGCAGGAGAGTTCTATTATAATTTCTTTGCATACTTTACACCTATTCAGTCTTAGAAGATTTTATGTATCAGTTTTTCTCCTTTTTTTCTTTTCACATTTCTCAGCCGAGAAAAGATTAAGCCAGAGAAGGAACTACAGAGAGCCAAGAAGCAGATATTGAAATGTAAACTCGGAATTCGTGATGCCATACGGCAATTGGATACGCTTGGCTCTGTAGGATGTATTGACGACTCTGCAATTGCTCCTGATGGATCTGTATATCATGAACATGTAAGCATGTATCACCACAATATGTTTTTACTTCAATGTATCAATTTTTTTTTTTAATCTTACAATGATATGATTAACTAAGAGATCCATTTTGAAGTGAGAATATGTGTGCCAGTTTTACTTTTAATGGGGGAAAAAAAACATACATGCCCCAGCTTTACTGATTAGTGATTCAGCTTTGTGAGAAGCCTGAATGTCATATGATGTTTACTATATTGCCTATTTCCAATTAGCATCCTTTCCCCATTCTCCCTCTCAATTTGCTTTGTTAAGACTTGCGGTTTCCATCGACCCCTGATATTCTTTTTTTCTTTGCTAACAAAATTTCATTCACAATTTAGAAAAAGGCTTGCGGTTTCCAAAGACTGCCTAACAACTTTTATTATTTATCAAACTAAACTGACTGCTAGATTCATAATTTTCTTGTCTGTATATTCAGATAGTCTGTGCAAAATGCAAGTTGAGGGAAGCTTTCCCTGATAATGACATCATACTCTGTGATGGAACATGCAATTGTGCTTTTCACCAAAAATGTCTTGATCCTCCACTGTTGACTGAAAATAGTAAGTTTGTGACAAAAAGTCTTGGTGAACACTGAAGTATTTCATTTGACTTTCTTCATAAATTGCAAACTTCATGAAACTTACTTGTAGTGTATGTATTATCAATCAGTTCCTCTAGGAGATCAAGGCTGGTTTTGCAAATTTTGTGAGTGTAAGACTGAAATATTGGAAGCCATGAATGCTCATCTTGGCACCAACTTTTCTGTGGATAGTTACTGGAAGGTCGGTTATATCAAAATAATCATCATGTTTACTGATTACATGGCTTTGCTTCTACATTAACTTTTAAGATTTATTTGTATGAAACCAAAACAGGATATTTTCAAGGAAGAAGCTGCTTTACCTGATGGTGGGGATTCTTTCCTGCATCCAGAAAGAGAATGGCCTTCAGATGATTCTGAGGATGATGACTATGATCCTGAGAAATGCGAGAATAGCTGCAGTTACAGCAGAACTGGTTCAGAAGATGATGCTTCTGAAGCTGCAAGCAGTTGCAGCAGTTTATGGTCACTCGAGGGTGAAGTATTTGCTGAATCTGGAAGACTGGAAGAGACTGGCTGTCGACCTTGGAATGCAGAGTTTGGAGCAGACTCTGATGAAACAAGTGATTGTGAAATTCTATGTGGTCGCAGACAACGAAGAGCAGTTGACTACAACCAGTTATATGAAGTGAGTTCAAAATAGTTCACAACTTGAGATCTGAAACTTCATCCTTGGCTTCTTTAAAAGTAAATATACACTATTATGTTTGTATTGGTTATGACTTATGACATTGATTGTAATCTCAATTTCAATGACTTCAAACTGCTTATAATTGTTTCTATCTTTTCTTATGGTGAAAAAATTGAAGTTGTTATTCTTAAAGTATTTATTACTCTTTACTTCTACCCAAGTCAACTTGGTAAAGTTCTGTCTGCTCCATATAGGCTTCGCTTAATGATCAGCTGCTTGAATCCTGATATTCTATTTCTATCAAGTATCATATATTTTAGTTAGCCATCATACTGCTGTCTATTACTCCCTCCGTCCTCCAAAGGATGTCCGAAGTACATATTGCACACATGAATATTAACATTAGGTTTATCTTGTTGTCATACTCGCATGAATATTAACATTAGGTTTCATAGATTGTATCTTGGTTAACATGTAGTGTCTTATTTGTCCAACCTGAATGGCAGAATGAGTTTATATTACATTGGGGAAATCTGATGCTATTTAGACAACTGATAATTTTCTTTTTCTTTTTCTTTTTTGTTAACGATAATTTTAGATACATATCTTCTAAGCTAAGAGTTATATCATTCTTCATGCATACTTTTATAGGAATATTTCATTATGTAATTAATGCATAATTTTCTTACAGGAAATGTTTGGTAAGGAAGCTTTTGCAAATGAACAAATTAGTGAAGATGAAGATTGGGGTCCTACTAAGAGAAAGAGAAGAGAAAAGGAGTCTGATGCTGCTAGCACTCTTATGACTCTTTGTGTAAGTGAAAAAAAAGGTCCAAATGAGAATACCATGAATGTAGAAGAGAATCCTTCAAGCAGGAAAACTAAGAGACCGCTTTTCAGATTACCTCCTGATGCAGTCGAGGTAGTTCAAAGCTCAATTTTTACCACAAGTTTGATCTTAAGGAGTTACTGCTTCTGTATTATTCTTAATATGCCCTTGCATTTATTCTCAGAAGCTCCGCCTTGTGTTCGCTGAGAATGAACTTCCCACAAGAGCCATCAGGGAGAACCTTTCCAAGCAGTTAGGCCTTGAATTTGACAAGGTAATACTTCATGTTGAAGTGCCCTGCGCATGGGGAAGGGGAAGGGTGTGTGAGAGAGGATGTAGGTCCTGGTTTGTCCAAACTTATTATTATGTCTATGTTCCCAATGTGTAGAAGGTTATGCTATAAATAGGCAGCTTATTATACTTCATCAGTATTTATCTTTGCAACAGTTGTTTTACCATCACAAGGTTCTCTTTGTAATAATGCTAACAGAGCTCAATTATACATTGTTTTTATGGAAATGGACAATTTATCAGGCAGAGGATCTTAGGAGCAGTATAATTGTTTCTAGAGTTCCTTGGGAGAGGCATAAGAAGAAAGAAAATGCACTAATCCTCAATGGAGCTGGAATTTAGTACTGTGGGATAATTTTGCATTGCTTATGAAAGCATCATAACCCTTTGCCTTGGATATACTCCCCCTGTTTATATGACATCTTTATTTGCTGCTTTCAGGTTAACAAATGGTTCAAAAATGCTCGCTACCTAGCATTAAAAGCAAGGAAGGTGAGGTGGTGCTGCAGAGTTCTTAAAGTGCCTATATATTATTTCTTATTTTTTTCTAATTATTTCTGCATAATAGCTCTAGTTGCCATTTTGTACTTAACCAAGTATTTTTTTTATATACTTTTAAGTTGTGAAAAGGGAGGGATGCAATATGAGTTTGATCTAACTTATTTTTTCTCCCTTAATATGTCAAAGTCAAACATTTGAGGGTGTAGAATTCTCGCATGAACATTTTTGGCTTCAATATCAAAATTGAATTCTGACATGTAATTTAATGACTTTTACTCACACTAAACTATATCTGAGTTTATTTTAAACTTTTGTGGTGCTCAACAAACAAGAAGTATCTTTTTTAGTGCTACATATGGCCCCTTTAAGCTGAGGGCTTAAGGTGCATAGTTTTCACATTTTAATTGGATTCTCTCTATGTTTCCTTTAATTCTGAATGTAATTTACTACTCTTGGACATTTACAGGTAGAGGGAGCACAACCATTGGATAGTGTTAGTCCTGGGAATTTAATGGAATCCAGATCAGATAATGTCCGGGACAAAACTGCAGATCGAATGCCTTTACAGGATATATCATCCGCAAATATGAACAATACACCAAAAGAACTAAAAAAATTTCGTAGGAGACAACTGTTAACTGGTCCTTCAGAGGAAAATCAAAACAAGAAAGCCTTATCCTGGTCAGAACCCAATAACAAGGTATTATTTTGCTGAAGGTCCAATTTTTTCTGCTTGATTAGGCATGTTAACTGCAGATCAAAGTCAACATGAAGATAATATTACTAATTGCTTTAGTTTTGTATGTAAACTATCTTTGAACTTTGGGGTGGGAAAAGTTATAATATTGGTTGGAATCCATTATGAAGCAGTTCCTGCAAGAAAAGATGCCACATATTTTTTTGAAAGTAATTGAGAGGGAGTGTGCTAGTTTTTTGATTTTCTGTTTTGTCTATTTTGTTTCATTCCATTTTTTTTTATTCTTTACTGAGGTTGGTATAGATGCTTCGATATCTGACCTGCAATAGTTTTGAATTGTTACGAATACCTACACTAGTTAATTGGATCTTCTTCTCCTGAGGTTATGATGTCTGACAACAGCACATAGGTTGAAACGGGAGGTGATTACTTCATCCTCACTAGGAATTCAAGGTACAAGCAAGTCAATAGAGCAAAGCCTAATGGTCCAAAGTCCACTCAATTAATCCTAAATGATCTTAAACGCTAAAAA
The DNA here is from genome assembly GCA_034770075.1 of Aralia elata. Classification (NCBI taxonomy): domain Eukaryota; kingdom Viridiplantae; phylum Streptophyta; class Magnoliopsida; order Apiales; family Araliaceae; genus Aralia; species Aralia elata. Next base: position 107,607,556 of record CM068385.1, on the reverse strand, counting down.
AAATAAAATAATTAATGAACTCTAAATCTATAAAAATAAATCCAAATTTAGTCCCATATTTCCTGCCGCGATTCCCCACCAGGTTATGCAAAAACGAACATTTAATATCCTTTTGAAGGTTTACTCTATTTTCCAGTTGTCATTTTATTTTGTCGCTTTTATATTTTTGAGGACTTAATTCCTATCATTTGTCTCCTATCATAAAATTGCTAAATTTCTGTAGACAGTCAACAGTTGGACTTCAGATTATAATATAGAAAAGCAAATCAGTTATTGTCAAGAATAATCTATTTAGAACAGCTTGATTGATTACTAAGAGTTGTTGGTTTCATACTGACAATATGCTTTAACTTTTTATTGTTTCAATCAGGCTGCTTCAGAGTTTGGTGACGACGTGAGCTTGAAAATGTTAAGAGAAAAAGCTAAAAGACAGAAGAAAACAATCAACTCCTATGCAACTGAAGAAGCACAAGAAGCAGTGGCCGAAATGGAGAGGCTCTGTAAAATCAAGGCCAAGGTAGAAAAACTCCAGCAGGTTTTAGGGGCACTTCCAAATCTCAAATATAATAAAGCAAATACATCTAACTTAAAAGAACTATCTGTTACTTTTGTCCCTGTAGCCGAGTTAAGGGAGAAAAGATAAGCTTGTTCAATTTCTATGTTTGTGGCGCAGCATTTTTATTTTGGTTCTTGGGTACATATGGCGGCTTATGTGCAAATTTATAGCCTTTTTTACATTTTTAAAAAATGTACTTTACTGATCATTGATTGGAACGAGTAATTATACCATAAAGTATAACTATTTTAATCTGCTTTCGAGTTCAAGCATGTTGAATTTTATCTGAAATTTACAATATTAAGATCTACAGGCTTCATCTTGCACACGGACGTGTTAGATGTTTGTACTTTCATTTAGATATAAACTTTCTTGATACTACCATGTTGAGTTGTAGCAAAAAAAAAAAAAAAGGAATTACTTTTGGAAAGGGCAAGTTCTAACTTCACTTGCATGTTTGGAGGACTGATTTTCTCCTAAGAAAGAGAGCATTGATTCAAATACCTGATCCTTTTGAACTGTTTGACAATGTTATAGGAGTATACCATCAGATTCCTTTTCTATGTTTCATTATCTTTATATTTTGTTGGAGGAAATATGCTTCATTCTCTCATTGAAACAAGTTACTAATACCTAGCTCTAATATCCTAGTTTATAGTACCACAGAAATTTACGTAGTTATGCTAGAGCTTAACCTGGATTAAGGAGATTGGATCAGCTGGACAGAACCAAAATTCAGGAAATTAGCAAAGGGGTTGGAGTTACACATGGTAGTCACATAAACAGGAAATGATCAAAATTCAATAGGAGTTGGCAGGAAGACAAGTTAATTCCAGGTTATCAGCACTCAAACCCATTCAGCACCTTAAGGGGTATTAGTCATAACTTTGTTGATGTTTGTAGAAATCACATAATAATACCGCTACATAATCTTCAAAATAGTTCAAGTACCAACTCTAAAAAATCTTGTATAGTTCAAGTACCAACACTAAAAATTCTTGGATTCAAAGAATTTTTTCCTGTGTAAACTTTCCAGAAGGGGGAACCGAACTGTGATAATTGTTTGTATTAGGTTACAACGGCTCTTTAAGGAAGTAAAGCTTCTTAGTTGATCAATAACTTAAAGCAAAAAAATAAAAATAAATAAAACAGACTAGCACCTCCGATCAATCATTTGAACAAATATAAAAGCCTTAATAACTTATCCGGAATACACATCAGCCAATTGTGATGGAGAAAATTTGGCCAAGTGGATTTACAACTCAACTTGTATGTTTAAATGTACAGAATACAAAAATAGGATAATCATAGCGTGTCTTTATTTCTCACATCCTCAACAGGACCTTCGGGATCCACACTCTTGGAGCAACCCAATTTGCGCTTTTTAGCAGCCAGCCGAGGCCTCAACTGCATGACATAAAAATGACCAGTGCCTAAACTTAGCAAAGATGTAGCAGATAAAAGGTCTTTACAAGTATAGCATTGCGTACTATCAATTACTTGGATTGCAAAAATACAAAAATTACTGCTGAATGCCTATGTTAGGATAAATGCCAATGCCCCACAAATAGTGGGAGAAACAAACATCAGCAAGAAAAAGGTCCAACAATATCTCTCTCTCCAGCTTTACTTTGTTACTATATGTGTAAATCAAACTTGATGTATGTGTTGCATTGCCTATGTGCTGTAGCATAGATAAGAAATTAAAACTCTTTCCACATTCTAGTGGACTGATTTTTATAGTACATGAGACAGCACAAACAGTTCACATTAGTTAGATTTGAAACCATATGTTATGTAAGTTGTTATACCGACATAGCACTCATGAGACATGAGCAAACAGTGGTTCCTTTGATAGCTAGACGGGGTGCATATGAAATTAAGTATGACAACACACCCAAAAATTAAATTACCTCATATAATTGCAAGTGTTGTGATATATGTTTTAAATAAATAATAAATTAAATATGAGATTTAGGCCCATTAAACTGCAAGAAATCAAAATCCAATACAAAAGTCAACCTATAGAATATAAAATTTGCTAAGCCTTACAAATAAAAAATGCTACAACATACCATCTCTATATACTTCAAATCCTTCAGAACTTGATCTGTATGCAGCTCCTGAAATGGATGTAGGGACTGAGTTATAAGAGGAAAGTAAAGAGTTCTAGGAATAGTAAGTCCTCGAAGCTATAGTCACTGAAGATGCCAATTTTATTCAAAAGCCAATGACACTCCTTTGACGGTTTAGAAATCAAATAACAACCTTAAGTCTGTAAAAAGAAAAGAAAAAGACAAACTAGGAACAAAACAAAGTAGCTCCACCCTAATGCAAATACAGGTTTCAGATATAAGAACTACAGAACCCAGCTGAACCAGATTAATATCATGGCTCTATAAGTGTTTTGGGTGGAGAGGCAGAACAGAATAGAGGGATGATTTGATGAATTTAAATGCTTGCATGTTGTAGAGGGGCAAGTGCGATATCATATCACTCATTAGGTAGAACTGGCGTCTTTATTTTCTTTCTTTAATGAGTAAATAGGTGGATCACATAGTAATCCACATGGGAATAGGAATCACCTGTTGTATTTGTGCGCAAGCTAAAGTTTGAAAAACAAATTAATATCTTTGGTAAGTTTCGTTGTAAACATCGTCAACGTCGTCAAGTAGGCTTTTCTTTTTTTTCTTCTTTGTTTAATGAGTAAATAGTTACATCAAGCTTTCTTTCTATTTAAAAGAGTAGTAATTCGTGTTATTTTTATCTTGAATATAAGTTGTACTAGAGTAGTATTAAGTACAGTGGTAGTGAGCCTAATGTCAAGAGCCAGATAAACCATAGCTTACAGGTTCAATACTCCACAAAGGCAATGATGGTGTTCCTGAAAATGATCAGAAATCTGACACTGTGAAAGGAAAGAAAGAATACGATGAACCAAGTTCAGTGATCCAATCAGCCTGAATCGAACAGAAGAAACTCTAACTCGAAGGATGGGATCAACTCTCACGAGAAGGAAGGGCGAGTTCATGAGCAAGTGAATGAACGAGCCATGTTCCTAAAAGGAGTGACCATCTTTATTGGATCTTACGCCAGACGTGGATCGGCCCAGTAGCACACCTGTGGGTATTGTGTGCACCTGGTGGTTGGTCCAGTGCACACCTAAGGGTAGTGGCTGCGCGTTCCACCATTGTAAAAAACTAAATACTGGGCGATTCGTTCAACCATTACATCACGTTTTTGACTAAATTAGGATATACAAAAGACCTAGGATAGTGTGGCAATCATTAGGTTCTTTAACGCATAAGAACGTATCTGTTCTTATTTTATTGTCATAACTTCCTTATCCAAAGCCGAATCTGCAATATCCCATTTTAATAGGGATTGCCAGTAGAAGGTATATATTAAAAATGCACGGAGTCTCAAGATTTTACAAATTAGATGACCATAAAGATGAAGAAGAGTTGCCATTAAGTTGATTAGAACATGTACAGGTGGTTTTCACCGTAACACACACACACACATATTCTCTATAGAAATGAAGATATTATTGATAGAAGAGAAGAGGTACAAACACACGTGGACAAGACCTCCTAATCAATACAAGTGGAAGACAGAAAACCCCCTCTAAAAAGAGTAGCTCTCTAATCTCTCTAGAGAACCCACACCAATGAATGAATGAAACACATCCATAGCGGAAATGGAGCAAGGGAAGTAACCCAATCCCTCAATGAATGTGTAGACAGATACTGAATCACTAAAGATCCTACCATTATCTTCTCTCCTAAGACCCCAACATTCTGTAGGAAGGAACACTTCCCAGGGCACTGACCCTAATATATTATGTATCGGCACAAAAGCATCTCCATGTTGTTTACTCGAAAACTCACATGTTATACCAGAATGCAAACTGACATACAAGTTCTGCTCAATATATGAATCGATAGTATAACTTGGATTAAAGTATCACGGAAATTCTTAGATTACGCATAAGACAGAATTGATCAAAAATGAAAAGGAAAAAAATTATAGGTAGATAGATATTTTACCTGTGGTACAGCACAATCAGCATGAGTTGGATCCCAGAGGACAGAGCGAAAACACTCCCAATCATCAGTTTGAACTTCAAAAAGAGGTGCCCTGTAATATAACAACCTCTTCAAATCATGTCGAGAGAAAAAATGGGCTAGGAAATTTTATGAAAAGAAAACGAAAAACCAAATGAGGGAAAAAAACGCTTCAATAATGCGGGTCGGTAGTGAGGTTCACAACTACACATTAACAAAAAGTAAATAGTTTCATTCTTAACTTCTAACAAGAGAAATTTATTCAACACAAACATGGGTAAAAGGGCATATAAAATAATAAAAATGCATGTAAAAAAAGTAAAGCAGGAATGAAAGTTGGAACTGATTATTGCCAACTTGTAAGATAAATACTGCATATAGTACCCTACTAACTTAAATTTCATACCATTGCTCAAGAGAACAGAAATCAAATGTTCCTCATAGTTACTTCATAATAAGCGGAACTTATAATATATCAAGTACTAGTAAATGGATATTAACGGATGTAGATATAGCTATATCAGTATCCATTTCCAATGAATGCGGATATTATCAACATAAAAAATTGATCGAGAACCAAGGTTATAAACTATCATCATATTTTTTGAGATTAGAATCCTTGATCTCAGTGGCATTTTTCTCCATATTCGAAGAAATTGTTACAGCAAAAGTGAAATACCTGACGTAAAAACACTCTAGGAACAATTGACAGATACTAATTTGCAAATTGGAAACAGAAATAGTTTTGGTATATACCTGCGCCACTTTCCACAAACAGTTCCATCAACACCACCTCCAACACCTTCAATGACTTGTAGGCATTGAAGCCAATTACTAATGGAGCCGAGTCTAGAAGGCTGCCTGGAATTCCCTCCCTAAAAAAGATAAAAATCAGATAGTTCTCTGTGGCACTTTATAGTTATACTGCCAACTGGAACAATGAAGTTATTATATACACATAGAAGGCTTACTTGAAAGCTAACACCCTTTGAAGGATTCATTTCCAGTGGTTCACCGAAATTATCATCCTCATCACTGCACCAACTCAACAAGACAAGAATATAATTTAAAAAATGGCCAAAGACCAACAATAGATCAAATTACACCGGCAATGGTAAACCATACATGGTGCATAGAGTGAAAAGACACTGAAAAAGAATCTAGCTTCTTCTGTAACCTAACCGTACTGCTAGTTCATCAAACATACAAGCAAAGCCAACTTCAAGCACATGAATAATTTTCTTGGAACATGTGAACTCTATTAAGCTGTAGAGCAAGATGAAATGCATAAAAGATTTAAAGACAAAATGACACATAAGAGCTCTGTTAATTTCATAGAAAACTTTAGTTCATTACTCAAGCTATTGTGTATACAATTCCTTTGTTTTCATTTTTTTGTTATGTCCAAGAACTATCTTTTTGAAAAGTACTACTAGCTAAATGAAAGGTTATGGTATGGACACTTTACAAGATACCCGTCTTTCACTTGATTGTCAGTTCTTAGACAATCTGTAAACCAAGAATATTAGGAATTTTACAAATATGATTATTAAGACAAAATACTCGGATAAGCAAGGAGACTGAAATTGAGCTATGCAAACAAGACGGAAATGAAAAATGAACACCAGCACATTTTCGGACAAGATGTGAACTGTATGGATGCAATTTAAGAACAAGTTGGCTAAAAAAAAGCAAGAATAAACAGGGAGAATGAGAACAAATATTTGTAGCAAAAAAGTGAGACAGCAGAGCGAGTGGGAGAATAATACATTAAACCACTAAAATGCAAGGAATTGTAGAGTTGTATAGGTTAAAGTTCAAACTAAATAGGTGCCATTTAAGGACTTGGGTACAGCTACATATGCTCTATATACACTAACTTGATATGAATATGAAAGAGACTAGGATTTTCAACAAGGGCTATACGAATAAAATCTAACAAGCTTCCGAGGGAAAAGGCAATATACCATCATATTAGTGCACAATGCTTAAGTAATGATGGACATGCCAAGATGTGCAAGTATGGGACATGCTTACATGAAAGGTGTTGTTCTAGACAGGTTCATGAAAACAAAGGTTGTCTATACCAAAGTCTCCTACATAAAAATAGATATATAGCCACTATCTGGAATTGTAGCCTATATATAATTTTGATATGTATGACTGTAGGCAAACAAACTTGACATGTCAAATTCTTAAGATTACTTCAGCAGATTACGATGTCACCTATCTCCATTGTCCATTAAGAACTAATACTAGATGACTTGTATCGTCACACAAGATTAACTACTAAACAAAAATGGATCCAAAACAAAAAGAATTAATATGAGGATTACTGATAGAACATACTTGGAAACTGGACCAGACCAATCAGGAACCTCTGCTTGAAATTCTGGGCCAATACGAACATTGGTGGTGTAAGGCTCAGTATCTTCCAACATGACTGCTATAGGACCTAATGCACCCTTGGAAGTTGCATTTCTACATATGCCCATCTCAATGCTGCTATTCAATGATTCTCTGGTAGTTGACTCCTTCATTAGTTTATGCTTCTTTTTCAAACAAAAATGACAGAACCACTCATCAAGAGGTATCTTTCTTACACGGGGATTGCAACAAGAGACATGAAATGCCTCTTCACATTGATCACAAATTAGCATCTTTATCGTTATTTCCGACTTATCACAAATTTTGCATGACCGCAAACAGCTGCTATCACTATTAATACCCGGACCGTCATGAGAAGCAGACCTCTTTATAGGCCAAACTCCTTTATATAGCCCCAGGCATCTAAGAATAGAGATGCGTACATCTTTTTCAGATATATCATCATGCAAGCCGTCCAGAATGAAAGCTTCAGATGAGGAGCACTCACCAGTGTCATCCACTTCGGTCTTCAAGGCAGCTGCACATAGAACCATATTTGATTTTGATGATGAACAGCTGTCATTTACACAGCAGACGTCTACAATCCTGAGCATGTCATGTTTTGGGTCTTCTACAGAACCAACCTCTTCGCCAAGAGAACATCCACTAATAGATGCTGACTTTGAAATAAGAGCCCTTCCAGTGCATTCCACAGGAAGCAATACAGGAGCTCTGACAGCTCGACTTTCAATCTCTACATGTTCCTTGGCAGCCACTGAAGGGGTTTCAGAACTGATGACCGAAAGGCAATTAACACTTGGCTTTACTTTTGTTAATATTTGGGCTGGGAAGACAGCAGCAGAGACCCTTTGCTGCTTCCTTCGCTGGTAAACAAAAGTAGGTGTAGAATTCTCATACATTGTAGCCACGGTTGATTGTTGGGAAGAACTACTCGGAAAATTTGTGGCGCATGAGCCACAGCTGTTTTTTCTCGCCATAACTGGAACAGCTCTTTCATGGCCACTCTTAGGATGTTTATCACATGAAAGCTCTTTTTCCCCATGATCAGATGCAAAAGAGAGAAGATCAGCTTCAGTGGAACTAGGTAGGGAATTCTGTCTCAACATCATCGTCTAAAAATGCTTAGTAATACTTAAAGTATGCACTTTATATTTACTCCTTGGTGAAGCCACAAACTGACATTCTTTATGCCAGCCTCAAAACAACATACGAACCAACCTCATAACTCTCTCCTCCACCGACCCATTGATGCTACCTGTTCACATTATCTTCGTTTAAGTCAGACACGCCTAACCCAATACCTTGATTCTGAATGGCTAAGGTTTACTCTAATATACATTGAGACAGAAGATTCCTACTATTTTTCCCTAAAAGTAAATTTTATTTCACTTCATAGCCCTCATTTTATTCCACACATCTAACAGTTCCATGTGACGAAAGATCAGGTGTATGCCAGGAGATCTCTTGGTTACTACTCATTATGACAAACAAATGCTTTCATGAAATAGGTAGTATATTAATCTATCCATTAAAGGATAAATATATATTAATCGCAAAGGATAAGACTTGTCAAAACAAATCAATCACAAAGTATGAGAATAATTTTGGCATCTCTTCTAATAAAAAAAGTTTAACTTACCAAGAATTATTGCCAATGTAGGTTGTGGAGTAGGCAGTCTCCATCGCCTTTCTTGGTCTCCTTGTTGGGGGCGTGAGAAGCTGCTAACTGAAAAAGGTGACGAAAAACTCATAATATTGTATTGCCCGAGACTCATAATTCTAAAACTATAAAATATATTAGAATTATAATGCATAAATATGTACTTGGCGCACAATAAAATTTATGCTGAACACATCCCAAAATATAGGAAATCCACAATGGGATAGAGGGAGTATATCCATTTTCTACATTTATTAAACATGTGAACGGAGTTGTGAATTTATTTTTCCTGGATACGTTGCACAGAGTTATGATTATTACTCTCCTCATATACGTATAGTTATTCTGATCAGATCCTTCATCTGTATTAAATGTTAAATTTCACTTGATATTATATTCTTTTTTTTCTTTTTCTTTTTTTACAATTATAATTTCATATAAATGAATGTATAGTCTCTATATAAAGGTTCATTGAATGCGCTTCAATGAGTATCCAAAAGGAATTGATTAGATCCTTCATCTGTCTTAAATGTTAACTTTCACTTGATATTATATTCTTTTGTTTCTTTTACAATTATATATTTTATATAAATGAATGTCAAGTCTCGACATAAAGGTTCATTGAATGTGCTTCAATGAAGAATTCTATTTTCAAAATAGGAACACACTGACAAATATGAAATATACTGTCTGCGATTATCCAGGAGTATAGGTACCCATTAAGTGTCTGAGACAAATAACCGAATACATAAAATCATGGAATTTTAGTCCTCCTAGCCAACAGTTGATAAGTCAAATATACGAGGTAAACAATAGAAATTAATGTTGCATGTGGAAGAAAGCATATAAGATCATGGATCAGTTATTGCTTCATTACGATCTTGTATGCGGATATGGGATGTCTAGCATGTTTTATTTAGAGTAAATGTTTTGAGTTATCTGATGGTGTGGTCCATTTGAAAGAGTGGAAATGAGATGCTTTGAGGAATTTCAGTTTCCTTTTCAGAACCTATGTTATTTGACGTTAGTAGATATCTTTTGGCTCCATGGGGCTTTCAAACTATGGTTTTGTCTGGTGGCTTAGGGCTTCATTTTCTAGTTTTTGAGCATATATAACATTATACTTGATATTCTTTTCACCAATAGCTTCTTTCGTAAAATTTCATTGGGTAGCACTGGTGTCTTTTAGGATGGCGCAATTGACTTGTATGCTTCATAAGTAAATGATTCAAACTAGAAACTTACTCCTAACTGATTCTTATAAGTATAAACTTTTAAAGAGAAATTATTTTCACTCCTAAGACTATCAACTACGAACGATCAAGATTACAATTGTCACTCTAATGCTCTACTTTGGCATTTCTAGTAGGTACATTGCTCCTGTAATGATGTGGGTCAAATACTGAGTCCAATCAAATAATGCTCAATTCACTGTCTTAATAGCATCAACTTCAGTTATCTTTACCCACTGGCCACTACAGACCCACCCAAAAGGTCCTAATACACAAACTAATCAACTCCATATCTAATTACTTAATAACAACGACTTTCATGTTGCCACCTTCAGCACCTCTAGCTTTTGTGGGTTAATATCAACAGTTTTCGTGTCCCCACTTACAGGAACCTAATCGGATGACCCAATCTAAACTTTCAAGAGTCCACCCTAATACCATTTGTAACACTCAGGCCCGCCACAAGTTCGGATCAAGGCTCAATCGTTACCTAAGAGCATCAACTTGGGTCATCTTGGCCCACTACAATTCAAAACGTCAGGACTTGAAGATACCATTAATAATATTAAGCCTTATGCACATACTACAATCTAAAAGGTCAGGACTTGAAGATACCATAATAATATTAAGCCTTATACACATACTAATCAAGGCTCAATCATTACCTAAGAGCATCAACTTGGGTTATCTTGGCCCACTACAATCCAAAAGGTCAGGACTTGAACATACCATTAATAATATTAAGCCTTATATTACAGGTCCGTGTTTGCTCAATAAAATAGAACCCATAATACAAGTATTCAATTAAGCCCACAATGAAAACAAGCACAATAAAAGAACGTGTCACTATCATTACAGAGTGTCTGAGAGAACCACATCATTTTACATGCATTTAATCAAGGGTTTTGAATCAGTTGGATCTGTGTTACAAGCCCAATCAGTCTACAAAAGACCATAACTCAGACCATGTCAATCAAGGTTTTTAACGCTTTGAACTGTAACAACACTCGCACTTTCACAATAACATTAGCTTTATCTGTCGATTCCTCTTCAGTGTGGCTTATACTTTAGTTTCAGACCAACCACAAGCAATACCCTCAAAAACTTAGTCTAGGCCCTAGGCATCTTAACTCTCTTGATAGTAACCATTTTCTTCTTTAAGAACATTCAACTTGCACCATAATAGCCTTGTGCTCCAATCCAACATCTCCACATTACTTAAATTCAACATGCCTTGTTGCAAACCAAAATATAGTGAACCCATATAAGACATCAAAAACTTCACTCCTTAAAGTAAAAGCTACATTGCATGTGAAAATTTGTGTGGGTTGATATGTCTCAGGCTCTCCCTCTCTAACAGCTAGGTTTCATGGATGGACTTTCCTAAGATCATAAAAGCGGCATTTAAGCAAAGCAATCCATGGACTATCTTCAAAACATAGGGCAAGCTAGAGGCTGGATTAAAAAACTGATATACATATTTGAGGCTAGATTAAATACTGATTTGTATATTTGAGACAAGAAAGATCAACAGAATATGTTGGGTCGGTGTTGCTAGAGCCAGTCCTACATTGGTTGTATGGTCAACTTGGTATGAGTTGATATGGTCTTGGACGCTCCCAACATAACAACAAACCTTTATGAATTCTCTTAAGATCATAACAAACCTCTTCTACGGTGGTGCCCACCCCCCATCTCCTTCTTCAAGTTCCTTTTTTTCCCTCTCTCTATCCCTTTCTCTTTTAACTGATTCTAGAAAACATTTTCTAATCACGATCTAAGATTTTTTTCAATTTTATGTGAAAATAAGGCTTCTTATTTATCTGAATAAAAGTTTAGGACTAGGGCTTCTTGTTATCATCACACCCATGTCTTATATTGATGAAGGCACAAGTAAATCATATGCCTACAATCATCACATAGCATATAAATTCTTGATTTGTAAAACCTAAGAGATAAACAAATCTAGAAGACCATTGTCATACAAATATAACTACATGCACCAACAATTCAACAATGTGTTCTGTAATTTATTGCCCAATTCATATATCGGATAATTGGTAAATAATATATCCAAAAACACATAAAACAAGAGGAAAACCTCTGTAGTGAAGAAACTATACCTGATCGATCTGAAAATAAAGGAGAATCCGCTGTTGAGAAGATGAGGAGGCCTACCGTTAATTGGTATTTTCGAAGCCTGACAAGGCAGCACAAGTCCAAGAAAACTCAAAGGAGATCTTGCATGAAGCCTCTTCAAGGCTTAAAACCGACTATCTCTCTCTCTCTCTCTCTCTCTCTCTCTCTCGTTTGCTCTGTTCCTAAAATCTTATGAACTCTCTCCCCTGTTTTATTCGGTCATATGTTCTTGGTTCTTGCAGCCGCCTCCTCTCTCTTGTTATTTATTTTTTTTATTTTATTTTTTTGTTATTTTCTTTTCAATGCAAGTGCTATGATTTTTAATTTAATTTGCTTTTGAAGTAATCTTCCTTTATATGTATCCTAGCCATTTATTAAAGTTTTTGTAACAAAACTCTCCATCTCTGGGTTTCACTTAATTTAAGTTTATAACACAAAATTCCTATAATTGATTCTTTACTTCTAAATATTAAATTCAGCATAGTTTTTGAGGTGCTTTTAAAAGATTTCATCACTTTCTAATTTTTCATTTTTTTTTTATAAATTCACTTTCCTTACCCGAATATCATAATTTTTATGAAAATCTAAAATATTAATGTGATTATTAAAGGCATCATTTACAATGAACATACGCATATGGAGGGAGGCAATAAGATGTTAACCAAATCTTTGAATAATCTCAAGGTATTTGAGATTGATCGATCTACATATATCCATTATTGACAAATATCACATTAATCTTAGAAGTTCTAAATTTATGTGGTGCATTAGTATTTAGTACATAATGTTTATTTGATTCATCAGGTTCATGAATTCAATATATCTACATATAAATTTGACAATAAACTTGCTTGAGAGAAAATTGGTAGCTGAAACATCTATAAAATCAGTAAGGAAAAGTAAACTTTAAATAAAATACAGTGCGAACGTCAAGTTTGACTTGAAGAAGATTCATTTATTTAAAAAAATTGACATGTTTATCTGAGGCACATTTGAGATAATTGCACATTATCATGCTAATTTACAGTGCTATCACCATTCACCAACTAGCTAGCTAAATGCACAAGAGAGAAGGGAGGGAGGTGAGTAACTCATTATATGATACACTCAACTTTTTCTAATATAAAAATAAAGATAACCCAGTTAACATTATTTCAAGACATATTTAAACAGTAAAAAATATACCCAGCATGAGGCATGATTATTTTAACTACAAGAGCAAATATAGTTTTGCCAAACTTCAGCTTCAGAAAATAAAAACTAAAGGAGATCTAATGGTGGAAATATTCAACACAGCCCCAACAGAAAATTACTGAGACAGAGCCAGCAACTGCATACAATACCAAGATGGATAGACTTCGGACTTCATCGCATATATCAGCCAGCTTTACTGCTTCTACCGAACTGTGCAAATTGCAACTGTGCTCGGAAGCAAATTCCAGAACTGCTCAACAATCAGCTGCATATCATTGATTGCTCAGTCACATACATGTCTCCCAAAAACAAAAGAGAAATACTGACAATCATCAAATTAATATTAAGAAAATCTTAGTGGTGTAACATAATAAAGACCTTAACAAGTTACGAGTTTAGAAGAAACCTTGCAACTCATCAATATAGTTTAGATCCAGCACATATGCAGCTGAACAAGTACAATTATCCTTTTCCTCGAGTGTATTATTATCATTTTGCTACTGTTCCAACTCCCGTTCCCGTTGTCAACCCCAGCACCCCCAACACAACACACAAAAAAAAACTAAAAAAAACTAAAAACACCTTGACTACGAACTCAATGTTGAACCTAATGTCCAATAAATACAACAAAAAAGATAAGTTTTTAAACCAAGGTTTAGTTGTACTTCCTTTTGTCAAGTATATTAGTGTTCTTAAAGTTATCCCAGAAAGTTTCTCTTTTCTTGAGGCTCATAGGAGGTGTAAATCTAGAATTGTCTGATTGTTTCTTACTCTTGGCCAAATCATTAAGTTACACATAAAAGAGAAACAAACCTTAATTCTTTGCAAAACTTTACGATAGATGACCTGCTTCCACATTCAGTGTTTTTAGTTCCTTTAATTTTTTGGTCATGTGTCTCATAAATACTTATATACTAAGTTACATGAGAAGAAATTACCTGATAACATTTGCCTTCATGATCATCTTGTTGGACAGCCTGTGACGATACTTGCTAAGATTTTTTATTTCTTTTTTTTTATGCTTTTCCATGTTTCTCTTCCCAACCCGCCCTCCCCCTCCCCCACAAAAAAAAAAAAAAAACGCCCAGACCCACACACCCACCATACTAACCTCAATATACCCTGACTTATATAAACATAGTGAAATTTTACGCCATCAAAAGAGTTGACATGGAGCGTGGAAGCACCTTTGAAGGGCACATAGGATCAGCATTAGCATAATCATTTAAAAAAAAAAAGAAGTAGCTATTGAATAAATATAAATCACCCCGCACAAGTTGCAACCGCCATCCCCTCCTCTTTACCCCCCTTTCAAGTAAGCAACAGAAAAGATGTTTTACAAAAATTATAAGACATTATAAGAAAAAGAAATAAAAAAGTTGTCAAACCACAATTTTATCAAATCCAATGTGATCTATTTATGAAAAAAACTAGCAATTATCACATAAGACTAACCTAGCTTAGTAGGACTTGCCTGAATACCACCGTGAACACTGAAACATTGGTTAATGAGTATGTAAAGGTAATACACAGCCGACAAAAATTATTGTCTCTCATTGCCTCGTGGAACTGACTACTTAAATGTGCTCCTTCAATGATAATGAAACCACAATAATAGGAGATGCAAATAACTTGCAAAAACCTACCTCTTAGCAAAAGTAGCAGATCCAATGTACATGATAATACATTAATCTTCACAAATTCTGGACAGGTGGCCGGTGAGGCTTTGGAGCTGAAATACGAAAAACAATATTGCTAGAACTATTAATAATAGATAAGATTATTTCAGGAAATTTTATTTGTTTGAAAAGGGGAATTTTTAAGGAAAAATAAATAAATTAGCCTCAACCATCTTCACAGGGCGTCACTATTGGGGCAGGGGTTTTGGGATGAAGGACAAATATCACATAGATAATCTCACACAAAACTCAATCAATTTTAATTATTCAATGTATCAAAATA
This sequence comes from Aralia elata, assembly GCA_034770075.1. NCBI lineage: Eukaryota > Viridiplantae > Streptophyta > Magnoliopsida > Apiales > Araliaceae > Aralia > Aralia elata. Next base: position 107,592,358 of record CM068385.1, on the reverse strand, counting down.
ATAAGTACATCACTATTTATAATACTCCTAGACAACTTTCCTAACCTATAGTGGACTCATAATAAAATAACTACAAATTAAATAAACTAATTAAAATACAACTTCTAATTTATGGGCTTCCAAAGCCTTTTATATTATTCTAACCAACTTTCACGGACTCATCCTACAACAGTTCTCCTCCGCTAAGAAAAACTTGAGTCCATCGAGTTAAAAACATCAACACAAGAATAAGCATGTTGGATCACCAAAGAATTCTTTGCAAGCTTCAAATTTGGCATGTCAATAGCACACGTAAGAGTGAACTTAGTACTGCCTTTGATAATCGAATAGATATTAGCACGAGCATCATGTTGCGCATGACAATCTCATAGCCATGTACGCCCTAAGATAATGTGACAAACCTTAAAGGGTAGAACATCACACATGACGGTAAACTTAAGCTTGCCAACGGAAAATGTCACCAAACACATTTGGGTAACCCGCAACTTTGTATTAGTAATTCATGCAACATCATACGGCTCCAGGTGAGGCTCAACTTTTAACCCAAGTTTCTTAACTGCTTCCTCAAAGATAACATCTGTACAATTCCCAGTATCAACCACAAGAGAGCATAATTGTCTCGCACATTTGACTCTATTCGATCACGATGGATTTTAGGATCATCCTTCCGTTTCTGAGCAATAAGTAAAGGTTGAAGAACACCTAAACATCCTTCCAAATAAGCATCAACTTCAAATCCTACTCATCGGGCTCATATTCGACGTCTACGGCTAGCAAACCTCTTCATCCAAATCAATTTCCCAAACTCTTTGTTAATAACAGCAAGTTTCCTTGAGGGAGAAGAAGCAACATTCATCTTTAGGGAAGGACATTCAAAAGACATGTGGCCAAAACCACAACAGTTATAGCACCTAGATGTATGGTTGTTGCTAGCATTAAACGAACTTAAGGTACGATTAGGCCTACTAGCAGCTGAAGGGCTCGTTGACGATCTTTCCACGGGCCTATTTTTAATAGGCTCTATAAAAGTACGTTCACTCTAAGTTTGGGCTAGTATTGGAAGCCTAACAGAATTTCTTTTCAAATTATCCTCCACTTGGGTGGCAACTTGAACGACATCGTCCAAGAGCAAGGATTTAATTGAAGTTACACAACTTGCAATCTCTAGCTTCAATCCTTGAAGGTACATGGAGATTAAAACTTCTTCAACCTAAGGGAATTCATACCGTGTAACCAAACTGTAGAACATCGGTTACGCATTTACTTCCTTGCACCAACTTAGTTAACTACAAATATGCTCGCAGCTTATAATCTGAAGGCACAAAACGTCGTGTTAATACAACTTTCAAATCTTCCTATCTTCTCGCAACTATATATAAATTTTGTTGATGTTGATCCCACCAAATACGAGCTATCCCTTTCAATTTCGCTTCAGTAAAGAAAATTTTTCACTCATCAGTTAGCTCATATAAACGAAAGAAGCTCTTCAAACTATGAATCCAATCGAAGAATGCCTCGGGACCAGTATCACCATTGAAATCTCCAAAATTTAATTTCGTTCCTCTATCTACTGCATTCATCCTAGGATCTGGAACATGAGGATTAACTCGTGGATTAGGATCATCTTGTTGTAGTCTCATATGATTAAGATCCGAAATGGGATCTTCAAAATTCCTTAGAGCATCTTCTTGTCCCTTATCTATGCGTTCTGTAAGTACATCAACTTTTGTTGTCAGTGTTGTAATAGAAGCCTGAACATTTGCAGTAAGTGTTGTGATTGAATCTTCAATCCTTTTGAGACGTTCATCTTGTTGTAACATATAAGCATCAACCTTGGCGTTGATTTCTTCGGCATTTACCATGGTTCCTGCAAATAAATAGACTCTCTCTCTCTTCTTTTTTTTGCTCTAAGGGCTTAACCGCTTAAGTGCAGAAAATATAAAGAAACAGGGGCTGAACTGAAACTAATAAAACTTCAGGGGCTGGAATTGAAGAAGAAAAGTACCAAGGACTGATTTGTGAAATCTCAGGGGTATTTTAAAATTTAAGAAAACTTGGGGAACTACACTAGAAAACTGTAAAAACTTTGAGGTACCTAATGTTAATTTACCAGTAGATATTTAATTCCCAAATCTGGTCTCTTGTCTTTTATTCTTCAAGGTCTCTTCTCTTTCTATTTTTCATGTAAGTCTAAGATACGGAGCAGCAGTCTTGGAGATGAAGAATTTATCGATAAAATGAGAACCGTGGTGGGATGCTGCGGCAATGAAAGTAGTGATGGTCATTGCGCTTCTTCTTCTACTCCTTTTTTTCTCTTTTTGTTTTCCTTTTCCCTTTCCGATATAGGCTATGAATATCGGCAAATTCTGGAACGTCGATTGGTAACTTTTTATTTGGTGATGGTGAAGGCTAATGTGGGCTCTGTTTTTCTGGTGTGGCGACGTAAGACAAATTTGGACTAGGTTTTGGTATTGTTGGGTTCTAAATTTAATTTAGGGTTGAATGGGTCATGTTTGGGTATATGTATGGTGCACCGAAGTTGCAATTTAAGGCTGGGATTTGTAATGGCTAAAGTTTGGACAAGCTAGGGTCTGTTAAGGCTTTATGTGGGTGAGAGTAAGATTCTGGTAAGGCAGATTCGGTAATGCTGGTTTGGGACAGAAGTTCTGTTAGTAGCAGCAGCCGGTGCGGGTGATGATGGTGGTGATTGGTTTTTTAGATGGTAGTTTGACTGGGGTTAGTGCGGCAGAAGGTGGTTTAGAAGTTTGGCTCTAATACCAAAATGATGGCGACGGAGGTTTTGGGACGAAAAATAAATATCATACAGATAATCTCACACAAAACTCAATCAATTCTAATTATTCAATGTATCAAAATAATAAGTACTTCACTATTTATAATACTCCTAACCAATTTTCCTAACCTAAATTGAACTCTAATAAGATAACTACAAATTAAATAAACTAATTAAAATACAAATTTTAATTTATGGGTTTTTAAAGCCTTTTATATTGTTCTAACCAACTTTCACAGACTTGTCTTACATCAGTCGCTCAACATATTATGCAGGTATTCTCTTAGTGACCTACGTCCTTGGGCTTCTGGGATCCACTAGGGAGCAGGTAGTAAAAGCATTAAATAGTTAAAAGAGACCTTTTTTTTTTGAAGGATCTTGTCACTATGATTTAAGCATGTTTCCATAGTATTCTTCTTTACATTTCTTTTTTCAGACTCACCATTTTATTTTTGGGTTAGAGACTTAATTTTCCTAGAGTTCTAGTTCGTTGGTGCCGCCTTGTCAAAGTGAAAGGTAAGCTTGTACCCTGTCAGTGCCAACAGATTCGACAAATGTATCGAATTGTTTCTACTCTCTGTAAAAATGAAGACCAAATATAAGAATATATAATTTTGCTCTATGGCCAATGAACAATAACTTCGTAGAGCACTTTAAATCACAACTCTAGTATTCTGTTTATAAATTCATTCATTTCTAATTTTCTATCCTCCCCACTTTTCATTCTTTCAGGGAAATATATTTAAGCAGTACTTTAAAGAATGCTATCAAATTGGAATATTATAAATTATGATGAAATTAGATACCGTTAGGGTTTCCTTGCTCATAGAAGCTTCGTAACAGAGAGATTGCTTCTGAAGCCATTATTCCTCCTGTGCATTTGAAACCTCTGTCTTCTGGAACTCCAACCCTACCATGAAAATGAAAAACAGGAAATAAAACAAATCCTTTCATTTGCTTGCAGGCTGCCCTCGAAAAAATGGTGAATTGAATCTTATAGATGCAAATGGAAATTTAAAAAATTTCACAGGGATACGCTAGGATCTAGTTAAATGTGACGTAGTCATAAGCCAAGTGGAGGATAATATCCTTGAATAATTCTTCCTAATTGACTGAAGCAAAAGTATATTTCCTTTTACTGCTGTTGAACTTCTGATAGTCTAAAAGCAGCAAGACAATACATTTTATTAGACAGTTGAATCAAAGCTGGTTTGCAATTTGAATTCATTACATATGCTTTGGGGACATTGTTGATGCATCTGTTATTTTGTTGGCTCCATGAAGTGTATCCAAAAGGTTTACTCCCTTTCACTAGCTTTTTAAGATTAAAAGGAAACTGGACGGTTTTTGCTTATTTAGTGCCTGATGCCTAGGCATGCAAGGGTTCTTCCTTTTTTGGGTTGTTCATTGAATCTTTTTGCTTTGCCTTAGGTTAGCTTTCTTGCATTTCTGTTATCCCCCTTTGGAGGTTTTCTTATAAGAGAATAGTTATAAGAAAATGTTTTCATCTATCCAGCCCATGAATAAACTACAAAATGCTCCAAGAAGAAGAACATGCAATGGATATCTAGCTTACTTAAATGATAAACCGTCTCAAACTGATTTTTCAATTCTCTTTATGTTCACGAATTTTTCATGACCAAGATATTCAGAGATGCATTAAGAATTGAAAATTTTAACAAGCCTCTCCCAGTCCTTAACCTACTTGTTTTGTACCTAACAAGACGCCTCAGAGCAACTTGCATAATGAGAATATGGCATGATATGCATACTTGAGATACTACCGTAACCATCATAAATGCTAAAAATTGGAGGGAAAAACACTTGTGAAATATAAAGGAACTTCGCAAGTGATGTCGTGCTTAGAATCAAACCTAGTTGATGACTCAGAGCGACTTGTATGCAACGACAATATTGATCCACAACCTCCAAATTTATCATTGGCACAGCCATAATAAACCTCGTTTATACCTAAGTGGGGAAGAGAAAGAGAGTAATAGATAAGCTACTAAAAATTGCAACTTTTAAAGTTTATTATGTAGTAAGGAGGAATTAACAAACCAAGAATTGATAAGGCTGCTGCACACATTATACATGGTTCGCATGTAACATAAAGAGTGCATTTTGAGAAACTTTTAGCAACTTCTGCCTTTGATAGTCCATTTTTCTGCCACTGCTCAAGTAGAACATCAACAGCTTCCATCTCTGCATGTCTTGTAGCCTGCATCAATTCAAAATTAAGTCCCGTGGTCACAAGGTAAGATCCCCTAAACAAGTAAAAGTATTACATAAATTTCTAATAGCTCTGCGAGATAAATAATGCGAATGGCAAACAATGACATGAAGCAGTAGCTAAGCTAATGGAATTGATGAATCACTAGCCAACAAGAAAACTTAACATTAGCTAATGCAATATTCAAAGAGTCAAATCAAACTTATACTAGAAAATACCATAGATAAGCAGCTGTATCAAGAGTTCTAGAGCAATTACGTACCAGATGACGTGCATAGTTCAATGGAGTAAAAATCTAGCAAAGACTTCTAGAAATAGATTAAAAAATTTACTGTTTTAGAGAAATGGAACTATATAATAGTCTAAGCAGGTACATATGCCTATCTGAAAAAGGGAATAGAATAAGTCTTTGCAAAAATTTAAATATTCCACATATTATATTACTATAGAATATTGTTTTGCATATAAACAGTAGAATCCATTTGATTATTAAATACTAAGAAAAATAATAGTTACCAATACCGCTACTAAATTTCAAAGAAACGTAGATGAAAGGGTAATTAGTATCAGTACCTCGCTCCGCTCCTTATACATGGCTCAGGGATCTAATTGACGTTAAAAATATTTTGGTGTCTGATTTCATGAATGAAGCAATTCAAGAAATATAACAAGACAGGCTATATGAATTCTTCACTTCCAGGCAGAAAATAATATATATTCTGGTACAGGAAGATCATAATAGCTGCAGAAAAATGTGATAGACAAAGTGTGAAATGAGGAGGAGGGGAAGGAGAGAAAAATAAAAGGTAGTATACATTTCTCGTCTCAGTTGTTCGATTTCTTCCCGAGGCAATGACTTTTTCATCCTCAACAATGACGCAACTGGTCAATTGGAAAAACAAAGGTTGAATGAGCAAAAATAAGGTATATGATCATCCTCAAACATCAAGGAAATATACATCCCTTCCAAAGTATTTTCCTATATGTCAAATCCAATCTTAGGGTGACTACATCAAATAGGTAGAAAATTGGATAATAGAATTTCATCACATTCACACTAAACGCATCAAAACTAATTTTGTTTGTAAAAGCAAATGTCCGTTGTTTATGTAACAAACTAACAATATATGATTGCTTATAATAATTTCCACTTGCACTAAGATAGCCTCCTCCAAACTAGAAGCAGCCAGAAGTGAGCCTAAAAGATGCTTGTCAGAAATAATATGATTTGATAACAGATAGTAGTATCTGTTCTAACTAATAACAAATTTACATATGATGAGTGCAATACCAGGTATGCTAAAAGTTATTGAACGAACACAATGGAATATCAACCAAATAATGAGATAGTTTCCGGATCCCACACTGGATCCAATCAGCAAAGTGCTAAGGATGGTTGATGGTCCAGCTTCCTTGATGTCAATATCATGACTAGGTAGCTAGGTAGCTATGGATGAATGAAGGTGACAATAAGGCTATCATTGAGAAAGAAATCTTGAGCAAAACAAATTTTCATGCCATATAGAGAGGCACAATATCAAGATCATATTAAGGCTTCAATACTTAGATACTTCTCATTGGAACTTTGACTTCATCTTCACTTTTGTTGCTTTTAAGTTCAAATTAAAACGAAGGATAACAGAGTTAGGACAACGAGAAATCCAAGACATAACATCTCATGATGTCTCAAGAAACAAAAACCAAAATCATAAAATAAAATAACCCACCAACCCCTATGAAAATCAGAGAAGCCAGCCCTCTATACGAGCCCCTTGCTGAAACCAATAATGACATTAAAAAGGTGATCTTATACCAAATGATTCGACAAGCAGTGACACAAAAATTACAGTCCTAGAGCTCACCTAACACTCCTTAAAAACCCCAAGCATGAGAGTCCAAAGTCGCCATGATATATCATACCACCGATAAAGCACATAGTTGCTAAGCCTATCAATCACGAAAGACCAAACAAAAGGCTGGATCTTAGAGGGACTCCTTCGCCTTCCACATAAGAGGCTAAAGAATTCTACATATATAACAATTGCCAAGATTATCCAAAAAAAAAGTAGTTGCATGAGAAATTCCCAATTGATCAAGAATCCAGACCCAGAATCCAGAGCTAGTGGAATCAAGAATAGAGAGAAGGGAGCTAAGTGTTCCACCTCTGCAAAGAAGTGACTTTTTAAGAGAGTGTCTCCAATGTGTGAGGCAAAAGAGAAAACCAGGAAATTATAAAGAGAAAAGATAGAAAGCCTAGGATAATCATCAACAAGACAACACCCCATCTAACCGTCCTCCCAATTATGACTACAACTCCCATCCTTAACCTAAATCACACTAGTGGGAAAAAGGGGTCTGTCTGTCTGAAACAAACATTCAAGGGCTGGAACGAGAGACTAAAGAGAGAGCAGAAGCTTTAAACTTGATGAAAAGATGGAGCACCTCTTGTCTCTCCTCATGATGATTGGGCCGCACGCTATGGAGCTGGTGAAAGAACAAACTGCGAAGACAGCAAATGAGCTCCGACTAAGGAATACAACAAAAAGTTTCAATGGTTTGCAAAAGTATACAACTCACGCTGAAGAAGTTAAGGAAGCACCCGAGCAAAGAGTAGAGATAAACCCCTCCACCCACATAAATAAAATTTATAATTAAAAGAAAATGATATATAAAAAAAGGCTGTGTTACGTGAAATCATTAGTAACTAAGAGAGGCTTACCCAACAGGCACTTCAAGGCAGTCCAGGGCAAGCTTTGCCTGCGAAAGGGAAAGCAGCAAGCGTTAGATGATATTTGAAGTACCTCCATTATATAGGAGAGAAGTTTCATACTTGGTGTACTGAGATAGTATGGGAAAGGAAAGCTAGGGATTGAGATATGAAGTGTAAGAAAGTAAACAAGCTATATTAAATACAAGGATATTTGAAAAAATCAAGCCAAAATAGCTCTCCTCGGCTTGGCCCTTCCAAAACACTGGCCAACAAAACAATAAATGTGTTTAACACTATTACTCTTTTCCCAAATCTTATGTTAAAGCCTAATGTACATTAAACACGTGCATCAGTAAGCCCTTACATTAGTAGATCTAATTTTATAATCTGGAAAAGTTCAAAACAAATGCAGACCCAGCATAGATAATTTGGATATTCAGGATCATAGGACCACCCTATTGCAGAACATCTTCTTCCAGTATGCTGCACCAATTTCATAGCCCATACTAGTGAATGAACTATAGGAAAAGCAACATCCCAACAAATAAATTGTGAATTCATGACCAAGCCCTTATTGATGTGGTGTGAAGTCCACCATAATCATTTAAAACTACAACAATAGAAACCACGGAAGCAATTCCAATATGACTACACCAAAAATACAAAGGTCAAATTACATGTTTCATTTAAAAACTGCCACGAACCCCATATTTTACTATGTCCACTTCAGAGAAAGAAAAATAAAAGAAGACTTTTTAAGACATATACGTAATCATGAAAAACAGGAAAAACAACCACTTGTGATATGAGATATAAATAGAATATGAAAACAGAAGAGGAACATGAAAGAAGCACTTGTTAGTAAGTAAGATAGAGAAAAGAGAGGAGGAGCTCATAAGGCAAGTGCTTTGCAGCCAAATATTTGAATTGTCGTGCTCCGGGGTTCTAAACTTCAGCTTTCACTGGACACAACATTTTTCTAAATTGTGAGTCTAAGGTAACTGAATGGAAGCACGGATAAAATAAGAATATCAAGAAATGTAAAATTTGTTTAACAAATTTCTAGGAAATGGTAAACGTTTCAAGTCTGTAAGATACTAACCCATACTATCCATGTTTTAAAATATAAAACAAATAAATTTAAAATAAAATAAAATAAAATCTTGGACACAGCTACACCCCAAAAAATAAGAAAAAACCCCTACATACATTTTAATTGCTATCAAAAGTGAATACATTTAACAAACCTAAGCCCATATTTGCTTAAATATTTTAATTCTGGAAGTGACTCGCTCTCTCACACATATGTGCACACAGACAAATTTACAGTTCATTATTCATTTGATTTGGAAGGTAGTTCAGAATTGTAGTCAACTTCAGGAATTACTTTTGGTTTTAGTACAAAATAGGTAATTGACTTCATTCAGAAAATTGTACAACACAATAAAGAAACTTGTTTTGAGAAAGACAAAAACATACTATATGAGAAGACATTGTGTGGGGAATTTAAAAAATTATTACCAAAACAATTGGGGTTGAAATTATGAAGCAAGGCCAGATAAAAATATGGGACCTACGGATTGTAATCAACAATTCAGCGATCCACTGTCCACGTTACATGTTATACCTAGTGCATTACACGTTGTATGTGAAATTAAAGGTACAACATGTGCTATACAAAGTATAACATAGAATGTTGACTGCTGAAATAAATCAACATTCAATAATGAATTTCAGTGGTAAGGTACGTCATGTTTTAATTAAATGGGCACAAAAATGGAAACATATGATGATGCTTTAGCTTAATTTATGCTCCAAAATGTAAAAAAGTAAAGAAAGAAATATATTTCAGCTAAGTGAACCAAATCATCTTAATAAGTGTATAATGAAACAAAAGAGTTTTAACATAAATGGCCAAACTATGATGCTACAATGTTTAGATATATTTCCATGTTATATGTACCCGATCCATGGAAATACGCCCCTGAACTGAGCTACCAAACAAGGAAACCTTAAAAATGGAAACAGATAAAGAAAAGAGAACTTTATTATTAAGTCAATTACACAACTGTTATGCTAATAGCTATAGACCCAATATAGGGAAGCCTTTTTCCTCATGTATATTGTTTTTTACATATTCTTATTCCCTTCAGTAGCTCACTGTGAATTATGATACAATATTTGTTTGTAATCTAACAAGTGACAAGCATAGTCCATAAGAAAATAAAACGAATACTCTAATAAGCATAACGACTTAGACATCCATGCAATACTGATACAAATTTATATAGAATTAACAATTTACTAGAGAAAACCTTAAGATTCTTAATTCACTAAAAATATGTTTCGCATACCTGTTGTAATGCAAGTTTCATATATGCAACACTATCTAGAATTTCCTCATTCCCGCAAGCAGCCATCTGAAGGAAACAAACCAAAAAAAAAACAGCAAGTAAAAATGTCAATTTCCATTGGAAAACTCATGAAAGCACATCCCACTGTCAATACTAATGCAACTACTATATGAGCACAATGCCTATGAAACATATAATGCCATACTATATTATTATCCGAAACCCCAAGGAGTTGTTCTAGTAGTAAATGTATCTAGAGGTACATGTCCTGGTCAAAATTTCATAATGGCACATTGGGGCCAGGGGTTTACCCACTGAATTGCGGGTGCCTCCACCAAAAATAAATAAATAAAATATTGTTATCTGAACTTCATGAGTTACAAAAATAATCATATCTACAATAACAGTATACATTAAGCTCTAAATAGTGCTTTCACAAAGCACTGCTGACTAAGATAATGCCTTGTAACTTTCAAATTAAAATATCATTTACTGTGTCTTTTGCATGTCTAGTGTCCAATCTAAAAGTAAACTGTATAGATTCCAGATGTCTATAAAATACAAGGTTTAACAAGCTTTCAACTTTTTCCAAATATAATGGACATCTAATTTCACAACAATATATGCAACTCCCTATCAAGCACACCCAAGTTGATGCTTTCAAGAAACGAAAATGAATCAGCATTGCTACAATGGTAATAACATCCAAGCAACAATGGTGTGATCCCATAAATTAATACTGGGAAACTCATCCAATTCACTGGCTAGAAGATTATCAATTTGCATTTACCCAAAAGGAAAAATTTATTTTCGTCCTGTATCTAACTAGTTGTTCCTCTCTTAGAAATTTTCTCAAACACATTGTGTTCTTCACAACATGCTACAATACATAAACTAATTACAAAGCTATTGCGGCAAACCTCAACACACACTTGTGCAGATTGAAATTCTTAAAACAGTACGAGTTGCCGTTTGATAATCCAATAAACGTCACACAATATAACTGCATAAATTATATATGATGTAAACATATCATGCACTGTATATTGTATTGTCACAAACAAACAGTATATATAAGTATTATGAACACGGGTTTGAGTGAGAACCTTTCTTCTCCAGAGAAACACGGCGCCGTTCCTTCACTAGTTTACCGGAGGGTGCAACGCAGTTAATAGCAAGGGAAGGGTGAGTAACCGAGTAAAATTGAATTATTAAGGGTAGCGTTGTTTTTCTGCCAGAAAAAAAAGGTCGCGTTATTTCTATTTACGCGTATAACTCCTGTTAATTTCACTTTAACCCCTACAATGAATAAAATATTTTGGTAGGCGAGGCCGAAGTCGCAGCTTGTTTTATTTCGTAACTTATTAGTACTAGCTTATTTTAAGCAGTTTATACAGTTAATAAGTTAGAATATTATGCTTGGTATAATTTATTTTAAGAAAATTTATTGCAGGATAAGTTGTTATGCTTGATAAATAAAAAAAATAAAACGTATATTTAAACCATCCAATTACTATAACTTGTACTACTAATTACTCTCTTTGTTCTAAATTATAAAATCAATACTGACTTTGTAAAAGTCAATTTAAAATATTTTTAAATTTAAAATTAATACGATTCAATTAAATTTTAAAAACAATAAATTTTATAATTAATAATATTTTTTAGATAATAATACTCTTTAGATAATTTATAATATTAATAATTGTATTAACTTAAACTAAATAAATTCATGCTAATTTTGAAATAAAGTACTATATTTATAATTTGCAAAACTTTTTTTTAAAGACGTAATTTGAACAACTTAGATAAAATCGAATGAATTTTAAATTTTAGAATTTTAAGAATTTACTTTGAAAAGTTGAAATGTGTTTCTATTTTTTGAACGAGATAGTAATAATTTTCTAAAAGTATAAAAAACATTTCAGGCACCATAAATTATTTTGTTTTAAGAGTATTATTGCAATAGGCTTAAATACAAAATATTATTTTTCGTCGTTTTAATTTTTTTCAATTAAATGATTGAACTGTTATTTTTTTTATTTTTTTTAATTATGTTCAATTGACTATACCATGTCTTGTCTTAAATTGATGACATGATATACTGACATGGCAAATTAGTGTCAATGTGTACTTAAAAAAGTAATTTGTGATAGAGATTTCAACACAAATATTATATTAAAGGGCAAAAAAGTAAATTACTAATAACATAACAAATTTTCTTTTTGAGAAAAATCACAACAAATAATATAACCATTTGGAACCACCGCCACCATACAGTTACCACCGCCACCGTGCAGCTACCATCGCCACCATCCAAACCAACAAAACGCCACCACACGGCTACCATCAACGCCCAAGTCCCACTACCACGCAAGTCAAACATATACCAGAAAAGAAAAGAGAAATCTTCAACCACCATTACCCCCGCCGTCGAAACCTTTTTCACCATCACCGTGAACCACCACCATTAACTCGTTAGCATACAAACATCACCTTCGACACACCCACAACTTTGGAATCATAACTCCCACTCAGATCTAGCAATCTATATCTAGATCCTACTCAAAAAGAACCACCGATTGAAAAAGAAAGAGAGAAAAGAAGTCAAGTTACATGAGAATCAAACCCAAAAAATTACAGTTTTTATATAAGCACACATATACACAAATATATAAAGAGAGAATTAAGGAGCGTACCGAGGAAGAACAATGAGTTTCAAAAAAAAAGGGTTTGATTATGCTCAATAGTTGCAATCGCGGTGGGGGCGGCATGCCTTCCTGCAATTGCCGTTAGGGTTTCAAAATTTTTGGGTATTACCGACTCTGGGCTGCAACTAATTCTGGCTCCTTCCTTTCAATACAACTCGTGGTTGAAGAGTTAACTTATTAATCAATTGAATTGAATTGCCCTGGTGCTATCTTGATGTACATGTGGCTCAATGATGATGAAGAATTGAAAGTAAGGCTACGATGATGGACCTTTTTGGTCCGTTCATAATTGGGATGGTGAGACGTTGTAAATAATTGTTTTAATTATTTATTTTGTTTAATTGAATTTATTATACAATTTGTTAATGGTGTTTTTTTAACTTAATGGTTTTACTTGTTTAATTTATGTTATTTGTGTAATTTTTTAAGTTAAGTTACTCGTGTAATTATTCATAATTATATCTTTTTCTGTAATTTGCTTAATTATTAATGTTAATTTTGTATATTGTCTAATTTATATCATTTGTGTACTTTTTAATTGTTTTATTTGTTATTTTACCTTTTTGTCCTTTAATCTCATTAAAAATATATATTCTTTTTACACATAAGCACTCATTTAGCATATTAGGATTCCATGTCATCTATTTATGACATGGCATAGTCAATTAAATGTAATTGAAAAAAAAGTAAGAGTTAAATCATTTAATTAAAAAAATATTAAAAAAACGATCTCTAAAATGAAAAGAGGTAAAGAATTTAGGATAGTAATTTATATTTTAGCCTATTGCAATAATAGTGTATGTTCCCTTTAGGATATGTATTTATTATTTGAGTAAAAATACACTGACACCCCATTTAAATAACTATAATAACACTCGTTTCCGCTCTACTTTTTAAGTAACATTTAGTACCTCTTCAAATTTTTAAGTTTGACTAAATTAATAAAATTATATATTTATCCTTTTATGTTATCCAATTTTAATTTTTGAATATATATATATGTTTAATTTTAATTTTTTAATACAATACATTTTAATTATAGTTGTATTTGTAATTAAGACTATCTCATTCGAATAATTTAGTTTAATTAACACATATTTTTAGATAAGTGATACAAATATTAAAAAATTTAAATTAATTTATTAATGGAGTTGTTTTAATTAGAGTGATTAAATATGTTGATAGTTTAGTTTTTGATGTTTAACAACAAAAAATATTATTTGAATTTTTAGTTTCATATTATGATTTTTATATATTAAATTTTTTTCAGTATATGTTAAAACTTCGAATGTTTATGATTTTAATTATATTTTTAAGTATACAGTTGGTGTTATTTTTATACAATGTTGAAAAAAAAATATAATAATATTTATTACTATCTCTATCTTGTAAAAATATTTTTCTTTTAATATATTTTTTTTTTTTTGAGTAACAACATTTAAAAATTTTACTATAAATAATTATGTCAAAGTGACTTATGTTTAGTTTAATATTTGAAAAAAATAATTAATATAATTTTTAATTTTTTTTACATGAATAATAATATTCCTTCTGTAATAATAAGTTTGTTTTATATAAATTTTAATATTTGAAAAAATAATTATAATATTTTTTTTGCGTTAATTTGTATTTTTATGGCTACTAAAGTTTTACTTTTTAATTACAAAAAAATATATATATGAATGTATATTATGTAAATTTTAATTTTTGAAAAGTTTAATTAAAAAAATGTGTGATTATATTTTCCTGATAAAAGAAATATTTATTATCTGTTGACATTTTATGTTATTTATTGTACAAATTCATAATTTAATTAACTAGGTCAAGTTAAGTAAAAATTATAATATACAAATTTATATTAAGTGGATATATTAAACATTTATAACTTAAATGATTTATTAGACATTATATTAAAAATATTTTTGGTTATTAGTTGATCAATCACATTAAAGATAATGAATGTTACATATTGTAAACTAAACGAGTGCTCAATGCTACTTGAATAATTAGAAAGGTGTTGAGTATTATTATGATTATTTACGGAGAGTGTTAGTGTATTTTACTCTTATTATTTTACATTTTTTGACAGAGAACAAATAAAACTAGGTTTGTATAAGACAACTTGTTGGAGTACTTTAAAGTTCATAATACAATATGTTGAGAATTTGGTAATACTATAGTTTATGAGCAGTGATATATGCACACCATTACATACAAAAGAGACTATATTATGTGTAATTGGTGAGAACTCAATTAACATATTTATGACCTGTTTATTTTGTTGAAAGATTTTATAAAACAAGTCTAAATGATTTTCTATTTTCTTTGAATTTTAAATTTTTATAAATTAATTTTATGAAATAAATTTTTTAAATTAGATGGACCAATAAACTATATTATAGGTACTTTTATAAAATAGCAAGCTAAATTATATATCATGATTTAACAACCCGAAGGCTTACCTTTATAAATCTTTATATATATATATATATATATATATATATACACATATATATATTGTGTTTTAATCTTTAATTCAAAATTTTAATTAATTATGTTATAAAATGTCTAAAATACAGAGTGAATGTTATTAAGTAAAACTATAAAAAGATAACAGGTTTAATAAAGTAGCTTAATTAACTATATGGCTGAAAATTAAGTTATGGTTAACTAAATGCATACACCTTGTATCTCATAAATATGATGTATGACAATATTAAGACAAAATTAATAATGAGTAAATGGTTAATTTATTTTAAGTATATTAAGGATAAAATAATCTTTTAAACATATTTTGGTGTGCAGTTATCACTTTAGGGTGTGCATATATCAACACCGTAGTTTATATCCTTTAAATTGAAAGATGAAAACAAAATTAAAAAATCAACCATCTCAAATGAATTCATACAAGGTTATTGGACAAAACAGATACTCATTTCATCCCAAAATTATAAACATAATTTAACTTTTGAGGTCAAATGACAGTATATTAAATTTTAAATAAATGTGAATTTATTTAATTTTAGTCGATAAAAATATTATAATTATCTATTATATAACAAAAATTATTAATCACAATATTTATTTCATTCTAAACTTTTATTAGTCGTAGTAATTTTAAAGTTTAATATATTATCGTTTGACCTCAAAAGTCAAATTATATTTATAATTTTAAAGTAAATGGAGTACAAATTAATACACAACTAACTAATTTAATTAGATAACTAAAATAGAGCAATACTGAATGAACATGCTTTATAGTTTTGTGCTATAATTGTATCCAACATAAATAAACTGCTTGCTAATGGGCACCGTTTTGAAACCCGGCCAAGACCAACCGGTTGAACCAGGAACTAATTTTATATCCGGTCTGATTTGACCCGGTTGAATTAATTTAGTTAAAATTCGAATTCAACCTGTAATATCGGTTACGTTAATCCGGTGAACCGATTGTTTATTATTTTTTAATATATATTTTTTAATATTAAAATTAACCACTTTTAATAATATTATAACTCAATTTTATTATGTTTTAGTTCATAAAAATGAGATTTTTTAAAATTTATTAATTACTAATAATATATATTTTTATACATGGTTCAATAATGGTTCAATCACTGGTTGAAGTAGTAACACATTCACTCGATAACTTTTTTTGTTTCAATGATTAGTCCGGGTCTAAAAATATAAATATCAGGTATCCATCATCATGTCTCTCCAACACAAAAACTAATACCAACAAAAAATATCTTCCAATGACTAGAGAACAAACAGACAAATAAATATTGTAAAAGTAAATTAAAACACGAGAGAGGAAATTATTATTATTATTATTTTTGTATATATGGACTACTATTTATTTCCTCCATATTATTCTTCTCAACTAGTCTCATCAGTTCATCTCCTCAGGTACAACTACAAATTTAGTATAAAAAAACTACAAGGAAAAAGCTTTAACAGGGAGAATAAAAAAAAAAAAAGAATAAACAGCTTTTGGAACAAAATTAAAGAGGGAAATCGGCAGAGGCTAATTCTCTTTCCTTTCTCCATCTCTCTCAAACTTCATCTTTCCCCACTCATGGGTGAATTTGGCCTTCTAACAAATCGCCCCTGCAACAAAATTGAACAATTCATTATTTTGGTTCAATTTTGTAATGATTGAAGAATTCCTTTCTACTTATCAATATATTACTACTATTATACTGTCAAATCGTTTTGTAAAACTGCATTTAAAAAAAAAAAACTTGTCAATATCACTTGGTGGGGTCCAGAAAGTGATTTACTTGATTAAATTTTTTAACATCAATCACACACATGATGAAACAACTTAACTACTCGCTCACCGATAATTTATGGCAGATTTATTATATATTTAAAGTTCAAATGATTTTTATTTTTCTAGTAACAGAGAAGCCAGCACTCATTATTATTCTTTTTTTGTATGTTTATCTAACAAATAATAAATTACTAGTTTAATAATAATGAAACGATAAGAAAATTATGAAAATAAATTTTAAATAATTATACTCCTTCTGTTTCAAATTATAAGATAATTGTTGACTTGTGAAAGTCGATTTGAGACATTTTTAAACTCAAAATTGAGATGATTGATTAAAATTTAAGAAATAATAGTATTTTTTTAATAATTTTAATTTTCATCGTTGTATTGACTAAAATGACAAAATCCATGTTAATTTTGAATTTTCCAAAATTAACTTTAAAATCAGCAATAAATTTATATTTTAGAACGAATATAATATTATTTTAAATGAGACTCTTTTTATAAAATTAAATTTTAAAAAAATACATATATATATATATGTATATATATAGCCATGAAGTGACACTACAAAAAAAATTATATAAAGACCAGGTATCTTCCATTATTGTATGTATGGAAAACTATTTATAGTAGGAAAAAGATTAGGGAGCATTAAAAATGATTGCAATCCGTGCTATAAATTGGAACGCTCCCATTCGGTTTGTGGTCCCACAAATTATTAATCGGCAATGATCATCATAATTATGCAGCTGGTGGGACTTTGATAGATAGGTCCCCGTTTCAAAGGGAACTTTAGACAAGACACCATTTAATTACCCCTAACTAATAGTAGTAGTGGAGAGTAAACAAAAGAAAGAGAAACACGCACACAGGAATAGTATACGGTACCTTCATTCTAGGCCGTCGATCAGCGTTGACCTTTCTGACTTGGTACCTGATCTTCTTCGAGAAGAGGCGGTTACGCCTCTTTTCCTTGTACCGCAGCACGCTAGCTTCTCTCACTCCTCCCAACTCTGAGAATAAGTCTATCTGAGCCAGCCTGGCCTGTTAAAAACATAAACCAAAATGGCAATCATTTAGTACATTCTTTTTGTGAAAGGGCCCCACTAATACTAAAAGGAAGGTCAGTTGAGATCATAACAACCGTCCGTCTGATGCTGCTGCTGCTATTATAATTTCTTTCTTTTAAGGTAAAACAAAACAACTAACAACAGTAATAACAATTTAATGACAACCATCTCAAACTTTTTATTGCATTCTAGTGGCTGCCGTACAAATATAATTTTTAAAAGAATAAATGAAAAGATATAAAAAATTAATATTAAAAAATATAAAATAGTAATATATTTAAAATTATAGGAATAATAAAAAAAATATGACATAAATACACTAAACTTGTATAACAAAATCTCATAAAAACTTTATAATATAAATAACACATTATTATTTGAGATACAAAATTTAATAACGGTGAAGCAAAGTAAGATGACTTTTCTTATGCGATTTTCCTTATTTAAAAAATAATGCGTAAAACCACGCGCTAGGTGACATCACCTAACAGTATAACTCGAGCCTAACTAAAATAACAGAAACTAGGATCGTTGGTTGGTTTCAACTTCCTTTGGACTTAGAATTCCTGGCGGGAGTTGAGAAACATACATGAATATCATTCCCAGATGACTCCGAGCCGGAGATTTCATCCGGAAATGGCGCACCCCGGTCAGACCAAGCTTCCAACACCTTGTCATAATTCAACTTCAGGCGTGGCCCGGAACTCGATTCTGGAATTGAATTCTCTGTAAATTCTCCGGGAACTGAATTTTCTTGTGGAGGAGGAGATTCAGAAGGTTTGAATTCCACACGTTTCTCAACCTTCTTTTTCTTCTTTTGCACCGAAACCTTCTTGAATTTGGGTGTGATATCAACCACATCAACTGTTGGAAAACTCCACCAATTTGATTCATCAACATTCCTCAATGCCCTCACTCCCCTTCTCATTCCAAACCCAAAATCAAAACTCCCACTAAATCCCAATCCCATTGGATAACCGTAACAAGTGTCAATTTGGCCAATACAAGTATTGGACTCATCAATCAAGTCATTGTTCACACTTAGATTCCCCATGATACTATCAATGCCCTCTTCCATTTCCTCATCGAGTATCGATTCTGCATCAAAATCTTCTTGGTACAGTTCCGATGAATTCCCATAGAAATCGCTTTCTGCCGGACTTTGACACGGCCTTTCACAAGAATTCACTACTTTGGGCGCAATACCAAAATTGGGTTTTTCTAGTATTGGTTGATGGAGTAAGAATCCGGAATTGTCTATTGCTCGAAATGTAAGAAGCAACTCTGGGGGCTCATCCAAATAAGTGTTTCGTAATTTGCTAGATTTGCAAGGCTTTGTGAGGTGTTTGGTGGAGAATATTTTAGGATATGCTGTGGAAAGAAGAGCTGCTGCCTCATTATAGGTTTGGTTTGGTCTCTTTCGAGGGGTTCGAGGCTTTCGATTTGAAATTGCAATTGGGGAATTGCTTGATTCAGAGAGTGTTGAAGATGGAGAAGATGAATGTGAAGTTCTACTAGAAGTAGATGGGGATTTAACTAAGTGGGGCTCGAACCCATAAGCCCGTCCGCCTCCACTTAAACAGGAAGACATTTCTAGATGAACCCAAACAAGGAAGAGAAACGCAATTCAGAGAAAATTCAGTTGATTTCAAGAGAAAGTTCAAGACTTATCAAGCAAGAAGCTAAGGCTCAATTCAGTAGAAGCTGAAACAAACTAGACAGATTCAACATAGAAGCCAAAGAAAATAGATGGAAAGAGGAAGTGCTAAATCAGAAAGGGAAAAAGAATACAAGTACTAATTTTATGAACAAATCATCAGAACATTTGGAACAAATTCAGCACCGGATTTGAAATAGTATAGAAGCAAAATCAAAGAGATTGAAAGCAGGAAAGAAGCAAAGATCTAAGCAACAAACACAAGGATGAAACCAAAAATTTTCGGAATCCCCATTTCACATCCCATCTGAAAGTTGCAGAATCAAAATAATTGGCAGAAAGGGCTGGGAGCAAAATGGCAATTGTATCGAATAGGTGAAGAGAACTCCAAGAAAAGCTTAGACCCAGCTCAGTTTTACAACCAATTAGGCCAGAACTGCCACAACCCGACGATGTAGGATTGTGTTGAACAGGTAATAAAGAAAGAGCACAAAACCCTAAACCCTAAAAAGAACTTCAACTATAAACAAAAAGTTGGTCTCATTAAAAAAAGAGAAAAAGGCCAAAAAATGTATAGAATGGAGATACCAGAATCCTTATATAACCCAAAAAAGTACTACAAGTCCAAATACCAAAACATAAAAAATCTATCTTGAATTCATCGAAACATTCAAGTCAAGTAAAGAGTCTTTGGCGTATGAAACTAAGAAGGAAACCCAATAAATGGCCTGTGCTTACTTTTGAGCTATAAGAGGAAAGTACACTGCCTATTTATATATAAACTCTGAAGGGAGGGACAAATGAACAGAGACCGCCGAAAACTCTAAGAAAACCCAGGATCAATTCCTAATAAAATGAATGCACAAACCCCAAAATTTAAACTTATAATGAGATGGGTTATTCAAGAGGAATGAGAAATATCTGAACATGGAAATTATCCATAAGAGAATCCAAGACTCCAGTGGATGGGTTACTTAAGTACTGTATTTAGCTGCTAAGAAAGAGGGGGTAGAGAGAAAGTAAGTCACGGGGATGGAGAAGATAAAAGGGAGAAAAAAAATCCGTTGAGAGTTCTGTAAAAATAGCAGACCCACCTCACTTTCTCTCTCTCCTTAATTCTGTCTCTCGCTGGACAGAGAGATTCAGGAATCGGTAGGAGTGATGGAGATGATAACAGAGGAAGAGACAAGGCAAAGCTTCAACATTTCTTGGTGTGGACCACTGTGTCCCCATTCTCTCTCTTCTACCTCTGTTTTTTTTACTCCAATTATTTCATCCTTCTCAATTACATATGTACCCCTGAGTTTATTCCTTCTAAAAAAATTTATAATAATAATAATAATATCAGAATAAATAATACTTGGGCAAAATTTGAGACATCGTTACTTAATTGTTACTTTGTTAGCATCTTCTTTCCAACAGATACGAATTCTGAAATTTAAAATTTTTGTTGTCGGCAGATTTGGTCATAACTCAAATTATTTAAACTATATTTTTTCTGTACTAAAAAAATTGATTTATTTCTAACAATAAAAATGTTAATTAAGATTTAATTTATTTGAATATTCACGTCATGAGCTTAACTTAAACACATATTTATTATTTTTTTTGTGGTAGAATTTGTAAATTCTCATAAAGAGTAGCATTAAGAATTTATTTATTCCCCACTTATGAATGTCTTTATTGTTTTTCTAACAAAAAAGTGTCATTTTCATCTTTTATTTAGCTTCAAAAAATTGTGTACATATTTTTTTCTTAAAATTTTATTGTATTTTATTCATTCCAAAAGATGGACATATAATCATTTTTGGAATAGTACTACAGATGTTTTTAAGTATCTTTTGTAATCATCATATGCAAAATTAAGATTAAAAAAAAATTAATGTTGTAAGACGAACCTAATAACTAACATGAAGAGAGGGCAACAATTGAGCTGAAATTTTAGTTAAAAACTTTAAGCTATATTTAATATCAACAATGTGTTACCAATCTCCAATAGCTAAGAGGATTAATAAAAAATTAAAAAACAACTCATCAATTCCGATAACACATACTTAGTTTCTCTTGTATTTCAAACATATATAGTTATAAAAAAAAAGAGAGAATAAATTATATACGAATAACTTGAAAAATTAAAGTTTTACACCATCCAATAATAACATATCACGTAAGAAATTCAGAAATCTAATATGGTTAGTTAAATAGTTTTACCATGTTAAATGATAAATATAAAATGTGTTTAATACAATTCAAATCTCTTGATTTTTTCCTAAATTCTTTACGTGTTATGTTGTTATTAGAAGATGTAAAATTCTAATTTTACGGATCATCTATAAATAATTTATTTTAATAAAAATATACAATTGTATATATATGTAAAAATAAATTTTATAACAGGAGTGTGAGCTTATTTTTTTTGGTCAAGGACTAGTGAATTATGACGGGCCCTAAACAATGTTCACAAGGGATTAAGATTATTATGGTCGTTTTCAGTGGCCTAGAAGATAAAATATTCGGTGGTACAAAAATTGGTTCATTTTTGAAGTTAGGGGCAATTTGGTAACTAAAAGAATCTAATCTCTTAATCATGGGCATGTATGGATGGATGTCCTGATAGGATTTTGTTCCAAGTATGTCACCCATACCCAACTGCAAAAGGCTTATGGGGAAGGTTTTCTTATCTGATGACATGGCATAATATAATTGGCCAGCGAAGATTGCCTAGGGCTGACGTGGAGTAGCCCTTTATTGGTTGGTGGATTTTCACGTGTACCCAGAAAAAGAGATGGAGCTGATCGTTTTGTGGATCTAAAAGGAAGGCAATGATTTGAGGGTTAATTCGGTGTCTTCTTGTGTTGTTGTCTGTGTGGCATATGGCAGTCCTACGTTTGGCTCTTTAACATCAGTGGCTTCTCAATATTAACATAACACCAATTTAAGTTTTGATTTTTTTGCATAAGTGCCCCCACTTCTACTTTTAATATACTACCTACAATCTAAAATATAAAGATCGTTTGTTTTATATAAATAAGTGAACTTACATTTTAGAATAAAGTAACTATATAATGCAGAGTTGCATTATAAACACACTCGAGATAGGTCTTAAATTCAATTTTATATAATTTTTAGACTGTACGTTTAGATTTAATTTCTTACCTTTCACAGAGAATCAAAAGTCATTTTAAAAACTTAAAGAAACCTTTTAGGTGTTAGTAATGATAATAGAGCTCTTTGTACTAACTGATATAATCTAATGTCATTCCAAACAATTATTTAAATACAAATTTTGAAGTGTTTAGATTACAAAAATTAGTTTTGGACACCAATTTTATATGTTCAAAACAAATTAAAGCAATATCATGTGGATGTGGTCATGTATGATCTATAAGCAAGTTTTTATGAGTGGGAGTCTCATTTCTCTCGTAATATTGTCTGTCACCACCATTATCAATCTGGAAAATAGAAATAAAATAAAAGGAATGCTAGGATTAATAGGAAAGGAAAGAGAATTTGTGGTTGTGGCTTTGTTTAATTCAATGGCATGTGAGTGAGCTTCGTTGCAGGATTTGCTAAAGTTAGGGGCATAAATGAATATTCACAAAAACAAATGATCAACATCATAAAGATGTCATTATTATATACCCGTATTACACACTAGAGTTCTTCCATTTCAGGGTTTATATATTAGTCTATGGGCTCCTTTTCTTAGATATTTGTGAAAGTATCCCAAGGCAATACAGATATTTTGCTTTCTGAATTTATCTTATTCAATATCTTGAATATTATTATATTATAATTACCTCTTCTTCTTCTTTTTTTTTTCTCTCCGATCACTTATAAGATAACACAAACAAAAATTAATATTTCTACAAAATTCTCGCTTACTCTGTGTAGTTCACAAAATAGATTTTATTTGTCACTTTTTTTTTCTTCATCAAAAAAAATCCTCTTTTCATTAACAATAGTATCAAAGGATATCACAATCTCAAATTTATTATCAAAATTTATTATCATGTCATCACTCTTAATACTGTAACTAATGATTCACGTACATTATTTTTAAATGTAAATTTGAAACAAATTACATCTTTAATATTTAAGAACTTTGTAAGCGAATTTTTTTTCTCCCAAAAACAGATAGTATTATTTATTCATAATCTTAAAATATATACTCCCTCCGCTCTATATTATTTGATTATTGTTGACTTTTTAAAGTTGACTTAATAGATTTTTAAACTTAAATTTAACATAAACTCTTTTAATTTTAATCAATATAAATGTGAATACTGTAAATTATCTAAAAAGTATTACTCATTATATGTTTTGTTGTTTCATAATTTTTAATAAATCATCTCAATTTTGAGTTTGAAATTGTTTCAAATTAATTTTTAAAAGTCAATAATGATCATATAATTTGAAACGGAGTGAGTATTATTTATGAAAATATCAACTCCGATAATTCACTTATTTGTGTCTGGCCGGTGACAAATTTAAGGATGGGGGTAATTTAGAGGTATGAAATAGTATTAAAGCCATAAAATGATAAAATAAGGAAAATTAGTGAAAAATCTAGAGAAGATTGAACAGTAAACATCAAAGAAGCGTAATACTATTGGGTTTAATAATGGGCCACAAAATATGTCCTTAAATTTCAGTCACAACAAAATCTTATCTCATGAAACATTACTTGGATCTTCCGTGGCCTCAGAATTTGGATAAACCTATTACCTATATTGTGTAGTAAGTAGTATTTTACAAGGCTATTACTATAACCTAGAAACTTCATGATTTTCCTCTGTGCGATCGATGCCTGCATTCAGTGTGGCAGACAAACTCTTTCATGCCACCTCCATCTCCACCCCATCCTTTTTCAGGACTTGAGAATTTATTAAAATTACCAATATAATTTTATTCATATTTATTCCAAAATTAATTTAATTAAATTTTATTTTAATAATGATGGCATGATACCGAAAGTATGATGATAAACTTAAAAACAGTAGATACTTTTATATTATCGCCATATTTTGACTCTTTTTGACGTAAGAATATTACATGTAACAGTTTTTTATACAACCCTATATACTTAAAAAAAAACAAAAAAAAACATGTTAATCAAAATAAAAGTCTCCTATTTATGTCATTGTAATGCTATTAAAATTTATTAATAACAGCTAGTAATCACATGCCGCTCATTGTGGAATTTTAGACCAATTAAATTTAATTTAAATTTTATTTACTAAACTAAGCAAACTTGAACGAAGCTGAACTTGACTGGACAAAAACGTGGCACAACATTTGACAGTTGCGTATTTCTGTTTTGAGTAAAGCCCATTATCAGGAGTATGCAACGGTATAAAATTGTACCGAATAAGTTGGTATCGTATTGGTCACTAATTTTTTTTTAAAATAAATACCAATATAAAAATTAGTATTTTGTATTGGTATGTGTCGGTTCGGTATAGGGACAGTTCCGATAAATAATAGTTATATACTGGTCTTACATTTATTTCTTGTAAACTTTTTAAAAAAATTATTATTATTTTCAATCTACCTGCTATGCTTGTATTATATCTGTTATTATCCAATATAAGTGTAAAAAATCCACGATCCAATAGTAGGAATAAATAAAAAACAAACAACTAACAATGCAAAGTATTATAATTTACAAAATAAATAGAGATACTAATGAGTTAACCTTTAACCTGCCTAATACACATGATAATAAATAACTAAGAACTAACTTATTGGCTACTGCTCACAGCATCACAACAATTGAGTGGGGAAAATTGGCCAATTGCCACCTACTTCATGCATAAGGTTATACTCTAAATTAGTCTAAAGTTAGAACATATACCGTATGTTACTGAGTAATATATACAAAATAATTCAATAATACTAACATTAGATAATGTATATTACTAACTTGTATAAAGTATATCAAAATGTACTAATATTAAGTAATATATTTTATTATAGAATACCATTTATATATAATTAAATGAATTAACTGATACACCGGTTTGATACAATAAATACCGGTTTAAAAAAATATATACCGGTATCAGTACTAAAATACCGATATATATCGATTTTTTTTTACCAATATTGAACTGGGTTATAAAAATACCAAATTAGTAGCATATTTCTTGGAATTAGTAGCGATTAGCTTGATGTTTTGGTGGTTGAATATGTGTTGATGATTGAGTATGTATTATTTATTGTGGTTATATGGTGAATTATGATAATTGTCATGTCTGATTATAAGTTATTTTAGGTTGCAAAGAGTTTTTAGGTAATGTGATATTTTTCGAATTTTAATTTAATTTTTCGTTACTTCGTACTTTGAATAACGTGTAATTACTAACATATATATATATATATATATATATATATATATAAAAGGAAAATGGCACTCGTACGGGGAGATGCAAATAAACAAGGGATTTTGAACATCATCATGTAAAAAGAGCATTTTGTAAAGGGGATGAACAGTTACAGTACAATGAAAAAGAAACGTCTCCAGTGGAAACATGTGTATGCAGCAAATAAAATAAATGCACGATGTAAAGCTGTCCTGTCACACAATACATACATACATACATACATACATACTTGTATTGTCAGAATCTGCAAATTCAATTCATTTACTTCTGAATTAGACAGCTACTCGCCACTTCTACGATTTGCAGCAACTTTATGCAATTTATTTTTACTTTTTTCAGCTTTCCAATTTTGTTTTGAAAAAAAATAAAATTAATTCGTAAAATTTATATAATATATAATGTTCGGATATAAATCCTAGCAGGCTGGGTTGGGCTCCTTTTGTTGGGCTCGGCCCAAAGGCCAATCACGCCTAGCGGGTGGTATGAGGACTCTCTAGTCCGAAAAGGCTTGGGCCAGTATTTTAAACCCTTGGGGTTTCTTACTGGACAGTACTCCTATCGGATCAAGGTAGTTGCATCCGGGTCTGATAAGGATTCTGGGCAGTACACTCCTAATAGGAGTAGAAAGTAGCCAAGTGAATCCTTATAAATACCCAAGTGACAATGAAGGCCAGGTACAACACTTTTACCCTACTAAATATTTGACCTCCATTGTTAGCGTACCTTGAGCTTGTTACTTACTCTTACACCCGAGGAGTCTCCACACGGCCCAAGCCGTTGGGACTTTTGTGCAGGTACACGCGCGGAGAGTGGATTGGACGCGCGGGCAAAATCAAGCGTTAACATTGGCGCTAGAAGGAGGGCCTTTTAGTAGTAAATTGCTTTCGTGATCAAAACAAATCCACATGGAAAATTCACAGCAAAGCAACCATGGTTCACACGGACCGGTGCAATCTCGGCCACACCGGGAGACATCAGCCGAACGGGGACAACGCCTTCAGCAGATCCTTGATCGAAAGAAAGCTCTAGACATCCAGGAAGAAGAGCTTGACAGGCAGTACATAGAACTGAACGAAGCTGGGCAACAGTTGCTGAGCGAGAGAGGCTCGGCCTCCCGCTCTGCTCCCCACCGACGAAGAGATGACCGACCCCAAAGACGGCATCGAGATAATAACCAGGCCCAGTCTGAATCCATCTTCATAAGGGACCTGAGAAAAAGAGCCCGGTCACCATCCAGGCGAGATCGTCGCGAGGGTTCCCGACGAAGCCTTGATAGAAGTCATACTGGGGAATCATCACCCCGAAGGGCCGAACCGTCAGGAACCAAAAAGCCTCGGGCCACTCCTTTCACCCGAGACTTGGCTAATGCGAAGATCGATAGGAAGAACAAGGTTCCCTCGAACCTGGAGATGTATGATGGAACAGGAGATCCCCATGATCATACCTTCACTTTCGAGCAGGCCATGCTCTTTCATGGTCATGATGAAGCGGCCATGTGCCATCTATTCTTATCCACCCTGAAAAAGACTGCTAGGGAGTGGGTTGTCTCCCTCCCATCTGCATCAGTACGCTCATGGGATGATCTGAAAGAACAATTTCACACCCGCTTCGGCAGCAATAAGAGGCGGGCTAAAATGATCACATCCCTTATGCAGGTCAAACAGAGACCGAATGAAACGCTTCGGCAGTACATAAAGAGATTTCGGGAGGCTGTATCTGAGGTCAACGATATAGATCCGAAGCAGGTGATCCACTTCTTAACCATGGGATTGAATGTGGATAAGTCCAGCAAGCTGATCGAGGAGATTATCTCAAAGGCGCCCGAATCTTTGCCCGAGGCGTATGATAAAGTCGATAAGTTCGTCGAGTTGGAAGAGGCGCTCGCTAATCTTCGGGGCACCTCAAAAAATACAGGTGACTTTCACCAGATAGACCCCCGAGGAGAGGACGCCGATAAGAAGTACAACAATGACAAAGGGAACGGCAAGAAAGATTCTCACGATAATCGGCAAAAGAAGAATAACGGTTCGAGAGACCGAGGTAATAGGGATAATGACAAGGACTACACTCCCTTAACCTTGAGTAGAGCTGTTATCATCAAGGAAATCAAAGACCAGCCTTTCTATGAAAAGCCCCCGAGGATCAGAGTCTTCGCTAGACAAAAGAATGGGGATAGATATTGTGAGTACCATGAAGCCAAGGGGCATGATACTGAGGAGTGTTATCAGTTGAAGGATTTTCTCGAAAGGCAAGTTCGGAGGGGTAACCTGGATTGCTACGTGGCCGATCGATACAAACCGAGTCCTTTTGATCGGATAGCACCACCACCACCATCTTCAGGAGCGGTAAAGGGAGTCGTGGATTGCATATCTGGTGGACCGATATCAATACTATCCAATAGAAAAAGAAAAGCTTTCGGCAGGGAGGTCCATCAGTTGTCTGGACAATCTAAAACTACCCCAACGGAGCCTATAACCTTCTCCGATGAGGATTATCCCCCGGGAATAGTTACATCGCATCAGGACGCCCTGGTCATTACAGCTCAAGTCGGAACCATGGATTTGAAACGGATGCTGGTGGATAATGGGAGCTCGGTGGATGTACTCTACAGCCATGCCTACAATCGGCTGGACCTGGGAGGAAGGAAGCTGGAGATCTGCAATGAGTCCCCGCTATATGGCTTCGGGAACAATCCAGTCCGAATAGCAGGGACGATAGAATTACCAGCGATCTTCGGCACGGCTCCCAAACAAGCCTCCATCATGATAAGGTTTTATGTGGTCCAGGTGGAGAGCAACTACAACGCCATCCTAGGGAGGACAACTCTGGCAGCTTTGAAGGCAGTCACCTCCATTCCACATCTGAAGATGAAATTCCCTACCGAGAATGGGATTGGGGAAGTGGCCGGCGATCAGGATTTATCCAGAAGGTGTTATCTCCAGACTATCCAGGCGACTTCTGTGGGGGTCAGTAAGCAAAAAACCACGATGAAGATCGAGCTAGAACCCTTTACAGAAGGAGGCTCCGAGCCGATAGTTACGCCTGCTGAAGAAACCGAAGAGATCCCATTGTTTCAGGAAGATAGCACCAAGACAATTCAGATTGGTACGACGCTTCAGGCGAATGTCAGATTCAAACTCATCGATCTAATCAAGGAATATTCAGACATCTTCGCATGGACACCATCCGATATGCCAGGGATTGACAGAAGTATAGCAGAGCATAAACTGAGTGTTGACCCCAGTCACAAACCCGTCAAGCAGAAAAGACGGAACATAGCACCCGAACGACAAAAGGTAATCGATGAAGAGATTGAAAAACTATTGGCTGCTAACTTTATTTATGAAATAACTTACCCAGAGTGGCTAGCTAATGTGGTACTGGCAAGGAAGCACAACGGAAAGTGGAGGATGTGTGTGGACTATACAGATTTGAACAAGGCATGTCCGAAAGATTATTATCCTCTCCCGAACATCGATCAGCTAATCGATTCTACTTCGGGACACAATTTAATGAGCTTCCTGGATGCTTTCTCCGGGTATAATCAGATTGCCATGCACAAACCAGACATACCGAAGACATCCTTCATCACTCACCGAGCAATTTACGCTTATAAAGTCATGTCGTTCGGCCTAATCAATGCCGGAGCAACCTATCAGCGGATGATGAATAGGGTGTTCAGAGATCAAATTGGCAGGAATATGGAAGTCTATGTGGATGATATGATCGTCCGAAGCATGGGAGATGAAGACCATTTGTCAGATCTAGAAGAATGCTTTCGGAATGTTAGGATCCACAGCATGAGACTTAATCCCACCAAATGCACTTTTGGCCTCGGGTCGGGCAAATTCTTGGGGTATATGGTAAGCCGAAGAGGGATAGAAGCTAACCCCGAAAAGATATCGGCTATCCTCGAGATGCAGTCCCCAAGGAATTTTAAAGAGGTTCAAAGATTAACAGGAAGACTCGCCGCCCTTCGGAGGTTTGTGGCCCGATCAGCAGAGAAGTGTCTTCCATTCTTCAATACTCTGAAAGGGGCTCAGAACCAGAAGACGTTCGTTTGGACGGAAGAATGTCAGCTTGCCTTTGAACAGATCAAACATTATATTTCTTCTCCTCCGATCCTCAGTAAAGCTCTTCCCGACGAAGATCTACAGCTATATTTATCTGCAACACAGTGTGCGGTCGGGTCGGCTTTAATAAGGGAGGATACACAGGGTCAGAAGCCAGTCTACTACGTAAGCCATGCTCTTCGAGATGCCGAAACTAGGTATCCAAATTTAGAGAAGTTGGCTTACGCGTTGATTATTTCTAGTCGAAAGCTACGGCACTACTTTCAAGGGAGGACCATCACAGTGTTTACCGATCAACCCCTTCGGAAAGTTTTGTACCGACCCGAATCCTCAGGGAGACTAGCAGCATGGGCCGTAGAGCTCAGTCAATTCAATATTGACTTTCGCCCTCGGACAACAATTAAGGCGCAGGCCCTGGCCGATTTTATTGTCGAATGTTCCTTCCCTGAAGAAAAGGAAGAAGACCCAGCTGAACTACCCGATCCAGCGACAGACTCGGCATGGACATTATTTGTGGATGGATCTAGCGTTGGGACTCGCAGCGGAGCAGGGGTGATTCTTACCTCTCCCGAGGGGTTCAGGGTCCAGCAATCTATTCGGTTCGGGTTCACGGCCACCAACAATATTGCTGAGTATGAAGCACTTATAGCAGGTCTAAGGTTGGCCCGAAGCCTGGAGGTGAAAAACCTGATAATACATAGTGACTCCCAACTCGTGGTAAAACAGGTCTTGGGGGAGTACGAAGCTAGGGAACCACATCTTCAGGCTTACTTACAGCTCGTGCAGACGCTCCTCGGACACTTCCCCAGGTATCAAATTATTGGGGTGGTCAGAGCGGATAACGCAATGGCTGACGCTCTCTCGAAGCTTGCTACAACTGACCAGGGGGAATTAGAAGGATCTGTCTACCTTGAAACTCTCCAGGAACCGAGCACAATGATTCAGAAAATAATGGATATCGAATTCGAGGACTCATGGATGACCCCTATAGTCAAATTTTTGAAAACAGATGAGCTGCCCGATGACCGAACACAGGCCCGACGGATTAAATTCAAAGCCACAAAGTACTGTCTTATTGAAGATACACTGTACAGGAAATCCTATTCGTCGCCCTTACTTCGGTGTCTGGGTCCCAGAGAATCTGATTATGCGATTCGGGAAGTTCATGAAGGAATATGCGGAGATCATGTGGGAGCGAAGACATTGGCACATAAGATTTTGCGACAAGGATATTTTTGGCCGACCATGCTTCAGGACGCCAAAGACTTCGTCAAAAAATGCCATAAGTGCCAACTGTTCGCCTCGGTACCACACCAACCTCCCGAAGATCTTACACCTATATTATCTCCCATCCCTTTCGCAGTTTGGGGAATAGATCTTCTCGGGCCGCTCCCTCAGGGTAAGGGTCAGGTAAAATTTGTTATTGTGGCAATAGATTACTTCACCAAATGGGTCGAAGCCAAACCACTAGCAAAGATCACGGAAAAGACATGTCTTCAATTCTTTAAAGAATAGGTGGTTTATCGGTTCGGAATCCCTAAAGTCCTAGTCTCTGATAATGGTCTTCAGTTCGTGGGGAAAGAATTCGAAGGTTTTCTAACAGAGCTGAATATTCAACACCGACGAACTTCTGTGGCCCATCCTCAAGCAAATGGACAGGTTGAGGTGACAAACAGGCTCCTGTTGAACGGTATTAAACGAAGACTCGAAGAGGCTAAAGGAGCCTGGCCCGAAGAGCTTCTGCATGTCCTATGGGCCTATCGAACAACTCCTCGAACCACAACCGGAGAAACACCCTTCAAACTTTCTTATGGGACCGAAGCCTTGATACCTATTGAGATTGGGATACCTTCCTCCCGAGTCCAAAACTTCGACGAAATTCTCAATAGCGAGGGGCTTCGGGAAAACCTAGACCTATTGGAGGAGGAACGCGATACCGTGGTTCTCAGATTAGCTACTTATCAGCAACGAACAGCTCGGCATTTCAACAAAAATATTAAGGTAAGGATGTTCAAGGCAGGTGACTTGGTTCTACGGCAGGCCGAGGCGTCTACACCTCGGGAAACGGGAAAGTTAATGCCTACATGGGAAGGACCTTATAAAATCGTTGAAGTATTGGGTTCAGGGACCTATAAATTGCAACATTTGGATGGCACGGACGTCCCGAACACTTGGCATGCGGCTCGCCTCCGAAGATATTATCAGTGACTTTTTGTTCAATGTACTTAGTTTATTTTTGTGGTCAATTTATGGATCGGTAATACTTATCTTTTGCGAAATTAAATGAGCATCCTTTCATTTTATCTTTGTTTGCTGTTTTTACATACACTTTAATAACGTTACCGTGGAGAAGGGGTATTGAACAGATGTAAACATTGATAATAAGAAGTACTCAAGAGGAAAGATAAGATACAACATTCACACATCTCATCAAGAACGAAGATAATTCTCATTGAACATTGAAGAGCTTTTACATAGAAAAAAAAAAATTTACAAAGTTAATCCTCAGGGAAGATGATTCCAAGGGCATCGGGATCTTGGCCTTTCTCCCGCACGAGTTCTCGGGCATATTCAAAGCCGTCATTAAACTCATTCACCACGGCATCTTGAACGTCTTCTTGAAACTGATCTGAGGCCTTGTAGTTCTCGATCACCTTCTGCCGAAGACTGGGTGCCAGAATACTGGGCGACGCGGGGGCAATGGGACCCCTCAGCCAGTCCTCTTCCTTCGAGGCCCAACCTTCTACGATCATCTGGACATTGTCCTTCAGATTGCGCATCTGGTCGGTTTGTAAGCGGATCGCCTCGTCCGACTGGCTGAGTTGTTCCGTTTGCTTCTGGAGAAGAGCTTCGAGCTCCCTGATCTTCCCCTCGGCAGCATCGGCTCGCTTCGTAGCAGCCTCAGCTTGTTTGGAAGACCTCTCGGCCCGGGTCTCGGCATATTCTGCCTGATTCCTTAGATCGGCGAGCCCCTGATCAATCTTCACTTTCTCCGACCGCATAACTTCATAATCAGCTTTCATGGCATGAAAGCTAGCATGTTGATGGTGGAGTTGGTCTCGGACCTTCTGGTATTTATCCTTCACCACATCACACTCCTCGGTGGACTTCTTCAGTTCATGCTCCAAGCTCTTAACTTGGCCAGAAACTTCAAGCAGAAGATCGTTCCCCTGTAGAGTAAACGATTCGGGAGTTAGAATATTGCAGATAACGCAATTGGGGGTAATACTTAAGGACACTCATGTACCTTGGTATGATGAGCGAACAACCTTTCCATCAAGGCCTTCAGACCCCCCTGACTAGCCTCTGCTGCGTCAAGCGTGATCGGGGCAGAATCCAAGGCCCCGACAGAAGTTCCCACTCCTTCCAACCCTAGTTGTTCAACGGCAGGAGGGGGAGGAGTGAATTCTATCTGCTTCTTCTTCTTCCTCACCAGAACCCCTTCTTTGGGGGGAGGAGACCCGGCGTCGAAAGAAGCCGTGGCAACCAGCTCATTCGGGGCACCACTGGCTGATCCCCCGGTAGTGGAAGAGGGCTCGATCGGAATCACTCGGGCGGGTTCCTCTCTCACCTCAACTACGGAGCGGCGCACCAATCTCCTTTTCTTAGGTTTGGGTTCGGCGGCTCCCACCTGCTCCCCGGTCAGGTTCGGTTTCGAGGCTCCTTCGGCAGCCCCCTCGGGAAGAGTAGAAATCTTGCTCCCTGAAGTTTTCTTTTGTCTGGATAACTTCAGTTTCTCCACTCCTGAGAGCTTGGCCCTTGGCACTCCAGCCGCTTCGAGAATGGCCTCGTTATCTGCGGTCCTTCCAGAGTCAGCCACTGTACAAAAGACAAGGGAAGATCAGTATATCATCAAATTCAATAACAATGTGTATTCGGGAAATTTAAATGGACTTACAGCCGTGATCATGTAACCAGTCTTGATCATTCAAAAGGAGACGGTTCCACCTCACCGATGGTCGCTTGGAATACAAAACCTCGAACTCCTCCAACCGTCTTCGGGTAATCCGATTCGGGTTTAATTGGTCTTTGTTCGGGTTAGACCAAGGTCCTACCAACTCAGTGTCCGGCCCCTTGATAAGAAACCAGTCCCCATGCCATCCTTTATTACTGGACGGGGTATCCATAAGGGTATCTCTCCCCGGATTCTTAATTATTTGATAAAAACCCTTCTCCTTACAAGCGGATAGGGAAAAGAATTGGAAGAAGAAATCGATGCTCGGGGCTACTCCCTCGGATGAGCAGAAAGCTATAAAGCTATTTAAATGAATGAAAGAATTTGGGGATAATTGATTTAAACTAAGCCCTACTGTATGAAGGACCTCTACAATGAAAGGACGGAGTGGAAAGCGCACCCCGAAGAGAAGCAACTGGCGATGGATCGGGATCCACCCCCCTTCGGGTTGCCAGTATATTCTTTCCTCGCCCTCGGGTCTCCTAATCTCATATGACTCAGGAATATAGAATTCCGTCGTCAGCAGATCGAAAAAAGGATTTTTGATAGAGGAGGGGATGTTGGCTACTCTATACTCTAAAGAGAAATACTTAGTCCTATTGTACTCTTCTACGTCTCTCATGCGCTCTATGATTACCGGTTTCCATGGCTGACCTTCAGGAACTCCGGCTTGAGCGATTGTAACCGCATCTTCAACATGGGAAGATGAGGCTTGACCCCCAGCCATCAAGAACAGTAAGAAGGATGAATAACTTACTTGGGATATTCGGGGAAGAGGATGAACGATCGTTCCTAAAGCAGAATATCAAGAAGATGAAATCTCTCGGAGGAAATTTCTCTCTCTGTGTAGACGGATGAACTGGTGAGAAATGACGGCGAAGTTAAACTCTCTCCATAAAAGTAAATATCCGACGGTTGAAATTGATCCAATCTAACGGACGAGGCCAGAGGCGGGAGAATTCCTACTAATAAGGTTATAATGGCTTACAGCTGTATCCGACTGTAGCATTTTGAAGTTCAAGAAACAACCGTTGGGCTACCTGTGCTGGGATATTACTATTGGGCTTCGAAACGAAAAGATTGGGCCCAAACACATACTTATGAGCAGGATCAACCCATCGGAGAAGCCCAATGATATGACCAAGTTGTTTATTCTCGAGATAATATTTCTAGGGATCCCAAGTGGCACCTTCCCTCGGTTCTTGTGCCTTCGAGCACCCGAGGAGCACCACCCTCGGTCTGACGCCCCCGAAAATCCCTGTCTTCGGAGTAATACTTGAAGACGCTTGGAGGTGAGGTATCCTCGGTCTGACGCCATCGGGTTCCCGAGGGCATCTATCCTCTCTCCCTATTATAAGTTTCCGACTGATTAAAACCTCTAACTCACTCCCCCAGTACATGTCATATACTAGGGGAGTAGGGGGCAATGTTCGGATATAAATCCTAGCAGGCTGGGTTGGGCTCCTTTTGTTGGGCTCGGCCCAAAGGCCAATCACGCCTAGCGGGTGGTATGAGGACTCTCTAGTCCGAAAAGGCTTGGGCCAGTATTTTAAGCCCTTGGGGTTTCTTACTGGACAGTACTCCTATCGGATCAAGGTAGTTGCATCCGGGTCTGATAAGGATTCTGGGCAGTACACTCCTAATAGGAGTAGAAAGTAGCCAAGTGAATCCTTATAAATACCCAAGTGACAATGAAGGCCAGGTACAACACTTTTACCCTACTAAATATTTGACCTCCATTGTTAGCGTACCTTGAGCTTGTTACTTACTCTTACACCTGAGGAGTCTCCACACGGCCCAAGCCGTTGGGACTTTTGTGCAGGTACACGCGCGGAGAGTGGATTGGACGCGCGGACAAAATCAAGCGTTAACATATAATATTAAGAGTTTATTTTGTTACATTTTTACCCTTTAAATTTATTTCTTTTAGCTACATCTTTATTAAAAAGCTCATCTAATTTTCGGGAGATTTTTTTAAAATTTACATATCTTTAACATCAAACGCTTTTAAAAATAATTTATTAATTTAATATAGATGACATGACAAGATAAGAAAGCTCAAATCAAGCTGATACGTTAAAGTGTTAAAATTAAACCAACAGGGGCCTGCAGAGCAACTAATCGAGAATTATTCGACACCCACAAATTACATGTAAAACAAGTCGGGCCACGTTTTTATGCAATCCCTGGGACCAAACATACTGTTGGATTAACAGCCTATTGGGTACTAAAACTAGTATTTATTTATTTTTATTTTTTTCATATAAGAAAATAAATATTACGATTACAAACATAAGTTTCAAGGTAGAGATTTATACGACGAAATTGAATCGTAATTAATATAGAATATAAATTAAAATATTTATGTACGGCTTATTACTTTTAGAAAGAAAAAAATCTTTAGTGTATTAAAGTGAAGTCTATTGTAAATAAAATGAAAATTTATTTATTCTCTTTTTTATTTTTGTTTTTTTAAATTATGTGAATGATATAATTAAGATATATATTATGAGACAGAAGACAGAGACAAAAAGAAACTAGTAGCTAGAAGCACAAGTATCAGACTTCTTTTTATTAAAAGTTTCTTTTTTGTGAAATTTTTCGGACCTAAAAAAAATATAGAGGAGGAAAATTTGAAGCAATTTTTCTTTTTAAAAATTTATTCTCAAAAGTTAAAAAAAGATTTAGAAGGAAATTCAAAAACTTATAGTATAACATTTTATAAGTATCCTTTTAGTTATTTACCACAAGTAATCTCATATAGGTCAAATTTTAATGTACTATTTTAAGTTAAATATTTATTCAAAAACTCACAAATATGATTTTTTTCCTCATAAATTTGAAGTTATCTTCCGTTTTTCTATTCTCAAACTCACAAACACAGTGCAAAGCAGCAAGAAAAATCCAAAAGGAGATTTGATTTATTTCAGTAATAAACTAGACAAAATGCAGTTTTTGAGAGAGAACCATAAGATTCAAAATAGAATTCAAAAAATTTTGAATTTTTTTTTTTTAAAAACGAATAAAGTTTGGAAGTTTAATGGCAAATTCGATATTTGAAGTCAGGGGAGGAGGCATAAGTGTCATTCAGCTAGGAAGAGTAGAAGACTGAGAACACAAAAAGGAGCCAAGGGAAGGAAGGTGGAGGGTGTGTTTTCTGTTTCCATTTTCTTCTTCTCGAGTAATAATATAATCATATCCTAGTTTTTGAGTTTCCCTGACTAATTTTCTCAGCAAACAGACAACCCACCTCATTTGAAGCCTCTCTCCCTGATCCACCATGTACACAGTTCTTCAGGTTCCAACTTCACTGTCTTCTACAGGTGTGTAATGCAATATCTTTTTTCTTGACTTCTGGTTCTCTGTTCACCCTTCAGGGTTTCTGTTTTCTCTCATTTAGCTCATTTTTGGTCAAAATAAAATGTGGGTTTTTTTGGTTTCCTAATTTGGAACCCGGGTTTCTGATTTTCTTGGATTCTAAATGTCAAATATGGAAATGCCCATTTCGTGATCAGATTCTGGATCAAATCTTTATGATTCAAATAGTTTTGCTTTTATGTATCGAAAGTTGTATTCTTCGCGCTCTGATCTCTAACATTGTGCTTTTTCTGTGAGAATCGAGTGCTGTATATGTTTTTACTTTTCTAGATTTTGGATCTAGGAAGTTTAGTAGAGCATTAACTTTGTGAATCTGGATTCTGCATTGTCTTTTCCCTTTATTTGTAGCTTAGTTTGATTACATTGTGATTTTTAGTTCTGGAATTGGGATCTCTATATGCAGTTCAGAGTCTACTGACTTGAGAATTTGACTGATCAAGAGTTTTCTTATTGTTATGTGTTATTTATTATTAGAAATCATCAACTTGCTTTCAGATCTGTGGTGTATTCGGTGATGTTTTTGCTAATACTGGTGATCACCTCTTAACCAAGCTTACCTTTTTAGATAATTTTCATTTTCGCGAACTCTATGAAACTAAAGTCAAGAAAAGATATTTTCATAAGACATATAATTTGTTCCCCTGCTAAGTTTGCTTGATCAAGAATCTTCATCTCATTATGTCTTTTTCTCTACACACTTGGAGAGAGAGGCACATCATTTTTCTGGTTAATTGAAGTGCTGTATTGCAAGTCCTGCCAAATTAATGCAGTTCCATGTTGTCTCCTTAGTTTCAGAACTTCAAGTCAATTTTTCTTTGATGTATAATAAATGGAAAAGGAATCTCTCCACGGTTTCTTTTCTAGTTATGTATAAAGACAATAGTATGTATTGGAATTTGTTTTTTAGTTTCTTATAAGGGATCTGAATCTATTCACAGCTCTAATTCTGATCTGCTATTGATTAGGTGTGATCATATTCTTGACCTGGGTCTGCTAGCTTTGGAACCTGCCTTTAAGTTTTATAATTAGGAGTTTGTCTCTGTGCTGTGCGGCTTTGCACACAATCTGTCATTTGGCTCCTTTTTGGAAATCAAGCAACCTTATGGGTTCCCGATTTCCTTCCCACCAGTTGAGCAATGGCCTTTATGTATCAGGCCGCCCTGAGCAGCAGCCTAAAGAAAGGACTCCAACAATGAGCTCAACAGCAGTGCCTTACACCGGCGGGGATATCAAAAAGTCTGGAGAACTTGGCAAGATGTTTGATATATCTACGGATAGCTCTAGGTCAAGAAAATCTGGACCCATAAACAATGCCCCTTCAAGGACTGGATCTTTTGGTGGTGCTGCTTCTCACTTGAACCAAATGGCCCCTAATTCTGGGAATCGGGGTTCTGTTTCTACATCTGGTGTTCCCGGTTCAGCTTCCTTAAAGAAGACCAATTCTGGTCCACTGAATAAACATGGGGAACCGGTGAAGAAGGCATCAGGTCCTCAAGGTGGAGGAGCAAACTCTGTTTCCCGCCAAAATTCTGGCCCTCTTCCTCCAGTTCTTCCTGCCACAGGACTCATTACATCTGGGCCTATTACTTCGGGTCCCCTTAATGCATCAGGCGCTCCTTGGAAGGCATCTGGTCCATTGGATTCCACAGGATCACTCAAGCTAAGTAGTGCCTCTGTGCTTCAAAACCAAGCTGTTACTCACCTTAGCCAGGAGAACGAACATTCCTTCTACAGAAGCTTCCCTAAGCTAATTTTTTGGTCCATAATTTTACTCTTTGTCATGGGGTTTATTGCCGGCATTTTTATCTTAGCAGCAGTCGGCAATCCCATTCTTTTAGTTGTCGTCGTTATTTTATTTGTTGCTGTAACTACAGTATTTATCTGGAATAGTTGTTGGGGGACTAGAGCTATCACCGGTTTCATTGCTCGTTATCCAGACTGTGAACTCAGAACTGCAAGGGATGGCCAATTTGTCAAGGTTTCTGGGGTATGTAACCTCTCTCTCTCTCTCTCTCTCTTCCCTTCTCTGATGGACCTTCAGTGAAGATACTTCTGAGTCAAAGCTCCCATGTTCTTATTGAGTCCAAAGTTGTAGCATTTGCTGTTTACATTTTCCTCAGAACAGTTCTGAAGCTCCATGGAACTTCAAATATACACTAAATCGGTCACTACAAGCATTACAAGTAGTAAATATTGGACTTGAAAACTTTGAATGTCTGGGTTTGCTAAGAAATTAATATTAAGGTTTAAAAACTTGAAATTTGTTTTATTATCATTTTATTCATTTTTCATGGTCTTATATGTGATAATATTTTGAGTTTATTAGTGTATCTGAATTTTGTATACTGTTCATCTGTATTCTGTTACTATATATATATATACACACACACACACGGACGGCTATAGGTGTTTTCTCTAAGATTGATGCACCTATAAAGCCCGAAATCTATATCAATTTCACCTATCATTGAAAAGGAATAAAAATCTTCTTCCCATTTTTGCTTATGTCTATCATGTCTGCGAGAAAAACTCCCCAGTTAAGGTCGTTGTGCGTACAAAGCGGGACAGAGGAGCTGAGGTTGAGGGTTCAAGTCCCTCCTTCCGCTCCTGGCTTCGTCGTTTAGTGGTAACGAGTGGCGTGCATAAGCCCCTTTAGAGAGAGGGGTGAACCAGATTCCATCGGTGCCTTAACGTTGGGTAATTGCCCAACCTTGTGAGAATATTATTAGACTGATAAGATGTACAATGAGGCTGCTAATTAATATCTGTAACCTTCATTTCTCCTTGGCAGAAAAATTCACTACTGGCCCTCTAGAGAATACTATTCCTATGAGATTTATTAGTTTGATTGAGCTTGTTTTGTGTTCTTGAAAATGTTCCTCCTATCTGTTTTCTTCGCCTGCTTGGATATGCTTGTCTTAACAAAATAGGGTTTAATTTCTTGAAGGTGGTTACCTGTGGAAACTTTCCTCTTGAATCATCATTCCAAAAAGTTCCTAGATGTGTCTATACATCCTCAAGTCTTTATGAATACCGAGGATGGGATTCAAAAGCTGCCAATCCATCACATCGCCGCTTTACTTGGGGTCTCCGATCAGTTGAGGTGAGAAAGACTATTGTCCCGTACATGTTGTATGCTTATTCAATCTTAAATATATAAAATTGCTCAAGTATAGATCACTTGTAAATTCCCAGTCAAGTGGGATTACTTTAAGAGGGCTGTTGTACTATATTGATATTGTTTTGTAGCATAGACTTTCGAGCATAATTTGCATTATGGTTATACAGACCATAGATGGTAACACATTATACCATATATTTCCTGCATACTTCAAACTTCCTTTTTGTTGGCCTCGTTTGATTTTGTCATCCATAGATTGATGCTCAAGAACTACATCACCAATCTGGAGTTTAAATTGTAAGCCTCGTTCCAACTCAATTTTTGAAGCTCGTTGGGCTTTCTGACCAACCATTAGATACCCTTATTTTCTTCTTCATACATCTCTCAGTCATTAGTAAGAAGTTCTATCGTATTATAGGGAATTGTTGTTTCCACAAACATTTTAATACTTCCACAAGGTGTCTCTCACAAAATGGGTCCCAAACAGTCGCAAGGGCTTTTTCATATATGTACAGATTTTCACATGACCAAATCATTCTTTTCATAATTGCAGAGGCATGTGGTCGATTTCTACATTTCTGATTTCCAATCTGGGTTAAGGGCACTGGTTAAGGCTGGCTCTGGTGCTAAGGTGACTCCTTATGTTGATGAATCTGTCGTTGTTGATATCAATCAGTCAAACAGGGACATGTCTCCAGAATTTATAAGGTGGTTGGGTCAGAGAAACCTTTCTGGTGACGACCGTGTGATGCGATTGAAAGAAGGGTAAAATTTAACCTTATGTTGTGAAAACCTTTGTTATTTTGTGTCTAATTGCATACTCACATAGAAATATTGGAAGCACGTAGCTCGATCATTGCAATTAAAAAGCAACATGCAAACGGAAGTGCGGTTACTTTAAAATTATTTAAAAGATTTTTCATGGAAAAAAGCAGGTTTATGGGGATAGGAGTCTTGCTCAAGCATTGATGGGTGATGTTCCTTAATGACCAAAGCATATTCTTTTAAAGCTCTTCTGGATTTTCTTCATATGGAATAAGATTTCTGTCTGAGCTGCCCTAATTCTCGCTCTCTGATGTCAATAGGTACATTAAAGAAGGCAGCACTGTAAGCGTAATGGGAGTTGTGCAGCGAAATGATAATGTATTAATGATTGTACCTCCACCAGAGCCAATACCTACAGGATGCCAGTGGTCTAAGTGCATTCTTCCTGCAAGCCTTGAGGGCATTGTTTTAAGATGTGAAGACTCTTCAAAGATTGATGTTATTCCTGTGTAGCAACTAGGAGCTCAACAACCTCATGGGTATGCGCTATTTTGGTACAAATTTGTTGGATAGTCTTCTTCTTATAGTGGTTATGGGAGTGGTGCCTTGTCATTTTTAACCATGTGTATAGTTTCTATATAATTCTTTTACCCATATTGTTTGGCTTGGGAGCTTTTGTTAATGGCGTTGGTGTGTTTCTCATTGTAGAGAGAACTTGGTAACTATTGAGGAGTTTGAGATTGAGTTTCATGTTTAGAAAATATTTTGAGATTTTTTGGAGTTTGTTACATTGTTCTTGTCAAGGGTGTTGGTAAAAAATGTGAAATGGTTCATGGGTTGTTTCCACTTGATAGAAGAGTGGTTGCTTGGATTTGCAGGTTCTGTTACGAAGTTGTTGGTTGTAAAGGGTCTCATGCTTTAGTAGTTGCAATGTACTTTTCTTCTGGTTCATTGGGAAGGAAGCAATGTACTTCCTAATTAAAACTGCCCGCTATGCATCCTCCTAAAATATAGCTTCCAAGGCCCCCACCGACCAATTTCCGGTTGGTGCTGGGCAAGCAGAGAATTATAAAAGTTTCAAGTTTTAATCTTCACACTTGGGTCATACTTACCCTCTTCGAGAACATAAACATGTGCTTGTTAGCAGCCTATAACTAATAAAAGTAGGTTGCAACTTTTAATCTTCACATTCTGGTTCATACTTGAATCACATACTTGTTCAAATAAAAATAAAATGTTGAAGTTAGCAGCTTTCAACTTGGAAAAGTGAATGAAATAAAGTAAAAAAAACTAATAAAAGTAAAACTACTTGGTTATGGTAATGAGAAACATTTATTTCTGTGACGGTATAGAACCATTAAGGCTGTCCGCACCATTACTACTCTCAAATACATAGTTAAATGCTAACAACTGCACAAGGCAAAAAAAAAAACCTCCTCTCTTTTAGTGATTTGTCCCCATAAAAATATGTAAGAGACAAGTTTGGTGCAGATCATTTTTACAAAAAGGTTCTTACAAAGCACCCTTATCACACTAATTAGCAGAACCCAATAACATAACCGAATAACTAAGCACCGGACTAAACATCACTCATTACCATAACCCAATAACATCACCGGATAACTGAGCACTAGACTATACAACCAAATCAGTTGGTGGATCCCAGTGAATAGTCAGACACAGCTCAATCAGGGTAGCTACGGGTTATTAAAAGATGCAAACAACTACCACCATTAATAAACTGCAGAATGAGGACTAAACCATGTACATAAAACAGTACATCCAGTTCTACAAACCAGTGTCAAACATTGTAAGCAAAGCTGCATGGATAGCATCACAATCCCTACTTTTAAACAGCCAAACTTCCCCAGTTAACATAGCCAGATCATTTGACCTTTGAAAACATGTCTAACTCAAGAAAGTTGGACCAAAAAACACCTAGAAAGTGAGCAGAAATAAGCAACCATGAGTACAAACACGGAAAAAAAAGGCAGCAATAGCTTAATATAAAATCCAAAATTGAGGAAGTAAAATTCTCAGCACAACATCAGGTCTTAGGCTAAAAAAAGCCAAGTCAGAATATCCCTTCTAATTTCCAAAGACAACTCTCCAACATGAGACCAAAGAAAAACTACGCCAATATTTTTCTAATTTCCAAAAGGAACCTCAAACATTGGTTTTGAAAAAAAAAACACTAGTTCATTCGCCTAATGAGCTCATTGACATAATCTTCACGATT
The DNA here is from genome assembly GCA_034770075.1 of Aralia elata. NCBI lineage: Eukaryota > Viridiplantae > Streptophyta > Magnoliopsida > Apiales > Araliaceae > Aralia > Aralia elata. The sequence continues at coordinate 107,548,630 of CM068385.1, read as the reverse complement.
TCCAGCATCCCCTCCTTCAACATAGTGGTTTCTCTTCTTCTTCAAACCACCCAATGGTGCCTTGAGTTTGAATGGCCAGAGAAAGTTATTAGCCTCCTTGAAATGGGGCCCAACAGTCATAATCTCATGAATAAGATCTTCAACGCAGATAATGCCATGTTTTCCCAAAGCCTGTAGTCACGAATTCGTATGTTAAAACTTCATGAGTTGCATTTTTTTTTTAAATTTAAACAATTGTATGAGTCACAATTACACTGCTAAATATTAACCAACAAACCTGTTCAACGATGGAATTGTCAGTCAAACCAATCCTCTGCTTATTTAGCTTGCCAAAACCTCTCTTGTAGATCAATTGCTTCACACTCTTCAAATTGGGGTATCTGAAGACCAAAATATTACCAAAAAAATAAAAATAAATATGAAGTCTTATGTAGAGGATCTAAAAGCTTGCACAACTGCAGTTGAGAGATACATACCCATAAGTAACATAGGGCTCAACCCTGTGGAGCATATTCAGTGTAGCTTTGTTGACTTTTAGAAAGACACCATTGAATATCTGTATTGGAAGAAATAGTTAGAAGAATTGACAAAGAATAACTCATAGAAGACAACATTTAGGATAATGCTAGGGGTCTCAAATAGTGTCTCAAATGATGTTGCATCATTACATTGGTTGAATACATCTCTTGTGATTGGCTATGTCATAAAGCACCATTTGTCTTATTCAATGCACATTATTTGAGACACATTTGAGGGGGGGGGGGGGAACTAGCATTATGCCAACATTTATCCTATAGCCACTATCCTAGGCAGTTCATATTGCACTTGACAATACCATTTTTATATATAATGGTATACAAGCTGCAAAAGTCCTAAAATATGAGCTGGCATGGAAGCCACCTGATCAGTGATTTCAAGCAATAGAGGTGACTCTGGTACATAAGTTTTGAATAAACATACACGGGATAACATTCAATACCACCAGATGCCCCAATCAGTTGTTTATGTAGACACGGACTTTTATAGCAGTGAATTACTTGAAAGCAGTTTGTTTTTTTGTATTTTTGGGGTGTAGCACCCAAATTGTCTGGGAGGGTAACAAAACAATGAGAAACACATAGACTCGATTAAGTTAATACCTGTCTCAGACGCAAGAGCTGTAATATCTTCTTTGTCTTAGGGTCTATAGCATTGATGCTGAAATTTCCAAAAGGCAATAAACAGAGGTTGGACATATAATCAGATAAAAAGAACATGTCAGCAGAAAGGACATAGATGCATACCCACGGATGCGAATGATGAACAGAAGCTTAGCTTCGGGGCTGACATAAAATCCACCTTTCAACCTTGCCTCACGCTTCAACTGAATAAGTTGCTTTTGCTGCATTACAAATGAATTTTTTTAAGAAAACAATTGACAATTCCATTAAATAAAAAAGTTAGAGGAAAATGTAGAATTGATGAAAGATCATCACATGAAAGTATAGACTAGAGAATAGAACGTTACCTGTTCCTCGTACTCCTTGGAGTACTGCTTGGCTCTGTTATAAATGAGCTTCCTGTTCTCAGCATTTTTCTTTTTTTGAGACTCAAGATCTTGGGTTTTAGCCAACGCCAATTCCTCATCCCTTTTCTGTTTCTTCAATACAGATTCCGGAACCACAGGACCTCCCTTAGATTGTCCGTCAGCCATCTTTATTGAATACAAAAGATAAAATTACAACTTTCAATCAAGAACTACACAACATCAACTCAAAAACATAAAGCCCACCACAGTCGGGTGGTAGTTTTCTCAACACACTATCCAGTATTGCAGCATAAACAAAACAACTTGAGCAGAACAAACAAAAATCAGATATATAGACAGCTACGAGTTACAAAACTCGGACCTCTTTTCTTTGTCCTATGATGCATAGAATCAATTCTTTTTCCATTTCAACCTGTGGGTAAATACTAGATTTTATGAAGGTCAAATAGGAAACCAGCAATTTTAGGGTAGTTCTACTTACTCAAATTTATCCAAATTGCCACTTGTCAGAAGGAATTTCCCTTGCATCTTTTACACCGCAATTCAGAAATATACCAAATAATGAAATTCTCATAAACTCCCAGTAACAAAACCATACAAAAAACATCATCACATACGTTTTCTAGTTCTAGGAGAACAAACAAAAGATTGAACAAACTAAAACCCAGATTAGATTCATCACGAATTCACACCACTATAAAGAAAAAAATGTATCGATCATAACTAACTACAAAAACCGTATCAATCACTGCAAAACTACTTACATTATATATGTGTATATGTTATGACTAGAAGTGAAAAATCTATAAAGAGAAATCGCTAGTGATAAATGAATACTTATGCAGATATATATATATATATATATATATATATATATACACACACACACACACACACACACTATGTGCAAACAAAGATTGCTGAATAAAATCAGATCACGAGGAAAATGGTAATTTAAAGATGCTTACCCCAGTCGATTTCTCTTCCTCGCCTCTCTGTCTCTCCCTCGGCTGCTTGTTAAGTTAAGTGCAAAGGATGTAAAATTATAAGGGTTTTAATTTTATGCGATGTAGGCTCTGGAGCTTGTTTATGGGCTTCATTCTTGGGCTTATTAAAATTATTTTAGAGGAATATTCAAGTTTAATAGCCCAGTTATAAGATGGGAGAGGCGTACGCTTTCGATTGGGCCTTGTCCTTCAATTTAAGTCGTTCACTCGTGAAATAGGCATGCTTTTAATTCAACCAGTAGTCTGGTGGGCATCCCTTTGCCAAGGGTTTTTTCCCCCTTATTTGATTATTTATTTTAATTAAAAAATTATCATATGTAATTTATTAAGCTAATTAATAATTTATAATAATATGATATTATATTATTATATAATTTAAAATTTTAGAGATATAGTAGTATATACTTTTATCACAAGCTTGTATCAATATCTCACTCCCTCGTTTTAAAATATAAGATTATTATAAATTTTGTAAAAGTTATTTTGAGACAATTCAAAAAATTAATACATATTATGATTTAGTTATAACTATACAATAATAAATATTATAATTAGTTGTATCTTTTATATAATTTATAATATTTATTATTGTACGTATTAAAATTAACTAAATTTATATTAATTTTAAATTTAAAAATATTCAAATAACTTTTTAACAAGTCAACAGTGGTCTTATTTTAAAACATAATCAGTGTATTTAATTAACTAACAGTCTCGTGATGACAAAATATTTTATATTATGTACTTCAAAGATTTAGACAATCAATACACATTAAAAAAATATAATTAAAACTCTTAGTGGATGATATAACATGAGTGTTTAATATAATAAGTATGACATCTATCATTATAAAGCGGCTTTTGAGAGAGCCGCAGTGGTGAATTTGTGTCACATTTATCTTTTTTTCTCTTTTTACTCTTATAAATTTAGTTAGCAAAAAAAAAAATACACCTCTACATTAAATACAATACATCTTAAGAATATACAATTTTTATTGCATTATTGGCCATATTCTAACTTTCAAACTTTTATAAATATTTGTTTACAATTCACAAATAATCGATTAATGTGTTGTATATTTATATAAAAAATTCATGATAATATGTATTTTTATCTGAAATTATAAGAAAGATATTAATATCAAGATATGTAACGTATTCTCTACATTAAATAAATAAGTATATGTCATAATATTTATAATTTTAACTGTATATTTACCATTTTAAAATATACTAATACATATTAACATATGGTCTTCTTTTAACTTTTTTTAGTTTTATAATTATTTATGATTTGAAGAATGACTGAAATTTTGCAAGGAAAGAGAAATAGTCGATGCATTAGATAACTTATAAAAAAGTGAAAGAGAAATAAAATAAAAGAAAGTAAGAAGGCTTTTAAAAAAATAGCTGCAAACAAAAAATATACTAAATGACTTGTAAAATTTATATTATAAAGTGTATTTTACATTATAATTTAAAGGACACTTATCTAATGAGTGTATTTCACATGACAATAAATTTATATTAATATTAAATATTATATCGATAATATAAAATAAAAAGATTTAAAAAAAAATTCACATAATAATATTTTATTTTTTATTTTCACGATAACGGTTCACATGCAATATAAAATTAATGAGACAATTAATTTCGGCATCTAATTCATATGTAGTTATGTACTCATGTAATGATGTCCTTCTTCAATTAAAAAAAGAATTAAAAATAAAAATGTAGCGATACCCCTTAAAAAAATAAATGAGGGCGTTAAAAAAAATTTCATAGCCATACCCATTAGCCCTAGAGTAGCATAGTAGCGTTTCATTTTCGCCGTGTGCTAAAACCCGTGATTGTCAGCTCCTCCATAGAAACCCTGTTTCCCTCTATTTCTCTCTAATGGCTTCCACCGAACCTACCGTCAACGGTTCCTTAGAGACACTAAAACCCGAACCACAAACGGAGCCTTCCGACGCACCTGGCACAACCACCATGGCTCCCACCGCCACTGAAACTACCGAGCATGACCCAGCAGTTGAGAATCCTCAACCTACGGAGTCGGCTCCAGAGGAAATTGCTGCTACGGCGACAGAAGCTACAACGGACTCGGCGGAAGATAAGTGGCCAGGATGGCCCGGGGACTGCGTGTTTCGACTAATAGTGCCGGTGCTCAAGGTCGGAAGCATTATTGGCCGAAAGGGAGATCTCATTAAGAAGTTGTGCGAGGAGACCCGTGCCCGCGTTCGAGTCCTCGATGGCCCCGTCGGCTCTCCCGACCGCATTGTCAGTTCTCCCCCCACTTTATCTATTATATCCCGTTTCTAGGGTTTTTATTTTTATTTTTATTTTATTTAATGCTTGACTTTTGGTATAATGGAAAGTAATTTTCTTTTTTCTCTCTTGATCAATAGTTTTGAGGTTTTGTTTTTTTGGGAATGGGCCTATTTGAGTTATATGATACATGAGAATAATTAGAGAATTTAAGACTTATGTACAGCGTTTGTAAGTTTTTAAAATCAGGTTTATGAAGTTCTTACATAAAAAAATATGAAGCATGTGGTTTTCTTATTTTATCAAAAAGAAGAGTATGTGATGGCCTTACACTCTGTTTGGTAGTTGGGAGTTCAAGAAAGATAAATAATATAGCTGAGAGAGAAAAAAGAAGCGAAAGAGAAAACCCATTTGGTAGGGGTGTGTGTATAGAGATACATGAGAGAAGGAAAGGTTCAACCTTTTCTTACTAGGCACTTGGCAGTTTATGAGAGAGGAATAATTGGAGCAGAAATGTTCTATTCTTTTTATTCCAATTTGTCAAAATAAAGTACTAATTTGATTTTTTATTTATTTCATAAATGACCGTTTATGTGTTTGAAGCTCTTGTTAAGAATAAGATATGATGGTAACTATTAATATACATGGATTTTATTTGAGAAGGAAAGGACTGGGAAGAAAGAATCAACCTTTTATTACTATTTGGCACTTGCTAGTTTATGATGGGGCGGAATTAGGTGGAGCAGAATAGTGTTTTATATTTCATTTTTTCCCAAATTGTAGAAAACAATGGAGACACAGAAGAAAGTACTAATTGGAAAAATTATTATTGTAATTATGCCCATCTATGTGTTTGAACTTTGAAGCTCTTATTAGGAAGGAAGATATTACCATAAATTAAACTTGCTGATATTTTTGTTTTGTTTTGTGTATTGATATGACTGATCTTTCATCTCATTAAATATTGCTGGGAAGTAGTAAATTGGGGCTGTAAGGATTCATTGTTAATATTCTGGCTAGTGCTTTTTGTTATTTTTCCATTTGATTCTTTTGGTCGATGTTCTATATTTTCCTTACAAGCAGATTCAGTCTTTATTTTTTTAATAATAAAAATAATCTATTCTATATTGTACTATGGTTTTTGTAATATCCAAGTTTTTTATTGACCCTTTGCAAATTTTAGGTCTTAATATCTGGAAAGGAAGAACCAGAGGTATCATTATCCCCTGCAATGGATGCGGTAATGAGAATTTCCAAACGCGTAAATGGATTACCTGAGAGTGAAGAAGATGCAAAAGCATCTGGAGCTGCTGCAGTTGCATTTTGTTCAATCCGATTATTGGTGGCATCCACGCAAGCCATTAATCTAATTGGAAAACAAGGCTCTTTAATCAAGTCAATACAGGAGAGCACAGGTGCCTCCGTCCGGGTTCTCTCAAGTGGTATGTTTCAATTGTTTCAAACTAGACAAGACAATTTAATTGTTGCCTCGTGCACCATAAGTGATATTGCTGTTTTTATTTGGCATGTACTTCTATGGTAGATCAACCATTTATATGCATTATGCAGCATTGAGATACTATCAAACATGGAAAACATTTAGTAAATACTTGAATTAGGGAAGCTAAGCCATCTATTTCTTTCCTTGGGAATGTTTTAGGTTGAATTACAAAACAAACTATTCATGAATCACAAATGCTGGAAATCCTTGTCTGTGCAGCTAAAGCTTTTTGAAAGAAAATTTTTAACAAGTACCAAGGAAGAAAAACAAAAATTCAAACAACTACTTTGTGAGAACAATGCTTTTTGAAAAATAATTTACTTGTACGTAGATCACCAGTTAAATCGACTCTTCTGTTACTGTATACACAATTCCAGTAAGGTGTCTGTCCTGGCTTGGAAGCCTCCGTTTCCCTCAAATTTAGTTCCGGTTTCCTTTTCTCTTCCATCATGAACGAGTCTTGGTGACACTGTGGTATCTGATGTTTTTAGTTAGAGTCAGGTGGATGTGTTAACTCACTATGTGGGTTATATGTCAAAAAGTCATCCTTCTCTCCTATTGGTGTAGCAGTCCAAACTCACCAGTTGAGGTGAGTGCAGCTCAACTCCCTAATACGTGACTTCTTATGCATGTGCTCTGCCATCTAGATTACTTCTGTAAATGTCATTTTAAAGCCCTCTGCCTTTCTTGAATCTTCATTACTTCTTAGTTCTTTCAGTTGGTCAATCTTGGTTATTATGCAAGAATTAGACGTGGAGAAGGATGTAAGCATGTTCCAATATAAATACTTTAAACCTGACAAATAACAAAGATATAAATATAAAGTACCAGGACATTGCATGGATAATTTAATCTATGATGTTCAATTAAGTTGAAGAGAAACGAAGCACACACAATAAGCACCTGACTATGCACAATGGTATTTGTGGACTGACTACTTAAGATAAAGCTCAACAAGTATATATATCATACAAAATCCATTTATGTATCACACAACTACTAATGTTTAATGGATATATTTCTTTTTGTCTGCTTGAACTATATTTTAATATCATGGAGAAAGTGTGCCCAGGGTACTTGTCAAAAAGAAAAGAAAATAAAGGTGTGTCCATGGTATGGTGGACTTTGGTTAATTGTATGTAGTTTCCTGTTAGTTGGGGATCTGTTTTAGAAAAAGGGTGTCCAGACTAAGTGCGTGCATGTACATGTAGTGGATGGAAATGCAAGCAGTCAAGCACATGGAAGTTTTATTGAAGTTAACTTTGGTGCTTTGATCGCTTTCTATTGTTCTTTTCCATACTCGTAGCAAAAGAGAAGATTGAGAACTAGGTATTGGTTAGGCAAGACCCATTACTATTAGGGGACTTTCTTCCTGATCAAATTGAGGATAAATTACTAAATGTTTCATTCTCCCTCCTTTCTCTCTTTCTTGTTTCTTATATCTCTTTGATAGTAAAAATAATTTTCATCACTGAAGAACAAGCCATCTGATAGTTATATTTCTTTTGGCAGACGATCCAACTTATGGCAACCCAGATGAGAGGGTTGTGGAGTTGCAAGGAGAGGCTCTCAAGGTTCTTAAAGCTCTTGAAGCTGTCGTGGGACACCTAAGGAAATTCTTGGTGGATCATAGCGTTCTTCCCCTATTTGAAAAGAGTGTAAGTTATTATCTGTTAGCTTCTATATTTCATAGTTACGGCACTGTAATGAAGATTGTGCTACTCCACCTTTTAAAAAAACTATTTTTAAGATTGCACTACTGTACATTACAGTATAGTTCAACGGTCTCACAAGATCGCCAGGTAGAGACTAGGGCGGACAAGCCAATGCTGCCCACTGCTTCACAAACTGGAATAGGTAGTGATTATTCTCTTTCACTGAAGAGGGACTCTCTATATCTGGACCGTGAAAGCAATCTGGACTCCCAACTCTCTTCGTCTGGACTTTCATTTTATGGACAAGATATTGGACTTCCAGGAATGCGTTCTTCTGGGCGTGGACGTGCTGGCGGTCCTATTGTAACTCAGGTTTGGTGGTTTCAACAGTTAATTTATTTACTAATTAATGGTTTCATATATATGAACTTCCACAAAACTGTGGTTAGAATGCATGTTATTTCCCCAAATTTTTATGTCAAAATTAGGAGAGCAGAAAAATTAAAAATTATAGTTATAATTATATTAAAGAAAAGTAAGAAATACTTGGAGTATGATGAAGTGGTTTGCTTAGAAGACATGAAATTTCTTGTTTAGACAGTGTTTATAACACAATTTTAATGCTGAAAGTACAACATAATAGGTTCTTATCTCTGACAGGGAGCCAAAAAATGTAAAGAGTAAACGGGTATTGGTGATGTGGTAAGAAAGTAATGTTGTAAGCTTATGGAAACCTTATGAGTGAACTATTTTCTTTCTAATGTCATTCTCTATTAGTTGTACATATCTGGGAGCCTTTATGTTATTGTTTTCTATTAAAAATGCTAAACAGTACACGTGTATGGGTAATGACTAATGTGGTAAGCTTATAAAAAATTTATTATTGAACTCCTCTTTCTCTACTGTCATTCGTTAAGTTGCACAAATCTCCTATATTGTGTTTAAAAAATAAAAAAGAAAAGAAACGAAACTCCTATATGTGTTAAACCCTTCTCTGAAAACACATTTCTTGTTCCTAATGGATTTGTTTTGAACTAAATTTCATACGGAATTATCATTTACTACCTGTTTTGATTTTTTGTAGTGTCATATTATGTAAGGAGCAAATCCTTGCTGGTACCTCTCCTATAATTCCTTAAACCAAAAACTTTCGCTTCAGATGGACCTGTATGACTAGATTCTAGTCTGTATTTGATGACATGGATTATGCTGCCTCCATGCTTTGGAGTTGGAAAATTAAGGCAGAGAGCTTCTTATGTGGGTTTACTAACCATGAATTTCTAAAAATTGTATCACTTACCTATTCCTTATTTAATATTGTAAGAGATTGTGTGGCTATATTCTAATTATCATATATTCTCATATCATTCTACTTTTTAACGTATTCACTGCGTTCCAAAATAAGGGTCTATACTCTAAAGGTAGATTAAAAAATAATAGAATATCCCAAATTTACCCTTGATGAAAATATGATAAAGTAGCATTAATTTATATCTTTATTGTTGTTTAGATTGAGTTATTATTTAGAAGTAGACTCTCACATTGGTACTGGAGTTTAAATAATTGCTACATTCTCTAGTGCTGGGACACCAGAATTAGCTTATTGGAAAAAAGAACATAGCAAATGGAGTTTGATAGGGCAATAAGAAAAAAGGGGCAGGAGGTGGTGAAACTTTTAGTTTGGTAGATTTCAAGTTTGTAATTTACTTTCTTATATATTTTGGTACATCACCTACTTGTTGGCTTTTATCATTTCTAGATGGCACAAACAATGCAAATACCACTCGCGTATGCCGAGGATATCATCGGGGTTGGAGGGTCAAATATTGCATATATTCGACGTACTAGTGGTGCTATCCTCACTGTGCAAGAAAGCAGAGGCCTACCAGATGAAATCACTGTGGAAATCAAAGGGACCTCCTCACAAGTTCAGGCTGCTCAGCAACTTATTCAGGTAAGAAGATATTACGGTATTATTTATTTTTTCAATCAAGACCATGTTCACTTGTTGGAAATTAGTTGTTTAAATTTATCTTAGTTGTTATATTATAGGGAGTAATTTAAAAAAAGACAAAAAGGAGAGGCAGACCAATACTATCTTTTTTTGCTAACTGACAGATCAATACTATTGCAAGAAAGAAAGGTTTTATTGGATATTTGTATTTGGAAAACTTAGGGTTTTGCTGATGTTTATGTTAATTTAGTTGATCGTGTTTGGAAAATCTTCTAGTGTATAATCGTGTTTGGAAAATATTCTAATGCGAAAAACTGAAAAAACAAACATTGCTCTACAATTACTCATTAATTTCATAATTTTTGTCAATAGCTTATGGTTATTGAGTTTTATTTAAAAAACAAACAAGGCATGTCATGTAGATGCAAAAATTGATAGCGCTTATCTCTAATATGATAACATCTCAAGGAGCAAGCTGCTTAGAGAAGGAATATATGTGGATTTGAAAGAAAGACGATAAGTTTATTAATTTATTATTTAATTTCTTGTAGGAATGTGTAAACAGCCACAAAGAAGTTGCTCCTAGCAGTTATGGAAACATTGAACCAGATTCGAGGTCATCCTACACTCAATTGGGAAGTACCTCTTATCCATCATCTTCCTATGGAGCTCAACAGTATGATCAACAATATGGGCAACAATATGGACGCTATGGATCATCTAATTTAGGAGGATACAGTAGTTACAGGATGTGAATTAGTAGCTTGAAGACAGAGTTTCTCAGGAGCTTTTCATTCAAAATTTCAAATTACTATCGAATGTATTACATGTAAAGCTTCTGCAAATGTTTCAAATTTTATCACTGTGAAATATGACAGGCACCATATTCAGTTTATTAAGCATCGAGAAAAAGAAAAAGAAATGAAAAAAGAACTTTTGACGAGTTTTATTTGCTTTCATTATATTTTTCTGGTCCATTCATGTTTTTTCCTTGTTCTGGAATGGGCTTATCAATGTGTTTTTATTGGGATGCTGTTATTTTCACAAATGAAAGTATCAGGTCCCAGAAAAATTCTATTACATGGAGTGCATGCAACAATGTTTGTCATGTGCTGAAACCTTCTGAAACTCGCATATTACATAATCAAGAGTATTATTTTCACATGAATTTTTCATATTCATATTAGAATGGAGTAGGTGTGAGATTGAACATTGTGAAAATATAGGTTCATCCGTTTGTTAAAACCTCATTTGAATATTTTAACAATATATTTTTGTGTATATTTATTCTTAAATTTGTTGTGTTTTAATTAAATGGTGATAATATCGTGATGAAATTGCAATAAAAACTTTAAAAATAATGTATTATATTATATTATTGTCAAACTTAACAACTTGATTGACCTAACTTAAAATTATTTGAGCATCTCATAAATGACTTCTTTTCATTGGGAGTTGGGGTCAACTTCTGCTACTTCACTAAAGAATAGTTTCTTACAATATTCATCGATTAAAGGTTGAACTCAATCATTACTCTTACCTACTTGGAGTTGCTTTTCTTATGTATGTCGAAGTTGGCTACTTGCTTATTCCTGTTTCATACTCTCATTCTGAAATAGGGAAGTTATTGTTGGCACATAGTCCCCTTGGTAGCTATTCATGAATGCTATTCTGTCATTTAATAAGAAGGAAGTACTTATTTTTGTGGGGGAGTTGCTAAATGATTTAGAGAATGTTTGAGATTGCTTATAAGCAGTCAAACTTGTTTATAATCAATTTTAATAAGTAAAAAGTGTTTGATAAACTGATTTTAAAACGACTTATAATCATTTTTTACGAAACTAATCAGAAGCTCCAATTTGGAGCTTCTGATTATTTGCCAAATCTAATAATCAGGTTTGACCAAGTATATTACTAATCTATCCCTATTTATTTTAATAATTTCAACCATTACTCATCTTTACTTTGTAAAATATTTCTTTTTAGTAATTTACACTTGAAATAAGTGATAACAAATTTTTTTATACTAAATATTTTTCACTTATTATTAATTTAAGTACTTTTTATTTACTAAGTATAAGCTACTTTTTAAAACTTGATTATAATCAAAAGCACGTCAAAATTAATAGGCATGTAGCGTTTGATCCCTCCTATTAAAGTAATAATGTTAGAGGTTTAAAATTATTGGTTTCAAAAAGCGTTTTAAATGTCGTCAATTATAACAGTTAATCGATTATCTTATAAATTATTATTGAAATATCTAATGCCACATCATTTGAACATATTTGAGATTAAAAAATTTGACACCCCTGGACCCCATTATTACCTTTAAAATTTAAGTAAGAACAAACGTGGCCTTTGTTTTGGCAATATTTGAAGAATATGGAACATTTGGCGTGCAGCCAAAAAGACGGCGTACGAATTCTTTTTTTTTTTTTTTAAATCTACAAACAGTTAATTTGAAACCACCCATTCGCCAGAAGTTTAGCTCTTGGAGGATTGAATACTGAGTGTGAAAAATTTTGTGTGGCAAAAATAAGCAGCAGCACAAGAAGGAGAAGAAATGCCCACCTTGAATCTATTCACTAATATCCCAGTTGACTCTGTGATTGCTTCTGACATTCTCAAGGATGCCACCAAAGCTGTTGCTAAAATAATCGGCAAACCCGAATCTGTTAGTGCTCTTATCCTTCAAAACGCACAAAACTTAATTTTATATGTATGCGTTGCACATTTTCTGTTCTCTAAGAGGGGAAAATGCTTGTGCTGTGATGACTACCAGCTGTTTGATAATTTTCCTCTGTAAAGTAATATCTTTACTTTCTGGTTTTCTCCTTTTAATGTCCTGCTGTATGTAGTTTGCTTATAAATTTACTATACTTTGTTAAAGAAGTTATGCTTTCTTAGTTTTTGGCTTTTGCTCGTGGGGGAAAAGTGAAAACTGTCGAGATTGAACAAACATGTGGTCCATTTGCTTGGTGTTAGTAGATTGAGAAGAAATAACAAAAATATACCAATTTTTTCTTTCTGATTTATGAGTCAAAACATTTTTTTGAATAATTTATTTCTACCTAGATTCTTCTTTTTTTAGTAAAAAGATTTTTTCTTGTTTCTTAGAGCTGTTCTAACTAGTGATAAATCTGACTGTGTTTGTGTGTATATACATATAGGTATAAAGTTCCTATTCTACTAAGGCTGTTGGGAAGTTAATCGGAATTTAGTTTAACCATGATGTTAATTTGAAAAATGTATTGACTTCATCTTGGTGATCATGGTTTCGCATTATCAGGTTTACAGGGTATTTTTCCATTCAACTGGAGAATGTTCTTATTTGCCAAGTAATGCTGTTTAGATAGTTTAGGATTTTCATAATTGGATTGCCTATAATTAAATAAACTTATATCAATTTTGAATTTGAAAATATTTCAATTGACTTCATAAAGTCAAACTTAATCCTATATTTTTGAACAGAGAGAGTACTTTTTATTTCTATTAATGAAGGCCTTAGAGTAGCACAGGCTGGCCGTCCACCCCAAACCTGGGTGACCTTCATTATTTTTAATTTATTGATTATCCATATCATAAAAGTTAAGAATAAAAATAATTTAAACCAACTAAAAATATCTTTGCTGGAGAAGCTGAATTGCCTAGTAAGCAGCAAGATTCCTTGACCCTTTTTATGGTTTTTGTGTAATATCTCTTTTAAGTGCTTGTCTCATGATAGTCGGTAAATGTTGGCTTGCTAATACAAAGTGGAAATGTTTTTTGCCATTTCATTATAAATTTTGTTCTAGTTACTCATATTCTTCCTTATTGTCCAGTATGTGATGATTTTGCTGAATGGAGGAGTGCCAGTTGCATTTGCTGGTACTGAAGAGCCAGCTGCATATGGAGAATTGATTTCCATTGGGGGCCTTGGACCAAGTGTTAATGGAAAGCTGAGTTCAACTATAGCCGAGATACTTCAAACAAAGCTTTCAATAGAAAGTTCTCGATTCTATATTAAATTCTATGATGTTCAGGTAAGATATTTGTAACTTTCGATGCTTGGCAAACTTCATACGGGATACCTTCTTTCAGCTGATTGTATGTAAACAGTTTTGGGAGAGATGAATGCACTCTACTTTTCACCGCTTGCACTCCACTGCAAGGTTAAATTTGAGCAAATTTTGTTTTACAATGCAGTGTAGTTGGTGATATTTGGAGGGCGTTTATTAATTCCCAATGGTTGTAACTTTGTAATATATTATGCTCATTTTTACTAATTGGTGGATATCCCCCTCTCCTTGTGGCTCCAGCGCTCGAACTTTGGTTTTAATGGCTCAACATTTTGACTGGGATATCAATCGGATAGCTCATGGAAGTTGCTAACCGTTAACGCCCTCAACTGTACTCTTGTGCTCAAGATGAGAATGCAGCCATTTATGCCCTTGATTGTAATGTTTCTCGGAATGTTTAGTTGTACTTTAACTTCCTCTTTAGATTTCAATTATGTTAGTCATGCTGTAAACTTAGTAATTGTGCTTTTCATGTATCTAGTTCTATATTTTTACTCAAGTTAAAGAATTTGTTTCTTGAATTGGGTTCTGATTTTAATATCGTTTTTGAAACAGATATTAAAATCCTGATGCGTCCATATGGTTAATTATTGACGAATTAAGTTTCATTAGTAACTCATTATAGTTTATGTCTATGAGCTTAAAATCTCTGTAAGTGAGAGATCAAAAGTTTAATTACTGCAGCTATACATCAAAGTTTAATTACTGCAGCTATACATCACTGTATTGTTGGGTTGGTTTCATACTTTCATGTCATAAGCAAATTAAATTTATTCATGTGTGAAATTTAGATTGATATTTTCGCATAGTAAAGATTCAAGACCAGCGTACTTCTCCACTTGTTGTAATGATGTTGAACACCTTTTGTTCAAATTTTGAGAAATTGATTTTGTCCAATAATGTCCATATGTGTTTTCTTTAGTTCAAATCAGAGATATCGACCATATGGAAATAGAAAGCACCGACTTGAATTAGTATCTGTGGTACAGAGCATAAAGTATAACTACAGAAAAATTGTAAAAGAAAATTATAACGCAGACTTGAAACTGCAAAGTTAATCTCAACCACTAAAAATGCAAATGGAAACGAAGTAACCACCAATTGCAACCCAGTTATCATCAGAACTTTAAGTTACATTCTAGTGCACATGAAACACCATCCTCCATTGGTCTAAGCTTTTGTTTAATTATGGATCGAGAGTTAAGAAATTTGGGCACTTCTCTCTCTATTTGTTATAGTAAAATCTCCGATGTTGCAAGTAAATTTTTATCCTACAAAATTTTCAGAAAAGAATGTTTTACTCTACATAGTACTACCATGTAAGATATCTGGCACATATTCAGAATCCAGCAGGCAAGAAGTCAATGATTTTAATCCAGCATAGATAAAGTAGTCTTCAGCATGTGTCCGATCACCGGTAACAAAAACATGCACACCATTATTGAGTTCGATCCAGCTACAACCCGGAGTCTTCCTCACATTTTTTTCTCTCATCGAATGTCTTACCTCTGATACCTCTTCATATCGACCCGCAGCTCCATAAACATTTGACATCAATACATAACTTCCACAATGCGCAGGTTCAAGCTCATGTATCTGCTGGGCAGCAACCTCCGCCAGAGCTGCATTTCCATGGAGCCGACATGCTGCTAGGAAAGCTCTCCAGACCACTGGGTTGGTCTCAATTGGCATCGTTGATATTAACTCATATGCCTCCTCAAGCTGCCCAGCGCGACCAAGCATGTCAATCACGCAAGTATAGTGTTCAATAGTTGGAACAACACCATATTCTGGCTGCATTTGGGCAAGAAATTTCCGCCCAAGGCTCACAAGGCCTGCATGGCTACATGCTGATAAAACCCCTACAAACGTAACCTCATCAGGCTTCAATTGTGCCTCACACATGCAAGAAAATATATTTAATGCCTCGGTGCCAAATCCATGCATGCCATAACCCATAATCATGATGTTCCATGATGCTGCATCCTTGCAGCTCATCTTATCAAAAGCCAACTGAGCTTCTCTCATACTTCCACATTTTGCATACATATCCATAACAGCATTGTTAATGCGCAGATCATCAAGACCTGTATCACCTTTACCTTTCCCCAATCCATTAGTAATCATGTAACCATGGATCTCCCTACCATGCATCAAAGCAGCTAAATGAGCACAAGCCGGCAGAATGGTAGTGAGAGTAACCAAATCAGGCTGAACTCCAGCACATAGCATCCTATCAAAAAGCTTCAAAGTTCCATCATGATCACCGCTCTGTTCATGAACACATATTATTGAGTTCCACGAAAATATGTCCTTCTCATCCATCATCTCAAAAATCTCTAAGGCATCACTGACACACTTGCATTTTCCATACAAATCAATCAACGCATTTGAGACTGCAACACCAGAATCATACCCCATTTTCATCACAAACCCATGTATTGCCCTCCCATTATGGAAATCCCCTTTCATAGCAAAAACAGACAAAATCCCAGTAACCGTAAATTTACTCGGAACAATCCCTTCATTACTCATCCTCCTAAAAACCTCCAACACCTTATCAAACTCCCCAATCTGGGCATACCCATTAATCATAGCATTCCAAAGCACAACATCTCTCACAGGCAATTCCTCAAACACCAGTTGTGCTTCTTCCATCAACTCAAATTTCAAATAAGAATGAACCAAAGCACTCCCAATAAATAAATCAAGCTCCAACCCAAATTTAAACAGCAACCCATGAATCTTTCTCGCCTCCACAACCTTGGCAAGATCGGAGCAAGCCTTAATTACACAAGGAAAAGTAAACTTATCCGGCATTACATTGTCAGCCACCCGCATTTCCAAATAAAATTCGAAAGCGGGTTCAGGCAATTCATTGGCAACGAATCCAGCTATAATAGCATTATAACCAAACACATTGTGATCATGGATGGAGGTGTCGAAAACCGACATCGCCTCGGTTATTCGGTTACACTTGGAGTACATGCTGATTAAGCTGGTGGTGGAAATAGGAGAGAGAAGGAAGCCATTGATGAGCATGTAGGAGTGAAATTGTTGGCCTTTTGGGAGAAGTTTTTTGCGGGCACATGATTGTAATGATGCAATGCATGTTGAGAGGTCGGGGAGGGATTGGAATGGTTGAGCTGTGGATGAGAAACAGAGGATGGAGGAATTGAAATGGGTCTTGATTATTAGTTTCTTTGAAAAGATGGCCCTTCTGATCATCTAAAATGTTGATCATCAATGGAGTTTTTCTTGAGTCAAACTTATATTAAGGAATATGAATTGGTTTTTCTTTCGCGCCCAGTTACCCCCTAAGTTTCTCTCCCTCACAGCTCACACTACAACCTAATATTTGAATTTCAACATTTTTGTTGGGTTGGGTCAAAGCCCAAGATTGAGATATTAGCGGAAAGCTCGAAGCCCAAAGGCCATGAGGAGGCTTTTGCATAGAGTTTGTTTTTGTGCTAATGTGTTTTCATACTTATACTCCCTCCTTTACGGTTTTATTAGTCAACTTTTTTTTGTTTCAATTTTTTTACTATCTTTTTTATTAATATATATATATGTGTGTGTGTGAGAAAAAAAGGAGTACGTGTCTTAGATACATACAAATTTGTGCATGTCCTGTATTTAATACAACGTAGTTTTAATTAATAAATTGATAAAATATCAAAACAACCATTAATGAAAATAGTGATGTGTCAAAACTATCATTAATAAAATCTCTTAAAATACTAGGACACACATAAGATTGTATGTGTGTCCAGAACACATACTCCCTGTCAATTTTACATAAATATCATTTATATTAGCTAATAACACAATAGTTTTAGTCTATACTAATAAATATTTAAACTATTTGAAAAGTACTCTGAACTATTAGAAATTCAGAGTTATTATTATATAAATTTAAAAATGAATCATATTATTTTTAAAATTAAAAAGTTTCAAATTAACTTTCAAAAAAATCAATAATGATGGTATATTTAAAAACAGAGGAAAACAAAATATTGAGCACTGCATACCACAGGGATATACAAACTTGTGTGTGATATGTTTTCTTCTCTTGAATAATTGAAACATACAAATTTGTGCATGGGTTACTCGTGTATTAATTAGTTAAACTTGTTTAACATCTGAAAGTGTTTTTATATGTTGGGCGCTCGTTTACTTCGCCAACATTTGTGTTAATGCTATATACAACACGCATTTTTTTCACACTATAATTGTGGTGGGTTTTGCATCTCTTTCAGCAAATATGAACTCAACTCAAGCCAGAAACACTAATCTAACTTGGACCATGTTGAAAAATTAAAAGGAAGGCTTTAGCTTTTGTGGCCTCAATTAAATGAGAAGAGGATCCGAGGACAAACTATTAACACGATAAAGGACAAATAAAGGGAAAACACGACGAATTGTTAACATTAAGCCAGCCAGCCACCCACCCACCTAACAGTATATGACAATTAATGAGAATGTTGAACCCAACCCCACTTCTTCCGATGAGACCCCTGCTGAAAATAGTTATGAAATCCACGGGCTGCTGGACCAGGGTAGGTAGTGCAAAAGTTCTAGAAACAAAATGAGCTAGTACAAGATTCTGATTATCACAAATTAAGTGACTTAAGGTAGTTGAATGGCCATGATGGTAAAATGGCTAAATGTATACAGTAGTTTGGCGGGTACCCATGAGAATAACCGCATGTTTGGCTCACAGGATTTTAGCGGCTAAACCAATTTAAGAATTTTGTTTATTTAAACACACTTTATTTAATTCACAAATGGTCCAAATAAGTCGGATCAAAAATTGTGTGGTGTATTTGAATCAATGAAAAAGCTTCCCAAACGTACGATCCTTAATGAAAAGATTGAAAAGCTGAAGGTTGATCCGGTTCAAATTATGTTACTACTTACTAGACATGATTCCCAATCCTTAATTGGGACGGAGAAAGTGACTCAAAAGTACAGACACTGTTTGTTCTTAAAATACAAGAGCGACCATCAGGTCCTTATCATTAAAGAGAAAGAAAGGCAACCATAAAGAGGATATTTAATTATGTACCAATTTTCTAGACTCTCTCTTTATCCAATCGTATTCGGTCTCTACTTTTTCTTTCTATTTCACTCCCTATTTTTTCTCATAAATTTCACTGTTTCATTTCTCTGCTTCATCAATTTCAATGGTTTTCATCTCTTCCTATTCTAAAATTAATTATGGAATTTATTTTTTGTTTTCTTTTCATTATGAAATTTATTATGGCCTTCATATATATGGGTACACAGTAAAATTTTAATCTTTTCATTGAATTTTTGTTATGCCACCATGGATGACTTTCAAAACTTGGTAAGACAATGACTTTCAAAACGTAAGAAAATGAGAGAGTTTTAAAAAAGCTCTTCTAGGCGGACATAAAAATTAGACATTAGTGTATTTGAATTTTACCTATTTATATTTTTACCCACCATTGAGGGTCAAAATACAAATAAGTGAAATTTAAATACACTAATGTCCAATTTTCATGTCTACATAGAGTTTTTGGTTTTAAAAAGGTAAAAAGTCAAGTTATTTTATGGAGAGGGAGAGAATGTGACTTCTAAGTGAAATAAATGAGTTTTTTTAAAAAAAAAATACTCCATCCATCCCTATTTAAATGATGTTTTAGAGCTTCTACCATATCCCTAAATATATGACGTTTTAAAAATTTTAGGATAATTAGCTATTATTTTTCCTAAACTATCCTTATTAATTATGTACCAATTTTCTAGACTCTCTCTTTATCCAACCTCCTAGTTACTCCAACCATATTTAGTTTTCACTCCTTACTTTTTCTCTCTCTATTTCACTCCCTACTTTTTTTCTCTCTTCTATTTTTCTCTCTATTTCACTGTTTCATCTCTCTACTTCATCAATTTCAATTTCAATGGTTTTCATGTCTTCCTATTCTAAAATTAATTATGGACTTTATTTTTTGTTTTCTCAAAAAAAAAATTTGTCTTCGTATGTACACAGTAACATTTCAATCTCTTCATAAATTTTTTTAATGCCACCATGGATGACTTTCAAAACTTGGTAGTGCAATGACTTTCAAAACATAAGAAAATGAGAAAATGAGAGAGTTTTAAAAAGGTGAAAAGTCAAGTTATTTTATGGAGAGAGAGAGAATGTAGACTTCTGGATGAAATAAATAAGTTTTTTTTTAAAAAAAAATATAGATAAACGTGTTGATGAGAGAGTAATTTTTTTTTTAAATAATCATTTTAGACAATAAAAATATTTTTAATCATTTCCTTAATGATTTTTAAGGTCATTTAAATAGGGACGGAAGGAGTATAGAATAAATGTGTTATTGAGAGAGTAATTTTTATTTTTATTTTAAAATAATTACATGTTAAGGACATTTGAAAAAATTAAAATATTTTTAATTATTTCTTTAATAAGTGTGCAAAAACTTCTAACGTCATTTAAATCTTGTGTTACTAATTCAAAATTTCACCATAAGCTTTTGGCAAACATTTTTATTAATTTAAAATACAGCATTACATTTATTAATTGATGTTTTTCCAATAAGATAAAACTACATACACATCTTAACTGAAGCATTTGACGACGACGTAGTGGCAAAGAGCTCCTCCTCGGGCCATCATCAGGTGAGGCAAATCTGAAGCCGGTAATCTAACTTCTCTTAAGGACTCCAAACAAAAAAAAAAACTACACACGTCTTTCAATTGCATTAAAAAAAAAACCAGCAACATGCACTCTCATTGACTAAGAAAAGAAAGCTTAGGGCACAGTCCATTGAGCCGACTCCGCTGATGCCATTAATTTAGCTGCTCATTGGGCTGTCTGGATCATTTAGAGCTGCTATGGCAGTTTCAATCTGTATCTTCAACAAATCTTTCTCCTCCTCATCAGCCTGCAGGAAGATGAAACACCCTTATCAATCAAATCAACTACTCCATCATGGGGTATTAGTAAGAACAGAAAAATAAGAAAAACATGGGAAATAGTAGTACCAACTAATTAATCAAACCGCGTAGTGGGGAACATAGTACTTGTTTTTTCAAATGATAAACAAGAAGCACGTTTCAAATGCGTTTCCATTTCTATTTCTATTTTCAAACAATAATAATGAGTACTAAGCACTATTAATTAGTAGTATTCCTTTGTTGTTGTTGTTGTTGTTAGTGATGTGCTCTTTCACTGTCCATATATGTGAATTGTGAACTAGGAGTATAAATTTGTTTGTATCTATCTCACATGAAACCATGAGGATAATAATTGAAATCTATCTCAATCAATCAATGAAAACACAAATAACATGACTAGGTCCACCCACTACTTTAAGCAATTAGTTAATTAATTAATACTCCACTAGACATCTTTTTAATATTCATATGAAAAACTGGAAACTGATAAGATCTGCGTGGAGTAGGTGTGGTGTGGTGTTGAGTTCATAAAACTAATTAATTACTAATTTTTTTCACAGCTGTAAATAAAAGGTAAGAACACATAACGAACCATCATGCATCAATCAAATTGAGTCTTAATGACCTTTTCATTTTTATATGCATTATTAGATCAAAGTCATGCATGAAGTCACTAAGTTGAAGTTCGAGTACGACTGATTAACACTTATCCAATTTTCTAATTAACACATGGCCTCTAGTAAATCATATATAACTTCCTTATTTATTTGGGTTTTAAAATAACAACACTACTTAATTCCCTCCATAAAATAAAATGTTTTCCGTAATTGTTGCCGTTTTAAGAAAAAAAATTCCAATCTCAAATACACACCTAATGATTAAAGTATTACTAAAATAACATTACATACAAGAGAGTACTATTTGTTAACTTAATTTCACCACCTACTTTTCTTGAAGAAATATTTATTTTATTTTAGGTCACAAATTGATATAATATTGTTGGGGTTACCAACAGCTTTATGTAGATCCTTAAAAAACAAAAAGAAGGAGCAACGCCTTATGAATTATGCTCTCCTACCTTTGTTACTTTTTTTTTCCCCTCAAAACAGATAAATATTATAAAGAAACGTTATTAAAGAAGATGTCAAGAAGACAAGAATCATCATGAGGATTGAGGACTGGCATACTAACAAGGGAAAAAATAAATAAATCTAATGTTCTAGATCTCACTCCAAATTATTGGCCAATATTACAAGTACAGAATACCTAATTATTATACACTAATAATTACAAGTACACAATACCTAATAATACCATATAATCCACTTTATTGAAGTAGCTCTCTCTCTATCTCGTTTGGGACCCACAACTAAACCAAACTCCAAACCACGCATTTGATACCTCGTCACCTTCCCATATTATAATACAATCCTATCATACTCATATGGGCAAAATGTCTCAACCACAAAATAAAATATTTGTCACGCATCGATATTTTAGGGGAATCGATACTCAATAGTATAATTAGGAGTATAATCTAATAGCCCCGCTACCGTCCATGATTTTGGGAAATCAATAAAACGCCATGCCAACAGCACGCATAAAGATAGCGCGTGTAAAACACGCCCTTCCGATTTCGAGCACACAACACAAGAAAGAGAACAGAAAGAGAAAGTAACAGAGCTTAAGTTGGCCTGCCTATAATTTCTGAGCCCAATTTTCACAAGTAGGTAGCAACACACCAACACAATTGAGGCATTACGTAACAGCAGTATTTACATTAAAATTATACAATTGTGTTGGAAATATATTTTTCTATATCTTAATATGTAAAAAGATGCTTTGACCGAATTATGATGGGTTATATAAAGTCGAGCTAAATGAAAGAAGATGAGATAAAAGAGAGAGAGACTGAAAGAGGGGTACCTCAATGAAAACTGTCTTCAAGAGGGTACCATTGACAGTAGTGATGTTGGCAGTAATGATCTTTAGCTTCAATGATTCAAAAACCTCACAAAGCTTAATGATGGTGTCTGTTCTTTTACTACATGCGAGGCTCACTACAACTGTCTTTTCTCTCGCATAATACACCCTTAGCTGCAGTACCCACCAAATTTCATTTTCATTAATAATTAATTAACTGACAAAATTAATCAAATTTAAGTAAACTATATTATCATATTATACTGGACCACTATTTTCATTTTAAAATATAGGATCTCTATTTGCTTAATTAGATGACTAATTAATTAAATTATCAAATGAGCGGAGAGGGATAGCTAGGGAAAGAGAGCCTGCACCTCAATGACTTGAATGGGAGATGAGGATCTTGAACCCCCAGAATCATAGCTGTGCTGCTCAATTTTCTTCTTCTTTAATCTTGAATTAGCCATAAATGGTGTTTGATCTTGATCAAAGTCGTGGAAGAAATTGTTCTTCTTGGATGCCATGGATTCGAGTTCTGAAATTTCAGCTTGAATTCTTCTCTCTTGTTCATGTAACTCTTGAATATAGTTGATGGCGTCTTTAATTATGGATGCCTTATCCATCTAA
This sequence comes from Aralia elata, assembly GCA_034770075.1. NCBI lineage: Eukaryota > Viridiplantae > Streptophyta > Magnoliopsida > Apiales > Araliaceae > Aralia > Aralia elata. The sequence goes on along the minus strand of CM068385.1, from coordinate 107,525,170 downwards.
TGAACAAATCACTTGATTAATTTAATAAAGGTAGCAGCTAGCACATAGAAAGTGCAGAACGAAATTTAATATTGCACATTTGCATTATTACATACTTAAATTAATTAGTATTGTATAGATTATCATTAGCTGAGTGGTGTATATATAATATTAAACCTACCTTAGTAATGTTGGGGACCACAGCTCTAAGAGCATAGAGTCTGTCAAGGAGCTTCTTTCTTCTGTTTCTCTCGGAAACAATGTTCTTAGATGCCGCCGACGACGACTGTGCGCCTTCCGGCGAGCTGGAATCGTAGTAGCCCGATAATGTCTCATCTAATACCAAGCTGCTCAAATCAATTGATCACAAGTATATGATCCATCATAATTAATTATACGTAGTTAATCGGCAGAAAAGAAAATAAAAATGATATATGTAAGGCCGGAAGAATGATTTGATTGTAAATACCATACCTGTCAAGTTCTTCAGCTTGATAGAATCTATTGGTTTCCCAATATAGTTGGTACTCAATGTCATCAGCAAGGGCTAGTCTTTCCATTTTTGTTTCTTATTCTTTACAGAAATATATAGAAAGAAGAGAGACAAAGTAGGGAAATTATGTTATGGTTTAATTGTTGAGGTGGGAGGGCTATATAATCTATCTGCATACACCCTTTTAGTTAATTTGTCTTTTGGAGGGGGGAGTGAAGAGTGGGAGGGCTAAGGGATTCATCTAATTTATAGACGAGAGAGAGAGAGGGGCTCTGCTCTGCTCTACTCTGTTTAGGTGTGTACTTAAGCACGTGGGGAAAGCGATTTTGATGGGATGATGATGCCCTTCCCTTCTTTCCTTTTTCTTAGATTCAAAGATCGTGACCGTAAATGCGAGTCCGGTCTACAAGGCCGTGTATGGTCGGAACTATATACATACCATTTCTCTTTTCCTTTTCCTTTTTCTTTTTTTACCCTTGCAATTTTACTCCACGTCTGTTGATGGCGCGTGGATCGTTCTCGTTCAATTGGTCGTGCATTAAATAACAAAATTAATTCAATCATAGTCCCTTGCTTCTTTTTTTTTTCTTTTTTTCTTTATATATATATATATATAAGATCAAAAATATATGTAAAAATATCAGTTCTCAAAAAATATAATATTATTGTCATCTCTTAGAAAATGTTAAAAACTTTTAAATGCTCCTTCCTCCCTTCCCGGTCTCCAAAAGATGAATTAAATGACAAAAGATTTTATCTTCAAAAGTATGAACAAAGTAAACAAATCAACTAAATAAATTTTTACATAGACTAATTTATCCTTAGTTATCTAGTATCATATCTTAGTTACCTAAATAGTAAATGCATCACAAATGAGTGGTTCACATTAATTCTCTCTCAATATCCAAAACCTAATGATAAATTAAAAAAATAAAAATTTTACTCAACCCTAATTATTTGACTACTTTAATTTATGTAAAAAATATCATTGGCTCATTCTTTTGAAGACGGAAGGAATATGTGTTTATTTTAAAAATATCTAATTGTATTCAAATTAAAGGGTTCATTAATTTTAATAAGACAAATTTTTATTTACGTTCTTACGTGAAATACATTATGGGTATAATTAGATAAAAAAGCGAGGCCCTTGTTTCAGGTATCAAATGCATTCAAAGTAAAAAAATGCATATGAGATTGTTATCTTAAAACAAAGAGTTAATCACCAAAATATCAACAAATTTTGTTCTTTTTTTTTTTACCAAAAATAACTTATATATTTTTTTCCAAGTAAACCAATGATATCTAAGAAAATGTAACAGAAATAATCAAAATTTGACTAAACTTTTAACCATAATTAACTAATATTGAGGTTTCCTTTACATGTGACAAAATTGCATATTCTCTTTTTGATGTTATGTTGACATCAAACTAACTTACTTTAAATAAATTAAAAGTCACCCCATCATCTTTGGTTAGAAGTTTGGTTAATTTTAATTATTTTTGTTACTTATCTAAGACGTACATCATGGGTTTAACAATTTTATAATATATCATCAAATTCAAAATAAAGTAGTAATGTTCATAGTGTGTAGGTAACGCATTTTTAGAGTTTTTCTATATCTTAAAAATATTGAATAATATCGGTGTTAGATCATTTGAAAGTAGTACGTAGTTTGGTTTTTTTTATAAAAAGCAGTATGTATAGTGTAACCTCAAATCAAATGCTATTATTAACAGGAAAGAACGAATGCAGGGGGTGGCATGCATTTGAGTGCGTGTCTCTCCACCAAGAAAGAAGGACAGAAAAAGCGAGTCTTATTTACCATGTGGCTTTGGCTTTGGCTTTGGCTTTGGCTTTGGCTTTGGCTTACTAGATGGATGGTTGGTTTCTTCATCTTTTATGACATCATCACGAGTACTTATTTCTGCTTACATCACACATGTTAATTTATACGTGGCAGGCGCTATATATATATATATATATATTCATAATTCATTGATACTCCTTACTTTTTCTTTCAGTACTTATTTTAGCGGCAAGACTTTGGTCCACCCTTCCACACCTTTAACTAGAAAACCCAACCAGGCCTATAAAGTGTTGCGGGCGCCCGCCGGGCAGGGTACGTAGAAAATTGCTTGACCCTCCAAGTGCCTTTCGTCCATGTGAACTGTGTTACTGTTGATTTTCAATTCTTTTTGTCTCCGAATTCAATTTTAAAAACAACCAATGTTAAGAGTTATAAGTGTCACCGAATTAATTTAACTTTCTGATGCTAAAATATACTATCATCAACAATTAATAATAGAGAAATTATGGTTAATTATTTAAAAGAGAAGTTACCAGAGTTGAGCACTTCTTGCCTAGGATCAGTTTAGGGAATACGAAATTAACTAATTCCTTAATTATATATCCACTATCACGTACACCCTTGCTGGGATTAGAAAGAAATCTTCAGTACCTTACTAGCCAAGACGATTGGTGTATTTGGGTCAATTTTTTTATTATTTTACTCTTTTACCCTTATAATTGTAGATATATATTACTATTTTGTCATTTTGAATATTAAATTTTTATATTTTTCTATTTACTGCTTTAAATTTTATAAAATTCTTATTTTATCTTACATAATTTACACACACAATGCGTTTGTGCCGGTCACTAATAAATACTCCCTCCGTCCCAAATTAATTGCTCAGTTTTGATTTTTTTAAGTCAAATTGACTATTTTTAGAAATAATAATTAAGCATATATAAATATATTTCTAAAATTATAAAAATTGGGGTTAGTAATAAATTGTATATACTTTCTTTTGGTTATAATCTCTTCACCTATATTTTAGCAAAAATAGTAAAAAGATTAATTTTAAAAATGGTCAATTTAATTTAAAAAAATTAAAACTGAACAATTAATTTGGGAGGAAGGGAGTATAAATCCTCCCACAAATAGCGTAGTTACGTAACTTCTTGCTGAAGCCGTGTATATATTTAATCTAAAGTAAAGGCATTATTTGTCTAGTTCAAGATTTCTTAACTACTACAAAAGCCTTAATTAGTTAAGTTTGAATCCCCAAGCTTTACAGCTATTATATATTCTTCCCCATAACGTATATATGCCACCACACTTTATATCCCAAAAGCTTCAATTCGATACAACTATTTTAACTATGTGTTTGCTCTTTTTAGTTTCCGGTAAAGAGAAAGAGCACATAGAGTACTAATTGGACTTCAAATTTGTTAAACTAGTTTCCCAGAATGCATTATACATATTTATATATATATATATATATATATTTGTGGACTGATGATTACTTAATTAGAAATAATTAAAGTTTCTTAAAAAGTTAAATGTTTTTTATATCACTATACTTTAGGTTAACTTACAAATGCATAACTATATTTTTTTCTTACAATCAATTAACTCAACTTTTATTTTCATACAAAACGTCACAAAATCCGTTAAATTATGTTGACTTTAAACGGTTTGTCATATCTAATTCCACAAAAGAGAAAGAAAACTGACATAAAATTCTCATATATAATGAGTTGGAAGTGATAGGAAATTAGAAGGTAAATATAACCAGAAAATTAACAAGAGAGCAATATTTTAACTTTTATTATAAAATAATATCACCTAAAATGTTTGAAATTTCAGTAATCTCTTCAAAATATTTCATCATTATCTAGTGTTCTTTTTGTTCAAACTCCCTTCTACCTCATCTCCACACCACCACCTTCAAAACGAAAATAACAATAATTCGAGTGGATGACTATCTAAAAACATACTGAAACCACGAAATCTTCAAGCCCAACGACGAATTATGACAATTCACTTTCATCTTCCTTTTCTTAAAAAAATTAAGTAAATTAAACACAACATAATTTATAATCTTGAACCAATAAAGCAAATTAAATAGTTAAATACAAGAAACCCAAAAGAATACCTCCACTCGATTTGATAAGAGAAAATAAAACTATCCTCCAATCTCCGGCATGATACAAGATACAACCAGCAAATTTTCGGCGTCCCGCAATTGCTACCAGTTTCGACAAAGCAAGAGATCACCTTTTAGATCTTGAAGTAATCATTGTCATCGCATCGTCTCATTTTCGGAATCACTATCTGATCTAAGGTCTTCTTTTTTTTCTTCATCTTCATCTTCCTCTTTTTTTATTTTTTCCTTTGATTTGATCTTCTTCTCAGATGAGATTTAGAGCTAGAGTTTGTTCATTTTATCTATTCATCTGATTTGTTTTACTAAAATTAAAATTCTTCTAAAAATTATTAATTTTAAACCCTTATGTTGATTTTGAAAATCATAATAAATTAAAAATATTCTTGTTAGTGGGTGGATTTTGAGTAGATTATGGGTTATGGATTGAGTATTTATGTTTGGTGGGTGGGTGGGTTAGTCTTATTGAGTACGACTAAAGCTGACGTGGATAAAGATGTAAAAAAAACTTAACAACTAAGATTTTGTGCGTATGTGACACTGTCATGTCAATTTATCGTTAAAAACTTAACAGTCAAGACGAAATTTCAAATTTATGAAAGAAAACAAAAGTTGAGTTAGTTGACTGTTAAAAAAAAAAGTATAGTGAAACGTTTGTAAATTATCCTAAAGGATAATGACTTAAAAAAATATTTAACCCCGTTAAGTGCTTGATTGTTAGTTGTTTGAGATAGAACAGCTCATTGGCCAGACCCAACATTTATGTTTTTGTTTAATTATCATTTGCGATTCGTCATTGCTTGTCTTAATCAAACATACAATTAAATTAACGAGGAATAGAATAAATAAGCAATTTAATTTACTATACATGTAAGTGGATCGGGACTCGCTTTAGAATTTTACTTTATTCGTTAATTCATTGATGTATTATTGGAGATTTTTTCCTTTGTACTTCATATAAACTGGCATGTCGTTAATCATCAAATCAAAGAAAAATGTCACTTACATTAGTTCTTAATTATTCATGATCATATCCATTAATTAAGAGGAAATCATGTTTTAAGTGAAAGTGAAATTTGAAATCTGTAGTGCACTAATATCTCCTGCGAATTTCTTTTTCAACAAACTCGGGCGCCACAAAATGTTGCTTTTAGTTAAATGTGGTGACGTCAGCATGACTCTCTTATGTTTACGTCACCCTAATGACGCAGTCGGGTCGCCCGTTATCTCATAATTTAAACCGGTTTGAAGAAGAGCACCAAGTGTGCACGGACCATGTTTCGTGGACGCAAGAAGCTCAACAGTTTGACCCATGCGTTTGTAGAAATTAATTGCCAATGAGTTTCTCATTTTGTTTGTAACCTTTAATTTGGGACTTAACAAATCAAAAATTCACAATTGCAAGTACGAGGCATTTTGAGATCGCCAACAAATGAACTACGAAATATAGAGTAAGTACAATTTAGTTTAGGATTAAAAATATACAGGTTAATTCTGTCTGAAAATAAATATTTTTAATTGTGCGTTTATTTGAGTTTCTTAAATGTGTGTTTATTCGAGAGATGGATGTGTAACTTAATTGGTGGACTAATAGTTCTAGTTTAATTACACTTTGGGCATAGTTCGACTTAACAATAACAATTTTTAGGGGGCAATTAAGACAGCTAATTAAGTTAAATCAAAAAACACAATTTGTTTTAATTTATTTTTTTTGCCAATCTCTGCCTAGTTGTTGGTCACCAGTTCCGAAATAAACGGAAGACTTCATTCAGTGACCCCATACCCTCTAACTTGGAGTAATCGACCGATTTCCAATAAATAATTTGACGAACCTTGGAACTTTAAGTAAGCTGGTTAGAACATGACGACTTGCGCATTGTGTATGTCAAGCTGTGACCAGTTGAATTTAAATCTCGTCGTGCTAATTCAATTGAACCAAGCTAAGTTGAGCTGTTAAGATGTGATTTCAAGGCATAAAAATAACTTTATTGAAAATAAATTCAGTTTTGATTTAGTATACAGGATACTGCTTAATTATTGGCTCGATTTTGAAAATTTCAATCTAATCTGTATTTGAATACAAAAATAATATATCATATTTTTATTTATTTTCTTACACTATTTAGATAGTAGAATTAGATAGCTCTATTTGGCAAGATAGTTTAAAGAAAATAATTATCATCCCATAAAATGGTTTAGTGGAATCAAATCGATTAGAAACGATTTTGCTCGGTTTAAGTTAACTCTTATTAAATATATTTTTTTAAAAAAAATTATTATTTTAAAGAGTATAATATAATCTCGTAATCAAGTACAAATTACACAATTACGCTATCATTAATTAAAATTTCTCCACACTTCACATAATAATAGAAATACATTTTCTTTTTCTAATTAAAATACATTTCATACAAAAAAAAGTATTAAATGAGAATCGAACTTCAGTCTAATTATGTTGACCAATTAAAAAAGACTAACAAGTTGACCAAATCAGTAGAAATTTAGGAAAAAGCAAGGTAGATTGTTTCCATATTACTTAACTTTATTACATGACTAACATAAAAAATGACTACCGGTCTCAAAATCAAAATCGGACCAGCTATATTCAAAATCTAGCTAGCCAGGTGTCCATATAATATAGGATAAGGATAAGATGTTAATGCAGGTGCTTAAAAAAAGGAAAATTCTATGAAATTTCTGAGGAAGAATGGCTGGGTCCAGTAGCCTTCAAATGAACAGTGAGTCAGTGCGACAACAAAATTTGTTATCTCAGGAGACTTTGAATCTCACTTTACCTGCGTTGACCTGTCCCTCCATCGCGCATTAGCAATGGAATTTTGTCATGTTATTATTGTGCTTCACCTGCGTATTCGATCAAGATACGTTTACACACTTTTAAAATTCTCTAATTCGGATATTACTCATCATAATTTTGTCCTCATCTCATGCTCTATTACTGAAGTGGGTTGGGTACGTACCACAGTTTTTTAAACGCTCCGTTTCATCTCACTTGTTAAACATATTTTTATTTCAACAACTTTACTTTTTGTTTTGTGAAATTTGTAGTACAAATTTCGTGCAAAAACTTTCCTTCCCCTTTCTTGGTGGATAAAAGGCATGTGTTTGATCTTTTGAGGAGAAATATAAATAGTCATCATAGTAATGGATTTGGAACAAATATTCATCTCTACACTTGATATAGAGATAAGAACCTATAGCATGCTAAAAGTTCTCAAACAGATGAAGCAGCAAGGTATGAAGGAGATGAGGTACCGTATACCGATATTGGTATCGATATTTATTTTTTTTCAAACGATATATATCGTGATATATATCATATTGAACTGGTATATATATATACCGGTTATATTATATATAATATAGATATTTATATTTATTTATCAAGAAATATTATAAAAATTTTAAAATAAGATAATTGGTGAAATTTATATTTAAAAATTATTCAAAAAAAAAAACTCTAATACCACTAACATAAAGAGCAAAAAAAAATAAAAAATAAAATAAAAATTCATGCATACAATATAATATAATGGCACATGAACTTAGTAATACATTTTATACAGCTCACTAATAAATTATATATAAAGAAAACAGAATATTAAATCAAACAAGAAGAAAGTAAAATTATGGTATTACCCAACAGAATGAATTGAATTAAAACCATTATACATAACCAAACAAGAAAAATGAAATTATGGTAAAATTATGGTATTACCCAACAGAATGAATTGAATTAAAACCATTATACATAACCTGTGACGCCCCCAAAATAGGTCCATACAACCCATTTTGAGTCGCCAATAACATTTCACAAAATACAAATACAAATACGAATTTTTCCATTTACAATTAATAAGGGTTGTGCAAAATACGACAACACAATACAAATACATCTTAAATTCTCAATATACTTATTGCCACACTAATAATATTGTATTGAGATATTCTATTGTCTCGGACCATCACTCCATTACCCGGCTAGTCCCCGCTACACTCTCTTTTCCCGAGGAGAACAATGGAACAAAAAGGAAAAGGGTGAGCACAAATAGCCCAGTAGAAATATCATGACTAAGATAATGAAGAATAAAATTATCTCTAGCCTTCAACCAAAATAAATCAGAGATTTTTAAAGATATTATAATTGTTCAACAACAACAACTGCAGCGGAACGAATAATCCATTAGAAGAGTCAAGCAGATTATAATGTCTACCATCTTCTATAAGTTAAAGGATCACCACCAATATTTTATCCCTGTAACACCAATCAACAGTTCCTGTTTATGAACATCCAAATCAACAATTTATATTCAACAGCCTCTCTTTGCACTATGTGACAAAGATATTTATTTGTAACATCACCGGTCATGATCATGCCAAACGCCAGTTCATCTTTGCACTACGGGCCAAAGAGAACTTTCACCATACGTCTTTGTTTGTAACACCAAAAGTCATGATAATACCAATACACAGTTTGGTCAAAATCATGTCACGCCAGTTCATCTTTGCACTACGGGCCAAATAGAACTATCACCACAATTTAAGTATGAGGATGAGGATGATGACAATGATACAGTGAGATTAAGGATAAGAAAAGCTTTATAATTTAATCAATATCAAAGATTGACCAAATTGCCAACACGATGACCAAATTGTGGAGTCAAATTCAAGAATGATATTCAAGAAATTATTTCATGCTTCAACTATAACGTATAAAATGAAATAGAAAGATTCAAGTGAAAAGATATTAGATGAAGCACAAACTATTAAGGATATTCTACTAATTTCAAGGATTTTCTCCATTTAAAAATAAGGTTTTGGAAACAAACAGAGATTTCTTATCATAAATGGAGAAATGTGAAAGAAAAGATATTCCGTAAAGAGTACAAAAGAAATGATACGTTATACGAGTATAACAGAATATATGAAACTGCAAATGGGTTTTCACCCGTCATGCGGTAATCCGCGTAGACAGATTATCTCCACAAAAGATTAATAAGTAATGAATACGAAAGGTTATTCACCCGTCATGCGGTAATCCGCGTAAACAGGTTATCCCCACAAATTAATATGGAATAAATAACAACCTTTCTGAGTATAATATCACTTACGAACAAGGAAACAAATGATATTACATAAGAGTATGAAAGAAATGATATCCCTACCTTCGTTAATAAGTGATTGGATGTTGCTTTCTATGAAGTTTATTAACTTGGACAATACTAGTATTCTCACCAATACTCACAATATCCTAGCACACTAAGAGAACTCAAGAAATTTAGAGAGAGAGAGAGAGGGAGTATAAGTAAGGAAGGTGTGAAGATTTCTTAAGATAACCCTTCATATTTATAGGAAAACCAAGTTTCATTAATTGCACAATAAAGGCTCGACTTATTACACTTTAGTACCTTCATCTTTGCCTCTACTTTTTAATATAATCCCTCAAGTATTATCAATCTTGCATAACATCCCCTAATAGTTCCCACATGTGAACCAATAGTTCCCACATGTGAACCAATAGTTCACAGCATGTGAATTTTAAAATTTCAATTAGGTACCCCTAAGTTAGACTCCACTTTTAATCCATCAATAATGCTAAAATATCATAACAATTAATATGAGTTACAGTGCTATGATAAATAATAAAAAGTACCATGCGGATGCTATTGTAATTATTGAATCAAAATACTGTGTAATTGCTACTTTATCAATTATTGAATCAATAATTTAAAATACTGTGCAATACCGTGTGCCTGTGAAATACCGCGTACTACTGTGGAATAACGCGTTTTACTGTTCTTTTTATTACCGGGTATTTCAACAGTTGCCGGTGATAATACTGTTGACAAAATACTGTCGCTTTCAGTATCCGACAATGGGGCCCACTATCGTTGACAATTTTGTAATTTGTGGGGCCCACTAATATTTTGATATTTCGGCGCCGTCGTACTTTACCGAATATAATATTCTCCGACAGAACGAATATTATCCGATAGAAGGAATATTCCCCGACATACAGGTTTGACTTTTTGTATAAATGAATAGTATATTCGTATGAATAGTACTTTCGTATTTATACCGTATAATTTCGTATCCAGCTCATATAAACGTTATGACGTAATTCGAAGGTCGAAGAAAGTGTAAAAACATTTTTAGCGTGAATAGTCCCCCATGAATAGTGATCGCGTGAATAGTGATTTAGCGTTATTACTAAATTTCTCAATTTTTCATATTTCACTAAGAACTTTATCATTATCGATTTAACACCTTTCTGTTTAAAAACAATAAGAAGAAAAAAATTTCTCTTTATTAAAATTTTCGGGGTCTTACATAACCAAACAAGAAAAATGAAATTATGGTAGTACCCAACTGAATGAAGTGAATTAAATAACCATTATACATTAGAAACAATACAAGCAAATAATAGTAATCCTAGCAGAATGAATTGAATTAAAGCAATTATACATACTGAAATAAGAAAATATACCTTAAATTTGTATGTTGGGATATTTGGGGGTACTGCTTGGTGTAGCCGGAACCGGAAGTAGACTGAAAATGAGAAATTTGGTCAGTTTTTCTCCATAGCATTGAAACTTGAAAGTTGACTAGTAGCAGACAGCTTACTGCTTAGCAAAATAAAAAGAAAGGTTACCAGTTCCTTTTTCTATATATGTATCCATGCATACTTTTATTGCTCTTTAACTCATAATTATGGTTATATATTATAATAAAATTATTAAAAATAAAAATAAAATTGATATGTAATTAATATTATTCCTTATACCGAATCGACACATATCGGTTTGGGATACCGGTATTTCGGTACTAGGATCCGCACTTATTTTTTCAAATATTCGATAACCGGTTTAGTATGATTTAGATACGATTTTTTATTAATTAACACAACTAAGTTTTGATATAAAGTATAGAGTAGAGAGAGAAGTTTTGACGTTGAGTCGTTTTTTAAAATGATGTTGTTTGCCAAAAAAGGATACCCTACTACTTCAGTAGGGTAGTATCTCCCGTTTTCATTTTTTGTATAATTAATTTCAAGAACTTAGACTTAAAATTATTTAAAATTTATTTGATTTTAATTAATACAATACTTAATAATGTAAATTACTTAAAAAATATATAATTAAATACTAAGTACAAAATTAAATTATATTCACTAAACAATTTGAATTTTAGAATTTTGTTAATTAACTATGATCAAAATTAAATGAAACTATATTTGTATATTGAATAAATTATTTGTTTTTAAGAATAAAAATAAAGCAAATATATATACTTAATATTTATTAATCTTCCGAATGAGAGATTATTTTTTATTTATTTTTTTTGGTGCAAGAGGGAATATACATTTTAAATATCAAATATACATGTATTATTGATGGCTTAATATTATGGTGAACCACATACCCAATGCATAATAAAGTAATATAAAATAAATATCCAATATAAACATCATACATGTATTAATTAAGACCTAACATTTAGTAACTAAACCCCTAATTTAAGTCTTTTTTTAGTACCCCATGAAAATTTGAGATTCTGATCTAAATATGAACAGCAAGATTCAATCACATCGCATCATACTAAAAATTATACTCTCCCTTCTATAAAAAATGTCTTAAACATATATAATAAAAGTTAACTTATGAAAGATTATTTAAGTACAGTAAAATATTATACAAAGTTATTTTATCTTTAAAAATACTTATGTAGGCTCTATTAATTAAAAAAAAAAAAATACATTCCCTCCGTCTCACTCTGAGTACCCTCATTTTTCAAATTATAATTATTTAGAGATGAGTGTTGGTAAATTTTTGATTACATATTTTTAAAATTAACAACTAATTTAACAGATAAAATACAACTTAAAAGTCCTAAACTTCGTTAGTAAAGGAACAAAATAATAATAAATGAAGTCCTAAAATTGGAAAGAACAGTTTCTTCTTTACCTGTTTTCACCCCCTCTTCTTTCTCTCTCCTCTACTCACTCCAACAGGCCAGGGGGTGAGAGGAACATGAAATCTGAAAAACTTTGGATCCATTCCTTCCTCTACGTCACCTTCATAGCTGTTTCCTTATACTCTATTCAAACCCTAATCTCTTACAGATTACTGTTAGGCCATCAAAATGTCACTATCAAAAAACAACCACACCTCCCTCTACGTTTCCGCTCCGACGGTACTTTCAAAATCCTTCAGGTTAGCCATGGAGTATATATTATTATCAACAATAACAACAATAATAATAATAATAATAATAATAATAATAATAATAATAATTAATTTTTCAAACAAAAATAATTATGAATATATATTGTTTTTTGAATATATTTTTTTCTGGTTAGGTGGCCGATATGCACTATGGGAACGGAATCATGACTCGGTGCAGAGACGTGTTAGCTACTGAGTTCGATCACTGCTCCGATCTCAACTCCACTCAATTTCTGAGGAGGATGATTGAGGCAGAAAAACCGGATTTTATTGCTTTTACAGGTATTGCTGTTACACATATCTGAGGGTGCGTGTCTCTGTTTGACTTTACTAGGTGATAACCAAAGGAATTTTTATTTTTGGAGGTTCGAATTTATTGACTTATCAAGTATATTTGTTGGTAAGTAGATTGGGTGTACTTCAGTGATTAACTGTTTCTATAAATACATGGGCGTATCTTTTGTATGTGTTTTTTTGGTAAGAATTTTAATACAATATTTGAAGTTTAAATTTAACAATATATTTCAAAAGGATATTTAATGCTGCTTCTTAAAAGTTTTGTTACATCTTCAATGCGATTTATTGATTATTAGCATTAGTTATCATTTTGGTAACATTTATTGCTGAGGATTTTCACTGGAATCCTTTGAAAAATGATGTTTTTAATAATTGGTGGTTGAAGCAACTTTTGTACAAACTCACTTTTTCTTGTTATCTTCTGAAAATCTATAAACCTAATTAGCAAACTTGCACTAAACATTAAGTGAAAACTTTCATTGTTTGTTGGATTTTGTAATGCAGAAGAGTATAAATACTATAGTACATAATTAGCTTTTCATCTTAGGATGATTTCAATCTTGCTTATTTAAATTTTATTTTGCCATTGCTGATGCTTCTGAATATCCAATGGATAGTGTTCCTTAAACCATGCCTCTTAAAAAAATGTTGTATTAACCATCCCTAACTAAGTTAAGAGATGCCTTGTGATCAAAAAAAGTAACCAAATTGTTGGTAATTTTGGTGTTGGTTTAGTTTGAATAGGAAGTGCTCTGGTGTAGTCAATATCCTAAGTGCCTGTGCTCATATATTAGGTTTGTCGTTGTGGGATATTGTGATTAACCCATAACCTGTTAGCTATCAAAAAGTCGGCTAACATGCATTTTAATGTAATAGATTTTAAGCTTTTTTCAATCAAAAACAGAATTTCTTAATTTGTGCTGTATGGCAATTATACTTCCATAATTTGCTTCGATGATTTTGGATGTATACGGTAAGTGGTGTGCTTGAAATGTTGTTATTTTGCATGTTATTATTGTTGAGCATTATACAGAACTGGACAAGTCCTTACTCACTTAAGCCGATTTAATTCTTATCACCTTCTGTCTCTGTCTAGGGATGTTATCTTTTCTCCAAGTGGCATTTAAGACTAATCATTGCTGAAATATCTATTCGAGAGCAGTTAGGAAGTATCATAAATCCATATTTTATACATTGAGAGGGCTGTCCAAGTGGCATCTCTCTCTTTTTAACTCTTCATTTTGAAAACAATTAAGTAAAATTGAACTTCAGAAGTTGGACTCCATGAATGGAAAAGACAAAAATATGTATGTTTTGTATTTAAGTGGAACAGGAATGAAGTAGATAAAATTGAAATATAGTAAGTTTAAAAATGTTACAAGAACATGTGAGAACCAAGAAAATGTAAGATGACAAAATAGTACAAAATGTCATACTAGGAAAGTTAAAAGGAATTTGTCTATAGTAAGCAAGGTCTAAATTTATACCGATTGAAAATTAGCATGCTGGTACTATTATATCATGCTCAAGTCTAATTAGGTTTTGGAAGCAATAGTATTTAGTTCAGGTTATATAGGTCTACTCGAGTCCATATATACTAATCCAAAAAATTGTCAAGTGAAAAGTATTCTACTTGTATAGTTTTATCGTTAACCCTTGTAGAATTAGAGGAGAACAGAGAGAGCTTGAGTGGCTTATAAGTATGAACTTTTGAAGTATTTAGGATGTGTGATGAAACCTTGGCTGATGTATGATATTTTTGATTTTCACCTTCGGCATCATCCTAATCTTCTTCAATTTTTTCTTATTGCTATACGTTAGTTTGTGTTGCAACTTTACTTTGTTAACTACTCCTTTAACTGTGAGAAAAAACCTAATTTATGAAGCATAATCTCCCTGGGTAACCCCAAATGCTGTATAAAGAACCAACTTAATGTTCACCAGATGATATTTTAGTTCCAAATGATTTATATTTTAGCCCTTAAACTCACCAGCTAAAACTTCTAATTAAACCTTAGCCCCTAACCCTTTTTCCTTTGTAACTCGATTAACACGTGATGATTATTGGTTGCAATTCGAGTTTCTAGCAGATATATGAGCCATCTGACAAGAGATACTTCTTTTCCAAGGGAGGTAACTTAGGAAAGTTAGATCGAACTGGGGATTGATCTGGATTTTATTGCTTCTTGTGCAATCTCAACTGATGTTATTTATACATCTCATAAACACCAAGAGAAATTTTTTGCTAAGAAGGGTTGAATTGCAACTTCTTTTTTCCACCTTGTTTACAGCCTCTGGTTTATTTACTTTTGCATTTTGTTTAAAGCCTATCTCCATCTCACTTTGTTTAGTTCTGGAAACTAGGAGATAATATATTCGGGACAAGCGCTTCTGATGCTGCAGAATCTCTGTTCGAAGTTTTTGGTCCTGCCATAGAATCTAGACTTCCTTGGGCAGCAGTTCTGGGGAACCATGACCAGGAGTCCACCATGAATCGTGAGGAATTAATGTCTTTCATCTCCCTTATGGATTATTCTGTGTCACAACCCAACCCATCAGCTGAATATACCTCCAATGATACTAAAGAGCACCCAGCCACACATATTGATGGCTTTGGGAATTACAACCTGAGAGTTTGGGGGGCACCGGGTTCCCCATTGGCCAACAACAGTGTCCTCAATCTCTACTTTCTTGACAGCGGAGACAGAGCTATAGTTAATGGAATTCGAACTTATGGATGGATTAAGGAATCTCAACTTGTTTGGCTGCGTGGTGTATCTAAAGCAATTAAGGTATAATACTGCAGGATGGCAATACAATCAAGACAATTTTATTTATTAGTTTATTTAGGGTGGGGGTGGGGTGGCACCTCTTGCAAATTGCTAGATACAAATTATTGTGGAACATGAAGATATGCAAAAGTGGAAGATTACTCTGACATAGGCTTGAATGTTATACTCTCTCTGACCTAAAAAAAGAAATAGTACCATTTTCTTGTTACATGAAAATGTTCCTCTTGTTTTAGGGCCAAGGTGGTATACTATAAAACAGGTTTAGTTGATTCATAGCGAACAATTAAATCCATTATATTAGATGCCTTACTGACTCTCAAATATTATTTTATAGAATCTAAAAACCAATCACTATATCAAGGGATGAGAGGCATTTCATTATATATCTAGGACTTCTTTTGCTTATCTCAACTGTTTTCTTTCAAACTCTCATCAGGGAGGTTTTCTAGATTTAGAGTTCATTAACATTTTACAGGGCACACACTAACAGGACCAAAACCAGGATAGCCATCATTTACCAGGCATTCCTTCACTTCCGGCCGTGCCTCCAGCACTTGCATTCTTCCATATTCCAATTCCAGAAATCCGCGAAGGTCCTTTGAAAAATATTGTTGGTGAGTATCGGGAATATGCAGCGTGTTCATCGGTAAAATCCGGAGTCTTACATACTCTTGTCTCCATGGGTGATGTGAAGGCTGTTTTCATTGGTCATGATCACACAAACGACTTCTGTGGGAATCTAGATGGTATATGGTTCTGTTATGGAGGAGGCATTGGATATCATGGTTATGGTAAGGCTGGAAAGCCAAGAAGAGCAAGGGTTATATTGGCAGAACTTGGAAAAGGGGACAGGGCATGGATGGGAGTGGAAAGGATCAAGACATGGAAGCGTTATGATGATGAGAAGCTGAGCAAGGTTGATGAGCAAGTCCTGTGGGACATTTGGTCTTCAAGATAACTTAAATTGCAGGTATGATAATTTAATTCCACTTCCTATAGGACCTCCTGCCATGTTGAATTGTACTGTAATTGTTTACCAGGGCACGTGTTCATATTGTAATTGTAAAACAAGTGAACATAATGGATGTGTTTGATATTTCATAACACAGATTTATCATGTGTAAAATATCAATTTCCTCCTCTCTCTTTATACCAAATGTGGTTGTGAGTCAACTGATTTGACTTTTCTGAGAGGCTGTCAACCTTTGCATAGTTATAAGCTTGGCATAAACAAAATGTAGTTGTGGGATCTTTACTACTTGTGAACTGGCCGATGAAGAAACTACTGGTATAAAGAAAAGTGATACTAATATAATCAATTGAAGATTGCGCTTGGGGACCCAATTTGATTGAAGTTGGGAGTCTCTCTTCTGTACAGATGGAGTAACAGTAAACAATTTCAAGTTTATGTTTTTTTAGGGTCCGCACTAACCTATGGATTCTGTCCCACAAATAGTCTTCTTTTCATTGACAGTAGTATAAAATAGCATAATAACCTTAAGTTTGTCATTACAATTTTATTATTGTGTCACTATTTAACTAAATATTTGTTATTTTAAAGGGTAAAAATGGAATAAAATGCATTCTTAATATTTGTAAATTGTGCAAAACGAATTCTTATTGTGAAAAGAAATTAGGAAAGTAGTAACAATATGGGATTTGCAAGATGTGGAAGAAATCCTAAACCATTTCTCAGTATCATCCAAAGAGTTTCATAAACACTGCACGATAATGCTCTGAACTCCAGCAGCATTAGGGGCCGACTGGAGCATTATAAATAACAAAAAACTATTCAGAATTCCCCTCGTCAATTGGTACCAAGTTGTTTTCTTCAATTATTATTATTTTTTTTAATCTTTTGTACAATTTTTTTTTCCAGATCAAATATTCTATAAAATGATTTTGAAAGTTAAAATTTAAGACAACTTTACCGTTGTCGATGAGGTCTAAGCTTGGTGTTTAAGACTAAGGTACTGTGATTTTAAGTTTCAGGTTCAATTTTCATTTAGGTGAGTGAGTTTATTTTCTTGGATTTGTTTCTTTCTCCTATATGAGGTTTGATTGGTTATTGATATTGTAATAGATGATGATATACTTAATTATGAGATTATATTGTACTCCCAATATTTGATTGGTTATTGATATTGTAATAAATGATGATGTACTTGATTACGAGATTATATTGTACTATCCAATGATTGGTTATTGATATTATAATAGATGATAATATACTTGATTATGAATTATACTCCCTCTGTTCCTAAAAGATTGTCGTTTAAGGTTAATTCACGTAGATTAAGGAATGCAATTAATCCTTATAAAAAATACTATATTACCCTTGTTTTAATTATTTCAACTAATTATTAACTTTGTAGATTCCAAAAAGGAGTATACTACCAACCATGAGATTATGAAGAAGAAGTATTGGGAAGGAAAAAGATTTGTAAAGACATTTCAACAACCAAGAAAGGTTTTGTATTTTTTTGAGAAAAATCATTAAGTAGGAGAACTTTAAATAAGGGTAAAGTTGAAAAAAATTACTCCATCTGCATTGATAAACTCAAAACGTCAATCTTTTTGGAACAAAAATTACTTCCTAAAACGACAATCTTTTAGGAACAGAGGGAGTATTAAATTCACCAAAATGGGACTTAAAAAAAAACTTTACTGCTAGCATAATTATTGGTAAAAATTACTAAAAGTTATAAAGAGACGACACATTGATTTTGAAAGTGTATATTTATGCGTGTGTATTATTTGACTTCTCAAAAAATAAAAAATTATACTCTTAATTTAGGATGAAGGGGATACAAATTAAACGAAAAAAAAAAATGAAAAATGAAACAAATAAATAAGAAGACGGTAAACCAAATCTGACGTAACCCGGCCTAAATATTGAGCATCCCTCGGTGGTCCACTAGGCACTAGCCCACTCGAAGATTTAACCACTGGAGTAGTGGAGTGAAAGAAAGGGAGAGCGTGGAGGAAGAGAAAATGGCGGGAACCAGCGACGAAGAATTCGAATCACTGCTTTCCAATTTTGATCAGATATACGACGTAAGTGTAATCATAAACATAAAGTACATATACATGCTATAGTTCATGATTGTCTCTACAAATTTATATATGTTTGTTATTTCCACTTTGCCAAATTGAAACTAAATCAGTCGGTTGCTAATCAGGATTTTAGGAACGGAATTTCACAGATCCAATCTCACCAGTCGAACTGCAATGCCGAAATTAAGAAGCGAGAAGCTCTCCAATTCAGTGTCAACAACCTCAAATCAGGTGGATTTCACTATTTTAATACCTCATACTATTTTTTACTGATTCGTTTCTTTCTGCAACTGCTGGTTACCGAGGAGGAATTCAACGAATTTAGAAACGAGAAGAAATGGGAAGAGCAAAATTTGTTCACTGGCACGTTGACCTGTAATGATTAGTCTTAATTCTAGATGAGGTGTACAAACCTCTGAACAGATAATTACCGATTTAGAAACTAACTTAATAATTCAAACTATAATATTTGCTAATATATGCTTGTTAGAATTTGAGCTTTAAATGAAGTTTTAAGCTTGGGTTTTTAAGCTAAAATTAAAGTGGGTTCCATTAATCATTTGAGATAAATCCACATTTCAATGTGTTCTACTCCGTGAGTAGATGAAAATTAAGTATTAAGAAGCTCAAATTTATGAGGTAATGAATGAGAAATTTACTTCCAAAGATCACCCTTGAAGATGATAAATAAATGTTTGTGAGAAGTAAGAGTCCCACGTCGATTGAGAACTAAATATTAAATGGGTATATATACAATTAGATTGCTTTTGGGCTTGAGCTCCAAAGGGCACCCCACTTTTGTAAAGGAGAGAGGACCTAGCATTTGACCACGCGCCGCCGCCCGACCGGTCGGGCACGGGTCGTTGGTCTTTGCTTGCTTCGCGCTTATTCAGCCATGTCTTTTCATGTGTCCGCTCGGTTCACAAAGGTCATATCCAATCATGAAGGGTCACTAATCCTCCTATAAATATTATATGAATTCAGTCATTTGGGTCATTTAATTTTGCATCATTTTTTCAATCATATTCATAGTCAAATTGAGAGAGTTCAGAGCATTTATTGGTTCGTTGTGTGTACTATTTGTAGTGCTGTTATAATATACGTTGTCATTGTATCCCGGGAGACGAGCGTTAACAACTCTAAGCACCATAGGAGGGCGTAATTGTCTTAAGGATATAGTATCAAGTACTAACCTTGACGTACTATATTCCTTTTCTACATTTCTACATTTACTTTAATTTATCAAAGTTGCTTTCTGATTTATATCAGATTGAAATATACATTTTTCCTATCAATACTTGCACCAACTCTAGATGTTTTCATTGGGAGATGTATTAAGCAACACTTTGCGGTGAATACCAACTTATGTTTGGGTTGTAGATTGGTCAAGGAGATTTTTTATTATTATTATTATTTTAAAATTTTATCTTTTACTGGAAATCAAAAAGAGTGTGGGAAAGGAGGAAAAGAAAAAAATTATGAAAACAAAAGCCAGATAAAACTTTGGTTGATAAACAGGAATTTAGCTGATATACTTTTACAAAACCTAAAATTATGTAAGATGCTATATCAAGTGTGTGCATGCACAATTCTAAAATAACTTGGTTTCTGGTATGGATTCTAGAACTATAATATGCAAATTTATGCCGGGTAAAGCATAGCATGTTGGTGTGTTTCACTCTTCCTAAAATGCATAACTACTGTGAGTCAGCCATATACTTTGCTTTTGGTTGTGGTTCTTAGCTTTTTTGGGCACCTAATGCCCTTTTATGAGGTTATGATATGTATGTTGAACCATTAACTAGGGTGCTGAAATGCAAGGAATTGGTTAGACCTAACTCATGGATGGATTAGTTTGAAAAACTAGTACCCTTTTTATTGATTTGTCATTCTGTGGATGGAGGAAGTACTTTTGGCCCATCAAACATTTTGAGCACTAATTTGAGTTCTGGAGGAACATATCAAGCTTAGAGCACCAAAATCTGATCTTGCTACAAAGTTACGTGTTCTACTTTCTGGCCTTTTGGCTAATTCTCAATCCCTATTTGGATTTAGAATCTCTTTTTACCCCTTTACCAAGTCATATTGAAGACAAGCAAGCAATCTGATGATGATAAAACCATCTTTTTAACCCACTTTTTGGCGATAAGATACAAACTTCTAATCTTTTAAAGTTGGAATCCCTTCTTTTGGCATACATCTGCAACCTGCAACTATATATCTCCAGACTAAACTTATTGGTGTATGCAGAGAATGAGCGACTGACAAAGCTTTATACAGGATCCCTTAATAAAATGGCAGATCAGGTGCACCTTTATCCTAAAAAAGATTGAAGTATGAGCCTCTGTTGAATGTGTCCAACTTAGTTTTCAAGTAATGGCAGGATTACCTAACATTGTATATTTAATTCTGAATTATTTTAGTTGCTTGAATTTTTTTGAGACACAGCTTGAACGTAATAGCAATCACCAAAACTTGAAAGAGGAACTGAGTAGATTGAGAGATGAACGTGTCAGGAAAGACCATGTAAGTTATATCTATCTTATATATGTAATGTTGAAGTTCTTCCAAATATGATGGCCGGATTTGGTGCAAGTTGTATGTTATATGCTTGAACTTTGGTAAATTGGGAGATATGCCTAGTTATGTTCATTCAGTCGAGATCTTTAGGCAATGAATAGGGAATAACTAATATAAAGAAGGAAAGCTTTCTCATACTTCTTGATTTCTGGGTTTTATAGATTGTTGGTATAAAAGAATGTTAAGTTCCTTCTACTAAAAAATGTTGTCATTTTTACTAAATTTTATGTAGCGGTAATAGTCAAAACTCATAAGCAGGAACACATGAATACTATAGAAATGCTTAAACAAGATTATGTGGCCAGGATTAACGACTTGGAGACGCAAATCAGGTGAGTTTTCATTTAACAGCAACAAAAGTTACGGAAAACATACTGCTCGATAAATTGTAATTCTAATTTGAGATCTGCCTCAGAGGCTACCTAGCTCAAAAGGCAGCGAATGAAGCAACAATAGTTCAGCTCCACCAAGATTTAGCTGCACACAGGAATCATATAGAAGCTCTAGCGACAAGGTTGGAAAGAGTTCATTTTGAAGTGGAATCAAAATGTGAGATTCGAGGAAGCTTATACTGAATTCTTGAATTTCCAGACTACTTTTCGTTCCATTGCAGCTTGTGTATAAGAGTACTTACAATTTTCTGACAGATCAGTATGAGATTCAGGATTTGAAGGATTGTCTCTCAATTGAACAGGAAGAGAAAAATGAGTTAAACAAGAAGCTTCAAGATTTCGAGAAGGAATGTGAGTGCATAAGCCAGAAGTGTAAACAGAAAGCATCGTGATCTTTTAACATATATTTTTCCTCATTACTGAAAGCTGCTGACTCCACTTTTCTCAACTTGAGTTGACATAAATTGAGTAGAAAATTTAATAAGAGTTTTTTCTTTTTGTGGGTATATTGCAGTGTTGATTAGCAGAACAAAGCTGCTTGAACACCAAAGAGATTCGACTTCAAGCCGAAATGTAGAAACACTGAAGCAAAAGATCATGAAACTGAGGAAAGAGAATGAAGTCCTTAAAAGACACTTATCTGTGTTGAAAGAGAGCTGAAACTTTTCTAAAATTTGATACATTTGCATGACAATATCCGTAAGACCGTAACTGTCTCAGGAATTTTGTTGCTGCCAATATTATGAATAGCATGGACCTGTAAGCATAATGGACCAGGTGAGAATGATCCAGTCCTAATTCCAGAGTCTGATTGTCGGAATGTGTTGAAACTTTTATCCTAAATCATAGAGTTGTTACAGAACTGAAGAAATAAAAAAGATGCAAGATAGAAGTTTTTAGTGAATTTCTTCGTGGTGTTTCTTTCATTTGATAAGTTACCTTTTATAAGCAATAAAGTAGAATATAAATCCAACAAGGATCATCAAATCATGGACTAGACTAATGACCTAGTTATAGCCCCATTGACTTGATATCTTTTACATAAATATATTATACTTTAATTGATTATCTCATTAAAACTTTATCGGAAAAACTCATTAAGATAAAAAAAAAACCGTGACTAAGGAAAAAGAGCACAGTCTCTCCCTCAAAAGAAATTAATTACTCCTTGATGAAATATTGTGATAAGTCTTTCAGTCGACGCATTCCGATCTTATTCTGAAGTTTTGCAAACGTTGCATTTGATAGTGACTTTGTGAATAAGTCGACTAGATTATCACATGATCGAATTTGATGCACATCTATATCACTCGTCTTTTGCAGCTCATGTGTGTAAGAGAATTTAGGTGAAATGTGTTTTGTTCTATCTCCCTTAATATATCCTCCTCTAAGTTGAGCAATGCATACAGTGTTATCCTCATACATAATTGTAGAAATGTCTTTAATTGATGGTAATCCGTATGACGCTTGGATATGCTGAACAATTGACCTCAACCAAACACACTCTCTAATTGCTTCATGTATTGCGAGAATCTCTAATTGATTTAAAGATGTAGCTGTCATACTTTGCTTTGTGGATTTCTAAGATATAGTCGTGTCATAATATGTAAATACATAACATGTTTGTGATTTCCTATTATGTGGATCTGATAAATATCTTGCATCGACATATCCAATCAATCGCGACGTTGAATCTCGTAGATAAAATAACCCAATATCAGTACTTCCAGAGAGGTATCTCAAAATGTGTTTGATTTCATTCCAATGCCTTTTAGTTGGAGAAGAACTGTATCTTGCCAGCAAGTTGACCGTAAAAGTAATATCGGGTCGTGTACAGTTTGCAATATACATAAGAGCACCTATTGCACTTAGGTATGGAACTTTAGGTCTAAAAATTTCTTCCCCACTTTCTAGAGGCTGAAATTGATATTTATCGACTTCTAGAGATCGAACAACCATCAGGGTAGTCAAAGGGTGAGCTTTATCCATATGCAAACGACTAAGAATCTTTTCATTATATGTGGATTGATGAACAAAAATTCCATATGCTAAATGTTTCACTTGTAATCCCAAACAGAATTTTATCTTTCTAAGATCTTTTATTTCAAATTCATCTTTTAAATAAGTAGCAGTTCTTGTGAGTTCTTCAACAGTACCTACAAGATTCAAATCATCTCCAGATACAACAATGATGGTAAATCAATTTTGTGTTTTCTTAATAAAAATACATGGGCATACTTGATTATTTGTATACCCGTCTTTTATTAAATAATCACTAAGTCGATTATACCACATATGACCAGACTGTTTCAACTCATATAATGAGCGCTGCAACTTGATTGAATATATGTGACAGGGCTTTTGTGATTCAGCCATTTTCAATCCTTCAGGAATTCTCATGTAAATCTCACTGTTAAGTGAGCTATATAGGTATGCTGTTACAACATCCATCAGACGTGTTTCCAAACCTTCTGTGGTTGTCATACCTAGCAGAAAGCGAAAAATGACTTCATCCATCACTGAAGAGTATGTATCCTCATAATCAATACCAGGTTCTTGTAAAAAATCTTAAGCTACAAGTCGGGTTTTGTATCTCACAATTTAATTTTTCTTATTTCGCTTTCATAAAAATACTCATTTGTTTCTAACTGGGATTATACCCTTTTCAATAATGATTGTATCTCAGTTTGAATAGCATCTGGTGTGTTTTAGATTCTTCTGTTGCCTTATTTGTCAATTCTTCAGAATTTGATTTTTTGATAGGTATTTCTATCTTTACTAGAGTATTTATTGTACGTGTATGTGACTTTATCATTTTTCTGGCATCATTAAATGTATCTGACATTTGATTTGTAATATTTTGTAAATAAATAATTCTTTGAACTTCAATTTCACATTGTCTTGTGTGAGGATCAAGTAAATTTAATTCTAATGCGTTCCATGATATTTCAGAGGGTTTCTTATTTAAAAATTTCCCTTCTCCTAACCGTGAAAATACAAATTCATCAAAATGACAATCTGCATAACGTGCAGTAAAAACATCTCTAGTTAAAGGCTCAAGATATCTAGTAATAGAAGGAGAATCAAAACCAACATAAATTCAAATTCTTCGTTGGGCTCCCATTTTAGTTTTTTTATGGAGGTGCAATTGAAACATATACTGCACTTCCAAAAACTTGAAGGTGTGAGATGTTAAGTATCTGACCAAGAACTAACTGTAGAGGAGAATATTTATAAAGAGCCGTTGGCCTCACTCGAATGACGGCTGTAGCATGAAGAATTACATAACCTCAAACCGAGGTGGGTAAGTTAGCCCTTAATACTAATGGATGTGTAATTAGTTGAAGTCTTT
The DNA here is from genome assembly GCA_034770075.1 of Aralia elata. Taxonomy (NCBI): domain Eukaryota; kingdom Viridiplantae; phylum Streptophyta; class Magnoliopsida; order Apiales; family Araliaceae; genus Aralia; species Aralia elata. Next base: position 107,500,034 of record CM068385.1, on the reverse strand, counting down.
TTATTAAAGATTCAGTTAAACTATTTTGTGTATGTACATGAGAAACATAATGCTTAATGGAGATTTCAATAGTCATATAAAAGTCATTAAATGTCATTGATGAAATCCAGCTGCGTTATCAAGTCAAATTAACTTAATTGAATAATCTCAGAACTCAGCCCGTAACTTAATTATTTGAGCAAGAAGTTTAGAGAAGACAAAATTTCGAGAGGAGGGGAGACAAACATGAGACAATATAGTTAAAGCATCTATTAAAACTATGACATATCGAAATGGGTCAAACAATGGATGAATGGGTCCATAAATGTCTCCTTGGATTCGCTCTAGAAATTTAACGGTTTCATTATAAACTTTTGCTAGTAATAGTCGAACAATTAATTTTCCTTAAGAACATGCAACGCAAGGAAAATCACTACTAGGAAAAACCTTCGGATTCTTGAGAGGATAACCTGTAGAATTTTCAATAATGTGACTCATTATAGACGTGCCTGGAAAATGTGACGCATCATAGACGTGCTTGGATGACCAAGTCTTTTATGCCAAAGTATAAAGGATTTGGGATCTATGAATTTTAGAATTACAACATTATAAGACTCAATTGCTCTAATCTTCGTAGTATATTATAACCTAGTAGAAATTGAATGAATGTTTTTTAAGATTTTCTTCTTTCCATAAATAATAGAAGTGATGAGGAGATTTTCATTATCATTTTTATTTGTTGTTTCAATGTGAAAACCATTTAGTCGAATTTTTTTAAAGCTAAGCAAATTTTTCTTCTTGATTTACTAGAATATAAAATATTTTTGATAAAAAATTGTGTCTCATTTGACAACATGAAACTAGTTTTTCCAAATCCCTCGATTAAATTTGATGTGACAGAGATAGTTCCAACGCTTCCCTCAGCTTTGGTTAGTTGTGAAAAATATTTCTCACTTTGAAAGATTGTATGTGTTATTGCACTATCTGTTAAACATATATCTTCCATATCTATTAAAGTTAGTCTGACACATATAAAAACATATTTAAAAAAAAACATACATTTCATTTATAATATTATACATGAGGAATACAATATTATTCATGCAGCGTAGCGTATAAAATGAAAACTAATAATATTATACATGCAGAGTGCTTAATTAAAACAAAAAACTAATCGATATCCTAAAAGGTACTTCCGCAAAGAGGAGGATAGACAATAAGTCACTACTTGATCATAGAGGAGTTTACCAAGACTCAATAAGACTTGAACCCACGTTTATGAGGATTTATGTCTGTCTTCCCACTACTAAGCCACCACCTCAAGCGGTGACAAAATATAACATAAATATATAAATATTTATATTATTAGCATATCCTTTTAGTCAAATGATATGCAGTCAGTAATGTATATACAAGTATTATTGTACACATAATAAAAAAAATACATGTATAAAACTGAAAATAGATCTTCATCAGGCATGCGGTAATCCGCGTAGACAAATTATTTTCACAAATTACTAATAAAGAATGAATATGAAGGGGTTTTCACCAAACATGTAGTAGTCAGCGTAGTCAGGTTATTCCCACAAGTTAATAAATGATAAAAAGATTCCCACCAAGTCTTGTAAAATCAACGGGGATAGATGGCATCCCTGTAAATAACAAAATTTTAAAATGGACAACAAAACATGAATATAATTTAAGAATTAAAGAATATAATCGGTGGCAAAGTCAAGTCAGTTGTAAGAATAAAATTATATTATCGGCAACAAAGCTTAGCCAGTAGCATAATAATTAATTGCAAGAATTTAAATTTACCGTCTCAGTTGATTAGAGTTTCGTTCTGATAACATGTTATAAAACTGAAGAAATAAAAAGATGTAAGATAGAAGTTTTTAGTGAATTTCTCCATGGTGTTTCTTTCACCTGATAAGTTGTATTTTATAGAAAATAAAGTGGAATATAAATCCAATAAGGACCATCAAATCATGGACTAAATCAATGGCCTAATTATAGCTCCATTGACTTGAGATGTTTAAAAAATCATATAATATTATAATAGAAGTTTTTTTTTGGTGGTACAATTGTTTTTTTTTTGTTGATATTTTCACTGATTTCCTAGGGTGTTTCACAGTTGATGTTGCCACCGTTGACTTTTTAAAATTGATATACACCATATTGTTTACTAGTAATTGCCTGTGCCTAGAGGCACGACGTAACGAAATCCTCCCTCTCTTCGTTTCAACAATTTGAAAATTAGAATGAATTTGAACCGTCTTTGTACTTTCCCGCCCAAATCAATTAGAATGAATCTGAACCGTCCTTATGATTTCCCGCTCAAATTCGAAATGGGTTCTATCTTATTATATAGATAATACTAATATTTTGGGATTAGTTTAGATGACTATAAATTTTGAAGTAGGATTTCTTTATTATATTCAATTTAAGCAATAAAACCTTTGACAGCTTGAATTAGATAGACAAAAATTAAATTAAAAACCAGTGCTATATTGTGGTAAAGTTAGATGACAACATATATTTTGAATGAGCTCAACTCACTTGGACGTAGATTAGGCATTTAAACAAACATTTAAAATTTTAATTATAACTACCTTATCTACCATTTGTTACTCTGTTTTTTTGGGCACAGTTTTCTCCCACCCACACACAGCTGGTGCCCCCGAATTCCCATGAAGTCTTATTCCTCTGCTGACTGCTCTGGTGAGGCGCCGCTTGTTACATTACATACTCCGTTTTGAGTCTTTTGACCGTTGGTATTTATCTCCTCCTAAAGATCCTGCTTACATAAGTCTCAACTAAAAGTACGTAGTTTTATTTGCTTGATCCACGTGGACCACGTCCATAACTTGTATGTACTTTTGTAGTGAGTCAATATTATATACTACCAAAGACAGCCAAAGCTGCAACAGGTAACACATCAATTCATATTTTACTAACAACATGCTACCTGCCAATTTTTATATTCTCTCTATTCCGCCAAAAGTCTCGTTTGCCGAAAAAATATTTTCACAAAGAGAGTACTCTTTTTCACAAATAGATTTCTGTTATTATTTATGTGGATTAACATTAATAAAACCACATCCTTAATTAAATAGAACTCTTTCTTGGGAACAGATTTTGTATTAAATACACATGAAATATTTGGAACTTAAAAGGCTGACCTACCAATTTACTATCATAAAACAACTCATAATTTTACACTAATAGGGCAGATTGTCCAGGCACTACAGGAGATTGTCCGGGCAAATACAAGATGTTTCCAGTAAACAGGTAGTAATTTCATACAACATTTGTCATGTGCCGTGTTTTCTTTCCAGGTAAGACCACAAATTCTATTTCATGTATTAGAAGCTGAGTAAACCAAAGATATGAAGAGGGACCGGATCACAACGCCTATAGTCCATATATCCCACGTTGATTTAATATTTTAATTGAACTAATAAAAAACAGGAGAAAAATATAGTGGTGCTGAAGCCAACTCCACAAATTACCCCATAACTATGATACCCTGAAGAAGAGCAATGCAAGTCCTACAAAAATAGAGACCATTAGAGTCAAAACAGCAGCCATGATGTTAAAATTATCTGCCATTTTAGATTTCTTCTCAGATCCTGCTCTTGAGTTAATTATGCTCTTCTCTGATAACAGTGGCTTAGATTCTGAAGTGTAGGGAATCGTCACATCCCAAAAAGACTTGGTGGTCGTAGTACCCAAAGTGGGTGCTTCTGTTTCTGGCTCCAAGATCGTGGATGCATCAGTTGGAGCTTCCATTGACATCAACTCTACACAATGGTCTTTAAGAACCTGGTGAGGTGAGCACAAGTTAGAAGTCAGAACTAAAAGGAAAGCTGTATTCAAATCTTAGTATGCATTTCACTGACTAATAGAATAAGTAATAATCTAAGGATATCTTTGTTATCATTCTGTCCTTTTCATGAGTTTATTAATCTAAGGATTTCTTTGTTATCATTCTGTCCTTTTCATGAGTTTAAGTGCCTGGAGCAAATAGAATGTACAGAGCAAGCATGCCATATTGCACGAGAAACTACTCAGTCTCGTTAACTAGTACTCCTTCAAATTCACATTGCCGATTTTTTTCCCTTCTTTATAATGTTTTTTGCATGGGCTTTAAGACAAGCTGAAATCATATTATACATATTTTTATATTCTCAACATATTTGTAATTTTGTATACTATATTTAAACTATATTAAATGCTGTTGAATATATTAGGCATAGATGTGTTTTCAGCACATCTTAGAAACCGTGCCAAAAACACTTGAAAGAAAAGTGACATCTACTGTAGTATCGTAGAACAGAGCGCATGAGAGTTTTTCACATATTTTGTTCTATACCTATGAAACCAGATAATTGCCGATTAAAGTTGCAAATACAAACCTCAAGTGTTTCAGAGGGATGTATGTAGTCACAGATATATGTACCCGCCAACCATGGAACGAATACTCTTCTAGGAAATGCAAGGCTGCATTGTTTTCTGTTTGCAAATGAATATAGATATTCTTTAGTCAGAATTCAACTGGCACCTCCCAGAGAGTGGGTAAATACACTAAGATGATTGCAACCAGCCTACCATCCATAAAATATTATATTCCTTGGAAGGATATAATCCAATAATATGTGAAATAGCTTCAAATTTTGACGTGTGAAAAGCTAAATTTTGTAATTATAAGACTGCACAGGCACTAATATTATAAAATCATTCGTAAAGATGTAAATCTGTAATAACCACAACTGTTAACAACAATATAGCTACCTCAAGACTTGGAGGTCAAGTTGGGGAACAAGTTTGTGGGTTGATATTTCATTGCTTGATTCTGCACCACCATCAGCAATAGAATGTGATTCTGTGTCTTCCTCATCGCAGATGATATCTAACCTACTTAGCAGGCTTGTGACTATGTCTCCCTAAATACACAAAACCCATTATTGCAGAAGACAAGAAATAACCATGACTTATCCACAATACAACACATACTTTTTTTTATAAAAAAAATGACTGGGAAAGAAGAGGCTCTAAGATGCGGTGATCTTAAAATTGACAAAACATTTTATTATTAGGAAAATTAAATTTTATTTTTTAGGATAAGTAATAAGCTGTAGGGAATAAATGTTGGTTCTATAATAAAGAATCATCACGATAATCTTTGGCAAATACTAATGTTTATCTGTTAATGAGATCCATGATCCCATGCAGATTTTAATTCAGAAGCTGAACCGTTCACTGGACATCTGCAATGTTAATCTTCATACTTCAAAGTATGTGCAAGTTTAATACTTCTAGATATAAAAGCAAGAATTAAGAGTACAATAAAATATCAAGGGTATATCTAAAACTATCAATTGTTTAATACCTTTAAATCAGCCAAAGCTTGTGAAATTGGTTCTTTGGAATTTATGTATGTGAGAGAATATACAGAGCCACTTAAAACAAGAACGCCAACAACCTCTTTTTGGCTGCATGCTTGAATAGACAAAATGATAACGTTAAGATTGATAAGCATGAGTGCGTACTAGTATGAGATGTAATAATCTAATCTACACACAACGAATAAGTTTGAAATGAAAAGGTGCCAACATACCTTCCACAGCTGTATCTTGCATGAAAGGTAGAAGAAATTCAACTTCATGCAAACCATCTAATGCACAGTGCTCAGCCTCAGTCACCTAAACATGCAAGGAAGATTGAAAATATCATCAGGCAAAGCTTATATCTGAGATGTAGTACCTTAAGCATTTTCAGCATTTGTTTCTTCGTGCGCCAACAAGTTCAGACCAGTGCTACTGAATGAAAAGCAGACCTCATGTTACTAGTTACTACAGTGCATCTACAGCTGCATTCTGATGAGAGTCTTTCCAAAATAATTACTAGTACTCCCTCTGATCCAAAATTCTATATCTTAAATTTTAACTTATTAAGTCTTAGCAAAATCCTAATTTCAAAATTGATACGAGTTCATTTAAGTTTTGAAGCAACAAAAGTGGTACTTAGTCGTACCTTTTGGTTAGTTTATAATGGTTATAGTTGTTTGAATTGAATTCAAATAAATTTGTATTAATTAACTTAAAAAGTCAAAATGTATTTCTAATTTTGGAACAAAGGGATATATTAGTCCTACTCTCATCATTCCATATATTCACGCTTCTGATAACATAGGGAACAGTGATATCACATGTTTCCAGTATAATATAAAGTTGGACCATTCTGTCATAAAAATCTCAGTTATATATAGCGTCATAATGCCAAATCATGTGAGGTTTATTCTATATTAACTGAGTTAAGGCCTAGATTTCATAGGAAAAGAGATCGCAGAGAATCCTTAATCTACCTATCTTTCTCACGCCGTAGGTGTTTAATAATCTATTACAGCAAGCCAAGATGTGAGGCTCTCAGCAAATAAAAACAGATTGCTACGCTTCAGATAAGCAGCGTTTTAGCAACATTAGTATATTAGTGTGAAATACCTAGATGAAGTATTGTATATGATAATTAAGGAAATAGATTTAGCAATCTAATAAGGTGTAAAGTCAAGAATGTCCCATATGAAAATACCAATAGTTAGTTGCAACGTTACACGGACTCTTTACTTTGCCCTGAAGTACCCATGTCTTACACTTGATAATCGGACAAGGTATGGGTACTGGAAACATCATCTTAATGTAAAAAATTGGCAAAATTGAGGAGTATCCGTGGCAGACTCTTCAAAATACCGTGTCAAACTAAACATTCCATCGGAATCCGTGAAACATAGGTTACTTGGCAATCTCATCTATCACCCAATCCCCTCTATTTTAGTGTACAGATTAGTTGCTTCTCCTAAATATAGAAGAGATTATAGTCAGTGATAATGATATGAATAAACAACTTTATAGAAATATCCAGACAGAGTATTCCATAAGTAAAATAAAAATGTTCCAACTGCAACTTGTCAAAGAGCTCCATACCAACTTTCCATCAATCAAAGCCTTTGCCCCTTTAAGAACTTGTGCATGACTGGAAATTCCATGACGAAGAATGTCAGCCATGCTTCTGATATTTGATCTGTTCTCACGGCATATTGGCAGTCTGTGAAGAGATAGCTTGAGCAATTAGACATAACCTCAAAAACCTTCCCACGGTTTTTGGCCGTGGAAGAAACATGACAGAAAAGTAAAAATAAAAAAAAATGCAATTTCTTGTTAGGAGCGAACGCTGAACAATAAAAAGAGCAACTTAAGTTGCTTTGGTAATTGAAGGATTTTGAAAAGGAAAATTAAGAGACTAAAGGCTTTTAATAAGATAAGCCGCTTTATAATGTCTTCTTGTTCAGACCATTCATCTGGTGGCTTCAGGAAGCCTTCAACTGATCCAATTAAAAGAAGTACTATCTGAAACAGTGAATATATTAGTGGGAAATTTCCATGCAGCAAGCAGCCTCTGCCTTTAGAATGATTTTCGAGGGAAGAGAGTGCTTACTAGTTACCTCTACCATAATTAATTTATTCAAAAAATTTAAAATACTCTCTCCGTCCTAAATTAAATGCCCAATTTTGGCTTTCTTGGTCAAATTGGTTATTTTTAGAATTAATAATTAAAAATACATAAATATATTTTTAAAATTATAAAAATTGGAGTTGATACTAAATTGTATCTAGTTTCTTATAGTTATAATCCCTTCACCTAAATTTTATCAAATGGTACAAAAATTAGTTTTTAAAAATGATCAATTTGACCAAAAAAGTCAAAATTGGGCATTTATTTTGGGACGGAAAGAGTATCTCCTAATGTTTTTCTGACCAATAGTTTCTCTCCAATATAACTTTCCAGCTACTGCAATGATGTGGAATTAGATTTTTGGCTTGCTACAGATACACTTTTATTTTATGTTATTCAGAACACAGTGCTGGTACGCAAGCTAATAAAAAGTGTCAACTAAGAATCAAAAATTAAATTTCAAACTATGGACCGATGGAAAATTTGTTTGAAACTTAATCCGGAGCTTTTGACAAGTTTTAATATATAATGGCTTTACCTAAATGTCATTTATTTGCATCTTTTATTTCATTCAGCAATAACAACCTTGCAGTGATGAAGAGTCGTTAGTGGCAGATTCTCTTCAGCTTTAGCAACACCACGTCTAAGATAAACATTTGGTAAAATGTGGAGAAAATAATAAATCATACAAATAATATATATATATACACACATACAGAGAGAGGGGGAGAGAGAGAGAGAGAAAAAAAAAACTAATATAGGAAGATTCTATCAGTAAATGCATACACCAGTTTGGATGAGAGAAGTTTCAAAAATCCGTTCACATGTATGATTTATGTGTATGTGTGTATTTAAAAATCACAAAAATACACACAATGTTGTTTCCCTATCAAGATCTGCAACGATGGAGATGGTTGATATCAGAATTCAATAATTTATATGTTAAAGGATTCATGCTTATTTCTTATTAATTAGTACCTGGAATTTTCAAAGTCGATTAATCCATTGTTTTCAAACCCCTAAAACTAATGACACATCTGGACAAAGGTCAGAAGGAAGAGAAGAAAATAGAATCTATAAGCCTGATTTAAGGTGAGCAAACACAAAAAACAGACATGCATAACGATTTTATCATTCTATATATGAACAAGAAACAATCGAACTAAATTTACCTTATATCAAAGCTATATCTGCACCTAAATGTCTGAAGGGAAGCTAAAACTCTTCCCATTTTAAAATCACAGGGCCGTAGGCTACTTGATGTGATGTTTGAAGTCAGTGTGCAATTCCGACATGTCCATCTAAGCAATATAATATCCAATTGTATTAATATAAAGGATAGGTAAATATGGAGAAAATGATATGGAACAAGAATGAAGCTACCTCCTTGGACTGTAACTAATGTGAATGAGCAGACTCTCATCATTATCCATAAATTGTGCTGCTTCTGCAACTCCTTTTAGAGTCTGCAAGAACCCTCCCATGAACGATTAAAGTTTTCAGTAACTAATGAAGAATATTGGATGTTTCCAAATCAGGGCCTTCATTGATCCTACAACCTCTCATTTACTTATATACAGAACACAAAATTATAATAAAATAAAAATCCAAACACCTGCACAACGGCCAATATGAATAGGATAAATATAGGGTTTCCATTTCTTAGTAAGGTAAAGGGAGCATATGAAAAGTTAACAACAAATTAAATGAAGTTCTCAGAACTGAAGTGGCATAGACCTTAGAATATGCTATTTCTCCCACTTTCTCTTACCTATCTTGAAGACTTGAAGTTGAGAACGCGTGACATATGAAATTAAAATTAAAATTAATTAAAGTTAAATGACAAGAACACCTGGCAGAGGATTATAGTTGAATTCTTGAATGAACTTTCGCTGACCCATATATAGATCCCGATCACTTTCACGCCACCCAATAGCATTCTCGAGACCTGTAAGACAAATTAAAAAGTTAAGCCTTCAACCCTCGGAAATTGGTTAAGGTCAAAAGTCAACATAAGATGTTGCATACTACTATTCATTAAATGTCATCAAGTAATGGAAAGTAGAGGGAAAATGGAAGTAAGCTGGAAAATCTCTTACATTAAGAACAAAAGTTTAGCACATGACAGCCTTATTGTCATGATAGGCAAATCCAACACATTAATCATTATAAAAGTAAAACCTTCCTCAAAACCATTTTCGCTTTGCTATGATCAAGCTGAACAGCAATGTAGGGCAAATGTGCAGTTAAACATGTCTAATTTTGCAATGTCTAGGGCAATAAACCACACAGCACTCACCATACTGAACCACAAAAACTTAAACTTTTATATAGACATAACTGCATACCCATTTTTAATGTGTTACGTGGTTCATAAATTTTTAATTAGAAGCAAACCAGAAAGTGATCCTATGGAATAAGCATTGTTAACCTTTAATGCAAACCCATTACGATTAACATTTGCACAAATCATTAGGAAAAAATATAATTTACTCTAATAAGACATATAATTTATTAGAATAAAGATTCTAAATTTGTAAATTTATATATGAAAATTTATGCTATTTAGACCTTGGATTATACTATCGCTCAAAAACTACTTTTATTATTTTAAAAAGAAGAGGATATTTTTTTGCCTGCCTAGACCAAATCCAGGCGTTTGACGCCCAACCTTTTCTAATTTTAAATTAAGCTGAGGTCCTTTCTAACTTCCTAAAGATAAACTGAAGAAGGAAAGCATAGTTTTGATAAATTTAGACTTCTTAGATGCAGCTGATTTCATATAATCAACAACATTCATAATTAGATATAAAATTTACTAGAACAAGGTTCCAACTCAATTCCAAATTTAAAAACACGAAATATATATGACATGAGAATAAGACCTGACGAGCGTGTTCAGCAACCCAATCCTTGTCGATGGACAATAGCGAAGAAGAAGAATCAGACTGTGATTTGAACTTGGAGGAAGATGATCCCTTCTTATTCTTACTAGAACTATTTGTACCACTAGTCTCAATGAATGAACAAGCAGGCTCTCCAGCATCGTTTGACGGCGTTTGAATCAAATCAAAAACAAATCCTCTGTCCAATTTCGAGCTTAGCTTCCCAATTACAAGACCTACCTGTTCAAATTCAGATGGCTCAATTTATATATACACATATAATTGTATATATGTAGAGAGAGAAAAAAATTGAGAAATAGAGAGAGGCCTGCGAGGAGAGTCCGGATTGACTGAGGCGATCTTCGGCTAATTTAAGCTGAATTTCTTCTCCAACTATTGATTTTACCATTTTTGTGATCTCTCTCCTCTCTTTCTCCTTGTTCGGTCATATCACGCTCAAACAGATACATATAGTCGACTACGAGTATAATTGTAGTGAAATTGATGCATTTGACGGTCAATCCATGCTCAAGACCACTCTCTAGCCCAAGCCCTAGCCCTAGCCCTAGCCCAAGCCCAAGCCCAAATTCTAAAGTTTGAAAATAAACATAGTTAACAAAAGAAGTGGATATCTTTAGGGTTTTATACAAAAGTAATAATAATAATTATATTATGTGTCTATATCTTTGTTAATAAAGCGGCTGTCTAGTGAATTTTTGTCACAAAAATGTTTCTTACTTAGCCTTTATAAATTTATTTGTGTTATTATTTTGTGTTTTTTTAATTTAATTCTTTTATATACTCCCTCCGTCCCAAATTAAATGTCTAGTTTTGATTTTTTTTCTAGTCAACGTGAATATTTTAGAATTAATAATTAAGTATTATAAATATATTTTTAAAATTATAAAAATTTAGGTTAACAGTAAATTATATGTACTTTCTTTTAGATATAATCTCTTCACTTATATTTTGACAAAAATGACATAAAAATTAGTTTTAAAAAGGGTCAATTTAACTTAAAAAATCAAAATTGAGCACTTAATTAATTTAGGATGGATAGAATATTTTTTATTTTGCTTATCCAATTCGATAAAAATATAATAATTATTTTTTTCTCAAATTACACACAACACATATGCCACTTGAAACTAGTACATATAAAGCAACATGAACTTATGAATGTTCGGGATTTATAATAATGAGCCATGATAGGAGAATGATGGTGAGATACCATCGCTGCCACTGTCTTCCTTATAAATAATAAGCCCAAAATGCCATTCATTTCCACTAAACCCTAAGCTCAACCAGAGTCCTTGTCCTATAAAAAAATTATAAAAAAAAAAAAGAAAAAAAAAAGTAGAGGCGGAATTCACCTTTTTATGAAAATTTGATTCCTATGTTTTGGACAATATTCTGGTGCAAAAACATCTTTTAAACTGTCCATTGCATATGGATTCGATTGGCAATCCTCAACGGATTATTATCAATATGGCGTCAGAGCCTCAGAGGTCCTGTAAAAAGTCAAATAAAGTCAAAATAGTTGACGATTTGAAGCCCTAATGAAATTCAAAGTCGACAGCTTGGGCTTATTATATCAATATAGCATCAAAGGCCCAGTTAAATGGACAATAATTTGGGCCGAAAGGATAAGCCCGGTTGAGTATAAAATTCAAAAATATTCTACAAAATTTGGGCTTATTATATAAATACGGCCCGGTTGAAACATTCAAGAAAGTTAAAATGAAATAGCCAACAATTTGAGGCCGAAAGCTGTGGGCATTACATACATCAGTGTTCAAACAGCATTTTGGAAAGTAATCCGGATCTTTGAACGCAAGTATGAAAAGAAAAAATACGGGCCTTAGAGTCGAAAGAAATATAAGGTCCAAGGCCCTAGTAGTAATAACAAGCGCCTTGGGACAAATGACCTTCTCCGATTAAACTGAAGCAATTAAGCAAAAAGACTTTAATACAGATTGCACTTCCGTATATTTATCGGAAGATTTTCCATCTTTTTTCTTTCTTCACCTCCAGAAGCTGAAATTAATATTCTAAGAGCTGTTGGGAATTGAGAGTCTAAGTTGAAATAAGATGCACATAAGCTCTCTAAACTTTACTTTGAAATTGCCTGGAGTATATATCAATGTTACACAGCTTACAGGAATGAACTGTAAATGCCGATCTTATAATAGGGAATGAAGGGCAGCCTAATATACAAAAGAATCTCTAATCACATGTTCTAATCTACATCGGTGTACCTTTATGAACATATACAGACTCACAGAAGGGCCGGCTGGACATATTATATACCCGCCACCCCATGTGTAAAGCAAAACACTATTGGGATAACAAAACAAAACAAAACAAAACAAAAAAAGAGAGCAAACACAAACTATTTGAAAACTTACAAAGAATTAGAAGGTGATGTTCTCGAAGAGGAAGGCTCTAACTGAGAAGGATTTGAATAATCTACAACTCTTTCAAGATCAAGTAAAGGTGTTAGTCTTCTCTCTACCTCATTGCTCTGTAAATTTAATTCTTCAACAATCATTGATAATGCAGACTTGCAAGATTCCTCGTCCCTAAATGCCAGGGTCCATCTCCCATCAACTAAAGCTTTTGATTTAGTCTTTCCTTGAGCAGCATAAATAGCAGTATCCACAAAGGGGAAAGTTGATGGACGAATTCGAAGGTGTAACCATCTTGAATGCTTATCATCCACTCTGGGCTGAAGATTAAAAAACAGAAAAAGATCAAACTCGCATATTTCATTATATACAGGAGTGATCTGAGACTATCTTACAAAATAACATTTAAGACCTTCAAACCGAGTAACGACCATACAAAATTTAATTCGTGGCAGTCCACAATCTACATGTCTGCCCCTAATGGAATGGGTTTGGGGACATCCTAAACAGGGGCTGACGAGTGTAAGAAGATTGTACAACCCGAGTCAAGGTGGGTTTAGGTTTAGGTAGCCCCATGCCATTTATACATAATTATATGTACTACCTCTGTCCTGCAGAGATAGTTGAAAACATATTTATTTTACATGTAAGAATAACTTTATTTTGGGGTTCTTGTGGCACGGCCATTATGACAAGTCAAAAATATATTTATAGATTATATTTTAAGTATATTCTTAATATAGTTGAAACTTATACCCCCTCCGTTCCACAAAAACAGTCCCATTTGCAAAAAATAAAAATAAAAATAAAAAAATCCTCTTTATATTGATGACAGTATAAACTGACATAATGCCTAAAGTATAACAACACAATTTCACTACCATGTCACCACAACTAAACTATACACTCCTTATATAAAGGGATAAATCTTTAAAGTTTGCAAATTTTGCAAGTGGGTACCTTTATGTGGAACGAAGGGAGTAATGCATAAATATATTGAACATAAAACGTATATATACATACAAATGTTTTTGTCAAGTACTAAAATAAGTACCCAAAAAAAAAAGAAAAAAAAAATCAAAAAAGGGTCTTTCTTTGTCAGAGTTATAGTTTAATGCTCTTACGAGTTGCTATGAATTAGTACCCAGATTATATAAGCTTCTCTAAGGATTTTACCATTTCAAGGCTCTAAGCCATAGCTGGAGTATTTCTTCTCTCCTATTTTACTATATCATTATCGTATTTCTCTCCATCAATCTACATCTCCCTCATTTTTCTATTGTCCCAATCGGTAGCTTTTTATGTTTTCTCTTCTCTTTCTATTCATTTTGTAATTACAGTTAATATAATATTGAAACTTTTGAATCTTGCAACATTCATGAGAATGAATTTTTTAGAGTTGATTTTGAACCTTATTTTATACATTATTTTTACAAGTAGAGTTGATTTTGAACTCATTAAAATCAGATCTCACTTGGTAAAGTAGGTCAGGGATGAGATTGTTGACTGCGCTGGGGTCAGGAGAAAGAGGAGAAGAGGATTTGGGGGGGGGGGGGAGAACCGTGACCAATCACAAGTTTAGGACAGGTCGGGGTGAAGAACTTTTTCAGTGCTATTGGGGTTGAAATAGAGGTACCCATGTGACCACGTTGCGGTCCAGCCCATTTGCCATCTCTAAAATGAATTAAAATAAAGTATAAACACCAATTAAAAATAAAAATAATTAAGCATAAAAAATTTGTAATACAAAGAAGAAGTGGAGAGTAAAAAGGACTTGGCTGAATAGAGACTAGCCGGTATAGATTTCATTTAGAGGAGCCTATAAAATTCTATTAAAAAAATCGATAGGAGAAGAAGTTATTTTAATATTTTTTGACTGTGAAAAGTCAAAACTCAAAAGTGCTCTTATATTTTGGCACCAAGGGAGTTTTTCTTCTTTTACCCAGTTGAAGTAAAGCTAGTGCCATACTCCTCCGTATTTGGATGTTGTAGTTTCTAGGATGTCAGATTTTAAGATGTGACATAAACACCTTTACATATTATCTTTTTACATATCTTAGTATAGTTGGAAAATGTAAATATAAAATACAAATATGTTAAAAATGATATATATAAATATATTTTGAAGCACCTTAAAATCCATGCCAAACATATTCCAGTAACTATGGCATCCAAATTAGGACGGAGGAAGTACTACAATTGTACAAGGGCAAAACAAACTAACATAGCATACGTACATTACATCCAGCCAAAGGCGCAGCAACACGAACCACTCCATAATGCGGTTTTAGAGGTAATTCTTCTGCAAGAACAACCCACCCAGAGCTTCCCAAAGAGATTGCTAAAAAGCAAAAATGGCGTTCTTTACCCCTCTCGAAAGCAATTTTACATGGCACTGCATCAACTGAACATGGAAACCACCAGATCAAAATCAAATATTGAAACTGGATTGCTTAACTCATAATAGCACTTCTATATCCAGCATAAAGTTAATCGCATATACCATCTCCATCAATGTGTATATGTACGAATGCATATGTTTGAATATGCGTTTTTATGTGCATATAAACTCGAGTCTTTTACGAAAATCAACAATAAAAGGTTAAGATACATCAAGTGCAAGACTGAGAACATACCGAGACTTAACTCAGTACTTGGTTTTGGACCAATAATATCTACACCAGCAGTTTGAGCTCGGGATTTTTCTGGGACATCAATTGGAGGGTGTATCGGAGGTTGATCGGGCAGAGGCCTACCGAGTGAAAAAATTAGGAGTTGATGAAGAAGCACAAACACCTAATGGAAGGAGAAAAATTGTTAGAAGAAGAAATAATGAGCACTAAACCAAATTTATAGATGTACTAATGCTTTAATACATATCTCAAATTCACCTATAAAAAAGTGTGCAAAATACAATAATGACATCAAGCAGAGGTTTCCTCATGCTCTGGAAAATAGTACTCCCACTATTCCACAGAGAGTATTTATATAGTATAAAATAATACAATATCCTTGAGTTTGCCAGCATAATTTTATTATTATAACACTACTACTAAACTACCAACTAATTATTTTGTAAACATGGAACAAAAATACATTCTTAATATTTGCAAATTTTGTAAAAATGGACTCTTTTGTTGAACAAAGGGAGTAGATTATAAAATATTGAATTCAGGTCAACCTTCACTAATTCGCACATTCGTTCACCAGCAGCTAGAGATGAATCACTCTGATCTGTCAGGACAACAGTTTTTATCAGAGGAAAAAAAAAACCATATGTATCAACATATATAGAATTTACCTTGAAAATTTTATTAATTGAAAGTTGCCATACCTTCTGCAGAGGGCTTGTGCAATGGAAAGAGTATGCATTTGGGCTCTTTACGAGGGGATGAAGCCTCTATTGCTACAAGTAAAAATTTACTACTCAAAAACACAATGAAAACATAGAAAACAAACAATTGCTACTCACTTTTTCACAAAAATATACCTCTTTTGCACTTTCTCCACTCATCACAGAGGATAGTTATAAGTAGATCAGGCCAGGATCCTCTTGATTCTTCAAGAAGACGACTGCTACAGTTCTTATATGAACCCTATGCATGAGAAACTACCACATTACTACAAGCACACATATTATCAGTTTATATAAAAGTTAGAGAAAGGAGGGGTAAAAACATAAGCATACCAAATACAATTCATACTAGAAAAGCTCACAACCCCAACCCCACAAAAAAAAAAAAAAGACCTTGCATGTGAAGAAACAATGGGGCAGACGGAGCACAAGCAAAACAGAGTGCAAACTACACTAACATAATAGGAAAACAAAATGCAAATGATAGTCCTAAGAATCCTCGCCTAGCTTCGCTTAATCCCCGCTTAGGCGCTAAGCGGGTCCTCTACCGCCTCGATTTGGTTGTGTACCTAGACAGAATCAGACATCTACCATATTGATTTAATAAAGGTTTTGAAACTCTACAATACTTTATTAAGCCTTAAAAGATTTTTATAACAAGTATTTACAACAGAAACATAAATAAATGAGACTATCTAAGAAAACGCCTAAATAAATGAGACTATCTAAGAAAACGCCTAGTTTGCGCCTAGGAAAATGCCTAGGCGGCCCCTCCGCCACTTAAGTTTGCTTAGTGATTTTTAGAACACTGGCAAATGATAAGGTTTGAACTTAAGATCCTGCAAACCCCAAACTCTAAATACCACTTTTTAGGAGCAGATAAGGGAGCCAATGCCAGTAAGCACACAAGATAAGCCTTACAACATGCCTAAAACCCACTTTTGAGCAAAAACTTTTAATCATTAGGTTTACTCTCAATCATGTAACTCGAGATGGGAGTTACAAAAATTGTTTTCTTATTTAAAGTGGGGTTCTATTCTCTCCGTGCGTGTCTTTCTAATCTAAGTTCTTGAATTATCGATTTTCAACAGCACTAAATATAGAAATATCTAAACAAAGGCCTAAACCTTTGTATATAGATCCCAAAACTCTTATTATTGGTTGGTCTCTTGAAAACCATTACTACCCTTATTCATAGTTTATCCCCGGCTTACAAGAACCGAGGGCTGCCTTAAATCAGCTTCCAGAAATCTTTTAGACAGGTCTATGGTTCAGGAACCACCATAAATTACCACCAAGGCATTGGCACATTTGATACTTCTACAACATATGGTAATCACCAATTTTACCCTCTATACTTAAAGATTATTCTTTTGTCATGAAGCACTTGCAAGTATTGAAATTAAAATTAAGCAACTATAGTGGAGAACATAACATTTAAGCAAAAGCAACATTTGTAAGTAGAACAAGACAAGGATGCATATCAAGTTGATTTTTCTCAGGATCTTCTAAGTAGAACTTACTTTTAGTAATTTAAGATGGTTTTTGTTAAACTCAGCCTTGCTATAAGGAAGCAGTTGGCGCAGAAGCCAACCACCATCCCACAATGTTTCTGCAGAGATATTTGATCGACAAAAAAGGCTGACCAACGCATCGAGCACCTACAAAGACAAATATCTATCATGAGAATAGAATATTTAGGCTTGAAGCTCAAAGAAAAATGAGTATCTACAAAGTACAAATTCTTCTGGCTAATGCATGAGAAGCAAACTTCCATGTATATGTCAAGCCTCCAAGGAGCTCAACTCAACTACCAAACCATAACCAGAGAATAGGGACTGAGGAGACGGAAAGATTAGAGTATGAGACTGAGAAAAGCAAGAATGGGGATTGAGAAAATAGAAAAACTTAGGGAAGAAGATAAAGGAGACTCAAATGAGTTCTCTCAATTCATTTCATATCAAAAGCATGCTAACAATATTACCCTAGCTCAACAAATATATAGAGAGAGATTACAGTGCATCAATGTAAATTAAAGGAAAAGACTTAAGTACCCCTTAGCTGACTCACATGGCCTGTAAGACCTTCTAAAACTAATATTCTGCTAATTACTATATTACCCTTTCTAGATACTGCTCTACTTAACAGTATACTTGTGAGATTCAGAGCAAAACACATGTTGGTCAAGGCACCACATTGTTATTATCAGGACACAAATGGATTTGATTACTTCCTTTTGCAAGTTTCTAACTTTTTGAAAGAAATAACAGAAAGGAAATTGAATAAGTACAGACAACAAAGATTATTCCCTTTTCCTTATTCCCCCGCACCAGGGCCTAAGGGGCATCTCACCTCCAGTCAAATGAATCTCTGATCATTGCGCTAGGAGCAGGACACCAGAAATCCCATGCACCTGTATTGAGATACATTTCAATATTCTATTGCCCTCTCTGCAACTTCATCATTTTATCCATTTCTCGTGGATTTATATATTCTCAGCCTTTTGTTTTTATATACGGGTAAAATAAACATACTTCTTTTGCTCTGAGATTTTTCCTATTGCAGCCTTTTTGTAATTAACTTTTTTATTCAAACCTTGCTCTGACAGAACTCACTTTTTGCATAAACATGTCACACTACCAAATAATAACACCACAACTTTACAAAACTTTAAGATTAAGGTAGATTTGTTTGACTGCACTAACAATGTCTTCATAAAAGGAATAACACACATACACGAATATAGCGAGATTGAGGACCATGAAAAAAGACCGAAACAATAATCTACCATTTACATAAATAAATTAAAAAACTATATATACTACTATAGTCAAAGCATTTTCTGCTATTGCCTTGGCAGTACCATTGCTCTGAACAAATTCTTTATATAAGAAAAATGAAAAGGACAAGTAGAAAATAATCATAGAGCAGAAGAGTACTTGATATCTATGTAACCGAGGGCTTTCTCCAACTTCTGGGCAGGTACACAACACTCCATACCGATCCTGAAAAAATAAAATAAAATGAAAAGGCTCAATTTAATGGATAAAATTTACTTTCAGCATATCTGAAAGTTCAATTTGTGGAGAAAAACCAATAAGTTGAAAAAATATTTTTACACTACAACATACTTCCAAGTTCCATTCTTTATATGTTGTGGTGTAGTCATACATTTAAATCCAAACACACTACTTTAACAGATTTATACTAATCAAGAAACATGTGTTAATACCACTAAATGTTCATTATGTCTAGACTCTAAAGAACGAAGAAAAATCCCCATTAAAAGTCAGACTTTCAATAAAGCCGAAAAAAGTCAAACTTTTGAAGAAAAATATGACTTTAATAGTGTAATCAACTGCCAAAACAAAACTTAACAGAATAGTGTGAAATTTGTTACCTTCATTATCAAAGTGGGCTTTTTCTAGACTTCTATTTGCTACTATAGTCTACAAGATTTGGATTGCAAGGAATACTAAAAAAATGTAGCCGGATCACTCTATTATTCCAGCCAGAGCTTTAGCTAATGAAGTTCTCAACCTTGTTAAATGCAGATTAAACAGTTCCAACTTCTATCACAAGGCCTCTCTGTATCATGACCTTTCCCATTGGTTTATCTAGGCTCTCATGATCTGCTATATTGTATTTCTTTTGTTTTTAGCAGCCACATCATTTGGTCTCCCCATATGATGTTTATGCCATTTGTTCTGTGAAAT
The DNA here is from genome assembly GCA_034770075.1 of Aralia elata. Lineage (NCBI taxonomy): Eukaryota > Viridiplantae > Streptophyta > Magnoliopsida > Apiales > Araliaceae > Aralia > Aralia elata. The sequence continues at coordinate 107,480,179 of CM068385.1, read as the reverse complement.
GGCCCTTGTCACTGTAATTGCCTTTTAATACAAATCCAATTTAGTAACGAAAAGAAAAAGGAGAGGGGTGGGTGGGGTGGAGTGGGGTGGGGTGGGGTGGGGTTGGTTGGGGTGGGGTGGGGTGGGGTGGGGCAGTAGACTACCTTTAACTTTTGTATGTAGCTACTGAGGTCATCTCCACTTCCATCTTTTGTTATACTACTTTCAGCAGAAAAAAGTTGCTCTTCTCCGGAGCCTTCACCTACCAAAGCTTGCTGCAATGATGTAACAAATACATGAATAAAAAAACAGATTATCATGGAATAGAGATCTGAGAGTTGATGGAAATTTAACAATACAGTCAACAGAAATATTATACAGTCTCCTAGTAATAGTCAAGAACTTGTAACTAAGAATATAGGAATAACACAAACACATGATTTTGGACTAGTTAAATGACATTTAAACACCAGTTGCTTGAGATGGTTTTTTAGGTGTCTGGGAGTCAATCCCTAATGACAAGGTTTGCTAGGCTAATGTCCATTTTTTTTTTGTGTACTCCATGTGTACTCAGCATACACTGAGGTGGAATCCCTTTTGACTCTCATATAAAAATTAAAATTGATTCATCATCAGAATAATGAAGATCACATAACATTATTCAAAAACGAGAATAATTATTTTTTTAAAAAGAAAAGGCGGAAAAAAATAATTACAGCATACCAGCAACAGTTTCTTATGTTTCTTGCGCTGTGGAAGAATTCCAAGAGCATCTAGCATTGATTCATCAAGTTCTGTATGTCAGAAAATTGGTAAGAAAATACCAAACTAGACGTGAAAATTGAAATAAGAATAAGGTCAATAATACAACCTTTTGTTTGCAGTAATGTAGACAAAACACTCAATGAACCAACAACTTGAACATCATCCCCAGTGGTAACATAAGAAAGCAACGCATCCCTACGCAAAACAGAGATCATAATGATGAATTTTCAGAGACTTTTTGAATAAAAATAATTAAATTCTTACTCAGAATACAGGAAGTAATTGACTTTTTAACATACAAGAAGTGAAAGAAGACACCTTCTAGGGGAACAAGTTAGTACATATACTTTTGAGGGTAAATTAGTCTTTGTGCATATTTTATATATAACTTGTGTACTTTTAGACATCTTTTGGGGGACAACTTCTTTTGAAATTATTGCATCCTTTGGGGGATGGATGGAGTATATGGTTTACCATCTCTTTAGCAGCAGACCAGTATACCGTTCTACCCTGACAAACCAAGTCCTGTTGGACAGGCCTCAAATGTGCCAGCTAAAGAATTGAAAAACTGCCGTTTATAAGGCAACAAATGTTAAAAAATGAACTACTTTGTTTGATAATAGAAGAAATTGCAATATGTATGTTCGCATTTATATATTGTTGGGATAAACTAAAGAATACAAAGATGTATCATTTTTATTTTATTTTGATGGAACGTCAATTTCATGTTTTGAAGAATTATTTGTCTGAGGCATGCATTTTGTCATAATCTGAAACAGTGAAACTTAACCTAACAAAATTTGTAAATATATTATAGTATAATTTCATAACAATTAAATTATAACTTCAATTAACTAAAGCTATCTTTGGAAATAGAACAAACTAAAGCTATCTTTGGAAATAGAACACAAAATTTCACAAGTAGCTTTATTGTGTTTGTATATATATTGAATATGGAGAGATATATGAGTCAAAAATTAAGAATAGTAAGAGAAACACACAGTAGATAAGAAGATTCTTTCTAAAAGGTTGATGAGTATAGCCGTATAGGTACCCACAAACACATACCAATTACTTACATCGTTGAAAGTCAACAACTCCTCCAACATTTAAGCAGTAGAAAATAAAGCATGATTTTGTATTAAGTTAAAATTAGTAGAATGAATTATAAAAAAGTTAAAATTGAAAATGATGAAGAAAGGCAATGAGTCAGAACACATTCTACCTTGGTCATTCCAAAATGGTCTGACCTATAAAGTTATATTTTAGTTCAACACCGTGCTTGTGATATATCTGATCGTGTTATTGAAACTTCCACCAACTTAATTTTGTGAATAATTACAAACAAAAGGGCAATGCCTTTAGGAAAAAGAACAAGTACCATGATTAGAAATCTTCAACAGTATAAGAGTAAGATGGTGACTTGTACTCTAATAAAGGTCCCAGGTCTCTAGCACATCTTGCAAAACAAATTAACCCACTTAACAGATTGCAATCCCTTTGTCCGACTTTACAAGTCTTCTTTTTTAGTGTGTGGCATGTATATGAAGACATCAAGAAAACATATCTATAGTTTATTTAGATAATTTAATATACTTGAAAATATAATAGAGAAATATATTAAGGTGTACAATGTCTATAAAATATACTTCCTCCGTTCCAAAATATAAGATCATTAATTCATTATTGACTTTTTAAAGTCAAGGTGAGACACTGCTGATAATTGACATAGATTAATTAAATTTTAGACAATCCAATGATGAATATTGTAAACTATCTAAAAAGTACTACTAATTATAAGATTATTTCATAATTTTTATTAAATCATATCAATTTTTTAGTTTGAAAATATCTTAATTTGACTTTCAAAAGACAATAATTATCTTCTAATTTGGAATCCAGGGAGTATTATATATATATATATATATGTATGTATATATATATATATGTATGTATGTATTTGGCGTGCCCTAAATGTCTTGGTTATATACAGTATTTATACTTCCTCTGTCCCAAATTAAATGCCCAATTTTGACTTTTTTGGGTCAAATTGACTATTTTTAAAACTACTTTTTTGTACCGTTTTTGCCAAAATATTGGTGAAGAGATTATAACCAAAAAAAAATTATATTCAATTTAATACTAACCCCAATTTTTATGATTTTAAAAATGTATTTATATATACTTGATTCTAAAAATAGTCAATTTGACCAATAAAAGTCAAAACTGGGCATTTATAATTTGGGGCGGAGGAAGGATAAATTAATGTAGTTGAAAATATAAAACAGAAATATACTGAGGATGTACAATGTTTATAAAATATATTATATAAATGTGCTTTTGGTATATGCCTTAAAAGGTGTGCTAAAGATACTCAAAGAACATAAACAAGTCGTATGAAGATAGTATAAAAACAACTAACAAAAGAAATAAACGAATTTGGCATTACCTCAAAGCAAGATGTGAGCCCTTACAATCGTGTAGCAAGACATCTTCTATTTGAATTTGTAAAGGACTAGATAGGTTTGGAGTTGTAAACCGTAAGCTTCCAGAATCCCACTCTGAATTAAGGTTATCATTGGATGGTTCTTGGCTTCCATGAGCAAAACCATTAACAGATGCGCAGCCATTAAGTTTAGCTTCAGAATTTGGTGTAAAGGCTTCTAAATGACAGAAAAGGGCAGCAACAACAGTGTTCGCCAGATCTTTGATTTTAACAATGCGCAAAATGCAACAAAGTAAATACAGAGAAGTGACAGCATCAATCTTTGTCTCCTGGGTTTAGAAGAGTTTATGAAATTAGAAAGGCAGGTTTTTCTTGAACACAATCAACAAATTAGTCAACCCCCCCCCCCCCCACACACACAAAGGGCAGCACCGGAACATCTGCAAATACGATAAGTAAGAGAAGAGTGGAGATATATATACATGGACAGCTTCCATCCTCAGAGAAGGAAGGAGCAACGGAAATATCAAAAGCTTCAGTAAGTTGTCTGTAATTAACCTCCCAACATCAGGAATCCCAGCAGATATAACATCACTAAAATAGTAGAGATTATCTTCAATTTCGTCAACAGCTGACAGAATTTTAGAGTTTGATTCAGCACCATTGTTTCTGTCTCATATAACAAATGAATAATGTCAAATAGTGAAAATAGTACCATCATCATATGAAAACAGACAACTAGTGTTATGAACAATGTCAAATAGTGAAAATAATACCAACATCATATGAAAACAGACAATTACAATTCTTACTTTGCAGTGTTCAACACCAATCTATTTAAACTGATGCACTGCTCTCGGAAAAATTTAACCAAATTCAAAAAATAATCCGCATGTGGAGCGCTGGCAACATATTTATTAACGCATTCATCTCCAACTGAAAGCCACACAAGGATTTAACAAGATTAAAATCTGTGGATGCAAAACGCTTGTAGAAACAGTAAAAAGAAAAGGTAAAAGTAGGCCAAACTAACTCACCATGATAAACATTTAGTGTCAAAGCACGTACAGCAGTACGAACCATGCTCTCTTCATGGAAAGCAAAACGTATTGCTTCAACATAAAGAGGAAAAGCAACTACTTCATCCTAAATGCACACATAAAAATAGGTTCAAAATGGAGGAAGGGTTTTGAAGAATTATTTGTCTCAGACATGCATTTTTTCATAATCTGAAACAGACAAACAGTGAAACTTAACCTAACAAAATTCGTAAATAAATTATAAGACTATTAGTATAATTTATAACTTTAATTAACTAAACCTATCTTTGGAAATAGAACACATGCATTTGCTAAGTGTATTGATATAATGATCACCTATAAAACTCGAAGCTATAGAATTTACTAATAGGCTAAAAAAATTAATGCCACGATGCATACAAAAATAAAGAAGAATGGGCTTACATTTTGAGTCTTAACGAGCAGAGAAATTGTATTCTTGTTCAACTTTCCACTTATTGCTCTTTCACAAACCAACACATGTAATACAAGTACCACAATCAGTAAAGAAAAAGAAAGAAACCAAATAATGGTGCAGAAAGGAAAATTGAAACTTTAAAGAATTATTCCGAGGAATCAAAGAGTAACAAGTAGATAACAATAAATGAGGTTGTATACAACAAACCTTAAAAAGGATATGTAGTACGATAGTAGCTCTTCGTTCCGAAAGTCAAAGGTATAAGTTATGAGGTAGTTAATATGTTCGTTACTGAACATATAATCTGCAGAAGTGTTTCAACTGAAAAACATCAACTCCGCCTCAACATAAATAGGTAGCTGAAAAAGAGGTCTCTAACCAATTCACATATGGACGGCCAAAAAAAAAAAAAAAACTCACATATGGAGTGTTCACTTTTTAGGTTTTGAATCATAATGCTCACTGTCTGCAACAATTGAAGTGAAACAATCACAGTTTTACAAATTTTTAGTACACGTACAAACTCCCCCATGACTTGCTTCTCCATAAAAAACCTGTCAAAGAATCAGAATGGCCTAAACTTGCGTAAAATATGTAAGCAAATATAACATATGTAAGCAAATACACATCAAGATAACAAAGAGCATTGAAAAGCCTCACTCAAAGAAGGTAGCGTCATGTTGGTCGCCATATGTTATTAACTCAGCAATTGATCTGAGTGCCTCGATCACAAAATCCTTTAGGACATAAGACAAAATCAAGAATTCAAACATGATGAGACAATGATACTGAAAGCATTTATATGTACAGAAATATGAAGTAAGCATGTAAAAATTATATTAATTACCTTGTTCACCTCATTAACAATTTGAACCTTCATCAGCTGATCAGTTAGATATCTAGAAACAAAATATGTATATTAGTATAAACAATTAGGAAATTCCAAGAAAATGGCATTAAACATTGTTCCACGGAGCTCTGATGCCCCTGGTTTCTGCAATCAACTAATCTCATTGAACAAAGTTCACCTCCTTATGTAAACCCCAACCCCTCCCCCCACCCCAACCTTCCCCCCGCTCTTCAAACCTCTCTACCACATAAAGACCACCAAAGCTCACCTTAACATTAAAATACTATATTTTTCGCAATTACAAGTATCAGTAAGCTTGGAAGTGAACAAACAGTCAAACAGACAAAGGTAACACCAGGGTGATCCAGCCAGATATGTCAATTGCCGTAGCTAGATTCTCAAGATTGTTTTTTTTTAACATCCTGTATTTAGTACTTTAACAAATAAAGTAGTATTTAACGTAAACATAAAAATAAATTTCAGGAGAGCTTTTTGACATTTCAGCTTAAAGATATTCTTCAACGATGTAAATGGACTCCTTTTAAATATTACCTCAGTTTCATAATAATAGGTTCATTTATAAAATTTGTACATGTTAAAAATCAATTTTCGTTTCATATTTATCCCTAAAAATAATGAGTTGTTAGTTTAGGGGCAGTAAAACATAATAATGACATAGTGTCATTTTACAGAAATATTAATAAGATTGAGATTCTTATTCTGAGTCAAGTGAACACGCCTGTGTACTACTAGAGTTCGACAAACTTTTCTTCTTATGTAACCTAAAACCTCGTCTTGCCTATAAATATTGGTCCAAAAAGCCCCAAACAATAGAAGTTGCAGTCAAAAATATCTCGCAAGACTAGTATCTGCAAAGTCACTGAGCTTCAGTGTTAACAACTACATCAATCTAATTACCCGCGTTGATTTATTCATCCCTTCGACCATGGTTTTTCCCTAGCAAGTTGGTCCCTGATCGCATAAGTAACAAAAAAGCTGAGCCATTTCTAATTCTCAGTCAATAATCCATCCTTTTATTAATAGGTCATCCTGAGGGAAGCAATTCCACAATTATGCCCAAAAAGCCTATTAGTTCAACCATATTAAATAAGCCAAAAACCCAACAGCATTTTCCCAAAAACATAAAACAAATGGCATCAAGCATAAGGCAACTAAACAGAGAACTAGACCAATTGTGTCAAAGCAATATCTTCATATAATTGGCAACTCAATTATAAACAACTACGACAGGCATTTAGCCCTAGCAAAATAATTTAACTCCACATGCTTCATGTTTAAATTTTCAAATTTTGAAGTCAAAATCACCCTACTTCTGAAATTCCTAACCCTAAAAAAGTACAAGATAAAACAAGAAAACTGAATGGGAAAAAGAAAGAAGTACCTGAGTTCATCCAAAGAAAATCGATCTCTGGATCTCCAGAAAGAAAACCACATGATTGTACGAAATCACAACTTAGTTCTTTTTCTTCTTAGAATTTAAAAGCATTCTAAATTACTTCAATTAAGATTCTGTTCTTCAAGCTCAATTACATGATCTTGGCTGGCTACTGATAGAGAACTTTTGTTGATACAGATTTGTAACAAAGAACATGAAATACTGGGTGACAGACCATTACAAATACAGATTTATATAGATGGTATTTATGTATGTTAAAAAGAAAAAAAAATAGAAATCGGGTGAAGGAAATTAGAACTGACGGGAGTGTTTTGCCTCCGGTTAATGCCAAGAAGGAGAATGTGCAAGAACTTGATGGAAATTGCGATCGGTGCTGGCAAACCATTTGATATCCGGGCAGGTTTAATTCGGGTTCATAAACCAAAAACGATTAAATATATTTTCACCCGTTAACGAAGTGTAATGTAGTCCGGGCCCAAACTTCGTCCAGATCTTCCGGGCTTGGTAGGGTATCCTATACTTTTTTACTTTTCTACGGTATAAGGACATTATCATACGAATTGCGTAAGGCCCAAACTTAGTCCAGATCTTCCTGGGCTCGGAAGGATATTATTATTCCTTTTACTGCATTACTCGCTTTTTACATTTTAATTTTTTTAACAATGCCATCCAAACTGAGTTCATACTGATGTTTAATGAATCAACCTCTCGAGAATGGGTAGTTCGGTCATATTGACCACCACAAATTAACCAAAAAAAGTCATAACATTTTTTTACTTTAGTATTATCGACTGTAAAGTTAAGATCTTATATGCATGTTAAATTGTTCCACATATTCGGAATTGGGATATTACAATGTCCCTTAATTAAATCTTTGAAAATTTCGTCCAATCATAATCCTTGCTCAAATTCATAATCAATTTCTAAGTAAATGTGTGAGCTCCATATAAGACCATTTATAAAATTGTAACATTTTAAGAATATATTTTGTTTCATATTTAAATAAAAATATTATTTTTAAATAAAAATTTAAAATTTTAAAACTTTTTTAGGGAAACAAATGCAATATATCTTTTACCATGTTTTGAGGGGGGAGATAGATGGCAGAAGCCAAATTGTCAATTAAAAAAAAATCATTAGATCTCATACTGCTTGTATAGCATTTACTTACCCTCTTCTAAAATTAATGTCACTTGTTTTTTAGAATCTTATCCCAAACACTAGTACCTCTTTTTTTAAAAATCAAAGAAAAGTCCTTTAGTTAAGTTGACCACACGCATATGTCGCCGCCGTCAATCGGGTGAGAGCACGGGTCGTGGGCAGTTGTATATATCTTTTTTGGGCAAAAAATTATTTTAATTTTTGTTTTGCTTAGTTGACTTATTGTGGGTCTGGCGGCGCAGTGCTAAGTTACTGTGAGTCTAGCGTTAAATTATATTGGGTAAAATAATAATTTTATAAAATTTAAAAAACTAAATAGAAATATAAAAAAATTAATATAAATAGACAAAATAAAAATTACTTAAAAAGTGACATGTAGATTTTTGGATTTTCATGTTTAAATATTTTCAATGTTATAAAAATAAAGAAAATCGCTACCTAAGAGGGCTGCCCTAGGTTGCTGACACTTATGTATTCACAAAGGAAATCTAATGATAAAAAATTAATTATATAGAATAATAATTCAGAGCTTCACTAAGCTGATATGACAATATTTATTTCAAGTTATTCAGACCATTAGATTGCAAACTTAGTTACGCTCTTAGTGATTAAATTTACTCTTATTATTTATTAAGTAAAATTAGTAAAAGATGCGATATTTCAAACAATTACTATCTCTGCCTCAAAATTATAAATATATAATATGAAATTCTTAAGATATCATTACTTATTTTACGTAGATTAAATAGTTACATTAGATATAAATTTAAAATAAATAATATTTCACTTTAAATCATCATTTTAAAAATATATTGTTAATTTAAAATGGAAAGAGAAATATAATTTGACTATATCTAGCGAGGGTCTCTATTTATAAAACTACTAACTTGATCGTTCTTTTTTTTTCGCTTAAAAACTCAAATATATATATATATATATATATATATATATATAAATATATCAAGAATCAATAACAACTCGTCAGACGCACAAGTTTGCAGAAAATAAAACAACTAAGAAAATTTGAACTCTTTATTTCGGACAATCAATCTCAATACTAAAAAATATTATTTTTTTAGTTTGTGATTATATATCTCTTTCTTTCTTTAATCTTGTGCAAGTTATTTATTTTAGTTTTTTAGAATCATTGTTTCTCTCCATTTAGAGGGTGATTTATTTGTGGTGATAGGTGATTATTGATATATTTAAATTTGGATGAGAATTCGGCAAATTTTCGAGTTTCTCCATGATTTTAGTTTTTCTACTTAGGTCATAAAAATTTATAATAAATTTCTTTCATAAATAAGATAGATATCCTTTAAACTCTATTATATATTTAATTCAAATATATATAATTGAATGAAATTTTCAATGTTCTTTCCATTTGTAAAAAATTTAAAAAATACTTACGTAAGGAGTAGACTCTTACGTAATTTAGAGTAAATATTATTTTTTATTTTTTCCAAATCTTGTGCGAGTTATTTTTTTATTTTAGATGCTATATTTCTCTCTGTGTAAAGGATGATTTTACGTGGGATGATAAATGAATGTAAATGTGTTCAAAATTAGATGAAAATTCGGCATGTTTTTGAGTTTCTCTATAACCTCACTTAAAAAAAAGAAAAAATAAATTCAATTTTAACTATTAGTCTAAGATTTTATCCGTAAATTTTTTTTATAAATAAGATAGATATCTTCTAAACTCTATTATATATTTAATTCTAATATATTTTCCATGGTTCTTTCAAAGAAGGAAAAAACAAACGTAATCTGTAGACCCTCACGTGGGACTTGCTTGCTTGGGCACCCAAAGAAGCAAGCTTGGCCACGCGTACATTAGAAAGAAACTTCTGCGAAAGCGACGGTGCCTATGCCGACCGAAATGTCTCAAAGATTCTTAATTGAATACTCAGTCACACATATATAAAAGGAGTCCACAATTCCAATTGCACAAGTCAATTAATTAACCTGCATATATCAATACTTGGGAATAAATCAAGAATGTGTTTGGTGTGTGATGAAGAGGAGGAGAAGAGAGAATTGGGGAGAAAAGAAGCTTCCGGAAATTGCCCTCACTGCGGAGGGAAGGTGCAGGCGGTGGACGTGGAGACCCAAACCAGGTTCTGCTTTCTAATCCCCATTTGCTTCAGGATCAAGCGCAAGTATCTCTGTACTCTTTGTTCCAAGCATTTGGTTTTGAATCAATAGTATTCATTCCCTATTCAATTAAACCCAAAACCAAAACCAAAACCAAAACCATGCATGAAAAGTAGCTTCGTTTATGATATATGTACGTGAATCAACTGATGGAGATCTAGAATTAGAGAATTTTTTGGTTGATTATTACTACTACTATTTCTTCAATTTTTCATTATTGATTTTTTTCCAGAGGATTGTCTAACCCCGCCCGGCCGGCCGGCCAACATGCATGCCGGACGGTTTCAAATTTGGGCAATCTAATTAGTCCTTGTGGAATTAATTAATCAACTTTGAATTGTTTGGGTCAACATAAGCTTACTGGAATTCATTCACATGTTTATTGCTAGTCAATTTATTTAATTTTCTTTGACTCTCTCGTTCACTTGCTACATCAATGTTTCTTCCCCAATTAAACTTTGCAATAAAAAATAAATTAATTACTGAAATTGGAGAAATGCTTGTAAAGAAAACACATTTTCAAAGATTTATTACATTTTAAAATTTTGGAACAGTTACTCCCTTCACATTTGTTTCAGAATCACATGTACATTTTGACTTTTTAAGTCATTTTGAAAAATCTTAAATTTATCCGACTTTTTTTAAAACAACAACTATGATATTAGTAATATTTTTTACTTAGTTTATAATAATATAGTTATTTATACTAACTTTCAAATAAATTTGTATTAATTAGCTTGAATTTTAGAAGTAATATATCTTTAATTTTGAAACATAGAAAAAATAATTTCATTCATGTTTATTATGAAAAATAATCTTGTTTTACTTTTTAAATCAATTTCCCCTCATTACCATTACCATGCCCATCTACTTTTTAAATTCATATTTCCCTTTCATATAAATAGATGGTTTGGTGATAAATTTGGATTTGATTATCGGACAGGTGCAAATTTGGACCTTGACTCTTTGAATTAATTAATATACTAAGACCGTTGGATTGGGTGCTACTTCTTGGAAAATACTTCATCCGCTTCAAAAAGAATAGTTCTACTTGGGGGGAAATAGTTCTTCAAATTTTTTTTTTTATCGATAATAGTATGAATTAAATGATACAATATTTTTAAGTTTGTTATTATAATTTTATTATCATGCATCATCATTAAATTAAGAATTTATTATTTTTATAAATAAATATAAAACAATATTTCCAAACTTTGAAATTGAGAGAGTAAAATACTATGGATATATACAGGGCCGGTCCAAACTTTTTGGAGGCCTTAAGCCAAATTTTAAATTGGGGCCTTTTTTTAACCCTTCAATTGATAGGCCAAACTTGATACAATAATATGGTTTGTTTTAGAACAAATACTAGGACCCAAGCCAATATACTTACTTACAAAAATTAATCTTGAACTCTCCTCTACTTATAAAACAAAGATAAAATAAGAGATATATATTAGACGATGTGGGACATTGAAATAAAAATATATTTGAACCAAAAGGCCTCGCATTCTTATAGCCTATTGTTAAACTCATGTTTCTTGTCGTGTCGATGTGGGACATTTGAAACAAAAAATACATATGTAAAATGTTTTTGTTATTGTTTTAAGTCCCACATTGGTTAGATGATAAAAGTTAAAGGAATTTTTTTTTATAAAAAGAATATCAAATGAAGGTTTAATTGTTTCTAAGTCCCACATTGGTTATATTAATCTTGAACTTTGTTCTACTTATAAAATCAAGATAAGACAATAGATGTATATAAGATGAAATGAGACTTTGAAATAAAAGGCCTCTCATTCTTATACCTTATTGTTAAACTTAAGTTTCTTGTGGAACTTTAAAATAAAAATACATTTGAACCAAAAAGCCTCTCATTCTTATAGCGAAAAGGCCTCTCATTCTTATAGTTTATTAATACATTTGAACTAAAATGTCTCTCATTTTTATAGCCAAAAGGCCTCATATTCTTATAACTTATTGTTAAACTTAAGTTTCTTATAGGACTTTGAAACAAAATTATATTTAAACTAAAAGGTCTCTCATTCTTATAGCCAAAAGGCTTCTCATTCTTATAGCTTATTGTTAAACTTAAGTTTCTTGTGGTGTCGATGTGGGACATTTGAATCAAAACATACATTAAAATGCCTTTGTTATTATTATTGTCTCTAAATCCCACATTGGTTAAATGATAAAAGTTGAAATAAGTTTTCTTTATAAAAAATCTTTAAGTCCCACATTGGTTAGTTGATAAAAATTCAAGAAATTTTTTCTTATAAAATGACTACTTAATAGATCTACATATAAGTTATTAAAATTTTGGGGGCCTTTTTAATTTGGGGGCCTTAAGCCATTGCTTAATTGGCTTAATGTATGGACCGGCCATGTCATATATATGAGTTGTTTTATGGCGTTGAGAAAATAACTATTTTTCTAATCCGTGGGTTTGTCTTAATTAATATGATTAATATTTATAAATATCCAACTTGTCGATTAAAGGTGTGGAAAATATTATAAAAATTCAGTATGATACTAAATATTTTTCTTGTTAAATTTAAAATGACATCAATCTTTTTTAAAGTAGTGCGAGACTTTCCTATAAATCATTTTAACAATGATACAAATAACAATTATGACACAATAGAAAATACTAAAAATATTCTACCTTACATGTTTTGTTTCTTCTTATAATATTGAGTCAAACAATAAATTTACAACATAAAAAACTATATTAACATTGTTGAAAATTACAATTAAATGAACACAAGCACAATAAAAATTATGTAAAATATTAGATTTTTTCAAAATTGATGTGAGAGTAACTACTTAACTTATTCTATAAGAAAAAAAATATATAGTTATATTTTTATAGATACACACACACACACAAAAGTGGAGAGTATCCATTAAATTCTTCAACTTTTTTCGGGTCATAAGATATTAAATTAAAATAGTTTAATAATAATAAATGATAAATTGGGATGACATAAATTAAAGATAAGAATTAATCTAATAACATTAAATTCTCAGATGGGGGTGAGAATGGTACTAAAATATGTTGTTACTAAAATTTAGTGAGATTTTATATTCTTAGCTTAATAACACGATAGATGATAAATTGAGATGATATAAATTAGGATAAAAATTAATTTAATAACATTAAATTCTTATTTTAGATAAAAATGATACTAAAACATGCAGATGTTAAAATTTAGTGAGGTTTTATATTATTTAGTATAGATATAGGCACAACAATATATCCAAACCTGGAAAAAGATACTCAAATGACTGATCTGATGCAACCAAGACGAGAAAGTTGTTTGAAACGCTCTTAGGAAGTTATTCGTAATTAAGGGACGTCGCTCTCCTGCATTTCGTCATCAATGGTGTAGTCCCCACCCCAATATATGGCCCCATGTTTGCTGGTCTAATATAGCAGGCTCAGTTTAGGTCCTACATAAATGCATATAAGGACAGACAATTAATATAATAATATTCATCATTTTTATTTCCAAAACGTACGGCGTACATATATATATATATATATATATATATATATATATATATATATAGAGAGAGAGAGAGAGTCCGGATCCAGTGAGGGATCCCGGACTTTGTTAAAATGCGGGACACTTTTTTTTTTTTTTTTTTTTGCTTTTTTTTTTTAAAACAACTAAAAAAAAAATAATAATTATGGAACTGAAATTTTTACATAATACAGTGTTTTGGGCGTGGTTTGGATACATATAACAAAACATGTATATACAGTCTGCACAAACTGTACATACATGTTTTGTTATATGTATCCAAATCACGCCAAAAACACTGTATTATGTAAAAATTTCAGTTCCATAATTATTTATTTATTTTTTTTAGTTGTTTTAAAAAAAAAAAGCAAAAAAAAAAAAAAAAAAAAAGTCCCGCATTTTAACAAAATGCGGGATCCCTCCCCTGATCCGTGTTGTGTATATATATATATATATATATATATATATATGAGTCCAAATCTTAAGCATATCTTCTTAAATGACATACCAAGCATACCCTTTTTAGCGACGGACCGGGCGACGGTTTGGTCTGTCGTCATAGGTCCGGTCCGTCGCTAAAGTCTTTAGCGACGAGTCCGTCGTTAAAAGTTGTCCGTCGTTAAAGGTTTTAGCGACGGACCGGACCTATGACGACGGACTAAACCGTCGCTCGGTCAGTCGCTAAAAGAGGTATGCTTGGTATGTCATTTAAGAGGATATGCTTAAGATGCGTTCTATATATATATATATATATATATATATATATATATATGTTTGTGTGTGTGTGTGTAGTATTTGGAACTTAATTCGATTAAAAAGCTTAAGAAAATAGGTTGTGGATTCATTCATTTTAACTTTTTTAAAATTAATTTAAGAAATTTTTAAATTTAAAATTAATATTAATTATTTTAATTTAAATCAATACAATGATGAATATTATAAATTATCTAAAAATTATAAATTTTATTGTTTCATAATTTTTAATAAATTATCTTAATTTTAAATTTAAAAATATTTTAAATTAACTTTAAAAATGTCAATAATAACCATATAATTTAGAACAGAGAGAGTATTACTAATCAAATTTATTACTTAATTTTTGATATCCCTCTCTCACCCGTAATTCTAATGAAAATGTGTCTATAAAATTTTCAATTCTATGTACCAAAGATACTCATGAACTATTTAAACAACCTGCTAGATTCCATGACACTATGTTAAATTTTTTTTCCTACAATACCCATTAATAATTTGAGCAGAAGTGTTAAATTTGGGGTCTTAATTGTAATAAATAGGGTGACCTAACATTATTAATCCACATCAATATAAGAGGAAAAGAATTACCATATAGTCATATAGATCTACTCATCTACATGGTAAGAGAAACTGAAGAAGGTGAGGAGTTAATTAACAAACACACACACACAAAGAAAGAGGGTTTCATCAGTAAATTTTATAAATTTTAATAATATATATTTTTTCATATTTATTTATAAATTTATTAAATATCTAATATTCACTAATAACATTTAAGGAAGGAGTCAGGAATGGGAGTTGGCACTTTGATTAATTTTTTTGAAATCTTCCTACTAGAGAGACTTTGCACAATAAAAAAAAAGGGACATTCATCATTATATTATCACCTTTAATCCATTCGGAGATAATGAAGTTCTATACAATAATAAATGTTGTATCATTTTAATATTTGTTAAATAAATAAAAAATTAGAAGGGAGAGAATACAAAACTTACTGTAGTTTAATAAAAGCCAGAATAATGAGACTATATCGGCAGCCGTTGTGAGCATAAAAGTGAAAAAGAACATATGTGGAATATTCTACCTAATCCTAGTTTAACAAACGTTCTATTCTTATCAGCAAACTCACTCTGTAAATTGGCCCGAAAGTTGATCATTCACACATGCATATATAATATATTTTACACATACGTGCAACATTAAAAGCAAGTTGAAAGTTGACCATTAACACATGCATATATTTTACACATTCGTGCAACATTAAAAGCAGATGTATATATTCTTTTTGTTTTAAAATTAAAAATAAATTTTATTTTAAAATTTTTGGTTAATTTATAAAAAAAATGAAATTATAAAATAATATTAATTTTTCATATTCAAACTCAAACAATTATAATTGTTATAAGTTAACTAAATGAATTAATAATTGTCATATTTATTGTATCTTTTTTCTTTTTTTCTTGACAAATCCGATACCCTTCCCCATATCAAATTAAGTTCGAAAGGCTAGTGTTTCTGATTTCATATTTGTTGTTTCAAAATACAAACAAAGTCATAACAAGCGTTTTGAATTTGAGAATTTTATAAATTGATTTTAAAATTATATATATATATATCTAATTTTAGAGATTTCAAAGAGTCTCATTTGTTTGCATATAAAACAAAATTGTTTTACAATATTTTTTTAAAAAAAGTTGATGATGTTCAACATCACAAATTTCAGTATACCACCCGCACTAAACTATACACCTAGGCTATGTTTGTTTGCAAGGATTACACTTGGGATAGGACTATTAATCTCAAGTGTCTTGTTTGTTTTTAAATTTGAGCTTGGAATTATTAGTCCAAGGATTATAAAATAGCTTAAGATGAGGGATTATTTAATACCATGTCTAGCTAGGTATTATAATCCCATCATGAAGGATTAAAACATAACATGAAATTATTTTAAGTTATCCCATGAAAAACAAACATGTGATTAGGACTATTTAATCCTAGGATTAATAGTCTTGGGATTATAATTCATGAGATTATAATCCCGAGATTATAATCTTTGCAAACAAACATGGCCCTAGTATATTTAAGGATTAACGTAAAATATTTTACTTAAAGGTCATAAATAATTTTTTTCTTGTGGATAAGAAGGAATATATAAAGATACAATGTACAAACAGGACCGCGCCCCCTCTTTCAACTGAGCCGATCTGTAACTGAGAATTTAATACAAAAATTCAATTCAATTCTGGAAAAGGTAGAGTTGATTGTGAGGTGACTGAGTGATCTAATATATTTTAATCGCGGGAAAGGCCTATTCCCACCCGCAATTAATTTAAGAAATTGATATTTTCACATAAAAAATTGATCTATAGCGACTCTTTGTATACGAAAATATCAATTTTTATGTGAATTTATCAGTTTTCTTAATTTATAGTTGGGGTACCTGTACCGTGACTTAAAAGTACTGTTGACTCAAAAAATTATATTTATAAATATTTGATAAAATATTATAAGAACGATAAATTTGGGTATAAAAGGGATTTCAGGAGAAATTAAAATTTAGTATATGATTAAATTTAAATTTAACAAAACATTTCTACGGTACCTTCTTTTAAGAAATCAACTTGTGACACACTTTACATGTAAATGATTTTTGTATTTTTTTTAATATAATTTTATTAGTAAAAATGTTTTTTCCCACCATCGGAGGTTTCCATCAACAGTGTTCGTTTTGACGAAGAAGGGAAAAGGGGAGTTTTGAGGCAGAACACGGTTCGTTTTTGAAGGATAAAATTTCCGATAAACAAACGTATTTGTTTTATTATATTTTTATTTTATTTATTTGCTTAATACCAATTAAAATATTACTAATTAGTAAATGTTATGACCTGGCATACCACCTGGGATGCAACGTCATAACCAATTGGGAGTTGGCTGATGAAACTCGCAATATGTAGCATTACCGTTTTGGGGAATCAAAATATATATGTATAGCTAATTCAAACCAACTCGTCTTGTAGTAGTATCAACAACAACAAAATTCTGTGTCTATATTAGTTTGTGGCCAGTTCACTTTCGATTTAGAAGAATTTGGCATGGCTTGATTTGAAAGAATCAAAATGGCATATATATATATATATATATATATATATATATATATATATATATATATATATATATATTTCAACATGTGGATTGGAAACCCTTAATTATGATAGAACGTACATATGCTTTCCAAAATGCATGGCTTGAGCTAAACGGCTAAACCTTTTTCCTTTAGCCCAAAATTTGGAAAAGTTCTTGCAAGATCCATTATTTACTTATTTGATGCGTTAGCCTGTTAGTTTTTGATGTATATAAATTCATCCACGTCTCATCACCATACCAAAAAACAACAAATTGCAACTCACTAGTTAGGACCTAATGTCAGATGATACAACGGAAGTATATTAAAGAAAATTATAAATAAAGGGAGAGAGGATCGAGCACTGTAAATGAAAGTTATAGCTCGTACTGTGGTAATGAGTGATCAGTTATTGTAAAGTCACAAAATAAATGCAAAAGGATAATTTTATTGACGGTTCTGCACCACAATTTTTTTCTTTACAAAAATTAAAATTAAGTGCAGATTTTTTTATTTTATTTTTTTTATTTTGACCTTTCCTACATAACTGCAACCATTGTGCTTATATGGACTTGATAATTAGATGGAGACTAGGAGTATTTGAAACAACCAAGTACAATACTTATATGCACCGTAACATTTTAGAAAAATCATAATTAATTCATTTAATATCGGAATTGTGTGCATACAAAGTCTGTTTCTTTAGTTTTTTATCCTCTACAACTGGGAAGAAGAAGAAAAGTTATTTGGTGTCATCTTCATACCTTAAATTACTGAAAACCACAATTTGTCCTAATTCTCGTCACTATTTTCAGCCCTAATTTTAAAAATTCGTATATCAGCCATATTCACTCCGAATCAAGTGATTCTTGAGCCTATTTTGTGTATTTTTTTCGATAACTACAATTTTTCTGAAGACGTAAAGAGATTTTAAAGACTCTAGAATACCCGAAAGTCAGATTATTTACTGCTGCGTGTTGAAAAAAGGCGAACAAGGAAGGTAAATATTATTTTGTATTTTGATTTTAAGTTTAGTTATGAAGGTTTTTAAATTAAAGATTATTTTTTTTATCAGAATAGAGACATGAAATTTGATATCATGATAATCAGAAGAAGAATATAAATTTATATTAACAAATATAATTTGATTGAATGTAAACGTTAAAATCTGAAAATAAGTTTCTATATTTTAAGGTATATTGCGTGGATTATATCTCTTAATATGACCATGAGATCGTTATAATTTTTAGTATGTTATGCATATATAAGCTGATAATATGTTCACTAATTTTGAACTGTTAAAGATTAACTTATGATTTGTTATGACTTTTCAGAAAGGGTTGATCGGAATTTTTTTAGCAGATTTTCAACAGTGAGTTCTAATATTTAAAAATATATAACTTAATTATTTTAAATCTAATTTGGGTGATTCTTGCGGCTAAATTGAACTATTTGAAGTCTAGTTTTTGTTAAATTAATTAATTTAATAAATAAATTTTAATTAATGATGATAAGACGAGAAAAGTGGACTCACGTCTTAATAATAATTTGTCATATTGGGGTTTTAATGTTTCTTAAGTTTTGTTATTGATTTTTAAGTTTTAGAATATTAATAATGATCTAAGGCGATAATTAAAGACCCCTTGAATGGATTACGGATTATTTTAGAATTATTAGTTTGGATTATATTTAATTCGAGATGAATATGTTTAGGTGGTGAACAACATTTCGTATTTGATATGGTTGGCATTTGAGGATAAGATTTTATAGAGTGTGCTATAAGTGGTTTTGAGTATCAGGACGAATTTTGTACTCCACTCATTTGATTATTGTTGTATTCTTTATATCTCGTGATATCTCGTCATTCGTTATATTTTTCTTATATTTATATTGGTATTCTTGATTAGAAGTTTGATCTTTGGTATCTTTGGTAACTTGACTTTATTCTGTAATTTGAACTCTTTTCCTACTATTATAATTTGAACATATTCCATATTTTTTCAGTGATACTATCATTATATTGATTTCTTTGTTCTGCTAATCGTTCAGAATTTAGTACTCGCTTAATAGTTTCGTTTCTAATCAAATCCTTATTTTACTTCGGTTTGGTCTATATGTTTCAAACTTCATATTTTGTAATCTTTTGAATTTGTTCTTCAAGCATAAAACTTTATTGATATTTATAGAGCGGTACATGTTGTTACATTACTTTGGAGATATATTTCGCCAATGATTTGATTTGGTTCAACATGTACGTTCAGAACTCTTTTGTTGGTATTATGTCACATATGTTGTGACATAATATCATTGTAGAATACGCGATAAGGTATACCTGAGTTATAATCACATGTGGGGGTATCACATGCATGTCCTCTTAGCACTGAGGCATGACACTTTCTGTAGCACTGTGATTAGTCCACGGCATATCCTTTTGTATGTTACTCTGGATATGAGCTTTGGCCATTTGATATATTTGTTCAAGATGCGTATGGGTCGACCCTAGTTTTTGTTCTGTTTTGCGGATTAGTAATGTTTGTGCTAAACATACTATTGGATTTGCATGCATTTGGATTCGCGGTCCAATGTGTGATCACATGTGTTACATTATTTTGACTTACCTGTGTAGCAAAATATATTTTTGTTTTGTTCTTAGCTCGGTATAAAATAACCACTTTGCCACTTTAATTCAGCCTTCTGTTTTGGTTCATTAGTTTTGTTAGATTCAATTATATCTTGTTCAGATTTTGAAGATTTTGTTATCGTTAGTGCTTATGTTTTGGGTTATCTTTCATATTCCGTTTGGTTAGTTCTATTTGTCAATTATGTTTTTTTGTATATCTTTATCCGTACTGAGTATTTGACTCATGTTATATTTTTCTTCCAACAAATTTGGAGGAGGCTAAGGGTTTCTTGTGAAGATAGCAACATTTGACCATCTAGATTTATTTGATTTTAGGGTTTGATTATTGTATAAATTTTTGAAGAATTGTATTTATTATTTTGAGATTTTCTTGTCCTTTACATGTGATCTAACTTTTCTTTTCGGGAAGGGAGTGTTACATAAAAAAAAAGGTCCTTTGGAAAAAGAAAAAAGAAAAACTAGGGTCAAATTCAAACAAGGCCTTAAATTAAGGGCACAATAGTATCTATTGGGTTATTTTAGTCCATGACAGGCTCGCTCAAAAGGTTATAACTGAAGATAGTATTGATAGTAACTCAATTTTTTATATACAAACAAATTTTTTCTTTATGTTTTAACGTGAGATTGAGATATTATATTTTCTTTTCTTTCGTGAGTTGTTTAAAAGTATATTAGAGGTGAGAATATTGAAATGATCATCCATGTGGAAAAGAGAAGGGTAGTGTTGTAAAATACGAAAAGTGGACTACTTATTGCAAATCTGGGAATGCCAGATAGCACCTTATTTTAAATCTAGATTGTTCTGATACTAATATTATATCGATATATGTGTTGTACTAACCCAACATAATAATCAAGTATAAGTACAGAGATATCGACCCCGTATGTTATTGATAAGATCATTATGGAGTACTATATTATTTAAAAAATAACAAGATTTTTTGACTAATTATAATATTTATCGATATAAACAAGTTATTAATAATCATTTAGTTAAGAATATCATCTGTTTGAATAATTTATTTGAGAGTTATATGAAACTGCAGATGCATATAAATATAATATATATATATATATATATTGTGTGGATTGGTACAATCCACAAGAAATATGACAACAGACACGATATATCGGGCATATGGTATTGAAAGTGTTTTTTGCTTACGTGTGTTGTCCCGAGAGAGAGGGGGAGGGGGCATTAACTACCCATGTGGTAACAGAAGGCTCCTGGACAGGCTTTTGGAGTTTGGCCTGCGCCAAATTTCCAACACAGTAACTTTACGGTAAAAAGTAAAAACCGGCCGGGCAAAGTAAAATCTTGCTCTACTTCTCATAACTATAAATATATACACCCCCTGTATTTAGATACATAGATAAGAGCACTTTACTTTCATTTCACCGTCCAAAATCAAAGCAGAGCATATCTATCTATATATATATTAGAGAGAGAGAGAGGGAATTAAGCTGAGGGAGATCTAAATATCTGTAATATATATATATATATGCTGATAGGGAGAGAAAGGGTGGAATCCGTGTTAAGTAATCGATCGATTGAGAATTGAGAATGTGCCTGACGTATGTATGTGAGGAAGAGGAGAGAGAATTAGGGAGACAGCAGGCTCCGGGGGCTTGTCCCTATTGTGGAGGCAAAGTGGAAGCGGTGGATCTTGAAAGCAAGTGGAGGTTTTGCTTCTTCCCCTTTTGCTCCCTTCTCAAACGGAAGTTTCTTTGTACTCTTTGTTCCAGACGTTTGGTCTTGTATTCTTAATTTTTATTTTATTTTCCGCTAAATATGTATTCTTAATTTTTCCGTTATTATTCCTACAAATTAACTGGAAATTGCATGCATGTAATTTTACTTAATTAATTGCTGCTTAAACTTTTCTTCTCTCTGTTCTTATATGCTTTGAATAAATGTATGACAGAGCCTATCTTCTTTCTGGTGAGTTATTTTTCTTTCTTTCTTTTTTCTCCTCGATCTCTCCATTGATGGCTTGCTTGTTACTACTAAATTTCTCTGTTGGATACATATTTGGTTTACTCCATCCATAACTTGTTGAAGTCCGTTTATATTAATATAAATCCATTTATATTTTTAAAATAACAAATATACTAGTATTTAGTACTGATATATCTTATATTTTGGTTACAATTGTCCTAATAGTGATTGGAATATTTTTTAGGCGTATGTGTGTTCAAAAGGGTTAAGAGAAAAATCAAATGTATTAGGGCCTGTTCGGGAATGACTTATTTTTTTTGACTTAAAGTTAAAATTTAAGTAGATTTATAAGTAAAAGTGTTCGGCATCATTTTTACTTATAAGTCGGAAATTATAAGTAATAGTTGTGGATGTGTTCGGCTAATAATGACTTATAAGTTAAAATAAAATGTAAAGATTACTAAAATGTCCTTCAATAAGAAGAACATAAGAAAAATAAAAGAGGGCATTTATGTCATTTCATAGCCTTTGACCAACTTAAAAAAAATGACTGATAAGTCATTTTTTTTAAGTAACTAAAACTTACTTATTTTTTTGACTTATATTTTAACTTATAAGTAGAATTATAAGTAGCAAACGAACGACTTTTTTGGCTTAACTACTTATAAGTTGAGTTGACCAACTTATAAGTAGCAACCCAACTTATAAGTAGCAAACGAACAGGCCCTTAGTGTATGCATCGACTATAAACCATTCGTTTACAACCAATAAATTAATCAAAACTGTTTTGTGGGGAGAGAGAGAGAGAGATTCTCTTTTCTTTCTCATGTTTGTTGTCCTTGTAAAAAGGGGCGGTGGATGAAACCTCCTTCTTTATTGTGTACGTACTGATTCAGGATTCCTAAATTGGATAAATACAAAGAAAGTGATGTGACCACCCTGCATCCGTATTCTAATAACCCTGTCCAATTAATCAGGCCTGGCAATTGGCACGGGCCGCACTGATTCTGCACCACCCCTTTTACCCTTTGGTTATGCTTTACTCCGTATTTTCAAGGACCAGCGGGTAAAGATCTACCCACTTTCATAAAAGGCTTGGGCTTTGAATCATTACTACTTATATTTTAGCCGACCTGATAATTGACGCCCACAATAGCACTCCCTCTGTCCTAAAACAGCTGTCTCCTTACTGGAGGCATCCAAGCTAACACAGGGCAAGACAAACCTAACAAACCCAGATACCATCTTTTCTTACCAAGCCAAACCAAACCAAACCAAAAATTGGAATAGAACTTGTCCGGTTGACATGTAATTTTGGGATTTGGCACCCCTCCATACACATTTCCTTCAATTACCTCAAATACACTAATTATTTGGACTTAATAATTTTGTTAGTAATAATTAAAATATGTTAATAAATAGTTGATGGTATTATTAAGATCAATCTTAAAAAAAATTAAAATTATAAAAAATATTTTTACCGTTAAAAATTTAAAAGAATTTTCATTCATTAAAATTTTGATAAAAAATTCACATATTCATCAAATGATTAAAAAGTGTCGGATTAATATTATTTTTGAAATAATTATGTTATTTAATATAATAAATTAATTGATCGGTATCGAGTTTAATTATACTATTCACAACTATAAAAATATAGTATATTGGATAGAATCAAAAGAAATGTATAATGAAAGATATCCAAATTCATAATTTTGAAATGGACACAACTTTCGTCTACTAGTGACGCTAATAATTCAACATAGAGTAATGTATCCGTCCTTAATAAGTGTAGTTCCAATCTTTTGCTTGGGATATCAATTTGATCATCCAAAAAGTATCATACAATATCAAGAGACAATGAAGAGGCCTTCAAAGTATCATAACAATATCAAGAGACAATCAAGAGGCCTTCTAAATACAGTCGAGTTGTTTTGCTTCAATTCATATTTTCACCTATTCTCCCAAACTATAAAATTTCAAAGACATAATTATACTAGCTGCTATTCACACATCCACACCCACCATAAGCTTCAACCCCAATAACAAGCAACGGGATGCCATCTGCAGTTAGTAGCAAAATCAAATAAAACATAGCAATATCAATAATTAAGGAAAGATTTAAATGAAGTTGAGATGCAAGGCTGTCAAATGTAGCATTCATTGCTAAAGAAACCAACTAATAACCCAACATCAAACCGACCACAAGAGTATTAACTAGAATTTCCAAGTATCCAAAATAAAACACAAAAAATAATGTCAAAAGCACAATTAACAGGTACAAAGACATTATCAAAACTTCAGACAACAGGGCCAGGGCAAAGCTAGTTCATCCTCCTAATGAGCTCATTCACGTAATCCTCGCGATTACCAGCATCACCTCCTTCCACATAATGGTTCCTTTTCTTTTTCAAACCACCCAGTGGAGCCTTAAGCTGGAACGGCCAGAGGAAGTTGTTTGCCTCCTTGAAGTGAGGGCCAACTGTCAGGATTTCATGGATCAAGTCTTCAACACAAATAATTCCAAACTTCCCCAGAGCCTGTTTAACACAGAAACAAGTTTAAACTGGTAAGATGGCTTTAAAAAAGGGTTAAAAAACAATACAAACATAAGAATTCAAATTATTTTGACCAACAAACCTGCTCGACAATGGCATTGTCAGTCAACGCAATTCTCTGCCCATTAAGTTTCCCATGACCCCTTTTGTAAATCAATTCCTTGACGCTTTTCAGGTTCGGGTATCTGAACACATTTACACGCGGCTAATAAGCAAATTGCACGATAAAATAAATTGAATGAGTATATATGACATAATTTCTTACCCATAAGTCACATATGGCTCCACCCTGTGCAACATGTTCATTGTGGCTTTGTTCACTTTCAAGAACACACCATTAAATATCTGAAACACAAAAAGAATGCAAAATGATCATATATACATAATTATACATATGACACAAACTAGATTAGAAAACGAGGGGTAGTAATGGCAACAAACAAAAGAATCAAGAAACTGTGATTACTGTAAAATTGCACTAAACCAAAAGATACAAGTAAAACACACAACTTCCAAACCAACCGATCTTTACTTTTAACAAGGCATAGAGCCGAATGAAACTCTTGCCTGCAACTCATGTCATGTGCAAGTTACAACTTACATCCTGCTCCATCAAGGCCTCATCATGCCCATTTAAAGTAAATCTTTCAAAAATGGACAAGTTTTTACGATATCTCAGTTTTGATATCCATAGGAAGGAAAAAATAATTCTTTTATATAAATCAAATATATTCAAAAGAAAGTAGGGGGCGCGACCCTAACAAACCAGGAACCCAGATAACAGCACACAGCCCATAAAGATACCCCAACTAGAGACGCTGCCCATACAAAAACTACAAAACAAGACACTTCAGAAACAAATAATTATATAAGTGCCAATGCTTCTAAAAACATTATAAAAGGAATTCACTCCTCCCAGATGGAGTATCTGGGAATCACTCCTCCGTAGATATACCTCATTAACCCAAAAGGTAATAGTAAACTCAGACATAAATGTACTCACTTCAAATGCCAAAAACTAAACCCCTTCAGAACATACATGCTTTGCTCTACTAATTGACCATATGACACATTGAGGGACTATGTCCATTTATTCCTCATGGCTCATACACACCCCATTCCAACAAGCCAAAAGTATTCCACAAGTCCCTAGCACAAGTACAGTGATTAAGAAGTTGTTCCATTGTCTCTTCTCGCCCCCTTTACACATGTTGCACTAGGTAACACATTCCATTTTTCTTCTCAAATTAATGTTGGTAAGATAACCCCTAGCAGCTATCCAAATGAAGAAGCTAGTTTTCACTTGGCATATGGCTTAGTAGGTTGGAGTACTCCAACCTTGGGACGCAGTGAGAAGTGACTTACTTGTTTAGCCACGTAAAATTACATCCATGAAATTTACAAATGCTAATATATACCAAAAAGCTCTCTAAGATGGCTGCATATATATGATTTAGATATATGATACTGAACGCAAAGATGATCACAATTCACAAGCAACATAGAGACAGATGTATGCTGATTAATGAAAGTGTGCACTGGACATCAAAACAAGTACTCCCTCCATTCAAAAATACAAGATCATTGCAAGATGTCATAATTTTTAATGAATCATTTCAATTTTGAGTTTAAAGATATGTCAAAATGAATTTCAAAATTCACTATTGATCTTATAATTTGGAACGGAGGTGGTATATTGCAAAGTGGAGTTCTGCCTATGAAAGGACAAAACAAAGACTTTCAAACAATATACCCCATCAAACCAAAATGCTAAATCTAGATAACTATTATTTAAAAACAAATAAAATAATGGTCCCTCAAGTGACATAGTGGTTAGCACACTTAATGGTTAAAGGATTTAAGTTATAACCCTCTTTATGGTTCTTATAATTTTGACACGGGAAGGATTATCAGTCAAGATTCGATATAATTTATGTTTTGGTATTTATAAACGATTTAAATATTTAATGTATTTTTATTTATTAATTAGTAGTTAGGTATGTTTTGATTTCCAATTCTAATTAGAGTGCTTATTAGATAGGATTTTATTTCTAAGTTAAATACTTATTTCCTTATAGGTTTAAGGTTTCTTTTGTTAGTATAAATAAGGAGTAGACTGATGTAATTGAACAACTCTCTTATTATTCAACTTTTATAAACTTCGTGACTATTTCTAGTCAATTTATCCAACTTTGTGAATTCCTGTGATTGCAAAGTACATAGATTCAATTCATGTGATTGTTTCTATTCTCTTTACCGTCTTCTGCTGTGTCAAATTTGGAACGGAGGTAGTATATTGCAAAGTGTAGTTCTGTCAATGAAAGGGCAAAACAAACAGACTTTCTAACTATATACCCCATTAAACCAAATTGCTAAATCTAGACAACTATTATTTAAAGACAAATAAAGTAATGGTCCCGCGAGGTGACATAGTGGTTAGCACACTTTGTTGCTAAAGGATTTAAGCCCAGCGCCTCTTTTGTTTTTTCAGGTTCAAGCAATGATGCATCCATCTTCTTTCAAACCTTATAATAGAACTCAAAACAGAGCCTATAAGACTTGCCAATGTTCAATTTGAGTAATGAATTAATTACAACTGGAACCACAAAATAGTAACACAGATGCTGGATTTCGTAATAGTTTATTTAGTTGGTCTAAAACAAAGGCATCCACGACCCACTTCCAATAAACATTAAGTCATGACTTAACATTACAAAATAACAATTATTCCGCATCAATATAATATAACAATTATACTTCAACCTCGATTTAAAGTAAAACACAGACTACAGATAAAAGAGAAAGAATTAATAGACAACATTTCAAATTATAATGGTGATATTACCTGCCTCAAACGCAGAAGTTGCAAGATCTTCTTGGTCTTTGGGTCAATGGCGTTAATCCTAGAAGTTTATAAAATGTTAAAACACGTAATCTCTACCAACTTTTAAAGCCCGGGAAACTTATTTTTCTTACCCACGAATTCTAATGATGAACAGGAGCTTAGCTTCTGGATTAACATAAAAGCCACCCTTTAATCTTGCCTCTCGCTTAAGGCGGATCAACTCCTTTTGCTGGAAAAAATAGACACACGATCCATTTAAATAATCGGAAGGTCATATTATAGCATTTCTAAGCAATACTAATTAAATGTCTTATACCTGCTCCTCGTATTCTTTTGCATATAACTTAGCACGGTTGAATATCAGCTTTCTATTTTCTGTGTTCTTCTTCTTTGTAGCTTCAAGCTCTTGCTTCTTTGCAAGAGCCCACTCTTCATTCCTTTTCTGCTTTTTCAAGACCGACTCAGGGATGACAGCACCTTCACCCATTTTGCTTCAGAGTGACAAAAGTTCGCTGCTGCAATTTAATAGAACTTAGAGACAACCTCAAAGCAACAGGTCAAGAAGTCATGTAAATAAAGAAATTCCCAGGACACCAATACATTTTTTTCTTCAAAAAAGATAGCACTTTTTATTAGAACACAAAATACATGTTCCACAACCATTCACAACATTACAAGTCAGTTGCAACAGAAAAACAACCAAATAAAGTAAGATGCACAAAAAAAAATCAAATGCAAGGTTAAATCTTAATGCTAGCATCTTTTTATGCTGAACGTGAACTGGAATACATTTCATTAAATCGGCACCAAAGAGGAAAATAGTATTCATTTTTTCAGCAATCAAACAGCATACAAAAAGTGTTTATAAATATATATGAACATTTATACATATATATATCTATATAACAAAATACAAATGATTTTGAATTTCCCGCTCATCTAATAAATCATCTGAGCCGTCCAAAGTTTGGCATAAATCTGACCGTTCATTATTTTTTCTTCTTTATTTCCTCTCTTCTTCTACCTCTTACTTCCTCTCCAAACCTTATCCCCAATACCTTCTTCTTCCTCTCTAAAAAAAATTTAGTGACGAAGGCACGGGTTACCGCTAGTATATATATATGGTTGCAAAAATCAAAACAGAATAGACAGTACAGAGTTATGTACGAAATGCAAGATAATCAGGAAAATAACAAATGAAAACAGTCGCATTATAGTATAACACCAATCCTCGATTTAAGAATTCACACCTTATTACACTGGGTTGAAGGCCGGAACGATCTGTAAGGGTCAGTGAAGCTCTCTGCCTCTCTCTGAGGTTTTATAAGGCGATTGAGCGAGAAGAAGATGTAAACCCTAATTTTTATTGGACGGTGGCGATGAACGGAGGGAGCTTCAGATTTTTTATATCGACCGTTAGATCTGACCCAAATATTATCGATTTGGCTATACGAACTTAAATAGGGGTACATTTGGAATTTGAAAAATGCAGATAAAAAAAGGTAAATTTAAAACAATGAATATTATATAAATTACTATATAATGTAAATATATATTGGTTTAATACTTTAGAATATATAATTAAGAAATTTCACCTCTTTTTGTTTCCCAAAAAAAAAACCTCTTTTCCGCTAATTTGATATAACAAACTCTATTCTAAATTTGTTGTCAATAGATATATGAATCATAATGTTTAATAATTCATTGTAATTATACAAAATATTTATAAATTTACTAATCATAAATTTTATTAGTTTATAAACTTACATAAATTTTATTTATTTAATCTTAAAACGTTTGTAAATTAAGTCAGATCGGGTCAACTTGAACGGATGCTTAAATAATGTGTTTATTCTTAATTTGTCATAATTAATATTTATATTTAAAAGATCAACTTTAATTTAATTTTCAATTAATTGAAAAGTCAACCGAGTAAACTCGATAATTATTCATATTATTCAACTGAGTTCACTTAGTAATAATAAATATTCTGTTTAATAATGATAACTAAGTTTATTCGGTAATTGTTAGTTAGTTGAAATAATTTTATTATATACAAAAATTATTGATGATAGGTGCAAAAATGTTAACATTGATAAGATACCCATGTTTGTTCGTTTTTCAAGTTTCATGAATATACCTAATTGTTGGGATGTAATTATTTTGACCTAGCAAAGCTGTAACTTAATCGATTTAACGGTCCGAATCAAGTGTTGACCATATACATTTATTTTGACAACTTGCTCAAACAATGGAAAAATCCTTATTAAAGTAATATTGTGTTTTTTTATTTGAAGATATAAAGAGATTTAATTTGGAAAGAAATATATATTACGGTTATTAGCTGATTCTAAAAAGACTCCTCCTCCTAATTGGATCTAGGTGGACATGACATCTATAAATACAGTAATAAACAAAGAGAGAACACAATAACATACAATAGGGAAAAGAGAGGATACGGAGTGTGAGTAGAAGGAAGAAAAAAATAAATATTTTTTATAGCGGATTTCTTATTTCTCTACGTGGTTTTTTTTCAATAGAGTTTTAACGTAAAATTCTTGTGTTATTATTTTATTTACACGTGTCATTATTTTATTATACATACACACTAAAACAATTGCGTTAACATCATAATCACGTTTAATATGAACGTTTGTGATTTTTTACATAAATTAATGTAAGCTGTGTAATTTGTGTAATACTCGTCTTAATTGTATTTTTTATATACAAGTAAAAGGGTTAGCAAAATAAAATAAAGCGACACATGTTCATTAACCAAAAAGAATGCTAATGGTCACTGAATGATTAAAACTTTAATACATTCTGATGATATACTTAAACAATACTATCATTCTTACATATATTGTTATGATAATAAGCGCAATCCTTCGAGTATTCTCATATGAGTTATGAGTTATTGAAATATAGCTACCCTATAGCCCTCATTGTATGACCAAGATATACGCATTTAAAGGCCCCTTCTTAGCCATTTTTAATAATATACCTTATATGATCCTTTTAACATTCGTTAAAAAAAGCCTTTACTATACAAATTGATATTTTAATATTTATTATATATTCGATTACAATTTTTGAACAATTATTGTATATAAAAATTATTGAATTATCAAAAAAAATTAAGATAACAAAAAAAAAATAATGTTCATACCTTGCACAAACCAATAGACCAATACATGAGATTAGTATATCTCACTTATTACATATTTCTTTAAAAAACGTATCATTGATATTTATCTACCTAACAATTAAACAATCGACATAAACATTCGCAATATATGTCATTTTTACGTAAACATCAAGACTTAATAGATGTGTTGGTTAGATAATTCTCTCTAACGCATGGCTAATAACTAACAATTATTTTTCTACATTTAAAACCGTGAATATCCCAAACCATAATTATTAATATTGTGTTTGTGAGTTTTAAAATAAATAAAAAGTGAAAAAGACGTTATTTAATATTTTCCCTTAAATTCTCTTTGTACTAAAATTTTGAATGTAAAAAAAAAAGTTGACGAAAGATTTAGTTACTTTCATAACAAAAGTTTTGGCGAAAAAAATTAGATCAGCCTATAAAAAATTAAAAGTATTGTTTTTGTTTTTATTTATTTATAAACCCAATAACAATGCAATTTATATTTTTATATTCCTCCTATTTCAAAATATAATACTCCATTCATTTTAAATTTATGACTATTATTAACTTTTAAAAATTATTTGAGATATTTTTAAACGCAACATTGAGATGTTTTATTAAAAATTATAAAACGATAAAACTTATAACGAGTAATACTTTTTAAATATTTATAATATTATCACTATATTGATTAAAATTAAAGAAATTTATATTAATTTTGAATTTAAAAAATCTTTTAAATTGAATTTCAAAAATCAATAATGATTAAATATTAAGGAACGTCGAAAGTATTATTATTGACTTTTTAAAGTTAATTTTAAAATATTATAAAATTCAAAATTCAAAATTAATTTATAATTTTTTATTTTTAATCAATACAATAATTAATATTACAAATTATCTAAAAAGTATTATTAACTATAAAATTTATTATTTTATTATTTTAAAACATAATCTCAATTTAAATTTAAAAAATTCTCAAAACGGTGGGAGTAATGTTTTTTTGAATTCCTATTTTTATTTTTGTTTTTCATTTTTCTTATCTCCGAAAATAAGAAGCTGTGTGTAAAACTCCGGTGAACGTTTCCGCCACTCGATAAACTTCCCGACAGACAATAGCATATGCTGAAAACGAGCATTAACACAAACCCTAACTTAGCTGCTCTAATAGCGTTGAGTCTCGCCAAGTACTGCTCGCTGAGCATCGTATAAAGACGTTAACGATAACGAAGAAGCAGCAGACCAAAACCCAAGCCCTAGATCCTCAACAGAAGGTTTTCTTCTTCATTCCGTGATTCGTTACCTCGAAAAAAACGGTTTCTCCAAAACCCTTAAACGCCTCCTATCGGAAGCTCAAATTCAGGTCGATCTTTACATTTATCTTGATTCTAATTTTATGTGTATACTCCTAACTGGATGCTTTTTCGGCACTGTTTATTGATTTTTCGTTGTTTAATAATACAAACTGCAATTAATAGCTGCCATATAACCACATACACAATATTATATGATCTGAAAGAACAAAGTAACACCCTTAGTGTTGGTAATAACGTCTTAGCAAATTAGAGAGTGACGTAACTAGACTTGGCTTTGTTTTATGAATGACGTTAATTCTGCTAATTCTGCTTGCTGTGCAGAATGAAGACCGGAATGCTTCATCACTTGATTTAGAAGATCTGTACTGCAAATATTTGGATACATGGTAGGAGTAGAAGCAACTCATACTTGTGTCTGAATAATGATCAATGGCTCAACCTTAAACAAATTCATGACTTTTGAATCAGTATATTCTACACAACACCACGTGACCTTAATTTGAGACTTGCAGCTCATTATTTTGTGCTGGCATAAATACTTGTTCTTAAATTGTGTACTGGACATTGTGAAAAATATCTGATAGCCACTTGTTAAGTTGACATTGGACATTAGTTTATTTATGTAAAATTGAATGGATAAAGGTATCCTTTGAAGTTTGTAGGATTCCCTGGTAAATCTGCAACATCGGGTCATGCTTATAGCCTCAGGAATTCTTCAATACCCCTGGTGGTAACAGGGGTTCTCTTCCATTAATGTCCGCAATGTTGTATTCTTCTGGTGTTTTCATGATGGTACACCAAGTCACATTTTGTACATTAAACCATTTAAATGTCTGATTATATGGAATGAGCAAGTTGTATTTGGAGGACGCTCTTAACTATTGGTGAATATTTATATATAGGATTGAAGGTGATCATTTGTTTAGATGGAATCCTTGGGCGACCATAGCCCATAGTCAACCCTAACCTAATAATCAATTCCAATGCTTGGTTTCTTAATAATTTTCTCTTGTTAATTGAAAATTTTATTTTAATTACCATCCTAATGCACTAGAACTTGTCTATGCAGAAATCACGCTGAAGCAAATGACAATAATTACAAGAAGGAAGGTATTATGCACTGACATCAATTCATGCAAGTTGCATTTTGACAGACCAGATCTTCCTAAGTCATTTGATACTCTTGACCCATAGTTAATCCATGTTGATGGCTTAAATGTGGGCGAAGGTTTACAGTAGAACGTTTGGTTGTATATTGACATTTCCTTGGTTTCTCATATTTGTCTTCTCCATTTTCGTGATATACATTTATCTATTTGTTTATTTACCTCATTCCCATTATCCCCATTACTCGGTGTTAACTTTGTAGTGTCTAATTCTTCTTGTCTTAGTTATGACATGTACATAGTTCGCATCTTAGGTTAAAAATGTTGTTCTTTGCGATACATTGCAAACAACAACGAACATATAACAATTTATTCCTAAGTTTTGTTTTAATTGATGTTGTTTTTGCAGCCAAAGAGGCAAAGACGGTAAATGCATTTCAAAGGGTGAAAATCGATGAAGTGGAATTTGCTGATGAGAAGCTCCAAGATAATTCTTACTGGGCAAAGGCGTGATAAGCTCTCTTTATTTTTCAAGGTCTAATATTTTAATATTTGATATGTTATAATATATTTTTTCCTCAAATTGTCTGCAGGATGGCGCAGAGATTGGGTATAGTGCCAAAGCACAAGAAGTTTTAGGGCAGGTTAGAGGAAGGTATGTGTTATTACTATGTCACGTGGTGTAGATTCGAATGAGTGTGACCTTATTTAATTTTCTTTTACTAGGTAAGTTGATATAAAGAGGTTGAAGAGAGTGCTGGGGTAAGATCACAAGACAAGGTTTCAGAGGGATGAGAAACAAAAAACTAACAGATAACCTAAGCCATAAAAATTCCGATTAAAAAAATATAATCCTCGATTTTCATTTTAACCGAATAAGTCAATCACTTGCTTTCTGAACAAATTCAAAAACTTCCTTAAGCCCTTATCTTTTGGCCCGTCATCACATGATATTATTCCCCTTGAGCAAAGTCCTGAGTTTCACACGGTCCCTCAAGCGTAACATTTTATTATTATTTATATTATTTTTAAAAAATATTGTTGTATGACACAATGCAAGTTGCCTTATGGATTTTGATACATAAAGAGAACAATAACCGCCGGTAATAAAGAATGGAGCTTAAAACCTGATAGATTCTGCTTGAACAAACAGATTTCAAAATATATTTAAAACCTTATGGTACTTGGAAGTATTCTAATTTTACTTTATTGTTTCTCGGCAAATTTGAAGCAATTATTTTTTCCTTTTCTCCTTCGTGTGTGTGTGTGTGGAAATAATGGTCGATCATCTTCTACAGGATGTCTATTTTACAAATTTACTCAGTTAAATATAGAATATCATATGGTACACATTTAGTTGTTTCTTCTTATTTAGTAAGAGGATGTATTATTTCATTTATTGTTATTGAGGAGTATTGGAACGAACAGACCTGAGTAGCACTAATCAAAAAGTGTGGCTAGCTTGATTATAATGGTTTCTGCTAGGGGTAAAAATGATCCCGAGTCGATCCGAACACCCTAATGCTCAAGCTCGACTCGGATCAAAAAATTTGTGTTCAGGTTCGACTCGAATTCGAACTAATAATTTTCAAGGCTGTTCAAGTTCGACTCGATGAATTACTCGATACTACTCGGCTCGAAGTTACTCGACTTGTTTTCACAACGAGTAATTCGCGATCCTTTCTATTCGAGCTCGAGTTGAGATGGTTTCACACCAAAATGAGAAATAAAAATAAAAAATTAGAAAAACTTCATTTTCATTTATATATAAAAATACATATGTCACAAAAATTACAATGATAAATTTACAATATTAATTATATTATGAATATACACCAGAAGCATCAACGCGTTCCATCAAATAAGTCTGAACTCTGAAGAGATGAAGAGGGTGTTAGTTAACAATAGTAACACTTGTAGTAACACTTGTAAGTGACCGATGATTCTTTAGATTTTATTTAAATAGTATGATGTTTGGACACTGCAACCACGTTCCTAGCCTTTTGTGCTAACCCATGTGTTCTCCTCATTTCGTGAGCCGTTAGTTTTAGTAAACAAAAGGTAACAAAGACATCATTGATATTTGTATTTGTTTCTTAAGTTACTTTAATTTTTATTGTTAGTATAAGGCATCTCCTGGCTCCTGCAGGCGCACTAGCCAAAATCCAAATAAACATGGCATATATATATCGCCATAGCCATATAGGCTAGGTTGGGAAAATCAAAGCATGCATGTGTGTCTATATTTCTAGCTGTTAAAAATAGTGTATATGTCTATTTTATCTTTAAACCCATCACTTTTATTGATGCCCATTAGTGAACATTTATACTAAATAATGTAATGCATTCTCATATTTGCATTATCTTGGAAAATACATTCCACTTCCCACTAACCTATTTCCACTGTCAGCAGAAGATCTTGAATTCTTGACCATTTATCTAATTGTCTATTTGTCTTGCACGATTCGAATTAAGTATACATAATACACCGATCAATAAACAACCAAACGTCTAATTTTTTTCACTTCCTTATCACATAACAGATAAAAAGGATCAAGTAAGTATAGATCACCTAAACGAGTAGGGTTCATCGAGTAAGGATCCAGTATGGATCAGATGAAGAGGCAAGCTCGAACCATAAAATGAGCGAACGGTATTGTGCTCAGATTCGAGTTCAGTATTATAACCCCAAAAACGAGCTTGGCCCATATTCGGCTCGGATGCCTACCGAATATGAGTCTCGGATTATATTTTCGAGTCGAATTTGAATCGGGTACCGAGCTACTCGGATCGATTTTCACCCCTAGTTTCTGCAACTTGGTCCTCTCCTATTCCCCTGGAGTACTTGTGTGAATACACTGTGATGAGGTTATGTTGCACATATCTAACTGTTGTTATGTCCAAGTTTATTCCAATATTAGCAAAAGTGCAAAACCCCTTCTCCTTCCTTGTAGCTGAGCTTCAGCACTTAGACAACCATTCACTCCCAAAACCAGTTCCTTAATCCATGTATCCACTGAAAAATTATAGTATAATCCATATTACATGTCTAACATTCATTACTATATGCCACAATTATATTCAGTTGCACCATTTTCTTTCTGCTTGTTCTTGATACATTGTTGAAATAAGAAATCTAATATATAGTACCGCGGTCACTGATCAGTTTTTTTCAAGTTCGATGACATTTCAATGATATTCCTAAATTTTAGTAGATGCCTAAAATGACTACGGCAGATTTGAGTGGTGTCTTGTTTACTGTTTTTGTATTAGGGTGCAGTTGGTATTTTCAGGGGCCTCTTACTGATCCTGTCATCATGTTTTATATAGGGAGAAACTTGCTTAAAGATCTGCTATTTACTTTTATTAAATGGTCCATATATTTCTTACTTTAACATAAATCAATACTCCATCCAGTATGTTTGTCCCCTTTTGTTTCATTTGAGGAGGTGCTGAGGCATTTCAAATTTGGCATTACTATATTGCCATCACTTTGTAGAATCATCTCATAATAGCTGAAAAAACAGTATTTAGGAGGGATAACATTGCTATGAGCATAAATTATAGATGAGCTGATACAAGTTTTTAAAGTGTTCCCCCCGCCCTCCCCCACCAAAAAAAAACACACCATAAAAAAAAAACACAATTGGGATAGTGAATTTGCTATGTACAATAGTTGGGAGAGTTGACATTGTAGATGGGTGAAAATTGCTTCCTTTATAAAGTTGTTTTAGTTTTTGTGGTTGCCATTCTGTGTTTTATCTGGTACTTGTAGGAAACAATTTTGTTTGGTGACCTGAATGCTAATGATAGAACTTATCAATAATAAGCTACCTACTTTTCAATTGAATTATGTTAATTTGGTTGGTCGAGTTAACTCAAACTAAGTTAATAAATTATTATTTATTGAACTTGCATTAATGAATTATTCATTGAATTTTTATTTTTCATTCCATTCACTTTCACGCCCTATCATATTAATTATTATTATTTCTCTTCCTTTTCTCTTTCTTATTAGGTATCAAAACCCAAAATTAATTCTAACAACTTTCAACTTCATTCATATGTAGCTTCACAACTTTAATAATATAAATTGAATAAAAAATATATTTAATTATTCACATTTTTAAATTCATGTAAGTGTATATTTTTTTATACTACTTATACATATTCATTACAAAAAAAAAATACATATAGTTAATATTACTTACAAACATACTTACACGAACATGTTATATATATATAAATAATGGATAAAAGATATAAGTACTCTGTATTTTCCTTAATTCTTTTCATAAAACTAATTTGTCAATGTAGTTTAGCAACACCACTTTGTATATGTAAAATGAAATTTTACAAAAATAATTAATATAAATTCTTCACTTCTTTTTTTTTTCTTAATTTTTTATTAATACTTGCTTGTTTAATTTCATCAATTTTTGAGAAATGTAATTAATATATAGCTTATAAGATTAACAAAAATACCTTTAAAATTTTGACGGTTAATAGAGATTTAATAAAACATAGTACAAATAAAAAAAAATTAAAACTATTTTAGAAACCAGCCTGTGTGCCTTGTGCCCTGCATGGGTTGTAAACTTGTGTAGTTAATTGTCTAATACCTTAATTAGAGGGACTTTCGGCATGAAATGACTAAAAAGAAGCGTGGTAGCTACAGAGGTCTGATAGATCTGCAATCTCACTCGGTAAAGTTTAATTTTTTTTATTGACAATTCTTTTGAGTGTATTTTCCTTATTTTGTATTTTGAGGCTTCTGCTTTCATCTGGTGCAACAAGTTATCAATTTGCTCATTATTGTATTGGCCCTCAAAGCTTATGCCAAGTTTTGAGTTCAGTCCAATTTTTTATTTTTATTTTTATATAATTTGATTTGGTTTATGGAGGATCTTTTTAGAAGACGAGTGGCCGGTCGTGGTAGTTTTCCTTTGGAGCCATTCTATATGGATAAACTGTTAACCACTTGACTATTTGATTTTTCTTGGACAAAATAAAAGGCAAGAGGAAAATATGTACAGATTACCAACCCTTACATGATCATACACCCCTTTAAAATGACTTTCCCGCCTTCAATTCTTATTCCTTGTTATGGCAACTCATTCAACCTTTAGCTATTCAAGTTATTGATAAGATTGAGATGAAAAAACAATCTAGAGAAGAAGTTGACACCAAAGTATAGCAGTTCAGCCATCAAAATCATGGCCTACATCGGCCAATGAAAAAACACATTGTGACAAGTTCCTAATATCCACGTGTTTGTTTGTACAATGGATGCCTGTCATAGAGACTTTGAAGTTATTGGATCAACGTGCAGGCCTACCAAGTACCAACTTATATGCTAGACGGGCACTGTTAACCCGTGTATAGACATATATATAGTTCGGAAATTATTACCAAGGTCTGACTGAATTTAGAAAACTTATCTAAAATCATTTGAAATGCAAAGTGAATTATTATTATTATTTTTGAAATTATTTTGTCATTCATATGTGCCATATGAATATCTTCTATAGTTGCATTATATTTTAACCTTATAGTCCAATTAATACTCCCTTGCTCCATGCTTTACTTCTCAACTTTTTTTCTGGTACAGAAAAGTGTTTTTTTTTTCTTTAAATAAAAATAATATAAAATGACACAATATTCTCAAATTTATCATCATAAAATTATTATGATATCATTCTTACTAACTAACAACTTATATTATATTTAGGGATAAGTATTTGCATTTTGTGAAGTTGAGGGAGTGATATTTTTGGGACTTGACTCTATAATTGTGTTAAAAAGTTAGGTATCTCAAATTTTGTCTGAAATAGTGTCTTAAATGATGTGTAATTATTATATTGGTTGAGTGTATTTTTTGTGATTGACTATGTGTAAAGGTGATGTTAGGGGTTTCAAATTTTTAGTTTCAAAAAGTCTCTTAAATGATGTGTCAATATAACATTGGTTGAGTAGATCTCATTTGATTACATATGCCATAAATTATTATTAAAATATTTGATATTACTCCCTCTGTCCCAAATTAATTGCTCAGTTTTGATTTTTTTAAGTCAAATTGACTATTTTTAGAATTAATAATTAAGCATATATAAATATATTTTTAAAATTATAAAAATTGGGGTTAGTAATAAATTGTATATACTTTCTTTTGGTTATAATTTCTTCACCTATATTTTAGCAAAAATAGTAAAAAGATTAGTTTTAAAAATGGTCAATTTGATTTTAAAAGGTCAAAATTGGGCAATTAATTTGGAACGGAAGGAATATATCATTTGAGATCAGTAGTATTATTCATGTTGTAAAATATAATTTATTGTATTTAATGTCATATTATTTGAGACAAAAAAAAATTGAGACATGTAGCATTACTTTAATCATTTTGAATAACGTGACTTCCTTGTTGCAATTGGAAATCAATTCCCTTACCAAGTTTACCTATGAGTTTGAGACTGACTTTGTGAAGACGGTGACTGGCGAGACATCCATATTTTTCTATCTTTGATGATTTGAAGCAATTTTTAAATAAGTTTAGTCTATTCCCACGTCGAGACGTGTACCCGTATAGGGGATACAAATTTATAGAAAAATGAGGCCGACCTCCACCACCACATGCAGTGATGTCTTTGGGCTTGTCAATTCATACAAAGTCAGGCTTCTCATCCCAAATTTTGCTTGGGCCCAACAAGCCTTTTTTTATTCCCTCGAACTTCTAAATTTTGTTTTGTAGAATGACGACAGTTAGGGGAGGGACTGTGGAGAACTTCCCAATATCTATTGGTGTGAGACTTGACGGACTATTCGTAATATGTTTTTATATTATGTTAAAGCATACTTACATACTCATAATTTGTATCGGTCCGTTTCAAATTAATTGCTCAATTTTGACCATTTTAAGTCAAATTGACTATTTTTAGAATTAATAATTAAGCATATATAAATATATTTCTAAAATTATAAAAATTGGAGTTAGTAATAAATTGTATATACTTTCTTTTGGTTATAATCTCTTCACCTATATTTTAGCAAAAATAGTAAAAAGATTAGTTCTAAAAATAGTCAATTTGACTTAAAATGGTCAAAATTGAGCAATTAATTTGGGACGGAGGGAGTATATTATTTTAGAGTATTACTTATAAAATAAATAGATAATATATAAATAAATCTTTTGATATATAACCACTTTAAAATAGAAAAATGACAACCATATTTCCATACGGAGATGATACTAGTTTAAAAGAGGATTGCATTTACTAGTTTCATATTGAGTCTTTGCTACATGTGTGGAAAAAGTTTGTCTGCAGTAAAGACCGACTTATGTGCATGTAAAATTAAGAATAGGTTCATTTTAATTTATTTTATTTTATTATGTAGAGTTTTATGCTTGTCGTAATTTAATTTTGTCATAAATTTGTCGATATATAAATCATTTCCCTTTCATATTTTTTGTGGTAGCCTCCAAATTATTGCCATGTGTGTGATAGAATAATTAAAATTTCATATGTGAACGTTAGGTAGCTATGGTCACTTGTGTAGTTTCCTAGAAATTTCTCTCATAGAATATAGGGAGGTGTATATCAATATCAGTGAGTTGGATTTGGTGTTGGCCCATTGAAAGAGTGTGGTGGAAGCTTGTAATCAACCACAGACATTAAATATCAATTTTCCATCCGTTTTCTTCACAATCACACCACCGCCCAGGCACCCCACCACCGCCCAGGCACCCACCGCATATATCAAAAATTAAGCAATTACAACAACAATACTCCATTTCTTAGTGCTGATATGCTTCTTCTTCACGATACAGACTTTCTTAACTTGTTGAGCTTGACGTAAAAGTAGTTTTCATAAATAAGTATACATTTACAGATTTAATTAAAGTTAAATAATTTGTTTCGTTGTTGGTTTGTTATCCAGAAATTCTTTAGATATGCTCCAGTTCTATCAACATTCTGGGATTCCAACTTTTAAGTAATTATGTGTGTGTGTGTGTGTGTGTGTGTGTGTGTGTGTGTGTGTATATATATATATATATATATATATATATATATATTCTTCTACGAGTATTAGTCAAGTGGACAGACAACTCTGATCCGATTGTTACTGAACTTTCCAAGCTCACTTTCGCCTCTACCAAGATAAGTATCTGTCACTTCAATGTGATCCACCCTTTGAAGATGATACCCCTCCATATTTTTCAAAATTTAAAATACAATTTTTTTTCTATTTTAAAATTAGAGTTAAATTTATAGTTTTAGACAATACGTAAGTAACATAAAATTCTTAACATGTCAATATTTTTATTATTAAATACTGACAAACCACTATTACAACATGTTTTAATCAGATTAAAAATAATTATGGAGACGCAAAAATTTCATAAAAATTGTGGCTTAGCAAATATATATCTATAATATTAGATCGGAGGGGGTATATAAGATTCTTTTTCATAAAGAAAAAAAATTTAATAAGTAATCAATATATATCCACAATTTAAGAATATATGCATTTTTAAAAAATTGAAAAAAAAAAAAGGAATTGAAGAATATATTGTTGGTTTGAATTCATAAAACTGATCGCTTTAGTTTTAAGTATTCTTTTCTCTTGAAAAACACGCTTAGCTTTTATGGGTAGATTTCAGGTTATAAATGTTGACAATTTTAAAGATTTTTTTCTTCCTTTTCCTTTTTTCTTTTCCTGTAGGCGTTCAAATCAGAATTCGCATTAAGTGACTAATTTGGCCGAAGGTTTCTAGGTAGTCCACCTATATATGACTAGTCTTCTTCTTTTTATCCTTTTTCTTTTTTTAAAGAGCTTCTTGGTACCCTTTTTCCTATGGTCCACGATAGGGCTCTAAATGTCAAATCCTGATCTTGATTTAACTTGGTTTAATAAATTTTATCGTATCAAAGTTTCAATTCATTTATTTACTGATTTGTGATAAAGTGATTTATTAGATCCATATTTTAAATAAGTCAAATTTTAAATATGATTTGATTTGACTCACTAATTCACTTAAAAAAAATAAAAAACCATAAATGCCCCTCGCATGTTTGGTGACTGGTCGATCTCTCCAGGGAGTTGCTAGTAAATGGAAGCCCAGCTATCCATCCGCTAGATTACACTAGAAATGTGTATCCGCATGGTTATGGATGAAAAAAGCAATTTAGTCACTTTTCTTTTTCTTTTTCTTTTTTTAATTTATAAAAAACTCTTTTAAAAATGGAAAGATGTAATGTATGTATCAAATATTGTTGCTCACAACAATTTTTGGGAAGTAAAAATACTTGGCTTCTCTTGCAATCCTATTACAAAAATATTTTTCTATTTAGATTTCCTTTCACTTCAAGAATATTCCACTTTTGATTCATTTTCAATTCTAAGTTGGATTATTCCAGGTACTAAAATTGTGTACTCATACAAAAATAAGAATCCGTTAGTCTTACTTTTTCTCTCCATTATGAAAAATGAAAAAAAAAATTGACAATAAGGTGGACAAATTGGCCAATAGTTCT
Source organism: Aralia elata (assembly GCA_034770075.1). Classification (NCBI taxonomy): domain Eukaryota; kingdom Viridiplantae; phylum Streptophyta; class Magnoliopsida; order Apiales; family Araliaceae; genus Aralia; species Aralia elata. The sequence goes on along the minus strand of CM068385.1, from coordinate 107,437,429 downwards.
CCATCTTACAAATTGGTCAAGACATATACATACTTGGTTTACTTTAAATTAATTTATATAAATATGTTGTATTTATATTAAATGAAATTTTTAGAGAGTGTGTGATTTTTGAACATAAAAAAAATTGAGTTTTTTAAAAAGAGAAAGTGAAAAAAATTTAAATTGAGAAAGTAAAAAGTTTAGAGAGATTAAATGATATTATTTTATGCGTTAATATAATTTATAAATAATAATATTTTATAAATTAATATAATTGTACAAATAATTTTTTTAAATGAATCGATTTGGATCATTATTTATATTGTTAGATCAATTGGATCATGAGACAGATTAATGATTTATTATATAATGAATCAGATCATTGATCTATTATCACACTTAGGAGATCATATTGAATCATAACAAATAAATAGGCCTAGTCCACGATAAAAGACAATGTTACCCTAGGGGGCACAAAATAATAACACACCTAGAATTAAGTGATGAACTTACATTGGAATCAACCGAGTATCTTGCAAAATTAATGTTTCTTACACATTTTAAGAAAAATTTAGTAATTTAATGTCATTTTATCAATTTTACCGGATTATCGTTAAGGATTTACTAGTATGTTTTGAGTCTCTTACCTCCGTTTTTATTAATTATTCTCTCCGTCTCAGAATAAAAGTTCTTATTATTATTTTAAGTAGTCCCAAGTTAGATGTCTACTTACCTTAAATAATTTATTTTTATAATAATTTGCACATAATACACTTAGTATTAATTGGCATACTCCCTCCGTCCCAAATTAATTGCTTTTCTATGACTTTTTTAAGTCAAATTGACTATTTTTAAAATTAATAATTAAGCATATATAAATATATTTTTAAAATTATAAAAATTAAAATTAGTAATAAATTGTATATACTTTCTTTTGGTTATAATATATCTTCACCTATATGTTAGCAAAAATAGTAAAAACATTAGTTTTAAAAATAGTCAATTTGGCTTTAAAAAGTCCTAGAAATGCAATTAATTTGGGACGGGAGGAATATTTTCTATTCTCGATGCATATTTATGGAGTATCATTAGTCATGTGCAAAAAACTATGCAATTAAATGATAATTTAAATATGAACAATTTTGTCATTTTCTTCTCTTTTTTAATATACGCAAAAAGTTAATCAAAACTTTTATCTTGGGACGGAGGGAGTATAAATATATCTTGATCTGCGCGTTGTTATAGATCTAAGTAATCTCTATCAAAGTCTCACATGCGACACACCATAACAAATGTATATTTTTTTTACATTTTTCACTAGTTTCAAATTTGGACATACAATTTAATTTTTGAAATCAAACGATTACATATTAAATTTTAAAATAATATGAATTTATTTAATTTTAGTTGATACGATTATTATAATTGTAAAATATATAACAAAAATTATTAATTAAAAAATTTATTTCATTCTAAACTTTTACGAGTTATACCAATTTTAAAGTTTAATATATTGTCGTTTAACCTCAAAAGTCAAATTATATCTCTAATTTTGAAATGGATAAAATATTTTTATTTAATTTTACTCTAAAGCTTGGTTGTACAATTCTAAGATTAAGAATATGCACAACATCATTGAGGGATAAATTATGAGTAATAATAGGTACGCTAATTATACATAAAATATTGTGTGCACGTAATTAAAAAAAAGAGAAAAAATAGAGAACGAGACTTACAATTGAATGTTATATATGTTTTTATTGATAAGCAATATATGTGTCCTACTATTGGTGCACAATTTTTGTGTACAATTAGTACACATAATATCATCCATAAATTATATAGAAGGACATACATAAAGTAATTTGTCACCCCCTCATTAGAAGCTAGTATATATGGTGGTTCTCATCGTAAACAAGATTGAACAATATCAATAAATAAATTATATCAGGTTATAATTCATATCATAAAAAAAACTACATCAGGTAATAATGTAATATGAATCCTGATAAGTGAAATATATAGTACATTGTTTCCTGATCAATAACACCTCCCCTCCCCCACACCTTTTCTTTTTAGTAGGAGTACATTATAATCTGCAAGTACTTGAAAAAAATTTAAAATCAAAATCGACATATATTTTTTTAATTTTAATTAATATAATAATACATATTGTAAATTATTTAAAAAATATTATTCATTGTAAGTTTTATTGTTTCATAATTTTTAATGAATTATTTTATTTTTGAGTTTAAAAATATTTTAAATTAACTTTTAAAAGTCAACAATGATCAAATAATTTAAAACAAAAAAAGTATATAATACATTATTTCCTGACCAATAACACCTTCCCACTCCCACCGCACCTTTTCTTTTTAGTACATTACAATTTGCACAAGTACTTAAAAGAAATAGACTGCTTTCCGCTCATAGATAATCAAAAATGGAAGTAACAAAAGCTTCACGGACTGGCTTTTATTTTTCCTTTGTTTTGTTCAATATTATATTTATTTTTAAGGGCTACGAATTAAAAAATTGTGAGCTTGACCCCTTTTAACTCTCCCAAATTAGAGTCTACGTCCACTCAATTTGAGTCATCAAAATACAAACAACATACATAAATTCTTTTAGTTATAATTATTACAATACAATGTCATGTGTAATACAGTAACCCACACATTAAGTTCTCACTGCAATTATTGGCATACTATTTTACAATTTAGTGAGAACTACTACAACTACTAACTCGGATCATCATTTCATGCTCATGTTTAGTCCCAACTACACTTTTTTGAAATAAATTATGAAACAAAGGGGTGAACTCAAATACCTCAGTAAAAAATATCATAATTAAGATAACAAATAATAAGTTATCCTTAGCCTTCAACAGTGATAAATTAGAGATTTAGAAAATGATAGACAACATAACTTTTCAATAAATAAATGCAGCGGAATGAACAATTCATTAAAATAGTTAAATTAATTATAATGTCTACTATCTTTTTCAATTTAAAAATTCACCATTAATATTTCATCAACTTTAACACCAACGGTTATGATCGTGTCAATCAACAGTTTCTCTTTGCACCAGGCCAAAAGAACTTTTACCACATGTCTTTGCCACACAGGCTAAAGACACTTAATAATCATATTGTCTTTGCATCTAGGCTAAAAACATTAAACTGTAACATCAATGGTGCTGATCATGTCAATCAACAGTGTCTCTTTGCACCCAGACCAAATAACACTTTTATCATGTGTCCTTGTCACACAAGTTAAAGACACTCAATAATTATATTGTCTTTACGTTCAGACCAAATACATTCACAACAACTTAAGTCTTGATGATTAATACAAATAACAATGATATAAAGGATAAACAGAAATAATAAGAACAATAAGATAAAAAATAAACATTAAAAATTTATAATTTAATTTGTACAGGGTCCAATACTGTCCAAATTGTCAACATGATAACCAGAATATCGATTCGAGTTCAAGAATAATATTTAAGGTTCGAAGTTCAAATATAACGGTTAAAATTCAATATGAAGGTTCAGGTCAAAAGATATTAGATGAAACACCAACTATTGAAGAAATTCCAATCATTTCAGAAATCTTTACCGTTAATGTTAAGGGTTATAGAGACGAACAATACTTTCTTATCATAATAAGTTTAAATTTAGGAGTATGAAAGAAAATGATATCATTTACTTTAACACGTGACTATATGCTATTTTTTATGTAGTTGATCAACCTACATGTATATTTATATTTTAATTAGTAACTACCAAATATAAGTTTCATGGTGTACACTAACTCGTATATTATAAAATCGATAAAAGTGACTTGATAGTATGAATTTATATAATGCACAAAATAGAATAGAATAAATTTCAAAATAGTTTTTGAAAGAATAAAATAATATTTCAAAACAATCTTCCAGAGAAAACTTTTAAAAATGAATTTTCTAAGGAAATAGTTGTAAACACCGTGTGATGTGTGTGAGTGTGCTTGTATAACTTTTATAAAAAAATCTCACCTGAATAATTCTTGCACTCTTATTGATATTCATCAATGCTTAAGGTAACATTAGCACACTCAGAGTACACTAAGCAATTTTTAGAGAGTAGAAGGAAGGATAAACAATAAAGTTATGAAACTTCTTATGCTAAGCCCCTATTTATAGTCAAAACTTAATCGACATCTACCACACATCAATTAATCACATTTTTCATATTTCAAGATTGTATTTAATCAACATCATTCATCAATTATATACATTTTTCACATTTCAAGATTATCTTTAATCTACCACATATTAATTATCCACATTTTTCACATTTCAAGATTACCTTTAAACTAACACATTAATTATCCACAATTTTCACATTTCAAGATTATATTTAATTTACCACATATTAATTATCCACATTTTCACATTTTAATATTACATTTTTATTTACTATTCACAATTATTATTACATTATCCATCTTCTGCATTAATTATTGACTTAATGTATTAATATCACAAATGTTTAAGTATACAGTTTTTTCAAATAATGAGTCTATCTAACTATTTAATGCATGTGATTTTTAATTATGTAACTTTTCATTACTACACTTGCTACGGTAACAATTATTGGTTCAATAATGTAAAATACTGTACATTTGTTACTATAACAATTATTGGTTCAGAAATATGAAATACCGTGGAATACCGTGTGTTCCTGTAGAATACCGCGTGTTCTTGTAGAATACCGTGTGCTACTATTCCTTTCTCACCGAGTATTTTAATAGTTAAGGGTAACAGTTCTACCGACAATTTTTATTAAAAAAGTTAATTCTGTCGTTTACTATATCCAACAATTATTTTATTGTGGAATCCACCATGATTGGTTGTTTCAGCACCGTCGTACTTTACCGAATATTCTCGATATTTTTTTTATAATTTGTACATATCATCCTTAACTGTAACATTTTTATCAATTTAACACCTTATTGTTTAGAATAATATTTATAAATAAAATAAAATTTTATTTATTAAAAATTGGAGTCTTATAGTATATATGTGTGAGAGACAAATAATCCATATATAGTAAGTACTTGCTATAGATTAAAAATTGGCAAATGCATTTCTGTTGTCCAATACAAGATTAAACGACTAAAATTTGAACTGGAAACCGTCGGACGGTCCATTACATAATTGCCCCTCAAGTCAAAGCTGATCAACCAATATTATAGGACAAAAAATAAAATAAAACTGTCGTCTGCTACTAATAGTAGTGGACGAATATTAATATATTCCCAAACCAAAACTCAAACTGCTTGACAAATTGGGGCAAATTATAACCCTAGGGTTAAGAGTTTATTAACTAAGGTTTAAAATTTATTAACTAGGATTTATAATTTATTAATTAGGGTTTAGGATTTAATAATTAAGATTTAGAGTTTATTAATTATTTATTTTATTTTGTATAGAATAGTTAACTAAGAATTTAATATAATATTATTATATAGTTTAAGAGTTTTCTACATAAATGAACTATACTGCATACACATAATGATCTCGATCCGCTAGTTTCACTAGTGGATGGTTTAATACAATATTATTGTGTAGTTTAATCTAAGGCTTTTATGGTAAAAAGTCCGTCTGTCATTAATATTAACGGATTACACTGCGAATGACGTTTTTTTAATTTAATTTAATCTTGTTCATTGGTTGCTACAATAGATGGTATTGATGGTGTATACTATATTTTTCTTCATAACAAGTACATACTATGAATCATTTTTCTATATATATATAAGGATATAAAAGATTAATGGCGAGCTTTTTATCAGTTGTCTACTCCGACAACTACCCCTTTCAAGTCAAATTTATATCCTCTCTATTTTAAAATTAATATATATATATTTACCTTTTGTTAAATTTTAAAATCAGATATATTTAATTTTAGATTATACATAAATTTCTATATCATTACTCGTATTTTAGATAAATTACTCCATTCGTTTCAAATTAATTGCTCAGTTTTGACTTTTTTAAGTCAAATTGACTATTTTTAGAATTAATAATTAAGCATATATAAATATATTTCTAAAATTATAAAAATCGGGGTTAGTAATAAATTGTATATACTTTATTTTGATTATAATCTCTTCACCTATATTTTAGCAAAAATAGTAAAAAGATTAATTTTAAAAATAGTCAATTTAATTTTAAAAAGTCAAAATTGAGCAATTAAATTGGAACGGAGAGAGTAAATATTAATATGTCACCACTTCTATATTTATATCAAATGTAGCCATGTAGGAGTGGGAGTGAACATCAATTGAGATAATTTGATCATATTCAGCGATGATGTCAAAAGAATTAGGTGTGGAAAGAAGTTGTACAAATTAGGCGTGGAAAGACTTATTTGGAAGGAAAATTATACAAAGAGAGACGGGAGAGAAATATTACGAAAAACTTGGCTTTGGATATATTGGAAGGAGTTGATTAGGATGTTAATTTACATGTGATGTAACAACCCGGGTCAAATCCCGAGTCCGGAACAAATCTTGGGTCAAATCCCAAGTCCGAATCGAATCAAATCCATCCAAACAAGGCCTTAAATTACTGGCTCAATAGTATCTTCTTGGGTCATCTTAGCCCATCACAGGCTCACCCAAAAGGTCATGACTTGAAGGTACTATTGATAGTAACTCAATTCCTTATATACAGACAAATTTTTCTCTTATCTATCGATGTGGGACAGGGGTGTTACATGTGAGGTAGCCTGTAACACTTTTTAATTATTATTATTATTATTAATATTATTAATAATAAGTATGAGAGCATTCTGCCCTTTTTTTTCTCATATATATAAAAATTATTCTTTTTATATATATATAAAAAAAACAAATAAGACTGTTTTTGTATAATAGAATAAAGGAGTAACATTTTTCCTCTAAGAAGGCAGTTATAAAAGCATCAAAAGATAGGTTAGGATCTCTCTCTCTCTCTGTATATATATATATATATATATATATATATATATATATATATATATATATATATATATATACATAACGCGGATCAGGTGTGGGATCCCGCATTTTGTTAAAATGCGAGACTTTTTTTTTTTGCTTTTTTTAAAAAAAAAAACTAAAAATAAATAAATAAATAATTATGGAACTGAAATTTGTACATAATACAGTGTTTTTGGACTGTACATACATGTTTTGGTATAGGTATCCAAATCACGCCCAAAACACTGTATTATGTAAAAATTTCAGTTTCATAATTATTTATTTATTTATTTTTAGTTGTTTTAAAAAAAAAGCAAAAAAAAAAAAAAGTCCGTATTTTAAGAAAGTTCGGGATCCCGCACTGGATCCGGACTCTATATATATATATATATATATATATCGTATAATCCCCTCCCCCTAACCCACTTTGAGCAAATAATCAAAATCCTACGTCACGTACGTTTGGCTTTATACCTTACTTGTGACCAACATTTTTCTAAAGGAATTGAACCCACACAAAGTCATATAAATAATCCACATAAATTAACAAAAACAGATAGTTTTAGATGTAAATTTTATTCTGTAACGTTGGAAAGCAAGAATAAGGAGAAAATTAAAGTAGCTGTAATTTGGTGGAAGGTGATGAAAATGAAGAAAAGGCGCGCAACTTGTAAGTTATATGGAAGTAAAAGGTATCTCATGCATAGCATATATATATATATATATATCTTCATTTGACCATCCAACTGCAGTTTTTACGACGGAAGCTCCCTTGACAGATATATTTAGGTTGCTGTAGTGTGAAGACATTGGTATTTTACTGGTTTCTAAATATGGTAAGTATAGATATGCTTCAGCAGGAAGGTTTTGCTTAATTATTTATGGGTTAAAAATATATTTTGCATGTCAATTGATCAAAAGTATTCAAACATATATGTATATATCCTCCGTTCAGAATTTTATTTCCTTATTTAGTTTGTAAATTTCTAAAATTCAAAATTATTGAAGATTCTATTTAATTTTGGTTAATGCAATATTTAATATTGTAAACTACTTAATAAATATTATTGACTACAAAATTGTTATATTGAAAAATTAAAATTAATTCAGAATCTGAATATTAATTAGAGTTTCGCAAGTTAACTAAAATTAATTAATCTGTCATTATTTTTGTGCTATCTACTAATTAAAATTTTAACTAATACTAAGGCACATGATTAGACAACATAAAAACTAAAATAAAAAGCATAACACCACCACTACTAATTAATTTTTTAACTAATACTAAGACCCATTACGCAATATAAAATTATTCTTAAAAGTTGTCATTCTAAAATACATATATAATCTTATTAATTTTGGAACCAAAGATCATAGTATATTAGTATTTCCAAGCATGCATATTATGTTATGCTGTAAATGACAATCTAAATGGATATATATGTATGTAATTGAGTTAATCTGCAAATCATGTTATTAACTCTTAATTAATACTAGTATGATATTTTGTTGCATATACATATGGTCTATAAAGTGTAAAGCAGAGATCTATGGAGTTGTCAGTTCTTTGTGATGCCGGTATCCTTCTAGTGCGTGCTGGATCAACTTCAACTATATATATATAAATTCTGGGTAAGTATAAATAAATAAATAAATAAATAAATATATATATATATATATATATATATATATATATATATATATATATAGATAGATAGATAGATAGACACACACACAACATTCACCTGATATCTTTACCATATTTCCATTATGCATGTGGAAATTATGAAAATTACAAAAGTATCTACATATCTCATGTGTTTGCCTAAATAAGATTATTAGTATAAAAGAATCAAGTTGATAAAAAGCACAGATCTCCCCTAACCGTGATGGCAGAGGTCTAATTAATTACTACTATAAGCAAGAACTTCATTTCATTATTAATTTGCGCGCATTGTGTAACGGAGCATACATGTATATCAAATACCTAACACGAAAATGGAATTTCACCCAAACTAGAGCGCGCATTTGAGATTGTGCTTTAATTAGACTCCAAAAGAATCATTGAAAAATGCGTTTATAATTAGCAAAGAAATCTAAATAATAATGATAACAGTTTCACTTGTGAGCTAATTGTATATATATTAATCAAATATATAGGAAAATGAGCATTGACACGGTAGGCAGTTAATTTTAAGAAAAGAAAAGCACCCATCTATTTTAAATATATTCGAAAATCGGGTGTATATATTAATTAAAATCAAGTGTGTGTCTGTTTGTTTGTGTGTACGTATATATAATGGGAGCTAATATATATATATATATATATATATATATATATATATATATTAATGAAAGACATGTATGCAAAATGAAAGACATTTGTCTCGCCCGCCATGGACAAAGATTGCCGCTCTATTTTGTAATGGCTCGATCGCGAAGGAGAACCGGAACAAAGTTTTCATAGAACGGCAATGTTTGTGCCACCTAGCTAGCTAGCTATTATAATATATGGAGTAGTATATTTGCATAATAATTAGACGTTAATTTTATTATCAATTACATTAATGACTAGACAGGCACGCATGCAGCATGCATGAACATCAATCATAAAACCTTTTGCGAAAATTTTCATAGATGCCTGCCCTTGCCGATCAACATGTGTGATCGCTGATCAGAATTGCTGAAAGTGAAACCCATTCCCTTAACTTCGTGACTATGTATATGCATGACTCATTTTGGTCCAAAATAGAAAAATCAATATATAAATAAATCATTTTGGAATGGTTGCTATATATATATATATATATATATATATATATATATATATATGCAAATATGCAATACCTACACTCTCCTTTATTCATAAAATTAAATACTTGATGATCATCTTTTTATTTAAGTTTCTTCAAGGATCAGCATTAATTTCATTTTCCTAGCTTCCCTCTTATTTGGTATTAAAATTAATGCATTCTATTCTCATTCTTTAGATTTGCTATATATCACCTTCTATCTGACAATGATTTAAAATAAAATGTGGACCTATTTAATTATATTCAAAAACAGGCCCAATTAGTTTGAGGACTGATATTATTTATTTAAGGAATATATATGAGAAATATGTTTGTGGTAACGGCATGAGAACTGAAATGACAAAATTTCAATAAATAAAATTCTTAAAATTATGTTTGTGGTAATGACATGAGAATTAAGGAGGCACGTCCCAAATCGCGTTTTTTCTTTTCTTAAAAAAAATTAAAAGCAAAAATCCCAAGAAAAATAAAAACAATCTCTGTTATTTTTTTTATTATTTAAGAAAACAAATTATTTTTTTCCTTATAATTTATAAACGCGTTCCTTACCCTTCACGCCGATTCCCCAAGTTAAAAATTTCCCCCTTTTTTTTTTTATACCGAAACGATAGAAAAAGTACTTATAGTAATAAAATCAAAACGCCTACTATTTGATTTAACCAACACACGCACACTTTCTGGGAAGTTTCTCTGCATCTTCCCTCCCAACTTCCACTCCCCATCCCAGACGAGACAAGAAGGTACGAATCCTATCCGACCTTTTCAGTTTACAGTAATGGTATATGGAGGATACAGTATTATAATGGATTTTTCAAACCATAATTGAGTTTTAGTCGGTTGTTCTTGTTTTTATTGAACCTTAAATCGAGGAAAATAAACCCTAGTTTATACGAAATCGTTTCACATTGTTTAGATAGGACTTGGAAGGAAAAGAATGGTTGTGGCTTCTGATTTGTTGTTGCATGTATGTAGAATGGTTGTGGCTTCTGATTTGTTGTTGTATGTATGTTATTAAGAAATTGAGTGGTGTCATCTCTCCTGCGACGACAGTTTAAAGTAGAATGGCTGAAGAGTTTAAGACCTCGCCATACCGGCGACACAAGGATGATGATGATCTGGAGGTAGGCGGAAGTGGTTTTGATGATGATGAGGTTTTGGGACCGTTTGACATAGTGAGGACAAAGAGTGCTTCAGTAGACCGCCTCAAAAGATGGAGAGTATGTCCCTATTACTTGTATTTTTTTTTGTAGCGTTTAATATTTGATTCTAGTGATTTGTTTCATTTTTTCTGATGATGTTAATGTTAATTGTTTCATTCTTAATTTTCTTTATGTTTTTATTTTCTGGTAAAAGATAAATAGTTATTGAATGTCATTTGAAATTTGGGGATGATGTTTGTGATTTCTTCATTCCGGATTTATCCTAGAAAAATGTGGTTAAATTAGAAACAGATTTATGTAGCAAGCCATGCGGCGTTGACATTGATAGTTGGGGAAAGATATATGTAAACTTTTAGAGTTGTATTAGAGAAAAAAAGATATTAAGGTTAACTGGTCTAGTAAGAGGCCCGGAGGGGGTGCCGTCTAGTCGGTCTAATTAATAGTTTATCTTTTTTATTTTATATATTTATATATACTATATAAAGCATATATTAGATGTAAGGATTAGAATATAAAACATATATTAGATGTAATGTTGTTGCCATTGATTTGCTACATATTGAATAATAGGAGAAAAGGAAAAACATTAAATATAACAAAAATGTGCAACACCCTTCTCAACCTCTCACATGCGGATTGCATATCTCCACTTGTTCCTACATAGGCCATGTCTTTTGTTATCGGGCACTCCTTCAAGTCATTTTGAACTACTTTCGCCAAATAATCTTAGGTATACCTCTCTGGTTGTACGAGTCTCTTATCATTTGAGCATTTACAAGGCGAAGTTGGATATGACTAAACCATCTCAATATCTCATCTTCTCCTCGATCGGTGCTACCCCAGTCCCATTTCTAATATTCTTGTTTTTGATTCTATTTAATCTTGTATGATCACACATCCACATAAACATTCTCATTTCAACACCTCTCATCTTGTGTACATTATATGAAGTTAGCCCCCAAATTCTATGGACCCTTCAAAGTAATGTAAAATTCTCGGACATTTTCCTAGGCAGCCACACATTTTCGTAGACGGTCTGATTTATTTATTTATTGTATATTAGTGTATACTACATAAAGCACATGCTAGAAGCATATAATAGATTTAGATATTTTAAATAGTACATGAAAATTACAAAAATGAGAAGATCTTACAAGTAATAAGTAACAACAAATTCAGTTCAAGCCTTGTAGATCTTTAGCACCTTCATTATATTTGTTGTCATGTTTTAGACAATTCTATTGACTCTAATTTCTAATCTATTATTTTTGTATTTATAACTTGAAAAAACTAACAGGTGGTCTAGTTAGAGTTGTAGATTCAAAAATATGATGTATCACCAAAATCAGAGAAAACATTGGATCATTATAATTTTTAAAATATAAACCTAAAAATTTCAGGGTCAAGATCTAATTGAGGTGGCAGAGGATCGATTTCCAGTCCAAAGCCAAGAAGAAAAATTTATTTATTTATGAAAGTTTTATTATGTTTAATGTAAAAGTAATTGATGTAATTATTTGGCAAGCAGGCGTTTAGAAGGATTTATAAAAAACTGGCTGGTAGTCGGAGGGAAAAGTCTACCTTTTAACTTTCCCTTTATCTCATGCTGGTGCTTGATAAGTGTTTTCCAGGGTGAGAATTTTGCAAGTCTTCCCCCCAAAAAACACTCACCCTTTCAGCTTGTAGTTCACAATCTTTAGCTTATTCTCTTATGCTATCTCTGCTATGTCGCTAAATTTTTCAATCTCATTAACCCAGTCAAGAAATGTCTCCATATCCAGGTTTTCAGCAAAAGTTGGAAATAAACCCTCAATTTGTATACACCAAAGTATCTATTCTGCCTCCACAATGTTTCTGATATGTCTTGCTACATCTCCATTCTCTATCAATTTGCCTTCTGTAACTTTCTCGTTGGCAGGTTGCCATTGGTACCCAAACCACGATCATTCCTAACACGGAGCAGGATTTCTTCTCATCCTTAGGTTAACTATTGAAACCCATGTTGGGCACTAACTACATCTGAAATGGCCTGCACCGCATAATCGCTGTGTTCTGCTCTGTATTCTTGTCTTCCTGATACTAAAGAGCTTTCTGACACATACGAAAGCTTTATGGTGGGTCAGATATCGTTCTGAAGCTAAATATTTTAGATTCCACCAGGTAAAATAACTTAGGATTATGACTAAATCCTAGAATCTAGAAAGAAAACTATGAGGAAATTCTTAAAAAATATTTTTATTTTGAAATCAAGTGTGCCCAACAAGGTTCAGATTAATCTTTTTAAAGTTTCATAGGATCAAGCTTACAAAGTAATAGGAAATGCAATGAAAGTAGGTAATGCTAAACATAAACCTTAGGTGACAACAATCTGTCCTAGAATTAAGCTTAACATTATGACATTATGCAGTGCTAAACTTAAGGCTAAATAAGGGAAAGTATGGAAATAAGAAGGCTAAACTTAAGCCTGAACATTCAAACTGATTAAGGAAAGAAATTAGATCAGAAATCTAAAGGTCCTACATTAGCTACATGGATAGAAGGCCGAATTTCTATATATGCATTTCCTTTTGCTTTTAGTTATCTCCATCATGCAGCTAAAGCATGATTAACTTCTGTTTCTTATGTACAAGTTATAGTCGATAACGAAAAACTTTTTATGTCACTTTTTTGGTATTTGAGGGCCGCCTTAATGCTTGAACTAACTGATTTATATTATTTTCAGCAAGCTGCACTTGTGCTAAATGCTTCTCGTCGATTTCGATACACCTTGGACTTGAAAAAGGAAGAAGAGAAGAAGCAAATTATAACAAAGATTAGAACACATGCACAAGTCATACGAGTAATAAATAATTTCACTTGTCTGCAGCTACATTATACATTGACATTTTTTCTTTGTTTATGATCCATAATACTTGCTTTTTAGGCTGCGTACCTTTTCCAAGCAGCTGGGGCTCAAGTGAATGGTACATCTCTTTTTGTACCTTGTTGTGTTAATTACTCGTAATCAGCACCTTATTCAGATATATAATATGTGTTTTTTTTATCATGCAATTATACTTATTGGTAAGTATTGGCTTATTAGTCACACGATTCGGTATTCATATTTCACGTACACACTGTCTGTATTTCTATTTCCTGGCTACAGTGGTTGTTAGTGTCTATGAATACGCAAAGAGTTTACGTGCAGTTGGAATTGTGAATTATCCAGTGAGGTTGAGAACTATTTAAGATTCTATTGAAGAATTCATGTACAAGTTCTGCTAGTATATTTATGTGCACAGAAGGAAAGTAAATGCATGACAGGCAAATATGGCCCCTCCCATATGCCTGTTACTTGTGTATTATCTTCGGATTCACAGTTGACATACATGTTCTTTCTGTCTGTATTTCTATTTCTTGTTTACAGAGTCGTAGTCCTCTTTTCTTATTCTAGGTATCGAGGGTATTATTGGGATGTAGATTTTCTTATGTAGGAAGGAGTAATGCTGTTGCAATTTCAATATCACGTTCTAATCAAGTTTGGTGTTATCAATAAACTAATTGGACTGTTTTCTTCTCAAGTGCACTGGACTGTTTTCTTCTTAAGTGCACTGCTCTCGTGTACATGTTTGGGTTAATTCACTTGCTTCTTTTCAGGAGCAGGTGCCCCAAAATCACCTCCACCCGAAATTAGTGGACCTGATCAACTTGCTTCAATGACGAGGGATCATGATTTTTCTGCTTTGCAAAATTATGGCGGGGTAAAGTCTTATTACTGCCCTTCATTTATATATTCTCTCTCTATTTCTGTGTGTGTGTGTGTGTAATTAGCCACGATGTTGTTCAGCAGTCTTATTCATTATCTTTTGGGACATTTCTTTTCTGGTTTCAAAATATTTTGGCTTCATCATCAGGTGAAAGGATTGGCAGATAAATTGAAAACAAGTCCAGATAAGGGAATCCATGGGGATGAGGCTGATATATTACAACGAAAGAATGTATATGGATCAAACACGTATCCCAAGAAAAAAAGACGAAGCTTTTGGGTATATACTGCATACATTTTAACTTTGGGGTGCTCCTTCAGCAACGAATTTGTTTGTAATGCTAAATTTTATGTTTATTTTTGTAACTCACAAATGTTCTACCTTGTTAAATGTGTTTTAATTTTCATAGAGGTTTCTTTTGGATGCGTGCCGTGACACTACCTTGATAATTTTGATGGTAGCTGCAGCTGCTTCTTTGGCATTGGGCATAAAGACAGAGGTGAATTTAAGTATAATTTAGTATTATCACAATTATATACTTAAATAGGAATTTATATTATTTAAGTTAATTTATTTTTCATAAAAAGCATATTTTCCCTCTATTCAACTTTAATCATTCCCATATAAAGTTTCATGCATCTTAAGCGAACATTGGAAATAGTGTAGAAAGTTTTTGGAATCCAAAATAACTACTCGATCCCATAGAAGGATAATGCTAAAGTGGGAGCCTTTGAGTATGTTAAAAGCTATAGGAAAAGGTTAGGGACATCCATAAAAGGTAAGGGGTCATTTAGCAAAAAAATAAAATAAAATAAAAGGTAAGGGGACCTTGATAATTTGGACAAAGGAGGTATTACAATGTTAATGAAGGAATGATTAAGACCTGTTCTTATCATCATGCATTTACTTTTCTCACTTGACTTTCTCTCTCTCTCATTCTTTTTTGGGTATTATAGAAAGCTAATTTACCTGTCTCTTCTAGGGTATCGAAGAAGGATGGTATGATGGTGGAAGCATTGCCTTGGCCGTAATAATTGTTATAGTTGTTACAGGTATCGTTTTACCGTTGTTATTTGTTAAGTTACTAAGTTGTCTAAAATCTCTTACGTGTGAGCATTATTTTTTTAACTGCTGATAGTTGTTGTGCCCCCAGTTAGTATGTTGCATGTGATGTTTATGCAGTTTAGTTGATATAGATATACTTGCATACCCATCTTTCTATATATAGCTAGTGGATCCTGTAATCTGTTCATCGAGTGTGACTACCTAGTAACAGAGATTATTTTCTTCATTTATTGAACATATAAATATAAATTTCCCTCCATATATTGTGTGACAAATATTGTAGAGATAAATATTGTAATATTTGCTATGACATAAATAGAGTACACTAATTTATATAGGAGAAAACAAAAAGTAAGATTAAACAAAAGACCATTTGCAAATCTAAATAAGGTTTCTGGTGCATTCATCATTATATTTCTAGATCCATTATGTTCATTGCTAGAATTGCTAAGCACAAGCCAGAAAACACAAATTGTGCCCCTGCCATAACTCCAAAAACCTAAATAAACAACTTAAAGGCTTGGCCGTGTCTTGCTGTAGTAATGACTTCTAATGATAGGGTTTAGTCAATTCTTCTGGCTTTGTTCAGATGTCCTCTTGGTTGATCTTAGTAGCTTGGTGATTTTAAACAGAGTAGGAACATGCTCCGTTCCTTGTGGCTTAGTGTTCACATTTCTTTGAATGGAGTTTATAGCTTCCTTTTCTTCTTTTGTTTTTACATAATTATACTAATAAAAGGTTCATGATTTTTTTTCAATTAAGTTGATGCTTTTTTCTGTTGTTTATTTTTGGACTTGTTTTTGTGGATGCTTTGTTGTCATGAAGTACTTATTATCAATATACATTTTATTCTAGTGTTATTTTTCTTGACAATAAAATCTGAATAATGGTATGATGCCCTTTGGTGAAATTTCTTGCATCACTGTTTGCACATGTTCTGCTCCCCTTCTGTGATTGAATGAGAATGGATAAGAGGCTCATGGGATTGATATGAGGGAGCAGGGATGGCTATATTGTTGGGAGATGGCTTGATTTCATCCCTCCTTCATATTTGCTTGCTTTAGCTTATAATTGTTGGAATTTTTTTTTTCCTAGTGTTTTTATAAAGTGTAGGAGTTGCATACTTTCTCTTGCTTTGTTCTGAATTCCATTAGTTTTTATAATTTCATCTTGTTTACTGAGTATGCGGCATGAAATTGGGTATGAGGAGGGATACCTTTGGTAGAATGCACAAGACACATAGTTATCATACCACGTTTCAGAATGTGGAATGCAGGGCAATAAGAGTTTCCTTTTAACCTTGGTTTAGAGAGTATAAGTTGGAAGTTTTACACATCATTCCTTTCCATTTTCATTTGTTTTTTACTACTTGCATGCTCATTCAGAGTCGAAAGTGTCTTAGAGGAGAGAGGTCCGTAGGGGGGTTGATGGTTTTTGCTCGATCTATCATCTTAATCCATTGTAACATTGCAAGAACTCAACATACTGAAACCACAACATTCATTTACATTTAGTAATGTCTCTTGTTGTACTGGAATACTGATGCCACCGTAAATGTTCATTGTTTGGTTATAAATTCTTTTAAGTTTGCATATATCATAGATTTTTTGTTTGTCTTTATTTCATTGCTGCAGCTGTCAGTGACTATAAACAATCCCTTCAGTTTCAAACTTTAAATGAGGAGAAGCAGAATATACATTTAGAGGTTGGCTTTTAGAATTTGTAAGGGTTGTCACTCTCTATAGGTGTCTCTTATTATTAACAAATGCGATATCATGCGCAGGTCATTAGAGGTGGTAGAAGAGTAAAGATTTCAATATTTGATATTGTTGTCGGTGATGTCATACCTCTCAAAATCGGTGATCAGGTTAATGACTGAGATTTATTAATTTTTGCTGGGTGCTTGGATTTTAGGTACATGTATTGATGTATCTTATCCCAGGTCCCTGCTGATGGAGTGTTAATATCTGGGCAATCCCTTGCAATTGATGAGTCCAGTATGACTGGGGAGAGCAAAATTGTGAGTTTCGAACACATGCTATTCATTTGCTTGTTGATTCGATTTCAGTTTCTTATTTACAGCCTAATCGGTTTTTGGCAGGTACACAAGGATCTGAAAGCGCCGTTTCTGATGTCTGGTTGCAAAGTAGCCGATGGTTATGGCACTATGCTGGTAGAAAATTTTAAGCTATATCTTCTATATCCATTTACTCGTAGCTGTTAAAATTTTCAATGAAGATGTCTCTTGAAAGATATACAATTTTGTCACCGACTATATGTTTGGTTGATTCTTGCCAGTACCGTTTTGTAATTATGTAAGTGCCACATTTGCCAAGTGTCTAAAGACAGTAAGGGCATGGTCTAAAGTAGTAAAAGCCTCAGTGTCACTTCACTATAACTTAGTGTTATACCTATCTAATAAATGATTGTATTTGGATATCAGACTATTGTAATTAGTAGTAGATGTTTTATTTACTCTCTATAGTGGAGAGGATTTTCAGCCATCTCAAGTTAATTTAGAACTCAAGGAGTGTTATTGTTGTTTTACAATCTGCTTGGATCGTGCGGAAATGTCAAATTTCATTCAGGAAATATTAGTTTTCTTTATTTTTTTTGATGTACTCAATGGGCAATATTTTTGTTTTCATATTTGATTGTTTAAGTGGTTTCATGTGAAAGCTAATAAAATTGAGTTATTGTGTGTCAAAACCGATAAAAACTCAGAAACTATACTACTTATAGTTCTTCAAAAGGCACTGTGCGCCACAAGTTGTGGCGAAGCTTTTAAAAGTTATATGTTTTATTATGTGTCTATCTGGATGTACAAGTTATTCATAAACTCATTTATAGATAAATTCATGCTCATGCTCTCTTTTCCCTCTCTATCTCTTATAGATATTTATTTATCTAAATGATTTACTTGCAAAGACTATGGTTGTTGGTTCTTGATTGTTTATTCTCTGACTCCAAGTTACATGTTCATACTTTTACAGGTTACCAGTGTTGGGATAAATACTGAATGGGGATTGCTAATGGCCAGCATTTCAGAAGATAATGGTGAAGAAACCCCGTTGCAGGTTAGTTTTCCAAATATCTTTATATATGTTGACTACCTAATAAATTCCTTTTACACCAGACCAGTTACGTAATGACTTATACTAGGTACGCTTGAATGGAGTTGCAACGTTTATTGGTATAGTTGGCCTAGCGGTGGCTTTAGCCGTATTAGTTGTCCTTCTAGTAAGGTAAATTTAACTTTGTTGATGACCTCTGTCTCTGTAGACATTGTTTTTCCTATGTGTTACTTATAGTATTTGCATTTCACAGATATTTTACTGGGCACAGCGAGAATACAGATGGATCAAAGCAGTTTACAGCTGGCAAGACCAAAGTCGGTGATGCTGTTGATGGAGCCATAAAAATTTTCACTGTTGCGGTATGCATTTCTTGTATAGATGAAAATTTCAAGTACTCATGTACCTGATATTGAGTTTCTAACTAATACCAGAACCTCTAGGTCACAATTGTCGTTGTAGCAGTGCCAGAAGGGCTTCCTTTAGCTGTTACCTTAACGTAAGTCTAACCATTTTTATTTTTTTGTAGTTCATGTCACTGTGTTGAAGTGTTGTGGCACTGTTTTCAAAATTCAGTTAGACTTTATTTTTCATGACCAGTAACATATGCTTTCTTTTGGATTTGTTTCCTGTTCTAGTACTCATCCTCAAATTGAATCATGTTGACTCACTGAACCCATCAATATTTTGATTGAATGTTCCATTTTTTCTCATCCTGCTTTTGTTGTCATCCGCTCAGATTACTAAAATCTATGATAGTCAATTTGCACCTCTCCTGCATTTGTTTATATTTTCTTTTATTGCCAACACTTCTTTTCCTTTCCTCCTTATTATGTTTCTTCTCATACTTTCTGCATTGTATGTAATATTGCAGGCTTGCTTACTCGATGAGAAAAATGATGGCCGACAAGGCCTTGGTATGTATAAGAATGTGCTTCACACATTGATGCTTGTGTTTACATTCTATTGTAGACATGATTGATATTGCGCTAATTTGTGTTATGTTATATTGGTTGACAATTTCTTGATAGGTGAGGAGGCTTTCTGCTTGTGAAACGATGGGCTCTGCTACCACCATTTGCAGTGACAAAACTGGAACCTTGACTTTGAATCTGGTGGGCTCTTATGCTATTTTTGGATTATGTTGCTTCATTTCTTTAGGTTTTCCATTTCCTGTTATCTTTTTTCATTATATTTTTGGGGAACCAGTTTACTAAAATCTTTTGAGTGCACTCAAGGATTTTTTGTGGCATTCAGTTTTTATTTACTTTGAATTTGAGTTGGTTATTTAACATGGAGAGGAAGGATCTTGATAGGATGATAATTTGTATGAATCTCCAGGTATAATAATCATGTGTAGAGCTGGCAATTTTGAAACCCAACCTATCAACATGTCCATTTAACTCATGATTTAATGGATAAAATTATCCATTTATTTTTATGGGTCCATAAATAGAGATGATTAAATGGTTATTACCCACCAATCCACATAAACCACAAATATCATCGTCATCGTCTTGATCAGTTATCTACTCCTCTCCATCTCTTGTCTTCTTGACTCTCTCCATCTACCGTCCTTCATCTGATTCTGATAACTTTGATAAGTGATGATGTATTGATAGATTAAATGGTAATTACCCACCAACCCACATAAATCACAAATATCATCTGCATGATCGGTTATCTACTTCTCTTTATCTTCTGTCTTCTTGACTCTCTCCATCTACTGTTTTTCATCTGATTTTGATAACTTTGACAAGTGAATGATGTATTAATATTATGAAATCTATGAAGTCACCAACATTAGTTCCAAGATTTAGTTTAGCAACTAAATCCTAATTTTGACAAGATCCAAGTTTTTTCGACCTATAAATCATGAATTTTATATACAAGCAATACATCACTGAATTGTTAATTTTTCAATACGTCACTCAATTTTTAATTTTTCAACAATATGACTGTTGTGTTTTGAAAAAAATTGACTAGTTTTGAAAAAAATTTCCTAGTTCTAGAAATAAATGAGTTGTGATTTGAGGACCCTGATTTTCAAGAGGGTGAGGGTTAGTAATAATCTCAGAAATTAGAGGAGCAAACAATTCTTCTAACTTCTAGAAAAATAAAGAAAATTGTGACGAAAGAAAGTGAGGGTGAAAAACAAATCAAAGTCTAACTTGAAACAAGGTCAGTAAAAAAAAAATTAAAAACTTAAAATTCTTGGGTTATATACGGGTTGATGGGTTCAACCCATATACATTTCAATTTTACTCATAATTGACCTATTTAAAATTATCCATTTTTGACTCAAACATTAATGACCCATTACTTATTAAATTTTATCCATTACCCGTTAAATCAACCCATTTGCCACCTCTAATCATGTGAAAGCTGATGTATTGAATTTTTACTTTGTTGAGTTCGAGTTGGATTGGTTCATATGAAACTAGCTACTCCGGCTGTTTCACACCAAGTGTGACTTGTTTTTTTGTGTGGTTATTTCACAAAGATTAAGTACACAGTTTTGTTGGACGACACTTTAATTTATGATTTAGTTACTATAGCCAGAGATACGTCATATGTTTTACTTACACGATAGTCTTAATGAAAATATTACACATCATATCCCTTACCTTAGCACATCACCCAAAAGGGTAATATGGTCTTTTTTGCAAAAAAAGTGTTGACTTTTAGATCTGTATTAAAAGGTGATACAAATACTTTTTCTTTTAGTTGCCTCCCCTTCTATTCTTCTTTTTATTTTTATTTTTTATTTTTATGGAGGTCTGATTGGAGTTTGTGGAAAAATTTATGGTGTCATTTTTAGCTTTTTCTGATTGTGTCAACTTTCATACTTTTACAGATGACTGTGGTCGAGGCCTATATTTGTGGAAAGAAAATTGATCCTCCGGGCAATAGTTCACTGTTACCTCCCAAGGTTACATCTCTATTGATTGAAGGTATTGGGCAAAATACAACCGGCAGTGTGTTTACGTCTGAGGTAGGTGAAAATGATATAATTTTCTTTGTTCAGGAGAATTTATCATCATTTAGATTGCATCACCTATACAATTTGTTAGAAATTTGAATATGTTATATATCTTCTTATAACCTCGTATAGAGGTTTAACTTCTTTCTCCCCAGATGACTAGTTATTGTTAATGTAGGACTTCTACGTCCCTTTGGAAATGTTTAAGATATAGACATCGTTTAGCACACTTATTAGTTAGAGTAATGCAAGGGGTCTCAAATGTGTCTTAGATGATGTGGCATGAATAAGACAAAAGGTACTTTCTGAAATAGCCAATAACAATATATTTGTTCAACCAATGTAATGATGCCTCATCATTGGACTACTTTTTTTGAGACAAAAAATTTGAGACCCCTAACACTACTTTATTAGTTAATTTGATTTGCCAATGAAGTTCTGTACCATGAGGCATGTATAATTTATATTACTTTTGACCGTAGTTGTCAAAGCGTAAATCGTATCGTGTATCGAAAACTCCCATATTGTATCGCATGATACGAAAACAAAATAAAAATGTGGTAATATATATTTAAACATATAAAACGCACAATCTATTGGATAATTAAGCATATTTGCTTGACTATATATAAAAGTAGTCAAGTAAATATTATTATAGACCAAAATAAAATTTAAAGTTAAATAGTAGCCAAAATACTCTAAATTGATTTATTAGATATTATTTTAGTAATATTTATAGAGTAACAAGAGAAAACTAAAATTTAGGTTCACCTTTAATCTATAAAACACCAAAGGCCTTTGGCCCAATGGTATGACTCATGGTTTCCATGAGGTTGATAGTTCGATCCTTGGTGGTAGCAAGGAGGGTGTGTGGGGGGGGGGTGCGACAGTAGCAAAGAATAAAAATAAATTAAAAGTGGAGATTTATGTATTTGCTTATGGAAAGTGATGTGAGAAAAATAGAGTGACATTCTGAAGAAGATATAGAACTCTAAAAAGTGATTAAAGGCTCATCAATCAGTATAGAATATGTGTTAAAAAACCTCTTCACTTGAAATGGTAGAAGGGCTAAAAGTTCTGTTTTTATTCTTTTGGATTTACCTAAAGCTTTTTCAAGTCGGTTGTTAACTTTAAGAAATATCGCTTATTGTATCATTTCATAAGAATCGTATCGAATCGTATGATACGGTGTCATTTTCGATTCAACCTACGATATGTATCTAATTGTCTCCGTATCGTACAATACCTATCACGTATTGTATAATTTTGACAACTATACTTTCGACACAGAAATATGTTTAAATTTGAAGTCCTTGTATTATAAAAAGGAAATAAGTCATGATTGTAAGCCTTGAATAGTTGAGTGATTTAGGGACTTGAGGTGCAAGGTTCTACCATTTATATCAAACACATAATGGTTATGTTATGACATCTCATGGATACATCCTGAGATTTGTACCGTGTTCAAAAGATAAGAATAAAGTTCTTGTCAACATGTAATTCTAAACTTTTTTAGGTGTTTTTTTCCAAGTGTGACCAACAAATAATATACAACTTTTTTCTAATGGAGAAGACATCAACACACAAATAAATGTATGGCAAAGCCTATGAGAAAGGCTTTATCAATGTAATTTTCATGTGAGGGGGATGATGGCATTTCAATATTTGTTTAGAATTTATAAAAAAATGTTAATTTAGCCCAAGTGTATCTGTATCCGACACCTTTTATAGATCGGTGTGTTGTAGAGTGCTTTTTTGGTATCCTCTTATGTGTTTTGCTGCTTAACTTTTTGCTAATCTTGAAATTGGAATATCTGTCTACATTTTGCACCTTGAATTATTGACTTCCTTTTCTTCTCTTTCCTCTGTGTTGTAGTTTGTGAGCTTGGGTGTTTTTTTTCCTTTCTATTGACTAGGAACTTGAGTATTGATGCTTCCTGTGTATTTTGCCTTGGCTCATTATTGACAGGGTGGTGATGTAGAGTTTTCTGGATCACCAACTGAGAAGGCCATTCTACAGTGGGGGGTCAACGTATATTGCTAACCTCGTTACCTTGATGTTCCCCCTCCCCTCCTTTGAGTATCATAGTTTTGGTATATCTTTTTGCAGCTAGGGATGAATTTTGATGCTGTCAGATCAGATTCTTCAGTTATCCATGCTTTCCCATTCAACTCGGAGAAAAAACGAGGGGGTGTCGCGGTACAGATGGTAATGGTCTGCATGATATAGATCTGTACTACTTATTCATGACTATTTCTAGCTGAATTTAGTGGAAAGACGTGTTGTAGATGTTCGAATAGTAAATTAGTAATCAAGGAAGCCATGTTAGGTGAATTGTCTCCCGCTGGGTTAAATACAGAAGAGAAAAACCCGTTAGCATAATCCTTTCTAGACTCGTTGACTAAAGTGTTAATCTAAATTCTAATGACGCTGGAGAAAAATAAAATCAAAAGGAGGCTTAGCTCGGGATAGTGAAAAAGATTAGTGGAAGGAAATCGAGATCAATTTGAAGTTTTTATTTCATCATTTCCTGATTCTTTTATTTGGAAAACAGGTCATGCATTGGTACGAAACTTCCATGTACCGTCCATATCTTAATTTTCAAAGACAATGGAATGATTGAAAATGAAGATTTGAGCGATTAATTTTCTTTTATTCCTATTTCCAGGCATAAATGTCTACTGAAATTTCTGTTTTATATTTACTACCTAGAACTGGATGTGAAGACCTTTGGCTTCCCCTCCAAGGGATTCATGCTTTCTTAATTGGGCTTTGCTAGTTTTGTCCAGTGACCTGGTAGACGGTTATTCAGTGCCCTAAACATTCAATAACCTCTCCCCCCCCTTCCCCCCACCTGGCCGACCAGTAATACTTATGGGATCACTAAACAGTAAATATTCAATGTGTCACATCAGTTTAGAGCTTAGAGCATTGATAGTATCTTCAATTGTACCCTTGAAATTTTACTGCAATCTTGTAACCTTTCCTCTTTTTTTTTGTGGTTACACTTACAGATGAATTCTGAAGTTCACATACACCTAAATGTAGAACTCTTTGGTGTTTAAACATTCATATAATCTCTTTTTATCCCCCTCCCCCCTCTACCTGACCTTGTTATACTTACGGGACTACTAAACAGTAAATATTCAATGTATCGTATCAGTTTAGAGCATTGATGTTATATAGGAATTGTCACATGTTGAAATGTTATGTTGGGCTTCTGGATCAAAACAATTTTTTGTTGTACCCTTGAAGTTTTACTGCAATCTTGTCCTTACATTTTTCCTTTTTTTTTTGTTTACACTTGCAGCCGAATTCTGAAGTTCACATACATTGGAAAGGTGCTGCTGAAATCGTCTTAGCTTGCTGTACAAGCTACATCGATGTCAATGAGAGCTTGGTGGCTATGGAGGAAGTTGAGGTTTGAGAATTTAGTTTCCCCATGAGGTTGATTGTATTTGTCATCATAATTACACAACTTATAAATCATTCCTTAGCAAGAGAAAGTCCTGCATTTTAAATACCCTTACTTTCGAAATCACAATTTTTTAAAATTTCCTTTTCCTTCCTGGAAGATAATTATTTATATTGTTTTATCATATTGCTTAAAAGTCAGAGTATGATAGATAGCCTAGGACGCATTGATACAGATGCAGAATATGGGAACCATACATTATGGTTCAAGGATACAGGAAATTTTGGAAAATTAGGATTTAGATGCGGCAGGATACATCCATTAATTATACATATGATATATTCCCTCTGATCCAAATTATAAAAGCAAAATGAGTTTTAATTTTTGTTCCAAAATGAATGAACTTTGATTTTTCAAAAATCATTAGTCTAAACATTCCCTTAACCCAAAGTAAGCAAATGCAAGTTTTGTAAATTAATTTCATATATTAAATCTACATTTTATTTCTATAAATTTCAATATGTTAGTTTGAAAGAAAAAAAAGAGTCTTTTATCTCTAAATTTTGTTTCTAGAGATTTTTAAAATATAAATGAATGTTAATCCTTCTAGATATTAAGTTGTGATTTATGCAAAGTTGATAATACTCCCCAGTTTTTAATTTATTTGTAAGATTCTCTTATTTTGAACCAGAGGGAGTATTACATATCAAATCTTTATTATTATATCAGTAACAATTTTAAGTGGAAATCCCTAGCAATAGTACGAAAATATAATAAAAATAGGCATTATTGTAAATTTGGAAAATCTATTGCCAATGTATAGCCCTAATTTTACAACCAGAACTTATTTTTAGGCTCAAACTGTATTACTCAACTACTTGCAGTCGTTTTTGAGATCATGTTTTCCCCACTAAAAATGAATATAATCTAATTATTTTACCCCTTCCATATACAGATATATCAGGAATATCTTTTTTGTCTCTTTGGGTAAATGGATCTACCAGAAATTTTCTTATATCATAAACAAAATAATACATTTGCCGGGGTGGGGTTTTATAGACTTGCCCTAAAGTGAAGTCAGGTGAGATACAAGTAGGCCTAAAATAATCTAACTCTAAGTTAATGAGGAACTCTCACAAAACAAGAAGATAAAGTTTTCAAACATATCTGCCTTTTCTTTCTTAAAGTGTGAGGCCCAAAGTCCAAATGGTTTTATTTTTTAATTGCTAAAAGCATATGGCAATATTAGATACTAGCACCTGGTGACGCGTGTGTAAATTATGTGGGGTAAAATGGAAATTTTATAAATTTTGGAGGATTAAATAGAAAGATCAAAAAATTAATATAAAAAATGACAAAAAAGTAATATAATTAAAATTGTAGGAATAAAAGAATAAAAAAAAAGTGTGTTATAAATTTACCAAGCAACGTCAGCGGCTCAAGAGAGCCGCTTTATAATATATAGATGTATCTGTTATGGATTCCTCACCTTGTTTGAAGCATCTGTGCTTCATATATGGTATCGAGTAAACTGGTAGGTGTTACGAAATCGGTGAATACTGTATGAAATATGCTCATGTTAATGATTAATTGTTACTTGGGCATGCATGTGATCTATGCAATGGTAACAACTGTTCTTATTTGGTAGGTGTTACGAAATCGATGACTATTGTGTGAAACATGCTCTCATGTTAATGATTAATTTTTACTTGGGCATGCATGTGATATATGGCAATCTTCTTGAATTTTAACTCAAGATTGCTGGTTGTTAAACATTGTGTGCAGAGAACATTATTTATGAAAGCAATTGAAGATATGGCTACAAGAAGTTTGCGTTGTGTTGCCATTGCCTACAGAACATGTGAAGCGTCGAGCATACCGGATAATGATGAGGAGCTGGCTCATTGGGAATTGCCTCAGAGTGACCTTGTCTTGCTAGCAATTGTTGGCCTGAAGGTATTACAAATCATCCTGATTTGAATTTAAAAATATACTAATACTAATGATTTCCTTTCTTATAACCTTCCATTCATATTTGCAAATACTGAGAGCGTTTGTGATGCATTTGTGCTATTGGACCTTTGTGTGTAAACTATAATATGACAAGGCTGACAAATGCACCACTACTTTCATTGCTTACAAGCTTTATTTGTTTATTTTCCATTTGGATATCTTCATTATCAAATTGGGTTGACAATATTCTAAGAAAAAAACTAGTGTGGGTCTTTCTTGATTGCTTTTTCAATAATGCAGGATCCTTGCCGTCCAAATGTTAAAGATGCGGTTCAACTTTGCATAATTGCCGGTGTTAAGGTTTTTGTGGTGCTTTTATCATTTACTACTTGTATCATGTTGGATTTGAATGATCTTCTGCTTTGTTCTCATATAAATCCTTTTTAAAATGTGAATTGTCCAGCTATCTTTGCCACAAATATTCCTTTGCTTGTTAGATTCTGAATTTCCAACTGAGGACCATAGTGTGTAGTGTAACACTCCCTCTCCCGAAAAATATAAAATAAGGGGAATGAGAAGTCACGTGCAAAGCACAACAAACCTCAAAATAATAAAAACAGAGCACTACTAACTCCATTAAATTTAATAGTGATAATCCATCAATGTCGAATTAAATACAATTCTCCAATATCAAGGCAGAATAATCAAAACCTAAAATCAAGTAAACCTAGATGGTCAAAGGCAACTCTCTCATCACACTAGCCCTGAATCACCCCTGCAAACCTGCCGGAAGTAAAAACACAGTATGATCCAAATGCTCAGTACGAATACAGATATACAAAAATGTACAATTGAAATACGAAATCAACTGAGACAACATACTGAACAAAACCTCAAGCTTAAATACCGACGAAAATATAATCTCCAAATATTGAAATAGAATATATCTGACTCAACAGAATTAATGAGACAAACAGATAAAGTACAAAAATAATGAACTGAAATAACTAACTCAATTAATTGAACTGAACAGAAACGAACGAAACTAACACAATGAGTTAATAGGCTGAATCAAATGGCTGAGTGTTATAATTTCATACCGAGCTCAAATACAAATAGCCAAAGGCTAACATAATACAACGGTACCATGATGTATGTAAATCTAACCGGATAGTACGCACGACACATACGTCACTAATCCGCCAAACAAATCAAATCAAATCAAATACTGGGCCAACCCATATGTATCCTGAACAAATATATCAAATGGTCAAAGCTTACATCCAGAGCAACATACAAAACAAAAGGATACGTCGTGGACTGATCACACCGTTACGGGAGGTGTCATGCTTTTATGTCAAGAAGACATGCCTGTGGTACCCCTACAGCTGGTTAGCTCAAGTATACCCTAAGGATCAAACTACAAAATGTAAGCCAAAAGGGGTTCAAATCACAAAGCTTACATGACCATCTCCAAATGATATCGAATTATTTCAAATGCGAACATACTTCACTATCACAAGATACCAACGATCAAAATAACTCCTGAATGTGAACGAAAATATACGAATAATGATACAAACGAATAAAGTCTCCAAAATATATTGATATGTACATTTCTACAAATATCAAAATAAATACTGACATGATATTTAATTTAAAGAGTACAAATACGAATTCTAAACGCCAAAATGTAACTATCATATGAATTTCACAAAAAACAATTATGTGAAACAATAACGAAATTCGGAACAAGGAACAAAACGAATTAATTAACTTTCACAAGAATATCGCTGAAGGAGTACGAAATTCATACATGATACGCAAAACCACTTATAGCACACTCTAAAAAATCTTACCCTCAAATGCCAATGATATCAAATATGAAATATTATTGATCATCACCTAAACATATTCACCTCAAATTAAATATAATCCAAACTAATAATTCTAAAATAATTTGTAATTCATTCAAGGTGCCTTTAATTATCGCCTTAGATCAATTATTAATACTCCAAAAATTTATGTTCCAAATATAACTCCTTAAATTCCTTCCGTCTGAGCTAATTACACAAATTAACAGAAATAAATTAATAAATCATATGTTAAATTACTAATTAATAATTTTCTTTTCCCAATATTTGTTGTTATTATTATGCAAAACTTTAAAGTGACCATAATTTAACTATACGTGTCTGCTCATAATATAATTTTCCTCCATCCGAACTAATCACCAAAATAAATAAATAATGTATAATCGAAGGTTAAATCATTAATCCTTAATTATCTTTTTATAAATTCCTTTTTATTAGTGTTATATTATTACCATAATATAAGTAAACTTTTAAAACTGTTAAAGTTTCAGATTCTACGCATCTATTTACGGCACCTCCGTTCAAATCAGTATAAGTAAAGTTCATAATCTGATAAAATACTATATTTAAAATCTCATTTTGCAATCCTTCACCCTCCATTCCAAACAAGTGAATAATCAATTCATATGAACATATATAATGTATACACCTGATATCTACATATATACACAAATATAATAATACTAACAATAGGCAACCATATTCTAGACCGCATGCTCATTCCTTATATATATAAAATAAATTCTTATCATTCCATGTGTTGCCCATCGTAAGTATAAAAATCAGAATAAAACTTTTATGTTTTCCTTATCACATGAACTCATTTTATTGTTATTAATCTCAATTATCTCTATTAGCAATCCAATCACAACAACCATAAACTAAAGGAACAACTTACCTGAAAATAATCAACAACAAAAATATAAGTTGTTCTCCTTCGCCACTCCTGTTCCGTTCTCTACCCTTTTCATTCTTTTTGTTCTTGCTGATTAGTGTATGTAAGAGAGAGAAATGAGAGAGGGAATAGGTTTACTGATATATATATATAGAGAGAGAGAGAGGGGGGAAGTGGAAAGGTTAGAGAGAGATGAAAAGCCTTTTGGTAGATGGAAAGTTGGGTAGATGAGAGGTTTAATATTTAATTCATTTTATATTTAATTATTTGTTTTTTTCCTCGGGTATTACATGTAGGTTGGATATTATTCTGTCCCTTCTGTGCACCAGTATTAATGTAACTTTTAGGCCTGTTTAAAAGAGATTCTCCTAGTCAGGTTTCTTACTTGCTTGAGGGGTTTGGGGTGGGAACTACCTACTTTTTGTAAGATACATCTTTCCAATATATTATTATTATTATATAAGATAAATATTCTTTATTGTAAAAGTAGAGGTATCTGTCATGCATTATAAGTGTTAACTTCAGTATGATCTGACGGTTATGTTTTTTTTAATTCTTCTTTGGGTTTTGGTTGGGGGCGGTCTATATAGGTAAGAATGGTCACTGGTGACAATCTCCAAACAGCAAGAGCAATAGCTTTAGAATGTGGCATACTAGGGTCAGAGACAGATGCTACTGAGCCAAATCTCATTGAAGGAAAGGCATTTCGTGCTTTGAATGAAGCGGAAAGACTGGATATTGCAGAGAAGATATCAGTATGATTGAACCATTTACTTATTAAATATATTGTTTCTGTTCATGTAGTTGTGATTGATCTACTATGTGAAAGCTGGTCAATTTTATAAACTGATCATTGCCATTTGATATGTAGGTAATGGGAAGGTCATCGCCTAATGATAAGCTCTTACTTGTGCAAGCATTGAGGAAGAGGGGACATGTTGTTGCTGTAACTGGAGATGGCACTAATGATGCTCCTGCTTTACATGAGGTATAAACCATGATCTGTTTGATAGTCTTCTATCATCAATTTGCTTTGCCTTGTCCCCTTAATAGTAGCTTGTCTTTTTTATTTTAGTATTTTTTGACATTATTGTATCTTTTTCTAAGCTGATATTTTGCTTTCAATTTTTGTGGACTGTAGGCTGATATCGGTCTTGCTATGGGCATCCAAGGAACAGAGGTTGCAAAAGAAAGCTCAGACATCATTATATTAGATGACAATTTTGCTTCAGTTGTAAAGGTTAGTCTGTATTAGCGTCTTCCTAGCAATTGAAGAAAACACCTAGTTTTCCTCTCTTGAGCAAGAGTTTCAGGAAGGCCACAGAATATATATGTGTGTGTGTGCGCGCGCGCGCGTGCTTGAAAAGCCACTTCTGTATGTTTTTGTTCGTGGAAATCTTTTACTGCTTTCTGATGTTGTTTGAAATGATATATAAATGAGCGTGTAACAATCTGGGTCTGAAGCCGAACCGAAGTAAGAGGATTGAGCCTTATTTATATACATTTGAGTTATCTTGGGTACAGCCCCAATCAAAAGTCCTGACAAGCTATTGTTACTCTTTGTTGTAGTGTTAAGTCTTTATAACAAACCAATCCATCCACATCCACATGTTCCGATGTGGGTCTAGGTTAATTACAGTCTTGAATTCCTCAGGATCAACCAGAAGTGCAAGATTCTGATTCTATTTGTGATGATCTGGGTCTGAACCTGATTTGAAATTAGGTTCAATCCTTTACCAGTTGTAATACCAGTTAGGTTATCTTGGCCCACCCATATGCCCACACACAAGTCATAAAAAAACTTTTGGTTGTAGAGTGAAGTCCTTATATACAGATCAATCCAGCCCACATGTTTTGATGTGGGACTGGGTATTACAAAGAATGTTGCAGTTGCTCCACCTTTTTTGGGAGAATGATGTTTTTTTGTGAACTGGACGACGTCATCGGCAACCACAAATCAAATGCGGACTTGCATGAATTGAGGAACGTATGGCTACAGCCATACATACTTTTGCTGTATTACATTCTTTAGAAATTCAAAATATGTATGTACATATAGTTAGTTTTGCCATTGGATTAGGGAGGGAAGGTAATCAAATATTGAGCTTGTATGAGTTATGTTCAGGTATTATTTGGCCTCTGTAGCCATACAAGTTAAGTTTTACACTTCCTATCTATCTTCTTTTTTGATGCACAAGTCACTTGAGTGGGCCATTTTGTGTTCTGTTTATAATGGTTTCTTTAGATCAATTAGAATATGTCGAATTCTGGGACAATAATGGCAGATTGCATAAAATTACTGCTTTGGACCATCGGTAAATACACTGTCTGAAAAATGCAGGTTGTTCGATGGGGCCGATCTGTCTATGCTAATATTCAAAAATTCATCCAGTTTCAGCTGACTGTAAATGTTGCAGCTCTTATAATTAACGTTGTGGCTGCAGTTTCCTCAGGAGATGTTCCACTAAATGCAGTGCAGGTTTGTACCCCGCTCCCTCTTTTCGCTCTCTCTCTCTATAGATGTGCAAGTGTGTTCATGTGTATCACTGTATTATGTTTATCTACCAGCTTCTTTGGGTGAATCTTATCATGGATACTCTTGGAGCACTTGCACTGGCTACCGAACCACCAACAGATCACCTCATGCAAAGGCCTCCAGTTGGTCGAAGGTTTGACTTCTTTAGATGTTGATAAGCGCGCACACATAGTGTTCGTTTGATACAGAACTTCTCTATTATTCTGTTTGGATTCCAATTATGCAATTTTGATCTGGCAGTGGTTTGGGATTTTGTTCACTCATTTAAGCAAGGTGTATTTGAGTTGAGGTGACAAGTAATATTAGATATGGCATGTTAAAGGTATAATATTATAGTCAAGAAAGTACATCAGTTTTGAGGTTTGTGTGGTTAAGTTGGCTCGGCGTTGGATTTTGAGTATGTCTCTTGTTAACTCTAATGTATCAATTGTCTATTCCATAATTAGTGTATTTGTTTTTTGTCTAATAACACCTTTTTTATCCCAATCTTAGACAAACTGCTACTCCTACACTCATTTGGCTGTATTCTTGCTTTTTTTGCACCAACAATTTCTTTTGCTCTTTGTATTATGTCTAAATTGGTCATACTAAAAAACCTCATGTCTGTATTTCCTTTAAGGTAATCTGTTCATCTAAATTGTTAAGTAAAAACAGCAATGAAAACTTACTTGTCATCAATATTGGTCTCTTGGTTAGCCAGTTGGTATTTTCTTGACATGAAATTACTTACTGGTGCTGCAGATTTGGTTGTGGATTCAGAAATTATATTTCTGTGCTTTACTATTTCAGAGATTCAGAAATTAATTTCTGTATGTACTAAAGCGAATTAAATAAATTTCAATTCTACAAAATAAAAGAGATTATAACTGTAGGTTTGTCCCTCTTTTTGCTCCATTTCTAATCCACCTGTTATATGGTGATAACAGCTTTATTTAGTGTGCTAGTGGTTTGTTTGATATCTAAAGGAATCTCTATTCTATGTTCCCTGTACAGCTGCTCTTTCACCATATGACCAGTGTGCTTTGTTCACAATCAGACTCACAGTGTATATTTATTCCCTCCCTTCCACAAAAAGAGTCCCATATGTAAACTTAAAACTTTAAGGATGTATTTTGTTCCATGTTTACCCTAATTTTACTGTGTCTCTGTATTTAGTTTAGTAGTGATGGAGAATGGTATTATGTTGGTAAATCTATACTACCGTCAAAAGTAGACTTTGTTTGATAAAAAATGGCAAATGGGACTCTTTTTATGGAGCACAGGGAGGAATATGAATGATGGCTGCGGGGAGCTCAACCGTGAATGAAAAGAATAAGTATAACATCCCCATATGTTTAGTTCTGTCCTTTTTCTTCTTTCGGATACAATAATGTCCTTGCTGTGGTATATATTGGAAGTAATGA
Organism: Aralia elata; assembly: GCA_034770075.1. NCBI lineage: Eukaryota > Viridiplantae > Streptophyta > Magnoliopsida > Apiales > Araliaceae > Aralia > Aralia elata. Next base: position 107,403,518 of record CM068385.1, on the reverse strand, counting down.
TATAATTTTGCTATGTGGATTTAGTTGTAATATTCAAAATTTAATTATTTGATTTCTTTAATTATGACTGCAAAATGGTTATTTCTCATGGAGTCACCACTGATTTTGTTGAATTAATTATTGGAGACGATTAATCTGTTCATTACTTCTCATGTGAAAAACTGAGAATGTTTTAGGAATTGAATCCTATTTCAACTCATTATTCTCTGCAATCCTGTTCCTTTTACTATAAGTATCACGTAAGAAATGCTCATTTATTAATAAGAATTGCTTTGACAATTTCTTATGGCTCTTTTGTCAGAGAACCTCTTGTAACAAATATCATGTGGAGAAACTTGCTGATCCAGGTGTTCTATCTGTATTATGGCAACTATTATCTGTCATCATAATTAATAATTTTAATTAAAAAAAACCTATACTTAAATAATTATTTGTTAAACATGATTGTTGTTTATTGAAAATTTCAGGCTCTGTACCAAGTCTCCGTTCTCCTTGTCCTTAATTTTCGAGGAAAAAGTATTCTGAATTTAGAGCATGAAAAAAAGGAACACGCTGTTAAAGTGAAGAATACATTGATCTTCAATGCTTTTGTTCTGTGTCAGGTAAGTCTACTTAAATAAGATATCTCAAGATGTGATATAACTAAGTCACGAATGTGGTGATTCAATGCATTTGTTCTGTAAGAATGGTTTGAGTGTAGTCAAATATTTTCGTTCTTTTTGCAATTAGTATTTCTCTTCCCAAATATGGAAGGGGCACATTTAGGCTTGAAATGAGCTAACAATATTTGGGTCCACAGTAAAACAGGGCTGTTTCTCGATGTAGTACATGACCCATCTTGCCTGTACGGCACATCAGTATTCTAACTATTCTTCTTTTCAGTGACCAAGTTCATATTCTTTTCAATTTGCACTTATTTTCCATGAGTTAAATTACTAGTTATGGACCTATGGTGATGAATCCATGTTTATTGTTAGGTATTGCTACTTTAGTTTAAAAAATGTTGATACAAATACAATATATGCATATGCAATTATTTGATGGAAACAATGCTAGGTCTGGAGGTAAATATCTGTGTACATAAATTGAGCTGAGCTCTTATCCGAGTCTGATAATTAAATATTTTTGGGAGCTGATTGTTGTGCTCAACTAGTGAACTTTTCATGCGATGGAAGACATGAATCTTTAGATTGGGGAAAGATGCAGTTGGTGTAATTGCTTTCCTCTCTGTTCTTGTTTTAAGTGTTTAACAAGAGTTCCATTTGACTGCAGATATTTAATGAATTCAATGCACGGAAGCCTGACGAGATTAATGTATTCAAAGGTGTCACTAAGAATCGTCTCTTCATGCTTATTGTGGGATTAACTTTAGTTCTTCAGGTGAACATCCACCTCTTTGGCTGTGTTTGTGGCAGGAGTGAGAAGTTCTGACAAATGGCACACATGCATTAATATTTATTTGTTCCTTTTTGTTTACCAGGTCATTATTATCATGTTTCTTGGGAAATTTACTACGACAGTTAGGCTTAGCTGGAAGTTATGGCTTGTCTCCATAGCCATTGGCTTTATCAGGTCAGGCTATGTTTGGTATTGAAGTTATGTTGAGAGTTTAAAAAATCGTGCTCTTGAGTTGTTACTTGGCCACCTTTACATGATATACTGTTTCCCCCCTTGTCTTATGAACAAGGACAACTTTGCCTTTGCAGGGCATTTTGATATAATCTCTAGAGACCTGGTTTCCTGATTTCCGTATCAGCTCAAGATTTTTCGTGTAGTTGTAATTATCATTGACATTTTTTATTTGTATTTTTCCTGAACCAGTTGGCCTCTTGCCATTATTGGGAAATTGATACCTGTCCCAGAGAGACCATTTAGTGAGTTCTTCACCAGAAAATCGTCAAGCAGAAGATCTTCCAGAGGTGCAAATTCAAATATTTGTTCTTCAGCCTTGAGAAATAATATGATACACCGTTCTAATTTCAATATTATTGTTCCTCAGGCTCTGCGGGTTGAATGTTATGGACTTTGCGTTTGGGTTACTTTTTGTTATGTTTTCCCAACTTCTGGCGACGTGTACATGCTGATGGTGATCTAAACATACGGATGTCATATACAATTTTCATGCTAGCATAGTGAAAAGTACAGTAACCTTACATTAACAAACAAAGAAAATGTTTGACTTTAGATTGCCAGAATGTAAAAAAAAAAAAGAAAAAAAAATACAGTTCCTCTTCAAAGCATGTGTGATGGGTTCTTTGTTTTGTGATTCTTTTCAGTCACAAAAAGAGTAAGAGTATGATTTCTTCTGTCTTTTATTTTATTCTGCATTCTCCACTGTCTAATTGTTACCGCAGAGTTATGGGATGAGCATCTTTCAACAATATATTGCTTATTGAATCTTTGTTGAAGTTCCTAGTTGCTAAACTGAAATTATTTCTAAATTCAAACCATTCTATTTCTGGAGATTATAGGAAAGTAGTCGGTTTTATTTACTTGGTAAAATATATGCTGCTCAATGCAAATGTTTGATGGCGGGCATGAGCTGGCTTGTTTGGAGAGGACTAAGGTAGCATTAGGAAATAGAATGAATCTTTGTATATGTTTTTTTTTTGGTTGGTAGCAATGTATGTTTATATACATAATACAAATATACACATTGAATTTTGAGTAGTATCTTAGGAAGAAGGTTTAAACTATAAGAAAAATATACTATTTGATACAGCCATTATTTTAATAAATATCCCACCTATCTATTTTCCGTCTCATTCTCTCCTCTCTTTCATGTTTCGGTTCTACTTAATAATTATCATTTCTATTTCTTCTCATCTCATTCGTATTTCTTTGTTCACACTTTCTAATCCCTTGTCGTTTCATGTTCTCTTCAATTTGTTTGTGATAAATTTTTGTACAGAGTTCTTAATTTTTGCCTATATCTCCGTGCCAAACTTAATTTTCTTCATGTGATAATTTTTTATTTTGGGCAGTAAGGGGTTTTACATTGTAACCTTTTTAGCGTTATACTATTAAATTTTAAAAATATACAATTAATCAACTGAATTAATTAAAATATATAAATTAGACTATTTTGTCACGGTTGTTAAATTAGACTGCATATTTTCGTACTTGGAATTATAAAAAAAGAAGAAGTTTAATCCATGAAAATACTGATTTGGGATTATAGTTGGACACCACGGGACCTACTTGTGGCTTTAAAGGATTTGCAATGAGTAAATTTAGAACCAAACTTAGGGTTTGCAGCTTACATATATTGGGGATCTATTGAAGCTTGATTTGTTACAAAAATTTAGGGCTTTTTATTGGGATATTGGTCCTTCACAGTTATGAACCAATCATTCTTCCTAATCACTGCATCACGTTCAAGATCTTCCACAATTGAAAACCCTAAATATTGTTCCCAATTACTATTATGTACTTCCTCATCTATGATAAAATTAAGGCTTCTAGTAAAACCTTAATCGCAGATTCATATTCTATCTATGATTTGTTTAAGTCAAATAACAAAAAGAAGAACCCAATTGAGAGGAAAAACCCAAAGATGAAGTAGAAACCCAGATGAAGAAAACCCAATATGAAAGATAAACCCAAATGATGAAGAAGATCTAAGGTGAAGGAGAAGAGTTACATATGAGAAGAATCCCAATACGAAGGAGAAGAAAATCAAAAGTATTGTTTTGATTTCTTTCTTCTATTTTTTCAAGCAATTTTTTTTTTATTTTTTCCACATAAGCAATATTTTAATTTTTTATGTGTTGTACAGACATGTAGGAAAATATTAGACCGCCGTTCAATTAATTTTATGAAATGATCTAATTTATAAATTTTAATTAAATTAATTGACTAATTACATATTTTTAAAATTTAGTAATATAATGCTGAAAAAATTACAATCACAGTAGGGTAAAATCCTTTTTATTTTTGTTTGAATATCACATACAGCGTGACTAGTTTTAATTAGTTCCTCATAAGTCTAACTACATATAATGTAGCTTGAGAACAACAAATTTCATTTTTCCCATTGCATAAAAGTAAGTCGCCGAAAAATCAAGTTGGCGGGGTGCATCTAATACCACAACTTTGTTAGGTAGTCCATTGTACACATTAAGAAAAATAAAAATAGATAAAAAAGAATTAAAAAAATTTAAATTTATTCTTAATAGTTTCACAAATTATATAAAGTGATAATTTCGTTTATTTATTTTTATACTAATAAACCCCCACTAAATGACTTAGTTATTTTTTATTTTCTGTACTTTATCTTATTTTTTTGAAAATAAAAAATTTGTATCGTTAGTTGTCTTTTTAGAGACAGAGAGAATAATTGTCTTTAGTCCAAGTTTTTGTTTTTGTTTTTTTTTAAATTAGTAGCAAAAAATGTGTTTGGTAATTATTTTTGTTTCAGAAAAAATAGAAACAAAACTCACTTTGAAAGAAAAAAAGTGGAAAAAAACAAAAATCTTATCTCTTCAAGTTTGGGAATACGTTGAACCATTTAAATTTTAATGAGGTCTATCCATCAAATTCTATTAATATAAATCGTTTATTTATTTTTTTATTTAATCATAAAATATTAAAATTAATAATAATAATAATATAATGCTTATTGTGATCCACGAATTTAACTTTGAGAACATAAAAAATATATAAAAACAAATACAGTTACCAAAGTAAAGTAACCTATAATTTCACTTCACTCGTCTAATTATTTCTCTCCCTTCTCAAATGATAACGAGAAATATTATTTTTACACGTGTTTTTTAATGAATTCAATTAGGATGAAATTAATTTCACCATAATAAGTTTATTTAGTTTTTTATTACATGAATTATATAAAATATTATATTAATTAATACAATAAAAAATTATAGAATTTATTACTATAATTATTATAATAAAAAATTATAAAATTTATTACAATGAATTTAATACTAACTTGGCCTACCCAAATTCATTTTTAATATTCTTACGTGATTATCTCCCGCGTGAAAATAAAAATGGACCACTTTATATTTACATGAAAGTGGATCACTTTATATTTGCGTGACAAAAATATCAAAAACATATGTTGGGTCGGGTAGACGAGTATGTTCAATTATTAGTACTACCCAAGGACACAGAAAACCCGTAGAAACGGGGAAGACGAAGAAGGAGAAGGAACTTGGGCAAAGACTTACTCTCGGAACTTGGGCTTAACCATTTGTATCTTTTCTTTTCCCTTTCTAATATGATTTTTGATATTTCTCTGAACCACATTCTGAATATAAATATATACATTCATGATTCATGTATGCTATTGCTAGTTCCGAAATTGATGATCTGTTTAGAGCCTTTTTCCCTCCTCCTTCTACGACCATTTGTGAGTTTCTGTTTAATGCCGGAATTTGTTCGTACGGGTAGTGTTTGGTTATCCCTTAAAACTACAAAGGTTCAAATTGAATTTAATTAACCTAATAATAGATTATAAAGTCTATATATCATCTACTTTGATGAAAAGGAAATTATGTTCCATACATATTTTTACTTTTTATATAAATTAAAACAATTTAATCATTTAACGTAAATAGTGAACTAGATGCTACTTTCTTTCTACTAATTTTAGATTTAAGGGTGGACAGTTGAGTATAAATGAATGATGATATGGGGATTAATTTAATTTGGGCTGAACATATATTGTTATATGTATGATATTCAGCGTGTCCCATGTCTGGCATAAGTTTCAGCCTCTCTAATTCCTTAAGTTTGCAGGTGGCATCTTAATGTATTTTTGTTTTCTGATTCAGAACAATGTTTCATGCATTTTCCAGCACCCTAATGATCCTTTTCTTCAAGGTTTGCACATGGTAAGCTAATCCTTAATCTGTGTGTTTATGTATTTCTTTAACTTTGCTCTTTTTATAATGTGAAATGCTAGGTACTCCTTAAACTCACAATAATTGTCTATGTTTTTACCGGTTCTTGAGTTGTCCATTTGAGATCTTACATGTTAGAATTTAGAAACAAAGGTTGTAATTGAACTATTTCGAGTGCTGTGAAGTAGTTAGTATAGTTCTTCATTCATATTAGGTTCATGCAGTGAACATTTATTTCTAAGCTGTATTTTTATTTTTCATTTCAAAGTTTTCCTATTTGTTAATGTCCTCCATAATTTTTTGTTTATTTATTAAAGTTTTCCATAATTTTTTGTTTCATGTTTAGCTTTTCTGCACATTGCATGGGTTTACGACTAGTTAAAGGGATATAAAAATGATTCAGTATTTACAAAGGGATAGAAAGATTTGTAACTTTTATAAATCACTTAACAAATTTATCAAATGACAGTAGTGAATTAATTTGTTACATGATTAATGGATACCATGCCTTTCTTTTTTTCTTGATAAGTAGTGGATATTGTTACATGATTAATGGATACCATACCTTTCTTTTTTTTGTTGATAAGTAGTGGATACCATACCTTTATTGAAGTGGAATATACAAATCTTATCACCACTTTTAATAATGTGGATATGATTATGATTAATTAAATTGTACACTTAAATTAGTAAATAAATAAATAATAATTTCATACCATTTGTATTCTATGGAGCATGAAAGTTGGATGTTCTGCAAAATAAAGTACTTGTAAAAAATGTATGTTATACCTAATAGGATTTATTTCTAGGGAGGAATATTGAACATTTTAAACATTATTATGGTTTTCTCTTTTTTAAATGAGAATAAGAGAAGTTTTATATAAATAGTAATACCCCATCAATTATGATGAAGGAAATATAACTTGCCCATCGAAACACAATTTTGGAACACAATTGTAAGGCAATAAAAAGTAGAGTAAAATAGAAAGACTAAATTTACATCCTAGAATTTTTTTATTCTAGGTGTATATAAATTATAGATTTTTCTTACTCGCTAGGCTAAAATACAAATATAATCCAAGGTGATGGTTCTTATCCATGTGTTGCTATTATTAATCTACCTGCAGTGTTCTAAAATTTTCTGCCTAGATGCTTGGCTTGTCCTTTACTGTCTTGATTTGGTTGGGCGCCAAAGCGGAATTAGACATTTACCGCACTGATTAAATGAAGGTTTTGAAACTCTGCAAGACTTTAAATAAATTTGTTAAGCTTGAAAAGTGTTTTTTTGGTAATTTTCATGTAAAATATTAAAAATTACATCTACTATATGCTATATATAGTATAAGAAGCATATACAATAAAAATAAAATTAGAAAAATAAGACCGCCTAGGCGCTAGCACCCCCTTCACTGCCTAGGTTTGCCCAGCAATTTTCAAAATATTGTTTACTTGGCGTCCAGGTGCTAAAGAATTAAACATTCGTTGTGTTACTTTTGTTAAGAAGTGAAATTTTGTCTTGTAAAACAATTTGGGCTATTGTTCTTATGTGATTGATAGATTGGGATCTGGGCTCGTACTACATTCTCATTGTAGTTTGGGTCAATCAGGATTCAGGATGTACTTTTTTTTTTAATTAAAAAGATTTTGACCATAACTAATTTGATCTGTCTAACTCAAGAAATAAAAGCAGCAAATACTAGGGAGGACTCCACATCAATATTGATTTTAATGAGATACCCCTAATTAAAAGCTTAACAAAAGAGTTCATAAGTATCTAATGTATAACTTCACAAGTAAACATAGATGAAGGTGGGTTTGCAGACTCTATCAAAAGTAAAGCTGCTTGGGTTCTGACACCATGTTAATGCCCGTGGGCAACAAAGGGACTACTACTCGTTCATCTCTTCCAAATCTTGCATTGTCTCAAATCCATTTATTCATACATATGCAAATCAACAAATATAATGAGTCAGTAACATATAAGTATAGATCTGGTTATAAGTAAAAGAGCGCTTCACTATTTTCTCATGAATATAGATTAAATGTACTGTTATCTAAATGTTAAATATGGGTGTCTTATGAAGTCTAAGGATTGAAGTGCAAATCGCATGTACATAATTGCTTTACATATATATACTTAAGGGTTCTTTAGTCATTTTGATTAGATATTACAAATAATGGGGTTGATTATAAACAAATTAGTCTTACCACATAGGAATTGTAGAACACTTTTGATAGAACAAGGGGATTAATATGAAACACAGAAACAGAGGTAAAGCGGAGCAATTAAGTGCAATTCGCTTATAAAGTTACAAATGAGTACTAAATCTGTTGTATCAAGTGGGCTGGGATGTGGTATCTATCACTATATAAGACGTGTGATGAGGGGAGTCTTAAAGAATCTGTCTGATTCTATCATTACAACTCTGCAGTTCTTCCTATAGCCAGTTGTCCTCTCACAGTTATTATTTATTTTTATTTTTATTTTTTACAAAAAAAGCTAACAATTTTTTTCCGGGGAAAGTTTTAATGGGTTTCTTGGATTTACTCGGAAAGAGCAAGCTGTCATTATTGTCACAAACTAGATTTAAGCTACTTCCTACTTCAGTCGGCATCCTACTGTCTTTGTCTGCGATGTTTAAATAGAAATAAAAGACTTAGACATACGTGTACATACATATACGTACATATATAGATATATAGAAATTTATTTTACGTGTATATATACCCAGAGGGAGAGAGAACCGATACATTGTACACAGAGCTAAAGAGGGAGATACAGAGAGGGAGAAAGAGAGAGACAGAGAGAGAGAAAGAGAGAAAAAAAGAGAAAGAGAGGGCAAAGCATGGCAGGAATGGACATAAGGCAATTGATGGCAGGTTTTCTTACATTTTCAATGTTTGTAATGCTTGGGAACATGATCAAAAGAGATCATTTTGATTCAGCTATTGTAAGCACTTATTTGATTATTTTATTTTTTTCCTTTGTTGATTGAAATTAATAATTATTATATCATATATTCCTTCTTTTAGAGGGCTTTGAATTTAATGGATTGTGCAAAAGAAATATAGAGGATATCATCTCAATAAATCATCTATTTGATTCATTTTCACATTTACAATGCATTTATCTAAACTTTTTGTTGTCACTGATTATTTTGGATGCTTCCAATTGCATGAACTTAAATGAGGGGAAGAAGAAATGGTAGGGGTAATGACTTTAAAGTTACATGTTATATTAATTTTGTTGTTTTTTGTAACTCTTTCTTTTTATTCAATGAGTTTCTATATCTGTTTTGCTAATGTGAAATTCTACAAATTGATGTGCTTGGGTCTTAATTGTCCTGTGCTTTTTGATGTTTATAGGTTCCCCTTCGCTGGGAGAAAGAGTACCATGGAATTGCGAAGAATTTAATATAATTTACTAAGAAAATGGTACTCTCTCTTCCGGTTCCAGATGAGGGAGTACTATTTTTCATTCAAATTTATTTAGTGTTTTTCCACATCTGTGTACAAATCTTGTTAAAGTTAGCCTGTCTTTGTTTTTCCTTTTCCTTGCAAAATGATTTTAATACAATTATGAGTAAATATAATTCCCAATTTTCACTTATGAATTCTTGAAAGTATTGGAGGGGATCAGTTGGATACCGTGGCACCTTATTAGCAAAAGGTGCCCTGCCCATATGCGTCACTGTTTTGACATTTTGCTCCCTGCCCCCCACCTTTCCATTTTTTTGTTTTTTCTTTATGTCTTCTTCTCTTTGGTAATTAATTTTCCCTTTTGGAGCTTTTTCCATATCCAAAATTGTCCATTTTTGCTTTACTGGAGCAGATTAATTTTGATGCTTTCAGTAGATTATTTGTATCTTCGCTCATTATCTTCGATAGTTAGCAATGCTACTCAAAATTAAGAAGAAGGCTTTTCGTAGTGTCTTTATGCCGCTAGTTATATGCACTTGTTTAATTGAGAATCCAATTGAAACACACACAAGCAAATGGATGGTGACTAAATTTAGGTGCCAATTGGCAAATCCACAGTTCTTGTTTTGTAAAGTTAACATAATGATTAATGAGTTATCAGTTATATTCTCTTGTATGAAATTCATGCTGTTGAAGAAGTTTATCAGTTAACATACGATGAAATCTAAAAGTATATATGTGCTATTTATTAGTTTTATGATTTGCCTCTAAAAATTTGTGAAGGATATCGTGTACTTTTATTATGTGACTGGACATATGCATACTTAAAGCAATTAATATGATTAATGGAGATCTAATTTTATGGTTTTGTTTTGCTGTGGAGGTGAAATCCCCGGGGGTCACATCGGTTCAGTATGATGTTTTAAAGGTATCAAAGCAAAGACTTGGAAACGTTGCAAGTGTCGGTGCAGAGCCATGGAAGGGTCATGATGAAGCACTGAAACCTTGTTGGAAGAAGCCATCATTAAGTAACTACAAGTTAAATTTAAATTGAGATTTATAAACTACCCTAGTTTTTAGGTACCTTGTAAATGCGTTTAATTTTTTCTGTCTTCTCTTTTTTTATGTTTCACTGACAGAAGTGGGGGAGCAGCCCAAGGGTTTTATAATATTTTCATTGTTGGGAGGCCCAGAATATCATGTTTCGCAGGTAAATCACTTTCCTTTCCTTTAATTAACCTCTTTGACAAAGGGAAACGTGTTAGAGAATAATAATGTAGCGAAAACAATAACAAAAGAAAAACAATCACACAAGACACAAAATTTACGTTGTTCACGTAAAACGTTTGGGCTAGTCCACGGTCGGCAACTGACAGTTTCACTATCTCTTAGAAAATTCGTACATAATACATGGCAGAATCTCCTCATATAACGCAATATGAGTAGTCCTAATTCATCCAAAAGTACAAAACTATCCCTCCAGCTTTGGACCGGTGCCCTCGAACCCCGCTAAATTATTCGTAGCGGCAATCAAACAATGATTGCGCCTGCGGATAACTTTACAATCACTTCTGAATTAAAGTGTAGATTAGGCTTCGCCTATAACAAAACGTTGTTGTGTGAATATGAGCATGTGCCTCAGTACCTGGCTTCCATTTGCCTTCTTGAATCTCCTCTGCCTCTTACCTACAGTTCTAGTTATTGGTTGCTTATCTGTTTTCTTGATGGGTTTTAGTTGGAGTTAGGATGGGGAGGGGAGGGGTTGAGGAGGGATGACATTTATAAGGAAATTGATAGTGCAAGGCTAATTAATAATCCAAGGTACTTATATTTAAATGAAGCAATCGAGTCAAGTTACGAATTATTGAACTTAACACATTAAGGTCATTATATTGAGCTTGAGCCTATACGATTAAGTATATAATTTATATTTCCATTCAAGCTCAGTGAATTTTATATGAACTTAGATGAGCACTGAGTTTCGCTCGTTTAATCAATCTAGTCTAACTTCTCGTACTCAGCTAACTTAGCTCACGAGTTGAGTCTTGTGCCAGTTACTTTACACTTTACTGCCCTAGAAGCAAGTTACTGTTCGAAGAGAGGCTGACTTTGCTTGGATGCAGAAAAAAACCTTTGCGATATATTTACTATTTTAAGTTAGCTTTATGAAGTTAATATACATGATAAACGTACTTATTCTAGCACTATCCTTATTGTTTGAGATTCAATGTTTTAGCTTGAATGTTAGCAAACAAATTTCATACAATGTTATCTTTTGTATGCAAGTTATAGGGTATTTCATTTAATGTAGTCTTTTCTCATGGAAGCTTATCGGCAAATCATAAAATATTCCCTTTCAAATTATTATTTACTATATAACTCTAAGAAGTTAATTCACTAAAGTATTGATATATAAATTGAAGTCCTACATTTTTGTCTCACCTGCATTCTATACATTGTTTAAAACAAACCACAGTTGACTTCTACAATCTAAAATCATATAACTCCATCGTTTTTGACTTTCTAAAAGAAGGTTCTTCATCTTCAGTTTATAATTTTATGCCACATCCTTAATTTTCGTATATGATTATATTTCTGGTTGGTTTCCTCAGGTTGCTAATGCAGTTTTGATAGCCAGACATCTTGGAGCTACACTCGTGCTTCCTGATATCATTGGAAATAAACAAGGAGACAAGAGGTTAGTGCAGATAACATACTGCTCCAATATGTTTCTTAAATTCTATAGTCGCTCTTGTCATTGGGCTGTTTTTTTTTTTATATAATTTTTTTTTTAATGCTAACTTCATATGTTATGAGCTTTAGATCAGTTGTGTGTTGCTAGGTGATTTGGACCAAGGTAATATAAAGAAGAGTAGGGCATGGTTCTCAAGGAGTTACATCTTACCCACTTCCACCCTGCCCTAATGATTTTCTCACTTAGCGAGAGATTATTAGTTACATGGATATTGTATCATTGAGGTTTCACTGAAAGTCTAGTAGTAAGCAAAATTTGTTGAGATAATCTGCACTTCTTTTTGGTAGAGGAATTATTCCATGCTCAATGTGGTTCATTCTTATGTGGAAGGATCCATTTTGTTAATCATTCACTACTTTCTTTGAGATATGAAAGGTTTGATAGAATTGTTATATTTTGAAGTATATTATCTCTGGCAAAAGGATCCAATTCTCATTTTTACATAACTTTGCGATAATGCAAAGGGTTGATAGAAATGTTCTTAATACATATTCATTTTAGTATTAAAAAAAATATGATTGGCCATTTCTTTATAAACCTCTTAAACTTTGAAACTTGGTAAAATTTTGTTATGTACAGTTGCTGTATTAGCCTTGAAAATTGTCGACAACTGCCCTGACACACTTGATGATCTTTCAGGAAGTTTGGAGAAATCTATGATGTCCATAAATTCGTAACAAACCTTAATGGTTTAATCAAAATAGCAAATTATCAGCCTCCTGAAGTGTCAAGTGAAAAGCTTACTCTTGCAAGGGTTCCCTACGGAGTTTCTGAAGACTATGTTACTGCAAAGGTTGAACCATTATTCAAGAGGAAGGGAAATTTGAAGCTCGTAACTTACTTCCCCACTTCAACCATGACAAAGATAGAAGGGCCGAAATACATGAATTCCATTTCATGTTTGGCTGTGTTTGAGGCTCTCCAGTTGCAAGCTGGGTTGCGGGAAGTTGTTGACTCAATGCTTGAGTCGCTAAGAACTTTGAGCCGAAAATCAGATGGTCAGTTCATTGCAGTGGACTTGAGGGTTGAGATGTTGGGAACAAAGGGGTGTCAGGAGACCGGAGCAAATGGAAGAAAAAGTTGTTTCAGTGCCCTGGAGATTGGTCAATTTCTGAAGAAGATTGGTTTTCAACGAGACACCACAATTTATTTGACTCAGAATGGATGGCACAATAGTCTTGATGCATTGACAGATATCTACCCTAACACATATACAAAGGTAAGGGCTTTTTATTCCCAACGTTAATACATAAGTATATAGTCCTAATTAATATTATGTTTCTCTTTGAAAGATAATCAAGTTAATACATAATTATATAGTCCTAATTAATATTATGTTTCTCTTTGAAAGATCATCAAATTAGTTGTTTTAACGGTTTTTAGTTTCACCGTGCGCACCGCTTCCATATCCGGCGAAGCTTTTCTTGAACAAAGTTGTCAAGAATGCAGGTTGGCAAACTTTTGCCATCCAGAAATACTGGGATGTTGTCCGAGTGTCATCATGTCCAATGGGTATTATCATTAGGTGTCTAAAATTTGGGCATCCATATTGCTGCTACCATTAGGAGTTAATATTTAACTTGAGCATTTTCTTCTTCTGTTACTAGTATTTTGCCCTCTTGGCGTTATTGAATGGGGAGTGAGGGGATGTAGTTCAAGTATACTGAAGATGCAAAACAATTTTGAGTCGTGTTTGATATACATTTTCTTTTCATGAAATCTTATCATAAGATGTTTGTTCCATTCATCCCACTTCTCCATCTTCCAATAGCAGCTGGAACTTTCATTCTCTCTCTCTCTTCATCGAAATGGGGAAAAGAGAACTGTGAAAGTGTAATGTGATCTTAGTTGCCTATGTCAAAGTTTGGTTTCATAAGAAAGATAATTTATTTGATTTATGTCAGATTTAGTCTTGACATGATCTTCTGTATGCATCTAAACTGCACAGGAAAGCTTGATGCCCGAAGAAAAGGTTGCAAGGTTCTTGACCTGGGAAAGCTCTGAATTCACCAAGGTCATTGACTTCTATATATGTTCACAAAGTGATGTATTTGTCCCTGCGGTGTCCAGCCTATACTATGAAAATGTCGTCGGGGAGAGAATTGCTGCAGGAAAGACTCAGATTCTCGTTCCTGCAGAAACTTCTTCAGCTGCCGCCGTGGATTATCTTTCACCTTACATATCCCAGAAAAGTCACTTGGCGTATTCATGTTTCTGCTGAGATATATTGTAAAGATTTCTGATGAAACTCCCCTTTTGATCAAGTTCTCTCTCCAAGTGTCAATACACCATGTCCTCTATAATGAGTGAGATGCCTCAAGTTGTATATGTGTATTAGTGGTATGTTGTGTGAAGTTGTAATAACCTCAACTTATTTCATTAAATGATAATATCAGTGTTGCGACTATTTATGTGCAATGATCTTCTTTTTTCTCACTTGCTCATTTGAGCATCTACTCGGTATTTTAAGAAGGAATTTCTTAACATGTGCCCTTAGGGCACATGCTAAGCACACGGTTCAAGAGAATATTATCTTGAACTGTGTGCATATTCCCTTGATTTCTGTATTTGCACTAAGTTCAAGGGAATATGCACACAGTTCAAAAGAATATTCTCTTGAACCGTGTGCTTAGCATGTGCCCTAAGGGCACATGTTAAGAGGACTCTTTTAAGAATTTGAACATCAACTCAAATTTATCAATTTTAAGAATGGGAAAAGAGTCTATTTTTGCTGCAGAAATTGATATGGTCAGAACGCCAAACGTTGCATTCTCTACAGAAGCGTTCAGTTTTTCAATCATGCGTGCATTTTTTTCCTACAGAAGCGTTACATTTCTAGATGTATTATTCTGAAGTTTTTTGTGTTGTTGGGTTGTCCACGTAGTATTTCTTGCCTTACATACATATATATATATATATATATATGTATGTATGTATGTATGTATGTAAAGTATGTGTGTATACATTTCAACCTTTTTGTCGCGAGATGTGATGTATGATATTTTTTGTTCGAAAATAAGAGTTTCATATAATTCAATTTTAAACTCTTTTAAGCATATTCAGGCTTGCTTCACTTAATCGCTACTCTCATGTAAAATGAAATCGTTTTGAAATTCTTCCTAATAAATCATTATATTATATAAAATGAAACTCTCAATCTCAATCCTAGACAGACTATTGGAATACACTATAATTATCTCTCCCCTGCTTCTTTCGTTCCTCCTCTAAAGTCCAACTTTTGACCGACTTTTATGTACATAGTCACTATCGAAGATACTGATTGTGTGAGAAAATTCAAAAGCATGCGATTTTGAAAGATTCCCACTTGACTGTCATAGCCATATATATATATATACATATACATATATATATATAGGGAAGCTTTCTAAAGCGAACCTTAACAAGCGAACCAAAGACGAACCGTCGTCTTTGGTGTCTATGGCGACGATTCGACCCGTCGCCGTAGCCATGCAATCTTTGGCGACGGGTCGAATCGTCGCCATATACACCAAAGACGACGGTTCGTCTTTAGTTCGCTTTTTAAGAGTTCGCTTTTGAAAATTTTCCTATATATATATACATATACATATATATATATATATACATATACGGAGAGGCTCTAAAGCGAACCTTAAAGAGCGAACCAAAGACGAACCGTCATCTTTGGTGTCTATGGCGACGGTTCGACCCGTCGCCAAAGACTGCATGACCATGACATATATATATATATATATATATATATATATATATATATATATATGTGTCATGTGGAGTGAGGCGATGATGGATTAATTAAAAGGCTTGTACTTAATTCTCTTTTCTTATGTTTTCTTTTTCTTTTTATCTAAACCTTTATTTTACTTTTCAATCGATTTGACATGATGTTTGAAAACATGAATTACGTTGATTTTTTTAAAATTTTAAACCACATGATGACATGAACTATGTTGTTCTTTTCGCTTTTTCTTTTCTAATTTTATACGTTGGTTTTTTTTTTCTTTCTAAATTTTATTTTTAAAACCACATGAACTTCTTACGTTTATTATATTTAATTTTATTTTCTAATAATAGGCATGAAAAAGGTACGGAACGTACACGAAGCAATTACTGGACCCCCGTATATGAATCATAGACTATTTGCATATATAAACTGTACCAACTAACTATAGGATAGGACGAGCACTGAAGAATAAATGTACATGTTACTATCAAATACAAATTAGTATAAAATAGTTGCAATTAAACATCAGCCTAATTAAATTTTAGAACTAATTATTTTAATTCTAATCACGACATGACACTTAAGTAATATTTATTAATTTCACAACATCACATTTTCTCTAATATTTCAAGAAAAAACTTTAGAAAATCATTTTAACCTACAAGATGCCTTGTATACCGCAGAGCCGGTCCTGGGTTTTTTAAGGCCCGGGGCAAAAATTTTCGAGCGTGCCTAGTAGCGGGGGTTCGGGTGCAGCGCCCCCGAGCCATTTTTTTTAATACTTTTGTATTTTTTTTTAATTTGACGGGAGTTCGTAGTGTGTCGAGATGAAACATTTTTTTTAATATAAAGGTTTGACAAAAAGTTTTTTCACAACATAATTAAAACAGTGTTTTTATATCAACAATTGTAAAAGTGTTTTTAAAAAAATAGATTAAAAAATAATAAGATTGCCTTTGTAGTCAATATTGTGCAACATTTAAGGTCATTGTGTGAAATTAACCCTATGGTTGGTCATTTATCATATTAGGCTATTTCTTTTTCTTTTCCCTTAAAATTTAAGCATTAAAAAATATGTCAATAAAGTAGAGCAATGTTGGAGTTTCATGTACACTTGAAATAATTGACTATGCGCTGCTGCCAAGAATTGGAATTGAACCCAAGTCTATTCTATTGCAAGGAATTATTTTACCGCTGGAGCACTGGAACTTTAGACATATGTCCACACATATACATATATATACACAAACTTAAAATAAATTTTAGACCCCCTTCAACTTTGGATCCTGGGCGGTCGCCCCGGTTGTCCTGGCCTAGGGCCGGCCCTGGTATACCGGATCGGATCAAATACAAGATGAGGAGTGAGGAGAGTAGAAGCATTAGTTATAAATGGTTTTTAGTTGTATAGGGGGCAGGGGTGATCGCAATTGACGCGCATCCATCCATGCATGCCATGCATGTACGTTAAGTCGCTAAAACAAAGGTATGGTATGGTATGGAGTATGGAGTATGGAGTATGGAGTATGGCTGGGGTTTGAGTTTGGGAATTAGGAGGTCAGTAGGAAACTCAATTGGTTACGCAATATACGGCTTGTACGTACTTTCCTCATGGACACGTGTACATGTTGTACCTCATGCATGCTCATCCGTACGTACGTGTAAGCTGGATTTAATTACTAATATATATTTATACCGGAGGATAATTTTTGTCAACATATTAACATCACATTACACACAAGTCACATAGCATCTCTCTAGATCTCTTTGTATATATACATATAGCTTTGTAAACACAAAACACACATATTTCTCTCCTGCCAGTTTCTCTTCTTCTCTGCTGTCTCTCTCTCAAAAAATATAATTTGTGTAATTTCTTAATTTGATGAAGAGTATGAGTAAATCATCGATGGGGGGCATAGAGCAGGAAGCTGGAAGGGTAGTTGATGTATTGGATATGAGTGGAATGTCTTTGCACTCTCTCCCTAATCCTTCTCTTAATTTATCACTTATCTGCAGGCTAGACCTCTCCAACAATTATCTTCAGGTAATCCATCCATCTATCCATCTCAATATCGATCATTTATCAACCTACCTACCTACGTACCTACCTACTTCATTCATTAATTCCTATATATATATTTAACTAATTATTCATATAAATTTGTTGGATCGATCATGCGAAATATTGGAGGACAGAGCATACCAGAGTCTCTAACAGCAAGACTCCTTAACGTTGCGGTGCTGGACGTGCACTCAAATCAGCTGAAAGCACTTCCGAATTCCATCGGATGTTTGTCAAAGCTCAAGCTCTTAAATGTCTCTGCAAACCTTCTTTCCTCCCTCCCCGGAACCATTCAGAATTGCAGGTTAGTTAATTGTCATCTTAATTATATACCCCGGCCTATCCACACGCATGCTACTACGTATATGAATTGCGGGTCAACATAAAATAAACTCCAATTAATCTGTTTCGGTTTTCACCCAAATATATATGGCATGTATTTCATGCAGATTGCTGGAAGAGCTGAATGCAAATTTCAACATGTTAGCCCGACTTCCAGACACGTTAGGGTTTGAGCTCATAAACTTGAAGAAACTCTCCATCAACTCCAACAAGCTTGTTTTCCTTCCCTCTTCCACCTCTCACTTAACCAACCTCCGCATCCTAGACGCCCGCCTTAACTGCCTTCGCTCCCTCCCTGACGACCTCGAAAACCTAATCCACCTCGAAATCCTCAACGTCAGCCAAAACTTCCAGTACCTCGCAACCCTACCATACTCCATAGGCCTCCTCAGCTCCCTCGTCGAATTGGACGTGAGCTACAACAAGATCACTAGTTTACCCGACTCGCTTGGTTGCCTGAAAAAGCTACAGAAGCTCAGCGCCGAAGGCAATCCGCTAGTTTCGCCTCCATTAGACGTGGTTGAGCAGGGATTGTACAAGGTGAAAGAGTACTTGAGTGAAAAGATGAATGGTGGACACAAGAACTCTCCCAAGAAGAAGTCATGGATAAGGAAATTGAGGAAATATAGTACGTTTAACGGGTCAAACGTTAATATCAACGCAAGTCGTGAGGAGAGGAAAGGGTTAATTATTATACCCAGTAGTACTTATAATCAAATTCAGACCCTTGCTTCACCTAGGTATGCGGGTATGTTTTCACCGCTACGACTTTTCTCTCCCAAATCTTACTTCACAAGATGAGATCGAGTGAATCATGGTTAAATACTCCTATCTTTTTCTTGCTTTTTGTTTGGTATTGGTGGGACTATGTTTAATTTTCAAGTGTATGGCTATTCATGTAGAATATTATTAGGGTGCTTTGTTTCAACATGGTTTAAGATAGTGACTAATATTATGCAACATATGGATTCAGATAGTGACTAATATTATGTAACATATGGTTTCTAGGTTAGAGATCTCCAAGGTTGAGTTACAACTTTTGAACAGAAGTTTCTCTCTGTAAAATCTTTTCCGGTTGTATACATCTATGTCTAAAAACATAGAAACATATATCATGATTGTAGTACAAGTAGGCCCTTCATGAGTGTATTGTTTCATATATATATATATATTTGATAAGTATATACATGAGTGCAGCTTTTCCTATATTAACATTTCATTTCATAAATTGTACTATTAACAACAAAATAGCTAGGCACTGTAATAAAAAACATAGTAAGAATAAAACATGCATACGACATAGGCAACGTCCGAGAATTGGAAGGAAAATGATTGTACCTCGTTCCTAAAATGACAGTTTGGTTCGACTATTCACTTTTTCTTGATTTTCTGTTTTGGTGCACACTTTTTTCTTGATGCATATTAAGATTTGTTATAATCTAACAAATACTGTATGCAAGTAGTATAATATTTTCTGCTGAATTATTTCAAGGATTTAAATCTTTCAGGACCAAAACCTGAACATCTGGTTTTCCTAGTTCATCTGACATATTGTATTGAATTGAGTTTGGACAAATGCCCCAAGTCTTGTTACATTATGAACTCATGACAGTAACACCTCTCTCTTATATCCTTATGCGGGCCAGCCTAGAATCAGCCTAAAGCCCATGCTAAAATATGAAATAGAAGATGGGCTATGTAGAACTAGAAAAGCAGTAATGCATAAAATGCTGTACTAATAGAGGACATCCAAGAATCAATTTGGTCGACGATACAGAAGGTAGCTAACCATGTGGAACTAGAACATCAGTAAATGCATAATCCATGATCTAGACTTGCAAAATGTTGCTTATCTGACAATAAAATATAGGGGGTCGCTAATACCAATTCACCATACATCGGTTTGAATTTTCCAAGACATCACAGGCAAAGGAAAGATGCAAATTACGTACCTCTTGGTATCAGACAGTCCATAACTGTCCTAATATTACTAGCATTAAGCAATTAGAATCAAAGAATTCACTCGCACATGGGAAGAAGATAAAATTAGTAGTAGCACATCAATATAATGCATGAGATTTTGATTCGCTCCAGCAAAACTCTTAAGCCAATTGAGCTAAATATAACAATATAAAAGAACCTTTAGTTTCTTCAAATCTAACAGTAGAATGCAATTGAGTCAAACCATTCACTTTCCCGCTACCAAAACACCACAAATCATTTCTTACATTCCTTACTCATTTCTTAGTATTCAACAGAGGATCACTGAAAGACAGTTTTCAGTACTGGAATATATATATATATATATATATATATACACACACACACACACACACACACACACATTTACACACACACACACCCCCGAAAAGATTCATAAACTCAGATCTCTCTCTTTAACTTCATATCAACATCCACAATTTCCATCATATCCACATCCATAATTTCTAACAATGTAAACTTCATACCAAACAAGAGAGAAAAAAAACACAAATAGTTCGTCGAAGATGGGGAGGCAGCATAATGTTAACGACATTACAGATGAGATCTTGAAACTTTTTGCCAAAATTCGATCAAGCACAACCGTCATAAGCAAGGCCACCAAAATGAAAATTAATCCATTAAGTGATATAAAACCAAAAGAGATTCACAATGAGCTACAAGTAGCATTTATGAGAGCTCATAAAAACCCAACAAAACAACTAAGTTACCAAATATAGGGGTGCAACGCCGTACGGTACCGAACCGTACCGGTTACCGATTTTACTTGAAATAAATACCAATACTGGTATTGAATTACCGGTATACCGTTCCGGTTGGTGCTGGTTCGGTACAGTACAGTACCGGTAGATACCCCGTACCCGTTTATTTGTTTATTATTTTTTTGACAATTTTTTTTATTTTTATACAAAATCTAATAATCTGCAAGTCTTAGTCACATAAAAACTAGGAGGTCCATAAGCCCAAATTGCAAGTAGCCCAATTGTATAACCGTAGGAACACTGTTAACGAGAGTTTTTCAACTTTACACATCTACAATTATTGTATTATATTACAAATATTATAATTTAGGAGAAGTCATCCTTTAGTTATCCTCTTCCTTCATACATCACAAATTCGTAAGTGGATAAGTTCTTTATGATGGGGACTCCAAGTCAAGAACAAATAAGAAATTTTTTATATTTATTATTTGGAGTTTTTATTATGTTTAATATTAAAGTAGTTGATATGATTTATGTATTTTATTTATTAGTGATTATGAATTATTAATAAGGGTATTTTAGTCGTTTAGTACTTTTATTATTCCCTAAGTAATATTAGGGTTTTGTGTCTCTTTAAACAGTGATGTAATCCCCACAAGTCATTTAGACTACATACTATTGATATTGAAGTTGATTATTTTATTCATACCGTAAAGGTATCCTACCGTAGAGGTATTTTATCCATCTTGGTGTTGATACGTAGAGTTGATACACTTGAGAGATCTTAGTGGTTTAAACGTGGAGTTTAAATCCTAGTTTATTTTCCATTAATTCTTCATCCTAAATCTGTCCTGCATCACTTTATCTTCTACAAAAAGTAAAATCAAAATACCTAAATTAGAAATATTGAAGATGTGACCTTTTACATATGTTTAGAGAGAGGGATCGATGGGTAGTTGAAATTAGAGTTAGATTTGGTAATGGGTAGTTGAAATTAGAGTTAGATCTGGTAATGGGTAGTTGAAAGATTGAATATTGAAGTGGTAATCGCATTGAAGATGATGAAGGTATGAGCATGCATATACATATGCGTATTGACGTATTGTTGAAACTTGAGAGCCTAACATTTGATTTCAATCTTTCAATTTAACTAAGTTTCTCTACTGCATATGTTTGACACAAACAATAAGCATGATGTAATATACTACACACACACACACTAAACCACTAAAATCAGTCTGGTTAGGTATTTGCCGAATCTAAGAAAGTGCCTACAGGTCCCAATCCCGTTTAGCCGGTATTTATTGAAGATATTTACCGGAAGATATTTACCAGTACCAAACTGGCCTGTTCGGCATTACCGGCTTCAGTAAAAAGCCGTTTTTACCTACTGTTTTGCACACCCCTAACCAAATATATCACAGTACTAAGTCGCCATAAAAAAAACTAAGAAAAACAAAGCATAATCTCAAACAATCGAACATTTAATCATTCATTTCCAACCTACTCATATGAAATTCATCATTCCTACAGTCCTAACAAGGATCTTTGCATGAAAAAAAAAAAGAACAAAAAAAAAACTCATTCAAGACATACAAGTACAACTGAGAAAGCTCACAAAACCGCAAACCACATAAAACTTCCCCAAATTATCACACCCATTTTCTAATTCAGAACTCAAAATTTTATTTTCCGAGTATGAAATACCAATACTCATTCCGTGAGTTAGCAAGACTTGCTGAGGTTTGAGGTCAATATGTCACATTCCAATCATATATGCAGACTCCAAAACAATCTCAGCAATCAATCAGAGGAACATGTAGTAGAAATAATATTTCATACTGCCAGCAAGTGGCAACCACTTACTTATAAACATGAAGAAAAAAGAAATAAAGAAAGAAAAAAGAAGAAGAAGAATATGCTAAATGAGAAAATGGAAGAAGCCAGAAGCTCAAAAATTATTCCTATTTCCATTCCCAGATTCCCAATTTTAAAGTTTTATACTATTTAATTTCATACAAAAACCAGTTTCACAGTAAAACTTAAAAGCTCATATGAAAAAGTACAAGAACTGACTGAGTAGTTAATCAATGAAGATAAGCAGGGATCTTGATGCGAATAAAAAGCATACTCATCACATAACCAATAACAACGAAGGAAATTCCAGCTGATGCAAACGAGATCTTGACACTCCTAGCCCTGTTACGATCAAGTGCAAGATCCATAAGCACAATGCCAAGGCCACCAAGAACAAACATGAACCCAGATGAGAGGCCTTCAATAATGTACTGGCCGTTGACTCGGCCGGGGAGGAAAACGATGGGGCGGACGGCGCCGGTAGCTCGGTCCTGAGTGGATCCAATGCCGGGTGGCTCGACGATGACGTCGTAGACAATGCCGGAGACGACCATGAAGTAGGTGAGGAGGATGAGGGAGTAAACGGTCATGGCGGAGGGGAGAGAGAAAGATGGGAGCTTCAGCCGGAGACGCGGTGGGCGGAGGAAGCTGTATGGAAGGATTTGGAGTACGTGAAGGATCGGATCCATGGAGGATTTGGGTTAGTGGGTTAGGGTTTCTGATTTGGGGAATTCCGGAGGACTCTGTTTCGACGGGAGTGATCAAATTCAATACGGAGAGGCTCTAAAGCGAACCTTAAAGAGCGAACCAAAGACGAACCGTCATCTTTGGTGTCTATGGCGACGGTTCGACCCGTCGCCAAAGACTGCATGACCATGACATATATATATATATATATATATGTGTCATGTGGAGTGAGGCGATGATGGATTAATTAAAAGGCTTGTACTTAATTCTCTTTTCTTATGTTTTCATTTAGACTACATACTATTGATATTGAAGTTGATTATTTTATTCATACCGTAAAGGTATCCTACCGTAGAGGTATTTTATCCATCTTGGTGTTGATACGTAGAGTTGATACACTTGAGAGATCTTAGTGGTTTAAACGTGGAGTTTAAATCCTAGTTTATTTTCCATTAATTCTTCATCCTAAATCTGTCCTGCATCACTTTATCTTCTACAAAAAGTAAAATCAAAATACCTAAATTAGAAATATTGAAGATGTGACCTTTTACATATGTTTAGAGAGAGGGATCGATGGGTAGTTGAAATTAGAGTTAGATTTGGTAATGGGTAGTTGAAATTAGAGTTAGATCTCGTAGACAATGCCGGAGACGACCATGAAGTAGGTGAGGAGGATGAGGGAGTAAACGGTCATGGCGGAGGGGAGAGAGAAAGATGGGAGCTTCAGCCGGAGACGCGGTGGGCGGAGGAAGCTGTATGGAAGGATTTGGAGTACGTGAAGGATCGGATCCATGGAGGATTTGGGTTAGTGGGTTAGGGTTTCTGATTTGGGGAATTCCGGAGGACTCTGTTTCGACGGGAGTGATCAAATTTCTCTTACTTGGGGTTTTAGCTTATTTTATTATTCTAATTATTTACTTGCACTGCAGACAATAATTGTGTGCAAAAAAATAAAAATAAACAAAATTACTGGGCGATAGAAATTAGGATATGGAGAATGAGGGTGGAAATTTAGAGTCCAAAATAATTATCCGAAATTTGTTCAACCTTAAAAATATAAATGTTTAAATGAAATATTTTAAATGTATAAAATAAAATTAAAAAAAAAGAAGAGAACGTTTATTATCTTTAAAATGAAAAAATGCAAAAAGTAGTAACGAAAGTTGTGTAACTAACTTTGTAATTAGTTGTACACTTTGAATAACGTACTTACCCCTCCATTTTTTATATTCCCTCCGTCCCAAATTAATTGAATTTCTAGGATTTTTTAAAGTCAAATTGACTATTTTTAAAACTAATTTTTTTACTATTTTTGCTAACATATAGGTAAAGATATTATAACCAAAAAAAAGTATATACAATTTATTACTAATTTCAATTTTTATAATTTTAGAAATATATTTATATATGTTTAATTATTAATTTTAAAAATAGTCAATTTGACTTTAAAAAGTCCTAAAAAAGTAATTAATTTTGGACGGAGGGAGTACCGTATTTATATTTTACAAATCGGAGTAGAATTCTTTTTGCTGATGAAAGGCTCAAATCTTTGCTTCTGATGGGATCTGCTAAAGGCCGGGCCGAGGCTTAGAATACAGTAAATCATACCCTCAACCATTCTTCTTAATGGACTTGAATTAGATTCATAAGTGATAGGTCCATGGGCCCGTAAGGCCTTTGGGTTGTAGGCTTTTTGCATTCTGTTGACTTTGAACACATCACCCTCTTTCAAATTAAGACACGATCTCAACTAGTAATTTTTGTCTCACTTTTACAAATCCAAGGATGACCATCACTTATTAATCTTCTTCAGTATTATGAAAATGGTCACTTAATTGGATATAAATGTTCGAATAATGTGTACTATTAGATCGGAAAGTCACTTGATTGAACATTATCTATCTATATATAGTAAAAATGATTAATTTTTTATATATATATATATATATATATACCAAACCAAAGCCAGCCATACATATTAATTGCCAACGGCCAACGGGTTTTGATTTTGATAGGCGGAGCCCAACAAACACTACAGGTATACATGTTATTGTTATGGCCCACTTGGCTAGCTTGGCCACTCAGGCCAAGGCGATTCACATGGCCCACTGTTCTCTCAGATGCGACCTCTTGTCTAAAGAGCCCAGAGGTAAGACCAAAAACAGAAGGAAAAAAAATTAGTAAAAACAAACTAGTTAGTATATATATAGAAAGAAAAGTTTCGTGAGGGTAGTGGCTACTGGCTAGTGCCACTCCAAAAATAAATGCACCACCTAAATATATAGAGATGATAGAAATAGGGCGATGAGAATTAAAATACTCCGCTGATGCAAGTTCTTCCATAGTATTTAACCAATATTGTAAATTGTTCAAATCGTTATTACGTCAGTGAATGATCTAATATATAAACTTGTAAGATATATTCATTAATTTTAGGTAATATAACTATAAAAAAATTATAAACTATTTATAAAATAGTATTGATTATAAAATTTATTCTTTAATCATATCATTTTAAACTTGAATATATAAAATTGGCTTTAAAAAATCAATATTAATCTTATATTTTGAAACGTGGAGAATATATAAAAATTCATTAATTTGTTGGTTCATATTTTTTTATCAGCTTGTCTTGATCCTCCGCTACAAAATTAAATACATATTTTAACTTAATAAGTCAATTATTAAAATCTTAAAAATTAAAAAATGATAAGAATTTAAATTTGATTTTATTTGTAAGGGTTCTTGGGAAATATATATACTCTTATTGAAGCAAGGGGATCGATGTACAGAACTCTGCATCTCAACCATTCAAACTGTATCTAGTCAATATTGATATTAATTTTTCTTCATAAATTTTAAATACTTTTCCTCTATTTTCTTCTCAATGTTATGGTTCAACATACTTTCGGTTTATTATATCTTACCAAATACTAGTATTTATTATTTTTAAGCTAGCTTAATAATTACGTTTTACTTTTTAGACCAGTTTATTTGATAACATTTTTATTAACAGATCTTGTAGCTTAATTATTATACATCTATCAATATCAATATCTATATCTATATTATAAAACTTCTAATAAGAGATTTGGTGTAATTGTGTCACACTTTGTTCTTTTTTCTTTTGTCCCCGTAAATTAGTTATATTATTATTTTCTTCTTTTTATATTAATAATTTTTATTTTTTTATTTAATCATTTAAATTTTATAAAAAAAATTATTTTACATTACATAATTTATAATTTTTATTTCACTCTATATAATTTATACACAATTTGTGTGCCACCTATACCGTTACATATAATAGATAGATACGCAAACATACTATGTTAATATTATCCAGACCAGATAGATTTGTAATTAAAGTAATGAAGTACTATTAGTAATGAAATACAGTAAATAATTTAATTCAGTAAAGAACATATATATATATATATATATATATATATATATATATATATATATATTACATGCGCATTTAAGAGAAGTAGGAGATTGAAGTCAAATCTCATCAGTATAACTTCAACTTCTATGCTATTCTAATCCTAGTCCTAGTCCTAGTAGTCCTCGGACTGCTGCTCTGCTGTATGCTGCTACTTCCGTGAGTTTCACTCCTCAAATCAATCAAACTCGACTCTCTGTCGGTGTGTTTTTGTGTGTGTGCGTGATTTTCTTTTTTCTCCTCCGACAATTCTTCTATTTTCCGCAATCACCGTTCTCTTACAGCCCCACCCGTCCCTCTCACTTTCTCTCTCTTAAATCTTTACATCCTTTTCCTGTGGCCGATTCGGTTCTCGTTGGGTCACGATTATACATTAGCCCAATCCAAAACAATGCACCAATGATTGTTGTTACTGTGATTGATTCCTTCTTCTTCTAAATCGTTGATACAAAAAGGGGTTTTGGTTTTGGTTTTGGTGTGGAAGGGAATGTTGTATAGTGGGAAGATGTTTAATTTCTTTAACAGAAAGGATGTCCGGAAAATTCTCAAGCGCAAAGACAGTGATGCTGGAGAAAGAGGTACCCTTTTCCCCGCATTCACTCTTTCCCATGTTTCTTCTCATATTTTCCTGTTTTTTCGTGGCTTAGGGTTTGGGGTTTTCTCAATATATGCTCTTATATTGCAATGCAGTTGCAATATGGTAATGGTTTTACCTGATCTGATTGAGTAATCTAGTTTTGGATCTTCAATTTTGAGGGAAACTTAATTGTTCAAGTATTAATTGAAAATTGGGAGGTGTAACTTATTGGGAAAAAAATCTGCAGAGGAATGTAATTTTATCAAGATGGCTATGTTAATGAAACAAAGCCTGGTTTTGTCCCTGCAGTTCGTTTGATCTGAATGAATAGACTTAAGTGCTTATCGGATACTAATTGTTTTAGAGTGTTCGTGTGTGTGTGTGTGTCTTAGGAGTATGCTGAAGGTAGCTAGCAGTTTGACATGAGCGTGTGCTGGGGTCATTTGACTATCTGGTAGTTAGTATTGGTACTTAGTTCTATCTGATGTATTGGAGATTAAATATTTTACCACAGGGATATAGCCAATAGCCCATAAATTCATCTGATTCGGTCAGTGCTTTTAAGCAAAGTTCAAGACTTGTGCTTATTTCAGTTTGAAAGAACAGGAATGCATCATTCCTTTTTCTGATGAGTATGTGTACCATTACTAATAAACTAGAACGGAATCTAGGTTGAAAATTATAACTTCCACATGTTCTACCTCTTAGCAAAAGTGGGTTATTTCTGCCAAAATTGTGAGCTATGATGCTGGAAAGCCAACCAAAAACGTCATATTTCCTATGTCAGCAGAAATCACAAAACTGAGAAATTCTTAATATGCACTGTTACTTTGTAGGGAAATTGTTTTATATTGTCTATTTTCATATTACGTAAACAAAATTGTAGCTTGCAATACAATGTAAAAAGTTCATTACCTTTAGAATCTTTGTACATCTTTTTAGTACTAAAAGTTTATTTGTTTGACTACAACATGACATGCTGTCATGACTAAATCAAATTTGCCTTTCGTTATTTCACGCATTCTAGTATATTTTTATGCGGATGAATGTATGGCCTTGAAATAAAATTAATTAATCCATGTGACTTTTAGTAACTCATTTATGTAATTTACTTTATGTTTCAAAGTGTTTTCTTGATGTCAAAAACTCTTCCTGTTTAGCTCATGTTTCCATGATGTACCTGAAGTGTTAAACCAATCTAATCTACACAACAATTCAGAAACAAATGTTGATCCTTGCGTCAAAGGTTAGTCTATACTTGACTTGCCTTATATGAGTTAAGTACAAACTCCAATGGTAAAGGCTTAATTTGAGCGTATATAGCAAGCTGGGTCATGTCTAGCCTATCTATTAAGGAGAGAAGTCCAGGGCCTCATGACACCTCGCTTGTTTCATGCAGTTAATTCACATTTACTGTTTATGTCCTTGCTCATGACTGAGGTCTCTGCAGTGTGAATGCTGTATATGCCTTCCATTCCCACCCTGCACTTTAAATTAAAAGATTAACTGCAATAATTGTACTGATTATCAGATGAGGACACCAAGTAAACTGCTTATCCCAGTTCTCTCTATTTTTCCCTCCCTCCCTCTCTCTCTCTCTCTGGTTTAACAAATCACAAAACAAACCACAATGTTGCATTCTTTGTGGTAAACAAAAGAATTTCTCTATGCTGTTGCAAACCAGATTAATACATATAATCCTGAAAACCCCTTTCTTACAGTGTTGGTATATTTTAAGGAATACTTGGCATATCTACTTATGTCGGCCAATGTGTTTATGGCTAGAGAGTCTTGATTGCTTTGAAATCATAATAAGCCCATGTTTGGCTCAAATGAATTTCTCTTTGAGGAATTGTGTATTCTAATGAGATATATTTTGCATTAACAATTTGACATTGTCTTCTTTTTATGTATTGATGATCTTTGTCCCTCTTGTTTCCTGATTTAGGAAGAGCCTTGGAGGAACTACGGGCTTCTTTGTTTAGCAAATTGCGGCGTCAACAGCAGTTCTTGTTGGGGCCCACTGTAGCTCTGACATTCAATTTTGTGGTTTCCGTTAGTATTATCTTGATGAACAAATTGGTCAGTTTACTTACCTGCCTTTGATTTCCTTTGACACATACAAACACGCATATCTATCTAACCTGATTAATTTTTATTTTCTCTCCTCTCAATCTACTTCAGGTGCTTGTCAATGTTGGATTCAATTATCCAATTTTCCTCACTTTTATTCACTACGTTTGTAGCTGGTTATTAATGGCCATGCTAAAAGCTCTATCCATTCTTCCAGCTCCTCCAGCGAAGTCATCCAAATACTCTTTGTTGTTGGCCCTTGGTGTAGTCATGTCTCTATCTACTGGCCTTGCTAATGTTAGCTTAAAGTTTAATAGGTAAGACATGCATTCCTTTTAGTCCTTTATTCCCCTATTAACTTTTTTCGCAAGGTCCGTCTAAATTATTGCCTTTTCAGTGTAGGATTTTATCAGATGGCTAAGATTGCTGTAACCCCAGCAATTGTTTTAGCTGAATTCATTATCTTCCGGAAAAGAATTTCTTTCCAAAAGGTAACTATTTGTTACCCGACATATCTAAGTAGATAAATTCAAGATGATCGTAAAACTTATCTTGTTCAACGTTTCACTTGCTAATTTGGAATACCTGAAATTATAGCGTTTTTGAATTGCACTCAGTTATACCTCAATTTGTATACATCTATATCTTTGTTTCTTTATGATTAACATTGGGCCATCTTTTTTGTCTTTGCTTCATAACGAAAACAAAGTCCAAGTCTAACTTTGACATAGAGATCCCTCTTCAAGTTTGTACGTTAGTTTTCTTTAACAATTAATACAGCAAATCCATTCATTATAGCATTTCCCGAGTGCACGTTCTTCTCTCTCAATTTGTTTTCTTTAAATATCTCAGTTGTTTTATGATTGTTTAGGTTTTCTTAGCTTGCCTATGATGCTTTTAAGACCGTTAAATATGCTTGTAGACTCTAGTTTTAATGTTAAGTCCAGCCTGCATAACATGATATCTGTGTATACTTGCCGTGAAAGAGAGATACAAATGATAAGGTTTTGTCCTAATAAATACTAGGTGTGGGACATGCACAATGCAGGGGTTATGAAAACACTGTCATCATTATAGGGATTTATTTCACTAGCAAATCATTCTGTTTTTGTAGTCGTATTCAACTGTTTCTTTCTTTTCCTGATGGTGGAAACTGTGGTATACCTATTTTACAGCAAGCGCTGAAATTCATGTGTATGGTACAAATATTTGCCGTTTTTGTCAAACTTCACTATATTATGAATTCTAATATCGAAAAGCTGTTACTTCTCTTTGCCAATGTCTCTAATCCGTAGTATGGGACTTCTTTAGGTGCTTGCACTTACTATAGTATCCATTGGCGTTGCTGTTGCTACAGTGACGGATCTGCAATTCCACTTCTTTGGTGCTTGTATAGCAATGGCATGGATTATACCAAGTGCAGTCAATAAGATATTATGGTCCAATCTTCAACAGCAAGAGAATTGGAATGCTCTAGCGTATGTCAGAGTTCACTCATAAACATCTATTTCTTTTTTGCTGTTCTATATATGAATATTTTCTTGTTGACTTTTTCCTGGAAATATCAAGGTTTGCATATTACACAACTTTTTTCCCATGTCCCCCCCCCCCCTCTTGATCTTAAACTCTAAGGACTAAAACTTATTATTGAAAAATATATGTTTAATTGTGTCCTATGCAAACCTCAAAATTTGTAAAAGAAAAAAGTTGAGTAGGACTCTTTTCGAAACAGTTCATATCAAAGCAACCTATGAAGTATTATATTTTGCACAGGTTAATGTGGAAGACCACACCAATTACTTTATTTTTTCTGCTGATTTTGATGCCATATCTTGATCCTCCGGGTGTTCTCTCCTTCAATTGGAGTTTCCATAACTCCTCCATCATCTTCGCTTCTGCTGTCCTTGGCTTCTTGCTTCAGTGGTCTGGTGCTCTAGCACTTGGGTGAGTATTTTCTGTCATTCTTTTGTTACTTGTATCAAGTCTAATATATAGCTTGAATAAAAATGCACAGAGAAATTAGATTTCTGCTTCATCAAACCTAATAGTCTTTAGTAATATAATGCCTTCAAATAAATTTATATTACCTTGGTCTCAAAATGAGAATTTACTTACCAAAGTCAAAATATAAGAAAAGGTATTCTTTTTACATAATTAATTTACAAAGTCAAAATTAATGTTTCATCATATACTCTATTCTATCTGTAGTTTCAATGTGCTCAGCGTGAACAATTTCATCCATGATGCTTGTTTTAATGATATTTGTTAACATGGCATCTCTCTCTCTCTCTCTCTCCACAGGGAGACTTCTGCAATCACCCATGTTATTCTCGGGCAGTTCAAAACTTGTGTAATTCTTCTTGGAGGTTTTCTTCTCTTTGGTTCTAATCCAGGAACAACTAGCATCGGTGGAGCAATCACAGCTCTTGGTGGTATGTCTTTCTACACTCATCTTAACTTGCGTAAACAGCAGCAATCAATCAAAACATCTTCCAGACAAGCGTCATTCTCTTTTCCAAAATCTAAGCTCGGCAAAGAAAATGGGGAAAATCATGATCGAGTTCTTCAAGATGAATGTGTCTAATACTACAGTTGACTACAGAAAGCAAAACTGTATACATGTGAAGAGGATATTTGACTAACCTTTGTATTGCTTAATTTATTTTTTTGTATCATTTATGGGTTTTACAACTTTAGCTCTTTGAACTTGTGGCAAGATCTGTTTTTGATGTCATGGAATCTGATTACTAACCTGGGATCATCGTGAGTACTTTATTGAGCATTGTTTTTGCGTTTAGTAGGTATACTTTTACTCCTCTGGACGACATTGTAAATTGCCGATAATGTGCAACTCATGAAAATGAGGCCTCTTTATAGGTGTAGATTTTCAATTTAAATCAGTTCCCGATTTGCTGTGCGCCTTTTGTTTTTCGTACTTCTTTCTTTCGAGTTTAAATCAGTTTCCAGTTTCAACATTAAACGAGGCTTCTTTGTCTAATTTATTTGAATTGTAAATATTAGTATGATAGTGGATAAGGAATACGTGATAATAGTATATACTTATCATGATACTGTTGGAATTTATTTTCTTCCAATCCAAAAGGTGCTGATATTTCCAGCAGAAATGTATAATACTTGATACCCAAAGATGATATAGCTGTGTCGTACACCATTTGTGGCGAAAAATGAACATTTGCACCGAAAGATATCATTTCCCATAAAATGTACTAATAATCAAGACGGTTATAATGGTTAACTTTTTACGTTAGGTTACGTTTGGATTAAATGAATAAAATTAATAAATGAATAGAATAAAATAAAATAATTTTTTTATTTTTAATTGAAGTAAATCATTTTATATTTTTTTTTAAAAAAATAAAATTTATAAATTTAACAAGAATAAAAACGATTCTTAACACAATTTTACGTGATATTAGTTTTTAGACGCCTGATTCCAATAAAAAAAAAAAATCTAGAATCCACTAAATTATATATTACACAAGGAAACGCGAGCAAATTACCCGCTTTACACTTTTCTTCATTGGTCCACATTTTGTCTGACGTTTGCAATTGCATCAGATGATGATATTTATATTTATTATTATTATTCATGTTGCTTTATGTTGCAACTGGATTAAAAAATATATAAAGAAAGTGATATCAAGTTTTGGATAGCTAGGCAAATTTTCAGTGTGTTATGACGACTTTTAGTGCTAAAACAATACCTAATTACCTCTTTATGCAACTGTTAATCTGTTAAGTCGGCCGGTGTCAAAAAATTAGGCGGAAATGCACCATCTATCAATTGTATTTATAAACCTTGATCAACTACCCCCTACTTAGCCTATCAAATATATAAGCATTGTGACAGAGGGTTTACATTTTCTTCTAAGAAAATAAAGTAAATTTGATCATTTTACAAATATTTTTCAAAACCTCTCTCACAGTCATGTGAATAATAAATAAGTCTCATATATTAATCATGTGAGAGAGTTTATGAAAATATTTATAATATGAAAAAAAAAATTTCCAAAATATTTGTCATGGGTCAATATATATGTTTTTTTATTTATTTATTTTGAGAACTCGTTATATTACACTTCAATTCTAGGGCCTAGGAGAGTGGAATTAGGGGTACTCACGCTTAAAGAAACTTAACTTGTTTGTGTAGTGTCTTGATTAATTTAAAAAAAAAAAAAAAAAAAAAAAACTTATGTTGAGGGGCAGCTCGAATCCATGTCTTTACACAGTACATAAAGAAAGAGGATTTATTAGTAGGTTATCTATCACCTTTGTTCTGGTCAATATATGTGTGTGTGTGTATATATATATATATATATATATATATATATATATATATATATATTTATGTGTGTGTGTGTGTGTGTGTGTGTGTGTCATTCAAAAGTAGAGTGAATCCGTTGACTTGTCATCCTCCATCCTCCAATCAAATACAGCTACAAACCTAAAATGCATGGACCAACGGCTACAATTATACACACACACACACACACATATGATCAGCATTAATTATAATTTTAATAGTACCTTACATGTTGGAACTCATGAAGAAATCATTATAATTTTACTATTTAATGAAGATGTTTGATAGCGACTGTGGCTGTGGAGAAGAGAGTGTTAATTTGAGAGGGAGGGAGAGGAGGGCGGGGGGGGGGGGGGGTGGACAGGGCAGGGAAGGTGTGAATGTCCCCACATGGACATGGTGAAGAGCTCAGAGCTGGGAGCTGTCACTGGATGCATGCATGGTGTCTGCCATTCCCCTTACAAATTCAATTTCAATCTTCCTTTCCTTCCCCCCTTTTTTTTAATTTTATTTCAATTAATTAATTAATTAATTTCATGTACTACTGCTAGTATTGTCTGAGACTCAGAGATGACAAACAAGAAATCAGCGATTAAAATCTACATGTGAACTCCCATCTAATTATTTGAGAACAATATACTGTATAATCTTCGGCTGTCCACGTGAGGGGCTGGGAGACTATATATATTAATTGTTGAAATAATAATACTAACATCATATATATATATATATACACACACACACACTAATTTCATGCATTTCTTTCATATCCACTACTATACTCACATTAACATATGTTCATTATCTGTTATAAATTTCGCCTCTCAAACCATGTATGTATGCTATCATAAATATATAATACGATAAAACTTGATTTTTAGGTCTTGATATTTGATATATATTTAAAATTTAATTAGAAATAAAACACTTTTTATGTTCTTATATAATGCTGAAATTAATTTAATTAGAACTAAAACTCTCTTTATGGTCCTACAAATTTTAATATTAACTTATTATTGTGTAACAATTTTATTTTTTATAAGAGTCTTTTAATTAGTTACTTAGTCATATAATAAATTTTAACTTAAAAATCATATTTAGGATTTTTGTTTAAGTTTCTACTCTACTTTAATCTCTAAATGACTATACATTAAAAATATTATGAGTACATAATAATTAATATCAACATTATATATATATATATATATTAGATATATTAATGATTACTTTAGTCACCAATTCTATTACATATAGAAAACATTTAGTTAATTAATGTTGCCAAATAATTCTAACTTATATATTAGTTATTAAAATTTAGTTAGCTAGCTTTTAAAACTAAAATTATAATGGCAACTCATTATTTACAACAATTATATTCCTAAAAAATATAAGAAAAATATTATGAGTAAATAATAATTAATCTAAAAAATTGTAATGAATATTACAAAATATATTAGCGATTAAAATTTTATAAACCACTTTATTTCATATAGGAGACCTTGAGTTGATTAATTTTTTAAGAAATCATAACTTATATATTACTAATTAAAATTTAATTACCTTTTAAAACTAAAATCATGATCGTAACTTATTATTTTATAATATTTTTATTTTTTATAGAATTTATTTAGTTAATAATTATACGATAGAGTATGACTTAATTAACATTACTTTTAGACTTTTAGGTTTTCACTCAACTTTGAACTCTAATTAAAAATGCATATATAAATACAAAAGATTGATTATAAAACTAAATATTAAATTTTCAAATGATATAAAAACTTAATATTAAATTAAAAATAACAAAAAAATCACATTTGTAACACTTAATTGTGAATATTCAACAATTGTATGTGATCGGTAGTCATTCATTTTTCAAGTAAAATTTGTAGTCATTCTAATAATAGTAATAAGTCAATTTAAAATTCAAAAAATATATTTTATAACCACTATAAAATAAATTAAAAATTAAAAATAATTTTATTTAAAAAATAACCCGTGCTTTGCACACTTAGCTAGTATGCTATAATAATATACTATAAAGATATTGGCATGTAGTCTGGTAGGATTCATATATATATATATATATATATATATATATATATATATATTATATATATATATATATATATATATATATATATATATATATATAGTAAGTTGATATATAACAAATGTTGGTCATAGATCAATTTCTGATCACCACATCCAGACCCTCCATTTTGAAATTTTATGGTTGCGATTTAAAAAACAGTCCCCCTACCGCAACACAATTGCAATAGGAGATTTGTCTATTTCAATACTGTGTTACGATAGGAAAGTTGTATTTTTAAATCGTGACGATCAAAGTGGTGACCAAATAAGATCTTATAACAATCTTTTGTTATGAATCAACTTCCATATATATATATATATATATATATATTTGTATTTGATTAGTAGATTGTGAGGAACATAAACACATGCATGCATTGCATTTGGCCGGCCGAGCAACTCATAAATTGTAATGTACGCTTCATAAAATTAAAGCGCGTTTTTATTATTTATATTGAATTCACATATATATAATTAATGCACAGAATTATTTGTCAAGTACGTTCAT
This sequence comes from Aralia elata, assembly GCA_034770075.1. Lineage (NCBI taxonomy): Eukaryota > Viridiplantae > Streptophyta > Magnoliopsida > Apiales > Araliaceae > Aralia > Aralia elata. Next base: position 107,367,084 of record CM068385.1, on the reverse strand, counting down.
GGATCCATATCTAATTGGGATTTGATGATGAGCTGGGATTGTATATACATTCTGTGGGTTATAGCTTTGAATTAATAAACAACACATAATTAAGTTGACTAAATTTTTTAATATTACGAGTATCAAATAATTCAGAAAGTACACATGAAATTAATTAATGGAGAGCAAATTATAAGTAACTAATCACACAAAACAGTACTTTGAACTGCGTCAATGTTCTGGTTATGATTTTATAAATAGGAGGTACATATAATTATATACGATATCCTTTTAATTTTGGCCCTTCACCCTTCGTAATTTTATATATGTACTCTCTTTCACCCTAGCTCCCTCTTATCTCTCCTACAACGTGTGAATGTGTGTGTGTGAGAGAGGATACGATTAAACATAACTTTATACTCCTAAATAATTAATAAAGCATAAATAAATCATGTTCTTGGGTTCAATTGATTTTGCTGTTAGATGCTCCAAACTAATGAGGCATAAAATTAATGTTGAGAAATTTTAATATTAAACAAAACTCTTCTGTCTACGGGGAATAATGCTTGCAGCAAATGTGTCTCGTCTTTGAAAATAATTTTATTTATAGGAAGTACAAAACGATTAAAGAAAACTAGTTAGTTTTGGAACTGAGCAATCAACTTACTAGTTTCCAATATATGTGCACATGATTCAACCATTTCATAAATATTTTGATGCATGCACAGATAAAGAAAAATGCGTTTTAAAAAAGTTGGGGTTTGGAAATTGAAGCTACTCTTCTTCTATCTTCCCAATCACATGAGTTGAATATATATATATATGCAGTTAAATTAACTGATGATTCTACCCCAAGATCGGCTGATTAAAGAATTGTGTTATTTTAAAGAATTAATTATTTTGAGTTGCTTAGAACTCAATTAGTTACGTTCCTCTCATTTGACTTTTCTTCTTAAAAAAAAAAGTGCTGCCTTGTAGTAACATTAATTTTACTAAATTTAATTGTGGCCCTTATATATTTAAGTACTCCAGAACAGTGCCATTCACAAACAGCTGCTTAGGATCTATCACATATATAGTAACAACACTAATATTGCCAAGCAAACAACATTTTTAATTATTTAAAGAAAATAACAATATTATCTTAACGGAATCTTTCACTTTAAAGCAAGTGAACTATCTATCAATTCATTGTAAATTAATTATCAGAATTGGTACAAGAATTTTGTTCGAAAAAGAATGAAATTACATATCATATGCAGCACTAGTCGATAGAATCCCACATGAAGTCGGCATTAAATAATATTTCTTGAAGTTTCTTCAATGAATTAGGCAGCAGCAGTAGAAATTAACAGGCTAAGAGACATGCAACTACAATATTATATTAAGCAGTACATCAATAATTCTACCTTTGTCCGGTGCCTAAATTCTAATTAAGATCTAGATCTATCAGCACTTTCTGCCTAACTAATTGGGTAAAGACAGTAAAAAATCATATTAAAAGAAAAAAGAGAGAAAGAAAAAGAAAAGGACAAGAAATTGAACTAAAATATTGCAGCAAACAGTATAAGTACTAGTATTGATCGACAATCACATGCAGTAGCCAGTGAGAGAGCATATAGTTTCCGATTAGTCTTGCACTGAATCCAATACCATATATATTTCACTTTTGATCTTCAGAAGTCTTAATTCCTTGGATTTCCCGTTTGTAAATCTCCCTTAGTTTAGTTTCCCAGAAGTTACACCCCAAGAAGCACGTAGTAAAGTATTGTTATGGGCAGCGCAACCAGCATTCCGAAAATAACCCTGAAAACATTCGAAAAGGAAAGTATTAATCAAATTTGGGTTGCATGTTTATGAATACAATGACGTTGAAGGTACGTATAAAGGGAGCTGATATTTGAGCGCAAATTAATTTTACTCATCTAACGGTAATGTACGATTAATCTTAATACATACAAAACAATATAACCCTGTATCGAATCATTTGCAAGATAAAGAATCTTGAGCTTGAAATATGGATCCGGTTAGGGTAAATTTGGTACCAACTTCACCATAATAAGTTTTATAACTTTTTATTGTATGAGTTATAAAAAATGTTGCATTGATAAATTCTATAACTTTTTATTGCATTGATCAATGCAATATTTTATATAACTCATACAATGAAAAACTATATGAATTACACTTACTATAATGTAGTTAGTGTCAGCTTCATACTAACCGGATCCTTGAAATATCATTTAATTAGTTTCCCAATGTACGTTAGATAAGTTAAGTGAACCATGGAAAAGACTTTCTTTTTGAATTTTTGGAAGTGATTATAGTCCAGGGGAAAAAGTTGTATAGGAAAAGAAATTACGTTTGCACCTAAGCTAAAGAATCAAAAAGAAATGTTGTATTCTTTTGGAATAATAGGTGAAGAAACTTACGCAGTGCTAAGTATGTCTGCATGGACGTTGTATTCTTTTGCAAATACAAAAGGAACAATCCCTTGGGGAAGAGCAGCCTGCATGCGGATCAATAGCAATGAAAATTGTTCAAGTAGGAGTAGTGCTTGTTTAAGAATTAATTACACAAAAAATATAGTAATAATGACATGCTAGTACTCAATAAACTACGAATAAAAATAATGATATGTTAGGTAATTCAAGTCATTTGTAGTCTAAAAATATACATATATCTTTAACTTTGGAAGGAACAAAAATATAAGAGGATATTTAATTTTGAAATTGAGGGAGTATTCACCTGAACAATTGCTATGTGTAAAAGAACTCCCCGGAGACCGATAGCAATGGAGGTTGCTGCAATCACTGCAGGACCTGTTAAGAACCTCACCGCCATTGAAAACGTAGCAACACTTTTTCCACAGGCTATGATTTTCGGTTGCAAGGCCATGAATAATCCTGTTACGTACAGCAATGAATAACTAAATTAACTGCCGGTAATATTAATATAGCAATTAAAAATTTATCTTTCATTAGTTTCTCTAAGTAATTAACGAGTTAAAATAAAATTAATACCTAGACTGAACATAGCCATTCCTAGACCTGCATCTGATAATATTGATATGGATCCACTCACGATGGTGGGCATTTTAATATTCCACCTGTCAATAAATTGGCATATTTAGTGAGATTAATCACAAAATATAAAATAATAATGACGATAATAATAAGTGAAAAGTGTCCCTACAAATTAGAATCACGTGCACTAGATTAAATGTTCGTTTACAAATTTTCCAAATAATACTTTGTAAAATTACATTCAAAATTTTTTTACATATCCCAAAACAACACTTTAAATTATTTTCTCAAAAAGAAAGTACCATGGGAGCACTTATTAGGTTTTGCCATATCTCTGTGTGTGTGTGTGAGAGAGAGAGAGAGAGAGAGAGAGAGAAAGAGAGAGTGGACCTAAATGATACAAGAGACCAAATGAGGCCTAAAAGGCTGGAATAGGTATTTGGATTTCTGATGAGTTTCCTCCAAACCATAATAAGTATGAGCCTAGTCATGACACTTGCTGGAGGCATCTGATGATTTTTCTGTCCATTTCCTCCTTCCATCTCCACCTTCTTCTGGCACGTAAAAGGCGAACCATTTGCCCCAAATTTCGACATCCCATCCTCCATTTCAAGCTCCTTATGATCTCCATTCACTTTTCCAGCAGGACTTGCATTTTCTAGTGTATCATGCATGGCTGCATATATAATCGATTAGTTAATTATATAAAATTTAAACAACCAGATTCTAATTTGTAATAATTCAAAATTAATTAAGTATACCTCTTGCTGCAGCAATTTCTTGTTGAAGAACAGCCTTAGAAGAATCAACAACTCCAAATTCAGTAGCAGCAGCTCTATTAACGGCATGTCTTAGATTCCCTTCAGACGCAGGAGACGCACTTGAGCTCCAAACAAACATGTGCAGGTCCTTATTAGGCAAATTACCACTCCCCCCACTTTCCTTCCTCTTAGGTTGCACTTGCAGACTCGTAGACCCCGAAAACATGGGATTCGGAGGAGGATACGATGAACCTGAGCTCCCATTGTTAAACAATTCCCCACTCATACTCCTTGTTCCCCAGCTCTTCTTATTCGCCATCTTCAACATCTCCTCTTCAAAATTTGATATCCTTGGCGTCGGCCCTTTCGAGGATTGCAACGAAAAAACATCCCCTCCACCTCCACCTCCTCCATAACTATTTGTGTAGCCATGTTTAGGGCTCGCAGCCTTACTCGCAAACATGGCGTAAAAATCATTTTGGTTAAAACTAGAGGCTCTAGGTGTCGGCTCTCGCGAAGATTGAACTGAGTAGATCTCTACACCGGTTAAATTAGATGCTCTTGGTGTCATTTCATTATTCATTGCATGAGACTTGTTGTAAGAAGTCACCGATCTCGACGAGTAATTAGACCTTCTCACCACAACATGCAGCTTCCCATCATCTCCAATCTCGGCATCCGTCTCCAAAGGCTCGCGTCCGTTTAACGAAACAACGTCCGATTCGACACGGAAAGATGTGATGGAACCGGCAGTCTCGGGGAATTGTTCGGATATTAGGAGTTTTGCTCCTCTATATTCAAACAGGAAGAGCATTAGGGTATACCAAATAACACTTTGTAAAACCACTATTTGGACCATTAGGCTTCCGGAGAAATCTCCATACATGGCTTTTAGAAGGGGAATTCCCATGACTAGAGTGTTTGGGAGGGTAGAAAGAGAAAAGAGAGTGATCATCCACTCTAGGCTGCCGTTTTTGCTAAAGGCTTGCCATACAAAAAGAGCCACAAGAATGACTATTTTTTGTAGACAATCAGCAGCAATGAAGTGATAGTTCATGGCATAAGGATTATTAGAGGAAATAAAATGGAAAGAGAGTAATGGGACAGCAAATACTGCCACAAAGCGGTTAATGCCAGAACACTGGTCGGGAGTGAAGATTTTCCACCACCGGACAGAGCCATAGGCCAGAAACATGGCTACATAAAGAGGTACAATCGCCGCAAGAACATCGTAAATATCTTTTCCGGTGATCATGGCTAATGGGGAGACAAATTTGGTCCAGCTAGCTAGATGAAACGTATAATTAAGGAGAGTTTGAAGAAAGAGAAAAAAAAATGGAGGAAAGAGATATAAAGAAGTGAACTGGTAGAAAAAGGGTTTAATAGAGAATTAAGTAATGAGCAGAGGAACGTAACTTGAGGAGGAGCAACAACTTTTTTCCTTACGATAAGGAAATCAGTGGGTAAAGGTTAATTGCGTCTTTGTATTTCTTTTTGTGCATGAGGGTTTATAATATATATATATATATATATATATATATATATACTGTTGCCAAATGAACATAAGTAATTTATATATACTAATAATATATATATAGCTGCATGTGAAATGGAACGTTGACAAAACAAAATTTGAAGAATCTTTTCATTTCTTTTCCAAGAAAAAAATGGGTTTTATCCGAGGGGGAGAGATTCTTGTTTAATTAGATTTAGTAGATCTGGTAACTGATAGATTTATGAAATATAAGTGTGTGTGTGTGTGTATATATATATATATATGAATGAATGAAATAGGTAGGCGGATAGACCTTCCACCTCAGTTGTCGCCACAGCACACGTTCATGCACGTGAGAGAAATGCAAGGAGGGGACACCGGACATGCATGTCCATACTATAATTGTTTATATAGAATTCGTAGCTTATTTTGATTTCAAAATGAGCAGCAGCATTGTCTCACTTCCCGATCTTTTTATCTCAGTTCTTCATTTGTTATTGTTGGTAACATTATTTTGGTGGTTGCTGAACTTTGAATTAATTGTAGTCACATTCCTATTTGAAATTTTAGAATATATTCTTGAGACAATTAAGGCCAGGGGATACATGAGTACTACAAAAATAATTTAGAGAGTTTTTACCCTCTCCCTTCTTCCACATTTTTTATCAGCTTCCTTCTTTACTCAAAAGTTGAAATGTTTTTCTTATTAAAATTTCTATCTCATCTCTTACTATTTTCGGTCTTTACCTTCATCAGAAGTATGTTTAATTTGTTGCTAATAAAAGTAACTTTAATTTCTTTTGCTTGTTGGGGCTTAATTGGCATGGTACGTACGAACACGTACACTCCTTGTTTGGTGAAATGCCACGAAGGAAAAAGAAATATATGTGAAAAGCTGCTGCCTGCCTAACATGAATTTATTCCTATTTTCTGTGTCCCCCGGGCCTTTTTTTCCACAATATTTTTAAGTAAAGCCTTAATAAGAAGTTTTTATTACGAGGTTCAGGTCTTCTAATTTAAAAAAAAACATTCTTATACATTTTCGACACGTGTACAATAATTGTTTTTTTAACTAATAGTCTATAACATATGGGGGTCAGTTTGTATTAATTATGTATAGTTCATTATACGTGTCGAAAATGTTTAAGGAGGTCCTTGGAAGACCTAGGCCTTCTAATAGAAACTCCTTGATAAGCTACCGAGCTCTATAATTCTAGTTCTTCCATACGATAAGTGTACAATCTTAGCAACGTTTTTAATTAGTGCAGTACTGGTAGAATCCTTTATTTTATACGCTTTTATTTGCATGTATATATGATAAGGTATCCAGTTATGTTATACGCAGTACAAAGCATGCAAAGAATCTTCACTCGATCATAAATTTGTTTATTTTGATATGACGTGCTATATTCAATTCATATATATAATGAACTTGCATACTTTGGGACAATTAAATTGGATAGAAATGTGGTTTTTTTTTTTTAAAAAAAATATAGAATATTGTGAGAGATGTGCCACGTCGTAATTTTATACCACTGAGGAGTGAGGACGCCAGGGTTCAGGTGGGGAGGGGATAAGACTCGAGTCGGACGACTGTTTTATGAGTAGATATCTAGAGAAGTCGTGATCAAGTATAAAAAGCAATTAAGTTATGTAAAAACGTAACCATGTTAGTCTGTCTAATAAATATCATTGATATGTGAACGAACATAGTGCAACCCAAAATTGGTAACAAAGTCCAGCCCAAAGGCCCATAATCTCTGCAAAATTTATCTTCACTTTGTCCCTCAGTAATTTGAAAAATAAAGAGGAGAAGTTTGGATAAAACGAGTAGTTCCTCGACAAGATTACTTACAAATAAGAGTGACAGTCTTACAACTTAAAATAACTAACAGCTGCGCAGCTGTTACATCGATCTAAGTGTCCTAACAAGAGCGATAGAAGCGAGCAGATCCATTGAACTAAGCATGTTTCTTGGACACAATACTCGCAAGAATTACAAAATAAATTCAAGTAGTTTACAAAATTAATGGTTGCATTTGTTAAAATCAAATAAATTCACATGAATTTTAAGATTTTGTAAATTGATTAGGAAAACAAATAAATAAAATTCTTTTTATGGGACGAAGGAGTATCATGTACTGTATAATCTGTATTTTAAACTCATTCGTGATATTTTAGCTTGATCACCAAGATTAGAAAGGCTGGGGCATAAATGCCTATATACAATCAATATGCCCATGCACATAACATAACTATAGGATTTAAGAGCTAGCATGAATCTAACAAACCATATAATAGCACATACAACCCAACCCATATCTAAATACTGCTTTGCAAGTGCATACTGATCCTAAATGCCAAAGGTGCATGTAGTAAATCTCAAAGGACAAATCATAAATGTTTTGGAATAATACTGGACACCCTGTGCCACGAATTTTGAGCAACTTAAATGGTAGCTAATTGCTCACTAAAGCATGATCCCTAGCAAATTGAGATGATAAATTACCGAACATGTACTCTATACTCACCGCACTGAGGATCTTAGAAATTTTAAGATACTTGCACAAAAAGACATTATTAAAATGGAGATGCATTTAGACTCTTTAGTGATGCTAGTATCACACTTGAATGGTAAGGCCATCTTTAAGGAAGGAGTGCAAGATGCAACAATTCCTTCGCTGCCTAACTATATCCAAAAGCATTAAGCAAATACCTGTGTCAGACACCATGTAATCATATATCAAATGAAATATAGCACTGCAGATAGTACTTTTTACAGAATTCAATATATTAGCCTTAAAAAAATTGACAATAATGGAAAAGAAATATAAATGAAAACAAGAGAGAAGGTGTTGATTTAACAAAGGTTAAGGAGCATATCTTTACCACTTTGCAGTACTTAACTTTGTGTAGCCAATTCCTACCCACACAAACCAACACCATCCTCAAGAGCGGAAAGTCAACGTAGGCACTTTAAAAATTGAATTCTATGACCTTTTAGGTGTTTTCCATTGGATCTTAAATATATCCAACACCGCTAGATTCACTCTCATATATTTCATTCCAAAGACCGGTTTTCCCGAAAAAATCGAAACGATATGACTTATAATACCGAATCCAGACAGGGTGGGAATATACACCTCTGGATGACCAAAGAACCGAAAGAGATGCTGGTATAATATGTTAATAGGACAACAATGCCCAAAGAATCCATGTTGCAAGATCTGATCTAATCATCAAAGGCAGGCCTTAAGAAAAACATTCAATCATTCAGTCAAAAAAGCAAAACAAATCACTCTTCAGAGTAATTCAAACAGATGCCAGCACCATAGCTCATGTCACCATCTATATCTTAAACCTATAAAGCTTAGCACAATCAAAGATATCTTAGGGCCACGGCCATCTCTATCCAAATATTCCAATCATGCAAGGACAAAGAATTATCTCTTCCATAAAGCCTATCCATAAAGCTCAAGTGAAAATATCTCTTCCATGAATCGACAGGAGTATCCATGTCAATGCAACAATATTCAATAACATAGCAGATAGGAAACTTATTGATGTTGGAATTACTAACAAGAAAATTGACGTCTAAGATAGTTCAGATAGATTGCATTTGGGAACTCATTAAGTAGATAAAGTGGTTAGATGGGGCTTAACTGATATAATTGTAGGAGTGGAATGTCTTATTTATTGTAATTTCCCTATCTGCTTCAACAGTCAACTAAAGTCAGGAAGTTAAAAAGGAATTTAGTAACTACAGAGTGATGCCTTGCTGCTTAAGCACATGAAAATGATACCTTACAAGGGATAAACATTTTGGTTACCTCTTCTTTTTGCATACTCTCATTTAACCTACCTCTTACAGAACTAATTCTTTTACAATGGTATAAACTGTACATTTTAGACTCTGGCGGTAGCGTAGTATCAATGACTTGTATCCTGCACATTGCTGTTGATAGGCAAACATCCGGGTCTACACCACCTTCTTCCCCCCCCCCCCCCCGGTCCCTAAAGGTGTAATGCTAATAGTAACCACACACACAAAAAAAAATGGAAATTAACAATCAAGTCGTTGTAGTCTCCATATTGAACAATTTTATTAATCAATTACCAGCTTTGATTAAGATGGATGTAATTTCGTTAAAGAGTATTGGTTTAAGTACTGATATAAGAGACTTTGTTGTAAACTCAATAAGTTAATCTTCAACAACAATGACAGCATCCCAATTGCTCGTAATTCTAAGTACAGCTAAAGGGGGAAAGAACAAAAATAAATTAATGGAGTAGAGATCAGGAAGAAGGATTGGATCATTCAATAAACATGTATTAAAATTAAAAGGCATGCGCAATATTTGAAACTCAATCATTACAGATTAATAGCAAATAGCAGCAGCTCCATGAAGTAGTAAAAACCAAGGAATTTAATATTAAACAACGAATCCTGGAAGAACAAAAAAATAATAATACAGCAACTAGAAACTGAAGCAAGATCAAGATAATAACACTGGGTTACTAAACAAAGTCGTATAGATATATACAAGAAAGTTCTCACTGGGTAATGTTTTATAGTATCTGGGACTGGGAGGATTACAAATTACAGTTAAACAGGGGGAATGTTGGAGAAGGAGAAGCCTTTGTAACCCTTGTAGGCGTAATAGGCAATCCGCGTATAGTAGAACCCCGGAATGAAAAGAACCGAACCCAGAATGGCAAAGAACACTCCTGGTAATTTAAAAAAAAAAACACAAAACAAAGAAGTGGAAAGTAAATGGCAAAGTTGCAAATAAGGGAGTTGGGAAGGGGCAAAAAAGAAAAGAAAAGAAGGAGGATCAAATTAAGAGAGAAGTACCGACCATGAGCTCGGTCACCGCCGACCTTATAGAGGGACATAAAGATGCCGGAGACGATAACAATGGTTCCAAAGACGAGGAGAGAGACGGCGAGGGCGATCTCCTTGATGGGAGGGCGATTATGAACTGTGTAAGAAAAATCATCCATCATTAAATCGTCGTCTGTTATTGAGAAGGCCTGGTCTACATACGCCATTAATTCTTTTTACTATTGCAGAAAAAGAAGTAATAAAAGTGGATCTGTGATTTTGGGATGGATTTAGGAGAGGGAAAGAGGGTGGCGGGTACAGATGATGATAATCTTGGAGGAGGAGAAGAAGAAGAGAATAATACAATGAACGACTATTTCACCAGAAAAAGGAAGGTAAAGTCAGTAATTGAGTTTAATTGTTTAATTAAAAGGTGGGCGGATAGCTGCTGACTCGGATTGATTACTGTGCGTGTGTTATCTTCGTTTGGTGTTTTTGCACACAACACGCACCCATAATTCAGCTCTTTTAGACGAGATAAAAATATAATATTAATATATTTAAATTTTATTTATTATTAAAAATTAAAATATAAATAAATAAAATTTAAATATATTAATATTTAATTTTCATATCCACAAAAAAAAATTAATAATTCATTAACCACATTAACTAATGCTAATTATTTAATAACACCGTCACATCTCGCAATTCGCAATTATGTTGATGTTGTGGTAACGTCAAATAAATTTGTCATTCAAGATTGTTCAATATTTTGTTTTTTGAGGGATACTGCATATTATTTTACTTATTATTTATGAGTATATATTATAATTCTGGTGTTAATACAATTGGAAGAAAAAGTATTAGTTGGACCCTTCTAGATTGGAGAAGGAAGGTTTGACCGTTTGAGCAGGCCAAAGCTAGGCCTGTTTTTATAACCCAATGGTTTTTAAAAATCTTGGCCCACCTGAAAACCATTCCACATTTTCAAAGGTAGGAATTAGTATAGTTGGTATTGACCATTTAATTTTATTTTATTTTTTCTAAAAGTCATATTATGTATTGTGAGAATTTTTTATCGAATTATAATTGTGATCTATGTTTAAATCAAATACATCGTTAATATATTATTAATTATATTTATCCACGTAACTGTGATATATTATTATTCTTTTGTTAATTCAAAACTGGGATATAGTCCTTTTTTCCATATACAAGACAAAAAGGAAAGAAAGCTAATCTAAAACTACTTGCTAACAAATGGAATTATACTGAATGAGATAGATCACGATAAACACATAATAATCGTTAAAACTCATTTGTATCATGCACTCCAGTATTTTAAATTTAAAATTAATGTACTGATTTTGTTAGTTGTCTAAAGTGCATAAATTAATGTCCAAAAAAGTTGCCATAAAGTAGATTTATAAGCCATGGTTTTGTTAGTTGACATGATTTAGTCTATTTTTGTCGATCAAAAAAGTGGTATCGATCTGAATCCCTTCCTGAAAACTTGTTTTAATGCAAGATACTAACGAACAAAACTCTATTACCTCTTCTCTCTTGTTTTTCATTAAAAACTCCATCATGATTGTGTACTCTTTTTCAAAATACAAGTCATTTTGAACTTTTCAAGTCCTTTTAATTTTGTTTAATTTATAATTGATATTAATTTATCTAATTTTAATTAATATAATATAATTATAAATATTATAAACTATTTAAAATACATTAATAATTATAATTTATTATTTCAAATTTTAATAAATCACAGAAGGGGCCAATACGTCTAGGGTACCATCCAATATATATATATATATATATATATATATATATATATATATATATATATATGTGTGTGTGTGTGTGGTGACCTTGCCGTAAAGATGCGAAAAAGAACCGTTACAAGGGGAAAAAAAATATTATACTAATCAATATGAAATGTTTCAGTCATAGCTCCTATATCAATTAATTTTGCATTGTGACATCCCAATCAAGAACCAGACCACCACTTACTTTGGGATGTAAGAGTACAATCAATACAAACACTATCTGAACCCGGTAGGAGTTCTAATTGTATGTGTACGTACGTACGTACTACATATACTAAACAATTTGTTTGACTACTATACAACGTATAGAATAGACTTCAAATATTTAACTGTACGCCACCCGTATATAAAAAAAAGAGAGGAATTAGTTACGATTGAGCTTGTACTTATTATGAGTGAAGTATTTGTGGACTTCTAATTAATTTAACCTAAAAAGGTTGAATTATATATATATATATATATATACACACATATATATAAAGAGAGAGATTACTTTAATTTTTGGTGGAATTAAAATCCAAACATCTCTTACAATTGAGTTATAAGAAGTGGAATTCATCCACTTGCTGGGATTGTGTTGGAAGGATTTGAAAGCAGCAGAAATATGGATGATAAATCATCTGGAACTTGGACAAACACTTGATGAGGAGGAGGAGGTGGTGGCGCCAATTTTCTTCTGGGTGGCGGAGGTTTCTTGGGAGCCGGTGGGCAAATCAATGATGCCGAATTAAGCAGATGATCGGAGCTACAGGCTGACTTGGGGGTCTCACATTTGTACTCTTCTTCTTCTTCCTCTTCATTAATAAGAATATTATTGCCAACATCCAATTTCATTTCCTTGGCTGCCAAAATTCTTGGGACTGGAATTTCCTAATGGAATACTACTAAATGGCTGGAAATCTACGACTTAAATAAGAAAAAAAAATTAAGGAGAAAAGGAAAAAAAAAACAAGAATTACCCTACAAATTAATGAGTAGTATAATCAATTAATTCACCAAGAATGAATTGTAGTAGTACTTGGGAAGCCTTTTGAGAAATTAACTAATTATGATTTACAGGTGCTCAAAGCGAGACAGATTATTAAAGACATATATTCTAAAAGGCTAGCTGATGTACGAAAATGTGATGGTGAAGGGTGGAGGATATCATGACACACACACACACACACATATATATATATATATGGATCAAGAGGAGGAATAATCTATCCAGATCTAGCTAGCTAGGATATGGTGTACGTACTAACTTGTAACTTGTAGTATATATTAATGGAAGTAAAAGTGCAAAACCACACAAAAAAATGAAAACGACACTAAACATTATCTAGACTATCTATCTATCTATATCTTTAATTAATTAGTGTAGAAATGTTTGGCTCCAAATTAAGGTGGGTACAGTAAATGCTAACTCTGGCAGGCTAAGTGTTAGACGGTAGCGGGTGCAACCACGTACGCAGCCTTTTTCTCATGTGCTCCATCAAGCGTGCTACCTAGCTGCACTTCCGCCTTTTCTCTCTCTCTCTCTCTTAATTTGTCCATATATACATATGCATATATGCAGGCATGTGCTATGTTCCATTTGCTATTCCAACCTTCTCCCTCGGGCCACCATCTCATCTTATCATGTTTGCTACTCAAACTACATATATCTATGTAATTATGTATGTATATCTTTTGTTAGACTTGCAATTTGTTTATTTTTGAATGAATTTAAATATGTTTGAATATGAGCCAATAAGTCATTCAGACCGTTTGTTTTATAATTTTTAAACTCTGAATGCGTCTGAACGATTTATCCAAAAAATTATGGCTGAATGGTTAAGAAGTAGTGCTTAATGATATTTTTACTTACATTTTCTCATTAACAATTAAAAATTACATCCAATATCTATCTTATTTTACTATTGAAAACAAATTTTGTTATGTACAAATTATTTTTGATTTTTTCTTTAATAAATTGGTAACCAATTTAATAAATGTTGTTATAGTTTTGACTTCATGGATGGAGAGAATGTTATTAATATTACTAATAGTATACTCCATCAAAGATTGTTCAAAAAATTCTATTTAATTATTCTTAAATAACATTGTTTATTTATAATTACATAATAATTTTGTTCATAACAACCCAGAAGGTTAAAATAAGAAAATATATGCGTTCAGATATTTTGAACAGACAATTATCAAACAAATTATTTTATTTTGTATTCAGAGCTTTTATTCCATTCAATTAATTCAGGTTTTTTTATACATTCAAAACTTTCATTCAATTTTATCAAACAACCCATTAATTTTGTCGCCCGCTCAATTTGAATAGAGTCACTTATATATATTTTCTATAGAATTAATTTTCATAGCGTTGGCTCCTCATTAATTTGGAATAAACCCATTTAGAATTGTAGGAGTCTTAAGAGAATGTAGGAGTACCATTTTGTCTTGGTTTTGTCTTTAAATTTTCCTTGACGTGCTGACATAATTCATTATTCTAAATACCTTTTTCAAGAAAATTGAATTCATTTAGATTATAGTTCATAGAATTTGAGTTTCACCGGATATAAAATGAAGCAACGTAACCTTCCTTTTTCAGTGACACAGTCTCATCGATCCTCTACTCAGCATAATGCGATGGTGTTAATTAAGAAATGTTTATAAGAAGAAGAAAAAAAGGGTTGATTTAGTACAATAACAACAAGTAATCATCATTCCATTAATTAGTTGACACCACAATAACTTTACAAACACTAAAAGATGAGATAATTAATCTTGATTTGTAAGACTTCCTTATTTTGTCGTGCATGTCAGTCTCAAATCTGCAAGAAGGTTGGTGAGAATAATCCACGTACGTTGTTTATATATTTACTCCAACATGTTATTGAATTGACTTGCTCATGCTTTGAAAGTTAAAGTTACCAAATTAAGGGAGCAATACTGGTCCTCAACCTCAACTTAATTTTTATTGTCTTACATTTTTGACCTAGCTCAGCAGTCGAAGAACATGTTAAGCACAAGTACTTCCATAACAATTTTAGAACTCATGACCAGCCAGTCAAAACTCATAAGCCCAAACATAACGTATGTTTTTTGGAAGGCCGAACGTAACACATGTTGGCGGGCGAGTCAAATTACGTACGTAGAAGAAGGGGAAAAGGATTGTAGTGGTATTTTTTTTTTTTTTTTATGATTAAATTCTTCATAGTAAACAACGTCGTTTGGTTTGGTTTGGACAGGGACGGACGGCATCGTGTAATTATAATAAAATAATTTCTTCAGCCAACAAAAGCAGACGTATTAGCTGGAATTGAGGCCCACTCACCTGTATCGTTTTGACCATCAAGTGAATGAAACCAAAGAATAAAATAAAGTAAAGTGGTGTAATCAACAGGGTTTGTGTGGTCCACTGCTCCTAATACTCCATGATAACGTACCACCACCAGCATCAAACCATATCAACCCAATTTGACTTTTTGGAAACAAAATCAGATCTTAAATACTCCTCTACTACTAATATAATGGAATTTAATTATACAAAGAATAGAATATCTTTAAAGTCAATCAAAGTATTGATTCCGTAACCCACTTGATGTACACAGACGACCTGACAAGACAATATAGTTTATAGTTTGTTGGGTTAATTTAAATTAATTAATTAAAATTATATGAGTTATTTAATTATTTTTTTTTATTTAATTTAGATAAAGTTTGAATTCATATTTTTTTTAAATAAAAAAAATAGACTCAAATTGATTAACCATTTTTTAAACTCATTTTATTATTTATTAGTTAATTTGTTATGAAAGTGTCATAGCTTGCTCTCTATTAGCTTCCACCACAACAGCTTCAACCACAGCAGCTTATTTTTGCTTTCAAATTTGAGCGACTTTCATTTCCCTTTTTTTTTTAATTCTAAAAATGTACGTTCTCTTTCAAAAATACTTAACTCTCTCTCTCAAAAAAAATACCTTACTTTCTCTATCTAAAAACGTACTTTCTATTTGACAAAAATATTTGATTCTCTCTGTGTAAAAATGTGATTTTTAATTTTAGAGGGAGCAAGTAAAAAGAAAAAAAAAGTTTACAGAGAAAAAATAAAACAAAATTAAGGAGAGAAAGTCAACATCTCGGTTTGCACTTTGCAAGTATTTTGAAGAAAAAAAAGCCACATCCTAAGCTCCCAGCGCATGCCTTTTGTTGTTAGAAGGTTTCAAAAGCTCATAATTTACGGTACTAAAAGTTAAAATAGGCCTTAAACTGTTTTGACCCAAACTGTTACAGCTTAAATTTAAAATTAATACCAGATTTTGATTTTTAATTTGACCCATAACCATATTATTAAAACTAACCCAATTCAAAACCAATTTTTGCCAGATTTAGATGTACATTTCAAAATAAAATTTGTTGGCTATTTTTTTCTTTTCTATAACAGTACTTTCACTATTTTAATTAATTAAATCAAAAATTCAATATACATCCAATCCCATCGCCCAACCTACAGATGGTCTATTTCACACTCATGTGGGCTCCACACGTAGTGCATTCTCCTTCCTCTTTCAGCAACATTAAATCAATTCAATTCAATTCAATTCAAGGGCTGACTTATTAATCAGGAACAGCGCGCATTTTAAACTGGCCCTTGCGAGTCTCCACCAAAAGATACGTTTTGGCGAAGTATCTGATCCCATCTCCATCTCTCTCTCCTACTTTGACTCCACTAGCATACCAACGCCATTAAGTCTAGTCAAAGTCATCTCCGGCTTCATCCAACGGTGAGAATGAGAATGATGGTGACGGTGCTCTCCTTCATATGTCACGATTAGCACCGTCGGATCATTGTAGGCCTTCTCCACCTTCTTCCTCGCTGGGCACCCTTTTATGCTATTGCATTTGTAATATCCCCTGCAAGCGCAACCCACCATAAATTAGCGCTGAAAATTTTTTACTAGTAAAATTGACTTTTATTGCATTTGTAATGATAAAAGAGGAATGGAATAGAATAATACCGTGGGAAAAGAGTGCCCGGGATTAACTTTTGATCATACTTTTTCCATGAGTACTCATCCGCTGGTATATCATCTGCACCTACTTTGGATGAAGATGATAACCCTTTTGTTGTTACTCTTTGAATCTCCCTTTTAACCATTTTCCTGAGGAATAACGAAAAATAGAAGATATTTAACTCAGCAATTACATCACAAGTTAATCAATTGAGATTCTGATAATTAAACTTGTTGCTTAAGAATCTGATAATAGAAATTGATAGTTTTAAGAAATTTAGTGTCAAACGACAAATATTTTTAACCTTGTTAATTACAGAAATATGATTATTATAGCAATAATACTAGATCTAAAAAAATCAAATATTGATCATCTTTGTAGGAATAGTTAATAAATATATACTCCCGCTAGATTCTCAACAAGAATTTAACTTAACGATAAGCAAAATCTAGTACCTTCTCTTGCAACAGTGGCAACCGCGTGAGATGGACTGTTTGCCGGAAATTCCGTGGGAGGGTTCTAGATCACGGAATCTTTTCCGGTGAGATGACGGAAGAGGCGGTTTGCCAGACGAAAAGGTCCGCGGCGCCGGAGTCACTACGGTAGTTAATAATCCTTGCTTACCATTCGAAACGGTGCCTTCTTCTCCGGTGATCGATGAGCTACCGGATGACATCGGAGTATTAGTGCTTTTGCATTCTTCAGAGAGAGATTTTGACTCGTTATGGTTTGCTTTCACCTGAACCGGTTTAACTGGTTCCGATTGCGAAGTAGAAGTAGACGGATCCGATGGACCACGGCGGAACCGAGCGTGACCGGTCCGATTCACAGCTTGTTTGGAATCGGTAACAGTCAAGTCTTTGCAATCGAATTGAATTTGTTGATGATGAGATTGTAATATCCGAAGAAGCTGTTCTTCTATGGTCTTCATTTCAGCTGAGCCTGCTGATTCATGAATCCCAATATACCTTTCCATCTTTTGAAAGCTTACAAGGTCAACCGCCATAAGAGCTCTGAGAGGGATATAGAGAGATGTTTGGGAAGAATTAAACATGGGGGAGTTACTTATTATAAGGCGTTCGGAGAAGAAGAAGAAAGTAGAGAGAGAAGAGAAAAGGAAGATGCGAACTGTAAAGTCAAACTTGTTTACTTTTATCCAACGGTTCAGATTGATTTAAACTTTCTCTATATTCCAGTCTCCAATAAATAACAAAGTAGACGCTCCTGAAAAGGTCAAAAGGTTGAAGGTGTGAGGGTCCCAGCTGGATTCCACATTGCCTTATTGCCATGACTTTTTCTTTTTTATTCTTATTATTTTAAAATTTTATTTGGTTTGTCATTTATTATTACTCCCATTCTTGATCATTGCAACTTAATATTTTTAAATTAAGTCTACACCATAAATTGCACGATTTTTTTTGTCCTCTTTTAAATATCTACGTTTATTCAACTTTGTCTAACAAATTATTCTTTAAAAAATTTAATGTTTAACCAAATAATTTAAAATTATTTTTAAAAATGGTTTTAATAGTTTATCAAGGGGACTCTTTTTTCTTTTTTTTGTTCCTTACGTTTTAAAATAAAAAATACATTTTTAACATAACATGACATATTTTTTTAACACATCTAAAGAATTGGTTTTAAATATATATATAATAATTAAATGATAGTATCATGTCAACCTAAAAATCACAATATTAAAAATAATGGTATGTTATATAATTGTATTTATGCAAAAGGTACAATAATAGGTAGGTAGTAGTAATATTTTCTAATACTCCCTCCGTCCCAAATTAATTGCTCAATTTTGACTTTTTTAAGTCAAATTGACTATTTTTAGAATTAATAATTAAGCATATATAAATATATTTCTAAAATTATAAAAATTGGAGTTAGTAATAAATTGTATATACTTTCTTTTGGTTATAATTTCTTCACATATATTTTATCAAAAATAATAAAAAGATTAATTTTAAAAATAGTCAATTTAATTTTAAAAAATCAAAAATAAGCAATTAGTTTGAGACGGAGGGAGTAACAATTCTCTTATTAATTTTGAATTAGTATGTTATATAATTGTGTTAGTATCATCATTTTAATGGCCGTGACTTGTGTGAAAATAGAAGTTTGAATTTCATCAATGGCTAATTAAATTTGACTTTAGAATAAAGGTGATATAACTTGCGTTTAGACTTGTGAAACGTAAATTGGGGAAATTGGACTTGACGATGGAAATTGGAACAAGAAAGTTTGACTTTTCAAAACAAATTGATTCTTTGTCCAATTACTTGTACTGTTTAGGAAAGGAAAGTACTAGTAGTAATTAGTGGTAGTTGACTTTGTCGAGGACTCGGTTGCAAGGATTAGGTATTATTTATGGACACAATGTTCAATCAAACTAGTAGAGTTAGGCAAGTAGGAATTGACTTGTTTTTTCATGCTATTAATATGTTTTCCATTTGTATGAATGTTGCAAATAAATTTTATTTTATTCCTAATAATAGTCAACGTTACAAAATATTTGAAGATTGATATTAGAAACCTTGGTAAGAAAGTATTTTCCTAACTAATCCTTTCAATGTATAAGCAATCTTTGAGTGTGATATTAATCAACTCAATTATAATATCAGTAATCTTCATATATATATATATATATATATATATATATATATATATTATGAATTAGAATAAAAATATCACAAAAGCTGATGAATAAATTAATTTCATTGTTTCAATCTTAACTACCACAATAATTAATCAACTCAATTATAATATTAATAAACTTTATATGTTGCATAAGGAAAAAAAGTACAAAAGAAAAAATTGAAAAATAAATTGTAACAAATAAAATTGCAAATAAAAAAAAATTACACACAGAGATATTAGAATGAGAAAGAGGATAAAAAGAAATCGTAAATTAACTATGAGGATAAAAAAAATAGGATGATGGGAAAAAAATAGAAAAAGAGAGAGGAGAGTGGTGAAAAAAAAAAGAGTGATAATTATAATATAGAGAATAATTAAGAAAATAGAGAGAAAAGTAAATAAAACTCTTAATTGTCATGTATTTGTGACAGAAAATCACAACAAAAAAAAAACAATTATAAAAGTCTCACGCTTTATAATATAAATATAGATGAGCAGGGGCGGATCTATTAAGGGGCAAAGATGGTTAAGTGACCATTCTTAAATTTGTAATAAACTTCAACAAATAATAGAATTATGGTAAAATGTGACTATTCTTTAAAAAAAAGTACTTACAACTTGTATAAAAATTGAAGTCTCAATTTTCAATATCGCACCACGAGTTGTACAAATCCTAAGATTAGTAAATATCCTCAACTCGATTCTGCTCAAAAGTCAGTAAATGGTAGCTTACATTAAAAAATATGTATTTGATACAATTAAAAATGAGGCGATTGTAAAAAAAAAAATCAAGAAATTAGCCTTCAAAAAATAGTTTTGTAATGATTTTATTATATTTTGAATGAAATTTACATTTAATGAATTATATTAATTATTATTATTTTTGTTACCTATATTTTTTTTTAATTATAAGAGTGATCACCCTTAATCTAAATCTTGAATACACACAGCACTTGTGGATGAGTGAGAAAAAAAGTGGATAAAAAATATCACAATTAAAAAATAAAAAACTCACGCCATTGAACTAATATTATGATTTCAATTTTAACTATCCCACTGAGCTATTTCCTTTTATTGTACAATTATTAAACATAAGTATTTTTGGTAACAATCTCTCTCTTTGAAACACTAGTAACAACTCTCTCGTGTTAGTGAAAATTTAAATATGGATAGAGCAAGCAAGTAGCTAGGGGTGTTCAACCGGTAAAAATCGGGCTGAACTGAATCGATACCGAACCGAATCGGTACAGAAAAAGGCAAAATTTCGTACCGATACCGGTACCGGTTGGACCGGTTCGGTAACGATTTTTACCGGTTATACCGAATATTATTATTATTTTATTATTTTTATTTTTATTATTATTAT
Source organism: Aralia elata (assembly GCA_034770075.1). Lineage (NCBI taxonomy): Eukaryota > Viridiplantae > Streptophyta > Magnoliopsida > Apiales > Araliaceae > Aralia > Aralia elata. The sequence goes on along the minus strand of CM068385.1, from coordinate 107,346,159 downwards.
TATTTTTACTATTATTATTATTTTTATTAGTAATAATTTTTTTTAAAAATAAAATAATGGGAAACCGGTATAACCGGTATATACCGAACCAAAAATGGCCGAACCGGTATCGGAACCGGTTGTACCGATATACCGAACCGGTCGTTTTTGTACCGAATCGACCGATTCGGACCGGTCCAGAATACCGAAAAAACCGATTGTACCGAAATTTTTGAACACCCCTACAAGTAGCCCGGTTTTCCCTTTGACATTTTGAGGCGGGTAAGACTTTAGCTTTCTCATTAAATTTGTTTGTTGCAGCTGTATATCTCTTTTTAGCAACCACTACACAAAGTCGATCATAAGGCAGTTGACCAGAAGCAATTATTCATAAATAAATATTGAAATATATTATACATATATTATGATAAAATCACATGAGCTGGTGGACAGTATCCTTCAATCAAATTGTATATTTCCGCCCTTTTGTTTATTTTTAATATAAATATAATAATCATTTTTGGGTTTTTTATTTGTACTTTTTGAAACAAACTTAAATGATAATATAAAAATACATATTTAATATGTTTAAATTTACAAAATGAGACTCTTTTATTTATAAATTTACAAAAACTCTCTTCATTCATAATAATTTGATAATAAAATTATAATCATAAATTCAAAAACATAATGTCATTATATTAGCAATAAAAAAATGATATATTCTAATAACAAATAAAATTTAGAGTCATGTTATATATTGTGATAAATTTATGCCGAATTATAATTATAAAATTTATTAATATATAAAATTAATAAGAATTAAAAGACAACCTCACTTATTATATTTTTTTTTAAAAAAATTATTAAGATTTATTTATATAATTTATAATTAAAAAATTAAGGCAAACATAAGTAATATATGTCATTTTTCATTTTACAACTCATTTAGTCAACATGAATTCGAATAGACCATTCGGTCCATTACTCCTGTTATTCTAGCGTAAACGACTCGAGAGAGGGAAAATGCACAAACAGGAGGAAGGCATGAAAAGGAAACGGAAGAAGAAGTCATCGTCGTCGTCGTCGTCTTCAATTTCCGGCCACGCCAGTGCAAAGGCGAGCAGCCTCTTCGCTCTGATGCTGGCAGCCCTTTCTAAACATCATCATAATCCCGAATCAACTCCAATACTCAACCAATCCTTACACCGACTTTCCCTCTCTCTCCTTTCCAAAACCCCCAATCCCTTCCTCTCCTTATTTCCACTCCTACTCCATTCCAAGTAAGTAATCCTCTCTCTCTCTATATATATATATGTGTGTATATACGTATAATTTTGCTAATGTTTCAAGGTATGTGGTCACAGATATGCTGAAATTGTAACCAGTAGCTTAGAGATTATGGGGGCAGCTTCTCTGTATTCGTTGGAGATGAATGAGCAAATTTCTTTGGATGATGAAATCGTCAAGGGTTTGATCACTGTGGTGGGGATTTCCGAGAAGAAAACTGTGGCATTGGCTGCCTGTAATGCTGTTCTTGATTTGTCCACTACGTCCATTGGCCGACAGCGGCTGCTCCTATTTTCTGCCCTTGAAAATCTCATGTGAGCTTCTTTTACTCTTCTTCCTCTTTAAATTGTTTCCCTCCAGTTTTTATTTTATTTTATTATTATTATTTTTATTTAGTGAATGTTAGTGTAGATTGAGCATATACAGTATTCTTTGAAATTTATTTTTGTGTTTAGGGTTTGGTTGTTCCTTCAAAATGTTATCATTGCAAAAGGAATAAGATCAGTAGGTTGACGAGGACTAAAGTGATGAACACTCTAGAAAATTCCCTATGTTTTGGTTGAAGCTGAATAATTCCCTTTTTGCATGCTAACTATCCTCATGGTAGTTCTTTTAATTTGTAGTCCCCTTAATCCTGTGTAAGTTCATTTTGAATTTGCTAAGTAACATTTCAGTGGGGTTTGGTTCACCGAATAAAAATTTGACGTAATGTAATAGTGTACATAACGCAATAGAGTTGTAATGTAATGGTAATAAGTTATTACAACATATTTATTTGGTTGGTTGTTGGTATTTGTGTAGTAATTGTAATGTTATTACATTATGTTCAAAATTGTGTTTGGATTGTATGTAATGAATAAAGTAAATTATAAGTCAAAATGTCAAATCAGTTGTAATCATTATTGTTTCGTCTTTTATGTCATATTGCGTTACGGACATAATGGGCCAATACATCAATTGGAGGATGTAATGAAAAGCTTAAAATTTGATGTAATAGCGTTACACCCATAATGGGCTAATACATGTAATAAGTGAACTAAACATAATAAATATCACATCAATATAATAGCCTATTGCATTACGGAGCTATTACATTGATTTGACGTGAACCAAACGCTACCTTAATCATATAAATGAGGTGATTGTATAATTCTGACGTAACATCTATTAGTTCTCGGTTCAATCAGGTTCCTAAATGTTCAGGAGCAATGGTTTCTCTATTCACTGAGGAAAAGAGCAGCGCCACCTGTATTAGAATAGGATTCAAGGAAGATGAGTATCTGGTTTTGCTTCTTCATGCTATAGTTACTCTCGTTAATACCTGCACAATTGAGCAGCTGGAGAAGATCTCTAGGCATATATCTGAAAGTTTACTTATTTACTTGAAAAGTCTATGGGCAGAAATACATAAACAGATGTTACTTGGCAACATTCTGGAATTCAATCTGGGGAGACAGTACTATCTAAGCAAAATTAGACCCAATAATCTGGTGGAAAGTATATTCAGGCTCTCCATTAATGCGGGTCAATTGACCAAACATTCCAATCACAAGGAGGTTAAGAGAAGCATTTTTGATTTGGGCGAGATTAGTTTTGAATATTTTATGCTGAACCACTGGGAGGTATCACCTTTGCTTATTAGGAGGCCTTCAAAAACTGTAACTAATGTTTTCAGTTCTTTTGAAGAAATTCTAAGGCCTGGAGACGCATTTCCTTCTTTTCTGTCTCCAATACTTAAGAAATGTACTTCTTCTCTACCTATTTCTTCAGACGAGCTAGATGTCCTTAATTTCCTGGAAGAAGAGAGAGATCATTTAGGCTGTCCCTTAATCTACGAACAAGACATCAGGGTCCTGAAAACACAATATTTAAATAGAGAGCTGCATTTCTTCCCAGAGCGTTCAGGCTCTTGCTTCCCCCAGGATCCTCATTTTCTGTACATTGATGATATTTTGAAATGTGAAGAAGCATATGAAAAGGGTTATTCAATCGCTCTGCGAGGCATGGAGTTCCGTTTTGAAAGTATTGCTGCTATTGCAGATGGTTTAGCATCTCTCTTTGGTCAGCCATCAGCAGGTGTCAATATGTATCTAACGCCACCAAATTCTCAGGGATTGGCTCGTCACTATGATGACCACTGTGTGCTTGTGTGCCAACTTATTGGAGTAAAAAAATGGATGGTTTTTCCTCCATCGAATCTTCAGTTACCTCGCTTGTATGAACCTGTTGATAGCTTGCATGATTCAGAGGGTGGAAGCATGATGGTGGATGGGTCCACTCAGGTTTTGCTGAGAGAAGGTGATGTTTTGTATATTCCTAGAGGGTTCCCTCATGAGGCATGTACAGCTATTGATATTGATGGGCCTGATGGGAATGCTGGGTTCTCCTTACATCTAACTCTTGCTATCGAAGTTGAACCTCCATTTGAGTATGTTCTTGCTTCCATTAGTTTCTAATTTTTTACTGGTACTTTCCAGTGGTTTCTAATTGGAAGAATTAAAATTCACATTTGAATTTTTTGTATGCCAATGGTTAGGCTTGCATCTAGCCTACTCCTCTTGACACCTAATTATGTGACCAACACGTGTAATGACCTAACCTTGTCTTAGGAAGATTATGCCTCTTTAGTGATTCTTTCTAACTGTGTCACGTTTATGTTTAACGGTGGAATCGGTTATAATGGTGCCAAAAATAATTTTTTTTACCCTACAGGAACCTTGCCTATTGTAATTTTGAAATTATTTTAATCAGGTAGCAAGTTTGATCTGCTGATTAATTTGATCGAAGTCCTCATGACTGTATACATTCCTTTGGAAGGGTGTTGACCCATATGTCTATTGAAAGTAGTAAGGGTCATCATCCAGTCAATTGGATAATGGAATTTGTTAACCTTGGAATATTCTAGTGGTTGCAGTTTGAATGGATGACATTGTCGTCTACTGCTTCCTCTGTGGATCCAGTAATATGATATGAGTACACAGAGCAACATTACCTCGAGAATCTCTCTCTTAGTCATGTTGTAGCTATTTCGTTCTATTATAATATGAATCGTGGATCTTCAGTAGGGTTAGAAAATTACAATATCAAGAAGGTGTTAAGAGCTTTATTTTCACTCCTCAACTTCAAAACCATGTTGGGACCTGGGAGATATCAAGAATCAATTTGATAGGAAACTTTACTATTTTACCAAACGACCTCGTAATTGTTCTTCAAGGTCACACACACGTACACGCACATATGCACTCTCTCTGTATTTGTGCGTGTTGTTGATATATTTATATTATTCTTCAACTTTTTGTGTTTCCCCATTATATTTCCTTCTGTAATTTGCTGACCCTCTTTGCATTGATCTTTAAGATTAAAATAAAAGGAATTTTCTCATAGATAGGCTGTTGTTGGTTAACTGCATATCTTTCTCTGTTTACATTCATTTTGTATTTATACTTCGAATTAAGTTACTATGATTCCATGATCTCTTGAGTTAGTTATGTGTAGGCTTAGTGTATTTTTTAATTGCTTGGAAGTTTTTTGTTTAACACACAAAATCGTAGCAATGCATGTGCGGAGGACCATTGGAACGATGCATGTGGGCTTGAACTAGTTTGTTCCAAATAATATGTGGACATGTGATCAATCAAGCATACATACAAAAGTTTTGGTCCCATCATGTCCTGAAAAAAGTTTACTCGTGTTCATGTCTCAAAATAACAAAATGGTGACTGTAAAGTGTAGCTACATTCTTTTAATTGATGTCAAAGTGCTTCAAACTTACCAAGTAACAGAACCAGCTGCATTATAACCTACAATTTGCAAAAATTTCAAGTTGTTTTCCTTGTTTTTATAATTATAAATAGAAATAAAAAGGTAAGTTTAGTATTTAGTTGAGCAGGTTTTTTACTATCCGTGCATGAAAAAAATTGTTATTACAGAATGATTTAGGAAGATTGATTAGATTCCTTCTACTGTTTCCCACTATTCAAATTTTGTTTCAGATTGAATTTCAACCAGCTCATGATTGAAATGAATTCCTCAAATCAAAAATGACCTTAATACTATCAATTAATTAGTTTCAATTAATTTTTGTCAGCATTATATAAAAGATTTCCTCCTGATATCAATTTCGAACATGTTCATTGATGATAATCTGTTTATACACAGGTGGGAAGGATTCACTCATGTTGCACTCCATCATTGGGGTCAGAACCAGTATCTCACCGAGTATACATCTGCTGATACTTTATCTTGGAATCTGAATGTTCTGGCTGTAAACCTAATGCATATCGCAATCAAAACAAGTGGTGATACTGATGCTACATTTCGAAAGGCTTGCTTAGTTGGTGCAATATCGTTACCGTCAGTTACTGAAGGCTGGCTTGATGCAAATCAAAGGACAGTTTTCAGGCATTTGCTCAACACAGTCAACACCCAGTCAAGGTTTGTGGATGTGCTTAGGGATGTAGAGGTGGCTATGCAGAATCATGAAGATCCCTTACAAGACATTAGATGGCTCCAGCATCTCAACAGGGAAGGAGAAATGATTGAAGGACAGAATTGGAATAGTCCTTCAATAGAGGCTGAAACCTTTTTTCACTTAGTAGGTCATCATTTGGACAAGGCAGAAGCTGCATTCATGCATGCCAAGTCTAAATTTTGTAGTGAAGTAATATTTGAGAATGTAGAATACAGCTACAAAATGCTGCTTGAGAAGTACAGGATGGCTAGAAACCAATACATGAATGGGATGCTTTCACTGTATTGTGATTGACAGTTGATAGAAACTACCTTGTGCTGTATTAATGACCATTATCTTGTCAGTTACTTTCCAAGTGGGTATGGCACCTTTGTTTGCAGTTATGATCGAGGAGACACATATTCCTTAATCACGTGCAGGACGACAGTCAGCAATCATAGGATAGGGCTAAATATATTTTAAGCTCGTCGTTGTAGGGTTCAAAGTTCATCTCCAGAGAGAGTTATCTTCGTCCAACCATTTGGTAAATCTGATAGGTATGTTTTGCGTCAGCTCAACTTGAATTTAGAATTATTTACATTATCTTCTTTCATTATTAAATTATCAAGTTAGTAAGCGGACTTTAAACTGGAAAATTGTTATAGAAAATCAACCTAAAACTTCTCCACCAAAAATTAAACAAATCCCTATTGAAAGATACATTGTTTGATTGATAGAATATTGATCATTGATGTACATATATTTACAACTCATGAATGAGATATAACCCCACTTCCTAGGTAGTCTTGTGTTATTCTCTATTGTGGGATTAAATAACTGCTCTGGATGCATAATCCCTCCCCTGGAAAGGCCAACAGGGGCTTGTATAATTTATCCTATCCAGAGCTTGTCTTTGTAGTTTGCATATCCAAACATAGCCTATGGTTTTGGATGCTTGGGGGTTGGATTTGGTCCATTTGGATGAGTTGTCACCCCATGATAATCAATGTGGTAGACAAGCTCTGGTTCATTGTACACACTTGCAAACTCATTTGAAAACGAACCAGGCTGGTTTGAATCTCGCTCCATTTCTTCATGAACCTGCAACATAGAACTAGACTTCAGATTCCCAAACTAGAATTTTATGGTAAATGATTAGAGTTTGGATAATAAAAGGGAATGGAGCCATTATATATTCCCACCTTGATCTTGTGATGTGCATCTTGTTGGCTGGAGGACGACATGCTCAAATCTCTCATGGCTCGCCTTCCTAGGAGAGAAACCGGGACTGGAGAATTAGAAGAGCTGATAACACTTCTGGAAAGAAGACACGGAGCAGTCGTGAGAAGACACAGGAAAATGATATATGAAGATCTCATTTTCATTATTAGAGCGAAAAGGAGGTATATATTTTTCTATCCTTGAAGAAAAATTGTGGGAGAATACCAAATAAATAGAGGAAGCTCATGCCGTGCAATCACATGTGTATCAGTGCATGAGAGAGAGTGAGAGAGAGAGAGAGTGAGAGTCAATAATTGATTTTAGGGTGGGAGAGACATGTCTCAGCCCACGCTTATGATGCTGCCGGTTTATATGAATAATGAATGAGATGGCTAACAACAATCCAAAGTCCCTGAAGGAATGTAGTGCTTGTTAGTAGAAAATGCAACGTTTACAAGTAATTTATTTCAAACGCAATTTATTTAACTTACAATTGGGACACACCGTTTACAAGCAGCTTATTTAAATTACAAACGTTAGTTTGGAGTTCAAACGCAACGCTCCAAAAGTGGTGTACTCCAATTACCACTGCCGGTGACCGAACATACCCCTAGTATGGGGCAGACAAAAAGGCTTATTAAGTGAGAACCGCTCAAAATTGATGCATCCACCCTTTGTTTTTGTCCATCTATACTCTCTAGTGTTTATATGCCCTATATAATGCTGTACTTAAGCTATAGAAACTATCAAGTTGATTGTAATATCACATCTTATTGCCGGTGCAATTTTGGCTTTAACGCACGATAAATAGTGACAATAATTGTTAGTATAATTCTCTTATTTCTCCATTAGCAACAAATATGAAGGCATCTTTGGGAGGAAATGGAGGGTCAAAGTGGAAAGGGGAATGGAGTGTATTAGCGGTCAAATCTTGTTGTTGGGCAAAAATGAGGCCAACAATTTTCACTTATCATTCTGGGTGATCAATGTTTAAACTAAATATAATTAATGGTGCACTGGTAGTCAAAAGTTGTATTAATCTTTCGTTCTTTTACTTTGTATTTTCTCTTTGGTTGACTGAGACAAAGGAGGACACAGAATTATGTGGACGAGTGACAGACAACCAATAATAGACAGAGCACTCTTACTCGGTCCTCTGCCCCCGGGTAAAATAATTTACCCTTTTTGTTGATATTTCGTCAATATTAAAGGATACCTGCTTGTTGACTTAAATATAATCTTTTCTAATGGAGTATCAAATTTATTTTTAAAAAAATTAAGTTAAAAGAATTTATTATTTTAACAATACACCTTAGATACCGAGAGTAATTTTGATTTGAGCAGGCAAAAAGTCCAGCTTCCACATTGGTATCATAATTATTAATAAGTATAGCAAATAAATGTTCTCTTGGAAAATTTTGTTTAGTAACGGACAGTCAAATTGCTGGACGTAATCCACCACAAAAGCAGCATTCATTAATACAAGAGTCCTAATGCTACATTTATATCAACATTAATCCTACATTTACGTTTCGATCGAAAAAATGAAATTTAATAAAAGAATAATATATTTAACGATCATTTTGAAGGATAAATTATTTCAATAGAATAAAAATTCATTTCATCATCTTATTTTTTTTATTCTATATGGGAAGCGGTGGAATAAAATTCATTCCATTAAAATGAATATATGTGATAATGGTGTCATGTTACACCACCCACTACCACTAACAACCAAACATATATTTAAAATATTTTAAAGACCTTTCCATTTTATTTTTTTAATCCAAACTTAAGTTACTTAACATAAATATCTACATATGTGAATATATAAAATAATAAGAAATTAAAGAAAAATACAGATTATTACTCTATTTTACTGTGTAAACATTCACAAATTTTTTGTCAACATATATATCATTTTTCTTAACACAATAGCACTATCGTTTTGGTGAAATGATCTATCATTTGGATGTGATGTGACCGGAGTTTATTACAAACTGAGCTCCCTTTTTCATGGCATTCTCCGTGATCGTTATCATCACAGTTCGGGTAATTAAATATTACTACTAATTTTACGTCCACTTACCATTTCCTTAATTCTGAACCATTATTATTATTATTTATTTTGTTTTGTTTAACAAAAATATTGTTCCCTATACTTAATTCTTCTATAATATAATGGAGTAGTGTAACTGCCCACTCATTTCATCCTTAAATACACGCCATCATAATTCGTAGAAGCACAAGTCAAACTCTATCATGACTTTTTGTCTGAAGATATATAGTGTGAAACCCTGAACTATTATTATTTTTAATTAGTTATGGTCTGACCTCATTAATTGGTTAGAATTAATTATTACTCCAATTGCTTTAACTTATAAATTAAGTTGCAAAACAAGAGACCTTTTCACCCTAACCACATTAATTAAATATCCATAAAAAAAATTAACCAACATTTTATTACAAAAAATATGAAAAATGAAGTGTCCTTTATATATAATAATCACTTTAAGGCTAAAACAATAAAATAATCCGTCAAAAAAATAAATAAAAAGAAGAAAGCATCAGTCAATTTTTAGTCTTTTCTATACCGCTATGTTATATCCTGGTTTCTTCCAAAACTGACCCATTTTCTTCAATGAGGTAAGATGGGTTACATCATATGAATATATGAACCACTTAGATTTATATATAAGTAATGAGAAAAATGCACATACGTAGAAGTCAAATGCCTTAATTTTATTCATTCTTGTGGAAGTCAAGCATTCATCCCGTGGGATGTCAATGAGGAATTAAGTTAAGTTATTGATTATTGACTTCTTCCAAAGGACTAACAAGTCTAACGCATGCTTTAACTCTTTCATATTATTATTATTATTATTATTATTATTATATATATATATATATATATATATATATATATGCATTGCATTTGTTAGTTATTAATTACTTCTATTTTAGTGACTTCTATAATAAATAAGTACATAATTAAAAAACTGATATATCACTTATAACCCAATTAATTAACTAGCCAGACATTTCTCAATTAAAACTGTATAATCTCCTCCTGTTTTTCCCCACCTAAACTTTTTCCATCTCCCAATTATCATTTCATTCGTTCCCTCGCTCTCTCTCTCTCTGTCATTTTCTCTCTCACACACAACATACACACACAAGAATGGAAGATGATGATGATGATGATGAAGAACAAGTATGGGACATGGGGCTGGGTCTTTCTATTGGTTTGGGTGATCAATATTATTATTATGTGCCTAAAAAGGAAGAGCACAAAAATAAGCGTGTTGCTGCTTGCTTAGATCTTTCCTTTCCACTTTACCCCAAAGATCAGGAAGAAATAGGCAGGGATCATATATCTGGATTATATAAGACGACGGAAGGAATATTCAGCTCCAACACTACTAATTTAGAGGAAGACGACGACCGAAATGATACTAATAAACACCAGAACTGCAGTAGAAAAAAACTAAGGCTTACCAAAGAACAAACTTCCATGCTTGAAGATAGCTTCAAGATGCATAGCACCCTTAATACGGTAACTATTTTTCATTTCACTCTTTTATATATTTTTCTTAATTTATATATAAAAAAAATAAACAAAAAAATCTATTAGCTACCGTAGGTAGGTCCGTTTAATTTCAACCTATCTATCTGCAGCTAGTAATTAAGTATATATATTAATTCGATTCGAGTCTCATTAAGATTATGTGATTAATTATGCCGGTGAGCAAAAGTAATTAAAAAATAAATTTGTAGTATATACTCGTGTTCAAAATGGCGTGCACAATCAAATTAAGGTATTGTAAACATATAAGTAATTATATAGATATATCCAATGCTGCGCGCATTCCAAATATGCATGGCATATATATTTTCGAAGGTAATAATTCGCATTGCATCAAGAAAAGGTGATTGGTTCGTAAAGTATATAAATATGTCAAGGTTACAAATTATCATTGTACGTATAAATTTTAATTTCATTCATTCATGAACAATTAATGCATTAATTGGCATGCAGGTTCAAAAGCAAGCACTGGCTCTGAGGTTGAATCTAAAGCCGCGTCAAGTTGAAGTTTGGTTTCAGAATAGAAGAGCAAGGTGTGTGCGTGTATATAATATCGTCTTTAATTTCCCCCTAGCTATTGTTTAATTTCTTCGTTTTTATGCAAAATAAATAAATAAATAAATAGTGCATATATATATATATATATCACTGTGCCACTGTGGTTTTATCATATATATATATATGTTATTATTTCATTGTTACTAATTAACAAGAAAGGAGGTATGAATGAATGATATTATTTATATATGCAGGAGTAAATTAAAGCAAACTGAGTTAGACTGTGGGTTCTTGAAGAAATGTTGTGAAAATCTTAGTGAGGAGAACCAAAGATTGAAGAAAGAAATACAAGAACTAGTGGTGTCATTAAAGCTGGAAAAGCCTGCACCATTATACATCCAACTCCCAAAGGCTGCCACCCTAACAATGTGTCCCTCATGCCATAAAATTTTTTAAGTTTTGGGGGGGCGATAAATAAAACCCCTCAACTGAGCTAGCTAGGCCGACTTTAATTTTTTATTTTTAATGGTATTTGGTTACCGGCTTGATTCATAGGATAAACAAACATGTATCATATATTTAATTTAAATAAATATTTGAAGGTTTCCAAATCTTCCACCTATTATTAAAAAGTTGCAAATCGATGGAATCAGAAACTCCTCAAGATTTTAGAGAAAATATGGTTTACTTTTGGTTGTTAGAGCACAATAAATACATGATTTGAAAGTTCCTATATACTCCCTTGGTTTCAAAATCTAATATTATTATTAATTTTTTGAAGTTAATTACCTACATAACATGCATGTTGTTATTGGATTGCACATGCTTATTACAATTTATTCCCTACATAAGATCATGAATTACTCATAATTAGTGAATGATTTAGAGCTTGTATTTCCAAACAACATTCATAAGGAGAAAATAATATTACAAAAAGAAAAAGAAAAAAAATAAGCTATTTTGAATCGAATATAGTACTAATATCTAATATGAGTGTATGAGTGAACAAGAGTCTATTTCCTACCTTCTCTATATGTAGTTGGAAGCTTCCCAATACAAATATAAGCATGTACAAAATCAATACATTACAAATGATGATGATGATGGTATTAACTACCTAAGTACCTAACTAACTAACTAACTAACTTGTCTGAAGAAGAACCAACGTGGCATAAATTAGCTCATTCCATGCGTCCGGGACCCCAGGAAGACACCAATGGCTGCAGTCTTGGCGCTTGGTAGAGACTTTCTTTCCGCCATTCATACTCATGTTCTTGCCATAAACTGATGGATGGCCATCCTTGCGAAAATTGGTCAACTTGGTCACATTCAGTAGCACCACCGGAAACTGCATTTCCCGAATTACCTCCTCCACTATCTTCATCTTCAAAGGATAGTTGTCGAGAATGGCCCCAGTTTTGATTGGTTCAGTCTCTCCAATACAAGTCCCCCCTGAATCCCAGTCTCCACCTCTAATTTTTTCCAAGGAATATAAACACAAGATAATTATTCTACAACCTTACTCATTAAAAAAAAAAGGCTTATTACAAGAGTAAAAGACTTTAAATACTCCGTAAAATCTTTAAGCAGATGCTCTGTTCCACTGCTTACACATCTTTTCTTATTCCTATATCCCTTATTTGTGCTGTTGCAACTTCAGCTAAAACACTATTCTGCTTCAGTACTCTTGTATATATGTCCCTCAATGAGTGGCTCCAGAAGAGCCTAAAGAGAACACAGGATTTATATACATACACCTTGAACCAATTTTTAAGGCTTAATTACCTGGCATTTTAACTGTTAAAGTCATTGAAACTCGATAATGAATAACAGTATTCCTTCCGGAAATGATAGTCTTATTTGACCTTTTTTTTTTTCATACTCATATTAAGACTTAATATAACAAATTTAAACATAAGTTTGTCCTCTCATTTCCGGACAGTTGGAGTATCAAACAGTCTTGCTTCCTGTTTCTTTTTCTATAAAATCAACCTAGACAATGCTTAGGCAACAGTGAAAACAAAGAGAAACAAACAGTACCTGAAATGGGCAGATGAGTAACCACGATAGAAGACCAGCTTTCCTGGATCCACGTTTTTATCAATCCACTTTGCCCAGGTTCCTATTGCTTTTCTATAAGCTTCCACTGCATCAAACTTGGGATAGATATAATCACCCTCTTTATAGTAATTTTTCCTATAACAACAACGCATCATTTTAGCCCCCAAAAGAAAAAAAAACACTTCATCACTTTTTATCCTTCTATTTACTTGGATCAGAACCATAATCACAAAAAGAGACGGTAATGCTGGATCAAGCTAGCAGCATACAGCATATCATAATCAACAGACCAAAATATCTAACCAAGTCATTCCATCTCCTGCTTTATAGGAAAGAATAAATTCATAATCAACAGAGCAACTCTATATTTTTCTGAAAGCAGAAGTTTATACTACCATTCTCCGAACACTTCCCGGAGAATATATGAAGCCTGAAAACTGGATATTTGTGCTGAAGAAATGAAAGCTTATATAGAAAGAGGAAGAGAGAACAACATTAATGGTGAAATATTTCACAGAGAAGACAAGCTGAGAATTGACATACCCCCTAGCCGTCTTTCCATGAGTCCACCAATGCCCAGTATTGAAGATAAGAATGTCAGCCCGCTTCCAACGTCCAGCTGACTTGTCAATTTTGTCTATTGATAGAGTTGGATTTGAGTTTCCTTGTCCATTGATGCGGAGTCCTTCCTTGACAAGGAAATGGGATCGCACAAATTCCACTGTGCAGTCATAGTCCTGCACAAGCAGTTTTAAAGTTTGACAACAAATCAATACTTTGTTTTCCCTGCCCTTGTGGCATTTTTAATGTACTTATTCTGTTCAAAGTTGGGACAGGAAAATGCTGTTGGTCTTTTCTAGAACAAGCTCATACTCACTTGTGTTAATTCAGACAACCTAAAAACTACTGCTTCAATAGTCAAAACTTGGAAGTGAAAAATATGGCATCTCTTGTTGATAAAGTTCAGTAGTCACAGAGTAAGCAACCTGTTACCATCTTTCTGATAATCAACTAACTATGCAAAGGAAAGAAACACGTTATGCAGAGACGAGCAAAAGATAAAATTTTAATGATTGTGCTCATCTACCAAAGAAAAAAAGAAGAAAGAAAAGACGAAATTCAGATATGCCCTTTTTGAATTCATAGGATTGAGGGCTCATTCTGCTAGCCGATAGAGCAGTGGGGCGAGGCAGGCCTAGCTCGGTGATCTAGGGCAATCTAATACTTAGGCCCATGTGTGGGGACACACTCTCTCCCTATATGTTAAAAAAAAAAAAGGACATGGTATTAACCACAAAAGGCAATACAAGGAATTCGACTTCTATTATTACCTCAAATTTGAAGATGAAGTAGCCTCTTCCCTTGGTTATTTTGTATCCACGGGTTTCATACATTTTGCTCTTATTCGATAGGCCTTCATAAAGAAGGCACAGAAGTGACTCAAACTGATTTCGGTTCATGGAGTCTCCTACCAGCATCAACCTTTTGCCTCTTATTCTTGCCAAAAAGTCTGTTGCATTGAACCTACCCAAGAAATAATAATAAATAAGTCAAATTTATAGAACTAGTTTTAAATATAATCATGGAACGAAAGTATCTAGATTCTAGAAATGGACAGTGAAAATGATAATGATGTCCCTTAAGCTTTAACTTTTTTTCCACTGAGATGAGATTCTCCAAAGTGATGCTCTTAGCTAAAGAGACGCAGGAGTTCAGACTGAGCAAATACTGAAATTTTTTCTATTTACTTGGATCAAATAGTAGCATACTACCCAATCCAAGCATCCATTTTAAACCAAAGCATTACAAAATTACATGAAACAAGTGCACGGTGCATAACCACCTGCACAGTAAGCATCAATAACTGGGAGCCTGGGACCCTGAAGGGACTCCTGGCCAAAGGAAGTTTCTGAGGAAATTCCTCTGAGGAGTTGCAACCCTTTGGACCACTTTACGTACAACTGATGGAGAGAAGATCTAGTAAAGGTGATGCTATATTAAGAAGATGTTATATAACAAAAAGTGTGTACCCATAGTACTTCTACAAATACAGATGTTATGATGGATGTGTTAATACATGAGAAAGACAATGTAGAAACAATTACAATCTCAAGATTTAATTAGAGATACCAAAATGATGAGACTAAAGTGACCATATGGCCTTTTCTTATCCTTAACTTGAACCAAAAGGTCCAGACCACCTGCTAAAACAGAGTTTCAGCAAGTGTTTCTTCCGTTCAAGTAATGTTTCCAGTAATAGAATTATTGTAGTTTTAAATACTACAACTCCGTTAAAAGGATTTGGAACATTTATATATTCCAACTAATCTGATATAAGATTCATGGTGCAAAATAGGCAGGTGCTGTATTTTTGGAAACCAGATATCCTAGTGGTTGACCATTGTGGTGCCTACATGACTCTTTAAGCAAAAATACATAGTTTGTACCTTTTTATTCACTAATTAATGTATACCCATAATTAGGATTCTTTATTTCTTTCTTTGTGTTTCCTTTCGTAATGCAAATTTATCTAAAGAAGTGAATCATTTGATCTCAAGGTGAATTAAGACTGCATTATGTTGAAGTCACTACCAAGACAAGTAATGATAGTCAACACATTTTATAAAAGTTCCCTGGGATTTTCCATCTTAGGAGTGTAGATAGAAATAAATTTTACTCAATTACATAATTTTGATGTAGACTGACTACTTCCACTTGTCACTATTTTCTTTCAGGTTTTGCATCATTTGTATGGTCATTACCAAATTCCATTATTTCAAATCAAATATAAACAAACTATAGGATCAGAAACAAATTTTTAAATAATCGCAACATAGACTCCAGACTTGACCAAAGTCCAGCACATTTAAATAGCATCATTATACCGTTCCAGATGATACCAACTAACATACAAAAGCACAACGAAGAAATTCAATATGCAGAAAACCATCCAGATAATTCCATACATTAGTGTACTCTCGTAACATTCAATAGGGAAATAAATATAAAGAAATAAAATCTTTATCGAGTTATTAAATATGGGATCGAAGAGCACTAACCTGGGAATATCACACCCATCCGGCTTCCATCGCCAATTCGTATACTGTGAATCTTTTCTTCCATTGATTTGACAATCATAAGCCTCGTCAACAAAAGGGCAACTCCCTGGTTTATAAATTGGGTAATTTTCTTCATCTTTAGCCCAACTCCCAACATAAAAATTGCAACTTTTCATCTTCTCCATCAAAGCATTCTCACTGCTCTTAACCAATGTGTCAACAGTTGAGCCATTATCAAGAAGTGGGTATTTCTTTTTTTGAACCTTAATCTCCCCATCATCAAACGAAGCTGTGGTATTTCTTGAATCATCTTCATCTGGGAAAATGGGTATCTTCGAAATGGGGGAGGAAGATTGGGGAGAAAGGAAATGAAAGGAATGGTCAGATCTTGGAGGAGAGAGAAGAGGGGAATAGAGACCAGAGTATAGATCTCTGTAAAGAGAGAGTTTAGGTTCAAGAGCTCGTTTGCTAAAGTAAAATAGGCTCAGAAGAAATAAAACCAGAAGGGAGACGGTTGAAACTGTGTAGCGGTTCTTGTGGGAAGGGGTTGTTGCCATTTTTGTGGATTAGCATGTTCTGTTTCTTGATTTGTTCTCGGTGTTTTGTTTTGTTACTGTTGTTTTGTGTAGGAGTCTTAATTTCAAGCTACAAGAATTTTGTTATAATAACGACTCGATTTTGAAGCGTTGTTGATGTAATTTGTCACATTTTTCGTACGGACTCCCAATAAAAATACAAAAAGAGAAAAATTAATTCTCCATATTACTACTACCATTTTAATCTAGTTTATTAAAAAAATTTATTTTTTTGCATGAAAAGCGTCAGAAATTTGCTTTACCAATTATTGAGTATTCACCTTGTTAAATTTAGAAAGAAAATCATTGAAGTCAAAATAGTTGAAAATGAGTTACTAATATTTAAAAAAAATTAAAAAAATTAGAAGATACATTTTTATTTTAAAACATAAAATATCAATAATATATTCAATTTACCTTTTTCTATAGAGGTGAATGAAAGAATAACAGCAGCAGCAGTAAACCATTCTGATATGCCAATACGAGTCATTGCCATGTCAATTTTCTCATTCCAACTTTCTAAGTAAGGACTGTATGTACAACGCTTTAATAAACAAAACACAAGAAAATAACCCTCATCTGCTTGTCATGCAAGATTGCAGTTTTCTGTAGCTCGTGAAAATACCACTTAGATCTCAAGACTATTGCTGCGTTCCAAAAATTAGAACGGATAAGTTAAAAGTGAATTTTTTTTATAATAAAAATTGTCATTTTTAAAATGCATGTCTAATTTTGAAACAGAGAGAATAATTTTTTTTATCACAATATACATTTTTATGTACGTATGTATACTATATTGTATATATCAAGTCCTAGTCCCTTTGTCTCCCACCGGCGGCTCCGCATCCATGGTCGCTGCTTTGCATATTTATGCTTCTTTATAGTTATCTTTCTTAACCTAGAGGTTATGACATAATTGAATGACGAGTTTATATATACAACTGAATAGAAAAATAAAATAGAATTAAAGAAATTAATGTTATGCTATATATTGTCAAAGGAAATACACGTCAAATTTCTTTCTTCACTGTGGTAAAAATAAATAATTTTCCTAGTGCAAGAATTTATCTTATTTGTAACTCACTCTCTTCACCTTTATGAGGTCAATTGATCCCACCGGTTATATTTTTCTTTTAATAATATATGTAAGATTTAGAAATTTTGGGTGTAAAATATTAAATGAACTCAATGAAATTTTGTCAATTTTTTATACGAGTTAATTTGACTTTTGACTTTAATCTCTATGTCCCATATTATAACCAACTCAAGTTGATAGTATATTACTGCCTTTTATATTTAAATAAAAATGTCCCAGTAGTAATAAACATAATTTTTTTAATTCAATTAGAAAGTATAATTATTATTATTATTATTCGACTTCAATCACTATTAAATAATACTTTATAAGTAATTTTTATTATTAATTATCACGTTAATTAAAATTAAATAAATTCACACAAATTATAATAATAAGGTTTCACAAATTGACTAAGGAAAAAAATAAGTACAACTCTCTTTATAGAACACGAAGGATATTACATCGATCCAATACAATCTGAAGGGAGGGTGTGGACTGTGGGGCAATTAATGGAGTTTGTGGAAGTTCTTCTGATATATATATATATATATATATATATATATATATATATATATATATATATCACACACACACACATGTGTGTTGATGTGGATGTGTCATGCACATAGCTAGTCTCGACTCTTGTATATGTATATCCGAGGAAGACTTAATTTTCATACTAGTTTTACTAGTAATAAGTCCAGTCCTTATCGATCTCCACACTCTGCGCACATTCTCTCTCCCTCTACCTGTCGTCCCATGCATCTCTTATATATAGGCTTATAGCTAGCAAGATACAATAAATGAATATTAAAGAAACCCCGTGCGTACCCTTTGTCTTTCTGGCTCTCACATCTCTCTCATATCTGTTGTTGAGTTTTCAAGTTTATACTAGCACTAGTATTTTTTATATATGGTGCCCCTGAATTGTTGTTAATTATTTGTCACCGTAAGTACGACGAACAGCTGGAAGTTTAATTGAACTAGTATAAATCTAGCTAGGTTTCTAAATTAATTGTAGCTATAGCTAGTGGTGAGTGGTGTTGCAATGAGAATGGTGGTGGTGGTTTTGCTTCTGGTAACCGTTCATCAGATTCTTACAGGAGGATCCAATCATGCGGTGGTGGTACTGGCGGCGGCAAGAGAAATCTTCTTCTTTCCAGTTGCACATGATCATCATCATGAAATCAATAACCACCACCAGAAGCAGAAGGATTCATCATCATCATCATCTGTCGGTGCTGCTGCAGTGAAAACCTCCTTCTCTCCTGTTGTCGTCTCCGATGTTTACTTAAGCTCCAACTCATCATCTCACCATCAAAACAACAACAACAACAACAACAACAACATTACTAGTACGACGGATGACAATAAACGACTTGTTCCTACTGGATCAAATCCCTTACATAATAGGTAGTTTTTTTTAATTAATTATTACTTATCATCAATATGTACTAACTCTAGCTAGTACGTACTCTTTGCTTGCGCCTGTTTATTGAAAATTACACAGCAAAACATAAGGCTTATTGAAATGCTCTTTCATACAGGCTAGCTAGTATCAAAGCGCATTTCAATAAATGCTCTTTCAATAAACAGCATAGCTTTTGTCTTTCTTAATTCCTCTTCTTCTTTTTCTTTTTAAATTTTATATATTCCAATGCATGTATGGTTTTTGATTTGAGGCTCCCATCTGAGAATTCTTGATCATTGCTACCACTGAATTCCAGTTAATATATATTCCAGATCAAGATTCAAATTAAAAATATGCATGGAACTAGCTTGCTACTGATCATATATATGTGTGTGTGTGTGTATATATATATATATATATATATATATATATATATATATCTACGTACAGTTTCCAATCTGATCCTATATATGTGAGGTGCTATCTCTACAAAAACTAATGCATGCAACATTTTGATCCTATGAATGCATGCTGGAAGGTAAAAAAAATTCCTCATCCAATGGTTCATGACCACATATAGCATCTAGCGATCGAGGGCTAAATAAATATAGAGTTTAATTTATTTGTTAAATTATATGGGCATTATTGAGAATTAATGTTTAAGACATTCTTTTTATCCTTAATTATTGTACGTTTTAATAAAATACTTCAAGCAAAATTAGGTGACAAGTAAAGGAATATACGGTGGTCTTTTGGGAGGGGTGGAATTCCAAATAAGAAGAATAAAAAGCTCATCCAATGGCTCATGACCTTAACATTAATGAGCACCCATGCAGTCAACCATGCATTAAGGGAAGGCTAGATAAAAATAGGCTGTTGATATTATTAAAATAAAATTAATATTGTCAAAGCAATAAATATTGTTTAAAAGGTAAAGCGTACTTAGAACAATTATTAAAGTATCGTTAAATATATATTAATTTGTTATATCAACAATATTTTTGCTCTACAATATTAACAGCCAAGCTAAAAACATACTCCCTCCGTTTGGAAGTAAAATTTTCACACAAATTAAGGAAGTAAAAAAATTAGAAGAGAGTATATATTTATTTTTTCCAATCTACCCTTATATCATTCAACTCTAATTTATCTCCAACCAATGAATAAAAGATATGTACTGTCTTCGAGTATTGTGATGAGTTAATATTTATATGGGTTAATATATTTAATTGGATATTGGGTAAAGAGAGAATTAGTAATATGAATGATTTACTATTTAAGTAAGTAAAATATGATAGTAAGACAAAGATAAATTAGTCTAAGTAAAGTTTTATGTAATACTTCGTCGTACTTTTGAGAATAAATTTTTCTATCACTTCAATCATCTTTTTGGAGACGAAAGAAATATATACTTGTACACCTTGATATAGAATTATATATTCGCCATACGGGATCATACTGTATATTAGGAAATGTAATTTAAGAAGGATGAAAAGCTAGGGTTGATGGTACGTACATGATCAGTTTGACAGTGTTAAAAGGATTTGTTTCCTGATTTGGTTAATAGCATTGAATTGGATTGAATTAAATCAAATTTTGATCAGAATTGACTTAACTGATCTACCCCTTTGTTACTCTCTTCTTCTGTACCCACACCTGTCTGGTCAGGGCCAGGGCCAGGGCCAGCATTCAATTCAAATGTAGCTATCTGGCAGGATACCTACTTTTGCTACATAAAGTCATTTTGCTTTTCGTTGGTCACCCCAAATACTCTATTTTCTCTCTCCAACGTCCTTTTTTTATCAGCTTGATACTTAATTATATGATACATATATTATATATGTATAATGTTTCAAACTATATACTACTAATTTAAATTTTTGAAAATCTATTTAAAATATTTTTAAATTAAAAATTAAAAAAAATCACTAAAAATATATAAAAATAATTTTATAATAAATTATACTTTTTAAGTAATTTATAATATTCATTATTATGTTAATTAAAATGAAAAAATTTATTAACATTAAATTTAAAAATATTTTAAATCTATCTTAAATAATTAATAATAATAAATTGAAAAAGTATACAAGAGTACGTGGGAATATACTAGTAATAGGGTAGAGAGTGTAACATACGCAACTTAATGGAGGTCTGCTAATCAATTAATTATCTTTTCTAGGGTTTCACGTTGTAGAATTTACTATGGCCACAGTCACGTACAGAATCACGCGGCCAGAAGAATTAATTGCATTCAAAATAATGCTGTTATCATTAATTGTACGTACTCATCCATTATTATAAGTAGTATTTCTTTCGGCCGCTTTCACTTTTATCAAATATTGAAGGCTCGTGCAGACGTGTTATTGTTCAACGCTGACTGTTCCTTTAACCAGAGATCGTCAAAACTGAGAGAGTGACTGAGTGAGGACAGAAATACACGAAGTATATGATATTCCACCTGTTCTAAATAAAAGGTTTTTTTTATTTATTTTTCTAAAAAAAAGAGAGTTAATTTTTATGAATTATTAACTATGATTTTTTTAAAATTTTAATGTCATATTTCTCTCAAATAAAATGATTTTTTAAAAAGACAAATGATATTTTATATTAAAGTTGAGATGTAATGATGACACATTATTTGAAATATCTTTTTTGATAAAAAAATTGAGAATCCTAATATTATATTTATTGATAATATTACAAAATAACACAAGATTGTCGAGTTTTTTTATCTTGATTGTATGGTTATATTACTATTATTAATAATTTATATTTTTAGAAGTAAATCTGAAACAAAACTGCGTACACCATTGATATTTACAAATTGTGATTTAATAAAAAAGGAGTATGCGCCATTTTCTATTTGTATATTTAATACATTGAAAATTATTAAGATAATGTTAGGAATTTTAAATTTTTAGTCTCAAAAATGCTCAAATGATGTGTCATCATAATATTAGTTGAGTAAATCTCATGTGATTAATTATGCAATAAAAGATAAGTATATATTTAATATTATGTCATTTGAGACCAAAAATTTAAAACATCTAACATTACTCTCGTAAATTAACTACCTTAGCTTGGAATTTTTTTTTGACCAAGTCATTGGTCATAACTCATAAGTAACACTACCCAAGAACCCGACAGACAAATGAAAGTATATACCAAATGAGACTAGACCATTCTATTGAAAAATTAAATGCTTGGACTCAAAACAGTTTGCAAATTGTAGGTAGCTTCTTGAAGGTTTTCAAGAGTTTCCCTTTACATGAACATGGTATTCGTCACTCTTAATTTGTCAATAAAATCATAAAGACATAATTTGACAAATATATATATATATATATATATATATTATATTTTGTCTTGTTTAGTAACAAAATCTTGTAAAATAGTCACATAATATCCTTATTTGAGTTTACACTACCATTGAGCTAATTCCTTCGGTTACAATAATATATATATATATATATATATATATATATATATATATATATATATATATAATATCACTTGTTTATAATTATTTAGTTCCACTATTATCTTAAAAGTTCTTCGACAGGTAACATCTAGTTGACATGGAATGGAGGATAGAATTTGGGATTCCGAGTGGTACCAAATTTTAATTTAGTGTTTGGGTTGTCTATTTGATAGTATCATATTAATTATACTGAACATAATTATTGTGTACTAATTAATATAATTATACTGAACATAATTAATTAGTATAATTATATTTGTTACTTTTAAAATTTTAGTATTTTATATTTTAATATTTCATAAATTAATTTAAAAATAAAATATATCTATAAGTTTTTGATGTATGGGAGGAAACTAAAATTTTGTATGGTTTTATAATATACTTTATGATAATGACAGTTAGGTTTGAAAGTCCAATAAGAGAACCAAAAAACTGATATGGTCAACCCCAATTATCACAAAAAAAAAAAAATTAAATAAATCAAATCCCTGCCGGTAGAATTTGTAGCGGCAGGTAAGCCAATTTTGGGACATTTTGGTATATTAAGTTGCCGCTACAAGGGATATTCTTGGCTCTACAAGCTCTAGCGGCAGGCGAAAAATTAATTTAAATCCGGGTCATTCAATCTCGAGATCAATGGTGCAGATTATGGTTGTTATAATAGTGCACGTGGCAACCGGTTGCCATGGATGAGTATATATATATATATATATACTCAAAAGTTATAATTATTCTCCTCTGCATAACTGTTATGCGAATGATGGACCATATTCGTAAAGACAATTGTACGGATAAGATATCTCATCCGCACAATTATTATACAGATGTGATATAATTTCTTAATTCCCATCTACATAATAGCTGATAACTATTATGCAGACAAAATAAATTTTAAGTCATCTATCCCAAAAAATAAATAAATTATGTAAACACATCGGAATCTTCTTTCTATTTTCCTTTTGTAAAGTCAATCATAAATTATGTAAAAACTAATGACAAACGAGATGGTGATGGGCACGAATGGAGTCTTAATTTTAATTTGGGGAAAAATGAATTAAAGTTATTCCTTACTATTTTTTCTTTTCATAAAATCAATTTTTTCCCATTGCTCCTCATCCCAAACTCATAAACCGGCTATAATAATGGCTGATCTAAAATTTGTTTATAACATGGACGAATTTTAACTAATTTTTTTTATTAAAACTAAATAAATAAAACTTGAACTAATCATAATTAATATTAACTAATCGTAATAATGTTTACAAATTATAATGTTATTCTCCTCGACCTCATAAGATAGCTTCATTATCAATAGTTTCAAATAAATCATTTTTAATGTAAGAAACTAAACAATCACTCAACTATTTATCGCTTATTTGGTTTCGGAGAGTGATTTTAATAATATTTGCAAATTGAATCAATTGTTCTTTATCAAATGCTGAGAAAGAGTTATTTGGATCAAGACACGCTATAGATAAGAGAAACTGTAACATTCCAAACCCTTGTAATAAACTTTGTAATTATAAATGCAAATGTTATTAAATTTTAAATTATAATTTTGAATATTATAGAGTATATGTGTATAATATATAAATACATATATTCCTTGAGCAAACTTAATAAAGAGAAATGTAACTATAAATATAACACTTCAAAGTTAAATTTTAAAATCATGTTAGATTATATGTTTATGTGTGTGTATATATATATATACACACACACACACACATATATATATATATATATATATATATATATATTTATACACCGTGTTTTAATTCTTTTTAAAGTAGTAGTAGTAGTTTAAGTTTTTTACTCTTTTAAGTTTAACGTTTTCATAAATATGTCCCCTCGAGTTAATTATGTTTTATTTTTGCCCTTACTTCTATACCTATAAAAAAAATTAGCATAGACCTACCTATGTTGTCCTATGAATACATTCGCCTATGACTATAAAGGATTTTATAAATAAATATGAGATCCAAGTGACTTGTTTTGATACTTAAGTATATATGCATGTTGACATTTTTCATACTTATTAGTAATATCATAGATATTATATATATATATATATATATATATGTATATATATATATATATAATACAATACTCCTTATTTTTACAATAAATAAATAATAATCTCATTTGCTGTTTCTTTTCATCAATTTGTAAAATTTAAAATTAAATTAAATTTACTTAATTTTGATTAATTTAACAATCAATATTAAAAATCACTTTGAGAAGTATCATAAAGTACAAAAAATTATATTTTTAAAAATTTAAATAAATTCACAACATAATTTAAATTTTAAAATCTTACAAATTAATTTTGATCAAACTGAGAGTTGACTCTTTTTGTGAAATGAAGGTAGTTTTTAATAGGGGTGTAAGTCGAGGCGAGTTGCTCGGTGCTTGACTCGAGATCGACTCGAAAATATGATCTAAAACTCGAATTCGAAATTGATCCGAGTCGAATCCGATCCATACTCGTTTTTTATTTAATGATATACAAGTCGAATTCGAGCAAACTAGTGTTCGTTCATATTAGGGTTTGAGAACTGTACTTTTTCATGAACCATACTCGATACTTGCTCGATAAATCATACTCAAATACTGGTTTAATCCATTCTCGAAGCTAAATATGTAATATTTGTACCAACTTTTGTAATCTATACAGTGTAGTATGTAATTGTGTAAGCTTGTACTTAAATAAATCAATGAGTCGTGCTTGTCAATTTGTATTATATTTTTTGTAATAAATAAAAGTGAATTTTTTTCATGTATAAACATTAGTTTAATAATCAATTTAGTATGTAGTGGTTCAATTTTAAGTGAAATAGTTTATATTTGAAATTCGTTTCGAAGGTTCATGAGTAATTCGTTTTATAAATAAGTGGAATAAGTTCCAGTAATGATCCAACTTGAATTTGGTGCAAAATTAAAAATTTCTTATTGAATTGAGTTCAATTTTTTCGAGTCCAGTCGAATACGAAACATCAAGGACTCCATTATACTAAGTTGAAAATTTAAAAGTCACTTGATGCAATTTTACCCCTTGTTTTAAGTTATCTCTAAGCCTTGTTTGCTGGAATCATCAAAGAATTCCATTGCCGTCCATGGAGTAGTAGATGGTAGCAGTAGTAGCATCATTCTCCTCGTCTCCATCGCTTCATTTATCTTTTCCTCTGGATTTGAATTATCCGAACCTTAAGATCCTCGAATCGATCATCTCCATGTTGGTATTCAATTTCTCTCTCTTCCTGTCTCTCTCTTTCCCTTTCTGTCCTGGTGGAAACCTCAAGGAAAAGCGAGAAAGAAAGAGAAAGGGAAAAAGTAAAGAAAAGAAGGAACAACACAGAAAGAATGCAAAAACCCAGCTACTAGAATTCTTCCCCAATTCCAAAGCAATCATCTTTCTGCCAAGGAGGGAATTGTGTTCAACCTAGAGATTAGAGGAAGAAATGTCTCGCTTTGTACTTGAAGGTACCTCCTATATTTGTTCCTTAATTTTTTCAGTAGGATAATATTGCAGTTGGTTATTCAGTTATAATTTGGATTTTGAACTTTTTCTAAATTATTGTGTGTCTCCCTGTAACTGGGTGTTGGGACTTGGGATTAGGGACAAGACTTTGAGTTACAACTTACAACTGGGTCTCATTTTTCTGTAATAACCAAACTGGAAAATGAAGCAACGGATAGTTTAAATTCAGTGGCCTCTGTGTGTGCCTAGTTACTAATAATGTATACCGTATGATTGTTCTTTGATTAGGAAAGAGATCAAGGGATAGTTTAATCTCATTTTGGCTAGCACTAAATGATTTAGCTACACTAAAACTTATGTTCGTGTAAACCTAAAATAAGCATTCAGGAGCTATAAAGCTGAAGAAAGGTGAGGCTTTAGTGATTGTAAGGGTGCCATTGTGGTTCGAAAAGTGAGGATAGAATATATTGATTATATTGTTTCGGTATTAATTAAAGGTTAAAATGAAGGGTGAAATAATTGATTTTAGAGCTTGGTGGGTTGAGGTTTTATGTATTCCATAGGCTCTATGAATTGTGAAATTTGAAAAATACGAGAGAAGAAAACGAACAAGAAAGCATAGGAGTCAAAAATACATATTTGAAACCCTTGGGATTAACTTCTTGAGGTACGGTTGCACAGTATATCATGTCAAGCTTGTACATCCTGTTGTCCCTTTCAATTAACATAGCTTTGCTTTTTCTTAAGGGGAACTAGAAGTTCCTTAATCAGGAATTGCCAAATTAGAATGGACGAATTAAATAGTATGAGAACAATTGTAATAAATTGTGGTAGAGGATCAATTCCTTATTCTCATTGCACAAGATTTTTGCCATCTTCTCTACGGCCAAAGTAAAAAACAAGCACATCATAGAATTATTCTTTTGATTGAATGGAGAAGTCTTGTATTCACAAGATATGGAATTCCCTGTTAGCTTCTCTCTTGTTAGTTGTTAACATATCTTCTGTTTTATCCTAAGTCCCTCTCCCCTCCCTTGTCCAAGATTTAAAATTGAAAAAGGAAAAGAAAATGGTGTAGGCTTTAACTTTAACCAGGCTTGATGAAATAGTATTTTTACATTGTTTGCAATGCAGCGATGTCCCCTTCACCCTCAGAAAATTTACAATCGTCACCTAAGAATCCTTCATCAACCTTATTCTTTTTTCTTGGAGGGATAGTTGTGCTTGTCATATTGCTGATTCTCATATTGGTCTTCCGGAAAATTCTCAGACCAGCAGGGCTGAGAAAGTTGATAACACGAAGTGGAAAGTGCCAAGGTTATACATCTAATAATTTGTGAAAGTTGAAAGCAATATTTTTAATGAGACTCCGTTATTGAAAAACCTATTTTATTTTTTTATTATTATTTTTTTGCAGCAACAGATAATTATTTAAGTGGAAATCTTCGTACAATAGGCTATTACGACTTCCAAACATTAAGGAAGGCAACTAAGAATTTTCACCAGGGTAATCTTCTAGGAAGAGGTGGATTCGGACCTGTCTATCTGGTATTCTTCCAGAAAACGCCTTCAAAGAATTATATTTTGTTTGTTTCTTAACCTCAGAAAAATCCTAAATATCAGTATCAAAAACTCTTTGAGGAGGTGGACATTTTCTTATATATTTTTTTTTTGTAAAAAGGGATTCCACCAATTAATGGGTTTATTTACCATAGTTCTCCAAATTACATGTTTGGATATGACCTGCCTGTTGATCGATGTCATTATATCAGCTTTTACAAGTCTTACTGATACTTTCCAGTTGGAGTATGGATTCTTGAGAAACCATTTCCTTTTCTAATGCCAATCAGTACACTATAATATCATGATTCGTCTTGGACAGGGGAAGTTTGAAGATGGGAGGCCAGTTGCTGTGAAGAAACTATCTGTCGATAAATCCCAGCAAGGAGAGTCAGAATTTCTTGCAGAGGTGAGGATGATCACGAGCATACAACACAAGAACCTGGTTCGCCTTATCGGTTGCTGCTCAGCTGGAGCTCAACGGCTACTTGTGTACGAATACATGAAGAACAGGAGTTTAGACCTCATAGTATACGGTATCACTTGCATTAACTCTAGCCATGTTTAAAATTCTGTCTGATTTTCAGTTGAGTATCAAGTTTCATGGCAAAACTAAACTTGGTTATCCTAATGATAATAATGATACTTATAATAATTCTATCCTACCCAAAGCACTAAGATCTTTGCAGTTTACTTTATTTAAATAATAGCTTTCACAGTTCGCAGCATAGTGAAACAAATATGATTATGTTGACCATTAGGACTCTTCCTCAGGAATAGCATAACCTTGGTCCTCCTCTTTCTCTCGCTCTTCTTTTAAAGTTAAAAATGAAATCTGGGAAAGGAACTTCTCAGCAAATTTGGCTTGGTGATTCAGGGAAATATTTTTTGTGGGATGCGGTTCCATACTGTGGGATGGATGAGGCATGTTTAGGCAGTTTAGCCAGTCTATTTCCATAAAAGCAGCCGCCACTTAAATATAAAGGACACCATTTCTTCTATTAGTATGTGTATCAGTGTGCGTGTGTCATTGTGTGCGTATTTATGTGGACGTATTCTTGTGCATTTGTTTGTTTATTACTTTATAGTTCTATGAAATTTGTTAATTCCTTTGTGATTCAAAAGCTGTTCCATTGGGTTCTTTTTTTGATGTAGACTGTTGATTGAGGCCTAACTCGGCCCTTTTATAAATGAAAGCAGCACTTAGTACGAGCTTTATTTCTAATAAGCTTTCTTGTGCTTTGGATGATAACTATTTTAATGGTCTCATCCACAGGAAAAAGTGATCAGTTCCTGAACTGGAATATTCGGTTCCAAATAATTCTCGGCATTGCTAGAGGATTGCAATACCTACACGAGGATTCACACCTCAGAATTGTTCACAGAGATATCAAAGCTAGCAACATTCTTCTGGATGATAAATTTCAACCAAGAATAGGTGATTTTGGCCTGGCCAGGTTCTTCCCTGAGGACCAAGCTTATCTCAGCACTACATTTGCAGGAACATTGTAAGTCTTTTCCTGTTCTTAATACACACAACTCACAAGACCTAATATACTTACCTCAAGTGCATTAAAAACTGATTGGAGTTGCATTTCAATGTAAAAGAATTTTAGAGAAGTAACAAATGGTAGAAAAATGGAGGAGCCATTGTCTGGTGTGGTCGTAAAGTTCAAGTCCACAACTATGACGTTGTAGGTTCAGATTTTGGGGTCACATTTGTTGTAAATAATGCCAATAGGTCTATAGCCATCCAGCCCTCCTATGTCCCTAGCACTTCTGTTAGCAGGGACTAAACTAGGGTAGTAGTTCTTTTTCAGCAAACAGTATAAAATATAAAGGGTTTTCCTTCGCTAAGAAAAACAAAAAGCTATCATTTGGTGTTAGCTTCACTAATGTGGTGTGCGAGAAGGGATAAATTGGGTAAAGACCTAATCTTTGGCTAAGTGGTTGCCCTCAGGCTTGCACCCATCCCATCATCACACTTGGTAGACTAGCTTTTTACAATTGCATCGAGCAATGGCCCCTTTATTAGATAACAAATGCGTGCATTATTGGTCTTTAAAGAAAATGATAAGTAGGATGCAGGATATACAAATGTTCTGTATTTTATAAAATTTCTGGTTGAAAGCTTCGGTGGAAAGGGTTTTAATGTCTGGTACCATCACAATGACCTCTGCCACCGAAGTGCCAGCCATTGCCATCACCACAATCACACTCCTTTGGTGGTTCAGTAGGATATAAATCCCGACATATCAAATCTAATAAAAATGTCACTTAAATACTTGAAATGTTGTTGCTTGAGGCTGCCCTTTTCGATCTGGCCTAGAAACAGTAATTGTTGGACTTAAGGGCTTCTCCTCCTGCTCGTTTTGTTTTCTTTTTAATCCCTGGGGCGTACCCTTGTAGTCTTGTGTATATATTCCATTTCCGACTATCCTAAATATTTGTCAAAAAAAAGAAAAAAAAGAAATAGGGGAATGATTTATAGCATGTATTTGCTATGGATCCTTATAGGGCATACACCATCTATACCATTGAAAAAAGAAGGAACGACCAAGATTAGAAACTGAAAATCGACATCCGCTACTACTAATTGTATCAGACGTCGATCAAAATAAGGGTTTAGCTTTATTCTAGGGTTTATGATTTATTAATCAGGATTTAGGGTTTATTAATTCCTTTTTAATTGGCTTTAGGGTTTATTAACCTTATTAAACCCTAGTTAATAAACCCTAAACCCTAGAATAAAGCCAAATTCTTATTCTGATCGACGTTCGCTACTATTAGTAGCGGATGGTATGTGTTTTTTTACCCTCCGCTACTAATAACAGCGGACGTCGATTTTCAGTTTCTAATCTTGACCGTTTCTTCTTATTTTCAATGGTATAGATGGTGTATACCCTATAAGGATCCATAGCAAATACATGCGAAACTAAGAAATACTTCATTGCCATATCACAAATCACAAACGCATATGATGAGCTCATTCCAAAAGAATGGATGACCATGCGAAACTTCCACTGTGTAATTCGGTTATATTATCGAATATGCTTCTGTCAAATTATTAATTCTTGGTTCAATACATGTTGCACAATCATCTGCTTTCCCTTTTCTGCAGAGGTTATACAGCCCCTGAATATGCCATTAGAGGCGAATTATCTGAAAAGGCTGATATATACAGTTTTGGAGTTCTGGTGCTGGAAATTATTAGCTGCAGGAAAAATACAGATCTTAGTTTGCAATCAGAAATGCAATACCTTCCTGAATATGTAGGTCTTTCTTACATTCCCAGCAACATTTACAATTTTGTCATTGTTCACTTGTGACGACGGAGTGAAATTGTGAAAAACTGCTCGATAATAAATTTTTATTTTAATGTTAGGCATGGAAGCTCTTTGAAAGGTCAAAGGTGATCGATCTAGTAGATCCGAGAATGCGAGAAGATGGGTTTGTAGAGAGGGATGTTATGCAAACAATCCAAGTGGCTCTTCTATGTCTTCAGCCTCGTGCAAACCTAAGACCATCAATGTCAGAAATCGTAGCAACGTTAACTTGCAGGGTTGACATGTTTGCTACACCTTTGAGACCAGCCTTTTTGGATCGAAGGCGTAGGAAGGATGATAAGCTTTCCTGGGACACTGTATCAGAGGTTTTCCCTTCTCCACAACCGAGTGATTCTCCTTCCTTGACTCGTCCCACAAACTAATATTGGACCATAGCTGTATCATACAAAATTTCGAAATATAATTTGCAGTCGTGGTGTTTTTAATGTGCTCCATCCATTCCAAAATATAAGAGCATTCTCTTTTGCATTTTGCATATTTTTGTGCTCTTAGGATGGTGAATTGTTTATTATTTGGCTTGGCTTCAATCTTAGGATGGTGAATTGTTTATTATTTGCAGTGTGGAGAGCATATGTAGATTTTCATTGTATATTGGGTTTTAAGAACAGATTACTGTAAGAGCTGCTACTATGTAGTATTACATTAGCCGGGGAAAACTGTTAACCTCAATGATATGTTGAGCTATATGTAATTTTTAATTCTAAAAATATAGACAGCACGATTGTTAATCTGATGGTAATATGGCCTGTTTGGTTGGGGAAAATGGGATGAGCATTCTTATTTCTTAATGTTTGGATATTTAAAAGGGGAGGGAATGAGTATTCTAATGAAGTACTTAATCTTATGTTTAAAGTACTCCCTCCGTCCCAAATTAATTACTCAGTTTTGACTTTTTAAAGTCACATTGACCATTTTTAAAACTAATTTTTTTATTATTTCTGCTAAAATATAGGTGAAGAGATTATAACCAAAAGAAAGTATATACAATTTATTACTAATCCCAATTTTTATAATTTTAGAAATATATTTATATATGTTTAATTATTAATTCTAAAACTAGTCAATTTGACTTAAAAAAATCAAAACTGAGCAATTAATTTGGGACGGAGGGAGTAATACTTATTCCATAATGATAAGTAAAGACTGATCATTTCATTCCAATCAACAAACTTAAAAAAAATAAATCTCAATTGATCAAAATCGTGTAGCATTTCGTTTTGACCAAATATATGAATAGGAATGTTCATTCTATTCCATTTTCATTCCAATGTTATAACAAAACAGTCCGTGTTTTACTAATTTTGATATTCTGAATTACGAGAAAAGGAGAAGATGCTTTCCTCCAAACCCCTATTACTAAAAGTTTTATTAATGATTTTTAAAGCTAAGATGAAAAATATGCAACTGACCTAGCCAGAGGGTAGAGGGGTCATTTTAAGTGATTCTTATTAGCACAATTTTCTACAATCTGCCTCTCAAAATTTTTAAATTCCAAACACGGTCATTTTCTTTTCTTTTTTGGCATCAAGTAACGTGGTTGGAAGGGACAATTGTAGGATATCATAATTTGAAATTACTTTCATCTTAAAGAAATAATATAATTTTAAAATAAGAGGAAGAAATTTTTTTGTTGATAAAAACGTCCGGTGACTTATGCAAATGCTAAACTTAAAAAATAAAATTAAGAGACTATTTTGAAATAGTGCTAATTCTTTTACTGCATCACATTCAAAACATGTTAGATAAGATATATACTGATAATGAGTATCAATTAAAATTTACAGAAATCTCAGGCAACTAATGGTTTCCTAGCTAGGTTTTTTGTTTGTTTATTTTTTATTTATTTATAAAGAATTGAAAATTTCTTTAAAAATAGGAGTATTTTAAATTATTTTTTTTGTTAAAATTTTTTAATTTACCGCTGAAAGAGGAAAAGTGTAATTAGATGGAATATATATATATATATATATATATATATATATATATATATATATATATATATATATTCTGTTAGAGATGTTAAAATTACGCAAACCTGTTGTACAAAAAACCCTTCTCTTCTCATAAACCCCTCTGAACCGCCTACCGCTTGTCCTCTTATCATAAACCCCTCTGAACCGCCTTCTGCTTGTCCTGCCCTACACCGGCGGTGGAAGACTTCCGGTGAATCTCTCTCCCTGATATCCATGAATTTCCTTATAAGTAGTAGTAGAAGAGCAATCGCCGCACGGCTTTTATCCTCTTCTAATTCTTCACCAAAGTGCCTAATTCCTCTATATGCCAATGCTATTCTGCAGCAGTATTCGCTGTACTCTTCTACTCCAATAACTACCAGTATTGGGTGGAAGAAAAAGAACCACCAGCAGCAAAAGTCCAACCCCAAGAAACTCAAAACTCAAGACCCGGTAGAACAATCACCACCTCCTTCTTCATTCCACCAAGAAATTCAAAAGAAAACTTCATTTGTATCAGTGGATTGGCCGAGGCCGAGCGAAATTCCATGGCAGGCTAAGGTTGCCAATTCGGTCAATCTCATTGGCCGCCTCGAAATGCCCGTTCAATTTCAAGCTTCCCCTGATGGCAAGTATTGGGCTGCCACCATCATCGCCCAGCAGGACTCTATTTCTCTCCGGTGCAACATCCTAATCTGATCTTCATATATATGCACATATACAAGATATTGCTATGTGATCCCAGTAGTTTTGTGGGTTTCTTTTTTCTTGTTTTTGGCTCATTTACTTGTTGCCCAAATATTAAAGATACTGATTATGATTATGCAGTTGTTCAATGATTATGTATTTGCTTGTATTTTTTTGGGTTCATGGATTTGTTGGTGGAGTTATACAGTGAAAGAAAACCAAGTAGAAAGGTCCTTCACATTCATTTTTTTCTCTCCTTGAATGGGATTTGGATTTGTTTATTAAATATTCCATATACAAACACCAAATATGTTCTGTTTCTTAGTAATATGAAATTAGGAATGAATGTTAACCTCACTGTAAACGTGATTGCCCACAATTTAAAGTGATATGATTTTTCTAATCTAGCTAACTTGTTTCTTTTGAATATCAGGATTCCATTAATATTTGAAGGTGATCTAGCACATATTGCCGCTTGTCATCTGAAGGAAAAAGATTTTGTTTATATAGATGGACAACTAAGTGTGGATCCCCCACCATTCACTTTAAATTGTGGGCAGTCAAGTTTCCAGGTAATGTAGCAAGATTTCTTAACTTCGACAGTGGAAATCAGTAAAACCTACCAAATGTATTAGGGATAGCTGGTTACCAATGGGAGTATTTTACAAATATAGACCCTAAAGTTTTTTCATTGTTAAAGCATGATAACATTACTGAATCCATCGACTTGCAACTTTAAGATTTTCAAAGAACTGGTGGGTAGACATGGTATTACAGCTATGGTTTCACAAGGATTGGTTCAAGTCTTCACACTTGCATCCAATTCTTTCATCTCACAGTTTGTTGTGTACTTTTATGCACCATGGTTTGTCTCTCCACGTGCGAGTGGGAGTCATGTTAAGGGAATGTTAAAGCATGATATACATTGTTGGATCATTAGGAACATCTTAAGCTTTGGGGCAATTGGTAATTTGACACTAAAGATCGCTTGTATTAATTGTAAGGATTAATTATTTATCTCAAATCCATGGAAATCATTGTCCATCCAAATTTCAACACAATTACGGCGGCTCTACTTGATGTTGAATAAAGGTTAAGGTACTGCCAGTCAGATATTTATTCTTCGTTTATTGGACTTCATATCGTAAGAAGACTTTGTATGTAGTTCTTTCAACCGTGGAAACCATATTGAATACACCCTGTAATTGCCTTGCTCAAAAGCTGACCCTTACCTTCATAAAACCCCTTGAAGACACCACTGTTGCAAGTTACTGTTCACATCACATGAGTAACACAAGTGTGAAAAAACGATAAATCCCTTGTCTTTCATTTAATAAGACCTTACCAAGTGTACCCTTAATCTTAAGAATTTTTGTGACCCTTCTTAATCTGAAAATTTAGATTTTTGGTGACCTTTGGGTCTCTATATTAACAGCCTCAATCAATAGCTGTCAGAAATTTCCAGTGACCTTTGCTGACTACTATCCTGTAAAAGAGTAATCTTCAAGATGAATCACGTTCCAACCTGTTTTCCTTCTATAAGTTGTTCATATATTCCATCTCATGCTAAATTCTACTCCCTCCATCCTCCATTGAGCAAAGTATATTTTTCAAACATATTAAGGAAAGAGTAGGGTAGAGGAAAGAGAATAAAGAAATTTCAAATTTATCTTTAGAGGCCCCCACAAGATTACATAAAGTGATGAGTAGGGCTGTGCAAATCAACCGGTATAAACGGTTTTTTACTGAAAGCGGCCGGTTTAGTATTTTTAACAGTGGTACGGTAACGGTATAAGAAATTGGTAAATACCGGTTTTGACGGGACGGTAATAGTATTGTATTTGTTGGGTTCGGTATTTACTGAACCGGTTAATATATTACATATATATTATTATTTTATATATATTGCCTAATCTCTTCCATTCTCCAGTTTCACTCAAGATCCCCGACTCTCTCCTTCATTATGTATTTTTTGTCGATCTCTTCTTCGCCATCACTACCATCAAACATCTTTCTATTATTGCCATTATTTTGTTCCTATTTGTTATCGTTGCATTGTAATTGATTACATGGTGAGTGTATGTTCCCAAGCAAAAAAAAGAGTTCATGAAAGAGATTGATGAGATTATGCTCTCCTGTGATACTAGTAACAAAAATTTTAAAAACTTTCAGATTGATGCGAATATATTTAATGGGTTATTTTCTATTTCTTCTTCCTTTCTTTTACTTTTTCTTTTCTAGTATCTGGGCAGATCTTGTGAACAGAGGCCAAGTAAGGAGTAACAAAAGAAAATCAATTAGGGTTTGAAGAGAAAAAGAAATGTTAGTTGGGTTTCAAGGCTTGAAATTTGAGCTTCTATTAACATTTGGCATTTCTTAATATTTGGGTTGCATGTTGATGGGATTAGAGTAAAAAAAAGAAATAAGGTATAAACTTGGTATGTACCGTATCGCAGTGGTACTGAACCGCCTAACTGGTTCGGTAAACTGGTTTCTTCGGTACTTACTGGTAACAGTACGTTTTTGGGTGAGACCGGTACTTGGGGCCGGTTCGGTCCGGTAAATTACCGATGAACACCCCTAGCGATAAGTACTTTTATTTTTATATATTAGTGGATCCCACTAAATGACATATTTACCCTTCACTTTGTGTACCTTAGCTTACCCTTTTGTGGACAAAGAAAATTATACATTTAGTCATCCTTTTGGAGACGGAGGGAGTAATTCTATAACCATTCTATGTATTAACCTAAACAAAATGAAGCAGGTAATGCCATTATTCCATGTTCTTCGATTCCCTATCTTTATGTATTGTTGTTAATATAAATTGCACATGGGTTTGATTCCCTATCTTTATGTATTGTTATTAATATAAATTGCACATGGGTTTGCTTTGTAGGTTATGGTGCATAATATCAACTTTGTTGAAGGTTCTTCTCCATCGAAGAAAAACTTTAGCAATCACAAAATCTCGGTTCGTTTAGGTAAATCTAATACTTGTGTAAAGTTTCAGATCAAATCCTTTTAGGTTTATGAAAAGTCTGTGTTGTGTATGCCTAGAACCCATGACCCGGCCAAGATATGGAATTTCCCAATGCCTTTATTTATTTCAAGAGAAAACTTGTGGTGGGGAATAAATTCAAACAGATTTTCAGTTGTTTGGTTGATTTAGAGTTCCTAAAAAATTGGAAAATAAAATCTGAATAAATAGATAAATCTTGAAAAACAACTTCCCATATTTTTCAAGAGATTCTAATTTCAAGAACAAATAATGATGGGCGGGAGCCAAAAACATTTTCCACCAACTGTTAATGGTGGGTGGGATAGAAAAATTCAGAACATCTGATAAATGCCAGAGGCTTGACAGCCCCCTTTTTCATTTACACTATATTGATCTGCTTTTTCTCTACGTCTTTTCTACTGATTTTGATTTCCTTATGCTTGTTATATACAGTACTGCAGCAAAATATCAATCGCAACGACTCTCTCTCTCTCCCCCTCTCTCTCTATATATATGTGTGTGTGTGTGTGCGCGCGCGCATGTGTGTGTATGTTTTTATGTAATTTGCAGTTTTCATCAAAGCTTATGTACAGTTTCTTTGATTCATCCTATATCTTCCCTACAAAAATTGATACAGATTACGACATATTGCTACATATGAATATTGTTAAAGATATAATAGTATAAAAATATGTGCACATGCATATATATATACACACACACACATACACATGCTAACTTTTTTCCCGCTTTCAAATTACTATTTTATCCTCGTCTAAAATGATTCGGTAAAGGCGTTTGGGAATTGTAAATTTTTCTTGGGACACAATGCTAATCACCTCCTATCTTGGCGTTGGTTAGCACAACCCTTATATATATATGTATATATATATATGTATGTATGTATATGTGTGTGTGTGTGTGTGTGAAATCTATCCATGTTCATCAAATTAACATGTGATGTATATGTGATTAGTGATGTTCTCTTATTCATCAGCATCAGGAACTACCTGAATCAACTCGGCTTAGCGCATACCATCCCTTTATTTACTTTACATGTTCTTTTTGGACCTTCAAAATTTGTAATACCTTGTCATGATTAATTTTTTTCTCATGAAATTTCTTCTTTTAATTGTAGAAAATGTGAAGAACAATACTTACCTACAGAAAGAAAGTCAGGATGATGACTACCAAAGTAAAGAAAGTGTAAAGGACGATACTTACATAAAGAAAGAAAGTGTGGAGGAGGATATCTCTGTAGACCAGTCACTGATAGATCTTATTACTAAGCCTAATGAGTGGTGGGACACCAGGCTGAAACAGGTACTAAATAGTACACTCTCTTCGTCCGACTTTACTTGTCCTAATTGACTTTTTATGGTCAAATTGACCAATTTTAAGAGGAATAATTAAACAAATGTATTAGAAATTTTGAAATCAAATAAGTTGACTTTAATAATATATTCAATGTACTTTCTTATGATAATAATTTTGTGCCTATATCTAATAAACTTAAAATAAATTTTGATTCTAAATATGGTCAATTTGACCATAAAAAATCAATTGGGACAAAAAATGCTGGACGGAGGGAGTAAATCCTTATCATCTCACTTCGATCAGTTTCTTTGGCATGTTTCTTACATTACACGCAATAAAATAATCTACTTGTGGAAAATTATGACTATGTTAACACTTCTTTTGAAAAATTGACTAGGGCAATTCTACATCTTCAGCATTTGAACACAAGGTTGATGGGACGTTAGTCTGGATTAATGAGTCTACTCCAGATTGGATCACAAAGAAACTAGAGTGCTTGCAATTTGATCATAAAGTCAATACGAAAAGTGTGAAAGGTGGTTAATTTTCTAGGGTTACTCAGAATTTCAAGTCTATGTAGGACCCTTTATTGCGTGACTATTATGTTGTTTGCTCTTTTCAATTTTGATGATGAACTTCATTTCTCTCTTGCCAGTTACCGCAACAAAGGATGGAGACCTCATATTGAACTCTTGGAGGGACCTTCTAAAAAATCCCAAGCAATGGCGTGATCATCGTGAAAATAAACTTAAAGGATTGGTGATCACCTCTCTTCCAAATTTTGTTTGTATTGATGTTTTCTGCCGATAAAATTTACACTTCGCCTCTTGTTCTAATCTCTAGGTGAGACCTAAATACCCAGATTTTAAACACAAGGATAGTGGTATCGGGATCTGGCTAAATAGCGCTCCAAAATGGGTATTGCCAGAACTTGAAGGGTTAGAGTTTGATGTTCCGTTTCAAAAAATGAAAAAAGCCGGTGAGTGAACATGAATTTTGATTCCTCTGTAGATTCACTTTATTTGTAAAATTTGTTTAGCTGTTTAATTTGGAGTTGTTACATGTTGCATATCCTAGTACAAAAACACGTTGCATATCCGAAATGTTACATATTTGAGCACAGAAAATTGTGTATTCTAGAACAAAGGTTCTCGCCAAACTAGTTAACACAAACCTGCTTTGATCCTAATATATATGTTACATGAGTTCCAGTACAGGAATCAGGTGTATGTGTATGTTAGAAGTCGGATTTCTCAGTTTTCAATATACATTAGGCTGTGAGACATAGCTAAAAGGGTCTAAGAATTCGATATAAGTATGCTACATGGATTTAGAGAGGAAAAATGTTAAAAAGTTTTGGGGTCCTGAATAGGCTGAACTGCTGAAGGGAGGAGTGTTTCCTTGAGAATAGCCGTAAAACAAAAACAAATTCTTGGAATTTAGCAAAAAAAAAAAAAACAAATTCTAGGAGGTATTTTTTCTTTTTTTATATTATATATTAAAAAATATATAAGAGAAATACCATCTCCCAATATATTATTTTTCTTTTTCCTGAGAAATTTAAGCCTTGGAATCTGTCATTTTGATTGGCTTTCAGGAAACAAAATTCCATATAGAGATAATTCCACCCCTTTCTTATGCTTTCAATTTCTCTTCTTTTTTGAAAAATCTCTTTGGGAGGTGTGGAGAATATTTTTTAGTTCAATGACTCTTTTCCACTCTAGACTAGATGCAATTTCTTTGTTGCTTACTTGCTTCAAAACCTGTTTAAAATTTTAAATTTTGGAAATTATTACTCGAGATTCTGTTTGTGCATTGTGTTCGAATATAACTTATGTAATGATTCTTTGCCTGAATTCAGATGATGATTCTTGGAAGGACTTGGTGGAAAACCCCAAAAATTGGTGGGACAACAGATCACGTAAGGTAACACTCAATCCTTTCTTCTTCATCTTCTTTTCCTTTTCTTCAAGTCTTGCCTGGTTGGGGGATCTGGGTGATGTGGTAACAATCACTATCATATGTTATGGTTATTTGCCATTGTATTCATTCCTTTGCTCAGGCATGTTTTATTCTAATTCCATGCCATATTTTTTATGTAGATCAACAAAAAATCTCCAGATTTTAAACACAAAGATTCAGGTAAAGCACTATGGCTTATTGACTCACCATCTTGGGCATTGTCCAAGTTGCCGCCTCTGAAAGCTCAACCAAATT
Organism: Aralia elata; assembly: GCA_034770075.1. NCBI lineage: Eukaryota > Viridiplantae > Streptophyta > Magnoliopsida > Apiales > Araliaceae > Aralia > Aralia elata. The sequence continues at coordinate 107,305,905 of CM068385.1, read as the reverse complement.
AATTAGAGTGGTAAGAAGCATACACTGATAACCAGAAGCCATATAAGGAGGAGCACAATTTTTTTTATTTTCAATACCTATTGCGCTACATGAAGAAACATGATATTTGCTCGGAAAAGTTTTTCATGGCAACAGATCTAATGATCCATTTCTCATCCGTTCAGGTTTTTGCAAACGAAGTTTGGTACTGGACCTAACAGTTATTTTTGCTGTCATTACTACAACTGTCAACTGCCAAGTTTTCGACAGTGACTGCGGTCATGAAATTTGATGCATTCCTCATCCATTTCTCTCCTAGTTTTCAACTGTAACGCTAGCACTCATTTTCAATTCTAGTTCCAGATACATACGTCAACTGCCAAGTGAAATTTGTTACACTGCTTTCAACTTGCATCGGTTTATGTATATGTTCATCAGTGCTTTTACTGTTTATATTCTTGTAAATTTTTGAATGGTCATCGAGGCAACCTTGTGGAAAAGTTTATTAACCTTATCTTCTTCACTTCAATTTTCTTTCATATGGTTATGGTTCCATATTGGCTAAAATCTTGCAATTTTAGGACAGTGATGGGTGTGTAACTATGCCAAAAGAATAAAAGATGGATAGTCTAACAAACTATATTTTACTGTGTCTACATCTCTTGAATCACTTGCAATTTAGGTTAATTTTAACTACTATCATTCGACCAGCATAGCCGAGGTTGTGTTTCTCTAACAACCTACTGCTACACAATCAACACTAATCATATCTAATAGTTCATGAAGACGTGGGCTGTAATACTTGTATACTATACATATACACGTATCTATCCCTATTTAGACTTTTTTTATTCTTCATCTTGTATTACTGATCAATAATTGCCGTTTGTTTTCAGGGTATGTGATAGATTATTATCATTATTTAAAAAAGAAAGCAAAAAGTAAATGGTAGAATTTGAAACAAACGTCACTTGCAATTTATGGACTCAGGCACTCAGCAGGTTGCATATTTCAATTTCCGTAGTATTTAGTACTTAGACTTAAATGGCCAATATCGGAAGAACAGAATGTGTCGATATCTATTTCTTGGAATAAAGGTTAGTTTGTTCTTAAAGTAAAAAATAAATAATGGCCTTACGAACTATCATATTTACCTAGTCATCAGTGTACATCTTATTGAGGATTCTATTGTTTTTGAATTCGTAAAATTTAATACATGGAAATGTATCCTTTTAGATTATAAGAGGAAAAATAGACTGAAGTACGCTCGAACTCCATGTTAAAAACGTCCAGAGGGAGTTTTTTGTTTTTTTTTGGCTAACAAGATAATTTTTAGATTTTATTTTTCATAGTTAAAATGGCAAAATACCAGATCAACACAACCGAGTAAGGACATGCTCATTTGGGCTATCAAAGGCCTCTCCATGATAAATAATTTAACATTAATAATTAGAAAATTATAAGAGATTAAACCAAAGCATAAACATATACACCAGCTAATATCTGAGAACCGTATACTAGGTAGCCTAAACTAGAGACGTGTAGAATCTGATACACCTGAGTATTTGGTGGACCCGGTTAATACTCATTTCAACAATGTCAACTTACAAACCCCATTTGTATAACATCAAACATGACTACAATTCTGAGATAGAAAACATAAGGTGGTAGGAGCATAACAAAATGCTGACCGAAACAAAATTTTCCATTTAATAGCATACGAAATGCTGCTCTTTTTCACTTCTGACATTTTGATGACGACACACCGCCGGTAAGCAGATCCATAACTTCTTAATATCAATATTATTATTCATGAAAAGAATTAAGAATAGATAACATGGTTCAAAACTTCAAATAGCAACTGGTAGTTTCCAAATTGACAATACAAACACATGCAACAAAGAGAATAAATTAATACATAAAAAGTATGACAGAATCATTTAAATTAGTGTCTATAAAACATGGGCGTAACACATCTCATCATTTGTTGCTCAACTTTAGAACTAAAAATAAAATAGAAAAGATCTGCTGAACAGTCCAGGATAAACTAGCGCAAATATAAGCACCAGCCCTTTGAAGCTTCAAGGGTTCATGAATTTAGCAAAAAAAAAAAAAGTAAACTAAATCAATGCATGAGATGGCTCTTCAGACCTGAAATTTGTTAAATGGACAGAGCTTTCAATTTCCGAAGTCTTTTGATGGCTGGGGCAATGGGTTTAATTCCCTTCAGACCCTTCTTCTTTCGCTTCACCTTCTTTGTAGCAGGAGGCATCTCTCTTATTGGACCTGGAGATAACCCTTTCTTAAGGGCACTACCTCTAGGAGTAACAGAGGGAGGTAATCTCAAATCTTGGGGAGGCATTGGGCTGTGCGGTTTCCAGACCAAGTTATTCTTGATTGAAAATCTAACCTTCTTTGCACTCTTCTCGTTAGTCTTTGCAGCAGCATCCCCTTCAACAACCTCTAGACCACTAAGATCTGTATTTTGAGACTTCTGTCCATCCACACTTCTTGCTCTCTTTCTCTTCTTTGGGATGGTACGTTTAACGGAAATTGTAGGAGAATCAAATGAATTTGAACCATCTTTGCCTAAGCCGACTTCTGCAGCAACCTTTTCAAACTGCATCTGAAGATTTGATATAACAGACTCGTTAAAATCTATAACATTCACTTCATTTGTTGGTTCGTTGACTGAATCAGAGCCATTGACAATAACTGCATCCTCATCCTCTACGGAACCTCTATTCTTCTTCATCTTAGTCTTTTTGTTACTTCCATCCAACCCCTTTTTCACCTTCTTTTTCTTCTTTGAAGACTTATTTATGGAAGCACTAACTTCTGTCTCATCAGAAGCAATGGGGATCAACTCGCTAGTAGAAACGTTTACTTCCGCCTTACTTGAAACAATTGGAATCAACTTCGGAACATCTTCATCTTTGTCAACCTCAACCACAGGAAGTGAAATTTCAATCCCAGACATTTGCAAGTCCTTCTCCAATTTCAAAAACTCCTGATGCAAACCAAACAAAACCTTCCTGTTTCCCTGAAAACAATCAGGAGAAGAACCCAATTCATAAAACCAGGCCGAAAACCCCATAGTCAAAGCTATCGTACCACAACCTAACATATCATCATCATCAACAGTATCCCCCAATTTCTTCTTCATTAACAAATCCTTCCCCATTCTCAGCAGCACACCAAACACACATCGCTCAATCTTAGCAATCAAAACCTTATCTTGACACTTACCCATCACATTGAAAAAACATTTGAACAAAATATCAAGTATTTCAACTCGAACAGGAAGAAACCGCTTAAATTCCTCAAGGAAAATAGAGGCAATATGATAATTAACACCATTCCCCAGAAATTTATCACTCGCAAAAAAAGTCGTCTCTTCCAAAATACCAATCATTTTACGAGTAAAATCCAAATCCCAGTTATTCTTTTTAATCAGCTGAAAAAAGTAATAGAGAAAACGGCGAATCAAGAGATAAAACTTGTCTAACCTGTGGGCATCAATCCCGGACCACTCACGCCTCATAGTGAGCATGAAAACGGAGAAGTAGTGGAGAGACAGAGGGTGGTGGAGGGTGAGGACGAGAGATGAGAGAGAATTAATGAGGTCAGCCTGAACTTGGGTTTTATCGGCGTGCCAAACGCAGTAGAAGAGGCCTTTCCAGAGCTTTTTGAGGTCTTCATCTGGGATTTCTTTCTGGGTAGGAAGCCAGGTTATGAGGAGTCGGAGAGCTCTGTCTCTTGTGGATTTGTTGCAGGAGGCCAAGTGCTTTATCAACATCGGAGCTGGGAAAGCTGGGATTAGGGCTTCAGGTTTCTCCATTTTCGAGCCCTAGGTTTGATTGTGGTCGATGGAAGAAATACAAACCCTAGTTCTTATATTAATTGGAGATTAAAAATGGAAGCCGATGAAAACGGGTTATCTGGGAATATGATCCAGTTTTGGGCTAAACCCCTTACCCTCGTAAAACTTAGGAAAAGGATCGTTTCGGGTTTCGGGTTTCGGGTTTCAAATAATGATATATTTCGGCCCATGCGCAATACTAGTTTAAAGATGAACCAAAGGAAACTTTTTATTTATGGGACTACTAATGTTTTTTATTTTTCTACTCTTTCGTATAAACTTCTATTTTTTTCGCTTTGTTTAGAATAACTTTATGTGTATAAATTTTACACAAAAAATTATATATAAACGGTAAGACTCGTGTAATACATACACAAAAAATGATGTACAAATAATAGGGTTCATGTAATGCATAACTAAGGCTAAGCACGCAACATATTAAACATTTATATGAGTCTATTTTTATGGAATAAATAGAGTATTAATTAGTCGAGGTTTCACCATATAAGGTTGATTTTATAAAACGTGTTAAGTTTGAATTATTTGTCCTAAAAAATTATATATGATGATTAATTTGTTGGGTGAGAAGTTTTACGGTTTAATAAAGACACATTGATGTTAGTAAGTCAATTTTTATTGTCTCTTATACTTCCCATAATTTTTTAATTTAAATCAAGTTCTTATGGATTTCAGGAATAAACAAATTTTGTCATAGTGGAGAGAGAAAAATAATACTAATATTCTTATTGAAAAATATACACATTTTTAATTACAAAATACCATTTAAGTTGTAGTTCCCTGTAGCAGAATTTTCATATATATAATTTTGGAAGGAGAGGAGAGCAGTATTAATTCAGAATATAGTGATAGAAAACATGAATGATTACAAACACATAACATCTTTATAATAACTTGTACATAAGTATCAAATTAGTTTATATGATAACTTGTATCAAATTAATTTATTGAATAATGAAAAGGTATGGCAAGTCGCAACAATTCGCATACATAAACTTGAAATTTTTGGCCTCAAGGTTGGAGTTTAAAATTCCCAGCTGTATAATATCCAGCATCAGCAACAATTACTTGTCCAGTGATAAATGAAGCCACAGGAAGACAAAGGAATGTCACTATGGAAGAAATTTCATCAGGCTCTGCTATAGGGGACAGAGGGGTCAATTCACATGCCAAGTTCTTTGTAAGTTGGTTGATTGCACCTGAAAACAACCAACAAATTTCAAACAACCAACTAATCTGAATCTTGGATTTTGGACTTTGGACCAGGTAGACAAAAAAATTAAAGAAATTTTTTTTTGAGCTATCGAGTAATTAAAGCTGAACTGCTAAGTTGACAAAGAATTAATTAAAACGACTCTGTACTTGTCTTGTTATATTTTGACATTAATATCAAAAAAGATTATTGTGGAATTATCAAATAATGAACGGATATTGTGATTGTGGAGCCATATTATCTCCAACTTGAAAGGTTGATAGTTTATATATTAATTTCCATGTCTTAAATTTTTCATAAATTAATAAAAGAGATTCTAATAATATGTTTATTCTTTAAATTATACTTTGTTGTTTATCTTTTAAACTTTAATATGCGTGTATAACTTATCCAAAAAAATATATTTCATATGTCACGATACTAACATGACTATTAAAACAATGCAACAAAAGACATGTTGAGATATAGTAATATCTTAAAAAATGCCAGGAAAGATTACGTGGGATTATCCGCAAATGAACGGATATTGCGGCCTTGTGGGACCATATTATTTCCAGTTTTATGCCCACGATCGGTTTTGTGTGCTTTAGAATGATTTTTTTTTAAATGAAAAAATAAAATTAATATAGAAAAAGAAGAATAAAAATTTAATACACTATTTGAGCAACCATCCTTTTGTTGTGGCTCTTCAGTATTATTAGGATTATGACATATTATTAAAATAAATATAATTTTATTTAAAATTAATATTTATTATTGTGTCAGAATATAGTTAATGTATTAAATTTAAATTCATAAAAGAAATGAGTTAAGAAAAATTCAAATATAATGTTTCTTTTTGATGTCGCATTCTATCGAATGTTACATCTCACTATATTGATGATATGTAATACTTATTCATTTAAAAAATTTACAATAAATAAGTAATTGCATATTTTCAAAGGGTTAAGATAAAAAAAAAATCATAATTTTACAAATAGAAAAATGAGATTTTTTAAGGTTCAGTACGTGAATAACACAAATTAATATGAGAGAGGATCTTAATTTTAATATTTAATAAAAATTGACACAATATTTTCATAACCAAAATTTGTACTCATAAAAATAATTTTAAATATTAATTATATATTAAAATAATTAAAATTGTATGTGAAAAAGGGATATACCCTCATAGAGTATATTAACGTATATTTTTAGGGTTTTTTAGATAAATTCAATCATACAAATTTAATAAATATATAAAAATATTTGAACATATGGAGTTTCATTTGATAATGTCTATGACCGACTTTATGGTAATAAAAATTCGTTATAAAAAAATATACTTATTTTATAATGTTATAATAATAGTGCTACATAACTTCAAATTAAATAAAAATTTGTGTTTACTCATATTTTTGTATGATCTTTTCATTCGTAAGGTTAAATTTTAATAAAATACTTGAGATAAACTCATTTTATAAAATTAAGACGTATATAACTTATGAATCTTGTTACACTTACAAATAATTTTTACAAAATGATATGTCAAAGTATAATTAATGAATAATTTATCATATATGAGTGAGTCTAATAATTTTAACTCACTAAAGTCATACACATTATTTCGTAATTTTTTGTAATAATTTTTTAGTCGCCATTATATTATTGATAACTTATATACCCTAAATGTTATCTCTCGTAAATCCAAATTTTATTTTAAAGTTCTTTTTTTATTACGTAACACCGCGTCACTGCCAAAAGAACCCTAAGTTATTACATTCTAACGGCTAGAATTTGATATCTTCCGCGTAATAGAGGACTTGCGTGAAAAATAAGCAAACCACAGACGTATAGTGCAAATTTCGGTAAAGTAAAGGGGATAGAAGTATATATATACACACACCCCGTTGATCCCAATGGAGGAGGAGGGGGAGGGGTTCATCGCTGAGGGATTGCAATTGCATCTGATTTTTGGGCAGCCCTAATCGTAACTGGAATGCATGAATGAATGATGCCCGTGACTCTTTCTTCCTCTCAAAGCGGAAAGTCAGCACCATCACCAACCATAAAGCTTTTCTCGGAGAATTTTACGTACATGGTTTTGTATCTATATATCACCCTTTTATTTCTTTTATTTTTTTGGATTTTTTAATTTTAATACGAAAATTTAGTATCCAAGAATACTCCAACAAATTTTACGACGTTTTCATCAATTTTTAGATCAAAGTCAGAAAAGTAGTAATTATGGCCCTTAATTCCTTCCCGTTTATGTGAATTTCTTGTTAAATATTTATAATGTTCCAGTAGGGCTTCTTTTGCTGCCGTTAGTGATGAGCACGCCTGGCAACTCATCATTCCTCCAACCTCCCCTCCTTACTTTTCCCTCTCTAGAAATCCTCGCATTTCCACTTCATTGTTTTTCTTTGCTTTCCTCTGTTTCTCACACTACAACTCCAGCTCTTGTTGAGCTCAATTTTAGTTGATAATTGCGCCAGATTGGATCTATTTATTCATATTTTCTATTCCGAGGTAATCAATTATGTCAATTTTTTCGCTTTGTTATTTTTTGTGGGGGCCTGTTTTACCATTCTAATTAGATATGGCTTTGTGGGTTTTTTTTCCTTCAAAAAATCAATAGAATTGTTTTTTCCCCAAAGTGCTGTTGAATGTGTGATATGTTTTATTATTGAATTTGGGGGATTCCATGTTTCCTGTTGCATTTTATACATGCTTTGTATTAAACATGTTTTTGAGGATTTGGAAGTAATGCCAAATTTTCATGGAAGCGTGCCTTTTTTCTGTCTCGTGGGGAATTTGGAATGAGCTTAATGCGAGATTGTTTAGACAAAGTTACTTATCCTTAAAGCTATTGGATGATAGGTTATTTTTCTTGCTTCTCTTTGGACTTCTGCCATGGGGACTGCTATGGGGGCTTTCACTCTGTTACTGATTTATGTAGAAATCTGAGGGCCTGCACTCTTTTAAGTGCTTTTCTGTTTTTGATTTTTTAGTCTGCTGAGGGTGGACTTCTTGTCCCTTATTTATTGTATCCTTTCTTTTCTATTAATAAAATTGTTAGTCTGCTGAGGGTGGACTTCTTGTCCCTTATTTATTGTGTCCTTTCTTTTCTATTAATAAAATTTCTTCTTTTATTAAAAAAAAAAAATAGTTGCCCGGTTCGAGCTATGGTATTATTAAATTATAATGGATTGGGAAAAGTTAGTTTTAATTCCAATTAACAAAGATTAATCTTATCATCATAAATGCTTTGGAATGGCAATGCATTGTGAATTGTTGAATCTGCATTTTTTGAATGTGGAATCTGCATTCTGGTTTGGTCAATGGTGGATTTTCAAGATCACTTGAAGTGCTATATACTATGTACTTGTGGTCTCATGGTCTGCATTGATTTAGTGCCTACATATGAGTGTTTATGCAGTTAGGAAAAATATCCAATTGGTGAAAGAAAAATATTATTTATTGTCTATCTAGGTGCTTTGTGTCTCCAACTAATTAAAATTTATGGTAATTTATCTATTCTAAAGCTCTCTCTCTCATTTACTGCTCAAAAGTCAAACCAACCACTCCAGGTTCCCTTTATTGTTTACATTCATTTCTGTTCTTTTCTTTTATCTGTTCTTTTCTTTTCTTTTATTTTTTTAAATTTAATTTGTTTAATCCTTTTAGTTTTCTTCTTCCAGTTCGACTTTTATGCTTACAATATGGGATTCAATATACACAAAACACTAGTTTGGATGAAAAATATTGTTACTGTTATAATTCACAAATCTTTGATGCCATGTTGACAAAACTAATAGTTCAGAAAATTATTCTTTCCAATTTTTCCCCATGAAACTTGTTTTATTTCTTTCTTGTAAACGCAGTTTCGCTTCCCATATATTTATTCAATGGCATAAATTGATCATAGCTTAAAAAAATTCGCGGGTTCCAATCCTGTCATCCCTACCTATTCTTCTCCTTTGGGCAGTAACTAGGGATCCATTGATACTATCTATCACGAGGATTAGCAACTGGAGGTTGCATCTAGTTGAGCTTGAGCATGGAGAAGCATTGGGAACCCCAATTTTGGAGCCGTTTCTTTCTCCATCCCCCACCCAGGCATAGCGCTTGGCTTGAATCGGCGAACAATCGAACCCTTGGGACCTTCTTTATCCCCATTCCCCAGGATGTGGTGAACAATTGAACCCTTGGGACCTTCCTCAACCCTAGGATGTAATGAGTTGACATCAAGGTACCAAGCGACTCCGTTGATAAGAGCTCTTGGGAGTCATCAGTTTGTTATCTCCGACGTACCTTTGATCTGTTGAGCGAGAGCCCTTCCACACGGGACTCTTGGTCGAATTTCGTCATGTTCGACCAGCCGGTCCCACAGTCAGGCAGGCTTATCCATTATGCTCACGAGCAGAATCTCAGTTTGAGCCTACAGTGTAAGTATAGGTGCAGCTGTTATCGGCAGAGGAAAAAATAAAAGTAAAAGAAATGTAATGGCAACCATAAAGAGTCTTGCCTTTCTAATGTTTGCAAGGAATGAATATATGTATGCAATCAAAGTATATGCAGTAAGACATCATGGGAACAAAAGCAAGAAGCATAACCTAGAACGATAAGAACCATGAGAGTGGAAATAGTATTCCGGAACTTAAATTTAGAACAGCCCCTTTCGCTAACTATTTCAAAATGGATGGTACCAAACATTTGAACTTATTTATAGGAGATTTTGATCTTATAAAAGAAACATAAATGTGATTTATATATATATATATATATATATATATATTTGATAAGCAGTTCATATGAGGAAAAGCACATGTGTTTCCGATGATGTGACATCCTCACTGGAAACATGTCTTAAGTAGGAACTGTAATCAGGAACTAATACTCTAGAAGATAAGCTGCTGTAGTGTGTGCATGTATAACAGTATGGTTTCTAACATACACACCATTCCATCAATTCTGATGACTGCTAGTGCTGGCCTGGGTAATCAAATATTTTTAACGCTAGATACAATGACAACATTGGATCTTGCATATGGTGCTGCATTTTAACCAGTGTTCAATAAGTGGCTAAGGTCTAATGGTATAATTTAGATCCCAAGGGATTGAAATCTAGGGCAATCTGTCACGATGGCAGTAAGATGCTTGACCATGTATAATTGGTTGCCTGAATATTGACATTTCCTTTTCCACCTAATTTAATGCTTATGTTTAGTCGATAAACATCCTTCCTAATATATTGTTTTTAATATTACCTCCTATAACGAAAGATTTATTTGATTATTACTTCTGAGAGTTAGTTCTAACCTTTATTATTCTTTGCATACTCATTTCATGGGTTTCAGGTTATAAACTTTAATCTTCAGGAGAAAGTTCTGAAATCCGAACTGACAAAACCATAAAACAGATATGGCTGTTTCACTGAAAGATTTGGATCCAGCTTTTCAGGGAGTTGGACAAAAGGCGTATCCTTTGTCTTAATATATTGTTTTTTTCACTTATTGTAAATTCACTATCTCCAATTTGTTTCATTTGTCTATCAATCTTACCTGATGAAAATCAAATGTTTAATGGCATAGTTACGAAAGAAGAATAGATGGGAGGGCATTGAAAATCTGTGATTATTATTGTTGTTATTATAACTATATCTGCAGCTATTTTTCAAATCAATGTATGAGTTCATTTTATTTGGGTTTTAAGTTTATTTTTAATCTATGAAGGTTCATCTTTTCTGCTTTCCTTGACAAATGTATAGTGGGTTAGAGATATGGCGTATTGAGAATTTTCATCCGGTACCTGTGTCAACGTCTTCTCATGGAAAGTTTTTTACTGGGGATTCCTCTGTGATTTAGAAGGCAAGTGGTGTAATATTTATCCACTACATTTTTTTCTTTTTTCTGTATAGGTATATTGTTATAGATTATTAAGTTAGTATATAAATGTGTTCAGAAGAATGAACCTGATTGTATTGTCTGTTTTCAGTAACTACTGTTGAATACTAATCTCATTGGCTAGAAGCTTTCTTAATTGTCTCGCAATCCTCCCTGTCCAGACAAGGCTCTTCTAATTAAACACCCTTTACGGGCATCTAAAATATATGACGGCAGTTGCATGCCAAGGAAATTACATTTTGACTGTAAGTTAAAAAAATCTTGTGCTTACTTGTTGCAGACAACTGCTTTAAAAAGTGGTGCCTTACGTCATGATATTCATTATTGGCTTGGTAAAGATACTGGTCAAGTAAGCCCTTATTTCCGTAGTTTAACCTATTGAATATCCAGAATAATTATTTTCGATGGCTAAAACATTGTTTTAAATAGGATGAAGCTGGCACTGCAGCTATGAAGACTGTTGAACTGGATGCAGTTCTTGGGGGGCGGGCTGTTCAATACCGTGAGGTGCAAGGCCATGAAACTGAGAATTTCCTTTCTTATTTCAAACCATGTATCATACCTCAAGAAGGTGGAGTTGCATCTGGATTCAAACATGCTGAAGGCGAAGAGCACAAGGCCCATTTATATGTTTGTAAAGGGAGACATGTTGTTCATGTGAAAGAGGTAAGTCTATGTTACTGCTTTAGTGATGATGATGTACTCATTGCTAATTCTGAACCTTCATATTTTCGGTTCCAGATTGCTTTTGCTCGATCCTCACTCAATCATGACGACATCTTTATCGTTGATACGGAGTCTAAGATTTTCCAATTTAACGGTTCTAGCTCATCTATTCAAGAGAGGGCTAAAGCGCTGGAAGTTGTGCAGTACATTAAAGATAGTTATCACGATGGAAAATGTGAAATTGCTGCCATTGGTAAGTAGATAATCCCTTGGATATTAAGAGATGCTACCAGAATGATCATCAGCATTTTAAGTATTTTTTGTGATTTTTTCCAAGTAGAGGATGGAAAATTGATGGCTGATGCTGAAAGCGGAGAATTCTGGGGTTTATTTGGTGGTTTTGCTCCATTGCCAAGGAAAACCACTGCTGATGATGCTAACAGTATCGATAATCTTCCTACTAGGCTTCTTGGGTAATACAATATTGCTATTGACTTTTGCCTCAATCTTATGTTTAGGTATTGTAAACGAATTGGATATCCAATATATCCAATTTGTTCATAGATTTATGTGTTATGTGTAGTTCTCTTATATTAGTTCATTTCTTTCCCCTTTGTTATCCCGTGTAATTTAATTTATGCTTGGTCAATAATCTATCTAAAAGGGAACTAGGGAAGGTGATTATTGTTATTGTAGATAGAAATAATATGGAATTACTTTTACTGTATAATCAAATACCATTCACTTTTATTCTAGGCCCTCTAAAGATAGTTTAGTAAAGGTCATATATACTTCTTCATGGGTCTCTTCGATATATAAGTGAAGAAAGTAAAGAAGAAAAAAGAGCATAGGAAAGCTAGATCTTATTTCTTTGGGAAGATATTCATAAGACAAGGTTTATAATAATTACCATCTTTTAGTAAAATAAATGTTAAGCTGGTTTACTGTTGATCTTTACTTCCTGTTCTGAAAAAAAAATGTGTTTGCTCTTTAAGTGTTGCGAAGGGGCAGGCTGAACCTGTTGATGCTGATTCCTTGACAAAGGACTTACTAGACACTAATAAATGCTATATTTTGGATTGTGGGTTGGAAGTCTATGTGTGGATTGGGAGAAATACTTCTCTAGATGAACGAAAAAGTGCAAGTGAAGCTGCAGAGGTGTTGCTTTATTCTGTTTGTTAGTTAAGCTTCTTAATTTGGAAGTATATTCTAATTGCTTCATTTATTGTTGTTAATCTCATTCTAAAGGACTTACTTCGTAGCGCTGATCGACCAAAAAGTCATTTAATACGTGTAATGGAGGGATTTGAGACAGTTATGTTCCGATCACAATTTGATTCGTGGCCTCAGTCAACTGATGCAGCAGTATCTGAGGATGGTAAAGGCAAGGTTGCTGGTGAGTTGTATCTTTAAGTTTTGGTTCTCCTTTCTAGAAATTCAATATTATGACGGATTTCATATGTCCTATTGTTTGATTGTTAATTCATTCTGCTTATAATTATTATTGTCGATGCTCAGTTCTTTGTTGGTTGTTTTATAGCACTTTTAAAACGCCAAGGGGTGAATGTGAAGGGTCTTCTGAAATCTACTCCTGCAAGGGAAGAACCTCAACCACATATTGACTGCACAGGAGACTTGCAGGTATTGAGTAAAATGTCAATCCCAAAAGTGGGTGTAATATTAAATATGCATGTCAGAGGACCCTCATTATTTTTCACATTGTTTTTATTACTTTCCCCAATTATATGTTAACATTCATTAAAAGGAAGGGCAATGCATAGGATGAGGAATAAGGATGCTTCAAGGAATGATAAGATGGTAGAAATTTGAGGTCATGTTGTAGCAAGAACACCTAATGTGTGTGTTCCCCTCTGGGGCAAGATCTTTGCGGCATAGATAGGGGGTTGGGGTGGGGGACGGGCAAGAGGATTCTTTGGAATTTTCAATTTGTGGGGGCTTTCGATGGGGACGAATGCTAGGGTTTTTGTGATCGGGAGACAAGTGCTGGTCTACTTTGGGACATAGTCTCTTTCTTTGCATCTCTTTGGGCTTGCTCAGTGGGAGCTTTCTGAGGAGTTCCATCCCCAGATTTACATTGGGAATAGGGATTAACTGATTGGTGGGCTTTGGTTCATAACGCCAGGATGTTTTTTCCCCACTATCTCTTGTTTTCTTTTGTTTTTACTTTGAGAGGAATTTTCCTCCACCTGTTTGTAATTTCTCCATCTTCGTAAAATCTTCCTCTTTTTATTTATTTTTTAATTTTTTTGGGGGGTGGATGGAATCAGTTTATACCTTTTATTATATTATAATATTACTCTTGAGTCAGAGCCCCCTTTTCCCTATCTATGGTTGATCGAATGGGAAGTAAAAGTAGGATAATGAATGGGAAATTGAAAATGGGAAAGTTTGTAGGAAAAAGAGAAGTCCATTAAAATTGTATGGATACCAAAACGAATCTTTAGAGTTGGAAAAACTAAGGTATTAGAAATTTGTACTATTTTTAGGAAATGCTACAGACCATCTAAAGGGAATTTACTTTTTAAGAAATGTCTTTTCATGATGTAGTGCCATCTATCAAACTTGCATGTTGCAACGTACCTTCGCAACTAAAGCATATCTTAATCCTACCATTCTTTTTTACTTTACTCTTCCGAGAAACTACCAACCTGGGAACACGTTCTCCCCGTTGTCACTTCCTAGAAATTATGTGCATAGGAACAGTAAGCAAACCACAAAAAAGTCTATACAGATTGCACTTTCGTGGTTCTTTGTTATTTGTATTTTCCACCATGGTTGGACAGGTTTGGCGCGTGGATGGTGAAGGAAAGACTCTTCTTACAGGTTCTGATGAGTCCAAATTTTACAGTGGAGATTGCTATATCTTCCAGTACTCATATCCTGGAGAAACGGGAGAGGAGTACCTTGTTGGGACATGGTTTGGAGATCAAAGTGTCGAGGTGATTACTGCTTTTAGTAATATCCTTGTTTTTTTTGAATTTCCAGGTATATATTATGCATGAATAACCTTCAAACTTAAGTTTCATTCTAAAGTTGAGATATGAAAAAGAAGACTGCTAGTCTAAATTTGCTTATACAACAAATACATTACCAATAAAAAAGCAAGAAGAAAAAGAAAGAACAGAAGGTGCACACATCTTCAGTACCGAACTCATTTTTATTGGTCCTGCATTATAAGTTAATTGTTCATCATTATCTAGTGTACTACAATATTCTGATGTGGAAATTGGTGATTCAAACAATATATTTTAATACTTTAACCTCAAATAACTAAATGACAAAACAACAATTATGAACCCATATAGCCAGCCAGTTGCTCAAGAATACAACCACTCTGGTAACTGGCCAAGCACTAGAGGGGTTCCTGCCTGTGACCAGCCAATAGATCCCTTTTGTAGCACCAGAAAAAAAACACACATGTATATGATCCAACATTACATTATAGTGAGTTGGCCAGTATGGAGTTTCTTTCATTTTGATTACTAACTTATGTAGTTTTACTATCGGAAAGACTAAAGTACAGAAAGAATTTTCACCTTAGGAATTTGACACTGAAAGGCTTTGTGGTTCGATATCACGGTAAACTTCCATTCCGAAACACTAAAGTAGCGGTCATTCAAAAAGACTAGCCAAGTAGGTGGTATGTTGCTCTCAAAGTGCAAGAAGCTGCTTTGTAGTGAATCCAATAGCTTATAAAACACTCACAATTCCACCGTAATTATGATGTGTGGGATTGAAATCTTACAGAATTTCAACTTAAAAAACCTCTGAATACCTCATGAGATTGAATTCTTCTACATTCCTCTCCATGTAATTTTACATCACGAAAGATGTATATGTTCATTTTACTTGCTGAAAATGACTGTTCCAACTTAGAAACAGAATCGCTATTTAATGTTATGATGATTTAACAATTAATATTTTTGATATTTATTGCATTATTGACAAACTTCCATCCACAATTTTCAGACCAGGTAGCATACTTTCAAACTCATAGTTACATGTGTCCTAGTCTTCTTGAAAGTAGCCATCTCAAAACTATAAATCTTATTATTTACCTTGAACTAGTGATGCATTAAAAGAAGATAGAATCCAGCTACTTCAGGAGTTTGGTTGATAGTAGCCATCAAAATCTATAAATCTTATTATTTTCCTTGAACTAATGATGCATTATAGGAAGATAGAAGTTCAGCAACTTCACAAGCAAGCAAAATGGTAGAGTCACTGAAGTTCTTACCCACTCAGGTTAATTTTATGTTCATGCACTGTTGGATTTCTAGTGTGTTGTTTATCAATGAGTTTCTATGTGTATGTTTATTCTAATTGGTGTGTTATTATTGGAAATCCAGGCGCGCATTTATGAAGGAAAACGAATCTATCCAGTTCTTTTCAATCTTCCAGAGCTTTATTGTTTTTAAGGTTTGGGAGAAACTATAAGAGACCATTAATTCAAGGATTGAAGTTCCTTTTCATTTAGAGTTCATGTTTAGTTTTTTTCCTCAACTGGAAACACAAATTTGTGTAAATTTGTCAGGGTGGTGTTAGTGATCGATACAAGAAATATATAGCAGAGAAGGAACTTCCGGATGTTACTTATTCAGAGGATGGCCTTGCATTGTTTTCGAGTTCAGGGAACTGGACCAGAAAACATGCAAGCAATTCAAGTTGAAGCGGTAAGTCTTTGCTTTTAGTTCCCTTTGCACCTCTTTCTTTTCTTAGTAAGTAAAAAGTTGTTGCACTTTCCCTTCTGCATTTCTTTTGAAATCATTTCCTATTGATAGAATCCCCTTCCACTCGGTCTCTAACAATTATCGTAGTATTTTTATTTTAGCGTTGTAGGTTCTCATTTCTGTTAATTTGTACCATGATTATAAATGGATATAAACACGTGAGTGGTTTCGACTCCCCTTTTTCTTATCTAGAAATTGCTTGATCATGTGCAAGAATGGCATAAGGTATCAGGTTTTTTTCATATAAGTGGTCATCATCCAAACAATGTGTAAAAGTGCAGAATTGACCCATAATTAGGTTCGATGTGCAGTCACTGTTATCTTCTATTATTCTTCTAGGGTGTATGCTGGTGTGGCCAATGAATTTCAACAAACGTCTAAGCACATGCTTGATAGGGAGAATGACACTCAGCTCTGATGTGTAGTAACCAATTCATTTCATGATTTTTTTGGAAAATATTGTTTTTATCCTCTGGAAGTAGGCTACGGGATATAGGCTGAACCTCAAACCATACAGAAGATCTCGAGTCTCATGCTAGTTTTAGACCAAAAAGAAAAAATATATATACATTTGCTTTTAACTGGTTTCTTCTTGTTTCATTGATAGCAATTCTGATTTTGTGGCGGAAGGGTTGAAGTGTTAAACTACATTATCATGAATCGCGGCCATATAATTATCTAAGAAGAGAGGGTAAATTGTTTTGCATCTTTAGAAGAAGAAGCAAGATTAGATCAATCATTTAGATCATGAATGAGAGCAGCAGAGTTTATGCCAAACATGGTGGTGCATGCATAATTTCTTTTGAGTTGTGAGGGATTTTCATCCTGTTTTGATATTGTTTGAAACCTAGTTGGGTTCTCTGTTTATCACTCCCTTCAATTTTTTTTCTTTACTTCATTACTTTCACTAATAATATCATCTCTTATACCTATCTCCCTAAAAGGAGAAAAAGGAGGGAGTAAGTAGTGGGGGGAAGAGCCGGTGTTTTATGTCATATGATACGTCCAAATGATTCATTGGTATTGTGTCTAATGAAGAATGTAAATAATGAAGTTTATAGTGTGCCATTCTCAAGTTAGACGGTATTGGGGGGGGGTGGGGGGGTGGGGGGGAGCATACTCAAACCATTACTTAAAACTGTATCCAGTCCAGCCCACTGCCAATGCATATAAGTGGTTTTGAGTCGAGTTGAAGAGTCGCCAAAAGTGTAATTTGCTAATGCTCTATCATTGGACTACCTTGAGTAAGTGCGAGTACAATGGTTTAAGATTCTTATACTCATTAATCATTAGATGCATTCGGGATTTTAGGTACTCAATTTTAAATATTTTAAACTGTTTTATCCTTGAATATTATATTCCTGTTTCATGTGTTTATATTGGAGAATACAGGATTCAGTTTTCTTCATCAGACCTAAGTGATATTAAATGCAGTTACCTCTAGTGACAACTTTTTAAAGGGTGCAGTAATGGAACCAAGATCTAATATGCTTGTTTGGCTGTTTGGTTGTTTAGTAAACATTCACTAGGAATTTCTATAGAAAAAAAAATTAGAAAAAGAGATATTATATTACAATGTAGATTGGAATTACATTAACGGTTAATGAGAAGAACAAATAAGCATTAGAAAAACCTTAGGGACTAAATTTTCATAAGGTTCGGAGAACCTTGATTCTCTCTCCCTGGTTAAACCTGGTGATGGGTTACTATCACAAATCCTTTTGACACTGGCATGATTAGTGAGAAAAAAAAATGATAATCTGCTTGCTTACTATTGTGGCTTTGTCTAAAGTTAATAAATTTTTTGTTGCCAGTTCTTTTGTTAAGTAATATATCTTGCATCTATCTGAATTTTTTTAATTTTTCTTCATTATTTCAAACAGGTGGCATCATCTTTAAATTCCTCCTACTGTTACATATTACATAATGGCCCCTCTGTCTTTACGTGGTTGGGAAATCTTACTACCTCAGAGGACCAGGAACTTGTTGAGAGGCAGATGGATATGATAAAGGTCTGATAAATTTTTAGATTTTTTCCGTCCCTTTGTAAAAGCTCTATAGCTCCATGTTTCATTTGAACAGGAGTTGTGTTTCCATACAACTGTTTTTTCATGGTTAGAAGTGCTACAGACTGATTATTCACTGTCTATGCATGTTTAATATTTTGCTGGTTCATGAACCACTAAATTGTAATAGGCTGAACACGTCATCTGAACCCTCATTTACTACAGAAGAGGCCATTGCTTAGTGTATGAATATATTGTCTGGGCTATACTAAGAATAAGAATGCAGGTTTGCCCCAAAGGGCAGCAGCCACCTTCTGCAAATAATGCAAAAATTAGTTGATACCCATTCCATTCTTCATAGATAGGGACAAACAATGGGTAATAAGGTTCACTACAAGAAATGCACTCACCCTTTCTCTGGCATTTCATTCAAGTCACTGACATGTTTTTAGAAGACGGTTTATCTTGGTCTAAAGAAGGTTTTCTTATTATATTTTCATTTTCTGTACTTGCAGCCAGATATGCAGTCCAAACCACAAAAGGAAGGCTCAGAATCTGAACAATTTTGGGATTTGTTAGGTGGAAAATCAGAATACCCTAGCCAAAAGGTTGGAAGTAATGTTGAAAGTGATCCTCATTTATTCTCGTGCTCCTTCTCAACAGGTTATGAGAACTATTACGATAATATTCTACTCTTCAGATTCTTCTACACACTCTAAATTGTAGTAATTGATTCTTTTGTTGTTCCCATTTTATTGGTTACTGCTGAAATGCTTGCTGGTCTTCAGATTTGAAGGTGCGTCTTTTGCTTAGATCTGTTCCTTTTCCATCTATTTTAGGATTGCATATGTTATCTGACCCTTATGCTCAATATGCCTGTTTCCCCTAATGTAAGAAGCATGGATTTATCAATACGGGATACGGCATGATCCGAGACGGATATATCAATTCAACATATTTTCATTCGTTTGGATACATACATTATACTATATAGTTATAGATAAAAGAAAAAGATTATTAGAATCAAGAGAAGGTAAAATACAATGTAAAGGAGGATAAGATACCACCCAACAAAAAATGAAAATCATTACATGTGGAAAAGACATCACAGTTGTTTATGGAGCATGGCCCTCCCAATCTCGGTTTACACATTTTTTTATGATGATTACTCGCATCCCTTTAACAATGTCTCTCCCTGTCGTACTTTTGTTTAAATTTTAATATGATATTTTCTCTTACAATGATTTTTACACTAAACAGTCATATCTTAACACCAAAGGATTGTCAGTGTGTTTCAATGAGTGTCCAAAAAGCTAAGAAGCACAGAAAAGTAGCTCCGGGTGTGTCCAGGATAAGCCAGCATGTCCTCGCAATACCTCACCAACCGGGCACATCGGGTAATCTCACAGTAAATTATGTGCGAGTGCCCAAGGAGATCATTGTCGCTATGGCAAATTAAACCCGTGACCCATACCATGTAACACACTTATCATAAGGCTCACTACTCTTAAGCTTACTCCTTGGGTTATTTTACCATTAACATCTATCTGTCATAATAATAAAAGGCACAGAAATGATCTGTTTTGGCCATTCCACCCAAAAAATGTTGGAGAAAGATTCTCTCGTCTAGTTCTTCATCATTCACTCGACTTTTCCAACTCTTTTTTTCTTCCATATTCTTAGTATTATAATTATCTCCTTCTCATCATTTTATATTTTAATATGTATTTTTGATTTAGTTAGTGTCCATGTTACAATTCATATTCGTAACTACCAATAAATCTAATTAGTAATTATTTTACTATTATTAGAATATGTAAATTATTAGAGTTTAATAAAGATTCTATTATTACATAAACAATATAGTGTTAAAATAAAACAATTTTCTTATGAATATCATCTTACATAATATTAACTAAAATATTAGTATATCTAATAATATAGAATTTAATATATTTCGTAATGTATATCTATTACTAATATTAAGTAACACACATTTATAACAACTTTTTAATTGAATTCTTACTTTAGAATTTGTTTAAAATTCTGTCATTAATTGTTATTAATTATTAGCCAGATAATATAGTTTTAAAAGGAATCCAATTTCCTTATGCAGATTATCTTACTCAATGTTGACCTATTACTCTTATTTACATATAAGGAAAAATATATTACAATTACCAACCATATGATTCACATATTAAGTCCAAAAATAAAATTTAACTACTCTATCTAATTAAAGTGTATTAACCATAAAAGCATCAACAATATAACAATTGTACAGCAAGATCGCGTGGCACGGGGTAATGGGCTTGTATTTCATAATCATAATAACTCAAAAATAACTAACCAACCGTATGTTATATTTACATGGTCACAAAATATATCATTCATTCATTACAAATTATTTGCCATCGCGAGTTGATGTGTTCCTTAAAGTTGGATAAATATAAAGTTATAAGTATCTGACATGGATGCTTATCTCTGCTTCCTACTTCCTAGTCACCTTTTCCCATGTCTCATTTATTAGCATGGATTTGTTTAGTATATGCCAAATGCTCGTGAATGCCCTGATTTGTCTCAGCATTGTCTGAATGCAGCATGGGTTTTTAAGTCGTGGAATCAACATTGTTATACATTATAGTTTTTGATATGTCTTTGTATACTTTATAATTGTATTTTGTATTTTCAACTATATTTTTTACAAATGTGTTTTTGGTACATCTTAAATTCATGCTAAACGCACTCAAAAAAAAGTAGCAATCTTTGGGAGAATGGGAGGTACTGTATAAATTGGATCATAAAATTAATATCTTCGTTGCATAGTCCACGGGAAAATAATGTTAAGAATCTTTCATAAAGCTTTATGTTATGACTTTATAGCGTTAGCGTTAGAAATCTTTGCTCCATGAGTTTGAATAGGTTTTCTTTTTGCAGGTGACAGAGATATACAACTTCAACCAGGACGATCTGATGACTGAAGATATGCTCATCCTGGATTATCAT
Organism: Aralia elata; assembly: GCA_034770075.1. NCBI lineage: Eukaryota > Viridiplantae > Streptophyta > Magnoliopsida > Apiales > Araliaceae > Aralia > Aralia elata. The sequence goes on along the minus strand of CM068385.1, from coordinate 107,284,516 downwards.
TCAGATATTTTTGTTTGGGTAGGAAAACAAGTCAACTCCAAAAATAGAAAGGATGCTTTAACTATTGGAGAGGTAAGTTCAACCAGACTTTTTCTGAAGAAAGATTCATGCACCACATCTAATGGTTAAATTGCTATAGAAACTACAATCATATTGGTTAGTTATAATCCTAATGGGAAAATTGTAGAACTTGAGCCCCAGTGTATCCAATTTTGTTTATATAATCCTATGTAACAGCTAGCAGCCAGTTTTAGAATTTGATGCTTGGTAAGTTATGTATACACATTCTCAACTTTTTTCTCAATTACAACTAGAAATTTCTTGAACGCGATTTTCTTCTTGAGAAGTTATCTCGTAAAGCTCCAATATATATCGTTATGGAAAGGGAGTGAACCAACATTCTTCCACACGTTTCTTTACATGGGACTCCACAAAATCTGCAGTAAGTGATGTGATAATAATTCTAAAAAATTCAGGAAGTGTTTGCAGAAAATGCATAGATTTTAACAAGATTGATGTTATCCATATGGTTTCAGATGCATGGAAACTCGTTCCAGAGGAAACTTGCTATAGTTAAAAATGGTGGGATTCCAATTTTGGATGTAAAGTCTTTGGTTTATTTTTATATCTTGTTCATGACCTGCTAGTATCAATGAACGGTTTTTCTCCCCCTCCCCCATTTTTTTTGTGTTGTGGAGTCATTTGTTAAAGACATTTTATCTTGTTCTTTCCTAAAATTTTGGTACGACGCTAGTTATCAATATACCCAGCTCTGTCCTTGCGCACTTTGGTCTATATTATTCTATTTGATAGCATATATTGTGTGATGTCAGTTGTTTTTGGTAATGTCCATTTTAGAAGAATATCTTTTCTTCTCCTATGGCAAGAAATTTGTTCCAGTTGTATTCATTTCCAAAAACGGTGAAAAGAAAAAGGGACTTTACTACGATAAGATGTATAACACAGTTGTAGATAACAAGCCAATTGGAAACAGAAGTGCGATGTTACAATAATGAAATTCCTTAATATAAGTAGTGTCTGTATAACGCCAATTACTTATCAAGTGTTAGTCACGGGAAAATGAACTAAAAGCTTAGATTTCTTCTAATGTTACGCCAAGAGGATAATATAATTACCACCCGATGACCTGTGGTGTCCTTTATGGTTTCATACATCTTCATTGAAATGTCACCCTTGATTTGCCGTGAGCTAGATTAGCAATGAGCTGTTGCTTACAAGACCCCAAAAAGAAGTGAAACTGCTACCTTTTTATGGATAATTAGATGATACGAAGAGGATAATATTATTTTGGAGCAAGCATTGTGATTTTCCAATTGTCTACTTGTATAAATTTAAAGTTTACAAGTAACCCTGGGTGGGATTCAGGTTTTATGGCTGAAGTGTTCTAATGTCTAGGATTTTTCCTGGAATATATGCAAATATAATGAGTGATAACATTTTAAGGTGATTGTAGTACTAAATTCTAAATTTTCCCTATTTTTTTTGTGTAGAAGGGCTTTTTTATCTTTGTTTATTGTATGCCAGAGAGGTTTACTAATTGTCAAAGAATGATGCATATAATTAGAAGCAACCTGCACCTAAAACAATTTCAAGCTATACAAGGTTTTTATCTCATCCTTGACAACAAGTACATGCAATACAGCGCACATATTTGGCGGTACTTTTTATGGAGTATATGTACCACACCCCAAATTTGTGTCATCATATATCTTTCAGATATGCAATTTTCTCTTGATGTTTACTCAATGATAGTAAATTTACAATTACCTTTGTATTTACTGTGTTAATTTATCTATGATGTATACACATATTTGTTGCTTACAGGAACACTTGTATTTGCGTGATCAGAATGACTTTCAGTTTTCAGAAAAATTCCATAATTCTAAAGACCTGAAACTGAGAATTGATAATGAACAACCAAAGATTTGTGATATAACAGCTGACCTATGTGGTTCCTTTAGGAAACAGAAGTTAGATACTTTATTGTCTATGATTACAAGAAATACCTTGGGCTTGTAAGGCATGTTGCCTTATTGGTGGGCTCACGAGATCCTGTCAAGATATTTCAAAAGATGAATGCAGCAACAAACGATCATATCTTTCAACTTTAGATGTTTTCATTTCCCAATAGGATTGCCTTGACATGATTTTGCCACGGGTGTATGCAACAACTAACATGTTACCATTAAAGTTTGTGCACATATCTGAGTTGTTTTGTACTACTGTTTCTTCTGGAAATAGTTATGCTTGATTTGGGTCTTCTGGTCTGATATAATGTTCCATCATCAGAAACCCAAAAGGAGGAACGCCGATAGCAAGGTCTGCTGTTGTGCCAGAAAAATCACAGCGTTCCAGAAGTGTGTCATCCAGCCCTGACCGAGTCCGTGTAAGGGGCAGAATCTCCAGCCTTCAATGCACTAGCTGCTAATTTTGAGAGCCCAAATGCAAGACAACCTGTCAACTTCCTCCTCCCCCAGTTTGTAAATAAGGTTTATCCAAAACCTGCGACCCCTGATTCAGCAAAATTGGCTTCGTAGATCGTCAGCTATAGCAGCATTAACCTCAAGTTTCGAGGAAACCAGTGCGACAAACTCTATTGCCCCGTTCTGTTAAAGGTACTCATTGCTTGAGATTCTTGAAACTAGATCAAGTTGGTAGTTTTGACAACCTGAAATTTTAAGTTTTCTTCTGTCATGGTGTAGTGAGCCCTGAGCCCGAGGCAACCACCCCAGAATCAGACAAAAAACTTGATGAGCAGCAGAATTAGAATCCCTAACAATACAGGAGGATGTGAAAGAGGGCGAAGCTAATGATGAGGAAGGACTCCCAGTATACCCTTACGAACGCCTTAAAATACTCTCTATGGATCCTGTTACAGAAATTGATGTGACTAAGCGAGAGGTATGTTTCTCCAACATCTTAATGAGTTTACCATCTTTTGTACTGTTACTGAGAGTTGAAAATCAATTGTGCACAGGCTTATCTGTCCTCGGAAGAGTTCAGAGAGAAATTTGGGATGGCAAAGAATGCTTTCTATAAGTTACCCCAATGGAAACAGAACAAGCAAAAAATGTCACTTCAGTTGTTCTGAGTTTCTAGGTTCATTGTTTGCTTTATGTTAGCTTCTTGCAGCTTAGGTTGTGGGTAAAGGAAATCATGTTCTGACATTCTGTAATTGGTAGGGTTTCACTCATAATATTGTCCAATGCAGTTCCTGCAGTGAGGCATGCGTTTTCCCAAATGTGAGAGGGACAGCATCAGTGCATTTTTAGCTGCTTCTGCTCCCAAGAAGCTTGCTTTATGATTGAAGGAAAAATTCGGGATAATTCAATTTCTTCTCCGATATCTGGTTGCAATTTTTTATTTTTATTTTTGAGTTGCTTGGTATTTTTTATGGTCACAAGATTGTTGCAGGTTTGCAATATTTATTTTATTTGTTTATTTATTTATGCTTCTTCTTTTTATCATTGGTTCCAACAGAGCGATTAGGGTTGCAGTACATTTTAGGCAGTCTTGTACTGTGAGGATGACAATGTGTATAGCAGTGTAAAAACCAATTAAACTCTATTGGAGATACAGGCATTTTATTTGGGAGTTTGATGCTAGAAAGAGAGAGAAGCTGTTATCGATATTGGAGGCCGCCATCCGAATAATTTTAGATCTTTTTTCTTGTGTTACCTTATTTTTTGTATTTCTTTGTTACTTTTTAATTAATTTATTTGATGTCATATTTTGGAGATGATGTGATTGGTTTTTAATGATATATTTGTAATGGTTATATAACCTTATATTATGTTGGTTTTTATGTTTGTTGAATATATATTTGAGTTACTTATTCTTTTTTAATAATACTTTGGTGACTAAAGAATGGATATTAAAAATGGATACAAAATGATGTGATTTATTGTAATTGATTATTATTACTAGGCGCATCATTTTGTAAGATATTTTTTTACAAGATTATTTTGTTATTGTAGCAATATTCATTCTGTTTTAAAAGCTAGAAAGAAGAGTGGTGGTTGGTAGAGGAGAGCGTGGTGTGGTTTGAAGTTCACACCGCAAGCTCATATTGTAACATGCGGTTTTTAACTTTTAGCAATTGTGTCAATGCGGTTTTTTGCGGTTGAAGTGTAGTTGCAGATGCAAAATCACACTTGGACAATATATATATATATATAATATCCGGATCTTAAGCTCACTCCTTATCTGACTCACCCACTTTAGCGACGAACCTGATGACGGTTCGGTCATACAACCGTCGTCTATACTTTTAGCGACGGACAACATATAGCGTCGCTAAAAGTATAGACGACGGTTGTATGACCGAATCGTCGCCGGGTCCGTCGTTAAAGGGGGGTGAGCTTGGGTGAGTCGGATAAGGAGTGAACTTAAGATCCAGACCGATATATATATATATATATATATATGCAATTTTGCAAATGCAGTTGAGGTGCGGTTTCTGGGTGTCATTGCAACCGCAACATCAAATGTGCAGTTCCTAATTTTTAAGATAGCGATTAAAACCACACAGCGCATGCAGTTTTTGCCTGTAACAGTACGGTTACGATTTGATTTTCAATTTTTTGCTCTCTCCTAGTGGTTGGCCTGATATAATAAAAGAATAAGGGAATTTTGTACTTAAAAAAAATTACTTTGAGGAATGAAATATAATTTTTTTAACATTTTAGGGATGTCAGCGTCTATAAATACGGAGTATCTCTTAATTTTCTATTTACCCCTTACATTTTGGCTTCTATTTTTTTTTTGAGCTCTTCCCGATCTTCCAAAGAACTTTTGATCTAAATTTACATAATGTTGGAACCTAATTCAACTACTTGTAGAGATCTTGCTCATTTGTACTTTGATAATCCTACTCATGTCTATAGCAATGGTAATAATCTTAATCACGCTGTTGTGCCGCCAAATTCTAATACAATTGACTGTATATCCGAGCCGAATTCAACTGCCTGTAACGATCTCACTAATTTATATACAAAAAATAATTTTGATTTCGCTGATAATTTGAATGATTTTGCTGATCGTCTTAATCAGCCAATTACCGATAATTCAAATCTTATCGTCGATGCTGATCGGAAGGAATTGATTGATTCGTTCCTAAATGAGCCGATTAATCATGACTGAAGGTACTATTGTTAGTAACTTAATTCCTTAAAGTTGCAGAATAAATCCCAAAATGTCATTACTGAATATATTATTGTTAGTAACTTAATTTCTTATATATAGACAATTTTTTTCATATTTTTTGATGTGAGACTGAGGTGTTACACTTACGGACGAAGAAGATGTGATCACTGGCGACAGTAAAGAGGAAAATGTTAATAGAACCGTGACAACGTTAATTGCTCAAGAACCTATTTCGGTTGGCGGAACAAAACCTAATACTTCAAGATGCAATTAAATTCTGCTGGAAGTCAATGCCGGAATCGGCAATTTGGAGAAAGATGCGTTGGAGATTCTAAATAATACGAAAGATAAAAATGAAAAGAAAGAAGTTTATTAAATTTATGTATGTTTTATTATTATTATTATTATTGTTGTTGTTGTTGTTATTATTCATATTAAATATCGTATGTCATATAAATTTACCCATATACGTACATCATTTTGCTTGCATTTATTATTATTAAAATCATAATAATATACACATATTATAACCATATAGGTTATTATTAGAAGTTTATTGGTTTCATTTGCGTAAATATTAATATATTACTTATATTAAGGTATAATATTGTTTCATTTATGTTGTATATACATATCTTAATTATTTATATTATAGTACAAAATTAATATACGTTGTATTGAATTAAATTTATTTTGTGGTATTCATTGATTTTTGTAATTTATAATTTATTATAATTAATTTATTCTGATTGTGCTTGAAGATGGAATTGTACTCTTTGAAGATAGATGAAGGGACGAATCTCCATAATCATCTAAATGCTTTTACCAGATTATTGTCTCAATTATTGAATACGAATGAAAAATTGAAAGATGAAGAGAAGTCATTGTTCTTATTGTCATCTTTGCTCAAGTCTTACAAGTCAATGGTGCAAACATTATTGGTGAAAAAATCAACTTTAATTTTAGATGAAGTGGTTATTGTTTTGAAGTCAAAAGTTGATGAAAAAAGAGAGCAATAACATTGGTGAGCAAACATTAACCGTAAATGAGTTAATTATTAAGTTACTCAAATTTGATAATTAAATATTGTGACTGATTGTTTCTTAATATTTAAAAAGTAGATATAGGTATACTAAAAGACACTCCTAAATCTCAAACACCATCAGGAAGTTTATTGTTTTAGTATACCAAAAGACTCTTAGAGACCCAAACAACAATTAATTAATATAAATATCAATATAGAAGTATGCAACTACATTGTTTACGACCATTCACTACGAATTTGTCTAGATAGATGAAGACTTTTGGAAAACAAAGGAGATTATAAAAACTATTTTACAAACATTTTACAAACTTGCTGATGCGTCAGTGTTGTATTGGTGATAGTATTGTAGTGGGAAGGTGTTTTTTTTAACTTATCACCAATTACAACAGTGTCACATCAGCCAGTTTATAAAAATATTTGTAAAATAGTTTGTGTCTCTAGTATTACTTATAAAAGTTTGGAATAACAAACCAACGGCAAAATTAGAGACACAAAGATTTTGCTAAAAATGAAACTCATAACCAATGTACACGAATTTTTGGTAAAATTATGTGACCGAAATTAACGGTTTGGTTAGTATTGTACACCTAAATTAGCCATTTGCTGTTTAATCTGCCATGGGTGGAAGAAACAATTCATATACCCGTTTCTCATTTATTTCTTTACTGCATATTCCTCAAAGGAGGTTAAAATGGTGATTTGAGTCAAATTATAGGCCATTGTTAATTTTTTGGACTTTCGGTTATTTTATCTTTGACGGGGATTTGTATATAATATTTTTGTTATTGTTCTATTTATTTCACAAATAGCGTAAAAAAAAATAGGGAGGAAGTCATATTGAATATTAGATCACCGCACAGACGCAAAGAAGCAATTGGGGGATTTAATTGTTTATGGATATCAATTATATTATATTTATTTAATTATATAAATTGCCATAGTTTTCTTGTTAATTATTCAATAGAAACTTTGGAAGGTGTTTAATATATTAATTTTGCTTTGCTAGTCTCCATATGAAACATTCAATTTGGGACCAATTCCACTGGTCTTTTCAATTTATCATGCGATTCATGTGAATACTAAGGTTAAAACCAATCTTATATTGTATTTTATGGGGTAAATCTGTTTGATTGAGTTTGTATTTTTGATATTAGTTAATTTGTAGAATATTGACACAGTTAGATAAAATTATCATCATAATTTCATTATTATATTAACATTATATTTAAACTAATAATTTATTTTAATTTTAGGTATAATTATGCCACAATAAGTTTATCTTTTAATGTTTAAAATTTTTGTAAAATAAACTATTTTTTGTAATAGTAAATAGGGACTAATAACATGACATTTTTTTTCGTTTACATAAATAATAAAAGATTTTTCTTAATGTGTGTCATAAAGTGGTACACATTATACACAGGAATCGAGGGATTATTCTCTTTGATTCCTGTGTGTATTCTTTTGATTCATGTTGTTAAATGCAGAAATCAAAGAAGATATTCTCTCGATTCCTGTGTATTAATGGTGTGACTTTAGGACACACATTAAAAAGGAACCCAATAATAAATTGTTGCAGTGTAGTATCTATTTTTTTTTTTTGTAATTATGTTTCCTATAATTACGACTCGAGCACAGACAATCTAAGTTATTTATAACTTTAAAAAGTATTTAGTTAGTGGACTATGTAAACTATAAAAGATAATAAATGACAACAAAGTAATAAGTTGAAAATTTTAAAACATATTTAATAAATAAAAAAATAAATCTATTAAAATAAATTATTTAGCAATAACAAACACATTTTTGTTGATCATCAATATTCATTCGGAACCATATTCCTTCTCCCATTGAGCAGCCCGCAATTAATTAAAAAAGAATTTTTTATTCATCTTCTTCCTTCCACTAGCCACCAAACCAACTTCATCACCAGGCCCCATTCAATTAAAAAATAATAAAAATAAAAATCACTATTAAACTAATT